>JARFIY010000024.1:10000000-14800000 GCA_036346155.1 Sinelater perroti
AATTAACAATCCCGCGAACGGAGAGAGAATTCGAATGTATATGGGCTACTGCGCGCGGCATAAAGAGTTCGTTTTATTATATCGAAAGTTCGCTCCGCGGAGCTTTTGCACAAAGCTGGCCCGGCTCTGCTGGAAAGCCGCCGTCGAGTTGCATTCCATAGAAATTCACAAGGAAGGCTGGTTTGGTGTGCATTGCGTTAACTATTGCTCTTAAAATAGGCAATGCTCTTGATCTTAAATCCAACCAATAAACAAAATTAAACTTTCTGTAATTAATGGCAGCGCAACACTACTTAACTACTGGCTTAAGTTAACTCTTCTAGTGTTTCTATTTCGCAAAAAACTTATTTAGTTAATCCCAGTCGTGACCCTTTTATTTATTTTTTACAACTCTATCGTGGATTCTTTGTTTTATTTGACACTAGCCTCAATTTTTCCTTTAATTTTGTTACTATAGAATTTCTTATTTTTTAATTTGCTTCGTTCTTATATTTTTAATTAATACTGCTAAAAAGGCCAGTCCAAAGGACGGGCAACCCAAGCTAAAGATTTTAGTTCAGAGTTTCGTCGACAATTGCAGAAAAAATGAGCCAACAATCGTTTTATGAGCCGAATCTAGTCATGATGACATTCGTTCGGCTATATTAGGTTTCGCATAAATCAAAGTTGTGCCGCATGCGCCTACTAGCGGCAAGAATTGGCCACGTAGTAGGTTAAATACAAATTACTTTATTATAATTTATGCTTTGACCTATAACAGGTCGCCGTCACCTAAATCTAAAATCTAAAACCTTTATGTAAGGTTTGCCAACAAATCGGTTCGAATGAGGTATTGACCTTTAAAATTGGTTTATAACTGTAGAAGCTGAATGTTAGTTACAAGCAAACACACACGCATGCGCTTATAGTTACATTTTTGCAGTTTTATAGAGTAGATCTTTATTTATTTTTCTATTGCTTTCTGTGACTGACTAAAACTACTTGAAATTATAAAACAAATTTACTTTAATTACTTTTTCTTCTAATTATAAATAATAGAGCCTTAAAAGAACATTGTTGTTTTAGATATTTCCTAATAATATAATATCACCAAATGTTGTAATCTGTAAGACAAAAGCATTTTCTTCAAAATTATTAATATTCTGTTCTGTTCTTTTGTATGTAAAATTTTGTTTTTGTATTTAGTCATATTTTATATTTTCGAAAACGTTTTGTATTCTTTTTGATTGTTTTTATTTAATTATGTAAGCACTCTTTCATCGCATTTTCACATACATGGGCGGTGCTATGGGTAACTTAGCTTTTATGTCCATAAAAGAGAACAGTAACAACTGTAAGGTGTCCTTATCCATGACTTTTTAATATCATGTTTAAATTATTACATTTTACGTGTCTATAGTCGTGTCATCTTTGATACTAATCTTGAAATACTCTGTCAAACGAAGCTCTATATTGCCTTTTGATTTTTTCAGTATTTGACAACTTAAAGGGAATTAAGGTTAGAAGTTTGTTAATCGGTTTCTAACAAGTTAACACATAATTTTTAATGTATATATTTAGATGGTACAAACGGACTTTTAATAATAATTGTATTTACTCTGTTTTTTATTATTGTAGCACATAATACAGAGTTCAAGAGATTTAACTTTATAACTATGGTTAAAGTTTTGCCAAAAGCATAACAATAGGTGTTCCTTTTTATTAATCTACTTCTACCTACTCCCCTATAATATACTATTCAATATATTGAAGTGGAGAGACACCCTTCCTTTGAAATGAAACCAACCTGTTTTTATGGTTTCTATAGCATTTTTGTAGTAGTAACCTTCTTCTGAAAGGCTTTGTTATTTTATTGAAGGGTAAAATAACAAAAAAGGAAATTTTTAGAAATGTTACGCAGCCCTCATACTTCAATAACTAGTTGATTTTATTTCTTGTGCTTCATACCTACGTCAACCAAAACTCTTCTCGGGGTACGTTTACATTATTATTTTTATTATCACTATTATTAACTTTATATTAATAAAGTAATAGAAATGTTATAATAATTATTATTTTGTGAGAATGTATATCTGGTGCTTCTTTAGTTATCTTTTTATTAAGTGTAACGCAAAAAATCTTATTTTTTTAATATTATCATTGAAGCTAAATAAAGATAAGGGTAGTCGTATAAAAAAAGAATAGAAGACAGGCATAAGTTATCCTTACTTAAGTAGTTGCGTACAGTTAGACAAAAAGTGAAGAATTTATTGTTTATGGGGGATGAAGAAACTCCACTTAAGTGACATCCTATTTAAATATAATTTACAGTTTGTGTGAATAGTAAATAATAACCTTAAAAAATATAAAGATTAAATATTATATCAAACATTTTGATCGATTTTACAAATTCCTTTGTTAGAACCTCAAGGTGTATGTCCTATATGCAAAACATTGTATAAAATAAATTTTTTAGTTTAAAAATATCTAAATCGAATACCATACGGAAATTTTCATTTGGTTCTTAAAAGAGTTCTTTTATTTGGCCCCGAGGAGGAGATTTGCACAAAAACCATTTTCAAATTTGAATTTATCAGTCTATGAGGCGATCTCTACAATTAAAATAATCCCAGATTCGTATCCAACGACCCCAAAAACTCAACGAGTGTCCTTTTATATCAGATTACTATATTTTGTAGGACTTTTTTCTGAACAAGTGTATTTTACTTCACTAATGAATTACACTTTGCAAAATAGATGCCACAAATGCTTATTCCAGAGCGAGGACACACTCGTCTGGTATTTGTGTTAAAGAAGAAATTAACGGATTTTCTGTGGCATTGTGTGTCTATGGACAAAAGTTACTTTTACCACATCGAAAATGTGTACTTGAAACAGTGATATGCACGAGGTAAAACGGTGTAGACAAAGTTGAAACGCCAGCTATCGACTACGAAGTGCATTATCAGCTAATAACATGAACCACTTTTAGAAGTATTGAAGGTAGCGATCGAGGAAAAACTTCCTGAAATGAGCAAAATAATATACTGTTCTATCGCAACACACGGGCGTATTCAAATCCGTGTCGCTAAGAAAAACTTGAATGCCTAAATAAATGCAAAGGCTTTCACGGCCGGTGTTATGGAACATTGTGTGGTTGGTTGTCGGGTTGTTAGGCCATGGTCGGA
Organism: Sinelater perroti; assembly: GCA_036346155.1. NCBI lineage: Eukaryota > Metazoa > Arthropoda > Insecta > Coleoptera > Elateridae > Sinelater > Sinelater perroti. Next base: position 10,003,168 of record JARFIY010000024.1, read on the forward strand.
GTTCGAAAACTTTTGAGGTTTCGTCCTCAACTGCGGCGGTTATCTTCAGAAAAAAATCTCCTACAATCTCTAAAAGATTTTTAGAACTCTGAAAACACTCTAACAACCCAAGAATTAACCACACGATGCACCACTGAATGCCCAAAACATTTACCGTATTGTCCAAAACAGTTATTTCTAATTACTACCTTTTCCTAATGTTCAAAACTCTTTACACACTTTCAGTTAAACAAAGAGGTAGTACATAATGCAAACGAGTATTTTGAAAAATTCACAAAAAGTCACTTTGGTAAAATAATAGAAATTGGCACCCAAAATGCCTCAAAAATTAAAATATTTTATAAAACTCAAATTCTTGTTTTTTTAATGTCATTATTCGTTGCTGCTGTTAAGTTTTTCCATTTCTTTCGTCATTGTAAGTATGTTTTGTTGTTTTTCTAGCCCATAGAATTTTTGTTCTGTTCATTGTTTTATCTGTTTATATCAATTATTTAAAATCTTTTATATTGTGTTATTGTATAATTTCATTTTTTTTTAATTCCATTAATATTTTTTACATATTTTTTATATTATATCTTATTATATAATTGTTACATTTAGGTTTTGTCTAAATTTTAGACTGTTTCTATTCTTACTGTTGCGTTTACTTTTTCCTTTGTATTTCTTTTGTATTCATAAAAACTGTTACAATTTTTACGTATATTTTTGTAATTTAATTGGCTGATTTGATATTTTTGAATACTTTTGTGGTTCCTTAAAAACGCCAGCATATTTATTATAGAATATTTACATTTTACAAATGTTTTGTTTTACGTTTTTAAAATTTCTTAAAGAACTCTTATGATATATACTTAATTAGGGTCTTACTTTATTTTACTTTTAACTTAGTGAAAAGATTTATACCCAAACTCTGCAAAAGATTCTGATTTAGATCCCGTTTTTCACCCATTTAAACAAGTGAATCTGATGACGACTTGCTCTTTTAGAAGCATTCTTTTAATTTTTGTTAATTTATACTAGTATCAAACTTACCTATAAACTGGGATATAGGAGTTATGAATGATAATACCTAATAATTATTTGAATCTAATGAAAACCGCCAGGTAAACGTAAACTTATTTTGCCACGCCCTTACTTGAAATCCCACCAACAACTCTTTTTCTTGGTTTTCCCTGGCTAATGCCTTACAAAAACTTAAATAATTATGTTAATTATTGTCTTTGTATTTTAATTTATTATTTTTGTTTATTTTAGGCACTAAGAATTATAAAACTACTAAGCATAAGGAACAGAAAGTCAAAAATAGTCAAAGACCTTCAAAAGACTTTTTTAAAACGGAATCTTCCTATGCTCGACAGATAGGAAACCAACGAACAGAATTTAATTATGGGTCCTGTTGAGAATTGACCTCTTGCAGTAAAGTAAAAACTGTAAGTAGTACTTCTAGTACACATCATAAACTTAAAAAGCGTTATAAATCCAATCCTAATTGTTGGAAAAGAAATATAAACAAAGCCCTTCATCTAAAAAGGGAGTGTTACAAAATTAAAAAGAATAAAAATGTTTCCGCTAAGCCTATGAGGCCATCCGCGTGTATTACTAAATAATAAACATCAGTGTTATGAGAAAGTCATAAGTACCGGGAGTATTTTGTTAAAAATTATCCTCAACGGGAATTATAGAACCTGAGGAGGAAGAAAACTCGCTATCTACAATTTGACTATCTACAATTTAGGAAACTCGTGTGTACAGTGTTTCGTGTGGGATGAAACCTAAAAAAAAACAGGAATGCAGAAATATCAACTTGTATATTTAAGTACATTATGCCCTATCCCTACATTGAGCATATAAAAATGTTAGGTAGCTGTGGAGGACAGCAAAAAACCTTTAAACCAAAGCCTGACCACTCACACATGGAGTGAAATTTCGTACATTTAAAAATCGAAACAAAATCAAAAAGTATTCCTGTATATACCCTTGAAGAATGTGTGCAATTTGTAAGACTGGCCCGCGCCAACCCCAGTCCATTTGAGATAACCCAGCGACTCCATTAGCACTTCTTAGATTTTAATCAAAAAGGTACTAAATTAAAAACAGATTAAAAAGCAAAGAAAAAATAAGCGAAGAGCAAGGAAGTAGAGTAAGGGGGAATTAACAGAATTTTAAATTTAGCGACAGAGTGTAGTTCCAGTACAAGAAAAACGAAAATACAATTTTTTTATAAAAATAAAAAATTGACAAATGAGGCTCTTTATCAATACTATCTAAGACTAGAAAGGGAAGGTAAAAAGCAAACCTTTAACCCCTTACAAATATCGTCTACTTACTTTCGAGACAAAGAAAATGGGTTTTTTATCCTTGTGTTCACAAAATTTAATTCCAAAACCTTATTACGAATAATATAATTCACTATCAACTTAGTGTGATGAAAAAGACTATTTACCAGAATACAATTGTAGTAAAAAAGAAACGGAAGACATTTAAAAAAAAGAAATCCTATCACTTATACTAATTAAAAACAATTTTTATTTTGACTTCTTATATTTAAAATCTATCGTTAGTACTACAGATAATTTCAAGAAATAAAATTAATTACGTATTGGTACCTTCATTACTTTTGGTTTTATGTTTAATATTTGAATGTTTGATGTTTTAATATTTCAATGTTTTATTGTGTTTTACAGTTCCTTTTACATTTTAATATTTTGAATGCACTTTTTTATCTACCTTTTTTAATGGTGAATATGGAAGTATTTAAAATTATAACCTAACAAACAATCGAACATGACATATTTGAATTTTTGAAATAATAACCTGGAAAAATTACTGATTAGAGTGCAAAATGACAAATATGATTTTTTGGTAAATAAAAAACAGTAAACTGACAAATGTCCTAAAAAGTATTAAAAAGTGTGTAAAAAAGTATAAAACTTTGCAGTTATGGCAATGTGCTGATTTTCAGTTTATAATTTGTTAATGCACTATTTTCATATTTTCTAATTTTTCCTATTATATATTACACAATTTCGTAGAATCTTTTCACAAATATTTATTGCTACTAAAATAAAAATGTCAGCTACCTCAAAAAAACTAGTTACGTGTAAGGTATGCCTCAATACTAGACAAAAATTGCTTATTAACAAATAATAATTGGCATGTAGTCAGGTCTATCTAGAGCAAGGATAGCTGCACCTCATTAATAACTGCACGTGTGCAATCTTTATCATTCCCAAACGCAGCCTCTAGGATTACGAAAGATTTCTGACTTTTTTGTTATTAATAATATATAAAGGTAACTGAAACGATTTCCAACTAAGTTTAAGTATCATTGAAGAACAAAATCTCAATTCCCGTAGCTAGAGGTATAGCAATGGCGTTAATATGAAGGATCCTTTCTAGGGTGTCTAAAGTTCCATCTAGAAAGATAGAAGTAACATTTTAAGTAAATATATTTTAGTTAAATTAAAAAAAATTATTTTTGGTTACGATCACGAATTACACAATAAATATAATTCATGACTGTAGAAAAGTAATAATTTTTTTTAATTGAATTCGTGTACATTAGCAATCAGAATTAATTACAATAAATTCTATGAGCTAATTGCGTGAAGTTTGGAATAGATTTGAAGAGAGGTGCACCCAGTGGTGCAGTCTCGTTACCTCCATTTGGAGGCTTAGGGGATGGTGTATGATTTCTTTATTCTGTCAAGTCCCATGGCCACTTCCGTTTAAGTCGTCTCATTACTGGCTGCTGTGTTAGCGGTGTAATCTCGTTATTAGTGTGTCCCACTAGCCGAGCATGGTGGCTTGTAGCCCGTTGTCTGATTATGTCCCGCACATATTGTACGTTGGAGTCAAAGTGGAGGATACGGTTTGAAACATACCAGGGAGCATTGAATATACTTCTTAATGTCTTAGACTGGAAACGTTGTATTATGTCAATATTTTAGTAGCTGGCGCAACCCCAGAGTTCACAGCCATATGTCCATATTGGTCGTATGATAGATTTGTACACCAGTAATTTGTTTTCTGTTGAGAGTTGAGAGTTTCTTCCTATGAGCCAATACATTTTTTAATTTTGATGTCCATTTCTTTGCGTTTTTTATTATATGTGGTTTCCACGTTAATCTTGTGTCCATATGGAGACCTAAGTATCTAATTGCATTTGCTTGCGGGATGGGTACGTTATTCAAGCTTACAGGTGGGCATTGAGATCGTCTTGTGGTAAATGTTATATGATTGGACTTCGTCTCATTGACCTTAATTCTCCATTTTCCAGCCAACCTCTATTGTACTTAGTGCCTCTTGCAAGATATTAGTTGTGATTTGTGGATCTTCATGACATGCCAGGATTACAGTGTCATCTGCAAATGTCCCCAATGTTATGGTTGGTGTCGTCGGTATATCTGCAGTAAAAATCAGATATAAGAGTGGCCCCAACACACTTCCTTGGGGAACACCAGCCGTGATTGGATACAGTTGCGAATATTCCATACCAACTTTGGTTTGAAAGTGTCGATTAGTTAGATAAGATTTAAGCAGGAGATAGTATTGATGTGGAAAGGTGTGTTTAATTTTAAATAGTAGCCCATTGTGCCAAACACGGTCAAACGCTTGCCGCACATCTAAAAATACAGCAAAGCAATATTTCTTACTACGAAATGATTGCTGAATAATATTGTTTATTCGGTGGCATTGCTCTATGGTCGAGTGTCCTTTGCGAAATCCAAACTGGTGATTTGGAATCCATTCTTCAAGTAGACTATTTTCGTTTGTTCGCTTTAATATTAATTTTTCTAGGAGTTTTGACACGACAGGCAGTAGACTAATTGGGCGATAAGACTGAGCTTCATTTGGTGGTTTGCTAGGTTTTAATATTAGGATGACCTGTGCAAACTTTAATTGTAAGGGCCAGTATGTTAAGCGTAGGATTGCATTAAAGAGTGCCAATAAGAATTGTTCTCCTTGTCGTGGTAATTGTTTAAGTACAAGGCCTGTAACGAGATCATAGCCCGGCGCTTTCTTATTATTTAACCATTTTATTTCATTTTGTAATTCACCAATTGTGAATTTTTTATAGGGGTGATAGTTGTAGTGGTGCTTCGAGAAAGTTGTTAACATCTTCATCAATTTCATTAGAGTGAGGTGTGAATACGTCTGCCAGATGTTGGGCAAAAAGTTCAACTTTTTCTTTGTCTGATCTTGCCCAGGAGCCATCGTTTTTGCGTAACGGCGGGACTTGTTGTTGGGGTCTCTTAAATCCTTTAGTGGCTTTCCATATACTGTGATCTTCTTTGGATAAGTTGGTTATGTAGTTATGGAATGTTTCATTACGCGCCTCTAACATCTTCTTCCTAAGTTTATTAGTAAGTCGATTGTATGTGGTTTTATCATTAACGTTGTGTGTACGTTGCCAGATTGACCTTGTCTCCTTTTTCTTTTATTAATTCACTTATATCTCTAGAAACATTAAATGACTAGATTTTCTGGATATTCATTGGTGTAGCATTCCAGGCTGCCTCTTGGACTGTTGTTATAAAGTGATTAACTGCGATCTCTATTTCTTTCGGTGTTTTTAAGCTTATATTAATATTTATATGTCGGTGGACGTGTACTTTAAATTTGTCCCAGTCAGTTCGTCTATTGCAGAGTACTGGCTTAGGCTGCTTTTGGATACTGTAGCGCTAATGACAGCTAACACAGGGCTGTGGTCCGAAGATAGATCGAAACTAGGAGTGACGTCCACATAATTTCTTGAAATGCCCGAGGCTATATAAAAATCTAATAAATCTGGAATCTTGTTCACGTCGGTCGGCCAGTATGTTGGAGTACCGATTGATAAATGCATGTAATTGTTGTTAGTAAGAATTTTTCAAGTTCTCTACCCTTGTAGTTATTAATCGAGACCCCACCTTGTATGTTTACAGTTAAAGTCGCCACCTACTATAAATCTCCCTCCAAGGGTGTTGAAGAATGGTTGTAGTATGTTCGTGGTTAGTCTATGTCTTGGAGGGCAATATACAGCGGCTAGTGTAATTGGGCTAGGAAGTTTACTGATTTCGATAACGGCAGCTTGCAGGAACGGTTCTTCGTATTTTGGTAATTCATAATGAACTATCGAGTTTCGAATAATAATAGCTGCGCCACCATGGGCTGTATTATCTGGGTGTACAGTGTGGTAGATGCTGTACTGAGGTATTTTTATAAAGGTTCTTGTTGTAAAGTGTGTTTCACTTATGAGTAGTACATCAATTTTGTTCATTTGAAGGAAGACTTCTACCTCCAATTTTTTAGATTGGAGGCCGTTGGCATTCCATAATGCAATACGTGTGAATTTAGACATTTTTTAACTAATTTGGCAATTACTGTTGTGAGCATGTTGAGGATCATGCTATTTTGTTGTAGCAGTTGATTGAACATTCCCTTAAACTCGACAAGGAATTGTGCGAGGGTGAGGTCATTAGATAAGTCTGGTTTATTTGCTGTAACGTGGCTATAAGTATGCATAGGCATATCAGCATAACATTAGGTTTTGGCAGAGGAGGAAAATTTCTTATATCTGGCTTATACTGTGCAGGTTGTTTCTTTGGTTGCTGTGTATTTGGGTAGGTCTTGTTTTGTAATTCTCTATAGACCATACATCCTTTGTAGTTGGCAGGATGTAGTCCATTGCATAAGATACACGTTGCCGGCGTATCCCTATTTTTGGTGCACGTTCTTGTATCATGGTTACCGCTGCATTTGACACACGCATATGGGCGATTGCAGTATGATTTCGTGTGGTTAAAGTTTTGGCATCTTGTACATTGTACTATATTTTTATTTTGCTTAGGTGGTTCAACCGTTATCTTCAGGTTCTGCACATACTGCAATTTATAAATATCTTTGTTGTTATCGGCCGGTTCCAAGTCCACGAAGAATAACGGCAGGGCTTCTTTAGTTTGTTTGTGTTTGATGTTGCTAATATTTCGAACTTTATGATTTTTTGCTGCCAATTCTGCTATTATTACATTTATCGGGATTGTGGGGTGTAGATGTACAACTACTCTATACGCCCTCTCCTGCTTGTTTTGATATGTGTGAAATATAACGTTGGTATGTAAAAAATGGGCGGTCAATTTCCTGTATGAGTCAGGCGTGTGAACATTGATTTTAACGACATTATTGGCCATACATTTAGAGATATATTGTTCCTTTTCGACTATGTGCGTGATGCTATCTACCATTTGTTGATAGTTTTCGACACCTTGAACAAAGATTGACGGTGGTTTTGGCAGTTGAACAGTTTGACCCGTAGTATTAGTGTTGCTGCTAGCCCCTGGTACATCTGTTTCCTCTGTTAACGTAGAGTATTGGTTTGTTTGTGTTAAGTTGAATGTTTGAGTTAATTGTGGGTTATATTTCCGTATTTTCCTTTTATTGCCAGGAACCACTTGCCAAGTGTTATCAGCCATGTTTTCGTCTTCGCCGACATTACTTAAAATTTCTTGCTGGTTTTTTCTATTTGATTATTTTGCGGCAAGGTTTGCGGGGAAGGTAATTGCACTTGAGACAACCTTGGATATTGCATTACGGGCATTGTATAATACGGAGAGGGTTGAACCGGTGGGATTGATAAAAGTAATAAATGAAAGATATTCTTTTGATAAATTTAATATAAATCCATTTACAAACGATACAAATAAATAAAAACAGAATTTAAAATATTATGTTCAAATTTCATTAAAAAAACGATACAACTAATATAAAGGATATTGCAATTTAACTTTATTGTATATTTATTTTTAGTCACTGTATGCTTTAAAATATTGACACTAACAATTAATACTTAAAAAAAAAATTGCATAAAATTCCAAATTGTAACCTTCCACATAATTATCTGCTAAAAAATGTATAAAAAATCTGCAGATGATAATTATGCTCATGATAATTATTAAGAAATTATTTTTGGAGAATACTCAACTATTTTACAGAATTCTAGATATCAGAAATTTGAGTTAGTGATATTAGTGCTTGTGCTGCATTTCTGTTATGACTTATTTAACAGTTAATGTTAAAAAATTAAATTATAGTTAACATATATATTTGTAATTCTTCCAAAAAATGTTTTATAGTATATTCCATTACAAAGCTACATATAGGTAACTTTGATGAAAATCATATGCTACTCATCAATTTATTAAATAAAACTAAATAATTGCCAAATAAAGCTGTGTTTATTTTGCTACTAAGAACCGTGTCTCAAGATAAAATATTTAAATATATATAAAATTAAAATAATATTTGCTAAAATCGTCCCGTGATTAAATAGCCTATTAAAGCCTTCAAAATGCCTATTACAAAATATTGTAACAAATTTTCAAATGCCCCCGTATCGCAGCCGCTAGAAATTCCTACCCCAGCACGCCCGGCGGCCGACACAATGTCTTCTAGGAATACAGTTGCCGCACACATGTGCGGCAAACATTCCAGAAGGTTCTAGTCCTGCGCCTCCAATATTCTTGTATATCCAAGCTACTTAAATAACGTGCAACAGACAAAGATATTCGAATTCGAAGTTGCTACAGTGAACCGAGCGAATTCAAGTACGAAAGCGTGTTGACATAAATAATGTGTAGTTTATATTATCTTTTGTATATATCTTGTATATTGTAGATCTCTTGCACGAGTTAATAATCACCGTAAAGAGCAAATACGTTACAATACATTTAATTTTTAATTTACAATATTTATAATTGTAGGTAGGCTTAGGTATCTCGAATATTACCTTTTGTCACTATTCAAGACATTTTTAAACTTCCCATGTTGAAAACAAATCACTATCTTGTTGTCTTGACCCGATTCTCGTTAATGGTTTGAAATTTCTTTCCTTTTAAAGGTGGTTTTTAAAACAGATTTGTACAAATTTCATTTACTCGCTCTGTCGTTGCAAATGCAACGACCATAGACTACATATACTCGCTCACCAACGTCTAACTTCCAAATGACAGTGAATATTTTTGAAACATATCTCATATATACAGTTTTAATTAAATTGTAACAAGGTTACTATGATAATATTATAAGCTTTATTTAATTCTTTGGGCCTGAAAGGCGTGAGTTCTTGACGTTCAAAAATAGAAACTAATCTTAGTTGCGCTTTTCTTCTCGTTAATATTTTGCATTGTAACAATAATTTTTTATTGTTTATTAACATATTAATAATCAGAACTAATTATAATAATTTATATTCTATGAATTAATGGGATGACAATCCACCCAGCAATGATATCCCGTTACTTGGAGTTAGCTTTTGTTTTAGATCAATTGGCCATTTCTTTTATAACGTTCTAATAGGAATATCATGGTGTAGGTTGGGCGCAAGATTATTTGGATAAGTCTGTAATTGCTGAAAATGGTTAGTACTTATTTTGGTGCATTCTTCTTGAACTGTTGGTATTTCAAGGTTAGTATGCAGACTCAGATTATTGACATAACAAGAAGCATTTGCGAGTATTCTTAGTGTTTAAGACTGAAGGCGTTGTGTAATGTTAACATTAGAATTTCAACAGTAGCCCCAAAGTTCAATGTCATAATTCCATATTGGCTTCATTATCACCTTGTAAAGAAGGATCTTGTTTTCTAAAGATAAACACAAGTTTTTACCTAACGACCAGTACATATTTTTCATTCATAAGTCAATCTCCTTTCTCTTCTTTAATATATGGTGTTTCCATATTAGCTTCTTGTCTAAATGAAGATCGAGATAACGTACTTTATTCACTTGAGGGATTGCTATAACATCTAGGTATACTGCAAGGCATTCATAAGATCTAATGCACAGTTATCTTATTATAAGTGCTTTTCATCCCATTGACTTGTATGCGCCATTTGTAGAAAGGAAAAATTATTTTGCAGGTTTGTGGAGGCTATGAGGGGATCAGTATGGTTTGAGAGAAGGACAGTGTCATCAGCAAAAGTGCCGATATAGGTGTCTGCTGGTGCAGGTATGTCAACTGTGTATAATATATCAGAATATTGTTGTCCATATTTTATTTGGAAGTATCGATTAGCCAAGTAAGATTTAATAAGCAGGTAAAATTTGCCTGGGAAAAGTAATTTAATTTATACAAAACTCATCGTGCCACACCTTATCGAAGGTTTGTTTTAAATCTATGAATACTGCTGCACAATAGGACTTGGTTTTAAAATTTCGTTAATTATATTTACTACACGGTGGGACTATTAAATGGTGGAATGATATTTTCTAAATCCATCATTCTGGCCCAAATCGCTATTAGGTTTCCTTAGTGGACAGTTTGCCACTTTCTTTGGCAATTTTCCAAATATTACTATCTGCTTGCAATAATAAAGTTAAATAGTGCTTGAAGGTTCCTTGCCTTAGCATTTTTAATTTACTTTTTAAATTATTTGCTAATCTATTACACATTGTTTTATCAGTGGGTTGCGATGTTCTATGCTATTTAACTCTTGCTCTATGTTTCAAGTATTTTGTTGAGAACATTTATATTTTACTGTACCTTATTTTCAAACGCAAGTGAAGAACGCTATGCTGCATGTAGTAAAGTGATAAAATAGATGGTAGCTTTCTCTAGCTCATGGCAAATACTTAGACAATACCGAGTTGTGGATTTTCTTCAACAAGTGCTCTAAATAAAACCAAACCCGTTTTATGGTTATCAATGATGGTCTAGGTGACTTTTAATTATTGTTATACTGATTGTAGCCAGAACTGCCATATGATCGGATGCTAGTGTATGGCTCGAACAATATCAGTATAATTAGAAGAAATACGACTTGTGACGAAAAAGTCTGATAAATCGGGTATTTTGTCGCGGTCCGTGGACCAGTATGCGGGTTCACCGGTTAAAAGTTAACTTTTCTCGCGTATGACATTATATAGTTCTCTGCCTCTAACAGTAATTAGATGTGGACTCCAGTAGGTGTGTTTGCAATTAAAGTCCCCACCACATATAAAATTATCGAAAGAATGGCCTAAGGGCCTGTCTGGTAATTGGATGTTTGGATGGACAATATATAACCGATATTGTGATTAGGTTCAGTAGTTTACTAACTTAAATTTACGTTGCTTGCAGAAATGGTTCTTACTATTTTTATAGTTTATAATAAACGATTGAGCTCCAAATTAAGATAGTTGTGCCTTCATGGGCCATACCGTCAGAATGTTCTGTATGATAGCACGTATAATATGGTATTTTGCTATAAGCTGTACAGTGCGTTTTTAACATAAGGAGTACATCAATATTATTTAATTTTAGAAATAATTCAACTTAATTTATTTTGACAAGTTGCCATTTGCATTCCATAAACCTTTACGTAAAGATCTAGCCATTAACAAATGGGTTTATTTAAAACAGTAGACAACGTACTTATCACCATGTTGCTTTGTTGCATTAGCTTTACATATTTTTAAATTTTTGTAATGTTAGGTCTTGATTTTGCGCTGTGTTCTCCTGTACTTCTTGGCTAAAGGTGGGTAGTGAGCATGACGAGTGTTGAAGTATCCTATTGTGTATTTAATGTTGTTTTTTTTGTAGATCGACCTTGAAATTGCATACCTGATCTATGTTTACTTTGTAATTTTTGTGCATTGTGCAGCTCCTGCAGTTAGCGGGGTGAGCACCACTACATAGGGCACACATGGCAGGTGATTCTTTTGACTTTTTGCTAGTTTTCGTATCGAAAAGTCCGCCACATTTTAAAGAATCGTGTGGACGATTACAGTAAGCTTTAATGTGATTATATTATTGCCACCTCGTACACTAGACAACGGATGTGTTTCTATGTGGCGGTTAAACTTTTATAACTTGATTATTTAAATACTGAAAATTGTAAATGTCTGTGTTGGTTGAAGCAACCTCCAAGTCTATGAAAAACAGTGGTAAAGGTTTTCTTTTAATTTTGTGTTTAATATTTTTTATAGATCAGTTTTAAACTGTTCCGTTTCAGCAACTGTTGTTAGCGCATTAATCATTTTATTCTAATATGTAACTCTATAAACAAATATCGATGACGGTTTTGTGTTCAGTGTACTAGCGGTAGTATTTTCACTCGTATTTTCGTTAAGATTAGAAAGGATACTGTATCTGTTACTTTTCATGACATTAATTGCTTTGTCTAGTGGTGATTGGTTTGTTGTTCTTTTTTTTGCACACATTGCCATTCATTACTTTTTGTTGTAGAAGATTCAATGTCACTCGTGTTAATAAGAATATTAATAGCTGGTGCGTTGTTTATTTGCACAGGTGCGACATTGTTAGTTGTTGACCAAGGTATTGGAGGTTGCAAATGGAACGTATAAGGTAGATATGTCCGATTACCTATTAAGTGTTTAACAATATTAACAAAGGAGATTAAAAAATTACCTGGCTGTTTATCAGTGTGAATTCCATTTGCGGCTGTGATAAGGGCTGCTGTGATAATTGCGTTGACGAGTAATAGTTACTGGTATTTTAGTACATGTTGATAACATGCAGATTGACTTACTTGTATTTATAAGTATGAAATAAAGTGTGCATTCAAAAAAATATGACATACTGCTGACCCCGTAGTCAGCGACAATCGCGTGTACATACTTCGCTAGGCTTGGTACACGTCCTTGCTGTAGAAAAGTCAAACGCAAACTCTTGTAACAATAATGACACAAAGGATGTAAACGAATATTTAAAGATTTATAGAGATGTGATACAAAAATAGAAAGTTATGTAGTAAATAGTATAAAACATATGAAACTGAACACGCTTACTACCGTTGGCGATCAGTTATAATAACATAATTCTACATCCGTCTAGCAAATTATTGAAGCAGTCCTATTTACCAAAAGTTGTTTTGCAATAAGCGAATTTAAGTTGTATTAGAAGAATTTTGCAAACTTCATCGATTTAAAAAAAATACTAAATTTGTTACGCTTGATTTGAAACAGAGGAATATTTGTTGTTTATGACTTAGATAATATTTTGTTCGCTTCTACTTTAAAAAGCAATATCAATTATAATCTTAAGTATCATAGATATGGTAAAATAATAACAATAAATAAATAAATTAATGCAGTAATAATAAAATTAGTCCCATTTCGGATACTTATAATACACAAAATTAAAATAATAGACAACAAAGGCAATAAAAAGATATTGGTAATGGCAAAGATAATACTATTATAATAAAGTAAAAAATAAAAAAATAAAAACAAAATGTACGTAAACACAACCAGACAAATGCAAACAAGTTTGTTAATTTTTACATTCAAAAATTTAAGTGCGTCAATTGAAATTTTTAAAACATGATACAGAACGTTAAAACGATAAACCGACATTTAAAAATGCAATTTGAAAGAACTGGGGTAATCATGTTAATATTTCTTTGCATTTCATATTTTTCATGTTTTAATTTATATAAAAAATAGTTATTTAAATTAAATTTGATTTATCGCCGCAGCCTAGTTTAGGACGGTACTAAAATCTCACTCAAACATACCTTATAATTGTGCAATAAGCCATTAATTTATAAGGTAATAAATAACGGCAGCCTAAGCAATAAGCGATTTTTGATAAAACAGTCGTAACCCCCGAAGATGCTTGCTTAAAGGAGAAACTACAACGTGCAATTACTGGCCAATACATTAAGAAGTTCGTGGGCATCACAAGCAGGCGATACTTAAAAAGCGATTAGAGGTATCGAGATAAGGACAAGCCGGGCGGCGATCGAACCCATCGATACCGGTGATTATCGGCAGATAAGATCGGCGCCCGGGGTGTGATTGCCGCAGCACCTGCGCGCCAAATTACAAAATAACTAAATGTTCTCGAATTAAATGCCACCGAACGATTTATGCCGGGCCACCTGCGCGAGAAAGTGCCCGCATTTTTTACGGAATGCCTGGGTTACATAAATCGTGGGCATGGGACAATGCCGCACCTGTATCAACCCCGGCGCGGCTTAGGCCGCCTTCGGGGAATAGAAAATCGCACCTGCGCGATAATCATAATTTCTCACCTTAATGCGACATGACAGTTTTGGACCAACTGGGATAAATGCCTGCGCGTCCGCCAACGCGACACGGCGACAGCCTTTGAGGGCGCTTTTGGCCGATGAAACCCTTTTAGGAGGATTGGCACCTAGACAAAAATTAAATATTAGATTTTAATTATAAATGATAGTCGACGAATAAGAAAACAAAAATACCGAACAAAATGTTACAGTTGGTCGTTTTATGAGCTGAGTGTATATTAATTATGATTTTTAATTAGCATATTTATATATATAATTATATATATATTATAATTAAGTGAAATAGATAAAAAATAAAAAAAATTAAAAACACTAATTGAAGATTAACAATTTTTTGAAAATAAAAAATTAAAATACAAGCTACTTTGCAGCGATGAAAACACTTTTAAATAAACTATTGCTAAATTAGCTTTCTGTTTGATGATAGATATAAAAATAAACTAACAAATTGGTAATTTAGTTTATATTAATTTAAAAAACAATTGTTTGTTTAAAACATTTAAAAATTAAAATCAGACATTAATTAAAAATAATAAACTTAAGAAACGTTTTGATTGTGGTCGTTACAGTGAAGCACACAAAATAAATGTTCATTTGGTTAATTTTTCAATTATGGTATTTATAAATGTAAAGCTTAGCAACAATTATAAAATTATTACAAATCAAAAAACCAAAATTGTTATGATTCATCATACAATGCGTAAATCTGCTACTTTTTGTTGAAAAAGCTCTTTCGCATTAGCTTAATTGAAAAAGTAGTCTTATATTATGGTTAACATTTAGCCAATATTAATATACATAGTGTACAGAAAAATTAATAAAGAAAATTTCTATCATAAAACGTCTACTTAATCATAGTCTGTAAGTCAACTTATTCGTTCCAATTATTTAGAGCTAATATGCGTTAGAAATATAAGATAAAATGAAGCTTTGATAATAACAACCACATCATTTTAAAAAATCATATATCAATGTACCGCCAGAGTGGTCCAGTGGTGGAGGCGCGGACTGCGATGCGGACGGACCCGGGTTCCATTCCTGGAGCTCTCTGATGCCTGGCGGGTGCCTACACAGTTACTATGAATAATTGAGTATCTGCGTTCACTCCAGCAAGGGGTAATAATAGCGGTCGTCTAAGACACGGCACATCGCTCATCAGAGATGCTGAGCGACTAGAGAGCCTTAACCTCTCAGTTTGTCTAAAGTCTCAGAAATATTATATATCAATGTATATTATGTATATATTGGAATATCCGTCATGATCCACATCAATCCGACAAATATTGAATTAATGTTAGTCGAAAAGATATTGGTGCATAGTGTGGTTGGTTCTCGAGTTATAAAGCCGTGGTCGGAGTTCATTTACTCTACTATGTGGTGGTTGATCCAAGGTTTCTTGGTTCTTTGTTAAGTTGTCCTAAAGTCTCTTTGGAAGCATGCATTACAGCTGTTTTTATGTTTTTTCACTTTTGCTCTGTTATACCTTCCTATTTTCCCTTAAGGTTTTGTCCACTTCTCTTTGGTATTCCTTTCTTGTTTCTTCAATTTTTAGTTTGTTCATTGCTTAACTATTATTTTTTTTTGGGCTAAAACATCGTTTATGTTTTATATTAAAAGTCATTACTATTACGTTTGTGTTCGCGCCAAGGTAAGTTTTACATTGTTTAATTTATCTTTTATACTTGTATATTGTCATTATATAGCCTATTTGTATATCTACGTCTTAGCGTTGCTGAAACATCGTATTTGTAATAATTAAGTGCTTCTCTATACAGAATTGTACTAGTTTTTGCCCTTTAGTGTTCCTCTCTTCCAATCCATATTTTTCTGCTTGTATCTCTTTTCCTGCCTTTGCTGCCTTCGCCCACTACAGCATTCTAGTTACCCAATATAATTAAGCATTTCTTGTCATTTACATATTGTATTAGTTCTTCAGTTTGCTCGTAAACTTGTTCTACTTAATCATCGCTGCACCCCGTTGTTGTCATATATACCTGTATTAAAGCTACGTCTTTCGGTTCTGCTTTCAACTTTACTAAAATCATTCTATCGTTGTACGTTAGGTAATTTTTTATTTTTACTCCCCATTCTTTAGCTAGTATTATCCCTACTCCGGTAATTCCATTATTGTCGCCTGAGTATATTATTCGGTGGTTACCGCCCCAAAGGTCGCCCTTGTCCTTCCACTTTATTTCAATCATTTCTATCTTATTTCTATCTCTAATCTTTTTATTTCTTTTTTTGTTTTCTAACTTTCATATATATCCAGTACTCTCACATTCCATGTCGTAATTTTTCTGTAGTCTTTACCCTTCTTCCTGTCCTTCATTTTTATTAGTGAGTTTGGATTTATTTCTCTTCCAGCCAATGATAATTTTTTCTGAAGCTGCCCCCTTCGGAAATTCGATTGGGGGGCTGTTTTAATTTCGAATAATTTTGTCCCAGATTGTGACATCCTTTCTTCATACATATTAAGCTGCTATGAGAGGATACTGTGGTGGCTTCTCCTTTCCTTCCACATAGCAGTTCAGTAGCCGGTTGGATGGATGCTATCTTCGCCTACTGATATTCAATCTGCAGCTGTACCAATGTATTTGTTTTCACCTGCAGTTGATACTGCAAAAGCTACTGCCTCCTTGCAATTACCACTAGAGCCATTAAATTCCACTGAAAGGTTGCCTCTAGTGGCCTCTCACTTAGTTTTGTCTGTGTGTCGACACAGTTTACCGGGGTGTACCGATGGAATAACATATTATGTAATAAAACTCAGTTAAACATATTGAAGATAAAATTTTTATTTGTGAAATTATTAAAGATTTAGTCATGTTCTCCATAGCGGGATTAAAGCCATATGGATTTATGATTAAAGTAAACGCACTCAATTTGTGACCTATAATACATTACATTACTGTAATGAATAAAAATCAGAAAAAACTAAATTTATTTCGTTTGGAAAATCTACCTTTTCAATTATTTTAGCTGTAACGACAAAGTTTAGAATTAAGCAATGTTGTAATTTAAAGTAATTCGTATACAAATTGAGTCGTTTAAAAAGTTACAACTTTTGCTAATATCTATATAAAATTGTTCTATGTATTCTGATCGACGGCTAGTTGTTGTATTGTTTTCATTATATATATATATATATATATATATATATATATATATATATATATATACTGGTCATTTAAGGTATTCTAAGAAAACAACTTTTTTGGTTAAAAATTGTCATAAAGATTGGTATGAAAAAGTGGTGCAAGAATATCCGAAAACTCATCTACATGCCTGCCAGGCGCGATGATATTTTAGCAGCAGATGTTCTCCTTCATGGCAGACGAAGATGGGCATTCGGGCCTCGGGGCGCATTCTAAATCAAAATTTTCCAAAATCGATATCACCTGAATGTTGTCGCATAATAACAAAAATTATCTCTTAGCACAGGAACGATTTCCTCCCAATACCCATAAACACTCAAACCGTGTACAAAGTTGAAACACAAAATTGGCATTTCGTTTTTTTTTTTTTTTATTAAGATGGCATTACAAGTGTTATTTAATGTTGTATTCATTAAGATTGTTGTGCTGGTTTTAAATTTAGAAATTGCAACCAATGGTAATTATTTTTGATTCCTTAAGCATTTTTTTTATTACAAAGCAATTTCACATTTATTCGGATTTCCTACAAAAAATTAGGTGCATTAAAAAACAAAATAAAATTTGCAAGAAATATATCATCTTTTTTTTGATAATCCACAAAAGTAACGATCTCAGTGTTGTCAGTGGTTGGCCGGTCAGAGGAGTATATCCGGCAGAGAAGTGTTCCCAGCACGTTGCCATGTAGAACTCCAAAGGCAAATTGGTAGTAGTCTGATAGCTTGTTCTTGATCCTGACTTGGAAAAACCGTTTTTTGAGATACGATTTTAGCAGTAGATAGATCTGACTTAAAAAATAGAGTTTGATTTTGTACAACAGTTCTTTATGTTAGACTTTATCTAAAAACTGATTTTTGTCCAGAAGCGCAGCTGCACAGACTTTTTTGGCTTCACGACGCTGCATGATTTGAAGCACCATCCGGTGGCTTTGATGTATCAGCGAATGGTACTCACGAAATCCGAATTGCTAGGGTGGTATTGACCTGATTCTTGCGAGAAGCAATATTTTGAAGATCTTGGACATGAAAGGCAGAAGGGTTATCGGTCTGTAGGATGTTGGTTGGTTGAGAGGTTTTACAGGTTTAACAATCATGATGTATTGGACAAACTTTCATTGAATCGGAAAATGGGTTAGTCTTAGAATATTATTGTCGATTGTGGTGAGAAGCACTAGCGCCTTGCGTGGAAGGCGTTGTAAAATTTTTCTTGCTATCAGATCATAACCTGGGGATTTTCGTGTTGAATTTGACGGACTTCAGCTGAAGAAAACGGTGCGAGTGGTAGGTGTTATCATTATCTTCTTGAGAAGATGGAAGTAAGAATACATTAGCAAGATATTAACCAAAATTATCAAGTGTTATCGGGTTTTCGAAATGATGGGATTGATACTACTGGTCTTTTGAATTTCTTTATTGCGGTATGCAGTTGATGATCGAGTCTGTTATACGAAGCTGTATCTTGCCTGGATCTTGTTAAATTAAATTTCAATTCCACGAGCTTACAAATTAGTTGCTATTTAAGTATCTTAATTCCATCGAAGAAGTTGTTCTGTTTTAAAAGTTATGTTAATAGCATACCCTAGAAATTTGTTTCCTTTTAAACCTAATTCATTCACATGCAAAAAATATAAAAAGTTCTATGTTCTAGTTATTTTAGCAATTTCATTAATAAGCTTAAATTTGCTTATGCTTTTAATTCATTTATATCTAATTTTAAAAATGATTTACATTAACCGTTATTTATGTACATATTGTTCAATAAATTTTTAAAATTTATACTTATGTTAAGAGTGACATTTGAATTTTCACCACTTCGTTATACATACAAATAAAGTCTCACGGAATTTTAGGCATTTGTGGCATCAAAAGTTTGTAAGTACATGCTTTGCAATAATAGTCACAAACTAACTGTAAAAAGTTTAAACAGTTATGCATTTTTTACATTCAAAAATAAAAAAGATTTAACGGTAGCTATAATTTAAAACTCTGTAAGTCGCAAGCAGCTGCAAAAATTCTAATAATCAAATTGTAAAAATTGTTTTGTCATTATGAATGATAACCTCTACATCCTTGATGACTTGAGCAAAGACGACTTTACTAGCTTACTAATTACAAATAATTCAGAAACTTACATTTTTTTTATTTACCCCTAATAAATTTATAATATAATACTTTTAGTATTTGAACGCAATTTCTCTAGATCCTTTCGTTCCACAATTTAGATTTTAAAGGTTTAGTAAAGAAGTTTAATTTTTGGAGAACTATTTTGACCCTGAAGCAGTTGTAATAGCGACTTATTAAACTACGATGATTTAGTAGAAAAATGTTTGCCCATAAAAGTCTGTTGCGTTATTTATAACTTGCTACGTTAGGATGTGAGAGTAAAAGTAAGAATAAGCAAAATTTGGTAATTCAAAATGGTAAAGTAAATTGCTTGCAGCTGATATTCTAAAACACATGCAGAGACACTTTAATACTGTTTGAATCGTATCACGCTGCCTAAAGCAAAAATATAAATAATTTTAGCTGTTGCTGTATCATAAGCTGAGCTGATTGCGATGCCTGGCAATAAAAAATAAGTGCTTATTTAAAAATACTCTTGCTAACAAAGCATCGAATTATTACTTAATTTAAAAGAAAAATAAAAGATTAGCACTATCGTAACCAACAAAACAGTGGTAAGAAAAGCTTTTAAGAACCCCTAAGGAACTGTAGCCAAAATGGTCAAAACGTATAAAAAAGAAACAGCGCCAATTAACAAATTGCCAACAAAACACCCTTGTTGACACCTTTCCATCGACAGTGCTGAGCAACAGACCTACGTTTTGGAAAAGGTGATATTTGGTGGCCCATCGTTTTTCTTTTGAAAAGTCAGCATTACCAATTTAATGACGGTGGTTGAACCTGGACATGAGGTATTTGACTAGTCAACTAGATGATAAATTCTTTACCAAAGAATGAAATATGGGGAAATTAGCATAATGGTGTGGGGTTTCACTTGCTATGGTAGCAGATCTTATGTAATTTTAAATAATAGGCTATTACTTGCCTTCAATAATAAATAACATTCTTATTAAAGAAACAACAATTAAATTTGACTGTATTTTACAGTAGAGGCCAAAAATCGATTAAATTCGTTTCTACTGAGCGCAGTTTTTAAATGGATCATCCGATTAACTTGATTTTATTGTTGGGTTACTTACGTAAGTAGGTTCCCAGATAACTGGGAAAAATACGAATAGATTTTTGGCAGAGTTTAAACTCCTAAAGTAAGAGCTTCAAAGCACATCAAGAGAAGTGAAACTTACTAAAGTCAGACACCAATTGTTGAGTTAGCAATATGATAGTATATGCCTTTGGTTAAAATTATTGCTTATTCTTGGCATCAATTTTGCTAAATTTTTAACATTTTATGGCTAATGTTTCCATAATAAGAAACTTGAATGTACGACATAAATCTACAAATGTGCGTTATCTGTCGAAAAACAACATTTTTGCTCCACAATAGACACAACTGAGTCTGTCTGACTAGTTAAATTGAAGGTTGTGTGCCGTAACTCGGCAAAAAGAAGTGCCGAACTCTGAAGGGAATGCGTTAACTTTACCAAAGTACACCGGACGAACCGTTGAAGATAGAAACCCCAAATTTTGCACAAAACTAGCTTAATACTTCACAAAAATGGTCTATTGCTTCATTTTAGCTATTTGTGTTTTTTGTTGAATTCTACGTCAATTCCACAAAAATAAAAATTTTCAAAAATGCCAAAAATTGAATATGGGCGAATTTGGCACAACCTTGCAAAAATTACAGAAATGGCATATATTACAAACTTTAATACCTACTAAAAGATGACAAAATTTTTTTAAAGCGGTCGAATAATTCGTTCAAAGACCGCGCCTCAAGAACGTCATAGATTTTTGGGCGCTACTATATAATGCACGTTTATTTAAATAACACACTATCATCGTATTTGTATTTTAGTCTTTGTTTTTAATTTACTATGGTTTAACTCTCACTGTGCCTTATTTACATAACTTTCATAAAGGCGTTGTTTGTATGCACTAGAGCTGTGTATGTATTTTGTAAGACAAAATGCATACAAATAGCGAGAACAAAGCAAAGTATTTTACTTGGCGTTCAAAGATGTTCGCTGTTTTTAAAGCATTGAATTATTATTTTCTTTTCAACATGGTTTCTAAATCTTCGTAAACAATTTTTGTGATTTATTACAAATTTGTTTTGTAATCCTATTTAAAAAAAATTTTTGCTCATTCTTTTACTAAATAAATTGGTATGTAAGTAATTTTAAAATTTAAATTTTGAATATTGCGTTATAACTCCACCTGGAAGATCTAACTTTTTAGGTTGGTGTTGGGCCAGCCTCTCAACACATGGAAAAGCAAATATGAAATCTACAAAGGGTATGGAAAAACAAACAAATAAGTCAGAATAAGCCAAGAAAAAATTGGCAACTCTCAGGACAGTTTGCAATAATGCGAAAAATGGAATATCTATAATAATAAAAAGAATATTACCATATTCCGCTAGTACAAAAGATTTATCAAAATTAACATGAAGATTTATGGACAATCAACAACTATTATCAAAATGCATGACTGATGTATATTATACAAGATATACCAAACCATAAAAAAGTAGTCACAATGAGAGACCTAAATAGCAGAGTAAAAATAAAAAGTACTGACGTGGTGGGATGTTTTTGAAAAGATGCAACCAACGGTAATGGAAATCCCCGTATTAATTTTTGCAAAGAACACAAATATGTGGTTGCAAACACATTGTTTTAACGTAAAGATTTTGTAACAACATATAGATAGACTTACAAAAAAATTTTAAATCTACGATATATTCAATAATAATAAAAAATCGTCAAAAATATAAATACAGCACGTAAAGGACTACCGACAACCAGAATATGCAAGCAATTATTATATGGTTTGCAGGATACCATACATACACGAATATGAATATTAAAAGAACCATAGAAAAATTCAGATAAAAGAAGATAACTTCAAAACAGTTCTACTTAAAAAAAATATAAAATTACATTATAAAAATAAAATACAAAACAAAATAGATATAGATAAAGAAGGTTCACCAAAAGTAATATATGAAAATTGGAAAAGACTTTATTTTTATTCTTCTTCTTCTACTTCTTTACAAGCTTAAAGCTTGTTTTATTTCAGCATATCTTTCCATTTCTTCACCGGTCTGCCAGGTGGTCTTCCCCCTTTAGACGACAGGTTTCTAACTTTATTTACTATTTTTGTATCTTCATCTTAGATACATGGTATCAAAATTAGAGGAGCTAAATATATCGAAAATTTATAAAATTATTACCAACTCTTCGAAAACACCACGTGTAACTACGAAAACAAGATGAAAAAATAAGAATATTGGAACTAACTGTGCACGAACATTAATAGCAATATTAGACGCTGTAGATGAAAAACAGCATGAAGAACTATAAAAAAAATCGAAAACACTATAAATATCCCAGAACTACGCAAGTCAACCGCGATAACAATTATGGCTCATTATACCAAATTTTTTGCAAAAACATAGAAAATACTATGTAAGAGAGAAATGACTAATAGAAAATATAAACAATAACTGTAAAATAACTAAAGAAGATATTCGGAAAGGACTTCAAAAGGTCCAAAAACAACAGAGTGCCAGAGCCAGGAAACTTAAGCGTACAACTACTCAAATATGGTGGGGATAAAATTAGAAAAAAGCAATAAACCAACCCCAATTATAGAAACAAATGGTCTCAAACAGTTGTGTTTAATTATTTTAATGTCAACATTACTGTTTAATATATATGTTCAACAAGCACTAGACAGAAAGTACTCAGAAATGGGAATTAAAATAGATAACTCAACTTTACACTCTCTATTATTCGCTGACTATCAGATTATGTTCGCTCAAGATGGGGAAAATATGCAATATATGCTAAAAAATTAAATTGAAAATTTTATAGGTGTGGTTTGAAACTTAATTACCAAAAATCGCACTATAGGGTTAGGTAGAATAATCTTCCCTTTTTGTATTGTATGGAGGAGAGATGTTGCTACAAAAAAAATAGAATAGCAGAATTAGATTGATGAGGAGATGTGTACAAGACTCACAAGTTTGAAGAAAATGAACATCAACTATTGAATCACCTGTGGCAGGTTTATGTGAGGCGAATTTCAGGTAATCAAGGATAGTCAAAAAACTGACGCGGGATTTTCCAAGGGGGAAGAGCAGGTAAATTTTTCCTTGAAAAGCTATGTAACAACAGCTATATAGGAAAAAGGTTTGCAGACATCAGACTGGCCAGATAGACATATATAAAAATGGAAATGGCAAACCCTTTTGAGTAAAAACCAAGAAGACATTATTTGAATCATTTCTTCATGATAAAAGGTCTCTTGCTGTATATTTTTCAGTGAAGCGACAGTTGACTGAGATTTTTTGTAAACACGACTTTTAAAGCAATTCTACAGAAAAATAACACAGCCACACAAAAAAAATTGTTCTGATCTGAGAGTCTGACCACGTTTACTATCGTTTGCTATCCTTGAATCCGAATCCGAGGTCTCCTTAGCCCCATCAGATTAGGATTTTGCCATAACCCCAAAAAACCTATATGCGGTTATAGCCGCTTAACTATGGTCATTGTAGCTTGTATCGCACAATTCTTGTCTTATAATTCTTGTAGATTAATGTTAAATTGTTGGAAAAAGTACAAAAGAAATTAAATATTCTAGTCCAGCAGAATGGAATGAACCTTTTCGTAAAGAAGATTGTTTTAAATAAGAATTTTACTATTAAAAACAAACGTAACATCGTTTATAAGACAGTGTCATCAGTAAAGGCTCGAGCAGATAAACGTCATCGAATAATGAACGTTGATGAATATGAGCCTGAGAGCGTTTATACTGATGACGAAGCCGACTCTTACGTAGATACTAAAGAACCAGTCCAAATGCTGGTATCACAGCCTATATTGAACGACCTCGTACGGGATTGCCAAAGGGTAGTGCAGAGTTATTAGCTTCTTTTAGCAGACAAATTTCCTAGCACCACGTACGAAGGTTTTCGTATATCGAAATCAAGAGTCAGAATTTCGAAATATTTTTCTAAGGATGAAGATCTGGTATATTGCACTGACATTAACGGACTCCTGAATGAAATGAAAGAATATTGCTACAAATCTACAGAGTGGCGACTTTTCATTGATTCATCGAAAAGTATTAAGGCAGTGTTACTCTATAATACCGATGTCTTTGCTCCTATACCAATAGCTCACTCGACTATAATGCAGGAAAAATATGAGAATATGCAAGTAGTTTTGAAAAAAATTGGCTACAAACTCCACAGATGCCAAATCTGTTACTCGGACAGCAGTCCGGCTTTACAAATGTTTATGGGATAGTAGAGAAAGACAGCAGCATTACAAGGTAAGAGATTGGCCAACCAGAACTTCCTTCACAGCTGGATCGCTTAATGCCATGCACGAATCCCTCGTATATCCATCGAAGATTCTAATCGCTCCTCTTAATGTAAAGCTAGGTCTAATGAAACAGTTTGCCAAAGCTCTTGATAAGACGGGTAAACGTTTCGAGTACCTATAACAGTATTCCCTGGAGTTTCTGATGACAAAATTAAAGAAGGGGTGTTTGATGGTCCTAAAATTCGAAAAATGTTTAGGAAGAATGTCTTTATCAGTAAAATGAATGATAGGAAGCAGCTTGGCTGAGTTTTTGAGAAATTGCACAAAAAATTTTACAGTACAAAGAAATAGTTGCCAAAATGATGAAGGACTACGAGAAATTAGAATGCTTAATGAACTTAAAGCTGCATTTTTTGCACTCTCATCTTAATGAATTTCCGGATAACCTGAGACATTTAAGTGAAGAACAGGATGAACGTTTTCAACAAGATATTAAAGTTGTTGAAAATCGCTATCAGGGACGGTGGGATGTTAATATGCTGGCAGATTTTTGCTGAACGCTGAAAAGAGAAACGCTTGTACAAAACAAGAAGCGTAAAAAAATCCTTTACGTAGGTCATTTGAAGAGAAAAGAACTCGATGCAGCTCAAAGAAAAAGAACAATTAAAATAAAATATGCCTTATACAAGCAGCTTTAACAAACAGCCCTTTTAAAGGCTACATGAAGTAAAAACCCAGTATTGTAACTCCCCGCGATGTAGATCGGGTAACACCAATGCCGACGGTACAATGATTTGTAAAACTATCGTTAGTTGAATAAACCTGAAAATATAGACATTTAGGATGAAGGTGTTTTTATGACACAACAATATTTTTAGGGTGCTTGACCTAACACAGGAATTGTGCGGTACAATGACCAGAGTTCCTTTTTATTCCTTGCCCCTCTTTTCCTTTCATTATACGTCATTCCTATTTGACTCAGGTTCTCTGCTACGTCTTTATCCCAGATTTTCCTTGGTCTACCTTTGCCTCTTTTCTGTTGTTAATTGCTGTATTTTAACACTCTTTGTCACTGGTTCTACTCCTAATTCTTTGCTAACTACCTCATTTCTAATTCTAATTCTATCCTCGTAAGTATTTCATCTCTACCGCCTGTATATTACTTTCCAGTTGTTTCGTCAGAACGCAGCTCTCGCTCCCATATATCAATATAGGTGTTTAAAGATTGTTTTGTATACTGTAATTTTTGTTTGTTTTGATATTTTCTTTTTCCTTATAAAAGTGTTGTTTAGAGCGTGGTACACCTTTATCGCATTTTCTGTTCTTTCATTTATTTCGGCCCTGATACTTCCATTTCACTGAATTGTCACTCCCAAGTATTTAAATGCTCGTACTTGCTCAATCCCTTTCTCGTTTATTTTAATTTTTATTGATATGTCTACACCCTTATTACCTAAAACCGTAACCTTGGTCTTCTCTGCGTTTATTTTTAGATTTCTATTTTCTTATGCGTTCTTCCATACTTTCAAGTTGTGTTGTAGGTCTTGTTTATTTTTGGCGTATATCACTAAATCGTCTGCATATACACTTTCTGATATTTATACCGTTGTCATGTGTCTATATCCCACTTGTAGTTTTTCACTTTTCTTTTCACTTCTGTCACTGTATCATCTATTACTAAATTAAACAGCGCTGGAATTAATATTCCGCCTTGTCTCAGTCCTTCTTTTGTCATGAATTCTTTTGATTGTTCTCACCATATTTCGTGTATTTTTGTACACACTCCTGATACAAGTTATTAAATTTTATTTATTTTTCTCCGTTTTAGACTATTCCATACTATTGCTCTGGATACGGTATCAAATGCTTATTCTAGATCTATGAAGGCCACGAATATTTTGTCTGTACTGAATTTTTCTATAAGTTGTTTTAGTACAAATATGTGGTCTTGTGTTCCTCTACCTTTCCTGAACCAACACTGTGCATCTTATAATAGGCTTTTAATTTCTGGCTTCAATTTCATTTCTAGTACACTCTCATACAGTTTTGCTATTATTGGTAGCAAGGTAATTCCCCTATAATTGGAACAATCTCTTCTATCCTTTTTTGAATATCGGTAGAAGTATTCCTATCTCCCATTCTTTGGATAACTTTTCTTCTTGTCATGCTTTATTAAACAGTTTAGTGATCTCTTCTATGCCTTTCACTCCCAAATTTTTAAGCATCTCAAGTGCTATAATGTCATAAACTGCTGCTTTTCCCCATGTCAGTCTCTAATACTTTTTCTACTTGCATTTGCGCTTGTTCCCTATATTGTTTGTTATTATCTGTTCTATTTGTTTTTCTCTCTTTCTCTAATTCTAGTCCAAGTGTTTGTTCTGTTGCTAGCATGTCTTCAAAATATTCCTTCCATCTCTTTATGATTTCATCTTTACTCCCTAATATTCTTCCTTCTTTATTCTTTATATGGCCAACTCTTGTGTCGTTTTCCTGTGCGGAGCGATCTAAGTGTCTTTAGAATAGTTTTTGATTTCCGTGTCAGTCTTGTTTTATCTTCTCCCCAAACTCTCCCAGGCTTTTTGTTTCGCCTTTTTTATCATTTATTTTACTTTTCTTCTATGATCCTTATATCTGTTATACTTTTCCTCTGTTCTGCTACCTAGGTACTCTTTCCATTACTTTTTCTTATCCTTTTCTTCTTCTATTTATTTTATGCCTTTCTATGCCTCTTCAACCGACGATGCTTCTATGTTATTATTAAATTTACTCATCTCCTTTTCGACTCTTTCATTATAAATTCTTGCGTCTCTTTTTCTTTCAATTTATATATTTTGATTTTTTCTCTAATTTTGTTTTTATTTTCTTCCCTGTTTTTTGTTACTTTGAGGTTTTCCTATTGTATCTTCATTTTTTCTAGCACTAAATAATGGTCGGAGTATATTTCTGGCCCTCTTTAATACTCTTGCATTCTGTATTTCCTTTCTGTAACTTCTGCTTATAATTATGTAATTTATTATCGATTTCTCTCCCCTACTCACAACCTCTCTTGTATATTGATGTATATCTTTATTGCAAAAAGAATGAGTTCGTTATTATCAGATCATTTATTATACAGAAATCTATGCAGTCTTTTACCGTTGTTATTTCTCGTATCTTCGCCGTGTATTTCTATTATATCACCTGATTCTTCGTCCTTTCTCCTTACCCGTCCATTCAGGTCACCTATTATTAATGTCCTTTCATTGCTTTTTTCTACTATCGTTGTCAATTGTTTCCAAAATTCATCTTTACTTCTTGATACCTCGTCCTCAACGAGTCCATACACCACTATTATATTTATTTTTATTTGTCCATCTATTGCGATTTCAATCTTCACCGAGATCCCGAACCATTTGCTCATGTATTTGGCTTTTTCTTTTTTAATTATACAACCTACTTTTTCTTTTGCTCGAAGTTGTTTTTCTATCCCGCTGTATACTAAAATACTTCCTCCTTCCATTTCTGCTTCGCCCATTCCTTTCTTTTTAATTTCGGTTATACCCAGTGTATCTAGTCCTGCTTTTGAATTCATCTTCTAACTCATTTTCTTTACTTGTCATGCTCCTAATGTTCCATGTAGCTATTTTTCATGTCTCTACTATTTTCTTGTCTGGTTTGTTGTTTTCCTTCTACTTTCTTCCATTTTCCCTTTTTTGTAATTCTTTTTCATTTCCGTATCCTTTGCCTTTGTCGTTACTTTTTTTCCTGTCCGTTTCTTTCGTAATTAGTTTTTTGTTTTCGTTGTTCTTGTTATTTTTCTCATCTTTTCTTCTTTCCCTTCGGTGACCTTTCAACTGTTCTTTTGTTGGGATGACTTGTCTCCTCTCTTTCCCTTTCTGCCACTGTTGTTGTATTTCCGTGTCTCTTTCATCAGTGCCAGGACTTTCTGTTCAAATTTTATCTTCCCAGGTTTTAATCTCCTTTTAATTGCACTCTTCTTTTATTTTTGCGTGTTTTGAGTTACTCAATATGGCCCTGTTTGGACTTTATTATTGGAGCTTTAAAACACCGGTTTTTACTACAAGTTTCATCTATAAGGCCTCTTTACATAGATATGAAGGTTAATGTGAGATTTTAACTCTTTTGTTTTTGAATATATTTTTTTCTAAAATAATACCATAAGTAAAAATATAACAAAAGTTATAATACTTTGCAAGTTATTTTCTTTGTCGCTTTCTGAATAATTGCTACCACCACATATGTAGGCATATATTTACATTAGTTACTTGTACTTGGAACAATAGCGCACTTCAGCGTAAGCGTGGGCAGCGCATGCATACGGGTATACTTCAAAACGGCACAAACTGCGCCCAAGACAAACAAGACTTTATTTGCCGACTGCGAACAAAACAAGTGTCTTCTTTATTTTGCATGACTTTTATGGGCGCCGCTGAAGTGCCGGACTATCGGGGCGCCATCGTCTTTGAATACTTGTTTTCCTAAACGAACTTTTAAGAGCCCATTTGGCGGTTTACGGCTGTTTGCCATAAACGTAACGGCGGCCTTTTATGCACTACTGAGTAGTGTTTCGGAGCTGCAGAAGTGCTGCCCGCGAGGTGGATAATAAAATCCTATCGAGGTTCACGGCGACTGAACTTTGCGAGACGCCGCCCCGGGCGCTGGCCTGCCATTTGGGGCAGCGGGCCCGCGAAGACATGTGAAAGGCCGCGGCCCGAAAAGCCACCCGCGCAAAAATGGCGCCGCTAATTGTTCGGGCCCATTGTGGCGCGGCGCTCCAGATTCGGGGCAGCAGAGCGTGCACACAATGGATTCGAAGACGGATACAAATAACGCTCTATTTGTAGTTGGTATGTTTTATTGGATATCTATAGGCACATGCCGTGCCAACCCCAAGCGTATTGATTCTGCTGGGTGTATTGATGCGGTCGACCGGCAATAGACCATGCATTCGTTTCGTTCATTCACAACAAAGTGGGAAAATGGATGGGTGCGAGAGGTGGGCCTGGGCTGCTCGCGGCGCGCTTGTGAACAGCCATTATCCCCAAAGTACGGAACCGGTCGACACATAGACCACTTCTATGAAAAAGTGTTTTCAACGGTTATATACTCGACGGCTTTTTAAGGACTTTATTATTAATACATTCCTTGCAAGTCATCATTAAATGGAACTAGAAAGGCAATGCTGCACAATAAAAAATGGCCCACAAAAAATAACAGCGGTGGCACAATTTAAAACATATTTAGAAAGTAAAATTTGTTCACTTTAAATTCCACAGTTTACGAAGTACTATGTACTACTATGTACAAATATAACCCTGAGTTTTGTTATAATTTATGAAATCTTTATTTATTCTTAAAAATTTATTTCATCGCTTTCGAAGTAATCCCCTTCGGCTGCAATGCACTTATGCCAGCGAATTTTCCACTCATCAAAACACTTTGAAAAGTCCTGTTTCGGTATGGCCGTCAGCATCTTCTTCGATTCGGCTTGAATCTCTTCTGTCGTGTCAAAACGGTGTCCCCGGAGCGGTCTCTTCATTTTGCTGAATAGCCAGAAGTCACATGGAGCTAAATCAGGCGACTACGGCGGTTGCGGAACGATATGGGTGGAATTTTTAGCGAAATGGTCACGAATAAATTGAGGGTTTTTGGAACCAAACGAGATTTGACTTTTTTGAGGCACAAAACTTCCTTCAAAATGGTGTTGACTGATCCATTTGAAATGCCAACGATATCAGCAAGCTCTCTAGTTGTCAATCGACGATTTTGGAGCACCAATTCCTTAATTTTCGCGACGTGCTGTTCGTCAGTTGATGTTCTTGGACGTCTTTGATGTGGTTCGTCTTCAACGCCTTCACGACCCTCTTTGAACATTTTATCCCATTCGTATACTTGTGTTTTAGACATAGTCTGTTCACCGAAGGCTTTTTGTAACATTCTGAGCGTTTCCGCAGCAGAAATATCATTTCTAACACAAAATTTAATCGAACTTCTTTGTTGAATATTTTCTGCCATGGTAAAAATCGAAAAAGTTAATTTTGGTTGTTTACGAAAACGAGCGTCACTCTTCAACTAATTAAGATATTAACCTAAAATTTGACACAGATGTCAGTAGCAGTCCTACCAAGTTAAAACTAAAAAGGTTTGTGCCCAACGAAATGCCCGCGCAGTTTAAATTAAAAATTTCGGGTTATATTTGTACACAGTAGTATATCATTCAAACAAAGGGTTAAAATGCGTTTTATACTATTTTTACAAATTGTCTAAAAAGACGAAACTGCCCATTTGATCAGTCTGTAAATAAATTCTGCTTTTTGACCCAAACCATTCAATTATATTTTTTTTAATTTTAAAATTGTTGATAATAAGCGTATCATTATATAATAATAAATAGAATTATCTACAATTGTTGATTTTAAGCAGCGCAGCACATTTATTGAATGTTTTGTGGCTGTTAATATTTGAAATCCTTTGTTTTTAACTTTTATTTTTTTTTACTATTTCTAGCCAATTTCTTCTTTTATAGCCTTAATTGTAATAAGAAAATTACTTCTGAGACGTCACATTTTATAAAAAATTTTATTACAAGAATGAATCAAAAATGTTATGTATAATAATTATGTAATTTATTACAACTAAAATGCCTTTCCCTGCACTTTTCTTTTATACTTGATTAAGAAGCTTTCTGATATCAGTGTCCAGAAGTAATTCCTTAGTAACGTTTCTCTTCTTCTTCTTGCCTTCTTATTTTATCTCATAAATAGGCAAAACTGCCTTTTTCTTTTTTGATTATCCTCCAATTCAAATCATGACACTATCTTTTCTACCGACTGGCAACTTTTGTCTATTGGTACTCTCACCACTCCGTCATCTACCATCCTTTCAGTATGTTCGTTCCTTTCTATTTTCTCACTTTTATCCAATTATTAACATTGTCTATCTTACATATACGCCTTGCGTCTTCACTTCTTACTCTATCCCTTAATGTTTTATTTATTATTTTTCTAAGTAATTTTATATCTGTCGTCTCTAATAGTTTTTGTGTCGTGCTAGTGTCAGGTTTTGTTTCACATAAGTATGTCATGGCTGGTCTTATTGCACTTGTGTATATACTCGTCTTCTATACGTGTTATTTAGGCAACTAATAGTCCTGTTTGATTTATTGATTTGTTTTTTATTTCTTCTTCTATTTTGGCGCCCCTGGACCCCCTGATTTATTTTATTTTAGGTAGCTTACATCGCATTGGTTCTTTGCTTATCTCTAGTGTTTTCTTTTTTTTCACTGGATATATACGTTTGTAAGGTAATTTCAAATTGGTACAGTAGCCTTTGAAAGACATCTACGTTTTCCGTCATTATTATGAGCACTGTTTGCACAACAGGCGATCTTAGCTCTTTATTTCCCATTCTGTATTCCCTTCTTGTCCTGACTTTCTTGATGATTTTGTCCATTACAAGATTGTATAGCAAAAGGTGCAAGGATTCTTTTTGTCTAATGCCGCTTTCAGTTTAGGGCTCCGGAAAATGATTGTAAATATTTTGTAAATATTTTTGACAGTATTAGATACTTCTATTACATAACAGATGTATTACGCCCTTTATTTTAACTATATCAAACTCTTTCTTGAGGTCTATTAACCATAGATGTGCTGTGACTTTTCTTTTAGCTGTCTTACTATAAATACGGCATTGAAATTGTATTTTTTGTTTATTTTCTTTACTATTATTCTCGTTGTTAATTTTAGTCTTGTGTTTAGCAAGTTTATTCCTCTGTAGTTGTTGGCTTCTTTAAAATTACTTTTTTTAAAAATTAGTATAATTATTGCTCTTTGTCATTTATTTGAGATTCTGTTATGTCTTACAATTTTTTTGATAAGTATTTGGAGTTGCTGAACCAGTCTGCTGCCTTCGCATTTAAGCGCTTCATTTAATATTTGCTTCTCACCTAGAGATTTTTTTTTTTAGTTTTTGTAATTCCTCTTTCACTTCTTCTTCTATAGTTTTTTTCTTCGTTTGTTCTTACATTTAGTGTGACTTGTAGAATACTGTTTGACTTGTTTTTGTACACGTCTGTTAAGCAAGTAAAGCATGTTTTCTTTTTAATGTTTGTATTTAATCTGTTCCTTCATTTTACCCCTCTGTTGCCTTATAAACTGTCGTTTTTGCCCGTGCAAATCTAACTATAGTACTTTTGTTAATCTCTTACAGTAGTCTGATTTTATTTTCCTTACCAGTTTGTAAGCAGAGTTCATGGGCTTTCCTTTTTATTTTATGTAGCCCTCATTGTTTTTAGTTGACAAATATTTGATATAGGTATTTTACTTCTGACGACTTTTTTGCTTGATATTCTCTGGAAATCATGATGTTCTGGCTGTCCATCTTTTATTTTTATTGATAGTTTTAATTTCGTTATGAGTGCCAATTAATATTTATCTTGATCCAGCTGTTTTCTACATTGTCTTGTCGTTTATTGGATTGGCTATTATTTTTTCTTCCACTTTTTTTTGATATAGTCCTTTGAATGATTTATCTTCTAAGCTTTTTACTTTTATTTTTGTTTCCAGTTCTTTCATTGATTTTTTATAGATATTTTATTTTCATTATCCATTATTTGTTGTGAGCGTACTTTTCTATTTATTAGTACGTAATCTATCATGGACATGCGACCTCCGGTATTTTTAAATGTGTATTTATATTGTTTTTTATGCTCAAATAAAAAAAGTCTAAGTGCAATCCTTAAAAAAATATTTTCAGATTCTTATTGCAGCTTCCAGATTTTTTAAAAGTTTTATATTTCTCCTTTGAGTGGTTTTCCTTTAGTGCAGTCAGTTTAGAATACAAAGATACCCTCCTAGAGTTTTGCATCGCTTAAGCCGGAACATTTTTCTTTAAGATATTAGACATCCATGTCCCATATTCATTGGCTTTACAACTTTTTTTATAAAACACAATTTTATATGCAACGAAAATAAAAGGATTTTCTCACGTTTAACAATGAGCTTTTGACTAGAAATATGCTAATTTCTTGTTGATCATTGTTTAACAACATAATGCAAGTAAAAAGAAAGCATTTCTTTGTATCCAAGTTGAAAACCAACTAAGAATCAGCACTGGTATATTGTTCATACTTTCTGTGGTTAATTTTGCCAAGAAGGCGTGTCATATTTTTATATAATTCTTTCTTGTGAACAGCACATTTTGCAGAAACTGAAGGGTATGTGTACAATAACAGCTTTTAGGTTTAGTTGCGAGGAATCTATGTAAAGAGGCCACTCTTTAACATTAAGTCGTCAGTATTATTGCAAAAAAGACAGATTTTCTTCAGCTTAAAAATATTACAACTCTTTTCAGACATTACGATGTACTGAAGTTTGCGTATCTGGAACTTAAAACTTTTATCCCTGCAATCTTACTCCTAGTACCTCTGTTCGAAAGTAATTTCAAATGAGTTATTTGATGAGGTTTATATTTCTGCGATTATAAAAATTCCTCATCACTGCTAGATAGTACTGCAGTTGTGCAATCTATTTCTATATCCGTTATGCTTTTGTTAAATCAGCTAAATATTTTGGCACTAGTTAAGCAATCCAATAAACTGAAATACACAATTGGCTTTTAGTTTTTGCCAAAGGAGCCAAAGATTTTGGTGCGGCAAAAGTAATAATCCATGGTATGGTCCGTTTGTTCTCGTTATATAGTAGGAATTCTAAACGGCTAAGCAATGTTTTTATTAAGCCAACACAATGCACACATTAATTTTTGAAATTCGAAGTCTTAATTTTAATGTCAAAGTAATACTAATACACTTTCTATTATCGGTGTAATATTTCAATTGTACCACTGAATTGTCAATTATCTACAAATATAACAAAAGCTATTTACATCACCGACCTATTTTAATTTAAGTAACCCTTCATTGCTGTTTTATATAAAAATATGCATGGTTTAGGGTTGCGACGTAAAACATATTAACACTTTTTCAAATCTATTTAATCAAGTAAGGTAAAAGCAGATTGCTTTATGAATATAACATTTATGTAACAAAATAAAAGATATAGACGAATATACTAAAAGGATTACATATTTTAGACATAAATTGTTATTAAGAATTTCTCGAAACTTCAACGCAACAGATTAATAGTGAAAATATTTTTAAAATTGGCATTAAAGAAATACATCCTTTACACGTAACAGAACATCAATTTAAGCTAAAGCCAATTTTCATTGTGAAATGCGGATCAATTTTTTACTTCTAATCACGGACATTTAAATATTCAAGCCTACATAAACAATATATTGTTTAAATTTTACATTATATTTGATTGCACAAGTGCTTCAATTGCTTTAAAAACTGATTTTGTGTATTGATGTTGCTTTCAACAGAGATTTTACTGTATTAAGTAAATTAGCTGTTTATTTAAAACTTTATCTATCTGTTTTTATCAGATTTCAATAAAGTTTTATATACACAATTGTATTAGATTAGTGTCTCAGCTAAGTTTATGAATGTCAAGAGGGTTAAGAGTTTTTAAATTTTTCGTCAAATTTCAATCAAATTTTGACACGTGTTTCTTACATAATATACATATATAGAAACAATTTAAACTAATGGTTTAAGGAGTGGAGAAATTAATTGTGCACTTAATACTTTTTGGAAAATGCATTTTTGATGTTTTTGGGATGCAAAATTTATGTGGACTGCGCGAGTGTAACGCTAACTATAATTCCAAATATTTCAAATTGATAGCCTTGGAATATATGATGATAGATACTGTACATCTATATTTAAGTTATATTTGGGCAAGAGTTAGTTAGGTATAATAATACAGATTTTTCACCTGACTAAATTTAAGGTTTGTAACAAGCTTTTCTTTTGTTTTATTATTAAGTAACACGCGTACGATACTTTACATTCCTATGATACATTCTGCTCTATTACTCTAGAGAACATGATAGAAGTTTCTAAAACTTAAAAATAATTACGATCTAACGTTGTCACAACAGAAATCAATTGTCTAGTAGGGAATCGTATTTCCTTAAATTAACGGTTTTACCTTGTGGAAATAGTTTATAGTAAATATATTTCTAATCATCTTTGGGTTAAGATGAGCTTTGCTAAAGTAAAAGGCTTCTTATCATAAGACTAAGAGTATTTACAATTAATAATTTAATTTTCTTGCTTCTAAAGACACAAATTGAATGTTGAAGAATAGTTGTTTTCTACCATTTTTATATTTTATCATAGCTAAGTTTAGTGCAAACATCTACAGTAAGCAGAGCGGAGTTGCTGTTTACGTATAAACTGCACAGATAAATAGGAATTAGAAGGGTATAAAAATGAAAACATAGTTTTAGAATTTAAGGCTTAAAAGTATAGTGTACAAAGGAACATATATATGGTAATAAAAATCATGCATTACAGTCTGTTCCTGTCTTAAAAATTAGCTCCAACGTACGTTGTTAGCTAATGTTTGCATAACCAATGTTTTGGAAAAATCACGGACAAATGCCAAGACACAGCCCTGTTTAGCTTGTAAATACATTTTGGCCACTTTACATCATTGCAAGTAAGTGCAAAAGATGAAGAAGCAAAATAAATCAAATTTATGATCGATTAAAAAGTTCAAGCAGAATGAAATTTAACTTTAGTTTCGTGCAGAATAAAAAATTGGACTACCCTCTTAAACAAACGACATGACAGCCTTACACTTCACAGAGAAACCTCTAAAGACCTATGACAATATCGCAACACAAAAATAAGGACTACCAAATTCGCTGTAGTTTAGTTTATCTCCTGACCTATCATCTGCTGGTACTCGTTTTCTAAAGAGCCTTATTATCTTGATTCTTGCAATATAGCAGCTTGACAAGAGATATGTCCCGTTTACCAATTTTGCTAAGCTTTTAAGTTCTTGCTCTATGTCTTTTGTTTCTTTATATTATACGGCGTTTGGTTTATCTCTGCAGCTTTCCAACTGCTCAACAAGGCATCCAAGTTGGTTCTCCAGGTTTTTCTTGAGATTTTCGTTTTCCGTCTTGACGTGGAAGAACATCTCGAACATAACACGGGAGTGTGTATATATATCTATAGCGACAACGTAGCAGTACTTTATAGAATGTTTGTATACTGTTGTTCAAGAAATGTTTAAACTGTCAGTCAAGACACAAACATCTCACTAATTTCTGTTAGTCATGACTTTGCTGAGATCCGAAAGGGCTTTTTAATGCAAAAGCTAAGTAACAACCGGAAATAATGAGATCAACGTCTAAGGCAATCGTTTCAAAAGCGTGGACATCCTGGAGTCTCGCACCAAAGAGTTGAAGGGGAGGGGGCAAAAGAAAGTTTCAAAAATAAAACAAACACACCTTATTAAGACACGTTTATTTTTGCCTTTTGTAAAGTAAATAGAAATATATCAAACAAAAATAACTTAACTATTGAACATATATGCACAAAGCCTCTTCAAAATCTTCTCACAATTGGAATCGGTATTCGATATACACACAATGATCTTATTTTTAAGTTCAAGCTGATTTTTCACCTTGGTTCTGATGGTAGTGTTAGACGAGATACTTAGCTCGCATAAATATGACGTTGCATATGGAACCAAGCACTTGGCAGCTAGGAGTATTCTTGCTTTCTTTGATTAACAATTGATCTTAGTTCTGGGAACAAAAGTTTGGTTTCAACAGTATATATTAAATAAACTTACGTTTAATATTTGTTGGAATTTTACCATGTTGGAAAAATTATCGTAGTTGCACCGAATTTTTTAAAGAAATAATTACAGAGCTGTTCCTTCAAATGGCTAAAACTAACTGTTTACAATAAAATTATTTAAAAAAATACCTGTTTTTTCCTTACTTTAATATCAATTTCTGTTTCTCATTGGACAGATCTTTTATAGCTTTTTATATAAATATTATTTAATAAATTGTTAATGTAATGTCTGAACTTCTTGTTTAGTACTTGACTAAAAGTATTGTAAAATTAGTGTTAGTATATTATATGCAATTATATTTTCTTGGTTTGAGATTATAACTCTTGATTATTTTAGACAGTTTTTTAAATGAATATTGAGATATGCTTATAATTTTATTATTTTTAAGATGTAGTACAGTTTTTGAGATTAGGACTTGGAGATTTTTTGTGACTTTTACATTATTATACAAATTTCCTTATGGCTGCAATTAAAATTTAAATGTTTAGTTGTTTTTTATGTTGATTTTTGTCTTATTAATTTTCCAGTCGGTTTTGTCGAAACATAATTGCAGTATCATAGATTATTTTAGTTTTATTTGATGTAAATACTACTATTTTATGTTTGTAATCGGATAAGTTGTCGATTATATTCTACTGTAACATATAAATTTGGTAATCTAACAGAAGTTAAAACATCCATCTATATAATTTTCAATTATTTTTCACTTTTTTCCTCTATTTCATTTATATATGTTCTTAAGTGTGTTGCAAAGTTTTTTACCTTATTTTTTTCTATTATCATCGTTAGGGTTTTTCTCGATCTACCTACTCTTTGTCAAAATTTGTTGTTTGTAGGAGCTGTTTTGTTATCCTACCGTTACGCATTCTTGTATATTGTCCAAATCAGTTTTGTTGCTTTCTTCTCGTTTTCTGTGATATTGGTTCTTGGTGCAAGTTAGTCGTTTTTTATATGATCAAATTATGCGACATTTTGTAGAGTTTGTCCACTGCACATATTCTTTGTGTTTTCTTTAGTTTTCTCTTCATATTTTATAATAATATTTCCAGCTTTTTTTATACCGTTCTTGCTGTGCTGAATTTTTTGCTGTCTCTTCATTTCTTTCGATGTTTTCCTTTCTTTCATTTTTTCTCTTTCTGTGTTTTGTAGACTTATTCTTGTATAATCAAGATATTAGATTTTAAGTATGTTGCTCTTTTCTGCTTTTTTTATTTGTTTTGCTTTCAGCTTATTCCCTTCTTCTAAAAGTTCTTTAGGATAATTTTTTGTATGTATATGTCTATTTTCTGTAGATCTTTCCCTTTTGTTAAGAGTTATATATTTCTTTTGCATATTGCAAATTATTAGTATCGGTATTTTCTGCTCCTTTTTTATCTTCTTCTTTAATATTTATTTTTATTTCGTGTTTGCTTATTGCCATTATTTTATTATCTAAATCCCTATACTTATTTACTTGTATTTTCATTACAAACAAAACTAAGTTCTTTTTTATTGGGTTTCTATTTAGTTAGTCTATTTTTATTTTATGCATTTTAATTTTTCTCTGAGCTTTTTCTTTAACTGTAAACTGCCTAATTACTAGTGTACATACAAACACTTTTTTACTTAAGGTGTTATTTGCAATTGTTTAATTATATTTAATTAGGTATTTGCATTATTACATTCTAGATGTATTTAAATACCTTTCGGATACGTATTTTAAGCTTTTTCTGTCTTGTTTTACTCTTTTATTATCATATTCTTTTATTTAGTTTATTCTACCGTATTTGTTCTATTTTTTATATTAGAGTTAAGATTCGTTTACTAAAAAATGTCTCCTCTATTCCTTTGCACAATTCTTGTTTCTGAACTTTTGTCATCTATGTTATCGCAATTATCTTTTGTCATTATACTATCTGACTAATAAGCATCCTCCACTTTGTTTCTGCGATGTAAAATTGCAATATCAAGCTTATTTTCTCATTTCCGATGCAATTTTCGCTTTGGATTTTACCTGTTTTTAGTTTAGTAAGGAGTTGCTCATATAACATTATTATTAGGACATAGAGCCTGTAATTCATTATTTTTAAAATATTCTATTTCGGGGACAATAATAACCTGAGTGGTTATAAACAAATAAATTTAAAGTAATGTAGATTAACAACTCATAAAAGATTTATTACCTAATAAAAAAAATATTCTAAAGAGTGCAACATTGTATCTTTCAATAAATTTTTGCTATGAAGGTGCAATATAAATCTTTAAAAACAAAATATGTGATTTCGAATGCGTCATAATTAGTTGTGCAACTATGACCATTAGTTAAAACAATTTTGTCCGTTCTCAACCATAAAATGCACAAATAATAACAAAACAAGTCTCTGTTTTTTTGAAAATCTATTCTGTAACGCCACCACAGAAAATTATTGATGTAATTATTGCCATTTTAATTCAATTGTATTTTTGTTTCTTTAATCTTACTTTTGCACAAGTGAAAGTGTGAATAATTTAAGAATGTTATGTACAAGTCAATAAAAAACAAAAAGCTAATATAAATAATTAAGCTAAGCTAATTTTTGTCCTGCTATAACTTTCATATTATAAAATATGCATACTTATTTCTCTTAGTTAATTTGCTATCATTAATAATTAATGAAGCATAATTTATCTAACCAAATATATTATACAGGGGACATGCAAGATGAGTTAATTATCATTTTTTACTTGGAAGTTCTAGTTGTAATCAGAGCGCTGTAATTAGTAGAGCCCATAAATCTGCAACGAACTATACGTTCTAGATTGGGAATAAGCAAGAGAGATTAAGTCGTGTGGGATTATTTCGTATTCTCTGTTCCTTAATGTAGATTTAGTGTCTTTGGGGTTCACCTGGTCTACTTCGCCAGTACACCGTTAGAAGCGTTATTACCTAAAATTAGTAGGTCTTCCACCATTTTAATAAAAAGATGCACATAAATGTTGTTCCTATAATAATTATTGCAAAACACCATTCTAAATTAAAAAGTATTCTAAAGCTGCACAAAAATCTAAGTATTTTTAATATTTGTATGCCGCTTTGTTTTAATGAGTATAAAGAAATAAAGAAAAGTATTTAACACTTAATGAAGAGAGTATTATGTAAAATAATTTAGATTCGGAAACAGTGATCTTAACAAATCAGGACGTCAAAAAATAGCAGAAAAATATTTATAAATAATATATGGCTAAGACTTTTATCAAAAAATTAATTTGTAAGCGTTGCACTGAGACTAGAACAGATATAAAGATTTATAAACAAACTCCATCGTTCTAGCGTTCATATTTCGTTGCTAGAAATGCAAAATATCTGTGAAAAGTAGTTGCTGGGTAACTCTATAAGTATATTAGTCATAATATGTTTATTATTGTTACAGAAATCTCCACAGAAAATACTTAAAGCAAATATTAATTAAAAAATTGCTGTAAATGTCTTAAAGTTAACTACAAACGAAAAGATTTAGCAGATTAATCATAGTTTTACCTAGTAAACCATCCACAATGAGCTCGGTTTCTATAGTCCGTAAGAGGTAGGTGTCAAGAGAGCGTAATCGTACGCGAAGCATTCTTGACCAAAATAGTCACAAGGGACAAAACTTGAGTCTATCTCTAAACCAGAGTAATCTATTTTCTATGATTAAAAGTACAAGTAGCAGTGCATATAACTTTGAACGACCAACCGAAAACCTTCTTAAAGCGAATATGTAAGCTTGTAATGACGTGCTTCTTCAACTCCTACGTACATGTAAATATATATTTTTTTGTTTTATTAAATTGCATATATACAATCTACTTTTACAATTGAGTATTAAATAAATTTCATAACTTTATATAGATAATACGAGGAAAACTATCTACCGATATTCTCCCAGATAATACATAAATCAGTTTTGATTAGGTTGTAAAACAAGGTTCTGTGACCAGTTCCGCCTTCTTATTACAAGTGGTTGGTTTGATAGTTGCTTTACAATATTATTTTTGTGGTCTACTAACTTGAGGTTGTATGCTCAGTCTCTGGATTTCTTTTGCTAGGTATGGAATTTTTAGTTCGGTATAGAGAGTATTGTCACTGATGTACCACGACGCATCCGCCAGCATGCCCAAAATTTTTAATTAGATTCTCTGCAAGATCTTGGTGTGAGATGCTTTGCACAGCCCTACAGCTGGATTCCATAGGTCCATATAGGCTTCAATATTATTTTGTATAATAGTAACTTGTTTGATAAGGAAAGTTGGAATCTGTTTTCGATTAACTAATACATTTATTTGATCTTCAAGTCTAGTTGTTTCCTTTTGGCTTTGATATGTGTGCTCAGGTAAGTTCTTCATCAAGGTGCATCTCGAAGTATTTTATTTTCGACTTCATTGATATGGAGGTATTACTGAATCTAGTTTGCAGGTATACACATCGTTTATTTATGAATGTTATTTGTGTGGGTTTTTCACTGTTGACCGGTACTCACATGTTGTCCATTCTTGGATTATATCAAGGTGTTCTTGTAGGTGTTTTGCTGCTATCTGTGGTGTTTCGCTGACTGCAAAATTAGCCGTATCGTCCACAAAGGTAGCTATTACAGTATTTTCTGTAGTTGGTGAGTCCCATGTGTATATCAGATGAAGCAGCGGTTCCAATACACTACCTTGTGGTACTCCGGACGTGATTTGCAAGAATCTTTCGTCGAGGTACGATTTTAGCACTAGATAGAGCTGGCTTGGGAAGTGTTTTTTGATTTTATATAACAAACCTTTATGCCAAACTTTATCAAAGGCTTGTTTTATGTCTAAAAATGCAGTCGCACATCCTCTCAAGGCTATCCAATATTTGGTTGACGATCCGATGGCATTGGTGTGTTGTCGAGTGTAATTCTCGGAATCCGAACTGGTACGACGGGATAATATGGTCTAGAACTACCAATTCTTTATTTTTTTTTAGTAAGAGTTTTTCAGATATCTTTGACGTTAGGGGTTCCTCCCCTGACTTATCGTTTTTTAGGAATCGGATGGTGTTTCTGGAGTGGCAATCATTATGATCTGTGCATATTTCCACTGTACCGGAAAATAAGTCAGTCTTAGAATGCTATTGTATATAGTGGTAAGAAAAACTAGCGCCTTTCTTGAACGATTTTGTAGAATCTTTCCAACTTTAAGATCATAGCAACGGGCTTTTCGAGTATTTGTGTAATTGATTTGCTGTCGGACTTTAGCTGGTAAGCATGTTATGATTGGTAGATATAGCTGACTTGGAGCGCCGAGAAAAGATTTAATTTCATGGTCGTCATTATTTCCTTGCGGAAGTGGAGTCATGAAAGCCTTGGCAAGGTGTTCGGCGAAAATGTCTGCTTTGATTTTGTCTGTTCTAGCCCCGATTTTGCCAGTATTTCTAATTGGTGGGATTGCTACTACTAGTCTTTTGAATTTCTTTGTTGCTTTCCATACGCTACGGTCATCAGGAGAGAGTTTTGAGATATATTTTTTGAAGTAAATATTTTTGAAGTAATATTTTATGTAGATGGTGAGTAAGTTTGTTATAAGTGGTTTTATCTTGTGTGCTTCTTGTTCTCTGCCAATTTTTCTAGCTTTCTGCTTCTCGATGATAAGATCTCGTGTATGTCGGAGAATGTTGGCTATTTCAGACAAGTTACCTGAAGGTATTGAAGTGGCTTGCCACGCAGCATCTTGTATTCTGGTAGTCAGATATTGAGTTGTTTCGTCCAGGTCTCTAGGTTTTCTGATTTTAATAGTAAAGCTAATATTTTCTTCCAGATAGTTTCGAAAATGGTCCCAATCCGTGTTTTTATAGGGTCTTCTTTTGTTATTATTGTTGTGCTGATGGTGATAATAACAGAAATAATTTTCATAGAGGTCATGGTTAGATTCTGCTTTTGTATATGTATTAGCTAAGCCGCTAGTGATTACAAAATCAATTAAGTCTGGTCCCACCAGTTGATTGGTAGTTTTAGTTTTACTTTGGATTGTCCTAAATCGGTTGCGTCTTTTTGGACTGATTAGCCTTGAATCCCAGGCTGTATGTTTCGCGTTCCAGTCTTCGTAAGACCGTAAGTATTCTTAATACTATTATGTTGATGTTCATATATACAAAACAAACTGATATACTCCTCATATCAAAAACTCACATTACAAAGAGAAATTACTTCAATATTTCTAGCTATATGACATATGATACAAAGCATCTTTCAGAGGTGAAACTGCTATTATTATAAGGCAACAAATTAAGCATTATAAAGTGGACAAATTTGACAAATATTACATATAAGCTGAGTCCATAATGATGGAAGACTGGAATGGGCCCAGGGCCCAGGCTACAGAG
Organism: Sinelater perroti; assembly: GCA_036346155.1. Lineage (NCBI taxonomy): Eukaryota > Metazoa > Arthropoda > Insecta > Coleoptera > Elateridae > Sinelater > Sinelater perroti. The sequence continues at coordinate 10,046,872 of JARFIY010000024.1, forward strand.
CCAACAAAAAAGGATTTGACCGGTACTTCCATACGATAGGTACAAGATTTATATATGGTGGAGATGACAACGCCAAAGGACCCCTTTGGGGTTCGAGATACTTGTCCATATGGATTTGTAATCCACAGAGAAGCCTACCTGCTGGCCGACTGATATGACCAAAATTTCAGATTGCTTGGACTTCTTATCACCAAAGGAATAGGCCAAGCATATGTAAAATTTGAAAAACTATGTGACCATTCCCCAGTTCTACTAACCACAAATGCAAACATTTTTGTTAAAAATACAGCACCTCAGCTACTTATGTTTTATTATGCGGTTTTAGTTAAATTCACATTTTAGAGAGAAATAGATCATATATTTCTTTGTTATTTGGTTAGGGTTTAAAATTAACCCAGAATAACAATACAGGTAGTTTACTTTTTTTATGTCTTATACTGTAAACTTCATGCTTCTTTTGTTGCAGTACTTTTTTAAATTAAATGATAAGGATTGCGAATGATTGCTCGATAAACCCCGTCCTGATTCATCTGATAGGTATGATAAGCTGCAAGTATGTGTCTAAATATTGTGTATTTAGTTTGATTGTATTGTTTGTTAATTTTTTCTATTGATATATTTTATCTGGAGTGACTTTAGATAGGTTATCAATAATTTTCTTATAATCTATTACCGCATAAATAAATATATAGAGAGGTTTTGGTGTTTTCGAAGTTGTTTTTGTTAGATTCGAGTTTTATTTAAATACTTAAAACTATTATATGTCAATCATTATTAATTTTTTGCTCATTATGTCTCTCTCACTTTTATAATTTGCCATTTGTAGTGGTTATCCGGTGTTTTGTTTTTATTGCTTTTTTGTATAGCTAATTTATTATTGTTTGTAATAGATTTACTGCATTTGGAAGAGAGTTAGCTGATTTAAGATTATAATTTTCTTGCGGATTATTTAGTTGATTGGTATAAAGGTACCAACTATTAGTTTGTTGGAAATCGTGGTATATATAAACCTAGAAGTGTTGACTATGACTGAATTTGTTGCTGATATGATGCATACTAGGCAGAGGTTTACTGGTGCACTTGGGCGTATTGATTTGTAAAAGCCTATGTAAGCCGTAAAAAAGCTTATTTTTTATTGATAGTGATAGCGTGCCTTAGTAGTAAATGCGTTTAAAGTTTGGTTATTAATAAATCCACTTACTTCGAAATAATAATCACTTGGCCTTACTGGATTATCGCCGGTTTCATTTGATTTATTACTCGCTCTGTTGTAGATTTAAAATCAGAGATCTGTAAGTAAAGCCACGTTCATGCGGCCACCGTACTTATTGCTTTTCTATGAGTAGCAAAGCTAATTTCTGTTTTGCTTCTTACTTTTTGCTATGGTTTTCTCCCTTTACTTAAATTCGACTTGGCTAACTCTCTTATTTCAGTTCAATATATCGTACGGGAATAATTTCAACAGACTAGATGAAAGCAACTTTTGTCACAATACCGAAAAGGCCTAGCCCTTTATACTTTATACATTCTGAAAATATTTCTAAGAATTGTCCATAGTAGGATATATAATAAATGTAAAGAAAAATCAATGACACACGATTTGGTTTCATAAAGTACTGGCTGCTCATAAAGCAATATTTTCTTTAAATGTCCTGACGCAATGATGTCCAGACATGAAGGTACATATATACGCATGTTTCATTGATTACCGAAAAGCCTTCAACTGCGCTAAACATAAATACTAATAGAAATACTACAGTCAACTAGAGTAGTCAACAGAGGTATTCGGATAATTAAGGCATTATATTGGCAACAGTCAGTTGAAATTAAAGTAGAGAGGAAAAACTTCAAAATCTATTCTCAAAAGGAAAGGTGTTCGCCAAGGTTTCATACTTTCCCCGCTGCTTTTTAGTTTATATCCCGAGGCTATATTTAGAGAATCTATAGACAAAAACATTGTGGGAGTAGTGATCAATAGTCGAAGAGTAACAAATCTTCGTTATGTAAACGATACAGTTATATAATGGCAACAAATGTAAGAGAGTTTCAAATGATAGTCGATAGATTGGTAGACTATAGTAAAAAATACGGTTTCACCTTAAAAATATCAAAAACTAAAGTAATGGATTTATCAAAAATTAAGGCCAGAATAATTTTGCGAGTAAAAGGTAACATCGTAGAACAAGTACCTAAGAACTCTTGTTAATGGAAATGTAGATAACAGAAAGAAATTCGATCGCGATTGAACAAGCTCAAAGAGCATTTAAAGCATGAAAAAGTTTTTTACCAAATCTGACCTCAACCTCACTCTACGCTTACGAATGCTATGTATCTCAAATCCTTCTGTATGAATGCGAATGCTAGACTTTGGATCCCACCACAGAAAGAAAAATAGTAGCCTTAGAAATGAACATCTACCGATGCATTCTACCCTAGATAAAAACAATACCAAATACCAAAGTACTCCAACGAATAAATATCGATAAAGAGCTTCTATTAACTTTAAAGACAATACAATATTTGGGCAAGAGAAGATCCAGGGAAAGAGGTCTGTAGAGAGATAAAAAATCTTTTGGTTAAAAGATATCTGCGCTGACCTGACTGCAAATCCATTGACATATGTAGAACAGCAGTTTCCAAAACAAAATTAAACATATGGATCTCCAAACTTTGTAAGGAAACGCAATAAGAACAATTCTCTTATACACTTTTCTCTTTATCATAACTGAGATTGGTTTTATTATTGTAGTTCTCTGTAAACAAAATTTGGTTATTTACGTATGGTAAAACGATAAAAGCATTAAAAAAGTGCGGAAGCATTAAGAATTGTCTGGTAGAAATGCACTAGAACTGGAGCAAAGCTCGTAACGTACTAATTTGCCAAACCAGAGTTCATCGGCGAAGCGCAAATAGAACAAAGAAGGAGAATTTAAATACGATTGCAAATTTAATCAGGTAGGGAATTAATGAATAAAATGGCGCGGCGCGGCTTAAACGAACCGGCCCTGTTTTCGCCGGAAACGAGATTGTTCAATTAACTACCGCATCTCATCTAGACGGTAAACTCTCCTTTCTCTACTTATCCTTCACCCTTCTTTTAGCGACTGCCACCTGTTGAAGTGGTAATTAATTTAATTTACGGGATCGCGGACGCCGGCGGCGCGCGCGCTAATAGCGCCCGCGCCGCCTCTTAATGAGCCAGTAATAAAGCAATCTGTGCGGGGCGCGACTCGCGCCGGGCAAATGGAATTACGGACGCCGCCGTCGCTTCCATATTGCATTACGAGGACGGGCGGCGGTACCTGGATAACGAACCTGTGACCCTTCCACGCCCGGCATTAAAATTGCATTAGGCGGCGAAAAATCGGCGCCGCCGCCGTCGGCGCGCAGCCGACCGCGGCCCGGCCGGCTCAAAGGGCGCGCGGCCGGGGAGCGCGCCGCGAGCGGAGCGGCGCCGGAATTGCGGATGCGAAGATGTTTCGTTCGGAGGCAATAAGTCCGGGCTCTCTGGAGAAAAGGAGCAAAACGAGAAGAAATAAAGTCAGGCCGGGGAGAATGCATGAGGAATTATTCCCGAATCAGCTCGAGCGAGCGAGGGAGCTTAAGAAGAGGGGCTCGAGACGCGCACACAAATCACCAGAGGAAATATATTATAATAAAATGAGATGTAGTACAGTCCACACAACATCTTCACTACCTTTTCGAATATTACGTCTTAACCTCGCCTCGCGTTCGGAGCCGCCGTATTTCGTGTTCCATAGCTGCTACCTGCCCGTTTCTCCTCCACGGTGGGGTCGCCTCGGTTTGCAAACTAATGGAAATGAGATTAAATATTGCTGAAAGGCTCGTCTCTAACTTTCAAATGCAACAGAGATAAAAAAACCTATTATATCATATACAAAAAAAAAACTTACTCTTTTACCCGAGAAAACCAATGTTTCCAAAAATTATAAAATATATAACCAGATAATATTAAAAAGGAGGTTGCCTAAGAAAATATACCGTGTACTATAAACACTAAAATAACATATAAATCTAAATTAAGATTCCGCCAGGGAAGCTACCCCCGAAATTTCATCCAAAACAAAAAGAATAATGTTAAATCAAAATAAAAGTCCCTGAGGCAATAAACGTTAATAAGGTTAAGAAGAATTTTGCACTCCACACATCCCTTAAATAAAAAACGATACAACCGAATTGATTCGGAACTAAACGACAACCTATCCCTCCAAGACTAAAAGTAGACGAATCTTGGACACATTTAACAAGGATGTGACCGAACTATCCGCTATTCATTTTTAAACAACTCATTACCAACGCTTTACCAAATGTCGCCACTTCCAAATCTATTCACGTCCAGCAAAATCGACTACATGATCAAAAATAACTTAAACCTCTTATCACAGATAAACTTTTCAAAAGACTCCCACTAAGGATCGCACAGATAATTTTATTTCTAAATCTGGCAAAACTCAAAACAAAGTGCTCTTTTATAGACCCATCAGTGTATTACGTATCATGGAAAAACAATTGGAAAAACTATTTGTAAAAAGATTAGATCGTATTATAAAGGAACAGCATCTTATACCAGATTACCAGTTTGGGTTCAGAAAAAATTACTCGATGATCTAATCAGCACAGGAATGAAACCTTTGAAAATAAACCGTACTGCTCAGCAGCATTTCTAGAGTATGACACAAAGGCTTCTTGTACAAACTTAAGACATCAATACGACATCAAATCGATACTTCCAAGTAAAATATGGCTAAAAGACATCCGAACTATTTCCGATTAAATCCGAAGTTTTCCGAGGAATCATATCGAGTCTAAAGTAATGCCTACTACTTACAACAGATTTTCCTACAAGTATACATTCTATTGCTGCTACGTTTGCCGCCGACAAGGTTTTGTTAATAAAACACCAATATCCAACAGTAGTGACCACACCCCTTTAAGTTAATCTACATGACATCAAAAAGTGGGTCAAAAAATAGAAGGTTCAGATCTATTAAGCTAAACTGCTAATATAACGTGTACTAAGTGTAACAGAATTTTTCTCCGTCTTTCTAAACAGCATAAAATACCTAGAATGTACCCTGATAAAAGTCTGACTGGGAGACGTCATGTGTGGAAAAAATTTAAACAGCTAGACCTCAATCAGTAAACATTACTGTGTGGTTGGTTGTAGATCACTTTTTAGTAAGCTGTTAGTATATAAATATATAGTAATTCTAGAACAAAGTGCTTCGCACAATATATAACAACCCATACTTGATAAGAAACGTGAGAATATTTAACGACCTAAATGTAAACACAATGGGAGTGGAAATTAATAAAAACAGTAAAAACTACTTAAATAGACTGTTGTCCCACTCAAACAGTAAACAAACCTATAGACTAAATTGTTTTACACCTCTTTTCCACATAGATTATTAATTTATACCTCATGCGCTTTAGTAAGTAACCAGTAAGTTGTATTCATTTGGTTTACTATATTTGGTTGTTGTATTTATTAATTGCATATTAAAAATCAATTTTTAAAAACTTAAAAAAGAATAAATGTAAGCAGAGCAAGTAAAATATGGCTCACAATAAAGTCAGTGTAGCAATGAAAAAGAAACTACTATGTGATTTAAAAAATAAACAATTAAGTTGGCGAAGAAATTTTGCATTTCTTGACACCAAAAGTTGCCTGTTTAGTGTTACGGTATGTATAGCAGTACACAACTGTAATGCTCTAATTTTATAAACCCCCCTCTCCCCATAATCTATATATACGTATAAAACGACAATGTGGTTGAGCAGATGCGTGGCTGGTGGTCCACCAAGTCACTAAATATAATTCAGCACCTGCGTTCATTTTAACCAAAAAGTAATAATGTGGTCGTCACACCGTCCCGTATCAGAGATGGGAGTCTTGACCTCTAGGTTCGAAGGCCATGTTTTCACGTGGGGTGTTAGAATTTTTATATTATATATTTTAAAGAATTTTATTTAGCAAATTATTGTTATATTCAAAAGGTTTTAACACATATTGAGAATGTTCTGTAATTGTAATCCTTGCTTATACATGGATTGACTGTAAGTATGATAATTGTCATCATAATTATTATCAACTCTACTAGGTCTTTAGGCCTGTTCGTCTTTGCTATAAATGTCCCATATCCCACTTTCCTTTAAGTTTATATTGGTTTGCTTGCTTTGGTAGACGTTATCTTTATTTTTTTCGTTTTGTTTTATATTGTCCTATTTTTGGAAAAATTTATTAATTCAGATACTGTCATCATCTCGTAAAACTTCAGCTGCGTCCCCTTATCTGTATTGTTGCCTACAGTTTTTTAACAGCAGCAATTCTTCTTTTTTTTAGTTTTTACCTTATCTAATTTTGAACATAGACGTGCCACAATTTTTTCCATGTGTTTCTGTTCTGAATCTGCTTTTTTTTTTAAATGTAAGCCTCACACTCTTTTTAAATTATTGCCTTATCTCATTTGTAGTCGTCCTTTTAATCTTTTCTTTAATCGCGGTCTTTATTATTGTATCTCTGTATTTCATATTTGGTCTGATTATCTGGTATTATAACCTGCACAGTCCCATTTTAGTCTTGCTACTCTTCTTTGACATCTTTTACTGTTGTTATTTTTCTAATTCAGATATTTCTTTGCTTATGTTAAAGTTTTACACCTATGGTTTTTCTTTACACAGACCTTTCTATTTTTTCTACTTTATCTATGTTTCCGATAGTCGTGATTTAACTTTTTACTTTCCTTATCCTATAATAAGGAAAGTAATGTAATCGGCGGAAATTTGAGCTACCCAGTTTTTCACATTTCTGGGGGAATTATAGTCTCAGGACACCAAAAAAGTTGGTTTGGGCCATTGGTTCGTGAGTGTGTGTGCGTGTGTGTCTGTCGGTCTGCCAGTAAACAGGATATCTCGAGAACCGTAAGAGCTAGAGACTTGAAATTTGGTATGCAAGTTACTTGTAGGTAGGGAACGCAGTGCGTCGCATGGTCGCAAAGCGGTCGCGAATCTAAACGGTTGAAGATACAAAAAATTCATAAGAATAAAAATTACTTGCTATCACGAGATAAACATGAATTTAAAGTAAAAGTTGATAAAATAGGAAAAATTGAAGCCCAGGATCGAACCCGCGATATATTGGTCAGCGTCCATGATCATAGGTTAGACGTGAGGCTAATGGAAAATGAATTTTATATGAATAGCCAAAAAATAATACATTTTTTTATAGAACTTACTATTCGAGAGATTTTAACAATTTTGAGGAGATAATGGCGGATTTTTTGCTGTTTTTTCCAGAATTACCCAAATAATAGGATAAGGAAAGTCGTGTGATGTTCACACCAGATTTTTTTTATTTATATTTGTCTCTTTGTGTGACCAATTTAACTGCCTGAAGATATGCTCCGTTGTTAATGTAAAATGCTTTCTGAAAATGACAACGCCTTTCCAGACGTCACTATATCTAATGATATAGATTTTGTGGTGTTTGTGTTTAATCATACAGTCATAGTTGCATTTTTATATATAATACGCACATTCGTCGAAATAGTACTAGTTTTCGACCAATATTTGTGCTACAATTAAATGATATATTGCAGCCTAAATATTTTAATGTTAAAATTGTTCAAGACTATTTTTTTGATACTATTGTTGATCTATATATCTCCTTATAAGTCATATTGGTTTTTGCTTTAAGTATCTCGCAATGATATTCTTTAGCTATAGTTTGTAGTTTATGGTATGTTGTTATTATTATTTTATCATCAGCAAAGAGGATGGTATTTCAAAGAGTCTTTTGTAGAAGCCGTTTTATTCTTTTACTTAGTTAATTTCTGCGATTAGTTAACTGAAGAAATTATAATATCTGCGTATGTTTTATAGCATGTATTAAGAGGCTTGTTCTTTTATAACTACTATAGTTGGGTTGGTTCCTTTTTGTTAAACGATATTACTCTAGCTGTTGACCAATAGTCAGACATCTTTGTTTACTTTCAACACATGTTTAATAAATGCAGTACTCAAAGTTTAATTCCATCAATTCTAAGTTGATGTTATCTGTACCTGAAGATTTTTGTTACAGGATCTATGTCATCATTATATGGAAGGTTCATTTCATCTTGAAATGTCTCATCCTCTGGTTTTTTGTTATACCTCTATTCCTTGTAATTAACATAATTATTAATTATGTATATTTTTGTTAAGTTTTTATTTTTTCTATATAAAAGTTTTAAAATTCTGTAAGTATATAAGTCCTAACTTACGCATCTTTTCTTTATATGTTCGCTTATTCTCTTCTGTTTGCCTATTCAAATATTAGTGGTAAGCTTGTGTTTTTTCAATTAGTTCTTATAATGGCTTATTACATATTTTGAACTTTTTTCTGTAGTTTTTGGAACTTTGTTCTAGTGTTTTTGTTGCTGTTTTATGAAAATTTAGTTTTAAGTTTCTTCCATTCCCTTTTTGTCGTTGCAAATATCTTAATGTTACTAATAATTATTGATCCATAACTGATACAATATTCATTATTGTTGCCTTGTAAGATATGTATTGATTGATATGAGTGATTGTAGTAACATTTGGTTATTAAATAGTTGTGCATACATATTTCTCTATAGATGGGTATCTTTCTAAGCATGTACATTTGTTTAAAGTGGCAAATTGTCTAAGTTTTAGTCCATCGTTGGTCAAGGCGGCTTCTTCAAATATTCCTGCTACATTTTTTATTGGTCATTCGTTTAGATCTACAACAATATGTCCATTTGAGTTGATATTATTGTATTGTAATTTTTTATAAAAATCACATGTTTCTTCTTTTTTGCCTTCTTTTGAACACCTTCTTTCATTTTTAAAATCTTCTTGTTCTGTTTTCCTATTATATAATCATAGCTTCAGCCAACTCTTTTCTAGTCCTTATACAGGTATAGCTAGGCGTAGAATACCGCTCCAAATTAAAATGTTTTCTTTAATATCTATGCTGTCTTAGCCTTTCTTTTTTGTCTCCAAAAATACTATTATATTATTTTTTTCTTTCTCGCCATATTGCTGGCCTCTCTTCCTTTAGTATACAGACTTCTCGTGTTTCAAGTTGCAATTACGATAATTATTATCCAGTGCGTTTTCTTTCTTCTCCCCGTATTTATCACCGTGACTTTCTAACCTTAAAATGGATCATTTGAGTAATTTTTAAAAAAACATGATATTCTTTAAGTTGTTGGTAACACCCTGTTGCTGTAACACTTTTTTGTTAGTCGTACCTGGACTCGAAACACACACGAGATATGCAGCGCATTGTAGGACAAGCTATGGATATTTATATGCTACAAAACTGTTACGCTCATCGACGTCATATTTAAGAAAACCCTATTTGATTCTAGATAGATTTAGCTATTACTTCCCGTAATATGTATGTTAATCATATATGTAATTTTGTAATTTCCTTTTCTAATGTAAATTTGCGATGTGTATCAAACATAACGAGGTGGATTATATTATAATCGGAAGCAACAAATTACAAAATAATACACAACCGGATGCACTTGCTCTTAGTAACTCGTTTAATGCACTTATTATATGAGAATAAAACTGATTCAGTATAATGTTAAATCAGATCTCTCTAAATGTAAATAAGAATAAACGTATATGCTAATGGTTGAACTTATAACATGAAATATGTAACATATCGTGAGCACTAGTGCAGTGTAATCGTTGTGGTTGAAGTGTGTCCGTAAAGACACATTTTTGGAATTAAAATTATATTTTCTTTTATACACTCTATACTACCATTAGTAAAGCGTTTTTTGTCTATTGTGTATTTATGCATTTTATTGTTGTATATTTTTCTGAACCATTGGCTACCATTGCGATTTGCACACTAATTTTTGTAACAGAATGTTTGTACCCTTGTGGCTTTAGCGGATTTACAAGTCGAAATTTTATATTTGCAATGAGATGCTTAATGCTTGACAAACAACCAAAGAAAGTAATAATAGAAATATAATAATAATAATAATAAAACTTCGAATTTTGCCCTTTTATGCAAAACAATTCTAAACAACATATTTATTTGTTCCTTCTTATAAAGTAAGTTTATAATGGTTTAATACACAACTGTATTTGTTTTAATTTTAATTTCTCTTTTGCGCATTTTGAGTGCGTCGGTTTATATAATTTTACAACTATATTATAACTAACTTTTAAAGTAGATAGCCAGATAATTTTGTGTACTAATTGTATCCTTTTAATTTAATTCACTTTGCTCCTCTAAACGCCGACTTCAGCGGCAGTCTGCCAATTTTTGTTGCGGCATTATTTTTACATTTATAACACACAGTTTAACAGTTACATTCTTGTCTTCAAAAATTATGTTTTTTTTTAATTACAAACTGCTCTGCTTTGCTATTCTCTGATTTAATTATTGACCTTTGTTTTAAATAAAAATTATCATTAATATTGATTTTCTTTAATTAATTAATTTGTCTTCCAATATCATTACTAATTAATATGCTTATAAATTAATTACTTATAAATATGCACCTAAAATCCCTTAATTTATTTGTTTATATTTTTGTTATGTCATCACCTAGCCTCTCTTGCCCACTGCTGGACATCGGCCTCCTCTTGTGTTCTTTCGATGATTTGCCAAGTTTTTGTCCCGCCCAGAATCCATGGGACTGACTGACTTTGGATCAGTGTGAGATTGTGGACTAGGAGCCCTACCCACCTGGAGTATTTTTGTTCTTAAATTGGCATTTCCATTTAGAGGGTGTTTGGCATTAAAACGCCACGCTTACCAGGCGTGTTGGCAAGGAAAGGTAAAGGGTGGGAGGGGAGTTGGTGTATTTATGTGTTTGTTGGGATTGCAGGTTAGGACATGATTTCTCCCAGTATTTAAGAATGAGGGTTAGTCATGGCTCGCATAAGGCAGGGGCGCATCTCTGAAGTAGACTTGACTCCGTCGGGATTACGGAGTGCGTCTACCTGCTACCTATTTTTGTTATGTACGCTTGTACTAACTTATTCATTAAGATAATTTCTTGTATTTAAAATTCAAAATTATTATTTGTTACATTTATATTCTTCAAGTGATTTATTCATCCTATATAACTATATCAACTACAGCTATATCAACTTTACGTTTATAGATAAAAAAACTATAGATGTTTCAAACATTACTACACTGAAACAATATTTGTAATTGCTTCATACTCAATATTAAATTAAGTTTAGATTATTTTTGTCATTCTCATTTATGCTGTAGGGCATATTCAAATTATCATTATATTTATGGGTTTTTTTTAAATAACAAAGTCCTTGGATATGATTGAATTAATATCGAAATTATTCATATCATAATTACTTACCTAAAATATGACGAGTTACATTTTATGTTATTTGAATCATTTTTTTGGCTTTTTATTAAATTAAAACATTGTCTCTGTGAATGATTTTTTTGCATACGCAACCCGACAGTTGTAGTTGGTAAATTAATTATTCTTCTCTACACTATCTGTTAGTTACTATAATATCCATACATGTTTTCATTTAAACTGGTTGATTTAAGTAATATAATACCAAAAACTTTGTCTTTATGGGTATAACATATATGCTAAACATTTCGCGCAGTTCTTCAACAAAGAATATTTTAGAAAAATCAAATAAAATGCTAATTTTAAATTAATTCTGTAATACAAAAGCTTTAAGTTGATAAGAAAAATTGACTGTAATTACAAATATTGCAAAGAAACTGCAAATTGCTTCAAACTACCTGCTATCTCTTGATGACAAAAATTCTTTGTAGGCATTATACAAAATTTAAAGATTTAATTCAAACTTAAATTATTTTATAGAACAGAAAATTAAATAACTCAATAATACGGGTTAGACTCTCAGGTCAAAAGCAACGGCAAACATCAAATATTCTTCGGCGGTCATATAAACACATTTAACGGTCATAAAGTACATTCTCCTTTTAACGGGTTAGACTAGCCACCTGCCCGGGGTACGCCAATATGGCTCATAGTACTCATAAAATTTGTGGTCAGAAATAGGCTAATAGCCTATATAAGACTATAAAAAAGAATACATATGTGACTAAACATTAAGATTTAGTTGTTATAGTTTTATACCAATATTTTTCAAGTCCACACATTAGCCAAAAAATTTAAAAAAATAAATATATCCAAACAGCTATTGTTTTGTTGCTCTGTAAAGCATCTACTACAAGTTTCTAAATTATATTTTCTAAATCAAGTCCATAATGCTCTTGAAATTATTGTTCAAACCATTTTCTTGCCGCAGGAACAGCAAGAACAACAAAAACAAATGATAGTAACAGTCTATATTATCTTCAGGTCTACCTATAACCTTGCGTGTAAAATTAAAATAATAAATAAGCTATTTAATGTAACGCAAAAGCCGAATGCTTTATAAAATAAACTATTGGTAGCAATACTAGAACGATTACTCTAAATTTTGTCCTGACTTTTTACACTTTAAGCTTTTCTGAACTTACAACCAAAAACTGTATACGTGCTAGCAACTTAATTTTTAAGATAAAAGGTACATTTATTGATACAAAGAACCATGCTCACAAGGCGTAGAAAATATTCACAATATTTTACCAGACAGAAATTCAAACTGAGGTTTGAAGCGAATTCAGAGGTTTTGAATTACACCCCAGTCTAGTCTATTAGTATTTTGTAAAATTATAATAATGTCTTTTATGATATATGGACAAACCATTTTCTATCTTAATGATTTCTCATGCAAGATCTAGTCTATCAAGAAGCACTAAATATTTTTGTTTGTAAGAAAACCATTGTTACATTGCTTCGTGTATAGGTTTTTTTGAAATGGTTAAAGCAAACAGTTTCAATAAACATCAGTTAGATTCTCAACCGCTTTTTCGATATCAATAAAGCAAATCATGTGCTTTTAGGGGTACTTGGTCCTTCTAGCAGTTCCTTTTTTTGGAAAAAGACTTGTCAAACTTATTGGATGACGTGACTTCCGAAGAAATCCTAAGGATTGAGCTCAGAGAACCTTGAAGGCTATTTTACGAGGCCATTTCTTTCAATCCATTGTCGAGCAAACTTATTGTTTAAGCAATCTGTAGCAATTCGGCCGTAATGTGCAGGGGCTCCATCTTGGCAGTACCACACCCTATTTTTAATTCCTGCAAAAACTTTCTCCAATACAATTGACAAGTTTTCTTCTAAAAAACGAAAAGCTAGAAGAACTCAACACTATCAATGACTTGATTTATCTAAAAATATTTCAAAGAACCTATACACAAAACCTTGGAAAATCCTCGTGGGACACTCTGTGTAAGATTATAAAAAGAAAAAAACTTTTACACTGGCGCACTGCGATATCGTGTGAAAGTAAAGATATAGTGTTTTTCAGAAGGCGTCACTAGAATGCTTTTTCTATTAAAGTTTAGACATATTGTGCGTATGCGTTACTTCGTCTCTTTGTATTATTACAGCAATTTATTTAAAATAAAAATGTATTTGGAAATCACGCAGGAAAAAGTTTTTTATTTGTAAATTGCACATGCAATGTAATTCTTCTTATATTGATCAGTAGTTGCTTTAATCCAAAAATTAGTTACATTGAAAAAATGCAACGCAGTCAATCGAAATGATTTTATCTATTTTGCATTGTCTATTGTAAAAGCATAATAGAGTAAAAAAACGACTAATAAATATTAAGAAATCACAGACAACAGTTTATGGATAGATGGAGAAACTAAATCAAATGCTTAGTCCAACAATAGTAAAAGCAGTTTCTACAAGATATACTACTTAATTTATTTGTCAAGTACTACTCTTCCTAGAAATATGTTATGATTTTGCACATCGAGTATTTGTGTCTTTCCGTACGTGCGTGCAAGTTCTGCAACTAAACGGTTAAAAGCATTCGCTACCTTAATACACAGTTTAAAAATGAAAACACGTGCTTATTAAAATATTCCGCTAAAGAAAACAATAAAATTTTAATTGGTAGTTTGATGAATGATACATTAATGAATGAAGGAAACATCAGAAAAAATCTGCAGGGCGATCACATTTTAGCGTTAGACGTTTATGGTTTGATTTTAAAACATGGAAGACCCCATTTAGTTGTCACTGCAGACAATATTCAAGAGACACAGGAGTGTTTTAAGTAACGTTTTGGAATGCCAACTTAACTTGAAATATCTTAAGTATCATTGGAAAGAACTTTTAACTTAAATATAGTGTAGATTGTGCAAAAATTAAAGCCAAATTATTATAAACATCGTTTTGATTATAAAATATGCTTCTACTGACAAACAAGAGAAAATCCTAAATTTATTTATAATCTCATTATGGGCAATAAACCCAATCTTCATTAGATGGCTTTGTAAATCAACAATACTACAAAGTATGGGCTGTAAATTTTGGCGGCGATAACTCAACCAAATTGAAGAAAAGTAATATCCTAAAACATAACCGACGCTTATTTCTTTAAAAATCAAGACGATACTGCTGCGATAATTACATTTTTTAGATTAGTTAATAAACATCCACGTATGTGGATTCAGCAAGATGGAGTTACAGTGTGTACCACAAAACCGATCATAAAACCTTTTAAAATATTTTTGAAGAACGCATTATTTTAAGAAGGAATGGTTTTAAAAGGACTACGCGCTTGCCTAATTTGAGCGTTTCTGATTTTTTTACTATTTGGAAAATAAGTTTACAACGATTTGCTGAAAAACAACACACGCGAAGAAATTTAAGACGTTTTTACTTACATCACCTGCGATATGTGTAGATGTAAACGGAGTTAAGTAATTGGTTTATCTGAATTATTTTACAATTAAAATTGCAAATATTTTTGGTCTCGTAAGAAATCAGACTGAAAGTACAGTGTGGACTTCTGTTATTTACTGCGTCATTGTTCGTATGCCCAAACTAAAAATGTTGGTCCAGAATAATCGGGGTTGGTCCTATGAAGGCCATCAAAAAACTTTGATAACTGCAACACTTTAATTAAAACAGTAAAAAATGTATTTATCTTCCAGGTAGAGAACAATTATATAAAGCCGGACTGCCGATCGGTACGATATAAAAATCAAAAGCAACCCCACTTGTTCATAAAGACATTAAGTATTTTGAAGTAGCAATTTCTTTCATATAAGGATACTGAAAATGGTCGTAAATAATACTTTATTCTATATAAATTTAATATAAATGTAAAGGAAACTAAATCAAACCAGCCAGTAGTTACGTAATATAGTTGTGTGACAATCTTTGCACTTCACTACCTTTGCTTGATGAATTTTTAGTTTGAGTAGTATTAGTGAAACCTATATGTCGACTTATAAACCACTGAATGATCAAAATATCTATGTGGAAAAACTTGAGAATTGCCTGTTAAGAAAACAACCAAATGTGCTCAAAATCTTTCTGTCTAAAGAGGCGACAAAAAAAGTTAACTGTATGAATGACAATACGATTGTCATTTGAGAGATGTTGATTTGCTGCAATGTCTTATGGCCCCTGTGAAGTAAAGCTGAAAAGTAATTGTTGATATCTTGTGCTCTACCAATTTCTGGATATGACTATGTGCAATGAGTGACTTCTATTAAGAAAAAAAATCCAAGAACATTCAAAGTTATTTGACAAAATTTTGAACTCACTTTGCGAAAAAAGGTAGCTGAAACAATATGTAATATAGCACAAAGTGGTAAAACTACAAGCGAAAGTCTAAAAAAAATAAGATTTTATGCGACATACTTTATCAAGAAATTTTAAGATACAGTTGAAGAGAAAGACTATACCCAAACTTCCGTAAAAAATATGAAAGGACACCTTGTTACAAGACTAATGATTAAACTTTGAACAAATTTATGTTACACATTTGTAAAATAAGGATATTAATACGATTAAAAGCACTTGACCTAAACAGAGAGTAAAAAGGAAATTGTAGCGTTGTAAAGAGATAAAATTAATTTAAATATTTTTTAACATTTTTTAAAGCTTTGCCACATTATTGTCATAAGCACCATTAGCAACACGCTCATGACGGCTTTATTGTATTTTATAACATACAAACAAATCTATGCAGTCACAGATATTTAGTCCCCACTCTGGTCTCCACAGATGATCGATTTCTTTTGACCATTCAATCACAGCAACTAAAAGTAATCTTATATTTGATTTTTTTATTTTATTTACCACTTGGGTTCATTTTTCCGAAAAATTTAAAGAAAAATAACGAAAATAACGAAGCAAAAGTATCGGTATCTCAACTGAAAGAAATCTTTTCTATAAGAACTTTTATGTATGTCTTTTATACTATTATAATACCAATTTTTTTTATCATCTTTTACTTTATGTTATGTTTTTTTAGTTTAAAAAATAATATAAACGGAATGCGGAATCTTTCTAATTAGAATTTTTCATATTTGCTGTGAAGTGATATGCATCTTTTTGTTTAGTTTTATTCGCATTAAGTATTTTTATTTGTTGTTTTTTTTACTTTCCATTTATTATTTGCTGTTTTTGTTTTGTTTCCTCTAGCCTTTTATCCCAATCTAACAATATTTTAATATTTAAATTGTTATCCATATCATTCTCATCTGGATCATGTCAATATTCAATTTAGGCATATCCTTGAAAAGACCATGACAAACAGATTTACATAATTATAACGTTACACAAAGAAACTTTAGAAGTAAGAAACGAAAACATAGGGCGCGACGGAAGTTGACTTAAACGAATTAATTTTGGTTGTTAGCAGCCGCATGGCCAGATTAGGGAGGGAAGGGGGTAAGGGCAAGGCCGTGTTTTGCCTCGAGCAGTGATAGATTTTTGCAGATTTTATTGACGCGCAGCGGCGTCGTGACGGCAAGCAACGGTGGCCGGAGCAGGAGGCGGATATTAAGGACGCGCTTCCGCGACGAGTGCCAATGTTGCATCAACCCCGCGGATCCGGCGACCCGCTGCCCGGAGCAGATTAATCAAACGGCACAATACATTACATTAGAATCCGCGCGCTGCGCTCCGGCGTGAAAGGCTTACATATTGAAAACGCGTCGCCCGGAATACCGAGCAGCAGCCGCCCGGACTGCGAGCCAAGGAGCTGCAGACAGAGACACGTATACGGCAAAACAAATTTGATCACGGCGGCATCCTCATCAATCAATCCCGTTTTTTCCTTTTCTAGCCGGTTCGCTCCCTTGATGGCTTTCTTTGCCATTTTCCGTAGTGCGAGCGCGCCACCCTCGCTGCGCCCCCGCCCGCGCCGGGGGATGGGGCGCGCGTGTGGATATTACGGAGCGCTGGGGCGTCACATGTGCTCACCGGCGCCAGCCATTACTTCGGATCAGCTCAAATGGAGACTCATTTCGCATGCAAAACTTCCTAAAATTCTTAATATAGTCCGGGACTACACTTCACCATAACACTTTCGGCGCGCCGCCTCGCCGCCCCCCGTGCGGGTGGAATTAAGCGAAACGACCCTTTTTTAAACCTCTTAACAAAGATTACTTTTCGGCTAATAACGAGTTTAACTGATTTGGTGCCGGAAAGGGCTTTGTCGTGTCTACGGGGTCTTTCCGATTCCAATTGATTACAATATAAAAATTAGGAACGACTCTTAAGTTATGATTAAAACTTCTTTTAAAATTATAATTTTTAATGTGGATCTTACTAACATTTTTCTTTCTATTCAAATGATACCATTATTGTAACCACTAGCAACGATATAACTCAAAATCATTTATAAAGAAAGAATAACATAATCTGAAACTCTTAATATGAACAAAACTTTTTTAAAATTGTTATACTAACAGTAGATATAGTACAGATGTTATTAACAAATTTCAATACTTAAATGTATTTTTAAGCAGGTATTAATAGTAGTATCTTGTGCACATTTGCCTTGCAATCTCTAGGATGGTCTGTAGTGCTTTTAATTCTAAAGCATTAGTGATTTTGAACACCTCTCATACAACCAATTTCTTATTCTTTTATTAAAAAGTAAATTTATTTAAAGTAAAATAATTTAACCAAAGAAAGTTAAACTTTTTATGTATAAATCACAAAAATTATCTCTAATACAATGCTGTTATTGTTAGAGTAATTTTCAGTAGATTTTGTATACTCACTATATTTTATTGTGATTCTAAAATGTGCCATGCTCATGAATAAAATGTTAGTTATGTGCTTTTTGTTGTTTCAGACCTGGGGCGATAAATTTGCGGCTCAACCCTTGCGCCCAAAAACTCCGCCCGGAGGACGGCTGCGAGCTGGCAGACCGCAGCGACAAGAAGCAGGAGAAACAAGTAATGGACCGTGCCCGAACATTCTCGTAAATGATTTAAATGGGCGAAAAATGAAGTGCGACGAGGCCGCCGCGGCGGCGGAGCTCGCGAAGACGCGCTAATGTCCGCGGGTAATAACCCTTGAAAAAATATATAAATTATGCGCTTCCGCGCGACTCCCCGCCGCTTTGCCGAGCGCTGTTTGTTTTGCGAGCTTTAATTCCTGCTTGCGCGATTAGGCGCGCTTACGGCGGCGTGAATTACGGCGCGCCGCGCCGGCGTCTAATTAGGGGCGCGGGGCGGCGGCGCCGTGCTCCACTGACCGAATTAATTAGTAAACAGGAGGAGCGCCGAATTAGGGGAGCGCAATGTCAAGGTGAAGACGCCGGGTGGGAATTAAAATTCTGCGCTAATGAAGCCCGGGCGCGGCGGGGCATCGACTTCGCAGCAGAAAAGCAAGATTTGCATAAGGACTTCTGAGATAGGTCAAGGAACTCGCGGCATTACGAAACTTTGCACCGATGTTAGTCCAAAGGGTGCTTAAAAAATTTGTCCTTATTTCAAAACAATAAAAATGAGCAATTGACTTCACTTTTGCCTGGTTTTTATAATTTTCACTTGCTACACTTGCTTAACCTTGCTCAAAAAATCTACAAAATTGGGTGAGAAATTAAATTATAATAATAAAGGAAAGATAGCGAGCAACATTGATTAAAAATTGTAGTTTATAGTTCTGTAATTTTTTCCAATTTGCTTATTTTTCCATTTAAAATTTTTGTATTGTTTCTACGTAACATAATATCTGGTTATTATTTTTTTATATATTAATCAAAAATTTTCTGTGCTTTCATCTTCTATATAGTTTCTATTATGACCTCAATACTTCTAATAGTTGAAACATTTTCTTCTTCTTCTTCTTCCTTCTTTATTATAGGATTACTCCTGTTTTCCCCATCTTGTGGTCTTCCAGGTGATCGTTTTCCTATCGCCAATTTGTTTTTAGCTATCCAGACTAATCAATCTCTCTTCATTCCTTGAATATAGTTGTTTCACCTCTCCTTCTATCCGAAATCCATTCATTTACTGGTTATAGGTTGTAATAGTTCCTTATGTCCTTGCTTCTCATTCCATCTCTTCAAATTTCTTCCACTATATTTGCTTAAAGTCTTCATGGTTTCCATCATCTTTCTAGTTTTTTGTGTGTCTTCCTTGTTTCTGTGGCGTAAATTAATATTGGTCGTATCGTAAACTTGTAAATCCGACTTTTAACCTCTGTGTTGATGTATTTGTTATGACATATTATGGCATTTAATGCGCCAGATGTCTTGGCTGCCTTTATAACTTGTGACATACTTGCTGTTTGAAGTTTCCACAGCTGATCATATTAGGTTCTAGGCAATTAAAGGAGGATATTTGTTCTATAATTTTGTCTCGAATTTGTAATTCATATCTTATAGGTTTTTTTCGCGTTGATATCTTTATATTATACCTTCCACATATCTCTGCAGTTCTCATCAGTAATTATTGGAGCTGGTCTTTGCTTTCTGCTTCCAGAACAGCATCAACAGCGCAGCATATAATTGTTATGTATTTGTCTTGCATCTTGTATCCTTCTAATGCTTTCACCTCTTTTATTAACTCGTCCGTTACTATGTTAAACAGTAGCGGTCTCAGCGAGTCCTCTTATGGAATTCCAACTAGAGCTTTTATAGGCCCTGAAAACTTTCCATTTATCTTAATTGTTACTTTTAATTTTGTTCGCCACTTATATATATATATATATATATATATATATATAATAAAAATTAACTAAAGTATTTTAAGAAAATAAAGGTTTTTTTTATTAGATTCAAGATACTTTTGAAGAGATTTTCCTCCATATTGCTTTAAATCTCTTTAGCGTTAGTGCTGGTATATAATATATATATACCTGCATCTACTGAACAAGGGAACCACATGGTAGTTCGTCTTAAGAGTGCTTACACTATCGAACTTTCATCAGAGATGTTGCGACGACGACAGTAAAGTCGGACACAAGAGCCTTAACCTCTCAGTTGCATCCCACGTGAGCGTTAACTTACTATGTTTATTATTATTATATTACATAATAAACGGAATCAATCTTTTAATTAAGACCAATCTGATATTATCATAAAATTTGATATTGAAGTATGATCTAAGTAGTTGACGCGGACTGCGATAGACGGAAGTTTGTTGATAGTTTAGTTCTCACTAAGATATTAGTAGATCTACTCGAACAAGGGTAACAATGGTAGTCGTTTAAGATAACTCATCAGAGATGCGCGACGACCGACAGTAGTCACGCAAGAGCCTTAATTGTCTATAAGACCTAGAACTTCTGTATTATTATGTTAAGTAATAAATAATTTTGTAACCAATCTGATATCTATCATAAAATTTGTTTATATGTTAATTTTATAAGAAGTTGGGAGTTTATTCTCCTGATTTATAGTGTTAAAAGTTTGTCCAGATAACTCACAAGAATCTGAAGGCACGCAGGTTTAATTGTCTATAAGACCTCTCAGTTTTGTTTGTAGACACCATTATCGAACCAATTTTCTGTAAATTTTTGTCGGTGTATAATTTCTGTTTTGAATATTTTGGAGGTGATTTTGTATACTATTTTATTTGTAGTGTTTGTTTTCTTAATATGATCAACGGATGATCAAACCATTATTAATATACATCATTACTATACGTTCAAAAACGCAAAGACGCCTTTATACTAGTTTTTGATACGTTTGCACTACCTGTACTCTTTTTTGTAAAGCTTCTGAACCATCCGTTTAGTGTGGCACAGCACAACTAATAAACAGGCAATTAGAACTTGTCGTTGGAAAATAACTTCTTACTACACACTGTCTCAGATGGTTTCCTTTTTGCGCATGATTTGACATGTGGTTGCGTATTGTCATGTCGAAGCAAATCGACCTGTCTTGATTCTGTGTAGTGTCGTTGCTGAGTGCGTCGGCGTAATCACTTTAGTGATTCGTAGTATCCCTTTCTAATCGCAAAAGAAAATAGCCATTTATTTTAGATCCTAGCCGTGCCTATTTGGGACAACATTTTTTAATAGATTACCGTTGCATAAACTTGCTTTTATTATTCGGCTGTAATTGTGATCAGGCACCCGAAAAATATCTCTGGATGCACGCGGAACAGCTGCAGCAACTTTTGACATTCCTCTGTATGCTTGTGATTCTGCTCAACGCACAGACCTTCGTTATCTTTCGCAAGACAGATTTATTATATATGCAAGTGTATCGAATGTAATTTACTCGTTTGCCGTTATCAAATAGGATACTTTTGATGTTCTTAACCCTTAGTAATATAGTAATTCCATTTTTTCAAAAAAACTCGATTTTCTGCTGTCCACAACTGCACTTGTAGTATTGCAATAACGATTCCACTATTTTTCCTTTTGCAGATTTCAATCTGCGACCCAAATTTCAAGTGAGAGAGAGAGAGAGAGAGAGTACTAACCATTTTCGAAATCTATAATTTCTAATTACAAAAATATACCAATTTCTTTACAAAAATTAGTTAGGTCTTTAAGAATCTGCTATGTCGTTGACTGCACAAAATATTTACAGCATTTTCAGTACTGCAAACTAAATATTTTGCGCAACAAATAACATAGCCCTCCTAATGTGGTATTTGGAAAGTTCAAGCAGACATTCCGTACGTTCTGAAAACGGTCAGTCATAGAATCGTCACTGAAGATACCTACTAATAAATCTTCTAATCAAATGTGCATAATGGATTTTTGCCAAGACCTTTAAAAAGTGGAACTGAAAGATCAGCCGTTGAACTTGTTTGAAATATTAGCTCTGGACACTATTTAAGCAGATGTTCGGCTTTTGCTTTACTTTTATCTGGCCTTTGAGCAGCAGTACTTTCTCATTCATTATGTACTGTTGTAAATTTTTTAGATTTGTTGTAAATCATTGTTTAAAAACAAAGCTTATTTACAGTTACCTTTTGAAAACAAGGCGACATGATCCAACCTCACCTGCTAGTTTTTTTATTCTGTGTAAATAAGTTAACTAAATTTTATAAGTAAAATTGTTACAGTTTGTAAAATTCAGCACTGCCACTACAATTGTGCCTATTAACATACAGTTTAAATTTAAAATGCTACAGATAACAAGTTTGTTCAATGAAACTTTAAGTCGCCCGAACTGGGCCTGATCTGACAATGGTTCCGTCTTTTCCAGTCAGCTATTGACCAATTTAATGAATCTGTTTATTTTAATGTATGAGATGAAGAAAAGTAATATATAACAAGAAAAAATAAGTGTAGCTCACGCTCTTAAATTAATCTATTGTAAATGTTAATACAAAGAGATCGTATATTGAATATATTGGTTTGTTATATTGTAATAGCCCAGCGAAGGTAGCGGAGTACTGCGTAGATCTCCAGACAGTTTTCGGCGCATTATAAAGGAAGATTCCAGTAATTCTTTCTGTTAGGAAATTACATGCTGATATAATTAAGCGAGAAGCAATTAGGAAAGCAGTTGTGGTTAGACCTAATTTGCGTTGTAAAGCTAACCGGTCTGTGGACCTAAATAATTAGCATTAATGCATTGCTCAACTAATTACCTAATCTACTGCAGAAATAAATAATGTGTGTATATTGTTAAATAGTTGTTGAATTCAGTAATTATAAATCATATAACAATATTTTTATAGTTAAAGTGAAGCGAGTTATATGAATGTCTTCGACACAAAGTAGTTTAAAATGATTTTTTAAATTATTGTTATCAAAACTTGTAACATGTTTAGAACGTATCTAAAAAAATTCACCACAGTATTGTTTTGCAAATCGCCGTCTTTTTATCGCCATGTTATATATACTCTAGGCTTTCAAATTTGTTTTTTTAATAAATAACTGATACATACTTTTTGTGTTTTATACTTTATATTACAAACTAAAAAGTGCATTTCCATCGTAATAAACTTGATTTGAAAATATTCTGATAACTTCGGTAATATTACTTTTTATAATAGAATATTTTAAATACATATAAATATTATTAGGAGTTAAATATGATCCGTTTATAACATACTAAACTTGTTAACGTTCTCTTCCTCTGTATGTTCTATAATCAGTCTTAAGGCTTAAGCTACATCCTCATTTAAAATCTATAAATCAGTCTGGATGTAAGGTTTTTAAATAGCAGCAGCACCAACACTTTTACTTCTTGCAGATATTATGTTACCTAAACTCCTTTTCTTTTAATCCTTGTAACTAGCAGTACTTTAGGCGGACTATTCTTATTATTACTAATCTTTTGCATATAAAATATGTATCAGAAGTAGTGGCACAAAGTTAACTTGGTCAAAACTGTTATGAAAGGCGCATATGTTTAGCAACTAATTTTGTCGCTTGTGTTTTCTTGATTGTATTATCTGTCAAGATGAAAGTATATAATCAGAACGTTTTGCGACAACATGACTACGCAAGGCTTAAAAATGCCCATTAAAATACGTTGTCGGTCATTTTCTCGAAGAAAATGTTAATCGGAGAAAAACATATATTAATTACAAGATACGAAAATAGTATTAAATCTGAAAATTAGAAATACTAAAGTAGAAAAACAATTTCGAGTGCTTGTAAGCTCTAGAAACTGAAGAAAACAGCGGAAACGCCGAATTGCAGTTAGTATGTAAATTTAATATTTTACAATATGCTCTTACACGATATTAGGGCAGTGCAAATTCAAAATATATCGATAAGCAACCATTGGAAATTCCTAAAAAGTTTAGAACATTACGCCAAATATTTCTAAATTCTGATGTTGTCATCATTGTAAATAAGAAAACATATTTGTTATTTTTAAATGGTAGTAGCATTACAAATCAAGGATTTTATGTTAAAATACAATCAACTGCATCTAATAACGTAAGTTTTGTTTATAAATTTACAGTCAAAGGTTCTGATATGGTGCGCGATATTTATATAAAGCATTCCTAACCTTTTATTAAAATCCGTAAAGGAAAAGCAACAAATTAATTTAAAATGTCTATCTAAAACTCTGATTTTATAATCGTACCACTTTGCCTCAAAAATGTAGGATTAGCTAAGAGCTAATTGTGGCAAAACGTACATATCCGTCTAGTGTGCTTCCAGGTCGCCCAACTGGAAATTTTTGAAAAATTTTATTTCAGTTAGTTTATACCAATTCCTGTGATAAAGTTCTCGAATACATTTTTGCATAAAGATTAGTTTAATAATATTATTCTTAATAGAGCTAAGTGTAAATAACTTTTTTCATACAATCAAATCAATAAATAATATAAATTATTAAATGAAATTACTACAAATCTTTCAAAAATCTACTTGCAGGCATTATTTTCATACTGATTTTAAAATAGGTTCCTGGTAAGACGCGCGGCTACTTAAGAACTTACACAACTATTTTGTTTAAGATCATGATGGAAAGTCGTTTTTTTAAAAACCGAAATACTCCATTTTGAAGCTTAATTTTTCCATTTACAGAATAGGTTCCAAGAATTCCAACTTTACTAACATTTTGAAATAATAATGACATTTTTACATCCTAAACACAGAGTAACAGACACACAAAAACTATTTGATTATCGTATTAAATGCATAATATATACACCAAGTAAAATATCTTTAGTTACGTTTCCAGTTGTGTAAGTATTAAAAGTAGGCTTAATTGAATTGACGAAAAGCTACTAAATAAATTTCTATGGCTACTTTCAAATTACTAGTACAAATATTTAAAAGTTTAATAGAAACGATATAATTAATGTATTACAAGGGTATTTTCGAAAATGTGTAATTAAAATAAAATAAAATATTTAGTAGTTATGTTAATCACAGCTTTGTACTTTTTATGCAATAATAAATATAACGTACCATTTTTTTTAATATGAAATGGATGATGCGGTCAATTAACATATAAGAATTAAAGAGGAAAATTTACTAATATTACTTACAATGACTATGACGAAAATACAAATTAATCTTTAATAAACGATGAAATACCTAAATGATAATTGTAATAATAAATAAAAATGAAGAGACCATTAAAGGACATTAGCATTAAATAAAAATTAATTGTGTAAATTTTTTTGAAATACATAAAAGATCACTAGACACAGAGCCATTAATATTCTAAAAAAAGAGTAAATTTTGATTTTGTGCAATACAGTTGAAAGTAACTTTATGATTCGGACTTGCGGCATCTATTTTATATAAAATAAATTATTGGTAGAATATGTCGCATATATTTCATAATTCTATAAATAATTACAAAACTGTTTTATAGAAATAAAATTTTTATTTTTATAAATTATATTGCACTAAAATTATTACTTATACAAATTATAATAAAACTATGACCCCAAAATGGCTAAATAACTCTAAATGCAATTTTTAGTTTGATTCACATCAAATAAGTACTGTAGGTTGCTTTATTACGTTAAATTTCTTAAAATTATTACCTAATAATTTATATCAGTTTCGTTATGTTATAAAACTGGTCACAATTGGGGTTAGACATATTTTTATAGTGCTGACTTTAAATTTTTTGATGTTTAACATAAATATCTACAATTTTGAAAACCAGCAGGACCATTGATTCTGCTTATCAGTTACAACCCGCAGCACTATCTCAAGGAATGCGGCTTATCCGTGCTTGTAATTTACTTGGAAAAGGTAGAGGCCTGCCAGCTCTAGAAAACCCGGCCAGGCGACATCACTTAAGCAGCTTTATCGACTGCTGTAAAAAGTATTCAGCGCTAACGGATTGAATTTGTTGTTAGTAAGCCTTTTGTGGAAGAACGTTTAAACGCATTCCGCTCTGTAGCGCCAGGAGAACAAAAAAATTACCAGCAGACTCATTGGCTTCACCACCACTTTCACTATTCACCTGCTCGCAAGACTTTCACCAGCCGCCGGCTTATCAACTCTAACGTTTTCGCACTCCACGGAGCTGGGGCACACGGAGAGGCACCCGAAACAAAACTGCGCCACACCCAGTCCTGCAGGACCCTCCGGAGCGGCTCCGGTCTTCGGAAATCTTGTCGGTCACACCTCACCCTTCTGTTTATACAATTCATATGCATATGCTAAAATCATTTCATTACGACAATAATGCAGGCCTGCTTGCGTACCCATCCCGGTCTTTGCATACGATTATGCGGGGCCGTCTGGGAAAGCGCGGCGGGCCGCTCGCGCCGTTGGGACGCGGAGCGACGGGTGCCGCGGCCCGGCAGGTGCCGGCCGGGAGAAATTGGGGAAGAAATTGGGAGTCCGGCAATTATCGCCGTCGGCGTCCGGCCGCGGCGCTTGCAAGCTCAGGTACAAAGGGCATTGTTTCCGGCGCCGGCACCTCGGCCCGGAGCGCGGAACCAATCTGCATGTGCCCGGGAACAATCGGGCGCAAGCGGCCCGGCCGTTACGCCGCCGGTATGCAAAGCAGCTATTAATACAATTAAAACAATGGCACATGAAATGCTGCCGTTGGCCGGGGTGTTTGCCGGCGGCTAATGTGGCGCGATGAAAGGGAAATGGCGAATAATGGGGCATAAAACGTGTGGTCACTGCAAATCGGCTAAGGGAAGGGCTCGGGCTGAAACTGCAGATGCAAGTTTGGCCTGAGAGCGGCAAAACCCTGCTTTGCACAGCATCGACTTTATAACAATGCGTTCAAGGCATAAAATTAAAGCATTAATTAATGGATTAGCAATAAAGATGTTAATAATTTAAGAAGAAGTTATACAATGTTTTAAAAAGTAATCTTAAAACAACGGTAGCAGTTATTGAGTTATAAAAACTTTTTTAACATAAAATAAACAAAGTTAAATTTTGTTTAAAAATAGAAGAAGATTAGTCAGATTTACGCTTATAGAAAGATATTTGGGCGTTTATACCTTACAACAAACAACTCGTTATAGAAATTATGTTAAGTAAACCATTGTTAATGTGTTTTTAAATTTACAATATTTAATTGTAAGCTATTTATTTAACGCGATCGATAGGATATGTATTGTATCTTGTAAAAGAAATAAAATAAAGTTTGTCTACATAACGTTATTTGCCAAGAGTTGTACTAAAGAATTGTTTTATTTTACACTATTAAATATGCCTTAAATGTTTAAACTTGTAATCCTACAAAATTTCAAGTAACAGTTGCTTCAATACACAAAAACACAACATTAATTTCAAAATTTATGCTGTGCTTCTTTTAAATTTAACTCAGAATTATAATTGCGATAAATGTTATAAGATTAAGTAAAAATATTTGTTTAAACGACGCTATTGCTGAATCCAAGAATTAGTATGTATACCTTTTGTTTCAACTAGGAGCTTAATGTTCACGTTGCATTGTATGGGATTATTCATTCCATTTTTAACAACCAAAAAAATTTGCAACAGATCATAATAATTCTTTTTCCAATAGAATATTTTTTAAAGAAACATCGCGCGCATAGCTGCTCTAGTTTGCCTCTAGAGAGCAGCAGTAGCAATTGTAGAATACGGTAAACTTGATTTTTGTTCGTTGTAAACATTCAAAACGATTTCAAGCAAAACTAGAGAAATCGCCACCTGTTTTTATGTGAAATCCCGATGATATGAAGACGAGCCCCAAGCACAGAAACTGTGAATTATGTTTTTAGCAGCGCAAGTCTACTACACGTGCAAGTTTGCGTTTGGCATTAAATGGCACGGCGAATTCTTCTTAAAACACTAAGATACAAACTTTACAAGCCTCAGTTGCATTGGCATATTTCCAATAATGACAAAGCTGCACGTTTAAATTTCTGCATTAAAATGCAAGATCGTTTCGCTGGCTCGTTCATTATTAACGCATCCGAGAGACTGAAAGTCTTCGCCTAGTAATAGAAAATGTACGAGATTCACTTAAGTGAAAAGTTCTTTGTACTATTTCGAGACAAAACCGTTCTTTAAAGAGTCTAACAGTTTAGACACGAGCGTAAGGGTATTTTAATCGAAATTTGCCACAAAGATGGACAAGATGCAGAAAACAAGAAGATGCAGTGACTACCCAAGTCCTATGATTTAATCTCTTGCAATTTTTTGCCAATGACGCCGTCTTTATCCCACTATTCTCTGCCAATATCTAGGATATTTAAAACCCTACCACCAATGCTACGGTTCTGGTCGACTGCAATATGCTGGCATGTATGTGGGATAAAATGTACTATCGCATAAATGTCTTCCGTATAACCATAAGTATAGTGAACATTTGTGAAATCTATAAAAATAGAAGCACTTAATAAGATTATTTGTAATTCAGTATAATATAATTTAGTATGCGAAATGTGATGCTTCCGATAAATGCTAGAGATCCGATGGGTGTATTGAGTCAGCAACAAAAAAGTACTAGCAAGAATACTTGGAGAAAATAAATACGTATAAGTCTAATAAGGTTAAAAGGCGTTAATAAATGTGAAAGACAGTCATGCAGTAAACCAATCGAGAAGATTCAAGACATAAAAGATCCGAACAAGTAAAAATACACCAGTGAATAGTCTAAAATATTACTAATCCGTTAACGTGGCTGCTAAATATTATTATTTGATAATATTAATTATATTAAATATTGCTAATATAAATAAATGTAAAGCCATCTTTGCAAAGAATGGATTAGCCATTCTAGATTATGAATAGTTTATTTTCAAAATATAAACTGTTGGATTCTTAGAAATTTGGCCAATCAGCAGAAATACTTTCAAATTTATCTTATGCATATTTTACGAGCACTAAAAATATTATCTTATGAATTGATTCAATGTGGAACGTATTATAAACTGTTTATCATCCATGCAATGGTTTTTTAATATTTGTACTATGTCGAAAAGTTGGATGTATGCCCACAAATTTGTAACTTGAAGAAAGCTTGGAAATGGTTCAATTATTTAGTAGCCAGTAACACATTTAATTCTAGGCCTAAATTTGTTTCAAGTGGCTCAAATATTAAATGCGTTTATCATTGTTTATAACAATGAAGAATGTTATTATATCAGATGTTAATATTTATTAATTTTATAAAGAGGGGAGGTAAATATAGGAAACTTATTCTATTTTAATAGAGTACCTTATTTACTAATAAATATTAACAGAAAAGTATAATTATTTTAAAGAGAAATATAATTTAAATGCAATAATTTATCCACTAAATCAATATGTAATCAAAATTTTTTTTATATACATTTTCTAAGCTAGAACGCTACGAACGACTTTTATTACAGATTGTATATATTTGATGAAGGTTTAGCAGCCATTTTTATAAAAAGGAAGTAATAAATCACGTTTATTAAATATTTTTAAGATATATTACAAATGCAACAATAACAGAATATATATGTATGGAGTAAATATACATACGGCAAATTCCTTTACGGAACTAAATTACAATAAACAAAATTTAAAAATAAGTACAATTAGATACATAAAAGGCTCCAGATTGAGTAAAAACAAATTTACAGTTTTGTATTTACATCCTATTGATAACCAAAAAATAGCGTTAAAACTAAATTTAAATTCAATATCGGAAGGGAATTCTATAGCTGAAATTTTAAAGAATAAGCATATTTGTGTTGCTGTCTACCACGTAAATAAAAACATATCAAAAGTAACAAACTTAAAAATAATTGCCGTTATAGGATATTTAATTATTTTATGGATTTTATTGCCGTTGCAAAAATGTATTCTCTATACCTTTTTCTTCTGCAATATTCTAAAAGTTTTTTTTCCAAACAAAACATGGTTACCTAACGCTCTGCTACAGTTAAATATTTCTATTTATAAATTTTACTATTTATTGTTTTGTATTCTTTATGGATGGTATTATAAAGACACGTGAACTTAAAATAGCTAAATTATCTAAACGTATAAGAATTTAGAAAGAATAAACATCCCTAAATGTGTGTTTGCAGATGATGTGATATTTGCACTAAAGAAAAAGGAAGTTCAGAAAAACCTAGAAAGCAAATAAACATAAAACATAAAAACTAAAGTCACGGATATACCTGAAAGAAAAGCGGACAATTATAAATTGAACAAGCTCAACAATTTCTATATCTAGAAGTCACCATAGATAGCAAGGGAGGACATAAAGCAGAGATTAATAAAAGAATAGAGAGTGCAATGAGGCTACACTACTCAATTTAAATACATTCTTGAAGATATAGAAAATTGCAAGAAAAACAAAATTTACGGTGTATAAGACAGTTTATCAACCAACTTTGACCTTTGCAGAAGAATCTTGGATGTTAACAAAGAGTCAGAAGAAAAGATTATAATCTAAAAAAATAAAATATCTAAAAAAGTTAACAGGGGTTGCCAAAAGAGATAAGAAAAGCAATCAAACAATTCTAGAGAAATTAAAAGATGAAGCACAGGCAAAGAAAATTAAAACGCAACAACTACAATGGTTGGAACATATAATAAGCATGGACAAAGATAGGTGCGTTAAGAAAATATAAGAATTGAAAACAGGCACAAATAAAATAAGAGAAAATAATTTAAATAGAGTAGCGGTCCCAGAACCACTACCCTGTGCTACTCAAGAGGTAATTTTGTAACTGTCGGGCACTATGTTATTTATCTTGACTTGATAGTTCTCTTGGATAGATATAATTTTAGTACAAAGTAGTGCAGGCTTGATAAGTGTAGTTTTCTGTTGTCTATCAGACTCTTATTCTGTACTATACCAAAGGTCTGTTTTAAACGTAAAAATACGGCTATACACATGCATTTTGCTTCTAAGCTCTTTATTACAAGGGCAACAATTCAACAAGTTTGGTGAATTGTCGAATGATATTGTCAAAAACCAGTTTAACAGGAAGGGGTCATACAGTCGAAATTTACAGCTTCTTGAATTCTTTTAAATATCTTAGCAAGTAAAAATCATCACACATCAACTGATGTGTAATATAGTTTCCAGATGGTGTCATAAATGGTGGTGAGTAACACTAGCTTTTTGAGGAATTTAATCTTATCATTAGGACCCTTTAACTGTTGGAAAACTGCATTTGGTGACGTACTTTGTTTGGCGAAAAAAGTTAATTTGGCGACAACAGTTGTGAAAACGTTAGCAAGAATTTACCTGCTTTTTCCACTTTGGTTTCGTTTAGGAGCCATCAAGTTTTTTAATAGAGGTTACCACTACAATCGATCTTAAATTTTTTAGTTATTTTTTGTGTCATGTGGTCATATGGCGAAAGTTTTGTTATGTTTAATGTATTGTTGTGGATTTCTATTAGTGTATTTGATGAGAAACGTAAAAAATTCCAGACGATTGTTTGTCCTACTGAACAAGCCCAGCGTCTTATATTATTAAGTATAGAGTTGCTTTGTGATAATCTCGAGTGTCTCTAATTTGGATAGAAAGTTGACTTCTTTTTCCAATAAGTATTTGGAATAGCCTCAATCGATGACTTTGGTGTTAGTATTCAAAAATGTTCTTGATGATAATCGATGTGCTTAAGGTAAGTATTACTAGAATATGATTAGATGAGCCTTGATTAAATTCTATTTAAATATGTGAGTTATACTACAGACAAAACTAAAGTCGAGCAGGTTTTATAATTTATTTAAGTCGGTAAGTAAGCTCACCATTTAAAAGATGGCTAAAGCTAAGATTTTGTACTTTTGGGTTAAATAGACTAGACTCTCAAGCGTTTGAATCTCCTGCAATAATACATCTCATACCAAAAGACTGCAGGAACTTCTCGTATTTTTCTATGAAAGTAAAAAACTGCATATACCATAGACTGCCGTTGTTGTTAGCAGATAAGGAAAGACTTGCATTTTATACTAATTTATGTTTTGGATATTGCGTGGGTTTCTAATACAAGTAAAATGTCAACTTCCTATAATTTCAAAAATGTGAATTATTAAAATATGGTTTATACTTTAAGGCTTGTTTTGGGATCCTTTTCTCCCCCATTTTTTCGAAGGGGTTTGTCTAATTCTTTCTGTATTGCAAGATTTTATCAGTTAAGAAGTATATACTTAGATCTTCTCTGATTTGCTCGTTTTGCATTATGTCCTCTCTCGTTACCTCTTGTACATATCTTAGAAACTGTATTCCTTTTTTTGTTATTACTCAAGGTTCGCTTCTATATAGCTGCTATAACTTCGCCTTGGGGAAAGGTGAGTGAATCGAGTAGCTCATTAACTTCCTTGCTGATCCCCAGCCCAGGTAAAGGAGGAGGGTGGTGGCGTTAGGAGTGCTACCTAACTCACGAAAAAACTAAACCAGCTAACAGGTTTCCAAACCTAAAAACTGCGAGTTTTAAAATGGATTTACCCCAAGCGAGTAGAAAATCTCGCACCGAAAAATCGGTCAGCTCCAAGTATTCTGGGAGGAGCAAAATTTGCACCCAAAGAAACAACAAGAGAAACAGATAATTAAAGACACGAAACCCCACCTACAGGCAAACCAAGCTGACAAAGCTAAAACAAAAAACAAAAACAAGATAATTTATAGCAAATCTTTTAATTTTGCCAATAACAAATGAACTATTGGGTCTTCCGGTATGGTTTGATTGGTGACGTACCATAGCGCATCCACGAATGCACGGAATGTCTTGGTTTGGAACTGTTAATTGTTTTCTATCTTGTTGGTTTAGTACAATATAAAATTTATTGTTAACTAATAATTTACATTTTCTGCTCAATAACCAGTACAATTTTCTATAATTCAGATTTACTGTTTTCGTTTTGCTTGTGATTTTTCTATGCGATACATTGACGAAGGTGCAGTGTGTCGTTGATGTTAACTGGTAGACATATACTAGTATGCTGTTTTAACTAACGGGTTATGAACATATGGTTTTAAAGTTAGATAGCATTTGGTCGGTGGTTATCTGCTGTTTATTGGTATGGTGGGTATTGAATCTTCATTTCATTGAGAAAAACTTATGAGTTCTTTGTTTATATTGCCGGATTTTTTATAAGCAGTGGAAAATTGTTTATATTTAATAATATCTGTTATAGGTGCATTTCAATTCTAATTTTTCTGAATTATGCATTTCTAGCTCTCTGTATGTCTTGATATACGGAGCACCCTCTATGGTTGGCCAGGTGACTTCCGAAATGTAGGGCACATTTACCTAGAGTATTTATGGGCACATAAAAGATTCGTCACAATGTTTTTACAAGGCAATATTATTGGCAGCAAACGTCCTAAAATTTAGTATTTGTTTGTCTAGGATATTCAATCGAAATTATTATCTTACATCAAATATTGTTTTATTATTTTTCTTAGGTTTTAGATTACCCAAAAACAGCGGCAATGATCAAATAGTGAATATGTGGTGTACACGGCCAACAACCTTGTGTCCTTTCCTCTTTTAGTTGATAGCAATGGTGAATAATGTTTGTATCTTTAAAATGTGTGATTGTATTAATATTAACTGTATTATTTAACAATATTGTTGTAGAATAATTATTTAATACACTATTTATATTATTAATCATCTTTTGTAACTGTTTACTCTTTGGATGTAGATTGGAGGAAATTTTTATATTTCTTTTTTTGTTGATAACAGAACATTGTATTTGTTAGATATTTGAGTGGATTGTTCTTTTTAAATATTTACCATGCATGTTATTAAATTTTACCGAGTGCTTTCGGCGTCTAAGTTAACAAAATTAGCGTTAAATTCTTTAATACACCGTATATTTTTATTTATATACATATCTTTGAGTTTATGGTTGCTTGCATCATTCATTATTAATTGACTTATGTTACTTTGCATAGTTTAAGCGAATTAGAATGGATAAAGATTTGTTATATAGAAAGTTGGCTATAACTTTTGGTTGTATGTCCTATATGAATATTGTGGGTTGGGGTTTCTACTCTACTGATTTTTGTTGCAAATGTGAATCCGTAGTTGGTAAGGCAGCTCGACTTGATATGCCTGGAAGACCGGAATCGCAATACTTGATTGGGTTCATATTTTGTGGATAGCTTGTTTTCCTAAATTTAACACCGCTTTATAATTCCGTTTCACTTTAAATATTTTTTTAAACCGTGGAATAATTATAGTTTTGTTAGTTGCACGCTTTTGATTATAAAAATTATTTCAATAAAGAGTTTTTACCCAAAAGTCGCCTTAATAAGCACCAATATAAGTTTTATCAAAAACACAACTTTTTTCTGCAATAGACTCTTTCAGATCTATTAGTTAACAGTTTTGTGAGCATATAGAATCTGAGAGCCTTGTTTTCGTTTCGTCACTCACAGGATTCGAAATGGTTGGAGTTTTAAGTTATTCACTTTAAGTTGATCATAACATGAAAGATTTATATAATTAAGTGAAAATCAATTATTAAAAGCTATAAATTTTTACAAAAAAGACTTCAGGAGGAGCATTATCTGCGGAATTAATATTTTTATTATTAAACATTGATTGACGGAATAAAATGTTCACTAATATTGCATTTTATAGAATACACATCGTTATTACACCGATAAAATATTTAGAAGAAGTGATTATTTCTAAGTTTATTCCATTTGCATTATTGTACATTATTCTCTTTTAACTAAAAGCGTGTGAGTTTTGCTGATGAAATTGCGATAAGTTCTTTTACTTAGCGCATTATTTACATCGTTGGTAAGTTTCTTGCTTTTCGTAAATATGTTTTGCTAATAATTAACTTTACTTACCAAAAAAAACAGTCTTTTCATAAATGTAAAAAGATTAATTTATTTGTGCTGTTAGTTTTTCTTATTTTTAATAAAGTAACTACGAAATCATTGTTAAGAGAATTTAGCCATTTCTTATTACACTGGCTCTTGTGGATCCTTTTAGATAACATTTGGTTTTGCCTCAGATGAGACGGTTATTGTCGAACACAATAAATTCTTGAATTTAGTACTTATGGACTATATGAAGGCTTTCGATAAAACACCAAGACATGTGCAAGCTCTTAAAAATTGCCGAATAGATCACCGGCATTTATAAAAATGCACACAAGTCTAAAATTAGACAGCAAAGCTAATAAGTTTAAAATACAGTGAGGAGATTGCCAAAGATACAGGATATCCTTTAAGTTATTTAGTTACTTGAGTATATGCTTTAAAATGATAAAAATAAATGATACGGGAATTTATACTAACGGTGAAGACTTAAATAATTTGCGTTTTGAGGATGACAGTGCTTATTCCAAATCAAATAGGAAAAGCTAGCATAATGCTGAAAAAATTATCATCAGCCTCACGTCACGTTAGACTTGAAGTCAACTTCTCTAAGACACAGTTTGTAATGAACCTTGTAGGCAACAACGTGCTAGTAGAAAATCGGGAGAAAGTTGCAAAAAACTAAAAACGACAAAGAACTAAAATTCCTTATACATTTCGAAACTGTAACTGGGCTAGACAATGGGCAACCGATAAGCTAAATGAATAATAAAGTGTTGGCCAAGACAAAATGCATATAAAAGTAAGAAACGTTTTCCGACACGATAAAAGGATGGTATAAAACGTATTACAGAAAGCGAAATAAAATATGCCACACAGGGCATACAGAGAGATGATAATTATGATAAACAAATTCTACACTCTTAATTAGTTTTCTTTGTTTGTTTACTTGTTCAAAAAGAAATTTTGTTATTCAGCGTAAATTTCATTTATATAATTATATCTTTTTAAAATCAAGGATCATCTTAATAACGTAATACTGAATTAAATTGATTATAACACTACTAATAAAATTTTGGTAACATACGTGAGTTTAAAAAAACCAGTTCTTTGCGTAAAACACATCAGACTGTAAATTTCATTTTCATTTATTCTTTTAATGGTTATGCTGGAGCAGATGCTGCAAATTCAAGCAAAATATTAATTGCAATTTGTGTACCAAGTGTTGCAGATTTTTATGTTTTAGTTCCGACGCAACAACCAATGATTTTCTATCGCAAACGCTAAAAACAGTGTTTTGCCCGGCCGTTGGTCTCGCACAACAACCGGCGCCCGTTGCAACTGCACGGGCCTATTAAGTAATTTTTACGAAACTCAAGTGACCACCAGCCATATGGGACGGATATGTGAGCGGCTATTTATTACGACAATCATTAAAGCGCCGAACTGCGCCGCTAAAGCACAGCTGCGTGGACGCATTTTTTCGTGTTCATTAACATGTGGGAAATGTCCACAAAGGGCTAAAATAATATCTCCAGGCGGCCCGCGCCGTCGTGCTCGTGGGCCCAAATGAAAAGTGCCAATATTTGAATGGGCCCTTGTGTGCTCCTCGTATGCAAATAGGCAGAGATAGACGGCCGAGGAGAAGAAGCCGGAAGACGGGCCCGAAGGGTTGCCACAAAAAACGCGTTCCCATGCAGCCGCCTCCGCTCGCGCGCTGCGCCCGATTCTCCGCGACCGAGCAATTGCCCGGCCGCCGGTTCCGGGCTAAAGCTGGCAATTAGGCCCCGCGGGGCGAAACGGCCTGGTCAGCCCGGGGCGGCACGCCGCCGATGCCTTCCACCTATTTGCATTCATTTTTGTCCCGTCTTTATTACACAATTAAAAGTTACAGTTAATCACTGTTTGCTCGCCTAATTGCCGGTTGCCGTCCGAGCCTGCAATTAGCGCTAATTAGGAAAGCCACTCCGGAGCTCCGGGGCCGTCGCGCGCGGCGGAATCGGAACGGCGGCAGCAGCTAATTTAAAAATTAATGTAACTTTCCCCGCTGGGACGCGGGCTAAGGGCAGAGGACGATTTGGGGGAATAATAACAAAAAATTGCGGCTGCCAGCCCAAGAGAGACGTGATGAGACAAAGCTCCCAGCAGTCGGCTAAAAATAATAATGCGCCGCGTACCTGCGTGTGTGAAGCAGGAACTGTATGCAAATACTCCGCCGAGCCAGGTATTCGTGTTGCTTTGTGTTGACTGTACGAATAAAAATGATTTATTCTGTTTCTAATTGCGAACTGGTATGCGTGACAGGGTATGAATAAAACGTGTTCATTGCCTTATCATTTGAAAAGGAAGCAAACGGTTAAGCATTACACAAAAATTATAGTAATTTCAGTGTTGCACTTGAGGGAACTACAAGATGAACCTCACGTAAAGTTCTATATTAATTACTGTGGCATCTTTGTAGCCTTATTTGTTTAATATTAAAGTTATTTAGAGATGCAGAGTCGTTGCAGAATATGTTAAGGTAAATAATAGAAATAATCACTAAACTAGGAACGAAGGAAACATTACAATACAATTTTATACTTTTTAAGGCTACAAATAATTATGAATACGTATATAAAAAATATTTGTCCGGTCATAGTTACAATTTCAAATAGAATATAAATACTGACAACTAATAATAAATAAAAATATACACACCTGCACACAAAAATCAGCA
The DNA here is from genome assembly GCA_036346155.1 of Sinelater perroti. Taxonomy (NCBI): domain Eukaryota; kingdom Metazoa; phylum Arthropoda; class Insecta; order Coleoptera; family Elateridae; genus Sinelater; species Sinelater perroti. The sequence goes on from JARFIY010000024.1 coordinate 10,084,586, forward strand.
AAAAAAGAAGCAAAAAACCTATATAAGGTTAAAAAATTAACAAAATGCACTTTGATCTAAATTTAATAGAAAAAAATTGTTAATTACTTTAATTATTATAATAATTATTAATGAATATTCTAACAACTTTTGTAATGTTTTACTATAAGATTGACGATTATATAACTGATTTAACGTCATAAAGCTTTTAATGATGCTCTGCCTTCTGGAAGAAGCCAAAAGGATTAAAAAGGTATTCTTATATGTATTTTAAATAAAAAAAAACATTCAGTGTGTAAGAGTGCGTCAATAACTAGCCGTAATGCGGTTGTAAACTTTATTTCAACAAAAGGAAACATCCTACTATCACAGCATTCTTGCTTCATCCCCTAATTTTATTGTTGTTTAAACGGCCGCTTTCTCTAGTTCGTAGTCCAAAGTAGATAAAGAATTTCTTAATGTTTTTTTTATTAATTAAAAATCTATTGTGTGAAAGGGGTAGATTAGAGTAGGAAGTACCGGTAGTATTGGGTGAACGAATTGTATCGTGTAATATTATGACATCTTCTAATAGCAGTTCCAGATTTTAGATTTTATAGATCAAACGTGACATGCAAATAAAGACATTTGGACAAGCATTTGTCAAACAAATTACTTATTTTTGATGTAGCATTAGATAAAATGTAATATTTAAACTCAAACAATAATTCCTTCCGACCTTAGAACATGAAAATAGACAATATATAAATGTAAATATGATAAAGTATAGAAAGTAGCTAATGAGATTAAGGTTGTAGTAAAAATAAATTAATACAAAAATTGCTAATTATGTGGAAACAATATAATAATAGCAAATAAATAGAAATTTTTAAAGAACGAGAGAGGAAAATTACAGCGAAATAGAGCAATATACATTAAAAGTGTTAAGTGAAATTGGATAAAAATAGCAAAAAATGAAAAAATATTAGGGAATCTATACGCAACAATAAGTCAAAAAAATATTGAGAATAATAACTATAAACCTTCATTATCTTACAATTTCCTGCTCTTAAATTAGAAAATAATTGTTGAAATTTTATTCTACGTTCTCCTGCTCTAGCAAAAAATCACGTTTTATAACAAAAGACGATCCTTTTAATTTATGTAAACTTGTTTAAAAATTATCTTTGGGTGATAGATATAACAAATTTTAGAGTAAGATCATAACAAGCATCACTTTATCTAATTGAACTGAATTATGTAAGACGCAATGTATTGTTTTATTTCCATTTTATTTCCATTAAACCATTCTATGTTTATTATTACTTTATTATTACATATTTAAATGTTTTTGTTGTAACACCTTTTTTTCTGAAAATTTTAATCATTTATTTCCAAAATGTTTGAGCAAAGTGTCACTTTGTTACAAGGTTTTTGCTTTTTTAACGCTTTTATAATTAAGTGTATGTTAAGTATTTCTTTTTGGTTCTTTAAAGTGTTCATAACTTTGCTTTTTTACAAGTCTTAATCCTGCTAATACATTTTCCATTATTTTTTATTTATTTTTCTTTGTGTTTTTTTAGATTTCTTTGTCGTTTAACTCCTGTTCTATTTCAGTTCTTAATGCTTTTGTTACCATTACATTGTATTTTTTAATTTACCTATCTTTATTTTAGAGAGTATATATATATTTAAAGCAAATACACCGATTTGCTTATGTGCAGTAATATAACAGGAGCCAAATTTAAGTTTATTGGGAATACAAAATTGTTAAGCTAGATAAATACTTAAATGCAGTAAATATTAAAGAAAGAATAAACATAAAAGAAGTACTTATCCCGTTGAAAGTAATTGTCAGTCCAAAATGGATAACTTTTAGAAGAGCGGTTTGATAAAGCCGCCCCATGCAAACAAGAAAAACAATTTTTAGATTGTAAACAGATGGTTAGAGCTGGTTGGCTCGTTGAATGATGATTAGTTCCATAAGAGTGATAATAACAACGAATAATGAATGTTGGAGCACGGTGTATAGCGCAGAAAGCAAATAAAAGAAACGCAAGCATTGCGGGGTATGAATGCACCATACAATAGTAACAAAGCAGACTACGATATTTTCAGTTTATAAAAAAAATTTTAAAACGTGTATGCAAAAACGGGACTTCTCCAAGCCAAATGCTACACAATTTGATTTGAGCGCGATTCGAGCTCGATAAGCGCATTACATATTATTGTTACTTATTTTTTATTGCTTTGTTGAAATATTCCACGGGGCTATATATATATGCCCAATAACAATTTGTCTTACTTATAAGAGACAAAATTATTTCAGACCTTTTATTTTAGGGATCGTAGAGTTTTGGACAACTTCGGCTGAATATTTTCCTGGTGTAGGGAAAAGAGCTCAAAACTCATCTTAAAAGCACAACAGTGAGACTATATGACGCGTTAAATTTTATTGATAAAGCTTCTTACGAGATACTTTGTCAATCCAACTAACAACGGTTTCACAAAAAATTGCATATCTCACGACTGCATTAAGTTTGGTGTCCAGATTGCTTGCAACTTCTATGTCTAGTTACTTTTTGAAGTATTTGAATGTAACATTTCGGCATATTTTATATACATGTAATTTATTGCATGTGTCATTTAATTTATCTGCTACTCTTAAAATCTGCATTATATAAATTATATATTTATTTAGTTTATAGATTTTCTGGATGGATCTGGATGGATCAGCGACGAAACAAGGAGAAAGGTCTAAAAGAAAGGGAGAGCATAAAAGATGTGTGCCTTTAAACAAAGAACAAAGATAAGAAAATTAACTGCAGGTACAATAAACAATAAAAAAATAAAGCGAAGAAGCATAAATAAGGAAAAAGAGCACAAGCAGCTGCACAGGAAGGCAATAGCCACTAATTATAAGAAACCATTAATCAACTGGGTAGCAAAAAAATGATGTAAGGGAATATCAATTTTAAACAAAGTAAGACACATCCTTAGTACAAGACAACAGCAATTGGTGAAACAAGGACAACACTGAAAATACACTAAAACCAGCAATCATCGCTTAAATCGATAAAAAAACTGAGAGCAGCAATTAAACAGACAGCTATAAAAGTTTTAAAAACACATATGGATTTTATTTAGAAATTTTGTTGCTGCTAATGGTAAAGATCTGGCAGGAGGAATTGGAAAGAGGTTATTATCATTAAAATAATTACGAAGGGCGATTTGCATAAATGTGACAACTGCAGATAAATTATCCTGTTACTCATTACAGATAAAGGGTAATTGTGGATCTTCAAAAAAATTGGTTTTAGAAAAAATAAATACTGTATTGATAATATTACTACACGGAGAATCATCGCTGAACAATCAATGGAATTTAAAACATTTTTGCACAGGTTATTCATAAATTCCATTGGCAGAGATTGTATGTATATGGACAACGATAAAAAAATAAAGAACTACCACCCAAGATAGGCCACGCAAACTTCAGACGCAGAATATTACAAAAGAGAAAGTTATCCGCACAATTTGCTACACACGGGGGTGAGACAAAGTTGCATGTTTTTACCAATCTTTTTTTTTATTACAGTAAATAAAATTATGAAGAATGCAAGCAAAAAAGGGAGAGATATAGTATGGGGTTTAAGTAACAGACTAAATGTTAAAACAATGCAAGAAAAATTAGATAAAAATAGGATTTATAATTAATAAACAATATTCTAAATTCATTAAATATAAATAAAATAGTAAGAAAGGAGATTTTTTTATAATAATATCTTAGTGATACTATTGAAATTACAATCTGATCAATGAGTAATATTGTGCAAACTTAAATTACTACTGAAACTTAACACTAAGGATTTTCACACTAAAATCTCTTAGGTTCTAACAACTTATTTACACTAATATTAACGTGTACACTAGCACTATACTCTGCTTTTGCACTGACACAAATATTAAACTAGCTCAAAAGGTTTGGTCCTCTTGAGTCGTCTTGTCAAATCCTGTTGTCGAGAAGCTGGATTCCCTCGACATTGACGTGGTAAGGAGCCTCTGTTCATGACTTTTGGCGAATTTTCTAATGGCTGGTTAATGATATCCATTTCCAGGTCTCTATGGAGATCATTATTTCTGAAGTACCATGGAACGTTAACAATACTTCTCAATACTTTGTTCTGAAACCGCTGTATTATGTCTAAATTGTTCTTTTTGGCACAACCCCATATCTGGATGCCATATGTTTATATGGGTTTAAGAATTTGTTTGTACAGAAGTACTTTGTTGTAAATTGACAGGATAGAATTCCCTTCAAGTAGCCAATACAGTTTACTACATTTGATATCTAGTTCTTTTTTTTCCTTACATGAGCTTTCCAGCGTAGCTTCTCGTCCAATGTCATACCTAAATATTTTGCTGCAGCAGCATATGGCACTTGAGTATTATTTATGCTAACAGGAATATGTTGATTTCTTTTATTCGTAAAATTGACGTGGACAGATTTAGTCTCATTCGCCGTTGCTTGATCCAACCGTTAATTTTGTTTACTGACGCTTGTAGATTTATTGCTGCTTCTTCGTGATCTTTACCTACAGCCATTACGGCAGTATCTCCAGCAAAAGTGGCTATTGTATTATGTTCTAATTCAGGGATATCACTGGTGTACATTAAGTAAAGGACCGGTCCTAACACTCTGCCCTGTGGCACTCCTGCTTTTATTTCCTGTAATTCAGAGTAGGCATCTTCGTATTTAACTTTGAAAGTTCTATCTGAAATATAAGACCTTAATAATTCTGCGAACTGTTTGGGCAACATCTTATTCAATTTATAATTAAGTCCCTCATGCCACACCCTATCGCAAGCCTGTGCTACATCAAGAAAGACAGAAAGGAGATAAAATCAAAATAAGAAGCTTTATAAAAAAAAATGTAAAAAAGAATACACAAAGCCCAAAGAGAATTGTTAGCCTATTATACGAGTAATATGAATAGACACTAAAGTAAGTTCTACTTAAATCTTGCTTGTATTGTTTCTTATCCAGATTTTAATTTCTGTCATCTTGAAATTATTTGTGCTTTCTTTACTTTTATGTTTTAGTAAACTGCTTATTAAAGATGTGAAAAACATAGAGCTCGGAGAGTGTTACTGTGATGAGTAAAATTTGTGCTTATTAAATGTTGCGTGAATTACAATATTTAATTTAATTAGGCAGCCACACAACAACGAAGCTATTAAAGTTAAGAAGCGTTTGCGCAAACATGGCATAGTAAGCAGAATTTGCTAGCAACATCGACACCTGTATTCGGCCGCTCTTTCAAATTAAACATAATGGGCTTTTGTGCAGAAGTAATTGAATGTAAGCCGCCGAGCCGGCTCGGAGGCATGTCTGCGAATTTCAGCGCCGCGTATTAATGCGGCACCGACGCGGCGTAGGTGATTTACGAAATGAAAAATGGCGTGTATAGTGGAGCGCGGGCGAAATTTTAATTTCGTAAAGATATTGTGGCTTCTGAGGTGCTATGCGCTTTCAATTTGGCGGCGCGGCCGCGTAGCGCGCCGAGAAAAATTGAATGCCAGGTGAAGAATGCACGAAACATTTCCCGAAATAGACGCAATATTCTTCGGCGCGCGGATATTTACATTATTAAAATTTCAATTTATGTCGCGCACGCCGCCTCTAAGCCGTAATTTCAGCTCCGACTCTTTCATCGCGCAAATGGGCGAACTACTAGGCGGGAAGCAATAAAGTGCTGATGAAAATTCATATTACGTTACTTTCGGGCATTCATCGCTCCTCATAAAGCGCGTTTGCTACTAAATTGCGCGCCGCCGACGCGTGCGGCGCGGCCGACGCGGAAGCCCGCAGCTCCCGGGCGCCATTGTCAGCGCCGCGACGCGTAGACCGGCGCGCACACATCCACACACGCGCGTAGGGGATTTGGGGTTAACTTAAAATCGATTGTAGTTCTTTTAGTGGCGTGGGGCGGGCAGGAGTTCCCTATTTTTCATGTAGGTGGCACATACGAACAGGGACGCTTCGTGTTATGCAACAATTTTGCCGTTTTTTAATTAAACAAACATTCACTTCAAGTACTAACGCTTAAATTAATGCCACAACATTATTTCAATAATTATTCTTAAAAGTATTTTTTAAACCTAAGCAATTACATAAATTTATGAAAAAATTATTAAATAGCACTCCATGTTATAAATATATGAGTTTTTACACTAATTGTCAAAAGTATATAAACGTATAAAAATAAATAAAATTAATATGTTGCATTTTTAATGTTAATTGAAAGGATTGCAAAAAAGTTTTTGACTAAAACTGGAATAAAAGCCATAATCAAGAATATACAGTTGGGTAACAAAGTAGCAGCAAATAAAGGATATAATAAATTATTTGGTACTCTTTTGTGTTTATTGGTTATTGTTCTCTATTAAACGATTTGATTTAAATTGATTAAATACTAATAGCTCTGCTAATGACACAATCATTACAATAGATGAAAATGTAAACAAATTCTTTTTTAATCTAATGCTAATATTTAACAAACTTATTCTCAAAAAAATATATTTTATAAATTTTACTAAAAAAGGCTAAATTTAACAGTGCCAATTAAAATAAGGATAAAAAACACTGAAAGGTATTTTTTAATTGATCACAAAATTATCAAAAAGTAATTTAAAAAATAAAACGCTTTTGTAAATATTTTATAGTTTCTTTAGAAATAAATAAGCAAGACCTAATGCTTTTGGCGCCTAAACTGACAATTTTTCACCCGCCTTCCCTCAAATTTTTCCACTTTTGAGAAGTTGTTAAAAAACTAAAAGAAGTTGATTGTTTATACATTTTTTTTTATTTTTCTATGTCTTTCTAAACATAAAACAGGCGTTCGATAGAATCTGGCATACAAACTTAAACTACTTCTCTCCAGTGAGTTGTATCTATTACTAAAATCATATCTAAGAGACAGAACATATCAAGTTAAAGTAAATTATTGCTAGAGTTCCACAGGAAAGTGTATTAGGATCACTGCTATATATGCTGTAAACTGCAGAGGCACCGACCGTAGACAACACAGTCCTTGCTACATTCGCAAATGACACTGCTATCCTGTCATCTTTAAATTTATCTAATTATACTACAAGGCTGGTTTCACAAGTGGAAAATTACAATTAACGCAGATAAATCCGAGCAAATAAACTTTACCACAAGACGTATTGAATATCCACAAACCAGAATCGACAACGTACCCATCCCTCTTAAAACAGAGGTAAAATTCCTCAGTATACATTTATACCAAAAACTCAGAGTTTAAATATTAAAAACAAAAGAAAGTGACTCAAGATCAAAAAAATGACCTGGTTATTAGGAAAACATTCTTGGCAAACAAAGTGTTAATCTACAAAGTCGCTCTGAAACCAGTGTGGACATATGGAGTCTAGCTATGGGACTGCGCGAAAGCGTCACACTCAAAAATCCTTTAGCGCTTTCAGTCAAAGACATCCGGATGCTAGCAAACGTCCCATGGTACGTTACCAACGAAACGCTTTCACTAACTTAGAAGTACCTTACGTAACAAGTGAAATCAAGAGGCTTTCTACTACGTAGAATAACAACCTACACGGTCACTACCTCATAAACCAACTTACCCTTCAATCAGAAGTCGTACGATAACTAAAACGATAATGACCGCTGGACCTAGTACAGTAACCCAATCAGGACCGAAGAACCTCCACCGAGAGATTGGTGCTGGCTAATGCTCTAATGGCATTTTTATTGCTATCACAATTACTAAATATTCAATAATGTTCAGAGTAGATTGTAATTTTGCATTTAAAATTTGAAAAATCTCAATTTTCCTTACATACGAATACTTCAATACAATGTTTACATACATTCACACACTAGCTAGGAAAAACAAAAACAAGTGTCCATTTTATCCAAAAATTTTCTTAACGTTAGAAATTGCAAACCTCTGGGCTATGACATTATAAGATAGGCTCTGTAAAACTCACTCTCAATAAATAAAGGTGCATCACCCGTCACTTTTTTGTTTTAACGGTGATCTCAAAAGGTTCTCTTAGAGATGAAGAAAATCGTTTTCCAGTGCAGTTACTAACTGCCATATTTAGAAAAATTTCTATTTTATCATCAATAATCTTCTAGTATTTGTATAAGGGTGGTCCGATTTTAAAGCTATAGGTGGCTGTTATACAAACTGCGCATGCGCAATATTGTTATCGTACGCATGACTAGACACGTTTATGCGTGTAGTAGTAGACTCTGAAGCGTTGTTTTATTCAAGATTCAATATAGCTTTCGGGAAGCAACCAAACATGGCGTATATAATCGCAGAGTATTCGATTAAATGCTTTACCCCAACATCTTACTCAATACGAACAAGAAGGAAATTTTTTAATTGAAAGCATTATTACCGGAGATAGAACCTGGACGAGTTCATTTCAGAGAAGGAACAAAAGTCCATGATATATAATAGAAACGTTCGGAAAAAATTTCAAAACTCACGACCAACGTGTTTTGGAAAAGTAAAGGCCTACTGCTGTGTAAATTCCTTGAATCACCTATGAATCATTAACAGCGACGGATACTGCAAAACTCTCCAAAAATTGCGTACAACCGTTAGAAGCACCATGGCGCAAGACCCTGCACGCCAAATCAAACCAAACTGTGGTTGACACAGCTGAATGTGGAGGTCCTGCAACACTCTCCTTATAGTCCAGATTTAGCCTCTCGGATTTTTATTTATTCATACGTTTAAAGAAATTTCTTCTTAGGAACTCTTTACGTATCAGGAGGAATTACAAGACACCGTTGTGGGCTACTCCAAGCAACTTGACAAGCAGCAGTACCGTAAGGAAATGTTCAAACTACTGTCATGCTGGAATAAATGTCTCTATGGTTATGGAGATTATGTCAAGAAATAAACAAAAGTATGTAGTTTTTTGTGAAATGTATAAAAAAAATTTCTAAATGCATATGTTAATGTAATTTTGGGTTGTATATTTAATATCAAAGCGTTTAAAGAGAATGGGTTCTTTTTAAAGTGAGACTGTAAGAATTGAAGTTATAAGATTTGTTGTTCTGAAGAAAAAAATTTACAGAGTAGGTTCCGCTCTTCGCAGCTGCACACCCAACTAATTGTAAAGAGTGGTCCGCGCAAAGGATGTGTTGGGCAGAGGATTTACTTCTTCTATTATATTCTGAATATCTTTGTAATATTTAACCATCTGGTTGACATTGTCGTAGCGCTGTCCTCTACAGCTATGTAAATTAAGACCTACAAAATTTATGGTCAAAATTACAACTTTTATCAGCTTTTCACTTTTATGGTGACAATTATGAATAAACAACAAAAATCGTTTAACGGAAGTTTTCATAGGTACCATATACCTTACTACAAAAGTCAGTTAGTGCTCGACATGTGACATTAAATTCACAATTGTGAAATAATACATAGCATTTACAATCTCTTGGACAATATCTGCCTTAACTTGGCTCGCTATAATAATAAATTTATTCATAAGTACGGGAAACACTTCTCTAATTATTTCCAAATTTTGCTACATGTTCCGTCATAAAAGCGTCAAATTTTCAAAACAGTACTACAGTCTAGAAAGTCACTATTTCTTATGGAACCTAATATTTTATTATCAACACGAATTGACAGTCTATAGGAAGCAAAAAACTTCACAACTTCAATAACTCTGAAGAAAATATTTTGCAGTACAAAGCGTTTTCTTTGTATTGTTTTTCTACTTTACAATCCACCCTTTGTAAAACTCGAGTTTGTTATCATTATCATTTTTTATATGATTATTTTTTTAAACTCGACGTTTACTAATAAATTTTGAAATGCATTCTCTGCGTTTAAAATTGTTGTAATTGTTTATTATATGGTTATTTTTCCAAACATCAGACAGCTTAGTTGCTAGGAATGTTATTTCTCCATAAAATTTGCATGGCGCATTTAATACTCTTTCGATTGATTTCGAATAAAGCAACCAATTTCGCTTGACACGTTTTCATTCATTAATTTTTATAAAACCACTGACTGGTGCAAAATCTATTTTTGAATGGCATACTGTCGTTTGGAATTTTTAAAGTCGGAATCATCGTTTTGTTGATTGTCGTTGTAGATGACCAACTCAGGAAGTCATCGATGATATAATTAAGTCTGATTCTCTGAGAGTGTTTTTAAAGCTTTGTGTGTTCAAAAAATTTTTCAGCTGTACAAGTGATGTACTTTAATTTTTGGACTTAAAATCACTGAAGTCGACGTCGAATGATTACGATGCACATTAGATGAAAAAAGTGTTTAGTTTTCTGTCATTTCTGTCATTTCTGTCATTTAAGACACTTTTTGGGTCTGTGGATGCTATAAAACAAAATATGTTTTTCACGCATCGTAAGGTTAACTAAGAAAAGAGTATTCGCTCTGTCCACCGTATTCTCAAAAAAGACCGTCAATTAACGTTTGCTGAAATTGCTTCAAAAGCAGAAGTAAAATACAGTAGTATTCAGGAAATCGTATTGACTTTAGTAAGTTTTGAAAACTGCCTGCAAGATTAGTCACTCACTATGCCGCTGCTCAAACCACAAAAATTGAAAATTAGTTCTGGACTAGGATGAAACATTTTTCTTATAATATTAACTTATTGCCCTACGCTTATTATTTGTTTGAGGAACTCAAAAAATACTTAAAAGGCAATAATTAAAAGACAACTTTATTGTCAAAGCATTTGTGTGAGATTGGCTGGTATCATAATCACTTTTATAAATTACGATAACAGGATTTGTCAAAAATGTGTTCTAAGTTAGGGAATTATGTAGAAAAACTATGCATGTTGGATTTTATTTTATTTAACTTTGTATAAACACTTGAGAGCAATCTACTCAGCAATATGCCTGACTTTTGAAAGAATGCTCCAATATCATTCCAAGTAAAGCTTAGTGTACTGTTTAAAAGCTTAAAAACTTTGATTTCAAATGGTACCACTTTCATTGGAATCGGATTTGTTCTGACAAAGGTCAATGGGCCTAAGAATATGTGTAACACAAAAGAGTTTAAAGGGAAAAGGTGATCATAAAAAGGAAAAAAGTGAAATCCTTAGATGAAATTAATTTAATGATTTTTTCAATAAATGATTTTGCCGCATCTACTTCTAATTGCACTTTCCAAGCGATTACACATGGGTTGGATGATTTTTCCTATGCTGTCTTGAGGGACTGCTTCCCACTCTTCAATCAACGTTGCTCTCAGTTCCTGGTGCCTAAAGTTTCTGGACCGGACTCTTCGCATAAGCTCACCCCAAACATACTCAATTGGATTTAAGTCTGGTCTCGGAGCCCAGTCCATTTTCGGTGTATCGACATCAGCCAAATAGGTAGTGGTAACTCGCGCGTTGTGTTATCGCGCATTGTCGTGCATTAGCATAAAGTCCTCGCCAACAAATTCTTCCAAAATATCCCTGATGTAGTAGTCCGCATATGTCCTCCATTAGGCACGAAAACCAACTCATTCATGGAAATATCTGTCCAAAACATGCAAGAACCACCCCTATATGCGACAGTTTCTTGAATACAGCATTGATTAAATCGCTCCCCTGGTCTTCTATAGATCCGATGTCCCCTGTCGTTGCCATGTAGGTACATCCTAGATTCGTCGGTGAATAATATCTGACTCCAGTAGCCGAGGTCGAAACCGAGATGTTTGCGAGCAAATTTCAGTCACCTCTTTGCTTTTAGACTGTAGTTAGATTGGAACCCGTAGCTGGCTTTTTTGGGGTCGAGTTGGCTGCCTTTAGTCTTCTGACTGTTCAAGCGCTGGCGACCACATCTTTGACCACACTCAGCTCTAGCTTGAGGTTATTGCTAATTATATGTCGATTTCTGAGAGATATTAAAACGAGAAAACGATCGTTTCTTTCAGTTGTCACACGCCTACGTCGGCGCCTTGCCGGCGGACCAATGCCACCACATTCTCGACACAGCTGATTAACTGTAATATCTATTTTCTTGCGAATCACTGGAGCACTTACGTCAACCTTGGATAAATGACTGAGATGAATTACCGAACTGCAAGCTTACAGTCGTCGTTCATGTGCGTTCCAATTAGCAAGATTCTTAAAACTCCGTGTGTGATGTATATTTTTTTGAATGCTTCATCCGATTAATGTAATAGCAACAATTTTTTAAAGCTCTATAACAAAGTTACTGTTTGCACGTTAATGTTTTTATTTTCATTTTCCTTAGACTGACACAGGAGACAAAATGCGCGTGCAGCTAGTGAATCGATCGTTTTGCCCTCAAATGTAGGAGTATTCAAACTGTTAAGAATCAGCAGATAAGGCAAAAATTAATGATGTACCAAAGGAGGTAGTATACCATTATAAAGTGGAATTTTAGAAAATGGTGTGTGTAAAATTAAAACCCTTGAAAAGTTAGTACATTTTGATCTCCTGCAGCGAGCTAGGTAATATCGGAAGTTTCTGCACAATTTGATTTGATTTTTTGCATAGAAGTTATTAGGTGAATGTTGGATTTTTGAGAAGATTTTTTTGTAACTACTTTTTGCAACCAAAAAAGGAATTATTCTGTACTTTTTAAGACGCTACTGAACTAAATAAAATTATCATTAATAGCCATGAAAGGCCTTACCAACTTTAATATTTACTCAACGCCCTTTACACAAGAAATTTTTAGATTAAATTTTTGATAAAAAATTGAAGTTATTTTCAACATTACCTCTTTAAAAAGTGAATATTAAAGTCTCATTTCTTACAAGTTTTATTCTGGTGTACACTATTTTGCAGAATGTAGACCCACGTTTCATATTTAGTTTTGATGTTTTTAGGAAATTTTATTTATTGGTAATAGTCTGAAGCGAGTCACTAGCAACTGCAGCAAAATAGCTAGATGGTAATAGTAACCAAAATCTATTAATATTTTATAGGCTTTAGTTTTCTGAATTCCTAGCTCATCTTCTAGTTTTCAGACTCAGTCGCCAACATTTATTATTTGTAGCTCCTAAATGTTTAATATTTTTTCAGTGTTCTGCTCGTTATTGGTTCTACAGAAGGTGAATCAGTTTCAAAAGATATCAGAACACCTTTATACGTTTATATTTTGTCTTCATTTGTGCTATAATTTTTTTATCGCCTCCAATAACCTTCTGAATTATCTAAATGATTTCTATGGACAAATGTTTTACATTTTGTAGAAAATTTGATGCGGATTTGCTGTCCTGATTGCTCCCTTATTGAAAATACAATAATTACACTATACACGTGTTCATTTACCGGCCTATAACTTCCAACTAAGCAGGCCCGCAACGTTGTTTTTATTGAATTAGGCGGATTACAATTTATTTTTATCGGTTGCCTGGTTTGTCATATTAATAAATTTCTAAGCATTTTATTATCAATTAGAATTACATGGTAGATTCTTTTGGCCAATTGTGTGACAAAGTGGTTATTATAAAGAAGCTTCTAATAATACTTTCACAGATTAGAAGTTGAGGACAGGTGAGTTGGGTTTCAGACTAAATTCTGTGCCCACCTGCGCTTCACTCGTCGGTTTTGTACACTTTCTGATAGGGATTGCACTAGTTCGATTAGGATAGGCTACTTTGTGTCTTTTATTTCTGCGATTACCTTACTTACAAACTTCTTCTTCTTCTTTCTCGTTTCCTTCATGCCCTTTCAGGCGTCCTATTTTACTTACAAACAAAATCATAAAATCGATTAACAGAACAAGTAACATAAAGTATATTATTATTGGCTCAATATTTTCGGGGTAAAGTTTGTACTTGTGGAGATCAACAAAATATTCCTTGGTTTTGTTAACAAAACAAAAACAAGCTCATAGATAATTTTATAACACATGCGAAGCACTCTGTAGGAATACCATTAGAAGAATAATTTAAAATTTTGTAGAAAAGGCAAATATTAACAATGGCAGATACACAGTTGCCGATCAATCCCGATCATCCACTAGAAGACAGCCCTGTTAATTAACAATCTCTTAGCGTTTGTTACAACTAATTTTGGGGAAAAACATACATATGTTTTTATATAAGATAGCTGGATCAAGTTCTTCAACCTAAAAACCGACATGTTTTAAAATCTTTATCCACCGAAGTGCAATTGTTAATAATAAATGTCCTGCGAGTAACGATATAGAGCAACGCTGGCAAATTTTTTTTTACCACAATTACGTGATGACCACAATACATGGTTCCAACAAGATGGTGAGGTGAAATAACCACCGTATTCACGGAACTTGACGGCTCCGATTTTTTAGGAGAGCTACTTCAAAGACGAATTTATTTTTATTTATTATTATTTAACAATCTTTAAATAAATGAGCCGTTAAAAGAGACCATCAGCCAAGATAGCCGCAATATCTCAAGGAACATTAGCAAGTGTTATTGAAAATGTGATTATCGGAGCACAAGCCTAAGTTCTAAAATACATATAAGTAGCATTTGCTAGATATGATTCTTAAAAAGACTACAAAAGTAAAATATTTCAGTTTCTTTTGTTTATTTGGAAATTATACAATAAATAAAACAATTATCAAATTCTGCATTACTCTTTAGAGAATACCTAACACTTTTTAAGTTGTAATGAGAACATAATAATCTATAATAATAAGTAATGTCAGGGTAGCTAAAGCAAGTTTTTTACAATCAATATGAAATTTAAGAAAAAGTGATATAAAACACACGTGAAACCTATTTTCATATAATAGCAAAATTTAAACATTTAGAGCAAAAAAAATTAGTAATAAGAAAATATCTCCATATTTTCCAACGACTTCCTAGTCAAATATAAAACAAAGTAAACGCTTAAGTTACACATTCTGTAGAGTACAAAACATTGCTGATTAATATTATATATACACTACTGTTTATTGTTACTGCATTATCAAGAAACAATTTAAGTTATGAAATGAAACTTTTAGATTTATTTAATAATATAAGATAAATAAATTATTAAATTTACAAAACGTCTGTCTATAAACATTTACATTTTCTCAATAACTTATTTCTTCACCCGAATGGCTGATTTTTAACTAAAGGTTTTACGCATTTATTGCAGAGGAGCTGCATTTTATAATAAGATTAAGCATTAAGTTGTTTTGTAAAGCCTTCATAACAGTTTACCCGAAAGCATTACCTGTTTCTTGTAACACGACTAATAGTTTGCCAACAAGCTTTCCAGACATCATCACCAATGGTTGTACCGTATGACTGTATGTTGTTGTGTTCATTGCTTTTGGTTGAAGCAACACCTCTTTTTTGCCACATATTTCTAACATTCGCTTTAAGTAAAATTCATAATTAAAGTCTGGTTGATCTGTGTTAATAACATAGTCAGGATCGTACTGGGAGATTATTGAGCTAGCGTTAAGTACAAAGTCACTTGTTGATTTTGTTATTTTCTCATAGTCAGTGTTATGTCGGGTTGTAAACACTTTTACCACTCGTTACCTTGCCGTGCGTAATTCTCCGGTCTCTTTTGAAACGATGCAACCACCTTAAATTTAAACTGGATCTGTTGAGCCTTTTGGTATGCCCACGCTCTCAAATGACAATCATGCAAAATTTGAACATTTAGAGTGAAAACAATCAGTAATAAGTAATAAAACAAAGTAAACGCTTAATTTGCATACTCTGTAGAGTACAAAAAATTGCTGATTAATATTATATATATATGACTAGTAATGTTGCCTCAAACTTCAATTAGAGGTGACAGCTTTAAGGGCTTAGTCACCTTACGGTCTTAATAATGATGCTCCTCCAGTTCTACTGTTCTGCTCCAGGCTTTGGTCTTGGCAAATAAACACCTTCTTCGGCCCACTTATTCAACATTTGAGCTACAATATTACTATAGCAATTTTCCCTTTTCAAATGGATCTATGGATCTTTTGTAAATTTTCCAACTTATTGATAATGTACTTTTATTTACACGTGTCAAATTCAAATGACTCAGAAACTTTATGCATACTTTACAAATCATATCACCGCTTACCTTCTCTCTTTTGTCTAAGACACGGTATAACCCAATCAAAATTTATTCGTTTTTTAATTAGGGCATGCTTAATTTCCAATACAATTTTTTTTAATAGTGCTAAAATTTCAATGAATTGTAGTATAGCTGTGTAGAAAAAATATAGTCATAGGCTAAAGTACACTGAACAAGTACTGAAGGCGTTTTTATTAAATTCTTTCTTTCCTAAACTTCACTCAAAACCATAACTCTCAGTGCCACCGCATGACAATAGTTTTCTATAACATAATTATTTTTATTCTTGGGTAAAAAACTATAAAATTTAAACTACTATAAGGTTTTAAAAATCGCTTAACAATATATTAAAAATAAGTCTTAGTAAAATAGTTTTTCATGTACAAAGCTACCTTAGATTATTTATAATTATAATTATTCTTACACAAATAGGCTAGCTTAAAACAAATGTTAAAAAAATTCCTTTACAGTAAAAGCAGACACATGTCGGATGCTATAGACAATTATATAAAGGTTTGACACAAAAAATAAAGAATAAATATATAGAGGAGTATAATTTTCTCATATAAATTTATGTTTGGAAGAGAATTGCTGTTATGGTGACAACTTAATGAGTAAAGCCGTATCCAATATCATAAAAATTGCTACACTTACAAGAGAAGGTTCCCAAGTGTCAATCCAGTTGTTTTTGTGCTTGGGGTGTGTGTTTTTTTTGTGTGTCGGTGCGTTTTTTCCGACATTGGATGTTAAGGCCACTTTCTGGCCGATTGAAATTTGGTCATACCGCCAATGTTTGCATGAAATGGCGCTTGTTGTGCTACCACTTCAAGTGAGGCAAGGTGGCGCACTGATAGAGTACCGGACTCGAGTGCTGGAGCTAGCTGGATCGAACCTTGGTCTGGCACTTATTGGTGTATTTATGCGTAAAATTATGGTTAGAGCATAAAAGCATGTGACAATAAACACATTTTATAAAACAGTAACCTTCGCAGTCTTGATGACCACATTTCCCATTAGCATCGTTAAAGCTGACTTTATTAACATTCTGAAAGACCTGCTTCTCTTCATCGCTATATCCAATTTTTATCCAAGGACACTTACGCATGGTTTCAATCACCGGCGACTGTATCCGATTAAATACAAATGAGTGCATTGCAAGTATATCTAGTCTTCTGTGTTTGTTCAAATCAGACAAATTGTTGAGCATTACAAAATTATACATTGCTTTCATCAGAATATTGAGCTGTCTGATGGAGTATACATCCAATAGCTGAACCATTCCAGTCATTTTCGGAGGTGTAGTTAGCTGCTTGTATTGCCAATCGAAGCATTGATCCAACAGAGTTTGCTATTTTTGTCCAGTTTATGAATCTTGCATTAACCCGAATAGCTGATTTTTAACTAAAGGTTTTACGCATTTATTGCAGAACTGCATTACCACCACCTTTAAAATATTACCAGAGGAGCTGCATTTTATAATAAGATTAAGCATTAAGTTGTTTTGTAAAGTCTTCATAACAGTTTACCCAAAAGCATTACCTATTTCTTGTAAAACGACTAATAGTTTGCCAACAAGCTTTCCAGACATCATCAGCACTGGTTGCACCGTGTAGCTGTATGTTGTTGCGTTCATTGCTTTTGGTTGAAGTAACACCTCTTTTTTGCCTCATATTTCTAACGTTCGCTTTAAGTAAAATTCATAATTATAGTCTGATTGATCTGTGTTAATAACATAATTAGGATCGTACTGAGAGATTATTGAGCTAGCGTTAAGTACAGAGTCACTCGTTGATTTTGTTATTTTCTCATAGTCAGTGTTATGTCGCGTTGTAAACACTTTTAGCACTCGTTACCTTAAATTTAAACTGGATCTGTTGAGCCTTTTGGTATGCCCACGCTCTCAAATGACAATCATGCATTAGCAGATTCTAGTACTTCAAAACTGATAAATGTCATCCAATAATCCAAAGCGTTGTTTTTCTGTTCCCAAATCTACGAGTCTACTTTTAAATTTTTTACTTCCTCATCACTATCAGGATCATCGTCAGAATCTGAAAGCTTGTTGTGCTTGTTCTCCGAATCCTCACGTTAATAATCCAAATAATTGCAAAAATTCATGTCGTCTGGATGAACTAGTTGCTTTTGAACCGTTATAAACAACATTCGTGCAATCTTATTCTCCTCTTTTGTTGCTGGGGCTAATGGTTGCACTTTAAAAAAAAAACGTCGCACAGCAGCTTAAATTCAATCAAAATGTTCCTTGGATTGAGCATTTTTGGAATACCTACAAGGAAAGAAGCATAAGAATAGGCTAGCTAATCCACAACCTACAACCTAACTTAACCTAATCCAACCCAGCCCAACCTAATCTATCCTAACAAACCCCAAACAAGGTAACCTAAATTGCAATGTGTGAATCCCTATCATCCTATCGCCAGTGTTCCGAGTACAATGTCTGTCATCGACAAACATACGGGACTAGTGTGTCTTCCTTAATAGATCCATGGCTTATTGTGATTACCCTAATAAAGTAAATTCACAACCAATCTGTAATTGATGTCCCCTGAATCAATAGATGCAAGTCCTTTACAGGGTGTGTCTGAAAATCTTCCGGTTCCAGAATTGGTTTCTCGAATATATGTTGCCTTTTCCTACACAACGCATCGCACTTGCATAGGATATGTAAGGCTGTTTCTAGTTTCTTGCTACAAAGTCTACATGCAAGGTCACCATTAAATTTACCAATTTTCCAGAGGCGTGCTTTAACAGTCGCATGTCCTGTAAGAAACCCTATGTTTATCTTTAGCTGTGGCTTACTTAGATTAAGGAGTTCTGCAGCTCTCTTTTGGCAAGGTCCCTTATTGAAGGTTTTGATGTAATAATGTCCCGATCGATCCTTCCAGTACATTCGATAACGAGTGCATGTCTCTCCTTAATAAAGGTTCGGGCAGCACTTTGTAAAATTCCTAAAGCAGGTTCTGGGCCTATATAAGCCTCACTAGATCCCTGCCTAGCCAATTCATCGGCTTTCTCATTGGCGTAGATACTGCAATACCCAGGTCCCCATAACAGTTTTACTGTGTTGTGTTCCATCAGTGCATTGAGTTTGTTGATGCATTCCCATACAAGTCTAGATGATGCTTTAGTGCTTGATAAAACCTTTAAAGCTGCCTGGCTGCCTGATATAATATAAATCCGCTTGCTCCTGTAAACTCTCTTACCGTTTTTGCGCACACACTGTAGTATGACTTATATTTCTTTCTGAAAGACAGAATCTCTACCCTGGGAGCCTCAGCATATATTCCAGCTCCGGTACCCACCTCGATTTTAGAACCATCTGTCAGATTAGGTTACCAAGCGCAATTGCTTTTCTAAATGTCTTGCTCCTACCTCAATCCTGCATGATTGCCTCAAATAGAGAGTCGTCACATATTTTTGAGATCATGTGATTTGTCCTCATTTTAAGCAAAGGGCCCCCAGACTATCAATTATTCTTAAATAACCTGTACACGTATGTGTCTTGTACAGTAAATGACGCAGCCTGTAGTATCCCAATTTTGCCTCCCCCTGAATCACTATGTGTAGAGGTGGGAGGTCTAGAAGAGTCTCCATTGCTGCAGTGTGCGTAGTTCTCACTACCCCTGTAATGCCCAAACAGTCAAGTCTTTGTACCTTGCCTAGTTTTAGTTTGACGGTTTCTTGTGTAACTTTGGCCACCAGACCAAAGCTGAGTATGTAAGAGAGGGTCTAACCACTCTGGTGTACAATCAGTGCATTATTCCTGGTTTTACCCCCACGACTTGTCGTACATCCGTCTGAGAACTGCTAGAGTTTGCCACCGATTTGTCGACCACTTTCTCAATATGACGGTTCCAAGTAAGTTTAGAATTGAAAACCACTCTTAGATACTTTACTTTTCCCAATATGGAGATTTCTTTTTCGCCAAGGAAAAGAGGTGTAAGCCCCTCTAATTTTTTCCTTCTCGTAAAGGGTATAATTGTGGTTTTCCCGGGACTGATCGTGAGGCCTTCCTGTCAGTCCATTCAGTTACCACGTTCAGAGCCCTCTGCATCCATTTCCTGATAGTGCTTGCACATTTTTCTTCCACCAAGATAACTGGGTAACCTACAGAAGAGAATTCTTCGTCTTTTAAATTCTTTAAAAGTCCATCCATTACCAAGTTCCATAGCTGGGTGGGGGGGGGGTGTAGTAAAGTGCTGTTTCAGTCGAGAGACCAGCTTGATAGACAAATTGGTTCTAATATAGTTTTTCCAGCGTCTTAAGCAAAAAGTACATGACTAATTGGTTTGTAACTCTTTGTCTGCAACTAGTGGGCCCGACCAGGTTTTGGTATTAATACCACTCTGGTAAGTCTCCATAATTTTGGCAAGTAGTTTAGGGCCAAACTGGCTTTGAGTACCATGCAGATCTTTGTTATTTGAAGTTCCGAGACCTTTTGTAGCATGGCAGGAATGATTTTGTCTGGTCCCAGAGATTTATAGACTTCAAATGAGTTTATAGCCCATTTCAGTTTATTGAAAGTTACTGCTTTTCTTGCAGTCTCCCAGTTTTCCCTTGATGTTGTGTTGCCAAGATCAAGGGATACCTGGATTTTCCAGTCTAAGGGCAACTGTTGTATAATTGCAAATCCAAGAAAGTATATCCGAGTAAGTCCGCTCAATGTTTCTTTTCCTGTTTTAGTGTACTCTCCGGATTTAGATTCCAGAGTACCAATTAAACTGCAGTCTTTTGAAAGTACTTCACGAAGTCTGGCACATGCTGGAGTATTTACAATCTCCCCACAGTACCTCCTCCATGATACTCTCTTGGCTTCTCTCAATGCTTTATTATATTCAGTTAGGGTTGCCCTACAGGTACCCCAGTCATCTGATATTTTAAGCTGTGTTAAACAGTTTTCTTACTTGTCTTCTCATAGTTGCAAGGTCTTCATTCCACCAGGATACATTCCTGCTGAAGGCCTTTACAACCAGAGGACAGTTTTCATTATACGCTGAAATAACTGCCTCGGTTAAACTGATCCGCAGCAATTTCAAGCTCAAGGTTATTAGGAACCTTCCTTATCGTACTCGCCAAGTTTTGGTCTAGGTCCATCTTAAAGGCTTTCCAGTCCGTTTTACGAGGATTACGATAGTTTTCTACCATTCGCTGAATCCCAGTGATTTCGAACTTAATGTATCTGTATTCCGAACAACTTTTCTCATCAGATACTTACCAATTTCTAACAAAGTTACTTACTAAAGAAGTACCAATTGTTATATCAATTACTCTCCTTCTTCTTCTGGTGACGAAGGTTGGTTTGTTACCCTTATTCAATATGTGTAAATTATTTGCCACAGTGAAAATGGAATTCAATTTGACTATAATACAAATAAGTGATTACGATATCAAAACAATGTTTTAGATAAAATTGAACCGTTAAAGAAGTACCTTTATTGCATTGATACAATCCTCTTAATAAGAAGTCACGTAGCCATGTAAGACTATCTTGTTGAACAATATTTTATAATTATTGCAACAGTCTTTCTAGATTCTACAGATTTAGCAATGGCCAAACTTGCTGCTGTAACTGTCTCTATATATATTTAATAGCCAAACTAAGAAAATATGTAAACGATATGAAGACAGTTCTGAAAAATATATGCTGGACATGGACATATATTATTATGTTAGGGAATGACTAGTTGGTCACAATGAAAATACATAAAGTCATAGAACATGTTACACTATTATTGCACAGTTTAGGTTTATTTGATCATTATCAGGATCAACTGAAAATTACAACAAAACTCCACATATTATAACGTTACCACTTCTGTCGGTGCATCGCTAAAAAATTAAGTCTGGATTTGTGCAGTGTTTAAGTGAAATTTATATTTGTCACTAACAACGATGTATTGACATTGCTCAACAAAAAATCCAACTCGTGCGAATAAAAAAAGAAGTTACTGTTATTACCATTACATCTCTCTAGGTGGTGGTAGTCAAATTTACATTTAACGGGCCATAACACATTCTCTCCTTCTTTGGGTTATCCAGAATCTTCCTGGTGTCCTATGCGTTACTTGATGTTTTCACTATTACTGCACAATTTAGTTATAATGGCTTAAGCGGTGGTCAATCTGATAAAAAGACAATTTTGTCTTTTATAGTCCTTTGTAAGTTATTCATGCCTGTGTCAAATATCTCATTAACGCGTGTTGTAATGATTGAGATTATACTGCATGCACCTGCCTCCTACAGCCGTCCACATTATTGGGATATTAAAGTTATTACCGTCCTTTTGTGGTAGTTCTAGGCGGTTTATAGCAGCTAGACTAATATCAGTTGCAACAGAACCTCTTGTGCTACTGCATATCAAATTTTGTTCCTTTCGTACAATTAATTCTAAGTATAAGTTTTAAAGCAATAAATGCAGTTGATTCATTTCTAGATCATTGAATCTTGGACTAATTAATGCATATCAATAATTATATTACACCTTTAATTAGTTAATTTTCTAATAATGTTTGTCCTTGTAAAATACCCTAGTAATACTTTAAAAGACAATTTATCGTTAAAAACAAAGTGCAATTAACTATTAATTATATTAAACTAGAAGATGCCGAAAATACTTTTATTTAAAAATCGCGCCGGATGCAATTTCGCAGCCAATTTTTAATCTCCTCGTTAAACCTCTCCGTACCTTCCGGGAACTCCGGGGTTGAATAATGCGCGGCAATAAATAAGAAATACAATTAGCTAAAAGTATCAATTATCCCTGATTACACGCTACATTAGGTTTATGCCGCGGCGGCGGCAGCATTCGGAAGAGCAAAATTTTGAATCGCTGCTCCCCGGATTTCCGCCGCGTCCCGCTAAACTGATTAAACAAAGAGCAGGCCGCAAACGGAATAAGGGCCAAGGCGCCGGCTCCGGCCCAATTAGACAGAGAGCGCCGCGGCCCGGGACCTGTGTCAAGCCGACCGGTTAATTACATTACCATCTTTATCTGGACTTGGTAATTATTCTAATTGTTGCCGTTTTCCTCCCTGTGCCCGCGCGCAATCCCCGTTTTATTTTTCCTTGATTAGTCAAATTTCGAGAACTCGATTACCGCGAGTGCGAGCTTAGGCAGGGTTAAAATTATTATTAGTTGAAGTTGGACTTTAGTTCAGCAAATATGCCTAGGGATGTAAATTTAACCAGATAGTTCTGCTATTTAAATTCGTTCGGTTAAAGCCACACTTTGTGATTGAAGG
This sequence comes from Sinelater perroti, assembly GCA_036346155.1. Lineage (NCBI taxonomy): Eukaryota > Metazoa > Arthropoda > Insecta > Coleoptera > Elateridae > Sinelater > Sinelater perroti. The sequence continues at coordinate 10,107,865 of JARFIY010000024.1, forward strand.
TAATGAATATATACGGTCTATTGCGAAATAAAGTGGCCGCTGTAATTTTGCAAAAATAAAAACGTAGACAATGTTTTTGATAAATAGAAGTATACGTTATGAGCTATTTTGTAATTACCTAATAGCTTGTCTAATCACCTCCATTACTGACTATAGCTTCACACCTTTTGCCCACGCTTTCAACGAGGTTCTTTAGGTAATCATTTGGAAAAAATTGCAATTTTTTAAATTTGAAAATACAGCTGTTTCACGTGTACACTGGCTTTTCTTTGAGCTTTATTTTTAGGTACGACAACACATTTTCAATTGGATTAACATTTGGGAACATTGCCGGCCATTCCATCGTAGTGAAGTTATTTTGTTGTTTCCACATACCGCACAGTCTGTTGTGATGTTTAAGGTCATTGTCTTTTTGCAGCACCCAACTTATTTTGTCAGAACCAAAAAACTTTTTAACAAACTTTACCAAACATTTTTGGTAAAGGGTGCACACTGAAATTGCCCGCAGGCATAAAAAAGCGACCAAAACCACGTTTATAGAAGCATTCTCACTTTTAAAGAGTATTATAATGTGCGTTGAAGAATGCTATTAGTCTTGTTCGTGAAGATAACAAAAAGATGTCCCAATCTCAATTCAATTTTTTTGGCCACGCCATTTTGTTTGATAATAAATGTTTCTTCAAAGTCGGCCAAAAAACATTTTTTTCTTACACAGACCTAAATTTTATACTTACAGAGTTTTATTAGGTCTTCAAAGGGCTACTCCAATCTCCGGCAGATTATTCACGTCCTCAACCTCCAAATATCGCTTTACCCTCTTCTTGATGAATGTCTTTAACTTTCATATATATGTTGCGATTGATTTCACATTCACTAAAATGACTGCCTTGTATCGCTTCAGAAATTTTGCTTTTGATAAAGATAACGAATTCACTAACATTAACAATATGTCGGTTAACTATAAACTACAAATTCAAACGAATTACCATATAAACAGCAACTGCAATATTTATATTTACTAAAGTGTTGTTTAAAATATATTAATTTTATTAATGTTAAATAAGTAGTAATTGCAAATTAATTTAGTAGTGCTTAAAGTTATGGCATATTTGATAAAGACACTAACCTGTATTTTTAATTACACAATGTGAAGCTGCCAATGATAAAGCTACAACTTGGCTACATCCACTTAGATTTATCAAAAATACTCTCTATATTTGTTGGTTCCAAAAACAAAAAGATTTTTATGTCCAAATTCTATCTTATTGCAATTATACATATCAAATGACTTTTTAATAACAATGATAGATAACAACGTAATATTTAAGGTTTTATAGTTTTCATATCTTTAATTTTAAGAGGTTTTTCTATACTACCATTCAACGATTTATTAGTACTGGGGCTGTAAATAACTGGTTTATATATGGATTACTAGGAATTGCGAAAATTGTAATTTATATTACCAAAAATTAGTGTACTAAACACTGATGATACGTAAATACTATATATGCACTGTGTGGCTAAGAATATAATTTTAATAGTAACATAAAAGTGCCCCATGTTGATCTCCTATTTTGATCGAATCTTTAGAAGCTGACCCCAATTATTTAAATTGTGTTCTATGCTATCGTGGTATAGCTCATAAGTTTACAAGCAAGGAGAATGAAATGCCGAGACGGCAATAAATTACATGGTATTTTCGAAAGAAGGAATCCACCAAATAAAATAACTGTAAATTAAAAAATCTTAAAATTTTGTCGGTCGCAGACAAAAAAATACAAGTCGACTCGTACCGGCCGTTCAGCTGAAAACATTGTCGTTGTAAGCGAGTGTGACGGAGCATCCAGAAACTTTAGTACGTCGTCGATTACTACAACTGAACATCTAAGAAGCACTATGTAGCAAATTTTAGCAAAAGATCTGCATCTGCACCTATCCAAGGAACTAATGCCAGACGATCATCGTTTTTGGCGACGGGGTGCATTCCCATCTTAGTGGGTGTGTGAATATGTAAAATTGCCGTATTTGTAGCACATCATTCAAAAGCAGCCTATACATACCCAAAGAGTAATTATTTGGTGTGGATTTTATGTTTGTAAAGGAACTGGGCGGTTCTTTCTTCAAATTGATTTCAAAAATGCAGTGAAAGTTATCGTGAATTGACAATTAATTTTTGTAGCCTCATTTTACAATATAAATTTGTATGACTTGCAGTTCCAGCAGGATGGTGTAATCTGCCTTATGACGCATAAAACAATTCAATCTGTGCTGGGGTTCCTTAAGGAAGCATACTGGGTCCGATGTAATTTAATATATACTTTCATGACATACAACAATAGTTGAGCGACACCAACGTTTATGGAATATCTGCTTATGAAATGGGAAATGACTATGAACTTGTCGAAATATTGCATCAAAATATTTACACTGAAACTCATCAAAGATGGCATTTCCAAAATAATAAGAAAATTTTTTTTGACTTGATTTAGAACACACATATCAATATGAAATTACATAAAGCTTGCGCTAGACTTGCTAATCAGTATAATTTAATGAACAGAAGATCTTCTCGTCGGACAAATTGTACATTATTATTGTACTCGCCTCTACTTAGATCGTTAATAATCTACGCGTGCCTAACTTGAAGTGTCCCCTCAGCTATTAACATGAAAAAAATTTAGTTCTTTCAGAATAAAATGCTTTGAATTATCTAGATGCACCATGGTTTATCTCAAATCATTAAGTACAAGTAATAGGTTAGCAATTCCAACAATTAAACAGTTCGTTACAAAAAGCACCAAAATATTTTATGAAAACTTCGATCAATGTTCAAGCAGTCTTTTATCATCTTGGCCAGAAGAATATTCCTACAAGATTGAAAAGACATTTACCACAAGATATAATCTTAGACCACATTAACAACTAACATGCAATTTCTAAATAATACAAAGTATATCATTTATTAGTTAAATGCCTTACATATGTTTTAAAGTTAGGTTTCCTATTGCCAAGTTTATTATTTCTGCATACATTAACAATATATGAAAATATTCACTGTCGATCTGGTTTACTCTTTAATACAAAAAGAATCTACAACTATGGAGTAGGTGTACTTCTATTTGTTAGAAGTTTACAAGATTAAATTTACAGTGTATGGAACTATTAAGTTAAATATTTATGAATCAGTTTAGGTAGGTTAATTTTACTTGATTGGTCGTTTTTCAGCATCGTTTCGTCAACAACAAGCTCATTGACTGAAGAACCGGTAACTAATGTTATTGCAGAGCTCCTTGTATTACAGTTTTTAACAAAGACAAATCTCAAAGAAAATTAGATTTTGTCAAAATTATGTAAACGTTTATGTAGAGATATGTTATTGAGAAGCAAAGTGTTTGGTTATTGCGCTTGTTAATCCAGTAAATAAAGCCCAAAGTCGACCCGACTATTTAAATTTTTTTCTTAAAGGCCGATTTTGACGTATAAGAGCTCATTTTCTTCGTTATTATCTCTAGATCAAAGTGACTAATTGTTTATATTGTTAATAAACAATAATTAGTGTTAAATAAAAGCGTCGTATATAGCATTATAAAAAAAATTGAAAAATATGGTTTTAAGCAAATAAATGTATATTTTCATGTGCCCGACCAATAAACAGAATCATCTCAATGTTAATAACAATTTGTTAATTAACAAATAACCAAAAAAATCAACGTTGTTTGGATGTTGGATATTAGACTCGATTTCAGGTATTTTTAACTCAATAAACACGAATTTGAATATGAAATTACAATAAAATGTTTATATAATTGTTTAGTAAACAATTTGTTAATTAATAAATAAACAAAAAATCAAAATTTGCTAAATGTTTGATATTAGACTCCATTCAGATACTTTCAACTCGATAAACACGAATTTGAATGTGAATTTACAATAAATTGGTCATATAATTTGTTAATAAACAATTTTTTAATTAACAAATAAACAAAAAAAAACAAAGGTGTCTAAATGAACGATATTAGACTCGATTTTAGAAACTTTCAACTCGATAAATACGAATTTGAATGTGATTTTACATTAAACAATGAGTCAGGAACAAAAACCCTTGCACTTTGATCTAGAGATCATAACGAGGAAAATGAGCCCTCATACGTCAAAAGCGGCCTTTAAGAAAAAAATTTAAAAATCAAAATCTTTATTTACTGGACTATGTATGAGCAAAGCCAAAACAAGCGTTACTTCAATTTGAGAGCTTATTTAGGTCTGATAATTGACAAAATCTGCACTACTATGGTACACAGACAATAACCAAAAACGTATTAAAATTTCGAAAGTCAGGATATACCGCATTCTTAAAGCAGAACAAAGGATACGTAACAAAATATTTTAGAGATTACTTGCTCGTCACAAAATGAAGTAAAATATATTTTTAGACTTAAATCCACCAGTACATCCCTGAATCCAAATAAACAACTATGAAATGGCAAACAAAGAATAATAATTTATTTATCAAAACCAAAATAAAGCTGTTCGCAAAGATTATTGTTGCAACTTGTCATTAGATAGTGGTCACCTTTTAGCTGCAATTTCGAGGGTTAATAGCAGACTGATGAGTTGGCAGTCTTAGAAAAAGTTGTCTGTTTTACCTGAACTAGGAAGCACTACAACAACTGTTTTCTGCTGAGGGAGAAAATTTTAGCTATGGTCATGCAGACAATAGCTTTTTCCAAGAGAGGTTTGATGGTATTATCAGGTATGCCCTCATAATACAGGCATTTTCTTTGGTTTTAGTATTCTCGAGTTTTATCTAAAAGTTTTGTATGTATATGTGAAGTAATTATAGAAATCTTAAGAAAATTATTTATTTTTATGTTTACAATGTGTCGTAATCCGCAAAACGATTGTACTTTTATTTAGATATTATTACTAAAGCTTCTAAAAATATCAAATTTTCTTTTCATTCTTGGCTTGTTTATAATTCGGCTACAAATTGTTTAAACTTTTATAATTGTGCGAAACAAAACTTTTTGAACTGCTTCAGAGACTATCATCTTCAATATGTTTACTGATTTTTAGCATTTTTGGCATATTTTGTTTTAGACATAAATACTAGTATTGCAAATATTGATAAATCGCAACTGCAATTCATTGTTGTAGTGGTTCTTATATTAATAATGTCCATTAATAAATGCCAATGTTTAAAACATAAAATTTATAAAGTGTCTATGTCTGTAATTTTTAGATAAGTAAAAACAATTTACATGTTTATGTTTAACAATGTAACTGTAAAGTAACGCTGTTCACACCAAAACGTCAATAAATTTTATGGTACAATGAATTTTATTTGTATATATTTATTGTTATTGGTTAAAATATTGGTAGCATAAAATCAGCTAATTAATATTTTTTACAAAGAGAACTATCTAAATAAAACATTTTGTGTAACTAATATTGTTTAGGCCACTTTATGTACACGTGCCCTTACTGAAAGAAATAATAAAAAAAACATGAATTTTAAATATTATATTATTACCTGTAAAATTACGATTTTTAATCATTGTATTCTTATTCCTTCACTTTTAGTATTGATACTACTGAGGATTAGCTTTCATTAACCATTATTTAGTTGAAGTAGGAGATGTTTGCATTCTACTAAGGCGTTAATTCAATTATCCAACAGAAGAGACTTTCTTAAAACCAATTAGCTCGCCTTTCTCTCATCTCAAGTATTTCATTTTTATCGATTTTATAATGCCAAGTAAAATTAATTTAACTTGACCTTCTTCTGCACAATAAACTAAGTTTTCCAGTATGCATTCTTTCGCAGAATACTAAAAGTAGTAGCCTGTTATTATCTGGTTTCTCATTTAACTTTGATAATAAATACATACTCAAACATAATACATTCTTGTACTACCAGCTGAAGGACATACACTGGATACAAAAGCGAAGAGGCTAAATTAATTTGCAGATTTGCAGTCTTAAACTATATAATTCCAAAAATTGAAAAGCAAAAATTATTTTTATTTTAAAACTTTTTGGCTATTATCCTTCACTAAAAAGCTTTGTTCTACACTAGAACTATTACGCTATGTTTTTTTAGAAACGAAGAAGTCAAATAGCAAATTTGCTTTCGCTCAATAATGTTACTGTTATATAATAAGTTTTCTAATTTTAGTCTTTTTGTTTTGTTAATTGCATATCTTGAAGTAATCAAGCTTGTCAATTAATTTATGAGTTGATATAATATGGGTTTCTTTGATAGGTTTGCTCTTTAAGACTTTTCTTTCATATTGTGTATGAATTAATCAATATTTTTACTCTTATATTAAAATTAGGTATTTTGCTAGGTAATCTTATTATGCTCCCTTTAAATTGTTCTGAACTTTTGCTAGTAATGACGCTTTTTGCTTTCTACTGCAAACTATTTTGGAATTCGGGCAGCTTAAACAAAGTATTTTCAAAATTCTGCTCAATTTTCTTCTGTGCAAAGTTTGTTCCTACTTTTCAACGCTTTCTAAACAATCACCACAAATTGGCTAAAAATGTGCTGCATCAACTTTTTATATTATTTATTAATAACATCATCATATTCTACTTTTGGTGCGACGTAGATGAAAAACGCATTTGTTGTCAAACTGGTCAATTAATTTGTCAACAAAAAGTATTTAGTGTTAGAAACAACCATCATTACTTAGAATATCTGCCTTGCTACTTTTTTGGCACTTTGTTCTCTAGACTCGAAAGAACCATGAACCCAAAATAATCGTCAAATCTCTTCAGGTTACAACCTGCTCATTTTACTAAACTAAAGTATTTTAGCTTTTAAACTAAAAAAAAACTAGTTATATAACAAATAATATTTTTTTAGATAAATAATTAACTATTAATTTTAGGCCGTCAATTTTGAAAACATTAAGAAAATCTTTCTTGATTATTTTGGGGTCCTTAGCTGAAAAATTATAGCATTTTGAATGGTAGGAAGGTTAATCTATTTAAAAAATCAATTAATGTATGCTAGAAGAATCTCTAATGAAAGGATATTATAAAAGAAAATACTCAAATTATCTATGCACATTGTATGTGTAACATAAACTGCTCAAGTGACTCAGCGTGCAAAGCCATTTTCAATTTTTGAACATTAATGTTAAGTCACAATTTCAAACCTTGAATATTTTTGTGGTCCAATTAATAGTGCTATTATAGTACTGTTAAACCTATATATTATCTACCAACATTTGATTTTTACCGAGCCCCTAAAATATTTTTTTTTAAGATTTGTTAAATAATATTACTAAAATAAAAGTCACTTTTTCTAAGTTTGCAATTTATATAATAAACCATTTTAAATTATTAATAACCTAAACTATATTGCATGGGAATGCACTGATGCTGAACATGAGAAATCTACCACCCTCCTAAAAAAAGAACTAGTTAATTTAATAAAAATAATAATAAAGACCGGTTTTATAACCTAGTTGCAGGTGAGTGAAGACAACTTGGATCAGAAAATCTGCAATTTTGTACGAAACCGAAACATTCGTTTGCATAAAAATGCAAGTAGTGTAGCACAAATAAAAGCATGGTACATACGATGTAGAGACCAAAAATGAGGAAGACATCAAAAAATGTTAAACTTGTGCGGGCTACAGTCGGCAAGGAGCAGCAATTGACAATCCCGAGAACTAGAAAATAAAGTGAGAATTCCAAAATATAAAGTATAGAATTTTGACGAAAGGTCCACCTTTCGTTTCACGGTTGCTGTTACCAAAACTGAAGAATCCTCATACATTAGTATGATTACTTTTGATTCAGACTGTTACCAATAGACCAAATCTAAATCTAATGGTTTAGTCCTTCAATAAAAATTTACTGATTTGTCACACCCGAAAAAGAATTTTAGATTCTAAGGCGTTTAATTTAGTACTACATACTATTTTTAGTAAATATATAGATTTTTTGTTATTATAATTTTAATAGGTTGTAATGTATGCTTTGACACTTTCGAAACAGGGCAGGTGTTTTGTTTCAAATAGAAGAAAAAATGGCACAAAAATTTCTATTCTATTTCCTCTTCCCTTTTGACGGACCTGCCTATATAATATGCCTATATAAATATGATAAAGTGAATGAGGAAATGCCATCACTGGTACACTAAAACATATATTGGACATCATGCGGAAGGCAAGGGGAAACCACCAAGAAAATGCAGATGTTGGTATTATCCTTCACAAAGCATACGGAAAAGGATAAGCGGATATTGGCAATACAACGAAAGAGCAATAATGATAAAGATACGTACTAACCAGAGGATACCATCATTGTACAACTGTACATGCCAACAACCGAACATAACGATGAAGAAGTGGAAGATATGTACAAATTCATAAGTAATATACTTAAGGAAGTAAAAGAAAACGAAAACCTCATTATTATGGGAGACTTTAATGCTATAGTAGGAGAAGGACTCAAAGGAAAAGTAGCAGGAAAATTCGGCCAAGGAAAAAGCAACGGAAAAGGTTCAAGGTTAGTCGAGTTCTGCAAAAAACATAACTTGGTACTAATGAATACATTATTTTAACATCATCCTAGAAGACGATATACCTGGACAAAACCTAGAGATACAGGAAGATATCAGATAGACTTTATCTTAGTGAAGCAACGTTTTTGAAATCATGTTAAAAAGTGCAGAACTTATCCCAATGCTGATGCAGATACAGATTACAACCTGGTAATAATAAAACATAATCTGACTTACAATAAATTAAAGAAAAGTGAAACTGACAGGTGGAATATAAATAGGCTTAAGAGTATAGAAAACCAGTTCGAATACTCAAAGAAAGTTGATATAGAAATGAACAAAGCAGATAATGGGATAGAGGATATAGAGATAAAAAGAAACAACATTAAAAAATAAGTTATTAAAACAGTCGATGACATACTACAACAAAACAACCCACCAGCGCGTAAACCCTGGATCACAAAACAAGTTATCGACCTAATAGAAGAAATAAAGAAGTATAAGGGCACTAAAACAGAGAAAGGTAAAACAAAATACCAGCAAATTAGAAATAGCATTAACAGAGGCGCCAGACTTGCTAAAGAACAATATATAAAAGAGAAATGTGAGGTAGTTAAAAAATAGCTTAGAACAAATAGAATGGATAAAGCATATAAACAAGCCAAAATTTTTTTCAAAGAACAAAATTTAAAACAAAGGGAATAAGAGATAGTAAAAGTAATATGCTGTTAGATGAAGGAGAAGCTGCCGACAGATGGAAATAATATGTAGAACATCTATATAGCAAAGAAAAAAACAACATGCAAAGAATGGAGGACGAAACAGTAGAGGAACAAACAACTACAGAAGGATACATTCCAAAAGAAGAATTGGATAAAGCATTAGAAGGGCTGTCAAACAAGAGCCTTGGGGTAAATAACATTCACGCCGAATTCTTAAAATCCATAAGCGAGTCCGCGAAATACAAATTATATAAACTAACGTCAGAGATTTGTGAGACAGGAATACTTTCTACGAATTTTACAATAACAAAATAACAGCAATACAAAAAAAATCAGCAGCAACGGAATGTGCAGATCGCCGTACGATAAGTGTACCACACATGTATCAAAATTTTAACAAAAATAATTTATAGAATAATAGATAGGAATATTGATGTGAATTTGACTGAAACCTAATTTGAATTCCGCAAAAATACAGGGACACTACGACTAATAATTGAAAAAATAATACGGAAGATCAAAACACTTTCACAACCTTTATTGATTTACAAAAGGCCTTTGACCATGTAAACTGGGAAATCTTGTTTACATCAATAAAAAAGACAGAAATAAAACATAAAGACCGAAGGATTCCGAAACCAATTATGTGATATTCAAATTACAACTATAACACAAGGGGATATCTAAACAAAAAAAAACAACTAAAGTAATGGTATGTGGTAAACACAATATAAGGATCATAAACATTGACCTAAATGGGGCATGACTACAACTAGTTAATAATTTTTTTTACCTAGACAGCACAATAACAAGAGATGGAAGATGCGAAAGAGAAATTAGAACTAGAATTGTATCAGCGAAAAAGGCTTTCTACCTAAAGGAGAGCTTACTGTAACAAGCGCAAATCTCATTGAAGGATCGGACAAGAGAAGTGTTTGTGGAAGAACATACAAAAGCGAAGGAGCACATTAAGGGGACGCATAATAAGGAAGGGAGAACTATTAACCACAATTATTCAAAGGCGTGTAGAAGGAAAGAATGCTCGTAACAGACCACGGATGACACATACTAAACAAATAATAGAAGACAAGATGTGCCACGTATAGATCTATGAAAAATAAATGTATGAATAGGAAGGAATGGAGAGTCGCGACAAACCAGCTGAAAAGCTGAAGACACAAAGAGAGAAGTCCTAATGTTACATCTATGACGTATTATCAACTATGAGTTTCAAAAACAAGTTACTGTTATTAGGTAAGGCAGCTGAAATATAACGTACGCCCTACCTTCCCTCACAAATTTCATACAAAATCTTTAGAAAGTTGGTATTTTATTTGTAATAACTGAATTCTTCATCACTTTGCCTGTTGAAACCTTAATTGTGCTTTTATATATTAAAACAGAGCAATTTTTATGTCAAAATTTTTACCAAATAACATAATTATCGTATTGTAGATGTCACAGCAACATACTAATAAAATAAAATAAATAAATAAATAACACAGATCAGTTAACAAGAAAACAGCAACGAGTGTTCTGGCCGCGTCTTTTCGTTTCTCCTAATAAAAATTATTCACTTGCACCCCTAAATTAAAATTTTCAGTAGCAACAATGTCAGCACGCACTTCTAGGCAGTTCCTCCCCCAAAGGTTGCAATTTTTTGCTCGAACTCGTCCTCCACCATCTGCCAGCCTCCTCTGCGTAAGCGTGTGATTTTTAGCGTATGAGGCGTGCAATTACGGCGGGCGCACATGGCAGCCAATCGACCAAACAATGGCAGCATGCAAGGAGCTAAACGGCGATTGCCACAATTTAGCTGATATTTTGCAATTAACCCTTGCATGCGCAAACGTTACGCTCGTTTGATTGCAGCTAATTTCGGGCACGAATTAAGTTTACGACGGCGTACGCAGGCCGGTCGATGGAACTTAAATTGTGTGCCCTTGTAATTATCGGATCTTGTTTATTACCTCACGGCTACCAGTCTGCTTCCTTTTATTATTTTACGAAGCATGTAACAACAATGATGGTTGCGCCTGATTACATCTAAAATCTCACCTTTTAAGGAAAATACAACTAATTTTTAATAAGTGAGCTTCTACTAACAAAAAAGTAATCAGAAGGCTATTAATTATATTAAACAAATATCTTCAAATTTCCATTTACCGGTTAGACTGATGGTGCAAGAATGTACCTGTAATATAAAGACCAAAATGAATCCTATTGTGTATTTCTACACACTATTTAATATCCGATTAGTCATTAAATTGAAAGCATGGAGCAGAAAATGATTTATAGCAGACTGAAAGTGTTTACATATATGGAAGCTTTATTGATTTTCAGACACTTCGTAACATAACGGTGGTCTCTTTGTTATTTTATTATTAAGGAAAACAGTGTTACAAGCGTTTCGGTGAAATTTGACCTTTTCAGATAAAACCGTTCAACGCTACAATTTTTTTAGAATTTTCTTTGTGGTAAAATGTTTTGTTAATATTATTAATGTCTCATAAATTAGATAGAGCACACCACGTAAAATTATTTGTCAATTTTCTTAATATGTAATTATTTTATTAAAAATTATTAAACACAAACATATTACTATTATGATTACTATTACAAAGTAAAGTAACTCTTGTTACGCATTTAATGTTATTGGCTCTATTAACACCATTAAATTACAGTAATGTACAGACTTTTAGATTCTTTATGTTATTATTGTATTTTTTAATGTTTTCATTTTTTTGAAGTTTTAGTGATTGCCATATCACCCGTTCTCTTTTTATTCTATTATCTTTACAAACAAATTATAAAATAATATATTGACAAAAATATTTTTACATCCATTTACAATTTCTAACGAGGATTTATGTATTATATATAGCATATTTTTAAAATGCACGTCAAAAGTTCCGATGTGTTTTTGACAAGCAAAATAAAGATAAATAAAGTAAAGTAAAATAAAAAATTATTCAGGAGATGAAATGAATAATCAATATGGTGTTGCAATACTAAAAACACAAGATGTAAAAAGATGTGTGAAGAATTTTGTACCTGTGTCAGATAAAATCATAATGCTGCAAACTAAAGGATCACCTATAGACATCAACATTATACAAGAGTACGCCCCGACAACGACTGCGGAAGAAAAGGAGATTGAAGAAATGTACGATTAAGCTGAAAAGACATGATATTACTATAATTTGAGGAAATTTTAACTTTAAAGTTGGAAAAGGTCAAGTTGATAGAATTGTAGGTGACTATGGTCTGGGCGACAGGAATGAACGGGGAGGTAAACTACTAGAATTTTGTTTGGAACAGGAAATGATAATAACTAATACATAATTTGCATTACCACCAAGAAGAATATACAGTTGGACTTTCCCGCAACATACTAAAGAAAATATTATAAGAAACCAGATTGACTACATTATTATTAACCATAGATTCCAGAATAGTATGAAATGTGTCAAGACGTATCCAGGAAGCGATATCAACTCTCATCACAACCTATTAATAGCAAATATAAAGTTCAAGTTAAAAAGAGTACAAAAACTAAAAAGGTGTGCATGGATACCGGACAATTTAGAGATAAAAAGAAAATCGCAACACTGGTCAGCGACCTAGAAAGCAAACTTGATATAGATAAGTTTAAAGAAATACATGACGTGGAAGGTATGTGGAATAGGATGAAAGAAGAAATATCAGCGTTGGTAGAAAAGGCATTTCAGAAAGGTAGATACAGAGGTAGGAAGCAAAAATGAATGGCTAAAGAGTTGCTGGATTTGATGAAAAAAGAAGAAAATTTAAACATACTAACCAAGAAAAATATCAGAAGATACACAAAGCATAACATAAAAGCAAAGATAAAAGAAGCAAAGGAGAAATAGCTAAGAAGAAAATGTGAGGAAATAGAAGAACTAGAAAAGAACCATGATCTGCTCCAACTCCACAAACATATTAAAAAGAAATGACCGGTAAAATTACCAAAAGATGTTTAACTAATTTAGTAGATCATGTACATACCAGTTCTCAATATTAAAGACAAAAAAGAAATACGGAAATCATATGTTGAGGAATTGTTCAATGACGACAGACTACGGAAACGCTGATGACACGGATAATGCAGTAAAAGATTTTAGTAACCGAGGTAGAGAAAGCCATAAAAATGACAAAATCTGGAAAATCACCTGGACCGGATAGTCTAAGATCGGAAATTTTAAAAGTAATTGGGCCTAAACACTATTTAATATGGTATACAATCAAGGTCAAATACCGAATGACTGGCTTCAGTCCATCTTTGTACCAATTTCGAAAATAGGAAATGCTAAAAAGTATTACGACTATAGAACAATTAGTCTAATGAGCCATTCCCTCAAAATATTCCTACGCTTAGTATATCAAAGGATAAAAAATAAGTGTAAACAATATATGAGTAATACTCAATTCGGATTCCGAACAGGAATGGGTACTAGAGAGGCTATATTTTTTTGACTGTCTTGGCTGAAAAATGTTTGGGTATGAGACAAGGTTTGTATATATGTTATATTGACTTCGCTAAAGTACTTGACAATGTTCAACATCATAAACTGATTAAGATACTGCATATCTAGAAGTAGACGACAACGATGTACGAATAATTAGAAGCAAGTGCCAGAGTAGACAATGAACTTACAGAAGAGGTTGCAATTAGAAAAGAAGTTAAGCAAGGATGTGTTCGCTCGCTCCCGCTTTTTAACATTTATCCTGAAAAAATAATTATAGATACTCTTGAAGATAGTACAAAAAGTGTAAAAATTAACGGAGTCTTAGTAAATAACATTAGATATGCTGGCGACACGGCTTTGATAGCTAAAAACAAACGAGGTCTTCAAAGAATTCTAGAACGTGTAAAAATGGAAAGTGGAAAGATGGGATTAAAGATAAACGTCAAAAAAACAAAAGTCATGGTTGTGAGTAGGAATCTCCCTAATATAAATATTACATTAGACAACGTACGAGTCGAGCAAGTGAACAAATACAAACACAAATACAACGACGAAGTTTTATGAAGAGTTGGCAAAGATAGAAAGCATAAAAAGACGTAAAATAGCATTTTTGGGACATTTAATACGACATGACAAATACCTATTGCTACAATGCATACTTGAAGGTAAAGTTGAAGGAAAACGGGAAAGGGGAAGAAGAAGAACATCGTGGATGTCCAACATTAGGAACTGGCTGCAGCTAGCTAGAGAACAACTAATTCATACTGCTAGAGATCGATGGAAGCATGCCATGCTAATCGCCAATCTCGGTATTACCTGAGACGGCACCAGGGAAGAGAAAATAAAAAAATATTTCTGTATACGTAAAATGCATGACATCATTAAGTAAAATTATGTAATTATTATCTTTATCACCGGTTGGGTTTTAGTCAGTGTGATACTGCTGACCAAGAGAAATCAAGTTCAATAACAAATTTTCAACTAAATGAGGACTACATATCATAAAAGACAGTGTTGGACATTTTTATGTGTATAAGGTATACATAGATCACAAGTAGTAGCACAAAAATTCCCTTTAATTTCAAGAAATTAAATAAACGCAAATCAACTTCTTTTTCAATATAAATTAGACATATGATATTTCCTAATAATAAAAAATTGGCTAAACTACTAGAGGGTTATCATTAATTTTTTGTGGCTTTTTCAAATCCCTTCTATCATATGGTGTATCAAGTTTTAACATCAATCTGTTGATACAAAAAATAGCTTGTCATTTTAATTGTTAGTCTAGAAAAAACTAAATTTGTATGCTTTGGCACAATTGGTAAGTTTGTAGTTTATGCCCAATTCTACATTTTTGAACATAATGCTATTTTTGCAACTATTATCTGCAAAACTGACAACTTTGAGTACACATTTTAAAATATATCTATACCTATGTTAATTGTACAAATAGCGTGGTCCATGTAAGCCTTTGTTTCCAACTTAAATTTATAAATGCTGTTAATTTGAAACGTTATTAGTAGTTGAAAATGAAAAATATTTTTATCATCCATCACCATTCAGAAATTTTGAGCGTAGTTTTCTATATTCTAAAAAATTCTCCAAGCTGTTCTTTGGTATGTCTTGGTTTTAGATTGCGCTAATGCCGTGCGAGACCAATTTTCTTTAAATTTCAGCTGATTTCATCCTTAAAAGTCTTAAGTTCCCGGTGCTTGCTCCGATTCAATGTTCACTTGCTTTCTTTAGTTTTCCGAGGAAATAAGCTCTTATAATATTCTGTCTTCCCTATTTTTCTCTATTTTTAAGTTTAATGCTATTGTAACACTATTATATATATTGTTCTCTGACTGAGAATTTCTTCAAGAAAATAATGCAAAAAACACTGTTTATTATATGTTTATATGTAAAATATTCTGATTATACTTTTAACTTGACAAACAAAACAACAATGACAACGCAAGTGACTAGGTTGCTGGAAAGACGTATTATATATAAACATTCTTGATCATATTTTCGACCATCTGATGCATATTTTACACCTTTATATTTATGAACGTTTGTATGTAATAATTAAATTGTTTTGTTACTAATAATTCAAATTTTTTTCAAATTTTGGGTACCGTTATTATTGATAATTTTGCAAATTGAAAAGAAAAGCTTATTTTACGTTTATAGGGTACATAAGAATTTAATAATTTAAAACAGAGAGTTACTAAATAGTTACGTTAATGCGCTTTTTCTAGAGTACAGAAACAGTTCCCGGTAAGCGTGCAATTAATGATCTACCAAGACATAAAAATAATTTAAAAAACAAATAAATTTATTTTTATCTGTTGAGACTATGACAGTGAAATATTGTAATTTTGCATTTCTAATACAGTACAGTACATCTATTTATAAATTAAATAGTGGTGTACACTTACTTGGTATTTAGGTTAACAGCCTATAAAAGGCCTTTGCATTTTTCGTTAATAGAAGGTCCTCTTTTACAGTGAGCAGTGACCACCAACTTTCCAATCCCCTTTGGACATTACGGGTACGACTTTTTTCCATGTTGTAATTGCCTCCAAAGATTCTTAGTTTTGTCTGTGATTAATTATTTACCATTTTTTACGATTTTTGCACTTTGATTCAAATTCCAAGTTTCCTGAAATCGTTTCCTGTTTTGTCAACATACATTTTTCTTAGTCTACCTTTTTACTCTTTAGCCTTTTGGTTTTATTTTTAATTGTTATTATAAAGGTGTTTTAATCAATTTGTTTTAACTTTATTAATTATGGTTCAGCTTTTAAACATTATTTATCATCTTTATTTTCCATACTCCATTTTCATTTGTTAGTCCAAATATTATCCTTAGCATTTTTGTACCAAAATTTTTAGCTGTCGTTTTTTATTATTTGTGACCTACCACGCTTCCGTCGTATATACATATGTATTACTATCAGCCTAATTACTATTCTGCACAAATTTAATATAACATTTTTGTTGTACTACTAAACTAATCTTGAACTCATATCTATATTATTAAAGCGCTAAGAAAAAATACACTCTGTGAATCGAAGAACCAATTTTAATAGTTGAGGGCTTTTTAAATTCGGCTTAAAGAAATGGGGTGCGAGTTATAGTTTTGAATGCAATGTGAATTAACCATGGTCAGATAATAGCAGTAAAAGGGTGATCTTTTAACCGAAAATGGTATTGCGAGGGAAGCGCGCGAAAAATGGCGCTAAGCGCTTCACATCTGTTCGATGCTCATTTTATTTGCAACATTTTAATCCACAACAAATTTTCCGACCAATCTGATGAATCTCCACCGTTATAATATAATTAAGTGCCGTGTGTCATTTATCTTCATAAGCATTGCGACAGTGTTTTGTGCGTGATAAAGCGGAACCATTCGTTTTCATAAAGCCAACGACAATTCTTCTATTATTTAAGGTTTGTAAATGTGTTCAATGAGATAAATTAAATAATTTAGCCAAGCAGGAATAATTAACACGGCCAAAGAATTGCTGCCCTTACCGTAAAAAGATCACCTTACAGCAATCGAGCGTCGTTACGCACTATGAGTGATGCGTGGAATTCATTAAGTTAGTAAATTGTTTGACTTTAAATAGGACGCAATTTGCGTCATACCGTGTTTCTTGTTCATTATTAATCCTTACCCCTTTAATCCCCGGTATTTCTTTGAATTTATTGTAACCACGTATTTTACTTTTATCTTGGTAGTTGCAACTCTAGAGTTTCGTCAAGATATCCTCAATGTCTTTCTTAGCTTTGTAGATCAGGTCTGTATCATCGGCATAAGCACAAATATTATTTATTAAAAATTAATTTGGTATTTAGTTTTGATTAACCAAAACAGCTAAGAGGAATTTGGCAAGTATTGCTTTTTTATATGCGTTTTTAATCTGTGTCCTACTTATCCTTGTTTAGCTTTACATAATAATTTTGATTTTTAAATATTATTATTTAAGTAGGAAAATGTTAATTATGGGGCATTATTTCCAAGACGGTTTTATCGATCACAACATTACAAGTTTAACTATGCATAAATTCATATTATTGTACAGTTACAGCATATCAAGGTAAGTTGTCTTACAAATGGCATTAAAACAGAAGCCGAAACTTCGACAATTATCTCATACATAACGGGGTTTTAACGTGTAAATCAAGTTATTTATATAATTAATCACGGAAATCTATCCGAATATTTGTTTATGTATATATTTGAATATATCTGGATATAGCATTATGATTTATATTCAAAGGATCATAAACTGTTTACAAACACTTAGTTGTTTACCAACATACGAAAATTATTTGAAGAACAAATTAATTTATTTACATATATTAAAATTACGATAGCTAAAGATTGTAGGACGGTGCATATGCAGTATAATTTCTTCTGAGCAATTCTAAAGCGTACAACCAATACCAAAATCGATCTTACTCTTCTTTGTAACGAACATAAATTATTTGTGGAAGTTCAAATATTTTTTTATTATTAAGAACGCGGAAACACTTCTTGAAAAAACATTTTGATATTCCAATTGTTAATTTGGCATTACCACAGCTAACATCTATTTGGAAGTATATTTTGTCAATTGCTATCACCGATTGCCCTCAGTAAGCTTGAGAATTCAAGTGATAGTTCTTATTGGAGTTGCTGGTGCAGTCGTGATACATTTTTGACCTGGTTTCTTCTTGTAACAAATATCTTATACTATTTAAATGCTTAACTTCTTAATAATGAGTTTCTACTGAACTGTCACTATATATTAAACAGAATATCGGTTCTTCTAAGAGGTTTCGCAATGAGACTAAGTACTACATATCAGTTGATAAAATAATACGGAAGTGCTATACAAATATCCATGACAAACTAATGCAACATCGCAATATCTAACGTTTCTTCTTTAGTTTTATTTTTAAATTTCTACAAAATCAATTTATTCTCAGTCTACTTGTTATTGGTATACAGGGTGGTATCCAAAGGTAGTAGGACTGATTAAAAAAAAAATTATTGAACATTTTGGTACATCGACTTAACACTCTTCAAAATAAGCCCCTTGCGCATCCACACACTTCTGGTAGCGAGCCTTCCAGGTCGCGAAGGCCTTCTGGAAGTCGTCCTCCGGGATACTGTTCAGCGCCCTCGTCGTTGCCGCTTGGACTGCTTCCACCGAGTCGAAACGATGCCCCTTGAGCTGGCTCTTGCTCCTGGGGAACAGGAAGAGGTCCGGCGGTGCCACGTCAGGGCTTAAGGGGGGTAAGGCAACGCGGAAATGCCGAATTTGGCCTCACAATCCACGCGCCGTGGCACGGCACCATTTTCACGCACACTTTTCTCATCGACAAATCCTCTCTGATGATGCGTTGAACTGTCCTGATTCAGCTCATCACTAATTAATTTAATGCCCAACCGTCGGTCAGAGTTCAAAAGTTGCTTAACTTTCAGCACATTGTCGTCCGTTCGCGAGGTTGACGGACGCCCGGAGCGTTGGTCGTCCTCGACGAGCTCCTTCCCCTCCCGAACGGCTCATGGTATCCTTCTTGTAGGCCTGCGTAAGCATGTCCTTGGTTTCGGTAGCTGATTTTCCAAGTTTGTAGCAAAACTTGATGGCGTACCGCTGCTCCAAATTTCGTTCCATCGCAACTGACGACGAGGCGTCACAACAGGAGGTCACTAAAACAGTGGTCCACACTAAACTAACGCACCCAGGTGACTGCCGCAGGTCTGAACCTGTTCCAAAGGCTCCCCTCCATAACATCCGGCCTTGCAGACCTCCTTCCATAGCTCCGAGCGCGCAGAAAAAAGAAACAGTCCTACTACTTCTGGATACAACCCTGTACATATCTAAATTGCTTGGTTTTTTATTTTAAATTGTTGTGTAAAAAAACACTTTAGCTTTTTGGAAAACTATTATTTCTTGGCAATACATTGTAAGGCTGTAAAAATATATTTTAATGACAAATGTTGCGTTTACCCTGAATTGGTTATAGCAAACATATTACTTTATTTCATGAAGTACTTATAACCGAGCTATGTATTATATATTAATATCTGTTAACATCTACTATGAAATTTTCTCAAATATAAACCAAAACACTTGCACATGGTGTGGTTACAAGAGTTTTGGTAAAACCAAAGAAATGGCTGATCCAGACTGGTCTGGCATTTCTTTAAAAAAGTATTCCAAACTAAAGGTACTAGAAGTGTCAAATTAAATTGAAACAACCCACTTTAAAGAACATAGAGTTATTTTTTTAGAACTTATGAAGTATTTTGAATCAACCCACATTTCACGCTTTATTTAACTGTTGGGGAATTAGACAGGGTGGTTTCTGAAAAAAAGTTAAATAGATTGGATCTATTACAGTAGTACGTGCTGTCGCAGATATGAGTAGTAGCACCCCTTTTTTTAATTTTATTAAGTGTGTTTCCGTCAATTTTTGAAGGCTTTGTCCTGTTTCTAAAGCTGTTGAAATGTACTTTAGAAAAGCAGTGTTTTTTATCATTAAGTGACTAAGGTTCTCAATTTTTCCAAAACAAAATTTGGCTATACATAACAAAATAACAATACTTGTATTTTTTCTAATATTTACATAAACTTCAACCTTTGAATAGGTAAATCTGTGATTGGAGTTCCTTTTCGATAAAACCGGAACTCGGAACTCTGTCGTGTTTTCTATAAATTAATCTCCTTTAATATTTATCACATTATTAGGTTTTTTTTAGGATAATACGTAACAAAATTTTGTATATATCTAAAAAAGATACCAATATTTAAAATCGTAAATTTTCTAAATTGTGCCAATACTTGTCAAACATAATAAAGAAACAAGGTATAAAATTAACTTCGCCCATGCAAAAAACATTGATGTACAGGACTAGCAAATCGGTCATCTACCGATGCTTCTAAAACGTCCAAATGGCGCCCTTTGCTCCTTGAAAGTTGTGAGATTGATTATTATGATGATGCAAAAACCATTGCTTTGATTTTCCATCCTGTCAACAAAATTATTCGCGAGTCAACTAAAATATAAAAAAACACCCTTAATACCTAAATACAAGAGAGATAGCAAACGTTTATAAAAAGTCATTATCTCGCAGTATCATTTACACAACACCTCCAAACCAACGAACCTTTCCTGGCCCAATGCATTTCTCGCAAAACTTTCACTGCGAATCGTATAAATAATAAATAATAAAGCAAGTCATACACAAATTAATCTTCTTTAGAGGTTCATAGCTCCAGTAAATAGCGAAGTGCGAAATCTCAAAAAATATCTCAAAAGCAACGCTTTTTCGTATGCATATATACATTGTGATTTTTGGGCGATAATCATTTTGTGAGGTTTATGATGATTTGAGATAATCCATCAGTCGCTGCCATTAGATGCTGCTACCAAGATTCAGTGAGGTTTTTTGACATCTGTAATTAATATTTCCGTTTAAATAAAAATATATTTTGTACACGAAAATACAATATTTTATGTTAGCTACCTATAAATAAAACGATAAGTAACTAACAAAACCGTTCCTAATAACACCATAAGTAAAAGAAATTGAGATCAAATATAAGAAGGAAACTTTTATAATCGTTTATTCTGACTCCTTCTAGGGAAAACCGAAAATGAGAATATTTTTAATAGTTTGCAATTAAAACTTTTTAGGTTTCTATATTAAATGTAATTTTTTATATATACAGCTAATTTACAATCTACTCTATAATATAATATTTAGAGTATTTAGTAAATGTGTTGCGTATGTTGTCACACGGGAGTTTTCATCCATCGACGATACCCCTGGAGTTATGTTGGCGGAGTTGAAGTTCACTTCAAGTCAAATCAATGGGCACTGCTTCTTGAACCTTCTTGTAGGTAACAGTTCAATCAATTGTTTTACAAGATTAGGTTTATGTTCACTTATTCTATTAAAGTAACTGATGGCTGTTCTATGTATTTCTTCTTCCACAAGTGGTACATTAAGATCATCATATACAGTTTAGTTACTAACGTACTAGGGTGCGTTAGCTAGAGTTCTAAGGATTTTGGATTAGGCTCGTTGTATTATGTTTAGTCTTGTTTTATACAGCAATACATTGTTTTCAGTATAAGTTTTGATTTTCGTCCAAGGAGCCAATGCATTTGTTTAAATTTGAGGTCGATCTGCTTCTTTCTTTTTGAGATGTTAATGCCAAATTAACCGTCGACAGAGCTGAAGTCCAAAATACTTGGCTACTTCATTAACTGAGATGGATTTGCCTTTAATGGTTACTGGAGGACACGTAATGATTCTAATAGTAAATGCTATTTGAACTGACTTACTCTCGTTTATATGAATTTGCCATAAACCAGTCCATGCACTTGGCTTTTTAACCGTATTTGCAGGTGTTGTGAAGCATTATTATAAACAAATAATATCGCAGCATCGTTGGCGAATGTAACAGTTGCGTGTTCACGGTTTCAGGGGTGACAGGGGTATAGAAGAGATAGAGGAAAGGTCCTAGGATACTGCCCTGTGGAGCCCCTGATTTTATTAGTTGCAGTGCTGACATTTGTCCGTTGTGTAAAATAGCAATGAGTTAAGTAAACATTATCAGCAAGCAATAGTGTGCAGAAGTATATTCTATAATTTGTCAACTTTTTCACTGTCATTGTTTTTTAAATATTTTATTAGCTTTCTATGTTTCTAAACTACAAGTGTTGACTGTAATCGTATTGTTTACCAGTGCACTGCAGCAATGTTTCTTCTTTGGTGACTTGTGAAAGATTATCTACCATACCTTCTAAATTAGTTACACCGTAAATAAATATTGCCGGTAGTTTAGGCTCCCTAACAGATTCGTTAATGTTGCTAGTTTGAGTATCATTATTGTCCGATACAGCGGTCTCGATTAGCATTAGTATGTGTTACTAGTTGTTATAGTTGATTTACTTCAGTTGAAAGATTGTTAACTACTTGCTATTTATGCCCTGTTTTTTGTATCTCTTCTATAGTGTCTTTCGTTAATTGAGGGACTGGTGACTGGGTTAAAAAATGTGGTGATACGTGAGTTACAATTTAATCAAACATAGGCGGTGTATTTTGTAGATTAGGTGTTGTTAATCGTACTCTTGCACTAATGCACACAGAGCGGCGATATGCGTGCAAAATTTAAAATTAAATTTAAAAATTGGAAAATAAATAAGACCGACCTCAACAAGCCTGCAGCTTTTGTTGCTGCGACAGGGCAGGTATAGATAGCTTGGCTTCGATGCATAAGCCGTACTCTCAAATGTAGTTGAAGATGGTAAATTGCATCTTTCGTCTTGTTTTGAGATAGTTAAGAAGACCATCTACAACCAGAATACAGTTAAGAAGAAAGTAGAAGTTATTAGTGAAGCTACGAAATTCCTTTACCGAAATGACGCAAGAAAAGGCAAAAATAAATTAATAAAATAAAGCATTTCTTATGCCTTAGAAGAAAACCAAATCAGAAAAAATCAGAACTCAGTTGTAATGGATATGCACAAAAAATTATTATTTTCAGTGTCCCAATGTTGGTTGACATAGTCATTTAGTTGAAAATAGATCTTATCCGTAAAATTGATGTGTTTCATGTACAACTTTTTGGTCGAAAGCATCTCCATGATCACTTTTGCTAACGTAAATCTTTTTTCATTGTTGACTCTCAGTCAAAGTCGTTTGCAATTGAATTATACACAAAAATAGCTTTTAATTTCTTGGTAAAGATGGTAGGCATAAAGCCCACACTCACACCGAGTTGATTTGTGCCTGTAAAGACCAAGGTTGTGAGCTTTTGTTCATATAGCTCCAATCACTTTATTGTAACATGGTAAAATAACAATTTAATTAGAGAGCAAACTTTATCATGGTGTTTTTACCTTGCTATGGTAGAGAGAGAAACAAGCTAATGTCCTTATCAAACTTGGCCTTGAAGGCAGTTAGGGTTCTACTAGCACTTCGAACCTTCTCGTAAAAGGCGGCCACAATGAAGACTCTTTCTTCGGTTAAATAGCTGGTCTTAACTGACGCCAAACTTCAAACATTGGCTGGAAAGTTTGACCATGGTAATAAAAACTCTTTTGTGTGACATAATAAAAGCCCTGTAATTTCTTATTTTATATTTCGAATTATATACAGTCCCAGTATTACCTAGGTGCCCTAGTCATACGTAAAATTATTTTTAAGTAATGCATAAAAGTATTAAAATTTTAAACTATAAAACATTTTTTTAAATTTTACTTGATGTGCATCAGATTAATTAATTTTCCCACATGTCTTAAAAATTTAAAAGTAATAGCATTGTGCTACTGTAATTATAAATTAATTACCCCTCTCTTTATAGAATTAAATTTCCTTAATTTCTACTAGAACAGTCAGTTAAAATGCGGAGATTACAAGCAACATTCTTATCAAATCATAATTGCACGGCTCGTGTTAGTGGAAACTCTAGCGTGCACGTCAAGCGAGCTCGCAGCTAATTGTTATTCAAAAGCTCTCGGAGCAGTTTACACCGGCTAGAATGTAATTTATCCGGGATTGTCGTAGTTAATAACGGCAATTATAATCTGCAAGATGCTATTATCGCGGGCTCCTGTTGATTAAAATAATAAAAGAACCCGCGTCGCTTGTTAAAAATGGGCGGCGCCTTCAGCCGTAATTTGCGGCGAAGTAGATCGTAAAGCGCGCCCGCGAGCTTCCCGAGCTTTCTGCAGGTTCACGCTCCGGCACGCCCGGGCGCGGATTCGCGCTCGGAACTAGTTTAGTGGTAAATAAGGCCGCGGGTTAATAAAGCTTTAGTTTCCGCAGCAGCCGCTTTGAGCCGAGCACGTTTGCTGCAAACCGACCACTAATAACGGCCGTAATTGCACCTGAATATTGCGTTACGGGTGCAAACATCAAAGCTCCGCGGCGCAAGGAAGTGCAGGCCGGCGCACAGCGGCCCGCAGAATTTAATTTGGCGGTTCCGCGCCGGGGGTGCGGAACTACCCTTTACCTGCAACCTGCGTGCGCGCAGTTACGTAGATGCAATTTAACCCCTGCGTTATTAATTTATGCGGGTTTAGGCAAATTAGCATGCGGGTCGGAAGTCAGTTTTGATCGCAAGCTTTGCGGCAGATTCTACGCGCGTATCGGAACACTCAGTAGAGGCCTTCTTGTATAATTTATGCTAATTTAAAAAACACCCCGTTTGTTATTCTTTATCCCTCATTTTATGTACTATACGTTGCTGTATCAATAAAGATTTTCAGTTCTAATCTTGATAAAATTAGGATTACAAATGTACGTAAGGTGAATTAATTAAAAATTTAATTTTGTTATTTGCTTATATTTTAAATGTTAATAATAAGCATTATAATGTTATTTGTATTAGATAGTTTCTAGTAGCTTGCAAGTATATTTATTTTGTTTAGTAGTTTCTACAAGTCTGATTTTATCAGAGAAGTTACATCGTCTTTCATATTTGTAATTTACAATTTTTCCTTTTGCATAAATATTTTTCATAGCTTTTCAAACTGTTCTAAAGTTAAGATAAAATTTCTTTTATATTGTATTCGTACTTTTATATGTTTTTGTCGTATAAGTTAATTAGTAAATTCTATTTTACAGTTTGAACAGATTTACCTGGTTGCGTTCAAATAAATATCATTTGAAGGTCTATAAAAAATAAAACTATTTTTTGTTTTAAGCTTAGTTTTATTCTTAAACTATGATAATTGTTTCCGATTGTATCTATTTTTATTCAATATAATGTTCGTTTCCATGATTTAATAGCCGTAATCTTTGATGTTGGCTAGATGAACTAGAAGATGGAAGAACTGGAGAAGCTATGAAAGGTTTTGGGAATATTGCGGTTGGGACATATTTGCAATTGAAATTGTAAAAAGTGTTTAATTGGTATCGTTTTACTTAAAAAATTAGAGAACAAACTAGACCAGAAGTTTGTGAGGGCAAAGTAGAGATTGGCATATAACCACACAGGAACAAACAAAATTAAAAAAATACATCATGAAATAGAGACCAAGACTTTACACACGTACCGTGGGAAGACCATCCACAAAAAGGCAGACAATAATAAGAAAAAAGCTGAGAAAGACTGACTACAAACAGCACAAAATAGAAGGGTTGAAAAGAAAAGAGGAGACAAATGTTCAGAAAAAAAATCTTTTTCTCTGCATTTCCTAACGAAGGTTGTCGATCAGGATCTTTTGCTGCTGTAAACATGTCAAAACAATCCACCGGTAAATGTTGATTGTTTTGGAGATCCCTCTTTACCTTGTTTCTCGTTTTTCTTGTATTTTTCTCATGACCATTAGTTGTGCCAGATGGTATGTCTCATTATATAACTTAAGTAGCCTATTTTTTGATCCTAATTTGAGTTAATAAGTCTTTGTTTGTTCTTGCTCTTCCTAGTACTTCTTTATTATTGTGTGTGTAGTTCATAACTTTTCAACACTCTTTGTAAACGTTACATTTAAACGGCAAGAGTATCGGATCAAAGATAACATTTCGCCAATCTTTTTCCTGAGAACAAAGAAACATTTCTATTACAAAATAGGTTTTTTCTTTTGAGAAATGTACTTTTGATCATTTTAATTCAACTTTTAATTTTTATTGTTGGATCTGCTTGATTATCAAAGCTTTTAAATATTTATACCCATCTATTATCTCCACTTGTTGGTCTCTGATGTTAAACAAAATTTATACGTTTTGTGATTTTCCTATAATCTTGGTTTTAGTTGTACTTATTTTTTTAGACTCAATCTTGACTATCTACCGGGTGGTATCCAAAAGTAGTAGGACTTATTTTTTTAAAAAAACTTTATTGAACATTTTGGTACATCGACTTAATACTCTTCAAAATAGGCCCCTTGGGCTTCCACACACTTCTGGTAGTGAGCCTTCCAGGTCGCGAGGGCCTTCTGGAAGTCGTCCTCCGGGATGCTGTTCAGCGCCCTCGTCGTTGCCGCTTGGACTGCTTCCACCGAGTCGAAACGATGCCCCTTAAGCTGCCTCTTGATCCGGGGGAACAGGAAGAAGTCCGGCGGTGCCACATCAGGGCTGTAGGGGGGGTGAGGCAACGTGGAAACGCCGAATTTGGCCAAGAGATCCCTCATAATCCACGCGCCGTGGCACGGCGCGTTGTCATGGTGGAGCTTCCACTTCCCTACCAGGTCCGGTCGCACGCGTGTGATCCGATTTCGCAGCCGTGTGAGCACTTTCACGTAAAATCTTGCATTTATAGTCTGTCCAGGAGGTACAAACTCCTTATGGTCAAAAAATGGAATCAACATCGATTTCACCTTAGATTTCGACATTCTGGCCTTCTTTTTACGGGGTGATTGTGCGGTGTGCCACTCTTCGCTCTGACGTTTTGTTTCCGGGTCGCATTTGTAGCAAAACTTGATGGCGTGCCGCTGCTCCAAATTTCGCTCCATCGCAACTGACGACGAGGCGTCACAGCAGGAGGCCACTAAAACAGTGGCCCACACTCAACTAACGCACGCAGGCGGCTGCCGCAGGTCAAAACCTGTTCCTAATGCTGCCCTCCATAACATCCGGCCTTGCAGACCCCTCCATCGCTCTGCGCGCGCGGATAAGAAACAGTCCTACTACTTCTGGATACAACCCTGTATTAATGGTTGTAATGCTATGTCTGCATATACTATAATGACGGTATTGGCGCAACGGACGTTATTTATTGTTTCTCCATTTATTTTTATAATTTCATTAAGTCACTGTAAAGCTGACAAATATGTTTCCATAATAGATATTAAAATGCATGGGAGGCGATATACAATTTTGTCTTACTCCGTTTTTGATTTCCATTATTGCACCAATATTTTCTTCAGCTTTAATAGTTGTTTTTTGTTGCCAATAGTGATTTTGCACTATTCGAATATCTTTGACGTCTCTTCCACTTGTTTCAAAGAAATAGCTTTATACTTAAAACGATCGAATACCTTGTTAAGGCGTATACAACATATGAATAAGTCTGTTTGTTATTCCAACAGAAGTTTTATATTATATTAAAAATATTTTAAGGGCCTTTTTTCGGTAACAGAATAAATATGGATTTTCGCCAGTCTTGTAGAATTTCTTCTGTATCATATATTCTATTAGGCTAACTCTCGAGCGTATCAGCATTTTGTTCGTCAATTAAGTTTTCTTAGGTTTGCTAAAGTTTTTTATTTTACTTTAGAACCCTTACTTTATTTGTAATTTACCAGTTACATTTGTTTTTTTTATAAATTTGATAAGAATGTCAATTTTTTAAATAATCGATCTTTTAAGATTATTTTTAATGTCCAATCAAATGTGCTTAGCATTTTTAAATTGCGTTTTAACTTTGATGTCTATTAAAAACCGCCGAAAATCGTATTGTAGAAGAAAGGATGTTTGAAAACCCTGCATATCCTTTGAATAAAAAAACAATATAATTTATTTTACTACCAAGTACATAAAAAATGTTTCCAAATTTGTGTCTATTGCAAGCCGCAATAATTTGAGAAGCCCTCAAAAGACAGGAAATTTCTATCTAAATGCCTAACTTTATTCTATTAGAATATTAGTTTACGAACTAACTTTAACAATTTACGCTGTCCTATTTCAACCTTAAACATCGTTGTCGTAGCGGGTTAGAACTTAACTGACATTTATAATTAATAATACTGAACTTGCTTTTGCAACATTTATTGGGTTGATCGCTCTAGCAGGACTAGTCTAAAAGCTTAATGATTCTCTTACGCACCTTTTAGATACGTCTTTCCTTTTAATTTATTCATATTGAGGACCTTCAGTTTAGGAAATTATCTCAAAGCATACTTTATCATTTTTAATTCTTTATCTTGAACATTAAATTTGATCATTTACTTACCTAATTTTATTGACAAAACTTATATTGAATCTAACATTAACCTAACAGAAGTTTTTCCATATTCCACATTACCCTATTTGAATATCAGTTTATTATTTCCCTATATTGCTAAAATTATTATTACTAAAATAAATTTATTTATTAGTTCTGTAGTCAGTTTTAATTTTCAATTTTAAGAAATATTTTTATAAGCAAGTTTTATCGATTACAATAAGTTTTCTGAAAAAATCTTTTAGAATAGAGTTCCATAAACGTATTGTTATTTTTTCTATGTGCATTTTATTTGGAAAGTTAAGAGACGAAATCTGAAAACTCAGTCCTAAAGCTTAAGAAATCAGTTGGTTCAGATGGTGTATCTATTTTTGTGCTGAGGATTTCTCCATCTATTATTATGTCTTTAAGTTCTCTTTAGATTTCCTGATATAAAAATAGTTCTTTTTTATAAATCAGAGGATTATTGTGGCATCTAAAACTGTGGGTTAATATTTCCTTTGCCTTATATTTCCAAACACCTTGAATCTTCGTACAAGGCTGCCTCTTTCTTTGAATCAATAATCGTGGCTTAGTAGAGTGGATCCTCAAGGCGAATATGCTCTAGTAACTTTTTGAATTCAAGAACTTCAGTTACGGTAAGTTAACTGCGCCTCTGCGAATCTATCCGGAAATTTTGACATTCGTGCAGTTAAAAATTATTTCCTCGTGTGTCTTCAAAATTACCTCATTAAACACAAACAAATAATTGTAAATAATTCCATCAGTTCACATATCCACAATTCTGGTCTGGTGTTTTTTAAAGATCGTATCTGTAATCCTTGTTTTTCTTATTAACTATTAGTGACTTATACATGAAACATAGAAAGTTAGATATTTTTCTCCCTTTCTTTGGCGACAATTACAGACTTTCCAGTCTTTTTCTTGTTCTAGATATCTCGATGTAGAATTACTTTTGCAAAAAAAATTTTAATATATCTAAATATTCGGTTATTTTTTCTAATAGAATTATTTTTGCTAGTTAATTTTGTAGAGAATACCAAACATATCTTCTTTGACTACATCATAGGATTTATGTTAAGGAATATATCTTTTAAATATCTTTATAGTCAAAACTATGCGTTTTGTTATAGTTTCTCCGCACTTACTGAATAATAATACCATTTGGTGCTATTGTTGTAAAGTTAATTAAAAAATATTTTATTATCAGATATATATTCTAGTGTTCCTTTTGTAATATTATTAATAAATCCAAAAATTTTCTCTTTACAGAACTTTACTGACTCGTTTCTTCTTTCAGGTAATTTCTTAAAGCTAAATTCCTTGTTTTTTAATGTGTTTTAATACGCTGTTCATGAATTATTGAGTTTGGCTTTAGAGCTTTTATTAACCCTCTACTTACTTCTTGGTGATCGGCGCTTTAAGAAGCAAAGCATCTCTTCCAAACCAATTATTTCTACTCAATTTTTCTTTTACTCCACGCCATTTTCTTTTATCTGCAGTTAAATTTCTCCAATTATGCACGTTTTTTTAATGTTATTTTGTATATTATCTAACCAACTTTTTCTTGATCCATTTTTGTCTTTTCCTTAAAAGTTCTCTTTTTGAACATAATTTTGCAAAATTGGATTCTCTACAAATTTTTATTTACTCTACTTTTAATCGTGTTCATTGTACTGTTTTAGTGTCATCGAACCATGCATTGTTCTTATTTTTTCCCAAATTTCCAATATGCTTTCTTCATTTTTATTAAGGGTTCATGCCTTTACTACATAAATTACTACCGATATCATATTTGTTTTATATACTACAAGACAACTCCGCAGGCTTTGTCGTCGAAGCCTGATCTAGACGCCAGGCAGTCGTGTAGAACATTTCACATGTTTTGCGTACATTTAACACTACAAACAATAGAAACATTGAGAGGAATTTCCCTTGTAATCAAAATATTTAAAGTTATAAGGCTGAGTTTTTGCCTCGAATTAGCAAATATAGTTATGAAAGTGGTGTGCAAGTTTCAAGGAAATTCAAGGAAATTTTTTAGATTGAGGCCATTTTTCTTATTAGTGGCAGTTATAAATGAGAAACTTAACTTCCATAAACATGATATTGACAAACATTGGCAACTTTATTCGCCATCTCTAAGTATTCTTGAATTCATTTGATTTAAAGCAATCTGATAAAAAAAGTCTAGTCCCAATTCACAATTTATTTGTGATAGCATGTTTTAAAATGCCTTAAAGAAATAACAGCAGAGTTGTTGTTTTAAATTGTGTAAACTGACTAGTAATCTTTAAGTAATATTTGTCTTCTCTCCCTAACTTTCTAAACTTATAATTCTATCTCCTCCTAGACGCTTCAACCGATTTCCTTGAAACTTGCACACCACATTCACAACTATATTTATTTGCTAATTCGGTGCAAAAAATTAGACTTCTAACTTTAACTGTTTTTGAATTATTTAAATATTTTGATTACAAGGAAAATTCCTCCCAATGTTTCTATTGTATGTAGTATTAAATGTACGCAAAAGATGTGGAATGTTCTACACGACTGCCTGGCGTCTAGATCAGGCTACGTCGACGAAGCCTGCGGGATTCTTTTGTTTAAATATAAGAGTCCTAAAACGTTAACACGAAATATCAGCCTAGGAAGCCAAAAAATAAATTCTCATGTTCTAATTCCCAACGCTATTTAGTAATCATTTGAAATATGGTAGAGAAATCTGTAATACACAAAAAAACAAAATTCTTGTCAAAAAAGGTTCTGCTTTAAAATAGTTTGGAGACTGCATTACGCAAACTAATTCTATTACAAATTCGAAATTATATAAAAATTTTAGAATAACATATAATAGGTGTATAAATAAGTTCTCAGCTTTAGATTTCACAGGACGTAAATCCGCCCTCTTGCGGTTTTAAAGCAATCACATTTGGTCTTTCGAAACATCATGCGATTTGGCGTTTGATGCACATAACTTCAATAATCAGCTGTGTTCACGATGGCAATCACAAAAGAGCATATTCGATTTTCTATCCACTTCGCGTTTCATCTTAAGAAAAACGCTGCTGAAGCCACCGAAATGATTTGTGCTGCATATGGTGAGAATGCTGTAAGTCATGCGACGTGCAAAAAGTGGTACCAAAGATTTCGCGGAGGAGAATTTAGTCTTGAAGATCAACCACGCGCTGGACGCCCTCAAACATTTGACACGGATGAGCTGCAGACGCGTTAGGCTGGGAACTTTTCCCACATACGGCGTATAGCCCAAACATGACCCCTTCCCATTATCATTTATTCCGGTCGTTACAGCATCACTTGGCTGATACGCACTTCTAAACAGGAGAAGAAGTCCGAAAATGCATCGATAACTTCATCGTCTCGAAGCCGGTAAGCTTCTATCACCAGGGAATTCGCAAGCTACCCGAAAGATGGCAAAAGGTCATCGATGCCAACGGAGAATACTTTGATACTTAAGCTTTTTTTGTTTGTTTTTAAATAAAACTTTAATTTTGCAGAAAAAAGCTGAGAACTTATTTATATACCTATTATATAATAAGTATTTAAAATATAAACTTTTTAAAATTTTGTTACCTCAAAAATTGTCGCGAGAAAGCAAACTTTCTAATGAGCCCGAAATCGTATCAAGTTAGTTGACAAAAATTAAAAACGCGAATCTTTATGATTAATAAGTAGTTAAATCGTAAATAAAAAATGCTAGCTGTTTCAAATCGGTGCAAGATATAATTAATAACTTAATTAAGATATATCCAGTAATCCAGAGCACCGGCAAGTTACTTCTACTAAAATAATTAAATATGTAACTAACTGTGAAGTTGGACCAGCTACTCAACGTATGGGAAAAAATCTAGCTAATTGCTTCCAATATGTTTATGAATTATTATACAATACTACTTTAAGCAAGCAGCGCAAATAACTTGTCAGTTTTAAGCATTAGACGAGGGGGTGAGGTAATTTAAATAAATAGAATATATATGCTGTCATAACATTAACACATAGAGAATATAAACACGGAAGAACTACTGGAGGCTATAATATCTAAAATATACGCATCAAACAGAAGTAAGTTAGCATAGAAATCGAAAAATTAAAGTTAAAGTAATTTTCCGCAAGGCCAAAAAGAAATGTATAGATAAAAAATCGACAACTGCTACCATATTTGGTGTAAAGTACCTAAGTACCAACATAACAAAAGTGAAGTATACGTAATAATAAGAGAGACATGGAAGAAGTACATTGTCATGTTCACTTAGAGTTGATATGGAGATTTATAAACAAGCAACAGCTATTGTAGGAACATATTAAGTTAATGAGAATACTGAAAACAAGAAGCAGAATGCACTCTTTGGAGACTGAAAGATATTCTAGAAAGTATGTCAAACCATAAGACCATACTAGACAACCTAAATAGCAAAGCAGCGAGAAAGAATACTGATTTGGTAAAATTTTTTGAGTATGAGGCAGCTAACTACACTGAACTCGCTTTAGTGAATTTTACAGAGAACACATATATGTGGTTGTTAACAGATTGGACTCAACATAAGAACATCCATAAGTACACATGGATAAACCTGCCTAAAACAAAATATGAAATCTACCATAGACCTGATAGTAATTTGAAAAGCATAAAAGTACAAAAAATATAAGAAGTGAGGTTCTATCAACAGTTAGAATTCATATGGTAGTAGAACATGTTATGTACACAAAAAGGGACATTTTAATAATAACAGAAGAAGAACAGAAAATTGAAAACTATAATAAATAATTTCAAAATAGACATATTGAAGCAGTAATACTATGTTAGCATATAACATTCTACCAAAAGAAGATACAAAACAAATCAGATATAGATGGAAATGGGTCACCAGATGAAATGAATGATAATTTGACGCAACAAATGAGGCTCTTGATATCAAAACTAGAAAAGCTAAATATATAGAGAGGTTTTTAAAAGATCTAGAAAATATGACTGAGGAAAAAGAACTATATAAAACAGATCTTACAAGGCACACCCAAGCTTGGATAACAGTACGTGCAATTACGAAACTTAGTAAAAATGAACGTAAGAGAAGAGATAATATTTAAACACACCATACGTAAATAATAATAACTATTGTATATAACAACCTGGAAAATTATAAAATGTGTGAGAAACAATACAAATAGCTGATAAACTGTACAATGATACTGTCAAAACAAAGAATAGCTCATTGGGCTAATCTTCTTCAAGAACGTAGACAACTACATGTAAAATAATAATAATTGTGAAATAGCAGTATAAGAAAATCGAAGAGTACTTTAAATGCTCAAAAACCAAAAAGCACCAAGCACTATATGAGCTCAAACTATAAAAATAGACAAAATACCCTGATCTAGCTATAGGGGAATACGCATTATCCCGATTTTAGCGAAATTATTTTGTGTGCCTTAAAAAGTAAAATAGAAGAATAAAACGTAAATGTTAATAAAGAACAAAGTGGAATTAGAAAATAAAGACCATGTGTAGACAATATGTATGGTGTTAGAAAGCTAATAAGACAAACACATAATAACGATTTTTATAGATCTTGAAAAGGCATAAGAAAACGTACCCAAAGTTGTTAACTGTGCTGTAAAATAATTTCTTTTACGTTTCACAACCAGCTCTTTAGATACAGTCATTACACCTTTCAATGAATAAAAAAGTTTCTGTTTCAGGAAAGTGTTCAGTTAGATTATTAAATTGACGTATCCTAATATAATTATTTACAGTCTGTAAGTGTTCGTCTGGTTTATTTTTATTGTCTATAGATTATATAGTAAGAGTTCTAATGTTAATCAAATTTAAAATAAATAACGTTACCTAATTTTTATAATCTACAATAGGAATTGCGGGTGTAAGATGAATATAAAAGCTTAAAATACAACTACAGGGTGACTCAAAAAACACCCCAATTTTTCAAAATGTTTATAACTATTCTAATGATTGCCTTACAATATCCTTTATTTTTAAAGTTGTAGCCAAAATTTGGGAAAATTACTATGTAAAAACATACCACTTTACATAGCGCGAGAATTGACTAATTTTATTTTAGAAATCAATATTTAAAAATTGCCACACAACGAGCTTACCGTTGACATTTTACTGTTAGAGATATATACAATAGATCAACAATTTGTTATTTGGTAGGACGTTTCATGAAGCAAGGTGATGATCGTCCACGTTCTAGTAGACTACGTTCTGATAGGAAACAGGATAACATCGATCCTGTACAAGATTTTAAAATCGTTAAAGTTGTATCCCTATAAAACGAAGTTTGTTCAAAAACTTGCAGATTTTAGGCCACGCCTTCAATATGCTATTTAATTTCAAGAACTAGCCAGAAACCAAAGGGAGTTAATTCACCGCCTGATTATATCGGATGAGGCGCATTTCAATCTTAATAGTTATGTTAATAAACAAAACCGCAGGTTTTGGACACAATTTGATATGATGTTTTTTTGGCAGTATATTTTTAGGCTTTACTTATTTGAAGATCAATTAGGTAATGGAATAAAACTAACTGGGGCACGTTATCGTCAAGTGCTCAATAATTAGGCAATTTAGGACAGACCTGATATATACTTTCAGCAAGATAGGTGAGGCTTTAACGCCCCGCGTAGCAGCACAGCCTGCGAACTGAGAGGTTAAGGTTCTCATATATCCAACTTTACTGCCCGGTCGTCGCGCACTATCTCTGATGCGGGGCGATGTGGCAAACACCGCATCTTAGACGACCGCCATTATTACCCCTTGTTCGAAATAAACGCAGGTACTCAATTATTTTTAGTGATTGAGTAGGCCACCCGCCAGGCATCAGAGAGCTCCGGGAATGAAATCCGGGTCCGTCCAAATTGCAGTACCCTTCAACCGCTTAGACCACTCTGGCGATTCAGCAAGATAGGGCCACATGTAATATTGCTGAAGCCGCAATGCCTGCAAATGTTGACATATTTTTTTCATGATTAGACATTTCTAAGTGTGGCTAAAATGTTATTGACAATTATATTTTGGTTATAATGTAGTAATTGTATATTGTAAGTGCTATTAATCTATAAAAAATAGTTTAACATCAATGTACATGTTGAATTTAGTGTCACTCACCAGATAAACTTTTTGTAGCCGAACAAATCTATTAAGTTCGCCAAAAGTTAAGTTTGGAGAATACTCTTTTAAAGAATTTTTTACTCCTTAGATAAATCAATTGCTTAATTTAACGAGCTTAGTAGAAACAACATTTGTATTCATACTGCAAAGCAGTTTTTTAGATAATAAACTCTCAGTAGAATTTGGGTCACTGACAAAATTGCAAATTTAAGAGAAGTTTTTATCCACTAAAATTAAAAATGTTCAAATAGCTAAAACATATATTCGATTTAAGCTACACAAAAGTGCGCTATCAATAAACAAAAACCGCACTATATATATATATATATATATATATATATATATATATATATATATATATATATATAAATACAGTCACGCATTCAGTTCAATATAAATTTTTTCTAGTTCCTTCTGTCGACAGCTAACCTTTTAGCCTCTATCCACGATTTTATTTTCTTCACTCAGTTCCATATAAAAATGTTTAGCTTTTTCGTCTATTGTTAAAATTTTGGCCTTTATCCACGATTTCCCTTTCTTCTTTAGTTCTTTCTCGATAATTTCATCCCACGTTTGTTTTGGTCTTTCTGTTCTCCTTTTACCTATCGTTTTTGAATTCAAAATTCTCCTTGTCTGTGCATTTTCTTCCATCCTTAATAGATGTCCCCACCAGGAAAATTTTCTTCTTTCAATGAAATCTTCTATAGGTTCAGTCTTTAGTTACTCTCTAAACGCTTCATTTTTAATTCTGCCTCTTTTTGTTATATCTTTTACTCTTTTTAGGTATTTCATCTCTACTGCCCCGATCTTGCTTATATCTTGTTCAGAGAGTACCCAAGACTCGCATCTAAAGGTAAGAATTGGTCTGTATATTGCCTTGTACACCTTCAACTTTATATCTCTTCGTATTTCCTTTTTATTGATAAGACTACTCAGTGCATAATACACTTTATTAGCTGACTATTTGTTATTCACCTCTATACTTTGATCTCCTATTTCTTCTATAGTTACTCCCAGATATTGAAAGCTATTTACTTGTTCTATTTTTTCTTCATTTACTTTGACCTTCACTTCTTTCTTTTCATTTTTTTTTATTATTATTTTCGTTTTGGGATTATCTATCCTTATTCCATTTTGGGTTAGTACCTCGTTCCACACATGAAAATTTTCCTTAAGGTCATTCTCATTTCCAGCTATTATCGCCACAACGTCTACAAAAGCGCATTCAGAGATGATCACTTTCTCCATTTTTCTGTATCCCATATTCAAATATTTTGTTTTTTTATTAGCAGTTTCAATTAAATGGCCCATGAAGATAATAAACAGCAATGGGCAAAGTCTGTTTGTGTGGAATATCTCAGACTCTGCATTATCTTATTTGTAGTCTCCTGGTACGGGCATTTCGTAAGCTTGGTTATTTTGTCGTTTATATTTTTCTCTCTTAAGCACTCCAATATTTTGGCTCTTGGGACTCGGTCAAACGCTTTCTCTATATTCATAAATGCTAGATAAATTGTTTTAGATCTTGCCAAAGTTCTGTTTATAATTTCTTTGATTGTGAATACGAGATCTCTTTGTGCTTCTCCCTTTTCTAAATCTACTTTGCACTTGTGATAATACTTTATTATAATATTTATTATAATAATACTTTTTCCTTAGCCTCACCTCTAAAATTTTTCAAGGATCTTCATTAAGGTACTCAGTAAAGTTATATCTCTTTATTTTTGGTATTCTATTGTATTTCTCTTTTTCTAGATCGGTAGAATTAATCCAATTTCCCATTCTTTAGGTATTTTCTTTTCTTTACAGATTTTATTAAAAATTTAGAGTAATATTTGTCGTCCACTTTTTCCTGTTCTTGATCATTTCTGTTGTGATTCTGTCATTACCAGGTGCCTTTCAATTTTATGTTTCTTTTGTCGCTGTTACTAGTTCTTCTCTGGTAATTTTGTTCTCTTCCTTTCTTGTTCTTTATTCTGTTCCATTTGTTGTTTTGTTTTTATTTTCAGTTTCTTTCGTATTGTCTCTTTAGCTCTGTCTCTATTTTGAACAGTTCTTGGCAGTATTCTTTCCAACGTTACATAACTTCTGTCTCACTTTTTAGTATATCACTCTTTTTATTTTTAATTGCTGTATTCTTTTTCCTTCTTAGATATTTTATAACTTTAAATAATAGTTTTTGGTTTTCTAAGTTCTTTCCGAACACTTTTCATGCCTGTTGTTTGGATGCTCTTAATGACTTTTTGATTTTGGTTTTTTGTTCTTTATATTCTTCATAATTATTTTCTGTTTTGCTGTTTAGGTAGATTTTTCACTTTATTTTCTTAATTATCAAATGTTTTTTAATTTCTTTTGTCATACTGTTTGTTTCTTATTCTTATTTTCCTTATATGTTCCACATACCTTTTTGACGGTCTCCGCTACTATGTTTTTAAATATTACCCATAATTCTTCCATGTCCTTTTTACCTATTTTATCTTTGATCTTGTTTATTTCTCTTTTGATGTATACTTCATATTCTGTTGCTGTTACTTAATTCATCAACTTATAAGTTTTAATTATTTCTCTACTTTTCTTGGTTACTTTCTTGTCTTCTTTCTCCTTTCTATATTCTCGCTATCAATAATACCTGGAGTAAATGAAACGCGCTGATTATTCGTAGAATAACGCTTAAGAAGCAAAATAATCCAAGAAAAACAAAAAGATGTTATATCTTAATTTATATAATAATTCAAATTAAACATTATGATTTAGATTGCACGCTATTTAAGTTATGTGAACAATGGAAATTTGCATTTGTACTGTTGGTACCTACATGCAAGTCGACTAAAAATTTTAGAGAGTTTTTAACTATGTTATTGCCGATTTTTGCAAAAAAACTTATATTGGGCGATGAAACTGTTTTTCTTTAAATGACTATGTGAATCACAAAATTGTTACATCTGTGATAAAGAAAATGTAAGCGCTATTTATGAAAAACCAATGCATCACAATTCACTGTTTGGTGTACATTGTGGGTTGGTGGAGTCATTGGGCCGTACTTTTTTGAGAATGAAGCTGGCAGCGCTGTTACTGTCAATGGTGTACCTTACCGGGAAATATTAAACAACTTTTTTTTTAATGAAACCAACAATTTTAACTTGGATGACATATGGTTTCAACAAGATGGAGCCAGATTTCTCGGTCGTGTTATCATACAGAGGGGTTACATCGGTTGGCTATCACGATCTTGTGATCTAGTCCCATTAGACTTTTCCTCTGAGGTATTTAAGAAAAAGAGTTCATGTGAATAAACCTTCTACGATTCCAGGACTAAAAAAGAACATCCGATCTGTAATTATTAAAATGGAGGAGCCTTTATATTTATATTTATTTATATATATTTTATTTCGCTTGTGATAAAAATAGAAGCATCAAGTTAATTCATTAAAGTAAATTAAGCTGCATATCAAAATTATTCAGCTTAAACCAAATATGAATTGCAATTAACCTAATGCACAAGCTGCCACTAATAGACATATTGGACAGCAAAATCTATATTTAATTGTAGGTGTGCGACACCATATGGCATTACATGACAATTCATTACGGCGGCGGTTAAATACATTAATTAAGGTCGACTTGGCATAGGAAAGAAGGCGGCATTAGGGAATTGAAATTATAACATCGGTTGTTACCATTTTAGAGCCGACTGGCAGGCGTAATCATTAGCGGTTCGTAATCCCGTGCTGCAGGGCCGGCCCGAGCCGCTCGCCGCCGCCTTCGGGTTGCGGACGACAACTGCAGATTTTAGCTCGCAAGTCGTATTGGAAAAGCCATAAATTTCCTGCCGCGTTACAGTAGTTCTGCGGCAGGCTTCGCGTGTAACCTTCTGTTTTAAACGAGCTTTCGGCGACGTCTGGCGGGAATGCGTCCCTGGATGGAAAGGATTGTGATTAGCATCAGAGCTAATGATCCGATGTCGTGCTTGTCCCAGGGGTCGTAAGATTCGCTTCAGGTGTTCAATCATCCCTAATTGCTACCGTATTTTTCATTCTTAAACAGATTCCTTCGGACGTAAAAGTGATCATAAAAATTGATTTTTAATTTTGATGCATAACTCCAGGCATGTCTCTAATTTTTCTGTGGTGACACGCACTGAAGGTCTCAAAATAACTTTTCTTACTTTCAAAACGCAAGCAAATAAGAAAGTAGTTAAATTATGTATTGGATTTACTTCTTTTGCAACAATTTACTAACCATAAATAATGTAAAAAATACCAACTTCTGCACCTGCAAGATTTTATAAATTTAATAATTTATAAGGTATTTGACAACGTAGTAGTAATCTAAAAAGTATCAGTATTATGAATTTCTTAGAAAAATTGACAACAAAGCTACAATTATCTGTGGTCAAATCAGTGTGTGAACAAAAAATTATTATAATTTGATGAAAATGAGACTGACAGACAGTTTGAGGCAAAATTGCTAGGTAATAGCAGAATCGAGGTAAATCATGGGTAATTTGCAACTGAAGGGAATTTTGAGGTCATAATGGAAGAACCAAGGTGCGTTTGCTAAAATACGCAGTATCTTGGCTTGGGAGGACTAAGATTTTGATGTTCAAGGTCTCCACAATTCACTCTTGTAGGTGTTTAGAAAGATTTATATGGCAACAGATTTTTTCTAGGATTAATTGGAATTCATAGTACTTTTTGGCTTCAGATTGAATTACCCTCTTTTAAATTTTATGTAAGCTTTCCATGCTAATCTTTGACCAAGGTGGAGTTTTAGATATTTTATCTCGGCTGTTATTAAGATAGGTTGATTGTATTTTATAACTGGATTTTTTCAGATATACACTCCACGATAAAAGTTTGAACTTCCCTAAGATTTCAACGACTATAATAATTAACTGTTTGAGCTAAAAATTTCAGGGTATATTTATAGTAGGAGTTACAAAACCCACATAAAAACTATAATAAGTCTTCGTGCAAGAAATTTATGTATTTCATAAAATTCAAAATTTAGTGCAACAAAAGTTTGGACCCCCCTAGCATTTCAAATCAATTTTACTACTTGTTGTCTTGACAATTTTCTTTTAGCAGTCAACATATTTAGAATAAAAGCAGCGATCTTCTTGACCAAGGCTGCTTTGTCGGTAAACTGGCCGTTAGCAGAAACAAAATGCCCTAGATGACTCCAAACGTCTTCCATGATGTTCAAATCGGGCTACTTAGCAGGCCAGGCTATTGCCCAAAAGAAGATCCGAGTCATTACTCGGAACTCAAAATCTAAAATAGCCTATTTAAATATGAAAAAACTTACTTTTAACAACAAGTGACTATTTAGACAAATTGCACCAAGAGTCATGTTTCCTCTGCCGCCACTTTAAAGCTTGATTCGCTCTAATTGTGCATTTTTGGTACCATATGAGCCAAAATTGTCTGGACCACCCCGTGAAAAAGGCTTTTGATCTGAGAAAATCCAAGATGAAAAATTAGTACCATAAGCTAAATCGGAGATAACT
Source organism: Sinelater perroti (assembly GCA_036346155.1). Taxonomy (NCBI): domain Eukaryota; kingdom Metazoa; phylum Arthropoda; class Insecta; order Coleoptera; family Elateridae; genus Sinelater; species Sinelater perroti. Next base: position 10,149,133 of record JARFIY010000024.1, read on the forward strand.
TTTCATATAACATGTCAACATTAGAATTTGTTTTTTAGAATTTCTGTACGGGCATCGGATCCTCTTCAAAACATGTTACATTGTTTGCTTTGAACATCTCAACTATTTTGATGTAACTCTGACTTCTCTGGTGACAAATCACTTAAATTTTTGCTCTTCTTTGAGAGTTGTTGATCGTGGACAACCCATTTTCTTACGACAAACACTGCGAACAATTCTTCGCACCGTATTTCAACCAACACCGTGATCTCAAGCCAATTTCTCGATTCCACTGCTCTTTTCCCCCAATATGTCACTTTGTTTTTCTTCAGACAACATTCTGAAAAATATATAGGATTGTTGAAAATTATCCTTAGAAGCTAATGTTAAAAATCGACGGGCAAACACAAGCAAAAAAATTATAAAAACAATAATATTGGAAGGGGGGTCCAAACTTTTGTTGCTCTGAATGAAGACTTATTACAGATTTCTTATGCAGGCTTTGTAATTCCTACTAGTATAATTTACCCTGAAAGTTTCAGCACAAAGATTAAGTAGTCATTGAAATCTGAGGGGGGTCCAAACATTTGCCGCGGAGTGTATTATCTGTATTGATATAGGATGATATTATTGCAGTATCATCTGCGAAAGAAATTAAAATTATTTGATTGATTAATATTGATTGAGTAATTTAATAGTGTACACTTAAATTAGATTTTAAATTGGCTTTCTCTGAGATAGGATTTTAAAAGCAAAAAAAGTAGTTGAAGTAGCGTTCTCTCTGCGCCATTGTAGCCGAGCAGTTGAGAAATGTAGCTCTATTGTGGACGGACCCGGGTTTCTTTCTGGAGCTTTCTAATGCCTGGCGGGTGGCCTATCCAATCACATTACCTCAAATTAAAAGTGGTACGCGACCACCGGGTACAAAGAGCGAACATAATCACACAGAGCAGTGCTCCATGAGAAGCGTTAAAGTCTCAATAGTTTATATATAGCTTTATTTCTATTTTATATAACTTATACACAATGTCTAAGGTTTTACATTTAAGTTGAGGTACTGACGTTTGGATATGTCTTTTCTCCTGAAGCGTTAATCAAGGTACAAGCCCAGATATTTGGTTTCGGTCTTAACGGTCTATACAGATCCAGACACATTTTTTGTAGTATCAAATGTGTACACATCGTAAACGTCACTGGTATGGACTTGGTTTAATAATAATAGTTCCCCGTAACAGGCCTTGAGAGCCCTTTGGGGTCGTAACAAGATAGGTCTGCTACAATCTAGAGCCTACGGTACACAAGGGTAGTAACGTAGCTAGCGCTACGTACCGACCGCCTAGTATTACCCCAGAGTTTGACCTCCAGGTACTCATTTATTGCATCCTGAGTCGAGCTGGGCCGTAAAAATGCCAGCGATTGAATTGGCGAGAGCGGGGTTCGAACCCGGAACTCTTGGTTTCGTAGTCTAGCGATCTCATGGACTTGGTTTAATTGATTTTAATACGCCACTAACTAAATTAATTTACAAAGTTAACGCAGCGTTATGATTTGAAGATCATCATGGATTGATGGGATAGTAGTATCGTCTGTAAAGGTAATAGTGGCAGTGTTTTAGGTCTCTTGCATAAATCAGCAATATTGATAAGGTAAAAAAAGACAAAGGGCACTATCTTGCGGGACGTCTGATAAAGTAATATTATAGCATGAGCTTTCATTATGGTATTTTGTTGAGAAATACCCCTCAATCATGTAAGACGTAAAGAGGAGGCAATAGAAGCTTGGTGAGAAAGTTTTAAGTTTATATAGTAGTCTAGTGCCAAACTTTGTCGAACACCTAAGCGACATCAAGGAAAACGGCTGTGCAGTACTTTTTCAAGGCTTTGTGCTAATTGAGTTACTGTTCTGTGTATTTCTTGTTTTAGGAAACCATGTTCTCTAAACCCATATTGATGATCGGCAGGCATGTGGATGAATATCTAAAATTCTAATAATATTATATTATTTTTCCTTTAGTTTGTTATTTCTAAAATTTTGTGTTTCATAAAATTTTATTTATCTTCTTTTAACTAAAAGAAACACATACGTATTGTTTCTATGTTAATTATAACAATTTTAGAATAAAAAAATACAATAATTAATATTCTACGACGCTTGCATCCTTTTAAACCAATCATCAAACCAACTCTTTCATTTTTGTGACAAAAATAAATTCAAGTTTCATCACCTCTTATGATATTGTTGACGTAGCAAAATATTCTATTTTTAAATTTCTTGAGCTCTTCACGGCATTACGAAACGCATAGTACCAATTGCTCATTGCTTAATACAAGGTACTCCACGAAAGTATACTTATTTCAATTGATAGTGGTGTAAATTGTTGGTATATGGATGTTATATACTCTTTTATTTGGCGGTAAGTCACATATTTATGGAGTTCGAGAATTTTTTTGACAACAGCAAAGTTTTTCTCTGTGACAGATAAAAATTATTGTCCTAATCTCGGAGAATATTTGAAACTAAAATATTTTCTCTACAATTCCCGATCAACACTGATTAACACTCAAACTGTGTACAAAGTTGAGGCAAAAAAATTGCATGGTATATTCTTCTTGACCAAGGCGATGATTGAGAGCTCTTTTAATAAGTAATTAACAAAAAAATTTAACCGAAAATTGTCTTCTAGCTGCATTATAGCTTTAACCTAACACATTTGAGCTTATCACAACATGTGACGTCTCAGAAGCATCGAACCATATAATAAAAAATATTTACTAAATATTCTAAAGTGCGCACTTTGGAATCTAAAACTCTTCTACTAGAATTGCTTCTACTGTTAAAAACATTCTGATTTGATATTATGACAAAAAATTGACAAGATTTGATGAATTGGTGGGCACGTTGTCGTGATGAAGCTGTCGATCATCGGCCATTGCAATTATTGTATGCATTTAAATACTAGTTTAGAAACTGCATTAGTGTATTTTAAAACATAACGGAATGAATAATATTTTTGTAAAAATACAAAATTTAAAAGAATGTTTTATGTTTACTAAATTTTAAATAAAAAACCGTAAAACAGGAGTAAAACAAAAGTATTTTTAATTCGTATATTAAATTCAATTTTTATAATTGCCCTCAAATAAAAATTTTAAAAATTATTAGCTTAAATGCTGTTTGTTCTTATTTTAAGAAGCCTTTGCATAGAAAGTTCATTCTTAGCTTATTTTGCCTTTTTTTATTATCCTTGTATCATTTTTACGAAATATAAAATGTTTACTTTTTATGAAAATACAAAAAGTAACTGATAAATGCACAACTTATGTTAAGGCCTTAAATTAAATTCTAAAATTATCAAATACAATAATAGAATATTTTAGTCATTTTTCAAAAGTAATCAGACTAATTTGCAACAGGTTTCTGAATACTGAATTGAATATTCACCAACATAGTAATTTCCTCGTGGGACTTAATCAGTTTTCTTTATCAATTACTGATAATGCTTGTGCATTCTTCCTGCAAACTTGCATTCCATGCGGTTTCTTCTTTATTTTATGCCTTCTTAAATACCTTTTCCAATTCTCCCTTCTTTTTCTCTTTCTTTTTTTCCTTTCCACCTACCATTTCTGTTCCTTTTTCTTATCTTTTTCTCTGTTTCCTAATTTTCACTTTTTTTCTTGTTTCTTGTTTCTTACATACTCTTTATTTTTTTGCAAGGGTTTATCCTTTTTCTTTTACCGTCTGATATTTCTGAGCTTTCTTTCAGCCCTTCATCATATGAAAAATAGAAACTTTATAAATGGCATCCAGCAAATTTCTGATTTTTCCTTTTTGGGGATGTATTTGCTTTTAAAAAGTGGACCGAAAATTAAAAATAAATAAATTAAATATGGACGTGGACGCACCATGGTATGTATCCAACGAGATTATACGTCGTGACCTAGGCATACCTTCAGTAAATGAAGAAATCCAGCGTCACACGGTACGCTACTGTGACAGGCTTCATGTCCACCCAAACGCCCTTGTCGAGGAACTTCTCGTTGTTGCCGAAGATGAGCCACGACTTAAACGGATTAAAACTCTGGATCTTCCAAACTGCTTTGAGTGAGTAATAGAGTGTGTGCGCGTCTTCATAGTGCCATTTAGCTGCAAGCCAAACTGACTTACTACCACTTAAGGAATTTGTTATTGAACTCTTCACGATATGCATGTACAGTACCACATAATTTACTAAATGTCAAATTTTGACAGATTGTAAAGTTCAAAAAAATAAAAAAATATATGTAGGGGCGCTTTTTGTTATAACGGTGTAATTACAGCTATTTTCCCTTTGCACTGCTTTGTTTCGGCCACCCTGTGTATAAATTAGCGGCGAACTCGTTCTTTCCGCGATAAACGCTCATTTACGAGCAGCACAAACTGCGAAAGCGCAATAATTAGCGCCGTAAAGCACAACAGAACTCACCTGCACCAATTACGCGACCTGTAAAACACAAACCGCCCGTGCAGCCGGTAAGCGCGCGTTATTAAAATTTATGGAATTCTGAAACGTAACGCAAAGTTGCCCGAGCAGGGCAGCTAATCCGCTAGTTTCCTGTATCAATTTTCAAAACCGCACATTAGCTCGATGGCCATTTAATAATACACCGCGGCAAATTAAATGCCTCACGCAAGAGCCGTCTTGGGCCGGCTTAATGCGCCGCTCCAAATAAAAAGGGTTGTAATGTCTGTCAATGGTGGACTTTTTGTGGACGCCCGAGCGAACTCCGCTGCTGTGCTGTGGGCAATAAAAGCATGAAGGGAAGATCTGTAACGGTTTGCTGTTCCACAGATGCTTCCTAAATTAGCTGTGTGCTTTTTATTGGACTTCAGAACGACTTCTATAGTATGTTCTAAGTTTAATGACTTTGCCCCATAAACTAAATTAGAACTATCAGGAAACCATTAACCGAATTTATATTTCTCTCCCTTATTTTTAAAATTGGAATAACTACATCATGCTTTGTGTTTCTTAGTGGCTAAAACTTTAAACACATACTTATGCTTTAAGTTTTACTATGATTCAGAGATTCATTTTAATGACCTCTAGTTTTCTAAATAATCGAATATTAAAACTTTAACTATATGTAACGTTTTATACATATTTTTACAGTAATTTAATTTGTTTTATTGTAGAGTAAGCTACAAATCAGCAAACCTTAAATATACTTTAAGAAAAATTAAAATTATAGAAAAGTATAAGTTATTTGACAATTTAAGCAAGAGGACACATCAGAAATTCAAAGTTACCCCTGGTAGACAGGATTAAAAAATATTACAGAGCACTTTAAACAAGACTTCTCTCGGTGCAGCTATTTATAATCTAATTGAGGCAAACACTTTAGTCATACTACTTTTATTTTTAATATAAATAAAAATTTCTACTTTGGTAACAAATTATAAATTTCACACAAAGTACATTTTTATGCCATTGCCTTGTACACAAAAAACTTTATGCTACAATTTCTTTTTTAACAACCTTTTAACAGTCAAAAGTTAGTAATTGGGCGCGCAGTTTTTACAAAAATTACCAGATTTTATTTCTTAGAAAATGAATAACAAGTAATAATTACGTGGACTTTTTCACAGTAAAAAAAATTACACGGTAATTTATTTTAACAAGATGGTGTTCATTCCCATATTTGCAGTTATTTTAAGATATTATTTTCAATGGATTAATTAATTAAATTAGACTCGCATTCTGTACTTATAATATCTTCTTTATACTGAAAAAAAGAAAATTTAAAATTACCCACTTCAAAAATAATTAAATGGAGTACTCCACAAATATTTAAAAATTTCTAAAAATTACAGTGTTCAAGAATAAATGTACAATTAATTAAAGTAACATAAATTAATAGGAAAAGTCAATATTTATTATGAACACATCTGAATTTGGAAGATGCTAAGAAAACGCTTCTTATTCGAGTATATCGAGCCAACGGTCAACTTTGTTGTCGGAGATGTCACGGTTTGGGGCTGTTTTTTGTGGCCTTCAGTTCCTGTAGCCAGAAAATCAACTCTGAAATGTATCAATATTCTTAACAGCTCCAAGATTCTGGCAACAGTTTAGGAAAGGAAATTTTCTGAACTAATGGATTAAGTTGGTCGCGGTTTGAAGAGATAAGTGTTGAAAAAATGGACTAGCTTTTACAGAATCCTGACATCTTGTTAATGCATACCACAAAAGTCTCTGATTTTACAACAGTTGTCTTTTGGATTTTTTGGTCATGTGGTGTAGGATGTCTTAGAATCAAAATTTTATATTCAGATGCAAGTGTTGTCCTATTACATTAAGATACATTTTTTAAATATTTTTATATATACGTCAGTCTTTTGCATACGAAAATACCAAATAGCTTTGCATTAGCCCAAAACAATTATATTAATTTACTTAATTGCATATTACCAATATTTATGTGATACTGCAAAAATGAGATTGCATCGTCTGTTTAAAGACAATATTAATTACACATTGTTATTGTTACTGACTGTAAAAAGTATCTTTTTTGTTACGTTTGTCTTATTAGTTGGGTTTGTACACACAAATGGAGCCAAGATGTTGGGCTGCTTACTTCTGTCTTATCCGAACGCTAGTGATGTTCTGTTCGCTCAAAATAAACGGGTAAATAAAAATTATTTGACCTTATTAGTTATCAAATAACATTGACTTTTTATCAAAATTAATTCACATCCGTATAAGGTGTTCCTTAATTTGCGCCCATTCAACTAAATCAAATCAAAGCTACCGGCTACAGTTTGTAAAAGGTTTTCACTAGTAAATAATCAAGAATCGAATTTCATCATAAATAATATTAAACAAACTCCATTCAATAATATATATAGTTCCACCTCAACGGTTAACCTGATTAGCAAATGGTTGAAAATAAAAGACGAGGGCGTAAAGATAATAATGACAAGACACAAAGCTAATATAAGCAAAAAACAATCTAAATATTAGCTAAACCTAGCCGTTAGATGGCAGCAAGAAAAACATAACAGAAATTATTATAAAAACTTCTACTTCCAATAAAGTCATAGAACTGCTATTACAACTACTATAATCTGCAACAAAAAATAAATATACTATAAAAAATTAAGTAATGGAGAGGTTAAGAACTTGCCAAATTTAAGCTAAAAAGCAAATAGTTATAATTAGGGTTCTCGATAAAACAAATGCATAACTTTACATCTTCTTAACTTAAATAAAACAAAGCTTTAGAACAGTCATAAAAATATACATTAATCGAGTAACGTAAACGAATTCATAAAAAACTACATAAACATGGACGGCCAATATTAAACAAAGAAGCACAAACATAGCTTTACCACTGTTCTTTGTATCACCCAAGAAATGCACAACATAAATAAAATAGCACACTCAATAGTAAAGCGAACAAACCTCGTAGAGCAAAATCTCAAAAATTTGGGCGAATCAAGAACTTTTGCAGTGGAAGCCTACGAAGTGTTAGCTAATGAAACAAGTAAGTTGTCTGAACTGAAAGGCACGCTAAAAACCTTTAATAACTATAATACTGGCTAATTTTGTTTCTAAACTCATTAATGAATCAGCACTTCAAATTAGCAATACGGAATTCTAATAGCTAATCCAAGATAAAAAAGAGTTTACAATCTTCCTCTTGCACCACTACATAGAGATTATATTAATATCATAATTTCACTACACCGACCAGCTAGCTAAAATTCCAAAATATGCAATATACGCAACACAGCAATGGTGGTCAAAAATAAAATTAAACGTCTTAAACTTGTAAAATGTCAATCAAAACTCCTTTAAGCTACGACAATAGCAATTGGTGATTGAAAAAGACCTTTAATATTCTCAACAGGCTCCTGTGCACCAAAGTACAATAAATAAACTAGAACACCATTTGAATTTTCAAAGTTTTGGAAAAAGATTTACTTTTGGCGGTGATTACAATGCGATGATGTACAATGGGAGTTACAACTTACCACAACCAAAGTTAGGTAACTGTTAAAAGCAATAACCAATAATTAGTTACGCTACATAATTACAAACTAATTTACTGACTATCAGATATGGGAAATATACATTAACCAAAATTATTTTACAGCGGTGTCTCGTTTTGACGTTCCAGCTTATTATATGCCAATTGTAATAAACCGTATGCACCCAAATAATGTTCAAAGCAAAACTTCCGCAATAAACAAATAAATTTAAACTTTCTTGGAACGACAATTGATAAACAATTATCACTTGGATAAATCCCTAGAATCAAGGCAGGAATTTGTCGCTGCAATTGAAATGTTTAATTACACAGTATAATTAGCCATATGACTAGCAATATCCTCAAATATTGAAAATATCGACAGTACTAAAGGGTCGTCCAATAGGGACTTCCGAACTTTGACAGTTCATAGCGGCCATATTGTTGAAGCTACATCTGTCGAATTGGCTGTCATTTATTCAGTCAGAAATGGTCTAAGATAAGAAATAAAAAAATAGCTTTCGACTCAAGATGAAAAAGACAGAAAACTGTATTAGCGATACAATAGACAAGTTAAAAAAAGTGATAACGCTAAAAAATGAATTGTGGCAACATAAATGTGCTAAAATAGATCTACTGATGGGTAGTACATGGTCGAATAAAGTATAGAAAATGATTAAATAACTAAAAACAAATGAAAGAAATGCACTACCCAATCGTGAATACTTAGACAGAATTTTATAAAACCCTATTATCTGAAAATAGAGAAATACAAGAAAGTACAACACCAACCTTTAGACACAGCTGAATACTATAAGAAAATCACTGCCAAAGATATCAGAAAGGCACTACAGGAAATGAAAAACAGAAGATCGCCAAGTCCTGAAGGGTGTCCAATAGAATCGATAAATTTTTTCCCTATAGTAGCACTGGAGGTTTCAAAAAATATTCAATAAGCGTTTGCAGGGAGAAGAAATTTCTTCAGAATGGAGAGGCATTTATAAATTCAATACATAAAAAATATAGAAATAATTATAGAGGGATAAGTATAACTAGTTCTATAGACCGACTGTAAGTATGCATAATAAAAACAAGATTAGAGATATAGAAAAAATAGAAGAGCAAAACTGATTTCATTCAGGAAGATAATAGCTTTTGTTTAGCACAATTGACAGAAATTACGTTAGAACATAATAGGGAAATGCATTTGGTATTTATAGATATTAAGAAGGCCTACGACAACGTACCATTTAACAAGCTATGGAAAGTAGGAAGTAAAATAAAGAGAGTATACGTCAATGCAGTCAAACAACTTTACAAAGGCAATACGAGTAGAGTAAAATTGAGTAATAAACTTTTACAAGAATTTGTCTGTTCTAAAGGCCTAAGACAAAAATGTTTCAAAATATATATACAATAAGCACTATAAAATTGGACCAAAATGTGTCAAGGAATGGGGATAACATACGTAAAGGAATATACCAAATAGATTTTAGAAGTTAACCTGGATGAAATTAAGTATTTGGTAGTAGGTGGTCAAAGCAGAGATATCTATACAGACAAAGGCACTATAAAAGCCTGCACAGAGTATAAATAAAGGGTCTTCCAATAGGGACTTCCGAATTTTGACAGTTGATAGCGGCTATATTGTTGAAACTACATCTGTCGAATTGGCTGTCATTTATTCAGTCTGTTTTACCAAATCACCATGGATAGATATAGCGTTCAACAACACGTGCAAATGATAAAATTTTATCAAAATGGATGTTCTGTTTGGGCAAAGTTCCGCGCGCTTCGCCCATTTTATGGTCGCCATAATCGCCCTACCGAGAGGACTATTCTCAGTGTGGTGGATAAATTTGAGTCCATTGGTTCAGTAAACAATCAAACAACACCTGTACGACGACGAAACGCAAGATCTGCCGAAAACATCGCCGCTGTCTGTGAGAGTGTGCAGGAGAATCTGAGGCAGTCGATTTCGCGTCGCTCACAAGAACTCGGTTTTTCGCAGACTACAACTTGGCGAATTTTGCGTCGTGACTTGGGCCTGCACCCGTACAAAATTCAACTGACCCAGGAGCTGAAGGTAAATAACCATAGACAACGACGTGTGTTCGCGTAATGGGCCCTGGAGCAGTTGGAAACCGACCCTAATTTTCATCGAAAAATCATCTTCAGCGATGAGGCCCATTTCTAAATGAATGGGTACGTCAACAAACAAAATTGTCGAATTTGGGGCGGTTCCAACCCACATCAGATCCAATGCGTCCAATGCACCCCGAAAAAGTCACTGTTTGGTGTGGATTTTGGGCTGGCGGCGTCATCGGTCCATATTTCTTTGAGAACGACGTTGGCCAGGCCATCACCGTCAACGGCGAGCGCTACAGGCCGATGATTACCAACTTCCTTTGGCCTGAATTGGATGATACGGACACCAACGACATGTGGTTTCAACAGGACGGCGCTACGTGCCACACATCTCATGCCACATTGGACACTCTGCACGAGCGATTTGAGGGCATAGTCATCTCACGTGCAGGTGATGTGAACTGGCCACTGAGATCTTGCGATTTGACCCCGTTAGACCTTTTCTTGTGGGGTTTTCTTAAGTCGCAGATCTATGCGAATAAGCCACAAATCACAGCGGCCCTCAAAGCCAACATAACCCATGCCATCGGTCAAATTCAGCCTGATTTATGCGCTAGTCTTGGAAAATTAGACATTTTGGATGTGCACGACCCAAGGAAGCCGCGGAGGACATTTGCACGTTGTTATATTCCATACATAATGGTATCGATAGGCCTTTCAAACGAATAAAAAATTTCGTTGATATCTCGCACACACTTTGTTTTATTTAAATTTAAAGATATGAAGCGCTTAATGAAAGGCCCTTTAGTTTATTATGCAAAAAAAATTACTGAAAAGCATAGGTTACATCGCAGATGGCAAATAACGAACCACTCCAACGAGTAGTTTATACAACTACTCTCTAAAATTAAAACCACATGAGTTCAAACTATAATTTTTCCACCATGAAAAGGCACAGAATTTGTCCTTTGGAAAGCGACTAAAACATTAGATAACCACAAAATCGTATAACACCTCTACATCTCAATAATAATACTTGGGTTAGAAGAAAACAGAAAACAGTCTTTGCTTTTGCAAATCACCTAAAGGCTTTATTTCAAGTGTTTAACCCTAGAGCTACACAAGAAGAAAAAATCAATTAGTCGATACTTTAAATACTCTTTCCAAATGCTTCTACCAATTGAAAACTTTGAGGTTATTGAAATTAAGACTATAATTAAATCGAAACCATGCAAATCCATCTAGTTATGACATAATAATACCTAAAATACTTCAAAAACTACCAGAAAAAGGTTTCAAATCGCTTACTTATTTAATAAATGTAGTTTCAAAACTAAGATTTTTTTTCGGGAGCAATGGAAAGTTGCCACAATTATACTAATATGCGAATCTGGCAAATAAACAACATGTTACTTCTTATATACTAACTAGTGTCCACTAGTTTATACCTAACCATCAATTCGGCTTTTGAGAAAACCACACTACGATTGAACAAGTGCTGTCTTATTCCACATTATATAAGGTTTTGATAAAGTCTGATATCATTATTTAAAATTAAAAGCGCGGCACCCTAGGACTGCTATGAAATTCTGAAATTTTATCTAAATGACATATTTTCTTGTGAATTACCTAGAAGTCGTTTTTAATTTTGGTTGGAGTTCATCAAGAAAGCCATTCTTGTATCTTCTCTTTAAGGATAACCTACCACAACAAAACTGCAGCCACTGCATTTTCCGGCAATACAGCCATATTTTCATCAGATACTAACCTTAAGTCGCACCTCAAAATATTCACAAGAATTTACAGAAGATAAAAATGGTGTATGAAGGTCAATAAAAGTAAATCAGTGCAAGTGGTTTTAGTCCGCTCATATTTTTCAATAATAAACCAATCCAACAAGTATCTAGGATGTATTTAAACCAAAGAATAAAATGGAAGAAATATATATGGATAAAAATAAAGCAGTTGGTGTCAAAATTTCAGACCAATGCGTTTTTTGACTGCTTATTTTCTTACTCTTTCTAGTCTTGATATCTTATAAAATTACCGTTCATTTCCATCATTATTTTTCTGCTTGGTCCATCTTCACACTTTTACGCCATATAATGCTATGCTTTTATAATGCTATTGTAGGTGTTATATTTTCTTATTAAACAAATATCTTTATGCTGCCATCCTATTCAACGTTTTTATTCCTTTCTTTCCCTTTGTTATTTTCTAATTAATTTTTTTTGCCTCTTTTGCCCATCTTGTTTTATCCTTATATTTATTTATATCTCTTATAATTTTCTAATTCAAAGCTATATGTTTAGCCTGTTTTTCTCAAACTTTTATTTTCCGAGACATGTATTCCAAATTGTTTCCATTTATGCTAACAAAACCTGGTTGTCAGCTAATTTAAGGATGTAGAGAGTTTGCTCATTGTTTTTCATGTCTTAAAGCTATTTCATGTACACTACCGCTCCTGTAAGTATGGATACCAAATAAAAACTGAATTTACAAACGTTAATTTAAAAAACAATTTATTGTATAATATGCTACTATACAACACGTGAAAAACAAACAAACATCATTATAAACATTGAAAAAAATTAATTTGAATATTAAATATTTGTTTCGTCAAAAACGCCGTTCGCATTTAACACTGCTTTTACGATTCTAGGCATTCTTTTGATTAATTTTTTTATTTCTCTCCAGGCACTTTGAAAAGACCTACAAAGATAATTTTTGGACGTGGGACGCCTTTTTATTACCGTTCTGTCCAGCTCATTCTATAGCAACTTTATGTAGTTGAGGTTTGGACTCTGCGGTGGCCTAGTCATCAATTTCAGCATTTTTTATTATTTTTAGTTTGCTAGATAATCCATGCAAAGCATTTAAATATGTTTGGGATCGTTGCCTTGCATCATCACGAATTGCTTCCCAATTAATCGCAACCTAGATGTTATGGTGTGTCTGCTAAAAAACCTCCGTGCTTGGCAGTCATGAATCATCTTTTCAGTTTTAAAGCGACATGCGAAGATTCTCCGTTTCTGACTAAAAATTTCAAATTGGGATTCGTCGGTCCATAATACGTTTTGCCACCATTCACTTGTACAGGAAAGATACTTTCCTGCCCACTGCAGCCGTTTAATCTTTTCACTACGCCATATCAATGTTTTTTGGTCACAATATGACCATAAAGATTACCCTCCTGTAGACGCCGCGTACTGACTGATACTGTTTTACCACGTCCCCGGTTAAATTCCCCATCAACATCTAGGACAGGTAGTCTTCTATTTCGCTTACTCATCAGTCTGATAAATTGATCTTCTGCGTCGGATGTTATTCGTGCATGCATGCATGCATGCATGCAAGAATGAAGTCAGTGGATTTTATTCTTACAGGATATTGCATATTACACAAACTATTTACTTATTGTTGATGTTTAACAGATTCTTAGGTTTTTAGGTCTTAGAATTTACTACCAGCAACACTAAAATAGACTTATATAAAATTTCTATAATTATTCAATATCTACTCTAAGGTTTTTATGTACCAAAGGCTGCATATAAAAAAGTAATACAAATCTCCCTTTTTTATGATACAATGCCTGGACTTTAATATTATTTGATCTGTTTTTTATCATTTAGGTCGAAGTGTATTCAGTTTCCCCTAACATATACAAATAGTTAGATGAATTTATTTGGTGTGCGTCATGTTTATACAAATTAATATATCCTGCTATATAATTTTGCTTGTTAATTTAAATCACGTACTTAATTATAACATATAATGTTCTAGAATTGATAGAGTCTTATCATAACATATGATAGCGCTGATTATAATTAGGTACATCCTCATTAATAACCATCCAGCCATAAATCCTCATTCACGGGAATTACGATAATAATTGGCCTAATGAGAAATTTTAATTGCCTATAGCGTATTCCGCCCGCCAGGTACCGCGCACTAAATCACACGGACGGCCTTATCCGGCGGGATGCTTCGGGCGCAGCCCTTAAAAACGCGGACTCGCGTATCAGGTTTGCGTTGACACATCTCGCAGCCTGCCGGCGCATGGGAACGCATCAGCCGGCCCATTTGCTTAAGAAAAAACCCATTTAGTTTTTATTTCCGAAAGGGTCGACTACTGTCTTCCTGTTAATGTATGCATGCCCTTGCATGTGATTACAAAGATGGGCGGCTGCCGCTGCGCTTATTATGCTCGCGCACATAATAGCCGTTTGTTGGCCGTGAGAAGGCGACTGCGACAGTATTTCGGCCGGAATTAGGCATCGCGGATTTGAGGCGGTTGGAGCGGTGGCTGGCACAAAGGCTGAAAATTCAATAGAACTTGTTATGCAATTAGAATACTTGATTGCATTACCTTAAAATAACTTTGGGGGCTGCCGTTACCCTTAGACCAAACTGCATATTTCGAGGAACGATTGCTAATAGTTCAAATTTTTAAACAGAGAAGATAAGTTATATTTCGCTAATTACTAAAAGAACAGATAAATATCACAAAAAACAAAACATAGTAATGAAAATATCATACCAATAGATTATGAGAGACACTCAATTATAAACAGAAAATTATTATTTCTATAAAGTGTTTTGATGTGATTGAACCCAAATGAGTGACACAAAATATTTAAATCTGATTAGACAGCTTAGTACTTTACAAGGTACAAATTGATCTTTGAAGAATGGAGGCTTCAAAGTAAAGGAATTCGATCGATTAAGTTTGATGGATTATTCAGGGCAGGTAGAAACTCCCTTCAAGTCAGGTGCTAACAGGTTGCTATAGAAAAGGTGTCTGCCTATCAATAGACCCAAACAGTTCGATCACCTCGACCATTATACCGACCATCCCAAGCACCCTTCGATACGCCGCATCCCACTTCTGTTTACCTTTAGGTGTTTGTTTGGACTTTCACCTTCGGCGGCTGCTCAAAAGATTCAGGACGTGGGTAATAATGACACAGTAGCAAATTAAATTTTTCTCCGCCCACCATTAAGCATTCCGAGGAACTCGAGAAAAGCCTTATCAGGGATTAGCGCCCGGCCGCGCAGTGCTCGGGCGGATTGTCTGGTAATCTTCAGATAATGAGGAGCTTTGCTCTCGGTAGTCGGCGGTAATTGCGGAGCGCGCCATTGTAGCGGCGCTCGTAAAACTGTAGCGCTGATCGCAAGTGCCCGCTCAACAAGTGGTTCAAATTCCGGCAAATTAATTTGGGAATTCGCCGTTACAGACTGGGCCCGTTCGGGCAACGGCTGTGCATATTTAATTCGGTCTTAGTTTCAGGGCAACCAGTTGTGCGCGCCACAATGGGGCCCGCCAAGCGCCGCGCGGATGGTCCGCGATCCCAGCCGTGCAACCGCCGTATGCAGATCGCGTTTTTTCATTAGACGCCTGTAAGTGATACCGGGACGTATGCAAATTCCGTGCGAGTGCTATTCAATCCCGTGAGTAATTGTTACGAATGTTAATTTTTTACTTCAGCCAAACAATGGGCCAGGGCAGAAACGTCGATGCGATTTCAGACCCCAGCGGCTCGGGAGCGATAGGACAGGATATGCATATGTGCCATTGAAGGTTCTCATATGATGCAACTGATTACTATTTGATATAACGATCTTCCTTTCCCACTACAGCAGATTATGTGTATGTGTAGGTTACATAAACATTACGCTTAAGATTTCATACTGCATTATTGACAACATAATGAATAAAATACATTGTTCAACAAACATCACTAAAAAGTTGCTATTTTTATTTTTCACATACATAAAATTTTGCATTTACGAATATCTTCTTTAATGCTGCAGTTACTTGCTCAAAATCAGTCTTAATAATCACGTTTACAAATTTGAAAGTACACCAAGTTAAAAAATATTGCTTGTTAACCATTTTATTGAAACCAATTTCCAACTTAGAAAATTCAGTTTAATAAAAATCTTAAAACTTAATTTTGTTAACCGATTAATACCCAGTGATCTATTTGTAGATCATTTGGTTCTTTTGTGGTTGAATGATTTACGTGTTTGTTTCTATAGCCACTCAAGGGCGAGCCATTGGCTAAACTAATTATATTTTGCATTCTTTACTAAATTTTTTAAGCAGTTAAATATTTAAATTTGTGTTTCACGTGCGTTGTCAATATTATATTAGAGTAACAAAAAATAATAGCCCTCGCCAATTCGATCACTGGCATTTTTACGGCCCAGCTCGACTCAGGCTGCAATAAATGAGTACCTGGAAGTCGTCAAACTCTGGGGTAATAATAGGCGGTCGGTACGTAGTGCTAGCCACGTTACTACCCTTGTGTACCGCTCTAGAATGTAGCAGATTTATCCTGTTACGACCCCTATAGGCCTTCGGGCCTGCTACGGGGAACTAATTACTAAGTAACAATGTTGATTGCATATGTTTTCAATAAACTGCGGGGGCGACCACAGTGGGAACTATTGCGGCTGTCCACATCATCTCAAACTCCTACAATAACGCACCAAAGCTCAAACTACAGCCCCTAAAGCCACCAACATTAGAAACATTTTATCACAACCGGCGACAAGACTTTTACAGACAAGGTTAAAGCAATGCAAACCTCAACGCTAACCTGTCAACCCCACCCAATAACCGGTATCTTCCCGTTTAGTGCGTTCCTGTTTAGTACGTTCCCGTTTCGTGCGTTTTGGGGTTTTACCCGTTTTAGTGCGTCGAGATTTCGCACCCTGATTAAGTAAGTTGTTAGTTCCCGTTTCGTGCGTTTTGAGATTCCTACCTATTTTGGTGACGTTTTGAGGGCTAAGATTTTGCACGTTGATTAACTAGTGTCAGTTTGTTGAAAACAAATTTTGAAACTGCAGCTATACAAGGTATTCGGAACATATTTCCAAATTCGACACTGAAAAGCTGCAATTTACACTTCAACCAATGTTTACGACGGAAAATTCAGCAATTGGGTATCGCCTGTTTATACCGGGATGACGAAGAGATTGGCAAACACGTGAGAAAACGTACTTTATTAGCGCTTTCAGGAGCAAAAGATAAAGGCTCGATACATATTATAAAGTCTTCTCCCCAAACACATGATTAAAGGTTTTAATGATTACTTCGTGGAACACTGGCTGCAAAATGATGTGGTTGTGGAACTTCATCTTGCTCCACATAAAAGGACTAAGAATTACCAAGACACAGGCCAACCTATTTAACAATTGTAGTAGATTATAAAGAAAGACGGAAATTTATAGGTCAGTGTTTGAGTTATCTTGCATATATTGTTAAATTGTGATATTTATGTTTTTTATTACAGTTCAATGTTTTTGTAATGTTTGATTTAGAAGTATTTTTATTACGTTAATTATAATATAATAACAAATAAGTTGCGATGGAGCGAAATTTTTTGCTACAAATACGACCCGGAAACAAAACGTCAGAGCGAAGAGTGGCACACCGCACAATCACCCCGTAAAAACAAGGCCAGAATGTCGAAATCTAAAGTGAAATTGATGTTGATTGCGTTTTTTGACCGTCGTGGCATTGTCCATAAGGAGTTTGTACCTCCTGGACAGTCTGTAAATGCAAGATTTTACGTGGAAGTGCTCACACGGCTGCGAAATCGGATCACATGCGTGCGACCAGACCTGGTGGGGAAGTGGAAGCTCCACCATGACAACACGCCGCGCCACGGCGCATGGATTGTGAGGGATCTCCTGGCCAAATTCGACGTTTCCACGTTGCCTCACTCCCACCCTACAGCCCTGAAGTGGCACTGCCGGACTTCTTCCTGTTCCCCCGGATCAAGAGGCAGCTCAAGGGGCATCGTTTCGACTCGGTGGAAGCAGTCCAAACGGCAACGACGAGGGCGCTGAACAGCATCCCGGAAGACGACTTCCAGAAGGCCTTCACGACCTGGAAGGCTCACTACCAGAAGTGGGTGGATGCCCAAGGGGCCTATTTTGAATAGTATTAAGTCGATGTACCAAAATGTTCATTAAATATTTTAAAAGAAATCAGTCCTACTACTTTTGGATACCTCCCTGTAAGTACAAACATCCCTGACATCCGTAATCTAAATATTAAAATGACGTCAATTCAGATTACATTAGACGACAACAATACTATGACTATATCTAGCGCATACAGACAACCAAATAAAACATTAACGTTAAACATACCCTATGGGGATGTATAGCATCCACTGAGAATAAAATTTCGCAACAGGCAACTCCTTCCAAATCATCGCACCGGACAAGTATACGTATTATCCTTACCGCATCAATCATGAGCCCGATGTATTTGATATTGTTCTGCAAAAAAACTTCAGCAAAACACTTTATCAACAAGTTATAACTGAATTCAATTCAGATCACCTCCCCGTCCTAATGTCCTTCACAAACAACTTAGCATTAAAACAACAAAAACCCAAAATTATAAATGCCAAAATGAAATGAGAACTATTCGAAGAACTCTTGGATAGTATAATAACCAATCCCTCAAACATACAAAGCAACCAAGACATTGACTCTTCTATTGACAACCTCACAACAATGATCGGTGACAGCGCACGACAAGCTTATACACCAACACGTATAACTGCTTCCCCTGACTACAATGACCTACCGAGGTACATAATCAATCTAATCAATGAGAAAAGCAAACTCAGGCGCGAATGGCAACAAACCGATTAAACAATTTTTTCCACAGGTATCAAAAGAGAACTAGACATACTCCGAATTAACACCCACAAACATCACATAGCTATCTTCAGTCCAGAGGATAAAGGACTATGGAAAACTACAAAAAGATTCTAAATCAAAGAAATAAACTGCCTACACTCACTAATGAAGAAAAATGTTCACTCCACTTTCGATGAAGAAAAAGCCTCTGCCTTCACTTCACATTTAGCAGTAATCTTTACACCCGCCATTATCTGTTCTCCCACACACCTCAACCACGTGATAACGTTTATTTAAACAATATTTTAAAACCATACATAATTCACCCAATATCTCCAAAGAAACTCAAACACTATATTGACTCACTATCACCTAAAAGTCTACCGGCTACGACCTTATTCCTAACTCCATCCTTCAGCATCTCACTAAGAAAGCTCTATCTCACTTGAGCTCAATCTTCAATGCTTGCTAAGATTAGGTTACTTTTCTCTGGTTTGGAAGCACCCCCAAATACTAATGTTTGGCAAACGAGGCAAAAACAAAACCAAAGTCAACAGCTATAGACCCATAAGTCTGTTAACCACGCTCCAAGCTGCTAGAAAAACTAATACTGGATAAATTAACTACTGCACTCGACAAACTCAACACAATCCCAAATCCACTAGTTTGGATTAAAAAATTCCATTCCACATGCCACCAACTGCAGAGAATCGGCGAACACGGCTTTTAAAACAAGCAATACATCACGGCCTTATTTCTTGGCGAAACACAGGACTTCGACAGAGACTGGCTTGAAGGCCTAAAAAAGAAAATCCTGGACATAAGTCTACCACTCTATCTCAAAGCCATCTTATTCTCGTTTGTGGAAGACTGAATCTTTGCTGTTCGAGTAAATTCAGCACTTTCGGAAACCAAGACTATCCATGCTGGTGTCCCGTAAGGCAGCATGCTCGGCTCAACCTTATTCTGCATCTATACATCTGACCTGCTCAATACTACAGCAACTCTGGCCACCTTCGCTGATGATACAGCAATTTTTACCCAAGCAACCTCTCTGTATGAAGCCATACTAGCATTGCAACAAGCTACAAACCAAATTTACCGATGTTTCCAACAGTGAAACACCCAAATAAACCCCGAAAAATGTCAAGCTAAAGACTTCACGTTTAGAAGAGTTACAAAACCACCAGCCTACACATTATAATACTCCAATACCCTGGAAATTACACAATTCCCTAGTTAAATACCTGGGCATCCATCTGGATACACGACTCAACTATAACTTTCATATTAACCAGAAACTACTTCAAGGTTATACCAGATTCAAGCACCTATTCTTAAAATCTTAAAAATTGAATATGCAATCCTCCTCTGCAGAAGCCTCTTACGTCCGTTACTCCTGTGTGGATCACCAATATGGTGTAATACATCTACAACCAACATAAACAAACTACAGAGATACCAGAAAAAAGTACTGCGGATTGCAGTCAATGCACCCAACTGCCTCCGAAATACTTAACTGCACTACGAGCTTGGATTTATAACTGTTGATGACTACATTAAAATGAGTACCAAAAAATTTATAACCAATTCTAATGCGTGTCGTGGCGCGCCTCATCACAAACTATTTCAAACATAGATCTACATAAGACTCAAATGGCGTATACCACAGAATATAATATCAACCGACATCACAAACCACTGACGCTGCTATTGTGAAGTGTTCATCGAGACAGCCAAATAGTCTTCTTACCTTAGTCCACATCAAGTATATCATATGTAACATCCATCCTATGTATAACCATGTAATTGTTGATCTGGCAATAGCATCAAAAAATGTTTTTATGGAATAATTGGTTGATAATATTAAAGTTATAAGGATATTTTAGAAAAAAATTTTAATTACATTCGCTAAAACTCAGTGATTCGTTAAGAGAACGCTGGGTATTTGTATTGTCGTTTTTGAATCACTTTTATAACAAATTTGTATTATTTGTAATATTTTAACATAAACAGAGGTCTCTTTAAAAGCTTGGAAGAAACTACTTTTTCAGTAAAATTAAAGCTAATATCGTTTTGATTCTACCAGAAGTGGGAAAACTTACAGACCAAGATAAAGTTTCTGATTACTAAATTGTTGTTCTAAACGAAAACGCCAAACAACCAAAGACATCGACATCTGCTAGTTCTAGAAAGAAAGAAAAATGGACACATAATGGACATATAAACGAACTGGAAAATAAGACCGTACCAATACGGTTTCGTACAAAGTGACGAAGGTATATAGCACATTCAAAAAATGTTGAAAGGAATATAAAAGAAAAAAGTCCTTTGGTGTATTGTGAACAATTTTGCAGCGACCAGATGATTGTATTTAACAGAAATAACATGTTATGCAGAAGGAAAAAAAATCTATTCTCTCGCCAGCAGTGATCAACACATACTATATATTTATGGGTGGTGTGGATCAGCATTTGTTTTTTGAAAAAGATCATATATCCATAAAATGGAAAATAGAATTGGGGCCTCCTAACAAGAATCATTAACATGCGAACTTTACAGAAAAGTGTAGCAAACACCAATTCCTATAAGAGAATTTTGATAAGCCATTTCCGTACATTACTAAAAACTAGGACAAGGATCTAGGGGTACCAACTAAAGACATATTTCTGCGTTATTAATATCAAGAACACACGTTCGTCAAGATGTAATAATCTGGTTACAAAAAGGGAGCACCAAAAATGCTGCCAATATTCAAGTTGTAAAGGAAGACCATTGAATCTTCATTCATACTGCTGTGAACACATTAGCAACAAAAAAATGGGATCAGCTTTTATACATTTTTTTGATCATGTCTGCACTATAAACAAATTTTTTTAAAAAAAGGACAAAGAAGATTTAACTAAATTTGTGACAGTTGCAATTTAACAACAATAAAATACATATGAATAAATGTTAGCAGAATTGGTTTATACAAAGTTTGACAGAAAAATAGTGAGATAACACCCTCTCTCTATATTTAACATTTAGTGTAACCCTCGTCATACATTTAGTACAAGTTTAAATTCGTTACTTTGGTGTACGATTGTTGAGAGTGTCTAAAAGTGAGGTGCGTTACAAAAATAGACCGACAAAAGTTTGAGTGACGTTGTGCTATCAAATTCTAAATAAATCTGCCACTGTGATTTATAAGAAGTTACAAAGGACTTACAGAAAACACTTTTTATACAGGACCCAAGTGTTCAGATGGCACAAAGGTCTTTTAGAAGACCGAGAGGAAAATAAAGACAAACTTTCTGTGAAAAAACTTTCAATCTGAAAACGAATAACATAGTAAAAAGGATGTCTGTTTATGTTAAGAATAATCAGTAGTGAGATACATTTGAACCGGTTTAATGCAAGACTTTGGCATGGAGCACTAAAATTTAGCTCTTGTAACTTCTTTTTATTAAGTCCGAATGAAAATTGGAAAGGGTACTTTGGAGAATTATCCAAAAACTTCTAGAAGTAATGAAAGAAATGCCCCCAAGGTTATTTGACTATCCAAAGAAGGCGTTTTGAAGAGAATTGATTTGAATTACTAAAAATAATTAAACTGATGGTTAGAAGAAAATCAGTGTCGGTATTTTCTGTCAATCTTTGTCAATGCATTCTAGTTTAAATTATTATTTAAATACAAAAACATCAAAAGCAAACAACGCAATCGATCACACATCGGCCTTGCAACTTTTCTGCTCTTTCTATCGCTATACAATTCGATCAGTTATGTACGAAAGGAGGCAGTAAGTATTTCTAAAAGTTTTTTCAACATTTTAGAATACTGGTGGTAGTCACTTGGGCCTAGATCTAGACTGGTACCTTTCAACTACCTGTTGCCAACTTGGCAGTTCTGAAATCTAGCATTACCGTGTTGATGGATGGCTGAATGTCTGCTGCAATTTTGGCATCCTTCGAAAACTCTTTAGAGCATCTTTATGTAAGGCTCATAACATTTTTGTATAATATGGAGCTCTCAAAAGAAGATATTAGATTGCTATTCTAATTTCAGTACAAATTAAACTCGAACATTAGTGCTTTAAAAGCTGCTCAAAACGCTCGCAAGGTGATTATGATAATGACATGCCGTATGCTGGCTAACGATCGACATAATTCTGAAATAATCAACAACTGGAAAATTACACTTTGTTGCAAAATTATTGCAACAATCTATTACTTTGATTATGCGTGACTCCATAAAGGTGTAATATTTTTAAAATGATCTATAGCTCTCATGCATGATAAACGGCCACTGTCACTAGCGTGGAAGAAGTGTGACTCTTGTGTTGTTATGTGAAACTAGATAAGGCATAAAATTACAGGTAACTATTAAAACAAAAAAAAAATTACATACATATTTTATTAAAATATAGTGTTTATAATAATACAACGAAATAATATAATATTTAAGAAACTTAAAAGTCTCTCAAAAACCATATATATCTGTTGACTGCAATAAGTTACTTCATTCCTCAGTCTATTCATTTCACAACTGTTTTTAATTGACAATCATCAGTTTTTTAAATTTCTTTTGTAATAGAAAAACAACTTCTCAAACTTTTGAGATGTTTCTAAATCTCATTCTTTTATGCGTTCGCATGCTTCACTGTGTTTCTGAATTTGATAGCAGGTCTGTTTCAGATATATCAATTCAATGTTAATATAATAAAAACAGTTTGCGCGGCTAAGATGTAATCTAGAAGCCGATGATTGTGTATAGCAATGCGCATGCGTGAATGAGGACTTAGATAAGTTGACAGCTAGATGCCAGCGAGTGAGCAACAAATGCATCAAATGTTATTCGAAACTGCTATATTGGTCCGCAGAAACGATTTGGATGATTCAGAGAAGGCGCGATGTAAATGAGAGATTGGCGGGGATCTGTTGTTAGTGATTCTCGTTTTGGGAAATCAGCAACGAGCAGAACATCAAAAAATATTGAACGTGCGCGAGCTAACATTAACACGGACCGGCGACTGAGAGTTCAAGAACCAGAAGATAAACAAAAGGTTTGAAAATTAAAACTAATGAAATTTTGACATAAAACGTGTCGAGATAAAGTTCATTCTACAATTACTAATACCAGATCAGAGGTGCTATTGTGGTGCAGTTGCAAATAATTTGCTTCAAATTGTAACCAATAAACCTGATTTCTGCAAAAAGGTTATAAGCGAAGTTAAAATGTGGGTCTACGACTACGATGCGTCCCAATGGAACTTCCCTTGTTTGATTCTCCCAAAGGAGGTGCGTACAAGTCTCAGATGGAAGAAGTGTGTGAGTTTTAAAGGCCGTATAAATGATTATTAGATTTTATAATGTTTTTACTAAACTTTTTGTAATATGTGGCTTGATAATTTGGGAATAGGCTACGTAAAATATATCTTAGTTTGTTTATTCTCTTTACATAGCCATATCAATCTAAATGATTTTTTTGTGCACTTATAGGCACAGCAGCCTCAAGGGCTTATTGTGCTACTAACATGCACTTAATGCTAAGACATTCACACACACCCGTGGGTTGAGCGATACTCGAACTCGCGCGCGCCTTTTAGAAGACAGAGCCAACTGGTAGAACCATCTGAGCCACCGCGTCCTCATCTAAATGGTTACTCTAAAACATTGTTTTTATTTACTTAGCTGTATTATATTTAAGTTATTTATTATTTATTTATTTAAAACATACATTCTCGTGAAGTGTTTTCAATACCTTATTACTGATTTATTATTTTTTATTATATTATTATATAAAATTTTTTAAACAATCTTAATATCGTTGAAAAGTTGTAACGCATTTTAAACAGAAAAAAATTTCTTATGTAGGAAAGGAATCTATCTGTAGTATGACGCTTTATTTTTATGATACGTAGTAACGGTTGAGTAGCTTTATTCTGTAATTTAAGCATACATATATGTGTAAAAATGTATCAGTATAGTTTGGAGGAGTAAGTATTTATTGATCGTACTTACTGGAAACCAGAACTAATAAGGTAATTCCTGGAGAATTTTAAAGGTCATCATTCGTTGAGCAAGTTTAGCTTTTGGCCCTTGTTGAAGAAAATATAAACTAAAAGAATTTTATTAGACTCACCATGCAGAAAGTTGTCTACTACTTAATGTTCACAGAAATAGGGTTTTCTAGAAAAAACTTTATTATTAAAAGAACTTGACCAAGTCAAAGGAATGCCGTATTGTTAATAATTATTGATATTTATTCAGAGAAATTTGAATATTCTAGACTACTTGTGCTTCTAGGATAATTCTAATTTTTTCTGTTGACATATTAATTTTCAAAATTTCCCGTATTTGAATAAGAACAAAGTTCCATACAATATATGAAACGTCATTCGTTCAGAAAAAAAATGTTTGGCGTGATGTGTCTTGGTAAAATAATGG
The DNA here is from genome assembly GCA_036346155.1 of Sinelater perroti. Lineage (NCBI taxonomy): Eukaryota > Metazoa > Arthropoda > Insecta > Coleoptera > Elateridae > Sinelater > Sinelater perroti. The sequence continues at coordinate 10,174,302 of JARFIY010000024.1, forward strand.
TTTTAGGCTTCTATAGCTGAAAAGGAATTAAATTGGTGCGAACGTCCGTCGTGACATTCAACTCGAGAACTACTGAACCTAAAGACACAAGACCCGTATCGGGTTCACATTCGCAAACTGGCATAGGTGGGATGTCCTATAACAATGCAGTAAGGGTTTGTAGTGCACTCAGCTTCCAATATATCATTCCTTATAACTTTTGATCAAAGCAGCTTCCAAGCTGGAGGCCACCTTCTATTTCTGTCATATCTGACATCTGTCAAGCCTTATATTTTTGATCTGTGATAGATAGAGACATAATGTTTTCAGTAATCAACTAAGGACCATAAGTCAAGTTCAGACGCCAAAAATCAGCCTGATCGGAAAATCTCGGACCGGTTTAATCGGAAATGACCGCAAATTTTTGTTTATGTATAGAAGCCCCGGACATCAGTGGAACCGGAGTTCCACGTCTGTACTTGTTATTTTCTACAAAACAACCATTATAACATCTGCACATATGGAAGTCTAACATCCATGTAAATCAATTAAACGACAAAAAACCTTTTATTGAATATTTTCAAGAGAAAGTGACATGTCATGTACTAACAAGCACAGAAGTTTTCAATGCATTTTGGCCAGCGCTTTCCTTTGATTATTTTCTATAGAGACATTTGAAAGGAGAGTATACCACATAAACCACATATAACCACAGACACTTTAAAATCAATCAACACCGAAGAAATTCAGGCAGGGGTAGAGGACATACTAGTAAGGAATTTTTAAAATATAGTGCACTCTTATTTAGATAAAAATGGCGACCACTTCCAGCATGTTATGGCATTAAATTGTTTACAAAATAGAATTAGTCTTCTTTAAAGTAAAGTCACTAATGTTATTATGCTACGTTTGATAGCAAGTGGGTCAGCTGTAAAAATCATAGTTAATTAATTGTATCTGTTTAACTTTAGGTTATCATTTCTGATATTAACAGATTGCTGCAAAAGTTCTGTTCGGTTTATTACGATATTTCTATTTTTCCATTGATTATGTTCAGCTATAAGACAAGATTAATAATCAAAGCATTCTCCATCGACCTCGATAAACGTCTGTCACTCGGGTAATAGGTAAAATTCGAGCGGGTCTGAACGAAATAGGGGTGTCAAAATTTGTCGCACTTATTCTACATTCTGGACTACAGGTGGTAATGGCTTGGAGCTGGTATGGACTGTATAGTCAATGCTCTAACACCTCTTTGTAAACTTCGCAGTGTAAAGTTTTGTATTGTCGAGTCTATGAATAATTTGACCCCCACGATTTATCAGATGTTTCATTCAGAACTCGGTCAATCGTCGAATAGTGGAAATCATACTTGCCAACCGGCATCCAGAACGCTTTTAATCGCTCAAAATTTCTTCTCCCTCCTTAAACTTTATGAACTAACGTCTACCAACTACACATCAACAATACTATCACCATAAACTTTGCAAACGTCTCGGGTAGCTTCTAAAGTACTTACCTTTGGGTTCAATTTCAATTGAATTGGAGTAGCAGACAAATGTCTTCTTTTGAGACCTCCATTCTATAAAAAAAGTGAAATCATTTATCGAAAAAGTCCTGAAATTTCACTCTAAATTCCAACACTCGGTAGCAAAATTAAAAGTTAAAATAGTCCAGACAAAGCAAAGGCTCAAATTAACATACAAAAAGAGCCAAATAATATGCTTTGAGTGCAAATACAATTGCATGGTCATAATTTCGCATAAAATTAAAAATAAAATTTTTCGGACATTAACGTTCACAGCAAATGCACAAAATAAGCAAAATTTAAAGTGTATAACTACAAATTTTATTGTGCAGAATCTTTGTTAGATTTTTAATCATGTAAAAAATTAGGGAGAATAAGAATTATTTTAAACAAATGTCAATGAATCTTAAATAAATGGTAGACTATTTTTCATGACAACTTTTAGAATTGGTAACTGTTGTAATGAGTGACCAATTTTATTCAGCTAGGTTGCTTTACAATTATGTTCTACTTTTATACTGTTGAAATTTTGTTTCAAAAATTTCACAATGAACTAAGTGTAAGATAGTCAATTTTAGCTGTAAGCGCTAGAAAGAATTAAATAGTTAAGTCATAAGCTGTCCATGAAAAAATATAAATACAGATAAGGAATGCGAGTTAAGGAAAACAAATAAAAGAAAAAATTGTAATAAAAATAAAAAATTGAAAACCGCAGTAAAAACCAGAAGTTCTTAAATATTTAAGATGTTTAGTATTTTTCTTTATATTTTTTATAGTTTTATAGTCACCTCATTTATCTTATGCGCTACTTCAGAAATTCTTGCTTACAATGCCAATCCAATGTAAAATAAGTAACTTTCCGAAATAGTGATAAAAGTCGTAATTTTAAGGAGATACAATCAACTGAAACTAACAGACCTAATTAGGAACTTAATAAATTACCATATGTAAATGTTAACTACAATTTATAAATTAGAAAATAATCAAACCACAAAAGTTTATCTACAAGCAACAAGCAGCAGAAATAAACGTTAGTTCAACATTTCTATTAACTTTCACTGCAGGATGCATTTTAAGTACCTCGAGTTGTGCTATCAGATATCTTTGTTTCTAAACAGGCAGCAAATGGGTGCAGGTGCGATTGATTTGAAAAACAAATTTTTATTTCTATTAGTGGTGGTACACTTGAAGGAAACGTGCATCCGTGTATGTGCTGGAGAATTCTAATGCACATGTGGTGGCTCAGATACCTTTGAATGGTACTGTGGCGTAAGTTGTTAATTGGTGAATAACTAAACTGTTCTAACTGTGCTTAAAGACTGAAGGTTGTTTTCGCAATTCAGCATAACTGTAAATACGCGATTATTATCGCAGTCCCTAATTATTATGAATACGAATTACTATTAGTGTTGACCTAGAAATACATAAATTTCTATTAACTTTTTGTTAAAGGTTTATTGTCTTATGTAGATAAGACTTTTAAAATACATATATTAGATATAATCATGTTTTAGCGTCTTTACGACACGTTCCTAAAATTTGCACACCAAGAGGAAGAAAGAAATAATTTTTGATTCATTATAGTATTTTTATTTATTGTTTAATTAACTGTAACCTTAATTAAATATTTAATGATTGTGGAAGTTAGTCTAACATGGAAACAAGCCACAGTGTAAGTAAACGTTTTACACCAAATTAAAGTTGCTGATTTCAGAATGTTATCAATGAATGACACGTTATATGTGGCTTTATCAACTTTATATGCAAGAGGGAGGTTCTAATAAGCCCTATGTTAATTGTATTCTAATTTTGTTGCTTACGGCAACTGAAAGCTCAGAAATATCTAGACATAATCCATTCAATGTTTCAATAGCTTTTTCATAAAATATAATATCTATTACGTCATGGGGCTGCAATGGATAAAAATTTTAGATGATACTAGGTGTGCTGCTCAAATTACTTAAAACTTTGTTGGTCAAATAAATTAAATCATCTATTAGAATTGTTCATTTTATTAAACAGGCAGATTTAGTTTAATGCTAAACTTTAAATTTGAATTAAATTAAGTTTGAGTGTTATTAGTATTAATAGGCCTAAATCGCTACATCTAAGTCGCCCGGTAAATTTAAGAACTAAGAAGATTTCGAAGCTGCTAAATTCAAAAAACTAATATGTGCGTAAAAAAAGCGAAGACATCTTAGTTACTGTTCAAATTATCAAAAAAGTGTAACAGTAAAAAGCAGAAAATGCCGAAGAGAAACGAGAAGCAACAAGTTTGAGCAAAGAAATGTCGTGGAAGGTTGTTCGGTGATTTAATTTAAACGAAACTCTTTGTCTTCTTATAGATGACGAAACATGCGTCAAAATGGGCAATAGTACTTTACCTGAGCCTCAATTTTACAATATCGTTGTGGAACAATGTGCACCTGATAATGAAAAAAGAACTAAAATAGATAAATTCTTGTATGGCAGACCATATGCTCTTGTGATCTTGGAAACCCCGCATTTTTTGCATGTCGTGCAATTGGAGGTGAAGTAAACCGGAAAAAATAGAATAGATACTTCTATATGGTAAGCACAATATTTCTCGATTACTATGACCAGACTTAGCATCTACCCACTACTTCGGCGCGACGCTTTAGCTTTTGGATTCTGAAAATATTCATTTTGCGAAGAAACTTTTACTACAGCTCTCTTGGCCGTTTCTCACACCCTAGACGCTACTTCTTTTGATCTAACTAGTCCTCTTCTATAAGGTTTCTTCTTCTCATATCTTCTTGCACCTATTTGAACTATGATTCTTTCGGCCTGCCTCTTCTCCTTCTTTCTTCCGTTTTCTATTTTAAGTAGTCATGCGAATGTGTCCGTACAAGATTAATCTCTTTCCTGGTGTTTTGATGAACGTATCTATTCATCTAATGGGTGTACAAATAAGTTTCCGCCGTTTTCAAAAGATGGCGCCACCTATAAGATAACATCGAAATTGTCAGCTGTAAAAAGTCGTATAGTATATGTTGACATCTGGCAACAGTATAACCTTTTAATATATCTGACTTTTTGCTAGCATCACTTAGTTTTCATCGTGTTAAGATGTCAAGTTTTGAGCCAAATAAGCGTCATTTGCGGGAATTGCTAATTTACTTCTTTAATTTAAAGAAATCTGCAGCTGAGGCGCATAAGCTACTCGTAGAAGCATACGGTAATGTTAATTTGAGTGAGAGAAGTTGTCGGGAGTGGTTCCAGAAATTTAAAAGTGGTGATTTTGACGTGGAGGACAAAACACGTAGTGGAAGGCCCAAAGTGTATGATGACACAGAATTGGAAGCTGTATTGGAGGAATATCGGTGCCAAACGCAAGAAGAACTTGCACAAGAGTTAGAAGTGAATCAGCAAGCTATTTCACAACGTCTCAAGGCCCTAGGTATGGTTCAAAAGCAAGGAAATTGAGTTCCTTACGAACTGAAGCCAAAAGACGTCGAGCGTCGCTTATTCGCTTGCGAAAAATTGCTCAAAAGGCAAAATCGCAAAGGATTTCTGGATCTAATCGTGACGGGAGACGAAAAATGGATCCACTACGACAACCCAAAGTCATGGGGTAAGCCCGGGCATGCCTCTACTTCGATGGCCAAGCCAAACATTCATGACAAGAAGCTAATGCTGTGCATTTGGTGGGATCAGCTTGGAGTAATCTATTACGAACTACTCCAACCTAATCAAACCGTCGCCGGGGACGTTACCAACAACAACTGATGCAATTGAGCCGAGCATTGAAGATTATACGTCCACAATATGTCAAAAGCCATGATAAAGTCATTTTTTAGCATGACAACGCTCGGCCACACGTTGCAAAAATCGTAAAGGAAACGTTGGAAGCACTGAATTGGGACGTCCTACCCCACACGTCGTATTCACCAGACATTGCTCCTTCAGATTACCACCTATTCCGGTCGATGACTCATGATCTGGCTGAGCAGCACTTCACTTCTTACGAGGAATTGAAGAAATGGGTCGATTCATGGATCGCCTTAAAAGACGAGCAATTTTTTAGACGGGGTATCCACTTGCTGCCCGAAAGATGGTCAAAAGTAGTAGAAAGCGATGGGCAATATTTTGAATGACATTACTTGTACCTTTTTTTTACAATAAATTCTTAATTGTTTATAAAAAAACGGCGGAAACTTATTTGTACACATAATACTAATTTCAGTGTTGTGTATATATAATATGATTTCGATACTCTGCATCCTCGCCTCAAAAAGTTCATTTTTACCACCTCTAGTTCTTGCTTATCTCGTTTTGTGATGGACCACGTCTCCACTCCGTATAAAAGTATACTCAGTACCACCATATCTAGTATCCGAGCTTTAGTTTTATTTCTTATTTCCTTTGAGAACAACAATAAGCTTAACTTTTGTGTCGCCCGTTTGGCTTGAATCATTCTGTTATTAATTTCTCTTTTATGGTTCCCAGATAGTTATATTCTTTGCATGTTCTTATCACTTCTCCATTAATATTCAGGTCATTTCCTTGTCCTCCTGTCGCTAAATATTTTGTTTTTCCATAATTTATCTTTAGGCTGTTTGTATAATTCTGCTAGTTTTCTCACCATGTAATCGATCATACTCATCTCCAGCTATCAGGACTTGATCATCTGCAAATGATAGAGTGTGGATGCTTTATTGGTCTCTTTTTTACTAATTTGTTGGCATGTTCTTTTCCATTTATTTAGAATATATTTTAAAACTAATTTAAACAGAGTTGAGAATAAGCTACATCCCTGTCGCATTTTTTATTAGTTTTAAAGGCTGATATTTTTCTTCTTAGTTTAATTGTATTTCGTTGATTTTTGTACATTGCCTTTATTATATTTATATATTATTTTTTGATACCAGCTCTTTTTATTATTTCGAACAATTGTTAGAAGGGGGCAGTATCGTAAGCTTTTTTGGGGTCTATGAATATTAAATGAGTTTCTAAATTATTTGCTTTTCTTTAGTCCTTCCCTATGTTTATTTCTTTCTCTAATCTCTTTCTAGTTATCTATCCTTACAGTTTACTAGTTGACCAGTACACTTATTCCTCTGTAGTGTTTAAAACTTTTCTTAGATCTTTTTTTGTGGATTGACGTTGAAAATCTTAACTTCCAGATATTTAAAAAGTCGTCCATATCAATTAGACATTTATTAAAAATACACATTATTTTTTCGTATATAACCTCTGGTGCATACTTTAATAGTTCTATTGGTATTCCTTCTGGAACCGTAGTTTTATAGATTTTTATTTCTTTTACTGTTCTCCTGATTTCTTTTACTGTTATCTGCTCCACATTTTTTGCTTTTCCGCTAATAGTGTTATACTGAGATTCATAAATTTACCTTCTTTCCTTAAGCTTTTTATAGCGTTTCATGCTTCTTTGATCTTGTCCCTCCTATGTATTATTTCACTTTAGAGCATCTTATTTCCAAGCTTCATTCTTTGTTTTTATAACTCTTCTCTTCACTTCACTGTTTATTTCTCTATATCTTGCTCTTACTTTCGGGTCTCGTTTTGTCAACCAGAAATTATACACATTTTTCTTTTATTCTATTCTATACCAGTTAGTATATTTGTTTTCGGTTCTAAGCTACGCTACTTCGTGTAAAAGTTTTATTTTATATTCTTGTTATGTTGTACCTTCCGTTGCTTCTTTTAATTTTGCGGCTACTCTTAGTTTGTACAAAAAGTCTATGAATCTGTCGTTTAGTAATTCTAGGTTACATTTATTATCTCTTACTTCTTCATTCTCTTTAATGCTTCTTCTTGTACTTCTATGTGGACAGTACGTTGCTGATTTTAATGGAAAATAATCTGCACCACTGTAAACTCTCACGACTGTCGTTTTTATCTGGGAGTTTTGTATTTGGATCACGTAATCCATACTGGACTGGAGTTGCCTTGTTGGTTAATGCCAGATAAATTTGTGTATGTTTTTATGTTTAAAGTACCCGTTTATTATTCTGGGAGTAAACTTCTTATATATATTTATTAATCTTTTCCCGTTTCTATTGATAGCCTCTTCTCCAAATCTCCCTTCTACTAGATTATTTTTTCTTTAACGAGTTTTAGCATTTAAAACCCCTATTATTATTAATTCTTTTGTTGCTGAGGAGTTTTGTCAAATCTTTTTTGAATTTTTCTTTATCTTCAGTACTAACATCTTCTGATGACGCATGTTTAGAATGCATTTTCTGAGCTTCTTGTAAAATACAATAGCCGTTCCTGCTTTTTCCCTGTTATCCTTTTCTACTCCGGTATAGAACATAATATAGTCGCCAAAATATTTATTACCAAGTCGTTTTTTTTGTCTTTTCTCAATATTCCGATGTCGGTCTTATATTTCTTTAGTTTTGTGATACTTCTACTTTCCATCTATCTTACTATCTACTTTCTATCTTTTAATCTTATTTTACGTTTATGGTGTCTAGAATTTTGAGTAACAGAATTGCCTCCTCCTTATCCTTGGGGCTTTCCTCTAAATAAAGGGTAGATTTTCACTAGTAGACTGCTTTTTTTCCAAATTTTTTATTTTGTTATTTTATAAATTATGTAATGAGTTGCTAGCCCATCGCCATCTATATTCGGCCACCCACTCTGAGTCAGACGCTGTTTTTAGTCGTCCATTTTGGATAAACAGTCGTTATTAACCTAATTTTGGACAAAAATTTATGAAATTTTGCAAAACTTCTGATTGTCCGAAGAGAAGGGGTGAGGACAAAAATTACTTTCAGTTCAACGGACTCACAGTTTTCATATTTGTTTGTAGTTATCAAATTCAAGATTTGATTATAAATTATCAGTAATCAGAAGACAATTTATACTGCCGCGTCTCTTTATTGAGCTTCAACGTGACTTTTTATCAAAGAGTAGATATAAATAGAAAAACTAACATTGCCATAGGAACAGTTTGAGTGTCCCTTCATCAAAATTCAAAATATTTGTGAAGTTTATTTTTAACAGTATTGTGTTAAACTATAAATTTTTTAAAATATATTTTGATAGCACTTGTGGTTGCTTCATAGTCACCTCTAATGGCAACATCAAGTTATGACGAAAATACTAAACATGATATTCCCTAACAAATTTGCATGAAAGTTTGACTCTAAATTGACTAAAAGCGATAGGTTTGATGCCATCATCCCCCTTCAAAGGGCAAAACGATTCACCATAAAGAATTTGTATTACTTTTTATTTAATAATAATTATTAATATATGTATCATACACCAGTTTAATTTATTCCTTTCCTTAAAAAGTTTTTTAATATTGAACTATCAATTCTGGAGGCAGGTCTATTGGAAAGGCTTAACATTTTCCTTGATGATAATAAGACATTCATTACAAAGTTTTGAAGATTTAAGAAACTTAAAGGGAAAGATGTTTTCCTTGCCGTTTTATTTCAAAAAGCCATTGACAATAATACTTTCTTTATTATTTGTGAGATTCAACAACTTTGACAACTTGTCAGTCTTTATGACTAATTGTGAAGCAAAATAATCAAAGATTAATGTTGTTATTTTTGTAAGAAGATTTATGGTAGGGTAGGCTAAAAATTCTTTCAATTGTGCATTTTTGATTTTCGCAAGAAGCCGTTAAATATCATCATGCTTTATAATCAAGTTTTGGTTGTTTTTAGAGTTTATGTTACTGCAAACTGTTTTAAACGTTCATTATATTTTTCTTTATGTTTTTACTTTATTTTCAGCGTGATCCAAGCGGTTCAGATGCTTGGCTGCAGTGTGGACCAACCTGGGCTGCACCGTGGGTTCAGATGCCTAGCGGGTGGCCTACTCAGTCACTAAAAATCATTGTGCGCCTAAGATCGCTTCACGCAATGGGTGATAATGCGGTCTTTAAAATCAGTGATGGTGCGCGACCACCGGGCAGGGAGGGCAAACATATGAGAGCCTTAGTTTCTCACTTTGTGGACCATGTTCCATTATTATTATATTTGTTAGTTTTATATTTATTATTATTTTAAAATTTAGAAAAATAAAAGTTGTAAAGCGCAATTGAAATATATATTTTGTATTCTAGTAGTAATATTCTTGCCCATTATTCCTTTGCAGAACGTGGGAAATTATATATTTTTATCCTTTCTTGTCTACCGTCAGAGGTTGAAGTTGCGCCATAGTTTTGTCTTTCTATAACCCTTCCCTATGTTTCTTGCTGATTCAGTTCCAGGACTTTCCTACATATGTACGTCCGCTCTTTTCTTAGAGTATAAACTAACCTTTTATGTTTCCATTTCTGAATTCTTCGTTTACATCATTTTGTTTCGTTCTTTCCCACAACTTATCGTTTGTGATTGTCTTTGTCCACCAAATTTTTAAAACTGTCCGTAGACACATGTTTACAAAAGTTTGCAATTTATATTACGGAACCATATAACAGCACTGTTCGAATTGTAGTATGAAATATCTATATTTTAGTTTTAATTGAAATATTATTTGGTTTCAGGGTTTGGCAGTTATATAAACACACTATATATGATGTATTTTAGCCACCACATTTTTCAACCCTCCGCTTTCCGCTACGGTACTTTCCAAGTACGTGAATTTATTAGCACTTTCTATTATTTCACTTTTTAAAGTTAGTTGCCTTGGTGTTTTTACATTTATGTGCCTTGCTTTGGTTTTATTTATGTTTATTTTTCTGCTCGTTATTGTACGGCACTCATTTTTTTTGCGCGTGTTTGGTATTATGTGAAAGGAGACATATGTCATCCGCAAAGTCAAGATCTTCCAAGCTTTCTCCTATGCCCCAATGGATTTTTCTTTTGTATTTTCCAAAGGATTTGTGTGGGACATCATCTATTTCTATTAGTAACAATAAAGCTAATAATATATAACTCTGGAGTACTCCAATGTTTGAGTGGAACTTTTGTGATAACGTTCCATCGTAAATTACTCTATACGAAAAACCACTGTTTGGCTCCTAAATAAAATTAATTATTTTTTCTCTTATTAAGAAGTTACAGGCCCTCTCAAAATCAGGTACGATGGCTATTAAAATTTTGTAGATTGCTTTATACTTATATTTGGTCTGTTCATAACTTTCCCGATCTAAAACCGCACTGCTCTTTATATAATTTCTTATCTATTTCCACCAGCACTTTGTTCAAAATAATCCTATAGAATAGCTTGTTAACGATACTTAACAGAATAATTCTCAAACAATTCTCTCATTTTTTTGGTAAATTTCTTTGAGAATTTACATATCATCTTTTTCTTCTAATCTGACGGAAATAATTCCTCTTCTCGTATTTCACTCATAAGTAGCATGAGAATTTTTGCTGTTGTCTCAATATCTACCCTCAAGATATCTACTGCAATCTGATCAACTTTGGATAATTTTTCTCTTTTTGTTTGCTTGATAGCTTTTATTATTTCTTCTTTTCCCAGCGGGTTAACATTTACTAGAATTATGTCGTCTTATTGTTTTCTTATTTTTATCAATTGTTCTTCTCTTTCAGTTCTATTGTCTCTATTCTTATTTCTGTGAAATACTCTGTCCATTCTTCTGTGTATGTTGTTTAGTTGTACATAATATTTGTTCGTTCTCATCCTTTATGACTATCTTGTCCTCTTCCTACCAGTCAATTCCATTACATTTATTGATTGTATAGTTTTTTTATATCCTACATGTATTTCTGCTTCTCTTTCTTGCTCGCTTTCTTAATTTTTTTGCTTTTTTCTTAATTTTCTGATAAAAGTTATTTTGAGAATTTAGTTTATTTATTTACTCCTTTGTCTGTTAATGTTGAAGTGCTCTCGTTTATATATTTTTTGACACCGACTTTATGCTCTAAAAGTTTCAAGCAGGCGTTTGTAAAGACACTTATATAATCTATTCCTTGTTTTTAATCAATTCTTTTTGAATTCTGTTTGAGTGTGTGGATGAATTTATTTTTTGAATCAGCATCTTTAGTTTTTCCTACATATAATGCTGTCTAGTATTGTTATTAAAATTTCTTCTTTTTTTAATAAGTAATGGTCTATGTCCATATGTGCAGCCCTCTTGTTCCATGTGTTTATCAGTTTTCAACTTAATGTTTCATTTTTGCATATATGACCGCTTTGATTTTGCACTTCTTGATTAGATGAAAGCTATGTAACTTTGTGGATGTTTTTGTGCTTGAATAATACACCCTCTTGTTTAACTTGTGTGCGCCACAATATTCTACTTTGACATTTAGATCGCCCATCACTCTCCTAGTTTCAACTTTTTGTATGGGTCATGGTTTTACTAAACAAGTTATAGAAGTTTTCTTTCGTTTCAAACGTTGTCACCTCGGTGGGCGCATACCGTTGCACAATAGCCAGGTGTCGTCACGCAGGTCAAATTCCGCTCTAATTATTCTGTCTGGAAATGGTTTGCACTCTATCAATATGTCTATACTAACTGCGTTCGTTAATATGCTCACTCCATACTAATGTTCTGGCTACTTGGATCTTCCAGTCAGGAGTAAATGAAACTATACCCCTCGCTTGATATTTTATCACTGTCGGTTGGATCAGTCTGCATTGTACAGTGTCTTAACGTTCCATTGGGTTCTAAATATACATAGTTGCCGATTTTAATTTCTTTCTCATGGTTCTTTTCTCATCCGTTTGTCTTATATGCTTTTCTTCCTTTCCCTTCATCGACTAGTAATGTTTTGGAACGATTTCATTTGTTTGTCTTGCGTTTTTTGTCCAGACTTCTCTCTTTCATCACTTTCTGGTATCTTATTGTAACAGTCACGCTATTGTTCTTCTCTTGTACAGCTGTTTTGTCTTATTTTCGCCTGTATACTGCGCTCTTTGAAAGTTAGGCCGTCGTCTATAAAGATATTTGAGTTTTTTAGATTTATCTTTTTTCGTTGTCTCCCAGTCGCATTATCATAAAACATTTATCACTCTTGGATTTTATGTCATGCGATCAGTTTATTTTTACTTTTAAATAAATTTTGTATTCAATATTTTTTCAATTTTTTCTTATTTATAGACTCCTTTTTAATTCATTCTGGTTATCTTGATGTTGTTTTTCTTCTCTCTTCTTTATGATATGTACCACTTCTTCTCCAACGTCTTTACTATCTATTCAGTTTTCTTCTTTTAAATTCTCAATTTCCGCTTTGTACTCTTTTTGATTTTTACGTACTTCATTCACATTTATACCTTTTAGCTTAACCATGTTCAAAGCAATTTTATTTTTTCTCTTGGTTAGTTTCCTCTTATTTTCATCTTCCGTTGAACTATTCCTTTTATAGTTACATCCGATTCCAATATTCTGCTTGTGTATATGAAAACAGCTGGCTGATAATAGATAACTTGTATTGACCTTATCCGCCATATGTTGTCGAAAGCATTGATTTATACGTTCATTACACTTTCCATTATTTCCATTCTTCTTCTACTACTACTTTCATTCCAGAGTTAGACCACAGGATCTGTTCTGGCTCATCTAATGACATCTTTTGCTAGGTTTACCCATGTCTCTTTTTTCACCAAGCCGATATTTGTATGCCATCTTTGGTAATCGGTAATTTTCGATCCATTTGACTTGTAATTTTCAGTCTTATTTGTTGGCTTCAATTGTTGGTAGGACAGGTTGTACTCCTAGATATCCTTTAACAGCTGTCAAAAACTCAAGAACATCTCTAAAGCTAGGATGTGCAAATATTACAGAAAAAAAGTAAATTTAAAATTAAAAAAGTAGGGGATTAATACTTTGTTTTTGGGGTAATCGTATAGTTTCTATAAATTTCACCCTTCAGTTTGTTCTTTCTATTTACATTATTTAGTAAAAAGTAGGTAACAGTGACTTACACACATAACTATGTATTCTAAGTATGCAATCAGTAAAATTGTAAAACGATTTTGCCTAATTTTTGCTCTTTTCACTTTAAATATTCTGTTAACTCACCTGTTAAGAATGCAGTAGTCAGTCTAGCTGTGTATTTGTTTACTTTATCGCACATCAATTGTATCAGAAGATACGATCTTGAAAATTATAAAATCTCAGCATGACTGCATTATGTATGAGATATATCGACCCTCCGAGAAATTAATATTCTCACCGGGCGAAAACTGCAGCTCATTATAAGGGACGCTAGCGCCGACGGGCCAACAAGTTCCCAATTAAGACAGTAGGCAAGTACAAGTATCCCACGGAGCCAGGGCCCTCCGCGCCGGGCGCGCTGCGACCGGCCCATTAAATAGGCAAATGAGGCGGCGGTCGCTTCCGGGCCGCGGCCACCGGCCGCCGTCGCCGGCTGATAAACGGCCGCCGAAAGAAAGGGTTGCGAGCAGGCCGGCAGCGCTCGTTGTGCGCTCGCATACATTAGACGCGTATGCAAATGAGGGCTGTGTCTTGCGCTCCAGGAGCGGGCATATGCGATCGCATTAATGCGCGCCCATGGGACGGGGCCGCGCGGGGCGGCGCGCCATGTGTAGTAGGCAAGAACAAAAAGCGACAAAAAAGCCGGCAAAAACAACGGCGTGCCGTTCCGGGCGTCCCCTGGCCCGGTGCCCCAGTGCTGTGCGTGCAGCGGCCGCGAGCGCCTCCTCGGCGGCCGCGGCGGCGGCGCCGGTGCCGCCGCCGCTGCCGGTGTGCCGGACGCTAACGACGTTTTAATTGCGGGCCGGGGTGATTAATTGCGGCCGAGGCGCGCGGCGGTGCCGGCGGCTCCGGGCCCGTGGGCAGCGGCCGCGGCTCTACAAATTGTGCTCCAATTAGCGGCCAGCGTTATCGCCGCCGCGTTAATGCCCGCAATGCTGCATTTGCATCTAGATTCGATTAATCTTCATGCCCGTAAAAACTCTGATACAGCCAGAGCTGGCCTGAGATTGTGCCGGAGATTGGCATTGATATCCCCGGAGTAAAGCACCAGAAAAGCACGCATGTCGGGCTAATAACCCACTAATTCTTGAGCCGCCATTTATAACGCTCCCGTGGTATCAAACATCAAGAAGAATAATGTGCTTAAAAGCATATACTCAATTAAGATTAAAACATTATCTAAGCACGTTACCACAGCAGCTTCTTCTCGGGAGACTTCAACGCCTGGATAGAAACGACATCAAACATCAAGGATGTGCTGGGTATTGTTCTGTTTCAATATTTTCCCATAACTTTTATTTACCCAATATTACATTTTGTTTTTATCATATTTTATTATAATAGAGATGTGTATGTACCACTTTGTTAATAATAAGGTGACCGAAAGTCGTAGTCCCAAAAGATTTTTTATGTGGCCACATTCGCCTCTAATTTCAATTGATTAAAAAAACTATTTTAAGGAACCAAATTTGAGTCATTTGACTCAATAATATAAAAATCGAAGGAGGTACTGATGGAAATTCCAAAAAGTAAATATGAAGTGTTTCCAATATTGGATTAAACGTTGTCGTATGTATATTTTGAAAAAGAAAAGATAAGTTTGGATGATTAAATAGGTAGTACGTATGTTATTCAGCCATTTCACTTTTTAAACGGAGTAGAGTATAATTTTAATATGTTTAGGTAACGTTATGCATGTTTACACTTCTCACTGTTTAAGAGTATAGTTAACACAACTATTGTTTGTTCAGTCTGCTATTATTTCCTTAATTTAAACTATTTAAACTATTAATATTAATGCAGTTTTGCATTGTTAGCATCTATAACTCTTCTATAATTTATACTATTACACCTTTTTATTATATATTGATGTAATATTTATGTTTTTCACGCTGAAACAATTTTATAAATTCAAAGTTGTTACTGAGACAATGTATTTTCGAAATATCTGATATTTTTGGGGCATTTAAATAATGACATATGTAGGCTGTTCGATATCTATTCCAATTGGCAACCCTGCGTTGGCTAAGTGCGATCTGACGTTTGCATCATTCAGTTTGACATTTTTGATGGCATACATACTCAGAACGTTTGGTCACACAGACGCTATCAGTTTCGTTTTCATTAAGTTGAAAATATCCTCTTGGTTAAAACATGAAATTTTTGCGACTTTCGATGAGGATTATCTCAACAACAGTGTGTAGATCAACTCACTTCGACTTGTGGTGATGAATCCTTACACAGAACCACTATATACCGTTGGTTCAATGAACTTAATCGTGATCGCAGTTCGCTAGTGGATCAATTTAAAGAAAGTCGTCTAAAATCGACATTGACGTCGTGCACGAACTGGTAAAACAAGACCGTCATTTGACTTATTTTAAAATTCAGGCATTAGTATGACAGCATACATTTGATATTGCATAAACATTTAACCGTAAAAAACCTACGTGTGCGTTGTATTCCACATAATTTAACGATCGCTCAAAAACAGGCTTGTGTCATTTGATCGAAAGAAATGCTCAAAAAATACGACCACAGCGCTTTAAAACCCGTTTACAACATGATCACAGGTGAAGAATATTGAATTTATGCTCGAAATGAAACAGCATGTATGGGTCTTCCAAGATGAGCCAAACCCAACAAAAGACCTTTGTACTCGAAGCACTTCGAAACAAATAGTCGCCTGCTTTTTTTTAGAAAAACTACATATGTTGCAACTGTGGTGTTAGAGAATCGTACAACAGTTAATTCTAAATAGTACACAACCATTTGTTCGCCAGAACTCTTCGGATAAATAAGAAAAACGAACACGCGATGCCAGATCATTCTCCACCATGACAAAGCGAGCTCACGCACATCGACTGGATTTTTGAACATTTAAAACGTTGAATTGATGGGTCATCCGCTGTACAGCCCTAATTTAGCCCTTAACAATTTCTTTTTGTCCTCACACGTAAAGAACAAACTGCGAAGAAAACGATTTTCGACGTCGGAAGAAGCGATTAATGCGTTTAAAACCCATGTGTTGGAGATACCTGATTCACTATAAAAAAAATGCTATGAAAATGTATTGACTATTAGGGAAAATATTTTAAAAAGCAATAAAAAGGTAAAAACAACAAACATTTATTTTTGTTAGTTTTTTGCAAGAGCCTTGGTAACGTAATTTCTATTGGGGTTTTAAAACGATTGAAAATTGAATTTGTGCACTAAAGTAACACTTACAAAGCACTATTTGGTATACAAAAATAAATATTTTAATAGTGGTTTTAATACCTAATGCAAATCTTTTCACTTATTGTAACTTTTATGAACTTAACAGGCAAAATAATCTCAAATATCCTAAAACATTAAAGTTTTGTAAAAATGAATCTAGCAAGTTACGCAATTAAGATGCGCCAGCTTATCTTCTTCGACTTATCAAAAGATGATCTTACTGGAGTTAACCAACGCAGCAAACCAATTCAACATTTTTACATTTAGTTTATTTAATAACTGCAATGTTAGTTTAGCCTCATAAAGCATGACATTATCCTGATTGAAAAAGAGCATTTCCTTTAACTTTCTTGGTACAAAACTTTATTTACAGATATCAAAACAATGCCTATTTTATTGGTACCAGCTAAATTTCGTCGATTTTGGTTTTATTAATAATTTGAGTTTGTTTTAGTAAAATTGAAACCGTATATTGCTAAATACGTTATTACCTCAATATTAGCTGCAGTTCATCATTATCATATGTCCTAAATAATTTGCGCGCTTGTAGATATTCTATAAAGCTTTATCGTTTTTCGGTTAATGAAATTTAATCATTAAGGCTTTGTAAAAAAGGTTTAACATAGTCATATTAGTTAGCTGATAGCCTTTTGTATTAAATCTGGGTACAATTTGGGCGATTTTCTTCTAACGTTGAATTTACAGTTTGCTAACACATAAATATTGCAATTTTCTTTTATTTTTCCCGGAACTTGCGTTTCATACATCTTTTTGCTAGTCTATCCTTGGACATACGACACACATATCCGAATAATCTTTGTTGTTCTCCTACTCTTTCCTCAGTTGTAAGTTTTGTCGACACATATTGCTTTTATCTTATTTTTTTTATTTTCTATGCTTCTTAATAACCTTATTTCCATAGTATTTAAGCGTGTCTTTCTGTTAGAGTTAATGTTTTACTGTTATATATTATAAGTGGTTTGACCACTCTCTTAACTACTTCCGTTTGTATATTTGTATAATTTTTTTCATTGGGCATTTGGTCATGTTCTACTCAGATATCTCTAAGTTCTTGATCTCTTTTCTTGAGACATAACATTCTTATCAAAAAATGAATATCTATTCACGCAAATCAAGCTTAAAAGGACATTAACTGTTAGTAATTCATTCTTGTCTGTCTTGAAAATCAAAGCGTCTCCTGCGTCTTCATCTTCATCTTTACATTTTTACTGCTTCATTTAACACTATTGCAAGCAGGTACAAGCACAGCACACACTTTTTACGCCTGGCTTCATTTCAAATTTTCTTGGTTTTTCGTTTTCCTTTCCTGTCGTGTTTTTATTATTTTTATACATTAGTTTTAATATTTCTGTTATCAGTTTACCGTGCTTCTTCTTTCTACCTCTTTTCATATTTGTTCTGTTTGCATTTTGTCAATTGCCTTTCCAAGGTTTATAAATCACATATGCATTTCTCTTTTTCTTAAATAATAATTTTGTTGGCTTTTCTAATAGCAAATATCAAGTTTTGTAAGCTTCTTCCTTTTCTAAAACTATATTTGGGCTCTTTCATTATATTTTCAACTCTATCCCTTAATTTTTCTTAAGTATTTTGGCAAAAACTTTTAGGAGTAGCTTGTTATGTTAGTTCTTTGATTTCTACATTTAAATCATTTACGTAGTTTTCATTAAACTACTACAATCTAAATCTGCCTTACACCTGACGGTATAAAGGCATAGAATTAAGTAAAGTAAGTTTTCAATAGAATGATTTCATTCTTAAGTATGCTGGATGTCTTAACAATATCTGAAATAAAGACTAACAATAGACAAAAAATATCCTCTATACTTGCGCAATAAAAAATAATTTCAAAAACCTATAGAATAAAAAAAAACTTATTAAAGAAACCTTTCATATAAAAGTTTTCTAATTTGTACAGCGTTGATCTATTGATGTGTGTTGTTGTATTGTTATAATGCCAATACACACTGTAAGTATTGTTCAGAGATGGCTGATTTTATTTCAGTACCAGTTCAAATCGGCCTAATTTTTGACAACAGACATCCTGGGGTTGTTTAATTATAAAAAGAAAGTGCAATTTTCATATCCCACCATACAGACAACAAGATTTTGCAAAAATAAAAACCGTGCTTTGGTATAGGTTGTGGTATTGTTTCCACACTCGCCCACTATTTTTCTTTTTTAGTTACAAGCCTTTCCTAAAATTACTAGCACACAAGTTTATTAACTGTGTTAATTTAGTTAAAAAACAAAAAGAGATATTTAATAAATAAGTCAGTTTTTTTGTCTTTCATTATATTATATCTCATTCTTTAGTGATGTTCTTTCGCAAAAGCTTAGATTTCTATCAGATATCGTAGAGTAATCCTCGCACATTATATTTGACGCTACTAGTATTAATTTTTTTGCTCTAATTTTAGTACTTATTATAAGCGTAGTTATACGTAGCACATTTTATAAACATTTAAATAAATTATTAAGTAAATAGTAAGGTAACACATGAACTGTTAAGTGAAATATAAAATGTAAAAAAATTTTAGTATCCAAGTAAAGCGAAACATAATGATGGAACGTGCTGAAAAAAGGGCATTTTTTATTAAGTCTGATAAACTGAAACACCAAAACTAATAAAAATTGAGTTATTTAAAAAGTTCTACCTCAATTTTTATATACGAATGTAAAACTTGCACCTAACACAAAATGTGTAAAATAGAATAGAAAGCAAAGAAATTAAATTATTGCATAAAATTAAAAAAAAGCATGGAAACGTAATAAACACGGTAATTAGGGATAATCTAGAAATTAAACCAATACTAAACAGAATACAAAGAGGACAATTAAGAGGGCAAGGCCACTTAATGAGGGTAGAGTGGAAGATTGAGGAAAACGCATAGTTAGAAACGCACCCATTAAGAGAGACGTAGAGTGGAGTGAAGTGATGTGTAAAGTAAAAAAATAAATAAAAAACACGTAGAAAAACAGCAAGGATGAAATTCGCACATTTCCTAATCTTATACCCGCGAGTACAGAGATGTTCTAATATTAAATAAGTAAACTGTTTATAGTTGCGTAAGATATATTGATATTGGTCATAGTGATAAAAATAAAATGCTTATATGACGTAACGCACTACAATCTAATTAAAAACATGATTTCTAAACTACACCGTTACACTTTGCCCTAAAAATTTCACATTTTCTGTCTTTTTCTGTTGAGCATATTACACATCTTTGTTTGGTTGCTTTTTTGCTTTTTTTATATAAGCTTAAGTTAAACTCGGTAAATTATAACTAAATACATTGATCTATGAAATTTACTTTTGCTTTGGTTTGATTCTAGAGATATCAGGTTTTGTCGTCTATTTCTTGACTGTTGTGCGACTTGCTCAAAAGGAGCACAACTAGAGTCATGTTTAACTAAATCCAAATTATAACTTTTTTAACCAGACAATTCGTATAAGCAACAATGCTAACAATACCTTTGAATATGGTTTTTGTTATAGACTCACTTATAAGATTGAGAATTTCGTCTATAATTTCGTTTGAATTATTTAAGATATATAAACTTTTTTACAATAGGCCATTGTAAATGCTGAAAATTTAAACATAAAAGCATTAGCTTTAAAACATAAGGAACAAAATTATAAAACTTATTTTTAAAAAGATAATTTACCAATTACACCTCTAAAACATTTTTATTTCAATTTACATACATAAAAACTGATTTTAGAACACTGCACGCGCTAGTTGTGTCTAAAAATGTATGGAAATGCTACATATTCAACAAAACTTAAAAATTTGAAACAACCAACGCATTTGTATTGTAGCTACCGTATTAAAGAAAAAACTTGATCTATAATCTCTAATATTAAACTATAGACGATTGCTGTAAGTCGAAGAAGTGGTGTGAATACAAAATATTTAGCTTATGCATCATAGGGTTAAGTCTACAATTATGAGTGTTAAATCTATCGTTATCTAGTTAAGAAAATAAATACCCTAAAATGATAAAATAAATCTGCAGTGTCAGTAAACCTAAATAACAAAAGTTTATTTTGTTGTAAAAGTTATTTATAAAATTTCTATTTCTTCATAATTGAGTATTACCTTTTTGGCATTTTTATAATTTTTAGCACACTTAATACTTTTATTTATAATAATAACAGAGAGTTTCAGAAGTAAATAATACCAAAGTCATGTAGAATGTCCCTTAATATATAGTTAGTTTATAGAAAGCCTATGGAGGAAATAAATAGAACTAGAACATCAGAAGTGCATTGGTAACTTGGGTAAAAGCAAACAAATCTTTAAATGGATTAAATAAGTGAATCAATAAAGCGTTTACTGTTTAAAATTGTGTTCTATATACCACTATAAAAACTAAAAAAGATTTTAGAAAATCTTTCTTGCTGAAAATATTGGAATACAATTGGGAGATACAATTGAAACTAAAAACAAAACTGTAAATAGATAGCAAAAAGTAGTTGGGACATGTGGAAAAGCAGCAAAAACGCAGCAGACTTAGTGTTGAATTCTGATAGCTGTTACGTAATCTCAATAATTTACAACGGGACCGATATTTTGTCATATTTTCTTCCTTCCTACCGTTGTTAATCATTTATGGAATAGAATAAACTGCAATAGCACTATTTATTTATTTATCTTTATTTTTACAAACTAATTAATATTTAAAAAATATTGTAAAACTATAACTTTATTTTTTCTTGTTTAATATTCAAGCGATGCTATGTTTTTATATTACCCTTTGACTTGCACTCTATTTATCACGAATATAAATTTTTAAGCTGAGTTAATATCGTTATTCCTCAGAATTTTGCCTTTTATGACGTTTATTGCTTTATTATGTGCACTTTTAAACCTTTATGCCAGATGGCTACTCCTCGTCAGATAAAATGTCCCAGTATATTATTTAGCCTTACTTGTGCTTACTTCAACAATAATTATTTTCATAATTTATTAACCACTCAATCCACGGAACGGTCCGTGATGTAATTGTATGGTCTTATAGTCTGTGTTAGTGTACAAACATTTTTGTAATAATAACAGCATTAAAATGATGTCTGGAAGAGCAAAAGGAAATTGTTATAATTGTTGTTGTAAAAATATCGAGTGCATTTGTGCAGCATAACGATTCAAAGCTGGAAAATGAGTTAAATGGCCCTGAAAATGGACGCCCAAAAATATGCTCGCTAATATTAGTAGTGCTAAATGTGGTACTGCCTAACAAATGATGAAATAAAAGCTCGATATCCCAGGAAATGCAGATTAATCAAGAAACAATTAGGCTAACTTTGGCTGAAGGATTGGACACGAGAAAGACCTATATAACTCAATTCTGCTTTATTCCCTGAAGATTTTTTAATATTACTGACATCCATCAATGTAAGTCAAGAGTATCCCAGAAACTAAAATTTGAACTTGCTTCGAAAAGCCAGAGCACCGTCTAAATCGAGTATACAAGGGAGAATCTTAAAGACACAGTTCTGAATTTTAATGAGAAATTTCGGAATTAAATTATTAAACCTTGCATTTTTTTCGACTTTTCTTGATCTCAAAATTCTAATTTATTTTCATGGGCGGTGTTATGACGCATCGTCGGGTTGTTAAGTCGTCGGATTTGGAAATCTTTCAAAAATAAAATTTAATTTTTAGAAGATTTTCTTCTGAAGATGTCCGCCGCAATTATAGACGAAACGTCGAGCTTGCAAACTGAGACCACGGCTTAACAAGCGAGAACCAACCACATGATACACGGTAAATCAATGTACTGTTATACAGGTTGTCACCACGCAGCTTCAGAAGAATTTAAAAAATGTTCTCTGGTCCCAAGACTTGCTTAAGTTAAAGTGCTTAGAAACTGACCATTCTTCCAGGAGGCTGTAATTTATTTTGCGTCATACTTTGAGGAATAGTTTTGAAATGAAGCTATTAGTGACAGTGTGACCATATTCATACCAATGATGATCGAGTTCGCTCGCTTAAGCTTTAAAATATTAAATAAAAAGATTAAAAACATTTTTAAAACCTTGTGTTTGTTATAATTTGATATATAATCAAAAATATTTTGAAATATTCTAATTCCACTTTCAGTCTACTGTCAATAAACAATTTTTTAGGATTCTTAGTGTACGATATAGCGCTTTCGCTTATTCCTTAGGCCATTCAGGAAGTACATGAATGCGATTTGACCTTCCATATAAAATACTTAAAAAGTATTTGCTATTCAGCTTATGGGAGACTAATTAATCAGTAAATAACTGTCGTATATAAAAATTAATTATCCAAAAGGATATAATTTTGCAAACTTTTTGTCTTAGCTTCCTAGTGCTTATTCAGATAGAATTCTTACTAAAATATGTAAATATCGCCCCAACACCATCCCGATCACGAGCGATCGTTCGAACGCTGAAAAATGGGCTCGAACGCTCCGCTGATCCGCCGCGGCGCGGAGCGGGAAAAAGCGAGACTCCGCCTCCGGCGGATGCTGTGATTGCGGCGGAGGTGGCGGCGCGCCGCGACGCCGAGGTGCGTCGTCCACCCACGCCCGGCGGCGGCGGACCATCAATCCTGATTAGCACGTCGCTAAGTCGCGCGGCCGCACTATCTGAACGACTAATGCGACTATTTTTCATGCTGTCACTCGCATAATGCATCACATTTAAGCCGCGAGCCCGCGGCTGCCTGAACTTATTCCGGAGTTCATCATCGCGTCAAAACATCTAAATGAAACTAAGAATGATATAGTGGCGTCGGCCGCACGCCGCCGCCCGTAATCTCACCGTGGGCGGCGGCTTAATAAGGCGCAGCATTATTACTCGCGCGGTCTCCGGGCCGCCGCCGCTCCGGAGCGGCGGCGGCCCGGAGCCCGGCGGCCGGACGATTTTTCATTATTTTCGTTCGAGTCCGCGCGGGCGGGGGACAAATATATTAAGGCAGACAGAGAAATTAGGGTGCGAGGCGCGGATTAGAGCGCCGGATCGGGTCCCGCCGAGTTCCCTTGGAAACTGAGGAAAGCGAGCACACGCAAATTTAAAATCCGCAAATACATGAGGGGCCGGCGGCGGAAATGGCGAGGACGGCGCGGGAGCTCCGCGCGGAGCGGCCTCGGATGCGATATTGTGATATTGCTGCGACGCCGCCGCTCCTGCGGAAAATAAATAATTAAAAAGGTTCAGACATCAAATCATGCACGGTGTGTTCGCTCGCGAGCGCTCTTCGGCAGACAATGCAGGATATTGCGATATTAACGTCGGCTGGAGGTGCGCGTAGGCGAGCTTCGGCGCTTAATATTTTCTGTATTGAATCGTCGCCTGTAACTTTAATCATCAGAAATATGAGATTTGCCTGCCGGCCGTGACACGTAAAGCTTTGAGCTATTGAATTCAATCCGCCTCCAAAGGCTATCCTCTGTTCTGATTATACGTTTTCTCAAATCGGAAATACGAAATGATGCCTTCTGACTTTGATATTTACATTAAAAAGGTTTTACTCGCAAATGCGAGACAAACGCCACTAAGATTTTTAAATCTCTATTAATTCTATTTTTTGCCTTCAAATGCACAAATTAGTTTTCTACTTACTAGTCAAAAAGTAAGGTGTCTATTTGAATGAAACTCATATTGTTTATTTATCCATCCAAATTTATTTTGTCTCCTTCAAAGCAATCCCCTTCCATTCCTATATATATATATATATATATATATATATATATATATATATATATATATATATATATATATATATGCGTCAACGTTGAATCCAACAGTGGAAATACTTTTCTTATTCAGTTTTCGGAATTTCCATCACCATTTTGTTTTGTCGACTCAAATGAGTCAAATTGGGTTCCTCGAAGTGTTTTTTTTAATCGACTAAATAAGAAAAGTCTCATGGTGACACATTTGGAGAATATAGTACTTGTGGAGCCATATTTGCTGAATTATTGGCGAACAACTCAAGAATGATTACAGAGTTTTAATGGCTAATGTTTCAAGTCCAAAATACTACCTAAATCGAGTCTATTGAACCTATTAATATTTCAACATCTTGAGCAAGCTTTATTATTGTCAAATGACAATTTTTCCTTACTTTTATTCTAATTTTTGCCATATTTTCTTGGGATATTGATATTGGTGGACGACCAGATGATTCACAACTTCCTCTAAATAGCAATAAAAAGTTTAATAAAAAATTCTAATGAATTAAATTATAGTTCTGATAAACAAATTTTAATTTTTTATTACTATATTCACAATGTCTAGTAAAAAATGTGGTGTAACGCTGGCTTATGTCTGGATAATCCGCATTTTTTACCTAAAGCTTTAGTAGGTGGAAAAAGGAAAGCAACAATAACATAAAAATGGAAAAGCGTTGTTAGCAAAACTTGTCTATTCTCTACAGAAATACCGGTGGCACTGCCCGAGCGTCACAGAAATTGCTTAGAATGTATTCCGAGGCACCACAGTGACTAACGAGGTTAGCTTCTGGGCAAAAGCCAATAGAACCCGAATCTACATGTAAATTCGATCTACTAAAAAAATAAAACCTACTGGGAACAAATACAAAGACATATACATTTTAAAGCACGAATGATGTCCCCGCCAATTAAGCGAATAAAGGAAATGCTAAAACTAAGCAGAAACAACTAAGCATTATAACAAGACTATTAACAGGGCACTGTAGCCTTAGAAAACACCTTAACATAATAATTATTGTTAATGATCCAACTTACACGCTGCGTGAATAGGAAAAGGCAGCACTACATGTCCAGTTCTTGGGGCTCAATTATTCAAGCACTTCGGGGCTCAATATGTAGAACCAACTGAAATGATGGTTGCACTATATTGAACTATTTTAGCGATACAGGTCTGATAGAATAAATTACACAGTAAGCCTAAACCTCAGTGCTGTGGGTGAAAGTTACACCAAAATGAAAAGTTTAATTTATAAAGCTGCGAAACTATTGTTTTAAATCTGTAGAATTTTTTCAGGCAATAAAATTCACTTAACCTAATACCACTTATGTTGCATTCGTTTTGCACTTCAATTGACTTTCAGAGCTACCTTGCTGCCTGATCGCTAAAATCCGGTTTCAGAACGGATGCGAAATTTCTCGTAAACCTCTGGTAATTTACTACTGCTCGAGCTCCGCAATTGGAACCCATTATGTCGGTCGCTGGGTAGCGCTATGAGTTGTTTAGAAATTCGTTACAATAATTTTTTCTGAATATGACATCCTTATACTAAACAACTAAAGACATAAAGCATACGTGTGTTGCATACAAGCGCAAACGATACGATGAGTTAAAAAAATAAACGCCCAATAAAAATACGTACAAAACTTATGTAAAATAATTAACAAGAAAAGAAAATAATAAATGTTTCAGATTTCCAAAACGCGTTTGCAATATTGAAAAAGTCTTAATTATATACATTACTATTTATTGAAATTACCAAACTATTATAAACAAATTACATTGCTTTAAAACTTTTATATTAAATTAAGCATACCATAATTAAAAAACTGTTAAAGTTTGAGAACTATACGTTTATATATCTGTTTCTTAAATAGTAGGTCTAGTAGAAGTGGACGCCATGTGTAAAATAGGCTTAACCATTCAGATTTAGCACATGTAAGAATGCCTCATTGTTGACAATAAGACACTTCTTTAGGGAATATATAACTTTTTTACGAGAAATTGGCTGCTGCAGCAGTACTGTGGTGCGAATATGGAACCGGTAGATCTACTAAGGTATTTATTTGCGAAGGACGGGTTTGGAGCAAAATACTGGGAGTATCTTTATTAGAGGCATGCAATTACAGACCAAAGCGCGATTTTAAGTGATGGACCAATACACATTCTGTTCGACATAGATTACTCGTAATGGGACTAATATAACGACGCCCTTTCTTGCTATTATTTCTGATCTCTCTGCACTGGCAATTGAAGATTACAATTAGCAACGCAAAGGCGTCTGCAGACACATAAATGGCATAGAATCGCTTTCCTAATAAATCTAAACTTTGTTAAACGGTGTTCGAATATTAATATGTCGTAGACATCGCAAAAAGAAGCAGGAAGTTTGCATTCTATGAGGCATACAATAGTATCCAGTCAAAGTTGGATGAAACATACCATTTAGACCTACATCCAAGCGGGATTCTTGCCCATAGTACTTTCTTTTTTTAGGATGCCCTAAATAATCTTTTAAACAGCATATAGCACGTAACATATTAAACATCCTTTAACAAAATAGAGTGGCAACTCCTCCACGGTCGGCCCGATCACCTGACTTTACTGGTAGAAAATAACTGGAATATCGTTGAGCAAAGGGTACAGCGGTATCCACGACCCCCAAATAATGTGATTGAATGTGGGAACATTTAAATAATGAATAACATGCAGTGCGTTAAGACACCATTCGCTTATTGTTCGACTCTATGCCAATAAGAAAGAAGGAATTCAATATGCGGCCGTACATTAATGAATGAATGTAAATTTATCGACAAATGTTTTGTAAATTTAACAGTTTATTTTATTATTTTAAGTAAATCGGAAAAGTTTTAGTTGTTAAATTGAATTTTTGCTACTGCACTGTCAATAGAGTAGTGCATTTTAAATTTATTAACCAAAAGACAAAAGCAATTCTTGCAAAAAAGTAGCATTGGTACAATTTACAAGTACAGATGAATGATGTTTTGAATGCTTATAATTCACCAAGTCAAGCAATTAGTTTTCATTCAAAATTAAAAATTCAAGCTACAGCTCCTCAAATGAATTAGTAGAAGTTTTAGTATCACCAATGCCGTAATATTTTCCAATCCTTACTTGACTTATAATTAGAAAATCAAAATTAGGTCACTAAATTGCATATTTTAATTACATAAAACACTTTAGAACCCGCAATGTGGTATTTAATAAAATAAATAATTGTTTTGTATTATTGTTATACCACGCTAAATTAATAATTGTCTCAAAATATTGCTTATTCTCCAAGTGCTTAGTTTTATAAAGTTCTCGCAGAAGAGGCATACATATTTTATCATATGTATACTACGTCGTATAATATATTTTTGACTTGAAATAAAAATGGCAGTATTTTATGGCTTAGAGTAGGCACTGTATGGCTTTTAATAAGATTTTTAAATAACTTTTTTAAAAGAAGGATTTTTGCTTTTGACCAGATTAACATTATAAAATGTTTTATTCTACATATAGAGCTCTGCAAAACAAGTGGTAATTTGTTAACATCATAATCTGTATCCCATCATAGGTTGATATTATTATGTTCCTTGAAGACAAAGAACCGACAGTTGCGAGCATCTGCTGCTTCTGTGTTTCGCCCAAATTATGAAGAACTTACTTATCAGGTTCTTAGACTTTATTGATGTATTGTTTGTTTGGGATAGACTCTAGTTACGAAGAGATCTTTTTTCTTTTATGGATGCTTTTGCTTGTTTTTCTCTACTCAAGAATCACAGTTTCTATCGAAAAATCTAATTTAAATGAAATCTAGTTTCCCGTCATCCCTTTTGTAGTTTATCCTGTCGCTCTTAGCCATTTATATATTATCTCGTGCTTTTTTAACGAGTCCGTTGTAGTTATTAATTTAGTTTCTTTCTTCTTATTCTTACAATTTGGACCATAGTCATTATGTTATGCTCATCCCTTACATCATTGTTTCTAACTCAGTTTTACCTTGTTTTTCCCACTATCGCCAAAAACGTATTTATTTTAATGATACGCAACAGCATCTGCTTAGTTTTGCCAGTGTCGGTGCGAGTTTTCGTTCTACACGTGTCGTGCACCTTTCATAATTTGTTTTTTTACTTTTACATCTACTTCCAGATATTGGAAGTTTATGGGCTGTTCTATTATTGTTTTCTCTGTTTCAAACTTGCATTGGATCGGTTTCTTGGATATTGTCATTGATTTGGTTTTATTCACCAAGACTTTCATATTTTATGTTTTCTCCGTCGTCATGAATTTATATAAGAAGGCTCTGTTAGTCGTCTATACATTTCTTTAGGGCTACGCACCGTTCCTATGCCATACTACAGAGATATTTTTTGGTCCCATTTTTTACTCTGATAAAAGGAAAGTATTTACAAAGCAGCTTGTAAGCTTCTTAGGCTTCCATTATCTAGAAAGATTGATAGATTTTCATTGCTGATTTTTTAAATTTTTATTTTTTGGACGGAACTTCTTTAATAATCTTTATATTATCAATTTTTTTAACAATGTAAATCACAGTTTAAACTTGTCCAAAAAATGCCCTAAATACAAAAATCTAAATACTTGTAGAACAGTCTCAATTAATCAAGAAATATAAAATGAGATAGCGCGAAAATTTTTACATAATTTTCCAATACAACCAAGCTTAAAACCGATAACAAATTTTACATTTTAAATTCTAAAAATTTGCTAATTACTTGATTAATATTACGGTTGCAAATCGATAGCATTCTGTAATATTTTGAAAATTACTGCATATTGTTTTTGTACAATAATGTTATGTAAAATATTCTTATTAGTAATTAAATTTCCATAAATGTATCTGAAAACTCAAACGGTTCCTTAATTAGTTAACAGAATTTAAATTAATATTTTTTTAGGAGCATATCTATTTATGTAATTAATTAACTAAGGAAGAAATGCATACCTATACTCCATCACTTAAAAAGAGTTATTTTGAGCCTTTACATATTTTATAAGTTGCTTTCTCTAATTTGTATAGCCGTCTTATTTAATTAACCAAAACTGTACTTTGCGTTACACCATACGTGTTGCAATCACACATTTGTCAATTTTTACAAATTCTTTAAATAGTTTTTATGTTGTAATGGATTTTAGTTTTGAGTAAATTAAATTTTTAATGATAATTTATATTTTTAACTTATTATTGTTAAAATACTTTAATGAACATAATAAAAGTATAAATTTATAGGTTACCAAAAGCAACTAATTTTGGCACAAATTACAAAATATGTATATATTGCTGGGTGTACTACGGCCTTTGCCGTTTTTCTTCTCAATTTCCACAGATTTTTCCCACTGCCGCATTATAAACCACTTGACTTCTTGGTGGTCTTCCACCCGTTCCGCAATTTCCTTGACCGTCAGTTTTCTAACATGCGTTGTAGGTGACCATACCACATTAGTTGGTTTTTCCTCTTACTACTTTTGTATGCAGGCTGTATGTTAGCCTGTTTCTAACCACATATTTGTGCGGTAGCAGTTATTTGAGCGTACCTGGGCAGGTGGGTAGCAGCTTAACCCGTTAATTTAGAAGAAGGAAAATGTACTTCATCACCGTCAAAGGCGTTTGTGTGACGGTCGGAGAGCATTTGGTGTTTGCTTTTAATTTGAAAGTCGAAGCGAGGGCCCAAAACCTCTTTCCATTATCTCTAAAGTGTCACTCTGTATATTCATTATTTTCATAATTTCTTCACTTCTAATGCGGCGAATTCTCGAAATTCCCATGGTCTATTTTATATGCCTTCCTCATTTCTCAGTATTTCTAGATAGAACTCAACGTCATCTCCTACTACCATCTGTTGGGACTTTTTTATATTTATTTCTAGTACTCACTTGTCATATTCTAAGAATTTTTAGCAGTGACAGCAGCTACCAATACTTGCGCGCAGGCAAAATCGAGCTTTATAACATATTATCTCCGATTTTTGTACCCAGTTGCCGGCCTATTTCTTTCCAAGATTCTAGTGCTACCTCCAAGTAAATTATGAATAGCATGGAAGCAGCAAAGAGCCTTGTTTTAGTTTTTTATCCACTTTAAAATCAGCAGAGAGTTTGCTTCCAACCTCAACACAGACACAAGCTAAACTCCCATGCTTCTTATACTACGCCACAGCTTACTCAGCTGACCGTGTTGCAGGTTACTTCTAAGTCTTAAAAAGTAAAATATACAACTTCGCCTCAACCCGACTTCGACTACTTGTTTAATTGTGAGCATTCCGTTTGAAGCCATTTTATTCTGTTGATTCTGAATGATGTCTTTAAGAATCCGCCCATAGAATCTTGCAACTGTGCATATTACGCTAATGCCATTATGGTTTTCATAATCTTCCCTATTGCCATCCTTAAGTATGAAAAATCTCTTAAATTAAATAAAAACTCTTATTCAATAATATTTGATGATTTGAAGTAACAGTATTTTTCTTTTGTATGAACTTTTCAATACTTTAATTTCAAGTTTTTTGGCAACTACAAAAAGTAACGCCGATTAATTTATTTTATTTTTGCTTCGTGCAATTGTACTCTTGTGGGATATTTTCCATTAGATTAACAAGATGTAGAAACTTTTGTATTATTTTTACCAGTCATAGCTGCTCTATTACCATCATTTTAAGACTGACTCGTACTGTTATTATTTTGTAGCGTAATGTATAGTTAACAAAGCGAAGTACTCTTCAATTAGAGATTCTATAAAATCTACAGTTTTATTTATTGACCAATTATCTATATTAGATTTGTCTTCTTAATATAATCAAACAATATGTAAAATAATTTTCTTCTTTTATGAGTTGTTGAAAAAATGTAAGCAATGCCCGTCAGACAATGTTTTTTCTAATTTTAGTACTGTTCCCTCATGGGAAATTAGCAATCATCTTTTTGAATTCCTTTCTATTCTGTGCCGAATGTAAAATCGTATTTCCAAAAAAATTTTTGGATCCAGTGCCCGGTCTTCCCTCGGATTCCTTTTCCATAATTAATTGTAGTACGTTATATTTCTGAATATGCAACGAAAGTAAGGTGACTTTTTATTATTGTGATTAAAATTTCTTGACCTTTTTTATCCTTTCTAATATTTTGATATTTGTCATTCGGCCGATTCTTAACATCTTCGGCAATTTCGCCACAATTTTAAGAAATTCGGGCAAGTCAGTTTTTGTTTTTAGCGTTTGACTTTCAGCTGCATGTAACTGTGCAAACAGGGAACTTTGTGTTTTTCTATTTAGTAAACAATTTTAAATCTAGATTGCATAGTACTGTTTTAGTGTAAGGGGCGCATTTTTTATTACTTAGATCCTGCTTTGGTAATGTTCATCGGAATCCTATCGTTCGTTAGTCAACAACGTAGACATTTGAATTTTCTTACTCTCTTTCTGTTTTGATTGCTTAGTTAAATTTTTATCTTCACAGTTATTACAAATTTGGTATTATGGATATTAGTTTTGAGTTTATAGTTTAGACTGATCCTACTTTGTTTAATACTTGTTGTAGAACATTTTTATTTTTAGCAAGTAGCATCGTGTTGTTTATATATCAACTCTGTTTTATAAAAGGCTTCTCGAAATATAGCTGCGGAGTACATATTAAAAAAAAGAGGATGAAAATCCTTTAACAATTTGAAGATTAAATAATATTATGTTTATAACTTATATATGAGCTGTTTTATTCCAGTACATATTTTTAGTTATCCGTGTGTCATTACCATTTAACCCAATATGCCTATGCAGAGATTAATACCGTCTCGTAATCGATAAAGAACTCGTTTGATCTAGGAATTTTTGTGATTAAAAATAAGACTTGTTTAATTTCGAGGCTGTTACAAAGCCAAAGTGAAAATTGCAAAAATACTTTCATTAAATAGCATAACAGAGCTATTAAACGGCACCAATTAAATTTTTTTGGAGCTGGTTTTCTTAGAAAGTGTAGTGAAGGTAGACTTTAATCACTTTTAGGCAGTAATCTAGTATTATATATTTGGTTGAATATCTTAAGCAATATGTCACTGAATTCTTTATTAAATAACTTTAAAATCTGTGAGTTGACGTCGCTGAGACCAGTGCTTTGCCATTTATTGTTTGTTAATTAATTTTTTTAATGAAAAATATCTTGGTCTTCTAAATTGTCTAAGTTATAAATTTGTCCTCTGTCATCATAAACGTTTTTGTAAAATAAAATTTTTTTAGAACTTTGAGTTTTTATGAACTAATTCTGACGTTATAATTTCTGTTCTTAATTTATTTTTATTATGGTTCGCTCTGTTGTACTTTTACAACTTTCCTATTTTCACTAAAACTTGTGAAGCCATATTTTCACGGTCTGTCTGAGTTCTGTCTATATTTCTTCTGTGTCCATGCTGTCAATCCATTCTCTTAAATTTCTTGTTTTATTGTTAATCGTCAAAAGTTTGGCTTTTGATTAGCGTGATTTTGAAGTATTTGTTCCTTCTTTTAAGTGTGACTTGTGTTGCCATATAAGGCAATTTGATTAGACCGTCTTAAATGCTTGCATTTGTCAAAACTATACGTGTTCTACCATAACAAAACAAATTACAAGCAAAACTCTATTACTGGAAATAAACAATAATTTTCATTGTTATTTTTATCAGTTTGTTCTTGAAAAATCGGTTAAAAATCCTCTAAAGCAAGTAATTTATTGAAATGGAATGCAAACTTTTAGTCATACCATTTTTTCTTCAATACGGGCATATTTATTAATTTTTCCAAATAGTAATTCAGCATATTGATTGTAAAAAATACAAAACGTGTATTTTAGGCCAACTATACAAAAATATCAATTTTTGACAAAATGTACTATCAAAATTAGCAAAAATATTTATAATGATCGTAAAAAAGGAATAATTTACTCTTTGAACACTTATTTATGGCCGTAAATTTAATTTTTTAATTGTAATTGCAAATACTGTGTTGCAGAGTGAGATGACTAACTTAAATCGTTCTTTACCCATAATATAATTAACTAAACGTACATTTGCAAACTTAATCTGTTGGAGAAAATATATTATAATAAAAAGCCACATCGTTGTTTAGCTATGACTGCCAAAATTAAAATTTTCTGACTGCCTACTGAATACACCTACTTCTTGAAATCTTTATTTTAATGGGAAACGATTTTCCTATTTAGTAAAACTAAAAATTTATTTTTATCTTGACAACAATAACTTCATTGAAGTATATTAGGGTGTGAAAATGAAATAGACGGATGCAAAACGTAAGTAATAGATTCTATTAGTACAATTCTTATTGAATACATAGGTTTTAAGTTCAAAGACAAAAATTAAATTTGTTGCTACTCTTTCCATCCACACAATGACTTCATTCCCCATGAAATATTCCTTAACAAGAAATCAGGCAAAAGTGAATGTGTATTTGATGACGTTACACAAAATTAAATGTGATGTCTGATTATAATTGTCTCGCTCTTTACAGTCTGATGAAGGAATTATCATTCACGTGATTGTAAAAACGCCTCCATATACAATTTTAGCCACGGTCACTAAATAACCGTTTCAGCCGGTCGAGAACGCACTTATGTTAACTAATTCTGTAATTGTTTTCTTTTTTCCAGGAAGGTGGTAGCAGGAATTTCATCTTTTCGACGTGTTTGTACAGCCCTACAATATGAAAATCGCCCTCTTCCTTTTCTAACAGCAGGGTCAGTTTTTTTGACTACCGTTTTTCTTTTGATATGTTTAATAACTTTTCTTACTATCAATTTGTTTGTTCTAAGAATTGTTGAATGTGAATTTTCGGCTAGGATCATCGCTTAGCATTGCCTTTAACTTGACTAATAATCTGGTGCATCGTTGACAAAATATTTTTATACACGCACTTATTTCTGAATGAAAGACACCACAATTAGCCCACAGCTAAAAACATTTAAATAAGTCATTTAAGTCAAGCAACACTAACCTGCCTATAGATGTTATTTAAGTGCAGGAAGTTTGCTTCACTTTAAAACATATCAACTTTCACGTAGTCTCTTTTTCACTTTGGTACTCTATAGTGTGTTGTCATTTTATTAAAACATAAATTAACAGTTTACGCAATATGAAACAAAACTTGCAAAATAATCTATCCTGTAATATTTTACCGTGCACCATCGTCTCTTTGAAGAACAAATTGTGGTGGCAACCAAAAACATTAGAAAATAAATTAATTTCTGATTCAATCTAGTTATTATTTTTATTTCTCTCATTTATCCTCATATACCGTTAGATCCAATTAAAAAATTATTGCATAACGCATTGCCGAGTTGTTTTTAAAAAGCCTGTAATTTTTCACATGCGGGTGTGATTCAAATTAGGCTGGCTTTATGCCGTAACTATAAAAGTAAAGCATGCATAATTAATTAGCAGCCCACATGAAAGCAGAAAACCAGTAGGGCCTCAAGAAAGCTTCTTGGTAATTGCCCGTAAATCAACTTTTTGTATTTCTGTTGTACGGAAGTAGTAACGAGAGAATACTTGTTACTGCTATAAAGCGGATATAAATATGAGTCGAGAGTTTAATTGAACTAATATTACCCGTACTTGTTTTATTGCAAACAATATATTTTGCATACACAAAGCTATTGATTACTTAGGATAACTGATAAATTTCTCCCTTAGTACACAATGCCTAAACGTTATGCTGCTCTGTCGTGTTGCTTCGGCTGGAAACACCCAAACAAAGCCGTCACAACCAATTTCCACCTACCGTGCCGCTCATTGCACAGTTCCAATTAAAGCGGCCGCAGCACTCACCGGCCATTTCGCATAGGCAAAGACGGACGGCGGCGTCGGCGGGTGCGCGTGCGCGCGTTACACCCTCGTGTCGTCGTGGCGACGGGGGTGCGGGAGTCGGCCCGCTCCATAGAGCGAGGGCCACCCTACCGTGACCCTTATCCTACGTCAAACATGTGTGCATGTGCGATTAATGAAATTAAAAATGGTGGGCGTCGGGACGGCCCGATCGTTTTTTGCAGTTTGTTGCACTCTGCCAGGCGCAGCCTGCTTGCGCTAATTTATTTGCGCTTCGGCTTCGCTGTTTTGCTCCAAAATTGCTGTTGTGGCTGTGGCTGACAGTGGCCACACCGCTGTATGATTTAGAGAGAAAACTAAGAAGTTACATGTCAGTATTTCAGTTAAATATCGATGGTTGTGATCTCTAAAAATGATTATTATTATAAAAGGTTTTTTAATTATAATAATATTAATTATTATTTAATAAAATTAGAAATAAAAAGGTTTTATAGGTATCTATTAAATTGTAAAATATCTTTTTAATGCATTTATTCATGTATATAAAGGCAAAAATAAATCACTTGTCAAAAGAAATAAAGCAAAAGAAAAGAATATAATAAATAATTTAAAAAGTAAAAAAAATTAAATTATTACATAATTATAAAATATTAAATGTTTTTAAATATTTAAAAATGTTGGCCGTGGCTTTTTGAGATGAAAGCTTTCAATGTGCTACCCGTCCATAAACTGAATTTCTTTTCAGGCGCCTCGTGCCAGAACCACGATTTGGCTGCTGTGACCAATCTCTTAAAAAACATCTCTCTCACCACCTGTTAGCAGACATTTACACCCTTATGCTTTTGCTGGACATTGAGCAATTTGGAAACCCAGTACGTACAGACTTTTATCATTTCAAGTCTTCATGGACGGAAAATACTTTTGCATTTGTCAATCTTTCTTCTTGCTACCCTTGAAAGTTTTCTAACTTAAAAAAACAATAGCTTGGCGAGAACACATAATATGCCTTAATACAGCAATAACAAAAGTCGATAAATAGTTCAATTAGTAGAATTATAGATCAGACATAAACTTTTGTTTATAAAAGAAATTATTTTACCAAAACTTTAGATACTGTACCAGACAGAAAATTTCTCTTGCAGTTTGACATCAAGAGTGTGGTAAAAAAAATTGTTAATAAGAAATAAAAAATCCTAAAACAGTAGAACAACAATGTGTTTGCTTCTTGTTACAAGAAGAGCTTTTTCTAATCAACAGTTATCAATCGGTGTTTTCAAAATAACCAAATTGTTAAATAATTCGTGATGTTTTAATTAATTTACTCAGTCTCTTCAACTTCTAATTATAAGAAAAATATCACAGATAATCCGTGCTCAAAATAGATTCTTATACCACGAGGGAGAGAACGTGTAGAAGTGATACAAAAACATTCTACATCAGTAAGTGTGGCACAGCATAATTAAACGTTTTTGGTAAAATGCTAGTTTACTTAATCTTTAAAGGAAATTAAAAGCTACAATCAAGACAGAAAAGGAGAAAACCGGGTTTCCTAATAATTTTTAAACCTACTGCTGATGATACCTATTGTTAAATTAAAAAGTCAAAATGTAAAAAAAGCAAGTTAATAGTAAGAAGACAAACGTACAACCTTGACTTATTCGCAAGAGAAACAATTTCAAACCAAACAAGTTCTTTTGCTTTTGTCAAATAAAGACATTTCATTAAATAAATTATCGTTCTGTTTGAAACGCATTTGCAAGAGAACTAAAAACAAGGGCGTTGGTCAATTGCGCGCCGCGGTCATTTTACCCTTTATTTATGGTCCCTTTACCCAAAATGGCAATAGGACGATTGCGCGCGGTGGTGGATTTAAGGTCTTAATACGGTTCAAGAATTTTTGCAGATAGGTTCTTAATGGTATGCAGATAAAAATGTTCTGCACCTTTGTAAATTACCATTTAAGGGTTGCTGCAAGAAATAAAACATTTTTATTTGAAGATTTTTTATTGCAATAATGGTGTGTAAACTGGAAACTGTTTGGCACCAGAACTGAAATGTCTCATAACGATAGAGGTGGTGTTTATTATTGTTGTCTTAATTATTTTCTCTTGTGCGCAACTGTCCTATTCCATCAAAGGTACTAATAGGATTAAGACTACCTGAAAACTTTTCTGACCGCTGCGCGCAATCCATGTACAATTCGCGTCCATGTACAATTCGCAAATATAGCCAATCGTTACTATACTTTGCAAAAAGATTAGGTGTGTCGCAGGTGCAATAAGGGATTGTTAAGTCACTCGTAAGAGTACCAAGGATGTGTTGAGGGTAATTATTATATTTATTACTATATTTAGATTGGAAAAATGCTAAAATTGTTTCATATGACGTTTTCCAACAAAAACGGAAAGCTATTAAAACACAAACTTAAAAAGGGTTTTAATATCTTCAATAATTGTTAAACAAACAGGAATCAAAGCAGAAACATAAGAAATTTAATTTATAATCTTGAAAAAGTCAGTCGTTCCAATAAACAGTTAAACAGTGAAATGCTGTAAAACCATATAACGGCATATACAACACCAAAATTTTAATGTAAAACAAATGTAGTTTTAAAAAATATCAATTAAAATTTTGAAAACTTCGGCTTTTATGCAGAAAAATAATTTTAAAAATCCAAAACTATATTTTTTTCATAACTAAGTATGGATTATCAAAAAATATGTTATTTTCTTAAATAAGCCAGCGTGGTCCCGTGGTTGAGGGGCGGGTTGCGATGCTAAAGGACCCGGGTTCAGTTCCCGATGCTTTCTGATGCCTGGCGGGTGGCCTACTCAGTCACTAAAAATAATTGAGTACCTGCGCTCACTCGAACAAGGGGTAATAATGGCGGTCGTCTTAGGCGCGGTGCTTGCCACACCGCCCCCGCACCAGAGATGGTGCGCAACGATCGGGCAGAGAGAGAGCGAACGTATGAGAGCCTTAACCTCTCAGTTCGCAGGCAGTGCTCCCACGCGGGGCGTAGAGCCTTACCATTATTTTCTTAAATGGTAAAAAGAATAAATATATTTAAGAATGTATAATATACAGCAACTACTTATATTACCCATAATCAGAAATAATTCAAATTGGTATAAATGTAAGAGAAAAATACAAAGAAAAGTGAAAAAGTAAAAAACAATGTTAAAAGTGCGAGGCATATTAATGTATTCTATGAATGAGCCCACGTACATTTTAAAATGACTAATTTTTCCATAATTTGCACAAATGGGTAACATAAAAAAGGTTAAAGTTACAATTACTTATTGCTGGCAGCTGCACAATCTTACTTTTTGCCTAACATAACGTATTAGCTTTATACATTTTTGGTGATTTCTTTAACTACAATTTTATTTTAGTTTAAAGTACAGTTTTTTCTTTACCTTTAAGTGTTCTCCCACACTAAATTTCAATACGGGTCTAATTAACGGGAACGTATCGTAAATTAATTTATTTAGATGAAAACTTTATGATGTTACTATGCGACCAGTGACTTTATTGTTGTAGTAGGTTGTAGCTGGTAGTTATTAAGGGTTAAAAATTTAGAATTTACCTTTAGAACATGAAATTCCTGCTATTTTTTCAAATTTATTTCTCATGTATCGTACACAAAATAGGGGTTTCAATAAAAAGCAGCCAGCTCGTTTCTGACTTTTAATTGTATGATAAAACAATTGTACAAATTCTTACAAAAATAAATTCACATTTAAACATTTAGCTAGTGAATAAATTTGAGTTATTCTTTTATAGATTTTTTTCCAAAATATTACTTAATTTAAAAAAGATATAACTTTTTTATTCATTTTATTGCATTAGTAAATTCAATTATTAAAAAATTAAAAGATTTGTAAAAAAATAATTAATATGTGTATTAATACAAGTAAGCTTAAGTAAATTAAAGAAAATCAATTAACAATGCTTTTTTTTAATTTACTTTTGGTCAATGTATTATTTGTTGTTTTAACCTAAACATAAACAATTCAAAAAAGTTATCACAAATTATGTTTGTGGTTTACTAATAGCTTATACTCTAGTAAAAAATTATTGTATTATTAATGATAATCAATCACAGAGGCAAATTTCACTATTGTATTAATTTAGATTACTTAATACGACAGATTTTAGTTTATTTTCTTTTGTTTCTATTTACATTTACGCATATTTTATGATTATAACTTATTCGCAGTGGAGAAAATAATGCTATCATCGAATTTTTTAAATGTGAATAGTGACAATTTGCCATTCTTTGTAGTTTCGGTATTCTTCATTATACAGTTTTGAAAACTATGAAACAATTTTATGAGCTCGGGCATATTCAAAGAGAAGAACCCAAATTGTTAGAACCTACAGATATCACATTATTTAAAAAAAATAGTAACATCCAAAAGTTAAAATTTCAAAAACATTTAGTACTAATCGAAAAACTGATATTTTGCTGATTGAGCAAACCCAAAATATCTAAAACGTATGATTTCGCGAGCGTCACAGATCGTTCTATTTAGTTATGCATCATCAGGGTGGATTTGCCTGTTATGTATGAGATGGAACCTATTCCACAGCTAAAGCTTCTCTTATTTTCGTATCCAAAAGACATAAAATAAATCAATATAAATACCGAAATAGTATTTTAGAAGCTATTGTGATGTCTGGTGACCGAAAAAACAGTGTTGAGCAGATTTGGACATTTTAGCGAAATTCTAGTACTGCTCACAAGATAAGATTATTGAAAACATGATGCAGGAAATACTTGATTTTATTAACGCCAAACTCGACTGACCTGAATCCCATTAACAATAACTGATTAGTTTCGAAAACTCAAATCTGTGCAAAGCTTTATAGGTTGTTAAAGCGGTTTCTTCTAATAGAGGAGAATAATCTAACAATGGATGATTAGCGCTTTATTTTAAGGTAAAGGGGGGACATGTAAAGGCTTGGTAGTATAGTAATTACGTTTGTTAGTCATATTGCAAGATGTTATTTAGTTTTTCTCTTGTGTTTATTACTATTTATTAATAAAGATTCAATTAATAATTCTTGTTTCCGTAATTTATTGTTGCAGTTTAATATGCAGTGCTGGTCGCTTTAGAGCAATATTAGAACATTTGGCAGTACTCGCATGGTAAAATTTTTTTGTTGCTTTTGTGGCTTTTAAAACAAAAAAATGCTAAAAGATAAGATAATGAAATTGTTATTAATACAGAGGTTGATTTGAATAAGTTTTTCTTAAGCTTAGTGCTTAATTATACAGGATGTATTGACAATCCTATAGTCACAAGAACAAATTTGACTACGGAAGAATTGTGGACCATAGAAAATAGGATTTATCGTTTTGAAAAGCGTTTGTGTTAATCAAGATGCTGCTACAGCTTTGTGGAAATAGTATCGACGGGTTAGTGAAGGACAATCATCACCCACTGATTGGACACGACGCTATTCTCCCAACACATAAATAAATAGGCACATTACGTGAAGGAAAATTGTAAACTACCCACACCCATTGCTAAGATAACTGTTCACCAGCTTTAACAGATCTGTTTCTGCCCGAACTATTTAATATTTCGAATTAAATAGGAATTCATTCATTACTTCAATTACAACTGGTCTTAACCCATAGACATTTTCGGAATAGTGCTTTAAATGATATTATGACAGGATGATTTCGAAACAACGCTATAAATAGTTCAATTAGTGGAATTATAGATCAGACATAAACTTTTGTTTATAAAAGAATTTTTTTTTACCAAAACTTTAGATACTGTACCAGACAGAAAATTTCTCTTGCAGTTTGACATCAAGAGTGTGGTAAAAAAATTGTTAATAAGGAATGAAAAATCCTAAAACAGTAGAAGAACAATGTGTTTGCTTGTTACAAGAAGAGCTTTTTCTAATCAACAGTTATCAAAATAACCAAATTGTTAAATAATCCGTGATGTTTTAATTAATTTACTCAGTCTCTTCAACTTCTAATTATAAGAAAAATATCACAGATAATCCGTGCTCAAAATAGATTCTTATACCACGAGGGAGAGAACGTGTAGAAGTGATACAAAAACATTCTACATCAGTAAGTGTGGCACAGCATAATTAAACGTTTTTGGTAAAATGCTAGTTTACTTAATCTTTA
Organism: Sinelater perroti; assembly: GCA_036346155.1. NCBI lineage: Eukaryota > Metazoa > Arthropoda > Insecta > Coleoptera > Elateridae > Sinelater > Sinelater perroti. Next base: position 10,215,599 of record JARFIY010000024.1, read on the forward strand.
AAGGAAATTAAAAGCTACAATCAAGACAGAAAAGGAGAAAACCGGGTTTCCTAATAATTTTTAAACCTACTGCTGATGATACCTATTGTTAAATTAAAAAGTCAAAATGTAAAAAAAGCAAGTTAATAGTAAGAAGACAAACGTACAACCTTGACTTATTCGCAAGAGAAACAATTTCAAACCAAACAAGTTCTTTTGCTTTTGTCAAATAAAGACATTTCATTAAATAAATTATCGTTCTGTTTGAAACGCATTTGCAAGAGAACTAAAAACAAGGGCGTTGGTCAATTGCGCGCCGCGGCCAATTTACCCTTTATTTATGGTCCCTTGACCCAACATGGCAATAGGACGATTGCGCACGGTGGTGGATTTAAGGTCTTAATACGGTTCAAGAATTTTTGCAGATAGGTTCTTAATGGTATGCAGATAAAAATGTTCTGCACCTTTGTAAATTATCATTTAAGGGTTGCTGCAAGAAATGAAACATTTTTATTTGAAGATTTTTTATTGCAATAATGGTGTGTAAACTGTAAACTGTTTGGCACTAGAACTGAAATGTCTCATAACGATAGAGGTGGTGTTTATTATTGTTGTGTTAATTATTTTCTCTTGTGCGCAACTGTCCTATTCCATCAAAGGTACTCATAGGATTAAGACTACCTGAAAACTTTTCTGACCGCTGCGCGCAATCAACTCACGTCCAAAAACAAGCGTCCATGTACAATTCGCAAATATAGCCAATCGTTACTATACTTTGCAAAAAGATTAGGTGTGTCGCAGGTGCAATAAGGGATTGTTAAGTCACTCGTAAGAGTACGAAGGATGTGTTGAGGGTAATTATTATATTTATTACTATATTTAGATTGGAAAAATGCTAAAATTGTTTCATATGACGTTTTCCAACAAAAACGGAAAGCTATTAAAACACAAACTTAAAAAGGGTTTTAATATCTTCAATAATTGTTAAACAAACAGGAATCAAAGCAGAAACATAAGAAATTTAATTTATAATCTTGAAAAAGTCAGTCGTTCCAATAAATAGTTAAACAGTGAAATGCTGTAAAACCATATAACGGCATATACAACACCAAAATTTTAATGTAAAACAAATGTAGTTTTAAAAAATATCAATTAAAATTTTGAAAACTTCGGCTTTTATGCAGAAAAATAATTTTAAAAATCCAAAACTATATTTTTTCGTAACTAAGTATGGATTATCAAAAAATATGTTATTTTCTTAAATAAGCCAGCGTGGTCCCGTGGTTGAGGGGTGGGCTGCGATGCTAAAGGATGTGGCCTACTCAGTCACTAAAAATAATTGAGTATCTGCGTTCACCGAACAAGTAATAATGGCGGTCGTTTTAGGGCGGTTTGTACACCGCCACGCACCATAGATGGTGCGCAACGACCGGGCAGAGAGAGCGAACGTATAAGAGCCTTAACCTCTCAGTTCGCAGGCCGTGCCCCCACGCGGGGCGTAGAGCCTTACCATTATTTTCTTAAATGGTAAAAAGGATAAATATATTTAAAAATGTATAATATACAACCACTATTTATATATTAAAAATTTTAACATTTATGCAAAAATATGCAAGAAATCAACTAACTACCGAAGACATTTAATTTTATTTTAGAGTTGCATTATCGATCACAAAAAGATTTGGTAGAGGGATTTTCCAAAGATTGAAATTTCTAATAGCAAAATATTCAACAAAAACAAAACACGCGAAAGCAATAAAATTAAAATAGAAGCTTGAATAGTAAAGAAATTAAAATAATAATAAGTAATAAGAAATTTGTATAATTTGCAAACAAATAAAATAATTATAACATTACGATAAACTAGTTATAATTAACCATAATCAGAAATAATTCAAATTGGAATAAATGTAAGGGAAAAATACAAAGAAAAGTGAAAAAGTAAAAAAAAATGTTAAAAGTGCGAGGCATATTAACATTAAATGAGCCCATCTACATTTTAAAATGATTAATTTCTCCATAATTTGAGCAAATAGGTAACATGAAAAAGGTTAAAGTTACAATTAATTATTGCTGGCAGCTGCACAATCTCACTTTTTGCCTAACATAACGCATTAGCTTTATACAACATTTTTGGTGATTTTTTAAATTTCTTCAACTACATGTTTATTTTAGTTTAAAGTACAGTTTTTTCTTTACCTTTAAGTGTTCACCCACACTAAATTTCAATGCGGGTCTAATTAACGGGAACGTATCGTAAATTAATTTATTTAGATGAAAACTTTATGATGTTACTATGCGACCAGTGACTTTATTGTTATAGTAGGTTGTAGCTGGTAGTTATTAAGGGTTAAAAATTTAGAATTTACCTTTAGAATATGAAATTCCCGCTATTTTTTCAAATTTATTTCTCATGCATCGTACACAAAATAGCGGTTTCAATAAAAAGCAGCCAGCTCGTTTCTGACTTTTAATTGTATGATAAAACAATTGTACAAATTCTTACAAAAATAAATTCACATTTAAATATTTAGCTAGTGAATAAATTTTAGTTATTCTTTTATCGATTTTTCCCAAAAATATTACTTAATTTTAAAAAGATGCAACTTTTATATTAATTTTATTGCTTTAGTAAATTCAATTATTAAAAAATTAAAAGATTTGTAAAAAAAACAATTAATGTGTGTATTAATACAAGTAAGTTTAAGTAAATTAAAGAAAATCAATTAACAATGCTTTTTGTTGATTTACTTTTGGTCAATGTATTATTTGTTGTTTTAACCTAAACATGAACAATTCAAACAAGTTATCAACAAGTTATCAACAAATTATGTTTGTGGTTTACTAATAGCTTATACTCTAGTAAAAAATTATTGTATTATTAATAATAATCAATTACAGAGGCAAATTTTACTATTGTATTAATTTAGGTTACTCAATACGACAGATTTTAGTTTAATTTCTTTTGTTTCTATTTACATTTACGCATATTTTATCATTATAACTTATTCGCAGTGGAGAAAATAATGCTATCATAGAATTTTTTAAATGTGAATACTGACAATTTGCCATTCTTTGTAGTTTCGGTATTCTTCATTATACAGTTTTGAAAACTATGAAACAATTTTATGAGCTCGGGCATATTCAAAGAGAAGAACCCAAATTGTTAGAACCTACAGATATCTCATTATTCGAAAAAAAATAGTAACATCCAAAAGTTAAAATTTCAAAAACATTTAGTACTAATCGAAAAACTGATTATTTTGCTGGTTGAGCAAACCCAAAATATCTAAAACGCATGATTTCGCGAGCGTCACAGATCGTTCTATTTGGTTATGCATCATCAGGGTGGATTTGCCTGTTATGTATGAGATGGAACCTATTCCACAGCTAAAGCTTCTCTTATTTTCGTATCCAAAAGACATAAACTAAATCAATATAAGTACCGAAACAGTAATTTAGGAGCTATTGTGATATCTGGTGACCGAAAAAACACTGTTGGGCAGATTTGGACATTTTAGCGAAATTCTAGTACTCCTCACAAGATAAGATTATTGAAAACATGATGCAGGAAAGACTTGATTTTATTAACGCTGAAGAATGGCCGCCAAACTCGACTGACCTGAACCCCATTAACAATAACTAATTAGTTTCGAAAACTCAAATCTGTGCTAAAGCGGTTTCTTCTAATAGAGGAGAATAATCTAACAATGGATGATTAGCGCTTTATTTTAAGGTAAAGGGGGGACATGTAAAGGCTTGGTAGTATAGTAATTACGTTTGTTAGTCATATTGCAAGATGTTATTTAGTTTTCTCTTGTGTTTATTACTATTTATTAATAAAGATGCAATTAATAATTCTTGTTTCCGTAATTTATTGTCACCCTGCAGTTTAATATGCAGTGATAGCCACTTTAGAGCAATATTAGAAAATTAGGCAGTACCCGCATTGTAAATTTTTTTTGTTGTTTTTGTGGCTTTTAAAACAAAAAAAATGCTAAAAGATAAGATAATGAAATTATTATTAATACAGAGGTTGATTTGAATAAGTTTTTCTTAAGCATAGTGCTTAATTATATAGGATGTATTGACAATCCTATAGTCACAAGAACAAATTTGACTACGGAAGAATTGAGGACTATAGAAAATAGGATTTATCGTTTTGAAAAGCGTTTGTGTTAATCAAGATGCTGCTACAGCTTTGTGGAAATAGTATCGACGGGTTAGTGAAGGACAGTCATCACCCCCTGATTGACCACAACGCTATTCTTCTCCCAACCGATAAATAAATAGGCACATTACGCGAAGAAAATTATAAACTACCCACACCCATTGCTAAGATAACTGTTCACCAGCTTTAACAGATCTGTTTCTTCTCGAACTATTTAATGTCTTTCGAATTAAATAGGAATTCATTCATTACTTCAATTACAACTGGTCTTAACCCATAGACATTTTCGGAATAGTGCTTTAAATGATATTACGACAGCATGATGTCGAATATAACCTTAGAAACAACGTTATAAAACGCAATTTAAGCCATGTGTTATTCAAGGACATATCAGCTTCTGGAATTCATCAATTCGAATAACTGGCACATGAACAATAACCGTTACATTCCGAAAAATTTTGAAGCCAGTCACCTTGCCTTTAAATAACCTTGGAGCAGTGTTACAAGGTAATATCCAACTGCAAGCAGCACCCAATGTGCTTAATTTTCCAGATTTGTCGCTACAGAAAACTAATGGACAACGTTTGGGCTTCAAGCTGCTCTTAGCACATCTCCGACTGATACAGTTTTGATTGTATAATAAAGCTGCATCAAATGATATTCATTGGCCACAATAAATTTAAGAAGTTTTATAAATTATTTTGACAAATTAACGAATTAATTTTAGTATTTATCTTACGTCATAAGAACAATTATATATCTAAACATTTTTACCTGATATAACAAATCCAGCTCAATTATAAAATTTTTATAATATACATATATGTCTTTTTATTGTGGTTTTTATTCACCCATAAAAGAAAAATTTATTAGAATTAGATTTAAAGTGTGAATATCCATAATGAATGATGAAAATTATCCAATTCTCATTAAAAGTAAGTTTCATTATTATTAAAAATGAAATCTTAAGGTTGCTGAAGTTATGGTTGTGTATCGTTGTCAAAACGAAACAGTAAACTATAGAACATTCAAATGTTAATTAGTATTTTATTAACAATGGATTACATTGCCCAAATATCTGAAGATTATTAAAGCTATCAGCTAACAATATTCAAAGCTTGTGTTGAAAAATCTTTCTTTCTAGCCGACCGATTTGCTAATATCTCTTAAAGACACAAGAACTAATTATCACAATATTCCAAATTATTGAAATGCCCAATAGTATTTTCCTTTTCATAGCGTAGTAATTAATTATTATTAAGTTAAAAAATTCCTAGCAAATAATAGTTATGCACCTCTTGACATTTATTGACTGTCTACGGCAACAATTGTGTGGATGTTAGCACTGCGAGGCTGCGAGCAATTAGTATGAAAGGAAAAAATCCGCTCATAACAAATTTGCATAATTAGACATGATGCGGCCGGTTCTTAGCGTTACTTGCTCTATAACCCAAATCTCGCCCCTTATATATTTTTCTTTTTGAACTTGAAGATATTGTTAATTTTGAAGAGATGCAAACAGCTAAGCGCTATTATAACTGACAGCAGAGACTTGATTTCTTCTAATGAGAAGGAGAAACTTGTTGTGTTGGTGTGGTGTATAAATAAAGATAGATATTTCGTAGCAAAGTAATGATATTCCTTGACACAGGACATTCTAAGTTTATAAGAAACTAAAATTCCGTCTCGAAAAACGGCACCATTTTAGCCTGTTTTTTATCATTAATATTACATATAAAAATACAAAGGTTAGTTGAAATATACAGGAATCCGCTTACCGACAAGTATATATACAGGAATACATTACCGGCAGGTACAAATAGGCCACAATAAATGGTATGCTCTGCTCGGCATTTAATTGCGAAAATTCAAACCTCTGCTATTATATTATAAGATTGATGTATATTTCATTTCATATCTCATCGGTTAATAATTGGTATTACAAATGAAGCGAGGCTTTTCAAAATCCTGTTTTAATTGAGACACTATTTTACACAACTTATTAAGTAATAATAGTACTTAGTCTGTAATTATATTATAAAAATTTTCATATACCTGAAAAATAAAGCTGTAAATTGTTTTTAATGCATTAGATCTGAAGAAAAAATAATTAATTTTAATTTATTCTGTAAATTAAGCAAAACAAAATTGTTGTAAGCATATAGCCAAAAGTATTTGGATATTCGTCTGGAGAAGTGATTCTGGCTATATTTTAAAATAAAATAAAACTACCTGTTCTAGCGTATGTATGTCATACACGTTCAACATCACGCAATGAAGTGGTAGACTGCATAAACTTAATGATGGTAGTTGTTTAAATATGAAAGAGTCAGTGATAAGAAGATCAGAAGTTATCAACGGCAGCGATCGCTCGTGATTTTCAAAATACTACCATCGTCGCTAACACCAGACTGCTTGTCCAGAGTTCGATGGGGTACTGTTCATTAGCCAAACATAAACATGGTTAATCCAAAACGTTGATTGCAGTGGTATAAAGCTCACCGTTATTATATTGTAAAACAGTGAAAAAATCTGTTGAACTGTGAATCTCATTACATAATCCGGCAATCCAATATGCACGTCTAGGTTTGGTGGATGCCCTTCTTATTCGAGTGTATTTTGCTGAGTCATTGTTTTGAGGCTGTTCTTGTGGTTCGGCTTCGGACTCTTAATTTCTGTAGTTGGTTTAAAGAACGTTAGATCTATCTTGGTATTCTTGACAACTTTGTGATTGCAACTCTCTGAAACAGCGCGGAGAAGAAACTTTCTTCTACCAACAGAACATCTTGACTAGCCTACACATGCAACACATCTGAAAAGAATTGGAACAAAAATTACGCGGCAAGCTAAATTACCTATTTTCAGTGGCTAGACTCATAACAACGCTCATAGAAAAATAGAAGGCAATTTCTACGGACATATATCAAAAGTTGGTAAAATTTTTTTTTAAGCCAGTGCAGGCTGGCATTAACATCGGTAGAAATAGGAAGCGACCATAAGTTAATAATGAGTAAAATCAGAATGAAAACATATATACATAACAAAAAGAAGAAGCAGAATACGTCACAAAGATAAGAATCGAAAGCCTACAAAATGATTCAACAAAATACTTATACCAACAAAGATTAACACAAAAAGCGAAAAGAACCAAATATTAGAAAGTGATAGAATAGAAGACAGTTGGATGAATATAAAAACAAACATTTTAGACGCAGCTAAAGAATCACTAGGAGAAAGAAAAGTAAACATAAACAAAAACAAAAACTTGCAAACGCAAAAAACACCCTGGTTCTGTGAGGAAGTTAAAGAAAATGTAAAGATAAAAAAAAAGCATACCTGGAATACATGTCTAACAAAACGCAGCAAGCATACGATAATTATAAAAGAATAAAAAATGAAACACACACACTAGTAAGAAAAACTAAAAACGAACACTGGGAACGTTTCTCAAAAGAAATGGAACACGACTTTTATGGCTTGCAAAAAGAAATGTGGCGTTTTATAAGAGGACAACGAACATAGGTGAAGGAATTAATAGATGCAAAACATATAGAAAAGAATACATGGATTGATTACTTAAAAAAATTATACGAAGATGAACAACCAACACAAAGAGAACCAGAGCGAAACAACCCAGAAATTAGAGCAAACGAACAATTTACGATAAGCACGGAGGAAGTAGAAGAAACACTAAGGAAGCTGAAAAACAGGAAAGCTGCGGGAGAAGATGGAATAACGAACGAACTGTTAAAGCACTGCGGAACAGTAATGACGAAACAGCTGACAACTCTAATTAATAAAATAATAAAACACAACCAAATACCGGAAGAATGGAGGACAAATATATTAATACTGCTGTTCAAGAAAGGGGATAAGAAAGAACCGGAGAACTACAGAGGGATCAACCTGTTCAACACCACATTAAAATTAACAACAAGAATTATATGCCAACAAATAAACCAAACGACAACTCTGAACGATGAAGGATTCCGTAGTGGAAGATCATGCACAGATGCAATATTCGTAATAAGGCAGATAAATGAAAAATCAATTGAATACAATAGACCAGCCTTTTTATGTATGATCGACCTGAAGAAAGCTTTTGATAGAGTCAAACTAGGTGACGTAATCCATCTGTTATATAATAGAGGAATACACATAGACATCATCAAAACAATTGAGAACATATATAAAGACAACAAAACGAAAGCAAGAATAAATGGACAACTTACGGAACCAATAAACATGGACAATGGAATAAGACAGGGAGATTCGTTAAGCCCCTTATTATTCAATCTAATAATGGATGAGATTATTAAGAAAGTAAACGAAGAAAGAGGATATAGAATGGGAACAAGGAAATCAAGATATTATGTTACGCCGACGACGCAGTATTAATAGCCCAAAACGAAGACAATCTGCAAAGATTAGTCCACAAATTCAATATAACAGCAAAAAGATTTAACATGATCATCTCAGCACAGAAAACGAAAACAAAGTAATTAACAAAGAACCCATTAGATGCAAATTGAAATTGACGGTGCAAGCATAGAACAAGTCATGGAAATAAATTACCTGGGTATCAAAATAACTAGCTATGGAGATGTAGAAAAAGAGGTTAAAGATCAAATACAAAAAGCTAATAAAATCGCAGGATGTCTCAATAATACAATATGGCGAAATAAACACATTAATATAGAAACAAAGTCTCGAATATACAAAGCAACTATAAGACCAATAATGACATACGCATCAGAAACGAGACCGGACACTACTAAAACGCAGCGACTATTGGAAACAACCGAAATGAGGATATTGAGAAGAATAACAGGAAACATGCTAAGAGATCGAATAAGAAGTACCGAAATTAGAGGAAGATGCAATGTGCAAGAGATAAATGAATGGACACTGAACAGGAAAAAAGAATGGAACAATCACATAAGTAGAATGGCAGACGATAGAATAGTGAAGATAGCAAGGGACAAATCACCACTAGGAAGAAGAAGCGTTGGCCGACCGCGCAAAAAATGGAGTGACAACATTACGTAGAGAAGGCATAAATAAAAAAAAAAACAAAAAAAACAGGTAAATTGCCTATATAGAAGGAGAAGAAGAAGAAGAAGAAATTTATAGTTTTAAACGGGAATGCTTTTAAGGTTTGAAATGCACAAAATAAAAAAATGACAGTGATAATTTTTAAAAGTAGTACATAAAGATGTCTGAAATAGGTAGTCTTTCTAAATAGCATATTTAGTCATGTAAATTAGTTACACACAATTTATTATCTCAAATAAAAGATGTGCACATGTGAAGCAATTAAAAAGCATACATTTTTATCTACATAAAAATTTTTTTGTCTACATAAAGAATGTATTTTTACCCATTGTAAGGTTAGAAAGAAGGTTCTAAACCGATAAAAGAGAAAATATATTGTTAAGTGTTTTTCTTTGAGTTCGATTTGCATCTAAAATAGTTATCAATGGATACTGGTCACTTGTGCGACTTACTGCAAAATTTACTTTACAGAAGAACCAACTTTAATAGAGTGGCTGAAAAAATTAAAAATGTACTTACATTAATGTTTATAATTTAAAAAAATGTACATCACTGACAACGAAAATAACCATTGCTACCAATTATGGCAATTTGGCAATAAATTTGCCAATTATGCTAATTTATGACTACAACGAACATTTTGTGGAAATTTCAACTAAATGTAAGTCTTAACTGTTAAAAAAAATTAATTTTTCTCCCATTGTTGTGCAAGTGTACTTTATATTGTGTGCTTACACTTAGAATAATTCTATGTGAGGTTACTTTTTAAATTACATATTTTAGTTTTCGTATTGAATGGCATGCGCTGGCTTCCAAGTCTTAATTTTTTTTTGCGGATGATACAACTTCGTTGCAAAAAGCGATTTATTTAAGTTTCTTGTATATCTATCTATATAAATTGGAATTAAGCAAACCGAAAATCATTTAAGGTTATTGGTGAATCTGAATATAAATTTCTTTTTAAGTTTTATGCATAATCTTTTTAGGTATAACTAATATTTCCATATAAATACATTAAAAACATTAAAAGCAGTTCTAAGTTTTGACATTAAAATCTTAAAAAGTTGCCGCATAAATTAATTTAGTTTTTGAAAAGTAAAATGTTTAAAATTATTTTCTCTCGAAACATCTAGGAGAAGAAAATAAAATAACTTGCAATATAATTGTAAATTTACAATTAAGTAAGTAAAACAAGTTATAATAAAGGTAATCAATACAAAAAGAGAGCTAAATTTTAGCTGATCTCCAGAAAAATTTTACAAGAGCTATTAAATGAAGGCAACAAACTTATAATCTACATCTTTAATACAGCCTGGAAGGTTGCTTGAATCATTATAATTCTAAAACTACGGAACACCAGAATATGTCTTCTACAGACTTATAAACCTACTTCTAATGCATTCCAAAATTTGTGAGGAGAAAAAAAATTCTGGACCATCAGTTTGGATTCTGTAACAAACATGAAACTACAGAGTAAGTACGCACACTAGTCTATCAAATTAACAAGGGTCTGAATGCATATCACAGATTCTTAATAAAGTTTGGTACAACGGCCTGCAAGTCAAACTAAAGAAGCTTTTCTCCCATCTCCACTAACAACTATTCAAATCGTATTTAATAGATAGATAGTTCTTAGTGTTAGTAGGCAATGAATATAGCATTCAGGTGTTCTGCAAGATAGCATCTTATCACCAACTGTATACAACTGACCTTCCAACAACACAAACCAATATGGTAGGAACATATGCGGATGACACAGCTATCTTGGCATGCCACACTGATCCAGCAAATCAATCCGAACAAAATTTAGTACTGGTTAAAAACGACCAGAATGTATAGCTAATGAAACAACATCCACTGAAGTACACTATCATGGCACAGAGAAACATGTCTTACCGTATAGATCAACAATTGGCAATTTCCACAAGAAGACAATGTTAAATATCTTGGCATATGTTTAAACCGACGCTTGACATGGAAGAAACATATATTCACCAAAAGCTAAAACCAAATGTATCGATACATTGGCAGATCAAAACTATCCTTAAATAACAAATTACTACTATCCAAAACCATCTTGTAACTCGTACGTACATATGGTATCCATATGGGAAACGGTAGTAACTCCAATATTGCAGTTCTACAGATTTTCCAAGACGAAGAGCCATCGTCGATTCACCGTACTACATTTCTAACGAAGCCACCCAACATGACATCTTTTTTTAGATTTTAGGGCAATGCATATCCGTTGGGTACTAGCAGTTAATAAAAAAAAATTAACAGACTCTAAATTGTGAATAAAAACAAATATAAAAAATTGCCATAACATATTATAATAAAATGTAAATGGCAATTTATTTAAATAATAATTTAGTATCATAATTAATATTAATGTTTGTGAAATATAAGGTAAATTATAAATTTTGCTAACTACCGATGTTACAATGGTAGGAGTAGCAACAATTGCTCATAATGCAGGGCTGTACTAATTTAAAAGCTTCTTAAAAGCTTACGATGACGCGCAAAACCATAACAATATTCCGCCCAGCCTCTGTATGCAGCCCTTGCTGCAACAAAATGACAATAATGTAATTTCCCGGGTACCATCTCGACTGAGCTGGAAGTTGCTGCAAAACGACGTTTAATGCCCCTAATTCCATTTGCAACGACATAATGTAATGAAACTGTAACTCGGCCCGAGCCGGGCATAATTTGCGGCAGTTGGCGGTTGCGAGCAGCTTGTTTGGGGCATAACGCTAACTCGAATCTCATATAAAATTAAATCGCGCCGAACGCTCCGGCCGGATCCCGGATTTTTCCGCGGGCTATCTCGCGGTGATGAGCGGCCGGCTCGCCGCCGAGCGCCGCTCCTTTCAGGTCGTTAATTAGAGCCGCCCGCGGCTGCCGACAACTGCGGTTCGGGTCCCATTCGCAGTCTATAATTAATATCGGCTGAATTACAGAGCTCGTGCGCCACATCATTATAACTGAAAAAAATGCCCGGCCTTTTTGTGTCTCCACGCTGCCGGTCGCTTGCCGCCGAGTCGCTTCCCGGACGCGCTGATTACTTTAATTTCACTTATAAATGTCAACACGAATGCTAACAACTATATATATCATTGCTAGTTAAACTCGACGCTGTGGTTCAGATGCGTTTTGCTAATTTCATCGATAAAGTTGACACACAATTTGTTTCGGTTATGTTCACCTAAAATTTAAAGTTGAAAATTTGCAGACCCGGTAATTTGTAATTAGATTTGCATATTAATTAATTATAACGTCTAAACGTTATCTTAATAAAACTATCTTTAAGTAGAATACCAATGAAAATACTTTGAAATATTTATTTGGCAGCAATTAAATTCTAAAGAAAAAGTATTAAATATTAATAAGAACAATAATACTATATGCATCAGAGGTTATGACAATGACTATGAATATAGAAAAAAGTTAATCACGAAAATATTAGGATCAGTTAAAATAAACAAAATAAATATATGAGGATGAATAACTCATAAATATTACAAGAGCTGAAGAGAAGATAAAATAAAAAAATAAAGCAGCAAAGAACTAAACGGCTGGGACACTTTCTAAAGCGGGGAAGACGAAATAATGAAAGCAATACTGAAATGAAAACCAACAGAAAGAAGAAGGGAGTAGGCCAAGATTTAAATGACTGCAAAAGGTAAAAAATTATCTGAACATGGCAGGAATGATGCATAAGGAGCTGCAATAAATTGGAATAAATTAGCAGAAATATACGAAAAGTACAATAAAAGGACTGGGACTGATACAGACAATAAATCTAAAAAGCGCAGTGGCGCTACCCCACAAGGATTGTTCTAATATTGTGTTTAATTAAGGAAAAACGTTCAATTCGGATTGCCCTATAACGAATGCATATTACCATTTATCATATACTGTCTTCGAATGCGGGTACTATATATAAAACACCAAGAAAACTCTAATCGCACCAAAAAAGCATAAAGAAAAAACTTATAGAACTAACATTTAAAGAATAAAGAAAAATTAAATGGATAAGAGAAAAAAGCTAAAGTAACATATATATTAAAAAGAAACAGATTCGCTTTAGTGCCTTCAAGCTTAGCAAACGTGCGTGCCGAGCTATACCTGTGATATCGCAGCAGCGGAGCCGCAGCCTCGCTTAAGGTCAGGCGAATTATTTATTATTATTTAACCACAAATTTATTTACTATTAATTCCACGCTTGAATTTCAACGAGTAAAGTCGTGTACGGGCTGCTCTTTGAGATAAATAAGTGCAACAGATAAATAGTAAGGTCAACTCCACAAATTTATTTTAATAAACCATTTATCTATAGCTTATCGTGTTTATAACTTAAAGTTACACAAAATAATTTCCAAACAACATACCAGCAGCAAGTAAATTATAGTTACTTAACAATGTATCAACCACCGAACTACGTGCAATATGCACCTCCACATACAATTTTAGACTCTCATGGACACCCACTTCCACCCATTTCAAATATACAAATGCCAACAAATTCTTCCTTTTCTCAACCACTTGCCATACAAGTACCGACACAAAATACAACCTTATCCAGCAGTCAACCAATAAACAACAATTTTCCAAACCTCAATATAATGCAGCCGCAAACTGCACAGTATTCTCAGTCACAAAATACCACAGACTCATGGCAATTTCCCACCAAAAAACGAAGTAGATCTAATGAGGATCAAGATGCTACTTCTTCAAAGAAGGATTATTGGCTCGGTCTTAGTAATAGATTTGCCCCACTTGCAGATGAAAACATGGACCAAAATACACAAATCACTGAATCCAAACCATCACCGATCTTCATCTCGGGCGTTGAAAATATTGAGCCATTAATTACCTTACTCAATGAACTGGCTAAAGATAAATACACGTTAAAGACACTATATAATAATCAAGTTAAGGTACAGCCCTCTGAAAGTGCGATATATACTGTGCAGCTAAAAACATCGAATTTCATGCATATAAGCCTATACAAGAAAGAACGTTTCGTGTAGTACTGAAGAATTTGCACCTAATCACTAAAGTACAAGACATTAAAACAAGTTTGCAACAGAAAGGACACGAAATAACAAACGTTTGGAATGTGAAGCAAAGAGGATCAAAAATTCCATTACCACTGCATTTCTTAGATCTAGTACCTAAAGCTAATAAGAAGGACATTTACAAAATAGATTTGCTACTGAACACCAAAGTTCAGTTTGAAGCACCGCATGCCAAACGTGAAATTCCACAATGTCTGCGTTGTCAAAAATTTGGACATGCAAAAAATTATTGTCAAAATAAACCACGTTGTGTTAAATGTGCTTCAAACCACTTAACTAGCGATTGCCTTACAAAGGTTAAAGATAACAATGTTAAGTGCGTAAATTGCAATGGAAACCACCCGGCAAACTATAGAGGTTGTATAGTTCACAAATAAATCCAACAAAAATTGTACCCACCACTACGACCACGCCATATTGAGCAGAAAACTGTTCAACCGGGCATTACGTTTGCCCAAATAAGTCAAGAACATATCAGAACTCCACAAAATCAGCCAGAAGTACCATCACCAAAAAACGAAATAGACGATTTAAAGCAAATGATGAAAACCCTCGTGGATCAAATGAGTACACTTATAAACCTCATGTCAATGATTGCTATTAAAAACAAATAATGGAACAACAGATAAAAATAGCACTCTCGAACGCCAACGGCCTGTGCCAACATACACAGGAAATCAAATTATTTATACAAACCAATACCTTAGACATTCTGCTCATCTCTGAAACTCACTTTACCAATAGAAGTCACATAAAAATACCAAATTATAACATATATAAAACAAACCATCAGGAAAAATCTAAAACACTACGAACGAGCTGAATACAGACGCAACAATATCCAAGCCACCAACATCAGTCTTCTAGATACCCTAGGAGAACTAACAATCTCTGCTATATATCGCCCTCCAAGGCATAACAATAAATATGAGCATTACCTCGAATATTTTCGGACCCTGGAAAATTGATTTCTGATCGGAGGAGACTTTAATGCGAAAAACACAATATGGGGATCTCACAACTACCAAAGGGCGAGAACTATTCAAAGTTATATCCGCTTATAATATGACTTATCTATCAACATTTCAGCCAACATACTGGCCATCCGACCCCCATAAGATACCTGATCTTGTCGACTTATGCCTAATCAAAGGTCTTAACTCCAAAAAATTTGATGTTAAGTCCTGCTTAGATTTAACGTCGGACCACAATTCAGTCCTAGTAAACATGAATACACAAATATAAGGCAAACTGAAGAAACCATCTCTTGATAGCAAACGGACAGACTGGGATTACTTCAAAGAAAAACTGGACGAACAAATCACTCTTGAACTGCCTTTGAAAACTCACCTCGACATAGAAAAAGTTGTGGCACACATCACACAAGCAATACAAAGTGCAGCGTGGCAAGCGACCCCAGACATAAACGAAGAACGAATTCGAGAAGAACCCCCAGTACTATTACAGCAAAAAATCTCCGAGAAACGAAAAGCTCGTAAACGATGGCAGATTACGAGAGCTCCGGCAGACAGACAACGGTATAATACCCTAGCAGAAGACCTCAAAAAATTACTGTGTAGGATACGCAATGATTCCATACAAAGTTATCTTAAAAAACTAACACCAACAAACGCAACCGATTACTCTTTGTGGCGACTCACTCGTAAACTAAAGTACCAACAACATCTTCTACCTCCAATACGAACCAATCATAACACATGGATCAGGAAAAGGCCACTATTTTTGCCGAACACCTTGCCTCAGTTTTTCAACCATATCCATCTCAGTTAACTGCTGCTGAAGAAAAAGAGTTACTGAACTAGTTCGATGCTCCCTTTCAGATGTTTCTGCCTGTTCCTAAAGTTTCACATAGTGAGGCTGAAGCAATCATACACCACGAGGTTAGCACTAAAAAGGCACCTGGGTATGATCTCATTACTCATTACGGAACAAGTCCATCGAATAACTAGGCAAATCCGTACTGATATGGAAGACCGCCGGTACTACTCGGCAGCCTTTGTTGATATAAGCCAGGCATTTGATAAAATTTGGCACCTCGGACTGAAATACAAACTTAAGCTCTTGCTCCCACATCCGTACTACTCACTCCTAGCATCCTACCTTTCCGACAGAACATTTCAAGCAAAGTATCAAGAAGCCTACACGGATCTCTATCCTGTGCAATCCGGAGTTCCTCAAGGAAGTATTTTAGGACCCACACTTTACTCACTGTACACAGCAGACCTACCTCAAACAAATTATACAATCACGGCTACATATTCAGATGACACGACTCTTTTAGCATCACACCAGGACCCTATTTCTGCATCTAGAAATCTGCAAAGCCATCTGAATCTATTTGAAAACTGGTTAAAAGAATGGAAAATGGAAGCTAATGCAACTAAATCTACTCATACCACCTTCACCCTTCGCAAAGTAACCTGCCCTGCAGTTACACTTAATGGAACTCCCATATCCCAAAATGATGTAGTCAAATACCTCGGACTACATTTAGATAGAAGATTAACTTGGCGTACTCATATTTTAACTAAGAGAAAACAACTGGGTTCTAAATTTCATCAAATGTACTGGATTTTTGGAAGGAAATCGAACTTATCCATCGAAAATAAACTCTTATTATACAAAATTATCCTAAAATCCATTTGGACATACGGGATCCCTATTTGGGGCTCGCCTGCACCTCAAATATAGAGATTCTCCAGCGCTTCCATAATAAAGTCCTTAGATCTATTGTCAACGCCCATGGTACCTGCCTAATGCCTTACTCATCTGACTTAAAACTGCCTACAGTTCGTGAAGAAATCACTCGATTCAGCACTAATTATAGAAAGAAGCTGACCTTTCACCCCAATGAGCTAGCAAACAACCTGTTGCAAGAAGAAGACGAGCCAAGACGACTTAAACGATTCAAACCTTCTGATCTTCCCACCAGATTTTAGACACTTGCCTAGAACTAAATTGCCATATCTCTAAAATACTACAGATTATGTCCACTGGGACATTACTCTACATGACATGTTATTCCTAGAATAGTCTTAAATTAAGCACACATCAATTGTATTTATAGTCTCCATCGAGACTGATTGTACAAATAAAAGGAAATATAACATATATATAAAAAAAGAAACTGTTTTTTAAAAAAAGGTTGGAGTAGAATTGTTACGAGATGACGATCGTGAGGAGCGAGAAGAAACATGGAGAGGCTGCAATAAAAATAATATTACTATATAAAAAAGACAGTAGGGTATCAAGCAACTCGTAATAAAAAAAAGGGTCCTATATAAAAAAAAAAACAGATTAAATAATCACAAAGCAATGACCTGCAGTTAAGTTAAATTGTTTATCTAAATACTATTTTCTTTAAGAAACTGTGGGATTGATAATTAAAGGAAAAATCATACAAATTTAAGAAAACTTCAAGTAGAACAAACAGATAAAATATATATATATATGACAAATAATTTCAATATAAATTTGATCAGTCATGAAAAATTCTAGAGTAGGGACACATCCGATTAAATATATAATATAACACTAAGCCCTTGCGTGGTAGTTCTTTGAGTAGTTTGCCGGTTAGTAGGTCAAAGTCGGGAGATTTCTTGGGGTTTAAGTTTCTGATCATTCTTTTTACTTCCTTAACTGTAAAGCAGTCCAGCGGTAATGGTAGTTGATACGGTGTATCTAAAGAATTATGTATTTCTGCTTCTTCATCTGCGGAAATTTGAGAGGGTATTGGTTAGAAGACATCCTCGAGGTGGTGGGCGAAGCAGGTTGCTTTTTCTCGATCTGTTCGTGCCCAAGTATCGTTCGATTTTTTTCGGTTTTTTTTAGCTTTTATTCTTTTGGTTGCTAACCAAATTTGTGTCTACTGTTGCACTAAGGTTTGTGAGATATTCTTGGAATTGTTCATTTTTCAGATCTTTGATAAGTACTTTAAGTTTCGTTGTAGCTTGGTTTAAGCGTCTCTTGTCAGATGGGTATCTTGTATTCTGCCAGATAAGTCGTAAACGCCTTTTTTCAGCTATTTTTCTTTTTACTATAGTGGGACACCTTTCTTGTTGTCTTACACTGTCAATTTTGGTGTAGCTTCCACTGCTGATTCTTGAATTATATTTGTGAATTTTTGTATAGCTAATTCAAGGTCATTGTTAGTTTGGAGCGAGATTTTCAGATCCAAGCGATTGTAAATGATTTCTTGATAGAGCTTCCAGTCGGTTCTTTTGTTGTACAATTTAGGGTCAGTTTCATTAACTATGATCGTGCTACTCACAGTAGCTATAATTGGCGTGTGGTCGGAGGTTAAGTCAAGGCATGAGGTGATTTCAAGGTAGGTAGATGCTATACCTTTCGTAGTGAAGAAATCCAGTAGGTCGGGTAGTTTATCTGGGTCGGTAGGCCAGTATGTGGGTTCATAAGTTGAGAGGAATCCCAATTTGAGGTCTTGTATTACTTGATGTAGGACCCTTTCTCTGCCAGGTAGGGAGATTCGGGAACCCGTAGGGTATTTTTTGCGTTAAAGTCGCCTCCTGCTAAGAACCTACTACCTAGCGTTCCAAAGTATTCAATGAAGCCTTGTTTGTTAACAGCGTAGTTTGGAGGGCAGTATGCAGCTGATATGACCAGTGGGCCATTCCAGTCTTCAATCTCTATGGATGTAGCTTGAAGGAATTCCTCTTGAAATGGAGGTAACATGTGATGTTTAACGTGCTTTTTAATTAGAATGGCTGTGCCTCCTCTGGCATGAGTGTCTGCTTGTGGATGATTTGTGAAGTAAAGTTGATAATTGTGTATTTTGAAGTGAGTTCTGCTAGTAAAATGTGTTTCCGATATAAGCAAAATATCTATTTCATTGTGGAGGAGAAAGGTTTCTACTTCTTGTTTATGTTTTGAAAGGCCGTTAGCATTCCACTCAGCTATTTTATAGATCGGAGCCATTTTAATTTTTTTTTAGTTCTTCCCTGAGGAGTCTAATTTGTGTGGTAAGTTCGTTAATTGTCTGTTGTTGTGCTTGTATCGTTTGTTGAAGTGTGGCTATTATAGAGGTGAGGTTATAATTTTGTGGACTGTTGTCACTTGGATTTTGTGGATTTGGTTGTGGCTGCGTTTGAGATAGATAGTGTTGTCTTTGGCTAGAAGGTGGCTGCAGGAATAACTTCGGATGCTCTAGTATGTTTTGCTGAGGGAGCTGACTCTGTTGATGCTGATGTTTTTGTTGATAGGGTTGGTGTTGCTGTTGATGTTGTGTCTGTTGCTTTTGTTGCTGTTGGATTTGGAGACGTAAAGCATAGCTTGAGTTTGCAGAGTTTGGTTATCTTCTTTCGAGGTACACTTTGCACCCTTTGTAATTTTCAGGGTGTAGGCCTTAACACAGGACGCATTTGGGCGGTTTTCCATCTTCACGTTTTTTATTACAAGTGCGGTAATCATGAAGCTCTGCACACTTGACACAGCGGGCTGGTCTAGTGCATCTATTGCGTGTATGACCATAACATTGGCAGTTTTTGCATTGAGGTATCTGCGCTTTTTTTATTGGTTCTTCAAAGACGACTATAGCATTACCAATGCTGGTGATTTTGAATATTTCTCTGCTGTTTTCTTTACGCTTGATGTCTATGAAGAATAGGTTCTTCTTTTGTTTTGTCTCTCTATTCATAACATTCATAACGTTCAATACGTCATGGTTTTGTTTTGCTAGCTCTCCTTTAATGAATTCTAAATCTGTTGTATGGTGTAGGTTTTTTAATACAATACGGAATGTTTTTTCCTCTTCTAGGTTATAAGTATGTCTGGCTACTTTGTTAGCATCTAGGACATCTCGTATGGTTTTGTAGTCGGCTAGGTTATGTATTTGTAGCCTTAGTTTGTTGTCTTGCAGAAGTTGATAATGGTAGTTCTTTTTAGAAATATGTTGTTCAATTAAAGTAATCAGAGGATTGATAGCTTTGATATAATGTAGTATAAATGGAGGGATTTGTAGCTTAGTTTCTGTACTGGTATTGCTTGTACTTGCTTTTTGATTTAATAGGGGTTGAAATCTATTACTAGTTGAGATAGGCGATCAGCTTTCCTTTTTTTGTGTCTTCTGATTTCTTAAAATTCATTTAGTTCTATTATTTGAGAATTTTCGCTTGCAATTGACATGTTGTCATCATTGTGCATTTTTTTAGTGGCATTATTTAGAGTTCATTCAGTTTGTGTTTGGACTACTGGTTGAGGCCACGAACCATGCAACGAGGTATACTGTTGTGTTTGTGGGGGTGGCAGTAGTGGAAAATTGATTGCAGTTGGACAATAGCTGACTTGAGGTTGATGCAGTACATGTGACTGAGGAGGCGTCAAATTGTTTTGAACTGTTGTGGGTTTTACGAACGTTGATGTTTGTGAAGTAAATTATTAGTGATAATTTTGTTGAAAGGGAGGCATTTGTTGTGGACAGAAATTTAGGGGCTGTTGTACGTAATTTAGATATTGCATTTGATTGCTGGAGTAATAGCCATCACTCGAATTTTGCATGGGTGAAGGTTTTAAATAAGTTTTAATTCCTTTTGTAAAATAATTGTAAAAGTTTACTCACTATATCAATGCACTTGAACCGGAGGTCACACTCGTTCGCGATAAGAAATCTCCCGAGCACTCCATATGTCTTTACTCTTTGGGAATCAAATCGGAACTCACAAGAAGAATATATCCCAAAAATGGTTACCAAGTTTTAAGTTTTCAAAACAAAGCTATTTTTATTTGCTGATATTTTATTTGCTGATAAGAAATAATTTTAGAGCATTTACAAAATAGATACTTTAAGCAGGTTTTTGAGCATCTGAGAGATGAACAACTGTTGGTGACAAAGGAGGTTACTATATTCACTTGTTACAATAAATATCAAAATTTTATCTTACTTATTCTTTTATTTACTGTTTTAAATCAATTTTTTTTTCATTATTTTAAATGAATGGATTTATAATAAATATATCATATAATTTTCAAACGTTTAATACCTACAAATTATAAGAATATATTATTTTTATATTTCTTATTTATGAACCATTGGTATTCAAAATTAAGAAGTACAATAAAGTAATGAGAAATGTAGAAAATTAGTTTTATTTTAAAAACAGATTAGTTCTATTAAATATCTTAAATGCACATAACAACTAAACCAAATAATTTCTATTTTTTGAAATTTTATTTGCATCAGAAAATAATACCTTAAAAAGATAAATGTTTCGATGAAAAACGTAAATAAAGATATAAAAATTATAAAATGCAGAAAGAAGATGAATAACAGAAAAATATATAAGAAAATAGGTGATAAAATAACATACACATTAAACGGCAAACCAAGAAAGAATAAAGTAGATTGATGTACCACTACTACTTACATCATTTACAGAGCCCATAGGCTGCTTTAGTTCCACAAGATTATATTGCCTTAGAAGAAAAGTCTCTTTATGCATATAAAATGGCTAATTAATCCAATTTTTACTTTCAATACGAGAAAAAATGATAAACGTGAGATAGTAGATATATCAATTTTTTTTAAAATATGACGGAGACCACATGTCACTTGTATGTCAGAAACCTAAAATTACATCATTGAAATGCGTTTTGTGTTTAAAAGATTATCCATAAAATTACAAAGACTACAAAGTCTATAGGAACATTGAAATTACGAGAAACAATTTTAGAACAACATCGAACCAGTCAGAAGAGCAAACCTACACACCACCTGTACAACTAGCTATTCCAACATTATATATAAAAAAAAAATTTATTCCAACACTAAAAATGTTAAACAAAGAAAACCTAAACAACAACTCTATTGATCAGTTAAATAAGTTACTCGCTGAATTCAAAAATATGTTTAACTAATTAATAAATATAATACTAAAGCGCAATAGACGTGAGGTCTGGGTTCAATTCTCGGCAAGCATCAAATGCTCTTCTCCGACAGTCGCACAAACACCTTTGGCGGTCATGAAGTACATTCTCCTTCTAAATTAATTGGTTAAGCTATAGTGTAATACAAGGAATCCAATTAATAAAAATGTCTGTAACACTCATTCGCCATTTTTAAAAAGAATTACATGATTTTAGAATCTCAATATTTACATAAAACTGCATAACTAGCTTCAGTTTAGAAAGTAACTAAAAAATGTATGCGACCAGTAAACCATATGTCATCATTACAAATGAATAAACCTGCAAAGCTTGCAACGCTTAGCGAAGTGGCGAAGCAGTCTTCCAAATTTGAGAACCATCTAGTTGACCTTTAACCAATCAGTTTCAAAATCACTAGCAAAGAAGCCTTTTTGGTCACCTGTCGATTGGTGAAAACAGAATTTGGAAATTCCCAGCCGTTCTCGAGTTTTTGCTCGGACGGACGGACGGACGGACGGACGGACAGACGGACGGACGGACAGACGGACGGACGGACAGACGGACGGACGGACGGACGGACGGACGGACGGACAGACGGACGGACGGACAGACGGACAGACGGACAGACGGACAGACGGACAGACGGACAGACGGACAGACGGACAGACGGACAAACGGACAGACGGACAACATGAAGTTAGTAAGTGACTCCGCTTTGCTTCGCCACTTAATAATAGTAGCGGGCTATATCGAAACAACAAAAAATCACCATCTTCGTTAAACATCTCGCATAAATCTTGAATCCTCCAGATTCTAATCCAAATAATATTGATAACACAATTTAAAATTTCTTGGGCACTCTTTGTCGAATGAGTTCTTCTGTTAATTTGTTTTCGTTTCGTAAATAATATAAAAAATGTCGGCATATAAAAATTATAAAGCGCATTATTTGATCTGCTCAGTTGAAATCCCTGAACAGTTACTAAGAAAAGCCATAACCACAGTCTACAATAAGATTATAAGATTAAACTTACTTACTTACTTACTTAATCCAAAACCTTTCTACCTATTGAGCTGAGTTGTGCTTTATGGATTCGGGCTTGTCTTGCACAGTTCTCTCCACTTTTTTCTATCCTTTGCTGTTGTGCGAATTTCTTCCCACTTTATGTTTCTTGATTCTGCTGCCTCTTTTAGTTCCTCCTTCCATGTTTTTCTCGGTCTTCCTATCCTATTTTTCCCTTTTGGTCTTGCTTCAAACACTTTTTTCACTGTTCTGTTTTTATCCATTCTTATTATATGTCCCAACCACCCTAACACGCTACCGCTTTAGTTTTTAAATTTTCTCTAAATGTTGTGCTCCTGATGTGGTCTCTTTTGTTTTGCCCTCTATTTTACGCAGGAATCTCATCTCCGTACTTTCGACCCTGCTCCTATGTTTATTCACTGTTGTCCATGATTCACTGCCATAGATGAGTATTGGTGTTACAACTTTTTTGAATACTTCTACTTTTGCGTCATTTGGTACTTCCTTTTTTCCTAGAAAAGAGGACTTTATGGAGTTAAATAGTCGTCCTGTAATTCCTACTCTTTCATTTATCTCGTCATCGAGTTTTCCATTTTCCTGTATCCATACACCTAGGTATTTGAACTTCTCTACTTGTTCCAATTTTCTTCCCTCTATATATATACGATGTCTTCTCTTGTCTGGTGCTATTACCATTGTTTTGGTTTTATCTCCGTTTATCTTCATGTTTTTCTTTTTTAGTTCTAAGTTGTATACATTGATATTTTCTTGTAGGTCTTTCTCACTTTTTCCGAATATAACCATATCATCAGCAAAATGTAATTCTGATATGTAGATTTTTTCCATATTCCAGCTTCTTACATGGTATCTTCTTGTTTTTTTCTTGCATTCTTTTATTGCCTCATCTAATACTAAATTAAATAGCAGCGGCTGAGTACACTCCCTGTCTTAGGCCTATATTGGCCTTAAATTTCCGACTGCTCGTGTCTCGTTCTTATTATGTTTCCGCT
Source organism: Sinelater perroti (assembly GCA_036346155.1). NCBI lineage: Eukaryota > Metazoa > Arthropoda > Insecta > Coleoptera > Elateridae > Sinelater > Sinelater perroti. Next base: position 10,239,821 of record JARFIY010000024.1, read on the forward strand.
ATTTTCGTATAGTGCTTTGATGCTGCTACTTCTCTGTAATTTATGTTTGCTTTTCTAGACACTGCCATATTGTCTCTCTTTCTATTCTGTCGAAGGCCTTTTCCAGATCTATAAAACAGAGATGTATTTCTTCCCTTTCTCTATGACCTTTTCACTTAGCTGTCTGATTGTAAATATGTGGTTTTCCCCCTCTTCTCTAAACCCACTCTGGGTGTCTTCTATTGTCTTATCTAGTTTGTCTCTGAGTCTAGTTTCTAGAATCCTTGCGAATACCTTCCTGGGATGCTTAGTAAGGAAATTCCTCTGTAATTAGACTCTTCGGTCTCCTTCTTATATATGGGTATTATGATTCCTATTTTCCATTCCTTCGGTACTTTTCCTGCTACTAAGATGTCGTTGTATAGTTCTAGTAACCTTTCCTTGCCTGTTTCTCCTAATTTTCATCTCTGGGGTAATTTCATCTATGCCTGGGGCTTTTGCTAGTTTGAGTTTCCTTTTGCTATATCCAATTCTTGTTTTGTTATTTTGCCTTCTGCGCTATCTTCCTCTGTTGAGTTCGTATCTTTTCAAAGTCGGTATTTTCCCTCCCCTTCTTTTTTCCAATCCTCCTGTTCTTCTTTCCATAATATCTTTTCAAATTTGTCAGTACATTTCCTGTTTATCCTTTTGGTTGCTAACCAAAGGGAGTAATTTGTGTCTACTGTTGCACTAAGGTTTGTGAGATATTTTTGGAATTGTTCATTTTTTAGATCTTTGAACTTTAAGTTCCGTTGTAGCTTGGTTTAAGCGTCTCTTGTCAGATGGGTATCTTGTATTCTGCCAGATACGTTGTAAACGTCTTTTTTCAGCTATTTTTCTTTTTACTATAGTAGCTTCCACTGCTGCTTCTTGAATTATATTTGTGAATTTTTGTATAGCTAATTCAAGGTCATTGTTAGTTTGGAGCGAGATTTTCAGATCCAAGCGACTGTAAATGATTTCTTGATAGAGCTTCCAGTCGGTTCTTTTGTTATACAATTTAGGGTCAGTTTCATTAATTATGATCGTGCTACTCACAGTAGCTATAATTGGCGTGTGGTCGGAAGTTAAGTCAAGGCATGAGGTAATTTCAATGTAGGTAGATGCTATACCTTTCGTAATGAAGAAATCCAGTAGATCGGGTAGTTTATCTGGGTCGGTAGGCCAGTATGTGTGTTGATAAGTTGAGAGAAATCCCAATTTGAGGTCTTGTATTACTTGATGTAGGACCCTTCCTCTGCCAGGTGGGGAGATTCGGGAACCCCATAGGGTATTTTTTGCGTTAAAGTCGCCACCTGCTAAGAACGTACTACCTAGCGTTCCAAAGTATTCAACGAAGTCTTGTTTGTTAACAGCGTAGTTTGGAGGGCAATATGCAGCTAATATGACCAGTGGGCCATTCCAGTCTTCAATCTCTATGGATGTAGCTTAAAGGAATTCCTCTTGAAATTGAGGTAACATGTGATGTTTAACGTGCTTTTTAATTAGAATGGCTGTGCCTCCTCTGGCATGAGTGTCTGCTTGTGGATGATTTGTGAAGTAAAGTTGATAATTGTGTATTTTGAAGTGAGTTCTGCTAGTAAAATGTGTTTCCGATATAAGCAAAATATCTATTTCATTGTGGAAGAGAAAGGTTTCTACTTCTTGTTTATGTTTTGAAAGACCGTTAGCATTCCACTCAGCTATTTTATAAATCGGAGCCATTTTTTAGTTCTTCCCTGAGGAGTCTAATTTGTGTGGTAAGTTCGTTAATTGTCTGTTGTTGTGCTTGTATCGTTTGTTGAAGTGTGGTAGTATAGAGGTGAGGTTATAATTTTGTGGACTGCTGTCACTTGGATTTTGTGGATTTGGTTGTGGCTGCGTTTGAGACAGATAGTGTTGTCTTTGGCTAGAAGGTGGCTGCTGGAATAACTGCTGATGCTCTAGTTTGTTTTGCTGAGGGAGCTGACTCTGTTGATGTTGATGTTTTTGTTGATAGGGTTGGTATTGCTGTTGATGTTGTGTCTGTTGCTTTTGTTGCTGTTGGCTTTGGAGACGTAAAGCATAGCTTGAGTTTGCAGAGTTTGGTTATCTTCTGTTTAATATTTCGAGGTACACTTTGCACCCTTTGTAATTTGCAGGGTGTAGGCCTTGACACAGGACGCATTTGGGCGGTTTTCCATCTTCACGTTTTTTATTACAAGTGCGGTAATCATGAAGCTCTGCACACTTGGCACAGCGGGCTGGTCTAGTGCATCTATTGCGTGACCATAACATTGGCAGTTTTTGCATTGAGGTATCTGCGCTTTTTTTATTGGTTCTTCAAAGACGACTATAGCATTACTAATGATGGTGATTTTGAATATTTCTCTGTTGTTTTCTTTACGCTTGATGTCTATGAAGAATAGGTTCTTCTTTTGGTTTTGTCCTCTATTCATAACATTCATAACGTTCAATACTTCATGGTTTTGTTTTGCTAGCTCTCCTTTAATGAATTCTAAATCTGTTGTATGGTGTAGGTTTTTTAAGACAACACCGAATGTTTTTTCCTCTTCTAGGCTATAAGTATGTCTGGCTACTTTGTTGGTATCTAGGACATCTCGTGAGGTTTTGTAGTCGGCTAGGTTATGTATTTGTTGCCTTGCAGAAGTTGATAATGGTAGTTCTTTTTATATGTTTTTCAATTAAAGTAATCAATGGATTGATAGCTTTGATATAATGTAATATAAGTGGAGCGATTTGTAGCTTAGTTTCTGTACTGGTATTACTTGTACTTGCCTTATCTATTACTAGTGGCGATAGGAGAATTTTTTTGAATTGCATTTGTGGCTTTAACCAAGTCACGATCAGGTTTCCTTTTTTGTGCCTTCTAATTTCTTGAAATTCATTTAGTTTTATTATTTGAGAATTTTCGCTTGCAATTGACATCATTGTGCATTTTAAGTGGCATTTAGAGTTCATTCAGTTTGTGTTTGGACTACTGGTTGAGGCCACGAACCATGCAACGAGGTATACTGTTGTGCTTGTGGGGGTGGCAATAGTGGAAAATTGATTGCAGTTGGACAATAGCTGACTTGAGGTTGATGCAGTACAACTAGCCATTCCAACATTATATATAAAAAACAAATATATTCCGACACTAAAAATGTTAAACAAAGAAAACCTAAACAACAACTCTATTGATCAGTTAAATAAGTTACTCGCTGAATTCAAAAATGTGTTTAACTAATTAATCAATATAATACTAAAGCGCAATAGACGTGAGGTCTGGGTTCAATACTTGGATCAATAACAATGGCAAGCATCAAATGCTCTTCTCCGACAGTCGCACAAACACCTTTGGAGGTCATGAAGTACATTCTCCTTCTAAATTAATTGGTTAAGCTATAGTGTAGTATAAGGAACCCAATTAATAAAAATGTCTGTAACACTCATTCGCCATTTTTAAAAAGCATTACATGATTTTAGAATCTCAATATTTACATAAAACTGCATAACTAGCTTCAGTTTAGAAAGCAACTAAAAAATTTATGCGACCAGTAAATCATATACCATCATTACAAATGAATAAACCTGCAAAGTTTGCAACGCTTAGCGATGTGGTGAAGCAGTCTCCCAAATTTGAGAACCCTCTAGTTGACCTTTGACCAATCAGTTTCAAAATCACTAGCAAACAAGCCTTTTTGGTCACCTGTTGATTGGTGAAAACAGAATTCCCAGCCATTCTCGAGTTTTTGCTCGGACGGACAGACGGACAGACGGACAGACGGATGGACGGGTGGACAGACAGATAAACAGACGGACAACATGGAGTTAGTAAGTGACTCCGCTTCGCTTCGCCACTTAATAATAACAGCGGGCTAGATCGAAACAACAAAAAATCACCATCTTCGTTGAACATCTCGCATAAATCTTGAATCATCTAGATTCTAATCCAAATAATATTGATAACACAATTTAAAATTTCTTAGGCACTCTTTGTCGAATGAGTTTTTCTGTTAATTTGTTTTCTGTTTCATAAATAAGATAAAAAATTTCGGCATATATAAATTATAAAGCCCATTTGATCTGCTCAGTTCAAATCCCTGAACAGTTACTAAGAAAAGCCATAACCACAGTCTACAATAAGATTATGAGATTAAAATACTTTTAAATTACTTGGAAATTGCACAAATTATAATGACACGCACAAATGGAAAACCTCCAAACTTACCAGATTACTTACGACGTATGGACGACTGTAATATTCCTCTGTACAATGAAATTGAGAAAAGTCTAACAGGAAAAAGAGTATATACTGCAACTTTTCTTGGGATCGAAAAAGCATTTGACCGGGTTTGGTATCAAAGAGTACAGTTCAAAATAAAACACAACCTTCCAAAAAATTACATCATCCTTAAATCTTATCTTTCTGAACATCACTTTTAAATTATTTTATTAAATCTGGCGTACTACAGAGTAGTGTGCTTAGCTCATTTTCGCACTTTATTTTGATCCTCAATGTTTCAACAGTAATTACCATTTTTGCCGACAACACCGCCATACTATCCACTTATTGCTATCTACAAGAAGTCATAAACCATCTGCAAATATGTCTTAGCTCGATATTTAGCGAATAAAACTCAATGTTACACAATGTTCACACATATTGTATTCAAAGCCAAACGTGACGAATGTTAGAACAAATAGCACCAATCCAATTGTTAAATGCTTTGGCCTAATACTTGTGAACTAACTTGTAAACCGCAAATAACCTTGAAGAAAACTGAAATAAAGCTTAAGCTATAACAGATGCAATGTGTTTTAAACCTAAACTTTAAAGTAATACTAAAAACAAATTTATTTTTATAAATGTATTTTCAAACCTATATAGACTGTACTAGACCGTCAAATACCAAAATCATCCAAAGCACTCAATAAAAAATGCTACCATTGTAGATGTCTCCGAGCCTTAAAAAAGTGAGGATCACGCTTCTTGCAAACCGTGTTTTGGTGACGCATCTCAGACATGCAGCGTACGTTAGAGAACCTTATGAGGCAAAGTTTTGTGTAAAACTCCAAAAATTCTGCATCAAGACTTTTGACCTAATAAGAAAAACCGACGAAAAACCATGAAAAAGCTATGTCGAAAACGAGGATTTTTGAATGGCACAAGTTGTTTCGCGAGGGAAGAAAAGCCGTGAAAAACAAAGAATGCAAAAGACGTCCGTCAACGAGCCGTAGTGATGAAAATTTGGTACAAGTGAAAAAATTTTTGGATTCTTATTGGCGTTTAAGTGTTTGATTAATAGCACAGGAGTTGAATTTGTTAAATACCGTAGTGCATGAAATTGTGTCTGAAGATTTGCAAATGAGGAAAATCTGTGCAAAGTTTTTGCCCAATCATAACGTAGTCCCAACCGCCGTACACCATGGACTTGGCCCCACCCGACTTTTTTCTGTTCCAAAAACTTAAATTCAGCCTAAAAGGAAATTGTTTTGAGTCGTTGGAAAGCATCCAAACCACCGTGACCAAGGCGGCAAAGCAAACTTATAGTACTAGACCTACTTAACCTTCATAATGGCCCACAAAACTAGTATCATTTTTCATCATTTTAAAAGTTCTTTCAATCATAAAAGTTTTATTGAAATTGGAGTGTATCGTTTGGAAAGTGTTCCTTGTTATCAAGTACCGCATAGCAACGATTTCGCATACTGACGACTCAGTTTATAGTATACGATGGGGAAAGCAAGGGCCGTATCTCTCAAAGTTGTTATGATGATTTTATGATACTACGCGTTTACCGCTTAATCTGTGCTTAATATAAAAAATCGACATTTTCGATTGGATTGACAGGAGGAAATTCTATTTCCGTCTTTCCAAATTGTCGGCTCCAATGTTTGAGGTTATTATCTTTTTGTAACAACTACGTTACTTTTAATAATCTTTTCTGCATTTAACGTTTCTGTAAATAAGTATAATGTTTCACATTCTCATTCACTAAGGCAATCCCAAATATGCAGTTTAACGGAATATTTAATAAAGTTTTGGAGTAGTTTTTTCCCACCTATAGATTATAAGCGTTTTTCAGAAAACCGAGTTGAAAAAGAAACCTCTTCAATAAATGTGGCATTTTTTAGTTCCGTTTTCTAACTTTTCCTCTGCCCATAAAGAGGTCTTTTCCAAATTCTTTCCGATTTTACGGTCGTATGTAATATTGTAGGCTTCTAAATGTCAATTGATTGTTAAGGGGGTATTATAGTCTAGATGTCCGTTTTCAAGATGATTTTTGGGAATCAATTGTACAAAAACGGTGAAACCTACTGATCTCAAGTTTTGTGTTCATATTTATTTATATTTAAAGTAACGACTAATATATATATATATATATATAAACACACAGGTCATATCGCGAAATTTTGTTTCTATCGCGCGTGGCGATTGTCGCTGTTCTCGTAATTTGAAATAAACGATTCTTTTTTTATTTTATTCTTTAGACATGTGGTTATCGTTCGAACTTCTAATAAATAAATTAAAAAAAAATAACTAAATGGCGGCGCTTGAAAGAAAATATTCCAACCGGCTAGACTACAATACCCCCTTAACAGTCCTATTTTAATATTATTTAATATAATTGTGCTGTCTTTTGATCGTCTTTTGACAAATTTTCTTAACTCTTTTCTCAATTAGGTAATTTATCGACAACTTTTGATATATAATCTTGCTTTATCCACTTGTGCTGCCAGCGTGGTTCAGCCCGGGTTCAATTCCCGGTGCTCTCTGATGCCTGGCGGGTGGCCTACTCAGTCACTATAAATAATTGAGTACCTGCGTTCATTGGAACAAGGGGTAATAATGGCGGTCGTCTAAGGTGCGGTGCTTGCCACATTGCCCTGCATCAGAGATGGTGCGCGACGACCGGGCAGAAAGAGCGAACGTATGAGAGCCTTAACCTCTCAGTTCGGAGGCCGTGCTCCCACGTGGGGCGTAGGGCCTTACCATATTATCTACTTATGCATAAAATCAGGAGAATTGCGGAGGTAACATACTGCTGGTACAATACTTATAGTCCTTAGGTTAGTGACACCAAAACACCACTTCAAATACCTTTGCAAAACGACCCTCATTGTAAAAGAATACCGCTTGCTTCGTTTAGAAAAAACCACCTAATTTGCCTCTTGTAACGCATATTAGAGTGCATTTTAAGAAATTTTGTTTGTACTAAGCGTATGCACCATACCATTCGTTTGGGATAATATTAATTTTATGTTAAAACATGTTGTAGGTAACTGTGTAATACACTGGCGAGCAAAATATTAAGTTTACATTAAAATTGCGATATATTTTTAATTAAACCCTTATATTTTACATTAGTAGGTATTTAATCATTTATTTTCCGAGAAATCTTATCTGTTATATTGTTATCGGTCGGTGACAATCACCGTAATTACGAGTTTTATTAAATAGCGTGCATTCGTTCTATTTGAAAATTCCCGTTTTAGTATCTCTTTGTCTGTGTTTAACATTGATTTCTTTGTGTAATACCTTTTAATCTTACGGTAAAGTGTTCGTAGGGTTTATTTAACAGGTTGTATGCCTTTATATCTTGTTGTTGTGTCAAGAATTGTAGTGTTTTCACAACGTAAAACTGCAAGAATTAGTAGTTAGAGTTTTTGTGCTGTACAAAAGTACATTAGCGCTTTAAGGAGACTGGTCTGATAACCAGAAGGTCGGGATCTGGTCGAAAAAGTCACCACCCAAAGAGATCCGAAATCAACTTAAAAGATAGAGATGCAAATGTTAATGAATAGGCCGTTAGAAGAAGACTTCATGCTGCGGCACTGTTTTGTAGAAGGATGGCTATGGGTTTATCATGGCAACGCCGGCATAAAATTGCAAGACTGATTTTTGCCCGAAATTACCTGGCATGAAATAATGAGAACTAAAGTAGGGTACTGTTTTTGGATGTGTCGCGTTTTTACCTCACTCATCAGACGGACGTCGGCGAGTATGGGGAAAGATGCGCTTCAGTTTGTATTAACGAGCGACTTCCATTTGGCGGTGGATCGGTTATGGTTTGGGCGGCAATCTTTTCAAAAGCACGCGCAGAGTTGGTTTTTATAGAAAATGGCTCCTTGAGATCATGTTATGTCTTTTATGATCACTATGGGCGAGCATGGAATTTTAAGAAAGATAGTGCTAGACTTCACGTAGCCAGAGTTGTCGGAGAGTACCTAAATAATGATTAGGCGGTTTAAGAGGCCCGCCCTAAGTCTAGGCATAAATCTCATTGAACATATTTGGGATGAGCTGGCAAAGACATTCAACAGATTCAAGAACTACACAGGAGCTGAAAGATTTACTATTACGAGAGTGGAATAACATAAATCAGAATGTGATCCTCAACTTCATTGAAAGTTTGCCTCATCGACTTCATTAAGGCAAGATAATGGAATATACGTCATTAGTGATGTTTTTATTATTTTACTGTCGTATTGGTCCTAATAACAAAAATCAAGCTTTGTTTAAAATAAAAGTTTGTTGCTTTTCCAAAATAAATTGTAAAAATCAAAAAATATGATTTACAACTTACATATATAAATGTTTAACTGAAAATTCTAAATATGCATCACAATTTGAATGTGACTTCAATTTTTTGCTCGCCAGTGTATAATATGTAGAATTGGCAAATTTTAAACCTTTATAATTTTTGAAGCAGCTACCTATTATACTTTCATTCATGCTCCGTGAGCTTCCACGAAAAGGAATAGTTCTGCTGACGTACATATTTAATGCTACACTCCGACTTCAATATTGGCCGAAAGAATTTAAGATCGCAGAGATAATATTCATCCCTAAACCAGGTAAAGATCCCAGTTATGCGCCATCAAAGCGCCCCAGAAGCCTGCTAACAGTTTGCTCCAAACTCCTTGAAAAGTATGTCTTACAAACCTTAGACCCAGAATTCACGGCAACTAACTGGATCTCTGATTATCAATTTGGCTTTCGCCGACACCATTCTACCACACAACAGTGCCATCGCATCACGCAAGAAATTAACACAGCATTCGAACAGCCACCCTACTGTATAGCTGTTCTTTTGGACATTCGCCAGGCGTTTGATAAAGTCTGGCACAAAGAAATCAAACTCAAAATACATCAAATCTTACCTCTTCAATTTCATAAATTTTGTACTCCCCAACTACGAGACAGACAAAAAATTTCGAACACGCGTTAACGACGAAGTCATTGTACCCAATCCAATCTGGGGTCCCACAGGGTAGCGTTCTGGGTCCCTTTCCTTATACGTTATATACCTCAGACCTTCCAACCTCCCCTACCACTACTATAGGAGCATATACAAATGACACAATTATACTTGCGAGACACACAGACTTAAACCTCGCCGTGGAATATGTCCAAACTCACCTCAGCTTACTTGAAGACTGGCTCCAGCGCTGGAACATTAAGGTAAATGAGTCCAAATCTACTCATGTAACTTTCACTCTTCACAAAGGGATATGTCCTCTACTACATCTTAATAACATCGAGATACCACAATCCCCATCATTGAAATACTTGGGTCTACACCTGGACAGCAAGCTCACCTGGAAGGAGCACATTACTAAGAACAAAAAACATATAGAACTCAGATTTAAAACCCTTTACTGGCTACTAGGCCGACACTTCCCATTATCCCTCTCTAACAAAATCCTTATCTACAAAACTATCATTATACCAATCTGGTCCTATGGAATAGAACTTTGGGGCTGTGCTAGCAAGGTACTAACCTCGCAATCATGCAACGAAGTCAATCTAAAATCTTAAGATCTCTCGTTGATGCTCCCTGGTACATCACCAATCAAACGATACACGACGACCTCGGCATCCCGATGCTCAATACGGTAATACAGGTCAGAACCAGGAAACATCTTAAAAAACTTACCACCCATGACAACCTTCTTCTCCAAGAACTTCCACACCATCAAGTCATTAGACGCCTCAAGCGTCGCTGGCCTACAGACCTCCACTGAAGAGGACCCCACATGGGCCCAACACCTTAGCACTATTTTCTAGGACGAGGACCAGTCACTGGATGGGCCCGCATCATGTCAATTTATAAACCAAAATATTAGCTTATAGAAATACAATGTATTCTGATTGCTAATGTAATATTAAAAAAAAAAATTTTTCAAGTAAATGAATAAATCAAACTTATAATTTACGCAACCTACCAGTGTGTTCATTATAGAGAATTTGCCAATTATAATTATTTTTAAGTAAACGCATGATTGTTATAATTTTCCTATTAAATCGACAATCATAAAAAGCATAATTGCTTGTATACAAAGAGTGATTTCGCTTACAAATGAATAAAAATAGCCGACGATGTAGGGACAAAAGTTTTATTGGAGTTCCCTACACACGCCTTGTTACAAGTTCGGGCCGCTCGTTACGGGCGCTCGCAACAGTGACACTCGAGCTGCACAAAAATGCTGGAACTCGAGCAGAATGGAATTAAGGAACTTCTCGAACTCATGGCAAATCAAAATTGTAAATACCGAAAAGTTGGAGAGCCATTGACGATCAGCTCCCAATTAGGCATTCGGAGCGTAAACATTTTATCAAATCAGCTGCCACGGCGGGCAAAAAATGCGCGCAATCATCTCTACAATATAGAAAAATCAACCGGCAGCTGAAAAGTTTAAATGAGGTCTGATTCTCGCTCGCGACACATCGGGCTCTGCAGGTACTCGCAATCTCGACTGATATTTAATTGGACTACAAACCGCCGCTCGCATTCGTCCAATTAGAGATGCGACAATCGCTGACAGCGTTTGCTTAGATAAAGCCGGCTGCGGATGGAGATCAAATTTGCAGGCTCTCCGCCGCCGCCGAATTAAAAAATGTTGGGGATGGCAGCTCGGGATTTCTGGGAGATCGCAAATCAAACGCTTTTTGTCGTTCTAACGTTTTTAATAAACGAGGAGCTATTGCTAGCATTACGACAAGGAAGCTATGCATTCGGTCTTGATTCTATGTGTAACCGACAAGTTCAAATGCAGAATTTTCAGAACTCTTCAAACATTTCACTATTACCATAAATTTGATCGAAAATATTCGTATAATGGATTATTGTAGACAAAACTTTTTTGCTGCGTATGACACTTTGTGAAAAAATATTTTCGATGCAAGTTTTGACCATCTTAAATCTTCAAAAATGTTAAGTAATGTAAAATTCTCTTTTTGAAATATTACAAGCATGATTTAGTTTATCAAAAAATGTTTTGTTAATAATTATTAAAACTAACTACTACGTGGGCAACCTAAAAAGTTTTGAATCTCAACATGAAGATGGCCCTAGTCGTCAAAACAATTTTGATAATATAACAGTGCATGCTTTTAAAGATACATGTAAAAATTTCAGTCATTTTGGACGATTAGTTGTTTGACAGTCGTTTGTATCAGTTGAAGTCAGTGCTTTTGTAAAAATAGAAAAAGTCGAATACCGTGCCGCAATTAAGTACTTCAATTTGAGAGGCAATACGCCTACGCAAATTAAAATCGAGTTAAACCCCGTTTACGGAGAATAAGTCCTTTTACGTACTACCGTGAAAAGCTGAATTTAAACGTGGTCGTACCAACTTGGCTGATGATAAACGTTCAGGACAACCAACAACTACGACCTTCACCGATAACATAAAAAAAATTCGCCAAATAGTACTGGACGACCATCTAATCAAGCTTGGATATATATCAGAGGCTCCAGGCATATCAAAAAAATGCATTTGTTATATATTGACTAGAGAATTGGACATGAGAAAGCTGCCCGCGCGTTAAATCTCGCGCTTGTTTACTTTGAACCAAAAATTTGTTCAAATGAACATTCCCAAGACTGCTTAAGTTGTTTCAGGAATTTTTGCGTAGATTTATTACTACCCATGAAACTTGAGTACACAATTACACTTCTGAGACAAAGAAATAGTCAAAACTGTTAACTGAGAATGGTAAACCTTCTCAAAAAAAAAAGGCGAATGCGGTTTTATCGGTCGGGAAGAGATAGTGGCGACTGTTTCTAAAATATTCAGGAGATTCTATACACCGACTACTTAGAAGAAAAAAACAATAATGGTGTTGAACTATGCATTATTATTGGACCAGGAAGGCAACAAAAGCGAAAAAACTGAAAAACTGCTTTTCCATCAAGACAATGCACCGGCCCACACTTCGGTAATCGCCAACATTCACCAATTGCAGTTTGAATATTTACCAAATCTGGACTCCAGCGATTATTTTCTATTTTTTAAGTTCAAGGTTTGGATACGAGGACAGAGATTTTTATCAAACAAGGAGGTCATCCCAACCGTAGACGCCTATTTTGCTAAACAAGATGCCAACTGCTATTTTGGCGGGTTAAAGAGGTTGGACCATTGCTAAAAAAATATTTCGACTTAAAAAGAGACTACGTTAAAAAAATAAATTAAATTGGACAAAGAAATACTTGTTTCTATGTTAGACTCAAAACTTTTCAGACTGCCTACGTGTTTAGTGAGTTGTTCTATGAAGTTAGACGCAGTTCTCACAATAAGTAGATTTTAAGACTACTTTATAGGTTAGCAGTTTGTTTTCAAAAGATAGTTTGGATTTTCTTTCGATTAACCAACATGATTTACAAAATTATGGTCCAAGTTGTATGCCCTTATTAAATATGAATGTCTTTCAAGCCAATTTTCTATAAATCTGTAGTACCAGATAAATCATGTACTTTTTTCCTTCATTTCAACCAAACTTTTTATTGTATACAATTTTCCCATTCTTTATCTGCCACTCTTCTTGAGTGCCCATTTCAAATTAATCCTTTCTTTTCTACATTAATTCTTCTTCTGATTACTCTCTTTGTCCATCAAGATTTTGTTCTTATTTTTTTTTTATTAATTATTTATATTTCAGCTCCGTATATCATTATACTTTATGTTATCATATTGTACATTGTTGTTTTGGTTGTTTTCGTTATGTATCTATCCCACAAAATAGGATTTAACTGTATTAGGTCTGTTCTTGTTTATACAATCTACTTTTTCTTTTGTTACAATGGATTCTAAATACTTGAATTTATTACCTTGTTTTAAGATTTTTCCCCATATCTAAGTTTTTAGATTTTGACCTGTTGTAATATTGTTTTATTCAAATTTATTTCTAATTCTCCTTTTTCGCATTTCTTTTTAAGTTTTCGCAGCATACCGTATTTACTCGACAATAAGACCCCTTCTATTATAAGACCCTCTTAATTTTTAACGTATTTTTTTATAGAAAAATATTTTGTATGCAAATATTAAAATATTAGACCCATAAGAAAATAAAAATAACAGAATTCTAGAGCTGTATTTAAAGTACAACTAAGTTTTCAGAAATTCCTTGTCAAGGGAATACAATAGATGTCTAAGTCAATAGAAGGATTAGGTTTTGCCCAAGAACATACCGTACTTCATCCTCTAGTAGTAACTTTTAGCAGAAACAATGAAATCGTACGAGGATGGAAGCAGGTAGGTCCGCTTGGCTTTGGGACCAGTATCTGCTCATGCCATTCAGCATTACAGTTCGATTTCCTAAGATCGGTAGTCAGTCGTTTGCTTGAGTTCTGGGTGTCATAGTGTTTAGTGGCCTTTGTGAATCAATACTGCATGAAAAAATAAATTCTCGGAAAAGTTACACTATAGCTTTTAAGTTTGATGTTCTTGCATTTGCCGAGCAAAATGGAGTGAAGGCTGCAAGTCTTGAGTTCTCAGTACAACCGAATATCGTTGGAAAAACCAGACCGAAAAAATTCGAGCCGCGAAGGAAGAATCTGTTCTTACATGTTCTTACAAATTGGCAATGCTGATGAAACGCCACTGTACTTTAAAATGCCGCGTAAGACATCTGTGAATAAAGTAGGTGAACGAAGTGTATTTGTAAAAACAACGGGTGCAGAAAAAACGAGATGCAAAGTTATGCTCTCTATCACTGCAGACGGTTTTAAAACAAGAACTCTTCCAAAGGGACTTTTACCGAAAGCTATCCGTGTCCGTGTACAAGACAAAGATTGGATGGACTCTAAACTGTGTTGAGATAGCTGGGAGGTTCTTCTCAGCAACCAATACATCTATCTATATTTCATGCCCAATTGTTTTCTCTTGTTAAATATATGCGTCCTCCACGTTAGTCGTCTGTCAAGGTTGATTCCGAGGTATTTGACTTCAGTTCTTGTGGGAATTTGGCAGTTATTCAGGGTAACTGGAGGACAGTTGTCCCGCTTCATAGTGAATATGATGTGGTTGAACTTTGTCTCGTTGACTTTTATTTGCCATTTGGTCAGCCATGGTTCTAGCTTATTGAGATAGTTTTGTAAGTTTGCAGATGCAATAATGTGGTTATGATGCGTCGCCAATATTGCGGTGTCATCCGTAAACGTTACCATTGTTGTAAATCTAGTCGTTGGAAGATCCGGCGTATAGGTTAGATAGAGGATTGGGCCAAGTATGCTCTCTTGCGGTACCCCAGCATTAATCGGACAAAGATCAGTATATTTACCTCTTGAGGGTTTATATGGAAGTGTCTGTTTGTAAGATAGGATTTTAGGAGGGAATATATGGTATATGGTAATGATGTTTTGAGTTTCTAGCATGCCACACCTTAACGAATGCTTGGTTGATGTCGATAAAAACCGCTGAGCAATAGTTCTAACACTGACTTAAAAGTAATCAGAACCTGTTTGGTAATTCATTGGGTGCATATCGCAGAAGTTTCTTATTGTTTCTTGTCTAGTTCATACGTAGCATTGTTGACTGGAAACTAAAGTATCTTTATATTTGATTTATATTTGAAAACGATACCTCAGAGTTGGATTCCATAGCACTGCATCGGTTTAATTATAACTTTATATACAAGAAGTCTCTTGTTGATGGTAAGTTTTGAGTTTAGATCAAGTAGCCAGTACATTTCAGTGAGTGTAGAACTTAATTAATTGTTTCATCTTCGTAAATAGGTGTTTTTGTCATTTGAGTCTTCTGTCCAGGTAGAATCTGAGATATTTTAGTTCTTCCTGTTCTGGCAGTTGGGTGTGGTTTAGATAAATAGGAGGGCAAGTTTCTTGTTGTGTGGTAAACGTTATATGTACAGATTTGGTTTCATTAACTTTTATTCTCCACTTGTTTAGCTATGATTGTAGTAAAGTTAGGACAACAGGATTATTATCAGTGGCTACGACGGCGGTGTCATACGCAAATGTTGCTACTAGAACTTCTAGTGTAGTTGAAAGGTCGGCCCTGTATATTATGTATACAGTATAGAGTAAAGGTCCAAGGACATTGCCTTGTGGTACTCCAGCATTTATCACATAGAGCTCAGTTGGTTCAGCGTCAACTTTTATTAGGAAGTGTCGGTTTTGTCTAGGAGAAAATAGTTTAAGTATATTTTCATTGTTAAAGATTGTAGTTTGTAGAATTTTTTCAAGCACTTTATAGGTTATAGGTAGTAGACTTAACGGTCGATACGATTTTACCTCATTTAGGAATTTCCCTGGTTTTGAGATAGAACGATTTGTCCTGCTTTCCACTGATTTGTAAAGTACTCAATGTGCAGGATTGCATTAAATATTTGCGTAAGATATTTTACTCCTTTGTAGGGCAATTATTTAAGAATTTGGCTAGTTATCAGGTCGTACCCCGGTACATTCTTGGGGTTTAATGTTTTAACAACCTTTGAAACTTTGACGATGTTGATGCGTGGGAGTGGTGACTCAACTTTTTCTTCTTCTGGCTAGTTTTCTTATAGGTGTAGTTAGGAAACTTCGGAGAAGTGCTCTGCTCCTTGTTCATGTTCCTTGACGGGTCCTCTTTGGTGGCGAGGCTTTTATGACTTGTTTAATCTTTTTAGTCGCTCTCCATAACGAGCAATCAGTATCTTCAGTAGGTGTAAATCAGACAGGTTTAAATACATTCGCTTTTGTTGTTGTTAAGGTGCTCTTTTAGTTTTTGGGTTTTAACATTAGACAGTCTTTTGATTTCAGCCGTTCTGTCTTTGCCATTGTTTTTTAAAACTTCTTTTTCCAAAATTTTTTGTTGGATTGATGGGGCGGAAATAGTAAGCTAAGTTAGATTCAACTGATTTAAACGTTGTGTTTCAGCCCGCCTGTTGTACTGTAACATTGAATAATTTGACAGCTGTTTCATTGTCTTCTTACGTATACTCGGTTGTTTACTTGTGCTTATTGCTTTTGAGGATAAAGTAATTCTTCATATGCTTATTTCTTTACTCCACCATATACTATTTAGCCTTTTTAATGCATTTCTTCTTTTCGTTACTCTTTCTCTTATTTTCCGCAGGGTTCTTTGTATTTCTATATTTGCGTGTGTTGTTGTATTTATTTATCTGGGTTGTGTTAAAAATTTGTTATTATATTCTTTTCAGTATTATGGTGTTATCAGTTCTATATTCAAAGTGATTTTGTCAAACTTAATTTTATTTAGAAATTTTCAACCTTCTGAATATATCTTTCCTCTTCTGTGTGACTGAATCTCTCTACATTTTCTGTACCATGTCTTCTTTTTCTCCTCTACTATTTTTTACTGTGTTCCTTATTTATATATTATATTCTATCTTCCACTGTTTTGGAGTTCAGCGACCTTAAATACGCTTCCTTTTTATGTTGTTTCTTATTCTATTTCTTTGTTCCACCAGATGTTGTTTGCTTGCTTAATTTTAATTTTTCTTAACGTTTCATATGCGGCTTTGTGTATTGTTTGCTTGGTGTTCTCATACAACGCTTCTGTTTCGACATATTCTATTTCTTCTAGTTTTTGGTCTAACTTTTATAGATATAGATATCACTTCAATCTCTTGTAGTGGTCTTTGATGTTTATCAGTTTATACTGGCTCCAATGGTGAATTAATGAAAAAAAATGTAACTTTGACATTACCATATAGTGATCTGAGCCACATTCTATTTCTCTAAATACTCGAGTATCCAATACTCTAATTGTTGTTTGATAATTATATAATCTATTACTGTTTTTAATTTTCTGCCTAGTTGGATCTACGTGTACATATGTATAGCTTTATGTTCATAGAATCCGTTTATTATTTTTAACCCGTTTGGAGTACAGAAGTCCAGCTGCCTTTCTCCATTATTTTTGTAGAATTCTCCTCGTATTGTCCTATTACTTTACTGTCTGCACTCTTTCCAACTCGGGCATTAAAATTTCCTAACATGATTATTTCTTTGTTGTATCCAATGTTTTACACGACCGGTTGCATATCCTCATAAAATTTGTCTTTTGGCTTTATGATTTTGTCGTCAGTAGCTAGCTAACACGTATAACAGCTATATTGTTTCCTAGGATGTTTATGTGCACTTTTATAATTCGCTCGTTTATGTTTTTAAAATTAACAATGTATATCTTGTGTTGTTTCTTGATTAGAAATGCAACCCCTCTTTTTACCCGTTCTTTTTTTGGTACTTCACTATAAAATGATAGGTGAATTTTCTTTTTTAATTCTATTAATGTTATAATATCGATGTTTATTTTTTTACTTCCGTCATTATATCAGCCGTTTTTGATGTGATTTCTTGTACGTTCCACGACACCATTCTTATAATCCTTTTCGTTGCTTTTGTCGTTTCGTATGTTTTCCATCCAGTTTTCGAGGCATTTGTCTGCAGGTTTTTGCATTTTTCCATTTGATTAGAGGGAAAAAACTATAAACAAAGTATGCAGAAGAGAAGTTTTAAGATAACTTGTTCCTTCTAGATGCGAGTACTAAGGCATACATTTAAATTTTCCGAGATAGATCTAAAGAGCATCAAGGACTGCAATAACAAGTTATTCAACTGTATGCATATTGAGAACTGGTTTAGCATAAATAATTTTTTTCAAGCGGCCTCACAGATAAAAGTCAAAAAGCTTTTAGTCTGGCGATTGATGGGGTCGCTTCATCTATCCCTTTGTCAGGAAAATTATTATTGGGATGCTGACAAATGTTAATACTTAAGTAAACTAGAGCTCTATCATACGTCGGTCACAAGATCTCTTTTACTGTTAATTACACATTTTTAAAAATTGCAGATATATTGAGCAGTTGGTGTGTTTTGAAAGAATAAGTGATCCAACTAGATGGATACCAATAATTTCAGTGTAAATATCAATGCTAAATCGTTGCTCATGATAAACTGTAACCACTTCATAAGGCTACCCCACAGATTGCTGTTGTATTGGTTGGTGTTGCCATCTCTACCAAAGATGGCTTTATCTATAAAGAAAATTTACAACAAAAATTATATAAAAGTAGTGATCTCTTCTAAATACTAACAACAAAGTTATTCCCTTAAAATAGCCTATATAAGAATAGAACAAGAAGAAAACTTACAACAATAGCGAAATATTGATGCAAAAGTTTTGTAATACGGTTGCTGCATATGAAGATAGGTCTTCTTTTGCCAATACGTGTATATCATTTCTAATTGTTTTTAACACAAGTAACGGGCTATTTTAACAACATTTAACAGCACACGTCTAGTTTTTGTCTGGGAAGTACCACTGAAAGTTTATTTTTATAATATTTATCCTTTATATTCATATTAATTGACAGGAAACTTGAATAAGTTTGCCACATACATTTTAATGTTTTTTTTTGTACTTTATATGTTTCTAATGCAAATTATTTGCACAGAAAATTATAGAACTGTATATGTGGATATTTGATTACAACTTAAATTGCGCCCGTTAACTGAAATGTGCAAAATTTTCCGCTCCACCCCAGCCCATCTCTATTCCAATCACATTCCCTGGAATTTCCGTGAAAAGCGAGCGGGAGACATCGTGACTGCCGCACATGGCAAAGAGAGAAAGCCGAACAAAAAAGAGCACACATCATTAATCTGCTCTAACAGGATTTGAGAAAACGCGGGCCGTGATTTGGCCGGGCGGGAGAGCCGGGAAATCGCGAGCAGCGGCCCGAAACAAATTTAATATTATAATTACACTTCGTTATTCGAAGTATTAACTAATGGCGCGCAGCGGCGACGTTTCGAGCGCCGTTGCGCGGCCGCCGCGGGCACCGGCGGATTGAGCCGTCATTACGGCGTTTTCCGCGGATCGCGAGGCGTCCGCCTGTTAGTGCGCGGCCCGGGGCGCGGTTATTAATGAGTTCGAGGATGGATTGGGGATTCGTTCGGACGCGCGATTACGGTAATCGGCGGTCGGCCCGCTGGCCGTGTTTGTGACGGCGGCGGATTACCGCTGCCCGGCCGCTCCGTTGGTGTTTTATTGCCTTTCTTCGGGCGGCCTGCAATTTGCTGCTAAACGGCTCATTGTTGTAAATCACGGCCGCAAAATAAGGAGGAAATTCAATTTGAGGCTTTCATACGCATTCATTGCAACTTCATTTGAATAATATTGGATTAGCGTTATTTATCGCTGCCAGTCCTGTTTGGTGAATTACTGCCCGCGCACTTGATTTATCTGCGCGAGGCTGAACTTGTTAAAAGTTCCGTAAGTAGTATCGCCTCTGGCGAAAAACAATTTGAGTTATTGCTTTGTTTAAAACGTAAATTGTATAGTGCAATGTAATCAGGGGCACGTCGCTCCGAAGCCAGCCTGGCTGCAAACATGCAATGCGATTACGAAACGTTCGTTACCTGTCCAACTTCAGCTTCGCATTACGAGTTATGCTAGAAAATAGACCGGAAAATCGATTACAAACATTTAAGCTATAGTTATACAATTCGAAACTCACACTTAAACTACTGCAATAACTTCATATTTTTAAACTAAACGGCAACAGTTCTTTTTACATAATTTATTAAGAAAATATTTTAGTACCACAAACAGCATACCAGTTTTTCTCTTTTAAATTTATTCACTTTCTTCATTTAGGTGAATATCTAGTATTCCAATAAATACTGTATTACAAAATTAAACCCACCGTTGCTTTATATAGCATGAAGATATCTATCAGACTGACATACGGTTACAATTGTCAAGTCCAAAAGTTGTAAGTTACATTGCATTTCTCGTCAAGTTTGGTTATTTAGCAATAGAGTGAGTAACGAAGGAAACCCTATTACTGTAATAGTATTACATTATATTTTTTTTAGTAATAAACTCCTTTTTGGAAAAACGCGCTACGAGATGCAAGAACTATGAGAGGTTCTAACAGCGTCCAACCTCTACCTCCTAAAAGAAAAGATAAAAATAAAATTATAAACCAATAAACACATTTTATCAAGATTAAAATATAACCTTGAGAAACTAAACATCGTAGAAGAAAACAAAAAATATAGGAGAAAATGAGAGAACATACAGGAAAGATTGACAATCTAAGGGAGTTGTCAGCTGAGAATCTATGGCTAAATTATAAAAAAAGCAATCCGAAGACCGCTTTATAAACTATCGGATATAAAATAAGAATAAATAAATCTTGGATAAATTCAGATACAATAACGCCATTCAAGAAATACGAAATAAACGAAACTAGTAAACACGAGAAAAAAGAAAGAAACTTAAATAAATACAAAGCGGAAATGGTCAGCTCACAATAAAGATATGAAAACCATATACAATATAACAAAGCAAAATGGAAGAAAAAACAAAACATTAACCAAACTCAAGAAGAACATGAAGAAATATACAGAACAGGCATAGAAATGATGGAAAGATGGACGAGACACTTTACTGAGATCTACAAAGCAAAGGAAAACACACAGAAAGTGAGCAGCAATATGATAATCCACAACTAGTGGTTCAACCGGATAAGTGGACTGTATAGGTAATTTTGAATTTTGAATAGAGAACTTCAAACAAAATTAAAAATACTAACCTGTGGAAACGGCGCTTCCGCAGATATAGGTTCTCTGCTGTTGGGCTTCCAGAAGAAAAAGGATATAAGCATATGGATAAAAATTAGGACAAGTTACCCCAATCTTCACAGCAGACGAAATGGGGGCGTCTTCCTGGTATAAAGGTTCCCTCGTCGAGCTGATAATTTGTCGGCGCGAGCACAGCGAAAAAATGCCAAATGCAAAAGCGCGAACAAAAGGCAAATGCGTAATACCGAGAACTAAAATGCGAAATTCAGGTTTTAGTAAAGCAAAAGTATAAAGTTGCGTGAACTTAACGTAATTGAAATGGCAAGTTTAAAATGACTAAAGCAAAGGCTTAATGTCGCGCGAACTAAACGAAATCAACGTGCCAAAGCAAGTGCTCCAATTGCAGCACGCTGCCAAAGCAATGCGGCCTTAATCGCCACGGCACTGCGTCACTGGGCCGATAAAACAAATTTCACATATAATGCAGGGATCAAATTAGCCGCTAATTTAAAATTCAAATAAATATAATTAGAGATTGGCGAACATCCCCCTTGAAGCGCCCTTCAATTAACAACTACTGCGAGGGACGGATTAAAACTCAACAAAATTGCAATACAACCAAGGGAATCGGGTAATACGCACCAACCGCTTCTCCAAAATGAAACAAACAAACAAACCTGAATAACTATATACAAATTATATACAAATGGCGATAAACCACAAAAAACCGCATTATTGGGAATGAAAGGGGAATAGCTTCACCGAGGGTCGAGTATAAATTCCCCCCGAAGTTCGAACCACCCCGTCTTTCCCAGGAAACACCTCGTCAACTATCCCCAAGGGCCATTTTAAAGGGGAACAGTTGTTTTGGTCAATTAAAACTACGGTACCCTGTTTCAAAGGTTCAGTTGGTTTTTTCCACTTCCGTCGGACCTGCAACTCGTGTAAATATTCTCGCCTCCAATGCTTCCAAAAATTTTGTACAACTTGATCCAACAACTGGAATCGGCTTAATCGATTAGCTCCGCCGGTAAATTTTCTGCTGGTTTCAGGTGCAGGAAATGAGCCGGAGTCAAGACCTGAAAATCGGACGGATCAAAACTCAGTGGGCAAAGGGGTCGGGAATTCAACAAAGACTCGATTTGAGTTAGAACTGTAGTAAGTTCTTCGTATGTCAAAATCTGATTACCAATTACTCGGGACAAATGAGCCTTGACAGATTTAATATTAGATTCCCATAAACCGCCAAAGTGAGGAGCACAGGGAGGTGAAAATTTCCACTCTATTCGATGATTGGCTTAACCGTCAAGTAGAAATCGGCGATGTTCCTCGTACTCTAATAACTGTGCTATTTCTTCTAACTCAGCCTTTGCACCTACAAAGTTGGTACCTCGATCCGAAAAAATCGCGCGTCTAGCCAAAAATCGTTTGAATGCTGCTAAAAACATAGGAGTTGACAATTCTGTAACCAATTCAATGTAGACCGTTCGTAAACAAATAAATAAACAAATGTATGCTTTCCCAAAGAAATTTTTAACGGTCCTGCCTAATCGACACCTGTCTCAAGAAACGCCTTTGTCTCTGAAACTCGACTATGTGGTAAATCTCCCATCATAGGTGACCAATTCTTTGGACGAACTCTAAAACACCTATTACACACGCACGAACCGTTTGTCGCGCCGAAAGGACCCAAAATTTTTCCTTCAACAATGAGAGTAACAGGTAGGGCCCTGCATGGCAATGAACTATGTGGAAGTGATTAATTAATAGTTTCACAAACGAGTTATTTTTTGGCAAAATGATGGGGTAACGGTGATCAAAGGGCAACCCCGAATTTTTCAAACGCTTTCCGACACGGATTACGCCGTGGTCTAAGAAAGGGGCAAGTCGTTGTAATTGATCGGAACAAAGTTTTCCAGTTTACAACGGTTGAAACTCTTTACCAAAATGACAGCGTTGTACGACAAGACATAAAAACCACTCCGCTTTATTTAATTCCTCACCAGAAACATCCTTCCTCGGGGTAGCTTTTTTCCAAACCTCAGGATCAATACCACCACCCGTAACAAACGCATATAAGAGGAAGAACGACCAATTAACGTTACTATAGGATTTTCGAGGCAGGGTTCTTCGGAGACAAATAACGCCAACTTTCGAGTTTCTGTAAGCTCGGTTTCAGCATGAGAAGGATTTTCCACCACAAGTGATGTTCAAATAATTCTTGGAGTGACAATCCCCTTGATAGACAGTCCGCCGGATTCTCCCCGCTGTCAATGTGAAACCAAGAGTCAACTAAAGAGTTCTCCTGAATGTCGGCTACTCAATTGGCGACAAAGGTCTGTTGACGATCGGCAATTTGGCGGGGAGGGGGTCGTCTTAATCAATTTGAGACTGCCACAACTGCTTAATAAATAGCTTCGCCATTAAAATAGTCGGAGCTAAAATTTCCAAAGGATCAAACATACGGGCAATTGTAGACAACATATGTCGGTTGGTACATCTTCGTTCCTCTGCTCCAATCCGAAACCCAAAACAATCGGATTGGGGATTCCAAAATAACCCTAAGACCGGGTTCGAGACATCTCCATAATCAAACTCTTTAACTAAAGTATTTCCTGCCAATTCGGGTACATTAGATGACCATTTTACCAAAGAAAATCGCCCAGCAGCCATCATCTGTTGTGATTGGACCTTTAATTTGCGAGACTTATCTATGTCTTCTAGTGATGTAACAAGATCATCTATATACTTGTCTCTGGGAATAATTTCGGCCGCGATTGGAAAATTTTGTTTCTCCTCGTTCACAAGCTAATGAATCGTTCGCAAGGCTAAATAGGGAGACACCGAAAGACCAAAGGAAACTGTGATCAATTGGAATACTTCTACAGCAATTTTTGATATTTTCGGTCTTCCGCACTTACCCAAATCTGCCGATACATTTGTTTTATGTCTGCGGACAAGGCAACCGAAAATAGACGGAAATTTATTAACAAGTCAAAGATATCGGTATGAAACTTCGACCCTACGTGAAGTAAATCATTAAGTGATGTTCTCGAGCTCGTTTTCGCACTCGCATCAAATACTACGCGAAGTGACGTAGAAGCAATTCTGGGGTCTTAAAACACCGAAGTGGGGAATAAAATAGCCTACGTCAAAATTAGAGTCGACCGTCACTGACATGTGACCTTGTTCCAAATAATCCGAAACGACGTCCTTATAGAGGCTTTTCAACTCCGGAAAACGTCGAAAGCGCGCCTCCAAGCCTAACAACCGACGAAAGACTATATTGTAGGAGTTTCCTAACTTTTGTGGATTTCTTTGAAAGGTAAAGAGACGATGAATTTCACCGTCGAAGAAAACAATTCCTCACAAATCTTGTTTTCTTGATTTACTAGGATTGTTGAAGGGACTTCCTCAACTTCGCAAAACTTTTGAAGAAGCGTCTCAACCGGTTTCTTTATAGCAACCAAACTTATGGGGTTAGTCTTCTCAGACACAAATGGAGCCCTACCCATAACAACAAACCCAAGGGGGCTTGAAATAGCAACCGGAAATTTTGGTGAACTTTTGATGGTCGTGTTTCCCAGAATCTGACTGACAAACTCAGCACCTAAAATCCCGTTTATTCCTCCCGGAATGTGAAAAGAGTTATCTGCTAAATCCAGATTTCGAAGTTAAGCCAACTGGAAAATATCGACTTCCGCGGACGGCAGTTTGTCGACAATCTTCTTTACGATAAGGGGCTCAATCATAAACGAAATACTGGAATCAAACCGAGACGAAAACGTCAAATTGGTTTTTCCATAAACTGTTTGTGGGGCTCCTCCAAGACTTAAAACCGAAGAT
The DNA here is from genome assembly GCA_036346155.1 of Sinelater perroti. Taxonomy (NCBI): domain Eukaryota; kingdom Metazoa; phylum Arthropoda; class Insecta; order Coleoptera; family Elateridae; genus Sinelater; species Sinelater perroti. Next base: position 10,264,489 of record JARFIY010000024.1, read on the forward strand.
TTCAGACGTTCAATTGGCAAGTTCAAACGCCGACACGCCTTTGAAGTTAGAAAATGTGACTGGCTTCCAGAATCTAACAAGAATCTCAAATTTTTAAAATGCCCCGACTCGCTGTAAACCCTTCCGACAACCGATGACAAAACAACTGTCGACTTTTCTAGGATTGCGGACCTTTTAGGATTTCCCAGCGAACACAAAGCCGTCTCTTTAACCTCCGACAACCGGCGGGTTTACTCTCTTTGGAAAAGATAGAATGCAAGAGGGGGTGATGAGGCAAGTCACATTTATTGCTGGAGATGCATTGTCTACATTCTGGAGGTCGGTGACTGGGTGAGAAACACCGGAAACACCAATGATGACCTTTTATAAATTCAAACTTTTTCCACGGGAATAACTCTAAAAATTTACGACAATCCTTAAGGGAATGACCTTTCCCTTGGCAAAATTTACAAATTTTCCCGTTCATACGAGAATCTGGTTTGACTAGACAATTGTGCGTGGTATGTGGAATTTTCTCCGGGATCTTGAGTCTTAAAGTTTCCGAGGGGTTAACGAACGGCATAGTTTTATTTGCTTTTGTAGGGATCGCACAAAATCTCGATAGGTATGGATATCTTTGTTTCGATGTGCCTTTTTAAAGGAACGTCTTGTATCGGGTCTAAAATTTCTAAGCCCCGATTCAAAAATACAGAATCTCCGATATCCTCCAAGCCTAATTGTTTAATTGCCGCAATGGGCCCACAAAAATTATTTAAAACCGCTGTAAAATCTCCTCTGGATTCCGCACGTAAAGTTTTAAAATTAAATACCTGATTAACATAATTGTTTGCCAGCGACCTTTTATCGTTAAAACGATCAAATAAGGCTTTCCAAATTACCTTATAATTATTTGCTGTGGCGGTAAGCCCCTGGCAAACCTTTATGGCTGAATCTTGCAATGTTGACACCAAAAGTGTCACCTTCTCTAAATCTGACAAATTTCGATTGTCGTGGACCAAAGTGGTGAATAACTCGCTAAAAACTGGCCAATTTTGGGGTGTACCATAAAAACTAGGAAGATTTATCGCGTTAAGTTTCTTTGTCTCGGTTTTTGGTAGGGCAGGAGCTGTTGAAGTGGTCACGCTTTCCGAAATTTGTTGAGCAACCCTCGCGATAACCTCCAATAAATTCCCAATTGCCGTAAATTTAGGAATAACATTGGGATCTAATCTAAAGAAATTTCGTTAATTCGAAATTCTAACTCATTACATTCTTTAATCGTATCTTCGTGCATTGTAAGGGCAGTTTTGAAATAAGCGAGATTTTGTCGCTCACTAATTTTCTTTGCAAAATCGTGCAATCTTTTTACACGAGCGAAAACCGTTTGTTTTTTAGTATTTAAAATATTCAACAGATTTTCCGCCTTTGTCCGACATTCTTGCACTAATAAATTTTTAGTGGCCAACAATCAATTAAATTTTCAATTGAATAAATCAAATATCAAGCAATTTAACTCGACCGTGAAAATTTGCTTTCACAAAACAGGTCTGTGACAAGCGATTAGAACTTAATGTTCCAACGCTTAAAAGGATATCTAATCTAACGCGGTACACGCTAGCTCGACTATGGAACAAACAACAAAAAAATGATTCAAATACGGCTCGAAGGACCAAATGGTTCAGCCGGAATAAGTGACTGTATAGGTAATTTTGAATAGAGAACTTCAAACAACTCTAAAATTAAAAACACTAACCTGTGGAAACGGCGCTTCCCGCAGATATCGGTTTCCTGCTGTTGGTCCTGGGGCTTCCAGAAGAAAAGGAGAAGGATATGGCTAAAAATTAGGACAAGTTACCCCAATCTTCACAGCAGACGAAACGGGGGCGTCTTTCTGGTATAAAGGTTCTTTCGTCGAGCTGATAATTTGTCGGCGCGAGCACAGCGAAAAAATGCCAAATGCAAAAGCGCGAACAAAGGCAAATGCGTAATGCCGCGAACAAAAATGCGAAATGCAGGTTTTAATAAAGCAAAAGTATAAAGTCGCGTGAACTTTACGTAATTGAAATGGCCAGTTTAAAATGAATAAAGCAAAGGCTTGATGTCGCGCGAACTAAACGAAATCAACGTGCCAAAGCAAGTGCTCAAAGCCAATCGAGGCCTTAATCGCCATGCGTGCCTGCAGTCACTTGGGCCGATAAAAAAATTTCACATATAGGAGAGGGAATCAAATTATAGCCGGCCTAATTTAAAATTTCAAAAAATAAATATAATTAGGAGATTGTCGCAAACGACTAGATATAAACAAATAAAATTTAAATAAGAATAAAATTGAACAATCGCTGAACGAAATAAAAAGTGAAAAAGACGATATTCCTGCTGAATTATTAAAAACAAACAAAGAGCATACAATTGAGATAGTGCACATTCTTACAGACAAAGTGTAAAAGGACAAAAAGAACAGAAGACTGGGCACACGAAGTGCTAATAAAAATACCAAAAAGGGTAACCTCACTCGCTGCAAAAACTTAAGACCCGTAATCCTACTATCAACAGCAAACAAAATAATGACTAAGATATCAAAATTTAATCTACTAAACGTTCATGCATCGACTACATCTGTACACTGAGAACAACTGAGAACGACCAGAACATACGGGTATATTTTATCGACTTTAAAAAAGCGTTAGATTTAGTCTTAAGAGAGATGATGTAGAAGATATTGAGATACTACGGGCTACCGGACAAATTTATAAGAATAATCAAGTTACTGTATACTAACTTTGCCGCAAAAATTAAACACAATGGCAGTCTGTCAGAGAAAATCAATATAAAGACATTAATCCGGTAAGGATGCATATTATCTCCAGACTTCCTTATAGCAGTGGACTGGGTTATGAGACACGTGGAAGACAAAAAAACGAAATTCACTGAGGCATGTTCACTACAATGGAAGAGCTAGAATTCGCAGATAACATCTGCTTACTAACAAAAAATAAAAAAGAAAAACAAAGGAAACTCGACAAACTAAAATCTGAAAAGGAAAAGGTCGGACTATAAATTAATGGAACCAAGTAGAAACAAATATTACACTCGATGAATTTAGGATTGAAAAAGTAAAAACAAATTCTGTTACTGAGGCAGCTTAATAAGAATTTTGAATACTATATATAATAAACTACGTCTTTTTAATAAAAATGTTAAAAGTGTTTTGTTATACAGTGCGGAAACGTGGCTGATTAATAATGAAATGGTAAATAAACTACAAGTATATATAAACCAATGCCTTAGGCATATTCTAACCGGAAAGCTTAACAAACCAGCAACTATAGACAATCTCAGAAGAGAAAAATATGGAAACAACAATCAAAAAAAGAAGGTGGGGAATGTATAAGCCATATACTGAGAAAACCAGACAGGAACATTGCAAAACAAGCCCTGGATTTTAAAACGCAAAGAAAACGAAAGAGGGGTAGACCGAGGGACTCACGGAAACTGTTTTAAAGGACTTACAACTACAGAACGTGTTATGGGGACAAGCTAAATATATAGCTCAGGACAAAAATAAATGGAGGACTTCGGTGCAGAAAATATCAACAGCAACGGACCCAACCAACGATCCGCAGGCCTAGCAACCTGCCAACCACTCTGCTTTAGAAACGTGTTGAGCGCTCTTCGCTTCTTAGGAGCTACAGGAAGAAGAAGAAGAAGAATTTCTTTATATGTGCAACATGTTTTATACAAACTAGAAGTAAATAGTATGTACTAATAAACAGTTAAGTATCTTGTAGAAAACATTCCATTGATTGTTCTCTTTTTTCATACATAACTAGTAAGTAATTATTTAATGTATTTTACAATTATATATAAATAATATAAAATGAGATATAATTTTCTTATATAAACTAGTTATCTTACAGCAATATTGTCTGTTGTTAACTAACTTAGTTAAACCTGTCGATAAAATCGGAGGGCTTAAAATTTTGAGCTTTCTGACTTCATTAGCGTTGTCCAGAATTTTTTTGCTAACTCATTCGGGTGAAAATTTATTCTTGTTAGTATATATAATAATTTAAATTTCTTCGCGCACTAATTTCATTTAAAAGTTACTTTGTATTATATTTTTAAAACCTCTGAAGAATTTTGATGTTTGAAGAGCTGGCTGTTCCCCACAATTGAATGCCATACGTCCACATTGTCTTCAGGCAAGCTTTGTATGCTAGTAGCTTATTTTGTAGCGTTATTTGTGAATTACGGCCTATGAGCCAGTACATTTTACTGAACTTGATCCCGAGCTGCTTCGGCTTTGTCAATATATGCTTGCGCCATATCAATCTCCGGTCAAGGTGTATTTCTAAGTATTTCACATCTTAAGTTTCTGGCGATTGGCAGTTGTTTAACATTACCGCTGGGCATAAGTTTTTTTTTATTGTGAAGGTTATATCGCCTAGACTTTGTTTCATTGGCCCTTATTCTCCACATTCTTAGCCAATTTTATGTAGTTTGTTCTGTAGATTAGTTGACGCAGCGCTGCATTCGTGTGCGAAACTTATACTGCCGTATAATCGGTGAATGTGGCCACTGTTGTGAACCTAGTTGTTGGTAGGTTAAATGTAAGGTAAAGTACTGACTACAAGACGCTACCCTGCGGTACACCAGATTTTATGGTGTAAATTTCAGAGTATTTTTTGTAGTTTTATGACACCAACGGCTTCCTAGATAAGAATATCTTTGGTTTCGGTATCATTACTAATATGAGCTACCTTCCATTGGCTAGGAAAATGATTAAGATAAACGTTATGAGTTTTAAACATTTATAATTAATTTCCTATAGTACTCTAGCGGTGATTAGGTCAAAACCCCGTGCTTTTTTAGGGTTGGTTTCGGTATGCATAATTTTTAGATTTCTTTGAGTAGATTTCTTTGATAGACAGATCCATATATCATGTTCCTGCTTGGTTGTCAAAATGTTTTGCAAATTTTTTGCAAAAACCCAAGCTTTTTTCTTTGTCATTTTTTGCTCATTTACCTGTATCATCCATAATAAGTCTTACTGGTTGTTATGGTGTTTTCATTTTTTCGTGGCATTTCAGAGCGAATGATTAGTGTTTGCTGTGGTAGAAAGTTTACTTAGCTACTCTTTAATGTTTAGCATTAGTACTTTGAGATCTCTAGTTGCCTTGTTCAATTTTCTTTTGTCAGCGTCCGATCTTTGTTTGTTGCCATTTCTTGCGTATCTGCCTTTTCCAAACTATTTTTGCTTAAATATTATTGGACACGTTTCTTATATTCTGATCAGGAGTAATTTGTTTAGCCGCTGTTTTACTGATTTTAAAGGTATGTCTAGTCTTATATTGTTATCTAATTGCATTCTGAACTTAGCCCAATTAGTGTTTTTGTTGAAAAGTGTTGGTTGTTTTTTCTTTTGCACAAATTGTTAATGCAATTCTATCAGTATATGGGAATGATCAGAAGAAAGATCAAGCGACGACCCAGTTGCACACTGTTTAGCATTTATGTCTTTGGTGGCACAAAAATCAATAAAGTCAGGTTTTCTCCTACGATCAGTTGGCCAATATGTAGGTTATCCTGTTAAGCATTGCAGATTTCTGTTCTTTATTATTGCTAGTAGTTTTCTTCCCTTTGTTGTTATTATTCTTGACTTCCACTGCGTATGCTTGGCATTGTAATCGCCTCCGGCAATAAATTTGATCCTCAGAGTGTTTGAAAAAGTCTTTAAACTACTTTTGTTTGTTATTATGTTTAGATGGATAATACACTGCATATATAGTTAAGAATTCTGAACATCCTTCTATAGTTACATTAGTAGCATGTAAACATTTATAATTGTAGCATTCTAGCTCGTAGTGTTTAATGCTTGTTCTAATTACTACTGCTGTACAGACCGTTGGCGTTGCATATTGCTAGTTTGAGTTATACAGCTATTAAACCAACTTAGTAATGGCAGTGGTTAACAAATATTTGGAACAGTTCCTATTTGTTCGGTTAACTTTCTCGTCATGTCTTTAAGTTGGTTAATATTATTTGGTTATGGTGAGGTAGCGACTTGATTACAATGGATTAGGTTTGGTACGAACTGTGTTTCTTGGAAATTCAGTCTTGCTTGCTGTGCATACGATGTTTCTTGTTGCACGAACTTTGTAGATTTGTTTATGGACCAAACAGCCTCGGTAATTAGCCGGGTGATTTTTTCCACAATTAACGCAGATTATCTTATCATCTCATCCCTTATTCAAACAGCTTGCAGTGAAGTGACTTTTCCCGCGTTTCACGCATCTTGGTGATCGGTAGCAAAAATCCTTGGTGTGTCCGAAACCTTGACATTTTATGCCCTGGGGGATTTCCCTCTTAGCGTTTTATTTTGTTCTTCTAATCAGTGTGTAACAGTATTTATAGGCATATTATGTAGTTTAGTGTGTAGTAATTAACGCATTATAATTAAGATTTATAAATTTTTCACAAAAAGAGAGATTTTTGTTCTAGTTAGTAAGATTTAACATTATGTTAGTAATCTTTCCTTTTCGATAAACATGAATTTGGTTTGGTATGGCTTTTGTATAATTTCTGTTTTGAATCTTTTGTTACAATAGGGGAACTCTTTGATTTCCGTTTAGTTTAATTTGCACATTCTCCATATTATTAAGTAATTACTCAATACCTGTGCATTTTCTCCTAATATAGTGATATGCTCATATATTATCATGTCTATTTTTTTTATCCTATTTTGGCTCCAATGTTTACTTACTCACTCACTCACTGACTTTTCCTTTCTCTCCTTCTCCCTATACATAGAAGACGCAGTCTATGTACAAGTTAAAAAACAGTGACGAATAACTTATTCTTCTTTTTATTATCACTTTTTGTTCTATAAAAAAATTTTCTAATCCTCTGCATTTAATACCTGTCTTGTGCATAAAGTCAATAAATGCCTTCTACTTTACTAATGCTTTTTCTATGTTTTCCCGTAATTTTGTTTAATTTTTTTAGGTTTTTTAAAAAAGAGTCTGTTATTTAATGTTTTAATATTTCTATTCTAAGTTGTTCGTTTACTTCTTCGTAAATCTCGTCTATATACTTTTGTTTTGCTTTCATCGATTCTCTGTTTCGGTGTCCTTAAATTTCTTCTTATTCCTTTTGTTGTTTAGTTTTTTCTTATTTTATTTTCTTTTAGTTTTTCCAGTTGCTTCTTGTGCTTCAATTTTAATTTTTAAAATTTTGGTTTACGACGAAATTATGATTACTATCTGCATCGATTTTTAGATAACTATTGTAGCTTACGGTTTGATTTTTTAATTGCTTTGTTAGGATGTATTCCCTTTTATATCTTTTAGCATTTTCCTCACGTACCTTCTGACTACGTGATGTTTAAAAAGTGTGTTGGTAATGATTAAATTATGCCTTGCGTAGAATTCAACTAGTCGATCCCATCTTTCGTTTCATTTTCTTACCTTATATTTTTACATTTTTCCCCATACCATTTGTTTATAAAAATGAATTATACCGCGAAAAGACGAATTTGGCGGTTACTTAGTATAAGCCTTGCATTATGCTTATTTATATGTTACGAAGAAATCATTACTCAACTTTTACATTCTCACACAATTCTATAAAAAATTACACTCGCTGACCGAGTTTTTATAAAAGTTACCTCATTTAATACATTTGTATTTTCTGAAGCCTAATTTAGCACAGAAATAGAATTTTATATGCGAATGCTTCTCTGTAAATAGTACGACGATGCCCATAAATCACTGCAGATTTTTCTCCGAAAAAATGCCCATAAGCTTTATAACTCTATAAATAAAAAAATGTTATTCGACACCGAATATTGCTGAATGTTGCAAAACAAGATAGTGCAGATTTCTGTGATCTGCAAAAATTTGAACATCACCACCAAGAGCAGTATAAAACATTATTTTAATATTGGAATAAATGCATCACATTGTTGTCAAGTAATATGTCAAGCAGCCTCAATCACAAAGTACTTTGCTTTTACTTTTCTAATTAATTGACCACAGCACTACCACAAAAATGTTTCAGTGGTTTCACCAATTATAATATTCATCTTATCTACAGTGATCTTTAGAATGCCTGCTGCAATGACAAATCCTTTACATTTTGCAATTTTATATGCCACTTTGTAAGTGATTGACAGCAAAGAGTTTCTAAAATGTATCTTTTTGCGTTATTATTATTTTAAATTTTATTTAAATTAGTCACGATAATTACCGATCATGTTTTAATGATTATCTTTTAAATATTGTTCTGACTTAAGGAGTGATATGTGCCAAAACTTTCATATCCATTACGTACTGCGGCTTCTTCATCGTTAAATTCTGTTGATAAAAAATCAGAGTTCAGATATGTATCATATTGATGCATATTTACAATTTTTTGTACTAATTATTGTTTTGTTATTGCTTTTTAAAAAACAAGAATTACTTTAAAAAACCGTTTGACTATAACAACATTTAGTTCATCCGAAAACTAACTTAACAGAGAGAGTTTGAAAAACTACTAAAACACTCCAGAACACAGACAATTATTTTAGAACGCTGTACATTAATTATTTGTATAAATTTCAAGGTACAGTTAGTTAGTAATTGAGTTATTGATTTGTCGCAATACATTATCAAATAAAAAACTAAAACTGTAAAGACATTATAATATTTAATAGGGCTGCTGTCAGTATACTGCTACTTATTAGGGCACCGAGAATAAGCTTTGGAGGCTAGTATCATACTTATATCATAAAATATTATTTATTTGTTTATAAAAGACGTCTACAACATTTTTAGCCTTTATTACATTTTTTCTTAAGCTGTCAAAAACCGTATAGTAATGTAATTAATTAGTTGTATTTGTGTTTTGATGTTTAGATTCCAGTGTTTAAAATTAGCGATATAAATAAAGATCGTAAATCTTTAAAAAGAGCTAATTAACCTGATATTAAATTTTAATTTTATTACAGTTTTCTCTTCTAAATTACGGAATTATATGAGCGTTCCAGTGTTGGTATCAGAAAGAAAGCGCATCAATAAAAATAAAGACTATTGACATAAGGTCTGAAAGCGGACATTACAGCGGATGTTACAGATTGTGTGATTGTAAACTCCGGTATATAAGTGTAAATTTTAGCGAGTAGCAAGTGTGCAAGTTGCTGTAGAAGTTAAAATGTACCAAAGTTTTGCAGGACAAAGCAGGGCAATTAGTGAGTTTTGAATTTTAGTGCAGATAAGTAAGTAAATTCATGGGTTAGTAAACGATACGACGGCGGGTTAACGGGGACTGCACAGCTTTTTGGAAACACGAGTAAATTATTGAAGTCGTATAAATACAATTATGGTAGCGATAATTCAACAAACGAGAGTGTTGGATGAAGAAGCTGAAGGATTTAATAGGTGTAAAAAAATAACAATATCACTAATTAAAAGTAAAAAGATATCTATATGGATATGGGAAAATTAAAAGGCAGTAAATGACACACTTAAAGGCCAGCAGAAGTACAAAGCAAAAATTGGGGAACTAAAAAAAATGAATATTAGAAGAGCGAGTAAATTCTTTGGAAAAAAGTGGGAAGTGCAAGGCAGAATGCAAAGAAGAAATAATATTAAGATAATTGGAATGAAGTACGTGGATAATCGCAAATAAAAAAATTAAAAAACTACTGAATGCAAAACTCAATTACATGTGAACTCAAATGAGATGCACGAGATAAAAACCAAGAAAGGCAAACGATCCAAAGTAACAAAGTTTAAGAAAGACATTATAAAAAGCACGTATAACTTTGCCTTACATTTTTATAACGTTTCAGGAGCATCATATACAGGCAAAAATAAGAGGATTTATTTAATGGTCAAAAAGTTGTCAAAGAAGAAAGTTGACCTAAAAAACTGTTAATTTAGAAAGAAAAACGATGGAGATAATATGCGAAATAGATGAGAAAATATGATAGTTTAAATAAAAGTTTAATGATTTAATTATAAAAAATAATTATAAGTTTGTAAATAAGCCAGCTCTTGCGAAAAACAAAAGAAAATACAATATTGACTTATATGAGTGTGTGTCGGTGGAATGGTAGTAAAGGAGTATTAAATAAGAGTTCCCGTCTTACGTACTCTGGTTTAGACGATAAGAATCATGATAAAAGTTCACATAAGGTTTGTCTAACCAAGAAGTACAAAACCAGATTGACTATATATGTATATAATAGAAAAACGAGGTTATAAACTGCTAAACAATCATAATAGAAGGAATGTGGATATAGACATGAGTCACTGTATATTAATTACTAAAATTATAATAGGAACTTGAAGGAAAGAATTAAGTGCAATAATAGGCATAATAGATGACATTGAAATGACCCAAGATAACAATATAAATTCAACGTTGACCTAAAATTGAAAGATTCCAAATGTATTTTTATTAACACATATCAAAAAGCATTAAAGCGTAAGATAAATCTTAAGAAAAAATAAATAAAAGGCAACTGGACAATAATAAAAAAAACGAAAAATAAAAAAGATATTAAATTTTCAAAATGAAAAACATAGGAAACGCTTACAAAAGAAATACGGAATAAAAAAGTATAAAATTAGGAAATACAAGCGAAAATATGTGGATGAAATGGAACAAAATATAGTCAATAAGTGATTTAAAAATCAAGTTATATGCAAATATAGAAAATTTAATTAGTAATAAGAAGACAAATTTACTAAAGGATAAAGACTGACAAATATTGTGCACAGTAGAACAACAGCTAGCAAGATGAACATACTATTCGCTGGCAAAAAAAAGGAACACAAGTCATCAAACAAATAAAAAAAGGAACACTCGCAGTTGATCAATTTACAAACGTTGACAAAAATGCCCAAACTAAAATGGATAAAATATGGAGTAAAGAAGAAGTCTGGCAGGATTGTAAATAAAAGTTAATTTTTAAATTGTCGAAGAACAGCCTTTCCTTAGGGTTTAATATCATCATGAAAGGTATTTTAAAAATACCCGCGCCATGGGGGAGGGTTTAGGATAAGGGGTAAATTTTGTTAGGTATGACAGGACTTTGGGTGGGACTTTTTCCCCATAGGAGGCGGAGGATAATCAAGAGCTCACGTAGGCAGGGTCGCCACCCCTGAAATAGGTCTGTCCTTTACCGGGATCGCAAAGAAGTACCATTCGCTACCCGGAAAGGCCCCGAGTCCCCGGCGGTCCGCTTATCCCCGACCATGGCGGCGGTCGGATAATGAGGCAGACCAGGGTGCTAAGAATCCCGGGTTAGGACAGGCTGCCAAAAATAACTGAATTAATGATTGGAACCATAAATACCAGAACACTACTACACGATCAACACATATATGAACTGGAGCATGAACTAACTAAAATAAAGTGGGAATTATTGGATTATCCGAAATAAGGCGCAGAGGAGAAGAAAGTATAATACTCGAATCAGGTAACTTATTGTATTATCGAGGATCAGAAAACGAAAGCCAACGTGGGGTAGGTTTTATGATCAAAAAAACTAATACACAATATAACCAGGCTAGATAGCGAAACAGATAGAGTCGCATCAGTAACAATACAAATATCAAATAAACACAAATTAAAAATAATAGAATGTTATGCCCCAACAACTGCCCACGATGATGAAGAAATGGAAAGCTTCTACGAATGCATCAATGATAATCTATCCAAAGAAAATACTAATTATACCCTCATCATAGGCGATTTTAATTCAAAGCTAGGCAAAAACAAGAAGAAAACGAAGAATATATAGGACCCTACAGTTTTGATGAAAGGAACGAGCGCGGAACAATGATGCTTGAATTTTTAACACGCCACAAGATTATGCAATGAATTCATTTTCAAAAGAAAAACAACGTAAATGGACGTGGATATCTCCGGACACCCGAACAAAGAACGAAATAGACTATATTCTCTCAAAGGATAAGATATAGTAAAAGATGTAACAACGCTAAATTCTTTTAACATAGGCAGTGATCATAGAATGGTTAGAGCTAAAATAAATATTAATAGCAAAATAACAAAAAGAAAAGAAAAGAAAAATATAATCTACCAGACACTCAACGATTATTGGAGAAAACGGACGAATATCAGCAAGATCTACAAAATGCACTGCAACAAATAGAAGAGACATGGAATAGTAAAACTTAGATGATCAAAGTACCATACTGAACGAAATAATGAAAGATACCGCTGATAAAGTTGCACCAAGGAAAAACAAAAGTAGAGAAACTAAAGCAAACAACTAAGATTAAAATAGAACAAAAGAGAAAGTTATTTAGAGAAGGTAAATATGACGAATTTAGAGAAATGGCTAAAGAAACGAGAAGATTAGTAAGAAAGGATCTCGAAAACTACTATGAAATAGAAGTAGAAAAATAATAGAAAATAACAGGATTGAAAAGCTTAAGAAGTAATAGAAAACAACAAATAGTGGTATTAAAAGATGAGAGAGGACTAGAGATACGACAACGAGAAACTATGCTAGAAATAACAGAAAAGTTTTATAAAAACTTGTACAGTTCAAAGAAACAAGAAGAACAGGGAGAGAATACAAAACAAAAAATAACCAACATAGGATCAGAGGAGATGCCCGAAATAACAATAGAAGAAGTATACCACTCACTCAGGCAGATGAAGAATAACAAGACGCCAGGAGAAGATGGAATTTTGACAGAGATGATAAAAGCCATAATATCAAAGCTATGTGATCTTTATAATAAATGTCTCATGGAAGGACGAGTACCCGAAAGTTTCAACAATGCGGTAATTGTAATATTATATAAGAAGGGAAACAAGGCGGAATTGGAGAATTATAGACCAATCAGTCTACTCTCACAGGTATATAAACTATTGACAAAAATTATTACAAATAGACTTAATAACAAAATAGAACAGTATTTGACAGTAGAGCAGGCTGGATTTAGAACAAACTACAGTACACATGAACATCTATTAAATATGCGAATTCTCCTAGAAAATCAGTAGAATATAATCTGAATGTACATATGGCCTTTGTTGATTTTAAGAAGGCCTTTGACAGCGTAGAGCACTGGGCAATCAAAAGGTCGCTAAATAATGCAAGGTAGATCATCGGTACTCAATGCTTTTATCATATATATATGAACATGCAACGTCGACAATACAACTTCATGAACATACTAAACCTATCCCAATTAAATGCGGCATAAGACAAGGAGATACGTTATCTCAAATAATATTTACGTTAGTTATCGAAGATATATTCAGACAACTTAACTGGGACAACAGAGGCATACTAATAAATGGAAAACGTCTAAACCATCTCATATATGCAGACGACGTAGTACTTATCACAGAAAACTCTGAGGAGCTACAGAATATGTTAACTGATTTAGAACAGCAAGCATCTAAAGTTGGTTTAAATATGAATTTACAAAAACAAAAGTAATGTGCCCAGAAAATCCAAGAATAAATGTAAGAAACATAGAAATCGAAAATGTAGAAAGCTATATATATCTTGGAAATATGATAACGTTAGGAAGGCCTAATCAAAAATAGAAATAAACCGCAGGAAAAGACTAGCATGGAGCGCGTTCGGAAAACTAAGTAAAACACTAAAAATAAAAATATACCTATGCGTTTACGTAGCAGACTATTTGATCAGTGCATATTACCGGTGTTGATCTACGGAGCACAAACATGGACCCTCACCAAACAGTCAATGAGCCAATTGAAAGTGACGCAAAGAGCAATGGAGCGTCAGATGTTAGGAATATCCCTAAAAGATCGTAGAAGGAATACATGGATTCGAAGCATCACGAAAGTTAAAGATGTTGTGGAGGCAGTGACAGAACTGAAGTGGGGTTACGCAGGACATGTTGCTAGATACCAAGATGGAAGATGGTCTAACACTTTATTAAAATGGAGACCATACCTAGGAAGAAGAAACAGAGGACGACCCCCAATGCGCTGGACCGACGACCTTAAGAAAACGGCCGGGTTAGCATGGATCAGAGAGGCTCAAAATCGTGAACACTGACCGAAGATGGCTAATGATGATGATGATGATGTCGAAGAACAGCAACTTAGAAAGCGTATATATTAAAGGGGGTAATTTTATTGAGTGTTATAAACATGTTTTGTTAGGTTATCTTAATCAAAGTGCTAGTAAAAATAGACTTGCCTCAAAAACGAATAAACCTTATCAAGTTAGAGCAAAACAACCAGTTCTGGGGAATGATTTATGACTGTATATTATCACTTAAATTTCATTCAGTCACGGAGCTACGGTTATGTAATTGTACCAGATGATGTATTACGCAACGCAAAATAGAAGGATTGAATAGGGTCTTCGAAATACCTTGCAGAATGTAGTCTTTGCGGACGATGTATGTCTATTGCCATATAATGCAAAGCACGCATAAAAGAATGACGAAAGCGATCTGCATAAATGTAGAAATATTAAGACAATTATTTATAAATGGTATTGCGATCAGAGAAAAAGACGGTTAAAAGACGTTGTAGTTAAAATAACTAAAGCTAGGAGCGTGTTGATACTGTCCAGTGTTTGGAAATAATAATTATGGTAAGGCTCTAAAAAATATTTAATAAAAAAATGTAGAACACTTAACTATTTAAAATTTCATTAATTTAGTAACAATTGTATTTAAATCTGATGATTCTTTTAAAACTGTGACAGTTAGTTTTGCTAACAGAAATTGGATAACTAACCAAAATACTGAATTACTTTCTTCACTCTTAATATATAATTTAACACATTTTCTTTGCTTTTGTACTAAATTATAATATTTTATTATATATAATCTTTTCTACTATCCTAATTATAATATTAATTTATAAAAGTCATATGTACATTTTGAAGTAATTTTTTTTTTTTGAAGAATTCATTTCAAGAAAAATTTCAGGATGATGTTAGAGGACTCTGAAGTAATGATAATATAGAGAGGCAAAGTGTGTAAGATTTTTTAACTCAAGTCGGTCATTGTTCGAAATTAGTCCTCCCCAGCGTACGTAGACGCATAGAAATAACTCGACATGTTACTCCAAAATAAATTAGAAGATGGGTTAAAGCGCTTACCAAACAAATAAGAATTAACAAGGAGTCAAAAAGAACAAAAGCACAGTACATGCAAGATAAATGCCAAGAAGTAGGGGAATTATTTAAATCCGGAAAGATAAAATCAACTTACAAAGCTATCAAACCTTTTCTAAAGAACTTAAAAACGCACGAATGACGTCAAGGTTAACAATGGAAAAATATTAATAGATTTTTGATTAAATCGTGGAAAATAAAAACAATATTTAAAACAACTGTATGGTGATGTAGAAATAAACGAAGTAGAACTAAAAGAGGACGTGGATGCAGAACATCTTGCAGAATACATAATCTCACTCGGTAAACGATAAGGCCATACAAAAACTTAAAACAAAGAAACAGTGGGAATAGATGATTTTCGGCATAATTAATAAAAAATATCGCTGGACCCACTCACAATAAATTGTATTAAGTAATAAAAAAATGTACGAAACAGAAATAATACCAAAAGATTTTAGCATAACATAATAGCGCAAATTCCAAAGAACGAAAAACGGACCGATGCGAAAACTAACGTACAATTAGTCTAATTTCACATGCATCTAAAATACTAATCAAAATCATATATAAAAGAATAGAAAGGGTAATAGGAAATCAACACTCAGATGAGCAGTTTGGTTTCAGGAACGGGAAAAGCTTTATGAATCATAATTGAGAAAAAACAAGAAAGGTGAAATTACATTTATGGTTTTCATTTATCAGAGAAAACTTTTGACAATATAAAATGGTCCATACTATTTGACATTCTACAAAAAGTAGGAAGAAAACACAGACAAAAAATTATAAATTCCTTATACCAGGGGTAAAAAGCAGTTATAGAACAAGAAGCGTCAGCACAGCTAGGAGTCAGACAGAAGAAAATAGATACGATCCAATGCGCTGATGAAAATTGAACAAAGTTTACAACAATCACTGAATGTAATGAACCAAGTTTAAGCAAGAATACAATATAGAATATATAATACATAATGCTTCTTAAAACAAAAACAATGGTGTGTGGAAATGTAAGACATGGGAACATACAAGCAACACTACATCGGATAAGAATAGAAGAGTTTGAAAATTTTATTTATCTAGACAGCATTATAGAGAAATTATTCGTAGATTATAACAAGCAAAAGTAATATTTTTTAAGAAAAAACATTTACTAGCATCTAGTAAAACATCTTTAGACAGGAGAAAACAACTCTTACACATCTTCATATGGAGCTGAAACTTGAACAATTGTAAAGAGTGAAGAAAAAAGAATACATGCATTTTTTTAAATTTATTACATTGTCAATCAGAATACATTGTATTTCTTTAAGCTAATATTTTGGTTTATAAATTGACATGATGAGGGCCCGTCAAGTGACTGGCCCTCGTCCTAGGAAATAGTGCTAAGGTGTTGGGTCCATGAGGAGTCCTCTTCAGTGGAGGTCTGTAGGCCAGCGACACTTGAGGCGTCTAATGACTTGATGGTGTGGAAGTTCTTGGAGAAGAAGGTTGTTATGGGTGGTAAGTTTTTCAAGATGTTTCCTGCTTCTGACCTGTATTACCGTAGTGAGCATCGGGATGCCGAGGTCGTCGTGTATCATCTGATTGATGATGTACCAGGGAGCATCAACGAGAGATCTTAAGATTTTAAATTGACTTCGTTGCATGATTGCGAGGTTAGTCTTGCTAGCACCGTCCTAAAGTTCTATTCCATAGGACCAGATTGGTATAATGATGGTTTTGTAGATAAGGATTTTGTTAGAGAGAGATAATGGGGAGTGTCGGCCTAGTAGCCAGTAAAGGGTTTTAAATCTAAGCTCTATATGTTTTTTTTTCTTAGTAATGTGCTCCTTCCAGGTGAGCTTGCTGTCCAGGTGTAGTCCCAAGTATTTCATTGATGGGGATTGTGGTATCTCGATGTTATTAAGATGTAGTGGAGGACATATCCCTTTGCGAAAAGTGAAGGTCACATGAGTAGATTTGGACTCGTTTACATTAATGCTCCATCGCTGGAGCCAGTCTTCAAGTAAGCTGAGATGAGTTTGGACATATTCCACAGCGAAGTTTAAGTCCGTGTGTCTCGCAAGTATAATTGTGTAATCGGCATATGCTCCTATAGTAGTGGTTGGGGAGGTTGGAAGATCTGAGGTATATAACGTATAAAGAAAGAAATTGGGTACACTGGAGAGACTTCGTCGTTAACGCGTGTTCGAAATTTTCTGTCTGTTAGATAGGTGTCCAAATGTTTATGAAATTGAGGAGGTAAGATTTGATGTATTTTGAGTTTGAGTCCTTTGCGCCAGACTATCAAACGCCTGGCGAATGTCCAAAAGAACAGCTATACAGTAGGCTCGCTGTTCTAATGCTGTGTTAATTTCTTGCGTGATGCGATGGCACTGTTGTATGGTAGAATGGTGTCGGCGAAAGCCAAATTGATAATCAGGGATCCAGTTAGTTGCCGGGAATTCTGGGTCTAAGGTTTGTAAGACATACTTTTCAAGGAGTTTTGAGCAAACTGGTAGCAGGCTTATGGGGCGCTTTGATGACGCATAGCTGGGATCTTTACCTGGTTTAGGGATGAGTATTATCTCTGCGATCCTAAATTCTTTCGGCCAATATTGAAGTTGGAGTATAGCATTAAATATGTACGTCAGCAGAACTATTCCTTCTCATGGAAGCTCACGGAGCAATTTCGGTGTAATTTTGTCCGGTCCCGGTGCTTTCTTGAGATTTAATCTCGGAATTTCATATTTTACAATCTTCGGTGTTATTAGTGGTGTGGGAGGTATATTCGGTTCAGGTGCTGGTTGGTCTGGAAGGTTAACGTTGGGTGGTCCATCATGTGGCCCATCCTAGAGCTGGAGGTAGTTTTCGTATTGGTGGGGATGTGATTTGGGGTTTTAAAGATGATTTGACTGGTCTCCATATTGAGTTGTCATATCGGTTTATGGTTGAGAAGTAGGTATTCAACGAGTCTTCCGTCAAGGATTTGAGTTTTGCCTTAAGCTGATTTCCAAGGTTATTGAAGGTTGTTTGTCTGCTGGATGATGGCTTTTTTGCAATGAGTTGACTTGTCTCTGCACCTTAGGCGGGGTAGCTTGCTGTGCTGTAGTTGTTAGCAGAGAATTGAATTTGGTAATTGCTGTATCGATTTGGAGAGGGGGTTTTAAACTGACTTTCAAGTCAATGCCTTCATGAAGAATTTGGCGATATAAATCTCAGTCAGTTGAAGCGTTATGGATCCGTGCGGGGGGATTTCTGATTAGGACACTTGCGCTTATAGTTCCTATGATCGGGGAGTGGTCCGAGGAAAGGTCGTAGCTTGGGGAGATGCCCATGTAGTTTGATGATATTCCATTAATGACGAAGAAATCGAGGAGATCGGAGATTTTGTTCTGATCGGATGGCCAGTATGTCGGGGTCCCTGTTGATAGGTAGACGTATTTATTGTCTTGTATAGTTTTATATAGTTCTCTGCCTTTTGTAGTAACTAGGCGGGAGCCCCACGCTGAATGTTTACTGTTGTAGTCGCCGCCTGATACGAATTTGGGACCCAGGGTATGAAAGAACTGGTCAAAGTCACATTTTTTGATATTGTGTTTTGGAGGGCAGTAGACAGCCGCAATGGTTATTTTATAGGGGAGGGTGAGCAGCTTCATGGAAGTAGCCTGGAGAGATTCCTTCTCCTAGTTGGGGAGAGCGTAATGTTTTAAATTTTGTTTGATTAATATAGCGGTTCCAGCGTGTCCTGTTTTGTCTGGATGGTTAGTGTAATATAAATGGTAGTTAGGAATTTTGATGTACGATTTTTCCGTGAAATGCGTTTCACTAATTAGCATTATGTCGATGTAGTTATGTTTTAGGAAAAGTATTACTTCGTCTCTGTGATTTAAGAGGCCGTTGACGTTCCATTGTGCAATGCGGAGGAATTTATCCATTATTTGTTTTGCTTATTAACATTGTCAGCATGTTAAGGACCATGCTGTTCTGCTGAATGAGTTGGGAGAACATGGATTTGAATTCTTCTAGGAATTTGTTTAAGGTAAGGTTAAGAGACTGGTCAGAAGGGATTTGTTGTTGGGGTTCTTGGTGACTGGTAATACTAGCGTATGTAGGTGGATGCGGGAGGTTGTATATATAACTTTGTCTATTTATGATTGGGGATTGGGTTGTTGGCGGTTTGGAATTGGCATTTCTACTTTTGTAGAAGTTGTGGTAATGAGTACATCCTCGGTAGTTAGTCGGGTGATTTTTTCCGCACAGTGCACACGTTACTGGCGTGTCCTTGCTCTTCTTGCAGCTGGCTGTGCTGTGATTACCACTGCATTTGATGCACACAAAATAAAATTTTTCGCTGCGCATATACTGCATATTAATTTGGATTCATCAAGTACATTGATAAAAGCGAAATTTGATAACGAAAGTTCAGCATAAAATGTGTACACTTGTTTCAAGTATACATGCTGAAATAATAGAATGCAATGATTAAATTAGAAAGGCATATTAATTTTACATAAAATTCAATGCTTTTTTTAAAAACTTTTTATTTATTTTATTTATCGTATGGTTATTAGACACATTAAGGGGGTAGAATGGGGCTAGGAACTGAAAGCTATTGCGTAAGAGTCGATTTGGTGACACCAGCAATCATTCTCATGGTGTTATTTAGCTGTGCGTCTATTTTTTGTACATGTGAGCTGTTTAACCAAACTGGAGCGCAGTATTTTGCAATTTTAAAGCTAGACTCAGAACAGAAGAGCGCAGAGAGGAAAGGCCGATGCTCCCCACATTTGTGTTTCTTGTTTTTAATTTTTCAGCAGTTCTTATTAGATGCTCTCTGAAAGATATTATTCTATCAAGTGTTATGCCCAGGTGTTTTGGTGTTTTATTATGGGTAAATATAGTGTTTTAAAATCTTATGTTGATTTATCTTCTAGCGAGTTTATTATTTAGGTGAAAGCAGGTAACTTCTTTTTTGGTGGCGTTAGGTTGGAGCCTTTACTTGCGGAAATATTTTCCCACTATCTCTAGATCTGCTGTTAGCGTCTCTTCTGACTGTTCCGTAGAACTGCACCTTGTTGTAAGTACCCAATCATCAACGTAGCCAAACTTTCTCGATCTAGTTTCTGGCAAGTCTGCAATACACAGGCTAAAGAAGAGTGGAGCAAGGACTGATCCCTGAGGCAACTCGTTCTTTAGTTTTCTTAAGGAACTGATGTCGGGTCTCGCAGCTACTTGAAACACTCGGTCGTTTAGCATGCTGTCTAGTCGGGCTGCCTTCTCTCCACACTGTGTCGTAGGCCGCCGATAGGTCGATAAATACAGCTGAGGTTTTAAGTTTTCTTTGAAATCCTGCCTCGATGTGGTTGGTGAGCGATAAAACTTGGTCTGCACACCTTCTTTTTGGCCGAAAGCCTGCTTGTTTAACCAGAATTGCTTTAAGCAATCTTGTGCTAATTCTGTTATAAATAAGCCGTTCTCATAGTTTATAAGTCACAGAGCAATTGGTCTGTAGCTCTTAGAACTATCAGTTGGCGTGCTTGGTTTTAATATAACGATTATCTTTAAATGTTTAAATTTTTTTGGGATATTGCCAGTTTGCATGATATCTGTGGAAAAGTGAGCCATCCCGACTTTTGCGTAATTGTCACGGTTTATTAGAAATTTAAGGTAGATATTGTCAAATCCTGGGCTTCTCCTGACTTGACATCCTTAAGAGCATTTGAAACTTCTTCGCAAGTGTAGAGGTGATAATGTTATGTATCTGTGGCTTGAGCTTTTAGGGTTTGAAGTTTTCATTTCATCTCAATTGTATGTTCTTTATCCTTTAATGCTCTGGATGTCGCTACTATGTGTGAAGCAACGTCGTTTGGGTGGACAGTTGTCTTTTGTCTTTGTGTGGGGGCTCCGCGTCCTAGTTTACTTAACAGTGCCCACACTTGTCTGCTCGAAGTCTGGAAGTTTAGGCTTTCTATAGTTTCTGTCCACTTTTCCCGTCTTGCCGCATCTAGGCTATGAAGTAGCTCGTCTGCTATTTACTGATCACCAGTTTAAAGAAAGTTTTTGTACATCTCTTTACTGTTTTGGGACCATTCGGGAATGTATTCTTTGCGGTAGCCTCTTGATATACACTTTTTGATACTACTCATTACGGCGCCGACAAACCTAATGTAGTTTCTACTGGTAGGGGGTATCTAGCCCAAGCATTTGTCTAGTTCTGTGGAAAACGTTATCCAGTTGGCCTTTTTAAAATTCCACTTTGGGCGAGAAATAGAAGTGATTAGAGAGATTTGTATTCCTAGCTTTAGTATGACTGGGCGGTACTGAGAACGTTTCGCAAAGCTTCTATGGGCTGGCTTCTGTTGTCAGTTGAGAGAAAACATAGATCAGAATTGTATTCGCATTTCCAAGCTGCTGATTTAAGTGTGTATCGATCTTTATAATCAAATACAAGAGTAAGGTGTTCATATTTTGCCCATTTTACTATTGTGTTACAATATTTATTACAATCTCTATACTTCCATTGTGATAACTATTGTAATCACCCACGTACACATCAGGATAGGAGGTGTGTTTGGATGACTTGGGCTGACCAGAGTACAGCTGGTGGCTTGTAGGTGTTGGAGGGGGTGATGTTTCCGATGTTTATGACAACGTTATGAATTTCGTCATCAATGGACTTAGAGACAAGGGAGGCGTTTTCTATATCTTGTTTAACATACGTTGTTACACCATATGATCTATGGTTCGTAGCTCCTATTGGTTTATAGCCCGGTTTTTCCCCTTTTTTGTAGTTGCTCTTCTGTTTCACAATGAGTTTTCTGTATAGCGACTAGGTCGATGTTGTCATATTTTAGAATTTTTTATAGATACTGACTTTTTGAATAATTTATGCTTTCTATATTTATGTGACAAATTCTAACAAATGGTTTAAGTTTTCTACTCATCAAGCCTTGAGAAGGACCGTTAGATTTATCTGGTAGCATATCTGCTCTTGAAGATAGAATGTTCAATGTTAAATGTCTCTTATGGTCAAAGGAATCTAAGATTATCTGACTGCCAGTATGTGCTAGTTTAGAGTTATCCAGGGTGCACCACGAGGAATACACCCCTGAATACTTTTTAATTTGAAGACAATAGAATAATGCAACCGAGAAAAACAAAAATATAAAGTTCATATAATTAATTTGTTGTGATCAAGGACTTTCAGAGGTTATCTAGTATTACATCAACTTTCCTGTTACTTCGACTACTTTTTAGCACTATTTTCTCCGCTACCTCTTTTTGTATTGGCAGGACATCATGATAAAATCATATTGGTCTTCTCCATTATCTTTTATCGGTTTTTCTACCATTTGATAATTGTAGACAACAGTTTATTTTAACTATATAATAGTTTATATTACTTTTGTTTTATAAAATTATGAAAGCACTCAGTTACCTTCCTCCAAAATACTATATGCAGTTGACAGACTAGAAGTAATAGTACGTGTAAATGCCATTCACCTGCAACTAAAATGTCAAATGTATTTCCACACATTAATTTATAATTACAAATAGTTTTTAAAAGAAACATTTGCTTTATTATTGAAAAATGTAATATTAAGAAAATGAATAAACACCAACAAACAAATAAGACGACTCTGTATAGTTGATTTTAGGGAGATCACTTTTTCTGAACATTGTAAATTGCTTTTCAAAACCAAAATTTGCCAACACAAAACATTTACTTAGTCAATTTTACTCAAGTAAATTATAATGCGCATCGCATAGTATAATAAAATAATACTGTATGGAAAATTTCCATTTATTAGAGAAGTGCTGTTAAATCTTTCTAAAATTCTTCCTAGATTTAAACAGTTTTTGTTTGATATTACTTTATTAACTTTGCCAATTGTAGTATGTTCCAATTTTTAACCATTTATTACATTAAAAAAGGAAATAATAAAAATTTTATAACGCTCCAATATTTGATGTCATAACTAATCGTTGAAGTGGGCATAATGCCCTACATTTTTTTTTGTAAGGCAAGATTTACAATATATATACATTTTTTAAACTGTGTAGGAATAATCCTTGTATATAAAAAGGATTTTAGAATATGTGTTGCATGTTTCCCATGTCGATCACATAGTTCAGGTTTTAAATTCCAATTGATTCCAATTTTTAACCTCAGAAATACAAGTATTTTCAACTTTCTTGTTTTAAATTCGTCCAATATATCACCGCGTGCCATATTTTGTGATAAATACGAAATAAATTATAGGTTATGTTGATATTTAAATTTGTTTAATGTAGCATTGAATGTAAGCTTCGCTTAAATTATGCTGCTTTTCAATTTGCATTAATATTAACACTACTGTAAACAGTACTAACATGATTGCAACAGGGCACATGAGTTTCATATTTTGGTCACTGTTCGTTAGGCTACATGGAGAGCAGTATTACCTTTTGTAAAAATACCCCCTTTTTGTTTACAAGAACACAATAGCGTTTGGCCAAAGCGACGTTCAGGTAAACAAAATCAAATTTTGCAATTAACCCGCAACCATCTGGAAAAAAATCAAAGCGTACAAAACTATTAAATTTCCACAAAATGCTTAACATTAAGTCTCGTTCAAATTTGTTACTTATGGGGGTTCATTCTAATATTTGATTTTAGACAAATATTTGCGTGTTATCATTAGCAATAATTAATTTGATGGAGATGAGAAAGAAAAAATTATGACAAAAAAGATACAAATAGTGCAGAACAAATTGAGAATAAAGACGGATGAAAAAAATGAAATAAAAGAAGTTAGGAGAATTGGGACATACACTAAAGAAAGAGTAAGATAATAATAAAACTATCGAAATACAATAAGAAGATAAAAATCATGAAAAATTGGAAAAAACTATAAGAAACAAGTATGGATAGATGAGGATTACTCGAAAAAAATACAGTATGGGGAAAACAGTTAATACCAATAATAAAGGTGGCAAGGGAAAAGGGTCAAAAGGCGCATCTAAGATACAATAAACTAATAATAAATAACTAAATATCTGAAACAGGAACCGGAAACATAGAATAAATCAGCAAAGATAAAGAAAATAAAGAAACAGGCAACAAACTCTCTGAAGAGGCACCTGAGGAAACTAACAAAAACTGCAATAACAAAAAACTAAAGAAAAAAGGAAAGAATGGCAAGGATAGTGACCTTGACAAAGAAAACGGATTAAACGAGATTATTAATAATAATATTAAATGGATACAGTAAATAATATACGAGGGAAAAGAAAAAGGCAAAAATCTAGAGAAGTTGAAGATAATGGCAGCATCCAAGAAGGAGCGGAAGGAAAGGATGAATCCGACACCCGAGAGGGTAAAAAAAAGGAGCGAAAGAAGAAGATTGACATCCAAATATGTAAGAAGTTGGAGATACACTCTAACTTCTTTCTATTTTTCTGGTTGGGTAGACTCGTACGTTATAATTATTTAACGCTTCACTATTCCAAGCACAATGAGGACTGAAAGGCAAAAATGATTTCATGTAATAACTTGACCTAGGTGACCTAAGATGTAGCCTTCTTAAAGGAGGTTCATCTTCAAGATCGTAGTTTTATTATAAACAAATGTGTATCTTCAAGCATTTATTTTTGCTTGGTTTACTGCAAAAACTTTTTTTAGATTGCTATTATCGAAAAATTACTTTTAAAATAATATATTTTTATAACTCCATATTTCAGCATTATCTTAATATAGTCGCAAATACAGCCCGGGTCGGCACAAAATTGCCCTCGGCACGTGAATGGCATTAAAGGCGGCCCTAGCGCGAATATTAGTGAAAACAAAAGGAAAAATGCCGCCAATTAATCAAATTACTTTCCGGGCGAGCGCTGCCGCGCGGAACATTAGGAACAGAAACATATAAAAACCGAATTAAGCATCCGCCGTAATTAATAACGACTAGCTCACGAAATTTCTATATTTTATCAGGGCGCGTGGTCACGAAACAGCCGCCGTACGCCGCGACCGCGAAATTAATGGTCGCGTTCCTTTTAATCTCATTATTCCTCCCGAATTTCTGAATTAAAGGCCGCTCTAATGAAGTGGCCCGTGAACCCTTCTTTGAAGGTCGGTATGCAAATAGCCGCGGTTACCTGCAATTCATGCCGCTGGAGTACGGCCGCGTAACGCGTTCAAATGGCCCACGAAAGGAAGGCGCTAGAGTTACGCTGCCTTGAGAATCTGCTTTGCGAACTCAATCTACGAGTGCAAATTCTATAACTGCTTTTTTGAGTTATCATTGAAGTAATCACTAGCTTTTTTATAACACTCAAATTGTTCTCACTAATCCAAAATACTTTTTAGTAGACTTCAGCAAGTAGATGTTGGTAGATGGTGCACATTTTCTTGGAATTTAAATTACTCCATAAACAGAAAGGGGTAACCAAGACCGCGTTTACAGAAGCATTTTCAAACATGCACTTTTGTGAAGTGCGTTCAAGTTCTAAGGTCTTCAAATTTTTTCTGAAAAGTACTTATCCAATAAAGTTATAACTTCTGTTACTTCTCAACGTAAACATACACATTTTTCACGTCGTTGCTATGATTTTATGGCGGCTGAGAACACTTCTTTAGAGGGTGTGTTTTGTCTATTGAAAAATTATTAATGCAAAGCGATTCGATTAGAAAAAGGGCGGCCACAAAGAATGTCCTTCGTTGTCGGAAATTCGTGGCGGCATCAAGTGTCAACATGCCATAAAACATTGTCACCCGCAAAGCCTTGTGTTCGTCGGCTAGCATTCGTGGGACCAATCTTGAAAAAACTCTCCGAATTTTCAGGTCATTGTGCAAAAGGGACTCCTCAGATTCTACGAAAATGCCAAGTTTAGAAAATATATCACGCATACCTAATTTGACGGTCTTTTATAATAACTTGCTCCACTCACGTAAGCATGGTTTCGGTCCAGTTAATTCTTCGTGGTCAAGGCTGCTTCGGTTTATTGTCACACAACTTGCGACCTTCTTTAAACTTTAGCACCCACAAACGCATGTTTTTAATATTAATAACGCTTTCACCCCATGGCTTTTTTAGTTGGCGATTAGTTTAGATAAGAAAAAACGGATGGTAAACGTCGCCATTTGAAGTATACAAAACAACACTCACTGCAATGGCGGTAATTCGACTTGTGTACATAGTGCTGCCATCTATAATAAAAATTTAAAAATATTTCCTGCGTCTTTTAGAATTAACCGCATCTTTCTAATTACTTTCTTTGACTACTGAGAAAAAAATATGGAGACCTTAGAACTTGAACGTACCTCGTACAGAGTCTTTTACTGTGCACTGAAAAATTATATTACTCTTCTTTGACCACGCTTTCGATAAAAAAAAGTAATACCCAAAAAGAAGATTCGTTCGTGAAGATAACAGCGCCTCAATCTTGATTAAAATTTTCCTTTCCCACTCAAAGTTGATAAACATGTTTTTTTTCTCATGCGACTTCTAATGGTGTTTAGAGAGACATAAACTTCTTTTTTGTAAAGTTTTATTTGGACACAGCATAGCGACAGGCCTGGCTTCAAGGACGCGAAAACGCTTTATCTTTCTTCGTTGTTGAGACACGGACATCTACATTTTCAACTCTTTATACATCCTAATAAATGCCTCCGACTTTCGCATATATTTTGCAGCCGCTTGATAAGTTAGTTTCGGTCTTTTCGCATGGTTCACTAAAAGCACTCCCCAAATATTGCTTCGGAAATATTGCATTCAAAGTAAAAGAAACGAATTTACTGATATCAACAACACAATGTGTCGAAAAACTACATAATGCGCAAAAGAGCACAAAATAAAGATTCAAACGAATTAAAATAGATGGCTCTACGGTACCTTCTTATCATACATATTGTACATAATTTCTCTCAAAACTGGTCACACTTAACTCAAAGTTTCTCTATCCAATGGTTGCTTTAAATATAAATTTTACCGCTGATTGTGTTTCTATGTATTTTATGGTGATTTTAAGTAATTGCATGTTACAGTTTAGTCCAGAGGGCATTTTTAGGGCTATAAAGACTTTTCATTTTTTTTATATATTTTTTTTGGTTTTCTTGGCTTCCAGAAATGCATATGTTTTTCTTTTTTTTTTAGCATCGCATTGGATCGATATTTATTGTTTGCATTATAGATATACCAGGCAAACATACAAATGACAATAAATTTGTAATAAGGGACCTAATAGACCGAAGCTTAGAGACCCTGGCATTATTGACCTTAGAGCAGCTTTCGGCTCAATAGAGAGAGAGAGTGAGAGAGAGAGAAAGAAGTAATATGGAAAAGTCTGTAAGACATAAATATTTTGAATATTTCGAAAAGTACAGATAGCGGGGAGAAGATCAGAGATTTTTAAATGGAAGAAGGGAATAAAACAAAGACAATCTCAGGCCTCTGCTGTTTATACTAGTTATAAACAGACTGTTTAGAAATACTAGAGAAAGAACAAAACAAATACAAACAACAATCTGATATCAAAAACTGGAACCGGTTAAAATCAACACTTTAATGTATGCAGATAACATAGTATTGATAGCAGACTCCAAAAACAAGATGCAAAGGTTAATAGACATATGGACGAAAGAGATAAAGAACTTAAAAATAGAAATAAACATAGAAAAGACGAAAACAAATAATTATAAATGAGAAAAAACCGGACTACACACAAATAAAATGCAATCACATAAACATAGAAAAAGTAACAACATTTAATTACCTGGGAAGCATTATAACAAACGAAGGAAACATAGACATAGAACTAGCAAGTAAGATGAGTAGATCAAATAAACTATACTATGCTCTAAAATCAATACTAGAGAAAAAGAAATAAATAAGGAAACAAAATTAAAAATATGCAACACCATTATATTACCGACATTAATATAGCAAGTGAAAATTGGACAATACAGAAAACACACATTGGAAAGTTAAATGCAATAGAGATGAAACACTTAGGAAAAATAGCAAGAAAGATGAAATAAGATAGAGTTGAAAACAAAGAAACAAGAGAGCAGATTAAACAAGAATTGATAATGAATAAAATAAAGAAAAGACAATTAAATTGGTGCGGCCGCATGGTTGGGATAGATACAAACAAACTAGTGAAGAAGATATGGTAGACAAGAAATCACAGAAGAAAAGAATAGGAAGACCTGGAAAAGCTTCGATAACTCAAATAGAAAAAGCGGGAAAAGAAAGGAAAAAAATATGGAAAAATGAAGCAATTAGCACAATCCAGAAATGAATGGAAAAATGGGTAAAAGAAACTAAATTAAACTAACCCGACTCTGACACTCGAGAGGGAAATATGGAAGGGGAGAAAGAAAAGAAGTATAATCCATATTTGATATAGATTTGGTTTGCTTTTTTAGAAATATTTATTATTAAAAAATTTAAGTTGTTCTTTTATTTTGAATTATTTTTTATTGTATATTTAGTAACTTATCTGCAGCATATTCACAGATGATTTATGTATCGTTTCTTATCTCGGTGAAAATAAAAGATTTTTTACAGATTCTATTAAAACAATGATAATGATGCATTTAATATATGTACAAAAAGAGATTTTTAGAATTATCTTGAGTATACACAAGCATCTATAAAAAAGCTTTTATAACCAGTCAATATAAAACATTAAAATTTGCATAATAAAGAAGAAACATTCGGGTACATCCTTGAAATAATGCTCCTCGAGCGCAGAACATGGATTTGTGTTTAAGAATATAACAGATATTCTGTTCGAATCGAATGCCTGAAAGCTTTCCTCTCCCTGCGGCATTCGGCCGAGGGATGGCGGCGCCCGGTGCAGATAAACGGAGGCGCAATATTTCTCCGGGAATACGAAATAGATAGATAATATGCAAAAATTTCAATCTCTTTTGATATTTCGTCTGTCAAACACGGCATAACTTCAATCAGATTACGGGAATGATATTTCAGGAGGACGGGCGGCTGAAATCGCGGATGGGGCTTAGGCGAAATCTCGTTTAGAATAGGGAGAGTTATCGATCAGCCCCGATGTGCGACGCCCGCAGTCATAGATGGAATAGCAATAAGTGGGTGGCCGCCCGGCGCAGGGGTGGAAACCGAATTAAGGATCAGGGAACAAAAACAGGGGAGTCGAAATATAAAAATAATGTCCGCCATTTCGCCGGCTCGCCGTTCTTTCATAACAATGAGCTTCATAACCAGACGTTGTGCAAGGATATGGCCGCGTGCATTAGGCCGGGCGCGTTTGATGGCGAATTAGCCCGGCAGGGGCAGGCTTCCTTTGGTCCACTTTCGAACTGACGCGCTCGTTTGCATGTCCGTCTTGTTATTAATTCTATGAAAACTCTAATTTTCCCAAGGCAGCTTGAACTTTAGATAATTTCATTATTTTTTATTATGATGTATTAATTGCCCATTTAAGTACAATTATACTCAAACAAAAATGCTTAAAATGTTGTAATTGCAAGATACCGACGGGTAACACAGTTTTATGATCGTTTCCAAAGTACCATTATTAGTTAACTGTACAGATATCTGTGTTGCAACATGTACTGGTATGTTTATCGCTTCAAAGTTTTATGTGATAATCCCATTAATATTAACTAGAAAGTTCTACCCGCTTTTGCTTAATAATCGGCAACACTTTTTATATTTGCTGTACCTTTCATTTATTTTTACAAAATAAGTAACAACATACAACATTGTCATTTATTTTGTGAAGAGTTTCTATATTATAATTAATTTAAAAAAAATTGCACCAAAAACATCAAATCATGATAACAAAAACCGCAGAATTGTCACCACTAGATAAGAATGCGATAGTCGCCATAACAGCAAAAACAATGTTCATGAAGTAAAAATTTTTATTTCAAATTGTTCAAAATGCATAAAAAAGCTATCAGATGATTGGAATGCTATTATGAACTTTTTAAGGGTGTCAGTATTCTTGGTGTAATTCAATAGACAGTTTCAAAGACTATAAAATAATTTCAGAAGCTCAGGTACAATGCACGTAGCCCAAAGAGGGAAAAAACAATTTCTTAGAATCCATAGATTTCACAATAATATCTAAAAGAGAATTTAACAAAAACCAAGAGTTTCAATAAGAAAAATTGCAAAGAAAAATATCAATCAAAAAATTTCTATTTAATAGCAAATAAAGATCTACCTGACCCGATTAAAGAAGCGAAAAGGATGGCATGTTACCGAGGCAAACATGTACTGCTTGACCATCGAATATCCTTTTTGCAGACGAGAAATTTGAATAGGTCCATAATAATCAAAACATTGGGAAGCAGCTTCGTGAATGTCCAGCCCTATCCGATTATGCATCATCGTGATACATTATCTGTTATGGCATAAAATAAAATCTGCACCACTGGTAAAGTTCTTATTTAGTACTAAAAGATCTCAAAATAAATAAAGATGTCTGCCGCATTGGCCTTTTGAATGCTGCTGTATTATTTTGGGCCCAGAAATGTTCATGCAGTCAATTGCAAACATTTCAGCTAAACCTGCTCCTGTTTACAAAGCAAAATTTATGCAAATAATGTGTGAGAGGAACTACTCGTCTGACTTAAACCCTATAGGCTATAGTGTCTGGTCAAATTTTAAAGACATGAGCCTGCACAAAGCCCCAAAAGAGCTTTGAGTTGTTAATGCAGTCCCTTCTAGCTAAATTAGACAATATTATAGTGTACAAGTGTGTTTAGCTTTGTGAATGAAAGCATAGAGAAAGTCTTTTAAAACTCAGTAAGATAATTCTATTAGTTAGTTACATTTTGAGTTCACTTAATGTACACTGTGTATCGGTGCTTACGTTTGTGTGTTTGTATAAGTGTGCACGCATTAGTGGACATACACGTATGTGTGTCTTAGAAAAAAATTTAAAACGTTACAAAAGAAAGCTACACTTATTTTAGTATTTTAAAAAATAGTTTCAATTGTCTATGATATAAATTAAAAAAATAATTTGTTATACGTATTTGCCATTATTTAGCACAGTAATTGAAGTCTTCCTAACTCTATAATTCATAGACAATAGTAAACAAATTTAAAACTAAAATAGTTAAATAAAAAATTAAATAAATAAAGATACAGAATTTTCGAAATAGTGACTGAAGGTGGAATGGTAAAAGATAAGCAAGCATAAACGTCAATTTTGAATCAAATTTAAACGTTGATATTACAGTTAGCTTCTTTTCTCAAAATAATAAAAAAAATCAAACAGTTAGTACAAGGAAACATATAGAAAAACACAATAATCTAGACAATAATAATTATTTTAAGCGGAACCATTTTAAATAGATATTTTGTGAATTACAATAAGGAGAAGAGTTGATTCTACTTATTTTCGATTACAATAGGATCTGATTAAATTTTTTTCGGACAGTTAAAATCTTTACTGTTGCATAGAGTTACATAAATCTAGGTAAATAGTACCAGTAGAGATTAAATGTTCTAATAGCAGACATTTGTAAAAAATTAATTTTGAATATTAAATAATTTATACCTCTGAGTACTTTAATAAATGTAAATAATTAATTTAATTTAGAAATATTGACAAAAATCATATTTCTTGTATGTACCTACAGTTAAATAATTTTGCGTATATAAAAAAACTCTATACATTCATTAGTTGTAAAACGTGTATTTAAACCGCATTTTAAACTCCCGAGTAATTGTTACATGCTTTTTTTAAATTATAAGTTGCACTGAACATATTTTATAACCATGCTCTACATGCAACATAAAAACTTACAAATTGTTTTATTTGTAGCAAACAAAGTAAATACCAGGTAGTAACTTTAGTAGAACGATAGTCGAAAGCAGCAGGATTTAAAGGCCAAGAAAAGTCATGACGTTGCAATGTGGTAGGAGTGATAAAAATAAAGGTTTTCGCTGCGCATAT
Source organism: Sinelater perroti (assembly GCA_036346155.1). Lineage (NCBI taxonomy): Eukaryota > Metazoa > Arthropoda > Insecta > Coleoptera > Elateridae > Sinelater > Sinelater perroti. The sequence continues at coordinate 10,296,521 of JARFIY010000024.1, forward strand.
ACTGCATATTAATTTGGATTCATCAAGTACATTGATAAAAGCGAAATTGAATGACGAAAGTTTAGCATAAAATGTGTACACTTGTTTCAAGTATACGTGCTGAAATAATAAAATGCAATGATTAAATTAGAAAGTCATATTAATTTTACATAAAATGCAAAGCTTTTTTTAAAAACTTTTTATTTATTTTATTTATCGTATGGTTATTAGACACATTAAGGGGGTGGAATGGGGCTAAGAACTGAAAACTATTGCGTAAAAGTCGATTTGGTGACACCAGCAATCATTCTCAGGGTGTTATTTATCTGTGCGTCTATTTTTTGTACATGTGAGCTGTTTAACCAAACTGGAGCGCAGTATTTTGCAGTTTCAAAGCTAGACTCAGAACAGAAGAGCGCAGAGTGGAGAGGCCGATGCTCCCCACATTTGTGTTTCTTGTTTTTAATTTTTCAGCAGTTCCCATTAGATGCTCTCTGAAAGAGAGTATTCTATCAAGGGTTATGCCCAGGTGTTTTGGTGTTTTATTATGGGTAAATATAGTGTTTTCAAAACTTATGTTGACTTCTCTTCTAGCGAGTTTATTATTTAAGTGAAAGCAGGTAAATCTTTTTTGGTGGCCTTAGGTTGGAGCCTTTACTTGTGGAAATATTTTCCTAGTATTTCTAGATCTGCCGTTAGAGTCTCTTCTGACTGTTCTGTAGAACTGCACCTTGTTGTAAGTACCCAATCATCAACGTAGCCAAACTTACTCGATCTTCTTTCTGGCAAGGACTGATCTCTGAGGCAGCCCATTCATTAGTTTTCTTAAGAAACTGATGTCGGGTCTCGTAGCTACTTGAAACACTCGTTCGTTTAGCATGCTGTCTAGTCGGGCTGTTAGTTTGCAGGGGATTACACGAAGGAGCTGGTATGTCATCCTTCTCTCCACACTGTGTCGTAGGCAGCCGATAGGTCGATAAATACAGCTGAGGTTTTAAGTTTTCTTTGAAATCCTGCCTCAATGTGGATGGTGAGCGATAAAACTTGGTCTGCACAGCTTCTTTTTGGCCGAAAGCCTGCTTGTTTAACCAGAATTGCTTTAAGCAATCTTGTGCTAATTCTGTTATAAATAAACCGTTCTAATAGTTTATAAGTCACAGATAGCAGAGCAATGGGTCTGTAGCTCTTAGGACCATCAGTTGGTGTGCTTGGTTTTACTATAAATTAAATATATCTTTAAATGTTTAAATTTTTTTGGGATATTGCCAGTTTGCATGATATCTGTGGAAAAGTGAGCCATTCTGACTTTTGCATAATTGCCACGGTTTATTGGAAATTTAAGGTAGATATTGTCAAATCCTGGGTCGACATCCTTCAGAGCATTTCAAACTTCTTCCCAAGTGTAGGGGTGATAGTGTTATGTATCTGTGGATTGAGCTTTTAGGGTTTGAAGTTTTCATTTCATCTCAATTGTATGTTCTTTATTCTTTAATGCTCTGGATGTCGCTACTATATGTGAAGCAACGTCATTTGGGTGGACAGTTGTATTTTGTCTTTGTGTGGGGGCTCCTATTCCCAGTTTACTTAGCAATGCCCACACTTGTCTGCTCGAAGTCTAGAAGTTTAGGCTTTCTACAGTTTCTGTCCACTTTTCCCGTCTTGCCGCATCTAGGCTATGAAGTAGCTCGTATGCTATTTCCTGATCACCAGTTTTAAAAAAATTTTGATGCATCTCTTGACTGTTTTGGGACCATCCGGGAATGCATTCTTTGCGGTAGCCTCTTGGTGTACACTCTTGGTACTACTCATTACGGCGCCGACAAACCTAATGTAGTTTCTACTGGTAGGGAGTATCAAGCCCAAGCATTTGTCTAGTTCTGTGGAGAACGTTATCCAGTTGGCCTTTTTAAAATTCCACCTTGGACGAGAAATAGAAGTAATTAGAGAGATTTTGTATTACTACCTTTAGTATGACTGGGCGGTATTGAGAACGTTTCGCAAAGCTTCTATGGGCTGGCTTCTGTTGTCAGTTGAGAGAAAACATAGATCAAAATTGTATTCGCATTTCCAAGCTGCTGATTTAAGTGTGTATCGATTTTTATCATCAAACACAAGGGTAAGGTGTTCATCTTTTGCCCATTTTACTATTGTGTTACAATTTGGATTACAATCTATATACTTTCATTGTGATAACTATTGTAATCACCCACGTACACATCAGGATGGGAGGAGTGTTTGGATGACTTGGGCTGACCAGAGTACAGCTGGCGGCTTGTAGGTGTTGGAGACGGTGGTGTTTCCGATGTTTATGACAACGTTATGAATTTCGTTATCAGTGGACGTAGAGACAAGGAAGGCGTTTTCTAGATCTTGTTTAACATACGTTGCTACACCATATGAGGTACTATCGGTTTATAGCCCGGTTTTTCCCCTTTTTTTTTGTTGTTGCTCTTCTGTTTCACAATGAGTTTTCTGTATAGCGATTAGGTCGATGTTGTCATCTTTTAGAATTTTTTATAGAGACTGACTTTTTGAATAATTTATGCTTTCTATATTTATGTGACAAATTCTAACAAATGGTACAAGTTTTCTAGTCATCAAGCCCTGAGAAGGACCATTAGATTTATCAGGTAGCATATCTGCTCTTTAAGATAGAATGTTAAATGGTCAAAAAAATCTAATATTATCTGACTGCCAGTATGTGCTAGTTCTTTAGCGTTATCCAGGGTGCACCACGAGGAGGAGAACTAGCGTTACACCCCTGAATACTTTTTAATTTGATGACAATAGAATAATGCAATCGAGAAAAACAAAAATATAAAGTTTATATAATTAATTTGTTGTGGTGAAGGAACTGCAGAGGTTATCTAGTATTACATCAACTTTCCTGTTACTTCGGCTACTTCTTTTTAGCACTATTTTCTCCGGTTAGAATGGTAAAAGATAAGCAAGCGTGAACATCAATTTTAAATCAAATTTAAACGTTGATACTACAGTTAGCTTCTTTTCTCAAAATAATAAAAAAAATCAAACAGTTAGTACAAAGAAACATATGGAAAAACACAATAATCTAGACAATAATAGTTATTTTAAGCGGAACCATTTTAAATAGATATTTTGTGAATTACAATAAGGAGAAGAGTTGATTCTACTCATTTTCGATTACAACAGGATCTGATTAAATTTTTTTCAGCCAGTTAAAATTCTTATTCTTTACTGTTGCATAGAGTTATATAAACCTAGTTAAATAGTACCAGTAGAATATTAAATGTTCTAATAGCAGATATTTGAAAAAAATTTATTTTGAATATTAAATAATTTATAACTCTGAGTACTTTAATAAATGTAAATAATTAATTTAATTTAGAAGTATTGACTAAAATTAACATGGAGTGGACATATTTAGGACTGATGTATCTTGAAATAATTTTATATATTTTTAATGTTAACTTAAAAAATCTAAAAAAGGTTTTGTGGCGTTTATGTGTTTTTAAATATATTTTCCAAATATAAGCAATAATTGGTAAAATATGTGTAATCGTTTAGTTATGCATATTTTGCTCTAAAGCATAACACACCTTGAAACACACCAACTGTATATTCTGATCACTATGAAAAGCTTTAGCCTGATCAATGAGTAAACAGTTTTGCCTAAAGTGATTATTCAGTTATGTAAAAAAAGGCGATATATTCTATTCTGCCTTCTTTATAAAACCTAAAATAACATACAGTTTGAATTATTGTAATGTAAAGGGAAAGGGGGGGGCAAAAATAATTTTAATTTTTAATATGAAAATTATTTATTTAATATTTTAAAAGCCTTAAAAATAAAAACATGTGGCCGCCGACGAGATTGCTCTGTAAGGAATCCCAGAACGAACTGAAAAACACCTTTCGAAAATTATTCGACAGAATTTTTTCGACTTCATTTTCAAAAATTTTCCCGAAATTCGAAGTCGAATATCTCGAAAATTATCCGATATAAGAATTTTTTAATTTCGAATTCGAAATCGGCGTAAAATTTCCTATAAGAATCTATTTTCAAATTTTAAAAAATCTCAAATTTTGAGACGGACCGACAGGCCGACAGACAGACATAGAATTCAGTAACGAACTTTTTAAGTTCGTTGAATATATTTTACTGTGTTGTATAGTGTACATTAATTTATAAGGCGAGTTTTCTATAACTTGCTGGTTCCACACTCGTAAACCAAAGAATTAACCGTATCCCTCTTCTGTTTCCGTAAATTTAGCAAAGCGTCCAAACGACTAAGAAACGAGTCAGTAATTAGAACAGATGGCACTAAATCAGAACTATAGACAACAGTTCAATTTTATTGAGTTCCTACAATTTCTACAAAATAAATTACGTCGGTGATTATCCGACCATCTGGAATAAGTTTAAAGTAAATTACACATTTGCAATTCAATTAGACAGAAGGGAACTTTGGACTTAAAACTTACATTCTAGAAGCTACTTAACTATTGATTTATTCTAATCAGATTGGGTGTGATAGATATTTAGTGTAATCATGGACAAACTAATAGAAAGTGTTAATAAACTAAATGGATACGCTATGAGAAATAAACAAATTCGAATAATAACTAATTGCAAATTTCGAAGATAATTTACAACGCTTTGTTCATAGATTTAAAATAACGGCCAAAAAATATGATATGATCGTTTCCACCAAAAAAACTATGATATTGGTAATATCTAATTTACTAAATAACTGGTTTGATGTAAATTGGAAATGGAAAATAACATGATAGAACAAGTTATAACTTTTAATTATCTTGAGGTGGAAGCAACGAAAGGATCCAGGGTACCTTAGAGATTTTACTTGAAGGAATAAGTATCTAAGCATAGAAAGCGATATGAAAATTTATAAAACTATCTTAATGCCAGTGCTAACTTATACAGCAGAAACCCGCGCAATACCAGTAAAACGAAACAGCCAAAATGGACAAGCTAAGATAAGACGGGATAGAGTTAGAAATAAAACTATAAGAGAATAATGCGCCATCCATAACAGATTTAGTAAAATTCGCGAACAGGAGAAGATACGAATGGAATAGCCACCTGAACAGAGCCGCGGAATACAGACTGATCAAGATTTCAAGGCCGGCAGGAAAACGGACCCGGAGGACCAATAAAAGATGGATCGACAGCTGGACCTCAACTTCAACAGAAAGTCCATAAACAACAACTGCGTGAAGAAAAACAGGCATATTAGCCTATAATAAAGATGATGATGATGATAGATTAGATAGGTAGATTCTGTTTCATATAAGTAGGTGTGGAAAACTAGTGTAGAGCCAAAAATAAAAACTAAAGCTTAATTATTTCACGTGATGAAATAATTTAAATACCAATTTCAGCTTTTTACAATTTTAGTATTCGACTAAATATTCAGACGACATTTAAAATTTGAAAGAAGTCTCAAGCTTGGTAACCACCTTTTTAAATTATTTTCTAGCATAAATCGTTTCCTTCTTTAAGTTTGGAGTGCTATCGTAACATCGCATTTAAAATGCCTAAACTTTTTTGAACTTTTATTTCAATATTTTTCAATTTAATTAATTTTCATGTTCCGTAAACAACGTGACATGTTCTTAGAGACGAATAATGATTTGATTTGTGTTCTTCTAATCTATTTGATCAAATACACTCTTTGAGGACAGAAGCTAACTTAGTACTAAAAATGCTAATTCGATTAATTCTAGGTTTTTAGAAAAATTGTAATTCAAAAGATATTGGAATTTACGTGACATACTATCTTTGTATAGCTTAGTACAAAGAGAGCTTTGTAAAATGGAAAATATTATAAGTTTCAATGTATATAATATATTGGAATAAATCAAAATTATTTTGATAGGAAAGTATTTCAAAATTTTCTTTTTATAAAAGATCAAAAGAAAAAAATATGAATTTATTTTTGTTGTTTAAAAAAAATGTTTTGTAACTTTACTTATGTCAAACATTTATCAACTACAAGATTACCAAAGTAACATATTTTAAATAAGCTGTACGTATTTCAAAAAAATACTTTTTCTTTACAGGTATATGAGAATAAATATAATTATAGATTCTGTGCAAAAAAAGCATTACTTTTGTAGCAGATTTTTTATATCATTTTTTTATCTTGCTTGTATACTTCTATATTAATTTTATTATTATGTTAAAAATAGCGTTGTTATTTACTCCCCATGTCACACAAAATAAAGCAGTACATTTCACACAAAATAATAGATATTCTGCCCTTAATAGCGTTAATGAGGATATTACTGACGTCGCACCGGTTTTTCAACAAAATAAGATACCTAGACCAACTCCGATATTTGTACATGGAGTTACAGATTATAATAAAATAATAAATGCTCTAACAGCTGTTACTGAAATAGAACAATATAAAACAAAAACAATGGCTGACAATATAGTTAAGCTAAGTGCAAATACTCCAGACACATACCGTAAGTTAGTAACATTCATGAAGGAAACAGGTATAATTTACCACACATATCAGATGAGAGAAAATAAAGCTTATAGAGTTGTCATTCGTAACCTCCATCCTACTGTACCCTCTACCGAAATAGCAGAATCGCTGGAAGAGAAAGGTTTCAAAGTAAGAGCTGTAACAAACATCAAACACAGAATTACAAAATTATCCTTACCAATGTTTTTTGTAGACTTGGAACCTGCTGGAAACAATAAAGACATTTACAACCTTAAATTCTTAAATAATCACGTTATAAAAGTGGAGCCGCCACGTAAAAATACATCAATTGTCCAGTGTACGAGGTGTCAACAATATAACCATACGAAAGCCTACTGTAACCGTCCCTACGCTTGCGTTAAATGTGGAGGACCGCATGACACTAAGACATGCAAGAAATCAAAAGATTTGCCGGCTAAATGTGCTTTATGTGGCGGTGATCATCCCTCCAACTATAGAGGCTGTATAGTACACAAAGAATTACAAAATATACTGAAACCAGACACACAGACTCAAAACAGGTTTATCAATTCAAACCACTTACCACCCAGTAACAATGGACAACACTCAAAGTTAACACCCTCAACATGCAGCCAAGTAGTACAAAGTGACACTGTACAAGCCAACGGTCAAGACACAATCTTACAAAAGTTCTTAGAAGAATTCAAAATGATGTTCACCCAGCTAATGCAACGAAACAACATGATAATAAACATGTTGTCTACTGTCATAAATAAACTTGTCGTTAATGTCTAAGTCCTTACAAATATGTTTATGGAATGCGAATGGCATCCAATCAAAAATTCAAGAAATCGAATTATTTTCAAAACTCCATAATATAGATATATTTCTTATATCAGAAACACATTTTACGGACAGATCTTATCTAAGAGTTCCGCACTATACATGCTATCATACGGAACATCCGGATGGTACCGCCCACGGAGGAACAGCGCTACTCATAAAGAGCTCAATAGTTCATTATGAACTACAAAAATATGAGGATCCATGCCTACAAGCAACAACAATACAAGTTTGTAAATTACCAAACCCTATTATCATATCTGCTGTCTATTGTCCACCAAGACATAATCTTACCAAGGAGGACCTCCACCAATCACTTGGCAGTACATTCATATGCGGTGGAGACTTCAACTGTAAGCACACCTACTGTGCATCTAGGCTAATTATCACTAGGGATAGGGCTTTATATAACCTCCTACGAGAAGAAAAATATGGATACCTATCAACTGGGGAGCCAACATACTGGCCCACGGACCATAATAAAACACCTGATTTGCTGGACTTTTTTGTCACAAATGGAATTTCTTCTAACTATACGGATATTATCAGCAATCTTGATTTATCTTCAGATCATACATCATTTATCGCTACAATCAGTACAACGATAATTAAAAAATCACCAAAACCATCACTTTATAACAATAAAACAGATTGGGACTCGTACAGAGCCATTCTTCAAGAAACCCTATAATCAAATATTAGTTTAAAAACTCCCCAGGAATTAGAGCAAACTACTGATCACTTTATCACTACTCTGCAAAATGCAGCATGGAAATCCACACCTACGATCACAAACAGCGTTCAAAGAGATATAAATATTCCTAATGACATACTTGAATTATTTCGACAGAAGCGAAGAGTGAGAGCTAGATGGCATAGAACACAACATCCAGCTGACAAAACAGTGTATAATAGATTAGCAAATACCTTAAAGAACCAACTACACAAGAGGAGGCAGGAAACTTTTAACCATTATCTAACTACATTATCAAGAACAGATAATAGTATTTGGAAAATCGCCAAAGCAAACAAACGGCCATAAAAAACAAATCCCCCACTAAGAAAAACAAATAACGAGTGGGCTAGAACAGATCAGGAAATGGCAGACTTATTTGCACGACACTTTGCTAATGTTTTTACGCCCTACTCAGATGATCCTGATGATACAGTAAACAGCTTCTTGGACATACCATTGCAACTGTCGCTACCTATCAAGAGATTCACCTGTGCAGAGCTGGAAGAAGAAATTCAACATCTTAACCATAAAAAAGCACCAGGGTACGAACTAATATCCGGTAAAGTGCTTGCTGAATTACCTAGAGTCGGTCTGGTGTTTCTAAGGAACCTTTTCAATTCTATCTTACGTCTCCATTATTGGCCGTTACCACTTAAATTCGCACAGATAATTCTCATACCAAAACCAGGTAAACCTGTTGAGGAAATTACATCTTACCGTCTAATAAGCTTACTGCTCCAAGTTTCTAAACTGTTAGAAAAACTTTTAGTTAGGAGAATACATGAAACAGATATATTGGAAAACTGCATCCCGGACCACCAGTTTGGGTTCAGAAAATATCACTCTACCATTCAGCAATGTTATCGCGTCGTAAATATGATTAACACAGCACTGGACTCTAAATCTTACTGTCCAGCAGTATTTATTGATAAACAACATGCGTTCGATAAAGTATGGCATAAGGGGCTCTTATATAAACTCAAATTACACCTTCCAAGTGAATATTATTTACTTATAAAATCCTATTTATCAAATCGACACTTCCAGATAAAGTATGGCCAAGAACATTCTGCCATTCATTCAATCAACTGAGTACCACAAGGCAGCGTTCTTGGACCTCTTCTATATACATTGTACACGGCAGACATACCTACAACAGTAGCTACAACTATAAGCACCTTCGCTGACGATACAGTCCTTCTCTCTCATACCAATCCTCAAACAGCCTCCTTAAACTTGCAATATCATCTGTCCCTCTTACAAACCTGGCTAAACAAATGGAGAATCCAAATGAACGAAGCCAAATGCACCCAGGTAAATTTTACCCTAAATCGCTTGGAATGCCCCGGTGCATCTAAATAATATACCTCAAGCAAATGAAGCCCGCTACCTGGGCCTTCATTTAGACAAAAACTTATGGAAACTGCATATATTAAAGAAACGAAAGGAAGTTGATCTACGACTTAAAAAATGTACTGTCACTTGGTAGGAAATCGTGTCTATCTTTAGAAAATAAGATTCTACTTTATAAAATAATAATTAAACCTATCTGGACTAATGGCATCGAGCTGTAGGGATGCTCTTGCAAGTCAAACGTAAACATAATCCAACCCATGTAATCCAAGACAGTGAGAATGTTAGCCAATGCTCCCTGGTATGTTAGCAACGACACTCTGCATACCGACCTGGAAATGCCAACAGTAGTAGAACGTACTAAAATTAGCAACAACCATTTCCTGCGACTTCAAGTTCATCCCAATGTCCTGGCATCCAGCCTGCAACATGATCCACCTTCTAGACGACTACAAAAAACGTGGCCCATTGATCTAAGAAGAAACTAACGGGATAACATCGATGGATGGACTCCCCTCACGTCACTACCGTCATCTCATTAGCTCATAGGACCTTATTATATGTTTATTATGTAAAATGGTTCTGATTGTTAATCTGCAAATAAACTATAAAAAAAATTACTCCCCATAACAAAATATTATTATGCATATTTAAGGGCGGGCACTCATGCTCATTTTATTAATTTTCTTGATTCTATTTACAAAAAAAAATAGTTAAAACCCCTGTTATAAATGCTTAAGTTCATGAGATGCTTTAGTCAGTTTTATTTTCAGTAAATACCTGTAAGAGGCTAGTCCAAATGCCTTTATAATAGCTTCCAAGAAGGTTAATTCGATATCTATTTACACTTCATTTTACTGTTTTAATAATGATAAATTTTTTTTATTATTATTATTCCAGTAAATTTTTAATGGATTAGTAATCCTTTACCTTAAGGTAATTTCGAGCTACTTTTCAACTAGTACACATTTTCAAATGCATTTAATAGGAGAACTATATAACAGCTTTTATATCTACTTTGTTTGTTAGAATTTACCAATCTAAGTAATAGTTCGATTTTATATTAGTTTGAACAGTTTGCGAAGCATATTCTTCTGATTTGAAGTATTTATTTCATCTTATGTTTAAAAATACCCAGGCTAGCAGCAGCGAGAAGTGTTTTATTAAAAAAAGGTGTCGAAGAACACGGGCTTGAAAATTATTGACTTTGCACAATTTTGTGATAAAAGGTCAAGTTTTTTATTGCTATTTGATGTTAAAATTATAGTAGTAGGGTTTTCAAATTTAATATACAGTTTCTTATAGTGTTTTTAATTTAATAGACAGGAGACACATTGGCCATAAATCTGTATATTTTTGATGAAACAACCGATGTTAAGGTCGGTATATAGCTAACCTTGTGCTGGGTACGTTGAACAAAAATGAATCTGGGAGAGGTTATTTCGTCAGAATACAAGCTCTAGAAAAACCAATAATGGAATGATAGCTAGAGTTGTTAATGAATCGTTAAATAATTTTTACTCGACAAATTAAATGCCAATGGGTAAGATAATGTTAATGGTTACAGATGCTGCACCGTATATGATAGAAACGTTACAAAATTGAAAAGTTGTTTTTCTTAATTGAATTAATTGTACTTGCTTAACTCACCGTATAAATGGCGTTGCAGAAACTGTTAGACCCGAATATAATTCAATTAGTAGTCCAGTTTCTAATGTTAAAAAGTTTTTAAAACAGCTGATAATTCTAAAATTATGTTACTTATAAGTGTTATGCTTGTAATGAGCTATAATGTTCTATCTGAAATAAGCAATGGGTAATGCAGCTAGAAAGCCCACAATATTGCAAGATTGTTTATGTCGGAATTATACGTCAATCTTTCTGAGAAAATGTAAAATTGTATCAAAATTTGTTACATTCAATACATCATTGAATGCCTTGCACATACAATTAATGAAAGCATCGCAAAGTTCAAAGGCCGTTTATTTTTAAAATACTACTTACTACTAAAGACAGCGAATATGTTAAATTATGTACTAGAAGTGATTTCTTAAGAAGTTGGGTCTGAGACTTAGATGTTTACATGAAAACAAATACTAACATGAGAAGAAAAAATGATGCAAAAATGAATATTGTAAATACTCCAACAAGATATTATTATTGGTGAACTCTTTACCATTTCCAGACGTTGGAACCTATATGGCAAGTAATTTCTAGTGGGGTCTCGGATACTATTGAAAAGTTTTATTAAAGTCCAGAGGAAAAAACTGATATTATTAGTTTTAATTTTTATTTTTACTCTTATAAATAATATGATAAGTATGTGTTCTTAAAAATTAACGCAATAAATTACATTTCCCTTCTTGAGCCAATGTTCAGAGTTTGGTTCTAGGGGGGATAATTCATGCGAAGAGTGTCTTTAAATCCGTTATCTTGAACAATATTTGTTTTCTAAAAAATTTACTTTTGAAAGAAATGTTTCAAATATATATGTAGAGTTAAACATTTTAGACAGGTTAATAGCTGTTTTTCTGCAATTTGCGCACTTTCCAATAAATGTTACCCCAAAATTCTGCAGCGCATGCAGTTTCGTGCATTTGCAGGAAAATGTCTTCATTTGAAGTGAAGGCTTTAAAAGACTGAGCAACTTCGTAGCCACATCAATCCATTCTGTCGCCGGAGAAACTTCATAAGGCATTTTTAGAAATTGTGGCAGCTTCCCTATTTCTGCAAAGTCTTGAAATCTTGATGCAATACTTAAAAGCATCTTCTTCTTCTTCCAGTTGCGTCTCCTATCGGAGGTTGGAAATCATCGCTGCAATTTTCACCTTGCTGTCCGCAGCTCTGAACAACTCTCCTGAACTACAATTATACCACTCCCTTAGATTTCGTAGCCAGGAAGTTCTTCTCCGCCTTACACTTTTTTTTCCTTTGATTTTTCCCTGGACTATAAGCCTCTAGTAAGTATTTTTCTTCCCTCATTGTATGGCCCAGATATTCTAATTTTCTCTTCTTTATAGTTTTTATTATTTCACATTCTTTCCCCATTTTTAGCAATACATTTTTATTTGTTACTCTCTCCGTCCATATTTTCCACATTCTCCTATAACACTAAAAGCTTCAATGTTTTTAATGTTTTTCTGTTTTAGTGTCCATGCTTTCACACCATACAATAAGTGGAGAAAACATAACAGCGTAACATACGCATTCTCAGATTTAAATTAATGTATCGGCAACATAGGAACTTTTTCATTTTAATAAACGCTTGTCTGGTTATTTCTACTCTTGCTTTAATTTCTCTAGTTTGTTCGTTTGTTTCGGTAAGCCAAGCCCCCAGATATTTGTATGACGTGACTCTTTCAATTTGTTTATTATTAGAGATTGTCCAATTAGCGTAAACGGTAGTCTTCTTTGATACTACCATTAACTTCTAAGATTTAGTTTCAGACCGTAATCATTACTATAGGTATTTGCGTTTTCAAGTAAGTGCTGTAAGTCTGTTAAATTATCTGCCACTAGAAGTGTATGGTCAGCGTAACGCATATTATTAATAATTTCTCCATTAATGGTTATTCCAGTATTTTGTTCCAATAAAGCTTTTTGACATATGGCTTCGCTATATACATTAAATAAGAGCGGAGAGAGAACACAACCCTGACAAACACTTCGACAGATTTTAATTTCTTCGGTTAGTTCATTTTCAACCTTGACTTTTGCTGTTTGGTTCCAGTACAATTTAGATATTATGTTAATGTCTCGACTGTCAATATTTTTACCTTTGAGAATTTCATATAGCTTTTCATGTCGGACTTTATCAAAAGCTTTTTCAAAGTCTGTAAAACACACATAAAGATCTTGATTTATATCTAGACACCTTTGCATCAATACACTTACACCAAACAGAGCTTCCCTTGTTCCCAGTCCGTTCCTAAATCCCAGTTGTGTGGCACTTATGTCTTTCTCAAGTTTTTTAAATATCCTTTTATGAACGATTTTAAGAAACACTTTCAAGGTGTGGCTCATTAGTGCTATAGTCCTATGTTCAGAGCACTCTTTTGCGTTGTTCTTTTTCGGGAGTGTTACAAAAGTTGATAAAAGCCACTTGTTTGGAATGATACATGTTCTATAAATTGCGTTAAAGAGATTTACCATTATGTCAATTGTGTCATGTATAAGTTTTAATAGTTCGACTGGAATCTGATCTGGCCCTACCGACTTCCCTGTTTTAGTGATTTAATGGAATATTCTACTTCGCTTTTTAAAATTTCCGGTCCTCTTAACCATTTCTGCTTGGCTTCTTTGATACTACTTTTAATCTTTCGATTTAGTTCTTTGTATCTTACTTTATTTCTATTTTGATAACCTCGTCTTTCTTCCATCAGGTTGAGAATTTCGTCAGTCATCCAGTCTTTTTTCTTATTACACTTTTGAGATGAGGTGTCTTCTCCAATTTTTAATAATGCTTATGTTTAATAATGCTAATGTTTCAATGTTCTGCCATTTGTCGTGGACGCTTTCAGTGTGGTTATTTTCCTCTTTGACGTTCCTGAGATTGCAGCTGTCTTTTTCTTGCGTATTTTTTAAAATATTGGTTTCGTTCAATCGTTTTACGTCTCCTTTGTGTTTTAATTTCTTTAATCTTATGTTTAACATTACTACTACGGGATTGTGATCCGACCCTATATCCGTTCCGGGGTATGTTTTCGTTGATGTAATAGAATTTTTAAATCTACTTCTGATTATTATATAGTCTATTTGATTCCTGACTATATTTTGATTGTTATCCATCGGCGATCTCCATGTGTTCAATCTACGGTTTGGCAATTTGAACATCGTATTCATTACTACTAATTCTTCGTTCTGGCAAAATTCTATTAATCGTTCCCCTCGCTCATTTCGCTGGCCTAATCCATATTCGCCGGTACATCCTTCAGTTATGAGTTTACCAACTTTAGCATTGAAGTCACCCATAATTATGGTGACCTCTTCTTGTTTGGTAGATTTAAAACGTTTTGTAGTTGTTCATAAAACTCTTCAATTGCTTCATCTTGTTTGTCCGCTGTCGGTGCATACACTTGAACGATATTAATTTTTCCTTTATTCGATTCAATCTGTGTCGCTATAATTCGATCGGAATATGGGGTAAAACTTACTACTGATTTGTTAACTTCTTTTCTACTATAATATCAACACCATATCTATGGGTTGCGTCATCATTTCCTGAAAAGTAGAACGTGCCGTTTATAGTTGCATATTTGCCCGAACCCGGACATTGTACATCGCTGATACCCAGTATATTCAACTTTAGCCTTTCCATTTCTGCTGTTACGTTAGCCAATTTTCCTGATGCATATAGGCTTTTTACATTCCAGGTCGCAAGTCTGATACTTCTCATTGGTAATTTCACAACTTTATTCGCAACTGTTCCCCGCGGAGATCCGACTGTGGAACTTTATTACTCCGGAATATTTAGTATTGCACATTGCCATGATGATTTTTACTGGGGAAATCTATATCGATCTTTAATGCAGTGGTTTCCCGTTGCCTTCTGCATCCTTATGCCGTTCACCAAATCCATGGTTCATCCGCCTTTAGAGGTCGATTTCTCCACCTCAGGGCAAAAGAGTGCCCTACCTCTGCTGGTTCCTCCACCCGCAGCTGTTGACCACGTTAGAGGAAGACCGCTTATACCGGCAGTTATTTCGGTGATCGCTAGTTTGGTCCGCCCCGGGTATTTTATTTCCCCGGTACCCGCCATATCTGGTGAGCATTCCCCTATCCGCCACCTGGGGAGGCGCCCGATGAGGGACTAGCAACCCCACACGGGTTAAAAGCACCGCAGTGTCTATTTCGAAATTCTTCTTTTTATATTCAATGGAATGTTTGAAAACGAATAAATTCTTGATTTTCAATATCATTTTTAAAGATATCTAGCTTGCGATGGAAAGTAGACACACTTTGTAACAGTTCACATATCAACTTCCCGTTTTCTCGTAACTCGGTGTTGGGCGCATTAAATATTTCAGAATGTATTCCAGGAAAGCACAGCTAGCATATTGCACTCGTTTACTAGGAACTCTAAGTAGTTCCTTGCTTCCTGCGTATATAAGTTTTTCAAGGAGGTTATTTATTCTTTTATTTGTCAGAAACGTTCAATCACTTGGCCTTTACTTAACCAACAAAGATTGTCATAGTCCGCCGAATCACATTCAGACAAAAACTCTTTGAACTGTCTGTACTAAAGAGCAGAATGGTGAGTTATACACTGATGAGATAGTAACCCAGTATTCTTACTCCTGGTTCTTTTACCAATCCTTTTTTTTTGCTTGTCATCGCCGAGGCCCTTTTAGTTGAAATGGATATCATTCTATTTTAACTAATGTTTGATTTTGTCACAAAGTCATCAAAAGTCTTGAACAAATCTTCTCCGTTAGTCTTGCCGTTAAACAGCAATATTACAAGCAATTGATCTTTAGATACTTTATTTCTGTTAGAAAATTGCAAAAAAACAGACATTTGTTTATTGTCAACAATGTCACATGATTCGTCAAGATCAACGGCGTAGCAAGGTGCCTTTTTTAAAAGTTCGAGCAAGCCGCTTTTGTTGTCAGCAGCTAAAGTTCCTGTTTTTCGTGTATTCCTTCTTACCGACAATGGAATACTTTGAATAGGGTGACAATATTCTTCTTCTAATAATGGCTTCTGATGCTTATTAAGCGTCCAGCACACACCGATTTTGCAGATTTTTCTTGTTCGTTAATGCGGTTTGGCGGTCCAGTTTTATATCATCCGCCAGTTACCGATCTTTGTTGTATGGCCTAGAGGAAAAGCATACTAAAGTGAAAAAACTAAATTGTAAAAATACAAATAATGAACTCACTTTTTACAGATCTCAAGAAACAATCAGTAATTTTGTATAACTATATGAATAACTTCTATTAGCGGTATTATTTATTCCTTTAACATTCATGAGCTGCCACATTGCTTTAAAAGTAAATTGCACATAATATTATTTGCAGCTACTGGCTTTGTCTTGATTTTAATATGGAGTGCAATAAAAAATTATTTCTATATTTTGCTTTTTTTTTTTAAGGCAGCGAAGCTACAAATGCCCACAAAGAAATATGTAAAGTTTATGGTGATGATGTCTTAATAGAATGCATTTATCAGAATCAGTATTATTCATTCAAAGGCGGCCAACCAAGCCAAAGTCATAATCGAATGGAATCATATTTCAACACGTAAGCGTGATAAAAAACTCAAAATTTGTGTTCGTTATTTGGGAAAGAAATTCACATAATACAACACATCAACATTTGCAATTTGCATCTTAAACGTAATTAAAACAATCTAGTAAATGACTTCTGGTGACAAAAATGGATTGTTTATAATGACATAAATTGAAAAATTTGTGGAGAAAACGTGATAAACCACATCGAAATTTAAATTGCACCAAAAGAAAATTATGCTGTCAATTTGGTGGAATTACGAAGGTATCATATATTTTAAGCTGCTTCCAAGGAACTAAACGATTAATTCAGATGTGTACTGTTAACAACTAACAAAATTGGATAAAGCAATTAAAGAAAATATGTTTAATTGGCAAATTAAAAGTAAATAAATTGCCATGACACCGATAGACCATACACATCTTTAGTGCCTCGTCAAACCATATGGGAGTTTGGTTGGTGATGTCAGGTCCACTACCATACCACCATTTATTTTCAACTTTGCAAAACTCTGGATGGTAAAACTTACAATGATGATAACTGTATGGATCGCACTTGGTTTAATTTTTTGCTGATAAGAACCAGAAGTTCTATAAGCGTGAAGTCATGCAATTAACAAAAAATGTCAAAATTTTATTGAACGAAATGAAAAATACAATATTTATTAATGTTAATTTATTGTCTAAAAAAACATTTTGAATTTTCTTTAAAAATGAAATATTTTTATTTTTTTTGATATTTAAATTAGAATTAGCCAATCCATACAAGAAATTTGAAACGTAAATATGATATAATAATACTGGTAGCCAATTACGAAACAAATAAATGTAAAACTCCCAACGCCCAGTGCATAGAGCACTTGGCGCCTTAGCGGCTCATCGCTGCCTCTCCGGGAAAATTAGCCGAATGCGAATTTGCATGTCGGCAGCCCCTTGCAGCGCAAGCCGGCTCATTAGGAAATATTTTATGTCGAACCGGCTGAAGCAAACATATTGGCTGGTATTAGGTTACGCTCTCCCGCGCGGGGGCGGCAGCAATCCCTTGTTTTCCACCCCGGGGCGACCGCGGAACCGGAGCCGCGCCGCGGCTGGGATTAGCCGCGACTTACATAAAAATATTAACATTTAATTACCGGGGCTTGCCAGGAAATTAGCCGCGCATTAAAATGGCGAGCGTCCTCATTGCCTCGAAGAGCAGTACACGCCATATACACCTGCATGTTTATGTCGCTTGCGCTTTAATGAGATGTAAAGTTTACAACGACAGTGACATTAATTTCAGATTTATAGCCGCTTGCTGCAATTGCCATAAACAATTTTATGCTGGGCGGGTTAAGGCAACACGACGTGGATATCAATTCTGCAAGCAAGCAACGGTTTTACGTTGTTCTGTTAGCTAACATGGCATCCTATTAGCACTTAATTAAATATGTGACTTTCCAGCTCTAAGTTGTACTTTTCTAGATTCTTAAAAGACGTTTGCAATTCTTATTTTTTTATATAAACGAAATAGTAGCTTTTAAATAAAAATATAGTTATCCCATGTATAGAAGCATCTTCTGTTAGATTATATGTACCTGTGTTACAATTTTAATCACATGGTCGACAATTTGGGAAAATATTGAGAAGTAACTATATATGTATATCAAAATTATTTTCGTAAATTCGAACATTGTTATTTAAAATAACAGCTCTTCTCGCTTTATTTTTTGCTATTCGATTAGAACATACATGAATATAAAATTATAGTTGATCTTATAATTAACATATTGTCCTCCAAGAAAAAATCATATCTTACCATTTTTTTTTTTGATAATAGATAATCTTATATTTTTTAATTCTGGCTTTTCTTTCTTATCGTTTTACTTGTAACTTTATCGGGTCTATTATTGTCCGTTCTTTGCGCAGTTTTCTTCTTTAGTTTTAGTGTTGCTTTAGAGGCATCTACTTTTAATTCATTAGCGTATATGAGTGTAAAACCAATTACTTTTCTGTGTAATCTTACCTTGGTTTTGCTCTCTAGAAATGTATTGTGCCATATAATGTTATTTAGTCATTTCAAAATTTTTATGATTTTGTCATCCTCTTTCCTAAGCTCTGTTTGTAAATTGCCTGTGTTTGTTATTCTAACTTTCAGATAATCGAGGCTTACTACTCATTTAATAACTTATCCCTTTTACATCGTACATCTATTTTACTTATTGCCAATACCTTTGTTTCATTCACTGATATTTTTATATGAAATCTTCGACATCTGAAATAAAACCGGTATAATAGATGTTGCATATTATTTTCATTCAAAGCTGTTAAAATCTTATAGTTAGCAAAACGTAATTTATTAAAACTTCTGATACCCATTCTAAGGTGATGTGAGAAAATCCTGCAACACCCTCTCTCATTGACCTTTTTAGTTATATTACACATTTTGCCATATTGTCCCTAATTATGGTATTTGACAATTATTATTACATTGGTAATATATTTGTTTATTAACTAAAAATTGCTAACAAATCATGTAGTGGTCAACTAAGAAAAAGCTTAGTTTAAAATTACTCTGCCCTAAGGAACAAATCTGGCCGTTGGAAGTCTTAATTACAATAAATTGATTAAATTGTGGTATGAAGCTATTCAAGTTAGTTTGTGTACATTTACAGAAAAGTGAAGATTGATTACATGTGGATTAAGATGATGTAAATTACGAACGAAATGACATGTTTCCGAAAAGCAAAGAAACTTTCATCTCTAGTGAACTAAAAAACATGGAAACTGAAAAACAGAGGATCAGTAAAATGTACGAATCAATGGAAAATAATTTTTAACTCATGCGTATGCTGAAGTTTTGCTATATTAAAACAATTATCAAAATGTGTACTATCTATAATTTAGACATCCAACTGTTATTATAATGTGAGGATAAACGTCTGTTCAAGGAGTTAGTCTATTACAAATCGTATCTGAGATAGTGCATACCACTGGTACCTTAAAGTATTGCAAAATTACGCATGGCTTAAAACTAGATAATCACCAAGTGAACTGACCTGCATAATTTCCAAATCTTAATTTTTTATAATATTCTAAATGGCCATTTATGTAATAGAAAAGACTATTTGAAAATAAGGCATATTAGTTCAAACTTTCTAATTTTTGAGGTAATGCAAGGCTTCTTCAGACCATCGTATATCTCGCTTTTATGCTGTACATTTTTATGATCTTATTAATTATCATATTAAATGGGAAAGGACTTGGTGAATTACCAATATATTCTTTGACGATTTTTCATTCGTATTAATTTTCATCCCATTTTTTGTATACACTATCGATTATTGAAAATGCAACACTAAGAAGAAATGCAAATCAACAACTAAAACTTATTTAATAGTATATTTCAAATAAACTACTAAATTTATAAAATATTTGCTCATAAACATTTACATTTACTTAATAATTTATTTTTAGTATTGAGTCAAACAATGAACGAATGGTGTTTTGATAGACATCGTTTAATTTATTATTAACACAATATTCCGCGTTCGACTGTTGGCGCGAGCAGAAGTGTTTTACCTTAGCCATCACTGCGAGCGCAGCAACCAAGTCGTAGCGATAACCGCAAGGCCGCAGGGCCTAGCGAGCACATCCTCAAGTAAGTGATATCACTAATTAACTCGAGTTCGCATTTGAAATTGAAGCGTAAAGACTTGTGTTCTGAAACTCGAAAGATAAGTGCGCGCTCGGTGACCTCCCGCCTCGTGCGGGCGGTGATAAAGTTAATCTTAAGTACAATTAAAGTTTATCTTAAACATAAATAAATTTCCACGTAAATAAATACGCAAATAAATATTGTTACTCAATAACAGTGCGGTTTAACCGAACTTTAAAATGTTATCAGCAGGAAACGGCCCAGGTATGGGACTCGTCCAAAATCCAATGACACAAAACAACATACAGGTTCAATCGTATGTATTACAACCATCAAATAATACACAGAGTCAAACAATGTTCAATACTAATATGCCATCACAATTTTACTATTCCTCTCAACCACTACAACAACAAATATATCATTCACAACCTACGAGCCAGTACTCTTTTCCGCCCAATCAAGAACAATTTATAATGCAAGAAAATCCAATGTATCATGTAAATAGACAAAATAGCACCCCTGAATACACAAGAATGACTTCAACTAGTGATGAAGAAAATAACACCTACTCTACTAAAGAGAACCCGTGGCAAGTAGTAAGAGGTACTAAGAGAAGGAAGAAAAGGAAATCCATAAATCATGAAGAAGAAGCGATACCACTAAATAACACATTCAATGCACTTGCAAATAGCCAGATAGATAACAATGCAAGCAAGGGCACACTTAAACCCCCTCCCATATTTGTGTACGGAGTTGCAAATTTACCATAAATGAATAATAAACTAGCAGAAATAGTTGAATTAGAACAATACACAACTAGGAGCTTGGCAAACAATACTGTGAAGTTAACCTGTCAAAACCCAGACACATTTAGAAAATTAGCAAAATACATGAAAGATAATAATATAATCCATCACACCTACCAACCGAAGGAAGAAAGGTCGTACAGAGTCGTAATTAAATACCTACACCATTCGATTGACCTAGAAGATATAAAACAGGAAATCACACAACACGGACACAAAGTGAGAAATATAATAAATATGAAACATCGTGTAACAAAATATCCCCTTAATATGTTCTTTGTTGACCTGGAACCGTCAGAGAATAACAAGGATATCTACAAAATAAACAGATTACTAAACAATGTCATCCAAATAGAACCACCAAGAAAAGATAACAATTTAGTGCAATGTACCAGATGCCAATTATACGGCCACACTAAAGCCTATTGCAATAGACCCTACCTGTGCGTTAAGTGCGGTGGCCAACACATTACATCAAGTTGTAAGAAAAGTAAAAATACGCCAGCTATATGTGGCCTATCTGGAGGTGAACATCCAGCTAACTACCGGGGATGTGAGTACTACCAAAAAAATAATAAAGCTAAAACAAACAATTACCATCCTAATCATCAAAACAACCTAACACATCAAAATAACATAACACAACAAAGTCAACCGCAACCGCTATCGACAAGACCCCAAACTAAAAGCTATAGTCGTGTAACTAAACCCCAGAATACAACTCAAGGCGCTGAATCGACCGTCACTAAATAAATTTTTAGAAGAATTTAAAATAATGTTCAACCAACTGATACAGCAGAATAGTATGGTGCTCAATATGTTAACAATGCTAATCAATAAACAAAACAATGGCTCTTAGAATAGCTTTATGGAATGCCAATGGCCTTGCTCAACACAAAGATGAAATTCAGTTATTTTTAAAACAAAACTTAATAGATATCCTCCTGATCAGTGAAACTCATTTCACTGAAAAGACATATTTTAAAATACCGAAGTATAATGTATATCACACTAATTACCCGGATGGCACTGCACATCCAGGCACAGCTATAATAATAAAACAAACAATAAGTCACTATGAACTACCAAAGTTTGCTGAAGACTATCTCCAAGCTACCTCAATTCGTGTCCACATTTCCCCATGTGAAATAACAGTTAGTGCAGTCTACTGTCCACCAAAACATAATATAAAAAACACCACTTTGAATCCTACTTCAGCACTTTAGGCACCAAATTTCTGGCAGGAGGAGATTACAATAGTAAAAACACGGCATGGGGATCCTGACTAACCACCACAAAAGGAAGGGAGCTATTCAAACTCATTCAAGACAAAAGATATACATACTTATCTACGGGAACCCAACATATTGGCCGACAGACAGAAATAAGTTACCGGATTTACTAGACTTTTTGTCACAAACAATATTTCGCCAACCTATATGGACATTACACCTAGCTGCGACTTGTCCTCAGATCATTCACCGGTAATAGCCACCTACAGCACATACCCATTATATATTCAACCTGTACCTAGACTACATAATTCGAAAACTGACTGGGACGAATATAGGCGCAATTTGTCAGATACAATAAATTTAAATCTAAGGCTTAAAAACTCAAATGAAATTGAGGAAGCTACAAATAGTCTTATAAATACCCTTCAAGAAGCAGCCCAACAAGCTACTCCAATAGTAACATACAAAAGACATCACGAATATTCCTCTCGAAATTAAAAACTGGTAGCTGAAAAAGAAAAGCACGAGCCAAATGGCAACGAACACACACCCCAGCAGACAAGAAAATATTGAACAGACTTAGTAATAAGCTGAAATCTAAATTAAAATCTCTGAGAGAAGAGTCACTCAAAGATTATTTATCTAACCTTAACCGTTATGACAATTCTATTTGAAACCGATCAAAGCTAAAAGCAAACCAATAATAACTCTTCCCCTTTAAGAATGGAACAACCATCACAAGAACAGTGGGCAAAAGTGATAAGGAGAAAGCAGAAGTATTTGCGAAACACCTTGCCGATGTTTTTCAGCCGCACGAAAATGACCCGGACGAGGAAATAATGGAAATATTAGAATCTCCCGTTTTAGCAACGCAACCAATTAAACCCGTCACACCTAAAGAAATAAAGGAGGAAATAAAACGCCTGAATGCAAAAAGCCCCGGGCATGGACCTTATAACAGCAAAAATGCTTAAAGAACTGCCAAAAAGGCATAGTATTACTGACGTATATCTTTAATGCAATCCTCCGAATCCAATATTGGCCTCAAAATTAAAAACTGCCGAGATAATTTTAATCCTTAAGCCTGGAAAAGACCCAAATAGCGCAAAATCATATCGACCTATCAGCTTATTACCAGCTGTTTCAAAATTGCTTGAAAAACTAGTTCTTAAAAGAATCAATACTGAATGGATACCCGATTATCAATTTGGATTTGGACAGGCTCACTCGACCACCCAACAGTGTCATCGCATATCGCAAACTATCCTCGCCAGTTTAAACAACAAAGAATACTGCGTATCTGTATTCCTAGACGTAAGCCAGGCTTTCGACAGGGTCTGGCACCCAGGATTACTGTTTAAAATTAAAAAACTCATACCAGCGTTTTACAAACTACTTAAAACATACCTAAGTGATAGACACTTCAGAACAAAAGTAAGACAGGAAGTCTCAACTATCATCTCTGGGGTACCACAGGGCAGTGTCCTGGGCCCGCTACTTTATCTCTTATTTACATCAGATCTTCCAGTTTCACCAAACATCACAATGGGCACATTTGCTGACGACACTGTCATACTGGCTAGCCACAATGTAGTCCTCCAAGCACACACTCTAATACAAGATTATCTACATGTTCTAGAACACTGGCTTCAAAAGTGGAATATAAAAGTAAACGAGACAAAATCTACTCGTACCACATTTACCCTGAGAAAAGATCCGTGTCCACCCATATACCTAAACAACATAGTAATACCACAAACTGTGACAGTAAAATACCTGGGAATACACTTAGATTCCAAATTAAACTGGAGAGCACATCTGCAAAAAAAGAAAGCAAATGGAGCTAAAACAGAGAGAGCTATATTGGTTGATCGGTAGAAAGTGTCCGCTATCTATAGAAAGCAAACTATTGTTGTACAAATCAGTAATCAAACCTATATGGACGTATGGAATAGAACTATGGGACTGTGCCAGCAAGTCCAATATCGAAATAATCCAAAGGTGCCAGTCCAAAATACTACGAACGATAGTTAATGCCCCATGGTATATTGCAAATGAAATGATCCACAAAGATTTGAAGATACCAACTATAAAAGAAGTTGTCCATGAGAGAAGCATCACCCACCACCAAAAATTGGAAGCTCACACAAATCCTTTAATACAGCCCTTACTAGAAGACACAGCAATAAGAAGACTAAAAAGACAGTGGCCAGCTGACCTATAAATAGACTTAGAGAGCTCATCGCTGGATGAGATCTCATCATGTTATTAATCAACCAAAATCCTAAATTTAGATTGTAGGTTAACAAATTAGCTTATAGAATACCTTGTATTTTGATTGCTAATTAAATAAATAAAAAAAAAATTAACACAATTCCATAATTCAATCATATTCCTAGAAAGTCGTGGATACTGCTGTATCTTTAACGTAGTGATATTGCAGACACTTCTGATACGTTAAAGAAAATGTAATGTGTTACCCGTGGTTGAGCGTTATTTTGTTGAAAGATTGCTTGAGACACCTTCTGGAAGAAAGGAAGTACCACGAGCTATAAGTCCACATCTATGTAAATCTAATTAGTAATATTGTCTTTGATTATAGTAACCTGTTACCATAACTAATAGTACGAAGGCAGTTATCTTTTTTTCATGCATCTACGTCATTATTACATTAGGGCACTACTGGGCGCACTAAGATCTGTAATCCTAACTATCTGAAGATAAAACGATTCTTCTTTGACGCGTTGGTTTTATATTCCCACTACAGTACTACTACAGTGACTAATTCTTCGGCGTATTTCTCGTAAAGGAACACATATTTCATGTAGGCCAACAATACATCCCTTTCCTTTAATTCGTTACTTGTTGATGATACACCGTTTGTTTACGATAAGGCATTCTGACACCACGTCAGTTACGCATGCCAAATCTGAAAGGCTAAGAAAATTTTTATATTTATTTTATGCGTGGTATTACTTCTTCCCCTTAACCTCATATCTAAGAAATGATGTAACCTAATCTCAGCATACATAATAGGCATTAGCTGTTGGGATTTGTATCCAATAGCTCTTGTTATTAATTTTTTAAAGAGAAGGATAGCAGTACTGGTTTTTGATTTTTAGAAATACTTGTCTAAACAAATATTTTCTATATTAAATGTATTATCTCATTCTATAGACGTAAACCTCCACATTTTAACGACTTAAGATATTTAATGGCTTTAAATATTTCTACTTCTTTTTGTTTGTACTACTGTTTTTATGCTCGTCAGTAGTTATATCTCTTGTATGGCGGGACCGTGTTATAAAGTTAAATAAAGTGATTAACCTATTTTTCTTGTCGTATATTTTCTCGCCCATCTATTTTTGATTGCGTAACAGGTGTAAATAATATTTTCTATTGTGACATAAAAAAGATATCTTCTAGGTCTGGTGTATATACTTTCCAGTAGTTTTCATTGATGCATGTATGTCTGTTCGATATATCGGATACGTTTCTTTTTTTGTGACTACTGCTTTAAGTTTTTGTTGTTTTTTTTTTAAATTTTCTTAGTTGCCTAGATTTCTGTGATGGCTTTTATTTTTTTGATCTTTAATCCTAGCTAAACGTTATTAAGGCAAGCTTGACCGTTTATTATTCACTTTTCTAGCTTTCCTTGGTATAAATCTCTTTTGTTTTTATCTTATAGTTACTCTTCTTCAGTTACATTTTTATGCATATGTTTTTTTTTCTTTTGGCAACTTACAATAATCTTCAACGTTCGCTGAATTCAGTATTCTTATATCAGTGACTTGCGTTGGATAGATCATTTAATCTGTCATAATATAGTCAGTAACTTAACTTTCTCATTTTTTATGTTTTCATATGTATTTATATCTATTGTTATAATTATTAAAGATCTTGTTTAATACTAATTCGTTTTTAACACAAAATTAGTATCAAAAATTTATCGTTACTGTCTAAACACTTTAATTCCGGAAAGTAGTATTTTCTGCACCTAGCTTTTATTTGTAAACTCTTGTAGAATTATTCCTATTATTTCCTTAGTCTACAATCTTTTGAAACATATATGCTAAGCATATTAAGTTTCAAATAAATAGCTTAATCGTTGCTATCATTAGTTTTACATGCTATATAATAAATTGTCTTTACTTTTTATTTACGATAATGTCAATCGCTGTCTTTGCTTTTAAGTACTTTCTTACTTAGATCAAGATATAGTAGAGTGTTATTTTTTTCCTTGCTTCTTGTAATGCACAAAGGTCTATTTTGCCCCCTTACATTATTGTGATCAATTCTTGATCTCTACCATTCCATAAATGTGATCCAATTCTAGGAACGTATATTCTTCTTACCATGGGTAGGGTAAACGTCCTCTTATTCCCTGGCTTGTCACCGGAAGACTGTTGGCTATTGTAGATGAACAATACCTTTATCTTTACCGTTTTACTCACACACAACGCAGTAGTTGGTATTTGCAAAAGTTGGTATTTGCAAAACCAAAACAAATAGTTTTTATTAAATAGTTTATACAGCTTCCAGTACCTCAAATATAATATGTGCACACTGTAATGCGTTCTCATATTGTCTCTTATGTATATGAAAGTATATTATCATAGCATACGCTTGTTTAAGGTGTCATTTGATTTTTATAATTTCAAGCGTCTCAAATGAAGGGCAGTTAAATTAGAGACACTGTGAAAAGTTTTTAATTTTGCCTTTTCGCTTCTCTTACTTATGTACCAAATGGTGAATATCTTTTAATTAATTTCCATAATTATAGAACTTTCACTAAATATTCTTTATGTGTTATACATTCCAGTAAATTTTAAAGTTCGCTAACTTTAGTATCTAAAACCCATATAGTAGTTCAGTTCATCTACATATATTTGCTATAATATGTAGGGTACTAAGAAAGTTTTGAAACATGATACACACGATGGTCGCATGTTAAGTTCAAACACATTTTAGTTAAAAACCTGACAGTATTGCGATACAACTTTATAAACAATTTGGGCATTTGAATAAAATAGCAACTACACCAAGAGATAATTGTCCTCAGTGTACTATATTTACACAATATTATGGATTCCAACTAGAAAATATCAGTGTGGAAGACTCTAATTCTCATTTAATGCGGAGGAAAACATTAGTCCTGTCAGGACGATATTCTAATCTAACAGCTACGTGAACTATCGCTATCGAAGAGTGTACCAGCAGTTTATATTACTCGACATGATAATCTTTAAATAAAATAAGTCTGTTCTTTTTAACTACTTCGTGGCTTAACCAATGAGTAGCCGTAAAACGCTTATAATATCTCGCTACAACCCCCTTCGATACAAGCGACAAAGCTTGGCTTTATTTTATTACGTTTCCATCAAAACTTAAAACAAAGACTAGGTCTTTGAAAATAAAAACCTGCCCATGTCTGTTCAAAAGATGAAGGGCAGAACGTCCGATCTTTGCCGTCAAAAAACGCATAGGAATTAATTTGACGACTGTGGAAAAAATTTGGCAAAATTATGAAAATTAAAGGTGTACAGAGAAATTTTTGTAGAACCTTGTGTAAACTACATAACATTCATGTTTCATTTAAGACTTAATCGTCAATATCTGTAATTTTTTATTTTTTGGCAAATCAGTAGTTGCATTTTTCTTCTACATGCTTCAATTTAAAGTTATGAAGCACAAATATATTTTAACACGACGTACACTTAGAATATTATAATAAGCAATATGTCATTAACAATTGTATTATTGTCTTGCACATCGAGGATGTAGAGAATATTGTAGCAGACGCACTCACCAAATAGGTGTCCTAGAAGAGCAAGCCTTCTTTTAGTAACTGAATGATACAGTTAAAACAAAATTTAAAATAAAAAGTTAACCCTTTCAGCAACCGCTTTACTGTAACGTCACTATGGTAACCTTACATACTTTTACTACTCAAGGTCATCGTTCGTTTACAGAACTTATTTCAGCCAGCGGTCAAGGTAACCGAAACTTATATTGTCCTGTTTTACCTGACCAAAAATAAACAATGATTTAACTCAATAACTTTATCTCAGCTTCGGTGGGCTGTTTTAGAAATTAAATGTACATTTTATATTCAATTAGACTTAAATCCATCCTCAATCGGATGGAAATAGTAGTAAAAGCTTTTTTAGCAGTTGAGTACTTTGGCACATTCTTTAGTAAGGATTAAGGTATACCACTAAAGTCAAAACTCTTCACCACCCTAACTAGACACCTTAATACTAATTGAACTCATACAACAACATACTGTTACAACTAGCTTTGTAGAGCGCTTCCTGACTGAAGATAATCAAGAGGAAACTAAGTAGATATTAACACTTTACACTACTAGTATAATAATGTTCTGTTTTAGTAAATTAATTAAAATTTATTTATCGATATAATTCTTTCTGTAAGTGTTTTTTATTTTTTAATAAAAATTGAAATAAATAAATTCTTAATTATAATAATGGTATGGCTCTGACGCCCCGCGTGGGAGCACGGCCTGCAAACTGAGAGGTTAAAGCTCTCTCATGTGTTCGCTCAATATGCTCGGTCGTTGCGCACCATCTCTGGTGCGGGGCGATGTGGCAATACCGCGCCTTAGACGACCGCCATTATTACCCCTTGTTCGAGTGAACGCAGGTACTCAATTATTTTTAGTGACTGAGTAGTCAACCCGCCAAGCTTCAGAGAGCACCGGGAATTGAACCCGGGTCCGTCCGCATCGCAGCCCGCGCCTTAACCACTGGACCACTCTGGCAGTAAATTCTTAATTAATTTGTCAAAATAAAGATCAGTAATTAAGCTAAGTTAAGCAAATGATTTTAATTGAATGACCACATAAAATATTTTCCAACTTAACAAACCATAAACCTTAAGATATTAGACAAGCAAATTTTGGCCATATTCTTATTATAGTAGTTTTCTAAACTTTTGTCTCTAAATAGTAAATCCACCGCGATTAAACTTGTTTCAAGTTTTTACTTATATTCTAAAATCTACTCTCAGGGGTATAATAGTATATAGACGATAAAAGTTTAACTTATACTATTATTAAATATTTTTGCTGTTATGGTAACCTTTTTAAACTTTTAAATTTAAAATTAAAATTATTTTCATTTCTTTAATATTTTTTACAATGTAATCAAACTTAAGGTAATTATTTTATTAGACTGCAAAATTTATAATATGTCCAGTGAAACCTCTAACATAATCAGTCACTTCTCCTTCTCCTTCAAAATGTCTTCTCGGAAAAATAGGAAAACAAAGGAACAGCAAATGCCAATATAACAATTAATACTGGGCGGCCAATAAGTCGGTAAATAAAGTAAAATTTAATTTCTCGGTAATTAACGAAGATAAAAATTTAATTCATTCACTACATTAGTAGAGATCATAGGTTTTAATGAACAAGGTTCTCAAAATATGAGTCATTATTTTCGACGACGCGGTGAAGCCTTTCCTCAAAACTGGTAATTGCATTGTGGCGCATATCTTGGTCAATAGTGGCAAACTTTTCTCTGATTCGTTGTTTAAGTTTGTCGATGGTCTTAGGGTTAGTGCAATACACTCTATCCTTGAGATAACCCCGAAGGAAAAAATCGCAGACATTGAAATCCGGTGAACACGCAGGCCAATCAATTCCATTTCCGGTTTTCTTCTCCGCACCCATAACGATAATTCGTACACCGAATTTTTCAGCGATCATATCCAAATTTCCTAGAGACATCATGAAGATTAAATCAAAATTTAAACCATGAAACTTTTTAAAACCTTGTGTTCGGTGTGGTGTCGCGCCATCTTGTTGGAACCAGTATTGGTTAATCATTTTCTTTTTCTTCGCCTCTTCGAAAAACGGAATGAGAACTTGGTCTCAGTAGACATTTTCATAGACATATTTAGTGAGAAAAAACGGTCCAATAATGCCGCGCCATGATATGGGTGAAGACTCTTGACTAAAGCCAGGTGTGGATTTTGTGTGCCCCAGTATCGGTAATTTTGCTTATTCATATAGCCATCGAGATGAAAGTAAGCATCGTCTGTGAAATAGATGTGTTTGAAGTCCAAAGTATTGTCATCTTTTAAGGCCAAAGCGTGATTGGGGAACTCGAATCTCCGGTCAATGTTCACTTGAGTGAGTGGTTGTTGAACTTGAATCTTGTAAGGAAACATATTCAACTTTTTGAGTATATTTTGCCCTGATGTTCGGCTAACTTGCAGCGGTTCTGATGTGTTTGCCAGTTGTTGGGGCGCTTTTCTGGTTGAGGTTGTTGGGTACTGCTCAAAGTGTTCCCTAACTTTTTCCACATTCTTAGGTGTGGTGACAGTCACTAGTCGGCCAGTTCTGGAGCCGTTGTCGTCGAGGATACTACCGGTTCGCTCAAACTTTTCAATTAACCTTAAAAATAATACCATTTAAAAATTGGAGATACAAATCACCGTAAGTATCTTTAACTGTACCAGATTAACCTTGAAGAAGACGATCTGGTGCACATAAATCTGAAGAAGCATGGTAATACCTTTATGTTTCTCTCTAGAAGTGCCAAACGTAATTCTCTTCTGAGACACAATAGCTTTAAAATGAAGCTAGTGTAGTGGTTAGTTCAAAAAAGTTAGACCGTTACCATAATTTAATTTTCTGTGAATAGGTGTAACACAAATCCTAAGTATAAAAATATTTTCTATTTTTACAAACAGACATATTTCTATTATCTGAATGTATATTATATTTTTTATTACACAAATATAACAAATTATTTTAAAAGCTGGTGACAAGTTTATGTATATCTGTTTGTAGGCATGTATCAACGTTTAGTTTCACATAAGCTGTGACTATTGAATGTCAAACCCAAATAATCCGTAGACTGAAGAGAACCCTTGATACTCCAAGAAATTTTATTATTCGACATTTCCGGCTCTTAAAAAGTAATTAACAACTCCCCGGAACGCAAGCACAACAACATGCCCGCCCGGAAGTCTCCCGAAAGCTTTCCCTTGCCCTAATTGTAATTAAATTGGGAAACACAAACCATTCGTCGAAACCTGCAAGAGCGGCGAGAGTGGCCAAAGCCGAATTAGGAACATTAAAGTCAAATTGAATTTTCCGGGGCCGGGAACGTAATAAATCCCCATTAAAATTTAAAAGAATATCTTTTTCCAGTCGATTACGGAGTAATCAGATTTGCTCCTAATATTCGATTTGATTCGAGAGCCGCGCCGGAAGCGGCTAATAGTCGCGCGGCCGAGTCGTTAAAACGCAATTATGACTTAATCAGACATGTTTAATTGCAGATTTGATAGAACATCTCGGAGGAAACGGCGAGTGCGAAGGCGCGGAGGGAGCCGGCGATTAACAATGGCAGCTTGTTCATAACTTAATTGCGCTAATGGCGATTTTTAGCCGGCTCGCTATCAGCCCGAAATAATTAGCCCCTTGCCGTGATTGCGGCGTTTGCGATTACACGCTAATTGGCGCGGCCTTGTTAGTGGGGATTAGAACTTATCAAAGCTGAAAGAGTGTGGCAGGTGCTGCGCTATTAAATTTTAGAAAAATTATTTGCTCATTAGCCGGCTCGTTAAATTACACATGTGTTTCTCATCTCTTATTTAGTATCTTGAACTTGACGTGCTCAAGATATCTGTGTTTTATGTTTTGTAGCTGCAAATTTTTTCATTTGCTTTCCAACTCTATCTAAAGTTGCTTCCAGTCTTTAAACAATTTTTCTGATTTTAATACTAGCACTTATTTATAATCGCACGATGTACTTTTGTATTTGTTTTCTTATTTATTCGTAACTTCGAGAAATATATATTTTAATTTTTTTAATATAATTTAATATAAGTTTTACTCATTCACATTTTACATATTTATGGTAATCACTATATATAATACTTCAAGATTCTCAATTTTATCTCGATAGGTAATTTAGATAGCATAATCCTTATGCATGTTAGTAAAATCATACAATATATGAAGCCAAAAGAAGAAAAACTAGAATATTATAACAAAGAACAAAAGTAACGTTGAAAAGAACTGATATAAGAATATTTTATTATGCGGTAAAATCGAAGACATTTATTTCTAGAACCAAAAACATTAAGACAAAGAAGGAAATATACTTCACAAGAGACCAGCAGTTCTAAATCGCCGGAACTTCTAAATTGAAATGAAGGAGAAGGGGAAGTCTAAAAAGCTTTGGAGGGAACAGAATATGCAACAGTAGAATCGCTAGTAAAAAAGTCAACCATAAAGAAAGCCTAGGAAATAATCTGAAATATAAAAAATAATAAAGCTCCTAGACACAATAAAATTATTGGAGAATTAGTGACGTATGAGAAAGAGGTAATTTGTCACAAGATTTGTGGCCTAATTAAGAGAGTATAGCAAAAAGAGAAGATGTCATTCCTTTTTTAAGAAGAATTGAAACAGTAAAAAAGTAATAGGAGATCTCAGAAAGAATTTAGAAGTCAGCACATCAAATCAACCTAAGAGCTTAATATGAATGTATATTATTTATTTATAAATTTCAAATAACTGTTAACTATTACCAAATAAACTAGTAAGACTGGTTAAAATGACTATAGAAACATCACGAGCAAGAATAATAATAGGGAAAAAAGAAATTTAAATCATTTAGTAGTAAAAGTGGTGTAGACAAGATAATTATATTTAACATTAGAAAAAGTAATAAGAAAAATACTTACATCTGCAAGCAAGTAAGTAAAGTTCTAAACCTGTAATATAGTAATAAGCAGTAATCAGAATAAAATAAAGGTATAGTTAAAATCAGCTAATTAAACGGAGATAGTAAAACTGAAGATAAATGCTACAAAAATGAAGTATATGGTGATTACAAAAGAAAAAAATATGCGACTACAGCTGCTAGAACTTGAGGGATATAATAGATTTGTTCGTGTGGTCCATCGTAATCTTTCGTTCAGTCGTGGAGAACCCACTTCGTCTTATTCCATTTTTTGCCAGCTTCGTGTAGGATGTTCTCGATCGTTAAGTGCTGGAAGTCAGATTCTTCGTCTAGCATCCGACAAGTCTTTGGTGGCTTTCACCTCTGTTGATTGAAGCTTGACGATCGACTTCTCTTGGACGTCCGGATCTTGGTTTGTCAGTCAATCTGCCACCTTCCTCTTTTAATCTTTTGAACCGCTTCTGTGCTATATGATCAACTACCATACCATCACCATAATCTTTACAGATTTTTCTACCAGCCTCTGCCACATTCAGTCCAAGCTCGTATTGAAAATTGAGCAGCAAACGAATCTGTTCATTGTCAAGCTCTACTTTGTAACAATCATAAGTAAGTCATATATCAAAGTGTTCATGGAACCGTGCGCTATCGGATAATACTAAAATTGTAAAATATTTTTGCAAAAATAAAGAGATTATAAAGAACATCTCAAGCAAGTGGGTGATTTCGTGTATTTCGGATTGCTTTATAGTTATAACAAAGTAAGTGTAGAAAGATACCACACAAATAAGTTAATGATATCAAATATGATACATAAAAGAAAGGAAAATAAAATAAAAACCTAAAGCACCACGGAGAAAATAAAAAAACAACTACAAATTAGCGAAAGAAGAACATTCTGTAGAATATTCAAATCAACTAGTAATAACGATACAATATGTCAAAACCAACAGAGAGAAAGCTTACAGGAAGACCCGAGAAAAGTTGGCCCGATTGCATCCTATTTATATGACCTAAAAAAATTGAAATAAGAAATTAGCCAAACAAAATCACTAATACGAAAGAATGAAAACGGATAGCAAAACAAGCAGGCGGCACCAAAAGTTGCAAAGAGAGAGGAATAATGTCAGTAAAACCTGGCCTCACAATATTCATCTTTCTGTGAGTCTCCTGATTTAATCCAACTGGTTATTTACTGCTCTCTTTAGAAAAGTGTTACGCCTGTTGAGTTATCTATTAATTTATATTTTTATATATTTTTACACCAACAATGTGGTGGAATTAAGTATTCTTCAAATTCATTGTGTATTTATTTTTTATTTTTATAAATATTTTTACCTCACACTTCTCTGATTTTCACATTTTTCTTTTGTTATTTTATGGGTGGGTGTAGCCAGCTTATTGTAGTATAATGGTTAAACATTTTTTTGGTTTAAAAAATAATTTATGGTTTAAAATATTTGAATATATTTATTATTCTTATCTTTTGCTCTGTGTTATCCTCTAAATGAATTTCTTTAATCGTTATCTGCAATTTTACTTGTCTTTAATTGTCTTTGATTAAGATGTGCTCTATTATTTTAAGAATTGCAGTTTTAAAATATAGTATCAGTATATTTAAATGTCTACTATAATGCGGACACAATATGACTCATTAAACTACAACGGATTGGGGTTATCTAATACGGATAAAAAAGGAACTAATACCCTATAAAATATAAAATTTACAAGTAGAGGAAGGCCAGCAAAGAGGAAAGCCAAAAACACAATGGAAAAGTAAAGTACAAGATCTAAATCGACCAAAAACAAGAGTAGAAATAAAGTGTCAAAGACAAGAAAATAATTCGAAATTATGCATATAAGGTCGGTCTCAACTTTCTTGAAGGGTCATTCTAAAAGAAGTAGGGATTCTTTAGTACTCCATAAAAAATGGAGAGGGTAAGTTTCAGTAGAGAACGTCATATTGATATATAGGATAGGTGTTAAATAAGCATCCGCTGATAAACAGAAAATATGAGATAGCACAGCAGCTATTCCATTACTACATTGAGGCTGCTGATAAGTTATATTTCTACAATCTCCCCATTAGATACTTACAGGCAGAAATCTTGGCAAAATAGAAGGCAACGAGAAACCCGACATTCGTATTAATTCATTATGCAACAAAATAATCAATAAACGGCTCCTAACACAACATCAGCCATTAAGAGTATGAAAAATAAAAACTACCTCATGGAATGTCAAAAGTATGTGCTAAGCAGGAAAATTAGCCAGCATTACATAGAGATGAAGAAACTCGAAATACATCTAATGAGCAACAGCGGGTGAAGATTGACAAATTCAGTAAAAATTGATTCAGTTGATTATGTTGTATATTACTTGAGTAAGGGAACGCGAAACATTAAAACGATATGAGCATTATCTTTTCAAAAAGCTTCAATAGCAACGAAAAATAATTTGTTAAGATCTAACAAAGTAGCACTCGTACAAATGCCAGGCAATCCCCTATACAGATATATGCTTCAACAGGAACGACGCGATAGTTGAACAATTTGTAAATTAGCAGGCAACTAAAGAAAAACATCGCATTAACGCCATTATCAGCGATTTGAATACCAAGACTGGTGAGACGGATGTGTGGATATTGTAAATATTTTTGGGTTAGGAGTTAGAAATGGTCGATGTAGGATTATACAACTTTGCCAAGAAAAATAATTACTCACCTTAGGCATTTTCTTCCATCTTCCAAACAGACGTTTATATCCACGAAATTTTTAGGTAATAATCCTCAAAACATAATTCTAAACCAAACTACCTATATATTGATGAAAATATAATGAAATTATTTACAAGTACTTACAGATGATCAAAATTTAGTGATGTACGTAAGAACAAAAAAATAATTAAATAATATAATTAAAAAAAGATAATTTGCAAGAAAGCTCAGTCAACAAAAAATTCGAGAAGAAGCTGTAAAAGTTATTAAATAACACCGAAAGTAACAAGGAAATGTGAGATGAAATAAAAAAATCTTGTTAAAGGTAGCGGACCAACATCTAGAAGTTTAAAAAAGAGCAACTATAAAGAAGCGGATGGCAAATAAAATATTATGGTTAATGAAAGTTTGCAGATAATACAAGAAAAATAAAAATAATATAAAATAGAAGCAATGAAGGAAGTAACATATAAAATTAAAATAGCCAAGTGAGCAATAGCTGCCAGGTAAAGGTCTTGACTTGCCTCACTGGAGCGTGGCGGTTCTGGGTTCAACTCTCAGGTCAGAAGCAGTGGCAAATATCAAATGCCCTCCAGCCACTACACAAACGCTTTTGGTGGTCATGAAGTACATTCTCCTTTTATTAAATTAACGGATCAGCCTAGCCTCCGGTGCTGCCTAACGTGGCTCTTAGTAGCGCACAATTGAAAAAGATTAAAAAGCCACAATTATACAATACACATAAATTGGTGTGAACAATAATATTATATCTGAAACTAAAGACAAGGTACTACTTTCAGAAAGATAAATTAAACAGCTATTTGAAGGTAACCGCTCATTACTTTACACCTAGATGTGTCAGACCCCCATATTCTGGAAGAAAAAGTAACGGAAGCAATTAAAATATTTGAGATCAAGCACAGTAACTAGGCCAGATATAATTTCGGTACAAGTCATAAAAGTGGTGGATGCTAATGGTATAAAATTTATAACAAAGTTATCTTTATTTATTTTATATATATTGGAATATTTATGAAACTGATGATACTCCTGAACATCGGCTTATTTATGCATTTATAACCTTACCAAAATCAAAGACAAAATTTCCGAATAATTTACCTTCATCCATCCTTGAGCTATGGTTATTTCATTCTTTTCTTCATGTTTGACCCAGTTTGTTATCGGTTTTATGACTCGCGCTTGCTTTATTTCCTCGATTTGTCTAGTTTTGTTGATTATGTTTCTTACTACTTTCATTTCGCTGACTTCCAATAGTTTTTTATTTTTATGTATTTGTTTTCGTTTTTCTGTCATCCTTGACCTTATTATGCTTTTGAAAATTCTGGCTAGTTTCTTTTCTCATAAACTGATTATACTATATCGTTCTACGTAGATAACATTTTTGCCCTGGTAGAATCTCATTTAAGGTGTTGCCTTGACTTATTATTTCTAGACCTAATTATTTGATCGACATCACCTGTCTTATTATGACAATATTTAAAACTGGTTTACATTTAATTTAATCTTTAGCTATTAGCAATGTTTCTATATGTTTTATTATACATATCTCTCACAGAATCTGTTAAATTTCACTCGAAACCTTTTTTCAATTTAATTATTAGTACAGAGTCATCAATCTATTATAATATTGAATGGCAATACACTTAATAAATCATCTTGTCTCATGTTTTCTTTAATAGGGATTTGGTAATTTAGTTTGTTATTTGTTTTTATCACATTAATCAGTACCAATAGGTACTTGTCTCTTATATAGTAGATTAAATATATTATTCAGCTGAATGCAATCAAAGACTATTTATAGACCTATAAAACATAGGAAGACTAGTACAGTGACTTCTGTTACCTTATCAAAAATTGTGTTATTTGTTAGTTAGAGTAATATAATTATTCAACTTATTAGTTATTATTGTTGTCAATTTTAATATTGTATTAACCAGATTTTTTCCTTTTTAAACAATACTGTAAATATATTGTTTTCCAGTCATCTGACGTTTTTCTCTTAAATATTTTCTGTAATAATTTTGTTATTTGTTCGATTAGTGTACGACCTTCATACATTAATAATTTATTTGATATTCTATCGTTACCTGTAAACTTTGTATTTTTGCTGTCTTTTCTACTTCATGTTTTGTTATTTCTATTTCTGTGACATTTATATTTTAGTCGGTTTACTTTTATTGATTATGATTCTTCTTCTTCTTCTTCTTTTAGTTCTTTTATTATAGATTGTTGATTTACTATTACTATCTGCATACCCTAGAAATTATTATTATTAATTTTTTTCTGATGGCATTCCTTTTATTTCTTTTAATTTTATATTTATTACACTTGTTGTAATCTATATTTAAATAATACTTTTTTGCAAGTGCTTATTCTTTAACTTCATTGCAAATGCAAGGCATTTTATATTTTAGTAATTTATTTTATGATTTACTGTAACTATGCTTAATGCCTCAGCAGCTGTTTCTGTCGTGTTTCTTTTACGTTTGTCCAGATTTTGTTTGTACTTTCATCTTTTGAAATTCTATTATTCATAATTTGTTCACTCAATTTGTTATTACGCAATTTCTTTGCGTGTTTATTGTAGACTGCGTCTTTGTTTCATGTACAGGTCTGCTCTTAGTTATTGATCTGTTTACCTTTAATCTTAATTTATCTAGCACCAAATTATGATCACTACTGTCTGCTAAATTAAGACTTCTTTCGTTTAGTATGTCAGACAGTTGCATTTTCTGTTGGACTCGCTATAGTTTGTCATTGACTTTTGTCCTCTTGCGTTTATAAAAATATATTTGTGTTGTTCTTAGTGGTTGGAAAATGTATTTTTTATTTATTAGCAAGAATTGCGTCACTTGTTCTTCATCATTCTTAGTGGCTCCGCTAAACTTTTTCACTTCCGGCACAGAGTCATTTCCTAGTCGTGCATTAAAGTTAGTTAAAACTAAAACTACTTTACTCTGTGGTATTATATCTATAGTTCGTTACAGTTCTGTGTAAAACAATATCTACTGCTCATTTATTGTTACATTTTTGGCGACCATTCTTCAGATTTATGTTTAATATTCTTTCAAGTACGCAATTTGAGTTCTTCTATGGCGCTTCTATCCATTTTCTGTAAATTAACATTTCGATCCCCTTTTTGCTCTTGTGTTTTTCAACCACTTCAGCTTTCAATTATTAAATGATGTCGTTCCTTTCCATTTTTCTTTGTTTTAAGCAGTATCCAAATATCTATGCTCAAGATATAATAGTACGTCTTGTTTCAATTTTTATTTCCTTCTATCCGTTATCGTTAGATCCGCCTTTATTTGAGGCTCATTTCATGTACCTTGGTGCAGTTTTCTTTAGCACGATTACTAGCCTTGCTATTAAATCTTCTTTTCAGAATTAGAATCAACAGTGACAACTTTTGAACTACTCCATCTATCCATTTGTCGTTATAGGCAAAAATAGAATCTATAAGTGATGTGATTAACACATGCCAAACACTCAGTTTGGATTTATAAATAACTTAGGCACGCGTGAAGTCGTGTTCAGACCTAAATTCTACTACAAAAAATAAAATTGTAAATACGACAGTTTATATCTGCTTTATAGATTATTTACTAGGATTCTGACAATGTAAATTATTAATAATTAATTAAAATCCTGCCGGAAATTGGCTTGGATCTGTCAAGATCGACAACAAAATCCCCAAATTTACAGAAATTTATAAAGATATGACATTGTATGTTTGGTCTTATTACTATTTATCTTGTATTTACAATTCGTATTTAAAGAAGTATTTCAAGAATATAATGTAAACGAAAAGACATTAGTGAACAGTACATGCTAGCAATTAATATAAAGATAACAAAAATTACAATTGTCTCTAAAGACTAAGTACAGTAAATTCAAATTGCTGCAGGGAATAGTCTGTTTAGTGTTGTCCAAAATGTCAAGAACTTGTGCGTGTAAATGTCCCTCGGAAATAAAAAGCATAGTTGAATGATCGAGGCAAGCTATTATTAATATGCAACAAATCTGTTGCGTAACAAACCTAAACCTACAATTACAAACATGTCTAACACGTTATTACATATTTCCCTTTTTTATATGGATCTGAGGCTGTACTCTCAACAAACGGACGACAAAA
Organism: Sinelater perroti; assembly: GCA_036346155.1. Classification (NCBI taxonomy): domain Eukaryota; kingdom Metazoa; phylum Arthropoda; class Insecta; order Coleoptera; family Elateridae; genus Sinelater; species Sinelater perroti. The sequence goes on from JARFIY010000024.1 coordinate 10,336,395, forward strand.
GAGTTAGAAGCTTTTAACATGTAGATCTGTAGAGGCATTTTAAAGTTTTTTGGATTCATTGAAAGCGCTTTAAAGAGTAGACAAAAATATAGGATTTCACGGTTCAAAACGTAGGTTAAAATTAAAGATAAAAGACTTGTTGTTAGCAGAAAAATATTTTTAATAGGAAAATTTAGAGGTACGGTAAAAATAGTACATTAACTGATTTGCGCAGTGTCTAATAAAGGTGAAAGTTTCAGTAACGATCACTAACCTTACTAAAATAAGAAGATGCATTTAGGTACATGTGAAAATATTCGTCACCCTTATTTGCTTCAGTTAAAATTTGCCCAACTAAATTTATATTTTGGTTTTTTTAAGTGTCATTCTAATAATTGTAACTACGGGTTATTGTTTAAATTTATGTCGCATCCCTAATGTATCATTGATTACACCGCTTGTAAACTTTCTGTATATTTTAATGTGCGGTATCTGATTGTTTCACATCTTTTTTGCAATAATTAACAGATTTTCGCTTCAATTGACATTTCCTTACTTTCTGGCGATTTAGGCCCGTCCAAAAACTAAAAATAGTTTAGTTGTTTTATTATTTTTTAAAAAAGAATTAATAAAACGGTTTACTACTTAGTTTTTATGATGTATGTAGTTGGGGATGTGATAGCTGTTCAAGTTCTTATGCTAAAAGTTACCTATCTTTTATATATTTACGATATAGATAAAAGTTCTTTTCTCATTGAAATCAGGGCTGCAAAGGCAGTTTATAATATTAGTTAGTACTTAATTTTTTTTTATTAAAGATTATCGAATTATTAATAAACCACGTGAAGTTGGTCTTTATCATTACAGTTGTTCTAATTGTATACAATTAAAAAATATAAAAAGCTGCCTTACTTTCTCTATATTTTATAACAATTAAAGTTTATTCCTTTAATTTAAATTGTAGGGCAAATAAAATAACTAATATGACCCTTATTTATGGCAACTAGATGAATCAGTTATATATGTTATATAAATTTTTTGGGATAAATGAGATAGGCTTGACCTTTGGTTTTTAAAATTCCAGGCATTTTCTGTTACAACAACTTTACTAAAAACCGCGCCATATATTTAATGAAGTAATTATTGTTAGTTACTCTCTTATTAGTTGGGGTACTACAATAAAAAAAATTTACTAACGCTTTCAGAAGATGTTTGTTATTCATTCCTCTATCTGCTTTAATTATTGACACTTTTCTTTAGTGTTTGTTACTGGATATTACAATTAAAAATAATTAAAACAACTTATGGATAAGATGCTATGCGCTAAAAAATAACTTCAAAAAAAAATTTTTAATATTACTTTTTGTATTACAAAACAGTTTTACTAACAAAAATTTGAAACAAGCTAAAATTTATTACTATTGTAAACACAAAAGGCGATTTGCTTCTCTGACACTTCCATTTATTAAGTTTAAACAAATGTCAGGGCATTGCAGCAAGCTATAAGCATCAAGAGAATACGGTATTATTCATTTCTTGTGGAATTAGTTATTTGTTATTTCTTCTGATTTATTGTTGTATTATCCTGTCTTCTGTTATAAAGTACATCAAAATGTAATTTTAGACCACTTTCTTGTTATATAATCTGTTATTATCGAAAAAGTTAAAAAAATAGATTAGAAAAAACTGTTTTGAGGTGCGACCGTCATCATTTGCTAATGAAATACCGCACCGCTGTATGTTACTGTTTTGAGTCTTTATTGAAGTCGGTGAATTTGTTATTTTACAATTAATGCGAGGCAGTGTTTTTAGTGAATTATGCGAAAAGATCGAAACTGACGTATAAAATGGCTGCAAAATATATGTGAAAGCTGGAGGCATTTGTTAAGAAGTGGGTAAAACGATTTTTGGAGATTGGAAATATAGACGATTGCCGGAGAGAAAAGTAGCTCAAGTCGCTAGCCCTTTGCCCTTTGCTGCACTGTGCCCAAATAAAACTCTACTCTAAATAAGGTTAAAACTTTTTTGTTCAACTTTGTAGAAACTTTTATTATTAGAAAACCACATGGAAAAACAACTGGCGCGAGAAAAGCAAAACTTGGATCAAGGTTGGATCTTCACGACGAGTTTTCTTTTTGGGCCTGGTATTCCTTATCGAAAGCGTGATCAGTGAAAAGCAATAGGATTTTTGACGCATAGCAAAACGCTCCTTAAAAGTGTATTATTCAGTATGCTTTTTTAAATGCAATTTTGGTTATCTTTCTGTTTGCGGACAATTTAAACGCCGAGAAAATGTGCCCCATCTACTGAAAGGTTTTTTGATCAGAAAAAGTTGGGTGCTGTAAGAAAGAAATAACCTTAAACACACGCAGTACACTGAGCAGTGCGTGGAGACAGCAAAATAATGTCAATAGAATGACCAGCAATGTCTTTAGATGTTAATTTTTGAAAATGTGTGGTCATACATAAAACTGAAGCTCAAATAAAAGCCATTGTATACGGTGAGGTAGCTGTCATTTGAAATTAGAAAGCTTTGGCGATCTTTTTCAAATGATTATTGATAAAAACTCGTCGAAAACATGAAAAAAGGAGTGAAACCATAATCTGTAATAGACGTGAATGGACGAGATATTAAATAATTGCGCACTATCTAATGTTCTCCTGTAAAACTGTAAACCAAGTACCTAAGATACTATCTCGACAGCTTAACGTTGTATCCACACTTTACCGCAAAAAGGACACAGATGGACCTCAAATAAAAAATAAATACACTGGCTTCTTAGTCCTAAATCTAAACAATCAACCAAAAACAAAGTGCCACTACAAGGTGGTTTAAATATGACCAGGAATCTTTTTTATACAAAAAAAATTGCCAAACAATTAGTTGCACATGTTAGTCAGTTTTCAACTCCCCTTCGGAGTCAACATATTTTCCAACATTCTGGAAGAATCCCGATGCTCTTTTCAAAAAAGGCTTTTGGTTGATTGCGTATCCACTCCCGAACAGTATGGACGACGGCGTCGTTGTCTGCAAACCACATGCTTTGCAAGCTTGATTTAAGTCTTCCGTATGGTGGATATGAAAGAAAGTTTAATTTCAATTTTAGGGAGGTTTCAATGTTGTTTTGGCTGTATGATGGCGTACATTGTCTTTCCACCTGTGTTTCGCTTAGATCGCAGCTTTTCCTTTTTTTGCATTACATGGATAACCCCCTGTCAGTCCCAGAAGAACGTTGCCGAACTTTTTTCCTGCCGAACGGCTCCTCCGCGCTCTCTTGGGTTTGGGAAAACTGGTATGCTACCACTCACGTGCTGCCCTCTGGAACTCGGGAAGGAAGTGCACCCACGTTCTATCGATGGTCGCTATAGACGTTAAAAATGCATCACCTTCGTCTTCAAACTGCTGTAGGAGACAACTGGCAACTTGCATGTGTACCATTTTGTTCACATCTATCAAAGTGTATTTACGTTGTGCATTTACCTTGCGATAGTACAGGTAATTTTTCACACTGTCCTTTTACACTACCTACATTGATGGACAGCATTGCTGTAAGTTCCTTTATAGTGCTACGGCTATTCATACGAATAAATGCGTCTGCACAATCATGCGGTTCATTCTCCATGCTCTCTCTGCCTTCCCTGAAGCACTTACGCCACTCAAACACACAAGTCTGTAAGAGACACTGTTTTCCATACTGTTTTTGAGAGTTTGTGGCAAATTTTAGCAAGCGGAATGTTTTTTTCAACCAGGAATTTGATGGTACCTTCTGTTCGCTTATTACTCTAGTAATTCCCAAACAGGACTGGACAGGTTTTAACCCGAGCAGGGGGGAGAGTTCAGGTTGTGACTCCACTCTGTCAAGGTCGCACAGCTGCTGCGCAGTGCGGCTTATTTACACACAAATCGGTCTCGGTACCACCCTCTATATAAGCTGATGCATATCAGACGTACAGAATCCAGCTCTTAAGGTGTGTTAAAAAGACTAGGATAAACATTATACACCGCACTTAATTCAAAATTCTCTGAGTCTTTATAAATACACATTGGTATATCGACAACCGAACCTTATAGGATGACCTTACATCTTTCATGGTAGATAAATATAATAGAGAAGTTAGCAGCAACTCACTTTGCAAGACTACTTGACAATCAAAATAACCTTATTCAGCAAATCTTAGATCAATTACCAACTCGAAAGCTGAATAAATAACGGCCCATTGACCTAAATTGATAAAAAATGAAATTCCAGTTATCCCAATAAAATTTAAGGGCACCATCGCTGTATGAGGGCTCCTACATGTCACTGCAGTCAACACATTTGGTTAATAATTTTATGCATATACTAGAGTAGATTGTATATATAAAAAAAGAAATGGTGCTGACCACTTTATTATTGCCCAGATTGTATAATTCTAAACTACAAATTTTTAAATTTTATACTTGGTTTTTTATATCCTGAAAAGGTTTTTAATCTCCTATGTGGTTTAAATTTTTTTACTTACATTTAATCCAATTGATTTGTGCCAGTGTGTAATAATAATATCGCAGTAAATTTCATTGGTAAACAAATCACTGTTTCAAAAAAACTTAATATCCCAAATTTCTTTCCAATTAGTCTTTAACGTCCAAAATTTTCTGACCTGCCTCATTCGTTTGATAGCATTAGTGCCTGCTTAGCCTCATCTTTGTAGTCTGAGCGATACAACCAAATTATCTTAGTTTAATAGTACAGATTTTTCCTTAGATAATCTATTACTATTTATGTTACAATATAGCTCACTTTGTATAAGATGATGGGGTATTTAGTTACTTTTGTTACTTGTACTACCACACGCAAACAGCAACATTAGACATGTTGGAAACCTTTGATTTTTCTTTATTTAAAGGTCTAATTAATTTATAATTCTAAATTCGACATTTCATTTTAAAGAATACTCGCGTTAGAAATCAAAATCTTTATTATGTATATCCGATTCACTTTTATATTCAACTCATTGTATGGCATATATTTTCAATGTTTTCTTAAACTTCGGATTATTATCTGCCTACTATTTGCTGATTTTGTTATATGAGTTATTTTGTACTCATTAGTTAATTTATATTCAAAATTATTCCATTTACTTTCATTTTTTTCTCTTTATGTCTTTTTTTCACAGAGGTCCTGTAAAATATTTTTGATTTCTTTATCACAGTTGGTATTTACCTTCTGTGTAGTTCTCAAGTGATTCTTTTCATTGTTGATTTATATAACTTTTGAGTGTCTGCAACAGTGATGTTAATCAAATTGATTTTTTTGCTTTGTGTCATAAAATTACATACCACAACTGAATTTCCCGAACTTAGTCGTTAGTCCGCGTAAATCAGAAATACATAAATGTCAGCAGCCGACTGTGGCTGCCGCCACCTACCACACGCAGCTGATGGATTACAAGTATATTATGACGGGACATAAAATGTCAGGACACGGCGTGCTGTGGCATTTGCGGTGACCTTAACTTTGATTACCCACGTTACGGCGGAGACAATGGCGGGCGTGGCCGAAATCGCCATATTCAAATGAGTTACGTGGGGCTTTTTGAGCTTTATTGTCGTGTCAGTGTCGCCGCCGTCAACTACTGTGTATGCAACTTTAAGGCCCCCGCGAACGACTTCCTGCGCTTTGTCTACGGCGATCGATCGGAATATTTTATTGCTATTTTTAGATGGCCGCGGGTTCAGCCAACTCGCCGCGATGTGCAGCGGAAGCTCACCAATGTGACACCCGAACGTGCGCCGACAAATTTAGCGCCGCTGGCGCTTCCCTTTCGAGTGTCGATAACGCGGCCGTCAAACAAAAATATCGCACTATAATCTGTCATACAAAGACGTTCATTAGTTAGTTTAACAACTGCAAATTGATGAGAACATGAAGGTTAAGCATTCAATGAGTGCTCACATATATTAAACTAAAAGTAATTTAACAAATTCTGACTAATCTATAAGTTTTGCGACACTGCACTGCGTATTTAATCAAATCTGTTTATGAGATCTAAATGTTTGCATCTTTTTAGGTGCTGAACTTCGTCGACACATTTGATTAAGCACTCCACCAGTGTATTTCAAGATCGCGTCTTATGATTTTATTGGGGACATACCATGGTGCGTTTACAATAATTCTGAGTACTGTGGATTGAAATCTTCTAAGAATTTCAATATTAGATGTCTTGGCAGTACCCCAGAGTTGTATTTTATAAGTACATACGGGCTTAATCATGATTTTGTATAGGAGCACCTTATTCTCCAATGATAGTTTGAATTGTCGCCCTAGTAGCCAGTACATTTTTTGTAATTTTAGACCCATCTGTTTGCATTTTGCCCGTATCTGCGTTTTACAAATCAGCGTTTTATCCAGGTGGATACCGAGATATTTAGCACTAGCAACTTGCGGAATCTGTTGATTGTTTAGCGTCAGTGAACGTTACATGGACTGATTTGCTTTCGTTTATGGAGATGCGTCACTTGGTGCACCAACTCTGTATTTTGTCTAAGTGTTTTTGCAACTGTTGGAATGCTATGGTGGAGTTAGTGTGCAATGAGAAAATGACAGTGTTGTCGGCGGAAGTAGCGACTATGGTTCTGGATGTTGTGGGGAGATCCGCTGTTAATGGCAAGTATAGAATTGGGCCCAACACGCTATCCTCAGGTATGCCCGAGTTAATGGGGTATAGAGTTGTTAACTCGCTGCCATATCTAACAAGAAAGTGTTGAGTGTTTAAGTATGACTTCAGCAGTTCGAAATAATCCTTAGGTAGGGTTTTCTTGATTTTGCAAACCAGACCTTGTCAAAGGCCTGGGTGACATCCAAAAATACAGTTGTGCGGTATTTACGCTCCTCAAAGTCCTTCGTGGTTTTGTCTACAATCCTGTGAACCGTCGCATAGTTTTTCTGGAAACCAAACTGATGAGGTATCAAATGATTTTCTAATAGTATTGGATATAACCTCTATAGGAGCAGTTTTTCAAATATTTTTGACAGTCGCCATCAGATTGATTGGCCTGTACGAAGCTGGTTGATCAGTAGGTTTGACTGGGTTTGATATTAAAATTATTACTGCTGTTTTCCATGATTCAGGAAAGCATCAAAGTCGTAAAACTTCGTTAAGGAGGTTAGTTATAAATTAATATCCTTTTTGGGTCAGATTTTTGAGAACACAGGTGGTAATTAGATCGTGGCCCGGAGTTTTGGGTGAGTTTACTTGTGCGCGAATCGTATTTTCTATCTATTTAAGGTTTATCAGAAAACCTTAAATTTTTTAATTGGCAAGTTCAGTAGATATGGAATTTCTAGTAGATTGCGGATTTAATTCTCATTGCCCAGATTGTCCCTTAAATGGTTTGAAAACGTTAACTGGATGATCAACCAATGTTAAAGCCTTTTTTCGATCGCTTTTGGCCCAGGTGTTATTGGTAGTGCAAATTGGTGCTTTGTGCTGCTGACAAGTCAACTGTCACTTTGGATGAATTGCAAAGCCTCATCTAACCTGCGGCGTTTTGAAAGAGGCAATTTTGAAAAAGTTTGACAAAAGTCTTACGGGCAATGAGCGATGGGAACAAAAGTATCATTGAATTAGCTCTAAAATGTGATCACATGAAAAGCATAGTTGGAGAACAACTCTTATTCACACAACAGACAGAAAGAAACGTATAATTTTTTTAACTATTTATTGAAAGTAGTCGTGCAGAGTAGACTTGGTTCCGGCTTCTGACCCCTTCTGCTCCTTTTTCGCTGGGATTCTACTAGCTTCTTTCCAAAACTATACCTGTTTGCCAGCTTCGCATTTCATCAAAAGTGACAGTTTTCTTGTGAGATTGCTTTAAGTATCTCGTGGCTCTCCATAGCAAGTAATCATTTGCTTCCAATGGAGAGGTGTTTTAAGTTGTTTTGCACAATTTTATTTCTAATATTAGAAAGTGATTTTTTGAACTCAGTAGTTGCATGATTTAAGGCTCTTTTATCATTTTGGTGCCGTGTTATCTGCCAGATTCTCTGCAATTTTGTGTTTAACTGGGCAGTTTTATCGGATTGAAGTTGTGCATGCATTCCGGAGTGGCCTCACTAGGCGCTTCCTAAATAACTTGACTGAAGTGTTCTACTGCTTCATCTAAATTCGTGGTTATTTTTAATGAAATGTCTACTTGTAAAAATGCACAAACCAGCTCCTGAAAGCGTACCCAATTGGTATCTTTATTTGTAAGTGAATGTGATTTCTTCTTAAGTATTACAGTAGTGCCCAACCAGGATGTAATCTGTAGAAAGATCAAGGCAGAAATTGACATTAAGGAGGATTATATTTACCCCTTTTAGAAAGCATAGGTCAAGCAGAGCCGGCTGTTTTTCAGGGACCGTGGGCCAATATGTAGGTTTGTCAGTACATATGGTAATAGTCCTAGGTTGGTTACAGCTTTTAGCATTTCTCGGCTTTTGGTAGTGCTAAATTTAGAACCCTAGTGGGTGTGCTTAGCGTTAAAATCACTACCCGAGACAAATCTATTTCCTAGAGTGCGAAAATAATCTTCGTATGTATCTTGTTTGTTATTATGCCTTATTGTTAGTGGGCTATAAACCGGTTATATTGTGAGTAAGTCCAGCTAATCTTCGACTACTATTGACGTAACTTGTAGTTGAGGGAGATTGTATGCGGGAAGTACATAATGATTAACTGAATTTTTGGCAAGTATGTGCTGTACCGCCAGGATGTTGCGTTGCACAAACTGTGAATCCTGTTATGTTAAAGTAAGTACGCTGTAAGTGCGCTTCTAAAATTAAAATGATGTCGACACAGCCGGTCGGCGTTACATACCGCTATTTTAAGGTGACTGTCTATTATATGTTCTAGCTACGACGGTAGTTAAGAGATTTAACATTGTGCTTATCTGTTCCAACAGTTGTTTTAACATCCGCGTTAATTCAGTTATGTTGTTAGGTTGAGGTTTTTCTGCTGTAAAGTTGTATTGTTGGAGGGTTAGGTGTTGTTGATTAATGCTTGAGCGAATGAGATTCCTGGTTGGTAGGATCTTGCACTTGGGAGAGTTTTTTGTCATAGAAGTGGGAAGATACTTTGCTGGAGCTCCTTATAGACAAGGCATCCTCGCAGGGTGACTGCCGTTATAATTGATACAGTCACATTTTTATATTTTTCCTTGTGTTCACATTGCGTCGTAGAATCCATACCTGTTCAGAAAAGCCATTATCCAGCAGCTGTAGTAATTTAGTGGGGAATACGTTATGATGTAATTGACAATCATTTTTGTAAAAAAGAGCCAAAATCTTCTGAATCTCACATTTTTTCGATGTGAGCCTTGGATCTTTCAGCAAGACTCCGCACTCGCACACAAAGCACAGTGAACTCAAAGTAACAATAGAGAATTGACGTTCTGGTAGGCCAGACGTTATTCCATTAGATTACAAATTATGGGTAGTTTTAAAGAACACGGTTTGCTCGAAAAAACATTCTCATATTGATTATTTAAAACAAGCCCTGACTACTGTAGTCTGTACTTTTTTAATGGATAGTTAGTTTTTAGATTTGACATTTCAACAATTTTTATTAATAAATTTTATTTCGTTCCTATTTAAGTATTTCAGCTGAATTTAGTTATTTCTTTTGTTAAAACTACGAATGAATAGCTGAAAAACACAAACATTAGTTTTTCTACATGTGCTCTACAATTCGAAGATTTTTTCAAGTATTTATCAATATTACTCTGTAGTAAAGGTTAAATAGCCAATTTTGAAGAGTAGTACAAACTAAAATAAAGAAAAATTTAAAATTTAATTTGTCGGTTAATCAAGGCGCGAAATGATCGTTTCTATTTTATAATTATATTTCATTAATAACCAATTGTATTAAACTTTGCATTTATAAAATAAATTGCAACATCAATGTTTTATTATTTAAAGCTAATTGGTTCAGTTACTTGTAACCTACCTACCAGACAATTTCTTCACAACTTTCACTTTCTTTATAAATGATAATTGTAGAGACAATAAAGTAATTATTTATTATGGCAAAAATTTTATATATGTAAAGCTATTTATTATTACTCTATTATCAAATTAAACAATACGTTGCCATTGATGCTTTATAAGGACTATATTTAGAATTTCTAAAAATCCATTAATAATTGTTGAATTTTGTTAGGAGATATTTTGAGACAATTTTTCAAAATATCAGCAAACTGATTTAGCTGATTTTCAGAACGCATCGTTCTTTGTTACATTACTTATATAATTATTTCATTTGCAAAAGTTTTTAATGTGTAACCATTTATAATAAATTTAAGTTTAAAATTATTTCAAAAATCTAAATGTATAAAATACCTATGAATCTAGCGATAGAAAATAACATAAAATTCTATTTTTTAGATGCGTGAACTGCTTCACGGACACCTGGATATTAGGTAAGTTACTTAGAACTACGGACAAAACCAAATTAACTTCCTTAAGTAAAACAATATTTTAGAACGTTTTATCTCCCCCAATATTGTTTTGAGTGCTTAATGGACGAGCTAAATGACCCAAAAATTGCTTAATCACGAGCTAGTAGTTTCTAAGATTAGCAAATTTTTAAGACACAAAATTATAATAAAAACTGACTACGCAACAGAATTTATCCTACAAAATACTTAGCGCAGTTAACAGTAGTTATTTATTCTTGTAGTTTATTGCTAATAATAAGCAACTAAAATCAGTTATTAAATAATACTTGCTTTGATAACGAATTGAAACCAAAAATTTAATATGCTCAAAAACGTGACTAGTAAAACGAATATTTAGTATACCTAAACTTCCACAAAGTATAGACTTTAGAATATGTGTACATAACATTACTTATTTTAGAACGAAATTTAGGAAACCAGAAGTAAATAAATAATACATTCGAAATTAAAAATTTGATATATTTCTTCTTGTTACGATAAGTTTATAATCGTAACATATCATAGCTCTAAAATTTTTACAGTTTATTTCCACTGTATGACAACGCACAAAAACGCAGATTTTTAAACTTTTTGAAAAACATGGTAATTTTAGGTGACATTATCCACTGAGGATATTGTAAGGTATTATAAAACTACAATACATGTCAACTTGTTTCATATAGCTTACTCGAATTTTAAACATTAAAACAGTTCAGGGACAACATCTTTAAGAAGACTACAGTCTAGGCATAGCATACCTTTTGGGAAGACGAGATGGAGTTAAAATGAAGGTCACTGAAGGTAGCCGATGAGTAGTGTAATTGAGGAAAATTTTCTATTTTTTTCTACTATAAGCTGTGGCAGTGCTCAGGCAAGTTGAGACATTATTCTGCTTCACGACAATACCTGGCCAAACTCGAAAAAATGAGATTTTATTATGGGCTACATTGTGATACTTCTTAAAATTTTGTAGTATTCTTAAAAGTTTTGTTTAGCTTGTTTCCCTGATGTCAGAACAAAATTAAGACTTCGATTTTTAATGCGCTTAAAAATTTGCGAATACATAATCTGCTCTTTATAAGGGATTATGCTTCCCACACATGAATGCTTTGCTTCAACAATATTTTCACCCTTCTGACGATAGACATCAAGCGCCCGCAAGTTCTCAAATTTGTCGAACAGTAAATTAAAGGAACATAATTTGCGACTCTAGTTATTACATCCGTAGTAAATTTAAATTAAGACAAATATCTTTATATATCAGCAAATATTCGACACTAAAAACAATAAAAATCCAAAGACTGGAAATTGAATTTGTTTGCTCGAATATGCAGATTTAAATTCAAATATGGAATTACTTACGTAATAAAAACTGGAATTAAAATTACTTATAAATATATCTAGTAATAGGTGGAGTTATAGAAAATAAACTGCATATATGTTCTTAAAAAAAGCAGACTAAAGTTTCAGACCTGCTAATTTGTAGGCCAATTAGAATCCGAACTGATGATTGCAGACACATATTGGTGTTTGTAAGCAGAAGTTAATTGCTTTAACCATAATATATAAGGTTTAAAGGAACTTTATATTAAATATTTATTTTAAATTATGTACTCACTTAATATTTAAGCTCTTACATAATAAAAAACTATTTTTTTTTTGGTTATGGTAACAATACGAGAGCATTAATTAGTATTAATATATTTCATGAATATCTATAGCAAAGAATTATCTAAAGTTTTTAGTTTTATTATAACAAAAATACTAAATTAACTTAGTGTCACTTTTAATCTGAAAGTAATGAAAAAATCGCTTTAAATTTAAAAATGTATATTAATTTATTCACAAAAAATAGAATATTTAATAACATTTATGTGCACTAAAAATATGCATACACTAATATAAAAGCGCCTATAATATAATTACTTTGCATTAAATCTGTTTAGAATTATTTGATATTTGACTGTTTGTTACTTTTTTGCAACGTGCTATTTATACACCTATGTTCTGGACTCTTCTCGAGGCGCTTAGAAATTTGTTACATTCCTTTTAAATATTTGGTACATTTTGTTTCAAAACATTTCAGGCTTTATGTAAACATACAAAAATTTATTTTCGTCAGCATGATTATTTTCCACCTTTACTTCGAAGGTTGCTTATAATTTAATCTTAAGAAATTATTGAGTTGTGTAATATTCCGGCACTTTTTAAACACAATTTTTATTGAATTACAAAACATGTTACGATAATTATTTTAGAGCCTAATCAGCCCTGTACATTTGCTTAAAAGACGACTGATTCTTTCGTGACAATTCCTCCAACTCGTACAAATAATCATTTGATAAAATGTGCCCATTTTTCTGTGGGGTACGTGGATAGAAAATTAGAGTGAATAATAGAGTAGAACTCAATTCTTGTTGGTGGTGGATTCGACACCAAGATGTTTGATATGAACAGTGGACGTTGTCATAGTGGAAAACCATATGCTTTTTTGACTTCAACGGCAATGCAATTAGAATTAAACTGAACTAGATAAACTTAGTCGATGATGCTAAACCACCATTTTACATTTTTTTCTGAGATTTCTTTTAAAAAGTGCCAGACAATTAATTACATATCGACCTTATAAGAAAATGTGTATCAAGCCTATAACTGCATGGTCAATACTTGTACTCCTTATTATCGTTCTCTCAGTTTTCTTGGACACTATTCTAACTAAAAGTATGGCCCTTTTAACAATTGTATATTAGAAGTAAGCATTTTACGTACATTATGTTTAATAACGTAAGTTACTTCAGAAAAATATTTTTCTACGTCTTAAGGATGGTTTTGTTGACTGAATTAACTCTTTACCTGTATTAGTAATATCAGACAGCAAAATTGATGGTGTTACATTATTTTTTAGTTTGCTCCGTTTTCTTAATTTTCACAATCTCGTCTGTATGACACAGGCAAGTTAAATAAATAAATTTATCCATTCGGAGTCGGTGCTAAATCATTTTTGTTTTTTCTTCAAGGAAGGCACATCCAATAAATCGTGTGGTTGGTTCTCGGGTTGTTAGGACATGATCGGAGTTTGGAAACTCTTGACGTTTTGTACACAACTGCGGCGGACATCTTCGGATAAAAATCTAAAAATTAAGTAACTGTTATTAACGTCACTGGGTTAGTTACTGACGTAATCGAGTTAGTTGCTGACGTCAATCGGATTGTTGCAGGTAACATTTCGCCACTTTCTGACGTCACCCGCTCTTTCGTTGTATTGACCGCCATTGCGGCCTGTTTTTTGCCCTTTACGTGCGATAAACCAAGATTTTGCCAAATTATTTTTATATTGATAAATTTCCACGGCCTCTCTACATAATCCCATGTTTCTACAGTTAGGCAAAACTTGTGCTTGCCCGAACTCTATCTCGTGACCAAAATCTCCCAACATATGTTTAGCAACCGCTGATTTTTCGAGTTGGTTTAGGCGTAAATCGTTCGGTCCGTATTCTCAATCTAAACCTACTCACATGAGTAAGGAATGCAATGTACCCCTGGTGTATCCTATGGGTTACTTGTGTCCTTAGTTGGTTGAAGCAAATCCCGTATCTTGCCGGTAGTAGAGCAGATAACTTTTGCTTTGTGCTTATTCAGAATTTTTCCTATTCGGTCCATAACTCTAATAGGTATAAGAGTTTTGTTCATTATGTCCGATTTTTGTTTTATTAGGTTTAGTTGTTCTATTTATCTCCATCCTCAACTAGCCATTCCTTTGTAAGGCTCGTTTCAAGAGTTTTAATTCCTTATTCAAGAATTTTGATTGACGAATTCGTCGTGCTTGATCTACCAATGTTTTCGCACCCACTCTTTGTAGAATTAGAAGTTGATTTGAATGATTTTGAAGTTATTGGTCCGTATGCGTGGGATTTCTGTACATACTGTGTTTTAAATGTCATTCTCCAATTGTAACACCTCTACGTTTAAGAAAGTAATATCGTTTGATTCCAGTTCCATGGTGAACTGTATACTCGGGTGTATGGAATTCAAGTGCATAAGAAATTGCGGCAGTGTCGTACGACGTATCTTAAAGATATCGCAGGTTTTGATGGTGTTATATTAATAGCAATCTTCGAATTTCTCCGTGTAATAGTCGGCGATTATACGGCCAAGTGGGCTACCCATTGCTACACCGTCTTTTTATTCGCAATATACGCCCTGACAAACAAAGTAACTGCACGCCAGGAACTGTAACATCTGTAAGATGTTGTTAGGAAAATTTGCTTCAGCTGATCCAGAGCGTCTTGAATTGGCACTTTGGTAAACAAGGATGTCACATCGAAGCTGACTAGTAGATCTCCTCCTGTAGCTAGATGCCTTAAAGGTAGTTGACAAAGTGTGCGGAGTTCTGATGTAACCGCTGATAAATCCAATGTAAGGATGTAACAGACTAGATAAGTATATGGGCACTGAGAATAGGTCGCAGTAGTACACCATCCTTGTATATTTTAGGAATCCTCTGTATTCTTGGGGGCAACGCCTGATGTTATTAGTCTCTTTCTGATGATCAAGAGAGAAACTTTTTATCGTGACATGAACCTACGTCAGTTCTAGTAAACACAAAGCGAATGTTTTTCTTGTACTGTGCACTTATTGTTTGACTAAGGCAGCTTCCGTTTGTCGATAAATTTTGCTTGTTATGCTTGTGGGGTGCGCAATTTCTTCTTGCGTAAGTTCTCAAGTTGTCTTATAGACTTGTAAGCTTCCTTCCCGTAGAAGCGTATTAAATAAATGCGAAGGTTTTCACGAGCGGTGTTTTGATGCATCGTTTGGCTGATTCTCGGGTTGCCATTCCTTGGTCGGAGTTTGGAAGCTCTTGACGTTTCGTCCACAACTTGCACATTTTTTAAAAGATTCTCTTCTAAAAAGTTACAAACTCCGACCACAGCCTTTCAACTCAAGAACCAACCACACGATGCACTAGAACTCTACATGGACGACAGTTTTGGTATAGTTATATCACTTTAAACTTACTGACTTTCCCTTGTACAATTGTACAAATTTTACTTTAATTTGACATTTACCAACAGCAGAATACCTGCTTATCTGTAATGACATAATGCGTACGACAAATATATGCAAATTATCTATATCCCTTTGTTTGTCTCAAAAGAGTTATATTGGTTTTACCCAAAGACTTCATCGCAGCTGCACTTAAGAATTCTGTCTATCCCTACATGCATCTGTGATATTTTTAATTCTACTGACACTAAGCGAACTTTTGTTTAAAAAAAAGTTTTGTTTCTATATACGCTGAATGGTTGCTGTTAATGTTTCAAGTATGATAAGTTTTGTG
Source organism: Sinelater perroti (assembly GCA_036346155.1). Taxonomy (NCBI): domain Eukaryota; kingdom Metazoa; phylum Arthropoda; class Insecta; order Coleoptera; family Elateridae; genus Sinelater; species Sinelater perroti. Next base: position 10,352,171 of record JARFIY010000024.1, read on the forward strand.
TTTATGCAACAATCAAAATTTCAAATAAATTCAAGCAATAAACTTGTCTAATTATACAGTTACCTCTTAAAACATAAAATAGTTTAAAGTACAGCCTGAGGTAATTAGACGTTCAGTACTTTCAATATTCATTGTGGTATTGGCAGCAAATTAATCTATCTGCCAATAAATCTGGGCGCCTCAGAATTAACGGCCACACCCGCACGGCCGCTAGTAATTACAGTAATAGCATATAGATACAACTAATGAGCTTATCTCGTCAACAGACTTAATAAACGTCCTGCTCCGAATCGGCTGCGAAGTCTATTCGCCGACACGTCAGGGCACGCCGCCCCCGGAGGCTCTTTTAAATTCGGGAATAACGCGAATCCTGCAGCTAACTTTTATGTATGTGTCGATAATTTTGAAATTCATTTTACATCTTGATGCAATAAGCGGTCGCCCAGAGCAGCGGCGGCCCCGCTCGCGGGACGCCGGCGCCACTACATGCGGGGCCGACTGCGCTGTTTAGCGGTGCCAGGATTCCAATTTATCATTAGATTACCATCAGCGCCCGCGTTCCCAATTTCACGGGAAAATGCCGAGAAATTGTGTGCCCGCGCCTTAAATATTTATAACAAAATCCGGCGCGCAGATTCAATAACAAACGCGAGCGGAAATTCAGAGGCCGGCGGCGCACAGCGCGATTCCCGGGGCCGCGCGCCACTCGCCACCCCTTGGAGCTCCGTGCACGTAATGAATGTTTTCTAATTACACCGCGCTAGTTTATTAATTAAGCGCTTGATAATCCAGCCAGCCAGCAGCACATGCCATCAGGAAACGCTAATTATCACTTAACGGCAGCACCAATCATTCTGACATAATTACAGCAGCCACTTGTAAACACTGCATTGGCAGAACTCGAAATTATACCGTGCCGCGGCCCGCGCTTTTTTCGCAGGCTCCAAAACCGGCGGCTAATTAGGAAATCGAGTTCAGGTGCTTATTTGCATGCCCCTGATTAATGTCCGAAATGGCAGGAGAGTGTCGGTTCCTCAGAACGATGGCTTGATTGATGGTACCTGCGAGCTAATACATATTTAGGCAGGAACGAATGTATTTGAGCAATGAAATGTGTTTTGAAGGCTTAATATTCAATTTACGTAAGAGCTCATTTGTAGACGTAGCACGCATACGCCATGCTAACCGCAAATGGACACGAAATAACCATTTCACGACCGTTATGGTCTGGCCTGCAGGTAATCTTATGTGCATTGAATTGTTCAGGTAGCTAATTTGGAAAAGTAATGGATAATAAAAGCAAAGACAAAAGGGTAGCAAGTAAAAAATAATAATTATATGAATAAGTAACTCAAACCAAATACCTTCGATTAGAAACAGAAAACCTATGACAATTTCCAAGGAGATTTTTTGAAAATAACGCACAAGTGATGGTAGAATTATTGTGACCTAATTTACAGAGAAACATTTCTATAATTTTGAATCTTGAGTCATGACAGCAAAAGTGTTTGCGATGTTATCTTCATCAAAAAAGGAATGCGGCCAATTTTGTGCTACAAAAAAGTTTAGAGGAGTTGCATCCGATGCTGAAAGATATTTATCCTTGCGTGTGACCATATTTCGTTCGTCTCAGATGTTTCAGAAAGGAAATTTTAATCTAGAAAATGTTAAAAGCTCAAGACGCTGGTTCTCCTCTATTGCGGAGAAGAACATCGTTTCTGTCAGAAAGACGTTCGAGTCCTACAGGCATGTGGCCTATCAGGAGAGAAGAATATTTAGAATACCCTTCTGCACAACCAACTTCGAATGAAGCAAAGCTTCATGCCCTGTTAGATTGTAGTTTTCCACCAAAATAAACTTTTTTAACGGCGAATACCTTTTACGGCGTGAAATAATATATTAAATGGTCAAATTTTTAAGAGAACATGATGAAATTGGTGCCAAGACCGATTCATAAGATTGCTAACAAAAGGGAAATGTGAAATATTAATTATATGACTAATCATAGCTGATTTAATTACTCTATTTCTACCATGAGCTTCTTGACATTTTTCAAAGTCTCCCTAAGTCATTACAAGCATAGTATCTGAAAAAACTTTGTAGTATGTAACAACCAGTTAATGTACGAAAATTAATAATAAAAGCATCGGACTGCATCATAGTCATTTTATATGTAGATTTGATTGTTTATAAGGTTGTCTCAAAAGTTATTAATTTTTATCGACTAAGTTGTTACCATGTTGGTCGTTTTCTCTTAAGAATTTTGATGTACAACAGGTGCTATTTGTTTCACAAATACCGCCAATCTGCCGCAACACACTTCAACCAAAGATCAGTAAGCTGCTCGTTTTCTCAACGATACTAATCTTGGTCTTTTAATTGTCACAATTATGGGCCAGAAATTGATGTCCTGCGGGGTCCGAGAGGACGCGCGGACACTTGCCTTCAAAGCCTAGTGTGCATGAAAGTGGTGCTTATAAATTTTTTTGAATATTATCCAAAACGAGGATGGATTATAAGTTATATATTAAAATTTTAAAAAATTTTATTTCTGGCTTTTTCTTGGACTATGAATCCCGTCCTATTTCTGCTCTTTTCTTTTCTTTAGTGAAAATAGTGGGAAATCTTTCTTTGCAATTTTTTCTTTATTTTTCCGTATTATTTCTTGGAATGCTAAAATGTCGACATTGTATTTCTTTATCTCCTTCGATGCTTCCCGTATTTTTCCTAGTGGTAACATGGTTTGGATATTCCATGTTCCAATTTTGAGTAAGTTTTCTTTCCTCTTTTTACATTTTTTGTATTTGTTCCCTTTATTCTTTTTTTTTACTTGTTTTCTTTAGTTCTGGTTTTATCTTTTCCGTTCGTATTTTGTTGTCGTCCTTTTTGTTTCCGCCCGACTTTCAGTTTCTGCTAGTTTTTTGATTTATGTTTTTTAGGGTTGCGTTTAATGTTTCCTCCTCAGATACCGGGAAATCTTATGTGTTGTTAAATTTTTGCTCTTTTCTTCTTATCGTCTCTTTTTATCTTATTTATCGTTTCTTTTTAGCCGCTCCCTGTTTATCACTTTCGGTTTCTGGCTCTCCAACCCTTCATTCTTCTCTATTTATTATCAACCTATCTCTTATTATTATCGCTTTTATACTTCTTCCCTTGGTCTTTATCTTATGAGGTATTAATTTTTTCTGAATATTTTGTCTTAACTTACTGCGATTTTTATTACTTGTAAACCTGATTATTTTTTCAGTATTTGTATTTTTTTGAATCTTGTTGTCGGTCCCATTTTGATTGGTCTGTTTGTATTACCTCTTCTCGTTTCAATTTTATTTATGAAGTCTATTTTTTGATTTGTCATAGTCACTCCGATTTTTCCTATTACATATTTAACATTTTTTCTTTCAGCATCCACACATCTTCTTTGTTCTCTTCCGATATTCTGAAAATTATAATATTCTTTCCTTGTCTGGATTTCTAATATTTCTATTCTTGCTTGCTGGTTGTTTATGATTTTTTCTACCTCAACTTTATCTTTTTGTTGTTTTAAATTAATACCTGCTTTATCTATGTTTATCCAAACTTATCAATTTGTTGATAACGTCCACCAACGTTGGTTTTTTGCTATCTGCCATTTTATCTGTATTTTTTTTGTTGTATAAATGTTGTATTTGTTTTTAAGTAAGTTTGGCTTAGCTTTGATCCAATTGCATTTATTTTTGTCTTTTCATTCGTATGCCTAAATTAACGGAACTCAGAAGTTCTTCGTGTTGTCGTTCCTGATTGTCGCGATTTTCAGTGTGTTCATTTGTTTGTTTATATATTTTGTGCTTTAGTAAATTTCGTGTTAGCATTATTGTTCGTTGCGCACTCACGGTAGCGTTACCTCATAAAGCAACTTTGTTTTTACGTTATCTTTCTCTCTATTTCCTCACCATACAGTTCTATTTTTACAAAAAGATAATACTATAGAGAAAACGTAACTAGATATTTAGCAGTTAAAGCAAACTATTTGCAATGCAGTTAAAATTAACAAAATTTAATAAAATTGTTAGTTATGTAAGAGCTGAAAAAGTTTTATACTACACCTAACTGACACGAAGACAATTTTGTCGAAATTAAAACGAGCTGGACAAAAAGGTCATCAAATATAGGAAACAAAATAAATAAAAAAAAACATTACCACTTTTCCATATACATTTAGCCACAGTAAAAATAATAAACAAATACAAGAAGTAAAACTTTTCTGCAACAGTATAATAAGGGTTAAACCACCGAAAAAAACAGGGATTATTCATAGCACTCGATGTCATGTAACTTCATCAAATGTAAACAAACGTACACAAGCTTCAAAACTTCACCAGCTAAGTATATCCTATGTGATGTCAATTATTTCGCAAATTACTCTATTTAATGCAAGAAATCCTCTCAGTAATACTATAAATTTGCAAACACGCCATGTAAGTTATGCTGAAGCTATGCAGCCCCGCATTCTCTCAAAAATGCTTATAAACATCAGGACGTCAGGACTTAACTATGTTCCGATTTTAAAAATATGTTTCATATCTAAATGAATCAGAATAAAATTATGACCAATCTACTGTTAACTTACCAAATTGGCACCATAATTCCTAACATATTGTGTTTCACTGCATGAAACGCAGATGGTCTCTTAAACTTTTTCTTAATTTATATAAAATTGCCATTATGCTAGTGTAAGAAACACATTTTGCGGAATGATCAGTTTTTTGTATTCTAGACTATTTCACCTGTGTCAAAAATCACCAAAACGACACAGCGCGTGCATTTTTCATCTGCGGCATTCCAAATTCCAACAATTTAACCTACAAATATTGAAGCTTATGTATTTTCTTAGCCATCCGTCTGTTGCTCTCCTCGACATTCAGTATCCTCTGACGACTATAATGAATTCTTTTGTACAGTAGACGACAGGTTTATGAAACACTTCTGTTGGGGTTCCTAAATCACAACCACCAAATTTCACTTACACTAATACAATCATGTTTGCACCAATCAACGACCTATCTCTAGAACACGTCAGTCAGTTATATAAGACTTATCGCCAAAACTGTTGATAAAGAATTCTACTTGTCTTTTAACAAAGGAAACTAAATAGAATAAATTCTAGTGATATTTGAGGACAAAATAAACATTCAACTGCGTATAAAAGAACCTGAAGACCTAAATCTGATAGTTCAGTAGCTTGTAACATTAGTTAAGAAATAGCATAAAAAGCTACCCTTTATCAGATCAAGAATCAAATAATATATCCCTCCCCCTTTAACAAACAATAAGCTAGAGCAATATGGCAACAAACTCATAATAATACTGATAAATACAAATATGGAGTACGATTTCAGGTATCCTTTAATAACGTTCAGAACGCCGATTTTGATTATACTTTATCATTCTTAAACAGAAAGGTTATACCCTTTGGAGCGCAACAAAAAACTTTAAAAGACCGTAAGTTATCAACCTTCCCTTATGGAAACCCACTGGCTCTTAAACAATATCGATTATTCCCGTTAGATCATTTGGTCATTGTATTCTAACCCTACGACTCACCCGTGTCAGATGACACTATCGAGACATTCCTGGATACTCTACGCCAAATATTTCTTTTTATTAAATATTTTCCCTATCAAGGGACAATATGAACTGTTAAAATTAAATAAACATAAAGCCTTGGGTTATGATTTCATAGCTGGAAAATTCCTAAACATGCTGCTAAAAAAAGTTGTTCCTCTTACAAAAATCTGTGATCGTATGCCGAGCATCTCGTGTTAACCCAGAAAAGCATTACAATAGATAACTTTCTGCCTTTACTTAGTATAGTACAACAATTTTAAGTTGTCCAAAGATTGCATTTCTAAAAATAGTAGAATGAAATGCTAATAGTCTATCACAACCTGCGGAAAAAAGTTAGATTTTTTATTATTACTCACATTGTCATTCTGCTCGGCTTAGTCTCATTTTTTAAAAATCGTAGTTACTTAAAATGTTTCAATATACTTTACATACATAACTTTGATTATCCTGACGACATTATTCATAGTCTAGCAATTGTTATAATAAAATCACTATGAAATTCGATAGAAAAGAATCAATTTAAGCAATTCTGCAATGCCCTTGACAACAGATTTGTGAGAGTTGGCGATTGCAATACTAATATTGATTGGTAAGTATCGAAATTTTACATAAATAACAACGAGAAATATTAGTCAACAAAGTAATAGACTAAAATAGTTAAAACAATACTAAGAAGCAAATTAAAAAATTAAATAGACAAATAATGCAACAGATAACAAATTCCTTCAAGTAAAGGTTTGAAAAGCAATAGAAAGCATATTATAAAATTTAACCATTACTCAAAAAATAAAATAACAGAAAATTAAAGGTTGGGAATAACAGCATAAGAACTTTAAGAATCGGAAGACAAAATGAGATTTAACCAAACCGTAAGACAATGAAAACCCTGCTTGCTCAAAATCACTTTACAATTCACAGAAGCGACTTGTAAATTTAGTCATATGAAACTTTAAAATATTCTCACAAATAACAAACAATAAGGTAATACCAATAAGAGCAAGGTAATATCTTTGCTAACCACCTTTCCCCAATTTACCAAGTTAATCCTATAGCAAATAATGTGATGTGAAAAGGCAAGTACAAAAATATCTAGGATTCAAGCTTTACCAAGATTTACTGTAAACAAAATTTAAAAAATAATTAACAGTAAAATATATCTTGGAAAATAATCTGTGTATGACAGTATTATGGTGAAAATCTCTAAATAATTTACAAAAGTAGGCTTACAGTATATTATATAGATATACAATTCTTTTACAAACTTTACAGGATATGAGATCTTATACACCTATTAGATTACTGCCAATAATAACCAAAATATTGGAAACTAAAATCAAAATATTTTTTAAACATAACAAAGGTCTTTGATAAAGATTGACAGAATTATTTTACATTTCTTCGGCCCTATTCAAGATGGCCATTAACTTGTTTAGTGTCGAGATAAAATATTTTTTCTCCATCTTATTAATGCTGGAGTTCTTCAGAGTAGTGTGCTGGGATAAGTTTTTTTATCTTATATTTACAGTGGATTCATTCAATTTAAGAAATATTATTATAGCAACGTATGCTGACAATACAGCCGTATCATCACATCAGAACCCCCCTTGCTGCATTACGTTCGTTACAAATAAATATGGTGAAACTAAATTTATGCAAGTTACATTTGTACATGATAAAAACAATTTTCTATCCGCCACTTTGAATGGCATCAATTACATATTAAGTTGATGCCAAATACTCAGACATATCTGGAAGAAACTTATATGTGCCATGCAAAAGTAATTAAGGGCAAATTAAGCAAAATTGAGTAAAGACCAAAATTATTCTTCTGTAACTAATTTATTTAGTGTTACGGAATCCAACTATATAAATCTGCAGTAAGATTCAACATCGCAATTTTGGAAATGTTTCAGTTTAAAGTACTCAAAACAATAACTGGCATTTCACGACATAGTCTACTTCCTTCAAATTTACTCAAAAATGCAGAATGTAGACAGTTTGTAAATAATCTAATAGACCAATCAAATACATGAAGAGTCGAGAAACATTTGTGCTACCTGCTAAATAGATTTTAAATGTTCTTTCCCTACATATACCCAGTGTTGTTAAATCGTGTAACAATAATTTGCTTTTTCTCAAAAGACTATTTGCCAACACAAGTACATCGCCTATGATTTCAACTTGGGTTTAAAGAGCACATTTTATGACACAAAAAATACACAGAATAGTAATCTAAGCAGTCGTCGAAGAGGAAAAGTATTACACAGCTGTGTTCTTGACATCACACAGGCATTTGACAAAATCTGGCACTATTCTATAATTTAAAATTCTTTTACTAAGCTTCCATTATCTCATTTTAAGTTGTAGCTGACTGACAGATATTTATCAGCAAAACAAAATAATAAAATTTTAAACGACATCCTATTTTATCCAGCGTCCTGCAAAGTAGCGTCCTTGGCCTTCTACTTTACCTTATCTACCTACACTAGTAAATTACCAGAAACCGAAAACACATTTACTGGTTGGTACCTTTGCAAACGATACTGATATCTTATTAGTCCATAATGATCCCCTCAATCTACAAATCTCCAACGCCACTTTAATCTCGTAAATGAATGGCTTGGTGAATGGCGCATTAAAATTGACCAGACTAAATGGGTACAAGTAACGTTTATCACACGATTTAATATCTGCCTACCTGTTAAAATAAATAAATAATGTGCCGGTACTACCAAATGTCCAGGATTGCACCTTGACCAACCTCTCACGTTGAAAAACCATACTCACGCAGCAATTTAATTTTTGTTTTATCAATTGTACTGACTTATCAGAAAAAGAATCAAGTTATCCTTAAAAACAAAACTGTTGCTTTATAAAACATTGCTAAAATTGGTCTGGATTTATAAAGCTGCGCTAAACCAACTCGAATAAAAACCATACAAGAGATCTAGTCCGATACACTTCGTGCAATAATGATCACGTCATGTTTTGCCTCTAACCTTGTGATATATGAAGGTTTATGCATTACATTCTTTATCGAGAAACCCATATACTCTCTCGTAGTTACTACATGCTCCAAAAACATTATAAAGTACGCTCCAGCAATTGTCTAATTTACAAAAGACTACTTTGGGAGTATCACCGCTGAGTGGTATCTTCTTACGCTATTTATATCTGTTGTTGCATTTACTAAGTACTCCTTTGAAATTTTAAATAAATAAATGAATTTGATATAAATTTTTGTCGGGTTTTTATTTTAGATTCTAAGTATGGTGATAAATTTCTCTTAATATTCTGAACGCAATAAATTAAATTTATTTATTTAAACTTTATTTATTAAAACTTAATAAAAAAAACAATGGTCTTTCTTATACAAAAATTGCTTGCTACCTGTGTTATAACACTACAATCATTCAATAAAACAATCAAAGCAGGTCAAAAATAATATATTATTGGAACCTCTAAATTCTGTGCAGCAATAAATGAGGCTAGAGGTTGATGCTCTTATGAGCCCTCTTAGCATAAAATTTATTTTTAAGGACTTGCTGCTATTATTTTTATCTGAAACATAACTTATACTTTAAAGTGAAAAGTACTAAATCCTTAAAGCAATCCCAAGAATGCTTTAAGTAGTATTAACCCTTTTAATAGTTGTAAAAACCCAAATAATTTAAAATAATCTAGCCGCTGCCTTCGCATTCCAGCATTTCTACCTGTGCTCAGGTAGTTAATCTCCACTGAGATCGTCTGCCTTATCTTAAGCTGTTGTACGTGGCTTGTCTGTCATTAACTCTCCTAAAGGTAACTTTTTTATTTGCTAGATTATATCTTTATTCCAGAATTGATTACATGATTGTAAACCAAATGCTTGATTTATGAGGATTAGAATCAATCGTCGCTGTTACCCGATGCGCAGTAGAATAACGTGATAATTTTAGTTTTGGTTTATAAAATATTATAAAACAAGGATAATTAATAAAAAACCCTAGAATTTTAAAACAGTTTTTGCTGCATTGGTATGCATCCAATATTACTGGTAAGATAAATTCGAAACAGTCAAAGCATCTAAAGTAATTTTGTCATCTTTAAACAATTACAACTAAAAAATAGTCAAATACCGTTAAAAATGAATTGATAAAACAATTAACGTAAATAAGAGAAAGGATAATAGGAAGCATAATAATATAGGAATATTAAATCTATATTTTTTTGCTGATGATGTACTACGGTTGTTGCAACTACTGAGAGTATTGCTCGTTCTTACGAACATCGCTATCTATCGACATACGATCAATGCAGGTGTCTAAAAATAAATCATCTGGCAACAATAACAACGATTACAAAATTCACGCCTCGGTAGTCTCGTCGCAGCATTAGTTTCAAACAAGTTGTTGAATTTCACGAAACCAGAGGAATTTTAGAAAGCAATTCTCGTTGAAATAGGTGTTATATTCTTTCCACTAAATAGAAACGGTTAATGGTTGTATTCTGATTAGCTAAACGATTGATCTACATATCTGCTTTGCTCGCATGTGGGTAGATAGTTTTGTGACAACCTCTGTACATTGTTGTTACGACAAAAGCAGCGTATCAGCTATTATAATTGTTAGACGTTTTTTGATTTAGTACATAATTAAATATACAATTTGCAATAGCAACACAATTTCTCTTTATTGATAATTGGAGAGGCAGGCGTGTAAATAGCCGCTCTCGTGAATGCGGTGTGGGATACGATACCGATGCGGCTCGTAAGGACCAAAAAGTGGACAGGCAGGCGTGTAAATAGCCGCTCTCGTGGTGCGGTGTGGAAACGTAGTACGGCCCGTAGTGGAAGGTCAGCCGATAAGGCCAAATCGTCCCTTAAACGGCCGTCGCGTTAGCGGATGGGGGCGGCTACCGATATCAACCAATGAATTGCCAAATCGCTCACCTGAATCGGCTTCGGCTTCGGCTTCGTCGGCGATTCCAAGGTGGCCACCTCTGCGTTGCGGATCTGGTATCTGCGGGATGTTGAGACACGACCAAATTGGCCGAGCTGCGATGCGTGAATATTTGCGGGGATGCGAAATGCGAATTTATGCGGACTGAGACACGACTGTAGTGGCCGCGCTGCGGGGCATGAATGCTTGGGGCAAAAGCCCATGCCGTTTGTGTGCGACGGCAAAGTAGCTGATATCAAAGGCTCGCATGCCGCCGCGATATAAAGCGGTTCAAGGGCGAAAAGGCCGCCACACCATACTCCCCGCCTTGAAAGGTCCTGAGCTTTCAAAAAAATTACTACTTTATCAAGGAGCTATTAACAGCGGTTTGAAACAATATTGTCATTAAATTCCTGAAATTAACTATTATATTTCAGGTGCGTTAAATTGCGGTTAGATTTATATCGTAACAAACTATATATAAATGCCCTATTAATACACTATCTATATATACATGAATCAGCTAAAATATTGTTTATTGGGTTGGCAAAGGATATAGCTTGGTGACAGGACGTTTGTATGTACCTGACCCGGTTTTTACTGAAGCTACGCGGATTACACCATCCGATCCGGGAAAAGTCTCTGTTATAACGCCTAGTGGCCAAGTTAAAGGAGGTACATTATCTTGACCCAAGAGAACAACAGTACCGATCTCTATTGGGCGATCGGTGATCCCCACTTCTGCCGAACTTGCAGCGTGTGCAAGTATTCAACTCGCCATTTTTCCAATAAGACAATACAAGCTGATCTAAAAGCCTTTTGCGGTTTGTTAAGTTCAAGCTTTCTTCTGTCAATTCAGAAGAAGGTAAATACTTGAGGACTGGACATTAAAAATGCGCCGGGTGAGCACATCCGGATGCGGATCTGATGATAAAACACTAAGTGGTCGAGAATTTACAATACCTTCCACTTGCACACGGTCAAAAGTTCCTCATAAGTGAGCAACTGCTTTCCATGACTCGATACAAGTGTGTCTTAACGGTTTTAATGTTAGATTCCCAAATGCCTCCGAAGTGCGGGCGCGTGGCGGAATCATTGTCCACTCAATGCGTGTTTTAAAGCTCCTTTGATATCAGATTGGACAGTGGAGTTTAACAAAAAGAATAAATTTCGCCGAGCTGTGCCTTAGCTCCGACAAAATTGGTGCCATTGTCTGAGTAAATAACAGACACTGGACCGCGGCGGAAATAAACCTTTTGAAGGCGGAAAGAAACGCATCGGATGTAAGTTCCGATACAAGTTCGATATGTATGGCTTTAGTAACCATACAGACAAACAAACATATGTAAACTTTCTGAGAGCGTTGACCCTACGGCGAGTAGGTATATAAGCGACAGGTAAATTAACGTGTATTTTAGCAATACGATTGCTGACAAAATAGACCACCTATGTGGCGATGAGTGGATCCACGAAAGCGCTATTGTAGAATCCGAGAAGGCGTAAACACCTGTAATAGGTAGACGAGCGGAAAGTTTGTCGCGGACCACGCGAACAAGCTTGACAACAGCAAAGCGGCGACAAGTTCTAATCGAGCTAGCGTTGTTATTTTAACTGGAGAAACCTTTGACTTTGCACATAAAAGCCGGACGGTGATATTACCTTCAGGATCAGTGATGTGCAAATAAACACAACAACCGTAACCACTGAAGCTCGCGTCACAAAAGGCTACGATGTTCACTACGGCTTTTCCGCAATGCCAATATGGCGCGGAATTTTATAGAAAGAGTGCGGAAAAATCGCGTGCAAAAGCTGAAAAGCGACTGATGATGGATTCCGGAGGAACCTCATCCCAGTCTATTTTAGCTAGCCATAGTTCCTTAATAAGAATTTTGGCGTACAGCACAACTGGAGCTACAACGCCAAGTACGTCGAATAAGCGGGCAACTAGCGATAGAATCGTGCGCTTTGTGCATTTATCTTCTACAGCGATTGTTGTTAAAGAAAAGTAATCGTCAGCAGGATCCCAGGTTAAACCAAGGATTTTAAAATTGTAAATATCGTTACCCATGCCAGAAAAATTTACTGGTAAGCGGTGAGACTCGGGAAGAACCTCCAATAAAGCGGGTGAATTAGTGGCCCATTTGACAAGGTCGAAAGAGCCTAATTTAAATAAATCGATTAATTCGCGAGACAATCGCATGGCAGTCTGTTCATCGGGAACCGAATCGACATAATCATCCATGTAAAACTGAGTTTCTACCAGTTTAGAAGCCTCAGGAAGCGGTCACTATGCTCGCACGCTAAGTTGCGTAACGTACGCATAGCTAGGTAAGGGCTAGGCTTTAGCCCGAAGGGTACGCGGTCAAAATTGTAAGTGCGAATAGGTTCGTTCCTACTGAAACGAAATAAAATTCGTAAGTATTTACGATGGTGCTCGTTTACTCCGATGCGCAAAACATTTGTTTTATATCAGCGGTCATTGCTATTGGGAATGTACGAAAGTCGAGTAACAACGAGAACAAGTCGGCCTGCAAATTAGGTCCGACATGCAAAATGTCATTAAGTGACAGCCCTGAGTGCGTTTTAGCACTAGCGTCTAAAACGATACGGATGCTGTCCTTATCTGGTCTGACAACGGCGTGATGCGGTATGTAGTAACCCTCCTCTGTCAATTCAGAGTCAGGCACCTGGGACAAATACCCTGCGTTATATAATCGACGATAGTTTTATTATAATTTTCTCGTAGGGTTGGCACGCAATCGAATTTACGCTCGAGCGCAAGTAGACGACGGTGAGCCAGACAGCGTGAATTACCCAACTCCGAGGGGTCTCGAGAAAAGGGTAAATCAACAAAATATCTGCCGTCTTTAAATAAAATCGAAGAGTTAAAGTTATTTTCGCAATCTAATTCATCTGGACTAATAAAACGTTGAGATGGAATTTCCTCTAACTCAAAGAACTTCCGTAAACTTGACTCAATGTCAACGTTAGCAAGCGCAGTAAACGAAGATATAGTATTATGTAAGCAGGTTGCATCATAATGACATGCAATATCTCCCATAAGCACGTAACCAAAGCTGGTTAATATAGCGGGTGGTGCGCGGTTACCAGAATCGACCCTATCTCCCAAATAAATATAAGGAAACAGTTGAGCACCAAGAACAACGTCAATTTCTCCCGGTACATTCCAGGATAAATCGGCAAGCGGTAAATTATTTAAATATGACATATCTTCATTTAATGTAATGAAATTTGCGGGAAGTTTGTCTGTAATACAGTCAACTACTAAAGCACGAATGTAATATTTGTTGTTAGGATTAATTCGTGATTCTATTGCGAAATCAATAAAACCGTGTACAGGTCGCGAGGTCATACCAACACCTTGTAAAGATGAATTGCGTAATTTAATTATGGGAATGTTCAAGCGTTTACAACAATCCATAGTAATTAAATTATTTTGCGACTCGTTGTCTATTAAACACCTGACGACGAGCGTATTTCCGTTTTTACCATGTGCATAAATCTGTGCGGTCGATAACAATATAGCTGAACTAGAAGAAACTGCTGAACTAAGCGATACAGATGACGTGTCGTGAGATTATGATACTGATTGCGTTGATATGGGCGCACGGTCACCTGCTTGCGGTCCAGCCGCCACAGACGGCTTGATAGGGCGTTCATTCTTTAAGTTGGAAAAATGCAGTAAAGAATGATGCAGTTTTTTACAAATTTTACAAACGTTCCGTGATTTACATTTAGTTAACGAGTGAGATAGACTTAAACAGTTTATACAGCCGCGTTTCGCTTTAATTAACTCGAAACGCGCTTGCGGTGATTTCATATTTTTAAATTCAATGCAGCGAAATAGCTGGTGTTCTCTGTCGCATAGCGGGCAACGCGTATTAAAAATCTGTTCACTCGATACAAACGACTTGCAGGCACCTTGTGCGCCACGGCCAAGGCTGTAATAAGGTAAACTGAAATTTGCGCGCGGCTTGGTCTGCGAATTATTAGCATGCGAGCGCTCGAGTACTTTGACATAATCTTGCGTAAATGAAATAAATTGTTTACAGGAGGGTAATTCTATTCCGCTCACCCTATTTTCGAATTGTTGAAGCGTTTGGGGATCAAGTTTTCTTAAACCACAATGTAATAAGACAAAATCTAATCGGTCGGGAATGTCTAACTGTTTTAATGCGGCGATGGACGCGGAATATTTTTCTATATATGTATTCAAACTAACAGCATTACCGACGCATCCTTTGATGTCCAGAATGTTATTTAGATAATGACTGCCTAAACTACGTTTATCTTGATACTTTTTAACAAGACTGTCCCATATAATATTATAAGTATCCCCTGTAGGAATAATACCTGCGGTTATCCATAATAAGGGAACTTTACTTGAATAAAGCGTAATAAATTGTATCTGAAACCAATCCGGCTCGTAAGGACCAAAAATGGGAGGCAGGCGTGTAAATAGGCTTCGTCGGCGATTCCAAGGTGGCCACCTCTGCGTTGCGGATCTGGTATCTGCGGGATGTTGAGACACGACCAAATTGGCCGAGCTGCGATGCGTGAATATTTGCGGGGATGCGAAATGCGAATTTATGCGGACTGAGACACGACCGTAGTGGCCGCGCTGCGGGGCATGAATGCTTGAGGGGCAAAAGCCCATGCCGTTTGTGTGCGACGGCAAAACGTAGCTGATATCAAAGGCTCGCATGCCGCCGCGATATAAAGCGGTTCAAGGGCGAAAAGGCCGCCACACCATACTCCCCGCCTTGAAAGGTCCTGAGCTTTCAAAAAAAATTACTACTTTATCAAGGCGCTATTAATAGCGGTTTGAAACAATATTGTCATTAAATTCCTGAAATTAACTATTATATTTCAGGTGCGTTAAATTGCGGTTAGATTTATATCGTAACAAACTATATATAAATGCCCTATTAATATACTATCTATATATACATGAATCAGCTAAAATATTGTTTATTGGGTTGGCAAAGGATATAGCTTGGTGACAGGACGTTTGTATGTACCTGACCCGGTTTTTACTGAAGCTACGCGGATTACACCATCCGATCCGGGAAAAGTCTCTGTTATAACGCCTAGTGGCCAAGTTAAAGGAGGTACATTATCTTGACCCAAGAGAACAACAGTACCGATCTCTATTGGACATTAAAAAATGCGCCGGAGTGAGCACATCCGGATGCGGATCTGATGATAAAACACTAAGTGGTCGAGAATTTACAATACCTTCCACTTGCACTAGCACGGTCAAAAGTTCCTCATAAGTGAGCAACTGCTTGCCGATGACTCGATACAAGTGTGTCTTAACGGTTTTAATGTTAGATTCCCAAATGCCTCCGAAGTGCGGGGCGCGTGGCGGAATCATTGTCCACTCAATGCGTGTTTTAAGAAGCTCCCTTTTGATATCAGATTGGATAGTGGAGTTTAACAAAAAAGAATAAATTTCGCCGAGCTGTGCCTTAGCTCCGACAAAATTGGTGCCATTGTCTGAGTAAATAACAGACACTGGACCGCGGCGGGAAATAAACCTTTTGAAGGCGGAAAGAAACGCATCGGATGTAAGTTCCGATACAAGTTCGATATGTATGGCTTTAGTAACCATACAGACAAACAAACATATGTAAACTTTCTGAGAGCGTTGACCCCTACGGCGAGTAGGTATATAAGCGACAGGTAAATTAACGTGTATTTTAGCAATACGATTGCTGACAAAAATAGACCACCTATGTGGCGATGAGTGGATCCACGAAAGCGCTATTGTAGAATCCGAGAAGGCGTAAACACCTGTAATAGGTAGACGAGCGGTAGCTGATATCAAAGGCTCGCATGCCGCCGCGATATAAAACGGTTCAAAGGCGAAAAGGCCGCCACACCAATAATAGACCAGAATCTATTCTATTAATGTCAAAACTTTATTTGATAATCTTTAGAGCACATATTATAGGTCAGTATTTTTAAAAAGTACAGTTCAACGGGTATCCTTAATATCATTTTTTAAAGTAACGCCTTATTGGACTGCCTAATTTTTTGGAGAACCCTAACCAATTAAGTAAAGTGGCGTTGAAAACCATGACGGACTTGAGACTGTGCTTTTTACTAAACGGACGTTAAATATATTGTATTTTTTCAGTCCCAAAATGATTAAATAGAGTTTTCCTCTAGTCGTTTCCTATGTTTGTTATTAAGATTTATTAATAATTAAGCCATATATAATACTTTACTAAGAAGCTTCCAACCAAATATATTTTCTATGAAGCTTTCTAAAATAAGAAATATCAATTACACTGCTGTTTATTAAAATTACAATATTAGAAAGTAAAGTGTGTTGCATTAAAACTTTTACATTAAAATAAGCATACTACAATCACAGTTTAAGAAACGTATGATTATCTTTCCAAGGTTTTTTCTTAGTTATGAGGTTTGGAGAAAGTGCCATGTACAAAATAGACATAAAAGTGTTTTTATCCATTCAGATTTGGCATATATAACCTACACGGTGTAAAAATGCCTCGTCGTCGATAAAGGGCACACTTTGAAAAAATTAGCGGATTTAAAATAGGATGTCGTGTTGACTTCATAAAGGGGGCGTTTTTCGCGAGAAAATGATCGCAAAATTGGTCGTCATTGAAGTCCTGTGGAATGTGGAACCAGTGAAGATTAAGGTTTAAAACCGAAAAGATAGTCATCTTTAGAAGCTTGTATTTACAGACCGTAACACGACTTCAAGTCTTCTAAAATTACATGACAACGATTATCTGTATTTTTTAATCGGAATTGATTATTTGCAATAAGACTAACGGGACGACGCTCTTATTAGCAATTACTACTGACTTCGCTGTACCGGCAACGAAGTTTACAGTAGGCAACGGAAAGGCGTCTGTGGACACACAAGCAGCTGGGATCCTTTTTAATTAATCTACATTTTGTATAAACCGAAACAATAATGCGCCGTAGAAGCGGAAAAAAGAAGCAAGAAAATTGCATTTATAAGAAACATGCATTACCAGTTAGACCTCTGGCTATCTTTTCCTTTAGACGGTGTCCCAAGCAATCATTCAACAAGATAACGTTCGACAGTATTTTGTACGTAACACAGTATACTTTCTTTAACAAAACAGAGTGAAAACTCTGACCTTTCCAAAATGTTTGGAACATCACTACCCAAAGGTACAGCGGTATCTCTACTTTTGAGGAATTGTGAGACCGTACCAATAGTGAATGGTATGCAGTTTATAAAATGCCATTCGTCAATTTTTTTAACTTAATGCCAAGAAAAATAAAAGCGGTCACAATATTATTGAATAAATGTAAGTGTTTGTAAGTAATTTGAATATGTGATTGTCTTATTCTATTAAATAAATTTGTAATGTTTTGGCTGTTAATCTAGATTTTTCTAGTACTACAATTTTGAATTTTTAGAGTTCTATAATAATAATCTAAAGATAAAAGAAAATTTCTAATGATCTGCTCTTGTATCTAATTCATAAAATATTGGTAATCTTAACAATTATCTACCATGGTAATTAAAAACATGTTGGTAATCAACAAATCACGAATTACAAAAGAACTTTGTGTTACAAGTTTAACATAGCAGCCTTCTTATAATTTTCCTTTATTATCTTAAATTATTGCGTATCCATAGAGATTAAAAAAACATAAATATAAAATTTACGTTAACAAAGGTGAGACATAATAATTATTATATATGAAATCCTACAAAGTTTAGCACGTCTATAAAAGTGACAGCAAAAAGCAGTATCACATGTATGTTAGTAAGATGTACCATTTGTTAAGTTATTATACCTCAAAGGAAAGCCTAATAAAATCGGTACGGACGTCTGCCTGTCCGTCACTACTTTCAATTCGAGAACTACTGAACCTAAAGGCAAAAGGGGAGTATTATTCGAAAGCCCATGTCCTACCGGGTTCGCAACCGCGGCTGGCCTAGTGGCATGTCCTACAACAACGCAAAAGGGTTTTTAGCGGATCAAGCTTCCAATATGTCATTTCTTATAACTTTTGATCAAGGCAGCTTCTAAGCTGTTATTTCTGGCATCTTTCACGCCTTATAATTTTTAATCTGTGGTTGATAGAGGCATAACGTTTTCAGTATGCAACTAAGGACCATAAATCAAGTCCAGACACCAAAAATCAGCCTGATCGGAAAATCTCGAGTCCGGTTTAACCGGAAGTGTCCGCAAATTTTTGTTTATGTATTGAACCCCGCACATTGGCAGAAAAGGAGTTCCACGTCCGTACTTGTCTTAAGTCAGTGTCGCTTAAAGCATGTATTGTGTAAAAAATATTATAAATTATGCAACAATATAAACAAGGTTGTCTAAATTTACATCAGAAAGTCTTGAATAAAAAAGATCATATTTTCATAAATAGGCCAAACAAAAGTAAATAGCACAGTGTTTGGTACCTCCGAAATTCAGTTCGTCCATACTTTCAATTTATTCAATTTTTATCCGAACTAAATCTGTCAAATGAAATAGTCGGTTTTCTAATCAACGTAATGTACATTATTTAAATTTGTCACGCTCTTAATATTGCTTACAGACGTTGGATGAACGTGACAAGCACAAGGACATTTTTAAAATCAAATTTAAAATTTTACAGAATAATCTGACTTAAGATAGAACATATTAAATTTGTATTCCTCGAAAAAGTCTTTTGTATAATAAAAAATTCTTTTCTATGTCAATAGATACTATGCATTAGGTTAAAATAATTTTTTTTTCATTAGTGAAATTTTAAAATTGTCTATTTCTAGAAAGAAACTATAATAAATATTAAATAAAAGACACATTTGAATCCAATAGGTATACATGCACTTTTTACATTAATTGTAAATTTTCTGTTATACTAACTTGAAAATTTTAATCCTTCCTAATGGTCGTTAACCAAAGTCAAAAGAATATCAGGCACCGTTGTTAATGTATATAAATTTTATTAAACAGATGCTTTTAAGGTCCATAATATTATAAAAGCCAAATTTAAATGAAAATAAATGTTTGAATAAGCAGATGATGCAATTTATAAGGAATGGAATAAGAAAGAATAAAGAAATAATTTATAAATTAAAACAGGAAACAAAAGATATGGACAAGAAAAAGGAATATAAAAAACAATTAATTAGGCGGAGTTGCGAATTAGAGAACTAAACTGAAAAACAGATAAGAAGAAAAGAAAATTAAGTTTAAGGTAAATAAATAATATTCTACATAGTCAAAAAAATTTATAAAGAAAACTTTATAAGTAATAGAACATTTTAAACAGCAAATATCATAGAATTAAATCTGCAAAAAATAACGTATAGGTATACAGAAACTGTAACACTAACACTAAAATTGCAATAAAACAAAATAAAATTATAATAAAAAACAATACAGGCTGTAATAAAAAAAGTTTCAACTAAGAAATTAGTAAAGCTCACAAAATTAGGTACAGAAAAATAATCATGGAAGGTTATTTGCACACCTGGAATGATAAAAACAAAATAAAAATGCAAAAGAAATGTCAAAGTCGATTAATACTGAGGTGATTAAGAATAATAAAATTGAAAATAAATTTTGGAAAACTGAATCTTGAAATGCAAGAGCCGCAAATGGAAAGAAAGACAAAGTAACAAAAACTATAATAAAAGAAAACAGAGTAGAGCAGTCAGCAAAGGACATCTTGTAATTTATATATGGGTTAATGAACCATAAGAGTACAAACTGGAGTAACATGCTTTATGCATTAAAAGTATGTTGAAAAATTGAGACGATATATCGAAAAGAACAAAAAATGTAATTACAAAGATATCTAACCTATGCGTTACATTTAGTACAAATAAAAAAGTAGAAGATAAAAACAATTTTTTGGGAGACTTGTTAAGGACGATAGAAACTAAAAAAGGAAGCTAATATTGAAACGAAATTTCAATGCAAGGATGGGGAGAGAACTTACTAAATAAGTGAGAGTAATAAGAATATTAAAATGTTGCACAGAAAATAATTTCTTATGCTAACTTCTTCAAAAGTCCCATAATGTTTAATTAATGAAATTATTTAAAAATGTCTACAAAAAATGGGAAAGCATGTCATTTAATACAGATACATATAATCTGAAAATGTGGAATTACTCACATTTGCAGATGATATGATAAAAATTTGCAATTAACTTATATATCCGGAAGAACGCATTGAATAGTTACAAAATTGACATTACCGTTGATAAAACAAAGTAGCAGTAATAGCTCACAGAGATATAATACCAAATATTATCAGTGAAAACAAGAACGGTGTAATGCCGTAAAGGAAACTTTCTACAGCGGTGCGATGAAATTAGGATTAAAAACTTTTAAAAGGAATTAAGATGTTGATTAATGTCTCCATAATGACCAGCGTCAAAAATGCTGTCGAATGATATGCTGCATGACATATGTGAGTATAATGAATTTTCGAAATCGTAACGGTCACTTCCGGTTGCCGTGAACCGATTTGGCAATCCCATGAAAGATACTGACCTAAGATGTGTGTATGCCAAGTTTGAAGTGAATCCGTCGAATAGAACGGAAGTTATAGTGTCTCCAGACACACAGACAGACAAACAGGATGATAATCTCATTAACTTTCTATAAGCTCCGCTGTAGAAAGTTAATAAAAGTGTAAAACAACTATATCACTTTAAGTATCTAGAGAGTATTATTAATGTGCAAGAAATAGAGGAAGTAAACAACGGAACAGGACTTGCACTAAAAGTATATCAACTATAGAAAAAATTTTTGAACATATAGAAACATATACACATCTTAACTTATAGAGGTAAGCAAGCATTGGGTATTTACAAAGGTTTAAGCAGTAGAGATAGAATTTCCAAGAAAAATACTAGGTGTCAAAAATACAAATTATAAGAACAAAACTAAGATGGTTTGGGCGTCTGGTAAAAATGGGCAGTTACAAACAAGTTAAGAAATACAAAAATTAAGCCTATATACAGAAAGCATGAAGCAACTTTATAAACCAAAGATGCTGAAGAATAAAAAATCTCCTCGACACCTTTGTGTATATGAAGACCGAACTAAGTACGTATTTAATATTCGGTTGGGGATTAGCTCCTAATGTAAGGACAAATAGGTCCTTAATAATAAGCTTATAAACCATATGTAATTTTGCTATTAGGTCAACAACATTAACCTTTAAGTTTACTGCATTTGTAAAAAGCTATATATAACAATTAATTTAATACACAAAATAATTTAAAACATATAGGGGACGGAGATTTTTAAATAAAATATGCTACTAAATTTTGCAATAAAATGCCGAATTAGTAGAATTAGTTTAATTTAATTTTAAAACGGGACAAGTTTATAAAGCTATAAATAATTAAATAGAATTCATATATCAATTGAATGTTCAAAATAATGTTCCATAGTATTTTGTGGTACTCAATTCTTTTATTTGTTATTTTTTGAGGCTTTAATAACTGTCATTTTCCACGTTGAAGAGGGTTGGGAAATGATTTTAAGATGTTAGAAGATAAGGAGGGAGGTATAAAAGGTTATGGAGGATTGTGATTAAAACATGATTTCTCTCTAAATAGACATTGGGAGAGAATCAAAACTCGCATGAGCATGATGACTTGCATCCTACCGGGGTCGCAGAAGATTGTCTACCCGCTTCCATCAAGACACGAAAATATTAATCAACGTAAAGAGAGAAATACTTGACACGTTTATACTTCCGATAATGTCTTATGTCGCTAATTATAAAATCAGTGAAAAGACTAAGAATAATTTAACAGGCAATACAACGTGTTATGTTAGGAATCTTCAAAAGATTATAAATGGAGAAGTTAGAAGGCGTACTTCCAATAGTAGAGCAAAAAATGTCAGAGGGAGAAATGTTAGGGCAACTTATAGATGGGCAGGACATACAGCCAGACAAGAAAGCAATAGAATAGACAAAACACATTTTTTCATAAACCAATTAACTTGTAATTACTTTTAAGCCAAAATTCTTTTAACAAAACTGAAAATAAAATGTAGCCAAGGAAAAGATTTATTTCCAAGAATGAATAAACGCAAACTCAATTTGTGCAGGTAGAAATATTTATTGGTGCGTTTGAAAATTCTGAAATCCTTATTGAAAATGTATCAAAAGATGTTTAACAAACATGTTTAACGGCTTGTCAAAAGGGAAAGACATAATGATAAAACTAAGAAAAAAATAATGTAAGCCCGCCATTTTGAGTTAAAATGTCTTAACAAATATTTTAACCGCAAGATAGTGAATCATTCGAAATCATATGCGTGTTTTTACTGTTAAAAAACATCTGTTAAAACTTTTAAATAGAAATATTTATTTCTTTTTTTAGATTTGGTAAACCAAAACCAATCACAGATATACTACGTTCCAGGGGACGCGGTGGCTCAGATGGTTAAACCAGTTGGCTCTGTCCTCTCAACTCATGGTGTGTGTGAATGTCCTAGCATTTAGTGCATGTTAGTGGGCACAATAAGCCTTGAGACTGCAGTGCCTGTAATCCCGCCAAAAATTTAAAAATACTACGTTCCAGACCCCCGGACTTCAAAATTTGAAAATAATTTATAAACAGTGAGATTAATGGATTTCTTTACTAGAGGCTAAAGATTGTTGTGTTTATTTTATGTTATAATTTTTTATTTTTGCGTAGATCCTATATGATTCTGTAGCGACATACAAAATGAAGTAATGTAGGTTTCATTTATCGTTTAGAGTATCATTTTATTTGTAAATACGTTCTTATGATATTCTTCAATAAAAGCAATTTAGTATGTAAGATACTATAGAATAGCAGTTGGCAACTAATGGACTGTGGGCCGCAATCGGACCGCGGAAGGTAGAAAACCAAACCATCACAAAATTTCTCAGCATAAGTCAGCAAGAAAAATTTACGGAAAGCAGCGTGCCGTATATGGTGGACGCTTAATAAGCACCAGAACCCTCAGAAGTCTCTGAAAAGTGGCCACGGTATTTTTTGAAGAGACAAAGGATATCGTCGCCGCTATTCAATGTATTCCATTGTCGGCAAGAAGCATTACAAGAAGAACTGAAATTTTGGTTGCCGACAACAAAAGCAGCTTGCTCGAACTTGACAAAACATGTGACATTGCTGATGTGGTAACAAATGTCCGATTTTGTGCGATTTTTCGACATTCGAAGTAAAGTATTTAGGGATGAATTGCTAGCGATATTGCCGTTTAAGCAGAGAAGATTTGTATAAGACTTTTGATGATTTTATTACAAAATTAAACATTAGTTATAATAAAATGGCACCCCTTTCAACTAACGAGACTCCGGCGATGATAGGCAAATAACAGAGATTGGTAAAGAAAATCAAGGGTAAGAATGCTGTATTATTATCTCATCAGTGCATAATTCACCAAACAGCCGTTTGCGGCACACTCAGCGCTACACTAAAAAGCGTAATGGACAGCTTGGTCCAATTGATCAATTTGTGATGTCTCATTCTGCTCTTTAACACAGACAGTTCAAAAAGTTTCAGTCTGAATGTGGTTTGGCGTACTATAACTTACTGCAACACAACATTGTTCGATGGATAAGTAAAGGCCAAGTGATTAAACGTTTCTGGTAAATATAAGAACAAATAAATCTTCTTGGAATACTTAGATACGCAGGTAGCAAGAAAGTCTTTGGGCATCTTTGAAATAGATATTTAAAATCAAGAATTTATTAATTTCCAACAATTTTTGAATATAAAGAGAAGAATTTTCAAATAGACACTGAAATGTTTTTAAATGTTATGTTAAATTTTGGAAAGGAATTTACATCAATATTTGAAGACTTTGCAGGGATACAGAAGCTGTCACAATCCTTAAAATCGCCTTATAAAGTAGTTCAGTCTTTTAAATCCTTCACTTCAAATGGAGATAATCGGCTTCCAAGAAGATGTTTCCCTGCAAATCTAGAAAACTGCATCTACTGACGAATTTTGGGATAAACATGTTTCGGAAAAATACGCAAATTGTAAAAAATAGCTATTAACCTGGCTACTATGTTTGACTCCACATATATATGTAAAACATTTTTCTCAAAAGTAAATTTTTTTAAAAACACAAAGATCGTTCAAGATTAACAGACACCCACTTTGAAGACACGCTTCGCATAAGTTGTTCGCTGAGAAAACCAAACTATAAAAACTGTCTCAAGTCTGCAAACGTAATTTTTCGCATTCATTTGCAAAAACTAAATATCTATCATATTATTTTTAAGAGTAAGAACAAAAATCAAAACTAATAATGTGAGTTTTCCTTTTTATTCGCTGGACCTCGATAACATTTTTTAAAAGTATCCCTACCCTACCAGAAATTACTTGCCGACTCGTGCTACAGGGTGATTTAAATCGGCCTTTAGGATTTGTACAGGTTTCAGGAAATATAGTAGTGGCTGCTGATTTTGCAAAAAAACGTATCGGACGATGAAGATCATTTTTCTTTAAATATCTCTATGAATCGTCGAAATTGCCTCATCTGGGATAAATCTGAGAAAATTCAAGCGCTATTTGCAAAAAACTAATAATTCCACAAAAATGCAGTGTTTGTGTGCAAGGTGGGCTAGAGGAATCATTGGCCCGTACTTTTTTTAAGATGAATCCGGCAATGCTATTATTGTCAATGGTGCACGCTATCGGAAGATGCTAATTAACTATTTTTCAACGAAACCAATGATTTGAACTTGAATGACTTATAGTTTCAAGAAGATGGAGCCACAAGTCATATAGCATGCAAAATGCTTACTTTACTTCAAATTAAATTTTCTGGTCATGTTATCTCGTAAACTGAACTCTTACTATTTAACCCCATTAGACTTTTTTCTCAGTCATTTCGAAGAAAAGGTTTATGTTAACAAATCTCTTACGATTTTAGGGCTAAAAGGAAACATTATTGTAATTGCTGAAAATAGAGCCGCAGTTATGGGAGAAGCATTATAAAAAGCTTCGCTAAAAGAATGGTCATTTCGACGCAGTTGCAGAAGGCATTTGGCCGAAAACTACTATATTTGTACCTTATACTGATAACAATAAAATTCTGATTGTTTTATTATTTCGAGTTTTATTCGGAAAAAACTTTCTAAAATCTAATTTAAATCTCTCTAGATAAACACCAAACCCTTATTTAAACATTGTCGTTATTTTTCAATAAATTTTTATATTTATTCTTAATAATTTTGTTTCTTAATAAATAATAATAAAATAAATGACAAATAGACATTTTCTTCTAATCTAATAAAGGAGAAAAATTTTTATTCTGTACAAGTTTTGTGGGTACGTCCTGTTGAGGCTGCCATAAATTACTAACAATAGTTATTTTGTCACTAATAATGTAAGGAATAAAATAATGACTAAAGAGTTCCAATAAAAAGTCTTTTTTGCACCAAAACCTACTGAGTATATATTATAAAATCATTTGAAGTGAATTTTACTTTTGCACCGAAGTAGTTTCCGATGTAATACACAAACAATAGGGTACCCTCTGTTTTTCTAGTTGTATGTATTAATAGAACAATGGGAAGTTTTATAGCCTGATACCTTCTTAAATATTTAGATATCATTTTGTCAATGGCCAACAAATGAAAGGTTAACTGTGTAATAGGAAAATGTGTACCCTTAATAGGTTAATGATGTTTGCTGTGAAGTTTACTCCCAGCCATCATTACCCTTTCAAAAGCGCCCCCGGCATCTCTAATAAATGTTATTAATCGCTTGTTACACCTGTGCAAGACTTCGGGCACCCCGGGCCGGGGCCGGCAATGCAGCAACAAAACCACGAGCGCAAGAAACAACATTGCAGGTAAGTAGATGGGCGGTGCGCGCCGAAATCGCCCAAATTTGAGATTGCGGCATCGGGCGGTTCCGAGAACACCCCGAAATGACTGGCACTAATTTGGGGGTTTCCATGAGCCGGCAATTGGTTTGGGCGCGGGATGTCATTGATCCCGGGAGTCTGCTTCTTTTTGGTGGAAAGGAGGCAAGGCCCGAGGCAGACATAGGTACACACGTAAAATTAACGCTATCATGCCAAGCGGCTATTTATACGCGAGCATATTGTAGTACGTATTCGGGCTCTGCGTTGCAGCCATCACGAAGGGCCATTAATCATACATATCCAATCGTTATTAGACTTCCTATTAGGCATTTTCTATCGGATCACCGGCATTTTCCGCCGACGACAAACACGGCGGCTCCCATTTGATGGAGGGCGTGCGTGCATCATGAAATATAGAATAAGATATTTCGAAAAATAGCTGACGTATAATAACTTTAAATTACATGGTGGAATTGTCCTCGTCCCGAACACGCATACTTCCTTCCGAGCCGACACTCCGATACTGCGTCGCCTCCTTCCCTGGATTATTTAACGAGCTATTACACCAGGCCCCGTCACGCAACGCCGGAATTGTTTTTACAAATTATCGAACACGTACATTTAATTTTTATTAATTGGCCGATTAAGGAAATGGAGGCTCTTATCGAAGCTATCGCCGCCGGTTGCGGCCGTGCATTATTTATGGGAACAAAGTTGTGATTAAAAGGCCCGGTTTCGGATGGCTGTAATTACGGAATGATTGGAAACAACAGCGGTTGAGAGGATGGCGAAATTAATAGGAAGTGGCATTTCAAAACTTTTTACCGACGAAATAGATAAAGCATCTACAAATTAACAAATGCACTGCGCATCCTTACACGTTAATGAATATTTAAAAGCACAGTACTTAACTTTCTGTGTTTGATATATTTTACAGATGTCTAGCATTAGAGCATATAAATAATTCAAATTTTGGTTCACCGAATGACTTTAATGGGGATTAGAAGATAAATACGAACATAGCACAAACATTCTTGCAAACTAATAGAACACGCCTATTGAAGGATTTAATCTAAAAGTAAATGTACAAAAATAAATTTAACAAAAGAAAATTTTATATGACCTGGTGATGCATTTGGTTATATAAGAAATTTAATTTTTGACAGTTTTAGTAGTTACCAAAACATATATAAACATTGTGCGAAATATGATCTAATAAGCAATCCAGTCATGTATGGAATTATTAAATAGACTTTAGATATCGGCAAAATTGTACTCACTTACTTAATCCTATGAGTTTTCTACCCTTTCGGGTGTAAAACAGTTGCACTTGGCTCACCGTATTTCTTGTCTGTATATCTCTCTATTCTTTTTTGTCTTTTGCCTTTTGCCTCACTACATGCCGCTTAGAGTTTTTTTATTGCACTTTTCACTTCTTCTATCCACATCTTCCTTCTTCTTCTTTTTACAAGGTTTTGCCAGGAGAACATCTTCTTACCGTTTGCTTCCCCCCCATGCCCATTAAGTGTCAAAAACCATTTTAGTTTTCTTTCCTCTATTGCATTTTGTATTGGTTTTCTTTTCAGGATTTCTTTAAGAGTATCGTTGTTTGTTTCTTTTTATTTTCCAGGAAAATTTTCTTTCTGAGCTTAAATTTTATTTATCTGAGAAATGTGATACTTAAAATATTACATCATTTGATGACAAGGTTATTCCCAATTTAATTAACTGATGTTAATTTAATTAATATGAAGCAAATTTGAAATGTTGGAAAGTAAACTCGGGTCAAAAAGTTCCGGGACTAACCAATAAAACAGGCTTTTTCACAAAATTCGACTTTTTATCTACATATTTTTCTTCTAGAGCGATACAATAATTCCAACGCTTTTGTAACATTGCTATGCCTTTCTTATAAAACGATTTATCTGTTGTCTCAAAATGGGTTTCCTCATTCGTGTCAATTCTTTTCTTAGAGCGTTTTTTTTTTGAGATTTGCGAACAAATAATAGTCGCTGAGTGCAAGATCTGGAGAATGTGGTGAGTGGGGCAGCAACTCGAGACGTAAGTCGTTCAATTTCACCATGGTTTTCATCGACTTGTGTATTTGTGTATTGTCTTGGTGAATCAGCGTTTTTTTCTTTCCCAAGTGAGGTCGTTTACGCTTTAATTCGTCACCCAATCGGTCCAATAACGCAATGTAATAGTCGCTGTTGATCGTTTGCCTCTTCTTCAAATAGTCGATGAACAATATTCCAAGCAAATCCCAAATCGCCATAACCTTGCCGGCCGAGTGTTGTGTCTTTGGACACTTTGGACGGATTTCTCCCTCAGCTCTCCACCCAGCAGACGCTCTTTTCGACTCTGGCGTATAGTGGTGGATCCACGTTTCGTCGATTGTCACATACCGATGCAAAAATCTTTTGTATCACTCTTAAAAAGCTCCAAACAGCGCTTGGATTTATAAACACGTTGTTGCTTTTGCTCCATAGTGAGCAAACGCAGCACCACTTTGAAAAAGTTTTTCATGCCAAATTTTCGGTGCAAATGTTGAACAGTGGGGGCACTTTTGATATCTTTAGGATGTCAGCTATTTCCTGCAACTTCACTTTACGATTGTCCAGTAACAATTTTTCCAGGGGTTTTGGTTGTATTTGGTCCATGGTCCAATATATGTATGCGCTGTGACGTTTCCCATCTTCAATGGCCGTTCGAACCATTTCAAAAATCAAATACCATACCTGCGCAAATGGTTGTTTTGGATTTGGAGATTTTCCTAGGTCACACACTTTTCAAGCATTGCTGAGCTTAAACTGGTGATCTTTTCCCATTAAATAACAGAAATGTTTTTACTTAACACTCCAAACTCGTTTTAACTTTCTTTTGCTCTATACAAAACTCACTGAAAGTTTCACCTAATTTCAAATATCTTGAAAACTACTGAACGAAACGTCATAAAATTTTCTTTTAAAGGTTGGTACTACCTAAAACAAAAGCGCATTTAGTATTTGTGGCGCCTTTTGTGTGTTGACCCGAATGTTAAATGAGAGAATGCTTCTTCTCAAAATTGAATTAATTGTTATACTTAAAAATAAGCGTATGCAATAAAATGTCCGCAGACGTGTTTCAAAAGAATAGTTTACGGTATCTTATACAGATAATACAATATATATCCAAAATGCGGCTGAATTAAAGCTTCAGGCACACAAGCGTGAGGTACTAAACATAGATAAGGCACAAATAAAACATACATGCAAACGGATCTCCAATGATATGCAGTTATAACAATATAACCAATATAAACGATAGTAGAGATAACATCAAGTATTTTATTAGTATCATTTTAGAATTACTCATTATCATACCGAACTGCCCAAGAAAACAAATTCGGTCGCATTTCTGATACATACTATATTATCTGTCGCTTCGTACCCGCAAAACATGTGAAGATACTGAGCCGCTCAGTATGATAATAAGTAAGGGCTGCCATACATGTTGCAATTTGCTTGCACGGTATACTTGTTCGCCAAACTGCACAAGTATACCTGCACAGGCAATGGTTACGAAAAACCGTAATGTTTTCCATCAGTTGGTCTCATAGAATCCAGAGAGCAAAATGACGTGAACTCGCTAGGCAGTTTATTATTTGCTATTCATTATAAAAAACAAAGAAACAACATAAAAAATAGTCTAGAGAGTTTTTTAAAAAGAAATCGGTACACTCACATCAACTTATAAGAATCTCTAACTCAAAAAAAGATTAAACAACATAAACCGTTGAATCAAACTAGTGCTAGATACCTTAAGATTTAACAAATGCCAAAAACACATAGCCGAATTTAGAACAGGAGACTGGGGGTCTACGGAAAACCACAAGAGAAATACTAAATAAAAAAGAACTGCCCCATAAATAATATAACCTACACCTCAGTTCTTAAAAAAGCAGCCGCCTTTTCCAGTAATCTTGAAAGCAATTTTACTCCTGCAATCACTTATACACCTGTTCACAAATCACCAATAAAATAAAAAGAAGAGCGCCTATCAACCAACTTAGCCTAACGAACTCACTAACATCATAGAGAATCTCTCACACAAAAAATCTCTAGGCCATGACTTAATCATCAAAAAAATTCTCAAACACTTTACAAAGAAGACAATAGCTTACCTAAGCTCTACATTCAACGCCTGCATGAGACTGAGCGACTTTCCACAGATCTGAAAGCACGCACAAATCGTAAGCAAAACCGAGTAAAAATAAAAATAAACTAAGCAGCTATAGACCCATTAGCCTACTGACATCACTCTCCAAATTCTTCAAAAGTAAACTATAGTCAACTAATAAAGCGTATTGAAAACCAAAACAAAATACCAGTTTGGCTTTAGGAAAGGCCACTCAGCGGATCTCTAGCTTCAAAGAACAAATGAGCTTATCGAACAAGGCTTTAATAACAAATAATACACGGTACCATCTTCTTCAATGTCGCGCAGCCATTCGACAGGATATGGATAGAAGAAAATTCTTGATATTACAATGCTCATCTATCTTAAAGCATTCATATTTTTCTCCCTAAACAATAAAACATTTGCAGTAAAAATCAACACAACCCTGTCCGAAACCACCAAGATTCGAGCCAAAGTTCCACAGGGCAGCATCTTTGGGCCGATCTTCTTTAACATATACACGTTCGACCTGCCAGAGCCTGGTGTAATAATATCAACCTTCGTAGAGGACACCTCTATGTTCACACAAGCCGATAACTTTAATGAAAGAAGCACCAAATTATAGACCGCAACAGACAAACTTCTAACATGATTCAAAACCTGGAACATCAGAATAAACCCTGACAAATGCCAAACCAAAATCTTTACGCTAAGAAGGATCAAAATTCAAATAGAGAAAAATGAAATACTCTGGAACCCCAAAGACAGCGCTATCAAATATCTGGGAATATACCTCGACACTCACTTAAGCTGGGGATATCACATAAATCAGAAGCTTGCCCAAAGCTATATTAGGCTAAATGTAAGAGAACTGTACCCATTGATTAACCGCAAATCGACACTAAAAACAGATTGCTCAACATTACTCTATAAAATCCTATACGCACCACCTTAAACACCAACATAGTGAAAATGCAACGCCTCCAAAACAACATTCTAAGAATTACAGCCAACGTAGGTGGTACGTTAGAATACCCAGCTCTACGAAGAACCCGGCATCTTAACCAGTGATCAACATATTAAGAACTGTGCAGAAAAATTGAACTATGAACTCTTCAAAACTAACATTCATTTCAGCCTCAGACGAAAACTACCCCAGGACCTAGTTCTAGCAAACCACAGACATAATTAAACAAAATATAAACTTACTGCGCCTATTGCTCTGTCGCACAATATCATAATGTATAGTCTAAGTTATTAGTATGTCGCAAAATCTTTTACCTTTGCCATCTATAAAAAATGATTGTTGATATGGCAATAAATGATACTTAAAAAACAATATAACGTTTTATTCGAAATATGTTGACCGCTGAACAGATTAAAATGATTTTTGGCATGATTAATGACGTTGGTCTGCTCAAGGTTTATATAACTTTGCTACGATAATCGATTATCTGTGTGCTGAGATAATTGACCATTAAAATGTTCATTGAATTGCAACTGGAACATGCAATTTATCGTTGGGAACTCTTGTACCCGCGTAGAGTTATTTTCTATTGTTACATAAAAAATAACTCTACGGTCAAAGTGAAACGTTTAAAACTGCTAGAATTAAACATAGAAACTGACTATCAAAAAAAAGATATTTAATAAAATGTATAACCCAGCAAAGCAGGTTCGCAACGGCCAATTTAAATAAAAAGTTGAAAAAGCGCAATACAATTTTATTTTTATATGAATAAAAGCCTAAAAGCACATTATTATAGAGAATATTCCATTCCACGAAGGTAGATAAAAAAGATGCAGCCGTTGAGTGTGAAGATAGTTGGTACACTTGAATTGATTCGTTGATTTGATGTGGGACTCCTTCGGCTGGGGTGAGGTAGTGTTTGGCGATTGTGGGCAACGTAGCAAAGTTGGGAGTGTCATTGCAGGGCGGGGTATGTATTTGAAATTGAAATGATGTACTCGTATATGAAGTGGGACTGAAGGATCCTGAATTGTTAGTCAACGAAGTTCTTCTCCGATGATCCATATAGCCAGAAGTATGATTGTATAGCTGTGTGTTAAGAGCGCCCTTTTCTGATTCAAATAGGATGTTATTAATCCCCTTTTCAGCGATCTAACGCTGACGTTTTTCTAGGTCTTTCTCCCTTGTAACTACAGTTTTTCACAATAATTCTTTTGAAATGATCTCGCACTAAGACCTACACATCATTAATCAAATCATTACTTCTGTTTTTATTATTATTATTTGGGTTTTCATTTTTGTTTGTATTCCATATTGATCGTGATGAAGCTCCATCGTTGTAGTGTGTCAGGTTCACGTCTTGAGAATATGGCAGTGGTTGTTGAGTCTCCTGAACGTTATTCTGAAATAATAATTTAACAAAATTAAATATCTGACAATTAAAAAAATGTAAAAATAAATTAAATTAAATAAAAATAAATAATGAAACAAAAAAAAATTAAATTTTGTATAAAACTGAAGACAATTATGCATGTTACCTGCTAGGTCTACTTGTATTTAGAAAAATTGGACGACCTCTCAGTAGTTTTTTAACACTGCAGTGATAATACATCTGTGAATGTTTGAGTTTCCTAGTCCTGTAGAAAAATGGAAAAAGCTTGCAAAACTCTTTAAGCAATTATGAGATTTTTTTCTGTATTGGTACCATTGATGGGACACATAAACATAGCCCCCTAGCAAATTTTGACTTTTTTATTTTCCTTATCCTATAATAAGGAAAGTAATGTAATCGGCGGAAATTTGACCTACCCAGTTTTTTTACATTTCTGGACAAATTATAGCCTCAGGACATCAAAAAAGTTGGTGTGTGTGTGCGCGTGTGTCTCTATCTGTCTGTCGGTCTGTCAGTAAACAGGATATCTCGAGAACCGTGAGAGCTAGAGACTTGAAATTTGGTATGCAAGTTACTTGTAGGTAGGTGACGCAGTGCGAAGCTTTTGGTAAAGATCGGCAGAGCCGTTTGGTCGCAAGGTCCCAAAATCGATCACAAAGCGGTCGCGAATCTAAACGGTTGAAGATACAAAACATTTATCAGAATAAAAATGATTTGTTATCACGAGATAAACATGAATTTAAAGTAAAAGTTGGTAAAATAAAAACTCGAAAAAAATTGAAGCCCAGGATTTTTCCAGAATTACCCAAATAATAGGATAAGTCGTGTGATGTTCACACCAGATTTTTACTATAATTACAAACGCAAACATAGCACGGTACTTCTAGCAGTAGGGGATACAGATACCGATTTCGTTTAGCAGATTTTGGAACAAATGGATGAGTTTCTGATAGAGGTGTTCTCCAAAACATTGATTTTATTAAAAACTGCAGAGTAGTGAATTAAATATTCCACAGGCCGGTAGTGTTACAGAAAACTTCAAAATGTCCCTTATGTATTTGTTGCTGACGATGCGTTTTCTTTCAGAGCAGATATGTTAAAGCCATTCCGACAAGCACAATTAGATTCACCTGAGAAGAAGATTTTTAATTACCGATTGCCTCGAACAACACACGTTATGTAAAATGGTTTTAGAATAATTGCTTGTTGATTTTGTATGTACTATACACAAATTAATTTAAAACCAAAGAATAAATAAAAGTAGTGATGGCCACATGTGTTTCATATAATCTTCTGGTGGAACACCAATCAACTTTTAATGCATATTAGCACATTTGTATACCAAAAATACTGAAAATAAGACTATTGTTTGTAAAGGCTACAACACTTCGCAATCGAACATGATTGACATGGATCGTCAACATCAGAGGAATATAACACATAGTGCTGAACTAGTCGAATATGATTTAAATAACTATTTTATGAATGAGGGTACAGTACCATGACAAAATAAACATGTTAAAAACAAGCACTTTTAGTGAAAATAAATACAAAAGCATACATAATCATCTCTTGTTTACTTATCTTATCACTCCCGCTTCTTTTCTCATCATCTAAGTTTGAAATTGATGTACTCAGAAATAAAATAAACTGTGGTGCATTAGAACGTTAGCTTGTATACGTCATATGCTGATGTTCCAGACCTTACTGGCGCTTCATGTATTTTTTTTTCTTTACTTGGGTTGCTTTTCAAATTCTTAATTTTTTTACGACTGTATCCTTTATAGAATCAGGCTAAAACTCATTGGACTTTGTCAACAATTTCTCATAAGCCGTCTGTCTTCACACAATCATGATACTCCTTGCTTTTTGCACACCAGACACAGGGTAAAGATTTGTACATCTCAATGAACAATTCGACTACTTGATTGGGCATTTCGGTGTGACGACGTGTTGTATAAAAACCAAAAATCTAAACACTACTTTGATCTGAACTAAACTGTGATTTTAACTGAACTGAAAGCTATGCAGGTCAAACCTCCGGCATGCATAACTGCGCAGGTGGAAAGAATCATTTTTCGATTCTTTCTGGCTCATACGTACAGTTTCACAGAAAGTAGTTGGCATTCATTCTTCGGTTTACCTGTGCAGATAAACGGTACAGGTAAACCTCTCCAGTGGGCTGCAGGTCTGCTTAACCTTGGAAATATAGCAATAGAATGTACCCAGCATTTTCTGTTTTTCTGTTAAAGCTTGTTCATATATTCTGCGCTGATGAAAAGCATTTATGCAGTATCACCATAAATATTAAGAAATAATGCCTTTGCCTTAGTATTATAATTAGCGTAAAAAACCAACGAAAGCACTAGCAGTATTCTATTTTGGTTGATAAATTATGTTATTGCATATTAATTATTTTAAATTAAAATAGTAATATTAGATAGTGTGGCATAAATTATTTATTTTTTTTAGTAAACAAATATATAAAATTTACTTATGAATATTTGTATATATATATTCTCTATCGGCTTGTGTTATTTGTTCCTTATTTCACTTCATTAGCAAGCAAATCAATTGTATTTTGAAAAATATACATTTAACATTATTTTGCTAATACATTGTCATTGTTACTGTGTGTATATTAAGATTATTTTGTTACTACTTAGTTACCGTATCATGGTGCGCTGTAGAATTGTCCCTTCATTTCCTCTTCTATTTAAATTTTTGTTCCTTTTCTCAAGAATTACATTGTACACAGAATGAAATGATTGCCCTAAAAAATATATTGCTGTTGTAGATTTTCTCTTACGAGCTTGCACAAATTACTAAAGTCTAAAACTTGTTAAATGATTCTCAAATTATCTAGCTAGATGAGTACTATGTATAAAATAAGAGCAGGATAGAGACTGGTACACTTCATCTCTTGATTGAAACAATTATGTTCTACAATTCACCTTAACTTAATTAATGCAAAATCCTACATTAATTTTAGTAAGTAAAAGTTAAGTTGATATCTCATCACACTTAAATCGTAATAAAAAACATATTTTACGTATTTTTGTTTTCTGTGGGCTAATACTTTAAAGAAACCTACACCTAATCCGTTGTCTGTGAACAGTTTAAAAATATGTTGTACGAGATATTAATATAAAAACAGTTTGTTGTGTAACCTAACAGTCGATTAAAATCTACTGCAATACGCTTGCGTAAATGAGGACTGCACGGATGAGCTGGTTGTTAGCCGTAGGTGACCTTATCTGCATCAAATTTTGTGCAAAGTTGGAACAAAAAATTTGCTTCTCAACGACATTTTTCTATAAATTTTATAGTAGTGGTATATGCGTTGTTTTATTTTTAGTTTATTTGCTATCAACTACAGCAAGTGAGTCGATTTTAAACGTCCCCAGAAGTAAATTTAATTGACGATATCCTGGTTGTAGTCAGTAACATGTATCTCATAATTTAAAGATCCTTTTGCTACTAATAACTATATCCAATGCATTTGTAGGACCAATTTTAAATTTGTTTCGGAAACAAGTAGACTATTTTTGACAAATGGTCTTTTGATAAATAATACCATTTACTTTTGTTTACTTGTTCCCTTGTTTTTTGGTTTTGGTTTTTTAACTACTGATTCTTAAAGTATACTCCATACATGTCCAATAACATTTTAAGAAGCGGGCTATTGCCACACTAAAATATCACCGGTCCAAGTATGGGGAACCACCTAATTAATTTTGGTGATTACTGACTTGATATAATATCTCGAAGCAGTATTTTGCTAGACAGCAGCGACTCTTGGTCTGTAAATTAAATTCTCCTTATTAATAGCTTCTAAGTAAATGAGTAAAATCTTTGACTTGTAGATAAAAAAAATTACGTTTTCATATAAGGACTTACTTGTTATTCTGCTTGTTTTTTTTCTTATTGTCTCCTCGTTATTATGATCAAGGTAGATTAGAAAATCTACTGCAATTACAATAACTCTGTTTTTAACTTTTAAAACAAAGTTTAACATATCAGTGGTTTTTTTGCCGATCAACAGTGTTTCCTTCTTCAATTTATAAGTAGTTTTGCCCAAATTGGTAGACTAAATAATTATGAATCGTAGACTACGATATTTTTATGACCGATTCTTAAATTTTTGGCTCAAGTTTAATGTTGTAGCGCACTAGCTGAGTGGAGCACCGACTTTGTCCCTCATCTGCTTTGTAATAATTTTATTGGTAGTTGGCGAAAAGTTTGAATAAACTTTTGTATTGATGTCCATAACAGTCTAACTACTTTTCCAATCTACGTTTTGAAACAAAATTTACAATCAAACATTGTGGTCAAAGATTTTACCTTACAAAAATTGACTATCTGGTAATTGCTTACACTTTTTTTTAATGTTTACCAATGAAGTAAGGTTTTCTTTACCGATAGTTCAAAAAAGATCTGATAAATACTAACCAATTGTTACATAAAGTATATCATGTGTATTTTTAATAAGTTACTTATATAATAAGAAATTATTTTGAATTTATTTACATCTGCCTATATATTGCTTTCTTGTTTTTATGATACTTTTATTTTTCATAATATTTTTTTGCTATAATGCTTTATCTAAATTGTTAGGTATAAACTTGTTACCTTATGCAATACTGATAATATATACAAATGTATAGTGTGTGGTCTTAAAGATAAATTTTAAAATTGTAATTATCTTATCAGATATTTTAATTCTTTGTAATTATGGCATTCCTCCATTTTCTAAATGATAATATTTCAAAATTAATACTATGTAATGCCAGTATATTTTTATAACTATTGTTTAATTAGTCAAAACTGCACACACAATTTTTATTATTTTATTTACTTTGAGCATTGAGTAAAGTTAAATTACTAAAGTTAAATGAAGTGGTAATTCCACTCACCAAGTGAATTACCTAGAAACTTTGTTTAAACCAAACGAACACCTAGAAAAATTAATATAGGCAGCGATAACTTTCCTGCTAATGTAAAAGGGCTTTTGTGGAGAAAACTGGAAGTCATATCTAGAAATACAACTGTGATTATATATAATTGTTGTATAATAATTTATGATTATGTGGCATTGCAGATGCTAATACAGGGTTACATTTTTCAAAATACTCCGACACAGCTGTTTTTGTGCAAATTAAAATTTTTATTTTTGCCAACGGTTACATATATAATACCATTTAAGAAACATAAAGCAGAAATAAATGTAATTTATGTGTGAAAAATGATGCTATCTAAGTGGCGGCAGTTCTTACTGCAGGCGGGTAAAAAATTGTCCATACACTATTCAAGCATAGCGCGTAGAATTGGTCGAATTTCTCAAGTTATGGCTTTCAAAAGAGCTTTAAGAGTCCGTACCTTTTTATGTTAATTTGAGCTGCCAGGTAACCCCATAAGAAATCGTCACACCCTGGACAATGTATATCTTAAACAAGCCACGGATTCTCTTGGGGTACGGCAAGTAGCCCCATCCTGTTGAGACAAAACTCGGTAGGGGATAATCCGACGTCCTCTCGATTCAGGCAAATATTCTCGCAACACCGTAAGGTAATGTTGTGAATTGATCGTCACAGTGCGTCCGTTTCTTTGAAAAAGTAAGGTAATTATACCACACAGTTACTCTCTCTTTAGGTATAGCTTTTTGATAGATTTTTCTTCGGTTATTTTTCGACCAGTAACGGCAATTTTATTTATTTACAAAACCCGATAAGTGAAAATAAACCTCGTCACTAATTATTAGAATACAATCATTTTCCAAGGTTTCCACTAACGTTACTACCGTGCATAACTATTTTCCTTCAGTTGTTGAACGACCTGTCGACATTGATGTGATATGAAAATTTTAGCTGTGTCTGCACGTCCGAATGATTGATTGCAACAAAGACAGTTCAGTTGTCTACAGCTTTATGGCTATTAAACTGGCAACGAATAACGAGTATACATCAACCATTGAGAATGCGTTAATTCGCCTACCACCAATGTTATACCCGTCTCAAAAACGTAAGACCTCTCTGGTGGACTCTGTAAGAATGGAAAAAAGCTTCAATAACATGTATAAGCCGTGAAACTATGTATGTGATTTTTAAGCATACTACATATACCTAGATGCAAAATTGTAAAACTTATG
The DNA here is from genome assembly GCA_036346155.1 of Sinelater perroti. Classification (NCBI taxonomy): domain Eukaryota; kingdom Metazoa; phylum Arthropoda; class Insecta; order Coleoptera; family Elateridae; genus Sinelater; species Sinelater perroti. The sequence continues at coordinate 10,391,249 of JARFIY010000024.1, forward strand.
TATTTTGTAACAGTTCTATATATCTCAATAGTCACCTGTATTATATATGTGTATGTGTAGACACGAAATAATGTACGTATAAAAATAATCGGAAAACAAAATCTAGAAACTCTTGCCATTCAACTGCAAACGTTGTCACACATCTTTTTCGAAATATGTACTAAACCAGTCATTAGTATTTATTATATTTAAGGCACAAACAGATAGACAGGAACAACCTACACCGACAACCATACTCAAAACAGATTCCGGTAAGCCGATATACAGAATATTGTGCTAAAGTTTTAAATATGCTAAACCTACAGAGTAGAAAAATAATCAAGCTACATCTACGATATTTGTAGTGAAGTCAAAGATAACGAAGCTCTGGCATACGTAACACTTCGTTGTGTAATATGTGTAAATTGCACATAATTTATTTTTTTAAAATGCATCTGCTTGTGTTCTAAAGCATCCATTTTGTTAATAAAAAATGTAATTGTCCGTTTATTACTGTTATATAAACAATACATGCAAGATATGAAAAGCTACTAGGAAGTATATAAAAAACGACTTTGGCAACATATTTAATATGTATTTATGTTGTAGCAAAATTGTATACGTAAGCTACTTGTTATTTGTTGTAAAGTGTAATTGTTTTAGATAATATTTTGCACCTCTTATTACAGCTGGATTTATCAAAAAATAAAATTACAGTAACTAAAAGGCTCTACAATTTTTTATTGCCAAACTGTGAAAGCGAAATCTGAAATATCAAATGACTGACTGATGGAATTACAAAAACAGAAGTATCGTATAACAATCGTAACAATGTTTTCTTTGTAATTTAAAACATTTGTTCCCAATCAATAACCCTTATAACTGCAAAAATATATAGCAGAAAGGTCCTGTGGTTTTTATAATAAAAAATAAATACACACCGTTAAAATAATTTCCTCAAGACTTCAAAAACCGCTATCACGCTCTTTATTATTTGTTTTATTAGTTTAATGCCTGCATGGCATTCCAAATCTGGTTTGTAGAACTTGATTTCCTTAATTAAACATTTGCTGTATAAATGTTTGTTTTACCCTGTAAAATCAATTTTATTTCTTGACTGTCCTTAAAACTGACACTTTGTTTGTACATATGAGTTACCTAGACATGCAATTACATGTTCCCTGCAGTTCACCACAAATAAAGCAAAATCTAGATGGTATAACCAGAAATTGGGTTTCTTGTTACAATATAAATATATTTGCAATATTTTCCTGAAAATATTTAATAGTACTGCATTTCTGTTTATGTTCATATTTATAAGGAATAATTTGTAAGTGATGTTCCATAATAAACCTTATATAATTTACTATAGTAAATATGATTTAATTAATTTATAATCATTTGATGTAATGTACAGTGTGCAAAATTATGTAAGGGTTTATCTTAGATTTATTGCAAATTATGTAGCAATTTGGTTTCTATTAATTGTAAGACGTGCCTTGGTAACTGATTAGGAATTCAATTCAATTCAAATTTTCTTTGATGGTGATTGGCTCTTTTATATGTAGCTATGATTACGTATGGAAGGTTAAAGTCTGTAATATACCAATATGAAGATTTTTGATTGCCTTCGTTAGATTATGCCTGTTACACTCTCTGGCACAACTCCAAAGTTCCATTTTATACATCTATATGGGTTTAATGATGGTTTTGCAAATAAGTAATTTGGTGTACTTATACATAGATGTGGTTTACAACTTATTAGTTTTTAGTAGTTAAATTCCTTTGCTCTTAATTTAATTTGGTTCCTTTGCTTTAACTTATGTTGTTTCTAGTCGAGGTGACATCTTAACTAGTTAAATACTTCTTGTTGCAGATATTGGCTTGATTACGTTGACGTTTGGGCAGTTAGATTTTCTGAAAGTTAAATTGTGAGTCGATTTTGATTCGTTAACCTTTTTTACTTCTATTTAGTACTTTCTAACAAAATTCAAGTCCTGTTGAAGGTTTAATTAGGGCAGCATTAGATCATTTTATTTGTCGAATATTGCAGTATCGTCTACAAAAGTAACTAATGTTGCATATCTAGAAGGTGGTATCTCGTATGAATAGTTTACGTAGAGGAGGTTGATAATACTGGCTTGAAGTACTCCTGACTGAATGTGATACCGACTGAAAGTTTGATCTTTGATTTTGATTTAAAAGTCTTGTTGATGGAAATACGATTATAATAATTTGAAGTAATCAGTGGCAAGAGTATTTCTTTTATTTTATATAGAAGGGCAAGATACCGACTTTTTTAAAGGCTTGGTACATTTAGGAAGATCACTCACATTGGTGACTTTAAAATTAAGTCATAATTATTAAGGTCTTATTCAATTTTTTTAAGTAATTAGTAAAGTATATTAGTAGTCAATGTAGTTTTCTTCCCAATCTATGACATCCTGTCAATTGTCGGGAAGCATGTCAATGCCTAGGCGGTAGAACTCAGTGGGCTTAGAGCGGAAGAAGCTAGTGAGCCTGGCGGTTACTCTCTCGTGGTGAGCCTGCTAAGCCTTGCTGGTGGGTCATGTCTTCCAGTCCCTCCTTGAACTTCATGAACCAGTCCTGTGCAGTGCGCTTAGCAACGATTCCGACTCCGTGGACTTTGCAGATGTGCCTTCCGGCCTCCGCAACGCTCATCTTCGGGTTCAAAATGCACTAAAATGCAGCAGTAAACGGATTTCTTCTCTGGTCAGCACCATTCTGTAAGAAAGGTATAATCAGCTGTGCCTAAAACTTGTTTTGAGGTCGCGGGCTATCGAATGGTACCAAAATTGTAACATTTTGTCACAAAATCTAAAAAGTTATGATAGGACCTCAGAAAATGAGTTGGCAACCTTTTAATAAAAAAGTTATCTGCTGCGTTTTTCCCGGGCTTTGATATTATTATTACTTCAGTTTTGAACAATTAAGCCAATACTCTTGCTTTAATATGAAATTAAATATATAAATTACTTTTTGAAAGTTCTTTGAGCAATTTGACTATGATCAATATTTAGTGGCTTTATTTTCGTTTAAATTATTGATCTTGTTCTCGATTTCTTTTGAAATATACTAGTTGTTTATTTTCGGGGATAAGTAAAACTAGAACCCATTCTACCCCTTGTATGTGATCGTTGTCCTGAAGAGAAAAGACTAGACAAATTAGGCACATATTTTTAAAAGCTTTGTTTTCGACTTATTACTTACCTAATTATACTTTCTCCTCCTTTTTGGCGTCTAAATTTGGTGCCAGATTAACCTTGTCCTTCGTTTTGCTGCCCTTTTTAAATTTTCAGGGTATATTATTGGCAATTCTTTGGGTTTCTTGAGGTGGGGTATATTGTTTGACACGACATCAGAAATAAAATTGTCTGTTTTGTTATCAAATCTTGTAGTGTCCTTAGACTTACAGGTAGGTTTACATATATAAAGAATTATACGATTCGATTATGTATATTACAATTCATTTTGAAATTGTGTAGAGTTAGTTTATTGTTTATGGCCAAGGCGTTTATTATTACTATAGCGCTGTGGGGTTAACTAACATCTGCAAGACGTAAACCCATTAAAGTGTTTTAGGCAGACATCGTAAACATCAAATATCATCATATCACGATTTCCAAAAAAATCCACTGTAGTTTTTCATTTCGTGTCCCTAGACAAAAACAAAACAAAATGGGAATAAGACCATTGGTCTTCTTCGTATTTTGGTAATTGGTAATTTATACTTTTTTTTACAAGTATTTTTTAACATCTGGTAGTTTGTGTGCTAGAGAGGGTATTGAAGTAGTTTCTAGTGGTGAATTGTGTTTTGCTGATCAATGAAATGTCAATTAAGTTATATTTTAAGAACAGTTTTATTTTCTCTTTATGATTGGGAAAGTTATTAGCGTTTCATTGAGCAAGTCTGAGAGTCTTCTTCATTTATTTATTTTATTGGCAAGAATATTCGTCATACTAAGTACCAAACTGTTTTGATGCTTTATTTATTAAAGGGATTTTTAAATTTGGTTAGTATACTAATTACGTTATTATTATTGTTTATGTTTTTAGCTGCTGCTTCAGATTATATATTGTGAGTATGTTATAAGTTGTATATCTTGTATGAATGCGCATATAGCTATTCGGGATATCGTATGTTTCTTTTATTTATTTTGCGTGTTGTTGTTTTCCTGGAGTTTGACGCAAGCAAATAATTAGTTACAATATGAATTCAGAATTCAGTGGTCATGTTGTTGTGATCTCGTCTTATTTCTGAAATTTTATGTTAACGTTTTCTTATTTTTTAGACCTCTTTATTGTTGGTCGCTGGTTATAAATTCACGAAAAACAGATTAGGCTGTTCTTAGTAGTAATAATTGTAAGCCCGAAGTTTATTATATCGTAAATCTTGTGATTAAACACGAGTACCTCTTCTTTCATGTCGTCTATGTTTATTAAGTGATGAAGATATTTTATTACGACTCTATAAGTTAGCTCTTTTTCAGTTATGTGTTTTGGTATATTTGGTTTTTCTTAAAGCATTTAAAGAGCTTTTTTGTTATTTTTTTGACTTTTTGTACAGTATTGTTCATTCTATACCATTTTCTGTATTCGACTCGCTTTTTTGATCTCTATGAACAAGGATTGCTGGAGGTTTGAGTGTATTTGTAATAACAGTGTTTTTCTTAATAGGCATGACTGTATCGTTTGCTAGTAGTGAGCAACGATTACTAGTTTCAGTTATATTCGTATTTGTTTTTTCATGGCTATTTCTGTTAGTACCACTTGTTAATCATTCTTACTGTTGTTTTTGGTTTTGTTCATCTTTGTTTAGAGATGACATTCCTTGTATTTGATAATTTTGTTGGTTTCTGCAGTTAAATTGAGTTTGTGGTTATATTGGTGGGTATTTATTGACTTGGTGTGATATGGATCTGTAGCTTATTGATAAAATTGTTGAATGTTCATATCATTGATTTTTTCTGAACTTGTCCGAAGCAAAAACACAGTTTATAAAATTAACAACACTTTTGGAATAAAATTCTCTATAAAAGTATTTTTAAGAATGTTAGCACGACTAACTAAATAGTAATCGAAGCAAGCAAACAACGCACTATAATAGTTCAAGCTAGTTGAACAATATTCTTATTTGAAAGCTTTTGCACAGGGCAAAATTATTCGTATGCTTATCTCAGACTAGTTTATACGGAATGTTGCTTTATTTGTTTTTTTATTATTAAATCTAAACATCCCATACGTTGTTTATAACATATAAAATAGTTTTGTAAATTAAACTTATAAGAGATCTGAAATTCGTTCTGATTGTTGCAACTGGTGTTTAGTTTACAAAATGTTACATCTGTATAAAGAAATAATTTTCTCAATAAGTAATTTAATTTTTCATTAGTAAGGCAAATAAGAAACTTAGATAAATATTTAGATTTATTCTAAATTTTTCTGAACTATATACAAAGCAATTACTTCTTGTTCTATAAACTATACGAGTAATACAATACATCACGTTTTGTTAAATCTATACAAACGTTATGATACCAAATACAATATGGTACGTTGACAAAGCACAAGAGTCAGTATCAGTTCTTTTTATGAGACTTTTGCATATATAATGCTATGGGATGGGACAACAGAGCTTTTTGATGCTCTAAATGCTGTAGTTAAACAAGTTCTTGTTTACTTTTTATACTTAGTAGCTAATAGTCTTTTTAATTAGTAGACGTTTAATTTAGTTGTTACACAAAATAGTTATTAGCTCATGAAATAAAAAAGTTATTTGATATTTCTCCGTTTTATTTTGAAACACTCATTTTACTGTTATCTACCAGCACTTATAATTGAAATGCTATCTTCGCTGTAGGAATCCAAAACAAAGAAGATTTGAATATTCTCCTTAAAATCAAATCAAATATTTCAATAATAGTCGTTGGGTCGAATACCATAACCATTCTAAATGGTAGCAACAATTATAAATATCGGCCACACCTTAGAAAAAATTTGATAAATCTATTTGTTGCAGGATTTTGGGGCAAACCATAACATTACAGATATTTTAAATGTGGGAGTGTTTTAATGTACTATAAATACCCTTAGAGTTTACAAATGTAATTATTTAGTAAGCAAAATACTATACCCCACAACTGTTCTTCGACAACTCGTAGTAAAAATTGCAGCGTATACCATAAAAGATTAGCAAAACAGGCTCTGATGGCTTGTATTTAACTAGATGAAGACAATAAACAATTTGGTCTAATCCTCTCGGTACGGTTGGCATAATACTGCCTGCTGAGAGGTCACTTAGAAATTCCGGCCTCTTGCGTTTATCTTTGAAAATTATCGCTAGGGGCAACATTTGTTCTCTATTCCATTGATGGCCATTTCGCACCTTACTAAGCAAAAAGCGTTGCCTAAATTTTTATCTACAGTATAAATTTGTATAGTTTAATTTTGAAAATTCCGTAATACCACCGCTGAATTTGTTAAGTAATCATTAACAATATTTTGCGAAATCAAACAAAGCGGGCTTCAAATTCAGTGTTCTTCCCAGTTAACGATCAATACTTCATCTTTTTTATGTGTTAAGAGCTTTGTTTAACTTTTTCTACTAAGTTGTATTAAAATCAGCATACAATTTATGTTATAACATGTAATACAAAAATAATGAAATAGATAAAAATATAAAGAACATTCTAGGAAACACTGAATTGTTATTTTCAAACAAAAATTTGTGTTTAATTTACTAAAACCTCTCACTACTTTTGTTCTTTTTTTAATACTGTTTTTTATTATATGTTATTTTAATATACACTCTGTTTTGTGGAGACATTCAGCAAATGATTTAATAGTTTAAGTACACAATAATAACTGCAAGTCATGTTGGAAACAAACCAGCGAATATTGTCATTAATAAACACTAAAATTCTGTTCTAAATAAATAAAATAGCAATACACTCGTACATTGTTACATGAGCCCATATGGTAAGTCGGAGTGCTTAAGTCTTTAAGCCCAAGCTGTTCGTCATAATTTCTAGTAGAAACTCCATTAGCGCATTTGAATGGATGCTGAGATTATTTTTCGACGACTAAAAACTTACCCAAGTTTAGTTGAATAACATGGTTAGGACAAAGCACCTATCACTAATGTTAAGACTTTGGAGTGAAAGTGTCTTAAAAGATTTGAGTTGCTTGTAGTTTCTTAAAGTTGTCGTTTATTGGTCCAGATATTATTATTGAGACTTAGAGGTATTACGTGGTTTGTGATTAATTACTTGCCAAATTTTGTTGATGTTGTTTTAGCACCTAGCATTATTAGAATATTACATCCAAAAAATATTTATTTACTGGCGTACTACTGATGAGACAAAAAAGGGATCTGTCTGGACTGCATTCAATTTTAGTTGTGTATTTTTCGTATGTCAGTGTCCAAAGTGTGCAAAAACCTCACAAACTTAACGTTTTTTATGTTAACCATTTATAACGTCACCTACTAAACCATACCTTTGCAGTTTGATGTTTTTCAGCCTTTGTTATTTTGTTTTTCCTTTTTTCAGAGATGCTGCTGAAATTTTTTTTGCTACTGTCATTGTTTTATCATAGCTGAATGGTTTTACGGTGTTGTTAATGTCTGTGAACACGTATCTTTGCTTTGTTTTCTATTTAATTTTTTCATTTCCTTTACTTGGGAAATTTTACTTTTCATCTTTTCTAATTTTTAATATTTTTCTTCTAAAACATGCACCTCTTTTTATATGTCTGCTTAGGAGATCAACTTTTTTTTGCTTTGTAACGCAGTTATTAATCATTCCTTTTCAATTATAAATCTAACAATTTTTGTAGAAATTGATTTACTATTGTAGTAGTAGTAAACAATTACTTTACTTAATTAATAATTTTTATTTGATGCAAGATAAAAGATTCTTATCCTCTAGAGTAGTCCAGTCGTTGAGGAGCGGGCTGCGATGCGGGTTCCATTTCCGGAGCTCCCTGATGCCTGGCGGGTGGCCTACACAGTCACTAAAAATAGATGAGTACTCGAACAAACGGTAATAATGTCGGTAGTCTAAGACGCGGTGCTTGCCACATCGACCCGTATCAGAGACGGTGCGCGACGATCGAGCAAAGAAAGCCAATATATAAGAGCCTTAACTTTTCAGCTTACAAATTCATTACAGCTGTAAAAAACATTAGTTAATAAGTAAATTTTAGTTTTAAAAACATTTATTGACATAATTTAAATGGCTCGGGTAATATATTATAAAGTTTAATCATCCAGCAGTTTGTACTATTGCGTGGCGTATATTATGTAGATAAATATTATTGCTATGTTGAGTATTATATTTGTGACGTTGGTTAAATTTTATAAAATTACTAATGATAATATTAAAAACATACAAACTAGACAACGTTAATAGTTTTAATAAAATTAAGGCTTCTTTGTAGTTATTGCTGTAGTTTACGCCTTCCTCTGCAAGGTAAATACACTTTTTAAAGAAGGAACCTGGATTTTGCATTAGAAATGCTTGTAATAAAGGATAAAATATTTATAATAAGCATTTAATAGAATTGTCCTTGACACTTGCGAGCCTACACTTTTTAACAAACAAATGATATTGTTTAGTTTATTCGATTACGTATTGCAATGGGCGACTCAATTTAGTCTGCAATCTATCTGAACCCGTAATAATGTAATAACAACATTGTTTTGTTATTAGGATATGTTCTTTAAACTGAAGGTTCATTATTATTATTATTATTAAATTATACACTATAATGGACCAGCAATAATCTTAAACATAAAGAAATGCAAAATATTAATTAGTTAAATTCCAATAACTTTTTTTCATAACTTTCTTAAAAGTTTTTAAACATATTGTTAATAAGATTTATGGTTTTTATTCGTGCTGTCTTTTTTATAAATAAGAACAGCTACTGTTATTTTTATGCATTCAGGAAAAACACCTTCACACATACTTTATTAATACATAAAGAAATGGCGAAATAATATTAGATATAGGTATATTTTACAATCTATTTCTAATAATTTCATAAAAAGGACAATTTTCAAAGTAAAACTGATTATTATTTACAGTAACCACAATGTTTAAATGACTATTCTTCTGTGGGAATATATCTTGTCAATAAAATAATCATTAAATGTATTTAAAATTATTATAAATTTATTGCAGTTTTTGTCAGTCTTATTACATTTATTGTATTTCCTTATTTGCAGCATTTTACCCTTTTTTTGGAAATCATTGACATATAAGGTGTACTATTAAAATTTATAAACATATTCCCCATTCGTTAGTTATGTAACAAAATTAAAATTACACCCTATTTCAGTGTTTCATAATTTTGTGAAATCATTGACATATAAGGTGTACTATAACATTTATAAACATATTCCCCATTCGTTAGTGTTTTCACAAAATTAAAATCAACACCCTACGTCAGTGTTTCATAAATTCTAGTCAAAATGCTGCAACGGGTCTTATAGTTTCAGTAATAGTTACACTCTGATAATTTTTTATAGGAATTTTAAATAAGAAAGCACTACTATTATCATCCAAGAATGTATGTTGTATAACACATCAAATTTCTCCTTTAAAATTTGCAAATATATTTTCTATACACCTTTGGGTTTATGTTGGTTTTGTTATTTACATAATAGAAACCGCAAGAAAAAAATGCATTACAGATTTTTCAGCATTATTTATCTTGTTGAACGAAACAAACGTTATAATCCCCAAATCATTGATTTTTCTTAAATCATGCAGCCAAAACATTATCCATAGTATTTATAAATGCTACCATTTGGTATTTTATAAACTGCAATTACAATTATATCGTTTGAAGTCAACCAAACAACAATCAACAGTTTCAAAATTTGATTAAAATTTTTATATAACAAATTATCTTTGCCACATATGAACTCACCGCGGTTATCGATGCTGTTAATTTAAAAAGAAGTCATTCCTTTAAAAAAACTAATGTTTGGCAATAACAATTCTCTAATGAATATAAATTGTCAACATTAATATTTTGTAGAAATGCCTGCAAAGCATTAATTATTGCTAACGAAGAGTCAAATGTAAATCTTAGAATAACAGAAATATTTACACATTTAGTGGTATGCATGTAATTTTTAGGAAGCCAAAGCTATCAATAGACTGTATTTGATTTAAAACAGATTAATATTCAATCTGATTATGGAAAACTGATCTTGTTTTGAAAACACAAGGATATAAACCTTTGAGATATTGCGTAGTTACCCACATTACAACAGAAGTTTGAACGTATCCATAATAATGACTAATGGTAGTCCACTAAGCCTCCATGTGACTGAAAGACCAGCATGAGCAAAATTGTCGCAACTGATGAGGTTAATAACTCATTACGTTCTTCTTATGCTGTATATTCGCGAATAAACTATTTATTTCTCTAGATGCGGAATGGCGATTTTAGGTCCTAAATCAAAATTTTGAACGATTCAAGGACTTGTCCAATATAATAGCCCTATGTTCGAGTGATAAAGACAGCAGTAGCTTTCAAAGTTGTCTTGTAGTTGTTATAGCTTGATAGGACAACATATTGGAACGTGTGAGCCATGTTGAAATAGATAAGAACAGATTGACAGCCCAGAAAATTGAACTCTAAGATGAAAAGTTTCTAAGCTGACCAGATAAAATTATCGATAAAATACAACTTTACTGCGTAATGCCATAAGAAAAATGAACAAACTGTTTAAAATAAAGAAGAATATCTGAGCTATTATCTATACATCTACTAATGACCATTCAATATGGTCGTGACATTTGTATATAATAAGAAACATAAAAAACATTACCATTCATTTCGTTGTTGGATCTATTAATGGAGCAATTTATCTTTAGAACCTAAGCAACTCATTCACTTTTAAAAATGCGCTGCAGAAACTCAAGGAACACACACATATAAAAGTTTGTAAATTCTTACGTACTCCGAATAGAGTGTTAGTTTTAATAAAGCAACAATCTTTATGCATAGGTTTAAATGAGCAATTAATGTGCAAAACAGACTTTCAAAAATATTATCCTTGGAAAACTATCTGCAAAATAGGTAGAAAAAGAAGATAATGATTACCAATAAATATATATAAATTAGTGTGCTGCTGCTGCCTGCTATGTCACACAGGTCAAAGTTGTCAAATTCGATGTTGACTATCCGTTTAACTCGATCACCTCCGATTTAATTTCCGGCCCTTGTTTCGGCAATTCAGACCGAGTTTCGTTTGACGGAGAACCCTGATTAGAACAAATCTTTGAGTGTTGACAGGTCAAACTTTAGTTGTCAAAGTTCAACTCTAACTTGATAGCACATGCGTTGTCATGGCAACAGAAATACAATGTCAACAGTACTTTTAATCGTGTTTTATTATTTTTAAAAGCTACTATGCGAATAGAGGTTGTATAGTATCTTGGTCACATTTCGCCAGGACAAGAACACTTCACATCTTGCATTCCCAACACATAATTAATTCCAATTTTTCTCAACGTTTCTATACGTTTCATTAACAATCATTTCGTTTATTAACAGTTGGTTTACCTCAATTTCAGGGGGGTTTCTGTTCGCCATCATGCTTATTGTTCAAACATCGAACCTTTTTTACAACTGTTACGTCAATTTAAGTTTCTTTTTCTGGAAAACTGCTAATAGCCATTGTGACGTTTTTATACAAAGAACTTGGTTCCTTTGTTAACTATTGAGGCTTCTCCTGCCAAGCAACAGTTTGTCTATGAATTCGATCCAGTTTTGTTGTCTTCAATATTTATGCGTGTTTATGTCCGTTTTTAATTTTTTTCAGTTTTACAAAGCCACGTATAAAAAATATTTTAAAAACGGTTAAGAGAAAAAAAAAGACTACCGCAACTCTCGCTCAGAATAATAGACCAAGAAAACTCATCTTGGTGTACCTTCATTTCTTTCTCTCATTCGAAAATTAGCGAAAATTTGCCATTGTACGACGAATTTAAATCAAATATAAAGGATTTCTTGTTGTCCAACAATGCGGTGGAAATATACGTTTTGCATCTAAAACTAAAATCGTTTGAGAAACTTATAAAGCATCTAAGAGGTTTATAAACGTTGAACCACAAATACAAAGCATGTACTTTTGTATTTCTTTTTTTCTTACAGGATCCCAGATGCTTGACATATCAGATAAATGTGAGAACACTGCATACTTTTCGAACAGCAGGTAAAACCCACAGATCTCTGAAGCTTCTGCTTTCTCTAATCAATCTAAATTGTCCTTTATTTTCTGCATCTGCAAAGCATTAACTTTTGCTATCGAAGAGTGAAAAAGTATAATCTTAGAATAACAGAAATTTTTTAACACATTTTTGTATGCATGTAATTTTTTTAGGAAGCCAAAATAGCAATGATGATTTGATTTCAGATTAATATTTTGATTAATGGGGGAAAACTGATCTTTTATTTGCAAATAAAAGGATATAAACCTTTGCATAGCGTAGTTACCGCCACAAGCATTACAACAGCAAAGTTTTGGACGTCTCCAACTTGACTAAGTTTTTCCACTGCTCCATGTGACTGAAAGACCAGCATGAGCAAAATTGTAAAGCAAATTATCATGGTAATATTGTCATTATTCTTTTATGTGTATTTATTTATTGTGAATAAACTTATATTTATTTCTTACGTACGAGTGATGGAATGGAGATTTTAGGTCCTAAATCAAAATTTTGAACGATTCAAGGAAAAGCTTGTCCTATATATTAAGTATTTGAGTGATAAAGACAGCAGAGCTTTCAAATTTGTCTTGGGTAGTTAGTTTTATAGGTTTGATTTATTGGACAACATATTGGAACGTGTGAGCCATGTTGAAATATAGATAAGAACACGATCGACAGCCCAGAAAAATGAAAAACTCTAAGATGAAAAGTTTCTAAGCTGACAGATAAAATTATTGATAAAATACAACTTTACTGCGGTAATGCCATAAGAAAAAATGCAAACAAACTGTTTAAAATAAAGAAGAATATCTGAGCTTTATTTTATCATCTTACATGTGCTGTGTAATATTGACTGGTATAAATATAAGAAGAAACATAAGCAAAAAAAAAACAGTATGATCACAATAAACATTTCTATGCTGCACTCGCTTTTATGGAGGCAATTTATCTTGTATTTCAGAACCTGAGCAACTCTTCACTTTTAAAAAATGCGCCCGTGCAGAAACTCAAAACACAAACGAGAATTTTAACATACTCATATGGGAGCTGGTACCAAAGTTTGTAAGTTCTTTCTACTCTGAAAATAGGGTGGGCAGTTTTAATAAAGGCAACAATTTTTCCTGTAAATTTTGAAAAAATAAGCAATTAATGTGGGCAAAACAGACTTTCAAGAAATATTATCCTTGGAAAAATTTTATCCAAAAAAGGTAGAAAAAGAAGATAATGATTTTACCAATAAATATTATTAAAAATTAAAATATAAACTTTAAGAACCTGAAGAGCAGCAAGGTGGTCCAACTTATTTAGCCTAAAGGCATTAAAATTGTAATGTACGACGGTTGGAGCAAAAGTCACAGCAACTATTTTTTTCAAAGAAAGCCATGTATTGATAGTGCGTGTCGACATCATATGATGACTCCGTGATGTTTTGTAATTACACAGAGAGCAATGTTAAATCAGTTGTGCGAGAATACACAATGCGGGTGGAAAATTTAAAATATACAAGTTAGGACAAGAAATGAATGGAATTTAGAGGAATTTAACAAAAGCATGCGTACATTACGCTCCTCATATTTATTAAGGTAGTTGACAACTTGCCAGTTACTGGTCGCTGGTTCGGTATGGAAGAGCATTATTTCAAGCATTTTGTGTTATTTCTACTACAAAAAATAGATATTTTGATATGCCAACGCTGTTCTAATCGGGTTGCATCCATCCTGCACGGCGTTGACTGCTTTCTGTTCAATTACAGAATATCACAGAGCTGTAATGTATTATGGACACACACTATGAATACACGGCTTCCTTGAGACATATGACATTTTGTAATACCGTCCCTTAGCTTTGAAAAAAATGGTTGCCATGACTTATGTCCCAATCCTCGTACATTATTTCATTTTTGTTAGTTTCTAATGTATATGTTGTATTATTATGTATTTTGTTTCGATTACATAATTATTTATGTTTGTACATGTATTGCATTAAATTATGTGACATACATATTTTATTGTATATCGCACCTTTACTCAAATATTTATTATTTATTAAACTATTTTAAACTGAGCATAAAAATAAAAATTTAAGAAAAGAAGCAAGTAGAATTATTGTGGTTGGACTGCTTCCTCCGAGTCGTCTGGGTGGAAACTTAAAATTTTGACCGGATCTACATCAAAACACATGGTATACATCAAAATAACCACAAGTAAATAAAGGATTTTTTAAGCTAAGAAATAAATTGTTTTTTGCCAGAGACCTTGAACACTTTTTACGGTCACTTTTGATCAATTTGATATTTCGATATAAATTGTTCTAAAAAGTTAATATACCTTTTTGAAGCCTTACTTTCAATAACATGGGTGGTTTCGTTTTCAGCCTTTGAAAAAATCTGTTAAAATCCTTTTTAGTTGCATACCATTTACTACAACACTAAAAATTATCAAAATTAAAATCCTTTATCATCAAGAAAGCAATGAAAATTTGTACAAAGGTAAATAACACGAAATATGCTTTTAACTATTAATAATTGGTGTAATAATACCTATTTACACATACTCAGGCGTAATAAATAAAAAAAGACATGCCCAAATTTTAATTAGATAAAATACTAAAATCAAACAAATATTTTTAAATATTTGTAAAAATCAATTATTTCTGCATTTAGACGTACTTATTATAATAACAAACAAAGAAGAATAATTAAATCAGCACCTAGCCCGCGGAAAATATTAAAAAATCTAATTATGCATATGTATTTAATACATGCTAGATTACTCTTGGGTAATTTTTTAGGATCTACTAATTATATATTTTGTCATCTACAATGTTTGTTTGGTACAATTTTTGGTAAGCTTTACCACGTTTGTCCTCCTTAGACTGTACTCTTTGATCTGGTACATTTTGCCGCCAAAGCTTATTCTGCCCCATAAACTTGTAGAATGCAGTAGCAGAGACAAAGAAATTTAATTAGCAGGGAGCATGTTGCTCGGTTGTAATTAAATACGGCTATACGTTAATCAAACCTTTAATGAGAAGTCAAAAAGAGTTATGACCCGAAGTGCTGAATATGCAGCAGGAGAAACCTCGTTTTTAGTTTTTGGCGCGACTTCACACGGACAACTCATATTTCCGATGCCTACAAGGATTGCGTGACAATATTAATGTGGCAATTACAGCCCGAGAAATTATAGGAGCAGCAGTTGCTCTGGCCATGTATGGAAGCTCCAGATATACAATCTGATAACGGGGGCTGGTCGGCGGCCTCGCCATAAATTGCCGCTTAATTATCGCCGGGAAAAACTGGAAATTCAATAGCACCTCCTCGCAATGCGAGCGAAATTAATAACAAAAGGTAAACAAGCGTAAGTGATAATGAAGCGATCGGGGCCCGCGCCAGCGTGATTTACGGCGCATCGATCCGGCGGCCCGGCACGCCGTAATTTCGTAACAAGATATTTGTTTGTACACAAGATAAGGAGTCGTTAGTTTGCAGAAGCATTAGAGCGCCATCGCATTTCCGATGCGGCCAATCGCGGGACGCGCGATGTGGGAATCGCAGCAGTCTGTGACAGCGCCCCCACTAATGAGCTCCCCGGGGGAGCCCCGCTATGAAATATTCACCGCGCGCTCCATTATCCTCCACTTGCTGCTACCTATGATGGATTCGCCCAAGACGAAATAGAGCTGGAAGAAAAACGACATGTGTTGCGTGAATTATTTAGGGATTATTTTCGTCGGCGCGGAGCTTCTTTTATTAAAAATTCAGGGGCGGCGCCGACGGGAGCTGATTTTAGCCTACGCCACTTTTACGTTCCAAGATTGAAAACACTAAGTAATGACGGCTGATTGTTTTCTTATATTTACCTTTTATGATTTATCGGATAATAAGTTGATTATACGAACAAGAAAGTTTGCTTGATTTATAAATTGTTAATGAGTACACTATGAGTAGTGAAAGCGAAAAGATGTGCTGCACGGAGATTGCCGTAAGCTATCATCAAACAGATAGGGCCTTTTGTTAAATATAATAACATTATAATGCTTATTTTAAGGATATACATAAATAAAACTTTTGCTTTGGTAGAATATGCAAAACACTAATCAAAATATGTACTTATCACACCAGCAAGTTTCATACTCAACTGCCCAAAAAGCATGGGTTTCAATAACACATTTATGCTATTTACTCAAACCAACACATCCATGCCTGTGGAACGCAAAATCATTATGCAACATTTTCCTAACCAAACCGCAAGCAGCGAGAAAATAATTATCAACGATGAAAAACCTAAAACCAGACACATGAATAGCAGCAAGTCAAAAAACGTAAAATAAGCAACTTAGAGCCTGAAACGCGTCTACAACTACAAGGCTCAATCAACAAACCAGAGACAACTCAATAACTAATAAGCGGCGTTAGTATGCAGGAAGTACCAAAACCTCCCCTAATATTTATATATGGTGTTACTAATTTCGAACAAATTTTGAAAAGTTTCACCAATATTGTAGAAAGGGAACAATATAACACAAAAGCTCTAGCAAACCACACAATAAATATATATCTGCATACGGTTGCTTCACACTGAAAAGTTATATCACACCCCAATAGTAAATGAGTCAGTCATTACACGTATCAGTTAAATGAAAGCAAGACCTACAGGGTAGTTATTATAAATATGCATCATACTGAAAATACCGAAGACATCAAATCAGAATTAAAGAAACAAATTTATGTTGTACGCACCATCATTAACATAAGACATAGAGTAAGCAAAGAACCATTGCTGACATTCTTTGTTTTTTTTAGAACCTGCTGCAAATAAAAAAATATATAAAATTAAGTACTTAAACTACCAACAGGTACTGGAAGAACCATTGCAAAAGAAGAATGGGATCATACATTGCATGATGTGCCAAATGTACGGACTTAGTAAAAAGTACTGCACAAGGTCTTATCTATGCGTCAAATGCGGAGAAGAACAAAAACAAAACACCTCACGGTGTTGGGTTTTTGTTCTACTCCTTAAAGGTGTCTCTTTCTCATCCGTGCTTCTGTCATGGTTTTCCCTCTTTTGCTTATCTATAACTGCAACTTAACAGAGAAAATTGGAATACACTCAGCCAAAATCTGATCACTGCTAGACAAAGCAATAAAACTTATTTCAATATTGTGGCTGGTGAGGAGCAAACTATTCAAAGTCAAGGCAGTAACAGTAACGAAATCTCAATTCTCATCTAGATTTGAATTAATTTATAAATCAAAACAGCCTGATGTTAATTTTATATACACAGTTAATTAAAAAATCTTATTAATTTAGTCTCTAGGACTAGCAATGTGGATCAAAAATGAGCTAGCACAAAACGGTTATTAATTGAGAAATTTCTTAAGGGGGGACATACCTTAGCCGGAATAAAAAATTGACACTCAGAAAACTCACTTTACCGACATCAGCTATATCACACCAATTATCTTTATAACTCACCTCCTGTTCTTTTTGCAATTATCATTAACAGCAAATTGCTCCACTACACTAAACTGAGAAAGAAATCGACGTAGCAGTACAGCATTTAACAAACAACACACAAGAAGCTGCTTGCCTAACGCCATTATTGAGTCCTGATGAAAACATAATAGTTGATAATTATTCTTTGCACATCCAAACAAAAATAATTAAGAAAAAGAGAGAGAGTAATTCGACAGCAAACAAAAAATCATCTAGACAAAAATAGGATGAACAGGTCAACTAGGGAGTTGAAAAATATGTTAAGCAAATATAAAAATGAAATAATTAGTTATTACCTTATCCTCTTCTTCATGGAATAATTACTCACGTTAAAAAGCAACAAAATGGATAAAAAATCCTATCCTACCTATTGGGAAAACAGAAATACATCAGCCACAGCTTTCACTAGTATCTCCAGAAAAGAAAAGAAATTTGAATTATCTAGATACTCTACTACAACATTGTTTAACAATTCAGCTGTTTACACCTGAAGAAATTAAAAAGATCGACAACAAAAAGGCCAAGTTACGACCTCATTACCACCAACCCCGTAAGAAACTATCTATAAAGGCAATAATGGCAGTAACACAATTTTTCCCAAGTTAGTGAAAGTTTAGACAAATTATTTTAATTCAGAAACCAGGCAAACCAGCGCATGAGGTTACTTCGTGTAGAAACTATAATATTATTTGCGGTGTTATTTAAACTACTGGAAGACTAATGTCCATGATAGAAAATCTCAAACTGATCTTACGGCATCAGTTTGGTTTTAGACAGACACAATCGAACAAGTTCTTATGAACTTGGAGAACGTGATTGAGCAACATCTGTTTTCTATTTTCAAGCACTTGACGAAGCTTGGCATCCTGGCTTATTATTCAAAATCAAACAATCCTTGTTCCATCAGCATTACTTGTTATTTAAATCATACCTAAGTTAAATGTATTATCAGGTGTAATACGAAGGCAGACCAATTTAGCCTACAACTGGTTAATGCGGGCGTGATACAAGATAGCGTACTAGGGCCAACTCTGTTCCAAATTTTTACAGTGGACCTACCACATAATACAGTTACAGCTACCTTCGCAGATGACTTCGCATTACTAGCTTCTTCTACAGGTCCTCTCCTTGCAGCATTTAACCTTTGAATTGTTTTGACAAATTACAAAAATGGACATAAATGACATCAAAATTAACGAGCAGAAATTTATGGCAACATTTACTACAAAGCACAATGGGCGGATATATAAATTAATGTTACCTCTTGTGTAGGCATATGGAGTTGAGTTCTGGGGATCTGCTGCAAAAACAAATATTAAAATTATACAAACGTTTCAAAGTAAAACTTTCACACTATAACGAAGTTAAAGTGGTATATCAGTAATAAAACCTCAAGTTTCCATAAGTTTGAGAAGGTATGCAACTAATTACGTAGACAAACTACACCACCATTCCAGTAAATGAGTGCATATTTTGTTGAACGATGTAAACTATACTAGCCAATAGAAAAACAAAAAACATTAGATCTTATTGATTAGTCATTGTAATTCAGGGGTTTATCACTGAACGAGTTCCTCCTCTCATGTTATTTCCTTCTATGTCGTCACATTTGCTTATTAGCCTTATGGCTATTTGTAAACATTGCATTAAATAAGAATTTAAAAAATACTGCAAGTAATGACAAAAAATAAAAGTATTTAAAATATCTCGACAAATACGAAACAGGAATGGTAAAAAAATCAAAAAACGGAAAATAACCAACTCTAATACAATCTTTAATCGTCAACAACCCATTCCTACGAGCATATCAAACAGATACGAGATCCTCTCACAAACTCAACCCGAAAACGCTTGTCAAGAGCAAACACCTAATAATAATGAAAGTCCTAGAATGGCGAAGCCACCGCCTATTTATATCCATGGAGTAAACAATTATAATGAAATGATTAGAAATATTACTAAAATCCTGGAAAAAGAGCAATACCACACAACAACTTTACAAAACGATACAATTAAAATAAACACCAACACAATAGACTCATACAGAAAACTCACCAAACACCTTAAAGATGCAAATATATTGCATCACACCTACCAATTAAAAGAAGAACGCGCATACAGGATAGCCATTCGAAATCTTCACCACTCCATACCAGTTTCAGAAATAACAAAAGAATTTGAGAATCTTGGTCACACAGTACGCAATATTATTAACATACGTCACAGAGTAACCAAACAACCATTGTCACTGTTCATGGTAGACCTAGAACCTAAAGAAAATAATAAGTCCATCTTCAACGTTCAACATCTAAGTAATATGAATATCACGGTTGAACCCCCCAGGAAGACACAAACCATACCTCAGTGCACCCGCTGTCAAGAGTATGGCCATACGAAAACTTACTGTAATAAAACATTTGTCTGTGCCAAATGTAGCGGTAACCACGAAACCCAGTCCTGCAAAAAAAACCAATACTCCAGCCACTTGTGCCTTATGTAATGGACAACACCCAGCCAATTACAAGGGATGTTCAATATATCAAGACATCAAAAGAGCCAAAAACCCAACACTCAGAGGAATCACAAACAAATCCAGAACGTACAGGTTACCACCAAATATATCCGAATTCCCACCACTTCCTAAACAAAACGCCAAACAAAATACAGAAGCTATGCATCATCCTTACCACAGACCTCTCTCCCTGAAACCACCCGACAAAAGACCCCCCATTCATACCTTCAATGAACAGCAGAATAACATCAACCAATTATTCTCTAGCTTTCTAACGGAATTTAAAGCAATGTTTTCGCAGCTTATCAGCCAAAACAGCATGGTTTTAAACATGCTTTCCACTGTTATAAACAAATTAGCTTAAAAATGGCCAACCACCTCCGTATAGTTCTCTGGAACGCCAATGGCTTATCAAACCATATACCTGAGATCAACTGTTTTCTGCAATTACAGGATATAGATGTGTTACTCGTCTCCGAAACCCACGCAACAGCCAAAACAGTTATTAAAATTCCGCACTGTTCCGTATACCTTTCCTACCACCCTGATGGCACAGCACATGGTGGATCAGCGGTAATTATCAAAAACTCAATCTCCCACCATGAATGGAACTCCTTTCAAACCGACAAAAATTCAAAGCTCTAGTATAAAGATTCAAGTCCTACCCTACCCATTGATCATAGCAGCAGTATACAGTCCACCACGATATGCTATCTCAACTGAAGAACACGTAGATCTGCTAAAATCCCTTGACGCGAGGTTCCTCGTTGGAGGAGATTGGAACGCCAAGAATGTGGCCTGGGCTCAAGACTAACCAATTCGAAAGGGCGTAACCTACTCAGAGCAATACAAAATCATAACTGCAACTGCAAAATCTCCGAATTAGTAGACTTCGCTATTTCCCGCGGCATAGCAAACACATACACCAAAGTGGAATCTAACTATGGCCTGTCCTCAGATCATACTCCCATTCTAATTACCGTAAGCACATTCATTATTACCAGAGAACCATCCCCAAAACTCTGCAACAAAAACACCAACTGGGGCCCCTTCAAAAACACACTGGATCACGAATCCAAATTAAGGACGCCTATGACCTAGACGAAGCAACCCAATATTTAATTACAATGATACAAAATGCGGCATGGCAAGCAACATTCAGTGAAACAAACACCTGCTCAGCAGATATAAATATCCCTTGTCATATAAGGCACCTCGTCTCAAAAAAACGCAAGGCACGAAAAAAATGGCAACGAACTAAACAAAAGCCAGACAAGACCATATATAATAGACTTACTCATCAACTCCACACTGAACTACTAAAGCCCGGAACGATACCTTTCAGCATTACATCACAAATCTTTCACCTATTGATCATACGATATGGAAGGCAACAAAAAAATTTAAAAGGCCAATAGCACCGATACCTCCAATCAAAAAGTCCGATGATACATGGGCCAGATCAGACAAGGAAAAAGCTGATTCATTCGCAGACCATCTTGCTACTGTATTCTCATCGCCACAACCGGTAGGAAACAACGATGACACCGACATTTTCGCATTCCTTGACGCGCCCTGCCAAATGTCCTTACCTCTGAGACCATTCTCACCAGCCGAAGTAAGACAGCAAATTAAATTAGCAAACCCACGTAAAGCACCTGGTTACGACCTAATCGTAGGAGATGTATTGCAAAACCTCCCCAGAAAAGCCCTAGTGTTACTTACAACCATCTACAACAGCATTCTACGACTCTGCCACTTCCCCACTCAGTGGAAACTAGCTATAATCATTACCCTTATTAAACCTGGCAAACCTCCTACGCAACCCTCCTCCTACAGACCCATCAGCATTTTACCACTCATGTCAAAAATATTCGAAAAACTGCTCCTCACGAGAATCCATGAAACTGTCGACCTACATGAAATTCTCCCAAACTACCAGTTTGGCTTCCGGCAGCATCATTCTACTATCTACCAAAGGCACCAAATAGTTAACAGCATTATGAAGACTCTAGAAACCAAGCGCGTCTGCATAACTGAATGCCTAGACATAAAACAGGCTTTCGACAAAGTATGGCACACGGGTCTGTTATACAAAATAAAACTCTATTTTTCAAATCAGCTGTACCTCATACTAAAATAATATCTAACCCAGAGGACTTTCCAAGTTAAA
The DNA here is from genome assembly GCA_036346155.1 of Sinelater perroti. Taxonomy (NCBI): domain Eukaryota; kingdom Metazoa; phylum Arthropoda; class Insecta; order Coleoptera; family Elateridae; genus Sinelater; species Sinelater perroti. The sequence continues at coordinate 10,413,665 of JARFIY010000024.1, forward strand.
GTAAATAACACAACTTCCGAATACCACGAAATTACATCTGGAGTACCGCAAGGTAGCGTACTGGGACGGCTGCTGTATTTCCTATATACTTCCGACACGCCTACAACTGACGATACTGTACCTGCAATGTTCGCCGATGATACAGCTATCCTCTCAATAGACGAAAACCCAATAACTGCAGCAGCCCATCTACAAACACACTTAGACATCTTGCAAAACTGGTTCAACAAATGGAGAATTACAGTCAATAGCGACAAATCCTCACAAATCACTTTCACAAATAGACGTATTGTAAGCCCACTAAACAACATCAACAATACTCCGATGCCTCAGAAGACGGACATCAAATATCTTGGACTACACCTAGATCATAAGCTCACCTGGAGCACTCACATCAAAGCCAAACGAAAACAAATAGACCTTAAAATTAAACAAATGCACTGGCTTCTTGACAGACGCTCCAAATTCTCTCTTATACAAAAGCATCATAAAAACCCATCTGGACATACGGTATACAGTTGTGGGGATGCGCTAAAGCCTCCTACACAAAGATCCTGCAACGAAGCCAATCAAAAATCCTTCGCAAAATAGCCAACGCCCCATGGTACATCTCTAACGAAACCCTTCACACAGACCTAGGAATTCCATACGTAGCTGCAGAGATACAGAAACTTGCTCGAACATACACGAACCACCTGGCAGGACATAAAAACCAGCTAATAGAACAGCTCTCTAACCAGCCAACCATCACCAGACGATTAAAACGAAATTGGCCACAAGACCTTCCAGTGTAACTACCCAGAATAACTTAGTGTTTAGCCTACGGGGATTAAGGCGCTGGCCGGATCTCCCCAATAACATGTTATAAAATTATAAATTAGAAATAATTTACTTATTACTCGTGTGAGAGTAGATTGTAAATAAGCAACAAATTATAATAAAAAAATTTTTAAATAATATATGTGATATTTATATTTACAAATTCAATTCTATGATTTTTTATGTTTTATAACGTAAACCTTAGTTTCAACGAACTTCCTCAAAAAATTAGTGATAAAAAGTCCAAACCAAATGTTTACCTTTTTTTTAATCAAAATTAACCTCTTTACTACAAAATACTTTAGAATAATCATAGTTACAAAAATTAGCCACCAATAATAATCTACATTTGTTTTTAAATATAAAACGATAATTTTAAGATGATTACTATTTTTATCAATGGTAAATAGTGAAAACGTTTAACTTAAATAGAAATTCTTTATTCTTATTTGGAAACTCTGCATCTTTGCCAAGTAGCACACACAAAATTCTACTCTTTAGTTAACATCATCTTTATTGAAGATGCTGATTATTTGAAAACTAGAACGTTAACGCTGGACACAAAGGGTTTTTCAACAGCTCTGCTGATTTTGAAAAACTGTAGACAATATTTAGAAACAATTTTTGCAAATGTTTTAAATGGTTTTATCTACTTTTCTATACATTAATTAACTCCATTTTAAAGTGTCTTTTCATTTCAACTACGTTTCTTTACTTGCAATGATATTTTGAAATAAAGTGTTCACTATACTTTAAATTGGTTGCACGCGAAAAAAACCATTTTCAGTAACGCGATAATAAAATTAAGTATATATGATGGTAATTCTAAAAATAGGTTTTAGAAAAAGAAAAAAGTTAATTTTAAAAATTGATAAATTATTTTAAAGCTTGAATATTCCTATATTTAATAGTATGTCAGTTCGGTTTGAGCGTTTAAAGAGTGCATGCGTTTGGATGTGCGCTGCGTTATCACGCTGTGAACGTTGGAACTGCGATTAGAAATTGGCCTTTTGTGCAGATAAGTACAAATACATACACGGATCTACACAAAATTTTATTTGTAGGTTGTTGCTGTTCGTGGCTACTAAGTAAACTCAAATTGCTGGATGGTTGAGGATGGAATCAAGTCAGGCAATCCAGCCCGCCGGCCCTCACGGTGGAGCAGTGGCAACAAATTTGAATTCAAACACAATCTTAAATCCTAATCCCATATCAAATTATCTCCATTACGGAAATCAGTATCAACAGCAACAAATATTGCAAGTACCCAATACATTTATTCAACCAAATTATGTTTTAAATAATGGAAACTCGTTGGCAGGTTCTCCCGCATTTGTGCAAAATACAAATCCCCAGATTATCAATCCATATCAAACACAAATGCAACATTTCTCAACTTCCACCCACACTACTTCACCTTCCGTATGTACTGAACTGCAATCAGATTCGGAATTTGAAACACTCGCAAATGAAATTTCTTGGCAAGAAGTAAGAAAAAATGAGAAAAGAAAGATATCACAAAATAAACCCAACGAAAATCATATTGTAACAAAGGCTGACGTTCATGTTACAAACAAATATGCACCACTAGCTTCACAAGAAGATGATGTGGAAATGATACAAAATCAAAACCACCTCCTGTCTTTATCCACGGCGTTAAAAATTTCCCGGAAATGCTTAAAAATCTCAACCTTGTCATTTCGGAAACAAAATATGACTGCAAAGCGATTGTAGATAATTATGTTAAAGTAAACGTTAAAACAACTGACTCATACCGCACAGTAATAGAACACCTGCAAACAAAAAATATAGTCTATCACACCTATCAGTTGAAAGAAAATCGAGCGTATAGAGTCGTCATACGTAATCTTTATCACTCGGTTCCCATTGAGAATATAAAGACAGAACTAACCGAAAAAGGTTTTAACATTAGGAACATCTACAATATCAGAAATAGAAGCACTAAAGATCCATTGCCCCTATTTTTGTTGACTCAAATACCTACACCATACATGTATTAGCGTAGAACCTCCAAGGAGAAAAGCAGATTAGTTCAGTGCTCACGTTGTCAGTTGTCAATCACACGAAAGCCTACTGTAATAAACCTTATGCATGCGTTAAATGCGGAGGTGCCCACAATACCGCCATTTGTACTAAAAGCAACACAACTCCAGTGTGTTTTATGTGAAGGTCCGCATATGGCAAATTACAAAGGATTCGCCGTCTATAGAGAACTGCAAAAGAAATAGCAACCTGTAAGATTTCCATCACATACTGAAATCATCAGAAAAACTGTAGCTCCAACCTTAAATCAAAGTCAATTCCCATCCCTCTCTAATCAAATTCCTTCATATAATTCTCTCATTAAATAAATTGTATTGATATAATGCTTATCTCAGAATCTCATTACACAACAAGGACACATGTAAAAATCCTAACATATTTAATTTATCATTCAGAGCATCCCGATGGAACAGCCCAGGGTGGTACTGCAATCTTAATAAAGGAAAACATAATGCACCATGAACTACCACAATTTAAAACAGATCGCATTCAAGCTACAACCATTCAAGTCAATAAGTTGCCACGACCATTGGTTATATCAGCGGTATACTGTCCGCCAAAGCACAAGATTAATAGCATTCAATTCTATCAGTTTCTGCATACACTTGGATCATCGTTTATAGCGGGTGGTGACTTCAATTCTAATCATACCATTGGGGTTCGCGATTGGTTACTCCCAAAGAAAGGCAACTTTATGAATGCATAAGTAAAAACAACTTTGGATTTTTCTCCTCAGGGGAACCCACTTATTGGCCAACCGACCCCAATAAAGTACCCGATTTGCTGGATTTCTGCGTCACTAACGTTATTTCACCAAATTATACCACTGTAGAATCAAATTATGATCTCTCTTCAGATCATTCACCCATTATTGTGACGATTAGTTCTTCGGTAATTATAAAACAACGTAGTAGTATGTTATATAATAAATACACAAATTGGGAAACCTTTAGAAACTACATAAACGTTAACCTAAATATTAAAATAAAATAACCAGATGAATTAGATAGAGCTAAAAATTATTTAACTGAAATCATTCAAGAAGCGGTTGAGTATTCCACCCCCCAAATAGAACAGAACAAAAATATAATTAACATTCCCATTTAAATCAAGAAATTAATAGCAGAAAAAAGGAGAGCAAGATCTACTTGGCAAAGAACACGTAACGCAACAGATAGAAACAACAGATTAACAAACAACTTAAAAGCTAAGTTAAAGGAATTCCGGAATGATAAATTTAATGCATATATTTCTACGCTATCTAAAAATGACTACACAATTTCGCGAGCAACTAAAGGATTTAAAAGACCGCAAACTACAATCCCTCCAATTCGAACTGAAACAAGAGAATGGGGCAGTTCTGACGAAGAGAAAGTTAACACATTTGCACATCATTTTAAAAAATCTTTACTCCTCACTCTACAGACACAAATAAAGAAATTTAGGACTACCTCGACTTAGCGCTACAGCTTAGCCTTCCAATTTCACCTATTTCGACGCATGAAATCAAAAAAGAAATAAATAAGCTAGCAAAAATTAAAGCACCGGGAGCCGAAAGTATTGAAAGAGGTTCCCAAAAAGGGTTAATTCTAATTACTACAATATTTAATTTGGTATTCCGCCTGTCCTACTGGCCCAAAAAATTTAAAATGGCAGCAATAATATTATTGTTGAAACCTGGAAAGCCATCGAATAAAGTCTCATCTTACCGACCTATGAGTATTCTGCCAATTTTATCCAAACTGCTAGAAAAACTTCTGCTCCAAGAATACGCGCAGAACATAAAGAATAAAATTGGATACCTGGCCATCAATTTGGATTTCGTCATGAACATTCGACCGTTCAACAGTCTTATCGCATAATAGGCAAAATAAATAAAATTATTGAAAAAAAATATTGTTCAGCACTATTTCTTAATATTGTTCAAGCGTTGTTGTTCAAGGTGTGGCACAGAAAACTTTTATTTAAAGTCAAAACAGTACTGTCCCACAAATACTCCCTGCTCCTGCAATCCTACCTAACAGAGCATAGTTTCCATGTTCGTCATGGTAATTCAACGTCAAATCCCTGCAGTATCAATTCAGGCGTTCCTCAGGAAAGCGTGCTAGGTCCCATACTATATATACTGTACACTGCTGATATAGCCAAGATGAAAGATACATTAATTGAAACCTTCGCAGATGACACGGCCATATTAGCAATTGACAACGACCCCGTGGTAGCCAGCCAATTGCTTCAGGGATATATCTACTTACTTGAAGATTGGCTAAAAAATGGAAAATTAAAGTAACAGCAAACGTAATATTCACATTAAGACGTCAACAATGCCCCCAGATCACAATAAATAACTCATCGGTACCACAAGTCACAGATATCAAATATCTAGGGATGCACTTAGATTCCAGGCTAACTTGGAAGACACATATAATTAAAAAAGGAAGGAAATGGATTTGAAAGTCAAGAAAATGTATTGGTTATTAGGCAGGAAAACACCATTGTCCTCATTTATAAGGCAATTATAAAACGGGTGTGGACCTATAGTATAGAGCTGTGGGGATGCTCATGCAAATCAAACATCAACATTATTCAACGCTTTCAATCAAAAACACTATGTGCTATCGTTAACGCCCCCTGGTTCGTATCCAACCAGACAATTCCTACAGACCTAAACATACCCTTTGTAACAGAGGTCATAGAGAAAATGGCAACCAAACATCAAAACAAACTGATATCACATCAAAATGTCAACGTCCAACCACTACTAGAAGCCAGGCAATCTAAACGACTAAAAAGAAACGGGCCGTGAGATTTAACAGCACCATCTCATTAATTATTGTAAATTAGGTTAATTATAACTTAACAGCTCAGATTAATGTACATATGTAATATATTATCTATAATTATTTTGTCAAACAATGTATTGTAATAAAAGAGCAAACACCATTGGGTGCCACACCCTTCACATGTCAACACAAGTCCTACAATTAGCTCATAGAACAAATTTAATGTAAACTGTTCTGATTGCTAATAAATTACCATAATAAAAAAAATAGTATGTCATACAAGCTCGTCGCTATGTCGCCGAGGAAGCCCGCCTCTTTCACCTTGTCATCGTCGCTGAAGTGCATTCCGGCCAAACGTTCGTTCAACTTAGGGAACAAGTGGTAGTCACTAGAAGTCAAATCCGGACTATAGGGTGAGTGGGTAGTTATGTCCCATCCAAACTGTTGCAGGAAAGTCAACGCGTTGCTGTTGGTGATCATCTTGCGCACACTTCAGATATTTCGACTTTTCGGTCAAAGTCCTATAAATGATACATCGAGAAACTTCAAGAACCAAAATGTAGAAATCGTTGAGAAAAATCCTCCGATCTTTAAGCATGATTTTTTAACCTTCGCGACTATCTCGTTGGGAACTGACGGTCTCTTTGCCGTGAATTTTCATGCGACCACCTGTAAACTCTGTACACCAGTTGCGGACGTTTTTGACATTCATGCACGACTCTCCGTACACTTTCGTCAATTGAAGATAAATTTTGATTGGTTTAACGCCTTTTGCGTTAAAAATCCGAATAACTTTTCCATAAATGAGTTTAATTTAGCAACTATACTGATATCTAATGTTCTTTTTAGCTATAAAATCATAGCAGATTTGTTGACATAAACCCTTTCTTCAAATAGCCCAAAAGAAAAAACTTTAATAGGGTTAGATCGCAAGACCACGGTTGCCATTCAATTCCAACCCTCTGCGAAATCATACGACCAGGAAATTGGGTTTGAAGTAAAGTGAGTTTTGTCATACTGTGTGACATGTGTTTTATTGAAAAAAAGTTGTTTAACATCTCCCGATAACGTACACCATTGACAGTAATACCGCTTTGTCTTCCGCGAATGTTTCCTTCAACCTACAATGCACACCAAAAACTGCATTTTTGTAGATATATTGGTTTCTCGTAAATAGTACCTGAATGTTGGCGCTTCATAGACTCACTTAAAGAAAAATAAGCTTCATCGTTTAATGAGATTAAAAAAACATCACCAGCTACTATTTCTCTAAAACTCAGTTTATAAATGTACGGCGTTTTCGGTGGTCATTGGTAGACTTTGCCATGTGTTTGAATAGCAACTATACAAATGCAAACTTCCAAAATTCATACAACGCAAATGCACTCAATTCAAATCCTAAAATTCAGTTTGGATTACTCTCTATATATTAGAGTTCATTATCAAATAAACAAAAACTGTTTAAAAAGGTAGTTTGACGATCAAAAATATTTTCATATTTCTGAAATCAGTACGGAGCATAATAAAAATATTTATAATAAATCTAGATTTAATTATGCTTTACTTAGAATAAATTAATTCATCTGTCTTCTACAAAAATATATTGTGAACAAATATGAGCCATCATCATATAAATACTGGCACTACTACCGTCTAAGTGAAAGAAACTTCTACAACAAAATGAAAAGAGAGGAAATAGATTATAAACAAATAATCTCAAAAGTTAATTTAATTTGAGAATTATATAATTAAATTTATTAATTTTTAAAAATGCGCAAGAGTAGATGAGTTTGAGGGAGTAAAAGTTCAATAAAACTTCGCTAACACGACTACTGTTAAGCTTATGCAGATAGGTTTTTTCAGAAACAGCTATTGTACAGAAAATAAAGGTAAAACATTAAAAGGAAATTAAAATTGCAAATATTTTATTAAATTAAGTGAAATTATTATTTGATAGTTATATTGGAAACTATTTTTATTAAATTCAGGTATTTATCAGTAGAATAGTATAAAAAAATTAAGGAAATTGCCCACTTAATAAATATTTGTAAACACTAGAGAAAATTAATATGCAACTTTTGTAAAATATGCATATGAAGCCCTGATCGACAAAGTAAAGGATTTAGAGACATGTTTATTTTAAATCGCTTGCTAAATTATTTATTTAAATGTATTGAAGAGGATTGTTAAAATAGAACTAAAAGCAAATGCACAAGAAGTTTTAACTAAAGGCAAACTGGGAATAATTCTAAAAGCTTAAAAATACTAATGTAAACAGAACATTCTAGAAGATTAAGTCTCCTGCTACAATAATGTTAGTGTTAACAATGATAGCGTTGGTAATGTAAGTGTTAACAATCCAAAGAATGCGATTTACGCATAAGTATCCGCAATGATATTAATGACGATAGTGAGGGTAATATTCAGTGATAAAATATTTCCAAGCTGCTAACGACATAAACATTTTTTTTATTGAATTCGTGTACATTAGCAATCAGAATTAATTACAATAAATTCTATGAACTAATTGCGTGAAGTTTGGAATAGATTTGAAGAGAGGTGCACCCAGTGGTGCAGTCTCGTTACCTCCATTTGAAGGCTTAGGGGATGGTGTAAATGATTTCTTTATTCTGTCAAGTCCCATGGCCACTTCCGTTTAAGTCGTCTCATTACTGGCTGCTGTGTTAGCGGTGTAATCTCGTTATTAGTGTGTCCCACTAGCCGAGCATGGTGGCTTGTAGCCCGTTGTCTGATTATGTCCCGCACATATTGTACGTTGGAGTCAAAGTGGAGGATACGGTTTGAAACATACCAGGGAGCATTGAATATACTTCTTAATGTCTTAGACTGGAAACGTTGTATTATGTCAATTGAGTAGCTGGCGCAACCCCAGAGTTCACAGCCATATGTCCATATTGTATGATAGATGTCCGTATGATAGATTTGTACACCAGTAATTTGTTTTCTTCCTACGAGCCAATACATTTTTTTAATTTTGATGTCCATTTCTTTGCGTTTTTTTATTATATGTGGTTTCCACGTTAATCTTGTGTCCATATGGAGACCTAAGTATCTAATTGCATTTGCTTGCGGGATGGGTACGTTATTCAAGCTTACAGGTGGGCATTGTGATCGTCTTGTGGTAAATGTTATATGATTGGACTTCGTCTCATTGACCTTAATTCTCCATTTTTCCAGCCAAGCCTCTATTGTACTTAGTGCCTCTTGCAAGATATTAGTTGTGATTTGTGGATCTTCATGACATGCCAGGATTGCAGTGTCATCTGCAAATGTCCCCAATGTTATGGTTGGTGTCGTCGGTATATCTGCAGTAAAATCAGATATAAGAGTGGCCCCAACACACTTCCTTGGGGAACACCAGCCGTGATTGGATACAGTTGTGAATATTCCATACCAACTTTGGTTTGAAAGTGTCGATTAGTTAGATAAGATTTAAGCAGAAGATAGTATTGATGTGGAAAGATGTGTTTAATTTTTAATAGTAGCCCATTGTGCCAAACACGGTCAAACGCTTGCCGCACATCTAAAAATACAGCAGAGCAATATTTCTTACTATGAAATGATTGCTGAATAATATTGGTTATTCGGTGGCATTGCTCTATGGCCGAGTGTCCTTTGCGAAATCCAAACTGGTGATTTGGAATATATTCTTCAAGTAGACTATTTTCGTTTATTCGCTTTAATATTAATTTTTCTAGGAGTTTTGACACGACAGGCAGTAGACTAATTGGGCGATAAGACTGAGCTTCATTTGGTGGTTTGCCAGGTTTTAATATGAGCTGTGCAAACTTTAATTGTAAGGGCCAGTATGTTAAGCGTAGGATTGCATTAAAGAGTGCCAATAAGAATTGTTCTCCTTGTTGTGGTAATTGTTTAAGTACAAGGCCTGTAACGAGATCATAGCCCGGCGCTTTCTTATTATTTAACCATTTTATTTCATTTTGTAATTCACCAAATGTGAATTTTTTATAGGGGTGATAGTTGTAGTGGTGCTTCGAGAAAGTTGTTAACATCTTCATCAATTTCATTAGAGTGAGGTGTGAATACGTCTGCCAGATGTTGGGCAAAAAGTTCAACTTTTTCTTTGTCTGATCTTGCCCAGGAGCCATCGTTTTTGCGTAACGGCGGGACTTGTTGTTGGGGTCTCTTAAATCCTTTAGTGGCTTTCCATATACTGTGATCTTCTTTGGATAAGTTGGTTATGTAGTTATGGAATGTTTCATTACGCGCCTCTAACATCTTCTTCCTAAGTTTATTAGTAAGTCGATTGTATGTGGTTTTATCATTAACGTTGTGTGTACGTTGCCAGATTGACCTTGCTCTCCTTTTTCTTTTATTAATTCACTTATATCTCTAGAAACATTAAATGACTCGATTTTCTGGATATTCATTGGTGTAGCATTCCAGGCTGCCTCTTGGACTGTTGTTATAAAGTGATTAACTGCGATCTCTATTTCTTTCGGTGTTTTAAGCTTATATTAATATTTATATGTCGGTGGACGTGTACTTTAAATTTGTCCCAGTCAGTTCGTTATTGCAGAGTACTGGCTTAGGCTGCTTTTGGATAACTGTAGCGCTAATGACAGCTAACACAGGGCTGTGGTCCGAAGATAGATCGAAACTAGGAGTGACGTCCACATAATTTCTTGAAATGCCCGAGGCTATGTAAAAATCTAATAAATCTGGAATCTTGTTCACGTCGGTCGGCCAGTATGTTGGAGTACCGGTTGATAAATGCATGTAATTGTTGTTAGTAAGAATTTTTTCAAGTTCTCTGCCCCTTGTAGTTATTAATCGAGACTTTGTATGTTTACAATTAAAGTCGCCACCTACTATAAATCTCCCTCCAAGGGTGTTGAAGAATGGTTGTAGTATGTTCGTGGTTAGTCTATGTCTTGGAGGGCAATATACAGCGGCTAGTGTGATTGGGCTAGGAAGTTTACTGATTTCGATAACGGCAGCTTGCAGGAACGGTTCTTCGTATTTTGGTAATTCATGATGAACTATCGAGTTTCGAATAATAATAGCTGCGCCACCATGGGCTGTATTATCTGGGTGTACAGTGTGGTAGATGCTGTACTGAGGTATTTTTATAAACGTTCTTGTTGTAAAGTGTGTTTCACTTATGAGTAGTACATCAATTTTGTTCATTTGAAGGAAGACTTCTACCTCCAATTTTTAGATTGGAGGCCGTTGGCATTCCATAATGCAATACGTATGAATTTAGACATTATTTAACTAATTTGGCAATTACTGTTGTGAGCATGTTGAGGATCATGCTATTTTGTTGTAGCAGTTGATTGAACATTTCCTTAAACTCGGCAAGGAATTGTGCGAGGGTGAGGTCATTAGATGAGCCTGGTTTATTTGCTGTAACGTGGCTATAGGTATGCATCGGCATATCAGCGTAAACATTAGGTTTTGGCAGAGGAGGAAAATTTCTTATATCTGACTTATACTGTGCAGGTTGTTTCTTTGGTTGCTGTGTATTTGGGTAGGTCTTGTTTTGTAATTCTCTATAGACCATACATCCTTTGTAGTTGACAGGATGTGGTCCATTGCATAAGATACACGTTGCCGGCGTATCCCTATTTTTGGTGCACGTTCTTCTATCATGGTTACCACTGCATTTGACACACGCATATGGGCGATTGCAGTATGATTTCGTGTGGTTAAAGTTTTGGCATCTTGTACATTGTACTATATTTTTATTTTGCTTAGGTGGTTCATCCGTTATCTTTAGGTTCTGCAGATACTGCAATTTATAAATATCTTTGTTGTTATAGGCCGGTTCCAAGTCCACGAAGAATAACGGCAGGGCTTCTTTAATTTGTTTGTGTTTGATGTTGCTAATATTTCAAACTTTATGATTTTTTGCTGCCAATTCTGCTATTATTACATTTATCGGGATTGTCGGGTGTAGATGCCGTACAACTACTCTATACGCCCTCTCCTGCTTGTTTTGATATGTGTGAAATATAACGTTGGTATCTAAAAAATGGGCTGTCAATTTCCTTTATGAGTCAGGCGTGTGAACATTGATTTTAACGACATTATTGGCCATACATTTAGAGGTATATTGTTCCTTTTCGACTATGTGCGTGATGCTAGCTACCATTTGTTGATAGTTTTCGACACCTTGAACGAAGATTGTCGGTGGTTTTGGCAGTTGAACAGTTTGACCCGTAGTATTAGTGTTGCTGCTAGCCCCTGGTACATCTGTTTCCTCTGTTAACGTAGAGTACTGGTTTGTTTGTGTTAAGTTGAATGTTTGAGTTAATTGTGGGTTATATTTCCGTCTTTTCCTTTTATTGCCAGGAACCACTTGCCAAGTGTTATCAGCCATGTTTTCGTCTTCGCCGACATTACTTAAAATTTCTTGCTGGTCTTTTTCTATTTGATTATTTTGCGGCAAGGTTTGCGGGGAAGGTAATTGCACTTGAGACAACCTTGGATATTGCATTACGGGCATTGTATAATACGGAGAGGGTTGAACCGGTGGGATTGATGGCACTGCATACTGCTTTAATGGGGTTTGTTCGAAGAGTGGTGGTGTTGAATGTATATTGCCACCCACAGCATACTGTTGCTGTTGATAGGAGGGTGGGTAAACCATATTGTTGATACATATTGGAGTTATTTTGTGATGGCGGATTATTCCCATTTCCAGCGGGAAACATCAATATTAAAGTTGATTACATGGGTATTAAATTATTAAATAAATAAGTACGCCTGACCTTAAGGCTGCGACTCGGGCGCGGCGATATCGCAGGTAAAAATTTGACTCACACACGTCCACTCTGTTTCAATGCACGGGCCGTACTGACATAAACATGTAATAATAGAAGTGAGTATATTACGCGTGGTTGTCGTTTTCTGCAACTATTTGTGGAACCGCATTAAAAATATGCGAAATTACCAACCATCTGTTATCTGTGTCAAATTAGGCTTATATTGTAAATTTTAATGTAATTTATTCATTAAGCAAAAATCAAATTGCCGCAATAATTTAATGTTATACGGTTTTGATATGATAAGATTAAAATCCGGATGTTTAGGCACTAAAAATTACTAAAATAGGCAGGCAAATAGGCATTTAAAAAGAAAAAATAATTTATCTTTAGTTCCTCTTAATTTATTTACTAATCTGTTTTATTTTGCAGTTTATTTTTTTCCACTCCGGCAACTGTCTTTTAAATTTTTATTTCTTGTTTGTTTTGTATCTTTTACATTTTCATTTCATTCTTAATGTCTCTCACTTCTTGTAAGATCTTTTTAATTTCTTTCCTCTTTAATTTTACTAAAATTTGTTTGCTCTGGATTTTAATAAAGTGTTATTTAGTATTTTGCTTTTCCGGCGGAGCTAAATATTCTGATTTACTTCTATTATGCTTTTTGTCTGTATTTTCTCAATTTTTATTGCTGACATGTGCTCCAGTTGACTATATTATTTTACTGTCTCCAAAAGCTTGTTAGTGTGGTGCTAGATTAAGTATATTTTGTATCACATAAATGTTGTCTCAGGAAAAGGTAATAGCGAATCGACTTCTCAAACTTTATACTTCTAATTTGACCAACATTTATTAGATATTATCTTTAATGTTAATTCAATAGTATTTAAAGTAAAAATTCTATGTTTTATATTACGCTACATACAATTTAAAATTGAAATATTTGCTACTGTTCAAATTATATTTAAAAAATATATTATTTAACTTTCTTATAGCCAGTAGTTAACTCCGAAAACCAAGATATATAATACCGTAAAGCTAAAATTGTTAGTTATAAGGAAATTATATTTTGCTTTGGTGATGTGTAGTTGTGGGAACGTAATTCACCAGTGATAATTTGTAGATGTAAAGAAATACCTTTAAGTAAAGTAATAGCATCATCACACCAAAGACCGAAAGTCCCAACAGCAAAAGGGATGAATAGATAACCTCGATCAATAATGATTCTGTACTTATTCTTCTTCTTTGTAGCAGCTAGTTAGGTAACAGAACCAGCTTGTTTTAAAGAAATGTCCAAGTATGAAGGGGCCATTGTTTCACTACATGAAAAATTTGAAACCAAAACTTTTTCTTTATTCCGTGGTACTAAAGTTATTCAATCTCGGCGAATCCCATTATGGCGACACAATCCATTAGGTTCAAAGTAAGAAGGTGTACCAATAGAAAAAATTACAAGCTTTAAAACTTTATTAATTTTTTATGTCTATAGTGCCTTCTTGCGCTTTAATTAAAATAGAGACCGTGATAACCAAAACTATCTACTTTTGCTCCGCAAATGTATTTGCGGAGAAAGGCGAAGACCACTAGCAATCCTAAATGAATTGTCATCAAGAAATGTGTTTAAAGCCAAAGAAGGTAGTAGGTCTATGTAAGCGTAGAATTCATAACAGTTAATGGACATTCCGGAACTGGTTTTCTATTTATCATTTACCACAGTTTTAAAACATTGTAATAAGCATCAATACTAGGCAAGTTTTGAGAAAAAACTAGAGTTGAGTTTAAAGATGAAAGAAAGCGGGTAGAGCAAGATCCATTGTCCTCCTTATTCCTAGCCCTCCATAACGAACGGATAACGATGCTTGTAGCCATTGATCATTACTAAGAAAAGCATTAATAAGAGATTCTAATCTAGATTTGAATAAGATTATCCACAGTATTTAGGAGCCCCGAAATTTTGAAGACACGATTAGTACGAAAAAGGTATACTCATTTTGGTACTAGAGAGCAATGCTCAAGAAGATAATATGCAAAGTGAAATTTGATGATATTCAGGCGGGAAATGAGGAAATTTATTTTCGATATTTTTTTTAAATTAGCAAAATAACACTGTTAAATTGTAGCTTAATGTAAAGAAAATTTTTTCTTGACTATTGTTATCCTTAGTGAAATAGAGTTGAACCCAAAATATTTTTGAATGTGTAGGAAGTATCGTAAAACAGTATTAAAGATTCCTGCTATTATTTTGTCATCCAGATGCCACAAAATCATTTTTGATTCCAGTTTTGTGATAATAGAATAAATACACAAGTTAAAGAGTAAAGGTTTGGAAAGACCACTTTATTGTACATGAGTCCTCGAGTCAGCAGATTGCGACCCATGAAAAGTAAGGAATGTTAATCGTAATCTTGCAGGAAAAAAGATTAAAGTACTGAAATTTTATCCTTAATGGTTTCCAACATGTCCACACGTTCGAAAGTAATAAAATCATTCTTGACGTCCCTGAATAACGGATGATATAATTTCTTAAAGAATGTACATCAGCTTTACATTCACCGCGAAAAGCAAAGCCCAGCTGCTAAGGTCTTAAATAATCGCACATGTCGGAGTAAAGTAGTTTGCAAGCAACCTTTAAAAACAATTTTCTAAAGAAACTCTCTACTGCAATTGATCAAACTCCACCATCCTTTTTAAAAAGGGCACGCAAAGATGGTCTTTACGATATAGAGGTTAATGGCAAAAGAATTTTATCAGCTAGCATCATATTGCACAATTTCGTAAAATCAAGAACTAATTTGTTGACATGATCTCCAACGGAAGCGCATAAATCTGTAGTGTTGAGGAGTGAATCTGAATCTTGCAGATTCTTTTAAAAGATTTGACTGTTAAAAGAAGTATTTTTTCGGGAGGGGATGTTTTTCGTTTAATTTTATATAGGTAGGCAAATCTTCTGAGGTTAACTCTTCGCAAGAGGAAACAATCCGATTGACCCCGGACATATCTCCATCTTGGTTTTGACACGTCTCGGAAATTGGTAGCAGATTTAAGTTTTTTGGACAACAAAGGAGAAGTCTTTATTTTAATGTTTTTTACGTTATATCCAAGAGACATTTTGTGATTTTCCGAAACTTGAAGAGCATAAAACGTTAAAGTAACTAGAGATCTCCAAGAGTTCTTTTTGTCCATACAGTCATTTACCAGATTAACAAGTGTAAAAGCTGTGACAATTTGGACTCCTTTTAGGGATTTTTTTAGATTTAGGGAGTTTACTGCAAAGGAAATATACGATTCCGAATTTAGATTATTAGTTTGGGATGCAAGATCCTTGTGCTGCATTGAGAGGTGAATTCGTAGTCATGTCTTAAATAATTTGTGACAATGTTGACATTCAATTATATAGTCTGATCATATTTGGGTGGCTCCATTGGTCACATAAAATTGGCAAAAACTAGGAAGGGGACAATTTTCCCAACTCCACCACGTTAATATCAGTTGAGGACACGCATTCTACATGAAACCAATGAGAAGATGATTGTGTAATATAGCCTGCGTAGTGGAGGTGACCGCAAGAGCAAAAGACAGTGTTCAACATTTTCTTTTCGCCAATTTTTAATTTATTAGACAATTTTCTTGTAAAAAATCGCCTTAATTTTTTATTACTTTTGTAGTTTTGTATTTAAAATGATCACTATAAACATGTGTTATTTTATTAATTGGTTTAAAACTTTAGCTATTTTTGTTACAGTTAACAATAATACAAAATTAAAAATACCATTGATTACAATACTACAAATATATAACGATTAAATATTTATGACAAACTGGTAAAATTTAATAAATGTATTAAATATATAACCTTATACAATTTATAAGAATTTTTAACCAAAAGCTAATAAATACAAAAACAATAATGTAGAAAGCTATGGTATATTTTTTGTCTTCTTAAAATTCATTTTGACGTTTTAATTCTCACAAAATTTCCACCATGAACTCAGACAAGAGGCAATCAAAAATAGACAGCACGCGTCTGGGTTCCAATACGCATCCACCCCACAGGAAACTACGTAATAGATCCAAAAAGAGCGGTATGTCCCGGGAGATTATCGAGGAATTTGAGCAGGCAAGGATCGCTGTGTCTCTCCATTCGAGGACATAAAAGCGAGACTTCTACAATGTCCTTGAGGCCGTCAAAATTGCCCATTCAGGATTCTCCTCAGAGCTCGTCGCCGCAGGGTGTGCTTGTGGCAAGTCTCACCTAAGCCGTCTTAGAAATCCACCTTAAACATCTGGATCTGTCCCAAACTGGCTACACGTGCATCAAAAAGCGATTCGCAGACAGAACCCCAATAATACGAATGTCCTGGAAGTTCTACTCCTTCAGCAGATGCACGATTCCCACTTTGGAATTCAGCGATACGCACTACGAAATCGAATCTTCGGTAATGTATAAAGTCGATCTAAATGAAGAATTCCTGGACTATATACTAACTAAAAATTTGTCGTTGGAACTCTTTGGTAAAGCCGACGTGCAGGAGCTTTACTTAGCAAGAGCAGAGTTGAAACTAACTGACATTTTTGATTATCCTCTAAACGAACTCAACGCCAACGTTGATTTATGTGACGTCGACAAGACTTTGGTACTGAGAAATACCGGAATCGCTGTAGTATACGGAATACTTACGTTGTGGTATCGCCTCAGTTGCGAAGTGAATGTGTTGAATGGTTTTATTAGTCGCATTGGTCATGTGTATTACAGTTCGAGCACTGATAATATTGCGGACAAGCGCTATAGGACAAGTAGCCACAGAAAAAGATCTATTATGGCACTATTTTAGGCGTTTAGAGTAGAGGCAACAAAGTCTTGGTAGCAGAAGAACAAGTTTGATGTTCTACTTTCCTGATAATGGTTCTAAAACCGAAAGTAGTTTTATCTCTGCAAATTCGCTAGAACCAACCGATTCGGAAATAGAAAGTTTTAAAGACGCCCTGGAATTGGTTCTAACTAGAAATAAAGCACTAACAACAACGCAATCTGAAATTTTTAGAGAACTGAGCGATCGAGCCGCTTGGTTGCATGAAGAATCAAAATGGAAGCGTACGTTGCAAGAGTATGCCATTTTAAGCTGGAAGAATACCGAAAGTGTTGAGTGAAGACAATGGAGAGACGCCAACATCACTAATTTAAAACTCAGGGACTATCCCAGTCAAGTAGTTATTATAAACCGGAAGTTGTAATTACAATCAAGTACTTAAAATTGTACGAAGAAGTACTTTTCAACGACAAGTTTGCGAAATTTTACGTAGAGTACTCTTTCCTTGAATACGACGGCGAAGACATGGAATGTCCCTTCAGCACTTCCAAATCCAAACAAGGCGAGAAACTGGAATTTAATTTCACCAAAAATTTTTGCATAGACCCAGAAACCAACCCTGAGGGTGCCCAAAATCTGGCCGATCTGATACGAGGCGGCGAATCAATAAGATTTGTGGTCGTAGGAGAGCCAAGCGGTACTTCCGAAATCGCCTGTTGCGAAGAAGTTGGGTCGTGCAAGATAAATTTACTGGAAATAGTTCAGGCTGAATCCAACACTGTTGATATTGCGCTGGCTTTGTTCGATTCTATAACCAGTAGAGAAGATATTGGATACTTGAAGGTCTACATCGAAGGCTTGCTGGCCATGAGGAGGATAGCCTTGCGCATATTGGCTCCGAAAGAATACGCTCTTCTGGAATAATTACGTAGATGATATAAAAAACGCAACAATAAATTTCTCGAATCATATAATATAAAATAAAAGCCACATCTGTTTCCATTGAGTTGTTCTTATTAAATATAAAATTAGTTTGATTTCAAAGTGGCATAGGGAAACGTAAACATCTTTGAAAGTTATTTAATTTAATTCAGTTTAAATACTGGAGAATTTAATGTCGAGTTGTGACTAAGCATAAAAAATTGCATTTACCAATTTTTTGTCTTATTTCACATGAAGCTATAATATGCAAATTGCATTTGCATTTTCAAAAATGGTAAAAATGTAACAAATTTGTTATATGTGCAACACAAGAAATTAAATTATAAATTGAATTAGTGCCAAAGTAGTTAATGGCTTAAAAAAGAAACGTGCGGTTGAATAACAAAAAAATTAAATTATTGATTTCTAAATAAACTAAAATAGATACAGGTATACACAAGAACACCACCATTATTATACCATTAAAATCTCTGACTCTCTCTCTCTCTCTTTTTCTCCCCCTCCCTTCTCTTCCTTTTCTCTCACCATAACTACCTCCCACATTCCCCTCTTTCTTTATCACACTCATAATTCTGTTATAGCTATTCATAGTGAAACAGCTCTAGTAATAAATAAAAAAATGTACACTTTGAAGTGAAACATATAAAAAACATTATATTTAGGTGGGGTGAGATATTTTATGGTACCGTATAATGTATTATTTTTAGGTCTTTTAAATAAGTTTCAGTGATATATACATTTATTTTTACTGTACTATTACTCAAAGATAAAGTGTAATATTCATTTTCAACGACTTCTGCAAAGCTATTTTTCATCGTGTCATAATCAATTATTCCATAGACAAATTAAAAATTGTACTTTTGTTTATGTTTATATTTGTTATGTGTATCATGATTTGTCATTTTGTATTAATATATTAGACCTATTTCTTGTGTTGATATTTGTCAACGTTTAAATTTTTGTTTGTGTAAATTGCACTTTTTTTTCTTCATCTCTTGCCACGGATGGTTACAATTCATATTCTTGTTACTAACGTAATCATCGTCATGATTGTTATCTGTTACTTGTAAAGGTCGTAATATTACTGTTTGATTAAAAGTTGTCATAAATTGGGCGAAGACCGACATGCCAACGGCCATTTGAAATTCTAAGCTGGGTGGCGTTAAGTTATTGATTTAGTTTAAATGTTGCGACTGTATCTTATTTTTGTGGTCGCACGGGTGTTGCACCAGATGCAAATCCACAATTAAAATTGTTCGCAATATCCGCTTGGTGGAAGCAGCCTTTTCTTACGTATATCTATTGCCTTGTTAGAAACGGGGTCTAGAGCAAAAGTTTATCTCAACGATACAAACATTGAAAATAAATAAAACCGTACACAACCACCTTCCATGGCTATTCGACCTCGACTACTCCAAATATGCGATAGCTAAATTCTCGCCCTTGATTTATTAATTCTTGTTTCTAGATCCTCTGAAACCCCACTGTTTTCTGACGCAGTGCTACTCAGGTAAGTGAATTTTACAATTTACCTTATTTATTTTTATTTGCGTGTGGTTCATATTTGTCATCGGTGAAGCTTAAATTTAATATTTTATTCTGCATCCCACTCACATACTTTTTTAATGCTTTATTCAAATTTTGCCTAATATAACAAAAAAAATAAAAAGTTTGTATTCCAAACTTATCATACAAACATTATAATGTTCCTTATATTATATATATATATATATATATATATATATATATATATATATATATATATATATATATATATATATATATCTATATAATGGTAAGGCTCTACGCCCCGCTGGCACGGCCTGCGAACTGAGAAGTTAAGGCTCTCATACGTTCGCTCTCTCTGCCCGGTCGTTGCGCACCATCTCTGGTATTTCTTTTTATTGGTGTATTTAGGTACATTTATCTATATTTTTGTTCTACCCTCTCCTTTCACTAGCTTCATCGATTCTCTAATGCATCACGGTTGTGCTCTTTATATTCCACATTTTGGATTTTATATTTGTTCTTTTTTATTTACTCTTTTTCTCTTTACTTTTTGTTTTTTGTTTAATTTATTTAATTTCTTTTTCCTTAGTTTAAGTTTTTTCTTTTTAGAAACTTTCAAATGAACTCACATTGTTTCTTTATTTATATTGCGCTTAACAGTTCTTCTCGAGTATTTATAAAAGATGTTTTCTCCAATTCTACGTAGTTCCATATGATTTTCTATTTATTAGTAGAAGCTACTTTTTTATAAAATCGGCTATTAGTATCAATATGTTAGTCTCCTGCGCTTTCTTTCTACTTAAAAGACTTTTTTTAACACAGAATATTTACAATTTGTCATTTAAAAATAACATTAAGTAAATTATATGTGGGAACAAGAACATGTAAAAAAGTTTTCCAACAAAAACACTATTAATTACGTTAACTTGAGTGTTAAACTACGAGGGTCATTCAATAATTAAAGAGACAAACTGACCCGGAGAAAAAACTGTTTAATTCTACAAAATAAGACTTTTCCTACTTTTCAACATAATCCCCATCAACATTTATGCACTTGTCTCAACGGGTTACTAGCTTTTTTATACCGGCTGCAAACAACTCTTTGTCTTGGTATCGGAGCCAATTTCCCACACATTTCTTGACATCCTCGTTATCCTGGAACCTCTTCTCACGTAATGCCTCCTTCAGTGGACCAAACAAATGGAAATCAGAGGAAGTACCTCCCAGCCTATTTTATCAATGGTTTCACGGGTTAATTGAGCAACGTGAGGACGTGCGTTGTCTTGCTGGAGAATTACACCTCTCCTCTGAGATCCACGACGTTTCTCTCTCATGGCTGGCTTCACCTTCTTCAAAAGCATACCTGAGTAGTATTGGCTGTTAATTGTACGCTGTTCCTCGAGATAATCGCAATATACCGCACCTTCAATGTCCCAAAATACCGTCAACATGACTTTCCCTGCTGATGCTTGTGTTTTGAATTTTTTCCACACTGATTCTCGACCACTTTTGAACTGTTCTACCCACTTGTAAAAATTTCCTCGATTCATACAACTTTTGCCATACACTTTAGTCATTCTAGAGTATACATTAGCTTGTTTTTCACTTTCAGCAATCAAAAAACGAATCACAGAACGTTGTTAAACCAATGTGGAATTTTCAAGAAGACCCGACATTGTATAACTTAATTTTAAGGTTATAACAGAGCAATGTTGATCAATCAGCTGATTGGAACTCATCACAGTGAGGCCAACTTAAGATCCTAAATGTATCAAACTTATACTACCAACAGTCTTTTCCCCACTCCAATTTGTCTCTTTAATTATTTAATGACCCTATAACTCAAAACTAACCTAGAAATTGAAGAATATAGTTAAACCGATTTGGCAGATGAAGTGTTTAAGTTAATATTTAACACTATGAGACTTCTTTAGTGAAGGCACAGGGATGTCTTGTATTACCCAGTTTAGAACGTATCTAGGTGTATTGACGATGTTCCAAATAACCTTGTTCTAAAATCGTCGTAGTATCTCCAACTTAGGGTTGCTGGCCGACCCCCACAACTGAATTCCGTAAGTCCATATGAGTTTAAAAACGGTTTTATACAGAAGCAACTTGTTTTAGATTGAGAGTTTGGAGGTTTGATCCTAATAGCCAATATAATTGCCTGTATTTTAGACCTAATTGCATTCCTTCTTGTAGATGTGTGTTTGCCGAGTTAATATTCGGTCAAGATGGATGCCCAAGTATTTGACACTGTCTACTTGGGAACAATTGGAGGACAAGTCTTCTTGAGCTGTAAGAACGTAACATGGACCGATTTGACTTCATTGGCCTTTATTCGCCAAGTGTTTAACCGTGTTTGGAGTTTATATGGGTTGTGTTGGAGAACTCGTGATGCTGTTGATGGATTTTTATGTAAAGCTAACACTACTCCATCGTCCGCATAACTGTTGAAATATTTTCCGTATAAAGGAGATAAAGTGTGGGGCCCAGTATGCTTCCTTATGGAACGCTCGAGCAGATAATATACAAAGTTGATAATTTGATCTTGGAATTTCACTTGAAAATGCCTGTTGTTTAGATACGACTTAATTATATTAAAATAGCTCGGTGATAAAAGGCTTTTGATTTTGAACAACAAGCCATTTAGTGATCTTTATCAAATGTCTGATTAATGTCTAGAAATGCTGCAAAACAATATTTTTTAAATGTAAGTCATGGTTTATTTTAGACACTACTTTATGTATATGTTCGATGGTGCCATAATATTCACGAAAACCGAATTGATGTTTTGACAAAAGTTTGTGCTCTTCAAGGATTGGTTTCAGTTTCGAACGCTTTTAACAGTATGAGGAGCAGACTGATTGGCTATATCATATAACCTCTGTCGGGTTTTTGTCAGGTATTAACATCATAAGTATTTGAGCAGATTTTCATTGTTTCATTGTTAAGTGCAGTTTTGTCTCTAGGGAGTTTGGTATTTTTCCAGATTCTTGCGAGCCTTTTTTTCTGCTATTTTTTGCTAAACAACTATTGGGATCGATTCATGTTCTAGATTTGGAGCGTCAGGTGTGGAGTCCCATGATGATTGTTGTATAATAGAGTTGAAAGGTTGAATGTTTAAATTTAATCTCTCACCAATTATTTGAATGTTGTGCTAAGCCGTTGGCATTCTAAATTGCTATCTTAATAATGAGGGCTATTATAAAATTTTGGTTATGACTGTCGTAAGTAGTAGGTTTATAGCATAGTAATTATCCGTTCCATTAGTTTAATCATCATTGCTTCGATCTTGTTGTCTGATTGAGTATTTCCAACACTTTGGTTAGATTGGAGATTAATGACTTTGTGAGTATATGACACCAGGTTGGACGATCTGTTTATTTCTTAAAGGAGGAAACATTTATTTTCGGATTTCTTTAGCTACTTCGCATCCCTGTAAGTAGCGGGGTGATTTTCCTGACAGTTGACGTCTTCTCTCTGTCTTCTCAGTCCTTTGTTAGGTGATTCCTGCGCATTTCACAAATCTTGGTGATTTATAGCAGAATTTTTTTTTACGACCGTACCTCTGACGTTTGAGGCACTGAAGCACATCACGTTTAACGTAAGGGAGTTCGAACTTGATTTTAATGTTTATTAAATATTCAATGTCGTAGATTTTTTTGTTGTTCTCATTTTGTTTCAGCTGGTCGATGTCGAGTGTTGTGGATGCTAATCACCTTGTGTCCATACTCTGTAATTCCATTGGTGAGGATATTGATGTCTATTGTAGGTTGTATGTCGCGTAAGACTACTCAAAATGTTCTATCTTGTCTAAGTTGGAAAGTGTTTTTTTCTTTTAAAATCTTAATTAGAGTACTATAAGTTTGATAGTATATTTGTCTTTAGCTTGTTCGTTAAACATATCTGTGAGGGGTTTCAAGTTATGTACCTTATATATGAAAATTGGCGGTGGCTTTATTGCATCCGTTATTTCGTCATTTTCCTTAATTTTTTCTTCTGCAAGTGGATGGAAAAATTTGGTTGTTGTTGTTGAGAAACGCTGTGTGAAATTAGTTTGTTGATAAATCGGTTGTCCATTTTTGTCAAATTTGAGAAAGTTCCCTGAGGTACATATTTTATTTATTGGGTTATCACTAATTCACTCTTGTAAGGCAGCTTTATATAGAAGTTCAAAATATTAAAAATGTTATTGAAATTCTGCATTTTATATATTTTTAAACTATTAACCATTTATCACTTGGCCTTAGCCTTCCACTTGTTATGTTGTATTTGACATATCATCTGAAGGCTGCGGCTCGGCCGCAGTGATATCGCAGGCAAAAATTGGCTCGCACACGTCTACAATACTTCAATGCACGGGCCAAACTACTTAAAAGACTATAAAATATCTTTTATTTTAACTATTGTCACTTCTATAATCATACAGTATTGAAATATAATAAAAATTTATACATATAAATCTGATTTTGCCTTAATTTTTCTCTCATATTGATCTACAATCTTCTAACTTATTTTTTATTTGTTATAATTTTGTTCTTTTTTATGAATAAATAAAATTGTAATCTTTAATTGATATTATTTTATAATTATACATAATATGTGTCTTGTATAATGCTTTTAGATTTAATTGAATTTATTTTAAAATTATATTACGCTGATGACTATCAGTTCGTTTCCGTTCTTAGACCTTTTAGTATAGCCATTTTTGTATCTATGGTATGCATTTTTTAATCTCTCTTTTAAGCTTACTTCTTTGCAAAAGTTGCTTCTTTCTAAACAGGATTACTTACTCTATTATTGTGTAATCACATTTTTTAATTTTTCTTAAATCAACTTTTTGTAGCTTATCTTCAACTGCGATACGTTTTATTTCCATAATCTACAAAAACAATCGATTTGCTTGGAAATGCTTTTATTTCTAGAATTTTAAATTTGTAGTTCTCTTAGTTTTTTCTTCCTAACTTCACGATTTTTATTTTATATATTTTTTATTTCTGTATATCATTTCCTGTTCAGATAAGAATATTTAGGATTTCTTTGATATCATTTATAGTAAGTGTTTTTTGGATTTTTTGGTTTTACTATAACCTTTGTCTAATCCCCATATATTTATCTTTTTTTATTTGTCTCAATTATTGAGTTTCCACTGCCTTGGAAAAAAATTTGCAGCATTTTCTTCATTTGAATGAACACATCTGACCAATACCAAATAATATACTTTAACTGCTGCTACCACAACTGCGATTTTATTTTTTGAATTTAAATTTGACAGTCTTCCAGCTTTAGTTCTCTATTAGGCGGTTCTTCATAACAACCCCCTGACGTACTTATTAATCACTTTTATTTTACCAGGTTATGTAACACGCACTCAATATGATATTTCATATTTAATTACAAAAACTTGTTATTACTGGTAATTTTATGATTTTCGTCCATATTATGTTGTTCTTACATTACTTTATCGCATTTTACGTTATTAAGTGTTAATTTAATTTTTATTTGTGTAACCTTTACAATATATGGCAATCATTAACTCATTTGTGCTAAGAGTTTGGTTTAATAACTCTGCAAAGGAAACCAGAATTCGCATTACTTTTAAGAAGGTATTCTATGTAACACTATTATTAATAAGTAAAATATAAATTAATGATAAAACATTTCAAACTTTAACCTTTAATTTTTTTAATCTAGGGTACCTCTAACAGTATTTTGTTATTATATTAATTCTATTGAATTCTGCTATAACCTTTCTTTTAGTAAATATTTTTCTATTTGATTTTTTCCAGCTCAATATTTTTAATTTTGCTTCATATTTGTAGGTTTTATTTATTACACTTTTTTTCGATTTATTATAATTGTGCCTACTAACTTTATATAACATTCTATTAATTAATTTTGTGCATTAAACCTATTTGCATTTTTTCGTTAATAAAACAGTTTCGAAAAATCATTTTGTTGTAATTAAATTTTGAAAGCACAAAAATACGCCAGCTTATTTTTCAAGATAAGTTGTGAACATTCCGCGCTTATATTTTGAAGGCGGCGGACGTATGTTTTGTGCGCTCCGAAATATTGGTGCTCGAGGCGTTCGACGCTGCCCGTGCCATTTGAGATAAAAGGCTGTCCGCGAGGTCGGTCATCGCCTGCTAAGTGATACCTATTCAAGTACGTACAATTTAACTTCTTATCAGTCTAGTACATTGAACCAAATAATAAAATGTTGCCAACGGGTAACGACCCTGGCTTTGTAAACAATAATTATCGAATTGTGCCGCCACCAAATTTTACGCAGTGTTCCCCAATAGTAAATTCAGCAATGCCACAATTATATCTACCACAATCAGCGAATAACTCAATGCCTATAAATACTACATGCTTTCCACAGAATCAGGGTAAATCTCAAATATATGTAAATGCAAAACTCACAATAACAACAGCAACAAATGCAACAAGCTTCAAACCAACAATCGCAATCGCTTAAAAATTATCCTTCGCTTGAAAGTGATGAGGAGACTGTAATTCCAACTACTGAAAACCCATGGCAGGTAGTGAAAGGCATTAAACGCAAAAGAAAAAATTTCCCAACGAAGCAACCTGTAGTAGAAAAAACTAACTTGAATAATAGATATTACATTCTAAATACCGACAATGACGAACCCTTAAACACAAACAACACTCAAGAAGATATTCAAAAACCTCCCCCTATTTTTGTTTACGGGGTGGCTAACTTTCCTGAGATGAAAAAGAAATTAACTGATATTGTAGAAGAAGAATAGTATACTACTAGAAGCTTAGCCAACGATACTGTTAAATTTAACTATAATAGTCCGGATACGTTCAGAAAAATGGTAAAGCCCATGTTAGAATCTAAAATAATATATCATACTTACCAACTTAAGGAAGATAGAGCTTATAGAATCGTGGTAAAATATTTTCATCACTCTATAGATACCCAAGAAATTAAAAATGTAATCACAAATCTAGGCCACAAAGTCAGAAATATTTTTAATGTTCAACAAAGGCAAACTAAAGCTCCTCTAAATACGTTTTTTGTTGACCTTGAACCAGCAAGCAACAATAAAGACGTTTACAAAATACGCCACTTGCTAAACAGTGTAGTACAAATGAGAAACCACCCAGAAAAAATAACAACATTATTCAGTGCACGGGATGCCAGTTGTATGGCCACTCCAAAACTTATTGTAACCGTCCATTCGTCTGCGTCAAATGTGGTGGCCTTCACAGCAGTATAACCTGCAAAAAAAGCAAGGACGTTCCAGATACGTGTGCTTTATGTGGGGGTGCACATGCCGCAAATTATAAAGGGTGTGAATACTACCATCGTCTCTATAAAAACACTCGAGTGTCTAACAATGCTGTTAACACTCTACCAACTCCAGAGAATGTAAACTTTTTGCCCGCATCTTCTAATCCAACACGTCTCAAAACTAGCTATGCCAATGCACTCAAGAATAATACAATTAATGCCCCCCAAACACAGTACAACGATGATACCGCAAATATCAACTCAGTACTTGGAAAATTCCTAGATAAATTTAAAAACATGTTCCAACAATTAATACAACAAAACAGTATGGTTTTGAACATGCTTACAATGCTAATAGGAAAGAAATAATGGCTAAAGCACTTAGAATAGCTCTATGGAACTTGAACGGTTTAATGCAACATAAGGAAGAAGTAAAAATCTGTCTTCACCAACACCAAATAGACACACTTTTAATTAGCTAAACCTACCTCACTGATAGATCATACTTTAAGATACCAAATTACAAATTTTACCAAACCAATCATCCTGACAATACAGCTCAAGCTGGCAGTGCAATATTAATAAAGGAATCAATTGAACATCATAAACTACTAGGCTACGTAAAGGACTACCTCCAAGCTACATCAATCAAGGTTACAGCACTACCATACAACATAACAATCTCGGCAGTTTACTGCCCACCTCTGCATAACCTAAAAAAGAAAACTGTACAGACTACTTTCACAACCCTTGGTCCCAAATTTACATCGGGAGGTGATTATAACTCCAAAAACACTCTATGGGGATCACGCCTAACCACTACTAAAGGCAGAGAAGTGGCTGCTAAAACCATACAAGAGAAAAAGTATACATTCCTATCCATGGGCATACCAACCTATTGGCCAACTGATTTAAACAAAACACCAGATTTGCTGGATTTCTTTGTAACGAATGGAATTGCTCGCTCCTATATGGATGTAGAACCAAACTATGACCTGTCTTCGGATCACACGCCTATAATTGCAACTATTCCCCCATCAGTAGTAAATGTTAAAAATATACCCAGATCACACAACTCAAGGACTGACTGGAATGTCTATAAAGTCATACTCAATGAATGTGTAGATCTAAAAGTATCCCTTAAGAATACTATTGAATTAGAGGAAACCATAAATACACTAATTTCACTCTCCTACAACAAGCAGCAAGCCGTACAACACCAAAATTGAAAGCCCAATGAAGATTTTTAAACATCTCACTTGAAATTAAAAACTGATCAAAGAGAAAAGAAAAGCCAGAGCAAAATGACATCAGCCTCATTCACCAGGTGACAAAACTATTTACAATCAACTAAGCAACAAATTCAAAACTAAGATTAAAGAAACGCAAGACAAGTCATTTCAGGATTACATTACTAATCTCAATCGTTATGACAATTTGGAAACCAATAAAGGCTTCTGCAAAACCAACGCAAGCTAATCCCCCAATTCGTATTGATATTCCAACACCTGTAAATTAGGCTAGAAGCAACAAAGAAAAGGCCGACGTGTTGCTGTACACCTAGCTGGAATATTTAGCCTTCAAAATGCTGTACCGTCACAAGAGATGTTAGCAGATATGCAAAATCATGTGGAAAGTACTGGGAATTTAAAACTAATTACACACAAAAGAAATCAAAAAAGAAATCACTCGTTTAAAAACCAAAAAATCACCTGGACCTGATCAAGTAACTCCAAAAATGTTAAAAGAACTCCCTATAAAAGCTATTGTACTCTTTACTTACATATTTAATGGAATACTTCGTCTACACTACTGGCCTACTCAGCTAAAAGTGGCCGAAGTAATATTAATATCTAAACCTGGTAAAAATCCACACAAAGTCTCCTATCTACTATTTCCGAACTTCCAGAAAAACTTCTACTCCCCAGAATCAGTCCCCTCCTGGATGTTATTCCAAACCACCAGTTCGGGTTTTGTCATTCCCATTCCACAATCCAGCAGTGACATCGGGTTGTACAAACAATAAACAAATCCGTGGAAGACAAACAATATTGCACATCCGTACTTCTTGATATAAGCATGGCTGTGGTGGTCTACTTTAGAAAAGTAGACAAGCCCTTCCATCTTATTATGAACTCTTTAAATCCTACTTAACTGATCATCAATTCCCAACTAAAATAAATGGAGAATTCTCAAAAAATTTTCCAATCAATGCTGGGGTTCCACAGGGCAGTGTGTTGGGTCCCGTGCTTTACCTTCTGTACACATCAGATATACCTACTACACCTAATACTACAATCCTATCCTTCGCGGACGATACAATCATCCTTGCAAGCCATGAAGATCCAATAACTGCATCCTCATATGCACAACCACACCTAAATCTTGTACAAGATTGGGCAAATAGATGGCACATAAAAATTAATGAGAGTAAATCAACTCAAGTAACATTTACGCTAAAAGAGGGCCATTGTCCACCAGTTAGCATCAAAAACATGCCTATACCTGCATCACCTTCAGTACGTTATTTAGGAATACACCTCGATCAAAAACTTACTTGGAAGGAGCATATCCTAAAGAAGAAGAAACAAATTGACTTACGATTTAAGGACTTAAATTGACCGATTGGAAGGAAATCCCGTTTGTCACTATCTTGACTTATAAGGTAATAATCAGACCTATCTGGACTTAGGGTATCAAGTTATGGGGATGCGCCAGTAAGTCAAACACAGATATTATCCAACGCTCCCCATCCAAGATTTTTAAGGCGATGACTGACGCATCATGGTACCAACAAAACGTTACACAATGACCTCAATATTCCGCTCGTCCAAACTGTTATACAAGAGCGTAGCGCAAATCATCATATCCGACTAGGATCTCACGTCAATTCACTCATACAACTACTCCTACTACAACACGATGCCAGAAGATTAAAAAAATGTTGACCTATTGATCTCAAATGGGAAGTATCCCGCCATGGACTGTTTAATTTTAAGGTCCTATGTTATCACATTAGCCCATAGAATGTTAATTCTGATTGCTAATAAATAAAATATAAAAAAAGATGAGTTGTGTCCATTTCTAGCCCTGGTAATTTCTAAAATCCATTTTGACATGAAAATCGAGGCTTGCATTTTTTTAAAATCTGTTGGCTCCTAGTTCATATGTGAATTAACATTTCCGCTAATTTTGTTTCTGTTGTACTGTATATATTACGCCATTTGGCTTTAACAATAGTTCTTAGTTGAATTAATTTGTATGAACCTCCCGATTTTTTTCTTGATATTAAATCCACAACGCTCAGTTACTACCGAATTACATAAAGCTTATATTCGGATAAGTTGTCTAGTAATGGTAAACCAAACTTGCACGTAAAATAGAGACTAAAGATTATAAACCGTGAAAGGCATGACATTGCAACTATGTTCACATTAATTCGCACACTACTGTAATATTTCGTTGTTATTTGATTTTATTAGATTTATAATATTACTTCCTCCTAGTTTTCTCAATGCAATGCTGATATCTTATTTATTATAATCAAAGGACCAATAGATTATATTTGAAATAATTTTTCACAATTTAATATTTCATCCAAACGGATGTTTGGACTAGAAACGAAATTTATATTTTGGTTTTCTGCATTTGACAGTTTACATTAACATAAAATTCGGTTACATTTATTTTTATTACTAAGAAATATTAATAAAGAAACACTTGTTATGCGAAAATATTTTTATTTATTTATAAATATCTATCTAAACTAAGTTACACTAAGTTAAAGCAATTTTTAAATATTGCAATTGGGATTTCGGTTACCAAACGTATTGTGGCTAGCAAAAGAACAAATTAAAGTATTTTTCGTTGTTAGGTTGTAAGGCACATACACCATATTTAACAGTTTTTTTGCTAAATAAAAAGTGTACAAAAGCCGCATTGTCATTAGAGCGCGCCCATCATTAGAAGCCCGGGGCTGACATTTACATTTTTGAAAAATCGAGGCATGCTGCGACTGACAGTACCTTCGTATTCACAGATATGCTAATGGCCTAGCTGAAGAGAACTAATAGAGGCAATGGAATCTCAAAATAGGCACCTGCAAGGCAGCCATAATTGAGACATTCAACATCCAGCAATAATGTCAAAGAGTTTGTCGAAGCCATTTATCAAGCGCTTACGATAAATTACGTCGGATTGCGGCGCTATTTCCTTATAAGTTTAGATATCTGCGTTATTTATTATCAGCCGCAGTATGCTAATGCTGTCCGCCGGCATGCACCGCGACACGAAACTTCATCTCCTCATACGAGCCTGCAGTTTCAAAAAACCGCCCGATAAGCGACCCACCCCAACGCATTGCGCTTCGAGTGTAGGCATCAAATATGCAACTGATACAAACAAAAAGAGCGTGCAGCCGAGACGATGCTGAAAGGAACCGGTTGGGAACTCAAGCTGTGTTAAAACAAACATATGTTGACAACTTATACTAAAAATAGGTAAAATGTCTAAACAACTTTTCATTTTCAGTTTCTGCGGACGTCTTTTTCTATAACGAACAGAACTATAAAAAGTGCATCAAGAAATAATGGCATCTAAATGTAAATTGAGGTGTCTAAGAGTATTTTCATTGCAAATTAATTATAATAAAAGTAACATCGTAGATAATATTTTAATTATCACGGACAAGTTTACATGAAACAAGTTGTAATTAGAGCCATCTGAAAGTAATTATATGGAACAGTTTTACTGCTCATTTCTAATATCGTATGCAATCTGACTAGCTCGCGCTACGTTAAATTTCATATAGCATTGTGTAATTATAGGGACGCGCTGCTTATAAAATTAATTGCTGCAAGCTTGCCACGCAACTCTTACCGTGCAATTACCGTTACGTACGCAGGATGTAAATGTTGCAATTTTTATTTTAATTAAAAACACAGTTTTAGTTTATAAGGGGTGTAAATTAATCAAGGAGGTTTAATTAAAAGGTGTTTTATTAAGATGGCGTTGATAAAGAAGGCGTCGTGCAATTAATTTTGCCATATTTATGTCAGTAATTTAAAAGTGGCTTTAATAAGGTACTTACGAAATGAACTGATTAGTAATTTGCTTATGCACTTTTACTTTTTAAGTTGAATTTTAATTTAAAAAACTAAATTTGCCAGTAACTGCATTTTTAATTTTATTAATAACTTAAAGTGATTATAAACGAAACTTCCCTAGCTTTATAAAGCACTAAAATATTTTTAGCATACCGTGTAAATTCTTCTTCAGCGTATCCCTTGATATCCTGTATGGGTGTTGGGTATTCCTTTGGTGTTTCATTTAACCAAGCTTTCCAATTCTTTCAGTCTCTGGTACATACTTTCATTTCGTTTTGCGTTTTTCCTCTAAGTTGTCCCATTTTGGTAATTTGATCGATCCAAATTTGCCTCGATCTTCCTTTCTTTCTTCTCCTATTACTTATAGCTTCCGTAATTTTCATTGGTAGCCTTTCACTAGTCATTCTATAGAGATGACCGTACTGTTTTAGTTGCCTTCTTTCTGTTTTCTTGCAAATTGACTCCTGTTGTAGCGTAGTTCTGATGTCTCCATTTTTTATGCAATCTAGTTCTGTTTTATTTGCCATCTTCCTTAGGATTTTCATTTCGGTGGCTGTCAATTTGTGTTTGTTTCGGATGGTCCTTATTTCACAGGAGTAAAACATTAATCTACTAATCTTTTTTTCCGAAAGATAGCTTTACTCAGTGAATAGTACGCCTTGTTCGTCTTTCTCGTTTTACCATCATTTGTAAACGTGCTTCTATTCTTTTGCCGTGACCTCCTTTAATATTTGTCTATTGCTGTTTTATTTAGTATGATTGTTTTACTTTTATTTATGTAAACTGTCATGTGTAAGTTCTCTATTTCGTCTATTTATGTATTGAACATTATTTGAAATTTTTTTTTATTATACGCCAATAATAGTATACCATATGCATAAAATACTACATCGATACGTGTTGTTATCATATTTTTATAGCCTATTATAGTGTCCACCTTTTTATTTTTTTCTCTAACGTTCTTTAATAACTATTATAAATAGTAGCGAGCTCAAACTATCTCCTTATTTAATTCCTACTTTTAGCTAGAATCGCTAGATCTACTACCATTTATTTGTACCTTTGCTATGACACTTATATATGCATTGTTTGCCATTTTTATTAGTTTTTTGGGCGTCTCTATTTTTCTAAACATTTGTTTAAAACTAATCCTGGTAATAGGGATGCGGTGGCTCAGATGGTTCAACCAGTTGGCTCTGTCCTGTTTGCATATTTCTCTTTATTAAGTTTCTTAGAATACAAATGTTGTCATTTATTTGTCTGTCAGCTTTAAAGGTTGCTTGTTTTTCTTTTAATTTACTTTCTATACATCTAATTTTTGCTCCATGATTTTTGTAATGTTTTGTATATCAACGAGGATATACATAGGGCTCGGTAATTCACAGTTTGTTTTATTACTTTATATGAGGTGCATTCAAGTTCCGAATTTTTTCTCAGGACTGGCAACAGATAGAAACATGCGGTTTATTTCAAAATACGCGCGTACCCTTTGTAAATGCGTGACAGATATGGAAGCACTGCACGGCGCAGGGGACTCTAGCGGCAGCGGTGAGAGTGAGGACTGTTTCTGATACTTAAAATGGCGACGTTTGATTATAAGAACAGCGTGTAATCATTTATTTTCTCCATTTGCGTAGTGTGACACCGACTGAAATTCATCGCCAGTTGAGTGAGACATATGGTGATGGTGATATGGATGTGTCTAATGCGCGTTTGTGGGTGCGACAGTTCAAAGAAGGCAGAACGGGGTGTGACAACAAATCAAGACAATGTCGGTCTTGCACCAGTCGGTCTGACGGCATGACCAAGCGAGTGGAAAAACTTGTTTTGGACAATCGCCGAATGAATATGGAACACATAGCCTCCAAAGTTGGCATTTTCGTGGGATCTGTGCACACAATTCTACATAAAAACCTAAAAATGCAAAAGGGTCCTCCAAGTGAGTGCCACGAATGCTGACAACTTTGAAGTGATTTTTCATGCTTTCTACTCATCTGACCTGGCTCTTAATGACTTTTGGCTATTTCCTACGGTGAAAGACAGTATCCGTGGTCGCAAATTCACTAGTCGTCTCACTATTACATCAGCGATTTTTCAGTGGTCAAAAAAGATTTCTAAAGAATCATGGCGTTGACGTTGAGAAAAATGTGTACGGCTGCAAGGAGATTACGTCATGAAGTGATACAAGTTTCACAGTTTACGTGTGATTAGTTTGTGAGAAAAAAAATCGGATGTTATATGATGTTATAATTTGAATGCACCTCGTATATAGGGAGTATTACACTATTATACCAATCTTCAGGTATTTTATTTGTCTTGCATGCTCTCAGGTGCATTTTCCAAATATATTCTATTTCAGTATCTTCTAGCCGCTTAATCATCTTTGGTTCTATTCTATCCTCTCCATAAGTATTTTCTATTTTGATTTTGCTATTATTATTTTTTTTCTATTTCTATTGCATTCATCTATCTCATTTTTGGATGATTTCTGTTTTAATTTCCATGTCGTTCATTTCTATCAAATTAATTAGTGAAGAATTCTCTTCATCTTCCTGACAACTCTGTCACTTTTGTTAGAAGCTTATTGTTTTGTCTTTTATTCGGCTTAATTTTTTTCTTTTTCTTTTTAGACTCTTTCAAGATTAATAATTTTATTAGTTAATTGTTTTGAGTTTATAGCAGATTTTTTACTTTTCATACATATTCTTTCTTTATTTTTATTCTCATATATTCGTTAAATAATTCTTCCAACTTTATAGGTTTATGTATTTTAGCTACAACTAGCCTGTGGTTTGTGTTAAATTCTGCTTTTTTTGTAGTATAATTTTCTCAACCTTATTATCTATTTATTGAGTCAATACGATACAATCTATTATGTATCTTGCTCTTTTTTCTTCTGTAATGAAAGTATACCGGTCTTCAATAAGTTGGCGCCAAAAATTTTTCCTATTTTCAAATTATTTTCGATACAAAGTTCTATTTCCGTTTCTGTTAATTTCTTTTCCCGAATCTTCTTAAGAATCCTAATTCTTTATTCATATCGTTCACCACTCAAACGTTCTTAGTCTCCTAAGATTACTACTTTATCGTATATTTTCCTTGTTTCATTTATAGTATTGTCTAGTGTTTCATAGAATTTTTCCATCGTAACTTACTTCAAACACTCTACTGGTGCATATATTTATATGCTAGTAATTTTTCCCGAATATTGAATGCCATTCACATTATTCTTCCTGCTACTCTTTTGTTCTAGTGCCTGTATGGACGCCTGAGTAATATAATCTGTATTTATTTTCTAAAGTGTTGACTTCCTGCCCTATTATTTTTGTTTCGCTTAGCCCTAATAATGTTTTATTAAATTTTTCCATTTTTTGTATTATTTCCATTTTTTTCTTGTTAGAATGGTTATATTCCATGTTGCAATACGCCAATTATTGGGTATATTTATTTTATTTGATTTACTTTTTTTATTATCGTTGTTTGTTAGCCGGGTTCTATATCCCATGTGTATCTTAGCTTGGAATTGTATTAGTTTTTTGAAATGTATCTGCATGCGCTATTTATTTTCATTAATTCTTGCCTTCTTAAATTCTCTTTAGTTTTAGTGTTTTCTTTTGCCGTTCTTGTTTTTTCTTTAGATTTTGAGATATAAGTTTCTTCCATTTTGTCTCCACCTTGTTCTTGGGTTTTGTACCGTAGTCTCGTTTGGAAGGATCAGAATACTAATTTATCACGCTGTGATAACTAGACTGATAATTGTAATAACGTACACTAAAACAGTTATTTCTCTAAATCTCCCGATATAGAAACATAAAATTATAAAATATTATATATCCGCCTATTTTATAATAAAAAAATAATTGGGGTCTTACAAGGTACAACAACATATAGAGGCTTAAAATTAAGGATTTGTACCATATGTACAAAATAAGAATTAATGGTATCTTGTTCTGTTATACTGAGCTAAAAACTGAACGAAGCAAACACAAAAAAAGAAAAACCCTTAAAACACTTAAAAACAATAACGCACACTATGCGTATATCATGAACAAAACAGAAAAAAGGGATAACAAAAGTAACACTATTAAACCTGAGCATAACAGTATTGAAAAAAATAAAAAAAAAGGCAATCATTAAGAAAAATATATCTTTATATGTTGCACTTCTAATAAACAAAGAATGAATTGACACGATATAAATATAAGAAAAAGCTCAATAAAGGGATTATTAAGATTAAAAT
This sequence comes from Sinelater perroti, assembly GCA_036346155.1. Taxonomy (NCBI): domain Eukaryota; kingdom Metazoa; phylum Arthropoda; class Insecta; order Coleoptera; family Elateridae; genus Sinelater; species Sinelater perroti. The sequence continues at coordinate 10,449,960 of JARFIY010000024.1, forward strand.
AAATCTTATAAACAACACTATACGAACAAATTACTATTGTTTTCTTTATAGGTAAATACCATTAACCCAATAAAATAAATAAATATAGAAAGAAACAAATTAATAATTATCATTGTTTTTGTGTTGGCAGGTGGTAATGTTCTAACGCCTCGCGTGGGAACACAGCCTGCGAACAAAGAGGTTAAGGCTACTGTGCCCAGTCGTCGCGTACCATCTCTAAGGCGGGGCGATGTGGCAAGAATTGCCATTATTACCCCTTGTTAGAAGTAAACGCAGGTGTTCAATTATTGTTAGTAACTAAGTAGGCCACCCACCAAGCATCAGAGAGCTCTGAGAAATGAACGCGAGTTTATCCGCACTGCAGCCCGAGTCTCAACAACGAGACCACGCTAACGATTTAACAATAAAAAATTGTTCTTGTAAACCGAAATAAGAATACTTTTAAACCTTTAGAGAAGAGATCTCCCATTATTACTCTCAAAAACTAGTGTTATAACTTAAACTACTCTTTGAACGAAGTTTTTAATCTCAACTGTAATAATTATTTTAACTCTTATTATCATCTTGACCAATCAACCCCGCTATCTATAGGATTTATTTTATTGATACAAACAACCTTAGTAGAAACTTTTACTTTTCTACTTTCTAATTTATTATAATTATCTTACATTCGCTTTATCATTATAATAGGAGGAATACTAGTATTATTTATTTATATAACAAGAATTGCTTCAAATAAAAAATTCAAATTCTTCTTTTCACTCCTCGTGTTTTCTTTTATTATTATGTCTGTCTTACGCATCAAAATATTTATGACCGAATTATTTAACTACCTAATTTTTCTCTCAAAAGAAGCTAACTCTCTAAACATAAGATTCTTAACCCCAATAACTAAATTCATTGATTACTCTATAAGAATAATTGCTCTTATATTAATTATTTGTCTTTTAATTATTTTTATTGCTTTTGTTAGAATTATTTTAGCTCCTCATAGATCTCTCCAATTAAAAGAGTAATAAGTATAATATAAAAAACACGTAATCCTAAAAATAATTAATAATGCTTTAATTGATTTTCCTTCGCCCTCTAACATCTCAGCATGATGAAACTTTGGTTCCCTCTTATGAATGTGTTTCTGGGAATTTAAATTATTACAGGAATCTTTTTAGCTATACGTTACTGTTCTGATATCTCATTATACTTTAAGTTCACATTTTCCAAGGCGTAAATTATGGGTAAATGCTTCGCACCATTCACGCAAAAGGATATTTGTTCTTCTTCATCTGCCTACAGCTACATGTAGGACGAGGAAAATATTATGGACCATTTATATATTCAACTACTTGAACAATTGTAGATATTATTCTTTTAGCCCTTATAGAAACAATTTTTCTAAGCTACGTTTTGAGGAGCAACAGTAACAGCAACTAATCTTTTATAGGATATTCAATATCTAGGCACAATTATTGTGCAATAAACTTAAGGAGGCTTTACAGTCGATAATGCCACACCCAATTCTGTACTGTTCACTTTCTTTTTCTATTTACTGTTCTATTTCTAGCCATCGTCTACCTAATTTAACTACTGGATTAAACAATCCCCTTGAAACTAATAAAAGTATTAAAAAAATTAATTTTTACTCTTACTTTACCTTCAAAGGCATTGCTTTAATGCTTTTAGTTTTACTAACCCTAATTAATCTTTATATAGTAGGAGATCCAGATAATTTTGCTCCAGCAAATTCCTTAATTGTCCCTGTTCATATTCAATCTGAATGGCATTTACTATTTGCTTTCGTTTTTCCACAAACAGTTCCTAATAAATTAGGAGGAGTAATTGAATTAATGTAATGTAAGACCCTTACATCATTAGTGGACAAATTCTAACTATTCTTTATTTTTGTTACTTTCGTCCCTAACCTGGAATACAATTTTATTTTTTAAATAGTTAATGAACTTGTTAGTATATATATTTTAAAAATATATATATAACAAGCCGAAAAAACATCGAAGATAAAGCATCTGAAGCTCAGCCAGATGAAATAGTTAAGGGAAAAAACGTCACCTTCGTTCAACGGGAAGTGCTGCAAGAACAAGAATTATCAGCAAAGTGAGAGCTTTCCGATGCAGCTATTCGATGCACTCTCGATTACTTTCTTCATATTACGAAGGTTAATGTCAGATGGGCACCCCGTCTTTTTTCAACGGTTCTAAAACCACAATTTGTGACTTGTTATGATCAATTCTTAAATCTCTGCTCCGTTAAGAATTTTTTAAATTTTAACAAAATAATGCAAGAACATATTTTACACATTTATGTTTGCTTAAGCGTCTTTACCCAATTTGTGATTATTTATCAATAAAATATAACCTTCAAGTTTATGTCTCAAGTGTAGCATAACTTTTCATTAAAGATATTAAGCCAGTTTGACCCACTTAAAATGTGTTTGTTGAATTTCATATGTGAGATATAAACATCAAAATTTCCGCACAACTTGGTATAACAATACTGCGATACCTTTATCCCAATTTTATTAATCAACTGCCTAAATCTCCTATTTATAGAACAGACTAGTGGTACCCAATAAATTTGGAGGCAATTGTAGACTTGTGGGGACGTACTAGCTTAAACACATGGTCTATTATGGCTGTAAAATTTCATTAGGTTACTGTAAACACTAGTATAAAAATAACGGGTTATACAAATGGTAAAATTTGTACAGAATAAAAGGTTTGCTGAACGTATGACTAAACGTTCTAGTAACGCAATGGGAGTTTACAAAAACAAAAAGTTGATGATCCAAGAAAGAAAAGCAAAAGTCGAACACTTTCTTCAGTGTCATAAATCTGTCTTCGCAAAGTGATCGTGTTTATACCGTCAGCGCCCAAGACAGCCCTGTTAAGGGCAGGAATATGTATTTACTACTTTGTGAATGCCATTAGTATCATGTTTTGAGGAGCCATTTCCAAATGAAGTATTTTTTGTAAATTAATTGTCCTAGGTGTCAAAATAAACGCAAAATATTAGAAGGTTCTGTTGGAAATTTTCCAAGAAATTATTATCATAATGATTCCAAATTATTAGTATATGTTTATTCAAGACAGAGGGACTGCTTTCACTAGCAGGTTCTGTGCAAAGATAATTTAGCCGATTTCTTAGATAAAGTAAATGGCTTTTATACTGCAATCCTTTCAGTTACTTTATGTGGTCAGACGTGATATTTAAGTTCAAATTTCTTAACATTTACAATTCAAAAATCAAAGTTACTGTATTAAAAGTGAGAGATAAAATGTCTTCTTTTCCAATCTCCATGTGCTATCACGGCGTCGGGTTCCCCTCTATCTATTTCGGTACTGCACTTGATCAGCGACCAGTATACCTAATTTTCTTAAGTTTTTCCCCCGTTATTTTGCGTTCCGTTCTACGTTCTTGTCCCATTTTCTCCTCGGCCTACTTCTACATCGTCTTCCCTTTGGTCTCGCTTCTAATATCTTTTTTGGATATCTTCGGTTACTCATTCTAGTCAGGTGCCCATACTATTACAATTGTCTCTTTTCAACTTCTTCTAGTAGTGGTCGTATTTGTAATTTTTCTCTGGTTATCACGTTCCTAATTCCGTCTCAGAATGTTGAGATGCTACGTGTTTTCAGTAGCATTTTATGGAATGGAAGCTTGGACGATGAAGAAAAACATCAGTGATCGACTGGAAGCATTCGACAGAGTGACGAATGGTGAGGTACTCAGAAGAATGGGGAAGGAAAAAGAAGTATTGAATACAGTTAAGATACGGAAATTACAGTATCTGGGGCATCTGATGCGGGGAGAAAGATATGAAATCCTACAAAATATCATGCAAGGGAAGATACAGGGTAATAGGAATAGAGGAAGAAGACGCACCTCCTGGTTGAGTAACCTGAGACAATGGTACAATTGCAGTTCTATTGAATTGTTCAGAGCAGCAACGTCGAGAATACAAACAGCCATAATGATAGCCAATCTTCTAAGAGGAGACGGCACTTAAGAAGAAGAAGAATTCCGTCTCTTCTGGTTTTGCCGAATATACCCCTTAAAAACTTCATTTTGCTGGTCGTTATTTTATTTTTTGTTTTGATCTCTATAACTCAGCTTTCACTACCATAAATAAAAGCGGGGACATAAATACTTTTGTAGATTCCTAATTTTGTTTTGGTGTTTATTTTCTTATTTCTTGTTATAGTCTTATATAATAAGAAGTATATTTTATTTGCTTTATTTATTTTATTTATAAGTTCTTGTTGTTGTGTCCTTATGTTAGTTATTATTAGTCGCAAATACTCATAACTTTTTACCTCCTCAAGCTGATTTCCATTCAGTGTTATTCTGATGTTTCCTTACTTTACTTTCGTCTTCGTTTATATTTATGCTCCATCGTTTTATTACCATATTCCACTTGTAAACCGCTTGCTGTAACTCCCGTAATGATTCTGATACCAGTACAATGTCATATGCATCTACTAAGCATTCTATCCGAATTGATGTAAAATTACAGTTTTTTACTTTTACTTCAAATCTGTTTTCTTTAGATTCTTTTATAACCTGTTTTATAACTGCTGTGAATAGTGAAGTACTCAAGAAGTTCCCTTGCTTTAATCCACTGTTCATTTAAAAGCTTTCTAATTATGTTCCTTTCATTCTTAATTGTTCTTTAGTGTGTTCATATAATTAATAAAATGTTAATAGACAATTTGCGTGGCACATGCAACTCTTTCAAAAGAAGATTAGGTATTGAAGAATAAAAAAAAATTATTACAGAATATCTATAAAGCGATAATATATATTCAATAAATTCTCTGATTATTAATGATATTCATGTGTCTACAAATTTATAGGACCAAGCGATTCTTTAACTTACCATACATTCTATTTTCAAAAATGACGTTTACCATGAAATAATTTAATAGTTATGTATATTTAATAATGTAAAGAACAGAAAGTTAACTGGAAAATTTAATATTTTAAAGTGCAGTGTTAAGCATATTAAAATTAAGGAAAGCAATAAAATCTCTACGAAATTTTTAAAGATAATAATGGAATTGGAAAATGTTACAAATTAATGTGTTATAAAGTTTTTTACAAATCTAGGCCAAATTTGCTGCTTCAATACTAAAAGCCAAATTACCATCGCACAACCAAATTTAGAAATGCTTTGAAACATTTTAAAAACTATTAACAATGAAAAGAAAAACGTGGCTTTTGTGGTGGTTACAATGTGGATAAATAAATAATCCTAAATTGCATCGAGGAATTTGTTAATCCAAGTTTCTAACACTGACAAAATTTGGCTTTATTATAGAGTTATGCTTAATAAAAGTTTAGATAGGGATGCTAATACAATATAACCAAGAACTACATATAAATATACATATATATATATATATATATATATATATATATATATATATATATATATATATACAAGAAATAATATAAGAAATATTTAGAGAGGCAGAAGGCAAATCATATTTGTGGGATAATTAAAAAATACTGTACTTATGTTAACGAAATTTATAAAATAAAACAATGACTTTTAAAACCCACAAAAACTAAAAATTTCGAAAACATTAATGTATTTTACTATCTATCGCTTGCACTCATTGTAATTACAAATGCAGTCAGTTAACTAAGAACGTGTTTAGGGTAATGTTAAGAAAACATTTTTAAATACATAGGTACCTTGCACTCCATCAGAATAAAGATGTTACCTTATCAATAATGTCTTCAGTTACCACCGGCGTCGATAATTGCTGGCATCTTCAAAGCATGCTTTTGACCAAATTGATGGCGTATTCATCCGCCAAGGACAAACTTCTCCTAATAACTGCTTTAAAACAAACATTTTTTTCCCACAAAGCTTGTGCTTGATGTGTGCTCACACATTCTCAATCGGATTTGCATCGGGAGATTGCGACGGCCAATCAAGCGTAACGATGCCAGACTGCTGTTTTCACTCGATTCAAAGCTGGCTGTGGTATTTGAGGTTGTTGTCTTCCTGCGGGATTCCAGCCTTCGTTTTCTTGATGAACCAACGTTCGGCAACCGGCAACAAATATGTCTTATAAATCTCGAGCATTTTCTGGGCATTTAGGTTGTAGGTAAACAGATGCAACGTTCCAAAACCTTTGAGAATCAGCTCCAGACATACACTTTTAAGGGGCACTGCGTTGGTGCAACTTGTTAGTTATGGTTAACCAAGCTAGTAGGACGATAACATATCCCCAAACAGAAACTTTGTCCGTAAAAATTAAATTGTTTTAATCTCGGTCGATATTGTCGTTTGCCCAAGCAAGCCACCTTGTCTCATGATTTTCACCTAACAAAGGTTTTTCCACTGAACTACGGTACGATACATCTGCACCTTTATGTTACAATTTTGCTGTTCCTGGTCGCAGGGGTCCGGGTCCGGGTCACGATATGTTTCTCGATTTTATGGGAGCTACATTCCGGCAAGTCACCGACCATTTTTGTCTTCTTATATCACGGCATCTACTTGCTAACGAATGTTTTCAACTTGTTCATGTACTTTAAAACCTTTCGGGTGTGTCCAGAGTAACACAGCGATGCGTCCGTGGCACTCATAGTGCTTTACGCGTTTCTCTAGTAAAAATTCAATTCCGACTGAATCTTTTGTGACAAAGCATCGAGGTGAAGGGTTTCCTCTGTCTACTAACGAAAGAATTAGGGCGATATCTTTTACCATTTGTTAATTATGCCAAACACGGTCTTACTTAACTGGCTGTAACTGGCACAATTAAAGATATCTTTGTATTACATCATTGGTAAAAGCAGTGTACAAAAACTAACGTAAAAAATGTATCGTCATTATAAAAATATTTTCACCGAAATCAACAGAAAATTAGAATAATGAAACATCTATAGTAAAAATTAATCCCACCATAAAATAAAACATTTACACAAAAAAAGTTGCTTTAATTAAGTACGAAGTTAGTATAGTAAATTTATTTCTTAAAAAAAAACAAAGTTTAGCACAAAACTTTGAGATAGCACGTAATAATTCTAATAGTGTCCCCAGCTATATGTTTAATATATTTAATATTTTAGAACGTCGGGAAAATAAAACTACGAAACAAATAAGGATCACATCATTAATATACAGTACATACTAGATAACTCAACTTGAAGAGTAAAATTGTGAAGAAGTTGGTGGAATCGTATAGGTTAATAAAAGCAGGAATCGATGAGCAAGTCGTAAATATAATAGTATAATAAATATAATAATTTTTACCAATTTTAAATAACTTAAAAAACAAAAAATTTGAAAAGTATTCAATTAGAAAGCTTTGGAGGTTATTGAACATATCTGCATAGAAATAAAATCAGAAATTGTTATTAAATCAGTGTATTCAGCTTTTCCAAATTTTCTTCTATTTAGTTAAAGCTGGTTTATTAAAATAAATAATTTACGCAACAAAACAAAAGAGAGATTTACGGGCATTTGAAGCGATGTCACAAGCACACATTTCAAATCTCTTTGCAACACCAACACCCATTGTAAAATAATGCTATTATTTTCATGTATTAGAGGAATTAATTTATTAAAAGAATTAATTTGCTTAGGACATATCCCATCTGTCTGAAACATTTTATGAGGCTAACTGTAAGTACTAAAGCTAAATAGTCAGATCGAATCCTGTCCTATTTAAATAATCTATTAAAATAATGTTAAAATTGCAAAAATAAAAATGAAAAATGTTGCATTATAAAAAAGTAAAAGTTTAAAAAGTGAGTAGATAGACACAGTGTACTATTAAAGCATGTGTTGGAGTATTTACAAAGCAGATTTTTCTAAAAATCAAGAAAATGTAATAAACACTTGCTAACGTAATTAAATATTTTTTTCTGATAGAGTTCATAGCAAGTACAAACATATTATTTAAATGATATAGTAGCTTTTATTATAAACAGTAACTCTAGTTATAAACAATACTCTCAACACACACGTTTTTATTTTTAAATTTATAAAAGTTATATCTAAAATATTCAATTTTTTGTATACCTTCTTAATTTTTCAACGTTTGCTAAAATATATTTAGTGTTCGCTTCTACTTATGGTGCCTGCCAATCCGTTCCGGACGTTGACGATCATTGCAGCTATTCGTACTTATCCACCGCAGCTCTGAAGAGTTGTTCTCAAGTTCTTCAGCCAGGATATTTTCTCTTTCCTTCCACCTTTCCCTGAAGGATTAGTTAAAGGAGCTCGTATCGCCGTTTATTTCTTATAATGTACCTTACGTATTCCAATTTACGCGTTTTTGTCTTTGGTAGCAGTTCCTTCCTTTACCCATTATTTCGAGAACAGTTTGATTAATCATATGGTCTGTCCACAGGATTTTTAAAATACGTCGGTACAGCCACATTTCAAATGCTTCAAGTTTCTTACAAGAGGCTTCCGTCAAGGTCCAAGACTCTACTCTACATAGCAAATCCGAAAAGATGTAGCATCTCAATAGTCTGATTTTGGTTGGTAAAGATAAATCGTGACATCTGAATACTTTTGACATCAGAAATGCGCCTCTGGATTTTTCTATTTTGCTTTTTATTTCTAATGAGTGCTCCCAGTTTTCATTAAATGATAGTCCGTTTGTCTGGCTGGATTCTACTATTCTGTACATTAGTTCTTGTAGATTCTCTAGACTATCTGCAAACGCTACTGTGTCGTCCGCTTATCTTGCGTTATTTAGGTACTTGCCATTGATCTTAATTCCAATGTCGTTGTCTTGAAAAATTCTTTCTGACTATACATTAAAAAGCATCGGTGATAACACACACCCTTGTCGGACACCTCGTTTGATCTCACATCTTCGGAGCTTTCTTCTTAAATTCATATGGAAGCTATTTGGTTCCAGTATAAGTTGCAGTTGTAGTAATGTTCGCTAAAAGTGGATAATCTCGTCAGTTTTAACGTTTTCGATAGTTTTATTCAACCTACTTGAAAAATTTACGTATTGCCTCTTTTGCAAAGCAATTAGTGTATTTGTGATCAAAAGTGGTTCAAGGTGAAACTAAAAATTAGAACATTAGAACACAATATCGAGTTCCGAGTTGGTGCCGAATCTTGTTGGAAGTTTTAATTATCTACTACGGTTTATTGGAATTGCAGCACAATTAAAAGCAAATTAAATGCTCCAAACTTTTATATTACATTAAGCATATTATAAACAGAAAACGATTAAAGTTTGAGAACCATATGTTTATGCTTGCCAAGATTTGTTTACAACGTTTCTTAGATATGAAGTCTGGGAGAAGTAATGAATTTCAGCCTTCTTATCTTCAAGAAAATTACAATATACGTATTAAAAGCCTACTAAGCTCCCCTTTTAATTAAATCTAACGTAAAATACCTTGTCTTTTATTAATTCATAGATTTAAGTTCGCCAGAAAAGCTTGCTTTTTGCATCACTATGCTTTTATAATTTTTTTTATTAATCGCAGCTTTATATGTAATTAAACACTTCTATTGTTATTTCTGTTCTTGGCAGTCATTTTTTGTTCTTACAGTAAACTTAATTTCCTTATACTTATACTGATAATTTCGTTATCATTGCTACAAACCCTGAATAATAAACTGTAAAGTACTGACTGCTGTAACTGTGTAAAATTGCTTTGAAACTGAGTTTAAATAAATAAATAAAGTCTCCACTTCCCCAGTTCTTAGGAAAATTTAGGTGTCTTCAAAAACCCTTTCAGATTATTGCAGCAACAAAACCTAGCTTTTGAAAAAGACTTCAGCATTAGAAATCTCTTTTTCAATAATGATACGTTGGTAGCGTTCTTAAAAAATCACTGCTCTTGTTTTTAAATTTTTTTACCCCTTATAAGGAAATATTCTTTTGAATTGTTAGCCTTAGAATTTTTATGTTATTTTTCAGAATTCTTCATAACAATATTAATTATTCTCTAAGTCGGTTGTAAAAGCCATTAGACTTTATTTTTTAACGTAAATAGTAAGAAAAATGTTTAACGCTCAATTAAGTGAAAAGGGACTTTTAGTAATTTACATTTATGCAAAGAAAGTCTAATAAAAAAATATAGGAAGCGAAAATGACAGTAATGTAGTAGAGCGCACAAATATTCGATCATAAATGTTAAAGGAATATTAGGATTAAAGTTTATTTATAGTCAGTAATCTGATATGCGGAATCTCTTGTTTGTTTTCTTTAATAAATTATTTATTTCAATAAACCTTCAATAAAATTTCAACTAAGTGAAAGCTAGAAATATTCCTCTAATTTTTTACAAAGACTTTATACGCTGCCTTTATCAGTGATGTAATACGTAATTGTTTACAAATACTCATAATTACAGTGTTTCCACACGGTAATTAGTAAAATATATTAACCTTTTGAAGATTATTAGCTTTAGTGAATTTTAAAAATATCACCTAGTAGTTACCTTTATCGGATCTCTTAAATGAATTAGCATAAGTGCAACGTTTGTAATTAACCCATAGACATCCTTTCACTTCTGGCTCTCTAACTAATTTTTTATTTTTCTTTTAGTTATAGTCGTTGACAGTATTTATAGAATAAGACTAAAATATATAGATTTCATTATCAAAATTAACTTTTTACTCTCATCTAAATTTTTATTCGGCGTAATTCTTTAATTAGGCTAAATTTTGTCAGTGTTAAAAGTTTGACTCCTAAAATTCCCAATGCAATTTCTAAGATTTATTTAACCACATTGTCAATAAATTTTCTAAATTTTGTAGTTGTGGAATGTTTTTCAGTATTGAAGCAGCACGTTTTTATTGCCTACACGAATTTTAGAATACAACTGGGACAGTGTTTGATAAAGCTTTATAACTTGTTTTCTGTAAATTGTTTTAACTCCATTATTATCTTTTTTGTAGTTATCGCTTGTATTTGATGCTTTCGCTTGATTTCCATATGCTAAATATGACATTTTGAGATAACAAATTTATTAGTGGAATTTTTTTAGTTTTTTTACTTTATTATGTATATAGCTATTAAATTTAATTTCAGTTAATGCCACAGTAGCTTGCCACTTTTGAGCATAATAATAAGTGATAAACTGAAGAATTAATTAACACGGTCGAGTAAGTTTGTCGACTAAAATAAACATGATTAAAGGTTCTATGTTCTATATTATCTTTGCCTTACAGGTTATCTCGTATAAGTTCTTTCATGTGCTTAGTAAGTAAAGTTAATCTTTTGCATTTTATACATTACATTTAATATAGTAGTCCGGGTTAATACTAAAACGTTCAAACCTAGATAATATGTACGATCACATAAAGTAATCGAGAGAATTGTAGTATAGAAAGTTAATCATCCTCATTAAAAAAATCGACTAAATTTTCTTTGCATCAAACTTGGACGGTGCAGGCAATATGTGTTTGCAACAACATTTTGTCTAAAATTTAGTTTGTAATATACTGCATTTATTTTAACATCTAGGACAATAAATTTCAAAGAAAATTTACCTTAAAGGATGATACTACTGGTACACTCAAAGTAGGAAATATACCTACAGTTAGTAAAAAGCTCCTGAGCACTGATTGTGTAAACAAGATAATTTTTAGGGTTGAAAGCGTGTTGCAAGATGAACAATGTTTTATTCTAAAAGATAAATTCATACCACGGAAAAATGTGGCCCCATTGTTGCCTTTATTTTTGAGTAGCTCGCTCTGCTAACTCAATCTTTCTTCTTTGTAAGCTCGCATTACGCCCAGGACATTTAAGCTACAAGTTGACGCAAATTTGCCTTTCTGTGCAAATTTTACAACGCCATTGTACTAATGTCTACAGCAATCTAATTGAAATGTACAGCCACAAGTTCCAACAAGCAATTTGCCTACGATTGTCTACAAATTTATTGACTACCTTTTATTAGACGTCCTCGCTTCATCCTCAACTTCATTGGGTGGCAGAAAAGCAAGAGCAGAGAGATGTCGGACCATAAGACTGAATGCTTCTTCAGTGTTGTACTTAGTTTGCAATCTGCGATATATGGATTGACACAAATGAAAGTGTCGAGCTTTGTTTTGCATACCAGAAAACACATTTCTGATTGCAATCTGAGAACAAAATCTGGTTGCAATTCAATACCAAATTGTTGTGTTAAAGACTTAATCTCCTCAAATAGCTTGCTGTAAAAGTCTAAAGAATTTCGAGACATTAGAACATAAACGACAGGTAAAATATGATCTCCAACAGGTACGTGAATGGAATAAAGTTGACGAAATAAAGTTGGAGTAACTTTAAACGTGCCATCCATAATACAAAATGCTGCATTTGACATTATTTGCAAATTCTTTTCTGTGACAAATAAAAGAATCTTGTCGTTACCATCATCGATTAATCATCTGGTAATTGTTAAAACTCTTGCAATGTCTTTGGTTCTGTTGATGCACTTGGATTACGTTTCTGTCGTTTGATTTCTTTTCTTTAAGCTTTCTTTAATGGCAAGGTTGCCGCAATTGACTCTCGTTTGATGACTTCGCAAGTGCTTTTCTCTTATTCGATGCTTTGTCTAGTGGAACTCGCGCATTAACTGCCTCGTGACTGTGCTCAACATTATTATCGAGTAAATAATGCTTTTCATTTTACAAAAGAGTGTCTGTCGTTGATTTGCATTTAAAGCGATGTTTCTTATCACAGTGCCAATAGTGAATTTTTCCATCCCTAGTTTTAACGAAAGTGAATAAATATCCGTTGATAACTAGCTTGTCAGCATCTCGTTGTGACTTGACAATTTTAGTGCGTCTATGCCAACATTTCTCGTCTTGTCTTGTGACGAAATACAGATCTTAAAATGCTAATTTTATCCTGATTTCCAAAAGCACGTGATCGGGCGTTAACTGACCACCAAAATGTCACCGTAATGGCTAGGAACCGTTGCGACTGCACACCTTAGCCGCACTCTAGACCGTCACCAGCCAACACAACATCAACAGCTGCAGCAATTTTTACCTTAAAAGGTAAAGAAAACCCTGCAAGTTATCTTAAAAGGTAATTGCTACTCTCTTTGAGTGTTAGCTGTGGAGTGAGCTATGCTCTTCAATGCTAGCGCTTATATGTATATGCACATAGAGGGCCTATCATACATTACGCTGATTATTTTGCCCTCTATGTGCATTCACTTGTCGGTCAGTTTTCTGTCGGTTACTTGGGTGTCGGTAAGTTAGCTGTCGGTCACTTGGGTTGTCGGTTAGTTGGTCTGTCGGTCAGTTAGCTGTCGGTCAGTAGGCTATCGGTAAATCGATCCACACCCAAATATAATTGTTGGTATCAATTGTTGGTCATTCTTTTTTATCTATTTTTTATTCTTCTTTGGTATAGATACTTTGTGCTGTCTTTTTTCCAGAAGTTCTCTATTTGTTTTCATATATGTTTTTTTATTTTTGCTTTTGTATTTGCAGTTTACATAGCAATTATCTGTGGTTTGATCCTATACCTGCTGACTTCAGGATTTATATATTTAGCATTTGTAAAGATTGTATATGTGGGTTGATGTCAAGTAACTAATGGTAGATTTTTCCCCCTTGTATTTTGATGAGTATGTTTCTGTTAAATTTTGTACTCAAAGTAAGTATTGTTTATCCTAAAATTGTTATTAGTACAGGATTGAACAATAGCCCTCCTATTATTATTCTGTATTAAATTTTTCTTTTATCCCGTGGATAACTTAATTCCATGTACGCGCATATAAAGTCTCTTAAAACAAGGAGATACAGGCTCGGTGGTATTTTTAGTGTTGTTAAGTCTTCATAAAACTAAATCTTTTCTTCTCACGTTTAGTTTCCTCTAGAGCATATATGCTAGTTATATTCATATGGAAAAGTGTTGCTCGTAAGATAAACTAGCAGTATTGGTTCAGATATGTACTCTATTTTGTCTGTCATACTTTCCTATTTTTGCTTATTAAATTCCTGCTCATATCTTAGCTCTTTTGTCTTTATCAACTCCACTGTATGCTAAGTTATAATCAATATAAGATACTACTCCTTTTCCCTTTTTTTGCTTCTGGCAAAGAGCAGACCTCTATTTTCTTCTCTTTTAACTCTGTTATTATCTTCTGTTCTCGTAGATTCCCAGCTTTAATATTCCAATTTTTCTATTGTCTCGTCATCAACTTATGATTCGTCTATGTCTAAGGTTTATGTCTGGTGCTATTGCTCCTAGCAACTCTTCTTCCATATTCGTGTTTGAGATTTGCAACATCAACCTTTAAGCTACTCAATCGACCCAAGCCTGACGCAAGCGGAATTTAACTTTAACTCAATCTTAAAGTCAATATTAAATATTAATCGTAGTATTTAGCGCACTCTTTTACTTTTACTTTACAGACTTTTAATTTAGTCACACTGTTTTTATAATTTAATTAATTTTTTTTGACTCTACTCACCACTAGTTTAAAAAGGCTACAAAATCTACAGTTGTATTAAACCTATAAAGAAAGATAACATTTTTATTTCATTACGCTACAAAAACCTTTCTAATTGCTTCATAAATTGGCTTCTACGAAATAATAGACAAGACCGTCGAATTAGCAAACGTCACACCAGCGCCGGATAGATTTACATATAAAGCGCCCCCTCGTTCGCGCAAGCCGTTCGCTCCGCTAGTTCTGTCCACTCTTGTGCGAGCCCACGCGGAATCAATAGCTAATCACAATAAATTTGCAGGTGACGCCGCAAGTGGGCTGGCCAGCGCCAGAAAGTTGGTAATCAAAGTCCAATTTGCAACTTCCTACCTACGACAACGCGTTCCCGCAGGTTAGCGCGACAGCTTTATGTGCCGCAGCGAAACTTTGAAGTTTATTGGCCAATGTGCCGGGAACATTAACAGCGTTTTTAACAGCGGCAATTAATTACGGCTACTTTTATGGGACCGCGTGTAACGGCGCTGACCGGTGTCGGCTCTTAGCGGGGCGGTTATCTAATCTCGTGCGCACCTGCCGTCGAGGGAGTTAGAATATTTATAGGAAAGAGTGGATTCTAAAGCGCCTTGTCGGGGGCCGCAATTATAATTTTTAATGTGGAACTCGTTAATATTTGAATTGGTTCGATTTCTACTAAAAAAGTTTCATTTATGGGTGCCCAGTCGTTAGGAAGTTTTCAGCACGAAAGTATGCAACTGCTGGGTTTGTACATATGTCTATTATGAACAGCCAAAGATCAATAAAATTTACATAAGCTAAGTTATCTAACATTTTGTGTAAAGTTATTTCCCGCCTCTCTAAAGTCTCTAGTATATTCTGTAAATTTGTTGTTGCTTAAAGTAAATCATTATAAAAGAATAGTATATTGCGTCATCCACAAAGGTAGTAATCGTAGTATTATCGGGGGCAAGTAGATCTCTGCTGTGAATAATTCGGACTAGAACACTAGCTTGCGGTACACCAGCTTTGGATGGACTTGCCTATTTCATGTGATATTTCATTTTTAATTATTATTGCTGTTTTGTGGTGAGCTATATTATTGGGATAACAGGTAAAATTGGTTAGTATGTCCCCTTATAGATAGAAGTTGCTGATAAACTGATAGGATGCGTCGTATAGTGCACACCTAACGTTGTATTATGATTATCACCACATTTTCCTGTATCGATATGATTGACAATGACCACACATAATTATGTTGATTTATTTTTTTGTAGTTCGACAGTAATGAGCATAGTCAATAAAGATATCAATTCAAACATCTTACTATTTTTGTCAAACTGTAGATCCACAAACAATAAAGGGAAATGTGTTTTGCCTACCCTGTGTCCAATATTTATTAGATTACGTACACTGAGTCCGTTTCTTTTTAATTTTTTTATTGTTGTTTTAAAGCCTTTTATAACAACTTTAAACGCTCTATCTCTTTTAGTTTTACAGGTATAAAATATTGCTTTTTTATTATTAAGATGTCTTACAAGTCCGATATGCATCAGGGATGTTAGTGTTTTATTTAACAATATTTTCTGCTAGCGTTTTAGAAGTGTATTGTTCTGCTTCTAGGATTTTTAATAAATTTTTAGTTCTTGCATCACAATTAATAACTTCGTGTATGTTCGAGGTTTACTGTAGGTTGTAGATCACCTTTATTTCCATATTCGATCTTCTTGTATGTAGTTCTAATTTAGACTTATATGTTATTACCAACAAGTTGAAAAAACCTTTGTTGTTGGCATAAATACATATTTAAAACAAATAAAATATACTCAAGATAATGAGGCTCACTGCCAATTAAGTAAACATGTAGGTATCATACGTACCACAGACACCCATACATTCGAAATAAACACAATAAGTTCCAAACCTTTGGCACGCCTTAATCAAATATTCGAGTTTTTCCCAAAAGTCTCTACGTCAAAAATTGGTAGGGGACTTACCACATAACGGGCATAAAATTAATAAAGCCAGAGTACGCAAATGTTGTTAAAATATTATTTAAAAAATCCTTCGTGGCAAGAGGTAAATCTAATCAGAATGTAAAATAATTTAAGCATAGGAATAAAAAATATCTATAACCACACCTTTCCACTTTCGCATACAAATCTTTCCATTTTCGAACTGTACCTAAGAAGCGCATATTCCAATTTCGATCTAAATTTGACGAGAGCTGTAAATGTTTCACCTCACCTTTTTGGCTGGTTTCGTCTATTAATAAACTTAAACAACACATAAAATATATGTGCAACAAAAATTGTTGAGAGATGGCCAAAGGTAAAATTTTCAATCATTTAAGGGGTTTTCCTTGGCCTTTGTTTTAACATCTCCATGAACAGTCTTAACATTCTTTGTATATAACCCTATAATTGTATTTTTGTCAAGTAAAATAACTTTCATAAATTTTTCATCACCTTCTGTCATCTTAAACTTGTTGCTTGTTTGCTTGAAGTACTACAAAATTCCTATTATATGCAACATTGCATTTATTTATTAGCGTCCTGACAATATGATATTAGCGATACTTTAATTTTTACCTAGTATTTTAGTTAATATACCAGATTTGTTGTTAACTTGTTCTAATCAAATGGATATTGGTTTTTATAGTATTTTGGCTTTTTAGCAGATCATAGCTTTTTTATTGAATTGTAATATTAATTTGTAAAAAGTAGCTGCTTACCCAGTCTTTGAAATAATTCGACTTCAGAAAAAATAGGCTTTTCTCGACGTTTTCGATAGAAGGGAAGCGGGTAGGAGCTAGATGATGTTGCAGGGATAATCTAAAGGAGCACAGCTTAATCAACTCGGCGGATGTGATAAAAGCTCTCAGCTTAGATGGCTGATCATTAGCATCTACTCTTGTTCTGTGCTAAGAATTCGTGGACAAACCAACGATTTATTTAATAAATTTTTCTCAGTTTGCATAGACATTTAAAAGTAACTTGACGTTTCCTAGTTTTATTGTGAGCTATGTGTGAGTTGTTATTGAATTTCTTTGGTTGTGCAAGAGGTTCCAAATCACACAAGTTAAAATTTTCACTATTAAGCATGCATGAACCGGTGGCTTTAAAGTAGCATAAATCATTTTCTGGACTTTGCTGGTCTTTTTTTCTGTTAAAACATGAAAATGAAACAGGGTCATAAATGCTTATTAGTGCCTGTTGTTGATTGCTTTAATTATCAATGTTATAGAGCTAACAGTTTTGCACCTAATGCTTTCTAGCATTTTATGCTTAAAAAAAGTAATTTGTCGCGTATTTCGTTTCTTTTGAAAACTTGTACATACGGTTTACCAATAGTTTGCATTTCATATTAATAGACATGACGTGGAAAACTGAAATCATCAATGATGTCTTATTTCAAGTTCTACATTTTTTTAAAGAACTTCCGCCAATGTAAGTAGTTCAAAGAATAACTTTACTTCTTTAATTTCTAACTCTTATGTAACTGTCTAACATAAATTAAAAGATTCACCTTTCTCCTATTTTATTGATTGCTTTTCCTTTTCTTTCATTTTAATATTAACCACAATTTTTTATTACATAAAACTAGTAAAAAAGATTTAATTTGAATTTTCAAATCTATTTTAATTTTTTTAATTAGAAAATTTACTACAGTTTCATTATTGTGATCAACTTGCTTCCTTATGAGTTTGCAAAATACAGCAATATAATCAAGATGCTTTGTATGGGAATATTCCTTCTTTTCTAACTCTTTATCTACGCAATTAGAAAATCTGCTTTTTAGTTCTGTCTATCATAGCGTATCTAACAAAAATGTTCCCCAATAATTGTTATTAAATTCAAAACATTTCCAATGTTGCCTTTGAAGTATCCTGTTTCAGCTCTAACTTGGCATTGAAATCTCCGCATACCACATGTTCACTTGTTATTAAGATCCTAACGTGAACATGTTTTTACTCTTACTTGAGTTAGATATAGCCGAATATATCGTGCGTTTAAGTAATAGTTCAACCAATCCTGTCCATATATACAAAAATTTAAACTTGTTATTAGTATGGTGTCCCCTTTTAGTGTTTTTGATTTTTTATTTTGTTCTGCTTATATTGTAATTAAATTTATTAATTTTTGTTTCCATATTTTACTATATAATACTTTTTCTTTTATATACAGGGTATCCCATTGTGTATTTTTAAAATGTCGTTTCTTTATGTTTCAAATATTTTTTCATTTATTTTAACTTGTATTCTTTGTTTTATTTGTTTAATAATCTTATCTTATCTTATCCGCACCCTCATTTACCGTTAGGCATTGGGGGTTTGTTTATTAATTTAGTCAACTTTTAAACTTTGTTCCTTTTCTTGTTGCTTACCCTATTTTATTACTTTTATTCGTTGTTGACTTAAACAGTGCCTTCTGTTATATTAATATATCTTTATTTAATTTATAACTATTATAATGTTTTAAAATGGTTGGCACCCACTTTTTTTGGATTGCTTTTTATTTGTTTATTTCTTCAAATTATACCTATTACCTTGTTTAGAAAGCTTCTTCAACTTTAAAATCTTTTTGCAGTTATTTTATTTTTCTATATATTATTTACTTATAGTTCCAGCATTATAATTACATATTATGTTTTTATTTTAATTGTTTTTACTCAATGATCTAACATTATTACGTCTTTTTGTGTTATTTTTCTGCTGCTTGTTTTTAATACTATTTTGAAGAAAAATCATAAATAATAGTTGTATTTAGGGTAAACTCCCATGCACGTTTGAATTTAGTGACCGCATTGCAGGTTTAACTGTTGGTTTATATATAAATTTGTAAAATCTTATAAAATATAATAGTAACTGTTTACTCTAAGGAATGCATGCACTTATTACTTTTTATTAGCTTCAACTTGACATGTTTCTTCTTTGTCAAGTTTTTTTCCGAAATTTTAGGTGCAACTCCTGTTGTTGACTGGTATCGCTTTTTTAATTACCATGTCGCTCTCCAAATTAAAACTGAGCACAGAAAAGATTTGTTAAACTACTAAATTGTTACAATATTTTCCGAGTACCTTATTCTTGTTATATAATAACGTGTGTGCTTGGAGTCTTACGTAATTTATGCTTTTATAACAACCAAATTAATTCTTTGATTAGTAAATTTATTTAAAACTGTTTTCTGAAACTTTTGAATGTCGTTTATTAATTTTATTAGGTATTCTAAAAAGCTTCACTGTTAACTTCATTAAGTTAGATTATCTGGCAATTAATAATTTGAACACCAAACTAGAATTAAGTAATCACCTTGGTAAGGTCTTTTAACTTTATATATTTCAGTAAAGGCATATAAGAAATTAATAAAGCACAAGATAATTAAAGATTTTGGATTGTTTTGTCACTCTATCAAACGTTTTGTCAGTCTCATGTACATATGTTACTGCATGGTTGTGGAATTAGATATTAAAGAAATATCAAAATGCACACAGTATGTAAATAGAAAATAAAATAAAAGTATATTGTAGTTGTTTTTATAAGGCAAATTATAATGTAAAAAATTATAATGTAACAATTATTTGTTCTTATTTAAAATAAATAATAAAGTTTTTTATTTTTAATTTAATATTTGGCACATAATATTGAAGCCAAATATGGATTTATTATAAAAGATATCGCAAAAGCAACACGAGACTTAATTCTATTTATTCATTAGTTGGCAAATTATATTATTTTGAAGGGTAAACGTTGCCATTAAATGTGGAATAAAATATTTGGAAAATGTCCTTCGCGGCTTATTTCAAACCCTCGAATTCTTCTGACAAAATTTTCGATTACTTTCTCGCATAACTATGCTTCAACTCCGTCGATAACTCTTCCACTTTTTGTTGTTAAGTTACGAATTGTACTTATTTTGTATCATCAACTATGGCCTTTACAAATGCCCGGATGAAAAAATACACAATGTGAGATCGCAAGATCTTGGCAGTCCATTTTGCTGTTTCGGGAGATAAGTCGTATATTAAAATTTTGCTTCTAAATGAAATTTTCTCACGCGTTGTACGATAGGTGACGCTCTCCTGCTAGGACCACAAGTCATTCAAATATATACCGTCTAAATGAAGCCACATAAAATCCACTATCATCTTACGATAAAGTCTCTGCGTTTCTCGCCTGATTTTAAAAAAAATTACTCCACCAGTATAAAATCCACACCAAACTATTACTCTTTAGGTATGCGTAAGCCGTTCTTGAATGATTCGAGCATTTTTTATACTCCAAATGCATCAATTTCGTTAATTAACATTTTCACTAAGCTACACGTGTGTTTCGCCACTAAAAATAATTTTCTTACAAACATTGCCGCCAACTCCTTGATTCTGTAGCATGCAATCAGCAAATATCCGGCATTAGAAATAGTAATCTTGCTGTAGTTTCTGGGTTAGTTAAAACTTAAAAGAGCGAAGGTGCAGATCTTTCGTTAAAATTCGCTGCAGGGTACCTTTTGAAATATTCAGTTGCAATTACCGTTGGTGCACTGAAATTTCTGGACCCTCACTCTATCGTCCACAGCGATAATGTTTTCAGCTGAACAACTTGTTTTTTGTTGTTTGCACAGTTATTTTATTTAGTGCACTTCTCGTCAAGAAAATACCACGTAATTTACGCACAGCCTTGACAACATATTCAGCACTCTTGTAATGGATTTTAACAATCATTACGTGTTCTTCCGTTCCGTCTCTATGTTAACTAACCATAATGTGTTTATTATAAAATGTCATCAAGCAGAACGCTGTCAACGTTTCTGAAAAAAAGGCACACAATTTAAATATTGCGTTTCTTTTGGGACACCCCTTATTTCCCAATTAGTTTTAGCTATGATAATTTTCAATGATTCTGTTAGTTATTTAATCGCCAGCGTGCTCCTGTGGTTGAGGCGCGGGCTGCAATGCGGATGGACTCTGATGCCTGGCCGAAGGTCTAATCAGTCATTAAAAATAACTGAGTATCTATATTTGCTTCGAACAAGGGGTAATAATGGCGCTTGTCTAAGACGCGGTGCTTGTCACATCGCCCCGCATCAGAGATGATGTGCGACGACTGGCCACAGTGAAATCCTTAACTCTCTGTTTGCAGGCTGTGATCCCACGCGGGACGTTAGAGCCTCACCATTGTTATTATGTCAGTTATTTGATTCTACCGACATATTGCAACATGTAAATTGTCTCGCATTTAGCCTTCCTTTTATGTAAATTTTAGAACGGCGTAGCGCTTTTCTATCATAACTACCTTAACTATCCCACGACAGCACCTGTTATTCTGAAGATTAATCGTCGCCGTGGAGTTAGAATCGATACTGGATAATTTTCCCTAATGACCACCTTTTGAGAGGTAATTGCTAGCTGTAATTTTTAATTACTGCCGATCCCAGACTATTAATATACTTGTAACGGCCGCCGGCCGGTGCATGTGCATTTCCGATAATGATCTGCCATTGGGCGCTCTCGTTTGTCGCCGATTACCGTCGATTAATAACCATACCTTGGCAGATAGCATCTGCATCTTGAAAAAATCGATGCGCGGCGAGCCGGTTGCAAGCGATCCTCGTTCGCCGCGGAGAATATATTTCCGATTTTATTATCGGGAGGGTGTTGATATTAAAATTGGCAGCGTGTAATGCCGACGAAGGTGTGCTGGAGTCACGTCTCCGGCCTGCCAATAGTCATAAACTTGCCTCCAAACGACCACGATACTCCCTGATAACACTGCATCTTCCACTAAAAGTTAATTTAGTCGATAGTGTTTAAGCTCTCGCCTTGGTCGTTGCTGTTCGTTCGTCGGATGCTTTAACCTGCACCTTTCTGCAACAAATAAAATACATGCAATAAAAACGATTCTTTTTAATGTTGTGCTGTACTACTTATTTTAATGTTCTTAATTGTGTAGTACACAGTAAATAATGGAGCAAAAAATTAAATTTATACCTATCTAGATAACTTATATATTGAATTTTAATTAAAATATTTTCTCAATATTGTTAAAGTTAAAGTCTAAATATTGGATGACACATTATTTATGGTATTTATATTATAGCACTATTCCTTGAGAAATTGTATAAACACAGTCCCTTAAGTTTTTCTGCGTTGTTATATTTTGTGTTCTCTTCATTTTACTATTACAAAATACGTTCAAGTGCTAAGGTCTTCAAATTTTTCTTAAAAAAATGCTTACTCAAGACAGTTGAAACTTTTGTTACTTCTCAACGTTCACATTTTTTACAATGCCGTCGTCATGATTTCATAGCTGCTGAGAACACTTCTTTATGGGTATGTTTTGCCCTCTGGAAAATTGCTGATGTAATAGCGGCTCGATTTTAAAATAAGCGGTCACGGAGAGTGTCCTATATGATCGGAAATTCATAGTAGCATCATGTGTTAACATGTCCTGAGACATTGCTATTCAGGCAGCCTTGGGTTTGTTGGTCGGCATTTAAAGGAGTTTTCCGTATAGAGATACGGAAAGCTCCTTATGGTCATCATGCAAAATTGACTACATAGATCCTACGGAAATGCACGTAACAACTTACTCCACTCGCGCAATCATAATTTTGGTCGGTGATCGAGGCTGATTCGGTTTATTGTCACACAACTCTCAACCTTTTTCAAACTTTTGCACCCACGTAGGCACGTTTTTAACGTTCATAACACCTTCACCGCACGTTTCACTCAATTTCCGATAAATTTCGTTGGGCATTTCACCAAGAAGAGAAAATGGATGCTTTAAACATTAAATGTCACCATTTAAGTACACAAAATAATCCTCATTACAATGGCGGTAATTCGACCTGTGCACATTGTATGGTGCTGCTCATCCATATTACAAATTCAGAAATATTTTTTGTATCTTTTAACATTAATCTCATCTTTCTACTTTTAGGAGACCTTAGAACTTAACGCACCTCGTACTACTATTATTGCTTTCTGTATTATTTTATACAGACTCTAGAGGCTTCTAAATCTCTACGATAATAACCTTTAAATTGGAATTATACTAGTTTGCTTAATTGCACGTTTTACTGCCTTGTAAGGTCAAAAAAATTGTGTAGAAAGTCTTTGTATTTTGCAGCACTGAATACAGTTTTCTGGTCTTCATTTATTTGTGCACCCTATATTGTTTGGAAAATTTCTGTCTTCTGAACTATCCAGTGTTCGCACCAAGCTGTAGTTATATTACATTGCAAATACATCAATTTGGATTTACCATTTTATATTTTCAACATATCTCTAAGTATGTGAGAAAAGTTTTACAATGCGTCTTTAATTTTCATAATCTTTTAAGACATTTTTCTCATTCAAACTTACCAAGTGTCTCGTGGGAGCACAAAATAGAGGTGTCCAAAAGGAACAATCATTTTTTACACAAGGGTTATCGTACAGATTAGTGTAAATTACCAATATAGAAGTATTTAAATACTTTTTATCTATAACCATATGAACAATATCTTTGCTATGTCTTCTATCAGGAAGGATTTTTCTTTGGGTTACTCTATGTTAACAGATTTTTAACTTAAACTATACTAATCAGAAATTTACGGTATATAATTATAGTACCTATATTACAATCATCGACATTCATAAAACAGTCGTGATGGTAAAGCAGCGCATAGACACCCATGTTTCAAGACGTGCCCCCAAGGAAATAATCTGACTGTTCCTATCACGGATACTCTCCAGGGTTCTGGAAGTCGTGCAAGGCATTTAACCATACGAGTAACGGCCTAAAAGGTAGTTGCGATGAAGTAGCGTTTGGAGTAGTAATTAAAGTGCGCTGGAGAACAAATCCACCTGTAAAAATACATACATAATTAGTGATAATACGACTTCTTCTTCTTCTGGTGCCATCTCCATTAATGAAGGTTGGCAACAATTGTGGCGAATTCGTCTCGGTCTTGTGCTGTTCTAATTAATGTGTGTGTGTTTAAGCCCGTCCAGTCTCTTATGTTCTTCAACCATAAACATTTTCTTCGACCTGGGCCGCGTCTTCCTTCTATTTTCCCTTCTATCATGAGTTTTAATAGTTGGTTTTTGTGGTTTCTTGTGATATGACCAAGATAGGCGGTTTTCCTTTTTTTAATCGTATTAACTAATTCTCTGTCTCCGTCTGAGTACTTCCTCGTTTCTTATGTGTTCAACCCATGATATTCTATGCATTCTTCGGAACACCCACATCTCGAATGCTTCCAGCTTGCTAATCTCTTTTTTGTTCAATGTCCAAGTCTCCACCCCGTATAGCAGTGTTGAATAAATGTAACATTTCACAAATCTGTATCTTACATCTAGAGCGAGGCTTTTATTACATAGCAAGTTTCTCATTTTTAGGAAAGTCATTCTGGCTGTCTCTATTCTGGTTCGTATTTCTAGTTCTGGGTCTAGATTGTCAGTTATCCAGCAGCCAAGGTATTTAAATTTGTGGACTTGTTCTATATGTTCATTGTATACATTTATATTGACTGTTGTGTTTGGTATTCTGCTCACTACCATTCTTTTTGTTTTCGTTGTATTAATTTTGAGTCCGACAGTATCTCCTTCGGTTGTGATTCGGTCGTTGATTAAGCGTTGTAGGCCCTCAGGGCTGTCGGCAATAATTACGGTATCATCCGCGTACCTCAAATTGTTGAGTAATCTTCCGTTGACTTTGATACCATCTTCCCAGCCTTCAAGTGCTTTTTGGAATACTTGTTCCGAATATATATTGAACATAAGTGGTGATAGGACGCATCCCTGACGTACCCCTCGTTTAATAGCCACTTCAGTTGTGATTGAGTTTTCTAATCTTATTGCTGCTGTTTGTTTTTCGTATATGTTTCTAATAATTGTGATGTCTTGTTTATCCAGTCCTTTATGCTGTAGCACGTTTATTAATTCTGCGTGTTTTATAATGTCAAATGTTTTGACATAGTCAATGAAACAGAGATATACCTCCTTTTTTTGATCTCTGCATTTTTGCAGTAATACTTTTAATCCAAATAAAGCCTCTCGAGAGCCAAGGCCGTCCCAAAAGCCAAACTGTTCTTCGCTTAGGTCTTGTTCACTTTTTTTGCGTATTCTGTTGTGTATTATTTTTAAAAATAATTTTAGCACATGGCTAATTAATCGGAATTGATCACATTTGTTCGGATTAGTTTTCTTTGGTATAGGAATGAAAATTGACTTTAGCCAGTCGTGTGGTATGTTTCCTGTTTGGTATATTTTATTGAACAGGTTTGTCATTATGTTTATGTTATCTTCATTTATGAGTTTCAGGAATTCTGCATAAATGTCGTCTGGTCCGGGAGCTTTCCCGTTTTTAGTTGTATTTAACACTTTAATTACTTCTGCTTTTAATATGTTTGGCCCCGTTTCGCCCTTCGCTGTGTACGGGAGGTTAACTTCATCGTCAAACAATTGTTGTACGTAGTTTGTCCATTCGCTGTTTAGTTCTTCTGTTGTAGATATCAGTTGGTTGTTATCATTTGTTAGCCTTGTTGGCAGTCGTTTTTAAAGTTTCAGTAACTTCCTTTACTTTTTATGTAAATTGAAGAGATCGTGTTTGTTCTGCAGTTCTTCAAGCTCTTGGCATCTATTGTTCATCCATTTCTCTTTTGCTGCTCTTATTGTTTGTCTTATTTTGGTTTGGGTTTGATTGTACCTCTGTTGGTCCGAGTTTTTATACATTCGTCTCTCGTCCATTAGTTCTAAAATTTCCTTTGTTATTCATTCCTTTTTGTGATCGTATTTTGATGCTCTTACAGTTTGGGCTTGTACATTGTTTAGCGTGTTTTTAAATTGTTTCCAGATATTTTCTATTTGCTCTTGGTCGTTTTCAGCCTCTGTTTCGCGTATTTTTTTGAATTCGTTGTTAATACTACTACGTTTGTTAATTAGTTGTTAACTGATGAAGAAGTAAACATAGTTCTTGTGTACTGTAAATAATTCTTAAGTGGCATTAACATATTTGCATTTAATTTGCTTATTTTTTGGAAAAATATAACATAAAACATTGTATTAAAAATCACAAGTGAATGACCAATTTTATTTTAGTAACACATGTCTTACCCTACAAATTAATAAACTATTTATTATGGTATAGAATAAAAGGTTGTTATTAGTACAGTAATAACATCTTTAGCAATCAACATAAATCCTTCTTTAACCCTTCGTTAGTTGCAATTATTTCTCAGATACAGGAAAACCACTTTTTGTGTTTGACGTCATTGAAATTTTCGGCTCGCTCTCTACCGTTAAATAAGCTCTTCAGTGACCTTCCACATAAATCAGTAAACTTCCGGCCTCGGTTTTATGTGGTTTGTGTCAGGGATACATGATGTGCAGCAGAGTAAGTTCTATTGATATATTTTTTATTAATTTTATTTTCAGATAATAGTTCTTTCGTTAAAGATAATTTATTAGATTTCTTTTCTTTAATGAATACAAGGGGTCAAAACTTGGTATATCTCTCGCAGATATTGCGACGTGCGGTGTAACAGATTTTAATTATTTATTGCTTGATACCATTTCAGGTTTTTGACCAAGCAAACAAAGTTTAATTTGGATAATCAAAGCCTTGTTGTTACAATATGATTTTGAAGATAAAGGCTTGATAAAGAATTAGAGACATAAGCAGAAGAGATTACAGAAGAAATAATTGAAAATTTGGACACTGATTAAGATACGTAATCCGAATTTAAGGCGAAGAAAATTTATGAAGAGTATTTTTCAACCCAAACAAGGGCAAGTTGTAAATTCTTGGCGACACTGTAAAGCTCTATTCAACAGAACTCAAAACTGCTTTATGTAATATTATAAAAAGTTGTCCGGTGTAATTGTAAAGCCAAGATAGCAAAGGAGGGCTTGGAAACATGGGAACTATTTTTTGCTAATTCGAATATATTATTAATTAGAGGTAAGTATTCTCGAGGATACTAACAATACTGAGAAAAACGCGTTTATGGAGCTTTTACAAAATATTAAGCCACCATTTTCAGTATTTTCAGTTTTGACAGTTAATATCATCTTTTTGTACTTGCAGCAGAATTGTTACATCAGGCTCATTTACCTAAAAGTATACGTTTGAACAGTAATACCACATCACATATTACGAAAAACAATTTTTAATAAATTTTAGAATAAATCTAGCACCTCACAAATTATGAAAACAAAAACTAAATAATAGAGAACTCGGACGTTAAAAAGAGAATGCTAAAAACATAATTGAAGACAGTCCATGGTGAGGTCAGACCACCAACATTATTAGATTTGATTAAAGTGAGTACCCAGTAATTAAAATTGTTAATTTATTTATAATAATAATTTAACCCTTTTACAGTAATTTGTTAATTATAAATAAAAACGAGAAAACAAAAAGTAGGTGAAGTATGTTACTGTTTAATGTAACAAAATTATGTTTAAAAGCGCTAAAGTGATTAAAATTAGTATACATCAAAGTTGAAATCCAAACTGCAGCTAGAATCGTTATCAATTACTTTTGATGCTCATTGCTGTGTGTTAATAATATTCCATTTCAATTTCAGCGTTCATGCTGAAAGAGTGTGAAATTCAACAATTTTCTAGAATAAACTCTTCAGCTTGTGTCACTTTTTGATATATCAATCGGAATTTTGATATGTCCAGAATTATTTACCCCCTTACAGAACAAGTTTTGTCATACTTTTAACAGCTCTTAAAAATTCTCACATTCTTTCCCATAAGTAATAACATAATGGCGTTTTAATTTTATTTTGATGTTTACCAGTACTTCCATCCCGAAAATTTTGTAACTCCTAAAGCCCAATTTAATGTAAACCTTCAAATAAATTAGCCTTGCCTATTCAAAGCCTACTTTACTTTTTAAAACAAATTTTACTCTCAAACCAACGATGTTCTCCTATTAACTATTTTGAAACAAAAAGCCCTGCTTGCTTTCCGTTGCAATCTACTTGTTGAATAAAGTACGTTGACGATATTTTTGTTACTTGCCCTCCTGGATGTAATAGATTTTCCTAATTCCTTTTCACTTAAATAAACTTCACACCAATATCAAGTGGATCAAGTCACAATGAAAGTGGAACAAAGAAATTTCTCCCCTTTTCTAAATCATCCATAACAGTTTTTATCACAGTATCCACGTACTAACCGTTATTTAATCGCTAATCCCATTATCACCCCTATCAATTCACTTAGAAAATTACTCATTATCTTTAAATCTTCCGACACTTAAAAGCAACAAACTGATAGTAATACCACAAAACGGATATTCTAAAACAAATTTGATCCAAATTATTAAAACTACTAACCAAAACCACTAATTTTAAAACTTACGATCGTTCCGACCAATAAAAACGCTTTTGCCTTACATTAAATGTATTACTAACAGTATAGACCATATATAAATAAACAAAATATACAAACGGTTTTACGACTAACAATAAAATAGCTGACTTTATCCGTTTAGCCTAAGACCATGAATTCCAAGGAATTTACAAAATACCTTACAGTGACTATAATAAAATTTACATAGGCGAAACAAACAAACCGGTTATGTGAATATTTTTTGGGTGTGCGGAAGGGCAAAGGCAAAGGGGAAAAATTGTAAATCACAAACAAAACCGTTCTAGTTTAAATCCAGTTCTATAAATAATTAAAGTTTACACCAGAAGTTTGGGATTCAATATAAAAAAATGCTGACAGATTTATTTTTTCATTCATTAAAGATTTTCTCATAAATTCAGATTAATATATAGAGAACTGCTTACTATAACTTGATAGATTTACCAATGAATTATACTATAAACTGCTTGATTTAGATTTGATTTCAATCTATTAAACATTTTGGGCTATGAGCTAATTGAAAGTCGTTAAACAATTTTGTATGGCATTTTTTATCACTGTGGATAGCCAGTCATCTCAGATCACTAGAAGAAAGAGTTGTCAACTTAATGCATTTTTAATTATTTAATTGAAAACGGACGGGTATGGTTATCATTATTTAAGAAAATGTTGATTTTAGTTTTTTCTCTAAAAACACCAGTAACTTTTATCAAAGTATGCTCACATACTTTTAGTTTGCTCATAAACGTTATATTGGGACCAAACGAAACATTACAACAGCCAGCATTTAAGCCGTAAGTTCAAATTTTTATTGAAAAACAAATTTTAAGTTGAATATTTTCCTGCGGGCAATCTATTGAAGAATTCATTCCTCGTCCTTCTACATTTACTTTAGTTGTTCACATCATATAAGTATTTAAACAAATGGGTTTTGTACTTTGGTATTTATTTTGTTGATTTGCATACGCATTCGATTGTGGCTCATTTTGACTTAATAACTTCCGAAGACATTTCCAAGTGGATGTTATTTACTGTTTGCCCTTTGAGGAACCACCTAATGCATCTATGAAAATAATTTCCGAACAGACGTTGAAAAGCAGCCCTGCCCGACACCTTTTGGAATTGATATAATTTTTGATTTGTTGTCGTTAATGTTTATAGAAGCTGTTTTTTGCCAATAGATGTTATTCTGCTATCTGTACATCTTTTTTGCCCTCTTCTTTAAGCGAAACTTCTCATTACCAATCACACTATCGCATTTTTTATTCCTCATAGTTTCTACGAAATCATTTCAGGGCACTGCTTAACATGCTTATTAGCCGATATATTTGGCACAATTTAGCATTATTCTTTTTTGGTAATGGAACGAAGACGACTCTAGTCAGATTATATTACCAGATCTGTCATTATCGTTAATCATTTTAATTAGCTCAGGAGAAGTCTAATTAGACTCTGAGGCTTTGCTGATTTTTAATTGACGCAAAGCAAATTTCAGTTCTGATTTGATTATTGCAGGTTTATCGTCAGTTTCGATATTTACCGTTTGATGCGCGGAAGAATAATGTTTTTTATTAAGTTTTTATTTCTTTGCACTGCCAAGCTATCCACTTTTCTTTTGCTAATTTAGTGTTTAGTTTGTTTCAATTTACCGTAAGGTTGTTTTTATATTTCTATTTTTACTTCGATGCCCTTCAAGCTTTTTCTTTGTGCTTTACTATATCTTTTAAGCTGAATTTTTATATCAATGCCTACTGCATTGCTGTTAAAATCAATATCAGCTTTAGCATAAGTTTTTACAACTTTGTTGTATTTCTGAATTGTCGGTTAGGATAACATCAACCTGATTGCGAGCAATGTTGTTTCAGTAGTCAAGTGGGAACCTCCATCCATCTATCCAATGGCGCTACAGCCCGATTCGGGCCTTGGCTTCCTTTAGGCATCTTCCCCATCCGTCTCTGTATGTTGCCACTCTCTTCCAGTTTTTAACTTTCAGTATGTCGTCTGCATCTCTGTCAACCTCCTCCTACCACCTCTTCCGGAGTCTTCCCACTGGCGTTCGTCCTTCCATCCTTGATAGCATTACTCTTTTGGTACTCTTTCCTCATTCATCCTCACGACGTATCCTGTCCACTTTAGTCTCTGTATCTTTACGAAATCGGATACGGACAATTCTCTGTACTCTTGGTATATTTCATGGTTGTATCTGCACCTCCAGTTTCCGTTATCTTCTTTTGGTCCGAAAATTCTTCTTAGTATCTTTCTTTCGAATGCATCGATGTAGTTTGCCATTTTTTGTGTCATTACCCATACTTCACATCCGTAAGTTATTACTGTTCATTATGCTTTTGTAAATTCTGACTTTATTGTTTTTGTGGACATCGTGGGACTTAAATATGTTCAGCATGGTATAGTATGCTTTGTTCGCTTGACCTACCCTTCTTCTAATTTCCGTTTCTTCATTTCCATCTTTTGCTATGTTTACTCCTAAGTGTATAAAGTCTTGGGCCCTTTCAATATTGTTATCACCTATTGTAACGTTTTGTAGTATTTTTCTTGAGCGTGTTTGTGTTAGAGTTTTAGTTTTGTCTACATTTACTCTTAGCCCCACTTCCGTTGCTTGTTTTTCTAGGTCTATGTAAATTTCTTTTGTTTCCATCATTGATCTCCCCATTACGTTAATATCATCGGCGTACGCTGCAAGTTGTGTTGATTTGTTATATATTAATATTATAATAATATAGGGGCCATTCCATCGCCTTGTTTTAATCCTTTGGTTATTTCGAACGGGTCAGTCAGTTGATTTTGTATTTTAACGTATGCCGTGGTCTCTGTCATTGTTGCTTTTATTAGTCTGATCAGTTTTCTTGGGATTCCAAATTCCTTCATGACGGCGTATAATTTGTCTCTTTTTATTGAGTCGTAGGCTTGACGAAAATCAACGAATATTTGGTGGACGTCAATGTCAAATTCCCAGGTTCTTCTCGGGGATTCTTTAACACTAAACAATTGATAAATGGTGGATACCTTGTCGGAAGCCTTCTTGGTATTCCCCTATAATATCTTGTGTATAATTAAGTAGTCTCTTATTCAGTATGTGCTTGAATATTTTATACGCTGTGCATAACAGTGAAATGCCTCGGTAGTTTTTACATACTAGTTTGTCGCCTTTCTTGTGTATTGGTATGATTACGCTATTCTTCCAGTCTTGTGGCATTTCTTCTTCATTCCAAACTGCTTGGTTAGCTTTTCTCCTGCCACTTTATACAGTTCAACGGGGATTTCATCAAATCCAGGTGCTTTGTTGTTCTTTTGTGATTGGATAGCTTGTATGATCTCATCGTATGTGGGAGGACCCAAGGGGATGTCGTCTTGTTGTGCTTCTTGAGTTGTTTCTATGTTCTCATGTTCTCCAAGAAGTTCCTGAAAGTATTCTCGCCATGTTTGTTTGATGTTTGATGTATCTGAGTTTATATGTCCATTCTTGTCTCTCATTAGTGTAGTTTGTGGTTTGAATCCTCCTCTCAGCTTCTTTATGTATGCATACGCGTTTCGGATGTTGTTATCTTTAAAATCTTTTTCCGTTTCTATCACTTGGTTATTCATCCATTGTCGTTTTTTCTTTTTGCATATCTTATCTGCCTTTTTCCTTGCCTCTTTCCTTTCACGTGTTCTTTGCTGCACATACTTCCTTTGTGATTCATTTCTTTTGTTTATAACATCCTGGCATTCTGCATCGAACCATGCCTCTTTTCGTTGATGTTTCTGATGCCCCAATGTTTTCTCTGCTATTTTCTTAGTTATTGTCTTAATTCTATTCCACTGTTTTTCAATTTCCGTTTCTTCCCCATTGTCTTGTTGATCGATGTTTTCTATTTGTTGGTTTACTTCTTCCTCCTATTGCTTCCTTGTTTCTGGGTCTTTAAGTTTTCCAATATCTAGTTTTTTTGTACGTTCAAGTTTTTGTGCTCTTTGTCTATTAATTTTGTATCTGTATTTAGCTTGCACTAGAAAGTGGTCCGACCCGCATGATGCTTCTCTTCTTGATCGGACATCTAGGATACTTGTTGCCCCTCTCTTTTCTATCAGTAAGTGGTCTATTTGGTTAGTTGTTGCTCTATCGGGTGAGACCCATGTTCCCTAATGGATATTTTTATGTGGGAAACATGTAGAACTGAAGTCTATCAGCATTTCTCCATTCTCATTTTATTTTGTGTGAAGACTATGTTTTCCTATTGTACCTAGATATTCATTTTCTTTGCCTCCATATATAATATTTTGGATGATAATTAAAATTATGTATTAGTAACAATGTAACCATGTTGTTGACATAATGCTGTAATTTCTATCTTCCATTGTATATTTCCCAACCACTTTACATTTATCTCTAAGAATTATGTTTATCGCCGATACCATTTTTCAATTTCAATGCCTGGTTTATCTGCAATTGATACTTAGACCTGAATAGTGTTTTTAATTTATTGAAGTTGGGGTATTACAATTCGGTCTGCATAAGGAATAAAGTTGATCGCTACTTGGGCCATATTTTTGTTTAACTATTTCTGTGTACTTTATTATTGTTTCCTGAACAATAAAATTTTCTGTTTATTGTTATGAATTTACTTGATGATGACTACCTAGTTTTGAATATTAAAGGATTGGCGTATTAATATTTTATTCTACAAAAGTTATTATTATTTGTTTAAAATAAAAGATCTATTTAATGTATAAGCATTACATTAAGTTTGCATAATACTTTGCCAATAACATCCGATGATTAACTGGAAAATAAATGAAATAGAATTAAGGATTGGTTATAACACTATCATAAAGATTATCCCAAAATTCAAGCAAGAAGTAATTTTGATAGAAAACACGGATTTTTAATTAAAAATGGTAATTTTTTACTGATTTATAAAGTATACAGTATTGGGTTGCGTATGGAATAGAATACCGGGTAAGAGGCCTCCACGGCTTTGCTGGCACATGCGCACCCTTTTTCATAACCGTTTTGCATAAATGCGGCTGAATATCGTTGATACAGCGCTTAATTTTCTCTTTCAAGGTGCGGGCGGTCGCGGGCTTGTTGACATAAACCTTAGACTTCAAAAAGCTCCAAAAAAAGAAGTCCAACAGTGTTAAATCGCACGATCTAGGCGGCCAATTCTGATCACCAAAACAGAAAATTACACGACCAGGAAATGACTGTTGCAGTAATTAAATTTTTCGTAGCCTGCATGGCATGTGGCACCATCTTGTTGAAACCGCATCTATATCTTACAATTTAGACGGAAAAAACTGGATTATCATGTCGCGATAGCGAGCACCAATAACTGTTATTGCCTGACCAGCCTCATTTTTGAACAAGAATGATCCGATAATGCCTCCAGTCCAAAGTACTCACGAAATATTGTGGAAACATTGTGGATCCATTTGTTGATCAACAAACACTCGTGGATTTTCTGAACCCCAAATGCGACAATTTTAACGATTAACGAAGTTTCATCGCTAAAAATGATTTTGTCAGAAAAATCAGCGTTCACTTGTTGTTCCTTAATCCATTCAACGAAGTCTCTGCTGTGCGTGGTCAGTAGGCTTCAGTTCTTGAGTCGATTGAACTTTATAATCATAAAAATGCAAATCTTTCGTGAAAATACGCTATGGAGAGCTACTGTAAGGGCTATTTTTTAGGGCACTTGCAGTTGTTTGCTTGAATTTCTGATTGCGGATTCGGAATCTAGATCAAATTCGGCTGTCCCTTTTGTTGGTTTTTTTTCAGCTAGCGGCTAGGGGATTTTATGTGCTGTGCTTTTGTATCTATAAGAGACAAGGTAAAAAATTTAAGTAAAGGCCGCTTCGCGCCCTTGTTAAAATATACTTCTATGCGTGAGATGGTAAAGCTTTCGAGCGGTGTGCGTTGAGGCGCAACGCGCCTTGTAAGAAGATCAAGTCCTACCTTTTCCCCCATTTAAATGTAGCCACTCCCATAATGTGAAAGGAGCTATTTTTTAGGCCGCTTGCACTGGTTTCCTGAAATTTCTGATCGCGAATTCGTATTGTACGTCAACTAGAGCTGTCCCTTTTGTTTTTACCAGAGGGAACCGGCGACCAGGGTATTTGAGGTACTATCCTTATTGTTTATAGAGGAATATGTAGGAGATAAATATAAAGGTTAAATCTCTGTTCTAGGTTCTTAAGGGTAGTTGAAATACCTTTATAATTACTTCCAAAAAGATTCATTCGATATTTATTTACATTTCGCTCTATTATTAAGAGATTAATAATGCCTTAAAGTGATCCCAGATTACTTTTCGATAAGTACACGTTTTGAAATGCATTTAAACGTAATTAATTAGAGAGCTCAACTTTCCAACTTATAGAAATACAAAACCTATGTAACAAGTTTACATCTATTTTGGTTATTTTCAACTTAAAACACATATTTTTATTTTGCATGTATTAGTGCATATTTTAACTGTTTATAGTGCATATTTGTATGTATATTTTATATATTTTTTGTGCAAATATTTCAATCTCTAGTTATTACTACCGATTTTGTCTTGTTAATATTAATGCTCAATTGATTATCTTCCAGCCCCTTACCCCATAGGTCTACATTAAATTGTAAGTTTTTCTCTGGGTTTGCCAATATTATCCGTTAACTTCCACGGCTTTCATTTTATAATAACCAACATTCGTTTTCTTGCTTTCGCTGCTAATATTTTTTATTATTTTGTCTATAAATACAATAAACAGCAATAAGTAAAAGTTTTCTTCTTGTCTAATCCCCTCTATAGTATAGAATATTTCAGACTTTCCGTTGTTCTTGTTTTACTTATATTAGCCGTTTTCTCCTACAATGATTATATTGGTTCTGTCAATCTTCTTGCTACACTGTTGCATAGAGTTTTTTTTTCTATAAACTTTTTACTCTCTCTTCTAAAATAATCTCATGCACTTTACAAATGCAGAGCAATGACATTTCTCGATAATTAGTGCCTCCTTTTCTATTGCCATTTTTAAAAATTGAGACTGAACCTGATATTTTCCAATTTGTAACTGTTAATGTCTACCATGATTCGTTAATAATTCTATGTAGTAGCTCAAATCTTTCTTTGCTCATACATTTAAGAAAATCTGCTTTTATTCCTTCTATTCCTGGCGCTTATCATTTTCTTTAGCTTTCTTAAAGCGTTTTCTATTTCGTCAAATTTTATCTTATCATCTTCTTTTAAGTTGGTGCCAGTATTTTGTGCCCCCGTTTCTGTTTTGTTGCGTTCGATGACTACCCCTTCTAACATGCCCTAGAAATATTTCTTCCATTTGTTCATTATTTTACTGTTTTCAGCAAGTGCACTACCGCCCCTGTCCTTCATTTGCCTCATTCTGTTATGTATTTCCTTGTTTCTCATATTTTTTAAAGCTCTGTAAAATTATTTCTGATTATATCTGCTGCCTTTTCCATTTGTGCCCTACAATTTTCTTTGTTTTTGGTATTTTAATCTTCTCTATTGCTATATATCTTGGTGTTTTATAATTGTCATAGGTTTCTTCATTTAACCAGCTCGTTCTTTTCTTATAACCTTCAACTATTGTTATACCGCATAATGTAGTACCGGATTTGTATATAACTTTAAATTCTTCTCACTTACCTTCTAATATCATGTATTGTAGCTTTTTCTTCTGTATGCTTGTCTCTTACCTGCTGTTCTTGTAGTTTATATGTCGTAATAGTTTTAATTAATTTTTGGCTAGTCTCTATATACGATTATGTCTTGTATGGTTTTTCTATTTACTTTTTCAGTAATAAAAGCCTATTATTAATTTTTCATTTCTTCCTGGTTTTTTTGAGTATATTTATGACAGTCCTTATGTTGGAAAAAAGTTTTCTATCATCAGTCTATTTTGGAAACAAACAACTTCCGTGATTATAACCAGATTTAGATTAATTTGAAACGTATATTTTTTGGCATATATCTAAGTGCGACTCAAAAATATTTATAGGATAATTGCAAAAGTTCGTTCCCGATTTTATAGATGACGTTGCTTATAGGAAATAGCACATTTGTTTTAATGTGTGTGAGTATCATTCGATTTGTAAATGATATACAAAGAATCGCGTCCGTTTCTTGCAAAAAAAACGCTTTAAAAAGTTTACCTGCTCGTGCAGTAGGTCCATGGAAATGGAAGACAAAAAAGTACATTTGCGGCATGTGATGCTGTATGAATTCAGGAAGGACCTGAGTGTTAGAACGGCTCCAAAAAATATTCAGACTGTTTATTTAGACCGTCAAAAAGTGGTTCGGACGGTTTGGCAAGACAATTTTTCAATGAAAGATGAACCTTGCTCTGGTCGACCTTCTGGCCTTGATGATGACGTTGTGCGTACTCTAGTGAAGACACATCCAAGAATTACGACTGAGGAGATAGCTGAGAGGCTGGACATTGACAAGTCCACCGCGTTTCGCCATTTAAAAAGCTTGGCTATATCTCCAAGCTTGATACCTGGGTGCGGTACCCCCTTTAACGGAAAGGAACAAATTAGACCAGATGAACGTGGCTCTTTAATTTCAGGCACGGAACGAAAATGAGCCGCTTTTGGATCGACTGGTAACAGGCGATGAAAAGTGAATCCTTTACAACAATGTGCAACGAAAACGCACATGGAAACAAACCGGCGAAGGTGCAGATCCTGTCGCAAAAGCTGGTCTGCATCCAATGAAGGTTTTGCTGTGTGTTTGGTGGGACTGCGTATTACTAGTTCACTGACGCAAATTGTTGTAGATCGACATCTACTAACGTTTAAGGAATTACAGTTACATTGATAGACAATAAATTTGCATATGTATAGAATTTTTACAAAGTTGTTTCTTTAATGTCTATTCTTCCATTTTAAATCTAAAATTTTTAATTAATTTGCCAATATATTTTATTGTCCTTATAATTAAAATCATAGTAATTGTATTATTGAAGCTAATAATGATTTGTGGATGTCCCAATCAATTATTTCAGGCAGAAGCGAACGCCGGGTTTCCAATTCGATTTGTCCGCCGGATTTATGAAGAGGAATTTATGCCCGCAGCGGGCGCTTTCAGGGAAACATTTCAGCGACCTTAATAAAATCAATTAAGCAATTGCAATACATTTTGCAACAGTTGGCGGCCGCTGATTTAACGCGCGGCGGTGCCCCGAGAGGCGGCGATTTACTGCGCTCGTGCTCTACGGTTTTTAGCATATGAGAAATGGTTCCATTTACCTGTACAAGAAATTTCAGCCGGCCATTTGTACCAGTCGCCAATGACTTATGGCGACAATTTGTAACTCCGGTCTGGACGGCGTCCGTCTAGCGGAACGCACATGTCACACTAGCATAAATCCAAGACGCTCATCCACTGGCCTGAGCTTTGTGCTGGTGCCAAAGCGTCTGTTTTATGGCGCCGTACATCAGGGCCGACACGAGGTCGTGATGCGATTGTGCACGCATGCAAGAGTCGCGTTGCACTTTCGTGTCTCCGGCCTTTGGTCCCCGCAGCGGTAAATCATGGCGCGTGGCTGCGTGCAGATTGTACCGCGGCGTTTTACACTAAAATCCTCTCATTGTAGTTGTAGCGCTTCATCAGATATCGCCAATAAAACATCGCGTGAAAACTTTCTTATTAAACCACGAATTTCACTCGCTCAATCGCTGTATCAGCCATAATTGAATTTGAAGGCAGGCCCACCATAACAATATTGCATTTTAATGGTTTCAATCGATTTAACATGGAATAAATTTTTTGTTGAATTGAATCATGTAACTCGGAGCACTTATTACATTTTGTAAGCTGTCTAGCTGTGATTTGTAACAAACCGTCTTCGAATAAAATCACCTAACGTTAAGCCTTGTGTACGTTACGTATTTAACTGACTTTGTCGGATGAATTCGGAAATCTGTTATCTCTAGCAGATACAATTATAATAAGCTTGCTTAGGTTATAGTGCACCAAACTAAATTACAGGCAAAATTAGTTCTTACAATTAAATTAGAGCTTACATTAGACATTGCAGTATCTACGATTGTTTATTTAACACACGTAATTATTTGACATTACGTTAAAACCATTCTGAAGTGACTAAAAGGTCCAACAAATCTGATTAACATACAAAGCGGGCCATAAGTTACGCTACCATCTAAACAACGAATAACTTTGATTCTACTCCTCTGGTGTATCTTCTCCGTTCTATATAATTTAAAGTATTTTAGTTAGTATTCTTATTAATGCCTGTTCTTCATTTTTCAACAGTTCTATCCTTATATTTTCCAGTCCTGCTGACTTATTGTTTTTACTATTCTTTAGTGCTGTTATAACATTTTCTCTTCTTATGTTATTATTGTTTTCTTGTTCCTCTTTCGACTATGTCTATTTTAGTCTTCTTTCTTGTAACAGTGATTCATAATTTTATTTA
Source organism: Sinelater perroti (assembly GCA_036346155.1). NCBI lineage: Eukaryota > Metazoa > Arthropoda > Insecta > Coleoptera > Elateridae > Sinelater > Sinelater perroti. The sequence continues at coordinate 10,489,173 of JARFIY010000024.1, forward strand.
GTTATTAAGTTTATTATTTTTTTTTTATCTTGTCTTAGGTTTTGAATTGTTCTCCATACTTTCCTAGATTTGCTATATCCTAAGGTACCGCTTCCGAGTCCCATCGTTCGTTATTTTCTTGTGCTTTTACTTGTCTTTTACATTTAAAATAGCTCTGTCTAGATTCTGGTGTTTTTTAGATAACCACTTACCATACATCTTCCTTTTCTCTTCAGTTTTTTCTTTTAATGCTGTACTAACAGTTTTAGGTGTTTAGTTCTTTTTTCTTCTGTTCCTAATGCTTGTCGGGCTGTCTTATTTATACTTTTTTAGATGATTGTATAGTTTATTCAGCGTCTCGACTTGTATTCAACTTTACATTTCACTTGTCTTGATATTGTTTCTTAGTGTCTTGTCTCAGAAAGCCTGTTTTTTATATTAGATACTTTAATTCTACTGTTTCTTTGTCGTCCTTTTTTAATACTATTATATCTTTTGTAGCTCTTTACCATAAAATTTCCTAGAAATGTGGTAATCTAATCCACATCCAGGTCGTCGAAACACTTTTATGTCCTGGACCATTATGTTCCGCTCTCCTGAACGATTATGAAGTTAATAATAGATCGAAGACCTCGTGTTGGTTGTGTTCATGTATATTAGAGTATAGTTTTGTGCTAGAAGAATGTATTTGCTATTTTCATTTTATATTTCTTGCATAGAGTGATTATCCTCTCTCCACTGTTGTTTAAAGTGTCTTTTAAAACTTATCACTGTTTTATCTGTGGCTCTTTCTCTAGCTCTAATGTCGTCTATTAGTATTAGATAATTTTTTTCTATTTACTGTCTCTATTTGTTTGTGCAGTGCATCAAAGAACTTTTTTATTTCACCTGCACATTGTCACTCACTGCATATTCTCTTATTACTGTTATATATTGTCAGTGAATTTACATTTTAATTTTAATAATCCTGTCATTAACCTCTTCCCCATATTTCTATTGTGTTCGTCCACTTTTGTGTATCATCATGGATATCCCACTTCTTGCTCGTTTGCTTTTTGGTACCCCACTCCATAGATGAAGATAGTTTTCATATTCTTATTGTTCTATTCTTGGTTTATGTTATATCTAGTACATCCGAATTTACTTTTTTCTGCTATTACTTCTCTCTGTTTCTTCGCTAAAACCTGTAAGTTCTAGGTCGCTATTTTCAGAGTCCGTTTTCTTTGCTTTTGTTCGTGAGCTTTTAGCATTTATAATTGTTTACGAGTACCGGGTTGCTAACCCAACGCCTCAACCCTTTCGCCTTAAAGAAGAGTAATTAGTGGACCACTTTACTTCAAGACAGCAGTGTCGGAAAACACTAGAAAAATGGAATCACGCATACGTAACTTTTATACATAAAAAAGCGACAAAAGATCATGCCAGAACTATCGCGGAGTAAGTATACTACAATAGCAAGAGTGTTCGTAAAGCAAAAAATCGAAGAGCATATAAAAGATTTAGCAAAGAGCAAAGTAAGTTTAAATCAAATCGGTCCAGTCTAGATAACATCTGTTGTATAAGGCAAATTATAGAAAGAAACAAAGAAGGAAACATAGAAACTTACATGACTTTGGTATATTTGGAAAGAGCAGTAAAACTAAAAACAGAGAACTATCCAAACAAAGCTGCACATTTATTTTCCCTGTTATTTAATATATATATGCATAACATTTTTAAAAAGTTAGTACAGAAAGTGCGGAAAGATGGAAATTCTAATACGAGATAAGACCCTATATTCACACATATTTGCCGACGACTAAACAATTTTTGCACAAAAAGAGGAAAATTAGATATATATGTTGAGAAAATTGAAGAAAGAGTATGAAAAGTGGGGGTTAAATATAAAAAACACAATAAATGTGCAACAAACGAATTATAAAAAATAGTTGATAAAATATTGAAACCATGTCGAGAATACAAGCATTTAGGACCAATAATAGCCAATATGGGAATCAAAAACAAAAATATAAAAGAGAAAGAACGACACGACCATTACATGAATCCATTTGGAACAAAAACCTCGCAAAAAAAGAAGAAAATATTCCACGCTATAATAGAAAGTGTAACAACTTATGGAGGAAAGATTTGGCCGATTACAAATAAAATCCAAAACAAATAATAACAGTAGAATTAAACTATATAAGGAGATATCTACAATATACACGAAGAGACAGAATAAAAAGAAAAGAAATGGGAGTACCACATCTGTCACTAGTAGACCAAAAATCAAAAAGAGAATGGAGGAATGAAGATGGTCGAAACAAGTTATGAATTGGTCACCACGAAGCAAGAAAAAAAAAGAAAGGCCAACCGTCAAATGGAAAACATGCATAAAAAATGCAATATTATAACAAGACCTGAATGAAGACGATTGGGAAGATAGGAAATATTGGAAACTGAGAACGGCAAACTTTTAAAGAAAGAAAACGCCATAGGAGAGAGAGAGATAACTTTTAAGTTTTAATATTTCCCTTGACTTTTCTACACAATAAATTATATTACATAAATGTTCTCCTTGAGCCGTTGAATATTGCAAAGTTTATTGGCATAAATACAATCTTAAAAATAACGCCACAGAAAGAAATCAGGAGCTGTTAAATTGTTGTTACGTTACATTACTCTTTCGGCAAAAATATCTCTCTTGCTGTATGAGCAATTGCTCCATCTTGTGGCCACCATAAGCTAGAAAAATAAAAGTTTCTAAATTTGTTGACAGCGAGCTCCTGTAATTGTAACAGCATTCTTATCATTGTCCTCAAAAAATTAGGTCCTATTACAAAAGCCTGCGATGGCTGTGTTTTTTTAGTTTTTGATAATTTATTCATATGTATTTTTTAGCGCTAAATCCGAAAATTATCTTTATTTTTACCATCACGTCAGAGTTTTTAAAAAATTGTATATTTTAAAATTTTAAAAAGTCGAATTTTATAATAAATAAATTTAATATATTTACTTTTTTGGCTTATATTATGCAATTTATAGCGAAACAGTTCAGGGGTCAGACGAAGGCGGAGAGGATTTATTGACCCCTAAGTTTTCTAATAAAAATTGCTACAAATGAACCTAATTTTCTATTTTGTTGCATTTTTCATATATTTTATTATTTCTTTATATTTTTAAGAGCTACACTTAGCCCTTAGAACCCTCCTCCTTCTTCTTCTTTCCTCTAAATTATTAGATAAAGAAATATTGGCCAAAAAGAACTTCATCAGAACCTGTAACCAAATATGTGCTCCGAAAAGCTTTCATAGATCCGAATAAAGTTCTTTTCTACCTCTGCATATTAAGCTTAAAGAAAAAAAAGAATATAAATGTATTAAATACGTCTGTGACAAATTTATAGTCGTATCAACCGCCAAACTAAAAAAGGGTATCTTTACTGGTCCTGATATTAGAAAACTTATCAAAGATAGTAATTTTAAGAAACAAATGGAATTTACAGAAAAAAAGCTTGGGTAGCCTTTAAAGACATAGAAACCAAGTTTTTAGACAATAAGAAAGATTCGAACTTTAAATCTATCATTGAGAACAAGCTGCAAAAGTATAAAAATTTAGGCTGTTTTATGAGCTTGAAGGTTCACTTCCTAAATTCGCATTTAGACTATTTTCCTGAAAATGATGGGTAAGAAATTTTATTAAAACATTAAATAAATAGAAATGAGGTATCAAGAAAATGGAGTACTACGATTATGGCTGACTATTGCTGGTTGTTACACCGAGATGAACCCCATAAAGAATGTAAAATGAAAACCCGTAGCAGAGCATGAGTATTTTACATACTTTGCCATCAAGGGTGGGTTAAGAGAGGGAGTAGTTTCAAGGGCATAAAAATTAATTAAATTAATAAAGATAAATTAATTTAAAAATGCACTAAAATAAAACTTTAGCCTAATTTTGTAACAATTTTTTTTAAAAATTAAGGGTCAAAAATACCAACCTCCTCCTTTTCGGAAAGGTCATTTTGGATTCACTACTAAAAAATACATAAAAATCAATTATCAACCCAAATTTTGCAGACTTGTGTTATATTTTCTGATGTCACCCCGCACAAAGCAATAATTTTGAGAGAATTCAGCTCACGTTGATGTATGATTTTTGGGCTTTCAATACCTCAAAATAGAATATTTTGTTTATTCACAAAGCCATTAAAATAAAAATGGGCTTCATCGCCCATCAGCTGTTTTTCAATAAATCTGTTATCACTCTAGGAATTTCCTGAATTGAACTGCATAACACAGTCTATGTTGAAAGTCTATCAACTTTATCTGGTGGAGCAATTAAATTTTATATATGCATACATATAAATCGTTGCAATCGTCGTAGAGATGTTTTTAAAATTTTAAGTTTTTGTGAACATTTTGAAGTCTTGCATGTCCCCATAGTACATGGTCCGCCACGTGGAAGGTCGCCCACAAACTACTGTTGCCAAAAACGCCTAATTAGTCTCAGTATAACAGTTTTTTTAGATAAACTTCTAACTTAAAAAAGGCACATATAAGCGCATTGCATGAGAACGATAGACTTCTATTTTTCAAAGTAGAGTTCTACAATTTTCACCCTTTCATTTTAGGTGAATTTTTACATTATTTATCTCCAAAACTTAAACCTTCAAAATCTAAATAAAAATTGGAATTATAAATCTTTTATTAACTGGTTCGAGACTTTTGGCCCACTTATTACTTGCATAAATTGTTTTAAAGTGGACAAGTCCACAGAAGAAGCACAAAACATTACTATGTAACACATTAAGGCTCTTGTTAAGCAAAAATTATTTTATATTATAAGACGATCACCTTCTTTTCTAGAAATTAGTAGGAAAAAATGCTTGTTAAAACCTCGACTGGTTTCCAGATAAAATTAACGGTCATCTTAAATATTTATGGCTTGCTCTCTCAAATGCTTTTGACGGCGATTTTAACTTTTGCAGCTGGTCGTTTCTAATGTTGTTGACCATTAAGATAAAAGAACTGCCAAAGTAGGCTAAGTGTCTTTAGCAGATGTTCGTAAATATGAATTTTGAAAGGCGATTATATATATATATAAAAAACCTTAGTTTTAACACAGTCTATCGAACAATGTTTTGCACACTTAACACGCTATAAAATGGTAAAAATATTTCAAAGAGATGGTCTTTACAAAATTATAGTACAAACTTAATTTTTTAAGCTTTAAAACTTTCCAAAGTCACTACATGAATATTCAATTTAAAATTTACAATGGTGTTGTAATCACACGCAAGTTCATAATTTGCAGGTACAACAGACATGCATTTCTAAAAACCATACGTGGTAATCTCCTGCACTTAGCATCTCTCGGAAACATTAACTGCCGTTAGCAGTGAATATCAAGGAATCTTCCCTATCCAAAAATTTACAAAAGACGTGTACTGTATGCGTTGTCTCTGTAAACGCTATGTATACAAGTAAATTACACGTTATATCTACGCTGATGGTCTTTTACAACGTAAACTTACAAAACAAATAGTGATCTGAGAGCTTTAAGTTCCACAGAATGTTATAAGTTAATGGTAGGTTCTAAGAGATGCAATACCGGATTAACACAAAATGCATTGCTTACCCAAAATCCATATTTGGGATAAAATACTAAAAGATCAGAGCGTAACCGTAACAGAGACCCTGCAACAGTTACTAAACAAATTGTTCTTAGGCGATCACAGGTACAGTTCACAGAGCTATAATATTAATTTTTTGACACTAGACTACAACACAATTGAGAAAACAGCGTGCTGTATCTTGTTCAAGACTATTTTTTTTGTACAGCTGACTGATATAAAATCATTTTATAAGTATTGGTATCCTGATATGGACTGGCATTACGTTGGGTTTTGTAGTTGCGCCCATTCTTTTGATAGAATTATTGTCATTGATCAAATATGTTGAAACGCATCGAAACATTCTTTAGAAAATAACATAACATACTTCCTATTTATGGATATTAATGCACAACCTCATTGCTCAGACCTCGTAAATGAGCTCCTGAAAACAGAACATATCCAGTAAGTAGATTGACGCCCAAGTATTTAATCTAACATTCTCTATTAGCAACACTCTACTAAATACAATTAAGATATGAAATGCATAACACCTTTTGTTTTCTTTAAGAGTACGCCATTGCTTCAGAAAGTGACTTCTATTTCTTAGAAACAATGCAATACTTCCATCCGTTATACGCTACATTTTCTGTTAGAAGACATGATGTTCCTTATTAACATTGTTAAAATATATGTAAAATATATGTAACTCTAAATAGCCTATGTTTATACCTTGTTTTAGCAACAATTATTGTTTTCTTGTGTTTCTTATAGATTTCAAATTGTATTACATATCTACACACCAATTATGTCTATATTACATAGTTGTATAATTGTTCTAAAGCTTTATTTGCAAACTTAAAAAATATAAAAATTAAGATAGGTTATATTGTTTTAAACATCTCTTATATTGGCTGATCAACAATGATTCGAAATATTTTTCGATGCAGTCACGTTGTACAAATTTTGTTAGATAATATCTACACAAGTTTCTATATAATGCAATCTAATAATAGATATATCTTACTCTTAACGTGCACATAATTCCTATCCATTTTTGGTCACGCCTTGAGGGACCACTTACCTGATATTCAGTGGCAGCGGCAGTCCACTCTTCGAACACCAGCTTTTTATATTATGCTATATAAATAAATAATAATAATAACCTCTGCCTTTGTACCAACTATCTAAACATCAAAATCATATTAGTCAACTTGTTAGAAACAGTAAATTATTATTAAACGGACAACTTTACTACTTTTTATTTACTTTTTTAAAGTCATCTGCAAAACTATGCGTATAAAAAATAAGGTAGCAGCTGACAGTGTGCGTGTTTCTCAAGTGCCATTTCCGTTTTTTGGTTATCTTTCAGATGACAAATAACTCATATTAACTTTGTTGGCAGTTAAACATACATTATTAGTCATTAAAAAGTTGTCGTTTTACTTTCGAAGGATATAATTGTGTTCGAGTGCGGCTAGCGATGACCGGAAAGATAAAGTGAGTCCTTCGGGGTCTAAAAAGTCACAAATATCCTGTCAAAACAATTTCATGTATTAACAACTGTAGTTGTCTCAAAAAAACAGTGATAAAAAAGTCTATACCAAGTACATAAAAAATTAAGACAAACAAGCAAGAACTTTAAATTATTAATTACATTCTCCGCCATCGGCTCCAAACCGTTACAATGTATTAGATAATGATGATTCAAACTGTGCTGCAGAAACCGTTGCCTAAAATGAACCTAAATCACTGCATGCATTTGTATACTTTGTAACTTCTAAAAATTATCAGAAAATACACTGTTACCATAAAAGCTTTCGCATAGAAACAGGCAGAATTTTCTACATATAAATGTAAATAGTAAGGTATATTTAAAGTAATATTAAGAAATCTGTACTCTACTTTCGATCTTAACAATACAAACACATTACTACAAACATAGTAAACAACAAACAAAGAAAAGATTGTGTATTTAGAAGTAAAATTAAATCTGTATATATAAAATAAGAGTTACCTTAGTATCCCAATTTTCAGCAATATGGATACACTAAGAACTTTTGCATCACGAGTTCTAGATGCTTAAAATACATAAAAGGCACATAATCTTAATATCTCAGCGAAAATCAAAATGCTCTGATGCACAGTTTTTAAATTGTGAGGGTAGTTTCAACAGAACTAAAACACTTGACAATAATTGAGATGTTAACATTTTTTGTTTTACGCAACCAAACGCTTCAATTAAGTCCTGTAACAAGCTGTCTAACAAGCTATGTTTTAGGTCTGCAAGCATTACAAACGGAAAATCATCACTACTGCACATCTATGTGCTTCTACCCTGTGTACTTAAATTTTTAAAATTCAAGCACAGATAAGTATTTGGAGATGTATGGCAAAAATTAAAATGCCTCGCTTGCCTAGCTTGTTGGAGAGTGAGTGAGGATTTTATACGCATGACTAAATATTGACTGCATAGATGGATGTGTTAAGACACCATTCTCTCAGTGCTAGGACGTGAAGGAGAAACTCGCAGGGATGCTTTCCTATAGTAGACCTATTCCTGTCGAAATCATCTACTTGCTACCCGTGGTCAGAATAAAACTACTTACGAAATTATTGCCAATTGCTGGCGTAGAATATTCTGGAAAGTTGCAACCAAATGAAATAACCTAAATAATACATTTTTGCTAAAAAGTAATAAAATAAGATTCTTTCTTTTGGATTACATTTAACCGAAGTATTTCAACGATTGTGGTTTAATAATAGAAAATGTCATTAAACAATCACCAGGAAAAAAAATTTAAAAACATCACTTAGTTATTTAATGCTACTACTAAAACTGGAACACTTAACAAAAGAAAAAAAACTATTGCCGTACTGCTTATTTCAAAGCTAACACAATCAAGAAAGATAGCACATCATCTCGATCTACAAGTTTATTGCTGATGCAGAAGATTTTCAAAAAACTGCAATTAACACGTATCGAGTCTTGTGTATTCGAAAATAACTGGATACCTAATCACCAGTTTGGCTTTTGAAAGTTCTACGACAGAATAAAAATTGCTCGGCAATATTTCTGAGTATAATTTAAGCTTTCAATAACGTTTGCTACACAATTAAATTCTCACCATTGTTAATAATTAAATCGAATGCATATCTCCGAATTAAATATGGAAACTACGTTACACCCTTATATTAAATACATCCTGGTATTCTCTAGTGCAGTGTAATAAAGTTTATATTATATTTGTCTTACACATCTGATTTATCAGCTACAAAAACAATTATAGTAGCAGCCTTTGCTGATGATAGAGCAATTCTTGCTTCACATTTTAAGTCAGTCAGGAGTTACACCTTTTAATTAGCTTATCGTAGACATCATATATAAACGAAAAAAAGATAATTAGAATTATAATTTCAAAAAATATATTTATAGCTAGGCCCTAGAATATGATCTTTTGCTTTATTAAATTGTCTTATAATCAATATAAATTTTAATATACACTTATTGTGTAGATCAATTAATTTAAACATAGGTATATGAAGCTTCTTTCCAATTTTGACATCAAAGTGGTTAATGAAATAATATAAAAATATAATTTATTAGTGTAGGATCAGCACCTACTCAAATAGCTTCATTAAGTCCTTAATCAATTTAATATACGTATATTTGAGAATAAAAACATTACACCTACCAAACAGATTACAATTTCCAATTAATTTGTCATATCTTAGAAGAAATCTACGACCAAATAGAGAAAATAGTGAGGTGTGTCAAAGGTAACAAAAATATGATTCTAATGGAGGAGTAGAACACTATTCTAGGAGAACGTTATAAAGAACGAATAGTTAGAAAATATAGTTTAGGGCAAAGGAACGAGAAGAAAGATCCTTTTGTTCAATTTTGTATTGATCATAATTTAGTGGTAACTAACACAATTTTAAACATTATTTTACATCAATTTTAAAATTTTTAAACAAAGGAACTTTAATCAAAGCTGGAAAACTTACCTTTGAGAATCGGACGCTCTGCTGCATAAAGCGGCACCCCGTGCTGCACTCTTGGGGAACCAAGGAAAAGGAAAAAAGCGTATGGGTGGAAAAAAGGACAAGTTACCCCAATCTTCGCTGCGGGTTCTGATGTGGATCCTTCAATTGGTTGGCGCTACTAGATTTTTCTTGGTTCTTCGCCGATTCAGATACAAAGGAAATCGGACCGAGCTTTTCCGCCGACAAAATTTCGACTCCCGAAACACAATCGGCCAACGACCTCCGGAATAAAAAAATTCTAGTCGGCAAATATCGAATCCCGATATAACAATCGGCCTTCAACAAAACGACCACCGGGATATGGAAACTCTTGCCGCCAATTAAACACTCCAGCGAATTCTCGGACAAAACGGCCTCGGACACGGAAAATGTAGAGCTTTCTAAACCATCACAAATAAAATTTAAAAACTAAGCGAGCGATAGGCCGCGGCCGAAGCCGCTTACATATCACCGCACCGCGCAGGCGGGCAAATTGGACGCCGCTGTCTCAAATAAAAACTAAAGCGCGTATACAAAGGGAGGCCAAAAGGAGCCCGGCGCTAATTTAAAATCCAAATAAAAGTAATTGGAGATTGGCACGAACACACGTGGAAGATGCCAGGTCACATCAGAAGATACCAAACTGACTATATTTGTAATAGTAAAACAGGGATTTAGAAATTAAGTTAAAAACAGAAAAAGCTGCCGGAAACTGACGTGGCTAGTAATCATAATCTGGCAATGTCACGCAATCTAAAATTCAAGAAAAAATAAAAATGAATAAAGGCAAATGACAGGTAAATTAAAAGACAACAATATATGACAACATTTTAACGATAAACTTAAAAATTTATATACAAATTACACTAGAAATAATGACGTTAAATAACGTTGACACGTTCTAGAAAAAGGGTGCAGCAGATGATACGCATTGATGAAAGAAAAAAATCTTAAATTACACCGAGACAAAAATATGATAAAAAAAGAAAAATTCAAAAATTTCAATACAAATAAAGAAAAACCCATAAAGAATCGAGAAACAGTATTTAATAGCAAATGAAAAAAATATAAATAAAAATGCGAAAAAGTTGACAAGTTTTTGAAAGAAAAGATTTGTGGGGCATACATACAAATAAAAATGTTTTTCAGTGACAAAAAGTACAAGGTGTAGAAGACGAAGGGGAAGGCACTCTCTTTGAATCAAATGAAGCAGCTGAAAGATAGGACAGATATTTAAAATAACTATAGATGAATAACAGAAGCTTTGAATTCGATATAGAACTTGAATCATGACTATGAAAAATGTGATGCAATAATCTGTTCAGAATATAACGAAGCAACACAAAATTCAAAAACAAATAAAGCACCAGGTATAAATCAAATATCATCTGAAATTATAAAATCCTTGGATAAAAGCTACCACAGGAAAATCTATCAACTTGTATGAATCCGAAAACGATTCTGAAGATTTTACTACTAAGATAATTTCCATATTAAATGCAAAATTATTTTATTATAACTAATATATTATACTTCTAAGACATCGAAAAAATAATCTACCGCAGAATCAAAGTTTATTTATATTATTAGAACTCTAATAAATAAAATAAAGAAAACAAACCAATACATATTGCATTTTCTACCATAATAAAAGCCTTTGATAACATTAAATCTTAGACTTATTAGAACCATTGAAGACATTGAAATCAAATACAGATACAAAAATTATCGAGAAATCATACGAAAAACAAGAGGCAGTTCCATTAGTAAAACTTAATAAGGAAGTTAGACGAAGATGTTCGCTTTTACCGGCTCTCTTAAATGTACGTATTTAACAATCTATAAACAAATTATAATAATAAATTAAAAACGGAAATAAAAATACACAAAAACAATATTGACGATATGGTATGCCGACGATATACTAGTAGTAACAGTAACAATACAAGACGTAAGAAAAAAGTTGAATGAAGTAAACATTGTGTTAAAAAGAAAAACTTGGAAATAAACGTAAAGAAAACGAAAATGTTAGCATTCTTTAAAGCTATTGGCGGAAAACTGCTTTAATCAAAAAAGAGACCGGATTCTTAAGACATTCGTCTAGAGTGTTGCGCTTTACGAATGTGACTCTTGGACGATATCTGCTAGCAAACAGAAAAAACTACAAGGTTTTGAAATATGGTACCACAAACAAATGCTGAAGATAAAATGGGTAGATAGAGTAACAAAACCAAGGTGTTAAAAAGAATTCAAGAAAGAAGAATGTTAACGAAACAAATACAAAAAGAAGAAATTTTTTAATTAGGCACCAAGGATTATTGAAAGAAACATTTCATAGAAGAAACAATCAACACAGCAATATATTTTACAAATTATAGTCGATTTACAATGTCATAACAGAACTGAAAAGATCGACCGATGACTGAATAAATTGGAAAAATGCCGTTTTAAACCAAACCAATTATTAAAATTGATAACTATAGGACACATATCATTTACTTCTGTAGATAGATTGTAAATTTATTAAATATGTTATAACCTTTTAAGGTTGTCAATGCACCAAATTCATATTTTTAGTTTAGTTTCATTTTAACATAATACATATTTTATAAAACAGTATCTTCTAATACCTATAGTAATAAAATATAAAATGCATACTACTCTTTTATGTAAATTTAATAATTTATCATAAAATGAATTATATTTATTTCGAAACAACATTAACTATAATTTTCTTATGCTATTAATAATTATTTTGTTTAATACTTCTTATACTTATAATCTATTCTTTATCAAGAAAATTCATAGGAAAATCGTTTAGATTTTTTTGAATTTATACCAATACACCTCGTTCTTTTTACTAAAGAGTCTAGTAACTTTTAAGTTCTTTCAAATTTTATTAGTAAGCATAAATTAGAGGGCTTTGTTATAATTTGTAGCTTCTTGTGGAATTTGTCTAATATTTTATGTTTATGTAAGCTCCTCCAGTTGTTTATTGTACATTTAGATGGAGTTATATGACATTTTGTGTGATAGCAGTTTATTGGTAAAGAATTTTTATTAAAAACATAAATTTTCCATGCCAACCTTATTTATAATGTCATGTCTGAATATCTCACTTTATTAGCCTAGATTAAAGTGTGTTTTGTATTTTAATATTAACTTATAATGCTACACTTCTGGACTTTATAAGTGTTTCGTGTAATTTCTTATTGTTTATAATTATAGCAATTTTGTAGCTTGGTAGTGTTTTCAGTTGATTTATTTGGTTCTTGTAACAGATTCCTAACAATTGCTACAATTGCTTTATTATTCGTAAGTATAGGATGATTGCAAAAGTTCGTTCCCGATTTTATAGATGACGTTGCTTATAGGAAATAGCGAATTTGTTTTGAAGTGTGTGTGTGCCATTCGATTTTCAATTTCCACTATTGTTTTTTTCCAGTTCGTTTATTCATGCCTTTAATTTTATACTTTTATTTTTAAGTTCTTTTACAAATTCCATTAATTTACTGATTATTTTTTGTCCTCACTTTGCATCTTTTATTAACTTATTCATTATATTTAGTAATTCGACGCGTTGATCACTTTCAGTCTCCAATTTCTTAACTTACTCTTCTTACTTTTCACTTCTTACTCTTCTTTAGATCTAAAATGTTTGTTTTTGTTTATTATCAACGTATTTAGCCAACAACGACGCGTTGTAAAACCTACCTTTGCGGGTAGATAGGTATTTATGACCCAAAGTACAATACTGTAAAAAAATGTAGAAAAATTACTGCCGCAATTTTATAGGGTTTGAATGAAGCTTTGCGTACACATTTATTGGGTGAATATCTCAACCAAAGCAGCAGGGAAAATTTGCAAATGTTTAAAGTTTTTGTAACTTCCGTGATTATAACCAGATTTAGAATAATTTGAAACGTATATTTCTTAGGCATATATCTAAGTGCGATCCAAAAATATTTATTGAATTCTGAATCCATTTGATGTGCTTATTTATAGGATAATTGCAAAAGTTCGTTCCCGATTTTATAGATGACGTTGCTTATAGGAAATAGAACATTTGTTTTGACGCATGTGAGTGTCATTCGATTTGTAAATGATATACAAAAATCGCGTCCGTTTCATGCAAAAAAAACGCTTTAAAAATTTACCTGCTCGTGCAGTAGGTCCATGGAAATGGGAAACGAAAAAGTGCATTTGCGGCATGTGATGCTGTATGAATTCAGGAAGGACCTGAGTGTTCGAACGGCTCAAAAAAAGATGCAGACTGTTTATTTAGACCGTGCTCCTGCTCTGATAACTATCAAAAAGTGGTTCGGACGGTTTCGGCAAGGCAATTCTTCAATGAAAGATAAACCTCTCTTTGGTCGACCTTCTGGCCTTGATGACTCTAGTGAAGACACATTCAAAAATTACGACTGAGGAGATAGTTGAGAGGCTAAACATCGACAAGTCCACCGCGTTTCGCCATTTAAAAAAGCTTGATTATATCTCCAAGCTTTATACCTGGATACCGTACTGTTTAACGGAAAGGAACAAATTAGACCGGATGAACGTGGCTCTTTTACTTCACGCACGGAACGTAAATAAGCCGTTTTTGGATCGCCTGGTAACAGGCGATGAAAAGTGGGTCCTTTACAACAATGTGCAACGAAAACGCAAAATGAGCTTAAAGGATGCGCAGCGTAATAAACGTTAAACACAGGACAATAAAAAACTGATATACAAACATTATAAAACTCGAATTTTAAATTAATACTAAAGCAATATTTGACATTAGTAAGCTGAATTTTCCAAAATGTCTAAAATTCTCAAAAGTGCAAAGTAGAATGTTAATGGGCTTTATAGTCGTAAATAAGAATAACATTCTTAATAAACCTTTAAAAAATAGATATTTTTTCTTAATATATCAGGCCCACTTTACCGATTGAACGGCTTTCTTCATACCTTTTTACTCTACCTACAACTATATCCACCCTGATGACAAAGTGCTTTGTGAATCCTACAATTATCATTGAAAATTCTATACCTCACCACGAATTAGACAAATATCAAGTTAACAATATTCGAGCTATAAACGTAAGAAATTAACGCTAAAGGGTGGAACCTCACTTTACCTTTTGTCTACTGCCCATTACGACACATCATATCTTTTAACCAATATAAACAACTCTTCAAAACTCTTGAAAGCAAATGTTTTCAGAGAAAGATTATAATGCCAAGCATTCCTGTTAAGATTGTATCTCGTACGGACATTAACTGATAATAACCACGCTCCTCTAAGTTATGAAGAACATACTTACTGACCAATAGGTCTGAGAAAACTGCCAAATGTGCTGGATTTCCTTATAATAAACGACATACTTACAAAACTGTTTAGTAGATTGAGATTACGTCCGGTTATCAAATCAAAATTATTCTAATTATAAATATTTCAATCAAAAAAAATCATACACACCTCAAAGCTGACAACGAGATACACTGGGTGAAAAATATTTCAAAAATTCATAAAAATATAAATCTCAATATATACATCAAAAATCCAATAGATCTACAAGGGCAATCTGAAAGTTCTGAGCCTTATCATAAAGATAGCCCTACTCGTCAAAACCATTATGCTACTACAATCATACATGCTTTGAAAGATACCTGTAAACACTTAGGGCATTTTGGACACTTAATTGTTGTTTGATAGTCGTTGTCAATGTCAGTGTTTCTGTAAAAATAAAAAAATCAAATACCGTGCCGTAATTAAGTGCTTGCATTTGAAAGGCAATACGTTAAACGCCATTTACGGGGACTCTGCCCCATCATTGCTACCGTGAAAAGATGGGCAGCTAATTTAAACGTGGTCGTACCAGCGTACGACCTCCACCAATAACATCGAAAAAGTTCACCAAACGGTACTGGAGACTATTAAATCAAGATCAGAGAGATAACAAAGGCTGTGGGAATATCAAAAGAATGCAGTTGTCATATATTGACTGAAGAATTAGTCATGAGAAAGATGCTCCCGCGTTGGGTCCAGCGTTTGTTCACGTTGAAGCAAAAATTCATTCAAATGAGCATTTCAGGCTCTGCTTAAATAGTTTCAGCAAAACGAGTCTGACTTTTTGCGTTGATTTACCACTGTCGATAAAACTTGGGCTTAATATTACACTTCTGAGACGACAAAACAGTCAAACAATGAACTGTAAAGAGTAAATCTGTTGCAAAAAAGGCGAACGCTACTATTTATTTTTAGGATAGTCGGAAAATTTTGTTCATCAACTACTTAGAAAGAAAAGAACAATAACAAGGTTGTACTACGTATCTTTATTGGACCAATTAACGCCAGTAATTGCTGGTTAACTTGGTTAACTTGGGACGGAAAAAAGTGCTTGTGCATCAAAACAACGCACCGACTCATACTTCGGTGGTCGTCATGGCCAAAACTCACAAATTGCAGTTTGAACTGATTGATCACTGAACATTTTCAACAGATCTGACCACCAGCAACTATTTCTAGTTCCTAATCTTAAAGTTTGGCTCAAATAACAAAGATTTTTATCAAATGAGAAGATCATCGTAACCGTAGACGCCTATTTTTGCCAAGCAATACGCCAACTACTATTCGGATAGGTTAAAGAGGTTGGAGTATGTTAAAAATTAAAATTCAATTTGCCAGATAAAATACTTGTTTCGGTGTTAAGCTTAAAACTTTTCAGACTGCCCATGCAGATGCCCCTGCTCAGTATGTTCACTAGCTTCTTACAACAAGCAGAGTGATAATAGACTCTTAAAACCAAATAAGAACCATCGCGTTTTATCAGCAATTCTTTATATATCGAACAACTTATAAACGAGAAAATATAAGCCAGAGGGAATACAAACAATTTACCTTATTATAAGAATACTTTTAAAACTTACTGCAACACTTAAAGAGCTTAAATCTCAACCTTGAAACATAGAACCTTTGAACTCAGAACATAGTTGCGAACGACCACAGTTTATAGCAAGCTAAAAATTTAAATTATGCCTCCAATGTATCCAGTAAGAAAACCTACAAATAGCTAATCCAACATTTGGCATTGTAAATAATAACATCAAAGATTTCCTTTGTGTAGAATGTCAGATGACACCACCTATAAGGTTCATAAGCCAGATGGAAGTGAAGTAACAAAATGAGATAAGCCCAAATCTTTTAGGAATGATTTAATAACCTGATAAATCCTGAAAATACTTCCAAAGTGTGTCTTCTTCACAAGCATCTGTAACTAACTTTTAAGTTTCTGCTACTTTTTTATCATATGGAAATATGCAGAAATAATAATGATTGCAAAACTATCAATCCTCCTAATAAAACATAGTTATACAGACCTATAAACCTACTATCATCTTTTGTAAAATATTCGAGATGTGGCTAGTCAAAGAATACAAGAATATTTGTTTCCTAGCTACCAGTTCACTTTTTGAGAAAGCATGTCGACAATACACCAAACCCATTAGAATAGTTAATGAAATATATAAAGCATTAACCTACCTAACAATAATATGATCGCTGAGTTTGCTGACGACGTTATGGACTCTCAACAGATAATGATCTAGCAACATCCTCTGAAAACTTGCAATCTACCTAAATTTGGTTAACAAATGGTACAACAAATAGCAAACTAAAACAAATCAATCTAAATTTGTTCTTTTGTAACTATTAACAAAACACCATTTTTATAAATTAATTGTTAAATACTTAGTGTTACATCTAGATCAACGCCCAATGTGGCAGAATCACATATAGACGACAAGAAAACAACTAGACCTTAAAGTCAGACAAATGTACTGGTTTATAAGTCGAATAAAAACAAATCATTATAAATAAACTTCTACTTTATAAGATTATAGGTAAAAACTATTTAGTCAGATGGGTTTTAATTTTTAGAGATGGATAAAAACATTTAAAAAGAAAAACACTCCGTGAGATTGTCAATACAGCGTGGTATGTTATAAATGTAATACTGCATTAAGACCTGCATATTTCATAGATCGTTAATTATTAGCACACTTATGGAGACAAAATCAACTTATAAGAAACCTATATATAAATGTATCGCTCAACAAAAGAGCTAACAAGTCCTGGTCAAATCTAGCTTGACAGCACTGAGCACTCTTTTACGCTGAGAACTTGTAGCACATTTACTTCTCACTCATGGTAAAGTAGATCGTGTATTTTCCATAAATATTCAAACTAATACTTTGTTCTAAGGTACAAAATAACTTTTTTTATTATTATTTTATTATATATTCTAGTAATCCATTTTTATAGGATTTTCATAACGGTTGTAGTCGATGGTGTATATTTAATTAGATTTTTATTACTAGACGCCAACAAACCAAATGTTTAAATTTTTAGATATCCGATTAGCGAATTTTGATTATAAAAATATTTAAGGATAATAGTAAAATATCTAATTTACCTTTACATTGAGCGAATATAACAGTCATAAGTTGCAAAATTGTTAAAAAAATAAAACCTTAATTGCACTTACGACGTTTAATAATGTTATTTTGCACATATTAAAGATAATCTAGATTTATATATTTTATTCAATCCCCCCTTCCATCTCTCTCTCTTTATACAGTTACATAAAAAACAGGATGCAAAGTAAAACGATTATGCTTCAACTAAGTTTGTGAAAATAGTATATAATATATAATTACATTATATTATAATATATAATTATCTAGTCAGCACAACGGCCGTTAATGCCACAGTTGAATCCGTAATGTACCGACAAGTATTAACAGCAAATAATTCACTAAATCTAATGATACTTAAAATTACTAGTTATATTAATAACTTTAGCACTTTATTTCACTGATTTTTATAAACCCAGCAAAAATTTTCAATCTTTCTATTGAAGTGTATATATTTCTGTATGACAAAATTATTAAGCAAATGAAAGTTGCCATCTTCATTATCTACACTAAATTATTTTATATACTTTTTTTATTAATTTTATAAACCTATTTATCTGGTTTGTGTTTGTAAAAACTAATTTTAGATATAAACTGCCTATCTGTTTAATACAAATAGACTTTTAGCTATTATATTAAACTACAAGAAAGGATAAGTTGTAAAGTTCAATTATGAAAAAATAGCTACTAATTTTGTTTTTAAAATTGTTGCAGTGTAAATACGGCTTAGAAAATCTACAAATAATTTTGTGTAGAAGTAGAAAACAAAACTGTAGGAATATTAACTGTTTGTTAATGTTAATAACTCTAAATGTTGAGTATTGTTATCGGCAAAAGTTGTCTAAATTACAACAATCGAATTTTTGACTTATACAACTAAGAAACGTTAGTACCCTAGACTAGATTTTCATAAGTACGATTCAAAGATTATTCCAAATGAATACTAAATTAAAGGAATCTTTTGAGTCGGGCGCTAGCCTCGCAGACGAGTCACCTTAGGTGAATAACTAACAACTTTCTTGAATGAATTCAAAACAATGTTTCCACAATTAATAAACCAAAACGGTATAATATTGAACCTATTAACATCAGTTATTGCTAAACTGAATCCATAATGGCTCATATTCTCAGAATTGCTACTTGGAACGCTAATGGACCGCTCAATCACAAGCAAGAAATAATATCATTTTTAAATTCAAACAAAATTGACATTCTGCTCATATCAGAAACCCATTTCACCAATTGTACAACTTTTAATATACCACAACTCACAACATATAATACTCCCCACCCTGATAATACAGCCCATGCAGGTTCAGCTGTAATTATACGTAGTTCGATTTCTCATCATGAACTACCCTCGTACCAAACTGACAAAATTCAAGCAACAAGTATAGTAATAGAGGCTCTTCCATGGCACTTTACGGTTTCTGCTATCTATAGCCCCCAAGACATGCTATATCGTCAGACGAATACAAAGACTTTCTCAGTACCCTTGGTAACAAATTCATAGCAGGAGGTGATTGAATTGCCAAGCACACCCATTTCGGCTCGAGAAGTAGCACACGAAAAGGTCGAAACCTTCTGCAAACCATTATTGATAACAATTATGACCATCTCACTAACGGGATACCTACCTACTTGCCAACCGACCCAAATAGACTACCTGATCTTTTAGACTACTTCATCACTTGCCGTTTTCCAAGAAATAATTGCCTAATTGAGTCAAACTTTGATTTATCTACCGATCACACACCCGTCATATGCAGTATAAGTACCAGTGTCATTAATAAACCACTACCTCGTAAACTAACCTCTAAAAATACTGATTGGGCGCAATTCGAAGTCTACCTGGAAACAAATATTAACCTTAAGCTACGAATAAAATCTCGCGAAGACCTAAATGAAGCAGTACAATACTTCACAAAAATAGTACAAGCAGCTTGGCACTCTACTCCTCAAAACGACCACAAACACCTAATTGCTAAGAAACGAAGTGCCAGAAAAGTCTGGCAAAGATCAAGGAACAATATTGACCAACATCAATATAATAAACTGTCTAGAGAACTAAAAGCAGCACTTAAAGAAGTCCAAAATAATAATTTTGAACAATATATTACTAAACTTTCGCCTAATGATAATACATTGTGGAGGGCAACAAAAAAGTTGAAAAGACCTCAGTTGGCTGTTCCACCAATTAAACAATCCAATGGAGAGTGGGCGCGTAGTGATCAGGAGAAGGCCGATACTTTTGCCATGTACCTAGCTGAAGTGTTTCAACCCATTAAAGGGGATCCAGACAATGAGACAATGAGGTAGATAGTTTCATCCAAAAACCATGCCAAATGTCTCTTCCAATTAAGCCTTTCACGCCTGCAGTAGTTAAAAAAGAAATAAGCAAACTTAACATACATAAAGCTCCTGTTTACAGGACAAATACTGAAATACCTGTCTAAGAAAGCTATTCTACTTTTAACGGTCATCTATAACCGTATGTTAAGCTTAACCTATTATCCAATTGCATGGAAATATGCTGAAATAATTATGATTCAAAAACCAGGCAAACCTCCACATGAAACAACATCTTATCGACCCATCAGCCTCTTACCTATCGCAAGTAAAGTATTTGAACGACTCCTTTTACGAAGAATCCATGAAGAACGTGACTTTCTGACACTGCTCCCCAACCACCAATTTGGATTTCGTGAACGACATTCAACAATCCAGCAGGTGCATAGAATAGTAAACATGATTGCTAAGAGTTTAGAAGAGAAGAAATTCTGTAATGCTGTATTTCTCGATATCCAACAGGCTTTTGATAAAGTGTGGCATCCTGGTCTCCTATACAAGTTGAAAAACACACTATCTAGTAATCTATATCTCCTCCTAAAATCCTATTTAACTGATAGAAACTTCTCAGTAAAATACAACGGCTGTCAATCTAACTTGTTGTAGAATCCGGTGTCCCACAAGGCAGCGTCCTTGGACCATTCCTATTTTTAATGTACACCACTGACCTACCTGAAACAAATACTACTACAATTGCCTCATTTGCCGATGATGTTGCTGTGCTATCCACTAGTGAAAATACTACAACAGCTTCCGAACAACTACAAACCCATTTGGATCTACTTACGGAATGGTATTATAAATGGAGAATGAAGATTAACCAAGCTAAGTTCACGTTCACTAATCGACAAGCAACCTGTCCACCTATAATAATCAACAACATATCCGTACCTATGAAAACTGAAGTGAAATACCTGGGACTAACCCTAGACCAACGATTAACATGGAAAAGCGACATCAAGACTAAACGTAAGCAAATGGACATCAAACTTCGACAAATGTATTGGCTTCTTGGACGAAAATCAAAACTGTCGTTAAATAACAAAATTCTGTTATACAAATGTATAATCAAACCTATTTGGACCTACGGGCTTCAGTTATGGGGGAATGCTAAACCACCAAACCTGGCAATCATACAAAGTTTTCAGTCTAAAGTTCTCAGAATCCTGATAGATGCTCCTTGGTATGTCAGTAATCTCACACTTCATACCGATTTGAAAATTCCCACCATCAAAGAAGAGATCGAGCGCAGCGTTATTAAATACCAAAATCAAATCATCAACCACGACAACGCTCTGGTAGAGCAGTTATATGAAAGCGGTCCAAACACAAGAAGACTCCATAGAACCTGGCCTCAAGATTTAATATAACGAAGAAGAAATGATCCAAAGGAAAAGCATTAGTGAATGCTTCCCTTGTACACTTTGTATTACATTTATCGCATTTACTTAATACTCCTTTCCTCTGGAAGTAGATTGTAAATATGCTATTATGTCATTAAAAAAGGAATCTTTTAAATACTGCAAATTTGTACCAAAAATATTTTTGCAATATTCAAAAATACAATAAAAACCAATTGATATACCTTTAAATCTGATGACGAATGCACCACTCTGGGATAGCTTAACTTTTATAAAATATGAATTGCTCACTCCTAGAATTTAAAACATCTTTTTTTGTCTGCAATTTTCATTAAATATGTAATAGCGCACATACTGCAATTTTTAGGCTTTTTGTCGAAATTTAAGTAACAAATAACCCTCAAAATACTCCTATATGATATCTGTTTAATGAGGAAATGAAACCATTTATTTAATTGTGCTATAGTTTTCTTTGATAATGAATTAATATTAGAAGCTTTTTTCTTCATTTATTACTGACACTTTCTTACATGAGTTTCTTAGAAATTTTGTTTATTATAGACAACAAGCTAACAATATATATCTGATTTGCTAGTTGTAAGATTTGAGTGGTAAGTAGATTTGTTACTTTCCATTATGTTAAAAAACTTTTTTGTGCATATAATAATGTATACAATAATTGTCAACAACTTTATACATTTTTTCGGTACTGCATACTTTATTACGGTTCCGTTACTTCTTATCTTATTAACAAGATCTGTCACTAAGGTTAATTTAATTAGTAATCAGTTGGTACTATTCTTTAAAAAGTTGTCTGACACACTTTGTAAAAGTAACAGTTAAAAAATTAATTCACTTTATTTAACGTAAACTTAAATGCGTTTATGTGTTACCTACCTCTCTGGTGTAATTTTTTTAATTTTTTATGGGTGTTTTCACCCAAACGTTTTGAGTAAATATTCCATTTTATAAAGCTGTTTTATGTCGACGAACTAATTCTTGTATGATGTTAAATTTTGAATATTAAATAAGATAATACATCTATTCAATTTATTATGTGAATATTAACATTATGCCGTACAAAAACTAATCCATTGCCGTTTTTTGTAATAGTTATTTGGTATATTTCTGTTATGACCACTTTTATCATATATCATACTATCTATAAGTCGTTTTAATTTTACAGATTACTAATTCCTTGTTTATTGTTAATAAATTACTGTACTTTATAAAACCACTATTTCATTTGGAGAATAAGGGATTCTACTTATATTTCATTCCTACAATTATATTATACGGCGCAAAACATGCTACTTGTATAAATATTGATTTATTTATAAATTGTCAGAAACCACTTTTAGGTAAATTTCGTGATAATATTGCTTAGTGCAGAAGTCTTTATTTTTTATTGTTTATTAGTATATTAACAATCAGAACTAATTATAACAATTTATGTTCTATTAGTTAATAGGATGACAATAACAACATAAAGGAAATCCATCCAACTATGTTGTCCCGTTACTTGAAGTTAGCCTTCCTTTCGATCAATCGACCATTTCTTTTTAACCTTCTTGTAGGAGAGTTATAGTGTAGGTTGGACGCAAGAATATTTGGCTGAGCCTGTAGTTGCTGAAAATAGTTAGTACTTCCTTTGGTGCATTCGTCTTGAATTGACACACCAAGGAGCATTTGCGAGTATTCTTAGCGTTTGAGGCTGTAGGCGTTGTATGATGTTGACATTAGATTTGCAACAGCAGCTCCAAAGTTCAATGCCATTTGTTCAGATTAATCTTTTATCTTTTCTCTAATATATGGATGTTAGAGTCTTGTCTAAATAAAGACCTAGATATCGTGCTTCATTCGCTTAAAAGATTGCTATGTTATTTAGGTATACTGCAGGGTCCTCCGTATGATTTGAGTTAATTTGAGTACCTTTCGTCTCATTGACAGGGTTTTAGGAAAGACAAATGATTTTGAAGGATTGTGGAAGCTATGAGAGGATCACTATAGTTTGAGAGAAGGACAGTGTCATCAGCAAAAGTGCCGATATAGGTATCTGCTGTTGTAGGTATGTCAGTGGTGTATAATATATATAATAGAGGCCCAAGAACGCTTTCCTGAGGTACACCAGAATTGATTCGTGAAGATCGAAATATTGTTGCCTATATTTTATTTGGTAGTATCAATTAGATAGGTAGGATTTATTATGCTCGCTTGAGAGGCGTAATTTAATCTTGTACAAAGTCACCGTGCCACACGATCGAAGGCTTGTTTAATGTGTATGAATACTGCTGGAGGGTAGGTTTTGGCGTCTAAAGCCATGTTAACTATATTTACTACATCTTGGCACTGTTGAATGGTGGGATGATAAAAGTCTTCAAGTGACAAAGTTTTGCCACAGTTTTTTGTTTTATATCCGTCGTACTTACAGCTTTAAAATGTTTTTGAAGTTTTTATTGCCGTCAAATTAAACAAAATTATAGGTATGGTTTCAAAATATGGGAGTTTGTATCACGAAGAGGGGAAATATGGTTATAAATATGTATTGGATTCCGGACTTTTCGTTTGATTTACATTATAACAAAATCTACCTGTCTTTTGATGGGCTTTACACAAGTATTTTTTTAAATTATACCTTTTCTGTCTGTTTTTTTGCCTAAATACAACAAAATCTAGTACAGTAATACAAAAGGACTATCCACACTATTTTACACCAGAAGATAACATGTTTTATCGCAATCTTTTTTCTTTTATAAATAAACATAGTTTTTTTCCAGTTCAGAAATGTAAACAAGTTTTATGTTAAAAAACAAAACACTTCTAGAAGTACTGCAGACTATATTTGAGTAAACACTTAAACATTCCAATGTTCTTTGAAATTAAACAACTAAATAAACAATATTTTCAAACTGCTAGGATCTAAACTATAATGGTGTTAATTACTTGTTTATGTAACAGACAAAAATAAATACGTATTTTGAAAATTTATTGCCATTGTTATGCATCGTTGTCTACGGTATGGAAGTCGTAGAATATTTTTACTTGCGCCTGTTGTATTGATAATTTAAATAAGGCGCAGTCGTACGGGCTAATCCTGTCTCTCTGGATAATTCATTAATTTACGGCTTGGCGTAGACGTATCTCAGATGTTGGCGTCAGCTTACCACTATTCTCTAAAAAAGTAAATTTTTCCCAAGCCTCTTAAATATTTTCGTAGCTGTCGGGATGTGCGGCTTCGGACAAATTAAATTTTTATCACATTTCTCTAGTCTTGCTCCAAAAAACTATTGACAGCTGTATCAGACTATCAGAAAATATGAGCTTTTGTTCTTCTTGTCATCGAGCAAGTGTGTGACTTAAGAAAAACAACTCTGCTTTGAAGTAAGAGAGGTGTGTGCTATAAATGACATTATGTAATTCTTTTGCATAACGTCTTAAAAACAATGTTGCCACCAGTAAAGTTTCAACCCCCATATTTGGCTATGAGTTGAATTACCTAGAATTTAAAATTACTTAGTAAATTCGTCCTATGACAAATCTTTGGTGAATTTAGATTCTAAACTAGATTATGAGCTGATGACTTGTCAGAACATTTTTAATAAATTTCGAATTAATTGTATTTGTTAATAATATACTAGAAATTAAAATAAACTAAAAAGGTTTCTAGGATGGTGCTATAGATGATTAGCATATCCTATTTTAAAACAAAGTTTGTATTTACATCTGTAGAACTACATTTAAGAATTAAATGAAGTGCATAATAGTTAAATATTTTATTTATACAAAAGGTGAAATATATAAAACATGCAAATGTTTTTTATTTTTAACTATAGCTCTTACTGCTCTTTGATTTTACGAAACTTTTTGATTTTTGATTATATGCTATTTTATAACAGTGATACAGCATTATTTAGTCCTTGAAAATGTTACAAGGTTAGTGACTTGTTCAGATAATTAAGCAGCCCTTAATTAAAGTATATAAATCAATTTGAAAGTTGCTTCTTATATTTTAAGGTTAACATTTAATCTGAAAATTTGAATTTTTGCAAATTTAGTCCAAATCCATAGTCAACGTAGCCTAGTTGACCAATATGATGTTTTTTCAGAGCATTGTGTTTTTGCTTGATGAATTATTGGCAACAATGCTCTTCTATTCTAGTAATTAATTAAGCTCGACGTTTGCTATTTTTTTCTTAGCAGGTATTTTAAAAGAATTTTTATATAAAATATTTTTTTATAAAATACAGACATAAGAATATCAAATAATATGTCTGTTATTAAAACATAAATTTATGCTTTCCTGAAATAGCTCCCTTTTCAAATCACCCCCGCACAGATAGCGAACATTTTCAATGCCTTTTCTCTTTCTGCACACCCCGAGCATTATCAGAGACGTTGCATCCGAAATAATTTGAAACACACCCCAAAAGCGCAAATGAAGCCAGCCTTCTTTCAATTACGCGATGGTCTGCGGCGAGACATCGAAATGAAAGGACACTCGCTAATTAAAGAACAACAAAGGAAGGCCTTTGAGAGGGAGCGCAAAATATAGAACACTCGACGGTTATAATTATTTGACGACATTTGTGCGCCATAAACCGTTCGCCGCTGCCCCTGCCAATTTGTGCCTCGAGCACGCCGCCCGATTCTATCTTTAGACGATGGGGTAATTAAGCAATTATTATTTATGCCGGTGCTTGAAAAAGCTCTTACATTGCGGCAGAGCCGGAATTCTAGATGAAGCTCGACGCTTTCGGGCAGCTGAGCTGGAAATAAAACTTCTGGTAGTAATGCTTATTTACTCGTAGTAAGTAAAATACAGCTTACCGTTCAAACTATTTATATTTCTTTATTTTATGTTGGTTAGTCGATTTTATCATGTGAACCTAAATATTAACTAGAATTTTATTTAAATAAGTTTAAAAAGATAAAACACGTATGCATATTTTTTCACGGATCCGTTGACCAACTTTTCATTATATAAATTATCGAAAATTCTTTCCGCCTGATCAATCGGTGTTCAGAACTTTCAACGCCGGGCAACGACGGAAGGTTGCTATTCGCCGCTTGCAGGGGAAAGCTTGAGCTTTGCGCGGTTCGGCTACCTCTTTCCAGATGGCGCTGGGCCGGAGCTTTCGCATTTTCAGCGCTCGTGAAAGTTCCCGGTGTAATTACGACAATTACGTAATTGCCGCTTTAAAAATAATTACCCCAAACAACTAATTGGAAAGAATAACGAAGAGCTTAATATAGCAATTTCCTAGCGCTGTTTCGAGAACTCAATTAATCGCGCGGAAATGGAACGGCGCTTTCTCACGGTCGGGGCGGTTAGCGCTTTCGTCAAAAGTGCCCGTAATTTTCAATTAGGAGCGCCGCGGTCATGCGAGCGATGCTCCGCGTGTTGGTCGGATGAAGTGGATGTGCATGACTACGGTTTTATTAAATTTCACTTTTTTTTTTTTAATAACCTAATAATAATTTAGATTTACATCACCTATAATATCAACAACGTGACTTGAAGTTAGTTTTGTTGAGTTTGTAGCTTAAATGTGTAATTTATTAATAATTAAAACTTGAACTAATTGGCAAACAAAAAATAGATCAACTATCATTGAAAATTTGTGTATTTCATTAATTATTTTAATTCATGCGAACATTTACTGTTTTATTATGAAAATATACACATTAGAAACTTAGTTACAGAATTAAAATTTTTTGTTCTTTAATAATGGGAAAATTATTTCCTAGAATTAATGCATGTGTTGTTAGGTTCTATGCGCTTTAATATTTTGATTTATTACAATGCCAAATCAAATATCAACAATTAAAATGTTAACGTATTGCATAAGGGTAAATACAGCGAACAAATTTTAAGCCAACGAAGCAAAATTAGTAAATACGATAATTAGTAAACTAATTTTAATTTAAACTATTTGTAACTGCATTTCAGTTATGCAAAAAATGTGGTTTACGTTTTTGGTTTTAAAAATAAACGCAAATACGTAAATATTTTACTATTGTCATATACTTCAAGATGCGTTAATAAATATTAAATAATTTATTTACTTAGTAACTTTTAAATTGACTTTACAATTAAAGAAACACACAAAACCATTTTTTAAATATTATTTAAGATATTTGCTTTAATTTTAACTTCGTATAGCTTTATTTGCTTAATTTATTTACAATAAATTATACTTTTACTCATAGTATTGTTAGTAATAATAAGTATAACTAATAACCCCCTACGCGATGGAGCGACATTTTGTTCTGTTATTAAATTTCTATCTACAGTCTTGATCTGTTGATAAGCCTAGTTTACATAGTTGCATTTAGTGCTAATCGAAATATTTTGATTTGGAATCTTTCTAACTTTGCTAGGTTAGATTTGACTGTGTTAATCCAAATGGATGATTTATATAAAGTTAAAAGTGTTATTAGAGATTTATAAATTATAATGGCATACTTAAGCTTTAATAGTTATTTTGTTTTTATGGTAAGATTCAGCACAGCTTTGGTTTAGTTTCAGGTTAACAAGGAGTTTAGAGATAACTCTAACATCCAGCAGTACTCCTAGTTCTTTAATTAGAGCCTCGGTAGAATTATAGTCAATGGGATTATTATTTATGACAATATTTAGCGGATTACAGATTTT
The DNA here is from genome assembly GCA_036346155.1 of Sinelater perroti. Classification (NCBI taxonomy): domain Eukaryota; kingdom Metazoa; phylum Arthropoda; class Insecta; order Coleoptera; family Elateridae; genus Sinelater; species Sinelater perroti. The sequence goes on from JARFIY010000024.1 coordinate 10,517,599, forward strand.
TATAAGCGAAAATTCTTTAGCCAGGCATTAAATCATGGGATTTATTTGGGTACTCCGGTTGTTAAACCATGAGGATATTTGGTGTATCTACTCTGTAGTTTCTCGATGATAGATGAGGTTGCTGTGTTGTACTAAATCTGCAAAAGCAGGTAATGTTGCCTTTATAGTTGGTAAACAGCAACATCCCTAGTACGCTTCTTGCGGCACCCCCGCTTTATCGACTCTTATTTCTGATACTGTAAAGCTAAGGTGTATAGGATACGTTCAGTTTTTAAACATGGAAAAGATTATTATCTTTAGGTGTAGAATGTACAAAGCTTAATTAATTTTAACTTTAATTAACCAACATTTCTAAGAGTTTGGGCGTCTAAAAAGACCATACTCATTACATAACTTTTGTGTTTAAACCTTCCTTGTATTTTTCTTGTGAGCTAAAGTTGAGTATTTTTTCTTAAATTACTGAGTCAGTGATAATATTTTATAAAGTGTTAGTTCGTTAATCGCAGCTCCACCGAGAAACAGAAATCCTGACAGTGGAAGAATTCATAAAAAAAAACAGCCCAAAAATTTTATGATAACATAAATCAATGCAGTGGTGCGGTTCACTACAACTTGGGCACTGAAAACTTACACACCAGACTTAAAAGGAAGTTACCTATTGATGTCCTAAATAGTGAGAATAACTAATTTAATTGTCAAAATCACAATGAACTATCTATTTTAGTGATATAAATGTTAAAAATCTTTTAACCTTGCCATGTAATAGCAAATGTAATGCTGATCTGGCATAATCCCTATTTAAAAAAAAAGTTCGTTAATCAAATGAGGGCATATACTTTTTTTATGAAAACTTTAAGATCCCTACCACTATTCTTATCGGCTTGTAGTTTATGTATGCATGTTTCTATGGTTAGAAAAATATGTAAGCAAAAAAATTTTCTCTTTAGGATAAACTATAGCCGATGTGACTGCGGTTTCTATATGGTAAATTATGTATTCTGTTTAAATTGTAGTACAAGTAGCTTGAGATGTAAATACGTTTTTTAGTGAGTAGAAAAGGCTACTGATTATTTCAAGTGTAATGAATTATGCATAACCGGGACTCAGTGTTGGCATTTCCTCACACTGTTGGTTGGTAGGTCTCTATATTCCCAAGTTCCTTGATTCTAGATCTTTAATATACAAAGTTGAGGAAAAGTAATTAGACATTGCAAATTGGAGATAGAACTTATATAATATATAAAATAAGCGATAATAATTAGGATTTTATATTTCCCACGTCGATAGTGCAGCCATCAGCTGCTAGTGTCAGTCAGTCAATTGTCATATTATAGCGATTCCGAAATGACGGTTGAGAGAATGCAAAACTCGACTAATAGTGGCTGACTTGCTTCTGACACTATGAACACAGACTACTATATTCCGATGTTTAGAGATTACGTGTGGTCTACAATTTCGCCGAAATAACATTGGTAAACTTATTTTTATGCAAGATGCTGCACTGTCCCATTTTTCTCTCTCTCTGTACGTGTGGGGATAGACCAACATTTTCCATGACGTTGTCTGGGGTGATGCAGACCTCAAGAAGAGCTATGTATTCTATCTCCGGCCATTTTAAAAAAGTGGTTGACACCGAGTTGAAATTTAAAGCTTGTGTTTCATTTTTGTACGTAATAAAGTACATGCATAATGTGTTTTAATAAATTTGATTTGAAACATGTCCTTTACTGTCAATTTTTAATGACTAGTTGCTTTTCACACACTTTATATTTGTATTAATATATTTAACATACGTTTTGTATAAAATTTTTTGTTTTTTGCCATTTTTACTTGATTTAACTATTTATTTTAATACGTTCGTTTTTTTAACTGATGGATAATGGTATTTTAGTTTATGGGTAGCTTGTGCTGCTTGTACTGTTTTACGCTTTCTCTTTATTATTATTTTTTTATTTAGAAATTTACAATCTATTCTATGAGAACATTTAGTAAATAGGATAATTAATAGTTACAACATAAAGGGAGAAGTGATCCAGCGACCACTCTCCGTCGTATATGAGTTATATATGACAAAGGTAATATTAGTGATACTCAAGTAATTTAGTTTTGTAGATCAGTAAGGCGTTTTCTCTTCAGCCTTCTAGGTACGGATAGTTCATTCATTAGGTGGTTAACCTCCTCATTGTGATACCCTGGGAGCATGCGTAGGATTTTGGGCTGCAGTCTTTGTATTACTTTTGAATTTGAGGACTTCGTGCAACCCCTCAGCTGAATCACATATGTCCAGATGGGTTTTATAATACATTTATACAGAAGTATTTTATTTTCTATTTTCAATTGAGAATTACGACGAGTAACCAATGCATTAGTCGAATCTTGTTGTTTATGTGATTATTTCTGGATATTAAGTGTAGCCGCCATGTTAGTTTAGAGTCTAGTATTAGTCCTAGGTATTTGACCTCGTTTTGGACAGGTAGCTGGGTATTGTTAATAGAGACATTTGGGCAGTCGATTATTCCAGTTTTGAAATTTATCTGTGTTGACTTAGCGGCATTTACTTTGATACACCAGGAACTGCGCCATTCTTCAAGTCTGTCTATATGAGTTTGCACACAATCAGCAGCTAGTTGAGAATCATTGTCGACTGACAGGATGGCAGTATCGTCTGCAAAAGTGGCAATGGTTGTGCTATCAGTAGTTGGTATGTGCGCCGTAAATGCAAGGTACAAGAATGTCCTAGAATACTACCCTGTGGTACTCCTGACTTGATTGGGTGGATTGTGGAAACATCATTATCAAATTTAGTTTGGAAAAAGCGATCGCTGAGATAGGACTTTAGGATGAGATAATAGTAAGTAGGAAGGATTTGTTTTAGCTTAAATAAAAGACCTTTATGTCATACACGGTCAAAAGCTTGAGCAATATCTAAAAACGCTGCGACGCAAACCTTTTTTTCTTCCAGACTTCTTATGATCTTGTTAACGATTCTGTGACACTGGTGAATTGTGGAGTGTCGTTCTCTGAATCCGAATTTATGTTTAGGTAGTAACTCGTTCAGGTTAACATCAGTCTCCAGTCTCTTTAGTAGTAATCTTTCAAGCAGGCGTATAGGACGGTATGAAGAAGTTGAATTCGGTGGTTTACCAAGTTTAGGTACTAATATGATCTGGGCAAATTTCCAAGAAATGGGGAAATAGGTAAGTCTTATCATACTATTGTAAATAGTAGTTAATATTGTTATTGCTTTTTTCGGTAGTTTCTTAAGAATCTGGCTCTTTATTATTTAGGATGAAATTTTGGGTATTACTGTGTCTTTGTCTTTATTATAACTGAAATTGGACGGGAACTGAAATTGTATGTTAAGGGAGGTTTGCAAATAGTTTACAAATCTATATATTTTTAATCTAGGTATTGGTTTATCACTTAAGGTTGAACAATATCACGACTGGAAAATTGTCTAAAGCAAGTTCTTCTAATGTAATTTAATAGTTTAGTTATTTTATAATACTTTACTACTACTTTACTGTAATTAATGTTTGCTATTTAATCGCCAATCATCAAGATTGGTTTAGAAGTGTGAAAGATTACCTTTATTCATTCAGATTTATAGGAGTGGGATTACAAATAATCCTTCTGTGAAAACAATAGTTACTTATGTAAAATTAGTACCCAAATATTTAAAGATACTACTTCAGATAAGATAAGTTTCTTTTATGCAAGTGACGTCTGTATTGTCTGCCAAAAGGAGCTACGAAGAGTGATCGTATATTAGATTATCATAGGAGTCCCAGTTTAGGATTGCTAAATTTTCTATTGCTTTTTGTAAACTACGATTTATTAAAGGGCAAGAAAAGTATTGTATTTATAACATTTTTTTATCTGAAAAAAGTCAAAAAGGATTTCAATTATGTTATTTGATCTGAATGAGGCAATGGAGTAGGTTGGTTGGAGCAGGTCAGGCTTATCAGTTGTGTGATTTTGTATTTTGTGTATGTTTGTATTTGATTGATAAAATGTTTTTTTTCTCTGGTATTTAGTGGATTTTTCGTGCGTTTGTGCATTGCTTCAATGTAATGGTTGCAACCACAACAGCTTATGACGCGTCATCCACTACAATTGCTGGTGGTGTCCACAATTTGCTCCGCACTTTATACATGGCGGGCTCAATGTGGAATAATTATTTGTATAACCGTATCTTTAGCATGGCAAACATTGTGGGAGGGGGGTTAGTTGGCTATCTTTTTAGCTCCATTGTAACAACAAAATAATAAGTAATTTTTAGGAGAAAATCGTTTTGCATTTACTGTTATTTGTTAATTCTGCTGCAGAGGTAGTGGTTGTTTCTCCTTGTTTAAGAGGCATGCTAATTTCATAACTGCTACAGAATTTGTATTACACAATGCAGTAAATCTGCAGTTTTCGAACTTTTGATATTCATTGTTAATGCGGTGTAATTCATAGCACTATAGATATGTAAATGACGCATCGGATTTATTGTTATTATATTTAGTGTAGCGTTGTTGTACATTATTAATTAATCTCATTCATACTTATTTAGCATTTAAAGTTCTACTGGGTTAGAATGTTTGATGTTTTCTGTAAGAGAGGTCACTTGCAATAGGTAAGACACTTTTTTATTCTTTGAAAGTCAAACTACACTTGTAATTTATTTAAAATAAATTTAAAGAATATTTAGCCCACTAAAAGACAACACATTTAAAAATATTTTAATAATACCATAAGTATCTACTTATAGATACATAGAACGAGTTTAGGTATTGTAATAATTCTGTTATGTATCTCTTAGTTCTCACTTCAAACTTTTATGCTATAAATTTTGTATAAATAACTTACTACTAGATACTAGTCTTTAAGTACCAAAAAAATTTTAAAAAATATATTTTTAGATTAATTTATTAATATATGAAGGCAGTTTTTTCATTTTCCCTTCGTCGGGCTGCAAACAGCGTTTGCCGTACACCTTTTCGCTTGGAGCGGTTTTCAATTCAGCAACACCGAGTGTTTGGCTGTGGCGCGTTAATTAGACGCCGCATATCACCCGAGCACCTGTACACGTACGAGCGGCCGGGGAAAATTATTAATAAGGCGCTCGAAAAATTCGCGCTGTCTTGTTAGTCCACGGCACCGGCAGTTATTAATTTATTGCCCCGTTGATGTAATAACCATTCGAATTTATTGCCTTCGATTTCAAGTACCCTTGTAATGGCGAAGTTTATTGCGTATAAATCACGCGCGCCTGATACCTCATTATCAGCGCGCAAATTAGCAGGTAAATTGGCTGCTGACGGGCAGGGGACACTCGCGGCCTTGCTCACTGTTGTGACAGATATAATAAACTGCCAATTAATGGCTGAAAGGGCTTTGCTTCCAGGCAAATTATGCTAATGCGGTTTGCCCGGGAGCGTCTGGTTTCTTGTTGTTTTCAAATCGAAACACTGAAAACTGCAAATTTATCCGAAATTTGAAGCTTAATAAGTATTAACAAGGAGTTTATAGGCCAAAAAACTGAACATTGGTGTTTAACATTAAAAATACTAACACCATAAGTGCTTCTTAAAAATATTAATTCTTTCAGTTTAGATGCTTACCTTCTTGTACAATATTCTTTTAAAAGTAATTAAAGTCGCTGAAAACTACTTTTAAAATGTTTAAACTTAAAAATCACCATAAATCTATTAGTTTCAATAAAAGGTTTCCTAATAAAATTTTGAAATAAAATATTAACCAGACTTTAACTGCCACTATCTGCCATTTGTGTTTAGTAAATTCTGACAATTCACTATCGCAAAATACACGCTTTAAGAACGTGTTTTCATTGTCCAAAAATTTTATTAAAATTGACGTCCTTTTGTAAATGCTCAACATGCTCTTTGGAAACATATGATCTGCATTAAATTGCCCTTCTGTGCTTGTTATTTATCGAATCGTTGAAAAATTTGAAAGAAATTTTACTCTCCATGATCGAAAGTACCAACAAGACTTGAAAATACAATAAATGTAGAGAACATTGCTGTAAGAGATAACGTTGCAGAGGCTACAAATTCATTGATTCCTCGTTGTGTTTAAGAATTATGCCTTAGAAGAACGACAGCTTGGCATAATTTGCGAAAAAATTTAGATTTACGCCCGTATAAGAATGTGTGGACTTAAGAACCGAAACCACTCGTAAACGCTGTTTGCTGCTTGAGCTTTAGAGCAACTTAAAACGGATCACAACTTTGGGTAAAAATTATTTTCTCACATAAAGCCCATTTCTGATTACATAGATATGTTAACAAGCGAAATTGTCGTTTTTGGTGTAAAAGCAATCTACTGGAGATTCACCAGAAACTTTGCATCCGCAAAAGGTCACTGTATGGTGTGGTTTATGGCATGGTGGCAACATCGGTCTATTCTTTTTCCAAAATAAGGCAAAAGATGCAGTTTTAGTGATTGATGAGCGGTAATAATTGATTTTAACAGATTTGGTGGTAAAATTTAGATTAAATTGATTTGGATGAGATGTGGTTCCAACAAGACGGTGCCACATGTCACACTGCTCGTGCCACTATTGACTATTGCAAGAAAGTTTAGTGAAAGGATAATTTTAAGAAATGCAACTGATAGTTAGTCCCCAAGAAGTTTTGATTTCATTTCTTTGGATTACTTTTGTGGGGTTATTTGAAATATATGATCGAGAGCTGCATTCGTCACATTAGACATCAAAAATTGGATTCATCAAATTTGCTCGTGTGCTCAAAGTCGAGGCAGACACTTAAATGATGTAATAAACTATGCTTAAAAATAATATAAAAAGTTTGATTGTGCCTGAAATAGTTTTTATTTTATTTTATTTTAATTTATATCGTTCTTATTGAAAAACCCTACATAAGTAAATTTATTCCAAACAAAGCTCAGCTTAATATCTAATGGGCTTTAAAATCCACAAGAATTGTTTAAGTGAAAGAAGAAAATGATAAGGTCAACAAGAAATTTTATCAGAAAGCAATTTGAAACTAAATTTTACATCAACAGATAAAACTACTGGACGCTTAATTTGCAAAGCTGTTGACTCTCCTCGGATGAAGTCCGGAGAGCCCGTTTTCACACATCTCGCTGTTTGCTCTCTGAGCGGTCATCTTCGAGCAGGCTGCTCCGAGTGGGATGAGCTGCCGCCTTGCCAATTCTCGCGGCGACTAATAAAGCGCAAATATTGACACTCCGGGCTCTCGGCGCAGGAATCCCGCCGCAACGTCCACTCGCATGCTAATCAGGCGGCGGTGTCCGGGCCCGGAGCGGGCGCCGTGCGCGTCCCACGTGCACTTATCTGCCAATCGGCCCAATAAATGGTATTTACAATGCAATCGAACGGTTCGATTAGGCCGCCAAGAGGCGAGGTCAGGGGCGCTGTGTACAAACGATCTCGGCCCAGGTAGAGCCGCTGGAGTGGCAGATTGGATGTGTCACGGGGAATCGCTTCCGGCTCGCTGGATGCGGCGTGGAGCGGAAGGAATGGTAATTTTTCCACCGATCAAGATATCTGTGCCGATATAATGAGATCGGAGGGGTGTAATGAATAAATTAGTTCTGGAGAGTTTTATTTGCATGTTTTTGCTGCTCTCGGCCCGGGTAGGGTTTAAATGAAACGCGCAGCAGTTAACGGACTTTTATTTAAGTTTTACCCGAAGAAGCACATTAAACCACAATTTACAATCTACTGCAACCTCCGTCGGTTTCTCTTTTCCACATTTATAACTGCTAACTAAATTCTTCATCGGTGCTTCGGCCTGAGCAACAATCTGCAAATAAATTAAAAAGTATAAAATTAGGATATAATCAACAAAATATCTATTAAAAAATATACACAAAATTATCACTAGTGTGATCATTTTGCATAAAAAAATTAAAAGTTAAATCAACCACCACAGACAAATTATTCTATATGCAATATGTAATTATTCAAACACAACAAAGAAATTTTATTATTGTTTAATTCACTTAATTCTATTACAAAATAATAACAGACCATTACTGACATTTTTTTATTAATGACACCTAATCTTACCAATGATTTATATAGCGCTGTAAAGTCAGCCCCGTAAATTACCGTAAACTAGACAGCAGTTGCGGCTACCTTTATTTAAAATTAATTATAAGCTACAATGGTTTCATAAATAATTATGTAATATTTTAAAATATTTTAGGAAGCAGCTTACTTACTTAATATTAAATAAATAATTATAACGCAGTCACAATAAAAGTTTTTTACGACGTATTTGTAAGTAATTTTCAAAAATTCTAGCAATAATCCTTTTTGTTATCCTTCATTGTTTACATTTATATGTTACTCTTCTTTAATGTTTTTGTGCAATATGAATTGAAGAATAAAAGTTGTATTAATTAAAAATAAAAAAATTGAGCAATAAACAAGTACACCCACCTTCAATCAAGCATCTCAACTGCTTAGGGACACTAGCACTTAAAATTTATGTTTACTACTCCCTTTATATTAATTTTTCTATTTCTTATTAAATGGTTTATGATCACGTCTTCTATCGAATCATTCTATTGATAAATTTGTCTTAGTAAAACACAATGATCTATCTACTATTACTTTATTGCATATGTGTGCGACGTAATAGTAATTTTCTTTCAAGTTAAAGCTAGTATTCGTTTGAGTTTTACCGAGTAAGGACGTGCTCGGAACGTTCTCAAAGTGTTTACAACGCGAAACCTAAGTGCACATTGTGTGTGAAGCGATATCAGGCGACCCGCGGCATTGACCGGGGTCGTCCAGATAGCGCGGAAGTATCATGAATACACCGCTTCAATCAACGTTATTGCGTAATGGTGTTACTAGCTTATCACCTGCATTACAAACAACAGGGAATGAGCTTGTCAGCAATTTGCAAATGCAACTACAGCAGGCTCTGCACGAAATAAAACAGCTGAAAGAACAGGTAAATATTTTGCAGGTACAAAACGCAGAATTATCGCAAACAAACCAAAAAGAATTAGTAAGAAAGGAATCTTACAGCCTAAAAATTCTGACGAAGAGGAAGAGCTCATCGTCAGAGAAACGGATTGGCTTTTGCCTAAAAATAAAAATAGAAAAAAGCGCAAAGCCAATGAATCACCTGAAAAAACAATAGATAGTCCAGAAGGACAAAGGAAAACTACAAAAGTAGTAAAACCACCGCCAATTGTAATAAGCAACGTAAAGAATTACAATGAGGTTACAGCTCAATTACAAATTGACAAATTCAGCTGTAATACAAATATGCTGAATAACACTCAGATTAAAGTGAACGTTAATTCTGAGAAGGAATATAGGAATTAACATCATTAATAAATAAAACTGAGCTAGAATGGCATACGTACGAAAACAAAGCCACTAGAACTATACGCGTTATGGCGAGGAATTTGCATCCCTCGTGTAATGCTGAAGATATAGGGACAGAGCTACTAGAAAAGGCTTTAAGCTAAAAAAGTAACACAAAAGCTCAAAAACAACAGAGAATAACGAAAAGAAATATATTCGTTTGCCTTTATATATGCTGGAGTTTGAAAACACAGAGGACATAAAAAATATTTGAAATCAAATATTTAAACCATATGAAGGTGAAAATTGAGGCAATAAAAGTAATAAACTTTTACCGCAATGTAAACGATGCCAAAGATATGGCCATACCCAAAAGTTCTGCAGACACACCCCTACCTGCGTAAAGTGCGCAGGTGAACACTGGACTGCGGATTGCAAAAGTCAAGAGATACGCCCGCAAAGTGCACAAATTGCTCTGAAGCCCATCCTGCCAGTTATAGGGGCTGCATTGTAGCTAAAGAACTACAGAAGAGGAGGTACAACACCCTAAAAGCAAAGAATACGACATCTCAACCAAGGGCATTCGCCTCAAATAAGAGCAAACCTGGCGTAACCTATGCGCAAATAGCACAAAATCAAAGGGAACAACCAAGCCCTAAACCTAAAACGGAACCATCTATAATGCAAATGCTGCAGGATATGATGAAATCTATAAATCAAATAAACAACCGACTTGATAAGCTAGAAGCCAGGAACACTGGTGCCATCCCTAAACAGAAATAAAATCATGGACCAAAGAGATCTAAGAATTGCTATATGGAACGCCAACGGCGTTCTTAACAAAAAACATTCATTAGAAATTTTCCTCAACCTTCAAAATATCGATGTATGTCTCATTTCTGAGACACATATGACAAGCCAAAATTATCTAAAATTAACAGGATACAAAACTTACCATACCATACATCCAGATAACCAAGCAAAAGGAGGAAGTGCGATAATTATTAAAGAATCCATTAACCACTTCGAAGAATGCCACTTACAACGTGTCGATATGCAACTTACCGTAGTAGGGATTAAAGCTACTAAACAAAACTCACAGTCGGGGCAATCTACTGTCCACCCAGGCACAATCTTAAACAGCAGGATTATAAAATTCTCCTACAACACCCAGGCGAAAGGTTCATCATAGGTGGCGACCTAAATGCCAAACACGTTGAGTGGGGCTCAAGATTAAACACTACCAAGGGTAACGAGCTAAGAAGGGCCATCCAAGAAAGAGGATGCAACTATCACTCTACAGGTAAGCCCACATATTGGCCAACTGACATCAATAAAATTCCAGACATGTTGGACTTCTTCATATCACGAAAAGTTTCACCAAACTTTATGGAGTTAGAGGAAAACTTTGACCTAGAATCTGATCACTCAGCAGTTATCATGACACTAAGTGAGAAGATAATAAAAAAGGAAACACGACCAGCATTAGTAAATAAAACCACAGATTGGGAAAGCTTCAAAGCACACCTGCAAGAAAAAATCAACCTACGTGTTAGTCTCAAAACAAAGGAGGAGTTGGAGGCAGAGACCGAAAACTTTACCAAACTTATACAGACAGCAGCGTATAACAACACAAAGGAAATTACACACAAAACCAAAGGTGTTAACTACCCAATAGAAATCAGACAGATGGCGAAGGAAAAGAGAAGAGCCAGAAGAAGATGGCAGCAGTCACGAGACCCAGCAGACAAGACTGTTCTAAACAATAAAACACAACAGCTTAAAAGAGAAATCCAAAAGCTCAAGGAAGAATCCTCAACTCATACTTGGAGAACCTAACGGCGAGTGAAGAAACCGACTACTCCCTGTGGAAAGTTTCTAAAAAATCAAAAGACCTATATCGTCAATACCGCCAATTAAAATGGAACTGGCCCATGGGCCAAAACAATAAACAAAAAGCAGACTTGTTTGCTGAACACCTAGCATCCATCTTTACTCCTAATGAAGCGCAAATAGATAACACCCTCAATCAGACTATTAATCTAAGAACAGAAAATATCACACCGGTTACTCAAAGGAAATAGAGAAGGAAATAAAACAAACCTAAATCCAAAAAGCGCCAGGATACGATTTGATCACCGGTGAAATCTTGAAGCACTTGCCTAGGAAAGGTATAGTCATGCTCACCTATCTCTTCAATGCAGCGTTGAGACTACAACATGTTCCCGACAGTTGGAAAGTTGCAGAAGTAATTATGCTGCCCAAACCAGGTAAGCCACCAAACGATGTTAAATCCTACAGGCCCATCTCCCTGTTATCAATCATATCAAAATTATTCGAAAAGCTACTTTCAAGAGACTCAAGCCATTTATAGAAAATGGTAACCTAATACCGAACTATCAATTTGGATTCCGACAAAAACACTCAACGATTGACCAAGTTCATCGAATTACGGATGTCATTGAGTGCGCTCTAGAAGAAAGGAAAGTCTGCTCGGCAGTCTTCTTAGATGTTGCACAGGCCTTCGACAAGGTGTGGCATGAGGGCCTGATACACAAACTAAACAAACTGCTCCCAAAACAACATGTAGAGATATTAAAATCATACATCTCGGACAGACTCTTCAGAATAAAACAAGAAGACCAGTATTCGGAACTGAAAGAGATAAAAGCAGGTGTACCTCAAGGTAGTGTACTGGGCCCCATACTCTATCTGTTGTATACCAGCGATTTACCGGATCTAGAGGAATCACGGTTGCCACATTTGCCGACGATACAGCTCTACTTGCAGTAGACGAAGACCAAGAGTTATCCACTAGAAAACTACAAACAGCCAGCAACATAATACTTGACTGGACCAAACAATGGAGGATCAAGTTAAATGAACTAAAATCTACCCATGTCAACTTTACCAATAAACTGCTCAAACACCCGCTGTCTTTAGACATTAATGGTACCATCGTACCTTACGAGAACAACGCCAAGTATCTAGGCATGACTCTAGACGCCAAACTCAGGTGGAAAGAGCATGTGAAGAAGAAACGAGCAGAACTAGCCCTAAAATATAGACAATATTATTGGTTGATTGGAAGAAACTCCAAACTTTCAATCTCCAATAAACTACTGATTTACAATCAGATACTGAAACCAGTGTGGCTTTATGGCATACAGCTCTGGGGCTGTGCCAGTGATTCTAACATCAAGTGTATCCAAACATTTCAGAATAAAGTTCTACGAAACATAGTAAATGCCCCCTGGTATATCCGAAATTCCGATCTTCACAGAGATCTACGAATTCCAACCGTTGAGAATGAGATCAAGAGGTTTGCTGAAAAGCATGAAGCTAGACTTCACCTCCATGTCAACGCAGAAGCTCTTCAACTGTTGGATAACCAACATCAAGTCCGAAGACTGAAGAGAAGAAAACCACGTGACCTTGTGTAGTGTGTTGTGTATAAAAGCAGAGCACAGTGCGCGAGTGCAGTGAAGTACGCAAAACAGAAGAAGCCTAGAAGACATCATTGGATGGACTCTAGTATAGACAAATACCTAGTTTAAGATCTCAGATGAAAGTTAATGGTTAGTCCTATAGACTAGTTTTAACAGCAGGCACACAATGCCAAATAAAAAAAAAAAAAAAGTTAAAGCTTGTCCAAGTATTATGCTCTGTTTTAAAATTAAGAAAAAGTCTTACCAAAATTTGATTAAATTTTGTTAACAAATAAAAAGCCGCATTAACGATCAAATAATAATTAAAACAGCAAACTTTAATAATAATTAATTGCAAAATTCAAAAAATAGTTTCTTCCTTTTTGGGGGAAACCCTTGTTAATATATAAGCCTTAGTACCCTTCAAAGCAAACACCAAAAAATTCCATTTAGTTAACAAAGCCTTTGTTCTTTGATCGTAGCCGTAAATATATGTTTATCAGTAGCAAAATAAAGCAAATCATTAGTAACTGCAGCACACTGTTTCGTTTACTCTTGCAACAGCGGCTCTTTTAATTTAAAATCTTTGGTTAAAATTTCACACACTTTCGCTTTTTAAATTGATAGCCATTTTCTAATTATTGAATTGTCGATTCTTGTTGCTTTCAACCACTATACGTTCAAGATTTTCAAATGTTCTGCTTATTGCTGATTTTTCAAAACTCCGACCAATACTAACAGATTTTCAGCCATCTCTAAATTGCCTCTATTGGCTCCTGTGTCATAAAACATGTTTATCCGAACGAATATTTTAATTCAGCATTAAATTTTTGCTACATTAAACCAGTCATTACAAATGCAAAGATGTTATAGGTACTCAGTTACTACTGACTAGCTCCCAACTATGCAGTGAAGTTGTCCTCATTCGCGTATGCGCATTATAGTGCATTCCTATCGATTGACTTGATGTTTTCGGTCCAAAACTTATTTATATTTGGACTAAAATATATTTTAAATGTATCAAATATAATTTTTTATTTTCTATAGAATGTGATTTCTTACATAAATGCCCGTACGTCTTACGCTTATTAAACATTTTCAACTAGTGTTTTCTGACAAATAAATAAAAAGTTACAAAGAAAAAAGACACATAACTCATTAAAGTTTTGGTGTTGTATTTCTGTAAAAGAAACTTACCAATATCTGTATTGTGGATGGAGTAATAACCTAACAATTATAAGAAAATTTTAAATAACTATCTTGTAGTAAAAATTAAAAGTATTAAATGCACAAGGACCAATTTATACAATTTTTTCTATTTCCCTTTTTGGTGATTTTAGTTCAAATTGTTTTTTGGAAATTTTATCGCGTGGTAATAACATTTTATAAAAAAATAACTCTGTTCTTCCTTTGTTTGAAGCAAGAGAAAAGATTAAGGAAGCTGTAGAGTTCCTCAGTATCCATCTAAATACCATGAGTTGCGCAATTAAGCGATTTTAAGAAGAGCTCATTAGCAGACTGTGGCTAACAATAAACAAATGTATAAACAGCTTAAAATCCAGGGTAAATAATTAATGTTTATAACACCAGTAGGTGCATAAATGTAAGAAATAAGTAGAATAAAAGTAGAACAAAAGAAAACAATAACAAATTATTTTGCTTTTCAAAATATAAAAATTTTATTAAATATAAGTGCCGTAAGAATTATAATTATTATTATAAATTAGTTTTTGGAAAAAAAATAATTACACAAAACTATAAATCCATAAAAATTAACTAAAGTAACAATCAAAAGAGACATTTTCTTACAAGTGGATTTCACTACTGTATTTATCAGCGCGCCCTTAAAATTATTGGTGGCGTGCTTTGTTAATTAATTTCAGACGCCGAACCCGGTATGTTATTTTATGATAATTAAAACTTTGGTTTGGACCAATAAACTAATTTAATTGCAAAATCACTTTTTATACACACATAAAGCATCAAATTACATGCTCAATTCAAAGTTAGAAACACGAAAACATTCTTGCTTAAGAATTTGAATTTCTTTATTATTTTTATAGTAGAAAAAGTAAGGTTTATGCCCTCGGCTTTGTAATTGCTGGGTGACAAAATTGTTTGGCACTGTGCACTCAAAGGTTAGAAGTTTCAACCCTGCATGTAATTTACGCGGCAAACTTACCCAACCTTATTTCAAAATTAATTTTAAAAAGTAGTGAAAGATAAAAAAATAAGGAAACAAATACGTTCTGAAACCACGATAGCTCAATAGATTGTGCGAAATTTGGCACACCTACAACTTTAACTTCTTAGGTCATACGTTTAGGTAATAAATATTTAGGAATGCATAAAGCGGTCTATAATAGAAATATATGACCCATATCATGCTTATTTTAATACCAAAACATATATATTTATATTTTAAATAAGATAAACCTTTAGTTTTCAAAAAATTACAATTTAAATAGTCAATATAATTTAAAGTAATTTATTATTTTTTTACAACTTTATAAGTACAATTTTAATTTTTAAATTCATATTTTCTTTATATATATATATATATATATATATATATATATATATATATATATATATATATATATATATATATATATATATATTGGTTATAAGCAAATTAACAATCAGAACGTAATACAATTAATCAATGTTCTATGAGCTAATGCGATGACATTTGACGTGAGGGGGAGTCCATCTAGCGACGTTATCCATTTCATTAGAGTTGCACTCCTTTAAGATCACTTGGTCATTTCTTTATTTCTAATCTTCTCGGTGGGGATCCTGATGAAGGTTGGATGCAAGGGTGATGGGATGGGCATGCAACCGCGCAAAGTGGGTGTTACTTCTTTTGGTACGTTCTTCTTCTACCGTTGTGACTTGTAGGTCCGTATGCAGGGTCAAGTTGCTGACATACCACGGAGCATTTGTTAGCAGTCTGATGGTTTTGGATTGTAGGCGTTGAATAATGTTAACATTGGACTTATAAGAGAAGCCCCATAGCTCAATGCCGTAGTTCCATATGGGCCTGATTACTGTTTTGTAGAGCAGGATCTTGTTTTCGAGGAAAGACACGACTTTTTACCATTCGCATATCAATCTCTTTACGCTTTTTCAATATATGAGACTTCCAGGTGAGTCGTCGGTCTAAATGAAGACCCAAGTAGCGGGCTTCTGTTGCTTGAGGAATGGGTACGTTGTTCAGAAAAACTGGGGGGCAGTCGGAGTAATTTAGAGTGAAGATAACGTCAGTGCTTTTCGTTTCATTGGCCTTGATTTTCCATTTAGCAAGCCAAGTCTGAAGATGAGTTAGATGGGTTTGTAGATTAGAGGATGCTATATGAGGATTGGTATAACTGGAAAGGAGGACAGTGTCATCTGCGTATGTGCCTAAGTGTGTATTATTTGTTGTGAGAACATTTGAGGTATATAGTAAATATAGCAGCGGTCCAAGGACACTGCCTTGAGGCACACCTGAGGTGATTGGTCAGAGGTCAGGATAATGTTGGCCATATTTGATTTGGAAGTAGCGATCATTCAAGTACGATTTTAGCAGAAGGTAGTATTCATTTGGCAGTAGTTCTTTAATTTTATATAATAGGCCATCACGTCACACCTTGTCAAATGCCTTTTTAATGTCTATAAAAACTGCAGGACAGTAAGATTTGACGTCGAAGGCCGCATTGATGATATTTACAAGTCGATGGCATTGCTGAATCGTGGAATGGTACCGCCTAAATCCAAACTGATGGTCTGGTATGCAATTTTTCAGTATGTCACTATCATACAATCTTTTGATTATAAGTTTTTAACAGCTTAGAGAGTAGTGGCAGCAGACTTATTGGACGGTAAGAGGCAACATCTTCAGCAGGTTTACCAGGTTTTGGTATTAGAATAATTTGCGCGAATTTTAACGATGATGGCCAATATTGGCATCTCAATATGGAGTTGAACAGGTTTCGTAAAAATGTTATATTGTTTTTGGACAGTTCAGTAAGCACCTTAGCCGTATTTAGGTCGTAACCGGGGGCTTTGTTATTGTTTAGATGGTGAATTTCATCAAGCATCTCAGTATAGGTGAAGCTTTTGAGGGCAGCGACATTTAAAGTGGCGGCTGAAGGAAGTCTTGAATCTCAACACCGGGTGCGGTAGAGTAGGGGGTGAAAACTTGGGCAAAGTGCTGGGCGAAGAGATCTGCTTTTTCTTGATCTGTATTAGCCCAGCCATTATTTGGTTTTTTTAAAGGTGGATTAACAGCCTGTGGTTTTTTATTAGCTTTTGAAACTTTCCAGATACTGTGGTCGGCTCGGGACAAGGAAGTTAGAGAGTGTTAAAAAGTTTCTTGCTTGTGCAGTTTGAGTTTATTCTAGAGGGCATTGATTAGTCTATTAAATATCGTTTTTTCAGCTGCGTTTCGAGTCCTGTGCCATTTAGATCTTGTCCTCCTCTTTTGCTTGATGAGTTCAAGGATTTCATTGGAGTTATTTCCATTCTGTCGTGCCGTATTTAGAAGTTTGGGCGTAGCCCTCCAGGCTGCAGATTGAACAGTAGTGGTGAAGTGTACTGTGGCTTCTTCTATATCATTAGAGGTGCGTAGGCTGATGTTGGTTTGGAGATTTTCTTGCAAAAGCCTTCTGAATTTGTCCCAGTCGATTTTTTGGTTGTATAGGGATGGTCTAGGTTGTCTTTTAATAATTGTAGTGCTAATTGTAGCAATGACTTGGTGTATGATCGGATAATAGGTCAGTGCTGCTTACTATATCTGTATAGATAGAGGATATAGCTTGGGCGATAAAAAAAGTCCAGTAAATCACCTTATTTAGATCCGTGGACCAGTACGTGGGCTCTCCGGTGGATAGGTAGCCATTGTTTTCTTCGCGGATAAGTTCACATAAAGCTCTGCCTCTGGTAGTTATTAGACTAGAGCCCCAGTAAGTATGTTTGCAGTTGTAGTCACCTCCACATATAAAGTTGTTGCCAAGAGATTGACAAAATGGCTTGAGGACGTCTTTGGAAAGTCTATGCCTGGGTAGGCAATACGCAACAGAGATTACTAGTGGATGTGATAATTTGTAGACTTGAATAGTAGTTGCTTGGATAAACGGCTCTTCGTACTTTTTCAGTTCATTGTGAGCGATTGAGCTCCGTATTAACATAGCTGCGCCTCCGTGCGCTGTACCGTCAGGATGTTCTGTGTTAGAGCATGTGTAGTGTGGTATTCTTAAAAAATACCTGTCTGTAAAGTGTGTCTCAGATATAAGTAGGATATCTATATTATTGAGCTTTAAAAATGGTTCACTTTCATAGATTTTTGACAGGATGCCATTAGCATTCCATAATAATATACGGAGTGAATTAGCCATTATCTTACAAGTTTACTTATGACTGTGGACAACATGTCTATTACCATGTTGTTTTGTTGCATCAGTTGTGAAAACATAGCTTTAATTCTTCTAGAAATATTTGTAGGGTTACATCTTGGGGTTGTGCTTGTGTAGTGTTTGTATTTCTTACACGGCCTGACTGTATGTTCGTGGGTTGTGATGATTAGGGAAGATTGGGTGAGTTTGATGAAGTCGTTGTTGGATCATGTTTGATGTTGTAGATCGAGTTTTTAAGGATGTGTTGGATCTTAACTTATTTTGAAGTTTCTTATGTACGGTACAGCCTCGATAATTAGCCGGGTGCTCTCCGCCACAGAGAGCACATTTGGCGGGTAAGTCTTTTGTCTTCTTACTAGATCGGGTATCATGTGAGCCGCCGCATTTTACACATACAAATGAGCGGTTACAGTAGGCTTGAATATGGTTATACTGTTGGCACCTCATACACTGTACGATTGTTGTATTTCTGTGTGGTGGTTCGACCTTTATAATTTGGTTTCGTAAAAACTTGAGGTTATAAATGTCTTTGTTACGCAGATGCCAAGTCTGCAAAGAACATTGGCATGGGCATTTTTGTTATTCGGTGTTTAATGTTGGTTACGGATCTCACTTTGTGACCGTTCTCCTCCAGTAAATCGGCTATTTCTTTTGTGGGAACAGAGTGGTGTAAGTTACGGATGACGACACGGTATGCTTTATTTTCTTTCATCTGATAGTTGTGATATATGACGTTAGATTCTTTCATGAGTGTGATTAGCTTGCGATATATATCAGCCGTGTTGGCAGATATCTTAATTACGTTATCAGCCAGTGCTTTAGTTTTGTATTGTTCTGATTCTGCAGCATCTGTTAGTGCTGCGACCATTTTATTAAAGTCCGTAACCCCTTGTACAAATATTGGTGGTGGTTTGAGTGTTTTATTTTGCTGTGTGTTTGATGTATTTTCTATTTCAGCCGCATCAGTAAGATTTGGGAGGACCGAGTATCTGTTATTATCTATAGTAGGTATCATATTGTTCGCTGATGCTGGTTGTTTAGATATTCGTTTACGTTTATTATTTCAGACACATTGCCAATCTTTACTTGGTGTATTAGGTAATTCAATATCGTTTTCAGAATCTGAGGTATTCATGTTACTTATTGCATCGTTATTAAGCATGTTATTTGATTGCGTTGATGTGGTAGGGTTATGTATCTGTAACGGTGTTTGAGAAAATGTGTTTGGAATTTGTGTGTGGGGTATATGTTGCTGGTTAATAGGTATATAAGAAGCATTTATAACAGAAGATAGTGGTATTACCTGGCTTGTCGTCTGATTGAAATTAATGAGACGCTGGAATCCCTGTTGAGCGGTTGTTG
Organism: Sinelater perroti; assembly: GCA_036346155.1. Taxonomy (NCBI): domain Eukaryota; kingdom Metazoa; phylum Arthropoda; class Insecta; order Coleoptera; family Elateridae; genus Sinelater; species Sinelater perroti. The sequence continues at coordinate 10,537,107 of JARFIY010000024.1, forward strand.
GCTGTTGATAACAATAATTGCTACTATTGTAATTCATGTTGATGACTTGCGATTAGTTCGCTGGTGTTTCAAAAATATATAACGTAAAAATGGTTTGTATCAGTTAAGGTATACTGATATAGGTGACCCGAGGGTCAACGATTTTCGCGCGTTGCACTCACTTATCGCTACGAGCTCGGAACACTTCCTTACTGCATGAAAGTAAAACGCGGAATTAAAAATGCATATTTAAATAATATACAAGTGTTATTTTACTTTTTTGTTTTCGGCTTTTGTGTGCGATTACACCAATCTTAAGTTATTCATCCATAAATTGTTTCCAGGTCTTCAACATTTAACGAAAATTGAATAAAATAACTTACAAGTTTCCATCAACTCTGCAATATTTGTATAGAAAACTGTTTGTATATTACAGTTATCTTAACGAATTAAAAAAAACCTTAATGTAATAAAAAAGTTGGAATACTAATCCATGATTAACCCTTCCGTTCCGAGCGACACACATATGTGTACCACTAATATTTTAAAGTACTTAAAAGCTTGAAAAGGTCAGAAACTAAGCAGCAATTAGACCAATCCGATAATTTAAATTTTTGTGGTGAGTCAACTATTGTTCACGTAGCGAACCACACATATTTATGCAATATTACCCTGCATAATTGTGAATTAGTATTATAAATAACATTTGTTATTAAAAAGGTATATAAATAATAAGTTTAATTTGTTTGGTACATACATGCATGTTCTGTCTCTCACCGAATTTTTGTATTTTGTATTAGGTAGAATACTTATTTGATACATTTGATTTTTCTAGTAGCTCCTAAGCCAATTACATACCGCCTGATGAATTAAATAGTTGTTTTCCCAAAACAATAAATCTCTTAGTTTTCAAGTTCAAAGACTTTAGCTTCTAAAACTTACCAAGAGGTAATAAAATCATAGTTAACCAATTCTAGTAAGTCAGAAAAAGACTTTTAATCAAAATAATTCATCAACTCCTATAGAAATTTTTGAAAACTATTTCCTGATTTTATTTGTTTCAGAAAATAGTTTTCTACACTAATCCACGTCTCAGTTTGCTAAGCAAATTTAATAATATAAGTAAAATTAACTGATAAAAGTTGTATGTTTACATCATACAATAAGCTTCTTGGTCTCAAACATTACCGAAGTCGAAAGGAGTCGATCAAAGACACACCTAATGTTTATTACTTCGAAACTTTATTTTGCTTTTCCCGAAAAGCCGACTGATGCATCAAAAATATTACGTCGAGAAATTAGATTCCTACTTGAAGTATGGCTAAATTCAAAGCTCGTTTTTCACACCCCTAAAATCAACCAAAAGAGGCATAAAATTCTAGCGTCGTTGCGATGCATATTCTGGCCGACACGTAAATGCTAAATGTGTACTCAGGCAAACATTTGTTAAAAAACATTGAGATAATAACACTCGCAGAGTGAGTTGTAAAATCACTCGACAACACTGAAATTTTCTAGACATTATTCTATGTTGATCGTTTCTTTCCAAATTTATTAAAGACCATCAACTTCGTTGCATTAGGTGCTTGTATAGATAATCGTAGAAATATACCTATTGTGCAAGTCAAGCTCTATTAGGGCGAATCTGCTTTCAGGTGTATCAAAACAGGACGACTATGCGTGAAATGGCAGGATACCAGAAGTCTCAGTAATGAACAATTAACCGAAACTACAAAGGTAAATATAAATGACCAAAAAGAGTAAAGCGACAACTGGAAACCATTGTTCTTTATCGTCAAAAGATGGATGGTGCTGTTGGAGCAAATAAGTTCAAAAATCTTCACGATTGTGGCTGACAAATCTACCAAATTGTGGAAAAAAAGTTTACGGTTGTCCTAATTTGGTTGCAAGGATTTGTTACGTAAAAAATAAATATTCTATACCTAATATTTACTGGTAATCTTGCCGAACATCTAGTAGAAGTAAGTGCTAAATATAACAACTTTTCACTGCCAAAAAAGACTTTTTTGCTTTACCCACAGAAGATTTTGGACGAAGTAACCCAATGTCACTAATATAAAAGAATTAATAATTTATAATTAATTTATTATAAATATTAATAAGCATACATGTTCATATGGTTAGTTTAAACTGTGGAATATTAATAATATTATCATATAAACTTATAGGAAGTTAAACAAAGAAATTGACAACATTACGTTGAATTGGTTATTTTAGAATACTAAACTTTATTCAATTTTTAATTATTGCAACTTCCTAGAACTAATAATTTAAAAAAGCCCCATATATTAAAGTTATGTAAGAAAACCGTTAACTCGTAGACTAATATAAATACTTTTAAAAATTGCTTGCCCAAATAAAATGCAAAAATCTAATAATAAAGGTAAACACACATCTCTTAGAAAAAATTGATTTGTGGTTGTCAAACAGTTTTATGGAAAATTTTCAATTAAGTTTGTGTAAAGACCATGTGACTTCAACCAGTTTATTTTACTAAATAACATATAATTGATAACCTGCTACAACTTTGAAAATTTTAATAATTAGCAAGCATTAAAAACATTAAGAAGAGTAAAACGAGGACCTCTGAAAAGTCACATTTTCTTTGAGGCAGTAATATATATAACAAAATTGAAATTTTAATTCTACAAATATATAATATTTATTCTAACAGGACAACTTTAGTTAAATAATTACTTTTTAAACAAAAATTTATTTAAAAACAAAACGTACTATAGGCAAATTGCACAATTAACAAAAATAAGTTAGTAAAATACTTACATACTTAAACAAATAGTAATAAATCGCAGTGCAGTTGCTATGTCGAAAAGAGCTTTTAAAGCTCCATCTTTTATTTTAGTTTTGTGATGGCTAAATTTTGGGTCTTATAAGTTAAATTATACATATATAAAATAAAGCAAATGTAAAAGCATGTTTGTTTCAAAAATGCACTTAGTACTTTACTGTGTAAGCCAGGTGCAGTGGATTTTGATGTGCTATATCAACAAGTTCTGTAAGGTCATCGACCCGATGGCTAACTAGATAAATATTATTCATTTATTTATTTTACACTGAAGTAACATGCAACGAGTATTAAAGCATAACGCCGAGCTTTACTTTTAATTCTACGGCTAACCAGCATCCAAACAAATTTTATTATTAACAACTCCTGTAACTGGATTACGTTTATCCTAACACAAGGTATAAACAGTTTGCAATTATTTTCAAATCCTTTCTCGTTTATGATTAATATCAACAGCAGTTTCCACAGTTTACAAAGGCAGAGTTATGTGGGTATGCAAGTATATACCGATTCAGATAGAAAAGAAAATAATTGACAAAAAGTGAGTAGAATTAATTGTAAAACGACTATAGTTGAGAAACAAAAAAAACTGAGACATTTTCTACTCTGTCCAGTCAAGCGCAGAAGAAAAATCAAACAAAACCAACACGTGTTTTAATAATAATTTAAAATCACCTGTAATATACATCGAAAGGGTTAAAAGTTTAAATTTAAAATTTTACCAATGATTATAACATGATATCTAACAATTTAAACAAGTGTGGCCACCAAGCACTCTTATCCTACTGTACCACTGAAGGAAATTAAAGAAGACTCACATTACTGCGACTTCACATTCATAAATCTCTATAATATAAAAAGTAGGGTAACTAAAGATACATAACAATTATTCTTTACAGATTTAAAACCATCATAAAATAATGAGAAAATTTGTGATCTTAAATACATACAAAATATATTCGTTTAGATCGAATCCCCACGTAGAAAGGCCGAGCTTGTACAAGGAGCAGGTGTTAATCATATAATCATACAAAAGCATATTGTTATTGAGTATTTGCTTGTGTGAAGTGTGGAGAGGCACTCGTCACTAACTTGTAAAAAACGCGTTGTATGGAGGATCTGATCCGGCAAATTATAAATAATGTACGATCAAAATTTATGAACAAAAAAAATAATAATACCGTTCCAATTTACTAAAGATTTAAGTATGTCGATGCTCTTAAAACAAATTCTGCTTCAACACATATATCTTAAAACTCTTTAACCAATTCTTGGATGAATTTAAAAATGTATTTAATCAACTACTGTACAAAAGCCTAACATAGTATAAGTTTATTCACGCTGATCCTTAAAAATAACCTTATAGAACGGTAATAGAAAATTAAACACAAAGCTAAACCTAAACTTAAATAAAATTGACATCAGAAACTCATTTCACTATAAAAACGTATATATAATACCTAATAGATGCGAAAACTTTCACGGCCAGTATTATGGTGCATTGTGTGGGTTGGTTCTCGGGTTATAAGGCCGTGGTCGGAGTTCAGAAAAACAGTTATATGTAATACCCTACTGAAAAGTTTATCACAAAAAATATCCGAATGACAGTGTTTTTAAGAAAAACTATTATTTATCATTTTTTTTTTATTATTTCAACTAAATTTACAATCTGTTTCTATAAAACAATAAGTAAATGTTATGACAAGACTTACATTCTAAATAAATATAATCTAAGGTTGACATGGTAAGGATAATCCACTGATAATCCTCTTGCTTGTAGAAATTAGCCAAAAGATAGGTAATTCGTATAACAAACCAACAAGAACATTACAGACACAACGCGTGAAGTATTTAGTAGAGCGACAGTACTTAATTAAATCGATTTTCTAAATCCGATGGTTTAAAGCGTTTTAGTCTTCGTATTTCATCACTATCGTCTAATAGTTCGTTGGCTACCTCGTTAGGGTGTACCTCAATCGATCACGATATTTAATATATTTTGTTTAATTTCTTCCCGCACTGTTTTAATTTTAAAATCACTGTGTAACACAAAATTAGGCACATAGTAGGGAGCGTCACCTATAGTTCTGAGCGTTTTATTTTGGAATCGCTGCAAGATCTCGATATTGGAGATACTAGCAGTACCCCATAGTTGCAAGCCGTAAGTCCATATAGGTTTTAGAATAGACTTGTAGAGTAATAACTTGTTCTCGAGCGTAAGTTGGGATTGTCTACCTATCAGCCAGTACGTTTGACGAAATTTGAAGCCCAGTTGTTTCCTTTTAGTAAATATGTGTTTACGCCACGTGAGTCGTCGGTCTAGATGGATTCCTAGGTATTTAACGTCTAGGGTTTGCGGAATTTCAATATTATTTAAGGTTACTGCTGGGCAAGTGCTTCTATTGGTAGTAAATGTGACGTGTGAGGATTTAGATTCATTAATTTGGATTCTGCATTTGTGCAGCCAATTTTCAATTAGTGTGAGAGCTTGTTGCAAATTTTCAGATGCCATGATAGGATCAGTGTGCGACGCTAAGACTGCCGTATCATCAGCAAAAGTTGCCATTGTCGTGAGTGCTGTGGTTGGTATATCAGCTGTGAAGAGTAAGTAGAGCACAGGTCCCAATACGCTACCCTGGGGAACGCCGGATTGGATAGGATGGAGATTCGAGTATTCGTCACACAGTTTGACCGTAAACCATCTGTATTCAAGAAAAGATCGCAAGACTTCGTAGAAGTGATGTGGTAACACTTGCTTGAGTTTGTAGTATAAGCCTATGTGCCAAACCTTGTCAGAGGCTTGTTTGACATCGAGAAATACCGCAGAGCAGTAGCGTTTTCGTTCAAAATCATTGCTTACTTTTTTAACAATTCGATGTACTTGTTCGATGGTGCTATGGTGGGTTCGAAAGCCAAATTGATGGTTTGGTATAAGCTGTTCGTTTTCCAGTATTGGCTTAAGTCGTTTAAGGAGTAGCTTTTCAAACACTTTAGACAGTACAGGCAATAAGCTGATAGGTCGGTAGGAGTCTATTACAGTTGGGGCTTTTCCTGGTTTCAGTATCATGGTGATTTGGGCTAATTTCCAGGAGATGGGGAAGTATCTGAGACGAAGGATAGCGTTATATATATATAGGTCAGGAGTTTGATGCATCTCGGGGTTATTTCTTGTAACACCTTGCCAGTGATGAGGTCCCAACCTGGTGCTTTCTTCGGATTAAGTTCGGAGGAGATCACGTTCTGGACTTCAGTAGATGTGAACTTCTTTACGGGTAAGTGCATTTGAAATGGCGCTTCAAGGAAGCTGTGGATATCAGCTTCTTCTGCCGCGGCTATTTGTGCCGGATATGGTTGGAAAACATTTGCAAGATGCTCAGCAAATGCAGTGGCCTTTGCTGCATTACTTCTTGTCCATTTGTCAGTTGCATCTTTAATTGGTGGCATAGGTTGTTGTGGACATTTGAGCTTGCGTGTGGCCTTCCATAAGGAATAATCAGAGGCTTCCGTGGGAGATAGATTGCTGAGGTATTCTTGGATAGACTGATTTTTATGGTTAAGCAGTAATTGTTTAAGGTTTCTGGCAGCTTTGTTAAAGATTATTTTATCTTCTGCTGTTCTTGTCAGTTGCCATCTTTTGCGTAGTTTACGTTTTGTTGCTATCTGATCTCTGATTACTATAGGACATGTGTCTTTTATTTGCGTTTTATTACTATTAGGAGTGGCTTGCCAGGCAGAATTTTGTATAGCACTTGTAAGCGCCTCAACCACATTATCTAGTTCTTGGGCAGATTTTAAGGATACATTGAGCTGGATCGACGCATCTAGGTGTCCTCGGAATATATCCCAGTTAGTAGCAGAGCTAAATAAAGAGGGTTGTCGTTGCTTGTGGATAATATCGGTGTATATAGTGATTAGTACAGCAGAATGATCTGAAGAGAGATCGAACAATGATGCGGCTTTACAGTGTTTATTGTTAATATTCTTTATAATAGCAAAGTCTAGAGCGTCAGGTAATCTCCTCGGATCGGTTGGCCAATAGGTTGGTTCTCCCGTTGCGACGGAATTTAGGTTACTGCGTCTCATTGCATCCATCAGTTCTCTTCCCTTTGCTGTCGTAGTTCGTGAGCCCCACTGTGGGTGTTTAGCATTATAGTCGCCACCAGCTAGGAACCTGTTTCCTAGAGTTCTGAAAAAGTGCTCGAACTTATCTCTTTTGTTATTATGCTTAGGGGCAGTATACAGAAGACACCACAAACGTTCCTAGATTATCTTCTATGGCGACGCTTGTAGCTTGGAGATAATCGTGGCAGTAGGCTTGTAATTCGAAGTGTTTAATGTTTTGTCTTATGATTATCGCTGTTCCACCATGCGCATTACCAGATGGATGTTTAGTACAATAAACGTAATAGTTCGGTATTTTAATGTAAGTTCTCTCAGTGCAGTGCGCTTCGGAAATTAACAGGACATCTATTTTATGTATTTGTAAGAAATATTTAAGTTCTTCTGTGTGTTGGCTGAGGCCATTGGCATTCCATAGGGCTAATGTAAGTGCGATAGCCATTAATTTAGTTTAGCGACGACGGTAGTTAAAAGGTTTAGCATTGTACCTATTTGTTCAACTAACTTTTTCATCATGTCTTTTAATTCGCGCATCTCATTTGATTGTTGATCATGGGTACTAGGAGCAGTTTGAGCGAAGTTATTTGTGTCTTGCGAACTTTGCACATTACCTGTTATTTGTTGAGAGTATAAGAGGCCAGGTTGAACAAATCTTGTGGGTGGTTTACTGTAATTGTTTCGTAAGGTTGGGTAAAGTTTTTGCTGGAGTTGTTTATACACAAAACAACCCTTATAGTTAGCGGGTGATTTCCGCTACAGTTTGTGCATTTCACGTCATTACTTTTTCTTTACGTAAGCACTCTGCTGTTGAATGACTTCCCGTACACTTGACGCATCTGGGGGTTGGAAGCAGTAGTTTTGGTGTGCCCAAATCGTTGGCACTTGGCACATTGCGGAATTTCTCGTTTAGCTCGTACTGGTTCAAATTGTATGATAGAGTTTTGGAGTTGTTTGATATTGTAGATTTCTTTGTTGTTCTTTTAACTTGTAGATCGATAAAGAATAGGGGTAATGGTAGTTTTGTCACTCGATGTTTAATGTTCCACACATTGACGGCTGTGTGCCCAAGGGCAAGTAGCTCATTTTTATTAGCTCTTCGCTAGTCGAAGAATGCAAGTTTTCAGGACTACTCGGAAATTCCTGTCTTTTGGGCTTGTAAGTGTGGAACTCGGTGCCTCGTTCCTGAAGGGCTTTTACGATAGCTACATATTTTCGCTAGTTTTGGTTGTATTTTGACTTGCTCAGAGCTGAGTGTTTTAATAAGTAATTGTTAGGTGCAATGTTTTCAAGCATTTCCGTTAGCGGTTTGATATTTGTTACGCGAGATACAAAGATCGGTGGAGGTTTATTTTCGTTTGGATGGGTTTCATTTTGTTCATCTTCCATTGCTGCATTTTCTGATAATGGATCATATCTATTTGAAGTGGACACGGGGTTACTTAGCCAGTAATGCGATTTAGATTGGTCTGTATTAGTATCTGTTATCACTTCAGAAATTCTTATTCTTTTTACTATTATTGGTTACTAATCGCCAATCATTATCGATAGGTTGCGATAACGATGGAAATTGCATGTTTACTGGTTGTTGCTGACTATAAAAGGTACGTTAGGTGTAGGCAGTTGGTTGTAATACATACCATTTTGCATTGGTATATGTTGTGAGTACGCCCCTGGTTGTTGACCCATTTGGAAATGTGAAGTTTGATTATAGGCTGCAGGTTGCCGCATAGATCCCATTTGCAGGTTTGTATAATTTTGCGAGAACGCCATGTGAATGTGTGCAGTTGAATGCGGTTAGTGATAACACTTATAAATACACAAGTCAAAAAGTAGATAGGCCTTACGGCCTTCACTTCAAGTCGATTCCGATACCGCAGCGCTAGACACTTCTTTACGCTTCGGAAATCAAACGCGGACTCCATCGTTTATCATAAATTTTCCAAATATGAAGATAAATTTTTTACATGCCAAAATAAGCAGAAAGGCTAGCTGCTCCATTAGTGGTTATAACAGCATACTGTCCTCCAAGACATCCATCCACAAAAAAAAAACTACTACTTTTAATGCACTAGGATTTAGATTTCTTGTTGGAGAAAACGTCAATGCAAAGAATACCCACTGAGGATCCAGGTTAATAACTATAAAGCACGGAAAATGTAATGAAAGTAATTACTTACATCTTCTACGAGTTGACCAAGTCATACAAACAAATCCCTGATTTGTTGGTTATCTTTATGGCAAATAGTATTTCAAGCAACTGTTAATGTTACAACCAGTTATGATTTGCCATGAGATTACTTGCACAGTGATTACTATTTTAAGTTCTAGTATTACATTCAGAGAAAATCATCCAGTAATACACAGTCAAAAATAGAATAGCACAATCAGTCATAGGTTTTATTCCTTTATTAGACAGGAATCTAATTTTAATACAAAGAAAGCCGATGAACATCAGTATAAGCCAAACATATGTCCGAAAAGCAGGTAAATCTGAAAAAGATCAAAATATTTAGTTGGATGCTAAAAATCGAAGATCTACTCAAATTAGTGAAACGACACGACTTGACTACAATTATGGAAAACCTAACTGCAAAGTTTGGAACAGGGCAAGTCAAAGATGTAGCAGGAGACTATGGGCTTGGACGTATAAAAGGGCCCAAGCTCCATTCTACACATCCCACCACAAAATCCACAAAATTATATTATACAGAATTAGGTAGATTATATACTCATAAATCGTCATTTTAGAAATGCACAAGAACATACCCCTAAGCCGACATAAGATTAAATCACGTTCTGGTCATAGCTATGGTGCACCTAAAACTCAAAATCTCAAAAACACAGAAACAATAGTCACTGGTGTATATTAAACAACCCAAAGGAAGAGAAAATGATCTAGTTAAAAATTTAAGGGAAAAGCTCTTAAAAGTTAAAAGGACAGCTATGGGGATATCAAAATAAAATAGAGCAAGTTCAGAAACACAATAGTTAAAGTAACGGGCGAGAATCTAAGATAATTAAATAGAAGTTAAAAACAAGTGTGAAATCCTAGAACTAATAAAAGTAATAATAACAGATACAAAGTATTAGATAGAGAAAGAAAATATAATTATAGCAAAAGAACAGTGAATACAAAAACAACATGAAAAACTAGAAGAACTCGGTAACAATCATGATAATTAAAAATTTTAAATTGAAGAACTAGATGGTTTCCGAAAACAATACCTTCCATGTAATATGACCAATGTTAATGTTAAAAACTTGTTTCATGGTAACTAAGATGAATCGCAACATAAGAATAACAATAATGAGATATTATACACAAATCAGAAATATGCAATTGAAAAACAATGAAACTTCGGGTCCAGGTATATTTTTTTTTTTTTTATATGTATTATAAATCAACAACCATAATACATATTCTATAAGCTAATAGTATGTTATAGCAAGTTGGCATGATGAAGCTTCATCCAATGAGGAAATCTCAGGTACTTTACATCAAGTCAAATGGTCAACTTTTTTTAGTCTTCTGTTGTCTTCTCTTATTAGCAGGAGTTTAATGAGGTGGTGATTATTACTTTTTTTGGATAACGGTTTTACAAACTTTATTTTTAGATTATTATGTATTGTTTCGTTGCTGACAAACCATGGGGTATTTCAAAAGTGTAGATTGACATCTTTGAATCAGTGCAACCAGAGTTTTATACTGTAACTCCAAATAGGTAGGATTGTTGTTTCGTAAATTAAAATTCTGTTTTCAATAGCTAATTTCAATCTTCTGCATGTTAACCAGTGCAGTTGTTCGGAGGTCAGATCTATTTGTTTTCTTTTCTTTAATTTTCTATGTTAATTTGCCGCCCATGTTATTCCTAAATATTTTACGTTTTTCGGAATTACTACGTTGTTGATGTGTATTTCAGGAGTTTGAAATTTAGAAAGTGTGAACGTAATATGATTAGAGTTGGTTTCATTTGATTCTCTATTTTTTAGACCAGTTATGTAGAGTGTTAAAGTGTTTTTTACGGATCTAGCACTGCTCTTTCGCGATTAGTATTTACTGATAAAATGGCTGTGTCATTGGCAAATATTCCAAGAGTTTTATTCTGGAGGTTGGTGGGTCCGATGTATAAAGAACATATAGCAGTGATCTAAGAAAGAATACTGCCTTAGGCTACTCCTGCTTTTATAGGATGGAAATCAGATTTTTCATTACTCATTTTTATTTGGAGTTGGCGGTCACTCAGGTATGATTTAAGTATGTTAAAAAGGGAAGAATTTTAAACAGTAAACCATTGCCCCAGACTCAGTTGAATGCTTGGTTTACATTAAAAAACTGCTGTATAGTAAGATTTGTCCTCAAATGCTTTGTTTATTATATCTATTAGTCCATATATCTACTAGCCTGACTTTATCTGCTCCCCTTCTTTGATTTCAAATACAATAAACACAAAAATAATTAAGTTACTTGGCGAACAAAATGTTGATTTACTCGAGAGCTTGCTTAATAGAATACTTGACACAACAAAAATTCTACAAGACTGGCGAAAATACAAACTCAAAGTCATGTGATGCACTTGGACATTAAGCTTTCTTAGAAGAAGTATTTTATTTTTTATATAAACCTTTTGTACTACTTAATCTAAGTAGGCCACAGTTTAAAAAAAACATAGGGTTTCTCACAGGATACGAAGAACACTTCTGGAAAGTTGGTAAATTCAATGGTGATCTTGCATCCACACTTTGTAGCAAGAAACCAGAAGCAGCCTTACATATCCTACGCAAGAGCGATGCGCTGTGCAGGAAAAGGCAACATACATTCGGGAAACCAATCCTGGAACCGGAGGACTTCCAGACGCACTGTGTAAGGGACCTGTATCTGTTGATTCAGGGGATATCAATTACAGATTCGTTGTGAGTTTACTGTATTAGGGTAATCACAATAAGCCACAGGCTGCACTGAACATGGATCCATCAAGGAAGACATAGCCTAAAGAGGAAAACATTCCATACAAAGAATTAATAACCTGTATTAAATTCACTTGCAACAGCCCAACGTTGCAAGAAAAAGCTTTGTAGATTTAATGGTCAAAATGTCCACGATGATAATTAACAAGAACAGTGTAATACCGTAAAGGAAACTTTCTACAGAGGTGCGAAATAGTAACGGTCACTTCCGGTTGCCGTTAACCGATTTGGCTGAAAATCAATCCCATGAAAGGTACTGAACTAAGATGTGTGTGCCAAGTTTGAAGTGAATCCGTTGAACAGAACGGAAGTTATATTGTCTCCAGACACACAAACACACAGACACACAGACAGGATGATAATCTCATTAACTTTCTACTATAAGCTCCGTTGTAGAAAGTTAATAAGCCAAAGATTAATAAATTAAAATTTTGTATTTTCTCAACTTTACTTGTCTGTGGGTTTAAAATGAAATAAAGTGTAATCTATCAAATATAACCATTCAAAAAATTAAAAACATTAATCTATTCACTATACTTGACATTAAATTGAATGTTTTATATGTACCTTCCCGTTGATACAGTCGAAGGCAACAAGTTTCATTACGATGGAATGTAGTTTATCTTAATTGTTTAGCAGTTACATGCGTTATATCCAATTTATGATATAAAGTTAAAATATTTTAATCTGTCATAATTCTTTACCAGGTTTTAGTCAAGAAAAAGCATATTTTTCTGCTGAATATGGCTGGAAGATCATACAAACTACAAAATTAATAAACATGTATTCAGGATTGGCAATTCAATTAAACAACCTAAAAAATTGACCGGCTTCATTAGATGAGCGTGTCCGAGTTGACGCGGACATCCTCTGTGAAAAACAAAGCCAATAATTAGCAGAAAATCGCCAGGAATAATTCATCGCACGCAGCGTTCTCAGGCTGTTGATTCTCCACCGCGGCGCATCGCCGGAAACCGGCGCGGCCCTAATGAGATCCCTATCGGCCATAATGACAGTGAAAATTAAAACTTTTAAGCAGCGCGTCTAATAGCCGCCATCGGGCTGCGTGTACAGATCAGATGCTATCGGGCTAATTATATTGCGTAGCCCGGTACGTACGCATGAGAATAGATGAGTTATTGCATCTCGCCTTCAACGTGTGATTTCTGCCTGCGGCCGCGGCTGTTTGTTCGGCGCGGCCCTAACGACTTCCTCCGCAGGGCAGAGCGGGCGCAAATTAAGAATTAATTGCGGCGGCCATCGGGGCCAGCTCTAATTTCAGTGACAGTTTAATTCGAGGTGCCGGAAAACAGCGCCCTGTGTCGCCCGCAATTATTTGCGCCGCTGCGGCGCGCAATAAAGTCATTATAGGTTTCTAATCTCTGCTCAAATTGAATTAAACTTACGTGGGGTTTAGGCTTGCACGCCAAGGTGATCATTTCACGTAATTTCCAGTTGGTAGATTCATAAAAATTAATATAACATGCAATAAATGTAATTAATGCCCTGGGTAGTTCCACATGCATTTTTTATTAATCGTTGCAAGGAGACGAGTTTATTCGCATTAAAAAATGTTTCTTCTGACCTTTAATTATTTGCAATGCTTATTAGCTCTCTCGCAAAAATGCTCTCTACAGGACATATTTAAGTTTCTTTTTCTTTTGCAAATGCATCGGTGGCGGCAAGTAAAATTAATCACATTTTTGTTGACAATACCTGTAACGAATGTATGGTATAACATTAGTATCAAAATTTCGATGAAGGGCGTTGAATTAAACTTATAGCAAACATATTGCAAGCAAAAGTTATGAAGTATTTTTCAATACGTCGGAAAAGGTTATCCTTCGCCGACTTTATGCACCCGACTTCTCACCAATAGATTTTCTGGAGCCTAATTCCAGCTTTAGAAAACCTTTTTAATAAAAAAAATAGTTACGCTATCTAAGCATTAACAGCAAGCAATAGATGTCGATACTTTTCAATTGATAGTTACAAGGTTCTTTTCAGTTTATGAAGTTGTTTCAGAAAGTCGCTAGTTAATTTGTAGTGGTATTGTATCTGATTTAACAATACAAAGGTACACAATACTAGCAAAATATGCAATTTATTGTAATTTAAAACGGTACATTTGTTAAATAAACATAATTTTTCTAAATGGAAAATTGTTCTTATTTTTTTTAAATTAAAACATTATAACCAAAAGAAGAAAAATTAAAAATATAAACAAAGCAATAGGTAAGAAACCTTTTTATTAGATAAATACTTAAATAATAGAAATAAGTAAAGGAATACATCAGCCTTAAGCTTAGAAACTCCACATGTGTGGATTATGGCAAAGTTGTGTTAAATTATAGGTAGCTAATTCTTAAATTTAGTTTTCTCTTTTTTGATTTAACAAGAAAAGGTTTATAACACTAGAGATGAGAGTACAATTACCTATATTTTAAAATTTTGTAAAAACATATGACATATTTCAGAAAAATAAGAAGTAAATTGAAGTCGCTGTTCAGTAATCAAATCTGAATAATTTAAAAACGCAGATGTTAGTGAATCTTTGTAAAAATGTGCTTTAAATATTACTGTAAGTTTAGAATTCATTGTTGAAAATGTCAAGAAACTAATGTCTAGTTTCATTAAATTATACGCTAAAATTTCCTATATTTTAAACAGATCAAAGTTAAGTTTGTCAGTTTTGAAAATATTTGCAAAGCTCTAAACAGACGTAATATTTGTGCTTTTAATAATAAACATTTTTAGTAAATAAGTTTCTGTGTAGAATTTCTTTCGATATTTTATTTTATTATTTAGAAATAATTGTCCAAAAATGAAGTACTTCAAAAAGATAAAGTAAATAAGATCAAATTGGAGTTGAGGAAATTATAAAAAACTAAAACAACAAACTATAATACAAAAATGTGAGAAGAAACAACTAGAATGGTACAGACATATACAGAGACTAGGCAGGAACAGAATAACGAAAAAAGTAGCGGAAGCTAGAAGAAATGGAAAAGACAAAGACCAAGTCTCACGTAGATGAAGTACATAGAAGAAATAGGACTTATTACTATCTTAAAGAATAATGCCAACTCATTTTCAAATTGAAGCTATTCTTAAAACAAAATAAATTTCAAAATTTGTAATTTTCAGATTAACACCACACAAGCTTCCCGAACCTATAGTCTTTCAGTTATGTAAAGAAACCCATTTTCAAGAACGATAAAATAAAGAATTGCTAGACTTTAACGTAATTTATTTTAAAATAAACATTGTTTACAAATGAAGATCACAAATCTGACAATTCTGTTTAGATATTGAGGAGTCAGTAAGTACTTTATCAAAAACCGGTAAATAATAGATTCACTTTAGGGATGCGAGTCTTAATGTTCTTTCTCAGTCTTTAAATAGAGAGAAATTATGGTCCTAACCTTAGTTCCATTTACCTACACAATCCCCTACTACATAAAGATCCCCTACCTCTATAAAGAAATCAACGACTTTGCATAAGTGTTTCCAGATAATTTCGAAGCTTGTCTTAAATTAAAATATATCTGAAGAGCTGATGACGTAAAAATACCACATAAAATATCTCTCGGTAAAGAAATCAGAATTGCGATCTGAAATATTTAAGGTCTGATAGTGCATCCTGAAAACAATGAAAAAAAACAAATTAAAGATACTAAGTAGAAAGACAACAGCTACGAGACTGAGTCCGTGAATGGGGTATCAACACGGCATTTATGTAATGGCAGTCATTATTGCTAAGTTATAAGTCCAATAAGCGATACAATTCTAACAGTTAGAGTAAACGTAAAACCATGTATGATATCATTCACAGCTATGTTGAAATCATAAATTTCTACCAACAACTTGAAACAGTCGTATTGTAAATCCCCAATAAAAAAATATTCTTTATAGGGGACTTTAAATCAAAGTTGGCAATACCAAAGAGGATAAATCACATAAAAAATGTAGCAGAAAAATGTGGAGTAAGCAATAGGTATACTTCAGGTAAGAGGCCATTCATAACAATTTCACTATTCTAAATAGTCTATTTAAGCACCACCCTAAACATCATTACAGAAACCAAGTTGATTCTACTGCAAAATAGAAGGGAATCAAGTGTAAATAGATAAAACATATTTCGGGGTAGACTTAATTAGTAACCACAAGCTATTAATGGCTAAAGTTAAAATTCGTATTAAAACAATGACGAGTGCAGAGCAAAAATCTACAATACCGAATCACCAGCTTCTGAAATAATGCAGACAAGCTTTAGATACCAATATATAAAACGCTCTTAAAGAAACTATAGATACAAATGTTGAAAAACTGTGGCAAACCCTCAAAAATGTTTGGCTAGTCACCAAAGAGCACGTAATAAAACAAAACGTAAAAGATAACCAAGTTATCAACAACATAAAGAGGAAATATTAGATAACTGGGGAAACAAGGACATTATAAAAAAGAAAATAAGCTAAGAAATACGTGTCTTGAAAACAATGAAAAAAGAGTATAAAAAAAAGTCAAAAGTCAATAATCAAATACAATTTTCATAGAAATAGAAACTTATCAAACAATAAAACAAGAGATCTAAAAAAAATACAACCGAGAGAAATTATTAAAAACAGAAAACGGCAGTGGAAAGACTACTACTGATATAGCCAACCAGCCAATCCAATAAAAAATCAGACCAAAGCTGCAAAACAAATACTAGATATATTTAAGGAAAAAGTTATGCAAACAATTCAAAAAAAAAAAACTGATTTGGAGCGATGGAATGAAGTATAAAAATGTTGAAGCAACTTAATGAAAAAGGAGTAGTGCTATACTATATAAAATCTGCAATAATATATAAAAGAATGAACAATGGTAGTATTATTGAACTAAATAAGTAGTTGTGCCAATTTACAAAAAAGGGTCAACACAAAATTGCAACAGCTATGGAACCAATGTTCTCATCTCATTAAAATAATACTAAAAATGTTACTGAAACGCCTGAAAATGACAGAGTTTTAAATTCTGTGAGAACAGGCCGAATTTAAAAGTATAA
This sequence comes from Sinelater perroti, assembly GCA_036346155.1. NCBI lineage: Eukaryota > Metazoa > Arthropoda > Insecta > Coleoptera > Elateridae > Sinelater > Sinelater perroti. The sequence continues at coordinate 10,554,044 of JARFIY010000024.1, forward strand.
AGGGCAGTAGAGGACAAATTCTGAACGTCCGACCAATAACTGAAAAAAGAGTTTTGAGTGCCACATATATATGCTTTCTGGATTACAGTAAAGCATTTGACTGTGTAGATTAGCTAAAACTGTGGACAGTGGTAGCTGAAATTTAAATCTCACAACAAATTTTTTCATCGATAGTAAAGTGGGAAATCAGATACACACTTCGAACTTCACAAACTTTAAATTACAAAAAGAAGTGCTCCAAGACTATTTAAGATTTATAAGTACATCATAAAGATAGACAACAGGTAAAGGCAAATTATGTTACTGTTGGAGGAAAGACTATATATGATTTTCATTTTGCAGACGACACCACGTTTCTTGCCAGTGACGAAATTGGCATGACTAAAATACTTAAAAACGTTGAGACCGAGGGTTTCAACTACGGACTAAACTTTTACACCCAAAAAACTAAATTGGTGATAATAGATAAAACGGGCTAAACAAACAATATAACCAATATACAAGACATACAAAATGTAAATAACGTTATATATTTGGGCTCTCGCGTTAACAGAGATGGCAACTGCTCAAAAAAGATACGAAATTACTGTTGCCAAGAGGGAAGGCGTTAAGCTGAATAATATACGGAAAGATCGTAACATGTCTAAAACCACTAAGAAGAAAATAGTTGTAACATTATTTTTCCTGAACAAATTAGACTCCTTTAGGATGTGGTGCTAGAGAAAATTCCTGAAAATTTCGTGAATGTACCACAGAACAAATGCGTCTATACTAGTAGAACTAAACATAAAACATAAAAGATCAGCAAACGACGTATCTTAAAATATTTCCCCCAAATCGCAAGAAGAGAACAACAATCTATATAGGGAATGCGGCCGCGGGGACGCTCTACCAAAAACGGAGGCAGATTTATATCTTTCTATTTACATAAGAAAAAGTAAAAGTTACATTTTCTGACGTTGCTTGGGTTAATTCCGGACATGTGGTAATATTATACTAATTGACCTTGCACATATCACCTTCTTACCGATTTGTAAATTGTTTAACCTGCTATTTTGTTAACAAAAATATTTTTATATCTGTATATTTAATTCTAGTGTTTTTACTGATATTGACCTGTTGGCAGTATAGTCTATAGTTTATTAGACACATATCATTTTACATATTATCATTACAATCGCATTTTGTTAATACATAGAAATAAATCTAATTATTACACTACAGATAATATAATAATAATATACAACAAATAAAAATAACTATTAATATGTGCTACTATCATGTAATCAATTTTTGTTTGACTATGTACTCTAACACATATTTTTAATTATTAAAATCTACTACGCTCTAAAGAAATTGTATATAATGTACTACAAAAGTATAACATTATAAAAAAACTCGCATAGTACAATTATCCTTGTCGTCATAATATATCAAATGGTATGCACATATCAGCGCAAGAAATAGTTCTCAGTGAAATACTTATGACACTTACATGTGACTGTCATAAATATTTAAGCTTACCTTCAAAGTATGCGTCTGTTTACATAGTATCGTTTCTTAGGTTTTTTGTCCTTTTTTAAAATTACTCAGATGTTTCATAAAATTGATAAATTTTGCAAAAACGTACCTGCTCAAAAAAATGAAAATTAAAGCAAATAACTATTTATTACTAACACCCACTTTAAAATTTTAATTACTGGTACCTACTTTATTTTGCACTTGTATTTCGAAGCAACTAGACAAGCGATGTAGTCCGACATACCAGAGACCAAAACAGCAAGAATTTTTCCTACTGTGTAAGCTAAATCTTCTGAAATACCGCCTTAAAAGCCCTAAGTGAAATAGAAGCAGGAGGCAAAACAAGACTGCAATTATAAAGTTACGGCAAGGATAATATTTTATCCACTTGGAATGTATAAAAAATAAATTGAAGAACGCAAACACACAATTACAAATACATATAACACAAGATTGTTCCAGACAACAGTAACACTAAAGAAATTTATAACATTAAATACTTAATGAATGTAAAAAGAGCAGTTGAATATTGAGATTTTAAAAGGCAAATATCATAGTATGGTACCAAATGTTAAAAAAAAATAAAAACCAGAAACATATTAACTGTGGCAAAATCACCCATTTAACCACTTCAAAGACATTTTTCATAAAATTGTTTAAAGTACAACCTCATTTAACGACGTAACGGAGAAAAGGTGCAAAAGTTAGCATTCGAATACTATCATAAAAGCAAAATATGCCGGAACAGTATAAATGAGATGAAAATTTCTTATAAAAATCAGTGTTAGTCAGATATAGTTAAAAGCATAACAGACGTATATGACTGTAATTTATATCGAACTGCTAAAATATGCCAATACTTAAATTTAATCTTACCCCTGCTGCATCAAAAGTTTTTTATCAGATTTTTTAACAGCTTTAGTTTCCAATCCACTGAAAAATTAGCTTCGTAACATCGACATTCTTTGCAAATTATTAATATTCATATCATATCACAGAATACCATAAAAGTGTTTTAATAGCAACCCTTCTATAGAATTATTCTACTCGAGAGCCGAAATTCGATATAAAAATTAAAAAAGACAAAGAAATATAGTTGAATTTACCCTATTATAGGGTACAATAATTTTATTCATTCAGTTACATATTCCCTACCAAGTAACTGCGGAACATATAGGTGTAGCAGATCAATTTACGGGAAAATAATTATTTTTAACGGTATCCCAGATCATAAAAAAGATGGCATTTTATCTAAGTAAATATAAAAAATTATACAGTAGTAAAGAAAAATTAATAAATTGAACAAAGATAAGAAAGCTTCTAAATACATTCCTTCCGAGGTGATAAAAGACAATAATAATAAGTTAAAAGCACAGAGAGCTACTTATCACAAATTAATAATAAATAAATGCACAAAATCTCCAGAACTTAATCATATAGTGAATAACACGCATTGGTAGTTCATCCAAATTACTACCTATAACCAAATTCAGGCAGCACTAGAACACATCAAAATTAACTCCCAAAATTTAATCACTGATTATCAAATTTTAATAAAAATTTCTGAATTAATAGGAGAAAAGAACAATTCTATATTTCAATAATATTTTCTACTCTATAAAATTGCATTAATCGAAATTTGAAAGTGACAAAATAATATTCATTAACCACATTTTTTTATTTACGCTAAATCTTTATAAATTTAGTAATCTGTGTTCAATCGCATCAACCACTATATCTATAAAACCCTACGTCCTTTTTGGAAAAATCCTGAAAATATGCAATATGAAGCAGAGCAAAGTCTGCCTTAAAGGTAAAAAACATGCATTTAATTAAGAAACCTGCGTGTGCACTGTGATGGAAAAATGCATAATGGGATCTATACATTCACTTAAAAAAAAGTATCACTGAGCCAATATCCAATAAATTTATACTAATTATACGGATACAAACCCACGAAAATTAAAAAAGCTAAACAAATTACGCAATTAATACAAACAACAGATCTACGCTTATTAGGGTGTCCGTTATTTACCAAATCGCAAATTTTTTTGATAGGACTAGTTAAATGTCTTTTTCATGGTAAATAACTATTTTGAAATAAAAAACTCATTGGTAAACCGTATTTATCGGGTGCCTGCAGGCAAATCAAATTTCCCACTTGATTAACATGGGAAAATCGTCTTTAAACGTTCATATTTTTTTTACAAATTGTAGGTCTTCATATATGTCAACATACCATAGCAAAACTTCAGAAATCGTGTAATGAATACCGGGAAATTTTTTTTGCAACAAGAAAACCATTTCTGGTCACTAAAAAATTAGGAAAACCAAAAAAACAGATCAATTAATTTGCCATGCACCTTTATCCATTTTTCGATGCAAAAGTCATGAGATAACGTCAAAATAGTACGAAATTCGTGTTCTACGATCGATTGACATTTTTCTCTGACATCTTTCTACGTCAAAATGACGATTTTTGAGAGCAAATATGGTTTTTCCAATTTTTTCTCAAAAAAACATCAAAATTAAAAAAATTTACCAAAAATTTTTTAGACGGTCTTTTCATTTACAAATATCGTAGAAGAGCTGCAAAAGTGATGTGAAACTGAAAAAATTGCCAGGGCATCTGAAACCTAAGCTCAGTCGACCGATGTAAATTTTCGACGAATTGTGAGCTCTCGCAAATTCGTTAAAACCTACATCAAAACTTAAAAAAATTTCAATGTATTTCTAAATTTCTATAAAATTTTAACTTTAAGTCAATTCTTACAAAAATTATTTCAAGTTTATGTTTCTGAGTAAGATTTCAAAAATGATTGAAGCTTGACTTATTCTTCAAATTATCTCGCGGTCTTTTCTAAAAAAGACATTTAACTAGTCCTCTCAAATAAATTCGCGATTTGGGAAGTAACGGACACCCTAACCCTTATATGCAATAATCAAAACTCTGAGTATTAATTTTGCTAAATGTACTGGAGACAATAACCATAAGTTCATGTAGGCAAAAGTAAATTAAAATAAGATGAGTAAATCTTGGAGAACTTTTGAAACTGCATAACACGGCCAAACCCACACATCAGTCATGGAAAGCATTACTCTGGTACCTACAGCCGTGGCCAAAAGATAAGGCACTCTCGTATTTGTATGTTATCTTAGCAATTAAAGGGCCTTTATTGATGCTTTTCTGATCAGCAAAACTTAAAATTGTGTTTTGTATGCAAATATTTTAAATTAAACAAAAATTGTTTTTGTAAGCACGTGTTTTACCGCACATATGTAAATGAAGTTTATTATAAAAATAAAAATGCCTAAAAACGGATTAATGTGCAGAGCCATTTACGAATTTACAAATTATGTGAAATGTTCTCGTTATACCGTACAAAGTCTATGAAAATATTAAGGACACTGGATCACACGTAAATCAGATAGGAAAAAGTAACTTCCAAATGCAAAAATTGATTCGGGAGACGCGTAAAACCGGGAAAATTTTTAGAGCACGATACTATTTAGCTTAGTGCTAAGACCGTGACTAGAAGGCTTAGTAAGGTAATCAGGAAAAAGCCATGGCTCTCGGACAAAGACAAACAAGCTTGTTGCGGTGAGCTCCACAACACCAAAATTTACCAGGACATTGGCAAAACTTTCTATGATCGGAGGAGTCCAACTTTAAGGTAAGCTTAATGGAGCACTTTACTGCGATTATCAATGGTTAAATCACTATTGAATGTACATACACAGGTAGCAAATAATGGTGTTACTTATTGGAAACGATAAGTAGGTAAAATTTCTTTCTACAATCAAACAGGAAGGGCTCTTTCAAAAGATACATAAACACTAAACAATATATTACTGTACTGAAATCGATTCTACACCCATCTTAGAAACAGATGTTTGGTCACATCAATATAGACAACATTAAATTTAGTAAGATAGTGAGCCCTTCCACAAACCTGCAAACAGCACGCGGTCGTTTTAAAGATTACAAGTGCAGTTGTGCTCTTAACAGCCGCACTTGAGTACCGGCCAAATCGTCAAATCTAAATCCCATTAAGTATTTTTAAAACACACTAAATGGGAAGATAAGAAAGCATAACGTGGTATAAAAAAACATCACTTAAAAATTATATTAGAAGAATAGAATGCAGTAGTTCCGAAAAGTGTCGGAAGCTAATCGAGGTCTTCCTAAAAGCACAGATGCCATTAATAAATCTAATCAACAAAATATTGAATACCTAACCATAGCCAATAAATAGTATCATACAACAAAACTGGTGTACATAATTCATTTGTACACCAGTTTTGTTTTTTATAGCATTCACAAAAGAAATCTTACCACCACAAGCTGTACGAAATAATTTTCTTTTATTTTCTATTTCAACTGGGAAGGAGTATTGTCAAAAATAATTATTTTCATTGCAATCTTTATTTACGCATGGCATAAATATGTGGGTTTAAATAAATAGAAAGTTAATAATAGTAATGGTCAATAGTGGTATTAAAATGTTCTTTGTTTGCAATTTGATAGAATACTTAAAGCAGCTATTAATATTAAAGGGTTAAATATAATGTTTCCATAGCTTAATACAAATACTGAAGTAATTAGTGTAGTTAGTACCCTGTAACACTTTTAAATATTGTTTTTACGATTTGACTTACAAATTAATTTAATTCTCCTTAAGGCATTGTAAAGCACATGATTTATGGGAAACAATAAATAAATTTTATGGCCGGTGTTAGGCTTGTTGGCTTTTATATTACAACATGAATGTTGTGGAAACAATTTTCCTTAAAAATCTGCGACTACTTTACTTGATGATCGCCTTACGGTTGGCATCAAAATTGTTTCCAGCTTTTATTGTTGCTTTTTAAGGTTCCTTTAGTTAATTGAATAGTTAACAATATCGAGCTTTTTGGTAACGTGTATCAACAACTAGAAACGTTGAACGTCTTAGATACAACACAAAGCAAGCAAATATTTACTTTGTAGGTGAAGCAGAGCGGACCCTATGCATGAAACTAAACTATAGGGCTTAACGGAATTTTACTGAAATGAATGACAGTAATTTATATTCAAATGAAAGTGAGTAGCGGCAAAAATTTAGCGGCCGGAACAGAAAATTTTGCGACTACTTCCCGTCAAACTGGTCTCGAGATTTTCCGATCAGGCTGATTTTTGGCGCTTAGTTGGCCCTTAGTTGAATACTGAAAACGTTATGTCTCTATCGATCGCAGATCAAAAATTATAAGGCGTAACAGATGTCAGAAATGTCAAAAATAAAAGCTGGTTTCCAGCTTGAAAGCTGCCTCGATCGAAAGTTATAACGCATGACAGGCATGACAAAAGCAGAGCTGGTCTCCAGCTTGGAAGCTGGGCCTTTAAAAAAAAGCTTTATTAAAGTTTAAAGTTTTCTTTATGAGACGCACTACTACAACTGAAGTATGCAATGGGTTTATTTTAACCACTAGTATGCTATCATACTATATAACGTCACATACCATATATCTTTTCAGCGAGATTCGAACGCGTCCGCACGCTGAGGTCCTAAACAGAAAAGCACTCTTTGTGACCAGTTAACTACAGTGGCTTCTCAAAACGTAGCAGGCTTAGTATTTTAGCAATATTTTACATTAACAAAACACACAAATTAATAATAACATCCAAAAAAATCTCTCGCGGCAAAGCCCCCAAAATGTGGGTAGATTTGATTCAAATCTCATCAGAATTTATAAGTTAAGCATAGAAATCAAAAATATTATAGTTATATTTGTGCATTCCCTTATTTCTCTTATCCTAAAGGATATTTCTCATAAGTTTAATCTAAATCTGACAGAAATTGTGAAAATTACAAGAAAGTTAAAAAAGTGTCACTCACCCCTTACACATAGCACGAATATATTAAGTTTAGAAGGGGAAGTGACCCGACATCTTCAATGGTAAAAGGAGGATCAAAGAAGAAGAAAAAAAGGAGAAGAAGAATGGAAAATGATTTTGGCAAACAACAATAAATCGTAATACAGCAACTTTTGTAGTACCCAAATATTACCAAATAATGTATAAACTCTAAAGGATATGCAATAGTATTATACAAAATATTTCTGTCTGTTTTATGATCTAAACTGCATTAACAAGAACATTGCTTCTTCTAAGATTTGCCTTCATAGCAGAAACACATTTCAGAATCTGCTTTTTAATTTCTTTAGGCGTATTTCTGGCTTTCTTCCAAAAATTTTAGTCTATTAATTATTTCTTAAATATAAAAAATTATTTAGATATTCGTAGTAAATCATCCTCAGCCAGTTGATTTTTTTTATTTCTATTTTAAAAAATCAGGAACATAGTCACGTAAGGCAAGCATAGGAGGCGATAACATTAATTAGTGACCAATATGGAAATTATGATTGCCTTTTTGTGTCCTTTAGTCGATAACATTAACTTGTCCTAATTTAACTGAATTTGCTTCCATTTAGTAATATACAATACTACATAAAGTTACAATGAAAGTATTAGCAAAGACCTTTTAGGTATTTTAGAACTGTGGTTCTAAACTTTTTAAAATCAAGACTTTTTTCCAAGAATTTTGTTGCCTTCCCCTCCCCCTGCTTGATCTTGTACTTAATTTATAATCAAACGGCAACTGCACAGTTAAGTAACTGGAAACATCTGTTATCAAGTAGCCCAGTTTGTTTCTTTGTTGCTGGTAGCATCTATCACCAAGTATCGCAACTTATTTCTTTGTAATTCCGGAACCTTTCACCAGATTCCGGAGAGTGCTAAAGAGTACTGGAAGCTTCTGAAAATTTCAGTTTCATTTTATATGCGATGAGGCATTATTTTCAAAATGTGCGCTGTGATATTGTCTATCGAGTGCAATATTAAATAATTAAGGACAGGTTACGAGTCATGCTTATTGTTATCTTAAATATGGGAAAATTAAAAAAATCATTACAACTATCTAGGTTTTGAAATGGCCAAAAGAAAAAGTGAAGCACATTATATGGGAATGCATACCTTCAATAGGATTTTACCGGCATTTCTGATAAATAACAGTGTACTGTTTATCAAGTTTTGTCAAAAGAAAGTACAAAACAACTATCTGGACACAAAGACAACCTTGCTGAATTTTCTTTCCACAAGAAGCAAGCTATGTTTACATCAGCAAAAAAAAAAGTAATAAAATTCTATAAGCAAGTTGTCAAGTTGTTTTGTAAAAACGGTAAGTCACAGAAGATGTAATTTTATTAGCAGCTGTTCAACCCATTCGAACAGTAATCGGTAAAAAACAATATCTTTCTCAAATACTACACAAAGGAGAATTACTAACATATCAGAAGAAAATCGAACAGAAACTGTCGAAAAACTACAGATGGATGAACCCACAGATACTTTTACAGTGTCCAGCACTGCTAAGATACGATACGAAAAATAGTACTGCAGAATTTTATTTTGTATGCCAGTAAAGGCCAACATCACCAAAAAAAATTTATTCAATAAATTTTATTGAAGGCACCAGTACAACATTCGGCTGGGCGAAATGAATCGCAAACACTAAGACTACGGTGGGACATTGATTTGGTCTTATTGTGAAATCACAAATAATGTTAAATGCTGCAATTCCTCACTTTTTGAAATCGATTGTGTTATGAGCAGTGTCCTTAAAGTTGTTACAAACTTTACATTTAAATTTTTTTATCACACAGTTGGCTGCTTTTTAGAGGTATCATTATGAAAAGAATTTGCCAATTAAAAACAGATTTTTATGTACTTGAAAGGAGAGAAATCAGAATATGAGATCCTTATTGCTATTTCTCTTTGACTGGCTTTTCTTGTTAATATTTTAGAACGCTTGAATATTTAACAAATAAACTGATTAACCGGAAGTCGATTCTCGCTGTCCCTAAAAAATAAAATTTTTCTTTATAAAGCCATCTTCAAGCCAATTTGGACATTGGGTATTCAACTATAGGGTTGCACAAAACGTCCAACACTAAAATCCTACAACGCTTCGCATGTTGAAAGTCGTGCCTTGATATATCAATAACCCAACCTTCCACAAAGACCTGGGAATTCCATATGTATCTAACAAAAGCATCAGATTAGCATCTACTTACCATTACACCCTTGTGAGAGACGAAAACGATCTCGCAAATCAACTAGCCGAAGAACCAACTAGACCAAGAATATTAAGGCGCCAGTGGTCACATGATACCATCTTTCAGTCCAACCAGGCTTAAAACTTCTAACTGGGAATAACATCAATGGATATATCTCCCTCAAGTCATTACCTCGTTCAACCAATTTGCTTAATATTCATTTATGTTAATATACGAGTACATTATAAATATGCACCAACGTTAAACAAAAAATATATTTTTAATAATAATAATTTGCAAAGCCAGTACGTTAATGTAAAAACAGACACAATGAAAACTATTTATGGTTGACTTCAATTGGAAAAAGAACTTAATTTATTACATTTATTGCAATTCAAGAACTCATTGGAAGATTCAACTAAGTATAATATGATAAATTCTGAGTTTTTGCAACCACGCGATTTGTTTTGCAAAATTCAAGACAGCAACTTTGTGATTATTTTTCCAAAGAAATTTAAAGTGAATTACCCAAATCGGTCTTGAACCAAAAGGATGTAAGAATTCTCTGAGTTGGTGAGAAAAGCTATCGTACCTTGAAAATCAGAATTGAATATGGCATCAAACTTGTAATTATCATTGTGTGTGTGTAGAATAAAGATCCCAATTTCTGAAAAACAAGCAAGTGACGCATTATTTTTTAAAGTTGTTGGCATCTTTGTTTATGTTAAAAAAAAGTGGTCAAATTTATGTTTCCGAATTTATGATAAATATATTCAGTAGTTAATACGGAAACCAGTATCTTAGTAAATCGTTTATGTTTTGCTTTGGAAATCCTTTTGCATTCACCCCCCTCTGGTTCTTTATTTCTCCAAAGAGTCAAAGTCCATACTTTAGAAACCACTTTAACTGTTTTAGGGGAACATAAGAGACTACTAACGCAGAATTTATAGTAATAAAACTTGTTAAAATATGACATTCTGAATTTGATACAACATTTCACTTATGGGTTACGTATATGCTTGCTACTTCAGCAATTACAGCAATTAAAATTGTTTAATTACGTTTGTCAATTTGTTTATCTATTTTATACTAAATTTAGTAGACTTAACATTTTATGGAAGATCATGTTAGAACCAGTAGCATATCTTTGAAAGACATCATATTCTAGCAAGTTTTTTCTGAATTTAGCTTACCAAAACGGATCATTTTAGTTAGTTGCAAATAACTAATTTTACTTACATGCAGATATTTTAGAAAATGCCTACCATCAATCTTTTATTAAAGAGGAATAGTCATTATATGCTTTGATCATCACCAACAAGCCAGTATATGCTTTCAAACTCAATTTTAGTAGCAATTGTGGAAACATATACTACTCTGATCAAATTTGACCCAGAGTGGTTAAAAAAAACAACATTTTTATATATTTTAATATGAATCTATATTATCGTCTTCAAAATAGGCTCCTTTTGAGCCATTACAAGCATGCCAACGGTTAATCCAATTTTCCATACACTTCTTATAGGCCTCGGCCGGATGGCCTTTAGTTCCTTCAGCGAATTTCTTTTTATGGCCTCAATCGACTCATGGCGCGTTCCCCGGAGCGGATATTTGAGTTTCGGAAACAAAAAAAGTCACAGGGAACCAAATCTGGCGAATACGGTGGCTGAGCGATGACTTTCGTTTCGTGTTTGGCCAAAAATTCAGTCAGAATCAAACTGGAATGTGACGGCGCATTCTCCTGGTGAAAAATTTATAAATTGTCTGCCCACAAATCCGGCCGTTTACGACGAATTGCTTCACGTAGACGCTTCAAAACGGCCAAGTAGCATTTCTTATTGACCGTTTGACTCTCCGGAACAAATTCATGGTAAACCCACCACGGTAATCGAAGACACGATGAGCATCACTTTGATTTTCGACCGACTTTGACGTAGTTTTTTCGGTTTCGGCTCATTTTTGGCTCGCCATTCGCTAGATTGTTGGGTAGTTTCCATATCATATTCATAAACCCACGTCTCGTCACCAGTAATAATGCGTTTGATGAATGTAGGACTGCCAAACACACACTAAGTGACGTATCCAGCTCAAACTTCACACGAATGTCAAGAAAGGATGTACAAACCTAGAAAAAAAATTTACCGATTCAGTTTACGCACGCGGTTTAAATGGACCAGTCCGGGTCCAATTTGATCAGATGGTATTTCTTAAAATGATCAAAATTACTTCAAAGATAACATCAGTAAAAAAATACTAAAGAGCTGTAGTAAATGTGTCAAGTTGCCAAATTACTTGTTCTTGGCGATAATGAAGGGAGTTGTAACTTTCTTTAGGAATATGATGTATCCTTTTTTATTAGTAATGTACGCCAAGCGCTTCCAAATGCCTTTGTTCTCACTTACTAACCTCCAAATGAACTGAATTGTACAACCCTTTTATAGGTACATAACTGCTGTCTGGCGCAGGTTCTTGAAAGGGCTTCAGTTCGGCTAGCAACCTGTAACCGACACCGTCCAAGGGACCGAGGAGACCCAACGTCTCCCGAGTTGGCTTCCTGGAAGTCCGTTCGGCTGGGAGCGGATCGGGCTGCCGGGGCGCGACCTTTGTTGAGGCCAGCCGGCCAACTGACGCGTCTGGCCCATCGCAGCCTTGAACATAAATCACACGGGCCGAGAGGGTTAGCCGGAACAGGAACTGCCGTATTCAAATAAGTCGTCGGCTTTGCATACAGGGCGGCAGTTGCGGAGCGGCCGCTTTCATTAGGGCCCATTGACGGCTATCTCCGCACAAAGCGAGGGTAGCCTACCTGGGGCGCACAAAGCTCAAGAAAGGGTGCGGACGCGGCGCAAGGTAGACGCATGCAAAGGAGCCAGCAGGTAGCGCTGAGACGCGACATCTGCATACGCTTTGTGCGCTCAAGGGTTGATGAAAGGGAATGTGAGAACTCGGGCACAGGTAACGAGAGGATTGTGAAAAATGATAAATTGCGCCCCGGCTAGGCCTCGATCGGGGGCCGCGGCCTTATTTAAATATAATTCAGGAACTGTCAAACGCCCCTTGACGTCATTTGCATGGCGAGCAGGACGGTACCTGGATTGCGCGCGCGTATGTAACGGCTGCCGTTACTTGCAGTTACTTTATTCAAATGGGCTCGATTGAGCGCGGGGACGGGTTGGCGCATCTGAATTGCCTTGCTTACAATCGCCGGAAAATAAAGCGCGGCCCGACTGCATTTCCATTAAATCCCACAACAAAGGCGAACCTAGTTGACAGCACAGCAGACAAGATTTTCGTTTTGCCTAATCAAAATTGTGCCTTTTTAGCACTTTCTATGTTTCTTTATATTACTTTTGTCTTTCTTGTCTTAAACTGTACATGGTTATATACATTTTTAACGTACATACTTTTGTATATGCAATTTAGTTCCAGCGCCCTTAATTATTGCATATGAGAAATTTTTCAGCTATTTGTTGTACTTTACTATTATTTATTAACTGCAGATGTACTTTTCAGCTCTGACATCTAGATTGTTTTTTAAATAATTTATTCTTTTTGCTACGTCGAGTTTTGATTTTGTTCTAGCGTTAATATCTCCAAATATTAATTTTTTTTTAATTGAATGTAATGTATTTTTTCTTCTACTTTCTAGTAAAATTTGAATTTTTATGGTTATTCTAATCAAAGAAAGCTAATTCAGTTTAGAAGGTTTTCGACTGCAATCAAATTTTAAACCGACTGTATTTCAAAAAATTAAAAACACGGTACTGACGTCTTTAAATTGTTTTTATTTGGCTTTTTTAGAAGAAACCTCTAAAGCAGCACAATTTTATTAATTAAAATGTACTTTCCCTCTCTAAAAATATGTGTTCTATAATTTTATGAGACGTCCAGAAAAATAATTAATGAAAAATGTTTCGTTGACAACATGTTTTTTAACGAAAAATTTGAAACGCCGATTTTTCCCAAATAATATGGACAACCATACGACAAACTTTTTAGTACTCATTATTAGTGTTTTGTACATATCAACGGCAAGCTAATGCACCGGTCAATTAAAATTATTGCTAGTAAATTCAGTGCACCGAAGAAAACTGCTAGCAATATTTGGCACCATGGAAAGCAAACATTAAATGATGGGTCAGTAGCATCTGATGTATTCTCTCGTAAAAAGGAATGTGTTGTACAAAAACCGAAAATGCTTGATTTAGAACAAAACAAAACAATTGCACTGAATCATGGGGATACCATTCGTTCTGCTGCATATTATATCAGCATAGACAAATCTACAATTTACAATTAATTAAAATCAGGACAAATAAAGTTATATTTGATCGATGTCAACAAAATTTACGTTTAAAATACTGCTTATCGATGCTTGTGCCGAAAAATATAGCAGATGGAACATCTTGTTTCAACGATAAGACTGATCAAATCTATGTAGACAGAAAATGGTTTTATATCACTAAAACATCCAGTACGCATTATCTGATTAATGGAGAACAGGAACTGTACAGACGCTATAAAAAACACTTCTTTAGAAAAGTAATGTTTTAGCTGCCGTTAGTCGCCCTCACCAGAAACATTCTCGAAATAAGCAATTTGATTTTAAACTTGGCATTTGTCCTTTTGTATTTAAAGAAATGTTTAAGGAGAAGCAGCAAAAATCATTCTGCTGGTGCAATGAAAACCAGGATTACTGTCTGACGTAACTAGAGAAGCATATAAAATAATAATAATCAAAAAATTGTTATGAGCAGTTAAAGAATAACGGCCTAGCTGTGCCAAACAGTACGTACTCCTGAGGATATAGGTTTGAAGAAGCTTTTCAAAGAACTAAATTAAACATTAAAACGTTCTGTCGGAGATCAGATGGGCCTGATATAAACGTTCTCGATTTGGGATTTTTAAATACCATTCAGTCGTAGTAGAAAACTGTTTGCAAAATAGTCGACAAATGAACAATGCTTACACTGAATCAGATTGTTACACGCTATAGGAACTATGAAAGTTGATCACTATAATGATTACCATTTTTTTTATATGGAGAAGAATCACAATAAAACTAACAGATTCCTTTTGTTATTAACTGTGACAGGGATTATGTAGCAAAAGTTTAAAATATGGTAGTTTAATTTTTCTATAGAATTAAACTTAATTTTTTTTATTCGGAGAAAAAACAGATACAATTGTGTATAGTATGCTTAACAATAATATAAAGTAATGGGCATACAATTTTTCCTCTACTTTGTCACTAAGATTTCTAAAATTAGAACGATAACAAGGTATGGGGTGATAGCGGGTATATACATAAATACGGACACAAACACACACACACACACAGATACATACAGGCACGCATATAAATACACACACACGTTCTCTCATAAGTCCACAAGCGGTAAGCCACACCATTTATGATGTGTTATTATGTTATATAATATTTATGTTAGTATTAGTCTTAATTATATTACACTGTTTTTGTTTATATTATTGTGATTTTATTTTATTTATTTCTTTGCAGTAAATCGTACATTTTGCGTTTGTACTAAGCAGGTTTTGTGCCATTAATATCAGCGGAGACGAGGTTCTTGTTATATGTATCCATAAGTCTGTTTAAAGGTGCGCGGCGGCCACCGTTTGTGCGGCATATATTAGGAATAAATAGTTCTTAGGAACGCGTTTTAAATGGGGGTACTCTGAAATTTATTCTTTCAAGGAGTTCTGGGCTATTGAATAGATCGTTTCAGATTTTATACAGGGACGTCATGTCCAAGACGGTACGTCTATCTGATATTGTAAGATTGTAGTTCGTTAAAAGTTCTTTATAGGTTATTTTGTCTTGAAACATACGGAAGTGTGTAGCGCGCAGAAATTTTTTCTGTACTAACTATATTTTTTGGCTGTAAATATTATAATGAGGCTTCCATATACTTGTCGCATTTTCGAAATATGGTCTAATTAGTGCCTTATATAGTATGATACACGAGTAAGCATTTCTACATCGTTTGGCAGCTCTGAGAACAAACCCTAATGTTCTGGTCAAAAGTTAATTTTTCATCTATAATTATTCCGAGATCTTTAATTGCTGGCACATTTTTTATTGTTGCATTTCCTATATGGTAGTTTGATATAATTTTGTTTTTATTTTTTGTGAAAGTAATATGGACGCTTTTTTCAAATGCAAGAAACAGTTTGTTGTTCCAACAATAATTATTGAATCTGTGTAAATCATTTTGTAGTAAAATTGCGTCGTTATGATCTTACTATTTGTCTATAAACTTTAAGATCGTCCGCGAAGCAATGGGATGAATCGTTAATAAATAATATGTATAGAAGGGGGCCCAAAACTGAGCCTTGGAATACGCCTGATGTTACTTACACTGTCGCCGACTCATAACCAGCGATCGTAATTTTTTGAGTGCGCTTTGAAAGATATGAAGCAAACCACCTAAGTAGGTTGCCTTTGATGCTGTTATATGCCCGTTTTTTAAGAAGAGGATGATGAATCGAACGCTTTTCGGAAATCTGTGTACATTGCATCTATCTGGGTACGTTGATCTACAGATTCAAAGATAAAGTTAGAGTCAGACATAAGGTTGGTTAGAGTAGATTTTTTCCTCATAAAATCGTGCTGCTTTCTTTCGACGCGGGGATACACTACAACATGAACAAGAGACTCAAATATTTTAGGTATAATTGATAATTTAGATATGAGTCTATAATTTGAAATATTTGATTTAGCACCTGATTTGTGAAGCGGCATGGTAAGAGCTAATTTCCATTTGTTAAGAAAGTTGCCTTCTGCAATAAATTTGTTAAATGAAATGGTGAGAGGCTTCGTTATATGTGTATGTGGCTTCTTCAAGAAGAGGGGCCGACGTTGTCACCCCCGCGTTTTTGTTGCAATCTGGTTGGTTCAGTTTTCGTTTTGTATCTTTTTCGGTGATGTTCAGGCTACTAAGTATGTGAGAAGAGGAGGAACAGGGTAAGTTATCTAAATCTAATGCTGTAACATTATCAGGTTTTTCGAAAACGGAGCTGAAGAATTTTGAAAATAATTCTGCTATATCGGCAGGTGTGGTAGCCGTTTCACGTTCATAAGACATTGTGGCAGAGTAGCAAGGTTTAGTTGACTTAAATGAAGAAATATAAGCCCAAAATGATTGAATGTTGCTTTTTAATGAATTTTCGGTGTAAATAATGTGACAATTCCGTAGTAACGTCTTGCAACGAGTTCGAAGAAGTGCAAATTCTCTGTAATCTCATTTAGCTAGCATTTTTTGTTTGCGCTTAAACGTGCTTATGAGACTTTTTGAGAACCAGCAAGAATATTTGCTATATTTTTTTTAGTGGGACATTAAGCTCAATAGTCTGGTATAAAATTTCATAGAAATAGTCGACAGCTTCCTCAGCTGATCTGGAGTAAAGTTCTTTTGACTAGACTACAGCAGATATATACTTAGCTACAGCCTCATAATCTGCCTTGTAGTAATTATGATATATTAATACTTTTTTATGAAATTTGAACATTGATTTACATGGAATACATTATTTATGGGCAAATTCATATTTATTTAGAGACAATAAAAATATTTTTGAATAATGATTAAATTCAGGGTGATAGAAAAGAGTCTTAAAATCTTAGAAATCAGCTCGAAACGTGATAAGCGATCTACAAATTAATTACCAAGCAAGTCGTAAAAAACTATTTACTAACAATTCTTATATAATTTAGTTTGTAAGTATGATTAATTGTTCAATTAATAATTTTTCAAAACACAAAACTGTACACCATTTTTTTTAAACCAACGTAACAAATCAATATTACTTAAATTAGTAAATTGATACAACTTCTGCATAAGGTAACAATATGCACTTCTTCTCTTTTATAAATTCTTTTAACTTTAAATTTTAGCATTTTTGTAAAAGTATGAAATTACATGAATTATACCTTGTTATTGTCTTTGAACAATATTAAAAATGTCTACAGCATAAATGCTAAAACGTTTATCATAATCTGTTCTTTTAGAATTCTCTTTGTTTTGTAACACAGAATTGCAATGAAGCTAATAAAACACGAGTACATTTTTTAATTTTACATATTTTATTTGTTAACTGTAAATGTTGATCTTTATCAATCTGCCCAACTCTGTTAAACAATCTATCTATGTCCATATTTAGGGGAGGTATAACCTTATGTAAATAAAAAATTATACGAAAAAAAAATTCAAATGCATGAATTGTTTCTCACTATAATACAATTCTCTAGCATTTGTTGTTTTGTCATTATTTGTAACTTACGTGCATCTTAACGTTTAATAAACAAAAAGAGCATAGGATTAAAGAAAAGTTAGTCCGAGCCGTCAGAGTTGTTTAGGAAATGATTAGAAAACTTAAAGAAGTCGCTGAAAATGATAACAAACTTCCTGGGATTTAATAGCATACAAAAGCATATAAACTGCAGATTTTGAAGTGCCCAGTGATTTAATGCAAATTATATTAGAAAAGTGCATACTAAGTAACATTTAGGCATAAAACGTTAAAATTTGTATTTCTAATCTTTCTTCTCCCGTATTGAGTAATTGCAACATAAATATAATATAGCTAATGCTTTAAGGACTATTAAAAGCAAAGTGTTTGAAAAATTCCGGTTTACTTTCAATAAAATAGGACAGAGACTAAAGATTTTCGAAGAAAATAAATTTTATAATCCACGTGGCTCACCTACACGCAAAAAGTTGATTACTGCAAATATTATAAACAAGGTAGAATTCATAATTCTTAAGAAAAGATAAAAATGAAAATTGACGTCCATAAATTTCTTCAAAAATTTTATAAAATCTGATAAAACCAGCAAAAGCATTAGTAGAAATATTACGCAATAAAGTAGATTACAATAATTGTGATTTAATGGTCTAAAACTTAAATAAATAATCTGAAGTTATTCTGAAAACCCTTCTTAAATTTATAGAGGAAAATTAAGATCAGCTTTGTCAAACCCCACTTGATAGAATGCCGTAAGGACGCACAGTTAATACCAAAAATTAAAATAAAAACTATTTTTAATATTCTAACTTATAACACTACTGGTGTGGCGGCCTTTTCGTCCTTGAACCGTTTGTTTATCGCGGCGGCATGCTGGTGGCTTTGATATCTGCCGCCACGTTTTGCTATCGCACACAAAACGGCATATAGGCTTTTGCTCAGCCGGCGAGTCTGCATACGCCGGCGACGGCACCCTTTGAGATGAAAAGTGCTGTCGAGTTAAAAAATTTCCCGCAAAGACCTACCGCTAAGCTAGGCGCGAAGCCCGGCAACATACTAAGATCGCATCGCGGCCAGTACGGCTGCATTTAATCAACCCGCAGATGACTACCCCGCAAGACATACTCGATCCGCATCGCATCTCGGCCAGTGCGGTCGTGTTCCCGACACGAAGACATCGCAACAAGGTGATCACCGTTAAACCATCGCCGCCGAAGCCGATTCAGGTGAACGATTTGGCTTTACTTATCGGTTGATATCGGTAGCCGCCCCCATCCGCTTTCGCACTGGCCGTTTAAGGGACGATTTGGGCCTCAGCGTTTTACATTTCAAAACGGGCCGTACTTAGTTTCCCACACCGCACCACGAGGGCACGGCTATTTACACGCCTGCCTCTCCAACTGCTACTATACATTTAAAAAGAACTGTCTTTTATGTCCTGTACTGAGCTCCTTAGAAACAAATGTTTATTTATTTGACGGACTTTTTAGTGATAATGTAGCTAACGTAATTCTTAAGAAATTTCAACAGTGGTATTCAGTATTACTTCAACAATGGTATTAGTTATTGACTCAAACAAAAAATACTCACTCACTATATACAAACATTGTACCATTCGTAGGCTTAATTTATATTTGGTAAAGCCTGTGATGCTATAGGTATGATATTGTCCATTAGAAAATTTTCCTAAGTGATTGAATAATGATTTGATGTCAATTGAAATACTAAAAAGACAAAACATAGCAAATACATAAATTGCATTTAAATTTCTTAATAAGTTATCTGACATATTTAGGATTTTATCTAAATCCATTGAATGAAATGGATGGGATTTGTTGTTTTCCTATAATAAGTGATAGCATCAGGAAAATTTGGTAGCACCTAATTCTGTAATTACTATTACTATTGCACAGAATCCTCCTCAAAGTAATGAAAATAGTTTGTTAAAATAAACCATTAAAAACAAAGCTGTGCTTGTTCAACCTTTAGGAGTTGAAAAGGCTTTAGCAGAAGAACTTTAAATGAAACTTAAAGCACACGGAAACTGAATAATTCATCTCCGCTTGAATCAGAGCTGAATTCATCTCTAATAGCAACACACAAAAGCATATGGTCACAACAGGCGACAAATTATTTTGTTGCATGCGTAAGCAATCGAGTCTGTCATCTTTCAATAACAGCAGATAAATATTAATTTAAATGTAGCTTTATAGATATAGATGCCCACAAAATAAATAATTAAAACTAAAAATCGTTTATTGTATTAAAAACGTCGCGCTTCGAAATAATCCGCGAGCAAGGTGCTTGATTTCTAAATTAAAATACTGAGCATATTGGCTCTGATTTGTAAATTTAGTTTTAAATAAAAAGTCGGTGGCCGCAACGGCAAATGGCTTTCATTATAATTCAAGCCACCAAATAACGAAAACTGAGCATTTGGGGAACGCACACATTAGATAGGCAGTGTGATTATCGTACTGTGAATCCCAAACTGCAATCACAACTAAACTCTTGAAATCGATAAATATAATCTTGTATACAAAATTTGTCAGTGTTATTAAAATTGCTGCAGTACTATCCAAACACAAAACTGCAAAATAAATAACCAGTAAGCTGTGCGGTCCGCCGGTGGCGTCAAATTTAAAGCCAATTTAATATTTAAACGAAACTGCGTACCAAACTGCACATACAATACGAAAATCATTTTCAACAACAGTCAGTGCTCAAATGCAACCAACCTCTCATCAAAATAATGGTCGTATGCTGCCAGAACACAATTCCCCAGACAATAACACCTCAACCGATACAATCACAACTATACACTTTCCGTATACAGAGAAATGCAAACAAATACATATTTAAAGTATCCATAAATTACTCTCTTGGCAAAATTGAAAAGAACAAGAAAAGACAAATATCTCGAAAAAACCCAAAATGAGTAAAATAATTGCAACAGCTGAAGTACATCATTCAAATAACTATGTTAGAAACGCAAAAATGAAAAGTAGATCATACTAGATCAGCCCAAGGTAACAGATAAAATTAAAAAAACTAGAAAACCAAAACGAAGAGAGTCACAAATCTCTTCCCATATTTACCCATTGTGTTAAAAAACCTCGCTATCCAAGAATATCAATTTAATTGAGAAGCAATGGCAAACAATTTGCAAAGTAAATGTAAAAGTTGTTTGTACTTACTAAATCTTGTCTTTATTTTTTGTTGATCTAGAACTTGCGGAAAGCAATAAGGATACTTCGATCTCAATGCCTGCAGCATACAACCACCGAAAAGAAAAACCGAGTGAGTTCAGTGCACACGGTGTCAGGGATACAATTACAAGAAAGCATATTGCAACGGACCTTACGCTTGTGTCAACTATAAAAGTGCATATAATACCACCAGATGTATTAAAGACCTCAAACGTATTCACCCAACAAATTATACCACAAAATAAAATCTCCATAAAAATCCAGTCAAGTCTAAGTTATACTTAACTTCACAGTCGAAACTGCTTCTTTCAATAAAGTCAAATAAAAAATATAGTCATATATTTGTGCAAATAACAAACGAGTCAATTTTTGTGAACTTATAAGATAAATTAAAATTTTTTACCAGTTAATTCAACAAATTGGCATACCTTGAATATGCTCACCACAGTCGTAAATAAAATTACATTATAATAGCAGCATTTTTAAGAATAGCCGCATGGAACGCAGATGAGTTCCTTAAAATAAATAGTGCTAACATTATTCTGATCTCCGAAGCCTGTAGTCTATATGGGGAACAGTTATTATTATTATAAAAAAAAAGTGCATTACAAATTGCCACATTTTAAAACAGCCCATAATCAGGCTACTTCCATTCAAGCTAATAAGTTGCTACAATTGTTAAAAATATCTGTAGTGTATTCTGCACGACACAAGATTTGTAACACTCAATTCTCTCGATTTATACAAACTCTTGGACTGGGATTATAATTCTAAATGCACTGAGGTTCAAAACTAATTACTTGGAAATGCAGGAAATAAGTGAAAATAACTATGGTTTTCTCTCATCTGAAAAAAGTCTTATGAGTTCATGCATTACAAATTGCATCTCACCCAACTACATCATATCACCATTTATGATCTTTCGCCAATCCACTCCCCTATCATTATAACAGTTAGCTCATTCTTAATTATAAAACAACCTAGTAGGATGCTACATAATAAATACACGAATTGGAATATGTAATTATACCAACCAAAAAAATTCAAAGATCAGAATAAAGAAATTTAAAAAAATTGGTAGCTTTAGAATAACCAATAAAAACCATGTAAGAAGCAACAAAATGTCCCATTTCTCAGTTGATACAATACCAACGTCCCGCTATAAATCAAAAAATTCATTGCAAATAAAAGAAGTGAAAGATCTATTTAACAACCAACTTGCCATATATTAAATAAAAGCAAATTCAACAAATTAACCAATAAATAAAAAATAATAACGTTCCGCGGACGCCGTGTGTCATTTTGACCCATACTCCTGTTTTGATCGTAAATATTTTTAAGGAATTTTAATAATTGACAGGATTGACGCCGTCTACAGTAGTTTTGGTTACTAACTACATCTTATGATACTTATTTTGTAATGCGCATTGCGCAGTAGGCTTCTGGAAGCGTAAAGTCGGTTGAGGGTCATTTTGATCCTGTTGTGTACTAAGTGTAGAGATGCTCCAAAACAAAAAAAATTATTGCCGCTTCTAATTACGAGAAAAATGTGCAGAGTTGAGCAAAAACAGTTTCTCACGTTGTTTTTCTTTTGCTTCTGCTTGTATATAATTTATACAGTGTACATACAGTGGTGAGCAGCAATGCTTTACTACATTCGATCGTTTCTACCTTCAAAACCACCTTTATAATGTTGCAAAATAAATATACTTTCTTACAGATACACTAAAGTATCTTATTTTATTGATTCTATTATATTTCAGAAGTACTCAGCTAAATTTTTAGCAAAAAATATTGAAAAATGACGGAGATATAATTTTTTCCGTAAAACACAAATTTAAAAAAAATTACCGGAATTTTTTTAAATATGTTAATAATTATGAAGGCATTTTTGTTTATATAAATCGACTTGTTAATGTTAGAAGTATACTTGAAAATTATTTTAAGTCGATTGGACACGGTCTTTTGAAATGGCGGACGATCAAAGTTTGCACAGGGTCAAATTAACCTACAGTATTCGTCGAGTATAAAAAAATAGGTGTGTACTTGGAGGGAAATTGGGAAATCGACATTTTCAGTCATATGTGCCCATACTAAAAATGGTCATACAATCTGGCGAGCAACTCAAGTCTACTAATTCGAGCCAAAAAAAGAAAATGGGCTAGAATTGATGAGAAAGCGCAAGTTTTTGCAGTCTTCATTATGAAAGTAAAAGTAAGGAAATAAAAGACTACCTGAACTCACCATTACAAAATGATTTTCTAATTTTATCTATATCGTCTTTAGAAAAAAAAAGTACTAACTACTGTAATACTATTGGCCCAAGATTATTATTAAAATTTGGAAAGCCACCAACGAAGTTCTATTATATGGTACTATAAGTTTTTTACCGACATTATTTATATTGTTGGAGAAAGTACTTCTTCAAAGAATACATAAAGATCATGACAAATCTATCCATTCGCACAACGAACAAAATAATCAAAACCTTTGATAAAGAATATATTGCTCAACATTATTTCTTGATATCATTCAGACTTTTGACAAGGTATAGCACAAGGGGCTTTTATTTAAAATTAAACTAATATTTTCCTACAAATACTACCTGCTTCTAAAATCTTACATGAACAACAGCCGCTTTTCTGTACGACATGGAACTGCAACATTCAAACGTCATAAAATCAACTCAGGTCTACTACAAGGGAGTGTGTTGGATCCTATTTTTTACATCCTCTACACTGATATACCAATAACGCAAGGAACGATGATTGAACATTCGCAGCTGACACTGACAACAGTGTTCTTCATTAAAAATTAATAAAATGGCGATACTACAAACAAACGAAGCCAAGTATCTCGGTATGCATTTAGACTCTGGACTAACTTGAAAAAAACACATACCAAAGAAGAGGAAATAAATGGATTTTAAATTAAGGCAAATGTATTGGTTGCTAAGCAGTAATGACATTTAATTTTGGGGCTGTTCAAGTCAACCAAATGTAACCATCATTTTTCAAAACAAAAACATTGAGTAATGTAGTTGACGCACCTTAGTTTGTAATCAAGCCAGTCTATACACAAAGATTTAAACATACCTTTCGTTAAAGAAGTCACTGAGCAACAAGCCGACGAACAGCAAAGTAAACTTGAAACGTGTAGAAACCAATTTGTCTAAACTCTACTGAAAGTGAGATACCCCAAAAGGTTAAAGAGAAAATAACCATGTTATGTGGTTCAAGCTGATTAAGACGAAATAAGTGGAAGTATTTTGAAGTTAAAAGTTTTAGCAATTAAATTGTTTTTTGATAAGTTATATAAAAATATAAATAAATTGATTACTTAATTGTTTTTAAAAAAATACAAAGCGTTTTTGTGACTAATTTTTCTGGACATATTAAGAAACTTTTTAATTTTATCTAAATCTTAATTGTCTTCAGAATTAGATGATTTTAATTAAGGCACCAACTGTTATAAATTACAAAATTTAGTACACAGTTTCTAAGCTTCTAACGATAATTTACTATAGCGAAGCAAAATGGCTTCCTTTACTTTCCAACGTTTGTACCATTAATCGTGAGTAATTTTCTTAATACATGCTTCCCTTAACAAATTTTCTTGTAAATAAACTTACAGTTAATTTGAATTATTTATCGAATTGTTCGTCCGAAAAAGACGCCGCCGTTATGAAACTTTTACGTTGCTTTGGCTGGAAACGATTTAAGCAACTCTAAAAAATTCAGTCTATGCGCGCAGCAATCGGTAAATAAGTAACAAGGCTAATAAATAAATTGCTATGTAATTGCTAGTGCTGGCCGTTGCATCATGCGTATCCACAGCATGCAATATTTATCCAGCCCGCTTTTCGATTTCTTTCGTCCCTAGCCCATAAAAAATTAAGGCGCCCGAAAATACAAACAGCCGCGTTATTTTGTGTTTCCGGCTTCTTGCTGTGCACATTATTGGTTCGGTTAATTCATCATGCAAACGCTAGCCATTATTAATTTAATATATTATTTGAAATTAAATGCAGCAGACACTGAGTACAATAAAATTGATGCTTTAATATGCACACAACATGTTTTAATAAAAGCTCGGGAGTTTATAAGACATTACAATTAAGAGTTCACGAAAAACCACCAGAAACTCCGTACATTTGAGACTAGGTTTTAGAGAACATAGCAGTTGAAGCTGATTTTACTAAAAAAATGAAGCTTATTTTCTTTAAATAGATTTGCCTATCGCTAAATCTCTCCCATCTGGAATATTGAGAATACACCCGTTATTCGCAAAAACCACAAAAATGACGAAGCTGACAACGCTGTTATTGTCAATAGTACACGATGTTGCTAAACAACTAATAAAACCACTTGAACGGCATGTGGTTTCAACAAGATGGAGTCACATGTCATATAACACGTAAAATACTCGCTTTACTTCAAAGCAAATACTCTGGTTGTGGTTGACCCACGTGGTCTTGCTATCCAACTCCATTAAACGTTTGTCTCTAGGATTATTTGAAGGAAAGGGTTTATGTCAACAAAAAAACCAAAAGAGAAAACCGAACGTGTCATTGCTGAAATAATCCCGCATTTATAGGAAAGCGTTATGAAAAACTAAAAGATTGGTCGCATGCCAGTAGAGCCGACATCATATTTTATACGCAACTGCCGAGCATGTGCTTTACATTGAAATAGCAATAAAATTCGAATTATTCTAATATTTTGTTTTATCTAAAAAAAACTTTCTGAAGTAACTGGTGCGAAATCCTCAGAACAACTCAAATTTCTGTAAATGTAATTTCAATAAAATAATTAACTGATCGAGCTATTCATTCCTGAAAAACATCTAATGAGCTGATGTACGCGGTGCACACGATTAGCTTTGTAATAATCCGGTTGTTAGAAATGTTTAAATGTTAAAGATAATTCTTAAAGACTTAAAGCAACTTGCAGTGCAAAGTAACAGCAATAACCAATTTGCATATTTATTTACCCTTCCTATGGCTTATTATTATTTAAGAGGCATAACATAATTTAGCATGATGTGCAGAAACCATTTAATTTTCTTAAGTGCTTGCAACACAAGATTTATTAATAAAAAAGCAGAATTTAATTTTAAATCGATGTTCTTAGTAATTAAAACGAAGCTTACGGTTGTTAATACCAATCTAAACGATTACACCTTCTGCACTAAACAAAATTAGTGGCAGTCATATCTATAAATTTCAATGTTAATGAATGCTGAGCAGCAATGCAATTTTCCTGCGCGACCAACGCTTGCAGGGGCATAAATTACGGATTAGTGTAATTAACATTCCACGACCTTTGGGTGACATCTTCCGACAAACTTCCCGCGACAGCAAGCTTACGGCCGCGCGGCCTCCGCGCCTGAAAAATGGTGGCTCCCACCGGTGTTGCCCAAGACGCCGCTTTCCTCCGCACCTAGCGCGAAATGCAAGGCCGCGGCGCAGCCCATGTGTAATTAAATCTTTTACAGCTAATATTATAAATTAACATGCATTTGCGCTTGTACAACATGCCAGCGTGACGCAACCGCGAAACCCAAGAATTTTATTTGACAATGATTAATCGCCGACGTACCAATGTTGCCGGCAATTGGAATTAAATCCTTCTAATTTGTTCCTCGAATAAATTACAATAATTTATGGCAGGGAGTGCTGCGCGGGCCGTGTCCATTTGCTGTTTATTGATTGTTTACTCGATTTGCAAATTTATAGCCGAGGTTCTCGGGCGTAGGGTTCAAGAACGATTATAAATTTCTTAATTATGCATACTTTCCATTTTCTGGTGTTTGGAAGCTGAAAATTATGTTAAATGTACAAACAAATTATTGTTTTTAGTATCTATAATAATTTTGAGTTTATTGTTATTTTTTTTAAGACACGAATAATCCGGAAGGGTATAATAAAGAATGTGAAATCGTACCCTTCCCTAAATGTAGCATATAATCAACAAGATAAGTGCTACGTCCAGATTTTGTACGGTCACCTAATTAATTAAGTTTCAGGACTTTCAAATAGAACTGCTGTAACAGTTAATTATTTTTAAAATCACATTGTAGGACCAAAAGTTTTTACATTAATAAGCTTACATATATGACAAGGAATGTGCGTAGTATGAAGAAAATCTTGAAGAATTATATATCAACAACGGCTACTAAATTAAGTGTCAGTTTTTATTATTTGATATCTTTTTAAAAAAGAAATAAAAGTGCTACTAACTATTTTACTTAATGGTTAGACAAAAGACTTTACTCTAAGAATTTATTCGTTATAATTTCAACATTACAAACCAATATAATTATCAAGTTAAATAAAAATAGCCATAAACAATAAACAAGAGCAAATATTTAGACTATGTGATATCATTCAATTATAGTAAAGATTTCAAGAGACTATAAGTAACAAAATAATTAAGCAGCTGAAGTGTTACAAGATGATGGCACTAGTTTTACTTTACGGCAATGAAGCGTGGTCTCTATGTAAACTACATACTTCCAAAATTCAATGCAGTTAAAACGAAATTTTTAAGATCAGTCATAGGTTGCACAAAACGTGATACAGAAATATATTTATATAATAAATTTATACGACAAAAATAAACATTTACACATAATACATAATAAGATGAAAACAACACGTGGAGAGAATAACTAAAGAACATCTAGAAAAGCTAAAAATACATAGGAATGCGACATAAAGGACGTCCGCAGCGAAGATGGAGTATTGACACAGAACAAGTCTAAATTGTGCTGATAATGTTAATTTTTAATTTTTATTATTTTACTAACTATTCGCCATGGGCTCCTATAGTATTTCAAAAATCGTCTATTTCTTTTTAATAGCTTTTATATCAATTCTTTAAAATACGCTACTTTAAGTACATTTTTATAACGTCTGTTTCTGGCAGTTTAGATCTATTTAATCCGACAATAATTTTGATATCACCGTTTCTCAACAGAGGTTTCATCAAGCATTATAGCATTTATTAACTTTCTACAGCGGAGCTTATAGAAAGTTAATGAGATTATCATCCTGTCTGCCTGTCTGTGTGCCTGGAGACACTATAACTTCCGTTCTATCCAACAGATTCACTTCAAACTTGGCATACACACATCTTAGGTCAGTACCTTTCATGAGATTGATCTATTAACGGC
Source organism: Sinelater perroti (assembly GCA_036346155.1). Classification (NCBI taxonomy): domain Eukaryota; kingdom Metazoa; phylum Arthropoda; class Insecta; order Coleoptera; family Elateridae; genus Sinelater; species Sinelater perroti. The sequence goes on from JARFIY010000024.1 coordinate 10,582,309, forward strand.
AACCGGAAGTGGGCGTTACGATTTCGAAAATTCATTATACTCACATATGTCATGCAGCATATCATTTGACAGCATTTTTGACGCTGATGATTATAGAGACATTAATCAACATCTTAATTCCTTTTAAAAGTTTTTATCCTAATTTCATCGCACCGCTGTAGAAAGTTTCCTTTACGGTATTACACCGTTCTTGTTTTTGATTTCTTATAATCCAGACGCTCAGTTTATAGTCTCCAAAGAAAATCTACAGTTTGGTTCACTTCACTAGAATTTAGTTGTTCTTAGGTTTGCCGCGTTTGAACGCTGCATGTGGAATAGACGTATTAAATGACTATTTCCTTAATTTTGATGAAACTTAGCTTGCCAAGTGTATTTTACAATACCTTACACAAGTTTTAATTTATTCTTACTTTAATTTTACTCATATTAAAATAGTGTGAAAAGGTGTAAGTTCAAAGCTTATAACTAGAGTCTACAATACTCAGAGCTGTTGCTTCTTAACAAAAATATCTTGATAACTGTGAAAAGGTGCTCAAATAAGATTTTTTCTTTCTTAATTTCTGCATGTTTTAGTACTAATATTTTAATGTAAAAGTTCTGACGAAATTAAATAAAAATTTAAAACTATATTTCACTGTCTCACCATAATTTATTTTTTGAAGTTGAGTTACACTTTTTATAAATTATTTTGTTGTTTTCTTTAGACTAATCTTCATTTTCAAATAAATAACTGACTTGTTAACTAAGCAAAAAATTAGCGTTTAATAGACGTGCTGTATATACAGCTGGTTTAAACCATTTATAGTTACTATTAAAAATAAAATTTTATTAGTGCAAAGAATAATACCGGTAGAAACAAACACGAGTTGAATCCTAGTCTCAAGCTCCTGACGAGTGGTCTACTCTAAGAATAATTGAGTTCCTGCCTTCACTTCCAACAAGCGGTAATAATGCGGTTGCTTAATTTGCAATGCTTTCCACATCGTCCTGTATTAGAGGGCGAACATATGGGGAAGCCTTAATCTCTTAGTTCCTAGGCTATACTTACACGCAAGGCACAGTCTCGCCATTATTACTAGTTTTTTTTTATATATTATAATGTATTGGCTGACTTATTAGTGTTAAGTTTGTTGACAACAAATAACTTTTGCAGAGTAAAAGAAAACCGAAGCTTTGAACAATATTTAAAAGATTACTTTACAACAATCCACAAAAAATTAGAAAATGCCTTAATTAAAGTACACTATAGGCCTACATCCATCAAAAACTAGCATTATTTAAACGAATATATGGCAGTATTAAGAGAATTACAGCAGATAAGAAAACCTGCCTCACTTTACAGTAGTGAAACGTGGACTACACAAAAAAATCTTTTCAAAATTTTTCAAGTAAAATAAAGTTCTTAAGGTCAGTCAAATGTTGTGCAAAGTTTGGTATGATAACAAATAAATTAATACGGCAAGAACTAAACATATAACCAGCAAATGACAAAATAAAACAAACAAACAGTTTTTGGAGACAATGGCCGAATAACGCCTACAAAAACTAAAAATACAATACAAATCTAAAGAAAAGTAAAATGTGGAATATCTACGGCTAATATGAAGTTTTGAGCTGGAATATGTCCAAAAACCTAAACCGTGCAATTAATGATGGTAATGATGATAATTCCAACCCTCCTTAATAAACAAACTATTCATCAAACCTTAGAATTTTATTTTTGGAGGAATAACCTAATCTAAAAACGCACACATTACTTCACGTTTGATTACGTTTCTAGATTAGTAGAATATATTTCTAATGCCAAGTTTAAAAAGTGCCATTTTATAATGCACACGTTAGCAATATACACTATTCGTATCTAATTACACGAACAGGTCAGTTGAAAATATTTCTGCGTAGAGAACTTTGCCAGACACAGTATATAAGTCTAGAAAAATCTTTATACATTTATCAGAAATCATAAATCAACCAAAAAATATCATCATAGTATGATTATTTTAGACGAAATAAATTTTCGAGTAATATAAAATAATTTGTACGCGAACTTCACTCGATATATACAATATAATTTATGATATGTAGTGTGCAATAAAAGATGAAAAGTTTAGACCGTTAGACTAGTAATAATTATATTTTGCAGACTTCTCGCTTATTTAATTTGGAATTACATTATTGACGGAATTGATTGATTATTAGCAATAACCTGTATATGTATGTATTTATGTAATTACTTTATGTCACAACATTATAAAGCAAAACTGAGTTATATTTGGCGCAGTTTATATTCAAATATTCAGGCTCCTAAACCATAAATTTTGAATAAGAAATATTTATAACATCTGGCCAAAAATACCATGTCTATAGACAGATTTGCATAAGTGTAGGCATTTATCGCGCAGTCTGCTTCAACAAAATAAGACATAAAAGTATTTTCTACAGAACGACTATTCCATTCAATATTTTTTTAGCAATAATTTAAGATTAGAAAGTGCATCACTCATGTTCTCAGAAGTATAATGACTAGCAGATGCTAATTTATTATTTTAAAATTAAATTCTAATTATCCTACCTGTTATTCAAGGAAGATATTACGTCAATGTTTGTACTCTCCTACTTTAAATTTTGGTTATTTTATAATTTTCCATAATCTAGAAATTTTGTTCTGGCGGCACCAAAAGCATTTCACAAATTAATTTGAAGTTGGTTTTCGACTAATCCTTAAAAATGCTTTTGTTTATCGCATTTTGTCAAGTTTGCCTTTTCGAAACACTTTTAGACTTACACATCTTTATGGGTTCCTTTCGTCAAATACAAAGCGATAGCAGTAACACCAAATTTTTTGTTGGCTTGTCTTATAAATAACTAAAAATATTGAAAACATGTCATACATGCGAAAATATTTATATTTATATTTCCTATAGTGTCGTTACCTACTGATTGCGTACTTCACTATTTAACATAATTAATAACACTTGAAAACAACCTTGGGCTTTAAACTCGTAAAATTGTTTGGTTTTATCTTCTGACGCTTAGAAATTAACTTACAAAGGCACTATGTAAAATGCGTGCTTTTTGGTTTGCTTATATTTTCAAAGCAAGAGTTAGTCGAAGCAGCCGTGGCGTATAAAAATCTTATATTATTAAATGTAGTTTAAGTCGTAATGCTTTTATATTTACATTGCAGTTGGTTTTCCTAGCATTTCCTTTAAATATAAAAAATTAACACAGTATTTTTTAGAGCTAAATTAGTCATAAGAAACCAAACTTCTATATGCTGTTTCTACGTTTTGTACAAAATAATGAAAAATAGATATAGATATATATTTTAATATAAAATATTAATATCTTACAGTATAAAGTTAATCAAATAGCAGATTGGTACTTCTATATGTCAAATATTAAAAAATATTGTTTTAGTGTTTCAATTTGAGTGTTTTGTCATATTAATGTGGCTTTTAGTATTCCTGTTTAGCTCATTAACAACTTTAAAGACAAAAGTACAGAAAAATATAACTAATTAAATAATTAATCCATTAATTAAAACAAACACAATAAAATAAATTTTCTAAGTATATAATTTTAGAGATTTGTTAACTTAAAATGGATAAATATAATTGGTAGCTACAAATTTAATGCAAAAAGGTTAGCTAGCAGTTATAAAAGAATATTTCTATTTATTGCAAAGGCAAATAAATCTTACGGTTTAGAAAATTCTCTGTTGCTCTCAAATAAAGGATTGGTAGTACATTTAAAGTTGGCAAATAGATAAATATAACTCCGCCATTGCCGGTCCCAAGCCCGGATAAGAAAGTGAGGAGGGGGAGGAGCATCAACCTCGTTAAAAAACCTGGGTTCAGCTGGCTCCGGCTGATAGCACCCAGTAAGGGCCTCTTCCTAGAGTTACAGGGTGAAAAACGGTCAACGGACTCATAATATACGAGTGCGGAAGAACCATCAGCGGGAAGATTGGTCTCGTGAATCCCGTAGAAGGTAGCCAATCTAAGGGAAGAAAACCCTGAGAATAAATTACCTGCTCACCCAGGTTGGGGGTTGGGGCAATGGGCCGGCACCCCATTACTTGTAAAAATCTTAAAACAAAGTAGAATGAAAAATTCGTTTAAAACAAACAATCTCCGGGTGGGAATCCACACTTCCGATTACGGAAGGAGCCCCGTAGGATATGGAGGGGGCAATTCTACATTTGTGAAGAGTTATGCCAAAAAGTTCAATATTAAGAAATCAGATGGAAGCCGAATACAACGAAAGAATTGGACAATGAATATAGGAACTTGGAATATACAAGGACTAGCAACAAAGACACAAGAAGTATTTGCGGAGATAGAAGAAATGGGAATGGACGTAATTTCTCTGACAGAAACAAAAAAGAAAGGAACGGGAGTAGAGGAAATAGGACAATACTTACATATGTGGAGTGGAACCCCAAAAAACAAAAGAGGGAAAAAGGGAGTTTCTATGGCTATTAAGAAGAAACATGGAAAACAAATAAAAAGTTGGGAAGCAGTAGACGAGAGGATTATCAAAGTGAACCTCGAGAGTTTTAGATATAGAATGACAATTTTAGGAATATATTCACCTAATGAAGACGATAGCCCCACGAACAAAGACCAATTCTATAGTAAGTTAGACGATATAATAAATGAATGTGGTACGCGACGAGAAGTTCTGTTACTGAGCTATTTCAACGTGTGAGTAGGATGCAAGACGAACGATAAAGTCGTAGGACAATTTGGTGATGCCAGAAGAAACAGTAATGGAGAAACGCTTATAGGTCTATGTGAAAGTAACAACCTAAAAATCCAAAATGGTTTTTATAAATACAAGAAAATTCATACATATACTTTTGAGGAACATGCACGACAACGAAGAACAATCATTGACTATGTTATAACTCGACAGTATTCTACCGGTAAAATCCAGGATGTTAGAGCTTACAGAGGCCCGACATGCGGAACGAATCACTATTTGGTGAAAGCCGAAATAGTGTTTTCACCCAAAGGGCAAAACAAGGTAGTAATACCAAAACAGACAGAGAAAATACAACAAGTCAGATACAACATACAAAGTCTACAATAAAGTAGCATACAATACATATATCAAAATAGATTGGATCAAAAACTTAACGAACATCTACAAGAATCAAACACAGAGATGTATGAACATTTAAGAGCAGGCCTACAGAAAGCCGCAAAGGAAGCCTTAGGAAAAGAGGTTAGAGAAAAACCAAGAAATTATTGGATAAACGAAGACCTAATGGAGGAAATACGCTACAAAAAAGAACTATATACAAAATGGCTAAATACTAAAGAAGATGAAGATAGAGATGCCTATAAGATCCAACAAACTAGAGTAAGACAATTGATAAAACTACAAAACAACAAACGTGGGAAAAAAGTGTAGCGAGATAGAAAGGTACATAGGAGGAAGAAGGACGACAGAGGTATGGAAATTCATAAGGAATGTAAAAGCTCCACATCGAGAAAAACAATAATACAAAATATTCCTGCCGAAGAATGGAAACAATACTATTTAGAGCTACTCACCGAGAAAAGACCTATATTCCAAGAAACTACGATGACAGAAGGAAGAACGATAGATATTAACTACATAGAAATACAAGAAGAACAAGTAATTAAAGCAATTAAAGAAATGAGAAATGGAAAGGCTCCGGTCCAGGAGGAATCCCGTTGAGTTGGTAAAAATGGAACACCGAAATTGTATAGGATGATAACAAAACTTATGAATAAATGCATAAATGAGGGAAATATACCAAATGAATGGAAAACAGGATATATATCTCCAATACACAAGAAAGGGAAAAGAGACATCTGCGACAACTACCGAGGAATAGCAGTTACAAGTACTTTTAGCAAAATATATGGACGAATTATTCGAGACTTAATTGAACAACAATATCAAGCCGAAGAAGCGGAAGAACAAAGCGGATTTAGGGCAGGCAGATCATGTTTGGATAACCTGTTCTGTCTAACACAAATTGTGCAGAAAAAACTAGCAACCGGCAGAGAACTGCATTTAGTATTTCTCGACATATCAAAAGCTTATGATAACGTACCCCTGAAAAAACTATGGGACGTAATGGAGAGCAGCAACATCAACAGTACATTAGTCAGGGCTGTGAAGAACCTATATGACAATCAAACAGCGAGAGTAAAGGTAGGAGCGGAACTGACAACAGAATTTAAAGTTACGAAAGGTCTAAGGCAGGGTTGCTGTATCTCACCGACGTTATTCAAGATATATATAGAAAAAGCACTCGAACAATGGAAAAGGAAAAGTATGGGAATGGGGATACCACTGGACGAGGACACTACATTATATACGTTGCAATTTGCCGACGACCAAATTATTATGGCACAAGAAATAGAAGACATTGAATACATGACAAGGAAAGCTATAGAAGAATATGATAAATGGGGGCTTAAAATTAATGTAAATAAATCAGCATATCTTAGTATAGGATATGAACAAGACGCTTTAACCTTAGAAACAGGCGAAACTATACCGTCATGTGAAGAATACAAATATTTGGGAGCAACAGTAGGAAAACAAGGATTATATAACACAGAGGTAAAAGAGGGAATAAAACAAGGCCGGAAAGTTATAGGTGCGCTAAATGGTATACTTTGGGATGCAAATATAAGCAAAAAGAATAAAAAAACAAATATACTCCGCTATGGTACAAAAGTACAAAGTACAAAAATCAACTGAAAGTAATGGAAATGGACTATTGGAGAAGATCAGCGAGAATATCCCGAAGAGATAGAGTCAGAAATACAAGAATACGTGAAATAATGGATACAGAAAGGGACATCTTGGAAGAAATTGAAAAAAGGCAACTCTTGTGGTACGGACATGTCGAAAGAATGGGTAACAAGAGGCTCCCGAAAAAAGCAATGCAGTGGCAACCAAGAGAAAGAAGAAAGAGGGGACGGCCAAGAAGAGGTTGGAATGAGGAAGTAGGAAGCCTGAAGCAAAAGTGGGATATCCAGCAAGGCGCTTGGATGAACAGAAAAGAATGGAAAAAATATTGAACTCCGGAAGACCCAGATAGAGGTTAAAATACGGAAAGAAGAAGAAGAAATAGATAAATACACAAGAAATATCGAAAAACGTCCGAATTGTTACTCATGATAGTAACTCTTTTGCATTATTTAATAAGTAATAAAGCTATGGCTACAATCAAAAGACTATTTGAAAAGACGACTTGTTGAGATGTAGAATTTCTGATCTTTTTTTATAATTACAACAAATATTTTCAAAAAGAGGTTTTCCTTTAAAATTCGTAACTTTCTAGAAATGAATTAGCAGCCAAAAAATTTTCTAAATTGTGACGATTTTAACATTTTATCTTAATCCTCAATTTTTTACATATTGCATTATAGAATTGTGTCAGTTAAATTATATTGTAGCAGCAGCACCCCCACATAAAAATCTATAAAACGACATATTTCTATTTTATTGACAAAGTCAAGTAATTTTTAATAATGGAAAACGAGTAAAATTGGGATTACAATTCTTTTGTTTTTAAATAACTAAAAAAACTTATTCGGAATATAACATTAGTAACATAAAAGTAAAAATTTTCTATTATTACCTACAAACAGGAATTATAAACGTAATTTTGCGTTTTGCTGCTTACAGTTTTATTACAGAATTAGTTTTTGTATATTTTCCTAACAAGCCTTTTCTATTTTATCTTATCATTGTGACATAAAACGTTTTTAAACTTCGGCTAACAAAATTTTTGAAATATTAAAAATTTCTGCAGAGAAAGGGTTGTGCAGATATAAAAAGTAGAGTAGTAAGAAAATAGTTGGTAAATATGACCTGAGAACTGAAAAACAATTTTTTAAAAAGAAACGAGTGGTTATTACAAGCATCTTTTTAAAACTCCCAAAAAGCACCTATATCACTGTAATCTTAACGATGCACCACGTAAAGCGATGCATAATCAAATCGACTACGTTAATATAAATCAAAGATACGGAAATGCCACTAAATTTGTTACAATCTATCTGAGTCTAGGCATTTTTACAAATTACAACCTTATTCTTATGGGAGTTGATTTTCGCCCACATAATTAAAATACTTCATTTAATAAGAGAATTAAATAAACTAACATATTTTGTATTTTGAAGGGAAATAGAAAACTGCCTTATATAATAATCTTGAGCACATTCTCAAAGAAAAAGACAAATTATTTTATTTCTTAATCTTAACGGAACTGAATATAAACTAGCCAACAAAAATAACCAGAACAATAAGGCAAGCTCAATCCAACTGGTTCTCAAATAAATTTGCAGAGATGAAGGAGACTGATAAGAGGCACAATAAATTTAATTTACATAAGAAAATTAATGAGGCCACAGGAATTTTGCATTTTACGCAATTAGTAATTCAGTAAACAGAAATAGGCATGTAATTTGGAATATAGAGTAAACGCTAATTTGGGAGAACGTGTACATAGACTATTTGATGAAGAATATTTAAAAGGTTTGTTAGTTATTATAATAATGTGTAAAGTAAAGAAAATCATCACAAATGCAAAAAAGAAACAAAAACTCCTAGATAAAATTCCAACGGAAATTATTAACGTCAAAGTGGTTGAATTATACTTATATTGCGTTTCCTAAAATAATAAGTGTTAGATAATGTAAAGATAAGCTTAATGAGCCAAGTCTTGCAAGTATTTCTGTAAGTTTTCATTAAAGAATGTATTCTAAAATTAAAAAATGTGCAAGTAATACTCAATTTGTTCTTCGAAAAGACTAGAAAGCTTTGTTCGGTATTCAGATTCTAGTTGATAAAGCAGGGCTACATTATATCACGTGCAGTTTCTAACTTATACCCCTACCGGATATATAAGGAAGCCCTCAAAGGTGTTAAGTGTACCATAAAAATGATAAAATAATAACAAACAAGTTTTGGTATGCAGATGACACTGCGTTTATATACGATTTAATTGGAATTAGAACTATTAAAATAAATTGTAGCAAAACATCAGAGGCACGGTCTTCAATTTAACATTAAGAGAACGAAGTACGTAAATATTGATGATAACACATTACAGAAATAAATTTTCTAAAAACAGTTCTAAACAACATTTAGAAACACATAATCGAAGTGAAACATAAAATCGAAAATTTCAACAGCTACAAAGATTATTATACAATCATAATCTTTTTAAAAATAAGTTCTCTAAACTTATAATCCAAACTAACTGACAAAGGAAAAATATGTAATAATGACGTGACGCCTTTATATTAGATATATTTGTATATTAACTCTTATATTACACGACTAATTTTAGATGCCTAAGTAACAGAAAAATATAGGAGGCTTCAAAATTGTTTTATATGAATTGGAAGGAAAAATATTGATTCTATACAAACACCCGTAAACTAAAAATTGGGGGTGTTATTGAAAATTTTAAAAGGAAACTTGCTAGTGATGGTGGTGACCACCGTATTCACCAGATGTACCAGATAGCAATATTCTCGTTGCGGGAAGCTCTACGAAAATCAGTAGGCGTCATCAAAATGCTCCATTATGCAGCATCGTAAAGATTGAAAACCTAGCTTAAAGACAAAATTTGTACAAAAAGATCTTTATATGGTAAGCAAACTATAAGTGTGACCTGAGAAGTCCTTCTTTTTATCAATTCTGGAGATATTAAAATGCCTCCAAAATAGTCCGCCGCCATTTCTGACAAACCGCGATTCTAATTCACTAGTTTGGACAGACTTAACAACGCTAATAATTTAGAACATAGTAAAAAATACTGATCTATTATGGTCATAACTGCCAGATGGAAATCAAGCGTCAATAATATAAAAACTCTCCGCGGAATCGAATGTGGAAGTGATCATAAACTCTTGCTAGCTGTCGGAATTTATATAAAACAAAAAAGATAGAAAAGAACTTTCTCCCGACAGCCTGAAAATATGGAACAATTCTAACAGAGACTGGAACAAAACTTAATTATCAGTTTGGATAACTTAAGCCAAACAAACCCAGAAGAAATGTGGTAAGGCCTCAAAACAACTTTATTAACTGATAAAGAACAAGTGTTACAACAGAACAAAAAACAAACAATGGATGTCAAACAAAACTTGGAGCGTGGTAAAAGAAAGTAAGACTCTCATATAAACAGCCATAAACACATAAGAACGAAGAATCGAATATAGGAGACAATCTAATACCAACGAAACTCAAGATCTCTTCTAACGCATCAAAGAAATCACCAGGGAATTTAAACCAAAAACATAAAAGGAGAAGACAAAAAAGTCGTTACTGAGATAGATGAGGAAGAGGAGATAAGGCAAAAATACTGTAAAAACTTAGACACAAACGAAGCAAACGACCAAGAATCAGCACACTTTTCTTCCATGATATACCAACAGAAGAAGTCGAGCAAGCTATCCATTATTTAAAAAACAATAAAAGCGCAGGTGAAGATAATATGAGTGCAGAAATGCTAAAGCAACTTACTGCAAAAGGTGTTGACCTCTTACGTAAGATTTGTAATAACATTTCGAAAACAGGGCAGTGGCCAAGAGACTGGAGTGTATCTACTTTTATTCCACTGCATGAAAAAGGGTCAACCGAAAAATGTAATAACACCTAAGTAAGGTTGTGCTCAGAATTCTACTAAATCGACTCAAAAACTTTTTAGAATGGCAGATTCCAGAAGAACAAGCTGGATTCGTAAGCGGGAAGAGCGTCAGGGAAAGGCAAGAGAGTTCGGAAAACCCACATATCTATGCTTTCTCTATTATAGTAAAGCGTTGATTGCGTAAATTGGGCACACCGCAACATCTTGTCATACTACGAAGACAATTATATAATCAAAATTGATAACAAGACCTCTAAACCCTTTAAAATACAACGCGGTGTACACCAAGGTTGTGTATTGTCGCCCTTGTTATTCAACATTTATAGAGAATACATGGTACGAAAATTTCTTGATGGTTGGAAGGAGGAAAAATAATCAATCTTCGCTATGCGGACCAGACTATACTTAGCGCAAAAGAGAAACAGGAGATGTCAGAGTTAATCGAAAGAGTTAAGTTTCGGCCTAAAACTCAATAGACAAAAAACACAACTTATAATAGCAGACCTCAAGTTTATCTAGGTCCCCATATAAATAATGAAATTTGAAAGTTGCTACATCATGAAGACACCAGAATGAGGACTAGTCAGACCACTTGTGTTTCCCATTGCCCTATACGGGCAGAAACATAGACCTTGAAGGCCACAGACATTAATCAGCTGGACGTCTTTGAGATGCGAGTCTGGCGAAGGCTCCTAAGGATGTCCTGGACAGCATATAGGGGCAATGTGTCCATATTAGGAAAACTGGAATATTAGAAAAGATTATCAAGTGCAGCAAAGCAACAAATTTTAAAATACTTTGGACACGCCACCTGAAGGAAGGACGAGAACCTGGATAAACCGGTTCCTCAAAACGCTGGATCGGCCAAGTTAAGGTATTCATCGGTACGCCTTTTCAAGAAAAAATTAGGCATGCCTCGGTCAGAGACAAATGAAGGGATATTGCCCAAACTGCAACTGAGTTACAACCATGAGGTCACCACTCTTCAACGTGAAGTATACGACTTAGAGACAGAGAGATTTTAATTACAAAACAAGTCGCTTTGGGAGTCTCGAAATAAAAATAAAATTGTCATTGGAAAACCTGATTGGACGTAGCTTATTCCACAAAATCAAAATGTGTCGTGCTCTGTTCAAAAATATTGCAGGTTCTGCCTTACAATCATTTTGAGGGCCCAAATTTTGTCGAATTTATTAATTATTAGTTGCCCCATATATAGTCAACAATTATTTTGTTTTATGAGACGGCAGTCGTTTCATTTGTACGGTTAGATTGGCTATACAAATTCAGGACATAAATAAAAACTTTGTGAATTGCTTTAAAAAAAGTTGTTTAATGAAGGGCTAATGTTGAAATAAACTTTCTAAACGCTAATTTTCCAGACATTATTAGTGCAGTAAAATTTTTTTGGATAATTCTCTTGCTACCCTTATTTTTATTAAACGAAAAAGTCGAAAATTATTTTTCTTAGCTAAAAAGTATAAGGACTTTTGTAAAGATCATCTGAATCAGCTATGTCCTTTAATAAAAATACATTTGTTGAATCTAATAACAATTTATCATGATGTTTGTTCACTTTTGTACTATCATTATGATTAGTTCTTTATTTATACGCAATTTCGGTAAAACAGAGCAGTTAATATAAACAGGTGCTCTATTTCTTTCAGGCCAGCAGAGCTTCGTAGATGAGCTTACACATATCGAACGACAAGAAGATGGGGGACGCCGCACCAAAAATCGGGATCGCCATCGCGTTCGCCAGGCGGAACATGTCGAAGGAATAAAATCGATAGGACAGAATGGACGCAAGGGACGCCAAACACCCAATTACGGCAATACTCACGACAGCAGTCCGGGAGAGAGCCGCAGCGGCCCGAGCGCACCGCCGCGACGGGCAGCACGCGCCCAATTACGCCGCCGTAATTACGCGGCCGGCGTAAATGAGCGCGAGCGGGCGACGCCGCGGCGCGCCATGTTGGCATGCGCGGCGGGGCGCGGGCGCGCTCGGCGCGCCCGGGCGCACGCCGAGACGCCGGCGCCTCTCCTTCTCCGTCCCGCGCGTCCGCGCCGGGCAGCGAGACGGAGGCTCGCGTCGGCCCACGTGAGCGCCGCGGCGCCGAAGACGCCAGCGCTGGCATTCGCCTTTCTCCCGTCGCCCACTCTGGTCCGCTCCAGGCCCACGCATGCCACCTTCCCAACACTTCCGCAATCGCTCACCGGCGGCTGCGGCGGCTCTCTGCACTCCAGCCAAATCCCCGATCTCTCCGCCGCTTTTAAGGCCCGCGCCATCGCCTCACGTGGCCAGCGCTGCGTCGCTTTCCTTCACACCGCCGTTCCCAGTAGCGAATAGGTGCCCAAGAAAACCGAGATGGTCCAGACGCGCCGCCACCTCCGGAGCCTGCCGCCTCGCCCGCATCCCGGCTCTCAAGGTAGGATCTCACCTTTCAGCTTTAAGCTCCGAGCGCCGCCCCGCGCCGCGCTTAATTGATGCGAACAAGTCGGGCGATGTTGGGCCAGGTCGCGCTCGGCGTCAGTCTCGCCTACTAATCACCGGCCTAACGACCAATCAGAGCGCGGCGTCGCGGCGCTTAATAAGCTCGGAATGTCTTCTCGCTTTCATTCCACGTTCCGCTTTCATTTACTCATCTTGCTCGTCCTGCCGGTCGCCTCGCGCTCGGCGAGCGCCGTATCGCTGAAGTCGGTGGTTTTGCCTGAAAAAATTGTTTTTTGAAATTCGGGATAACAATACGTTTATTTTTTACAGAGGAAAAATCGAAACTCAAAATTGTTTGCTTTTTTGATATTTCGTACACAAATAAAATCCAAAATTTTTGTTTTTGGCTCTTGTAATTTAATAAAGAAGTGTTTAAAGTTGTGAACGTTACAAATACTCCCCACTAGTTTATATTTTGTTTAACCATGAATAAATAACTAATTATTTTTTGTTTAACTGTCCCTACTAATACTAACATGTGTTTTTAATAGTTAGAAATTTATAAAAAATAGAACGAAGTAAATTCATTTGTTACTCTGCTTGTTAATCAGCTTGAAAAACATTTCTGATTATTTTAATCCCCGTACAACTAGAGACGTTACATTTATTCAATTGTTTATGGTGCTATTATAATAATAATAATAATTTTTTTAGATAACGATTTTTTCCTTAAAACATTTAACACTAGTTTTCAGAAATTTTAATATTCTTATACTATGTTATAGTTTTAAAGTGATCTAAATATTTACTATTTTTCTTCCAAACAATAAAGTTGAAGGGTACATTTCTGAAAAAACTTCTTTTGTTAAATTAGGATTTTCAGATTTTAACATTTTTGTTGTTAAACATTCTCAACTTTAACGCCAAAAAGAAGTTTAATTGTGCAATAATGCAAAATGAAACTTTAATTGTGGTTAGCTTAGGGTTCCCATAAATTAAAATTTAAACTGCTGATTGTTAGTAATTCCTCTTATTATTATTATTATTTTTATTTTCCACTCACATTTGCATAAATGTGGCGGTTGAGATATTTATTACATTGAATTTGCCAGAATAACTCAGTTTTTGTGTACTGCCAATGCCCCCAACGAGCCGAACATACAGCCAGCGGATTCTCTCGGCGCAGCAATCCTGCAGCGGCCTCAAAAACCGGCGTCGCCGCTCGGCCAGCGAAACACCTGAGCTGCAGCGCTTTTTATGCAGAAGATGTTTTATTAATGCCGTTTATGCATTATTGATGCCGCAGTCGGGCGATTAAAAATGCCGACAAATCTGCGGCTGGCGCGCAAAAAGCGCCCTGCGGCGGCGGGGCGGCTCGCGGCCCTTCGCAATTGCACGGGTGGTCGCTAACAATCCTCCGCGCTGCAGGACGGATAAATCTCGGCTCCGGCCGACAGTCCGGATAGCAGGCGAGCGCTATCTGCGCGATCTTTTCGAAAAAGGCAGAAACGGATCCTGTCGGCTTTACGTGAGCGTGACGTGCAAAGATTGCCGTTGTGCTGAGCTGCGATTTATTTATAATTTTTCGGAATAATCTTTTTGCACCTCAGTGGTCTGTAGAAGACGAACGAATAAAAGATGTTTTATCAATTTGCAGTACGCTTAAACAGGAGTTTCGATTTTAATATATTCTGTCAATGTTTCCTTTTATTCTACACCTAATATAATGTATTCATTAAAAGGACTCATTAAGTTATAAAAACACTATTTTTCCTTTTATTATAATTTTTAACAGTCCTTCTCTTCTCATTATGTTGCCTTTTATTATGTGACTCCAAATTTTCGAGTGTGTATTATAAGAAGTTTATATTATGTATGTTTCAGATGTATCCTAATAAGTTGTCATTTGTAAATCTTAGATTTCATAGAATTTTTTTTATAAAAACAAACAAAATCTCTATATACATTCAACACAAAATTATTTTTAACTTTAGATTTTTAAAATCGATTAAAGTTTTTTTTTTATAATTGAAAGAAAATGTTGAAACACATAGATACACTTTCATTAAAAGTAGGCCTTTGTACTAACTAATTTTTTATATAAAATAGACAAACTATATTTAGGCAGTGATAAAGTATAATATTTTAGATTTTGTGATAAGTAGTACCGGAGATAAAAAATATATTAGTGTTTAAAATACTCACCCTTATTATTATTTTTTAAAAATTGTAATGAATCCAAAATCGAATCAAAATGTAAAGGACAAAATTATTTAGAATACTAAAAACACACTGATGAATAAAGTGTTTAATTAATCCTTTTTTAAGTATTTTGATTAAAGTTTAGTTCAAAATAATCATAAACGGCAACACAAAAATTTTATTCAAAAACAGTTTCAGGAAAGAATACAATGGAGTGAGACGAATTTGAAATTATTTTAATTTTTAATTTATAATTTGTTTATAGATAAATGAGAAGGAAAACCAAGTCTTCCTGACCAATAAGTTTATTTAGACTGCCGTTAGTGGTTCATATTTGATCTAAAATGTTTTCATTTTGTTGCTCTAAAAGTTTTTTACTTAAATTTCCCGATTTTTGTTAAAAATTCATATCTAATAATTTGTAGTTTTACTTAAAAGGCACATTTAAAAAATTAGCAAAATAAACGTCTTTATTATTTTATACTTGTTCAAGATTGGTTTAAATTTTGTGTGTTAAACGTATGCACAAGAATAATAATTTGATAAAATCATTTAGTTGCATTTAATTTACCTACTGAGTAAAACATTTGTAAAAAAATTGTTTGTTTAAGTAAACAGAAGTACGAACTGAGTAAAAAGTCTCTAGACTTTTAATTGCATTTAAAATAAATTACATGATTTAAGTAAAGCCACTATTAGATTGCATTACACAATAATGAAATTATTTATATTATTTCTACTACATTGTTAATATAAAACACTCCGAGTTTTTCATTCATTAAAGTATCGAGAGGCTTTTCAATTTATAAGACTTAAATTTTGCTTAAAAATGTGTATTGTTTTTTACTATATCAATAACAAACATAAGGCTAGCTAATTTATAAGTAAATACTTTAACTTCACAAACAGACAAAAAAACATTTAAAGTTACATGAAATTGCATTATTTTTTAAGCTTTTGAAAAAAATTAAAACATTTTAAAAGTAGAAGTTTAAAATAAGGTCTGAAAACTCTGTTCAATAAATCGTTTCATAAATATTTATCAAATTTAGGGTAAATAAAAGCGATAATCCAACAGAATACTTTCAAGTTCTTGTGTTCAATTGCTTTTAGCTTTTAACAAATATTAAAGGAAAGTTTCATTCAATTTTTAAATTTTGTATACTAAACTAACAACTATATAAAATACGTTATTTTTAACTAAATTACACCACAATCCATTGCAGAAGTTTCCTGCACACGTTAACTACCACATGAATTGCCGTTGGCCCAAGCAAATACATGCTTTCTGCCCCGCCTTCATATAATCATATGCTTTTTGCTAAGCCACCCGTGTTATTCCTTACTCCATCTTCAATAATCACCAAGATAACAAAAAAATTATTTGTGCTGTTCCGTGCTCACCGTTTTTATTGTTATGAATCAATTTGATCATTTGAGTACGTCAAAAAGATTTTAAAAATACTGACTGAGATGGAGCTATTAGAAAAACGAAAGCAGTCAAATTCTTTACATATAAAAATTTAATCTTTTTTAAAACAGTTACGGGTACATTAACACATACTCTTTCTAGTGTACTCTATCAGAACAATTTGTAGACACCTGCAAGAAATAAATTACAAATATACATAATTTATTGGCAATAGCAATATACAGTGCTGAGAATTTAAATAGTTGCAAGTTCTTTTAATTTGCAATCTCAAATACAAAAGATGTCATTAGAAATGGCGCACGGGTGTCATAGTGTAGCACAATTAGTCAAATCGGTCGCCTTACAAAATAACTTGATACTACAGTCAACGAAATAAAAAAGGTTCTAGGGCTAGTGATTTTAATACCTTTGCAACAATCTAAAAGCAACATAAAAGGCAAATTCCAAATCTTTTTAATTTATTAAAAGGGAATTTTTAAAATTTTAAGCTACCTAAACGTTATATAGCAACAAATGAAACAATGTCCCCCCCTTCAAAGAATGATTAGGTTTTCAAAATCTTTCTGCCGAAAGACATAAGCGTAAAACATAATCCTATATAGATAAAGTGGTAGAAATGTATCAACGAGACCAAAAAAGTCGATTCCAGGAAGCTTTGCTATAACAAATCAGTACTGCGACTCTAAAAGTACTTGATTGTAGAAGAGTGCACAAGCAAAAAGCAAAATAATAATTGTTATTATACATATCATGTGCAACAATTATTATACTTCAATCAATTTGAGTGACAATTTATTTAGTTGTGCTAAATGAAATCGTAACAGTCTTCGAAGATAGTTACTAGCACCAAAATGTAAAAAAATAATTCTCTAAATACCATTTTAAATGGCAGAAAGATATATAAAAGCCGAGGAAGCACATGCACCTCATTTTGTTTTAGGTTACAGCTTTGATAAAACTGGAATTGATCTGTCACCTCAATTTACGCTGAACCCGTCCAGTAAATTAGATTATCGTAAAATAGGTAGAGAACTACCGTGGTTAAAGCTTTTGCTAATTTCTGAAAAATACTATTGAAAGTCCCACAACATATTAAGAAGGGGGCAGCAGCAACCCATCAAACCATAAATTGTAAAAAGCAGCGAAATTAATCAAATAGGAAAAAAATGCCGTACTTGTTAGGCAAGCCAAAGAAACAAATTTTAAAAAATGCAGAAAGAGAAAATAAAACTAATAAGCATTTGTGTTAATTGTACTTTTTTAGTACTTTTGAGATACCAATTAAATGTTTTTTAAGTTAAAAGTCATATTTATATAAACAGAACCAATTCTTGTTATGTCAAAACTCAAAGCTACCTCTAGCATGGATTACTGCCAACCCTTGCGCCCTTAGAGAGCTTAAAAACATATATAACAAATAGCAACTAACAAAAGTATAAAGTAAACTTTTCTTTTACAACAACCAAATTAAAAAAATGGATAAAATATTTTGTGACTAATCCTTGTTGTTATGCAACTATTTGGCAGCAATATTTTCGAATCTTTCCAGTCAAACAATTTTAATTCAAAATAATAAAGATTCAATTTAACTCTTTAACATATTGATGAACAGCGTTATAAAAAGATGTATACAACATACAAAAAAAACATAGTTGGTACAGAAATCTAGCACCGATATAGCTACAAGCATTTATTTACATAATAACAGACTCTCAACAAAAATTACAAGAAGCGGTAAACGTGTTGACATAACAAATAACAGCGAAAGGGTTAGAGATAAATAATGTAAAAGTAAGATAATTAGAATAACAAAGAACTAGAATTCGCTGCAAGAAAGCAGTACTAGAAGTAATAGAAAAGTATGAATACTTGGGTACAATCATCTCAAGTAACAGACGACGCGGAAATCAGTAACCAACCCCTATTACCAAATGAACAACACCATAGTAAGAAAAAGAGAAATTCAAAATAAAACGGAATTTTAGATAAGTATATAATGCAGTATATGCACTTATACCCTGACATGGAGCAGAAAGCTGGACTATGGTGGAGAAACACGAAACCCGCATACAGCGGCAGAAATAAAATTTAAAAAAAATGGCCAACAAAACAAAAAGAGATAGAGTAAGAAACACCAGAATGAGAGAGGAAGTGGAGCAAATATCCCTGAATGGAAGAATAGAGAACAGGCAGTTGAGTTGGTACGGATGGATATGTGCTTAGAGTAGATGCAGAAAGAATTCACAAACAAGTACTCGAAGCAAAACCAAAGGGAACAAGGTGAGAAGGCAGGCCTAAAATAAATTGGTTAGAAAGAATAAATAGAATGGCAAGATAAAGGCGAATACAGGAAGGAGAAATGAATAGGCTGGCTCGGGATCGAAAAGACTGGACGAAGTGGATCGCGACAACCAGCCCGCCGCTTTAGAGAACAAGGGCATATGATAAAGAAGAAGAAGAATTAATTCTTAGATTTATAAACGTTAAGCTTAAAATTCACAGTTAGATAAAAGTCTCTCAAGAAAGTTTTAGCCAAGTGTAATAAATTATCGTAATCAATTTGCATCCTCTATAAATACAAAATAACGTAATTTCAAATTTAATTGTATGCGTTATGAAGGGTAGTTTGTAGCCAAAATGTCTGTGCTTACAAAAACTGCAAATACTGTATTATATTTTTGTATACCTTTCTTTGACATTTAAGTTTATGATAGATTTTAAATATTTATTAAATATAAAAGCCGTCTTGTTGAGGGTTTGGTCGTATAGGCATATTAATTCGTTCGCATTTTATATGCTCCAAATATTTTCTAATACAACAACTTTTGGATATGACATTATTTTTCTTTATTGTTGTAGAAAAGACCAACATTTGTTTTGCATTAAAAGGATAACTAGAAAGGCATCCAAAAACGCCATTTATATTTACCACGAAAATTGTTTATTTGCTTTAAATTAGAAAATTAATGAGAAGAACTTTTTATAAACAATTAAGACTCTAATCCATACCTAAAAGCATATAACTGTCTTTAAATTCCCATTAAAGTTTTATTTTCTCAAATTATTATTGACGCTGCTTTCAAAATGTATTAGTATTTACTCGACGTTAAGGAATATAATTTTTAGTCAATACTTCTCCAAGTTGTTCTTCTTTAAAGTTTAATTTAACAACGATGAACAGTAGCAAACAATTATTTACTAGAATTCCGAAAATTAGTACCTCGCCCATTCACTATTGTTAAATTGGTTTCAAATTATGCAGAAATAATATTAGGAACAAAAGACCAAAATAGTTTTATTTTCAAATTATTTTAATTTATTAAAAATATAAATTTTTTATTCGGGAAGCTAAATGCGAAAGCCTAAGTGTATTTCGTCCAATAGTTTTAGATTTGATCTAAATTTGGTTTAAAGTGCCTAACGCCTCTTTATATTGTTGAAATAACAGTCTTTTATACTCAAATTTCTGATTTTTTGTTAATAATAGTAATAGCTAATAAAATGCAATTATAATACATAAAAGTCTAGTTCAGTAATTAATCAAAATGCCTTTAAGTTTATAGGTCTAAGTATCAAATATGTGGATTTTTATAAAATCTTAATCTAAGTCAATACTAATTAAATAATTGTCCTCAATATTTGACTTCGGTAACAAATTTTAGTATCGGTAACATATATAAGGTTAGCTAAATTTATGAATAAACATTGTCATCTTTAAAATACACCAAAGAAATCAAAGTTACTTAAAGCTTGTTATCTGATTGTCTTCTTTAACTTAAAAAAATTAAAACATTCTTGGGGCAGAAATTAAAAACAGCAACTGTATTTGGTATAACATTAAAAACTCTTCTAAAAAAAATTTGATATAAAGACTTGTTAATTTTAGAGCAAATAAAAATACTAGTCCAACGGAATGATTCTAAGTGTTTGTTCCTAAATTTATTTTCGGCTTCTCTGTCTCTATTAAAGTTTTTATTGCGGTAAATTTTATTTAAAATTTTATACGGACAAAAATAGCAACTGTATAAAATAGATTGGTTTCTCAATAGCAAAATATGAAATAGTAAAAATGTCTTTGTTTTATTTTTAACTATAGAAGTTTCTTTAAAATGTTAACCATCCAATGAGCATTTACCTATGTGCTATATGCACGTTTTCTTACTACGACATCCATATTATTCCTTACTCATTCTTTAGTAATCATCATGACATCAAACAAATTGTTTATGCCGTTCCGTGCTCACCATATTTATCATTATAATAGACCAACTTAATTATTTGAGTACGTCAAAAAAGTTCTAAAGATATTTACTCAGACAAAGAAAGGCAACTTCTTTACCTATGAAATTATGAACTTTCTTAGAACAGTTACGGATAGGATAACACATCAACTTTGTAGTGTAGCCTACTATACTAAATGAAAACGATTTGTAAGAACTTCTTTGGTATCATATTACAAAAACAGATTGAAAATACGTATTATTGATTGGGAATAACAGTATTTTTGTACCAAGGATACAAAAGGGCAGATATAAAATTGCAAACTGTTTAATTTCTTTTAAGTAATTTAAAAATGACGCACAGACTTTACAATGCAAGAAGATTAGTCGAAACAGTCGTCTTAGTAAATAAGTTGGTACAACAGACAACAAAAACATATAAAATCATAGAAAATACATACATCTCAATTTATTTTAGGTTGTAGCTTTGGCAGAAGTGGAATTAACCTGTCATATTAATGTTTGCTATACCCGAAAGTCAATTAGATTACCATGAGTTATAGATAGAGAATTAATATTGAGAATTGCTATAGTCAACGCTTTTACTAATTTACTATAGTTAATTTCTAAGAAAAACTATAGCAAGTCCCACAGGATATCACGAAGCAACTCATAAAAACTATAACTTGGCGACTTAACTAGAATAATAATAATAGAAACAGAATTAAATAAACTTTCTGACAATAACTAAATTAAACAATTAAACAAAACATTTTGTAAATAATTCTTATCTATTTGGTAACAAAACATGATATTTTATTTTTCAAATCAAAAAATTGTAATTTAAAAAATAAAAGAGCTTGATTTAGTCTAAATTTCAAGATTTAACCGACTTTCTACTTAAGAGTATATAACAGTAAATTAGTTCTACGTACATTTTTGGAGCTACTACTGTTAATTACGCTTCTGAATTTGAAACTAAGGTATGAAATACTAAGAAACAATTATTCTTGTTCCAATATGGTTTAATTTTTGAGTTTGCTAATAATTTTGTTAAAAAGTTTCTTTTATAATTTAAGAAACATAGGCATAAGTTTAAACAGATACATTTAGACTTTTCAGTTTTTAGATTTATTAAAGTAGTTGTTAGGTTTTTAGAAGCAGTGAATTCTCGTTCTATTCCAAACTGTAGTAGTATCAACTAATAGACAATTATATGTTTATAAACTGCAAGAAAGAATTATCAAGAAGATTATTTGTATTGAAGATTTTTATAAATATAAGTTGTTTTGGATTCCAAAGCTGTAATTAAGATCTATACCAAGAAATTTTGTTCTAAGTCGGATGTAGAAACAATAGCAAACTTAATTTTGTAATTAATTTTTAGTTTCTTAAGCGTTCAGCTTACCATTAGCAAAAATGTCAGTTAAAAAGATAAAAGTCCCTTAAGAATGTTTTGGATAGAGACACTTTGTTTTGTGTGGATAAAACGTGATAGTAATCCAGCAGAACCCTTTAAGATACTGTTTATGGTGTAACAAAAGAAGAAAAACTTATGGATGGATTAGGATTAAAAACGTAAACGTTATTTCATTTGCTTTTTATTTCTTTTTCACTTAGCTAAGTGTAATAAATCAATTTGCATCTTATATACGTACAACATAACAAAGAGACCTCTCTCAATATTTTGTAGATCAAATGCCTGTGCATACAAAAATTGTGCATGCTGCTCTTTCTGTGTAAATTTCTTTTACATTTAAATGTTCATAAAATATAAAAACCGCCTTGTTGAGATTTTTGATCGTATACGAGTATTAAATCGATTTATTTTATATATTTCAAATACTTTCTAATAAGTTAGAGCTTTAACTAAACTTTCTTATTTGAAATCTTTAGATAGGCCTATATTCTTCTTAAATTTTGTAGAACTAAATTCATGTTGGCTAAAAGAATAATCAAAAAGGCAATCATAATTATTATAAAAATGATTGCTTTGAATTTGAAAATTAAAGAAACTTTCTATGAACAACACTTAAAAGAAAAGAAAATAATAAAATCCATAACTAAGCAACATATAATAGTCTTTGAAATACCTATTATTGTTATTAACTCTAAAGTTTTATTTTCTAAAAATTGTGTTGAAGGTTTTCTTCTACTTAAAATGAAAAAATAAAACAAAAATTGTCTAAAATAATAGGCGCCCATTAATACCTAAAATGTTTTCAAGACTTTTCTAAGGGTTCTAATTAAAAATTTAGTTTTAATTAATCTTAAACAGTAACACAAGAATTATTTACAAACATTTTTAAGCTAAGCACCTACGCATTCATAAGCTTTTGTAATCAATTGGTTTATTCTGACTGGTGTCAGAATTTTATATTTGATCTAAATTTGGTTTCAAATACAAGGAGCAGTAACATTGAGACCTTCTTAATATTGTTGACATAAAAGTTTTCTTTTTACTTAAAAATCTAGATTTTTTCTAATAATACCTATAGCTAATAAAGGGTTAGTTATATGTAAAAAACATATCAAAGAAAAGCAGCAAAATAAACGTGTTTAAAAATGGACTACCCTCCAAGGTTCGTTTAAAATTTGTATTCGCACAGGTTTGTACAATTAAGATTTGCCCAAATGTTTTTAAACAATTTGATAAGTAAATATAATTAATTGAATTAATTTATCTACCTAACAAGCAAAAATACTTTAAACAAGATTATTATTTCAATGTAAAGAGAAGTAACTAGTCAGTAAAATACCTTTAGACTTCTAATTACAGTTATTTAAATTGATTAAATTATATTTTAAAAATGTTTTTTTAAACAAATTGCATTACAATAACGCACTTATGTATTTTATTTCTATTAACGAAATTTTGTAATATAAAAACATATCGAATCTATTTCAATGACTAATATTGCTTTTAAAAATTTGCGTCTTTATTAAATCTCTATTTAAATTTATTACTAATAAATAAATATCAATACTTGATGTCAGTAACTAATAGTAATATCAGTAAGGTTAGCTAAATTTAGGAATAATTGTTTTCAACTTTAAAATATAAAAAAGTCAAAATTACTTTAAGATTACTGTCTAATTTCCTTTGCTAAGAAAAGCTAAAACAATTTTGCTGCAGAATTAAAAATAGCAACCTTTTTTGATGTACCTCTTTTGTTAGAAAAAATCGTTATATAAATATTTGTAGATTTTAAAGTAAATAAAATTATAGTCTAGCAGAACATTAAGTGCTTTGTGGCTAAATTTGTTTTAGTCTTCTCTATTTCTATTAAAGTTTTTTCATTGAAGTTCTATATTTTATACACCAAAAACAGAAACGGTATAAAATAAGTTGGTATCCCAATAGAAGAACGTGAAATAGTAAAATATTTTTTAGTATTATTTTTAACTACAAAAGTTTCCCTAATACTATCAAATGGGCCGCTATTTACCTGTTTGTATCTTTTATAATCATCATTATAACAAATTATTTGTGCTGTTGTGTATTTATTATTAGAAATCAACCTAGATATTTGAGTACGCCAAAAAAGTTCTAAAAATACCGACTCAAAGAGAGCTCGAAGAAACTTCTATAAACTTATGGCGCCAAGGAATGTGTTAGTACAACAATTATGTGGTGAATCCTTCTATACTAAATGAAAACGATTTGTAAGAACTTCTATGGAACTATGTTACAAAAATAAATTGAAAATATATATTACTTACTGGAAAAGTTTAAGCTACCTGAACTTTTTTTCGTAGAAGGTTAAGTTTTTAACATCATCTGTCCGCCAGAAGACTATGTAAATGAATTTTCGAAAAGGCCCCGTATACATAATTCGTAGAAATTTATCCAAGAAAACAAAAAGAGTAAATTAGGAAAAACTCCGTTACAACAAATGCAATACTGCGAATTGATAAGAAATACCTAAATGGTGAATGGGTTCTTGTATGCGACAATTATTATATTTTAGTGAATTTAAATAAAAATTTATCAAAAAATAAAATTAACCAGAAAAGCACTTAAACCTAACGGTTTTCCAAAAATTCTACCTGCCCCAAAATAGCAAAGGAGCGAATTATTCTCTAAATATCACGCTAACTGGTAAAAAATCAAAGAAAATACATACACCTCAATTTACTTTAAGTTGTAGCTCGGTGAAAGTTGAATTAATTTGTTCGGTTAATTTTCACTGTATCCGTCCGTAAACCTTAATGTAATTAGTATTGACAAGTGCCATAGTTAACGCCTTTACTAATTTACTATTGTTCATTTCCAAGAGAAACTATAAAAGGTCCCACAGAATATCAGAAAGCAGCTGATAAGAGCCACAACTTGGAAAACAACAGTGACATTAATCATACAGAAAGAAAAATACAAAATCAATGTTTATCTTGTTACGCAAGCAATAGAAATATTTGTTAATATATTTTTATAATTATTTTTTGTACGTTGATTTTATTTTCCACAACTTTTACTAGTTAATTCAACGCTTCAAATAATATCTTTTAATTTACAGGAAAATATAAATGCCAGTTGGACATTTTTTAAGTTAAAAGTCACATTTACATAAATACAAAAAATCTTATGTCAGATGCTTAAAGCTATTTATAACACAGATTACTGGCAGCCCATGTGGCCTTACAGAAACTGAAAGCGCACTATAATGGATAGCAACAAACGAAGGTGTTAAATAAACCTTCCTTTTACAACAACCAAATTAAACAATTATACAGAACATTTTGTGTATCATCCTTTTTTTACGCATTTATTTGGCAGCAAAGCAAATATTTTCGATTTTTGCTAATTAAGACATTCTAAGCAAAATAATAAAGGGGATTGGTTTAGTTTAAATTTTTTTAACTAACATCCAAATGCAAACTTGGGATTACGTAGTAACTTAAGTCACCTACGCATATTTTGGAACTGTGACTGTTAATCACGCATATATGTGTTTTAAATTAAAATATAAAGTACTAAGAAAGGTTTTTTTTTATATAGAAAACTGTTTAAAATGGAAATCAATCCAAATTTTGTCTTGATGTAGTTCTATAACAGTTTTATTAAAAAAGTTTGCTTCGAATTTAATAAACATGGGTAAGTTTAATCAAATACGTTTAGACTTTCTTAAGTTATTTAAGCTTTCTGTTAGATCTCAAAAAGAATAAACACAAGCAACAATTAATTTTTTTGTGAACTGTGGTGCTATCGACTAGTAGACCTGTCCGCTAACTGCTAAAAATTATTTATGTTAGCAAAAAAATTATTTTAATTGACAGCTTCTATAAGTTGTTCTAAATTTCTTAATTAAGATCCATATTGAGAAGCTTTGTTGTAAGTTAGATACAGAAACAATAGCCGTTAAGCTTTACAAAACTGCAATTAGAAAAGTAAAAGCCCCCAACAAAGTTTTGACCAGAAACACTGTGTTTTAGAAGAGGCACGTAGCAGTAATCTAGTGGAATCATTCATTGAACTGTTTGCAGCGGAAGACAGGAAGAACTTACGGAGATGAGGATTTGAAGCAAAACCAGCCTCTAATGTTCTGGTATGGGCTTTTAAACTTCGCTTCACATTCCTATTTGAATTGTTTTGAAAATAACCCTACCATTGTCATCGGGAAGGAAAGAACTGGCTTTATTAACTTTTGGGACAGTCCGCAATCTCTTAAACGTCGCACGAAGCAGGCCGCCGCTACAAGCCAGCGATTCGATCTGCTGACAAGCCATTTGCATACATCGTACACACGAACAACGCGTGTTAACTTCGTCCTGTAATTACGGCGCAGTTAGCTGCGAGCATCATTAACCTACACTCCGAACAGCTGCACCTTGCGGTTCACATGCAAATTTGCGAATTATTGCGCGCTGCCCCGGGCGCCGTTTGCCGCACATGGCCTTCGGTCGCTAATTGAATGTTCGAGTAAGTCCTGCCGAAAAGCTGACAGGGAAAAAGGACAACGGCCGACCCACATGAGCGATAATCCTGTTATATCCTGAGTTGCAACAAAAAATTTCAAATCATTTCGATATCATCATTGCGAAATTATAGCCCTCTTGTGACTTATTACCATTGTAAAAAATTAATAAAATTTTATCCTATTACACAATTAGCAATAATAATAAAACAAAAGCAGAATTTATTTTTCAAGTTCAAAGTTTTCTATAAGGGGGATTTTTTAAATCCTGTTTTTGCATTTAGGTTAAATTATTTAATTTAAGACAGAGGTAAAATATTATTGTCATCTACTTATTGGGTAGGCCCCGAGCCCTCCTATTGTCAGCCAGCTTCCTGTGCGATATATTGTTTATAACAACCATTAATTCCGATTTGACACGAGCCCGCGCATAAATCAATCCGAAAAAGCGGTCTTCGTAGCCGGACATAAATTGCACCGCTATCGTAGGAAGCTGATAACAAATTCATAAATCTCGCCCCGTGCACGAATCAAAATAAATTAGAGCGCGGTTAGTTGGCAATAAATTTTTATTCTCGGCCACAGGTTCATGCGCCATTTCGGCCCAATAAAGCGATCAAGCGCGGCCATATATTAATTAGCCACCGCCATAAAAGAGCCGAATTTATTGTAACAATCAGACGCAAACGCCGGGCTTTTCCGGTTTTGACAAGTTTACGGCGCGTTTATGGGTTTGTTTAGAATTTAATGCTTTCTCTTATATAAACATTATGGGTTGTTTGCCCAAATTATGCCGATTTGCGTTTTGTTTATTGGAGCAGAAGGCAGTAAAAATAAAAAGTTCTTACCGCCCAAAACAAAATGCGCGCACTACGCCACTTCACTGTCGGCCATTTCAATTTCGCTCACCCCCACATTCACTGCAACGATCAAATTTCTTGATATCAGGCGATAATTAGTTATCGGCGAAGATAAGTGAAGCCATCAGGGCTTGGAAGAGCTGGTGTAGTGACAGCCTTCAAGGTAACTGAGCCTGCATCCTATCGGAAATGATAACCCTTCCGGGGCTGGCCTAAGGGTTGGTGGGGGCCTCATTACCCTTTTCGAAATTAAAGCTTCAAGGTTGACCAGGAACGCATCTGCATACGGAATAAATTACGGCGTGCTCAACCGACCTCGGCGCATATGCATGATAATGCCGCGACCCAACCCCCAGAAAGTATAATTTACCCTGCTATAGAATCTTCGCGACCCTTTTAACATACGGCAAAAAATATGATATAAACCATGCTCTAGTGGAAAAGAAAAATGCGTTTTATTATTAGCCAAACAAAAGGAGGTTTGTGTGTGTATGTATAAGAGATTTGTGACCCAAAGAGGTACCGCACCCCGCCCTTAAGGGTGCGGGCACGCACAATATTCGCCGGATTTGTACCTTGCGTCGACTTAACCGTTGCGGCCTTCGTTATTAACAATTGCGGAGCATGTGTTGCGTACTCAGACAAAAAGCACATAACCCTTGTCGTACAAAAAACAAACACTGCACGTACACATTACCCTTATGTAAATTACTTCGATATAAAAAAGAACAAAATTATGTATTTACATAAACATATTGCTATTTATAATATATATGATAACAACTTCTATTTAAAAGCGATTGTTGTATGAAAATCATTACTTTCATTACAAAATACAAAAAAATAAGTTTTGAAGTATTTACATACCAAAATTTACAATAATAAGAATAAAAATGTCACTTTAATTAATTCTACTTAACAAAACATTTTAAAAGTTAAAAATGTAGTTATTTTCAAGTACCAGGAAATGTTAAACATATTTTGTTTAATTAATGTAACCCAGTTTAATTTAGGTTCGTTCGCCCCTCAATGCAGGAGTGCCGCCGGTTTCCTCAAAGGCGGCGGATTCCCGCCTCGAAGTGGCTAAATTTGTTAGCAGGTTGAATGAGGCTCGCCGTACACTGCCCCATTCCGCGCGCTCATTCATCGCCCGCGCCGCGCCGCCCCCGCAGCCTTGGAATACTTTCCCTCGTGTTTTTAAGAGATGAGTTTCCCATTTTAAAATTAAAGCGAGAGGAAGTGTAAACTAGACCATGACCTAGTGCGCGGAAAATCGAAGCGCCGCGCGTTTCCTCGTTAACAGGCGCGGAAAATTCGGCGTCCGCTCGCATGCAGCCTGCGGCGCGGAATTTCGCCTCCTTGATTTATGGCCGCGCGGCCCTCCGGAGAAGTGTGTAATGTGTGATCAAATAGGAAGCGCGGTGCGGCATACAGGCGACATGGAGGGTTAAATCGCATAATGCACTCTAAAGGGTTGGAAATGACATGAAATTGGGGGGAACCGATAGATTTCGGGCTATTTATTTTCGAGGCCCGAAAGCTCTCGGCGCCGTGGCCAGCGGAAGCTCGGCACCTGCGCGCCGGTTGGACAGCACCCCGTCAAGATAATGTCCGACGTCTGATACTGAAAGTGGCCCACCTGATGGAGCCTTCCGCTGCCTTATTTAATTGATGTCAACAGACTTGATGCTAAGTTGTAACGTTTTACAGTGAGACTACAGTTAATGGCAGCGGAATGTTAAATTCCTTCTACTAATATACAAAACTCTACTCAAAATAATATAGGGTGGTCCAAATTAAATTTATATTATATTATGTTAGCGGAATTTTTCATAATGCTTTTTCATAAACACGGGTCTAGGGCAGCAGTTACAAATCTAAATCCCTCTTTTAATCCTGAGATTGTAGCAAATTTGTTGACATAAGCCTTTTCGTTTAAATAGCCCCAGAGCCCAATTCTTAGCATTTCTCTGCGAGATATCACGAACAGGAAATTTGGTTTGAAGTAAAGTAAATGTTTCACATATTATGTGACATATGGCTCCGTCTTGTTGAAACCATATATTACTCAGGTTCAAATTGTTCGTTTCGTTGAAAAAAGTTGATTAGCATCCCCTGATAGCGTACACCACTGGAAGTAACAGTGCTGCCAGCTTTATCTTCAAAAACATACCGGTCAATGGCCTCCCCATCCCCTAATACACACCAAACAGTGAATTTTTGTGGATGCATCGATTTTTCATGAATAGCACGTAAATTTTCACAGTCCCAGATGTGACAATTTTGGCGATTCACAAAGACATTTAAAGAAATATGAACTTTATCGTTTAATAATCTGTTCTCATAGTAAACTTGAATCATATTAATGCGTTGCTACGCAATATACAATGCTATAACTGCTTTGTCATGTTTCAGTTAGCAAATTCCAGCGTTCGCAAATGGCACGAAATTCAAATTATAAAATTCAATTTTTATCACCCCATACAAATATTGTATTGCTAAAATTGAGTGTGTAAACTTTTTGCGAGACTATCTGAATACAGTATTATATAATTAAATGCACTTTACAAAATTTGGTCGAAGATTCTGTGATCTTTTACATAATTACTCTTTACATATTTTTTTAAGCCATGTCAAGTAAAATAATTTACAACTCAAAAAGGGTTATACTCTTAAAGGTTAAAAATCGAAATAAAAAGTTAGTTTTAAAACTTGTATTTATAATCAGTCTATCAGTAGGGTATGGAGCAGATTTTGTGACATTTGTTTATTAGTCTTTAAAATTTAATTAGTCAGCAACAAATTACAAAAGCAATATCTAATTACAACACAGCAGAAAACAAATAAGAGCTCTGCGGTAACTAACAACTTCAGGTGTCTCTTAGATGCGATTTTACCTGCAATCTTCTCGATGTTTATTCTAAATAAGAATGTGTCATAATAATCAAAACATTTATGTTAATTACAATTCATTGCAGAATACGCTCATTATTAAGTTTAGGAAATTAAAACATTTTTGCAAAATAAACTTTGCAATTGTTGCCATAAATTCTTTAGGCACTATTTACAGTGCTATCCTAATAAAATTATTTTGGTGTGTGACAAACACATTGGAATCAGAAGAAAATGTCTTAAACCTGTCATGTTTTTGGGCTGTAAAAATGGGACTAGAAATATTTATCAAACGAAAATGATGCCAATGGAAAATAAATATTTCAAAGGTCTTCCCAAAGTATTTCAATTTGCCTGTCTTTTATCCAAAATACAAAGCAAAAGAAGCTGCACCAAAATTAAAATTAAACTGCTTTGCTCTTTTCACTGGGCAACTGGAGAGGGTGAGAAAATATTATGAAATATCCCTGAGGTGCATCTACACTTTGTGACATTTGAAGACTAAATAAAGAGAGTTTTAGAAACACAACCGTAAGATTATGCATGACAGATCTTTAAAGGAGGACAGATTAAGAAAGGCTAAGCATTTCATTCTGTTTCAAATCAGTTTTCCAGAAGCTTGCACTGTTAGTGCAACAAAAACCTGATTTTTTCTTTTAAATTGGACTTTCCGATGCCAGCTTTTTGACTGGGACATAATAGCAGACTTTAAAATAAATATTGCGTCTTACTATCAAAAAGCATTTTTATAAATGCAAAGCAGGATCAAATTTTTGACAATTTATCCAAAAGTGTGAAAATTGATCGAGATTCTCAAGCATGCCATTACAATTTCTGTTCTGCCGATGTACGATTTAAGTACTTGTATGCAATTGGAAGTTAAAAAATCTGGGGTGAACATCACACGACTTTCCTTATCCTATTATTATACATTATACCGGGTCCATCGTCTCGGCCCTGCGCTGCTCTCGTCCCGGAACTCGTTATTTTAAAAAAGGACGAGGCGCGGGTCCATCGTCTCGGCCCTGCGCGGCACTCGTCTAAAAATTTATTAATTTAAAAAAGAACGAGGCGCGAGTCCAACACTCGAAAACTGATTAAAATAAACAGTACAAGACAATAATTGACTCGTACTTAAAATTTTGCCACGTCACTGAAGGTAATCGTGCGAGCTCGGTCGCACAGCCTTCGCCATTATCCCCTGCGTGCTCCTGCGGCCAAGCTAGTCCTCCGCAGTCGGCTCGGTAGCTCTCCGAGCGCGCTTTGATTGGTCCGTTTAATTAATTTTTAATCGGCTATAACTTATTTATTTGACCTCAGATCAAAATATTTCTTTGTAATTTTTTGTTCGCCTCGGTCTGATCTATACGGTAATATAAATTTCCCGAAACATTTTAAGAACACCCAGTATATTAAAAATCCTGAGCTTCAATTTTTTTTCGAGTTTCTATTTTACCAACTTTTATTTTAAATTCATGTTTATCTCATGATAACAAATAATTTTTGTTCTCATAAATTTTTTGTATCTTCAACCGTTTAGATGGCGACCGCTTTGCGACCGGTTTTGGGACCTTTCGACCAAAAGGCTCGGCGGATTTTTACTAAAAGCTTCACACTGCGTCCCCTACCTACAAGTAACTTGCATACCAAATTTCAAGTCTCTAGCTCTTATCGTTCTCGAGATATCCTGTTTACTGACAGACCGACATACACACACACATACACACGAACCAATGGCCCAAACCAACTTTTTTGGTGCCCTGAGGCTATAATTCGTCCAGAAATGTGAAAAACTGGGTAGGTCAAATTTCCGCCGATTACATTAAGAAGAATCAAACTTATGGAATTATTTTCTAGAAACAACTGAGGAAATCCAGATGGATTGAATATGACTCACTTATAATCAAAAAAGCTTAAATTTAAGAGAATTTCACTACTTTCTAGCAGCTTCTAGAAAAATCAGTATGAACGCTATAGAGTTTGTAATAGTTCATTGTAAATTAGATATTAAAAACGCACTTTTTTAAATCACAGAATTTATTTAAACAGTGGATTTGATGAGAGAAGCTGTTGGTCAAAATTTAATAGTGAACTAGAACTCAAACCTTACAAAGACTTAAAAATACCAGTGACAACAGATATTTAAATTTAATTAATCAGTCGCATTATTATTAGGATTTTCCAATTAGTATATTAAAACAATCAAAAACTGCCTATTGTCAGGTGTAGGCCCCTCCAAGCACTTTGATCTTTTGTCTTATCACTATGTTCTTTATTTTCTTTTAGCGTTATTCCCAGCATTTTACGTTATATTGATCTGTGTGCTATTTTTAATTTTTGCGTGTTCCTTGCCGTTAGCGTCCACGTTTTTGATACGTAGGTGAGTACAGAAAGTATGCCAATTATTTATAGTTTCGTCCTCCAACTGTATATAAATTCCCTAATTTTTTCCCTCTTGGTCTTTCTCTTGTTTATATTTAAACCAATTTCTGATAACATTTCTTGTAAATCCTGTAGACTGTCGG
Organism: Sinelater perroti; assembly: GCA_036346155.1. Taxonomy (NCBI): domain Eukaryota; kingdom Metazoa; phylum Arthropoda; class Insecta; order Coleoptera; family Elateridae; genus Sinelater; species Sinelater perroti. The sequence continues at coordinate 10,615,446 of JARFIY010000024.1, forward strand.
ATATTAGTAGGATGCGATCCGCAAATTATAAATGGTTCAAACTCTCTTCATCAATGTTTAATCCCTTGTTCCTAAACGCGCCTTTTAGGCATAATGTAAATAATGTGTCGCCTTGACTTACTCTATGTTCCGCTTTTATCACTTTTGTATTGTTTTGTAATTTTACTTTACATATGGCGTTTTCATAGATATTTTATACACTCAATGTGTCTGTAATCGATTTGGCATTTTATAGAGATTTTATTATAGCCCAATGTTTCTATAAAGGCAAAACACAAAAGCAAGTTAAATTTTTAGATTTATTTATTAGACTTTGCATTTCTTCCAAGTAGTTTAAAGTACTGTAACCACTACGAAAACTATCCTGCTGTGGTAATTAATAAGTGTCGATTCTGTTGGTTAGTCTATTCTTTATAATCATTATAAAAGGTTTGTATATTTGTAATAAGAGACTCATTGGTCTATAATTTTCTAATCTGGTCTTAAATTTTTAAAATCGAACTACAGGTCATATACTTCATGTTATTTATACCCCTTTATATCATCAATCACTTACTTTAATCCCATTAAAAATAAGTCAGTATAATAGTCCACATAAATTGGTACAAAGACATTTGTAATAATAAGATGTTACTGTAATATATCCACTATTTTGTAAGAATTTATTTAGTTTTTTATTATTTTGATCAATTTTGATCAAAAGACGCAAAAATTGGAACGCACGTAATTATTACACTAAACCGTCCTTGGTAAAACTCGAGCAAATTTTTCCAAAAGTCTCAAAAACGTTTACTACGATGCTTGTGTTAATACAATACACTTTGGACGTAGTAAGAGAAAGAACATAAGTCAATGCTTTACTCCACTTAATGTTTACATAATACAGGAACCTTTTTCTGATATAAAACACAATTAATGTAGAGGCTACGATTGAACGCAATACGTTGACAGAGTCTTGCCCTAATACCCCTTCCCCCCAACTATACAAACACGAAAAACGCCACAACTTCTAATTTTGTGCCACCGAGCGGTTTTCCGCTGCATTAAAAATAGCGTGTTGACATTTACATCCAGTCGATTTAATTTCAGGATCTATAACTTACGCGGCGAGTATTTCGTGCCTCATCTTGTACGAAGGAATTTCTTGATCGCTCGCACGCATTACTACATTATGCAAAGCATTCGTTATTGCCGTCATAGTCGGAGTGGAGTTAACTTTCAAATAACTTTTATGTGTGGAAACTCGAAAACTTTCTTTTATGGCGGGCTATTTTTAGCTCGGCTTATTGAAAGTTGGCCGTTAATGCTGGAAATTTAAACACACGCTCTTTAGGCCCCTTCTAAACACAACCTTAAAGTGATAGAGCTTTCCGGGGCCTAATTTTTCCCGTGAGTGCTGTTCTCGGTATAAAAAGTTTAGTGAATAGACAAGCAGTGCATTATTTGGATTTTTACGTTTAGTTGGTGTGGCTTCCCGAACACCTGTTTAATGAATTCACTGTCAACTTCAAGAGGCGGTAATGAACAGGATGTTAATTAATCAATCAGATACCGTTACCAGAATGTAATTGAGGTTATTAGTCAGTTTACTGGACAGCACTTTAAATTATGCTTAGTGCAATTAATTATAGGTGGGTCGAATAAGTTAGGAACATTATTAATGTTTTGTTATTACAAAGCGATTGGTATCATACTGAGTTAATATAGATTAACTGTTTTTATCTGTACCAAAATGAGTCAATAATATCACGTCATTATGTATGTGTAAATGCAGTAAAAAATTGACAAAGAATTAGCAAAGTTGTTAACACAGTCCATGTCTTACAAACTAGCTACAGTCAAAGATTTCCGTTCAAAATCTCTGCATAATGCACTTTTATTGCATATTTGTTAAGTCTATTTAAATAAATAAAGTTTGTAAATTTATTTCAAATAAAAAACTGAAGAAATTAGTGCATATCCAATTTGCTTAACCAAAAATTCTTTTAAATTGGGACAATAAAACTAATGCATAAATATTTAAGACCTGCATCTATATTGTGGATTCAAAACAAAAAGATAAACTAAACTTAAAAAGGCCTCGGGAGGATCAAAGGTCCAACGCATATAAAATAGTAGTAGAAGAAAATAAAAAATTGGATGTGTCTGTTTGAAGGCCAATTGTTGGCTTTATACAACTGATATCAAATTATGTTGCTTTTGAAAAGCATACTTTTTAATTATTATGATAAATATTAATACTTAAATCAAATTATTTTTTTGTAAATTATATCTTTTAATTTAATAACCTTTGATATTGTCGGTCATGATTATAATTAGAAATATAAAGCAAATATATTATAAAACCCTTTACTTGAAAAGGTATAATATAATTGTAAAACAAAAATAAATAAAAAACCAAAAGGATATATAATTACTGGAGATTTTTCGTCATGGAAATTAAGCAGCCATTTTGAAAAACGCAAGACATTTGCGTTAATTTAAAAATTAGATAGTTTGGTACCTTAACAGATTTTTATTTGTAAATTTTAAATGAAGAAAAGAAAGCAAAGACTCTTTTTGCTAATAAACATATCGTATATTCTGCTTTAACTTACAGAAGAAAGTTTTATGGAAATAGTTTGAAGCATTTAAATCATGTTCAACTCAGGATAAGAATAAAACAGATGTATTTTATCCAGTCGTGTCATTATTAGGACAAAGAAGAAATTACATGAATACGTACGTTGGATATGAAAATGACTTAGAGCTTAGATTTATAAACAATAAAGAAAAATAAATGTGAAGATGTCCGCCGCAGTTGTGGACGAAACCAGAAGTCAAGAGTTTCTGAACTCCGACCACGGGAACCAACCCACAATGCATCATAAAGAAAAATGACAATTGGCATCTTCAATAGCAGCAAAAATTTTATTATTTACAATATAAAATAAGGTAAGAGATTTAATTAGTAGTTGTATACCTGTTCAACAATAAATAAATGATCATTACAAAAACGACTCTATTAGCGTAAACGTATGGGTAAATGAATTAAAAATTGCATGCTGTTTTATGAATCCTAGGGTGAAACATTACTGGAAGACAGAAAAAATGTTAAAGCAGTTTTTTAACGATTTTGTGTGCATATAGCACATGCGGTTTAAATAGTTATGGTTTTGAACACTGTTGGTGTTAAACACACTGATAGAAGAATTTTTTCCTCCATTTTCCATTTATACGTATTTTTCTCTATGCTTTCAAAAAACTTTGAAGTCAAAAATAGCACCAAATATGGCAGAATCATTTTTAGATGCCTGGTTGCGAATTATGTACTCACTGCAATAAAGTAGGTACTTTTGAGCAATTAAAATTACTTTTAGTTTTACTTGTGACTGTTATATCTGGATTAGTTTGCAAAAAAAATTGTTGTATTTCTACGTTTAATGCGTTTTATGTAAAAAATAAAACTTTTATTAGAAAAACTCATAAATAATTATGTGCATTATTCCAGAAAACAGATGTAGCATTTTTTTGTATGATATGGGCGTTTTCGACAAAACAGGACGTACCAATAAAACGACAGGCTCAAAAAACCAATCATGAAATTATTGCGTTCACAGCAAATTAAATACGCACATGCGCCATGCGCTCAAATATATGTACTTAAGTGGACAACTTAATAAAAGGCTAGATAAGGCTATCGGTATACTATTAAAGTTTATAGGAAATGTTATTTGACCAGTTAATAACAATCAACAAAGGCAAAATTAGGAACAAAATAAAAAATTTAAAATGAATGCAGTAGCTTTAAATCCAAATTTGGTGAAGCCAAATAAAAGAATCGCAAGTTCCATCATTCTTATTTTAAGAATTTTATATAATAGGAAAAAACATTAACATTCTTTTTTTAAAATATGAAGATCTGTTTTTAAAAATGCCAAGAACAAATTATATGCCACATTTTTTCTTCTTTTAAGTACCAGAAGCAATAATTAAATAAAATAATTAATAAACTAGAGTTCAGTAAAAAGCCATAGCAGACACTACCACAAATCAGTCTCTTACCGTTGCACAACAGGTTCAAACATGCCGACATAAATACTTTTACAAAAATTGATGAGATTGACTTCAAAGTGACTTTAAGGCAGAATTTTAATGCACCAAAATAACTACCATAAATAAAACTCACATGCTTTTACTAAATAACGTAATGATAAAAGTAGTATATAGAACTATGACACAGAAACTGAAATAAATAGTTGAGTTGTCATTTTACAAAACATTAAACCTGATCTTTATAAAATTAAATCATTTAACTTTGAAGACAGAGAAAGCAACTTACACCTGACATTCATTGACCTTAAAGCCGCTTTTGACACAGTGCCTAGAAAACAGATATGGAAAGTAGTAGAACAACTAAAAGTAAATGAGAAGCTGAGAAGAGTAATAGAAAGTGTATATAAGGAAGTATAAAGTATAGTGAGACTAGGAGGAGAACAGACGAAATAATTCAGTATGAAGGAAGAGATCAAGCAAGGTAATAGTCTCAACCCACTGCTATTCATCCTAGTTATAAACACGGTGATTAAAAATAACAAGCAGAATACCAGAAAGCTAAAGATAGGTAATTGAAACATAGAGTCGGTGGAAATCCAAAATATGATTTACACAGATGATATTGTGGTCTTCGCAGGAAGTAGAGAACAACTACAGGCAGGAGTGAACGTGTGGAAAGAGAAAACAGAAGCAGTTAAACCAAAAATTAACATCGGCAAAACAAAAACAACGCACATATCGAAGCAAGAACACCAAACAGAACAAAGAATTAAAATAGACATAGAATAAATGTAAAGTTATGAATATCTAGGATCAATAATTTCAAATTATGGAAGAATATACAGCAACATATTAACTAGAATGAATAAACCAAACCAGTTATACTATGCTATAAATATAAGTATAGTAGGAAAAAGAGAGATAAGGGCAGAAACACTATATGCTCCAGCTTTAACCTATGGGGCAGAAAGCTAGACTATGCTAAACATACACAAAACCAAGAGAACTAAAAGGTGTTTTTTTAAGCCCGATAGAACTTACGAAAGGGTTAACTGTCACACTGCGCTCAGTTTTTGACGTTTATGATCAGTATACTCTGGCAAATCATCATAAATAGATTGACGCTTGAACAACGCTCCCAAATTATCCAGATTTACTTTGAAAATCAGTCATCGATTCGCGCAACTTATAGACGACTTCGTTTATGGCGCACATAATCGATCATCTGACCAAGACATCCGTCGAACTGTGGATAGATTTCATACCACATACTCTATAAATGATGCAATAACACCAACATGTCGAAGGAATGTGCGTACTGAAGATAATATCGCCGCTGTAAACGAAAGTGTGGAAGAAGGTCCAAATTTATCGATTCGTCGTCGTCGCAGGAATTGGGGCTCTGTCCGTCCACTACGTGCAAACTTTTGCGCAAAGATCTTGGCCTACATCCGTATAAGATCCAGCTGGTGCAGGAATTAAAGCCACGAGACCATCATATGCGTCGTTCTTTCGCCGATTGGGTTCTAGATCAGTTGGGAACTGACCCGATGTTTTATCGCAAAATTGTGTTCAGTGATGAGGCTTATTTTGGCTTAACGGGTCTGTTAATAAACAAAATTGCCGCATATGGAGTGAAACCAAACCACAACAGACCCTACAGATTCCATTATATCCAGAAAAATGCACCGTTTGGTGCGGTTTATACGCTGGTGGCATCATCGGACTTTATTTCTTCAAAAATGAAGCCGGACCTCGCGTTACGGTCAATGGAGATCGTTACCGCACCATGATCAATAATTTTTTGTTTGAAAATATGGATGACATTGATCCGGGCGAGATATGGTTTCAACAGGATGGCGCTACGTGCTATACGGCGACCGCAACCATCGACTTACTGAAATCAAAATTTGGCGATGAGTTGATTTCGAGAAATGGACCTGTCAATTGGCCTCCAAGGTCGTGCGATTTGACACCTCTCGATTATTTCCTGTGGGGTTACGTGAAGTCACTGGTTTATGCTGATAAACCAGCAACAATTGACGTCTTGGAGGCCAACATTATTCGTACTATTCGTGACATACGGCCAGCAATGCTAGAAAAAAAGGCCCAAAATTGGACGTCCAGAATGCGCTTCGTCAAGAACAGCCGCGGTGGCCATATGCCCGAAATTATTTTCAAATGTTAATGATAAATTTTTTTGATTAAAATTTAATTTTTGTGATATTTTTTACAATTCAAGTTCTATCGGGCTTAAAAAGACGCCCTTTATAAGGGAAATGAAGTATTTAAGGAAAGTGGCTGGAAATCGAGAAGAGATAGAATAAGAACTACAACTTTTAGAGACCAACTGCAACAAATGCCGCAAGTAACCACAATAGAAAATAAACAGTTAAATTGTATGGGCATACAAAAAAAATGGCAGAACGCCAAATCCCAAGACGAATTCTAAAAGCAAGAACCTAACGCAGACGACCAAGCAGTAGGCCAAGGAGAATGTGGACAGACAACATCCAGGAAATGGCAGGAAGGAACTGAAAAATAATGAGGAAAATAAACAGATTGACAGGAAACAAAAACAACCATAAGAAATAGATAGAAGTACCCGACGCCGTTTACGCAAAGAGAGAAAAGAGAAAGAAGAAAAACTTCGAACCTGATTTTTATTATAATTCAAAAAATAAGTGGCAATACGAACGAGTTTTATTTTACATTTTAATTATGATCATTTTATTTAGTATATTAATAAAGTATCTGCAGGTCAAAAATTAAAAAAAACTATCTGTAGATTTTTAAATTTATTTATTTAATAAATAAGAAAAAATTCGTGCCATTTCACCATGACAATGCACCAGCAAACTGTCTGTTAAGCAGTCCTTAGGAAAGCATAATAATGGTAAGGCTCTACGCCCCGCGTGGGAGCACCGCCTGCGAACTGAGAGGTTAAGGCTCTCATACGTTCGCTCTCTCTGCCCGGTCGTTGCGCACCATCTCTGGTGCGGGGCGGTGTGGCAAGCACCGCGCCTAAGACGACCGCCATTATTACCCCTTGTTCGAGTGAACGCAGGTACTCAATTATTTTTAGTGACTGAGTAGGCCACCCGCCAGACATCAGATAGCACCGGGAATTGAACCCGGGTCCGTCAGCATCGCAGCCCGCCCCTCAACCACGGGACCACGCTGGCTTCCTTAGGAAAGCATAATAACTTAAAATCAAATTTACATTAAAAAGTATTTTTGTCTACAGGTATAGCTAAAGCAGAGAGATAAAAGTACGAAACTTGTCTTTAAAGGATCTACGGCAGTACTTCTAGTCATGAAAGATTTACATATAATTCCAAAAAGATTGGCAATAGAAATATAAAAGTTTTATTTTATTTGAGAACAGTAATACGGTGGTTTTAAACGACAGTCTGCGTTTAAAAGAGAAATGATGAAGAGTTTAACACAACCAAAAACAAATTGCACTAAAACCAATAATAAAATTCTGCTTAGATAATAAAATTATATATAAATTTTATTCAAAATTAAAAATGTTCATAGAAAATCACTCTTAGAACAATAATTTTAACAAACTGTAAAATAAATTATCTAGATATAAAAAACAATTATTAAAATAGCTTATATACAATAAAAACTGTTAGCAAAAAGAGGTATAAATGATCCAGCTTTTGATCTAATAATTGCAATTCACTAATTACACATTCGTGGGTCAGAAATACAGGAAATTTTTAAGTTAATAATAGTCTTAGTAGAGTTTTTCAAGTGAAAGGTTTTAGGTGTGTTACGCCCCTTACTCTTGTTTTTCAATTTTTTGTATGGCCGCCTTAAAGATCTTTTTTGTTTCACTTTGCTTTGCCATGTTTGGATATTCTTTGTGCAGGCATTTTGTTAACATTCCAATCTAAATCGGAACTAGCATAAGAACCCGGATTTATTAACTTATCTTAGACCACTTTGAAATAGTTTTATAGTTCCACACTTTACAATGTATACGATGATTTGATGTGTGGTAAGGCATCTAATTAGTGTTACTACTGTCAGAGAGATTGCGGTTATTTTTTTATTTATTACCAACTGTATTGTATCTGACTTAGTCTAATATCCTATGATATGCATCTTCTATTAAATTTACAAAATGTCTTTAGTCTTTAAGTTCATACCTTATGCTAGGGATAATGGAATTAATTTATTCTCCCAATAAATTTATTGCCCGGTCGTTAGCTTCTGTAGAAATTGTAATAAATAAAATGATATACATGGAAATAGTGTACAAAGCAATACAAAGACCCGAAGGTAACATTTTACATAATTGAAATATAGATAAATAGTTTCAGATCATTAACAGCAATTTTAAAAACATAAACATGCAAATTTTTTTTGATTTTAATTATTTTACTTTATTTCATTTCGTTTTTAAAGCTACTTGGTCGCTTTTTTTGGAGGATTTTAAGTAAGTATTTTTTTAGATGGTCCAGCCGTTAGTCAAACAGATGTATTAACTTAAGAATATGTGGGTTCCACCACCATAAGTGATTTAATTGTTTTTGGTCATTTGTTTGCCACTTATATTTGAATTTCTACGCTTTCTTATTTATTGAAAAACAACAAAAATTGTTGCTACTATAAGAGCTCAAGTTGGTGCTATTATAATTATGCTGTTCCGTAAACATGCGTGTGTGTGTGCAATCATGTGCGTTTTGAAACTGGGATCAGAAACCATAATTATAAGTTTGCTTCTATTAGATTCTAAATTTACAAAAAATATAGATTGTGGGTTACAAGTACATTTTACATATTGATCATTTTCAGGCTCAGTTTAATAAATCTAAATCTACCCAAATTACGTTTACTAACAGACATGGAATATGTCCGCTAATCACAATCAATAATGCAGTCATATCAAAAGTTAAAAATGAAATATCTAATCGTGTATCTAGTTCAATAAATTAGTTGGTTAACTGGCCCAGCTGCCTCAGCCAAAATTTAATCTTTTATTAAGGAGTAAGATTTGCACGATTTACTTATTGTTTATTTATGTTAATATAAAAATAAATTGGAAAATGCAAATCTAATATTATAAAGAAAGTAGTTTTAAACAAAGATTAGTTTCAGAAAACATGGCAAGCTTGTAAAGCCCTACAACAAGTTTTGATGTTACTCAAAGTGGAAGCTGTGTATTACTGGGTGAAAATTAAAAGAAAGTTGCGGTTTGAAACTAGATACTGAACCCAAACTTTACTATTTGACTGAAAATCGTTCAAAAAGTTGGAAGCTAGACACAGTTCTGAAGAGAAGCTACAAAACTTATTGATTTTATTTCAATAAACTGCACCACCTGATCAGTGGTAAGTATTTAGATAATTGTAACGGTGAAATTTAATGAGAAATACAATATTGAAATTAAATTTCCACTTTTAAATATGAAAATACGTCTGGAGCTGCATTCTCCGCGGAGAAAAATTTCAGGGCCGCCGGGGGCGGCGGGCGCGCTATCGGGAAAAACCCGTTCCTTTCCCACTTTTTGTTATTGGAAGTCTACATGTGTGTTCATATGTGACATGAGAGTCAGCCATGAGTGGTGAGACCGTGCACGGTTGCCGTGGAAACCAGCTCCGGCGGGGGCGGCCCTGCCGATCATCCGCAACAGCCCTGCATCGATACAAACAAGCGCCCAAAGCCCCCACGGCGTACAAATTGTTTTCCGGCCGCCGGGCGGCGGCGTCAAGCGCGCCGTCGAGAGCCAATTTGCATCCGTCAGTCTGGCGCAGCTCCAGGTAGCCGCCGAGCGGCCGTTGAGGAGGCTGCGGCGCCAATTTGCATTTCAACCCTTGCCCTAATTGTGATGTTAATGCGGCCGCGTATGCAAACCCGCTCGCGCGGCGAGCTTCCAGCCATCCGGCCGGAGCTTGGGATGAAAGGACGAGGCGGCGGCCTCCCCGGCCCGCTCCCTCAAGTTAAATTACGTTGACCGTGAATCGGCGCGGCGCTGCTGACTGCTCCTGAACGCTGCGACGTTCTTTCAAATTAACCCCCTTGCGCCGGTTCCGCGGGCGAAGTAGTTTCAAAAGTGCATCTTATGTGCGCTTCGTAAGTGTGGCTTCGCTCAAAAACGTTTCTCAATGGAGAATTTACATCTAAATACACGCTTAAATAGGATACATAAAGACCGACCACTCTTTTTACTTTATCATATTTATTTTCTTTTAATAATATTATATTGCCTTGATTATTTGCTACCCTATCTGTGTAACATGAGTTATGTTCTTTTTTCTTCTGCACTTCTACAATTAAATTTCTGTTAGATATTTGTTGTAATATTATTGGTATAATATACATGTTGTATTTTGCTACCAACAATATTTAGTTTTTAATTTATAATTCCATTTTTTCGTTATTTTTACTTCTAATATTAGTTTCTTTTCAACTTTTAAATAGCAATGACGTGTCAAGTGCAGTATATGTGATGAATACACTAGAAACAAGCACAAAGATTCAAAATCGTACTTATAGTTTATTAATATTTGATGCAAATTATCATAAATCATGTTTCTAACCAGAGATGGTTACAATTTCGTATCACCTGAGAATTTTGTAATTAATAAACAACCGCTTCCTATAAATGCTCATAATCCTTCTATTGTATCCAATATACACAAACAAGACAAAGCAACCGACCGACAAGACATATCGACGAACCCCCAACCAACAGCTGGTACTCCAATAAACCTAACCAATAACAACAATCATTTTGACGTAGCAGACAAACTGAGCAACTTCCTCAACGAATTTGAAAGCATGTTTTGACAATTATTAAACCAAAACAGTATACTCACTACTGTCATAAATAAATTATTTTAATAATAATTACATTACTAAAAATGGCAGCATGGAATGCAAATGGTATTTATAACCATACCAAGAGATAACTTTATTTCTTAAAATAAACAAAATTTACATCCTGCCTATTTCGAAAAGCCACTCTATAGAACGAATTTATATAAAAATACCGTACTACACTGTTTGCTTTGCAAGTCAGCCTGACGAAACAGCGCATACAGACTCAGCTATTATTATTAGATCATCGTTAAAACATTATGCTCTCCAACCATATATTATAATAAAATACAAAGCCCTATTTTACTACTTGAAACCTTCTCTTGACTAATGACAGTTGCTGAGGTCTATAGTATTGTCTCCGAGGAATATAAAGATTACCTGCTCCAACTAGGATCTCATTTTCTATCAGTTGGGGATTGAAACGCAAAAAATACAGCTTGAAGCTCCTGCCTCAACACTCCGAGCGAGAGAGCACTACATAAAGGATAGAACAAAAAAATATGAATTTTCTTTCGACAGAAGAGCCAACTTGTTGGCCATGCGACTTAAATAAATTACCTGATGTACTGGACTTTACAATCATTAAAGGGATATTTGATATAAATAGTGCTACTAAGTCCAGCTTTGAAGTTAACTTAGACCACAATCCTATTATTATAACTTTGAGTACAGGTATGATTTAGTAAGAACGACTTCTCCGACTCTATACCAAAAATACAATCTATTCCAAAGTCATATTAATGAAACTATCAAGCTTGCTGCTAGCAAAAAAATAACCAAACTATAAAGTTGTCCAGTACCTGTCATGAGTAATCCAAGAAGCTGCTTGGAATCAACTAAAACTAAACTCAGACCGATAAAAGCTAATCATAACTTTCCGCTACGTATCAAAAATCTTATACAAGATAAACGAAGCTAGACAAAGATTCCAAAAAACAAAGAAATCGTTTAGATAAAACACACCTGAATAGATTACCACAAAAACTGCAAAAATTTCTAGACGATGCTAAAAACGAGTCCTTTAAAACATATATTACGAAGCTTTCTCCGGATGATCACTCTCTATGAAAAGCCACTAACGATCTTAAAAGACCTACAGTAACTATTTCACCAATTAGAAAATTGAACAGAATATTGGCACGTCTACATTTTGCTAAGGCTAACATATTTGCTCGGCACTTATCAAATGTATTCTCCCTATTCGAAACAACCAACTATGATCTAGAGATTTAAGATTTTCTAAATACAGCTTGCCAGTTATCTTTACCGATGAAAGCATTTACTAAAAAAGAAATAAAACTCCTAAATTCACTCAAAGGTCCTGGTTATGACTTGATTGTTGCATAAACATTAAAGAATCTCCCAAGAAACGCAATTGTCCTAATTATGACAATCTATAACTACATACTACGCCTTTACTACTTCCCAGCACAATGAAAATATGCAAAGATACCCAAATCTGGTAAACCTCTAACGGAATCTAGCCACATTATTCTCAATCATCAATTTAGCTTTTGTTAGAACCACTAGATCATGCAACAATGCCACAGATTAGTCAGTCAAATAAAAAATAGTCTTGAAGGCAAGAAGGTATATGCTGCTATTTTCCATGATTTTTAACAAGCTTTTGATAAGATCTGAAACAGAGAGCTATTTTCCAAAATAAAAAATAATTTTACTAACCAAATATATCCTATTCCGAAGTCTTATATTAGCGAGCGATATTTGTAAGTAAAAATCAATTATAAATTATTTAACTATCACTGTATCAAATCGCAATGTCGCAGGGTAGCGTGCTTGATCCATTTATTTACCTAGTGTATACCAATGGTATCCCATTACCGATGCAGATCTACACAGGCCCCAAGAAAAGCTACAAAACCAATTAAACCCACTATAAAAATCGCTGAAGAAGTCGAAAATTAGAGTAAATCCGAATAAATCCACACAAGTAACATTCACTAATCAACAGCACACAACTTAGTGTAAATAACGCACCATTTCTATCAAAGAAGAAGTTAAGTATCTTGGAATGTACTTGGGTCAAAAACTTAAATGGAGAGTTTACATAAAAGCCAAAATATAGCAGTTAGATTTAGAAATTAAAAAAAACTAGATAATTAATAGAAAATCTTAATTATTTATAGAAAATAAGCTTCTTATTTATAAAACTATACAAAACTGGTCTGGGCATACGGAATAGAACTCTGGCGGTGCAATAAACCATTCAATACCAAAATATTGCAAACATTCCAGTCAAAAACCTTCCGAATAATAGCCGTCGCATGGAAGGTTTCCAATCAAACGCTATACAACCGTCTGGAAATTCCCTTCATCTCAGTAGTGATCAAACCAAAGGCCACTAATTACAAAAAGACACCAGATCAAATTTCCCCACAAATGAGCCAGTCCCACCAAGTAAAGCAATCTAATTTAATTCAGACTTCTCAAATTACTTTAATCAACGTTATCAACAAAAACATATATATAATTGAAAATTAATTCTTACGTAATCTTGCGACATACATGGATGATAAAATCAAAACAAGACTAAATTAATAATATTGAAACTCCTGACCAGAGCACTGTCTTTAACGACCAAAAACTCTAAAGCTTCCCTCCATGTAGATACGTATACAAAGTCAAAATTATTACCGAATGATTGAAAAACTTACCACTGTAATAGAAGCAAAAAACTTTAACCAACAGCACAATTAAAATTCGTAACATTTATTACTCCACTCACGTAAAAGGTATTACAACAGAGCTAGCTAAATAGGCAACATTATAAATCTTCGCTACAGAGTCGCTAGGGATCCTCTACCACTATTTGTAATTAATATTTAATCTGATGCAAACGACAAAAAAAGTATGATATCAAATACTTAAACAATGTAAAAGTATCAGCAAAGCTAGAAATACGGAAACATAAAAGCCCACTATGCTAAGCCTTCTATTTGGATTAAATGCAGAGGGCAACATAATACCACCGTACATAAAAAACCACCAAACATACCCACTAGTGCGCGCTTTGTAAAAGCAACCATCCGGCCAACTATAAAGGATGTTCGATACTGTAAGACATTTAGAGGCATAGCAACAAAAACACATTTATAACAAAAGTTTTCAGACACAAACCACTTTCTTCTTCTCAAAAGACTACTAGTAACAACAATATAGCAACTACTGTTTTACCTCTCATTCGAGGACCCTATGTATTGGGCTAGTATTTCTAACAAATTGCCAGATTTAGCCAGATTTACTGTACTATGGAATCGTCAATGCCATAATAAATACATTGTTTAAAGCAAAATCCAATTGCGATTTATCCACTGATTACTCGTTTGTTATTGTAACTATTAACACAACTATCATCACCAACCTGATTCCCATACGACTGTGTTCTAAACTGGATTTATTTCCAAGCTTGACTTAAACAAGAAATTAACTTAGTTATCAGAATTAACTGCAAGCAAGACCTTGGAAAAGCAACACTATATTTAACAACTTTAATATAAAATACAACATAATATGCCAATCATCGTCAAGCAACCACCTATTTATCTAAAACTGATTATGAAGAAACTGTACTGTCAAAAAACTGAAACTGAAACGATAGAGCTTTTATATAATAAAGTTACTCGACGCTTACATAACACAGAATGAAACCTTCAAACAATACATTGCTAAACTATTCAGGTAATCACTCCATACGGAAATCTACAAAAATATTAAAAAATCTACTGCAGCGATTCCACCAATTACAATTGTGCAGATCAAATAGAAAAACCCACAAATTTGCCGAACACTGCAAATGTTCTTACAAAATAGAAAGCTTTCCTGACCCTCCTTATCAAATATCCTTTCCCTGAAAACATTATCGTCCGGCAAAGGTCTACAACTAATGTAGTCGCCAACACCCGTAAACCTCCCGGATGCAACTTACTAGTGGGAGAAATACTGCAGCACCTACCCAGAGAAGTTTCAGTTCTTGCGATTGTTATTTTTCGTTACAGTTAAAGTATATTCAAATGATGATGATCGTCAAACCTGAAAGCCAGCGACGCAACTAACATCCTGCAGACCCGTAAGCCTCCCATTTAGTATATCAATTTTTTTAAAAAACTTTATATCTAAAATCTAAAGGAACCATAAATCTCAAATAGACGCAAAGGCTTTTACGGCCGGTGTTATGGTGGTGCATCGTATGGTTGTTTCTCGGGTTATAAGGCCGTGGTCGGAGTTCGGAAACTCTTGACATCTTCAGAAGAAAATCTTCTAAAAATTCTTAGATTTTTTTGAAGAAAATGGGGCAAGATTCTCTCCGAAATGTTTAGTTTATAATATATATGTAAGAAAATAATTCCTTTGTATGTGTATATAAGAATGGTTTCAGAGACATCTTGTGTTTGACGCGGAGGTATTTGGCAGGATGTATTAATAAAGCCTTTTGTTTCTTGATCAATATGGTCTGGCTGGATTTTGAAGACTTCGGTTAAATTTAAAACAATTTTTTTTGTTAGTAAGATCTCACTCTTCACTAGGTTTACAAATAGGAGGCACAGATCTCTTGGCTATCAGTTGAGGGTATATTCGTGATATACCTACATATATTTTGCATTTGTTTTGTCAGATTAATTTTCAAGTCGCTTTTATCTTTAGTCACTAGTTCAGGTGAAAGTGCTTTGTGGAAATTTAGGTGGTGAGGAGGTTTCCAAGGTTAAGAAAGTCATATTAATAAATTTTGACCTTTTCTTGCAATTATTCTCCGCTTACAGTGTGTAGATTTAGCATTATAGTCTCTCCCGGCTATAAATCCAAGAGTTGTAAAGAAGTCTTTGTAATATTCTATGTCTTGGTGGTCCGTATACAGCACCCTCAGTCAAGTGACATGGATTGGCCTCTATTTTAAATAGTCTGTTGGCCTTCGGTGTTGCAATTCTAAGAATATTTATGAATTTAAATTTCCAATGAATTTCCTCAGTAAGTTTAAGATCATGCTGTTCTGACTTATTAGTTGTACAAACATGTTTTTAAATTTGTGGTTTTGTTTGGTTATTTTGTTGCATTTCTTTTTCATATATTCATTTATGGTAATGTGGGGTGGTAGTTTATTGATTGTAGCCAAGTCTGTTAGTGCATTCTAGCGATCCTATTTCTGGCTGCTGCCGATTCGTTATCTACAGTGCAACATTTGTCATTTGCAGGATGGTCTACGTTGCATAACACATATTTAGCAGGAGTGTCTTTTTCTGGTTCTCTGTCTTCGCATTGTGGAGTTGCCCACATTTTACTCGGTAGAATAATTAAAGACAGAATATTTTGAAATGTCCGCAGAATTTTTTGAAACTTTGGCAGTTATTATAGTGTTGGACAAAAATTCTTGTTCGGAATTTTTTTTGTTTTGTTGAGGTTTTATGTCTATGAACAATGACAACAAAGGTTCTTTGGTTGTTTTGCCTTTAATGTTCCTGGCGCTGCGAACTTTGCAACTTGTAGTTTCCAGCTCTGATTCTATATCTTTAGTTGGTATAGAGTGATGGAAATGACGTATGGCAAGTCTACATGCTGGTTCCTATTCTATGTTTCTTCTTTTAGGTGTCTAATTTTCTGTGAGTGCAGTACTTTTTATAGTGGCATCAGAGAGGGTTTTTATATAGCACGTTTTCTCTTCTGTTACTTTAGAGATGCTACTTATCATATTTTTAAAATTTTTAACTCCAGATATGAAGTTGGTGGGGATTAAGGCATTTTCTGTTGATTATTATTTTTGTTTGTTTTAGTTGAATCACTTTCGTTGTCGTGGGTGAAAGCGGCCTGTAGCAGTTTTATATTTTTGTTAGTAGTGTTATAAGAGGTTTTTTGTATGGCTTTTTCTCACGTTTCCTGACGGGTTGACATTTAATTATTGTTTTACCATGTTATTCAAAGGTTTAATTTGGGAGTTTTAGGATATTCTGGGAATAATTTGGTAGTTACATTTGTGATAAACTGGTTGCACTAGTAAGAAAAGTTGTCTTTAAAGCAATTGTTCTAGTTGAAGAGGCATTTGAATTTTTGTTAGATTTGATACGATAAATCCTGGTTGCTGCCACCATAATTGGTTTTGAGAATTAGGAACCGTATGTCATGGTGGCTTTGAGTGTTAGGTGCTAAAATTGGGAAATATGTACTACAAGTGAAATTTGGGATCAGCTGCTTACCTGGTTCTTTATTGTTGCTTATACATTTCTATGTATAGCAGAAATTAATAAATGTGACCAAGAGTTGTGAATTTGCTCTTTTTACAGCAGTATCAGTAAATAAAGGAAATATTCTTAATAAGTCTCTCTTTAGTATAAAAGTTTTGATCACATTTTTGAAAAATAAAATTCTTGGAAAATGAGGCATTTTAAAACAAAATTTCCATTCATTTTCGCTTAAAAGGCACCTTCATCAAACAAATAAAAAACAATATACACGTTAAAAAATTACTTATGCTGTCAATTTTGAGCTACAGATCTATTTTCTATGTTTTAGTGTATCACTCAGTAGGAGTTGTTCGGTTGTTTTATGAGTCCTTTCAGCAAAAGCAGCAATAATGCGGGATGAACAACAAGCTGCCCAACTTGGCAACTTTTGTGTTGCCAAGTTTTTGTCCAACATTTATATGGCTCGCCCGCTGTTCGGGCGGGATCGAACGGCCAAACCCATGCAAATAGCAAGCGTAATGTGCTGTCCCTGCAAAATCCGCGGCATGCAGAGGTATTTCGCGTTTCCATCCCGAATTCGTTGGCGAGCGGCATTAGCCGGGAATAGCTGCTGGCGCGCGCGATCTATAACTCTCGCCGCGGAAGCTCTACACACAAAATAATTTGAAAACAATGTAGCGTATAATTCAAACTGTTATCGCGGCGCCCGTAAATTTGGAGATGATTTAGGGCTAATACATTCATTCTGTTTCGTGTAAACACGAACGCGTTGATATATGCGGTGTCGGCGGTTAGCGCACGGAAGCGTCGCTCATTTCGGGCGCGGGGCACGGCGTCGCAATGCAGCGGCGTCTGCTGCACGCGCTGCAGATGCTATCGACAGGCCACATCCTAGGGCGACGGCGGACGGCCCAAGCACCGGCCGAGGAAGCTCGGTTTTAATGGAGCGGAAGGCCGGTTTGCCAACTGCAATTTGCATGTTTCGCATGATATATTCCGTATAAATTTCGTGTTAATGTGTTAATTTCCCGATAATGTTATTACACGCTTCTTTAATAAGCTTGAGGATATTACTGCAGAGACACTCGTCGCATATCAAGTATGCGCTTTTAAAAAATACTTTTTGCAGCTTTTTCTACTTCTTTGCGTTTTCGTTATTTATAAAAATTGTGTGTTCTTAATGCTTTGGAAGATTCACTTATCTCCCAAACGTTTTATAAAAAACTTGCAATGCATATTCACAGTAAGATTTGTTTTGATATTGCCACTAAACAAAAGGGAGTAACGAGACAGTAGATGCACAGTAGCATAATATGATGCATTTGTTAAATATCTGCGTCGATATCAAATTTGTGTTAAAAGTTATATATTTATAAAGCTTACGATCTAAATGTAATAAATGACAGGATGATTAGGTAACGACCCACAAGCATTGTGTGTCATGACAGCTGAAAAAAGTAAGCATCAAGATTCATGTTCGGTAACCACTATAGTAGACAAAACATATGTGCCAGAGGGATGCCAAAAATGCTAACAGGACATAAATAGAAACGTGTGCTGCCGCTTAAATCTTCTTAAAACGACAAGGTGTAGAAGATGGTTTGTTTAAACACATCGTTACTATAAATGAGACCTGGATTTCTCATCCTTCCCAAAAACACTTTGTAGAATAGAAATCGGTTTTTCTTGAATCTAAGATTATTAACGCCCGCTATTGATATTTACACATTTTTGGTGGCGCATCAAGAGTTCACTGTCAAAAAAGTTTGCCGCTATGGTCCTTGAGTTCATAAGTTCGAGAAATCGTGTGCAAAAGGATAATTTTAGTAGACAACCACCTAAGCATTTTTTCGAATGCTACATCTAAACAGGAAACCCCGCATCGGGGCCTCCTGCTATTGCCACCAAAACCGGTGGACAGGTAGAGCACATCAAGGTGGTGTCTAACGTATATGACTTTCATCATCCACTCAGGTCTGGTTCTCGAGTCATTTAACGAAATGAAAGTATTGAACTTACTGATCTGGGACCTTAATTCGTATGTATATAAAAGAGATGCAATATTCAAACTCTCATAGATGTGTGCTATTGAGTGACCATCTAAAAGAAGAGAGGAAACTCCCAATGAAGTCTAGACGCTATAAAAACGAATTAGTCCCATGCCAGGCCTAAGTAGACGATGAAAGTCATCTATGTTAGACATCTTGATGTAAATGAATGCGATGATTAATTGCGGGGTTTTCTATTTAGAAAAAAATATATTTAGGTGATTGTTTAGTAAAATTATCCTTTTGCACACGATTTCTCGAACTGTTGCAAAGCTGCAATGTTGCTGTGAAATTTTTAACCAGCTATTCTACTGATTTAATTTAACGTAAAATAATTTTTTGTTTTTTTTTAAATGACTTGCATTGAAACGGTTTGAAGATGATGATGAACTCATGAACAGGCCCATGACATTCGCGTCAAACTTTTTTGGCATGAACTCGTGATGCGCTACCAAAAATATGTAAATGTCAATAGCGGGCCCATAGAAATTTGGAGTATATATGAAGGTTTTGTTTTGTTTAGGATAATATCTTAAAATGGACGTTACCTGAGAAATACAATCATTTTTATTGTTCTATTTGTACACAATCGACTGCAAGTACTCTTTGCTTGATATCGTTGTTTATTAATGATTAAATGAACATAATAACTTTATTTGTATAATTATGTAATTTTGCAACATAGTTTGTGTCTTTATATATATTTTGTGACTAATCTCTGAGCTTTGTTTATATTTACAAAATTTTTAGTTTTTTTCTTTGTTGGGCTTTTTATACACCTTTAGCATAGCAAACCAAAAGATATCTATTGGTACAATTAAGTCTTTACTTCCAGATCGTATGGTAACCGTAAACTTATGTGTTGTGGCCTTCTCGAAAATTTGATTTATCGATAGATCTTTGAAGTAAGCCATTAGCAGCTACAACACAAGGTTTCTTCTGCTCTAGTAACAGTATATTAGGAGCAAATTTTTGCTACTCGTGTCAAGATCTACTATCAAAATATCATATAATTTAGCTTCGGAAATCCCCAACTTATCTTCTAGTTCTCGAATTATCGGTCCCCGCTTCTTGTTGATTGTAGCTCAAATGCGTTGATTTTCTATAGATTTCAGACGACTTCTGAATCGATACAAACAGTTTGAGGAGGCTAGAATAGTTTTATTAGTACTGCACTAATTGTATCACTTCAAGAGCCGTCTCAGTTATCCAAATAATTTATGCTTCCAGCCTCATGCAATATTTTACTTGCTGGTCTACTTACCCAGCCAATGCAAATGAGACGATTACACACGACATGTGCTGATTTACCTGTATATACTACTTAACTGACCCGGCTAGTGAAATTATAAGCTCGATATTTTCAAGTCAGATCGATTAACTTTAATAAACCAGTTTCCATACAATGCAGTAGATATTAGTAAAACCAGATTGTTAAAAAATAATTTTTAAGTAATTGAAAGTGCAATTATAGTATACTAAAATATTTTAAACCTTGTTAATTTAACATAAATTGTTGGTTTGCAGGAAGAAGTTTATTATAGGTAATATATACAATTGAGTATAGTGATCAATTGTACAATTAGGTCGAAATCTTCTGACCACCTTTTTTGAACTCCTCATTAAAAAGTAGAATATCAATGTCTCATAAACCTGACCTATTGAAACATAAGTTTTCCTGCTTTTATTTTAAGTGACATATCTCATGAACGATAATATATGAGTGCTGAGACCTTCATAGTTGATTGGTTGGTCTAAGTTTGAGTTTCCAAGGTGTTTATGAGTTTCAACATTTGTATATATTACCGTTTCGCACCCTGATCTTGTTTTAAGTATATTATGTTAAATACACTGATAAGGCAACTATCATTTAAATAATTATTTATTAGACAATACAGCAATTATTTTAAAAGATTACTCTCTCTATGCTAGCTTTTCTTACATTACTATTATTAGCAAAATTAAATGAGCCAAGAACGTTTAATTTCCAGAAATCTGTTAAATCCAAATTTTTGTTCTAGTAATCATAATAGTTTAGCAAATTATGCAACTTACCTAAACAAAGTAGTTATCGGAAACAATATTTTAAATAATTAAACTTTTAAAAACAATGAAACAACTACGATAAGTTTCATTCAATCAGTAAAACTTTACACAACAAAATTCCTTTTTTCCTCCGTACAACTTGCTAGCCAACCTCCTAGAAAAACATTTTTTTTTATAGTTTATTTGCAGATTAACAATCAGAACCATTTTACATAATAAACATATAATAAGGTCCTATGAGCTAATGAGATGACGGTAGTGACGTGAGGGGAGTCCATCCATGAACGTTATCCCGTTAGTTTCTTCGTAGATCAATGGGCCACGTTTTTTGTAGTCGTCTAGGAGGTGGATAATGTTGCAGGCTAGATGCCAGGACATTGGGATGAACTTGAAGTCGTTGGAAATGGTTGTTGCTTCTTTTAGTACTTTTAGTACGTTCTTCTACTACTGTTGGCATTTCCAGGTCGGTATGCAGGGTGTCGTTGCTAACATACCAGGGAGCATTGGCCAACATTCTTAGTGTTTTGGATTGCATGCGTTGGATTATGTTTACGTTTGACTTGCAGGAGCATCCCCACAGCTCGATGCCATAGGTCCAGATAGGTTTAATTGTTATTTTATAAAGTAGAATCTTATTTTCTAAAGATAGACACGATTTCCTACCATGTGACCAGTACATTTTTTTAAGTCGTAGATCAACTTCTTTTCGTTTCTTTAATATATGCAGTTTCCACGTGAGTCTTTTGTCTAAATGAAGGCCCAGCTAGCGGGCTTCATTTGCTTGACGAATTGCTATATTATTTAGATGCACCGGCGTGCATTCCAAGCGATTTAGGGTAAAATTTATCTGGATGCATTTGGCTTCGTTCACTTGGATTCTCCATTTGTTTAGCCAGGTTTGTAAGAGGGACAGATGATGTAGCAAGTTTAAGGAGGCTGTTTGAGGATTGGTATGATGAGAGAAAAGGACTGTATCGTCAGCGAAGGTGCTTATAGTTGTAGCTACTGTTGTAGGTATGTCTGCCGTGTACAATGTATATAAAAGAGGTCCAAGAACGCTGCCTTGTGGTACTCCGGAGTTGATTGAATGAATGGCAGAATATTCTTGGCCATACTTTATCTGGAAGTGTCGATTTGATAAATAGGATTTTATAAGTAAATAATATTTACTTGGAAGGTGTAATTTGAGTTTATATAATAGCCCCTTATGCCATACTTTATCGAACGCCTGATGTATATCAATAAATACTGCTGGACAGTAAGATTTAGAGTCCAGTGCTGTGTTAATCATATTTACGACGCAATGACATTGCTGAATGGTAAAGTGATACTTTCTGAACCCAAACTGATGGCCCGGGATGCAGTTTTCCAATATATCTGTTTCATGTATTCTCCTGACTAAAAGTTTTTCTAACAGTTTAGAAACTTGGGGCAGTAAGCTTATTGGACGGTAAGATGTAATTTCCTCAACAGGTTTACCTGGTTTTGGTATGAGAATTATCTGTGCGAATTTAAATGGTAACGGCCAATAATGGAGACGTAAGATAGAATTGAAAAGGTTCCTTAGAAACACCAGACCGACTCTAGGTAGTTCAGCAAGCACTTTACCGGATATTAGTTCGTACCCTGGTGCTTTTTATGGTTAAGATGTTGAATTTCTTTTCCAGCTTGCACAGGTGAATCTCTTGATAGGTAGCGACAGTTGCAATGGTATGTCCAAGAAGCTGTTTACTGTATCATCAGGATCATCTGAGTAGGGCGTAAAACATTAGCAAAGTGTCGTGCAAATAAGTCTGCCTTTTCCTGATCTGTTCTAGCCCACTCGTTATTTGTTTTCTTAGTGGGGATTTGTTTTTGTGGCCGTTTGTTTGCTTTGGCGATTTTCCAAATGCTATTATCTGTTCTTGATAATGTAGTTAGATAATGGTTAAAAGTTTCCTGCCTTATCATGTGTAGTTGGTTCTTTAAGGTATTTGCTAATCTATTATACACTGGTCATGGATGTTGTGTTCTATGCCATCTAGCTCTCACTCTTCGCTTCTGTCGAACTAATTCAAGTATGTCATTAGGAATATTTATATCTCTTTGAACGCTGTTTGTGATCGTAGGTGTGGATTTCCATGCTGCATTTTGCAGAGTAGTGATAAAGTGATCAGTGGCTTGCTCTAATTCCTGGGGAGTTTTTAAACTAATATTTGATTGTAGGTTTACTTGAAGAATGGCTCTGTATGAGTCCCAATCTGTTTTATTGTTATAAAGTGATGGTCTTGGTGATTTTTTAATTATCGTTGTACTGATTGTAGCGATAAATGATGTATGATTTGAAGATAAATCAAGATTGCTGATAATATCCGTATAGTTAGAAGAAATTCCATTTGTGACAAAAAAGTCCAGCAAATCAGGTGTTTTATTATGGTCCGTGGGCCAGTATGTTGGCTCCCCAGTTGATAGGTATCCATACTTTTCTTCTCGTAGGAGGTTATATAGAGCCCTACCCCTAGTGGTAATTAGCCTACATCTCCAGTAGGTGTGCTTACAGTTGAAGTCTCCACCGCATATGAATGTACTGCCAAGTGATTGGAATCTAGAAAAACATGCGTCACACCACAAACTATTAATGATAACCAGAATAATAAAAAAAAACCTTTTTTATTTAACTATAGTAATAAATAAAATTTCTAATACTGATCTTTAGAAAATCCATAAGAACTTAATAAAAAGCCCCAAAAATTTCAATTGAACATAAATCGTTTACCTAAGGATTAATAAAGTATAACAACAAAATTAGAGCAATTAAATGAATGGGGAGCGTTATTGTTAACCTTCAGTCAATTACATTAACATTGATATAATTAGTTACTTATAATCGTCGCAATCTCCTATTACTTTCATTCAAAAGCAGCATTAAAATTTTCTTAGAACCTACAAAATGAAGTTGATGCATTGCATACTAAATTATGAAAAGTTTGAAAACTACAATATTGGATCTGCTGCTCATTTACTAAATATGAGCCGGAATGAAACTAAATTTTTCTTTAAAATAATAATAATAAAAAACACATACGGCAAATCAAGAAATTGCCTTGATAAAATAAGAGAGATAAATACTAACAGTTCTTATGCCTCTGAGCTAAATAATGAGTCAAGCAAAATAAAGACCTAAACCAAGATTAGAAAAGCACAGAAGTGATAACTGAACCTCAGCCTGACAAATCAAATAAAGAATTGCAATAAAATTTAACTGTACCTCTGTAACTGTTAGTGCCAAAATAAATAATAAACGATATCCAAAAAATTAAACTTCAGGAAGGTGCTTGATTACGACTGTGAACAGCAACGCATTGAAATAAATATTCTCGTCATGTTCAATGCTAGCAAAATTTTGATAAAAATATTTTTAAATTTCAAGCAATTAGACAAATACAAATTAACTTTTAATTTTAAATATAATTTACATATATTCTGAAAACAAAAATTCGTCTGAAATGCCAGAGGTTTCAAAGATTGTTCCAAACCCTTTCCACCATATGCTGGATCAAGTTAACATCAATCTTCTTGGCACAAGGAATGATTCCTAGTTTTAAGTAATCAATCGATGTTATCTCGCAGTAATTGTCTTAAACCGATCAAAAATTAAAAATTTTCAATTGGGTGAACTTGAGGCACATCAGGTGGATTTGCATGCTGTAGCTGATATGTTTAACTTTTAAGAAATTCAATCTTTTTGGGAATAATAACACAATCCCAGATCCGGTCAAAAAATAATTTAATTGTTTCTGTGATGTTTGACTACAAACATTTTGAAATATCCGCTATAACTGCTTTTCTACGAGTTTGAATAAAAAATTAAAAATAAATACCAAAACATTTGACTCAAACTTACATCTGTAGGCAAATGTTACTTTGTCAGGTATAATTAGTTTGTTTTTAGTATAAAATCCTTAATTTATAACATTATTGCTATTTAAAAATGAAAAATAGTTCCATTATCCATAGTGATAATATTACTTTTTAGAAATTTGTGGCTTAATCTTTTTACACCTTTTTGCAAGTTACTTATCACTATATAATTTTATGTTGTATGAGACAAATTTTCTTTAAAAATCGTCTGATTGTATCTTTAGAGATCTTAAATTTACTAGCAAGTTAATTAGATTTTCGGCTACAGTCTTCAGATGGCTCTCTCTTCGAATTTTTCTATTTTTAAGTTGAATGTTGTTTCCGTATCTCCTCAGAATATTGTACATCGTTTTTCCAATTAACATCTTCTTCGAGAAAATTATGTAAAACTTTATATTCCAATCATGATGTAAACACGATTTAATTATACAATTTAGTCTTCACAGTTAAACCAATAATGACAACACAAGCGACTGTGCTACCTACAAAACATATTTTATATAAATAAACAGCAACAATTCGACTCTAACACGACGAACTGAATTTTGTGCCGCTACCTTATTATATTTTGATCTTAAAATAAACTGGTTTTCGTCAATTTATAAGAAAAGGAACCATCTAAGTAATGTTTTATTTTTATGAAAAATCTTTAAGATATCTACAGTTGAATCATAAACGCTAAGTTTAAATTTTGTTGCAAGTTAACCAGGAACAATAATTTGCCATGAAACTACTTTAATACTTTGCGGAATAATATTTACTAAAAATCACATTTGAAATGAAAAAAGCCTATTTCACCAAACAAACAACTATACAAACTAATTGACTGATGTATCAAAGACTTGAAGGTAACGAACAGGTAATATAACTATAGCGCTATCGCAAAGTCAACCTACTAAATATTATTGTTTCAGCATAGAAACCTTTCTTATGATGTGTTTTTTTGTTAATTATTTTAATGATTCATGCATAAGGTCTTTGACTTAAGTTTAAAAAAAAATTTTCACAAACTTTCTGCCTGTTTTTTATTTTATAAAATTTTGCAATTATACTTACATTCCTGAAAAGCCGTTGATGTACAAAGCTTTTAGTGCAAACCAGAGAGCACATTTTAGTTTCCTTAAATAGAAATAAATAATTTCTAACGACTGTAGCTAAGAGTAAATATCAACTGATATGCATTTAAATAGAACAGCCCGGATAGGCCCAGTAAAGACGCGTAGTATTTAGATGATTTATTTTGCTTAAAGCACAACTTTTTAAGGCATGTGAATACAATTATGTATATGGAGGATCAAAATAATACACAAAAAAGACTTATTTCGGCCATTTTATATACTGAAAGCAAGTTATGCACGGTACAATTTCAAATTTACTTCACAATGCGTGATAGGAAAGCTTGCAATTGTACAACGAATAGTAATGCAGGTGACGATGTCGTACTTGTAAATTTTTAGAACCAGAAAAAATGATTCCCAAAATTATATTCTGAATGCGATATGTTATAATCTTATTGTTATTATTTAAGCTTACAGCTTGTTCTATTCCATATTGTCTTTCCATCCTTTTTTTTTCTACCTGGGCTGCGCTTTCTCCGTAATCTTTTGTCTCTAGCTATCTTGTATCGTCCATTCTTCTCTCCATTTTCTAACCCAATCTTCCAATGTTCGCTCACTAAGTTTTCTTAGCGTTTTCATTTTCGTTGTTTCGAGCATTTGTTGGATCTTTGCTGTCGAGTTTCAGCAGCGTACGTTAGTATTGGCCTTACAACCGCCTTATAAATGCATACTTTTGCTTCTGTTCTTAAGTATTTATTTATCCATATGCAATGGTTCACACATCTAGTAATTTTGAACGCCTTGTTTGTTTTTATAATTATTTGTTTAGTATTTTTACGCTTCAACTCCTATGTAATTGGAGCTATTGACCTGTTCACTTAATTTCCCATATAATTCGAGCTTGCATTAATCCCTCGGTAGTTTATTAGGTGCTTGTTTTTGGCCTTTTTTAAATATTGGTATCATAATATCTATCTTCCAGTTACACAGTATTTTCGACTTTTCCAGTATGCATTTGATTAACTTAATAATTTCCGAAGTCAAACTTTCGCCACCATATTTCAACATTTTATTAGTAACATTTCATCTGGGGATTTTCCGTCTTTTAACGTTTGTAATGTTTGTTTTTAGTTTAATCCGTATCTCTTCTGATCGGTCGATATTCTCTATTCTATTCAAGTCTGCATATAGATCTCTAAAATATTGTAACCGCACTTACTCATTTATTTTCAAATTTTTATATACTATTTGACTTCTTTTGTTTGGTTACAAATCAATTTTCAGACTTGCTTTTGTCGACCGCAGAAGTCTCCTTATAAATCTTAAGTGTACTTTTCAAAAAAAATTCATATTTCTAATTCTACCGTCGACTCTGTGTCTGACTACCTTCTTCATAGCTTTCTAAAGTCTATCCCAATCTGTATTTTAGATAAATCATTTTCTTCTAGTGTACTAATTGTTTTACTTATGTAGAGAACGTGAAAGTGTTTTATGTACACGTTGCTTATTTTAGTCAATTTTTGTGTACCAAGTGCTTCTCTCGAGACATTTACTATATTTTTTCTAGCTTTTCCCAAGCCTTATCTATGTTGTTTGTTTTTAATACAGAAATTTGAGAGATATAATGTAGCAATCGTCTCTGGTAAAGATTTCGTATGCTTGGGTCTTTTAAAAGTTCTTTGTTTACTTGTTCTTCAAAAATAGATGTGGTTTTTTTGAGTTCTGTATGTTTAAACAAACTTTTCCTAATATCAGCGGAGTTTAATGCTCATACATTTAAGATGTACATGTTCGTTTCATATTATACAATATATAACAGATTGGTTTTCACTACTATTACTCCAGGTATATTTATACTGCATTTTATGGTTGAAACAAGCATTGCGTGTTTTCCGTTATCGTTTATAACTTCTTCGTTGAAGCGCTGTTTTACACCCGGTAAAATGTCATGTCCTATTCGTGCATTAAAATCTCCAATCAAGAACAGGCTGTTTGTGTGGTATTGTATTGATGTGTTACTGTATTGTTTTATAGAATTCTTTAGTATATTTGTTGGGTTTTGAATCTTTTGGTGCATATACACTTGTAATATGCATTAAGTTGACGTTTAGTCGCAGATGTTGATGCGATTTTCTCAGAGATGTACAAGACGTTGTTAACGTTACATTCATAGTCCCTTGTTAATTAGTATACCTACTCCTTCTTTTCCTTGTTGATCTTTTCCTACGCCACTATATAAGAGGATATAATGGTCATATCAGGTAACGCCTTTACCTTTCTTTTTAGTCTCAGATGTACAATAATTATCAGTATTGTGTCTTACTTGTTCTAATATAATTTCTTCTTATTTTTTATTCTAAGAGCTTATATTCCAACCACCGAGTCCAAAAATTTGTTTTCTTCATAATTGTTTTTTTTTCGTTGTCGCATCATTTTCATCTTCATAGTATCAGTCTTATTCCGAGGCTTTATTCTGGTTCTAGAAGCATTTGCCTTTTTACAGCAGGTAGGATGCTACCCGGTTCCACCAAACCTTCTCTTTTATCCGGGCTTGGAACTGACAACGTCAGCCAACAAGTTAATCAATCTACTCAGTGACTGACGCAGACAAAGTTATATAAATACACATATTTCTTCAAGCATAAGTCAACATATTATAGAAAATGTACAATGTTTGTTATCTTCAAAATTCTGAAACTATTCTTAGAGATTATGGATTTGGACCTTTCGTCTAAGATGCATTCAATATTTTACAAACACTGAGAGCTGAATGGAAATTGATGTTGAGGCGTTTCGACGATGCGTAAAAAAGTTGCAAAAGAATAAGACAAATTGGGCAGTTTTCAAAATGACTTGAGACTCTTGTAGACAACACTGTAAAGAAACTACAGTAGAATGAAAAAATAGAGATGTGTTTAACACATTAGTACCGTCAACCACTGTGACGACCTCTTCCAAAAGAAAGGTCAATTTGCAAATAAATGTCAAGTCTCCTACAGACGATCCACATAAAAAGACCAAGCTGAAAACATTAAACGTTTGGCTTAAGACTGTAGATTTACGTTTCTGTCAATCTTCTTCTATTCTATTTTTGCTTTTTGTTTTGCTTTTCAAGAAATGTATCATATATTAAAAAATAATATAAAAAATAGTAAAAATTACTTTCTTCTTGTATTTAAACTAGGAGAAAATCAACCCAATTATTTAATAAAAACACACCTTAAATAACTCAGGCTACGTCAAAACCACCCTTGCACATTAGTGGTAAGGTGTTTTAAACAAAGAAAAGCTTTGAATTTATAAGCATCACTTTTTACAGATATCTATGTAAATTTTCCAGTTAAGACACTTTTGATTACATAAAACGAATTACTCTTCTGCGAAAAAGGCACTTTATGCTATAGCCAAACCACCAATGTGCTTAATTGTATTTGGAGTAAACCACCTGAACGTCGACCAATAATGTAATGAGTGCCACATTAAAAAATATTTAGTTTCCCACTATAACAGGTTTTATGTTTTTCTAAAGCAGCAAAAAATCAACAAGTCAAATCAAGGATTCTAGAACGCCATTATTTACAGATACATTTTCCTCTTAGTTTTCTTTTTCTACTTTAAACCTTGGATTCTGTGCTTTTTTTGCGCACTTACAGGAACTGCAGCCTCAAGGGCTTGTTGTGCCCACTAACATGCACTTACTCTAGGACATTTACACCACCCATGGGTTGAGCTAGAGGACAGAGCCAGCTGGTTGAACCATGTGAGCCACCGCGTCCCCTGGATTCTGTGCTTAGTCTGTCTATTATTTTTTATCTTTCTATTTTAAATTTTTTGTACGGTTTGCATTTGTAATAGATTTTTAAAAAACGTTACCAATCTTAACCGAAATTATTATTATATTGTCAGTAGTAAATAAAACTTATCAAGCTTGACAATGTTTGAATTCTACAGCATTTTGCCACATCACAAAAACTTAAGTGTAGAATATCTGCGTGAAATATAGATGATGTAACTCTAGTATACTATCAAATGTACACAAAAATATAACTATTATTTATTGCAAAGTAAACAAATAGATTTTCAGTTGAAAAAATATCCCTTTTTAATATTGGAGAGAATATAAAGAGAATTACTACCTCAAGAGTACAAACTTAATAATGAAGGTGTCGCCAGATTAGATATAATAAATCAGTTATAATTATACCTTATTTTTAAGCAACCCTATTTTTGCTCTCAGCTCATATTTCATCGACACCAAACTTTTCTATGCCAAATACATTTTTAGGCAGAATCTTTTGATGAAAAACTAGCAAATCAGTGTAACAGGTTGCAGTACGCCAATAATATAAATTGCTTGTTATCTACAACTTTGACATGTGTACTCGGATTGCTGTTTATTTATACAAAGGCAATTTAGTGAAAAGAAACCTGTCGCTTGTTGTGAATAGTTGTAGATAAAAAATTTAATAGACAAAAAGAACGCCCGAGTACCTCAGCTTGACACAATGAAACTTTTTGGGAGTAAGTAAACTCCTAACGCAAAGGAACGATATTATCCCGGGTCGAGTGGAGTTTCCATGAAAATTCTCGGGCGGTTAGGCGAATGGCTATAGCCAACTCCTTATAAGATGGCCTGAAAAACGCGAGAGGCCATAAAAAGTAATACGCCAAGGACAATAACCGAATGCAGCTAAGGATATGAAGACATAAACGTGGAAATAACCCTACATGTGGCGGGCTGATATTCAAATTCCTAGTGCGGCGAGGCGCATACGGGAACACGTTATGGGAAATTCGGGATTATTACACGCGAATTCGAAGGGCCGCGCTCGGCGCGCGGAATTCTCATAACCAAAATCTCGCCTTTGATCTGGCGCGGGCGCGCGCTGTTAACACCGGCTCCAATAAAAATTTCCGGGGGCGCGGTTGACACCCGGGTCACGATCGCCGAATGTTGGCGACAATTTCATCCTTCGACGGGGCGAACGCGTTATTTCATTAGGGCAGCACCCGCGGATTCCTGATTCCGCGCTCGCTCGCCGCTCTTTGTTAAGCTCATCATTTCCATCTCACACACGTCCCTGAAAAATCTTATTATTAATCTTTCCAGTCGGTAAGCACGCCGCATCGCAATCCCGTTGTTACGATCTTTGTGGTCGTGCCTCAAGAAGGCAAACATTGCTCGAACATTGTATCCTGCATACATATATTGCCGGCTCCTCCAATTTATCCGGATTGCCTCCTTGCAGCCCTTCAAAATTTCCTTTATAAGTCGCTGCTTCCTAATATGCTTAAATCTCTTCTCCTCAAAGCACGTCGGGGGCTACACGAAATTAAACGTTAACAATCTCTAATTTTGCGCAACACTACAATATACAATTTAGGGATTAATAATATAATTTTTAAAATAACTCCTTGGAATTGATTTGTTGGAAATTAGCAAATTTTGAATATTAATATGTACCTATCTATTCGATTTATGCAAGAAAAACAATCAAAGTAAATAATGTGGAAAGCTCATTTATATGCAAACATTTTCAGCACTAGACAAAATAAATTTTTATAAGATGCAAGACTACAAGAAAGCAGCTCAGCTATAAATCTTTTTGTGTTGGTCCTTGAATAGACAGTTTCAATTATTGGGAGCAGAGGTTCTCAAACTTTTTGCGCCCTACTCTTTATACATTCTAAATCCGTTGTTTTGTTAAGAAGCAGCTAGAGTTCTGCACTGTTAGCTTTTGGCCTTAAAATTTAATTTCCAAATTGTCTGGTGGGCGCGGCGCAAAGCGCCAACTAAAAAATCTAAAATCTGGCGAGCGAAATTCGTCGGGCAAATAGGGGCGCCGTTCCGAAACGAGCCGGCGAAATTGTTCCTAAGCTCAGACATCAGCAGCTACATTTTGCGAATATTGTGCTGTATGTTATTTTTATTTCATCTCTGCGAATTGCGTTCTAATACAGCCGGCGAAGAAAGGTGTGTGCATGTGATGTGCGCCGGAGGCTAAAGAGAAGATGATGTATTGGCAGCCAGCCGGGGCTGCTGGAAACGGCACACGAAAATTGAATTTAAATTCATGAAAACTGGGAGTTGCCAACCAGCCCGCGTCTTCCTTTTTGCATCCTGGGCCTGAATTCTGTGTTCAATTTACCAGGATATATCAAGGAATCGCTTGGCGCGAGTTATGTACTCCGCAGCCGGCGCTAAATTTATTCATATGCACTTCCTATGCATTAAACGAAATTAAGGATTTGGGCGTTCGCTAAATCGCGGGTGTCGCTTTGTGCACCAGTTTGTTAACAAAGGCATTTAACAAACAAATATTTGTATACATTCAGAAAATTGTTGATTTATTTAAAATTAATATTGCATCTAACAAATTAAAAAACAAAATTATTATATATTGATATTAACTGAAGCACTTCGTAAAGCACTTTTTATACTGGGACGTAACGGACTGTTCTGCAAAAAATAAGTTGCTGAAAATACATAAGTAGTTTAATAAACTGACATAAATCAAACAGAAAAAATTCGATATTATTTATGCAATTAAGTTTATAATCTGAATTTTGCTAGTGACGTAATAGGATAAAGGCATGTATTATTGGTTGCATCTGTTTGTATTCTATTACATCATTTTTTGATTGTATTTTTTCAGAAAAATGTAGAAATAGAAAAAAATAAAATAGAAAAATAAAAAATCCTCTTAATTTTTAAAAAACCCATCTAATGCCGAAATTTAATTTTTTAGTGTGAAATGGTCTACTGAAACAAACAAAAGAGTTGCAATGCTACCAAGACGGCTAAGCTAAAATGTTATAAATAGAAAATAGACATTTTCAGATTTATCCAGGTATTATCTGCTGTTAAATAGAATTATATTAAAAGTGATACTTAACGTATTCCTATAATTATTAATTTAAATATTTTATATTTTACATAACACAGTTTAAATTGTTTCTTTCTAGTATCAGCAAAATCCAAAATAAATCAAAATTTGAAATCTGTGACATTTACAAGAACTGCAATCTAATTCGTCTTCTTTTAAAGTACAGCGTCTATTATAATCTTAAAATGACTTATACCGGGCATTTGGTTCAATTTTCTCGCAAATCTGAACGAACGGGCGCCCCGAACGAAGGCGCGGGATGAGCTCGTCGTGTGATTTGTTTGTATCCCGTTGTTTACATTTTATTTAGATTTAAAATTACTTTGTTATCATCCAAAAAATACCTTGCGTTGGCGGCGTAAAAGGAACGGAGATAAAAAGGAATATATGAAAATTGGTTCAATCCTTGGGCGTGCAATATTTCAATCTCCTTGAGTCCCGCACAGACGACGTTTCCTGTTTGGTTGGCAGTTCGGGAGCGCTGGGAATAGACTCGTATCTCAGAATGTATGAAGGATAGAGGTCCCCGAAGACAAGAATGCGAAAAGTGGGATAAAGGAACAAAAAATAACGAATATACGGCGCCGAATAGTGAGGGATCAAATCCTGCTAGAGGAGATATATTTCGGATCAAAGAAAATCTACATACATCCACGGAGAGTCTATCAGAAGCGAGCGATGGCGATGTAACGAAATTGTAGTTGTATAGAGGCTGCAAATTCCGAGACCGAAGCAGCGAATATTCTATTACAGGTAACACGTGAATATTTTATAGTTGCCTCTTTCTGCATCAAACAAAGTTTCCGCGCTGGCGTGGAGGGCGCGCGCCGCCCCCGAAAGCGCGGGCGGCGGCCCTCTAAATGTTTATAAACTGGGGAATTAGCTCTGAGCACTCGCCGTTTAAACTCGTTGCGCATTAAACTAATATGCGCTTGCGGCAGGTCAGGAGCGGTCCCGAGGCGCTCCAGCCTCGCCGCCTCTTAAGTAATGATCCTCGCATCCTGAGGAAGGCAAATCTGACTCCTCACGTAAAACATGCCCGCGAATGAATTGCCTCTTTTTATTCAAATGATGCTCGAAGTCGCGTCTTCCCGGGCTCCACGACAAGAGGCTGATTGAATTTTGCCTCTTTGCAGCTATGGCGCCTGAAAAAATGTGCGCCCTTAAACTGCAGTCACATAAATAGCCTTGCAAGTCTTTAGCAAATGAAACTGTAATTTGCCCTTCATTTACGGTCATGTTATAAATATTTTAGTCAAAACTCATTTGACCATAAAAGACTTGTTTTATGCATCTTTTATAACTAAAATCATTTGCTGTTAAGTAATTTTTGAATACACATGCTGTTATTTTACCTGATTCTACTGAAGTCTTTTAAGTGGGGATGGTTACCACTTCTTGGTGCTAGTGGTATTTAGATTCTTCTTCGACGACTTATATATGTTCGATGTATCAGAGCTTTACGTGGATACTTCAGATCAGTGGTTTCCAATCTCCTTTATTTTCAGTAATAAAGAGCTTTGTTAATTTTACAAGGCACTCTTACATGCAACATATTTTTAGATTTTTTTCCTAACTTGCTCGTGAAGCATTGAGATGTGTGCGAATAAGACAAGATTTCTTTAAAACATTATGCAGTAGACTGAAATAAAGAAAACTAATAACAAGCAGCGGCTTTAAAAGCCTTATCCAATTAGACTTTTATTAAAATAAAAAATAAACTGTTTTCTATTAACGGTAAATTAATCAAACTTTGCAACTTGGGTATGCTTCCAGAAATTTTAGATTTTTTGCTGTTTGAAATTAAAAACTCTACTGCTTTAAGATTGTTGGCATAGCCACTGATATTGAAGAAAATGTTGCAGAGAGAATAAAGAATAAATGTTTTACAGTTTAAATTAATGAATTAATTCATTTAACTGGTTTAAGTAACCTATTTATTTTACTTTTGTTCGAAAAACTTGCTAAAGACAAAGGTTTAACTTACATGGATATATCACAAGTGCATGTAGTATACTTGATAGGTATTTTTAATTATATAATTTAGACTGAGGTACAAAATTACCCAAAATTTACTACATGATATACTTAGAGTATCCAATTTAAAAAAAATATGAATTAATGATGCTCAAGGCGTGAATTGTAACCAACAACCATTATAGAATTAAGAAAATCAATTTCTATCTAGTGAAGTTTTTGATCGATAAGAAACGAATAGCTAAGATCGCGATGTTTGGTTTTCTCGACCAAGGGAGTTTTGCATTGAGTTAGCTTTTTAGGACAGTTGTCTTCAAGAAAAATATATAAAATTTTTCAACATTTGTAAACGTTTTTGTCAGCAAGAAGCAATATAATATGTTAACATGTAAAAACCTAAGCTCAAAATTTTAAACCCTCATAAAAGTAACTTCCTTACGAAAATTTTCATCGTCAAGAAAGCCGAATTGAGTTATTCTCTGATGGTACTTTAAAATCAATACACAAAATTAAACTTTATTTTATTGTAGTACCAAGAAAGAAAAATTTGTTTCTCAATTACATGGCCACTAAAGTGTTGATTATCTTTTAAATTATCTACTTATGTGAAGACCAAACAAATTAACTTAATGAGTATGAAATTATTACTTCGCCTGCTTGACGCAGCGCCTTTTAAATATTTTAGCAAAGAAGTAGCAGATCTTAAAATAACAACACTTAACTAAATATTAATTTTTAAAAAGGTTGCGACATTTTAGTATTAGCATATTTATTTACTGCTGTATATTTAATGTTCTCGGTGCTCTCTGATGCCTGGCGGGTGGCCTACTCAGTCACTAAAAATAATTGAGTACCTGCGTTCATTCGAATAAAGGGTAATAATGGCGGTCGTCTTAGGTGCGGTGCTTGCCACATCGCCCCGCATCAGAGATGGTGCGCGACGACCGGGCAGAGAGAGCGAACGCATGAGAGCCTTAACCTCTCAGTTCGCAGGCCGTACTCCCACGCGGGGCGTAGGGCCTTACCATTATTTATATATATTTAATGACTAGAACAGAAAATTAGAAAACTTATAATACAAGACTTAATTTTTTAAGTGCTGCAGTGGCTGGCATTATCTTAAATATAATTAAAATAATTATTTTCTATTAATTATGCAATTTTAAACTTTTTCATATGATAAATAAAGGTTTTTGTACATTAGTTTCTATTTTGCAAAAATATGCAAATGTTGATAAGTATACCTTACATTAAATTAATTCTACGAATATATTATTATTTATACTTCCAAGTTGTCGTTTTTAATTAATTTAATTCTGTAATTAACCCAATTTTCAGGAAAATAAAAAACATTTACTACAACAACTAATTAATAACAAGTACCACTCGTCAAGATTTGCTCTTACATAGACTTGGTACGCTTTTATTTTTACAGCCGATATTTTGATACAACAGCATGTTGTTTGTTTTCGAGCTATCAGATTTGAAGTTTGGAAACTTGGCGTTTTGTCCACATCTGTAGCAGAAATAGCTTTTGAAATTTTAGCCTAACGGCTATCCATTTTGATAATCCATCTTGAAATTTGTCAAAGAATTTATCTAAATTTTTGACTAGAAATTAAATGTTACAAATTACTTTTTATTCTAATAAAAACTTAAAAATTTTATATTTAGTAATGACAACACAACGTATTGTACATTTAAAATTGTTTTTTCAAAATGTTTTTGATGCAGATCAAAAGCGGTTAAATGTAATAATTATTTTTTGTTGTTAACTGGCTTTTATTTTTCCAAGGTCAAAGATGTCTCTTCAACTTCAACATGAAGGTATTTAAAAAGTGTATGTATCCTCAAAGACTTATTTTTTATCGTCCTCAAACTAAACACTGGATTTGTCTCATGTTTTCATGTTATAGAAATAAACGTGCCTCCTCAAACAAAATAACTAGAAAAGCAACCCAACATATATCAGATGTCGTACTCCCAGGCGTTTCATAGTTTAACCCAAAGACATTTACAGAAGCTGACTCCTATTTTTTATCTGCTAAAAGAGACTAAAAGAGCAGCCTAACATAATCCCACAGAACCTGTGGCTAAAACTTACTTCTGTACACGTAATATTACCAAAAGCAAGACACCTAAATTAGTGACTTTCCACAAGTTAGTCTCGTTGATATTTCTTCTTTGCTCGTCAAAGTTCCACCTTCAAGTAAAATTAAAAAGAGATGGGGAATGAAAATTAAAAATTTTAACGAAACTTCGATAAGAGAAAACTTCAAGATATTGAGAGAAAAAATAACGAAAATAAAAACATAAACGAAACTAGAATATGAGGAAAAATCAGAGAATAACTTGCAAACGACAATTAAGCCTGTTAGGGAGTGTTTGTAAACTGAAGAGCAACTGTGACACTAGTCTCATAAATGACAACATCTGTCTGATTTGTAGCGGTTTCGTATCATTAAGCTATTTTTCAAATTTATAGTGTACAACATCTGCATTGTCATCGAAATAACCTAAAAGTCCTTAACGAACTCTGCAAACTATATGATTTTATTAAAAAAGTCCTAATTAGACAACGTTGATTTATAAAAACTACTCTAAAATTAATTTTCTGAAAAAGAATTAATAATTATGCTTGTGTTAGTAGCCACATTACTAGTTTAGGGTTATTTCTTTCTAGAACATTGTTCAGTTAGCTCACTTTCATAAAATTTTTACTGATATCAAAAGAGCTAAAGCATTGTTAATTAGAATTTGCAACATAAGTCAAATAAAAATGTTTGTCTTGCAAAAGTTAAATAATTAAACATTAAGCAGCGCAACATAATTGAACCAAAATCGCTTTAATAATATAAGACAGTGTTAAGCTATCTAAACAAGTAATGATAAAATAGCAAAAGAAAAATTAAAGCTTTTAAGACAGAGGAACTTCAACAACAAAATTATAAAAGAATATTTAACGCAGAAAAATTAAATATATTACTATATCTTTAGCTAGTTTAAGAACAGTGAAAAGAATATTAGAACTTATATCTTAAAACGACCTTTAATTAATGGATATAAGAAATCCAAATTTAATTTTTCCCAAATTTACATATCTTGAAAAGGCCTGCGAAGAAGAAACAAATAAAATTTTTTGAATGATCAAAAGGCAAAGTTATATTTTTTCATTTTGCGAATTTTCTGGACTGAATTTTATTTAAATCAACCAACTTAAAAATTTTCTGAAATATTACAATAATCAATAATTTGTGCCTGTTCTTTAAATGTTGAATTTGAGAAAGTTGGATTTTGTATAATTTTATAAAGGTTTGCGACAGAAATTTTGCGCAAAAATATTTTTGAATTTTAGTACAATAAAGGTGGTGTTGCTTATTTATGAATCATAGAAAGTCAATAACAAATTCGAGATCAGAATTTTGCAAAATTTAATTTGTTCATATAACTTTTTTTAGCAATAGAATTTATTATATAAATCTTATGTCATTCTTGAAATTACTCGGAGCCACTATTTAGTTTTTAGCTTGGTTAGCTTTTTTCATGGTCTCGGTTTACTTAATTCCAAAACATTTTCTTATTAAACATTTTAAATTTGTCCAAGTCATTCTAAAGCGTGGCTGAATCTAGCTTAGTCGCAAATAATTGCAACTTGGCTGACACTAATTTTAAAATTACGATTTTTTAGTTTTGTATCGAAACTTGATATGCTATAACAGTTTAATAATATGGGAAGCCATCTCTTTTGAAGAAGTTGTACTTATACAGTTAGACATTTTTTAAGTGGCAACCAAAAATTCTTATTAGAACAAAATAAGGCCTTAATAAATAATATTATGATAAAATGAATATTTTACTTATCCTGCTGGACTTACACACTTTGATTGAAGAACAAAATACATAATTTTTAGGCACTTGGCTAGAATGTATGAACCTGACTTTCCATAAATGTTTATGATAATAGACAGTAATAGAAAGACATGCGGAATTTGAATGCTGCTTGAATATTTAAAGTAACTAATAATATCAATTTTAATATATTATACATTATTAAATGCGCACATTTTCATTCTTTTGATAATTTGTAAATAAAGTGAATTTGTGTCTACTACTTTTCGATTTTAGTTATTATCTTAGTAATGAGGCCAACCGGTTGTTGCCCTTTTATAAACTATTTACATAAAGAATGTGCTAAATGCTAGATTTTTTAGTTATAAATTGTTTATAAGTTTTAATTTTTAAATAGGCAAACTCATTAGGAAAGTTTTAGGAAAATTTAAAAATAGTCAATTAATTAATATAGAATCTCTATCGTAATACCTAAATAACTAAACGAAAGTTCTAAAGTCTTGAACGTTAAACTTAATACTTATTTAGGTAACATTAATTGCATCAGTCTGCAAGACGTCAATAAAATTGACAATTTGATGATGTGGTTAAAGAAATGCATACATATTGACATATTGGGATGCAGCGAAATGAGATGGCCAGGCGAAGGAACGTGTGTGGTAGATGAACATCAAATATACTATATTGGTGATGATAGTCCGCAACATCGCAATGGAGTTGGTTTTATAATAACAAAGGACGTTCACAAAGCAGTAAGCGGATTCCTACCAATATCGGCTAGAGTTGCTATGTTAAAAATAAATGCACAACCTTGTAGTTTGAACATAATAAAAACTTATGCGCCAACAACAGACAGCAATGATGAAGTCATTGAACAATTTTATGACGACGTAAGGAAAGCAATAAAATATACAAAGAAAGAAGACATATCCTTAATTATGGGAGATTTAAACGCTAAAGTTGGCAACGAAGCAACCGAAGGAATAGTAGGAACATATGGTCTTGGAATACGTAATGAGCGTGGAGAAATGCTGGTACAGTTTTGTAAAGAAATACAATTTTCTATTATGAATACTTATTTTGAATACCAAGCAGAAGATTATATACATGGAAATCCCCCGCTGATAGAAACGGCAACATTGTAAGAAATCAGATTGATTACGTAATGATAAACAAACGATTCCGCAATTCGATTACATCGGTTAAAACATATCCTGGCGCAGATGTTCCATCTGACCACAATCTCTTGCTAGCTGTATTCAGGTTACGATTAAAGAAAGCAACGGCAAGTGGTACGAGACAAACAAGAATAGATGTACAGAAACTGAAAACAGAGAATGTACGACAGGAAGTAAAACAACAGCTAAATCAAAAATTCCCTGAAATCAATATAAGTACGGACAACGATATAGAACAAAAATGGGAAACAATTAAAGAAACGCTGAACGTCATTGCAAAGAATAAGCTAGCAAAGAACCCAAGAAATAAAAACAATGATTGGATGACGGACGAAATACTAGATCTTATGGAAGAAAGGCGCAGATATAGAAATAAAAGTGAACTAAATTATAAGCGAATACACAATATTATTAGACAAAAAATCAAGGAAGCGAAGGAAGCCTGGTTAGGAAGCAAATGTGCAGAAATTGAAACCTTAGAGGGAAAACATGATACACTAAACCTACATAAAAA
This sequence comes from Sinelater perroti, assembly GCA_036346155.1. NCBI lineage: Eukaryota > Metazoa > Arthropoda > Insecta > Coleoptera > Elateridae > Sinelater > Sinelater perroti. Next base: position 10,655,969 of record JARFIY010000024.1, read on the forward strand.
GATCAAGGAAACTGCAGGAATAGTAAGAACAAAATCCAATGGAATAGACACAGACAAAGATAATAAGGCAATATTTGACAAAGAAAAAATACTAGAAAGATGGAAAGAGTACATGGAGGAATCATTTTCGGATGAACATAGAGATGACGCTGATGTAATAGTTGGCACATTAGGACCAACTATAACTAGACAAGAGTTGTTGAAAGCCATCAAGAGAATAAAAACAACAAGTCAGCAGGACCAGATGAAACCCATGGAGAACTTCTAAAGTTATTGGAAGAAGAACACACGCAGGCCGTATTAGATTTGTTCAATAGAATATACGAAACACGAAACATGCCCAATGACTGGTTACTCTCTACGTTCATCCCATTACCAAAAAAGCCAGGGGCCAAGAAATGTGAAGGTCATCGCACAATTAGTCTAATGAGCCATATACTAAAGGTTTTTCTACACATCATCCACCAACGTGGATACAGCAAGTTAGAACAAAATATCGGCGAATCGCAATTTGGTTTCAGAGATGGCCTTGGAACAAGGGAAGCCTTATTCTCGATACAAGTGCTAATACAAAGAGCGCGTGATGTCAACTACGATATATTTGCATGTTTTATTGATTTTGAAAGAGCGTTTGACCGCGTAAAACACGAGCAATTAATACAAACATTAAAATCAGCAGGAATAGGTAACAGTGATACCAGAATCATTGCCAACTTGTACTGGCAACAAAGAGCCACAATCCGTATAGGGGACAGAACATCAGAAGAATTTCACATCCGCAAAGGTGTTCGACAAGGATGCGTATTGTCCCCGATGTTATTTAACGCCTACTCTGAAAACCTCTTCAAAGAAGCCCTAGAGGGTGCAGAAGATGGAATCAAAATAAACGGAGAGATAGTCAACAACATTAGATATGTGGACGACACGGTTCTGCTGGCCAACACTTCAGAAGGATTGCAAAGGTTAATAGACCGCGTAACAGAAACTAGTAAAAATTACGGTATGCGGCTTAACATAAGTAAAACAAAAGTGATGATCATGAGTAAAAGTGCCAACATAAACGTGAATTTCCACATAAATCAATCCCCTTTACAAAGAGTACAGGCGTTTAATTACTTGGGATGTACGGTAAACGAGAGATGGGACCATACTCAGGAAATAAAAGTTCGAATCGAAAAGACACGGAGTGCATTTAACCGCCTAAAGAAAGTACTTTGTAATTTTAGTTTAAATTTGCAACTTCGTACTCGAACACTTAGATGTTACGTTTTCTCAATTCTTTTATATGGGACAGAAGCATGGACTCTCACAGAAGCTGCAAACAAACGATTGGGAGCTTTTGAGCTATGGTGCTATCGCCGTATGCTCAGAATTTCATGGGTACACCATGTAACAAATGAGACAGTCCTTCAGCGCATGAACAAGGACAGAGAGATTCTTAATGCTGTTAAGAAAAGGAAACTAGCATACTTTGGTCACGTCATGCAAAATGATAAATATCGTCTTTTGCAGTTGATTATGCAAGGAAAAATCGAAAGCAAACGAGGTCCTGGTAGACGAAGAATCTCATGGCTTCGCCACCTTAGGCAGTGGACAGGAATGACATCGGTCGCCCTGTTCCGAACAGCGATAAACAAGATTAGATGGGCCAGACTGATCGCCAACGTCCAATGAGGATACGGCACAAGCAGAAGAAGAAGTTAAATATGAAATCTTCTGATTAGTAGATAGCTCTAAAAATAGAGGTGTAATAACAATTTACACTTTGATCAAATACACCAAATTTGTGTTTGCATCGTCCATTTTATCGTTTTTTGTTAAATCAATGTATTATTAAATATTTTTTACACCATTTGGCAGTTATTTTCCCTTCACGAAAATTACATTATTATGATCGATGAAAAAGAGCTTAAGAGAGCTATTTTTGGTTTTTTTAAACTTACTGTTAACATAAAACCGAAATTAATTATAAATATATTTTGCCGATTAAATTAAAATTCTAAACGACTTATTGTTAGACACAAATGTCGGATGAAACAAGTGCTAAATATCCGAAGCTGTTATTCAAGAAAATTTTAAAACAAAATAGAAGTGCAAATAAATTATTAATGGAAACGCATCACATTAATGGTATTTTGATGGTTTAACAAAAACGAAAAAACACAAAAGCTAAACAAATGGACTATAAATATGAAAGCCTTTGTAGTTTTTGTTTATCTCTGCACAAAGCATTTATTAAAAATTTAAATCAAAGACAAACTATAGCTCCCAAATGAAGATTTAAAAAATAATGGATAAAAAAATCAGAAAAAAGGACCATCAAAGAGATTTAAAAAAAATGTTTCTTGCTGTTAACATTAAAAATTAGCGCTGGTCGGCGACTTTTTTTTATCCTGCAGGGGAGCTAATATTTGTTATCAATTTTGGGTTAGTATTAGCACGTAGAAACTATTGGAGAGCAAACTACGAAAGCCAACAGCAGCATTAATTTAAAAAAGTCCTAAAAATTATTATAAACAGCTACTACTACAAAACAAGTTTATTGTTGCACATTCAACGAGGAATTTTCTAAAATTTATTGTAAAAATTTTTTGAACACAAATTATGCCTTACAAAATTTTAGAATTTCCAAAAATACATCATAGCTTTTTCAGAGCAAACAAGGTACAACAATTTCTGTTATTTTTTGTCTATTAGAGATTATGACTTTTTAAGCTTTAGCAGAAAAAAATTAGTACCTCTCTATCAATCTAAACTACAAAGAAGCCATTGATATACTTTCTGTTTTATCTCTTCTATCATATGAACCATTTGCTGGATGCTTTAACTATAACTCTAGAATCTTTATAGCCTTAAATAAATGTTATAATTAATCAGCTATTTTTAATCAGCACTGAACGTTCTTAGTTTCTTTTGAAGTTTGGCGAGCCAGAGCACTGATTAGCCCACATATTCACTCACAACCCTTGCGGGCGCTATCATCCCATCTGACCCGAGGCTTGTTAGCTCCAGATCGCTATCCGCCCCATTAAAATTTGTCTGCTTAGCCAGACTTTTCCAAGAGGTAGCATGGGGTTTCTTCGAGATCGCACCTACGATAGCGGTTACTGAAAATAGGCTGGCGGTCGGGCAGGCGCTCTAGTTGCATGCGCGTCGCATGCAGATTAGGGCGGCAGGCCTCGGTGCACTTCTATCCCAGCGGCGGGGTTCCGATCGAAGGGACGGAAAATTGGCAGAATTCGCTCCTTTGCCCGTTCTGCCCTGGACTACGGCTCCGTAATTGCTCCGGGGGAGATTCGCTCGACAGAACTGTTGTTTGGTGCACTACGAGGAAACTTGAGAAGTTTTGAGCAGGTGCAGTGTTGTATTAAAAAATGTTGCTTTAAAAATTAAGTCGTTTACAATAACATGAACATTGGACCTTACCATACTAAAAGCTATTGAATGTAAAACATGCAACTCTTAAGATTAATACAACGATAGCATTCTTTTACCTGATTTTGCTTAACATTTTCAGTAAAAGGTACTTCTTCGTTTGACTAATGAGACAGTCAAAGCATAGTCGACAAACAACACTAGCTTAATGGTTTCTAATTATATTTCTGTAACAAAAATCATAATATTAGTAAGCAATTACAATATTAATTAATGTGTTCTTTACTAAGAATCAGAACGTAAATATAGGATAAGCTTTTTAGCATACCAATTATTTTTTTAAACCGTTATTTAGAAGTTTCAGTAATAATTATTACAATTTTAAAAACTACAAATTAATAAGGGTTCTCAATTTTTGATTATTTTAACATCGCTTCGATGCTTTTGTAGGTTTAGATAGTCAAGTGGTTGATTTTTTATTGAAATATTTAAGTGAGTTATAAAATTAATTAAATTGAAAACTTTAAGTGCTTTGCAAAGCACATTTTCCAACTTCACTCGGAACAATTGCATGTTGGGGAAGTATTCTGCTCGAACAGGATTAGTTATACTTCCTTGTCCTCTAAAATCATGTTTGCGCGTCCATTCATCTCTATATTGTTAACCTAGTTGAAGTCCAATAACAATAATTGGCTGACATGAGATGCCGAGGCGCGTTATCGCCCCCGGGGGAATTCTAAGATGCCTCGCAGCCGCCCCGCTGACGTACAGTGCGTAGACAATGCGAAAGAATATAGAAATACATCATTCTAAAATATGAAGTATAGGATGTAAGGTAGTGCGAGCGCCGGGCGGAGAGTGTGGAAGACGGAATAGCAGGCTAGAGATGATATCGAACTTCCATTTCATTCCTCTTATGGGACCGAGCGGAGCGGGACGCCAGACATGTAGGATACAAAATGAAATTCCCCCTGCACGATGCATATCCACGCGAACACAAAATTGAAGTCCACAGGGGTGGGTGGAAGCGGGGGCGCCGGGGCGACAAAGCTCCCGACGACAAAAAGGATAGATGGAAACAAATTTATAATAGTCCGAAAATAAAATGTGGATGGAAAATTCCAATTTTTCACCGCGCGGAATCAACTCTTGTTACGCGGGCCGCCGCAGTTTATATTCTTTCGACAACGCGCCTAAACCCCGCGAAAATTGTTTTTCGAATTACCCTTCTATTTATACGCCTGCTTGCATAATCATATTTCATCCGGCGAGCTTCCTCCAGGAGCGGCTCCATGGCCGCGATATTAACGCAATTTACCCACACATTAGGTGGAAACACTTACGCTAATATTTGATTATATTTTCAGTTAAATAGTGATAAAGTACTATACAAGAAATAATAAGATTTTATATCCAATTAGTGTGTTTCTTTTCACTATTGATTTAGTTTATTACTAAATCATCTATATTAATACAGTTGTAACTCTCTCGAAAGTTTTAAAACTGAATATTAATTATTTGAAGCTAGCTTTAAACTTAAACAATAATAGTATAGAAGTCTTATATGTTAATTTGTTAGGTCACTAAACTCTGTCCGTTTCAGACGTCTAGCTGCGTTAACATTAATTAATAAGCCAGTCACTAGAACACTAGGGTGATCACTAATCCGATTTTTGTATTTTTTGCAGCGATTTTTGATCCATGGGGTTTTCACATCGTTATGTAATGTGTAGTTGTTCACATACCATTCGGTGTTTGCTATCACAAACTGTTTTGCTTTGGAATCGTAAGATCTCGATGTTCAATGACTTAGCAAATTCCCAAAACTGGATCCCATATGTTGGTTAGGCTAAGCTGGGATTTCTATTCGAGGAGCCAGAACATCTTCACGCGGATATCTAGTTTTTTTGCTTGGTCTGTATATGTTTTCTACAGGTAAGTTTGTTATCAAGATGTACACCGAGGTATTTAATGTCTTCTTTGTGTGGTATGTTAGTGCCGTTAAAGGTTATAAGGGGTGGACTAACGTTGCGGAAGATGAAAACCACTGATGCCGATTCGTTTTTATTAGTTTTGTTGCTCTCTAATGCTTCCAGAGCACTTTGTAGATATACTGATGCCTGAAATACATATCTGTGTGAAGATAATACAGCTGTACCGTCCGTAAACGTAGCAACTATAACATTGTCAGTAATAGGTAAGTAACCGGTATAATATTGGTCCCAGTATACTACCTTGCGGTACAACTGTCTCGACTGAGTAGATTAGTGAGTGGCTCTCGTTTACTTTAACTCAAAAGTATCGGTTTTCTAGATACGACTTGAAGAGCAAATAGTTATGTCGCGGTAAAGTTTTTCTGATTTTATATGGCAGGCCAGGGTGCCAAACTCGATCGAAAGCTTAACCCACATCCAAGAATACTGTTAGAGTCGACCGTTACCCTTGTTCCGATGTTAAGTATTTTCTACAAAAACCGAATCGATGCTTAGGGATTAAATGCAGGTCTTCTATAATAGGTTTTAGTCTTCTTAGTAGAATTTGTTCAAAAAAACTTAAAGAGGAGTGGTAACAGCGATATCGGCCTATAAGACGCTGCTGATTGAGCTGGCTTGCCTGCCTTTTGAATGACAATAACTTCATCACATTTTCATTGAATTGGATAGTATTGAGTTCTTAGGATTGCATTATATAACCATGTTATAGCTGCTATCCCTTTTCTTGTCAGTTGACGGAATAATTTGGATGTTATTATCAATTTTTAAGCATTTAATTTCTGTTGGGTGTATAATGTTTAATGGGTGGCTGGAGTTGGAGTGGTGGTTTGAGGAATTCGAGAGTTTTATAGTAATTTTGTGGAGTTCTGTCGGTTTCGTGCGGTTGAAAGGTAGTTCGCCGAATACCACTGCTTTTTCTTTGTCACAGTAATCTCAAGAGCTATCATGTTTAGGAATAGAAGGAATAGTGATAATAGGTTTCTTTAAATTCGTAGTTGCTTGCTGTAAGGAGAAGTCATCCTGTTATCTAGGAGATCAGTTTCTCACGTAGTCGTTGAACCTTTCGTTTTTCTGTTCTTTTATTAATCTTTTTAGTTGCATGGTAAGGGTGTCCAGTTTATTTTTGCCTCTAGGATGTCTTATTCCTTGCCAGATCTGTCTTGCTTTTTTGCCATTCATCTCCTGTCTAATTTCTAAGGAGTTGTATTGTTGTTACATTTATGCTGAATAGTTATAGGCACAACCATTCAAAAAGCATTACGTAAGGTTTGTGTTAGTTGTTCTAATGATGTCTCAATTTCATTTGCAGTGTTGAGTACTGCTAGAACACCGATAACTGTTTGTCAATATATTGACGAAAAATATTCCAATCCGTGCGATTGTTGTGTAGGTTTGCAGGCTTATTGATTGTACAGGTAATTAAGGTGCATATTACAGCGGAGTGGTCAGAGTTTAAATAATAGCATCAGCCATATCAACGTAGTTGGGCGAGAGATTTTTTATCATAAGGTAATTTAATACATCCGACAGTTTATTTAGATCGCTTGCCCAATAAGTGGGTTCACCTGTGATTAATGCATTATAATGGTTTTATATAGTTGCCTTTCCTTTAGGTTAATTCACCTAGAACTCCATAAGGAGTGTTTAGAATTGAAATCACAACCTGGTATATACCCTTCCTAGAAGAGGTCTTCGAATTGATTCTGCGTTATTGAATTATACTATTACGTCTTCAATGAGGTTTTTAATTTTGACATTTGTGACTTGTATATAATTTCAAACTTCTCCATTTTGTAGTGTGATAATTTGTTGCCGATTTTAATTGCTGTTCTAGCATGGGATGTAATAAGTTTTGTCATTGTGGATAATGAGGTAGTTGTAGTCAGTAGAGTGTTACTTCAGGAGCAAATCGACTTTTTGGATGTTTAGACACGCCCCTACTTTTAAACAGCGTTGTAAAAGTCTATTTGTGTTCCATACAACTATTCTTAGTGTATCCATTATTGGGAGATTTTGGTTATCAGGCTAGTGAGTAGGTTGAGCATCATAGTGTTTTGTTGCATTATCTGGCTAAATCAAATATGGTAAGGAACTGAGACAAGGAAATATCATTGCTCTTTTGATTATGATTTTGAGTATTGTATAAGTCTGATGTTGTTATGATGTGCTGTTGTCCAACAACGGCTGCGACAACAGCTAGTTGGAGACCTGTTCGCCCTGTTTGTGTTTGGTTAAATTGTGGACGTCTTTGGAGTTTGTGGTACTTGCATTCTAGGGATGGTGTAGTTTAGTCTAAAGTTGTTGGTATACAGAGCATCCTTTATAGTTTGCTGGGTAAGCTTCATTGCACAATGCACATGTAGCAGAAGTGTTTTTTGACTTTGTACATACCATCGTGTTGTGGTCACTACCACATTTTATGTATGCGAATGGTTTTCTGCAGCAAGTTTTGCTGTGTCCACATATTTGGCAGTGAGTACACTAGATTATAGTGGCTTTTTTCCTTGATGGTTTGACGGTAACTATCATAATTAATAAAGATTGAAGTTCGTATTTCTCTTTGTTGTTAATTGCGGGCTCAAAATCTACAAAGAATAAAGAAAGTGTTGTTTTGTCTAGCTTGTGTCATATTTATTAAATTGCGTATAGTGTGCCCTTTCTTTTTTAGTCCTTTTATCAGCCCGATATTGACTGTTGGGTGAAAGTTTTTGATTACTACTCTAAATGCTCTTTCTTCCTTAATCTGGTATGTATAAAAAATAATTTTCTCGTCGTCAAATTGTCTCACAAGTTTTCGATTTGTTTCAGAGTTATTAGTATTTATCTGGACGACATTTTTTGCCAGAGTTTTTGAGTATTGTTCAGTTTGTAACACTTTTGTCAGATTTGTAATCATTACGTTATAATTTAGTATGCTATGTATGTATGCTGGAGGTGGTCTGTTAACTACAGTTTGTGGCTCGTATCTAGCTGTTTCCATATCGTTATCTTTGTGTGTGTCGTTTAGTAAATTAAATCTGTTGTTATCGTTGATTTAGCTTTCCAGTTTAAGGTTATTAACAGGGGAACGTAGACATATTTTTCTCTTTTCACTACTTGTCAATCGTGAGAGCTCGTTTGGGGTTGGTCATCATTTGTTTCTATCGTTTCTGGTGGTTAATGGTGGTTATTAGGATTACATGGTGGCCAGTGCGTGGATTGTGGGATATTATCAGTATAAGATACATATGGGATATATATTTAACTTGATAATTGTTGCATGTGTTAGTTAGTGTTGTTGAGTAGTGCGCATTTGTTGTTGAAATGGAAACATTTTTAAAGCAAATAAAATAAACTCACTGAATACTGCGAGTCACTGGCAATGGAGTGTATTAATAGATAACACGCGCGATACAGACATACATTCACTCGTCTGCGAGGCTAGCGCCCGACTACAATATACAACAATATAAAACACAGTAGGTCGAATAAATAAAAACTAAAAATTACTGATACATAAAATAAATAAAGAAAAACCAGTTGAAACAGTAGAAATTACAATAAAAGAATAAATACAAATAACTAACACTAAGTATTATAAAAAAAATTAATATGACCTAGAATGATGATATTTTTAAAAACATTTAATTTTTTTACAAAGACAATTTAGATTGAATAAGAGAGCACAAAACCAATCTAAAATTTTTAAGATATAAAAAATACAAGAATAGCTTAAAAAATTTAAACAAAATTTGAAGCATGGCAAGAATGTAGAAGTTTCCTGATTAACCTCGACTTTCACAGAAGTTTTAAAAAAGCTACGGGTATTTTAAGAATTATAGGTAAAATTCGTGAGAATTATTGCTATCAAATACATACATATTAATAATTTTTCTACAATTTTTATATATGTTCACTTATCTCTTAAAAATATTTTATTTTCCGCTTCATAGATCTGCATTAGTTAATACTGAAATTATATTTTTATTAAATAATTTTGTTTACAGCTCTCATTTTATTATACTTGCTAGAATATATCTACGATTTTAAAATTCAGCCCAACCCAGTATTATTCTTCTCTCTACTTCTTATGATTGGCTATCCGTCTGCATAGTAATATATTGACTTAGATATATGTAATTTTCTATTCTTCGATAGCTTCGTTTTCTATCTGTATATTCACTCCTTGATTTGTTAGGTTCTCTGTCATTATGTTTCTTTTTGTTCATTTTTAGTTTAATAACCTTTGCAAAGGCAAAGGCAAAGGTTATTGAGCATGTTGTCTACCTCAATTAATTAAAAAAGGCAATGTTGGGAGCCCACTTGAGATAAACAAATAACAACAGACTTGATTGCAGTCCCTTCGAGGATAAAAGAGAGCGTTTCCATATTTCCAAAAACTACTTATTACACAACTGACTGTTACTGTCTAACAGAAAGTTTTCCTGAATACTAAAGTTAAAGTAAATATTTATTGGATTTTTCCTGATATTTTTAGGTTAGAGACGAATTGGATTTTGATACATTTTTGCAACTTTATGAATTTAAAGACATTTAAAAATAAGATTTTATGTCGGTGTTTTATAAAAGTAAAAGCAAGAAACCAGTTCTACGTAAAGATAATATAAAGAGTAGTGGGCAAGATGTGTCAAAAACGTTTTTGTCGTTGTGGCACTTCGTACATCTTTGTCTTCCCAACAGTGAATAATACAGATAAAACTATTTAGAACTAATACGTAATGAAAACTTAAAGTTACTAAAAAGTCTGAGATATCGAGGATCTAATGATTATTCCGCTTCATTGCCGACCTAACCTACCATCACATGAAACTGCGATAAACTAAAAACACTTTAACTCATTAATTACAGGATTGCTTATTTTCATGTGATAAAAAACACTAACCGCCAAATACCAATTTAAAAAAAGGGATGAAAAAGCGTTTACAGACTACGGCATACTACTAATGCAAACAAAAAATAAAAGAACTGAATAATACTATTTAGAAAACGATAACTCTTACAACATATAAAGAATTTTTAAAAAACTAAAACTATTCTTTAAGTTACCTACAGTAACCTTAGAACGAATAAAGAAACAAAAAATTCTATCCAATTCGATTTCTCTAATTTAATAATTAATTACTCCTAATACTTAATTAAAATAAAAACAAAGTAATTTAAATGCCAAATAATATTACACCTAAGAAGGCCTGGCCCTTCCGGGGCCATTTTTATTATTCGATTACAAAGAGGACATCTCAGCTGCTGTTTTTGGAATATTTCTATAATTATTCTAATTACTTCTTCCTAAAAAAAAGTGGCACAAAATGTTTTTATATATTAAAAAACAAAAATGTGTTTCTTAATTAAATTGCAACTTAATGACACAATTACAAATAATTGATTAATTACTTAAAATTAAAGTATCAACTGTGCTTAACATTGCAATACAATTACTTAAAAATTTATTAATTTAAATTAGTTCAAAGTTGTTTAGCTTGCGTTAAAATTAAGTTTTAAATTATCTTTGAATGCGCTTTGTACAGAGATTAATGACGCCAATAAATAAAAATTTGAGCTCACTTGTGAATACATCCGATCCTCTCAATAGAGCTTTCAGGGCCCACGACTTACCTACAACCCTTTCTTGCGGGCCGGCGCGGGCTCGCCGATGCGCTATCTGCGGGGCGGCTAATTTAAGGCCGCTTGTTGAATAGAGTAGTTAAGACGGGCATTAGCCTTAAATGCCGCCGAACAGACACGGCATTCAGCAGCCTACCCCTGTTTCTAATGCAGCATCGCTGGCCTTTTATTTGCGATTTATACAGTGGCACAAAGGAGCTGCCAACGTAACGAATTACATTAGCAGATTAGTAGTCGGCTTCACCTGACGTCAATATGTCACTCATGGCTGCGCGGCGCGCTTACGGGAATATTAATGCGGGGGCACTTTATTTCAGGACGGGATGGGACGGTATTAATTTAGTATAGAGCTGGAGGCATTAAGTGCAGAGCAAACAGCAGCATGCGTTCTAATGGATTAACTGCAGCTATGCGTTGGAAGGATGTGCGCACCGGCATCGAATGGTAATGATGAGCCTTCGGTTTTGTGTAAGATGTCAGCTGAGGTTTGAAAGGAGTTGAGCAATATTTGTGGTTGCCTTTAATATGGCTTACAATCCTACCTTTCAAATTATTACAAAATTTGAACGTCACTAAAGGATTTATCAATAAGAACGCTTTTTTTATTATTTTTTTATATAGCGAGTATTTTAGGGCCTATGCCGTTTCTCACATACCAAACGCCAGTAGTCTTTGTCATTCCATGATCCTTCTTCCAGGTTCCTGTTTCTTATGTCCTCTTGCACTTGTTTTATTCGCGAACCAGGAGGTCTGCCTCGTCTTCGTCGTCCTGGCGGGTTCCACTTTAGTATTCGATTTGGCCATCTGTTTGCGTTCATTATTTGTATGTGTCTATACCATAAGAGTCTTTTTTTCTATTTTATTTATAGATGTTGAGTTCTTCTGCATTCTTTTCTGCATTTCTTTTCTTAGTTCTGCATTCGTTACATGTTATAGTCTCGACACTCTGCATCCTCTTTGAAGGAAATCCATTTCGATTGTATTTATTTGTTGACTATGTCTTTTGTACAATTTCGAAGTTTCCAAGCCATATACTTTGCAGTATTCTATTATAAATTTTAATTTTTGTGTTATTATACATGCTTTTTGACCACGTTTTTGTGTAGCTGGTCTTTTTTTGAATTTGCTTCTGATGATATTATGCTGCCTTTAGTATTTAGAGAACGATTTATAAGAATGATGTGATGTTGAAATAAATAAAAGAAATATATTTGAGATAAAACCAATTTGTTCTATTATTTTAAAGCCTAATCGATTACATTATATTCTAAATAATCATTTGAATGATCAGCTTAGTTCAGTTTACAGGAACGAATTCGATAAACCCAATTTTCGATAATTTTGTATAACAATCCAGGGCGATTTTAAGAATATGGTGTTCAACACAACATGTTTATAATTTCCTTTCAAATTTGATTGATTTTAAATAGGCTCACAAAAAAGCCAAAGTAGCCAAACCACAATTTTCTTACAATAAGTTGACGATGAAACTGAGGTATGATATGCAAGGATATATAAAAACAATTATTTTTATAAGATGCGTCAAATTATTATTTCTGAAAGGTTTTGTTTTTGAAACCGACGAGGAACCGACAAATTTAGATCTTCTACAACACCAGCTTTAAAGCAGCAATATTCTTTCTATTTTTTACATTTTGACGTTTCCTTGGTGTTTCAGCTTCTTGAAGAGTAAAATGTGTTCTAAATTTTTGACGAATTATACCAAATTTTTTTAAAGTGTGTATAGTATTCACAAAAAACGATTATTATTACTTACAGCAGCAATAATCACCATTCTTCTTACATTTTAATGTCTTTTGGTGTTCTAGCATCCTGAAGACTAAAATCATTCTATTACCAAGATTACTGTTTGCCATCTAAATTGTTTGCCAACAAAATTCAAAAATTTGAAACACGCAAGGACACATAAGATAAAAAACCGAATAAAAAATTAAAAATTGATAAATTAATCAACACATGTTTCCGTGTTTATATGCATTTTTGTGAAACCTATTATTCACATTTACCTATAACTTAAAAAATTAAAAATTAACTACTAATTGCTCTTAATTAAAACTTTTAAACCAAATAAATTAGTAAATTAATTTTATCAATCTTTACTGCTTTGACAAATTATGAAATTAATGTCTAAATCATTTTGTAAATAAATAATATGAACAGAAGCAATAATTAATTAAATTAAGTTAAATTAGTAAAGCATTAATTCGTTAAATTAGCATAACGAATTTATTTGGAAATTAGCCAATAAAACACACTTTATGTAAAATATATTTTTATTATGAAGTTGCTAAATTTACGAAATGTATGTTAAATGCTAAATTGTACTTAAAATAATATCAATTAATTAATAATAAAAATAATTGTAAGAGTATGAACTATTAACTAAATTAATTAGTTCAAATATTTGAATTATCTTGTACTTAATTATCATTTTTAAATTAAATTGTTATTTAAATTTCTATTATTTAGTTTACTCTAATTTCTTACTTCAAATCTTTTGACTGCTGCCACCGTGGGAAATTTGCAATAGAAACTCGCTTGTTTACATCTTGACATAAAATTGACAGTGATTTGAATACTTCACCTTGTATTTTTAAAATTCGTAATTTATTTCTTGCAGTCTCTGATTCAATGCAATATTGCGCAGCTCTAGGGCTTTAACAAAAATTTATCTAATGCAACTTAGCATGCTGTATTGCTCTAACAGTTTTCTCCATAATAACTTTCACTTTCAAATTCTGCTCAACTTTTGATTTTCTTCGCATTTAATCTCATCCACGGCCCCACGCGCTGCATGTTTGTTCGAAAACGAAAAATTTAATGCAGTAAGCAAACATCGGGTATTCCTTGTGCCGGAAATATTTGTTTGGCGCATTAGATGGACGTCAGCCCGATATGCGAGGGCTGAGGGTGATGGACTCGCACACAACAACTGGCAGCGAGGGTCGTGGGGAGCTTGATATATAAACGTCTATAGTGACATGAGGGAGTGATGCCGCTTTCGAATTTTAGCCAATCATCGATTCCAGACTAACTCCGCGAGACAGCCCATGTCCAATTCCGGTAATAAGATGTCTGAAAATGATGTATTGTCGCTGACCCCGCGCCGGGCGCCCGGCGCGGAATAATCCGGCCGGGATTCCCCGGAAGCGCCCCGCGCAGACGGAGGTCGAACATTAAACCTAATTTATGCCAGCCCAATCCGGCGTACCTGTGTTGTACTTCCGAGCGCCGAAGATTTTACAATCGAGTTTCGCGTTTGACAATGCAGAGCTGCCGTGTTAAGGGAAGTAAAAAAGGTATAAAATGTTTTAGTGGAGCGCGCTGGATGCATGCGATTTCGAACAACGGCGTCGCATGCGAGGCCCTCGCGGAGGGAACGAGATGGAGGCCTGGATAACAGAAGCTCCAGGGATTGGTTATAATAAAAATGGAATACGTAGATACAGTGAGTATAAAACGAAAAAATGTCAGTAGCATGTGTGTTGCACAGGCTCCCAGTCCGGGGCTCGTCCGAGGCGAATGCAGCCGCCGCGACGCATTGCCTGGGCGACAGCGTCGGAATCGACAGCGGAACTCTTGACTGATGCCAAAGTTGCAAGCCGGAGTGGGTGATGGCAGCCATGTCTCAGACCAATTTGTATTCGAAATAAAAAATACACTTCGAGTAAAAGGGTATCTAGCGCTGCTGGGGGAAACCAAAAACGAATAAGATTGTGTGTACCTCTCTATAAGCAGTGGAAATCGAATGGCAGTTTATTTAAGTGCAGAACGTTAAATTTGCCTTACATTGTTCTTCTCACTTCATCACTACAATGGCAATTCGATAAAATCTACTTGCGTTTAAAAAAATTGTATTGCTTCCGCTCATTTAACAAAAGCTTAACTTTCTTATATAAGCTCTCCAAGTTGAGAAAGTTGTGTTCTCTGTTGCCTATTTAATTCAAAACCTTCATTTTTAACACCATGCAAATGTACCCTCAAATAGTTGTTATACATATAGCTCTCTCTTACTGCAGTAACAAAGTTTATGCTGCTTTAAAATGAGAAATTTATGTTTACTTAGTAACTTAAAAGACTGTAATTACATATAAAATTAATGTAATTAGTACTTAAACTACCAAGGCTTTTTAGGCTCTAATGTCAATATGCCTACAGTCAGATTAACGATTTAAGGCCGTATTAGCTTCAAACAAAATTTAAAAAAATAATAAACAAAAATGTTGCGTACCTGACTAGAAAAAGCTTGAGCTATTGCCTCTCTGTACCTAAATATGTACATGGCATATTAAAAAGTAACTTTTAAATTATATTTAGGTTATAAATAATATGACTGCGCTATTGTCAGTTGTAGAATAATAAAATAGCACAGAAAAATTTTGTTTGCCAACTAAAAGACAAAATGTTTAATTATCGTTTGGTTTTGGACGGAGGGAATCAATTCTATCGGTATCGATCAGCACCACTACTGATTAATTGAGCCAATGTAAAAAAAGATAAAAAGTTCATGACCAAAATAGTAGAAAATACAGGTGTGTAGTACTAAATACACTACCACTTAGTTATTTTAGCGTATATGATACTTGTGCTGCTTTTGCTCCTCGAAAAAATTATAGGATTAAAAAACTTGGACTTGAAAATAATTCTAAAGACTATAGATTTCGATTCAAGAAACATTTGGTATTAACTATGTGGTAGGAACCCCTTTAAAAATTCATTAACTAATGCAAATTATTACTGTATAATCACACAAATTTATAAAATATGTCTATAATAATTGCAGATTTCAATGCTAAAATGCCAAAATAAAGGAAATTCAAAAAGATAAAATAGGCTCTTTTGGATTGATTGGAAGAAACAATAAAAAAACGTAGTTACTAACTATCTAGAGTAGTAGATTCTATAGGCAGTAAATATATTAAAAAAAATCTTCGATAAGCCCTAACGGACATACGTAGAACAAAAAAGATCATATCGTATAAAAAACCTAATTTGACCATGGTAGTAACCGTAAAATGGTGCGTGCAATTCTAGTAATTACTAGGAGATTAGAAATGAAATAAAGTTGTAAAAATCGAAAAAAAAATAGTAAGCAAAAATAATAGAGAAGGAAATCAATAAGAGTCAAAGAAAATTCTAGAAAAAAGTAACAATGAAACTAACAAAGTATAGATAAAATTAACAAAATAGCCAAGAGGAAAATATATTAATATTAAACAAAGAATAAAAATAAAGTTAGAAAACATAAAGGTTAATAGAAAAAAAAGCTACTAAAAAATAACCAAAGATATACCGCAACTCATAAGAATATTAATAAAACCTTAGGTAAATCTATTAAATAAAATTAAAAAAAAACAATTAGATGTGTAATAAAGTGGTAGTAAAATTATATGACAGAAAGCAGACTATACCAGTAAGAAGAATTATAGAAAACTGGATAAAGAAAGGCATTCAGGTAAACGGCAAAATGCTCAATTTATCTGAAGTTTGAAGATCTTGTGTTAATGTCCTAGAAGTTTTAAAAACTGCAAACGATAATTTGTGAACTAAAACAATAGTCAGAACAAATAAATCTTACAATAAATGTGCAGAAAAACCAAAGCATTGACCGACCGAGAAGAAGAAAGAAATATAGAAATATACAACCACATAGATGCGAAGGCTTTCACGACTGGTGTTATGGTGCATCGTGTGGTTGGTTATCGGGTTATAAGGCTGTAGTCGGGGTTCGGAAACTGTTGACGTTTCGTCCACAACTGCGACGGCCAAGAAAATCTTTTAACAATTTTTAGAAAGCTTCGCATCTGTTTGATACGTCTCTAAATGGAGGAGGTTTACAAGTCTGCAAAACAACTCGAGAACTTACGCAAGAAGAAATTCCAGCCACGGTCCAGCCTTGCCTTCTTACTGCGTTGTTAAGATCAAGAATTAGTTTCAAGGCTTTACAGGTCAAACACCACCTGCGCACTCCTCAAGCTTCAGGAATTTATCAAAGAACGGAAGCTGCCTTAATCAGATAACAAGTGCACGCTACTAGAAAAACCTCGCTCTGTGTTCACTAGAACTGAAGCAAGTCTAAATCAATTTGGCCAGCAGAATCCATAAAGGTGATTGGGATGCTTTCCATTCTGCGGAAAACACGAAACAGCCGCCACCGTTAGACAATATTCTAATTATAAATTTTAGCGTTTACAGAATAAAAGCGCTCCCACACAACGGGATTATACGCAAACTGTTATAAACCTTTCGAAACACGAGATTAGCCAGGAAGCCATCAGTACTCTCAGCAAATTTAAAAAGTTTGCTGTAACGCCTAAATCTATTCCGGTTGAGGAACAGCTAACGTAGAAGCAGTCATATGAAACCTTCCAACGGAAGAAGCTTAGTCAAGACTTCACGCACCCTACGCAGTGCTAAGCCGTCCGAGAAAAACTTATTCAGGACGGAACTAAATGCTTACGTGAACTCAAGAATGATGACACCATCATTGTCTTACCAGCAGATAAAAGTAATGTCACAGTTGTTGTCTAAGCACAGGAAGACTACACAAAAAAAATGACCGAACTACTCGATACGAACATTTACACTATGGGCGTGACCAAAAAAAATCGACAATGTAATATTTTAAATACTACCAGAAATATTAAAATGTTATTAAAAATAAGGTATATTGATAAGAACTAGAAAGTCTATCAAATTAACATATATCACAAACTGAAAGATTTTTACTAAAAAGGAAGTTATTGACAGACATTAATGGCAAAAGCTGCATCTGCACCGTTTTGCGGAAGATTTAAAGTCTCTACACACTTATGGCAAGAGTTTTCGCCAATTTTGCAGTTTTAGAGGTAGCTGAGTGGAAGTATGTCTTATTTTTGGAAAGCTTTGGACTTGTAAAAAAATTACATTCGCGATTAATTTTTGTGAAGCTTCTTGCATTGAATGACGGGTGATAAAATCGTGGAAACTAATCTAACCCTTTCGAATCAATTATTGGTTGAGTATATATTGTATCACCTACTCTAGAGTCAACAAGAAACTGACAAAGGGTAGTTTTATAAAAAAAATTGGCCTTTTAGGCTTAAAAAATATGTTGATGTTTGCTACTTAGAGTGGAAAAGCGCCTAAGCCGAAAGACAATACTGATTATGGGGGTAGCGCAGAAAATCGTTTTTAGAAAAACCTGTAAGCTGCGGTTCGGAATATCACCTGTACAACTTAATTGTTCGCACCTATTAGAAATTTTTTTTATTGGTGAGACAAGCCCAAAAGAATTAGAACATTACCGTTTTCTTTCCGGCTTGGTGAGGTAAGAGTGAGATCAACTTTAATGTAACATTGGTGGTAGTTGGTAAAAGGAGATGAAGTGACTAACTAGAAAATTTTCGCCAGCCATTATTTGTATTTTTAAATTATCTTGTCACATTTAATACCATCATATTATTTTGTTTTAGTTTTGTCACTTAGAAATGCTCTTAGAAGGCCTTGCCATTTTTTTTTGAAATTTTCCTCGACTGGACAGACATACTTTTACTTGTGTACAATTTAAAATTTTTTGGTTGCAACTTATAAAGGACTCAGTCTTCATAACTGTCTCTACATTTGTTTAAGTACCTTAGAGACTAAAATTTCCTCCCTTTAACTATTTTATTTTTTATAACACCATGTATTTTGAACAATTCTGTAATTATGTTTATTATAATATTTAAGACTAGTACATACACATCAAATTCATTTATGGTTTCTGTTTAAATTAATTTTCCGCTTATATTCCTTAGTTTTCCATTTTCAGTTTAAAATTTTTAATTCACGGGCAAACTCTGCAATTTTCGTTCCTTCACTT
The DNA here is from genome assembly GCA_036346155.1 of Sinelater perroti. Lineage (NCBI taxonomy): Eukaryota > Metazoa > Arthropoda > Insecta > Coleoptera > Elateridae > Sinelater > Sinelater perroti. The sequence goes on from JARFIY010000024.1 coordinate 10,674,824, forward strand.
TTAATGTAAAAAATAAGCCTTGCATTGTTTAAACCGTCTTAACAGTAAGATATAAAAATAAACATGTATCGAGTTGGAAAATGATCAAGTAATTGTTATTCTTCTTATTAAATCCGTTTTGTTTTAGATACAAGAAAAATGACTTTCAAATGGTTCAAGAAATTCAGCAATATTTCATCACAAATCAAGGAAAAGTATGTTAAAATTGTTAAAATTAAAATAAGATGCTAACACTATTTTAATGGCACTTATAAGAATGTTCGTACAAACGCCTACTGAGGCTATATTAGCACAACAAAACCAAGTATTATTTAATGAAAATCAAACAAGAAGTCAAAATGAACAAACATTATGTAATGCTTGGTTGCTTAAAAAACAACCTGGGGAAAAACTGAAATGTCACAAATGCAAAACCAATTAAAGGAGTTGCAAGATGCAAGAAAAAATGAAGAAAGAATAACAACAAAAAACTAACAAGAAAATATTCAAAGCGAGTATTATACGGATAAAGAAGAATTAATCAGAGAGAATAGATTGGAGATAAAAAAGTGAAAGGCAAGCTCTTCCTGACAATAATTTAAACGATTTAAGGTAATAAAATAGCTATTCAACCAAACGTAAGCCGCCACAACCTGCCATAATTAATGAGTTGAAAAACTATAACGCTTTAGCTGAAATTTTCAAAGAAAATAAAATAAGCTAAAGAGAAATTAGGCTTTGGGAGGTAATGTAAAACTCAATGTAGAAAATAAAACCGGTTAGAGGAATCTAACACGATTTCTAAACAGTAATGAAATTGAATGGCACTCATTTGACAATAAACAAACGAAACCGATTAAAGTCGTCGTAAAAAACTACACCAGACATGTAAAACCAAACATATTTTTGGAGACCTAAAAACTAAAGGATTCAAAAACTAGAAGTGAGACAACTGCTCAAATGGAAAGATAAGGCGCTATTATCTCTTTTCGTGTTAAGTCGAAGATATTAAAAGATATATAATATTAACGAAACATTGTATATGAAAGTGGAAATTGAAGTATTTCAAAAATCTACATTATTGCCGCAATGCAAAAATGTTAGGAATATGGCTACACACAAAATTATTGTAGCAGAGAAGCAAGGTGACTCCAATACGAACGAAAACACCAAAAACTGCAAAAAACTGCAAGATACAAAGTCTAAGTGTATTATTCACTGCAAAGGGAAATACCCAGTCAATTATAAAAAATGTAGTACACCGATAGCTCTTCAAAACCTAAGAAACAACAGAGTCAATAAGAGAGCCCCGGAAAGATAAAAAGTTAACACAAACAGAGAGGAAAAGAGGCCTACGCAACAGAGCCGAATGTAACTTACGCCAAAATAACAAAAAACGAATCACAACAAGATTATACTAACATTGATAATTAACTCTAATGCTCCAGCTGATTAAGAGATGGATAGAAGAGCAGGAAAGAAAACAACAAATATTTAACAAAAATCTTAGAAAAATTACCTAAACTAGAAAACGCTATTAACAATGAAACTAAGCATTACTCATTAAAATGATGGAATGTTTGCAGACTCTTGTAACACCAACAAGAGTTCTTAGTAATATTAGAAACACAAAAAATTAATGCATGCCTAATCTCAGGGAAAACATAGCGACTAGGGAATCCAACTCGACTTTAACTAATAGGTTTTCCGATTGGAAAGCCTTTAATTTAGAGCTCAGTGAAAAGATTTCGTCAAACATACCAATCCAAATAAAAGAGCAACTAGAATATAAAGCAGAGAAATTTATTATGGATATTCAAAAGACAGCATGGAATAATACACCATAAATAAGTAGAAGGACGACAAGAAATAATTATCCAAAAGAAATCACAGACTTGGTAAAAAAAGAAGAGCTAGAAAAAGCTCTTACATCACAACTGAAGCGGGAAATTTAAAAAATTAGGAACGAAGCACTGAACACTTATCTTAAAAAAATAACGGAAGACCAAAAATAATTGAGTACCTGCGTCCACTTGAAATAAAGGGTAATAATGCTCTCGCTTAAGGCGTGGTGCTTACCTCGTCATTCTGTGTTAGAGCTGGTGTGCGTTTACCAATCAATGAAAGAGAATATATGAGGGAGCCTTAATTTTTTTAGACGGTAGACTATGCTTTTACGTAGAGCCAAAGCCTAGCAAAAATTTAAAAATTTTACAGTTGCAATCTGCTCTTAAGAAAAAACCCAATATTAAGTAAATATTATTTATTTTAAATTCTCATGTGAGGAGCTCTAATCATTGCCATTTTCCCTGCTGACTACATTAGTTCTGATAGGGTTGCAGCGCTAGGTCTTGTCGCTATTGCCGTTGTAGTTGTCTCGTAACAACCGGTTGGTTAGCGAGTTGTTCGATAATATAGATAGGGCGACCTGGGAAATTGTAGTTGTATCTAGTCAAAAGCCTTCTGATTTCGCTTGCTATATAGAGTACTCTTAGATTGTAGTGAAGGTGAGCATTAGGGTTTTTTTTTTATTGAAATATCTGTAAGATTTTAGTATGCCATGCCTTGACACAACGACAGGGTTGAATCTTTTAAGACGAAATTGGTTCCAAGATGATTTTGTAAGAAGAATTTTCTTTACTGAAGCTAATTATAAACGCCTTTTAAGTAACCATGTCATTCCTTTGAGTTCTAAATCCAGTTCTTTCCTTTTGACTTTAATGTGAAAACTCCAAGTGAGCTTTTTGTCGAGGAGCATTCCAAGATATTTCACCTCTCCCTTGAAGGGAGGTCTGGCTTGTAGGCATTCGATGTCTTAGGGTAAAATTAATTTCCGTCTGTGAAACCGTTCTTGTAATAAGTGAAGATGCTTTTGCAAATGTTTAATTGTTATTTCAGATGTGGCTAATACAGTATGGTCTGTGATTGGTGCATCCGAAGTGTAAAGCAGGCTATGCGTGTCCTACGGAACTCCAGAGATAATTTGGTGGAAGTTTGATACTGCATTGTTTATTTTAACTGTATTAAGTTTTGTCTGCATGGTGTGAGTGGCTGAAAAGTTGTAGTTTAAGTTTATATAACGGTCTGCTGTGCTATACTTTATCAAATGTCTCTGTTATGTCTAAGAAGATTGCTGGTCAAACACTTTTGTTTTCTAGATTTCCTATTATGAGAGTGATGCTTCTCTAACTTTGGTGTATAGTTAATTGTCACTCACAAGATCGGAATTGTTGTGATGGGATAAGTTGGTCCGTAGAAACATAGTAAAATTGAACCCAAACCAATTAATTAAACTTTGAACAATTTTTAAAGTTTCACTTTAGAACTATCTACTATAAATATTAGACTTTTTTAAATTAAAATATACTACAGACCTACATTCTTTAAAACTCTTAATTAAACTTCTAATTAAAAAAATTAAATTATATATATAAAATTTCCATACAGTTTGGTTTACTTTACTGAGCTTAATCTGAACTACACAGTTTAGCTCGGAATTAGTCGTATTTGGCACGGTTAAGCACAATCCACTAGTACAAGCCAAATTAAAATCTACGTTTTGTCTGGTTAAGAGTCTCTTTTGTAATCTAATTAGTTATAGATAAAAATTAAAAATTAGTTCAATTTATATCACCGTCTGTTATTTATAAATTAGCTAAAATTAGGGCGACATTTGAAGGCGCCCATGCGCAAGTTTAACTTCTAAAGCGATCAAGCACGGCGTCGAAAAGAGCGAGGGAGCGGCGGAGCTCGTGAGTTTTCCTGCGATCCAGGCAGGCCCAAATCTTATCTGCAATATGAGTGTGCGTTTCTCTAGGTATATGTGACAAGTCGCGAACGAATATATATCTTGCGGTAAATGTAACGCGTTAGATAACCGCGATCTTAAGTTGGTTGCCAGGCAACGGGGACGGATGGCGTGACGGAGAGCGCGGCCGCCGAAATCCCTCTCAGCCTCAATATCCTGGCTGATCTCACTTTTTACTGCATGGCCCAAATATCAAAATAAAACAGGACTCACTCGTATGCGGCGTTGCGTGCACATTATGTAGATGATGAAAACGTAATCCTCTCTAGATTATTGTCGCGCGGAGCCGCGCCGCAGCCGAACTTCATATCAGCAAAGCTTGCATGATGTTTCTTTATGGGTAGCAGGTGTCATTAAAATGCAGTAGCATGCATAAACACATTCTTCGCGGGTACTTTTATCCCCGGCCGCGCCGCCTCGCGCCAAGACTTCATTAGAAATAAGTTTTAAGTTTCTTTTACGGCGCCGCCGAGTCTTCGTTTTTCTTCGCATATCGCGTCGCACCAACAATAAAACCCCTAATACATGGATAAATAAAGCCGCTGCCATGAAGCGTAATGAAAACGTTTTCTAGATTACAAATTTTATTAGCCAGAAGGAGGGGTGCCATCAATTTCGGCGTCCTTGCTGACGTCGCCAAGATTCTTGCACTTTTTACTTACATACCAGAAAAACTAGAAAGAAAATAAATGCTAAACTATAAACTTAAACAGTTTATAAAAGAATTAATAATTAATTTCTTAATATGTGAATAATCTCACAATATGGCTTTCTACAAGAATGGCAATAGTAACTAAAATATTTTAAGGATATCAGATCAAACCAAAGCATAAGACTAAAAAGATTGAAGGTGGTGACAGCGACACCGCTCCTCCTTATGCCAGAGTAAAGAAGATGGTTTATTTCATCGACCACAGTAGCATCAAGGGAATCACTAAAGAAGTGACTATTTTCCGGCTACAAAATAACTCTATAAGACTTTAATTAAGACATACAATATTACTCAAATAAGTTCCTTCTGTAGTTGTCTTATAAGAGCACATAAATAGAGTGCGAAAGGCTAATAGTTAAGTAAACAAGCTTTTTTCTCAACAAAATATTTTCTGGGTTGTAAAAAACTCTTAACTTCAAACAATTATTATGTTATATCCTAAATTATCAGTCATCCAGGAAAAAATTAATCCTCCAATAATACCATCTTAACTGTTAAATTTCTCTAAATGAAAGCATCTTATCTTAATCTGAAACACTGTGCAAATTTAAACTTAGAACTAAATGTCAATTCAGTTTAGAAGGTAATTATAATTACCTTTGGTAATACTTAGCACAGTGAGGGTCTTCATATCGATGGCTTATGTTTCAATATGTGAAAAGATTGATTGGAAGCAATTTTAGTGTTCAGAAACCGCATAAACTGTGACGTGGTGGCATGCTGTGTTAAAATATGAGTCTTGTTAATCACGTTTTCCGAGCAACACTGCGCTGCCACCTCGCTTTCACTTTAAAAGTTGGTAACGTTCTCAATGATATTAACAACAAAGCCGCAGCTGCCAAAACAAAACCATAACCCGCTGAAACCGCTGCAGTTACATTTTCTGACCATTTGCAGATACAACTTGAAATTAATCTACTACGCAGACTAAAATTGTTTAAAAGCAATACTTAAGACAAAAATAACAAGATAATAGAAACCAAATCGGTAATCACTATAGCAAACAGTAACTTAAATATTAACTTCTAAAATCCTTCCTTAAAAAAATATTAACTTTGAATAATCCTTAAGTTAAATCAGTCCAAATATCTTGCAGTAAAGTCTTTTATTAGCTGTGGATTTTGTTAGGACTGAAAGAGTCCACGACGAGTTGTGGTTGATTTCCACGTTTTGTTTTATAAAGATTTGTATAGACGGCTTTCTATTATTTATTTTTAAAATTAATACATTATCTCGCCATTAATTTAGAACATTCTTGTTTTAATATAAAAAACCTAAGTAAGCCCAAATTTCAGATTTAATTTGTTGTCAAATAGTTCTCAATTCTTGGGTTTCCACAACCTTTTCATCACATTCCATACTGCATCTTTCTTATATTTTCTAATTAATTTTGACTCATAAAAATTTACGTAATTTAAAATAGCAATTCAGAAAACTATTCCTATTTTTGATGAGTTACAATAATATTCGTGTACATTGTAAATGATATTTTTTAGCTTTCTCTGTTTAATTCTATTGTAGATCTGATTTATGTTTTAAAATGAACGTTATTTTAAATTGGTTTGTTTAACCAATGTAAGTACTTTAATAATTGTTATTTTTAAATGGAGCTGTTAGTAACATGCTTCGTATTTAGATTCATAAACTATTCCTCTACTGCCTTCAATAACGTTTTTTGTGCAAGTAACGATAGTTATAACAAAAATGTATAAATGATGTGCAAGATTCTAACTTTCAACATTGTATTTGAAGCCATCCAGGCTATTTAGAATATATTATCATGTGTGGCCCAAGCTTTAATCTCACTTATTTCTATAAAAATGAGCTGTTTAGTTGGTCAACAATCTACTGAAGGTCGATTGCATTATACCAGAATAAGAGAGTTGAGATTATTTTTATATTACACAAATATAGGATGAAAATGTAGTTTATAATTAAAAAGTAAAACTTGAGGCTACTAATACCTTTACAATGCATTCTAATCCTAGTTCAAGACAAATATTCCTATAAAACCTTAGGCTTTAAAAGTGTCAATAAATAGTTTTAAAACGGTTTAAGATACATATTTTTAAGTAGTCGTAGAATACCAAAGAACTATCGTATCATCAATTAAAACAAAATTATTTTATTAAAACTAACAATAAAATAATTTTCTTTATTCATCACAAGGCTTCTCTCTAGACAGTAACTAAACAAACATCATGTAAACTCTAGAGAGCAACAGAACATGTCTTGCATGGTCTAGAAGATTTAATCCAATTCCGAAATGTTATTTTTAGATTTCACACAAATTATTATTAGATTCTAATAGGATTGATGAGATATTTTAAATAGTGTTAAACTTTTTCAAGAAAATATAGGTAGTACCAATAAAATAGTTACCTTTCCTTGTTGAATTAGTAGTTAACAATTACAAAAATCAAATGTCAACAAAATACACACAAAGATTACAAACGTGGTTGCTGGTAATAATTAACAATAATTAAAGTAGTGGTATTTTACGTTAATTTATTTTTATTACATGTAATTAGCAAATATTTTTAATACACCTTAATACATAGTATTGTTTATTATTTTTTTCCATTTAGATGTTATAGTATGGACTAAAATACTGACTACTCAGAAGGTAATACTTAATAAACCTAAAGAAATTGAACCACTTAAGTCGTTTCCAGTATTTCCACAAACTACAACTCTACCATTTATATTTTTTACTGATTTAACAACAACAAAAATAATACTGAGCCTGTTGTAACACAGCATCAAATTAGAACTACCGCGTTGAAATATAGAAATATCTCAATACAGTAATCTTCAAACTAACAAAATAGTCAAGCTTCTTAAAATACCAACGGGTTGCCGTAACATACAACACAACATTGATATATTAGAAAATCATGCCGCACGTCCATCTGAAACTTTCCATCTGCTTAAACTCTTACAAAAACCATCCAGACCAAACTGCTCATGAAGAAACTACACTGTTAATTAAAATATCACGAATATGATAATTGTAATGAAGAATATGTATAAGAAACTAGTGTCATCAAAAGCAGACTTACAATTTTTGTAGTCACGTTTTGACATAAAAAGAGCAGTTTGAACAATTCTTTCCTACACCTGGTAACAAATTTCTAGCGACTTGTAACTATAGTGCAAAATCCAAATTAACCACTTCAAAAGAACTGGATGACTTTGGCGTTTCCAAAGGAATTGCGAAAGAAATATTATTAGCACAATCTTGCCCCAACTTGCCATCGTTTTAATGACAGTGAGCATTGAAATCCTTGAAGAGCAAATTACCTGCTTAGACAGTAAATATACCTGATGGAATAGCTTCCGTGAACTATTAGACAACTAACTAGAACTAATCTTGATATTAAGTCTGTTTACGTCGCAGTGTAGCAATCAATTCCTACAATAAAACAATTTTTACACATAAAGAACTCCTTAATCTGATCAAGAAAGAAGTTCTAGAAAAAATCAACTATTTCAAGATTAAATCACAGATTTTTTTACGAAACTAAGGAAGGCAACAAAAAAACTACCACAAGACTAGGATTACGTTATTGATAAAGTAACAAAGACAAGGCCCAAGTTTTTATTAAACATCTTAGAGGAGTCTTCCAACTGCATCCTCCAGTTGACAATGTTAATATCAAAAATGAAGGAAGTAGCAAAAACTATTTTGCCCGCACAGGGCGGACTTCTTGATTATATTGTCCTACAGAGTGGCCAGTTACTAATAATATCAATGGTTTTGAACAGCTACTTCTAGGAAAGTTACTGCCGATTCTAACTGAAGGGTTAATAACAAATCACCAGTTTTACTTTCTACCGAAGCACGCCATCATCGACCAAAGTCGGTTAATACAGCAAGCATCGGAAGACAAAGAAACATTGTTCTGCTGCATTTTAGATGTCTGGCTTGTCGTAATCTTATTCAAAATTAGAAAAAAATTTTGCTATTAGCAAAATGATCCTAATCCTGATAATCAAAATAAATTTATACACAACACTTTATTCATTTAAATCACGAGTCTTACAGGACAACATACTTGGACATGCACACTGTGAATCTATTCATAGCTCAAAATGTATGCGCAACATATGCAGGTGACATCTTCACCAATCGCAACTGCGCTTCATTGTTACTAAATAACTAGTCACTTCAATATAAAGAAGATATGAAATACACTTGAAAGCGAAACAATTGACTCCTGTTTCAGTCTAAGAAAAATGAAAATAAAAGCATTAACGTGCAAGGAATATCTTTATTATTAAGTTTTAAAAAACCGTTGCTATTGCATTAAAAAATATGCATCACGAACGGGGTTTTACGAGGCTTGCTAATTGGAACGCACGTGCGCGACGACTGTGATTGGCCTACAGTACGCTTTGAAGTTGACGTAAGTACTCGAGTGATTCGCAAGAAACTTGATACCGCAGTCGCCGAAGTAGCCCAAGCAGTTGTATTGTTGCGAAAGACTCTTAGTCAGAGGGCTGTGGCAAATCGACTAAATGAGTGTAACGTCAGTACTAGAAAACTGGTGGCTACGTCTGTTGGCAAAAAAGCGGACGTAGGCGCGTGACAATGGAGAGAGACAATCGATTTCTCGTCTCAATAACCCTCAAAAATCGCCATGTGACTAGGGTTGACTTCAAATAAGAGCTGTGGTCATCATCAGAGTTGTGGTCATCAGCGCTTGGACAGCGCAAAGAAGTCCGAAGGCAGCCAATTTGACCCCAAAATAGGCAGCTACAGGTCCAAGCTAACTAAAGTCCAAAAGCAAAGGCGACTGGAAATTTGCTCGCAAACATCTCTATTAGGACCTCGGTCACTGGAGTTAGATATTGAGTTCAGAATGCGCCTACACCGCAACGACGGGAAACGTCGAGTCTATAGAAGGCTGGGGGCGATTTGCACTTTTCTGTATTTAAAAAACTGTCGCACATAAATGTGGATCTTGTATGTTCTGGACGGGCATTTGTATGCACTGAAAAACTGAGTTGGTTGTGGTGCCTAGTGGAGGACCCTGATGAGGTTTAACAGCGACATCAGGGACATTCTGGAAAAACATGTTATTTTATTGGTGAGGATTTCATGCTAATGCGTGATGCCACAACACACGAGTGACTACTACCTACCTGGCTGACGTCGGTATACCAAAAATGGACCGGCCTTTGTGTTCCATGTAGTCCAGACTTAAATCCAATTGATCATGTTTGGAATGAGTTTCAGCGATGAGTCTGAACCAGAATCCTTTAACCAGGAAGCGTGATAAAACTGAGAGCGGCGAGAGTAGGAAGCAATCCCTTAAAACGACATTTAAAACCACAGTTTTTAAGCTTTCAAACAGTATACTTTACTTGGAATGTTATGGAGTGATACATTATTTCTCAAAACTCGAGTATGTTGCTGACTTGATTGTTCTGCTGTGAAGTGTATTTATAAATGCATCTCGTTATCAAATTCACCTTGAAGATACACACTTTTATTAAAATGAAATAACTGGAAGTCAAACTTAACTAAGTCTTATTGGTTAATGGGGAGAAAATTACAATTGTCAATCTAAAACAAAGTGCTAGTAAACAAAGCGATCTTAAATCCCATCTGGAACTACAAAATACAACTTTTGTGTGTTGCATCCACCTCCAATATCTTAGAAATATTTTAATCTAAAGTTCTTCGTGTTGTAACAAATGCATATTAGTACGTGTCAAATGAAAGCCGCGGAAAAGAATGTAATCTCCTACTTCCATAAATATGAAAAGGTTAAGACGTCCCAACAGATTGGCTGAAAATCTAATGGGAAGGCTATGAAGGCGTACAATCAAATGTTGTGCTGCTTAACAGATTCTAAATCTGCAAAGACTTTCTAAGACAAATAAGTATGTTGTTAAAGTTATAGTAAAATAAGAAAGTTGTCAAGAAACAGGTTCCTAAAAGTTATTTCAGACCCCATATTGGTCCCACAGTATTTCAAGTTTCTATTCACAACTTAAAATTGTATAAACTATATAGTACATACGTAGAAAATATTCGATATGTAAAATTAAATTATAAATAGATACTTTTACAAATTCAAATAAGTGCTTCCACTATTTGGGTCTAATTTAAGTAATGAAACGTTCAAATTTTTTCTCCTCGGCGCCTTTTACACGTTATATTACATGAATATCGGATTTTTGATCGAAATTTAATCACACTGTCACCGCCACCAACAACGCGTTTCTACTTTAAGCTGGATCCCGCGCGTTTCTCCCTCTGCGAGGCGCCCCCCGCGCCGCGACGCCTCATCTTGCACCCCAACCGCACTGATTGACAGCTATGCCCGGAAATTTAAACACGATGCAATTCCCACTCGAAAGCGCTCGGCGCGCCCGCGCGCCGCCGGGACACGAATGACGCTTTCATCTAATTTGCCAAGTAAATTGCAGCAACAAGTGTTCTTTAATAGCCGCCTTATTGCCGCTACATCATAAAAACTCCTTTGTGAGGCGAGATAACATCGCGCTAATGTAAATTTGCCATTCAAAACCGCGCCGCCCGCTCGCGCCGCGCTCACCCTAATTGCGTCGCCAGCGGAACCCCGAGCTTTCCCAATTAAACGCCCGGAGTGCCAGGCGCGGCGCGCCGGAGCGCCCGGATCGGGGCACTCGCTTATCGCGGCACATAAAAATGCGGTATTGGTGAAATGTTAAACACGGGCGCGGGATGGAAGGAAACTTCCGTAGTTTATGCAAAGTTGGCGAACCTGCAGCTCGGAGATAGTCCAATCGGAAGATGGATTGCATCTGGTATGGGGGCAGACATTGGGCGTAAACAGTCTCAGCAAAAAATAACTTGAACGATTTTGAAGGTTCATTTCTCATAAATTTCACCCTCCAGTTGTGCACCGCATTCATAATGCGAACTTCGTGCGGTGACGGACAGGGCTGGAGGCAAATTGAACGTACGGAAGGGGTACGGACCTTATTATTCTCCACATAGATAATATATTTTAAATTGCAGGAACATAAAGAATTAAAAATTAAATTAGATTGTATTGCTCAATTAAAATATATAAATTTTAAAATAACAAGCGGGCTAAAAGTATAAATGAAATAGAATTAAGTACATGGTAGTCAAAAATACCTGAATTAAACAATTATAGATTTGTTTCCTAAATACAAAAAAATCAAAAATAAAAAACATTTAACTGATATTACTACTGAAATTCTGCAATATTTTAAAAAAAGGTAATAAACATTTTTGTGTAAATAATAAAGACCTACTCAAAGAAGAAAGACAGGCATTAAAAATACTAAACACTTTTGTGTAAAGTTTATTCTTGTATATTCTTGCAAGTGTACACAATGTAAATTTACATTTTTTGTTTAATAATGGCAGGGTCTTGTTATCGTGTTTTTTAAACAATTTGCAATAAATGATAATAATAAAATTTATTAATTTTTCCATCTTGGAAAGGATTGCAAAAGCAACTGTTTTATACAGAATAATGCCGAGAAAATATTTTCGTAATCTAGTATCTGGAAGTGATCTTTTAAACAATGATGATGACGGTAATGGTGAAAGAAATTATGATTGGATTAAGAATTAAAGTTCCAATAAAAAATTTAAAAAAATTAAAATTAATAAGGCAACATTGAACTTTCGTAACAATTTATTGCAACGCCATTTATTTAAAAGTCAAAAAGTTAAACCAGTATTAAACTTATTCTTAATGTTTATAGATGAAAAGAATTTTAGAAGCAGTAATACAACAAACAAATTTACAAAAAAATAACTGGAAATAAGCAGATGTGAAAAACTGTCGTCAATTCAAATACAGCATTTATTTACAATGCAATTATAAGTAGAAACATATTTCTTGATACATCAAGGTGCAACCTGTATCAGAAAAGTCTTAGGTCTCATTTTTTCATTCTATACTTGAAATATTCAAAGATGAGTGTTGCTCAGTTACTTGATATATGTTCCGAATAGAAGTGCTTCTATGCAAATTCACTAGGTGGCAGGGCTGTAACAAAAAAACAGACAAACAATTTCTGCTGTATTGTTAAAAACGGCCATGTAAAAGAAACAGCTGGAAGAAAATGTCTTAAAGATATTACAGCAATCTTTACCGCTGTGACAAACATGTTGAGAAGCATTCTGGATAAAACTTCCTCCATCTGCTTCCATTACTTCCAGAAACAGCGGCTTCTGTGCATAGATATCTGACAAAACCCATAACTATTAGTTGGTAAGTTGAATAAATTATTTTTACGAGCCCAGCCCTGATTTTTTTTAACTAAGGTTGTATATTTGTTTGGATGACCTTAATACTAGACCAGTAAAAAAGCAAATAGAAAATTTGTTGCAATTGGAAACGAATGAGATGTCTATTGTCGAACAGCTAGTAAGTTTCGAAGCTAAATAACCTTTTAGGCTCCACATGCCATCCCAATCAGGAAAATACGGGATTGAAATTTAGGCAATGTACGAGAAACTAAGGACCTCATGTAGTGGAAGTGTAACCGAATTCTGAAAAAATTGAAGACAATTATTATAACTGATTCTTACAGACATAACACTACCAGAATAACTTCTTTAGACTCTAGTAAAAACAATGAGGAAGACAAGAAATATATATGAAGGTCAAGTACACACATTCATTAAATTTATTCTTGACAAACATTAAACTAAATTTTGTCTGGATAAACTAGTACTTTGTTATATCCAAAACGCCCTAAATGGCTTTCTCGAAGAAATCAAGGAAACTTTTTTACAGAATTCCGGCATAACTTTGGTTCCAAAAGAGATATATCTAGAGCAATTTAAAATCGAAGCAAATGAAACTGTACAGAAAAACATAAAAAATGGAAGTTACGTTTATGTACAAAGAGGAAAGATCCTGTTACTACCATGAAAATAATGACGTGTATACACACAAGATGTATTTGTAATAAAATTATATGTATGACTACATCATCACAAAACTTAAACTATTTCCAGATGTTTAGGATACTTAAAAGGCTAAGATAGTAAATAAATAAATAAAATGCATTCTTTACAAAAATATATCTCATGGTGTTTATTGTACGTAGTCTTAGTTATGGTTTTTATCCTAACTATAGATTAAATTTACATTTTCTAAAGAATTAATTAATAAATTAATAAATAATCATCTTTTCTCTACAATTTAAAATTGTATTTAGCAAATAAATATAAGAACAATATGCTTCTTTCAAAATTACTTAAGAAAGCTAAAATTGTAAGTTTAATTAAATCCAATTTTATTCTTTGTTCTGCCAGTATTTCGAGTACTCAAGTGTTAAATAGTAGCGCACGGCTGACTTTGTGGCTAGGGTGTGGGGCTCTGCACGAGTCCCTATTTTATGCAAGCAAATGTTGTGGAAAACGACAGTATCTTAATTTTTTCGGAGTTCCAATTCGTATTGCCACCGATAAACAATAAAATTTATGGAGCTCTGGGATATTGTGACGTAGCAAACGTCCATTCATTTAAATAGATGCTTTATATAGAATGCAATTAATTTTATGTTAGAAATTTAGAGCACTATAATACAGTAAGATTTGACGGATTTTAATTAATAGCCCCCTAAACTCCATCTTATTTGAGACCTTGTAGAATACAAAATTATCTATATGTGAAACTAACAGAAAGTTCACAGGAAGACAACGTTTACAAAATTTAGCCGTACAAATTTCCATCCTTATTATAAAAAAACGGCGGTCTTCAGCAAAATTTTGGAAATTTCAATTTAGTTTCTGCCACGTCCTTCTGTACTACTTAAAGTATTCTACACATAGACGGATTTGTTTTACTGTTTTTCCAAAATTGTTTTTTAAACTTTTTATCGATGTGGTATGCAGAAATGTTAGGGACATAGCATTTTCTGGTCCATGACCATAAAATAACTTTTTATTGCCGTGGAAATTTTTTTATCGCGTAATGTAGGCATTACATTTTATGGCCGTTGAAATTTAAAATATTTGTAATTCAAAAATTGTTAAATGAATTTTCTAAAACATTCCAAATACTAGTTTTAAATTTGCATCTACAAGCAGTCACGATAGATAGGAACAGTCATTTACATTAATAATAAAATACTTTTCGTGTGTATTTGACGCATTTGTGTTTTCTTGAGTGTTATCGGAGCTTTTCGAATAGGTGTAGGAATTTTATCAAGTTATTCCCGCTTAGTATAAAAGAAGGTGATTAGAGAATCTTCGGTTTTAAATTATACTACATCTTTCTTGTAGCCAAACATAAAAAATAATCAAATGATTACATAGAAACAATAATTTTTGGGCGTCTGAATATATAAAAAGGTAATCGACGCTTATCGAAAATAAAGTGTAAAGTGCATCTGATTCTAGCAAATTTCTCTAATGTCAAGGTTATATTATTATTGCTGACTTGAAATTGTAATCAAAATATATTAGCACGTTTTAAACTTAAGCATATGAATGTTTCATCACGAACATAACTCATCATAATAAATTTTACCTTAAAAATAATAAAGCTTATAACAGATCACGATTATGATGACAAAACATATATTCAAATTGTGTCATTGGCCGGTTAGCTCAGCATATTGAAATAAAGAAACGTTCACAAAACTGTATAGGAATATGTGCGATTTTTATAAGACTCTCTATAAAGAGAGCACTCATACTGTAGCTAAGATGCCTCGAAAGCTCACCAAAATCACCCAGTTTTACAAAAATTAAAGTGACAGTCGTGGTTTACCTTTTAAATATCTTAAAGTATTAAATAAGCAAACTGATTACCAACTGGCTAGCAACTGGTTAGGGCAACACATATATTTGAAAATAATTTGTAATTTAGAGAAGCTTTTTCTTGCAGATAACTATTATACTGGAAGAACTCCTTTTATCACGAACATTTCCAACTTGGTAGGGGCAACAACACTCAGTACATGTTCACGTTTGAATTAATATCTTCTTTTTTATATGGTACTAATCACTAAGCCTTATCAAACCTCTATACCCAACAAAAAAAGGATTTTTAGCTTCTTCGTATTGTACCAAAAACAATGATAAGATAGATTTTTTCACTTTAAGTAGAGCAACAAGTTTAATACAATAGCTGCAAAATGCCTGTCAAATTAATTCTTGTCGACGAATACTGGATATCATCCGTTCTTTTAGTTGTCTTAGAGACATATGCATCATTGTAACATTAAAGTGCTTAATGCATTTTACTTCTACAATTTGCTTATGACATTTTGTTTGCAAGAATATCTTCAATGATTCTTTCAATTTGAATGATAGGTACTTGTTATCAAATCTCCCGGGATGCAGCTTAGTTCCTCGATCATCTGGTAACTCCTCACTAATTCTGGAGTCATAAATACTAAGAATTGTTCGAAAAATTGGAAAAAACTAAATTTGTGTCTAAGGATTTTTCAGGATCCCATTGTATTTAATCTCAGTACTCTTCATTGTAATTAGTAAAACAACTGAATCTATAGCTCATTTTAGGTTGTCCTGAAAGTGTTATTTATTTTAAAAGAATGGAAAAAAGACTATTTTCCTTAGTTTAATATAAGTAAGGGTGGATAGCACATCTCACAACGGCGTATATTTGATTTTGGAGTGAAACAGATCGGGTGTCGCGAGCGACGCCCGGTACTTCGCAGCCAAGAACTGCTTGCTGACGCCGGAATACGGAGCAGCAAAACTGCGGGTTTGGGGCTGGTGCGACAAGCGTTCGCCAACGTACATATTACACACATTGTAAATATCGCGGAATGCGCGATATCTCGCAGCGTCTGCGTGGAATTCAAATATAGCGCACGTGTGCCTTCTCATACCTCATATCAATTCTTATCCGCGGAAATAAAACGCATGTCGCCCCAGGGCAACACTATTTGTGATATACACCTATTCGAGCTGATATGTTGAACCCGGGCTCCGTATTTCTGCCGCTTGCGCTTGATTTGTGTGTTATCTGTACCACTAAAATAAAAATATTGTTTTCCATACTGCGGAATGTGTATGGCGGCTGCGCCCGCCCCGGCTCCTCTGTATTCTTGCCAAACTATATCGGGCGATCGCAAAAAGTTATAGCTATTGCTTCCTCTCTGTTATTGCCGCGTGCACTACAACCCGACTACTTTCGCACCCTTGGATGAGTAAAGGCCGATTTCGGTCGACGGGCGCCCAAGAGATTAAAATAAAATCGTGGGCGTTTCACTTTTATTTCTGGGCCAGTTCAGAATTTAAGATTATAGAATAAAATTCAGAAGTGAGATATCAAAAAGGTAGATGACAAAAGACTAGATCTCAATCCAAACTGCATGAAATTAACTAGGCATTTTATAATTTTTTGTTTACCAAAAATTTTAAACAGAAATTATCAAACAAATATCCATTATCAGCATAGCAGTTCCTCCAACATTTCCCCACTATAGTGGTATAGAATATTATAAATAATGTACAAGATTAATAACATGTCTACTTTTAACTTCAAACTAAAAGACTCAATAAACATTAAATAATTTCACTGATTCAGTATAAATATTCGTATTTTAATATTATACTGTTTAAAAAGCTTTCCCCATGTGTATCTCACAAAACGGATACAGCATGGTCCTGTTAGAACTATATGTTTTTGTCAATCTATTTATTATTACTCTATAACAGTAACCATTAATAAGGACTGTTTTCCAGAAATGTGCCCTAGTATGTATTAGAATGTTAGTCTACATCAAATTGTTATCTTAGGTGAAAAGCTTCCTCTAAAATATTTTCTTCTTACAACCAACTATTTAGTGATTCATTTAACCATTCAGCTGGCTTCAATGATGTTAACGAAAAATTGGTAGCGATTTTACATAACAAAAGGGCGTTTTGAATCGCTTATACCTGTGAAAGGTCAAACGAAATTTAATTATTGTCTTCTTAAAGATCTTTCTGGTGTTCTTCTATTCGCTATTGGCACCACAAGTTTGTGTCTACTTAAAATAAAACTGTTAACTAAGAAAAGATTTTTAAATATTAAGTATGTTGTATTTGAAATGCTTATTGCAATATAACAAATTATCCACTTCTTTATTATAAAGTGTCACAATACGCTACTGAGAGGCATAACAATTTCTGAGTTAACTTGTTCACTTACTCTTAGCATAATCTATAAAAATTAAAATTCATTAATACATTTACGCAGATTCAAAGATGTGTAACAGATTGGAAATATTTTAATGGACAAAGTTGCTTTGACATCTTACTTATTATTGCAAGACAAGCTTAATGTGTTTTAATCTCAAAAATTGGTTTGGAGCTTAGTTATTCATCCAACTTAAACGTTTTTATTGATTTATTTTATTAAAAAGTTCAAAAACAAAATAAAAATTTATGTTAACATTAAGTGAAGTGATAAATGATAGGATGTACTATACATCCAAATGCAACAGCAGCACTGTTGATTTCTTTTTAGTTTATAATGCAAAGATAGTAATATACAGTTCCAAGTTGGTATTATTGACATTCATATTTCTTGTTGTACACGCCTGTATCTTGTCTACTTTTTATAATTTATTGTTTAAATTCTTGTTAACTTATACGTCAACGAGAAATAAAGTAAATGTTTATTTGATTTTGATTCTTTAAATGCTTCTTCTAGATATATTAAAGATTGTTTTGTTCTTTTATCCATATGTATGCTGTACTTCTTGTCTTTTAGAAAAAAGAAATAGACAATAAAGTCGTACATTATTTTAACACTTGGTGTCCCAATTTTAGATTACATTTCCTTTATTTTCTAAAAGTCTTCAAGGCTTTTATGTCATTTCACGTCACTTAAATACATGATTAAAATATGTTTTGCATTTTTATGTGTAGCAAAAAACTACGAAAGGCAAAAAGAATAATTGTCAACTTGTTTACACTTCTAAGTTTGACTACATAATGAAACAAACATTAAATAACTTTACAATAACTCTTTTACCATACTACAATATAAGAAAAAATTAAAAGGTCTGAGAAAAGACACAGGCACTGTTTATTTCTATAGATGGTTAGCAATTAACCATTTATTGGCAAGTCTATCTATTCTACGGCACATTTCAATTACAACGAAGATCGTATTACAATACTTTCCGATTATGCTATACCATTGATCAAATGATAAGAAAATACACTTAAAGGCTATCTGATGCGCGACTTCAGGCAATTTTTCTATAGACTTTGTATTATAAAAGCAGCATAAAGCGGCCAAAATATAATATTGAAAAGATAACAAGAATTACATGCTTTTGGAATTCAGATATCCGAAATCTGTTATCAAATTTGGTTCCGATTATCTCTTATATATTAAATGAGTTTATCTCTCTCAGTCTTTCTAAACCAATCAATTAATTTTAAAGTGCTACATCCACTCTGATGACGCGACTTTTTCAACTAGAAAATTGTAGTTACTGTTAAGAACTACTTCATTTTAAAAGCGTGATTACCAAAAAGTAATTAAAAAATAAATCTAATTCGTTATCTTTATAAATATACGTTACATTTGTGATCACTATCTACTGTGGCCTTATCTTTCTTTGGTGCGTTATTCCAATATTTTTATATTTTACGCACTTAACTAGTAGTCAGCAAACTGGGATAATTTGCATACTACCAGTATTCTCGTAAATAAAAATCTTGTATATTTTGATATACACATAGTAATGGGAGACCTCCAACCTCCCGCGTGGAAGTACGTTTTGCGTAACTGAGAAGGTTGGGGTTCTCATATGTTCGCCTCTGTGCCCGGTTGTCGCGCACCATCTCTGACGACCGCCATTACTACCTTGTGTTCAAAGTGAACCCAGGTACTCAATTATTTTTAGTGACTAGGCTGCTCTCCAGGTATCAGAGAGTTCTAGGAATGAACCCGGATCCGTCCGCACCTTTTTCTAAGCAATTTGCGATATATTCTGTCGGTTTCTCTTCACACTCTGACGAAAAACGTCTATTTTACACCTATTTTACTTTTTAGCAAGTACACACACGAAATGGCGTCGTGGAATAGTTTGTCCATTCTGTAGGTAGAAGTTCTTCAAAATACTAAAGAAGCCAATCACGGAGTTTTTGATACAATGTTGCTTCCACATATAACAAAAACTTATATAAACTCCTCACGGAACTTCAAATTAATTATCACAATTTTCATTTCTACAAAACCTTTTTCTTTGTCAGTAACCAATAAATCAACTCATACAAATACAAATTTAGCAAAACGTGATGTTCATCAGAGAAACAGGGATATAAAATTATCCGTGTGAAGTCTGTAACTTTTGTATGGACTACAGAAGAAGCATAATCTGCCTTCTTGTTCCATTTTTCTGATGACCCAAAGTAAAGTTTAACACTCAAAACAGTTAAATTTGATTCACACAGCTGATATAATTTAACGTCATCTCTATACTGGCAGAAGCATAGTCTTTCTTCCTATAAAATCATAGATTGGTCTGTGCTATTTCGGTTTGGTATATAATTGCTCTTCATGATATTATTAAATTTGTTTTGTACAATCTACCGCTTGATTGCAACAAATTATTTTAAAAATGTATAAAACTAAGTATTAGTTAAAATCTATTCCGACTTATAAATGGTCTCTATTAATGATATATTGTCAACTTTATTCTTACTTCCGTAATAGTCAATTGATAATAGATTACACATGCCCATTTATAACAAAAGCCCAATGAAAGCTTTTATTTTAGCTGTGCAGCTACAAAAAAAAAGCCGACTTGATCTTCGTAACGGTCTTTATTTGTTATTTCTTGTGAGGCATATAAATTTGGGAGAAAATGAATAATATATAGACGTAGTCAAACATTTGAGTGTGTTTTTCGGTTATTCTACTCTTCATTATCTTCAATATTTTTCATTTTTTTAGATTCTTTACTTGATAATTTATTTTATTTGCATAATATTCCAGTTCTTGGTCTTTAACTCTTTTATCCATCGTTGTTTGTATGAGCGACAACTTCAGCAGCAGACATTGTTTTCACACAAACCGGATTAAAGCAGCAATGCATAACAACGCTTTTGTATGTGACAAAATGTAGAAAGCTCTGTCTTTTCCTTACATCTAAACTCAAAAACATGCTCCTGCATATTTGGTTTGTCTTTATGGCGAGTTATTCCTTGGTTTACTTTTGAGCATGCGCCCCACCAATTCGTGGGGTGTATTTTAAGAGCGACTGTTTAAAATAGCCAAATTAGGATCCATAAAAGCACCGGTATCATACAGCACACATCCCAGCTGCCTGAAAGGTTGTCATTTCAGAATACGTTGCAAAATGTGCAGCACCAGAGGACTATAAAAAGAGCTAGAAGAGCCGTAGCGCATTATAAACAAAATAGGGTGCATTGCACAAGAAACTGCCTTTATAATAAATATTTAGCGAAGTTGCACTTTTAATCATTGTGTCAGGAGGTGTAGAGGTTGTAGACCAGTTATTGGGAGTGAACTGACTCATAACAAATATTTTTGTGCTATAATCATATTAAGATACTGCATAATTATTCTAGAAGTAAATGTATCTTGCAAGATATTCTATTCATCCAAGTATATGGCAAGATTAGTTAATTGCATGAATTCTAAAAGTCCAATTTTGTACCATCTTTTCGAAAAAAATTGAAGACGTAAGTGACCACAAATTTTTAATATTAAATTTATTTCTGCAAAATATTTTCATACTCCGTTAAACAAATATTTTTTTAATTACTCGTATTAGTTAAAATCAATTTTTTCTCGTTGCTCAAAGTTCCCTGATCCTTCAAACGATCTCGTGGAAATTGAAAAAGCTTATTCAATTTTATGGTAATGTTTACTCATAATTTACACTATAATTACTAATGTCTGGTATTTAATTTTTATAAAATTAATACGTTTGTGCTATTAAGAATGCTTTTATTACAAAAAAGTACACAATTAAATATTAATTTGTTATTTATATGCTAAGGGTGGTAAATTACGTGGACAAAAAAATAGAAAAATATAAAATTGTGACAACAGTAAAATCAAAAGTCTGGCTTCCTAAAAGGACTACCAAAGGTTTGAGACCATTCTCAGCAGTTCTGGTACACTGATGCGGATTCGCGATGATTCTAGAACTAACGTGTGCAGATATTGAAGCGCGTGCGAGATTAGATTAACGAGGCGTTTACGGATAGATATTTTTCATATCGAGATTAGTGATAAAAAGTAAATAATTAATAATAGTCTCTATGGATTAGTTTATTAGTAAATAACCCACTAGAGATATTAATATTGGCTGTATATATTACTAAATAATCGTCAAGTAAAAAAATAATAAAGCTCATATAACAAAATGGTTATAATGCCAATATTAAAAGCCATTACGAACCAAATAAAAAACGTTTAACATTGATAACTCAAAAAAAGAAAATAAAATATTTTGATTCCTCATCATTTTACAAACAACAAGCTTATTTTAGTAGCATTGTTAATATTATCAATAAAATGAACTAAAACAGCAAAGTAAACTTAATAATAAACGTTAAATAAAATTGGACGATGAGTAAGAAATGGGCTATTCTACTGAAAATTAAAATTTTTGCATTAGTTAGGCTTTTGAAAACTAAAAATGACGTAATAGGATTAAGAGCTATACGCCCCATAAGTGTAAAAAGGAAGGCAATATTAATAAAAAGTTAAAGCAATAGCTGCAACCAATAATCCATGCTCTCATTCTATTACATCACTACCAAAACTCAAATTACGAACTTGAATTATATAAATAAGATTTTTTTAATTTATTTTTAATTGTCTTAATTACCTATCCGTTTTTCAAAACTGTTATTTCCGTAAACAATTTTTTGTGGAATAGTCCATTAGATCACTTAAAAAGAAATTTTCTTCTTAAAGATCGTATTTACTTTAGTAGGAGATATTCATCTAACGTAATTGTTATTTTCTTCTTGTAAGGTGGCCAGCCACAGCAGGACGCCCCCAAATCACCGTCTGCCACAACGGCACGTCCAATTAAAGAGCCAATCCTTTTTGATTTCTTCGCAATTGGATAGAGGAATTCGCTAGTTAAGTCCGCGATCAAAATAGGCATTACACAGCTCGCTGGCGTGCAACCCTATTACAAGTGTCCTCAAAGGTGGCGCTTTCCCTCCGAGGGAGGCTCCTAAATAACTGAATGAGAGCAATCGAGGAGACAGGCCGACGGTTCATTTACACTGACTCAATTGACTCACGCCACGTCTTGTTAGCTCCACTTCGCCCGCCTGATCACATGTCGTAAGTCTTCCGATCCATGTCGCCTCGAATCACTAATCTGACGCCGCGCGTCGCGCGGCTCGGCTTTGACAGCGCCCGAAATTCATTATGCATACGTTTACAACACTTGTCTTCTGCTGCGACTTCTGCTCGCTGTTTTCGCCTCTTTCGGATGCAGCCGACGCCAACAGCAATTTGCAGGCCCCGTGGTTGGGTTAACTGAAATATAACATAATTTAGCAAATTACAATCTGTGAGACTGACTTAGCAACAATATTTTTCAAATTCTGTATAGTTAAAAATTAATTAACAAAAAATATTTTCATTGTCTAAAAACACGATTGAGTTTTTATAGGACATTATTACAAAGCTATTTTTTGAAATGACTTCATGTCCAGTATATCACCACAAAAAACTTGTTTGCAGCCATTTGTTTTTAAAGAGACTCAATTAACAAAAAAGGCAATTTAAAGGGAATATATAATCTAATACACATTACTGAGTTGTAATATATTTTTGTTAAAAGCTCCACTTGTTGCTATAAATTACAATATTGTTCAAAATTTTTATTGTGGCCTCCACCATTATTTTTTAACTTTTCTAACTAATGCTTTTTATATTTTTTTCTAAAATGATGATTCAGAAAGCTAAATTAAGTATCTGAACTGTGAGCATGGTTAGGTTACTTGAGTTACATTGATTTATTTCTATATAAAAGTTATTAAGTGGGTAGTTATGGTGACCCCATAATTAAGATTGCCTTTTGTAATAGCCTTTACAATAACTTCTGTAATTATTCTTATTTTGTGAATTAAACCTAAAAACAATTATTAAAATTAGTTATTTAATAACAATGATTAATAAAAAATTAATTAAAACAATAAAGCAACTGAGAAAAAATTGCCTTATTAATAGACTATTCCACAAAAGAATAGAAAGCTTTTGTAAGTAACAGCTTTTAAAAATATATACGTAATTAAGTAAATTAGTAATTTTATTTTCTCAGTGGAATAGTGAATTATATATATTTTTCTAGTGGGTTCTTACACATTTCGCCTGATGATCTTTTATTCTATTGGAATAAATTGAACGAAATATAATCTTGTGGTTTGTATCCGTTTAATTCAGAAATTCAAAGTCATCAATTTATGATATTTACTGAAATTATCGGCACAACAATGGCTATTACATGAACTTAAGTTAGACATCCATTTTTGTAGCGGGACTCAGAACAGAGAAACGATGATTTTGACCACTGAGCCATTACAGCTCTAATAAAACATGTTAGGAGAGTTTTAAATGCCCTGGAAATGTATAAATTCTCGATATTAATTTCGAAACGGGTAGCTCTACTTTACTTGATTTATATCGACAACATATAAATTATCTATTTCTGAATATTTGACGCTATCTTTATGCATTTTTAGAAATCTGCAATACAATATATTATTATTGTTTTTACATAAAACTTCCTGAACTTGACCAACATACATTACGGCCTGAGGTCTCTTCGTTGCAGGAATAAATTGAACGAATATATACTCCCCTTCATTGTATCCGTTTAATTCAAAATCAAATTCACTCCAATTATCTGAATCTGAATTATGAACAAACATATGGCTATTCGAGAGCTAGGTGTTGCTTTTTTGTGTAGTGCTGGGCCTTGGAGATATTGTTCTTGTTTTGGTATTATCATCTTCAGTTACTCAATTATTATCAGAGGTTGAGTCATTGTCTCCGTAATTGTATTGAAAGACACATCTTTTCCTGCAATTACGTATAATCTTTTTGCATTTAATCTGCTTATTTTCATCTGGAAAGCGAGTCTGTCGTAACAAGCCCGCAAAAGTATTGTTCACAGCTTCTTGATTTAAAGGTAGTTGGGACCAATCTCGCAGTCGTTTTAGCACTTCTTCTCTATTAAGAGGATATATCCCTGTGACTCAGAATCCTGCCACTAAATTATCAGGTTTCACTTTTCAAGAGTTTGTCTTACTAGTCTTGGAAATTAATCTTTTAGAATACAAACTTTGTTTTTTGCTTCTAATCAAGTAGAACATCTCTTCAAGCAGATTTAACTTGTTTAAAGAATGTCACGTTCAGAGGCTGGCATAGATGTGTAGAGTTAGCTGGAAATAGTATAAATGTAATATTATTCTCTTTATCACTTATCACTCGATTTAAAAGATGCTTCGACAAATTGTCGAGGTCAAACCACCCCGATTTTGGTCGATTATATCTTGTACCCTTTATGCCAATTTGAATTGATGTGTCATATAAATGTAGCACCTTATACATCACGTATGGTGGTAATATATGCCCTGCAGCATACCAGACACTGGTGTCTTAGACGAATCCATATATCTTTCACTATGACAAGCTCTTCGTTTGATAATGACTTTTTGACGACCAGGATCATCAGTAAAATTAGTCTCGTCGTAATTAATATTTTGAGAAGGCACATTTTCGAAATTAATCTCCAACTTGGGAAACTATGCCCTGATCATTTTCTTGGAAACTTAAGCTCTAGCCCGCTTCATATTTTCGCATAATCTTGCAGAAAGCTAAAATTTATTTTTAAAAATCTTATAATTATTAACTAGTTACAACTTACCTTAGATTTGTACCTAGTTAAAGAATTTCTTGCCCAATCCAAGCCTGGCATATTGTTTCTTTTAAAACCCCGAATCCCATTTGCGATCCGTTTAATGTTTTACTGTTACCCGTATATCATATGCAATTAATGGAAACCCTCACTGTGCAGCCAAAAGAATAGTATTAACAAACGCTTTCTCCTCTTTCTTAGAAAATACAGCTGCCTCCCAGGATTTAGAGGAAACATATTTCTCATTTTCCTTGAAAACGTTGACGGGTCAATCTCGTATCCCCTGGATGTTTTCAGAATTTCTGATCCATCTTTGATAGCCCTTAATGCATCTTATGATGTTTCGTCAGAATAATTTTTGTAAAGTCTACTCCCTAATTGTTTTTAGACATGCAATTACAAAAAATATTGTAATAAAATTTTTAACCTGACATAAAACTTGATATTTCACGTTTAAGTTTAAACGTCTAGGCACATCATATCCAAATTTGATATAAATCGTACTCTACATAAGCTCTGGGCGGGAAAAGTTGTATAAGCCAAATTTTACGAATTTTATGTTTTGCTGCGATGTAACTGTTCACACGTGAAGCGACTGGTCCGTACTAAACGTAAACGTGCTCGTGGTTGAGATGCGACTTAATCGAGGGTAAATATTGTTGCAAGTTTTGCCACTGTTGCAAGCAGACCCACCTTACAGTACCTATCCACCTACAAGCCAAGATACTTTTGTCTCGTTGGTACCAGTGTTGCGGTGTCAAGTCGAAAAGCTGACTACATCTTTCTTCTACTTCCCAAAATTTTGCAGTGGTCCCGACCAAGAAATAAGCAAGGAACAAATAGTAATCTAATTGTACCAAATCAAAGACTACAACCGAGCTGGTGTAACAAATTGATTTAATTAAGTTCCTACTATTCCTATCGAGGTCTTTAAAAGTTTTGTGGATTAATATTGTCTTTCTGCAGCCACAATTAAACATGGGTTTCAATTGCCTGTAGTAAGGAATTGTTTCAATGACATACATTCTATGAAGACGTTGACAATAAAGCTCATCAACTTTCAGAAACCAGTTCAAAGTAAATCACGCTTTCGTAATTGCACCAGATGCAAAGCGTAATTTTAATCTTAAACTCTTGCGTTTTATAACAGATATCTATTAGTTTGATCTATTTGGGTTAAGAAGATATAAACACTTTTTATTAGTGATAACAATTCGGCGATAGAATGGAAAATCCTGTGAATTTTCAAACAATTTTCTCTACACATTAACCTGGTGTTTCTATTACTCTGGAGTAAAAGCGTGAGACACTTTTCATTGTTTGTTGACTTTGTCTAGATTATACAAGTGACGTCTTGTTGTCCGTGAAAGATCTGCAAACTAGTCTTTTTAATATGACTTACCTGAGGTGTAAAAAAATTCGGCGAATGATATTAGAAAACGAACATACAAAAATGCAAATTAGTTTAATTACTTTCTAAATAATCCGTTTTGGAGACATTTCTAAACATTGTTAATATAAATATCTTTGGCAATTAATCTCAAAACCGCTGCCACACGTTGTTCATGAGGGGAAACAAAGAAATCCACAGGCGCCAGATTAGGAGAGAAAGAATAAACTCTGGTCTCACGTGATAATACAATCTCCAGAAGTTTCCGTCCATTTTATTTTCAGTTCATTTGCCTGCTTATGCGGCACAAACCGGAAACAGATCTTAGTATAGTCAGTCGCCAATCTTGTGTCATAATTTGTCGAACGATTATGGCTGGAATTTTTCTTATCGAACCTAGCTCATCCCCGGTCGTTTCCTTCCTGTCACAGAAGCATTTGAACCAGTTATAAACACATTTTCTGCTAACAACTTCCACCCCGTACACTTGGTCCAACATTTTATGTGTTTGAAAACAACGGCAACGGAGTTTATTTACACCATAACTATGTTTACTACTGCACTGTCACTGACTCCCCGTAGCGGGTTTATCCTATAGACCACGTGCACACCACGCTATGTGGTAATTTTCCAAATGTCTGTGAACAGCCATTTACGTTAAAATGCAACTTGCAAAATAATTCACTAGTTCCAATTATTTATGTAGAGTTAAATAAAGATACTTTCGCATAACCCTTATAACATTTATGAATTGAATAAAAATAAAATGTTTTGATAATATTAACGTTGAAACTCAGTAATAAAAGGATAACTTCTTTAATTTACCTATAAAAGGTTTTAATTTCTAAACGAAAAAAACAGATACCTAAAACAAGGAAGGTGATTTTTGAATATTTTACACGTATACATATAATTCTTGTAATATTAATGATACCTTAAGCAGTACATGCTTTAGCTAGGGCGACAATTAAATTAAATAAAATAATTCAGTACCTGCATCAGAGATGGTGCGCGACGGGCAAGATGGGCGAACATGTGAGAGCCTCAACCTTCTCAGTTTGCAAGCCCTGCTTCCACGTGGGACGTTAGAGCCTTACTATTATTATTAATAATTAAATTTGTTGAGACCCTTTGCATCCAAAATATTGATATAACGATAGAAGTCGCTAGTAAAAAATTTTTCTTTTTTATTTTTATTACCTTTGACAAATTTGTAGAAGTGTAATCAAAATGTATGTTGTTCTTATTATTATTAAATTTAAAATTTGATTTTACTTGTTTTTGTTAAAAATTCCTAAAACAAGTGTCTTTCTAATATATCTTCAAAAAGATAAAGATTTCTATAAGCGATGGGGTTGTCATCATCATTGTCATCATTACCACTACTGAAAAGTTTTACTTATTAAATTCTACGTCTTGTTCACCTACAACATTATATAATAGTGTAAGTGTAAACAATTAAAATCATCTGTTGTGCCTATAACGCAGCATTTTAGTATGCAACAGGTTTGTTTTAAAACCCAAAAGCATTTTGTACACAAACATGTGCATCTTCAAAGAGCTCTCATAGAAAATCGTTCTGCTTAATTTTTTTTACAAACCGTTGCGTGGTGTAGCATATGAGTATTGCAAGAAGAATGTAACCGCTGTCGGTTACATAATGAATTATCTAGTTTCTCATAATTAACGGTGTAAAATTGTTATAAATTTTGAGATAAATTAAATCATAGTTTAGGGATAATACCCTTAAGAAGACTCAAGTAATACGCATGACATAAATAATTTTAAAAGGACAAAAAGCAGTTAAAAATAAAAATCACCAGCGTGACCGAAAGGAGCATTTGCATTAGTTTCTACTTTCTCGTGCATGATCTCCAATTAATAGTTTTGTTTCAGGACAACACATATTGGGGATTTATTTTGGACTATAGTGAAACCTTGCCATCGGCCTGTAGTTATCATTTATTTGAACCACTAATTATTTACTGCCAGCAGAGTCATTAACTGTTTTGCACAAGAAAATGCTTCTTCTACTTTTAATATATGTGTGCAGATATTTAATATATCTGTTTATATTTCTTGTAAACCTAGAATTCAAATAAATGTTGAGTTTAGTAAATCAGGTGGACATAATATATACATATTGGGCCAATGTCTCCTAATTTTTTAAGTAATAACGTAATTATTTGTTGTCACCCTGAAAATTTAAATTTCTATATCTTCTTAATGTTTTATTTGAAACATTTAAAAATTTATATATGTCAACTGTATTAATTAGGCATGTAACAACCTTACATCGGTAGTGTTTTCACTAATTACATTTCTAGAATGTTATCGGTTAACTAAAGTAATAATAATTTTTATAGTTATAAAATTAGAATTGTAGCAACGTGAATATTAAATTCTCATGAACACACTTTTCTTATGATACTCTAACTCTGTTGTCAGAAGTTACCACCTCATTTATAAATATTTGGTTTGGAATATCATTTACAATGGGCCTGGATATATTTTGAAATGCAAATCGTCATTATTACTGATGGCATCATTTTTATTTTCAGTTACAATTCTAATTCATCATTAAATAATGCGATCCTCAAATAAATTAGGAACTTTAAGATCAAAGAGATCTAAACTTGTGAATGGCCCCAGGTTTATGACCTCATTACAGGAAATATTCTAAAATAGATATCAAAAAAAAACTCTTAGATTAATAACTTTTATCTTTAACGTAATGATAAGAATCGGATACTTTCCCGATTAGTGAAAAGCAGCTCAAATTACAGTAATACCCAAACCCGGAAAATCGACCTAATAATCTTTTGATCATTTCCAAAATTTTTAAAAAGCTATCCTTAAAAAATTGCAGCCTATACCAAAAGAGGGCGAAGTTACGCCGATTTAACAGTTTGGTTTCAATACTTACATCACTCTGTTTATACCATACTGAAATCATAGCTCAGCGGTAGATTTTTTATGGTAAAATTTCAGTTCGAACAAATTTCACTTTGCCCCATACAAGCTGGAGTGCCGCTGGGAAACGCTTTAGGTCCAATCCTGTACACTCTATATACTGCAAATTTACCAGTGGCCAAAAACCTTCAAATTGCAACTTATGCAGATGATACCGCTTTACAAGCCATCAACGTAGATATAACTGTAGCATCTCAGCATTTTTGAGAACAGCTAAATGACACATAGACTTAGCTCAAGAAATGGCGTATTAGTGCAGATGAAAGTAAATCTGTTTAAGTTACATTTACAATGCGTCGACAAACGTGTCCACCTGTGACGTTAGACGACCAAGAGTTAATACAGGCAGATAGTGTTAAATAGCTGGGCATACACTTAAATAGACGTCTTACGTGTAGAACGCATATTTGGTCCATGTGCATACGTACAACTTAATCTAAAACTCGTTAAATTGAACTGTCTAATAGATAGGCAGTCCAGAATGTCACTCGAAAATAAACTGCTTATATATAAATCCATATTAAAGCCCCTATGGACGTATGGACTTCCACTCTCGGGTACATCCAGAAATTCAAATATTGAAATTCTACAAAGATATCAATCTACGGTATTAATATTATTTTAAAAAGTGAACCTTAAAACGTAATTGTAACAAGGCATCTATACTACACAATAGACGCCAAAAATAAACTCTGTTGGAAATTACAATATTTGAAATCGTGTACGATCTAAACGCGACAGGCTCGTGCAAAGGTTTGATTTGCGGGGCTGATGCAACTGTTTCTCAGTAATAAGTAATCGTTGACTATCGCCTTGAGTACTGAGGCATTGGTGGCCATTTGCTATTTCAGTCAGTTTACGAATGTGGAAAATACTTTCGTATACAATGGTAAATGATAATAATTTTTAGACATATTTACAGGAAAGTGTACCAAAATGTTAAAGAAGCATTACGGCTTATTTTTATAAAATTTAATCAACCCAAGCATAGTCATAATCCCTGTAAAAACGATTCATTTTCCAAAATAAAGTGCGGCTAGTCGCTACTTTGCCTACGATCTACACTCGCTTCTGTTAACAATTATATATAGCAAGCGTACTTTTGTCTGTAAGTAACACGTGCCAATTTTATTTCTTTAGTTAAAAATGGTGTCCTTTTTCGTCGCTGATTATGTATAAGATCTCACATAAGTAATTTATAGATTTGCACCCACTTCCCTGCACACGCTTACAACTCTTTAACATAATTGATCACAGTATCGGCTGCCATTCGAAACCCGTTTGGATAAGCAAAGCAACCAAAGACCCAACTTCAAAAATTTTAGCATAAACTGCAGTTGATTCAATCTTATGAATTGTGTTAGACCAAGGCTTGATTAGCTTATATGCTAAGTAAGCTGCAGTCTAAAGTTCGAGGATTTGAGGTGCGCAAAATTTGGCTTAAGTAAACGCAAAAGTGAATTTAATATGATGCTGTTAAACTTCGAAGTCATACTTTTATCGTTTGTTGACGTATAGTAAAATTTTAAAACATTTCTACTGTAACAGAAATAGCATCTTATAGAAAAGTTATTCGGGGACTTTTCAGAATGATCGATCAACGTCCGCGCCATAACTAGCGGCCCCCTTGAGCTCAAATTCCAGAACCTTCCGATTCGATCAGAACTGCGCATTTGAATATAAGGCGGAACAAATGGGTATTTGCGGCAGTCAAATAGAAGAAGTCATACCACGAACAACAGTATTGACCGTTACGTTAGTAATATTATAATTTCTTTAAATAAAATTTAGTTTCGACTTAAATCGTCGTTCAATTTACATTTCATTTATTATAAAAGCTAAACAATGAGTGACAAAGATGGTCAAGATTATTAAAGTTACTCAATGACTATAAATTGGTGGCCTACAATAGCATTCAATAAAATGATTATGTGATTTCAAAAGATTTTGCACCAATTAGTTCTTTTATAAGAAATTGATGAATGAAGAACCTAACAAGTGAAATTAATTGGTTTATTCAAAATCCAACAGATGAGTATTTTGTGCAAACTTTATGGAAGAACAATGTTTCTACCAACTAATGGTTTGATGATTGAAAAATTAACTATATAATAAACAATCAAGACAGTAACGGGAAAATCAGAGTGCATTTCAATATTTATTCAAGTTTATTTCAAGTTTCATAAAGACTGGATTATAAAATAGTAAAACAATATAAATACAAGAGAGAAGCTTAATATTCGCGAAATGCTTTCTTAATAGTTTAAATTATGAAGCTTTTAACTTTCCCCAGACTACTAATTCATGGCAATAATAAAATATTAGGCTCTGTAAGAATGGTACCTTTCTTGGCTGTGCAAGGCCCATTATAAAATTAAATCCTTTTATAGCCAAACAAGTAGCAAAATTTGGAAATAATGGATGTTTCCTCACACTTTTCAGGTAAAATTCTGAATTAATTCAGTTAACGGGCCAAGTTATGGCAGAGTTTACACAAGAAATTATAAATGCCAGGTATTATTCCATAATTTTGTGCTGAACATCAGATGTGTCACACATAGACTTCTTAACATTGGTAGTGCGCTAGATGCTAACTACAGAAGCTCTTATTTAATGATTTTTGACGTTTAACTAACTCTAGTGATAAAGGTGAAGAAATGGCCAATGCTGTAATGCCGACCGTAGATTTTAGAGGTGTTAATATAAATAACTATAGAAGACATGTCTGGATGCAACAAAAGTTTTCAGGTTAGAATAAAAGTAGTAAATTCTTTGGCGCGGGCCTCTTTACAACTATTTTGACTCAGCTTCAGATAGAAGCAAGAATAACAAATCTATAACTTGTTTAGTTCCTGAACCAAAATGTGGGATATCTCGCACTCTCATCTTAAAGAGAACTCCTTATTAAAAAAAAAAGTTAATAAGTCGCCCGAGTGCCTTTGTTGTCGCCAGACAATCATACAAATTGTACCAAGAGGTTGGTTTACAATGTTTGGCATACATTACTTATAATAGTGATTAGATTAAGGACAATATAAAGCAAATGTGTTATTGGAAAGGCTCAAAAGTCTTAAAATCGCATTAGTAGTGTTTCTTAAAAAATGTTCTTATAAAGCGTAGAGAAGCGAAAGGTTAAAAAATAAAACAAAATCGATGTGTGAAACTGACATATACAAAATAGACATTACAAGAAAGAAACCTGAAGTTCCTTTTGGTGTATACAAAGATAAAAATTTCGATTTTTTTCGGACGACAGTCTTTGTGACATTAAACTGCAATTGATTCTCTGCAGCTGAACTAAATACGAAAAGGGATAACCTATATAGAAATGCATAAGGATTTTGGATTTTTATAAGAAATTTTAATGGAAAATGACAAAAGTGGCAGAGAGCAAAAAATTATTGGAAAAATATGCTTCTGATTAGATAAAAAGCATTTTTAAGTATTAATAAATGTATTGACTAAGAAGGTACGAAGGCCAAACCAAAAGCATTATTGAAGTTATAGACGTAGAGTTTACTTTTGCCAATATTACATCATTCTAAGGAATTGTGGAAGTATGACAGTTACTTCTTTTTCTTTCTCCTTTCACTCCTATGGAGCATAGGGCATCCATTTGGGATGTTTCAGCAGCTAGTAGGTTGTTGATAGCAAGGTCGCTACTCCTGCGTATATGACAGTTACTAACCGCACTTTAAGTTTCAACACAGAAAAATGACAGACATTGTACTATTAATTATTAAGAGTGAGTTTCTGCAGAATATTTCTTTTGGTGACAAAGTCCAGAGGTATGCTAATTCTAAAGGCAGAAAAAATAAAAGTTTGCGGAAAAAATGTATGTTAACATTGTATTGAAATGTACGTATGTGACGAACATTGAAAAATAAACGAATGTTTTGTCTAAACGATCAATTTCTTTGTAATTTTTGATAACGCCTTAAACATGCAAAAATTTGAAGGAAGGCTGTGAAAATTTGTCAGTCTAGGATTCCAATAATTCTTTTTTTACGCACAAAGGAAAGCCCATACCAAAAGAAACTACCCTCGACTATTAACGACTTTCAGCAATACTTTCTCTATTCGAGAGCTTCCAACATTTCTTTATTTTGGCAATTTTGCTCTATACGTTTACATTAATAGACTCCAAAAATGGTCCTGTCTAAAATAATCTCAATGTAAATTTCAACACAATCACGTCCCTGTATTCCTCAGAAATTGTATTTTAATATTTAGCGACTTATTAACAAAGCTAAAGCTAATAAAGTTATTTAGACCAATTTTAAACATCATGAAACCTTGAATGTCTTCTAGATGCTTCGTTGGAAGCTAAAGTTCAATTGCCAAGTAAAGAGAGCGGCCGAATTCAAATTAGTCGCTCACAGAGAGCAGCCGAGACAATCGATGGAAAAAATAAGGCATCACAGATACATCCATCATGTATGGGTGCTTATAAATAACGACATGCGTCGACAAAGGTTTATTAGCGTCGTCAAAAGATTCTCTCGTCTGCGCTGCTCCGATACATCCTTTTATCATGGCTGTTTGCCTTGCTGACGGCCCATGCTAATGGCGGATTTAGCCGCTAACAAACATGCTTACATGCCTCGTGTGTGTTTGTTACACAAATGAACTGAAATCTGCGCCTCGCCGCCGACATAAAGGCGCGCGGCGCCCGCGAGCTCTCGCCGAGGATCGCATTGTTAACGAATCCGCATGCACCGAGGAAAATCTGCGAGAAAATGCCGCACATTACTCTCATTAGCGGCGGCTTCTGGGCCGGGTGAGCGATGGAGTTGCTGGGCGCGCTCGGGGCAAGCACGGAATCGATAGTTGCGGGAACCGCACTCATGCCAGTTGACATAATGGAGGTATGGTAGGCAATGATCCGCGGAAGAAGGAGGATACACCTAACTGTCGTCGTTCGCGCTGATAGATGATGGTCGGAACGGGGCTCTCATGATTTATTATACCCATCCTCGGATGCCGTATCAGAGATTACGCTGCATGTGAGCCGTATAGATATGTGGGAATATCAGTAGCTACCGCTAAGCGCCTGTCATATGCAAGACCGGCTGAGATAGGGGTAGAAGGAGCTCGGCTCGAAATCTATGATGATGCATATCGCCGGATGAAAAGTAGAGCCACTATCGGGCTCCCGGCAGCGATGCTGCCTGGCTGATTCAGCATTTGCGCAATATACCCTTTACAACCACTAGAAAGTTATTTTACTGCGTCAATCTGGCGAAGAGGTGTCTTTAGCGATTATCCTTTGTGTAACGTAATCGCCACCGAAATTGTTTTCAACTCAAGTAAATTCATAAGCACAAATTACAACAAATCGTTCTTGTGGTAAAACTTTATACATTACGTGTGAGATAGGCATTTCTTTACGGGATTTTCTTTTTTACTCAGAGCTCAAGTACTGTGCTATTCCATCTTTTTGGCAAACTTAATATCTACCATCTTTCTTTAATACTCTTGGAGGCTCTATTATTTTTTAAATTGCTTTTTGTCTCTTTTTTGTTTTATGTTTGTTCCATTTATAATTTCCTATATGTTCCGAGTTTTCTCCATTTTTTGTGCTGCATACATTTAAAAACTTCTCAAAATTTCTGAATTTGCACCTAAGTTTGCTAAAAAGCGTATATTTAACGATAATGCTTTGTTAATAAACAAAAATGCCAAATTAGAAAGTCAAGCGGCTAATGCACGTACAAAGAGCTACTATTTTTATCAGATTTGCAGTACTTTTTTAAGCAGAAATTAAGAGGCGTCAAATCTGGTGATTGTAGTATTGTTATTAATCCGTGATTGGAGTTTGGAAACTCTTGACGCTTTATCCACAACTGTGACGAACAATTTCAGAAATAAATCTTCTAAAAATTAAGTTACTGTTAACATTAACGTTGACGTGACTGGAAAGTTTTGAAGTTTCTGGGTCCACTTCCAACCCTTGTCTTTTCAATTAGGCCTGATGTGGATGTTGAATGCCTAGATCGCCTCCCTACTGCCTCACGGAGGAATCAAGATCTTTGCGCACTTGTAACGGGCGCGCCTGTAAGCATAATACTTGTAGAGGCTGCGGAAGGTAGAATTGTTGTGGCCCTAGATGCTATTATGTGAACTGACGGTATTTCCGCATCTGTGCGAAAGTCATGGTCTCGCAGAAACCAAGATAGATATTAAAGCTTGATTCTGAACGACCTGAAACTTGTGTATGTGAGTATTTGTGACTCAGCTTCAAGCTGGAGCCGCACATATCATAACAGGGCAAGGAATCATTTTGTAAAGGTTCAGCTTGTTTCGATTTGACAATCGGTTCTGGGGATAGATTAAAGAGCCGAGTGCTGCTCTCACTGAATTTGCTTTGGTAGCCGCACTATCTATGGACTATATCCAGGTCAGCTTGCATTCTGGATTCACCCCGAGATTGTCTCTTTTCTGCAATGTATCACCTTTCCAAATATTTGAAGGTTCCTTAGGTTGTCTCGCCAGTAAAGCAGCTTCTTGGTGGAAAACAGAACCGCCGAGCTGTTTTTCGAGTAATTTCCATTTTTTGTCTATCCTACCAATGTTCCAGAAAGTCGACTAGTTAAAAGAAAGTCTTCAACGAGGTGGACAGCGTCGCGGTATTGTTTATTAAGTTACTGTTATTTACGTTAATGCTTAAATTTGTGAGTCTAAACCCTACTCTTTCTTCTTTGGAAATCTTTGGTGTGCCTGACAGTCGCTTTTAAAGTAGCGAAAGCTTATGGCCAAGGATGGGTGTGTTTTGATGTTTTGTGTGACTCCTAGAAACGTAGAAGAATTTACGTTGCTGAACCAGTTGGAGATGTTTGCCTAGCTCTGGGTTTGGGTGTTACAGAAGATGCTGCGGCAGATACCGACGAACTGATAGGTCCCCGCGAACTGCTACAACGTAAGTGCGACCAGCTGTAGTGCTTGACAGGGCGTTTGATTTAGGAAAGCGGAGCAACCCCTAAAACTGGCTGAATAGAATTTTTTGCAGTTTGTGCAGATTGCGAGTGATAATCTTCAGCGGTAGCACTGTCTAATGTCTTTCTTCTTCTTAGGCTACTCCACTGTCGCAGCTGCGCAGATTAAAAATTTTCATTGAATTCTGAAACAGCTCAAATTCTAAGAACATGGGCAGCATTGGTTGTTGCTGGAGGTCCTCCCTCACACGCCTCTTAGTGAGCACGGGAAAATCGTTATTCTGGAGGTGATTTTTCACCCCTTCTTTCGAGATAAGTTACTATTCCGTACACTTTCGCTGTTATACTCATATGCGTATGGTAAAGATGGTGATCCATTGTTAAAGTTACCGGATTAGTTGCTGACGTAACCGGGTCTTGTGCCTTATGACGTAAATCGTGTAGTTGCAGGTAACATCTCGGCATTTGCAGACGGTACTTATATTTCCACTGCATAGCGGTTCGTTTTTTGGTCCTTAAGAGCAGTAAACTAAGATTTGGGTAAATAGATTCGGTCATCCCCGTTAACATTATTTTTATATTAGAAATTTTGGTCACCTCTCTGGATAATCTCCTGTAATTAGACAAAACTTGTGTTTGCCCTAACTCTATCTCGTAGCTAGGATTTTCCAAGGCATGTTCAGCAGCAACTGAGTTTTTGGGTTTGAGGCATAGCTGCTGTTAGTGTTCTTTTATTCTGGTACTGTTGTACAGCCCGTAGTCCCAATATAAACTTTCTTAAACAAACAAGTGGTGTATCCTGTTGGTTTGTTTAAAATTTTTACTACCCAGTTCGTGATTCTGTTAATATAAGGTAAAAAAAAACACTTTGCCTACCGCAACCGTTCCTTATTTGTTCCAGATGTTTTAGTTCCTTACTAAATAAGAAACCGATCATCCGTCCAAATAAATAAAATTTAATTTCGTATAAAAAGGACTAGAAAGTAAGTCAGCTCTAAATTATTTCATAACTTTACCTTTTCTAGATCAAAATTAAGTTATAAAGAAATAACTAAAAAGTTGAAAAATACTTAACACCCTGGAAAAGGCATTAACAACTGCTTATCTTGGAGATTAGGCAAACAACAAAATCGACCAGACTTCTTTGTAAATGTATCAAGTAATAAATTTTCTAATATAATTACTTATGCAGAAAATGAATCTCAACTGAGACCAACAAAAGAACAGATGTGGGACAATGTTGGATACATAAACAGAACGTTTCTAATATACAGGTCGCTCATTTTTCGATGTGTCACTTAAAGTAGAAAAAACTACCAGAAGATAAAGTTTATCTGAAATCATCGGAAATGATTTCCACTAAAACTCATGAATACAGTAAGAGGAGAGCTTGCAATAGCTGAATAGATAAATAAATGAGAAATTTGCTTGCTTTCAACGAAATATGAATAAAAGAGCAAATGGGAAGGAGTATAAAAACTTATAACCATTGTAAGTTATAATAAGTACAAAAATTAATAAAATTTCCGATCAAATGATGTTATTTTTGAAAATTAAAAAAAGAGAAATAACAATTGTCGTTTTTAAGATTGTTCTTCCCAAAATTTTTTCTACTGCTTTCTATTCTTGGCTCTATCATTTGCTTTTGACCAAGTTATTTCTCTTATTTGGTAAATCTTTTCCATTTCTTTATTTTATCTACTTTTTGGTTTTTCTCTACTTTTATTATCTGTACCCATCTTCTATATTTTTTGCATTTTCTTTATATACCTATATAATCTACTTAGTGGTTACACTTTCAATATTCTTCTAATATTTTCGTTTTCAATTCAATCTTTTCTTGTTGCTCCTTTATTTTCCGTAAAATTCGCTTTTGGCACGCTTGCAGTTTCAATTATTATCTAGCTATTAAAACCAATTACACGTCTACTTATTAAAATTGGTATGTACACTATATATTTTAATCTTTGTTTCTTTTAACATTACTCTTTTACTTATAAAGGCACTATATCCCATTATATATGCGGCTAAGCTTCTAATTTTGTTGTTTATTTCTGGTTTTATATTACCCTTGCTATTTATTATAGATCTCAAATATTTAAAGTTTTCTGTTAGCTTTATTATATTGTTCACTTCAAGTTCCTTTTTATCCTTTGATATTTTTATTGTCTCGGTCTTTTTAATATTATGTCTCGTTCTGATAAATTATTTCTGTTTTCTCATTCTTTCTCTATTAGTTTGTAATAATTAAATCGTCAGCATACATAAATTCCGCAACCGTTTCTTACCTACACTACATACTCTTACTTTTATACTCTTTATTATTTCTCTGCATTTTCTTAATATGTTACCTATAACCAAAATAAATAGAAATGCACTGATTACACCTCTTTGTCTGACTCCTTTTGTTGTCATAAACTCTCTTGCGCATTGATTTTCTGTTCCTGCTATGTCCCTTGTTGTCTTGTACATATTTATTATTGCTTTTCTAAGTTGCTCATTTACTCTTCTTCTTCTAGTTTCTTCCATGTTATATTCCTTTCTACAATATCAAAAGCTTTTTTATAAATGAAACAAGCATACAGATGTCCGTTGTAATTTAGTTTCTTTCTACTTAGCTGCCTCATACAGAGAATAAAATCTTGCTTACATCCTCTATTTCTGAAACCGCATTAGCTTTTTTAATTGCCCCTCTTTTTCGTTCTTTTTTTCTAGAATTTTCTTGTATATATTACTTGGTATACTTAACAAATAGATCACATGGTCTACAATTTCCTGTTTTGTATATGACTACTATTATTCTGCACTTCAGTCTTTTCTTAATAATTGATGTACAACTTCATGTCCCCTACCTATGTACTTCAGAGTTTCTGCCTTTACGTCATCTTTAATTCACAATATTTAAGTTTTTTATTGCATTCCTTACCTCATCCATCTATGTTCTGAGTTTCTTTCAATTAAAATAAAATTAAATACAAAAATATAGTAGTAGCCCTGTTTTAAAAAAAAAATATTTTTAAAATATTACAAAATATTATTGAAAAACACATTTGCCCAAAGGGAAAAAAATACAACAATTACTGCTTTATCGCACAAAATATCACTACTTTTAATAAACACATACGAAACAAAATATCCAGTTTTTTACCCACGACTTCTAGGAAAATGGTTAAGAATTTTTATGGTGGCAGCGCACCATTAAAAATTCAAAAAAAAACTTCAAATACTACCGATATCATATTAATAGTCTTTTGCTGTTACATAAATTTTGTTAAAATTTTCTACTTTTAATGTACATAGCTATATAACTACTATTAAGTGATTTCTATGTTTTATTTTCTCTGCTTGTGGTTTTGTTTTGAATTTTAAATTAAACTTACATGTCTAATATGTCTTTTTCCCAGTGCATTATCGTATTTGTTTAGACATTTAGAATTTTTTTTGAAATATCTTTTTCATATTAGAAGCGCTTTTAAAACCGAATGTGCAAATGATGCAATAATGGACTAACTAAAATCCACACTTTTAATCGTCGCCCAAGTTCGCCCTACACGCTCAGGCTGATGTTGTAATCCGTGAGGTCAAAAGTTAGAACAACATCCAGAATTGATGGCTGCTATTCGGCGGCGCGGGCCCATGATGAATGCGCGTTCGCGGCGGCCTGTCCCAATTCCGGCCGGAATCGATAGTTTTCCGCGTTTACGTGTCCCGCCCGAATGTGTGCGCCGGCGATAGGTTATAAACTTTAATGCCGCAAGTAAACATCTGTCAACATTGATAACAGTGGCCGTATTTCGCGGCTGAATAGCACAAATCATGCGAGGCGCTGCACGCAGGGCGCCAGGCACTGGGAAGCAAATCAGCGGCGCCCGCCAATCGGGCATTGATGAAGCTCGCCCCCGGCCCCGGCCCGTGATTGGATGCTATTTATGATAAATTGTTGTTTCGGAAAAACACTGCACGGGACTTCCGAGCCCGCGCGCGGCCGCGCATAAATCGCGGTTTATTCCCGTGCTAGACGCATGTTGGGCGCTCGTGGGGCCGCGGCGTTCCGTTTGCGCACAAGAATGGGAATTATTTATGGGCCGCCTGTCAAACATTCCGACCATTGTCGGGCCGGGTTAATTTATTCGTCCTTTGTGCGCGTACACGGCTGATTGCTGTTATTAACAAACATTTGACATAGGACCCACTCTATGGCTGTTTGTTCAGACAGAACACCCTGTGTATATCACATTTTGAACTGTTTTATACGTCAATTGCTGTTAAAGAAATTACATTATGTAGTTACAGATTAGAGTACTGTAGCCTTTTTCTATTTTCTTTTTCTCAAAAACTAGTTCTATTACTTTTTAGTCAAGAATTATCTTTAATTATAATTTCTTTACTTGAATTTACTAAATATTTTAAGTTCTTTCATAATTTCACTTATTTTGATATTGAATTGCAATAGTGACCGTTTCATACTCTATTCAAGTTACACATTACTTTGTTAATTTTTTTATTATATTCTTTTCCTTATGGTTAAAACTGCTTTATCATCAATATGATAAAGTTACTTTCTTCTTCATATTCAATGACCGCTGTAATCTTAAAAAAATAAAAATTTGGATAATTTTTTTCTTCTATTAAATTATAGATTATGACCTCTTGCGGAATTAGTTAATATCTTTTCCTATCCTTTCGACGAAGTTTTTTGCATAACCGTTTAGCAAAGATCACCAGTGTACACTGGCTTTACTTTGAGCTTTATTTTCATCAACATCTGAGGACATTGTTGGGCACTCATTGCTATTTTGTTGTTTCCACGCTCCGATGTTTTGAATCATTTTTGCAACACCCCACTTATTCTGCCAAAACCAAAAAGCTTCTTGGTAGATTTCAGCATACATTTCCGGCAGACGGTGCACATATTATTGACGTTTAAGTTGTCGGTAAACAGAAAGAGGCAACCACAACGGGGCTTTCAGAAGCATCTCCAAACATGCACTTTTATAGGGTGGTTTGCTGATAATAAGTTTAAGATTGAAAAAAGTAATCAAACGTTTTTTACGCAGGAGACTTCAAATCAAATTTAGAAAAACCTGAATTTCTTTTTTGGGGAATTTTATTTGGACTCAGCCCAACAAAAAATTTGTCTTGTCTTCGACAATACGCAAAGTCACTTTATCCTTCTCTGTTATTATGGCTACAACAGATCGTTTACATTACCAACCTCCAAATATATCTTAAGCCGCTTCTCAACAAATGCCTCCTACTTCCGCCTATATTTTGCAGACACTTTATACCTCAGTTTCGACCCTTTTGCATAATTACTAATTATCACAAAATTTTGCGTTAATTGTAAAGTTAACAAGTTCACTGACATCAACAAAATAATCCGCCGACAAACTACACATTGCGCAAAAAAACGAAATAAAGAGTCAAACAAATTTGTGGTACCTCTTTATTAATCGACAACGGTCACTTTATTGTTAGATAGACAATTCCTAATGTGTCGTCCTTCAAATGCTTTATCTGATAACATTAATGGTTTATACCAAAGTAACTTTATAAATAAAGTAGAAATTTTTAAATATACAAGGACATCATAGTGATTTAAAGAAATTACTGCAGTATTGAAATGGCCAGTAATATTTGGTTTAAAACTTTAAAATTAGCCTATGAGATTTTTTTCAGACAAAATATTGGTAAAATTATTAAACTTTCCTTACAAAGCTATGATTTTCTTGTGTTCTTTGTCTTGTAGCATTCTAGTAACGTTTTTTGGACAAAGAACCAATAGAAATTTGCAAAGAACTCAGTTCGGTTTTCGTTATTACGCTGCTTGTTTCTTTGTGTTCATCTGAGACAACTTCTGAGCCTTCAAGAAAAAAATACAAATAAGGATGACTTGTAGGGTATAAAGAAAAAAGTTTTATTGGTGGTTTTGTAGTTTTAGCTCTTCTTATTTACAAGAAAATTACAATATACGCATTCAGTAGCCCACCAAGCTCCTAATTTAATTTAATTTAAAAGACATTGTTCTTCAAATTTTTCTGATTTGTGTCCAACAAATATCTTTGTTTTTGCAACACCGATATGCGAAAACTCGCTCGACTCACACAAGTAATCTTTTTATAATTGCTACACACTCTGAACGGCGAAATGTACTGCGCAAAAACTTTTACTTTATCTGTATATTTCATGTTAACTGATCAAGCTGAAGGAACGTAAGAGTACTGATTTCCATTATTAAATAATTTTTTAAATTAGAATTGAATGTTTTTAAATAATTACACTTTTGTGGCTTTCTCTAAAAGATTTCGTTGCAAAAGCCGTAACCCAGAAATTGATGCTTGTTTAAAAAGTTTTGACCCCTATAAAGAGTTTTTAAAACTAAACTGTAAGATTTTTACTAATTATTTGAATAAAGTCTGTTCTTAAAGTGGTTACGTCAAAATATAAAGATTTTCTTTCATTCTATATAATAAAATAGATACACAATTTATTTAATCAAATTTTTCTTAAAATATAGACTTTACTAACCAATTTCTATTGTCTAGTTGCCTCAAATTTACCCTATAGTTTATATCATATGTTTAATTTTGGGATAATTATTAGTACTGTATTTTTATTTTTGTCGTGCTAAGATATTGATAATGCACTTTATTTTAAAATGTTTTTGACCAAAATATGATAACTTGTATGGTGATTTTAATTTTAAAAAATTAATTTTATTACTGTAGTAATTTTTACTGTTACATTGTAAGACTTTTATTTTTTGTTACATAGAGCACACTAACATGTTATAATTATGTC
This sequence comes from Sinelater perroti, assembly GCA_036346155.1. NCBI lineage: Eukaryota > Metazoa > Arthropoda > Insecta > Coleoptera > Elateridae > Sinelater > Sinelater perroti. The sequence goes on from JARFIY010000024.1 coordinate 10,718,305, forward strand.
ATTGTAACTGTTAATAGCACAAACAAAACTTCTTTACAGCTGCACTACTAAGCGTTTTATAAAATCTTTTATCTATCAATTTGCGTTTTATATTACAAAGTGATATATAATTCTTTGTTTATAATTGTCACACTTAACTTTACCTAAAATCTCTGGTTGGGAATTTCTAATGTTTCTAGGAATATTCCAATTTGAACTTTCATTAACAAAGAATTATTACTTTTATACATATGTATATTCATACTCTTCTAACCACCAAATTCGACAGTTACACATATAAAAATACTTTTAATTAAAAGGAAAATCCTTAATAGTAGTTTAACGTTTTCTCCAGTAAATGTCATGAGAAACTTTCCCCTTGGTAACTGTCTGGTAATCCTTCTACTTGTATTTATTCGTAAATGGAAAATCCACCATTAGTTTTTTATGCCAAGGAGATTTTTTTTAATAGTAATAATAAAATTTTTGATATTTGTTATTATTCGGAACAAACTTGCTAGATGTTTAGATTCATGATACCTTTAATCTTCTTAAAATTTGCTCCTCTAATATTTCTTGCTAAAAATGAATTGAAACAAGAGGTTATTTAATTATTTTATAAGTTTTCCCCATTTAGACTATTTTATTGAAATAATTACTATTACCATAGTAATACACCCTCGTTGAGAGAACGAATGTCACAACAAATCTTTACATAAAAAATCAATTGCTATGTACTGCTAAGTGGTTCTCTATTTACAACTTCATCTATTATAATACAAGGTGGCCCAATAGATACGCTAGATAAGATTTTCATTTTAAATAGCTGTGGCTAATTTCCTGACTGCAAATCTATCGACAAAAAAATTCTCATCTAGTGCGGTACTTTTTTCCAGCTTCAAAGGTCAAAATTGTGAAATTTAAGAATTCAAGATTTTGCTGGTTCATCATTGGGTGCTCTAAATAAGATTTTTACTTTAAATCATTCTCTCCAACGCTTTGACTTCAAATTCACTGACAAAAAGTCTTGTAAAATTAAAAACAGTTAAAGTTTGTAATTAACTGTACTCTCTTAAAAGATAACATGGTACGCCAAAACAGTTATCCTCTTGTTTGATATTTACGATTTTGGTATGGTCTATTTGCAATTTGTTTAATTTCATTTACGGTACTTTTTCTCAGGCAGTCCCTTTCACAGAAAAATATTTCCTTCTTCTCAAAACATGGCGTACAAAACTTTTAAATTTTTATTTATTTATTACACTGTATATAATTAAGGTACAATACATATCGAAACTTTTACTTTTATTGTGAAGTCATGATCAATGTCCATAATATTCTGTCGCGTTATGGCAAGTGTATCTTCACTTTCGTCTCTTCTTTTGACGAAATTGTTCTTTATTCATATGTGGAATGACATAATTATTTCCACATTTTGTGATCATGATTGATTTCTTACAAATATGTAGTTTTAAAAATGAGTTATTTAATTTGTGTATAGCTAATTCATTGAGTTCTGTCTGTACATATTTAATTAGTTTATCAATCCTTTTTGGAAAATCCTGATGTTGCAGCGATTGGATTAAAGTAACCAATATTTAACACGCTTATAGTTGGACTATTTGGTAGCCGAGATTTAATTTATATACACTAATTATCTTTTGGCCCCTCGGCCAATGATCAACAAGTCTTTATAAAAATGTATACCACAATTTGGGACAGAGGGATTATATAAATTGCAAAAACAGAACATTAGTCTTTCTAAAGGTGTTGCATGCAGTATGCCACATAAATCTTAAAATTTGCATGTACAAGGCATAAAAATATACTCCTTTATTATACAATCTGTCCGATTTGCAAGGGACAAGTATTTAGTGTGGTACATATATACTAAGTGCAAGCAGCAGTTAAAACTGCCAATTCCTTACGAACATGTAGAGTATGGCTACAATACGCCACTCTATTATAAATTTCACTATTCTATAATATATGTGAGTGTTTTAACATAAATTTAAGAAGGAGAAGGAAAACTTAAATTAATGTTAAATTAAAATTATTAATTAAAAAGTGTTGTAAGTTCATTGGTTTTAGTTTATCGCATTCGTTCATTAATTTGATTGAGAGATAGTTTGTCTTTATATATTTGGGAAATCTTTATTTCTTCTTTTACAGTACATATATGCAAATCACTTAAAATCACTTTATTTGGCACATGCCACGAGACACTGACTAAAGCACGTAGCACTTTATTTTGGAATATCTCGATGATAGCCAGGTTAAAGATGCTAGCGGTTCCCCACAGAGAAACACCATACGCCCAAATAGATTCTAACGTTACTTTATAGAGCAGTAGTTTATTTTTTAATGATAGTGCAGAATTTTTCTGTATTGTATCTAAACTGTTTGCGTTTGTTGATATATGGGTTTTCCAAATCAAACGTTAATCCAGATGAAGCCCCAGATATTTTGGGAAGTCGCCATATTTTAATTGTTGTTCGTTAAGTGTAACCGCTGAACAGTTCATGGTGAAAGTGACATGTTGAGATTTGCTTTAACTCACCTTGATCTCCATAGTTTGAGCCATCGTTGGACTCTATTAAGGGAGTCTTGGAAGTTGTGGGATGCAGTGATAGGATTAATATGCGAGGCTAGGACAGCCGTAGTTGGTAAGTTGGCTGTGAATATTAAGTATAGAATGCGTCCCAGCACACTGCCTTAAGGAACTCTAGATACAGGGGGTTAGAGATTCGTGGATTCGCCTTGGTAGTCCACAAGGAAGTGCCGGACTAATAGGTAAGATTTTAGTATTTCAGAGATTTGGTATGGCAGAAATTTTTTTAGTTTATAGAATAGATCCAAGTGCCAGACCTTGTCAAAATTCTGGAAAAACAAAAACGCAACGGAGCAATATCTATGTTCGTTAAGGTCGTTATAGATTTAATCTGCTAAACGATGAATTTGTTTTACTGTTGCGTGTTGATGTCGAAATCCGAACTGGTAATTAGGGATTAATGCTTGTTCATCTAGAATTGACTAAAATCGTTTTAATAATAACTTTTCGAAGATCTTGGAGAGTTGGCAAAGGCTAATGGGTTAATAGGATGTTGGATCATTAGGTCTTTCCAGGCTTCTGTATCATTGTTATCTGTGTCACTTTCCAAGTACTTGGAAAGTCCCTAATAGCGGGGATGGCATTGCATATTTGAGTGCTAACTTAAATTACAATTTCAAGAAGCTGTTGGAGATTTTTCCAGTGATAAGGTTAAAGCCTTTTTAGGATTATTTTTTTACTGATTACTTATTGTAGTTTCAAAATCTTAAATGGGTTGATAGATTGTAGGCTCATTTAAAGAGGGGATTCTAGAAAGTTAATTATTCTAGCATCTTCTTCAAGACACTGACTGGGGAAGGGTTTGAACATATTCACTAGGTGTTCAGCAAAGGTTTCTGCTTTCTCTTTACTGCTGCGGGCCCACTGTCCATTTTATTTGATAATAAGTGGTTTATGCATTATATGTCTTTTAATTTTTTAACTGCTGAACGAATAATCAGAAGTTTTAGTAGCTGTGAGATTGGCTAGGCAATGTTGGATGCCTTGTTTTTTATATTGAAGTAGAAGTTTTATTACTTGTTTTGAGGTCTAATTTAGTGGTCGTTTGTCTGCTTCTGGTCGGATAACTTGCCAGCGTTTTCTTAAACATCTTTTTTGATTACTTTTTTTATTACTAAGGACAACTGTTGGTGTTGAGATTTTTCTTGATAAGTGTAACTTCCTATGGCGCTTATTGTGCTGACTATGTTAGGTAATTTTATTGTAATTTATTCTATATCATATTTTGTTTTTAATGGTATTTTTAAGTTTATTTGATCAGTTAATCGGCTTCGGAAGTATTTCTAGTTCGTCTTACTATTGCAGAATATTGGTCGTGTTTGAATGTGTGTTACTTCTGAGTAGAATATGATTGTAAGAGATAAATAGTCAGCAGCTAGTTCTAAACACGATTTGTTTGTAAACTGTCTTAGATTTAGTTTTTTAATAATGCAGAAATCGATTAGATCAGGGATTTTCGGCGATCCGTTGGCCAATAGCTCGCTTCTTCAAACAATAAGTAATTTAGAGCTTATATAGCTATAGTAGTTTACGCTCATTAGTTCTTGTGATTCGAGAGCCCCAATCTTGGTGTTTTGCATTAAAATCGCCGAATGCAATAAATCTATTTCCTAAACTTTGAAAGAAATTATAGTAATCTTCTCTTTTTGTTGAATGTCTTAGAGGTCTAGAAACGGTGAATGTCTTCATAGCTGCTGTTTTGTCTTCACCCTGGATAATAGTACCTTGTAAATGTTTTTTTTTCCATGTTTATCTAGCTCATGGTGTTTTATGTTGGATTTTATTATAACAGCTCTTCCATCATGAGCAATTCCATCAGAGTGGTTTGTGTTATAATTGCAGTTGGAAAATCTAATGTAGCTTTTGCTAGTAAAGTGGGTTTCAGTTATAAAGAGTATATCAATTTGTTATTTCCAAGAAATAGTTTGATATCCTGAGTGTGTTGGCTAAGCCCATTGGACATCCAGACAGCTATTTTTAACAGTTTAACCATTATGCTATTTTGCTCATTTGCGTGATTAAGCTTTTTATCATAGATTTCGGTTTCTTAATATTATTTAATGGTTGATTTTGAGATGTAACTTGCAGTTGTGAAATTATATTGGTGTTCGAGTTTTATGTTATTTGTTTAATAACGGTTTTTACGTGTAGATATGGGATTACAAGCGTACAGCGACCTCGGGGTAACTATCATTTACAAATTAGAAGCTAATATTAGAAATACAAACTTAACCTTAAATAACAGGTAGAGCTTTTCGGGCACTTATATTTATCGGAGCGGGAAATGTTAAGATAACTTGGGAAATTAATCAAGAACATGTGATATCCATTAAAAAAAAATTTATTCGGCCAAACAAAGATAAAAGTATACTGTGAGACCAGTAAACTCGCAATGGTATTTATTATACATGAAAATTTAAATATGAAATCAGTGGAGAAGAGAAGAAAAAATAATTCATCGCTTAACGACCGAACATAAAATTATAAAGAGAAATAAAAGAAAACTAGCTGGAAGTCATTGGGCAGGACAGAAATGTGAATTTGTGAAGAGTCTGAATAAATCATACTCCTATCTAAACTTCTTTAATGGTAAAATAATACCTAAAAATTGATATATATATATATATATATATATATATATATATATATATATATATATATATATATATAATAATAAAAGTACCAAAAAACGTAAAAGTAAATTCTAGTCACTATGTAGACTAGAAACTCATTTGCTTGCTAAGTATCATAATAAACTGTACAAGGTTGAGTTCCTCTACAACGCAGCAATATTACATGTTGCTAGAAATAACATACAAAAGAATATCTCGCTAACTTACAACGAAGAATTGGGATCAATTCTAGTAAACATGGGGATATACATATCCATTAAAACTCCTGAAGCAAGTTTTATAGATTTCTTTTTATTTGGACTTTTACAATAATATTGTTACAAAAAAATAATGTTGATTTTTGGAAATCTCTACTAAATTTGTGGAAAAGGCGTACGTGGCTAATGGACATCAATCAAATTCACATTTGGTTTTTATATAATTTTTTAAAGAAAAGTGATTACAACTTACTGTAAAACTCTATGTATTTTAGGGGGTGCATCTCCTTATGTCCTAACGGATTAAGACGACCGGAACAACTCTTCCACCTTGTGGTCTTGCTATGTTCCAAAAGAAACCTCTTCTGTCTGTCATATATTTGGTTGAAATCACAACCTACTGAGTGGGACATCATCTTCCTCTCTCCGGTCCCTAAAACGTTCTCACCAAATTCCTCAACTGGTTAGATTTATTACGCAAACAATTATATTTAAGATACTTAAAATATCTTATTAGTTCTTCAGGTGATTTTTATTGCTCCCATCAGAAACAGTAAAACTGCTATAATTTATCTTCTTTGGTGCAAGTCGGCCTGTTAATAATTTTTTGCCCACTTTAGAAAACGCGACGATACAACTGCAGCCTGCTAATTGTACCGCAATATTTCAATTATTATCACCCCCGCTGCGCCGCTCCGCGCAAAGCGTGTCTGTCAGAGTTGTAATCGCCCCGGAATCGAACTCATTTATTACGAAGACGCTGTCATTAGCAGCAATCAATCTGGAGTAATTGTTTAATAGCGCACCATTTACGCGGCCGTTTCGACAACGTTCGCGGGGTAATTGGCTTGCACTACTCGCCTTAATTACCGACTTACCTGCGGCGCTGCACATCGAGCTGCCCATCAATAAGGCAGGGCTTTTTCTAGGCAACGTCATAATTAGCAAAGATGGCCGGCGGAGAGCCGTGTGAACCGGACGACCTCGTCGAATTACGCTGATTTATTTATGAGCAAGGGCAGGAACCGCAGGCTGGACGATATTGATTAGACATGTTCTATTGTGCCTTCCGGCGATTTGTGTTACCGTTTGTTTTGTTCTGGTAGAGATCTGGAAAGGAAAACTAACGGGTTTTACGACAGTACCTTGTAAATATAAAAATTTAATTACCAGACTTGACTGCAGATTTTAGATTGTAGTTTACGTTCTTGTAATTTAATTCTTTTAGATTTATGGTAATAAGTATGTAAATAGGCATATAATCCTCCTTAACATTTTGATTAATCAAATAAACACATTAAAAACTAAGCTGGTTGCATCAAATATGTATTTTATTAGTCCCTTGTATCACTTTTTAATCTTTTTTTTAAGTTACGTTTCTAAATGTTTTTAAAGGGTGATCTAAACCGAGCTTTAGGCTGTTTTCCCGAATAAAACGCAATATATTGTGATGTTGCTTTTTTTAGCTTTGGAATCGTAGCAGGTTTGTTAATATAAAGTTTTTCCTTCAAATTATCTCAGAGAAAAAAGTCTAATGGGGTTAAATCACAAGCCCATGGTGGCCAACCGATGTTACCCTTCTAGGAGGTAACACGGCCAGGAAATTTGGTTTGAAGTAAAGTTAGTGTAACCTGTAGCTTCATCTTGTTAAAACCCGTGTCGTTCAAGTTCGAATCGATGGTTTCATTGAAAAAAATGTTTAGCATCTCCCGATAACGTATACCATTAGCAGTAACAGCGTTGATAGCTTTGTTCTCAAAAATTAGGCGTAAATGGTTCCTCCAGCCCTCTGGTTTTTCGAAAATAGCACGTGGATTTTTGCTACCCCAGATGGAACAGTTCTGAAACCAAAGACATTTAAAGAAAAATGAACTTTGTTGCTCAATATGAGTTTTTACAAAGATTTGCATCGACTATTATTATAATTTCTAATACTCATTTTATAAATTGAAGCGATTTTGGTGGTCTTTGGTGAATTTTCTCAAGTGTTTAAATTTATACTGAAAACTGAAAAGCTAATCAAGGCGAAATATGGCTCCTTTAACTAGCAATCTAAAGGCTGGAATAAGTGCTTTGTATATTTTATTTTTCGGACTTCTAATAATTTTTTCGAATTCTATAGCACTTAGAGCCTTCAACTTAATTGGTTAATCTAAATGTTCTTTAGACTTTTGTATTTTGATTGTGATCGTTCTGTAATCATTTCATGCGACATCAGAATCAGGAAGTGCACAGCTAGCAGTGCACTGGTCGGTGCAATTTATTTTGAAGACGCGCCTCGGCCGCATGAACGGCCCACTCGCCCTGTGCACGGCTTCATGGACCATAAATTACTGCCGTGCTGATAATTACAGCTTAATAAACTCCGAAGGATCGCTGGATCGCCGCGATCGAGATAATGGCGCGCTCGGCGCGAAAACTGTGACTAATCTCGGAATTCCTGTTGCTCATGCCCATGTAAAACAATAATCAGCCGAAATTGGCGTGTAATTAGCCGGAAGATATGGCCGAGTGACACGAAGATCCGAGCACGCTCGCGAGTTTCCCGATTTGGAAGCGACTAATTAAGTGAACGGAGCGAGGCCGCAGTGGACACGCAGGCACGACCGGACGAGGTGCCTTGCTGCGCATTCGGTGCATTACGGCCACTTGGTTTCTTGGATGCCTAGATATTTCGCCGAACTAAATCCAAAGGTGTAATTTAACCATAGAAAAAATTAATCAAATTATAAATAATAATTAAATGTATTTCGTTCCAACTTACTTAAATATCTTAAATTATAATAAATTGCAAATTTTAAATTAGTCACAAGAGGTAGCAAAATAATTGAAGCAATAGTTAAATAAAATAAAAACTGTTCTGTTTTTTATACATATAACAGTCCAATGATCGCGAGTAGCGCAGCTTTCAGGACGTCTAGGTTGGCGGAGTTAAACAACAAGCAAACAGAATTTTCAGCGTGTGCGCTGCAAAAAATGCTTACTTCGAACAGCATGTGGGTTTCCAGCGCAATATTCTTCCAGGCAAATTAAATATTTCGTACAAGGGAACGGTTTTCCCACAACCGGATTATTGTAATGGCTTCAAACCGCACGAACGGGAGATTTGCGGAGCGGCCTCCAAAAGAAATTGATTCAGTGCAATTTGAATGCGGGCGAAAAGCTGCCGGCTGGACAAAGTGTCGTTGCAAGTGGGCTCCATTTTGTCAGTTTTGCTCAATTATACCCGCAGTCCCAATGAAGAAAGAATATCGGTAATTCTGATCTCCATATTTGGCTCTATTCTAAATACGTTTGAAATCTATAAATAAAAGCTTATGGAAAACGACTTGCTTTAAATTTAGCTCATGGTTAACTGTTCGAACTATATTTATTCTTATATAAAATAAGGAAAAAAGATTTTTTTGGTCAATTCATCGTGTGGTGTATATAATAGCATTAAGTGAAGTATACTTAAATGGAAAAAAAATGATTCAGGAGAATATACAAAATTGCATTGTAAATAATGAAGCACAAGACAGATAAAAAAATTTACGTCCAAAAGTTAGGAATTATGTAGTATAAATTAGTGGTGTCTTAATGTCACTTTTATTAAAATAAAAATTTATTACTAAACCGATAATTTACTCGAGTTTGAAATGCTTTTATAAATAACAATAGTTCCCCGTAACAGGCCTTGAAGGCCCTTTGGGGTCGTAACAGGATAGATCTGCTACAAGCTAGAGCCTACGGTAACACAAGGGTAGTAACGTAGCGGCCGCCTATTATTACCCCAGAGTTTGACCTCCAGGTACTCATTTATTGCAGCCTAAATCGAGCTGGGCCGTAAAAATGCCAGTGATCGAATTGGCGAGAGCGGGATTCGAAACCGCAACTCTTGATTTCGTAGTCTAGCGATCTATCCACTAAACCACCACGGTCGTCTTTTATAAATACATACATTAATTAAGAAAAGTTGGAAAAAAAACTGTTAGATGAATGGTAAAAATCAATAATATTAATATTAAAAAAAGAAGAATCAGAAAAATGTAATAACTATAGACCAATAAGCCTAAAAATGTAGTTCATAAAATATTTGTTACATTAATAAATCAAAAATTGAAGATTGTAACTAACCAACTTTTAAGAGAGCATTAATGTGTTTTTTGAGCTAATAAATCAACAGTAGTCCACATTTTACGGTTACGCAAATACAAGAAACAATTATTAAAGTAAGAGTTGGCAGAGAAGACATAAAAGAATTCCACACAAATAGTGAATTGAAACAATGGGACCCGATGTCAAGTACCTTGTTTAATTCAGAATTAGAAAGAATAATTAGAAACAGTAATATACAACACTGGTAATATTTTTAGAGGGCCTGGCTAATGATTAACTTTTACTGACGATGCAGAGGAAGTAGGACTAAAAGTTAACAATCAGAAATTACAATTTACAATAATGGCCTCATCGATCGCCCAGACGTCCTGGATATTTCCATATTCAAGGACCTCCTATGCAGCACACGGTAGAGAACGTTTCCGAGCGATTTGCTTCATCGAAGACTTGGGGAGTCGTTAATCATGTTACGACCTCCATCAAAAACTCCATAAAATTTGGCCTCCGATCCCGCCCCTACCGGAAACGGGAGAGACGTCTTCACGAGGAAACTTAAGGAGCAGATTTAAGAGAAGAATCGGGCGCAATGGACTCCGAGGACCAGCGGCAGTGCCGAAGACTCGCTGCAGTTGTAAAGACCGCCGTCGCAAAGCACGGCCACAACGCTTGGAGCGCAAGCTGGAGGCCCTCGAAATGGTCAAAAACTCACTATGGAGACTGGTCAGCTGATAGCTCAAACTGTCAGTGTGACCGCGACTACGCCGATGCCGACCTTGACCACATGGGTCTTGCCAATCGAGCCGTAGGATGCCTGTGAAGCCAAGAGCTCCAAGAACCCCTAAAGCCAGCGTCCTGCCCAGAAGTCCTCCAGCGGCTACGCCACTTAAAGTCGCGCAAGGTCCCGGGACCTGATGGAATCCCAAACCGTGCACTGAAGACTCTCCTAAAAGTAACCGTTGTTTACATTGTAGCCATCATCAACGTTGTTCCTCTGCTTCTGCCACTTATCAGACATGATAATGCTCCCCAATCTGGCAAGTCCGGAACGTTCTCCCAGGACTACCGTCCAATCAGTCTCCTTCCAGCCTGGGAAAGCTTGTAAAGCAGACTATCCACCACCGACTGAGGATAGTCCAAAGGCCTAGAACTGATCCCGGAGGGTCAATTCGGTTTCTCTCATGGCCACTTTACCACCCATCAGTTACTTCGGTGGTGGAAAAGATCTCAAAAGGTTTCCAAAAAAAGAAGTCACTGATGTCGCCTTTTTAGATGTAGCTAAGAACTTCGACAAAGTGTGGCACAACGGGCTCATCTGCAAGATGACTTTATCGAAGATCTCGCTACCGATGATGCAACTGATGCGGTCCTTCCTGTCCGGCCGAAGGATCTGGGTTAAGTTCGGAGGAGTGGATTCATCCGAGAGGCGTCTCCGAGCCGGTGCTGTCTCAACACTGTTTAGTATCTACATCCGGCACATACAGACAACGCACTCAATTTTGAGGGCCAGTACACAGACGTCATGGCGGTGCTCATCAGCTCGATGCGATCATACGTGACAGCACAAAGATTCCAACAAAAAATAGGTATCCCCGCTGAGAAGAGCACAGCGGTACTGTTCTATTCCAGGAAGAAACTTTGTTAGAATGATGACTTTACAGCAATTAGGCTAACAATTAGACAAGATGACTATATACAAGACGACTATTTTGCGGCTCATCATGTAATACGCGACACCAATTTGGGGCTGGGCGGCGAAAACACGCATAAACAAGCTCCATGTGGTCAAGGGCCGGACCCTGATGACAATCTTTGGAGCTTCTTGGTACGTGCCTGACATCAAAGTCAAAATCAAAGTCAGTTAACAGTTCACATTTCGCTATCAAACAAATACAATAAACATTCACTAAAGTAAGAGTTGGCAAAGAAGAAATGGAAGAATTTCGCACAAATATTGGATGAAAGCAATGAATCCCAATGTCACGTACCTTGTTTAATTCAATATTAGAAAGAATAATTAGTGGCAGTAATATAAAAAAAATTGATAACATTTTCAGAAGACCTAACCAATGATTGACTTTTGTTGACGATGCAGGATTAAAAGTTAGCAATCTGAAATCACAATTTGTAATAATAGCAAGAATAATAACAAAAGCATTAAAATAGTCAACAGTGTAATATCTCTAAGAACAAAAATATCGTATAATGGAAAAATAGTCATTTAAATAAAACGTTAAATAAGTGCTATGAAACATATTTTAACATCCAAGAAATTTTTTAGATTAAGCTACATAAAACAATTATAAAACCCATATTGCTATACGAAAGTGAGTACTAGATGATGACGGGATAAGAAGAAAGTAAAACTGAAGCACGAGAATGGAAGATATTAATATTAATATACAAAATGTAATTGAAGAAGAAAACTGGCGGAGAAGAATAAACTAAGAAAATTGAAGCATTGTTTCAGAACTCTATAATAACGAACATAATCAAACAAAATAAAATAAAATAGTTAGGACATCCAACTCTTTAGCATAATTAAAACATAATTACAGTTTATGCAGCAAAATGCATGGTTAAAAAACTAATATGAGAAGATTACAAGAAAGAAGTATAAACTAGGCAAAAATACATATAAAGCTTAATTCAGGAGAAAATAAAAATATAGAAATAAAAAATACGTATACCCATAGTCATAACCTTCACTAAATGAAGTTGTTGAACCGAAAGTTTAATAAGAAAAAATTTTAAATTTTTATTACCCTAATATTTTAGATATTTTATGTAACTTTTGCTTCTCGCCCCACAGAAAAACTGGTTTTGATTCTCCTACAAACTGTACATCCTTGGCAGACTATTTACCAAGTACTGTCATTTTGCTTTTGTAATTAAAATATATAGGGTGTAACAGAAAAAAGCTTATGGTACATTTGTTATTTTTCTTACCATAGAACTTTTAAAGGGTTTAAAAAATAGCGACTCATATGATTTATTTGGTACTCACTTTAATAAATATTTGAAGAGGCAAGTTCGATCTTAAAACTAAAGCCCTCAAATGCCCAAATAATGTCACAAAAACGGCTAAATCTTGAAATAGCTGAACATGCCCGCCTGTTCTATAATACGAAATCCTTTAGCACTACAAATTTCCAACGGAGCAACATTGGGATAGTTTCTATGGATACTGCACGACTATTGTTTCCTGGTAATGTTATATACAAGGTTTAATACACTTCTTGGCTACCGCAGTTATCAGATTGTAAAGATTTTAAATATTAATGTTTTTTTTTAATTGTATATCTCCAAAATAGAAAGAAACATTAAAGAAAAAATACGCGTTTTTTTTAATAAATGATGGTGCTCATCCCGACGATGTAATTTTCCATAAATGTACTAATATATTTTTTATTGTAATGGAAAAAGACTAATTTGGATAACTACATTTTTAAAATTTCCGGTTTTCCTACCGTATCGCTAATGTACGTACTATATATTACCGTCTATTAGTTATTGCTGTAAATTATCTAATGCTTTTAGATTATCTTGGTTTTGTTTAAACTCACCCTTAAGCGTTAGTGCAATATTAGAAATATAATCACTACCTTTTTAGGAAGAACATAATGACGATTTTGGCATTTGAATTATAATCGGCCTGCATACATTAAATTAAATTTTCCACATTTGAAACTGCTCGTTACTAAGAATTTCTATCTATATATGTATAAATAAACACACACAAATGTTAAACACGAAAAACTTGAAATTTGATATTAATCATTAGTATCCTCCAAGTGTAAATTTTTTAATTTAAAAAATTATAATTGATACTTAGCGAAATGAATGATACAAAATATATTTTAAAACCTTGAAGGAATACCAACATTTATATTTTGAAAACTAAATACCAACACTAAATAAATATGTGGAGTATCAAACGCATGGAAATTAACATACCACAAATACAAAGAGCACTTAGTACCTGGGCATGATCGGATATAGAAAAAGCTGATACGTGTTTACACTATCTGTCAAAAAATAAACTTCTTTAGAATTCCTCGCTAGTTAGCACCTCTGATTAAGTATTTGATTCCCACTGAAGTAAGCAGGGGCTATAGCACATATATCGAAACATCTTTCAAAAAAAAATTGTACTTTCATAACCATCATCTGTAACCGGATTCTTATTTTGGCATGCTTTCCTATATAATAGAACAGTCCCAAATTATTATCATACTCAACCCGTTAATCTGTTTTATCAGAAAAATTGCTTAAAACGCTTCTTCTACAGAAACTTCAAGGTACAGAGTTGACTACCCTAATACCAAGCTATCAGTTGTTATTTAGGGAGTACCATTGCATAGTACAACAAGCCTAGAAAATCGTTAACTCGATCGTCAAGAGCCTTAATGAGAAAAAGTCTTGTATTATAGCTTTTCTGGAAGTCAAACAGGCTTTTGATAAAGTTTCCATATAAATTAAAGTAATTTCTACCGAGCACCTCCTTTATTGATAAAATTATATCTCTCCGACCGTTGCCTTGCAGTAAAATACAATCTCTCTGTACACCTTTCAATAAGGACAACCATTCTGGGTCTTTTTTGTACTTCTGCGCATCTCTAATATTTTTGAAACTAAACTTACCACAATCGATATACATAATGAAAGCTTCATAGCATTTATAAGCACACTTAAGTGACTAGACAAATTTGTAGACAAATTAAGGTAAATAAAATAACAGTCTACATAAACCATTTTTACAAGAAAACCGCGCCACCCAATAACATTTAATTTATTGGGACTCCATTTAAACAGACAAATAAAAGCTCAAAGGACAAAGATGGATGTGGAAATCAGGCAAATGTACTGGCTCTTTAGACTTCAAAATGAAAACTTTGAATTGAAAATAAAATATAAAACAATACCTAAGCCTTTCTGAACGTACAATCCAATTCTGAGGGTGTGCCAAAAAGCTAGAATAAATGTTACGCAGCGACCACAATAAATATTTTTGAGCTTTTGCAAATGCACTTTGGTTTATCAACTATCTAAACATTCTAATTGTGGTAAATGTAATAGGGAAATTAGCCACACGCTATTTTGGAAGGCTAGCAGGCTATGAAAACAATCTTGTTCAACAAATTTTGGACCCACTGCCAATACGAAGGTTAAATAGACAATGGCCCAGTGAATTGTGAATTGGTAAGGATGAAATTCCTGTTATCATCTTTAAAATACAATAGAGTAGATTATAAATTTATACAAATAAACAATTCTAACGTTCATAGAGAATGTGGTAGAAATCATAACTAATAAAAAAGATAAATAAAAAGATATAGCAATTCTAAAAATTGTGTGGTAAATTGAAAATTATCAATTTTATTTTTCAATATTGAGGGCTACAAGTTTTTCAAGCCATTGGTTAAAGAATTTGTTCCAAAGGTTCCAAAATACTCAATGTTGAAAACCAAACAGAAATTTTTTACAATACGCTGTCCACAGAGTTAGGAACAAAAGTGAATTACTTGAAGCTAAATCTAAAGACAGAAGTAACGATAAAAAGAAGAATTCTAAGGGTATCATGGACAGACCATATAACATTGGAATCCTTAAAAGAATGTTAAAAAAAAGAAATATTGAATATAGTTAAAACAAGAAAATTACAATATCTCGGTCACATCATGTGAAGCAAAACAGATATAGTCTTTTGCAGTGCATACTACAGAGCAAAGAGAAAGGAAAGAGAAGTCTCGGAAGAAGAAGAATCTCATGGCTGAAAAATTTAAGGACCTGGTTCTCCATGACAACCATTGAACTATTCCAAGCAACTGTAAATAAAGTCAGATTAACCAACATAATAGCAAACATCTGGAAGAGATAGGCACCCGAAGAAAAAGAAATCTGAAGAATAAAGAGATAAAATTTAATTTGAAGGTCAACTTGTATAAAGAGCACTTATTTTCCGGCTAATACTTTTTTCTTCTCAAAGTGGTGATGTAAATCTAAAATCATTACATTTTCAGCCGATTTTTGCCTTTTTAGATACGATTTTACCTCTCGTTGCCCTGTCTCTGTTTTGACTGCTGCTGTGTTTCTAATAGTAGATGTATGTTTCATCTTGCGTATTGGATCGCTCCAAAAATTTCTTAGAATTATAGTTAGACATTGCTAAACACTGCTTTTTACATTTATAAACCATTTTTAATATAATTTAAAAAAATATTACACACTCGTTCAATCAAGATGGTTACCGCAATATCGATCTTCCATACTTTTACTTGCGAGTCTTCCACAATGATACCATTTTCGGTAAAGTCTAGAGGGGGCTTTATCTTCGCGCATGTTCTCCTACACTTAAATTCATTTATCTATAAATAAATAATCTTAAATATCCTCATGTATTTCTTTCATTACCACTTTAATTTGACCAACTTTCCACTTTTTTACATAAAAGCCCTTTATCGTTGCAGTTAAACTTTTGGCATTTTACAAAGTACTGAAATAATCATGATTCAGATTTGTATTTTCATTAAAAAACAATCAAACAAGTAGTGAGATTGATAGATAAAATGTGAAAATTCTTGAGCAGGATGGTCTTAGTGGTTAACTCTAACTAATGGTAAATCGAAAACCAAAGGTGGGTAGCTAAAGTAAGTATGGAAGTACTTCGCATTTCAAATGATACTTATAATAAAAGCAATGTTTCGCTTGTTTCTCTTCTATATTTTTAGGGCTATAGAAGTGATTGAAAATTAAAGTAGTCGTTTTTAAGAACGCCGTATTACAACATATTGTTAACCTTGCGGTTAGAGTAATTTTCTAAGCACAGTGATTGACCATAATTGTGAATGCTATTTGCCAACAACCGAACAAAGGGCAGTTATGTCGTGTTGAACGCAGAGTTGCCGTCACAAAGAAGTTTTCTTGTAGAAAACCTGCTAGTCGGCATCAAGAGCGAACAAATCGAACCGAAAGGGGCGCCATAGGTAAAGCGGACCAGCGAGGTAGCGCCCCCGGCACAAACGACGGCGACGCGTGTGTGTGCCACTCGGCAGGGCCGCTGGATCAGCCCTGTATCTATATGCGTGTGTGAATCAATATCTGGCACACGCATACACTCGCAGCACCATACATACATATGCAGTACGCATGTTCTTGGGCACCGGCTGTAGATTGGATTTCGATAAAGGAACTCCGAATATGCAGGCGGATCGGATATATGTATTCATATATTTCCTCGTCCGATACACTTGCACGCCTCTCGTTCCTTTTGTGCTTTATTTGATGGATGCGCGGTTCCGCGGTTCCGCAGCTCCGGATACCCACCCCACCGCCCGAATTTTTCACATCTATATGATAAATACACCGATACGTGTCCATATTTTATTTATGGCGCCGCGAGCGAGGGGTGGGCCGGCGGGTGCCCAGGGTCCAGCCCCGCACAGAATCCACCCCAGCGCCGGCCAGCAATGGCCACGGTGGGCCGGAAAGCAAACAGCCGGAAAAATAGTGCGCGGCCTTTTCAGGTATTCCGGCGGCCGGCGGCCGCGGTTATTATAGGAAGCGCTCCTGCATAATTTAGCGGGGCTGGGGGAAATTTAATCAAATGCGTGGAAACAACAAGCCTCGATTGGAGGCGGCCTGCCGATCAAAGGCGTGCGCGATGTTTCCTTTCCGGTGCATGGGAAAGCCGCCAAAAAGCTAAACGCGCGGTTGAATCGGAAGGGTGTTGACCTGCAGGCATCCTTTCTATTTTACTTAGCCCCAGCAGTCTGGGCCGATTTGAATCAGGTAGTTAATGCCCAAAGGTTGCCGTTTGGAATGCATTGTCCCGGGCTCACAATGGATCACTCAACAAGTTGATTCCACTGATGTGATCGCTCAAGCTATGTTTACAATAAAGAATAATTGATTGGTATCATCTGTATGGCGTCTAGTTATAATGGAAAATTTAATAAAGTCATAAGAAGTAAATATTAAGAAATAACCTTTTGAATACCATTTCACGTCAGATACTTTAGCAAATTAACTTTCTATGGGATTTTTTCGTCAATTCTTTATACTTTTAATAAAAGTATAATTTGCAGACTATTTCTTTGAAAAATCTTTAATACTTCAAGAGAAAATATAAGCATTGCGATTCTTTACGCAAAAAATAGAAACTAATATTTATTTATGGCGTTCACTAACAATTAATTCTTCCATTCAAAACTCCAATTGACAAAGTGAAATACGCTCTCAGTGCATGTATAAAGACTATAGTGGAACGTGATGCCACTAGATGGCGTTGTTTGAACATACAGGTAACGAGTCCATTCATGCAATATTGCAAGTGCAGTTGTAGACTAAGAAAAAAAAGGAGGGAGTAATTGCTTTAGACATTCACAGGAGATTAGCAGCCATATATAAGAACGCAGCACCGAGTCTCGCAACTGTATTTCGCTGGATATTAGAGTTTAAAGTTTGCAAGGACTGCGCTGAGAACAAAACCGGTGGACGTACGGCAAATGCGCGCATCACGCATTATCCAACGTGAATTTGCCTTAATAATTTTACATAACATTATTCATGAGTTCTTTATACTCTCATCGCCCCACAGAAGCATGTAGTAATTTGCCAACGGGTGTTCCAGTTCTATACTTTGGCTTCTTTAAATATTTGGTCTAGAAAAATGTTTGACACAAGATGCCACTACAAAGTAATAGTACACGGACAACCCTAATCTAAGAAACAGACGATTGTCTTTAGGGATCAGTAGGAATTTGTGCTGATTATATGATTCTTATGAGAACATTAACAGTGGCCGGTACTACAAGTCACTGAATCGGCTCCGTCAACGTATTCAGCAACGCCACCACACCGCGTTGCTTCCAACATAACAATGCGCCGTTACATGTCAATGGACATACTGTGACTGTCCTACAGACTCTCAGGTATCCCATGATGCCTTACGCTCTATATTTGTCTGATCTTGCAAAACATGCGATATAGAAATTCTCCTCCAGTGAAGAACTTCAGTTACATGTCCACATGTGGTACCATGCTACATCCAACAAATAATTTGCACCAGCTTCGGGGAAACTTCTGAATACGATAAAAGTGCATAAACATTGAATGGAACCCTTTCAATAAATGTGTACTCGTTTCATTCTCAATCAATACTGTGAATAACTCAACTTAAAGCAACAAAAAGTTTTCTTTTCGTTCAATTCTTTCAATATGAACACAACCTTTTATATCATGAACTTATTTTAGTTTTTTCATATCGCAAACTTGCAATGAAATATCTGCCTCAAAATTTAGCACTAATTAAAGTCTGTATTTATTATAATAAAATAATATTTTCTATTTTATCTTATTTAAAGGATTTTAATAACATGTCTAAAACTCAGAAGAAAGTGTAGTTTCAGAAATGTATTTATCGTCAAAAACCAACAAGAAAAGGGATCTTGGTAATTTCTCTTTTATTTGTAAAAAACACTCATCTGAATTTACTAATTTTGTAACTAATCTTAAGTTTCTGAGTCCAGAATTTGTCTCGCCCTAATGTCGATTATTTTTCAATGCATTGTATGTTGTAGAAATTTTGAAAGTGCATTAGGCGTTACTTATTTTGATTACTATAGTATTGTTGTGGTCAGTAGTAAAGAAGCTGACTATGTTGCCTTTATTAGACTTGGCTTAATAAGTTAAGTTGTTTGATTTTCAGAATCTAAAGTTTGCAAAAATTCACTTGAAAGATGTTAAAAAATTGCGAAATAAATTTAAAAAAATACAAAAATTGTAAACGTTTGGAAACTTTCAATTGTAACGATATAAACAAATTTATCCTCGATTGGTTTAGTCAAATTGTCTCCATTTCCGAGCCACTCGTCCCGAATGCTCGAATTACTTTTAAAAGTTTAAAGAATATACGTAAGCATTGTTTACTACTTTTGAGCCTTGCATTACAAAAAAACATTTTTAAAACAGGACTGCCTTTTAAAAGCCAAGAGCATTACGCAAAGAGCTAAATAAACAAACAGTTATTATCATCATAAGGACCAATCAATCGAAATGGTAGTTAGAAAACCCAAAAATTTTTATGCCGGTTACGTACAAGCTTGGATTACACATTGTAAAAAAATATTTTTTTTAAATTAAACATCTTCCAATTACAAACGTGAGACCTTTTAGTTAAAAACCTCTTGCATCAAGAATGCTTGCAATCTTTAGTTTGTGTTGTTTTATTCCCAAAATGTGACAAAACAATCATAGGTAAGGAAATTATCAAAGTTAAAAAAATAGTAAGAAAAAAAATTTGTTAGTTCTTCTAGAAAAAAGCAGAAATTATTTTGTGCTGCTGTTATAGATTTATCAAAAGCTTGAGACTCTGGTGCACACAATGATGAACAAACACCCATAAAATTGCTTTACAGAATCCAGTTGGACTTACTCAGAACTGTAGTTTGCGTTTAACACATTCTAAAATAATCAAAAATAGTTTCTTTTAAAAATGCTTATCTGTGAAAAATAAAGTAATTGAAATAGACTACCCGACCAAGTTAAAAATAAAAGGTAACTAAGCTATGCCTATTTGTTGATATTTAAGTGTAACAATTATTTATGTTCTATGAAAATGTCACCAAGGAAATATACCGGGTAGCCCCTTTTGTCTCCTCTTTTATAGATTGAGCTATGTAGTTTTTCACAATGAACATTTTTTTCTTCTTTTATATTATTAAGTATCTTCTCTATATATTTTATAACTTTATCTCCGCCATATTAAAGTACTTTTATCATTAAGTATCCTGGTCTTGGTGTTTTGTTGTTTTTGACATCTTAAAGTGCTTTCAGAATGTTTTCTTCTGCTATTTTACAATTAGTGTTCACCTTTTAGATTAGTTCTCTTTCTATTATATATAATTTTTTTATAATTTCGCAGCAAGTTAGCATAATAAGCCATCCATTATTCTGGTGTGTCGTTTCTATTTTTGTATGTTCGAAAGCTATTGTTGATCTATTGTATCCAGTAGTGTTACCGATATTTATGCATAGTTTGTTCTAATATTTCTTTTTTTCTTGTTTTTACTTTTACTAAGTTTTGTAGCTAAATGAATTGTGTCCTAAGTTCTGTTGTATCTTCTGATGTCTCTTTTGTATAAGCCTTATTTTTTCCTTCATCGCGTTCTTTGGATCTTGCGAAAACTTACCTATGTATTTAGCTTTCCTAGTTGAAACACCAGGAGCCTGTCTCATTGAGGCAAAAAAGTGGTCATCAACTTTTCATAGTTATCTTCTAGTGATCCTTCTTCATCTATATTTAATTTGTATTATTTATTATTTAGCCAGCCGTGGTGGCTAAGTAGATAGATCGCTAGACTACGAAACCAAGAGTTGCGGGTTCGAATCCCGCTCTCGCCAATTCGATCGCTGGCATTTTTGAGCCGTGGTGGTTTAGTGGATAGATCGCTAGACTATGAAACCAAGAGTTGCGGGTTCGAATCCCGCTCTCGCCAATTCAATCGCTGGCATTTTTATGGCCCAGCTCGACTCAGGCTGCAATAAATGAGTACCTAGAGGTCAAACTCTGGGGTAATAATAGGCGGTCGGTACGTGACGCTAGCCACGTTACTGCCCTTGTGTACCATAAGCTCTAGATTGTAGCAGATCTATTCTGTTACGACCCCAAAAAGCCTTCAAGACCTGTTACGGGGAACTATTATTATTATTTATTATTTGGTGTAACGTCATTATAATATATTGTTTCAGGAAATCTATTTTAAAATTATTTATTTAAGTTTTTATGTTTTTTTTAATATTTCTCTTTACGTGTATAAAATGCCATATTACCATATGACTTTTATGCCTTGTATTTATTTATACTAATTTATAGATTGTTTTATGTTGAAATAATTTGTTTGCAACCATATATTCGTGTTCTTTACACAAATTAATAAGGCAATTTTTTTGACGTTTATTGCCTTTTTTCAAAACTTCTTATCACGTCAATATTCTTTCTCCCTACATTGCTGTTTAAGTCGCCTATTGTAATTAATATTGCTTTGGTATATCTTCTATAATATGGCGCACTTATTCACTTATTTCAGCATTAACATTTACTGAATGTATTTCTAAAAGCCTTAAAACATTAATTTCCGAATTTAATATTATAGAAAGCCGAAATGATTTAATAAAAATGTATTTCCTTCTTCTACAATTCTACTATTCTAATACTCATTCTTGTGAGTAAATCTTTTTTCAATTCGTGACATTATTTTTTTAAGACAAAAACCTTAGAGCAGCGTATTACAAAAATTAAAATGTGTGTATTAAATTCCTACATTATTTTTTAGGATTTGACTTGAAATTTTAATCTACATAAATTAAAATAGAAAATTTGGAATTTTTGTAAAACAAATATCCGTTCTCATTATGAAAAAATAGTGAACAGCGATATATTTTTCACCTATTTAATGGTGCACGTAAAGTCGACAGTTAAATATCTACTGATCAGTTACTTGACTGCTTTATTCCAGTAATACTTTTGCTTTTTTCGGTTTCTTGTGTACAGATGAAAGTACCCTCTTTAACTGTGTTATCGTTTTCAAAAAGCTTACACCAGTTCCGTCACATTTTACTGTTTACAAAAGAACACATCCAAACGTTGTCAAAATGAAGGCACTTTTATAGTCCGTATTTCATTGTCATAAGAAACATTTATCTGACTAAACCAACCTTGACTCTTTTCTAATGATTGTTGAAGCTAGAATAGAAATCACATGTTTCCACATTTATTCCCGTATTTGTGTGTTAAGATTGGCGTTTGAAATGTCATATAGGGGGGCATTCATGCTTACCATATGGCTAATTTCATTTCTCTTGCCAAGAGAGTGGTGTTAGACCTCTCAGAAAAATAGAAAAAATTAATTTAGAAGCCACTGTTCAAATACCAAAACAGAAATAAACTAAAGCTTCCAATACTTACTTTTAAAAGCTTCTAACCAATACTTCGGCTAAATATGCGACGAAATCATCTCAGTGAGTGAGCACTTCATATCATTGCAGTAACAAAAACTCACAGGGAGTTGTCACTGAAGTTTATTAAATAATGACATAATCCTCTCAAGTACCGGAAGAAAACTTTTATTAGAGACATTACAAAGATAACATCACTTACCGCATTAAAAAATTTGCACATGTCTATTTATAATGTTTATCATTTTATTTATTCTTTGCTTCCAGGAAAGTATTGTTTTTTAGTCTTTATAGTTTTAAATTTACTCCAATAAGTGATAATATTGAAATTATTCTATGCGTTTTTGAGTGTTCTCTTATCTATTAATTGTTTTTTGGCTGCCGCTAGTGTTAACTCTTTTATTTAACTTCACCCTTTTGTATTAATTATTATCACTTGGCCATTGGCCATTTATCATTTAGCAAATTATATCAATTACTTGCTATTTATTAAAACTTATTAGAATTTGTCTTTTTTAACATTTTATGATCCGTACTACTAGATCGTTAACATAAATTTAGCCTCTAATTGTAATCACTGAACTATGACTTATCTTAAAATTACTGGATTCTCTTCTGAGCATCTGCGATAGTTTCATTAGGAAAGGAGGTTTAACGCCAATTCGTTTATATGGGTTAATAAAGATTCTTGTCCTTCGTATTCAACATTTAAAAAATGAGCTGCCCAGTTTAAACGTGGTCTACCAGTTTTAAAAATAATTCGCGCGAAGGACGTTCCAAAAAGGCAACAACACCAGAAATTATTAAACAGTTAGGTACCCGCTATGTCACTAGATGACCAGCGAATTAAAATGCGTGAAATTGTTGGAGCTGTAGGCATTTGAAAAGAGTCAGGAAGATATATTTTGGACAAAGAATTGCATATGGCAAATCTTTGTCCAAAATGAGTGCCGCTCTTGCATACAGAAGAAAAAACGCATTCCTATGAGCTTCCAAACAATGCCTAAAGTATTTACAAGAACATAAGATTGATTTTGTTCTTCGATTTATTACCATGTATGAAACCTGGAATCAAAACAGCGGATTGAAGCAGGTTGTTACATTCGCAGGAAAGCTTTTGGCATTAATTTTTTGGAATGATAAAGGCATTACATTAAATATGGAAAAATAATAACTGGAAAATACGAAAATCTTTTGACAACGTCTTTCATCTTTCATCAAGACAATGGTGCCTTGGCATTATTCTTCTTACCTTAAAAACTATTCTTATTGTTTCGTGCAATAGGGTAAACTGCTAGTTTTATTGAATATTTATCAATTCATCTTTATACACTCAAACTTTGTGTATTTGCAATTGCGTGCAATTAGCTTGTTTTGTATTTTTAAATTTAAGATACCGGTAGATTGTTATCAACTACTTAAAGTAGACAGTAAGCTTCTGAAAGAAGAGATGGGCCACAATTTATTGAAAACGATTATTTGGCATTCTGTTGAAGATGTTTCCTGATATTTCAGGGTTGCTGATATCTATTTTGAGTGCACAAATGGATATTGCGGCAGAAGTCATCAACTGTCACTTGCCCCCCTCCTTATCAGCCCCGTATGCGCCTGCATTGTGTTCCGCTGTATTTTTCGGAGTTAATCCCGGCAGACACTCTTCCGCAAGTTATTCAGCATCATGCACGTCACTTTTCGCATAAATATCCGCTTATCTGCCGGGACGTCGGCGGCGTCGTCAGTCATACGCGCTTGAGAGGCCACACATGATAGCGGCATTGTCGCGCCACCTGCATCGGCGGCTGATTAATTTCTTGTTCTCCCGCGAATCCATCACCGGAGATAAAGCTCGTTCGGCTGCGCCGCTGCAGCGGAACAGACGTAATAGGGGCGCTAATACGACGCCAACTGGGTTATGCGAAATCTGATCCGGGCTGATCAGATTTATCCACTATTTTGCGAGGCGAGTTAGTTACAATCTACGGAATCAGTTTCAGCGGGCTCTGCCGGGCTGCCAATAAATTTCACGCTTCAGGAGTCCGTTCGTCTGCAGCCGCCCGACTGCGCGCGGCGCGGCGTCCCGCTCGCGTGTTCGATCAGCTCGGCGCGGAGATTCCGCCGCCGCCAGCCGCGGTTAAGCTGGGGGTTGTTTCTTAGTAGGCAAATTGACCGTGTCCTGAACTTTTTTCCATGAAATATTCAGGCCGCCTCGGCCGCCGCGGCGCGGCGTGCACAATCAGGGATGTTCCCAGGATTATAGACCAGATCTGCAAATAAACCGGACTAGCCGGAAACCGAAGTTTGCTTTTTTAATCGCAGTGCTACATCGTGTAGTTAACTTCGACTTTTTTGTTTACGCTGCTGTGAGAACGTTACGGTAATTAAAAATACATACCGTTAAAGTCAACGTACATTTACTGGATTTAAGTCTTCAATTTTTTACTCTTAAAGTTATCGCAATATAAACTATCGTTTATATTAATACTGTATAAGCACAGAATATTTTAAATTCAGGGCATCAATTATTAATACTCTGATCGTAACTAAAATTGATCACATTTGTCAATAGCCCTGTTTCCTTTTAAAGCATCTGGCAATACTTCTGCAATTAAATATTCAATATTATGTTGCGATTTGTGTCAATTAAGATAAAAAATACGTAATATAATTTAAAAATAAAAAAACAACTTTTGAAAAACACTTTTTGTCTTTTGTTAAATATTTGAGACAAGTCCAAAAGACTATTAAGACTGGACAGTACTTTTTCCAATGAGTTACATTAGCCATTACACCCATGACCACTTACATTATGATACGTTAAGATGCAAGATCACTAAACAAATTCTTCTGATGTTTATTTAGTTGAAAAGAACGAATTTATTATTTGGACTCGATTTTACAATTTGTTTTATTTTTAGTATTAGATTGATACTGTTTCGTATGTTAGTATTTGATATTGTGAGATTATAATACTTTGATTCATAATCGAAAGACAAATTTGTAGAACATGCTCTTAAAATAAAGCTCTGATTAAGTTTTTTGGCAACTAATGTTGACAATTTTTCACCCACCTTCCCTCAAATTTTTGCAAGGCGAGAACGTTGTCATAGAATTATAAAAAAACATTGTTTTGGCAAAACATTATTTTTTTTTCAATTTTCTTTACGTATATACACTTTAATACATTGTTTACATATATTTAGAGAACAATGAGAAAAAATAGAAACTTTTATTCAAAAAACATTTCTTTTCCTGACTTTAGAATTAGCAAACCTTCAAACTATGTCATCGAAAGAAAGACTGTAGACACTCAATCTCAATAAATAAAATGCAAGACACTATAATAATTCTTGTTAATTTCAACAAGTTTTTCACTCTCTTAAGAACCGAAAAACATTGTTCTCCATTGCCGTTAGTAACGGATATATTAGAATTTGTCCTATGACTTTAATAATCCCAGAAATCTTTACGGTTCTGTTTTTGTTTTGGGTTTGGCATTCTTATCTTCTATATTAATACCATTATTAACTTTTAAAAATGCTACTAAAGGCATACATCTCTCTGAGAATGTTTTATCTTAATCAGAAGCTTACACTTCAAATTTTCATCGTTTTCTGTCGTATTCTGTCATTTTCCATTTGAGTGATTTCCCATAGGAATCCGAAATTATTACGCATTTCTGTAGAGATTGTTCTTTTTTGTGCTAGATTAAGCTTCAGCTGCAGCATAATATGTTTTCATTACAAAAGTTTATTGTCTAGAAAACTTGTAATCTCTATATTTGCTTTTACCACAAGTCACGTTTGGCTTGCTCTTTCTTGTAATGTCTGTTTTGTAGAAGTTATTTTTATATATTAATTTTGCTTTGTTTTCTAGCCTTCAAAACTCATCTTCGCTTCGAAGAGTGTTTATAAAAGATTCCAAAGTACTGTATGGAATAATGACATTTGTTGTGTATGTACTTTCTTCTTAAAGCATTTTTCCCGTATTCTTCAAAGATTTGCAAAAATATTGTTCAGAACATACCATTAATGCCGTTTCAAGAGTTAAGTTATACCAATATGACATATGCTTCATACTATACGTTCTTAGTCGGATGGGGTTATCAACAAATTAAGACAAAAAGTCCTTCCTAAAGTGAAACTTCCAGATATGCCATTTTTTGGTTGAAGAACTGGAGGAGTTCTAGATTTGTTGTTCTAAAAAAACTTAACAGGGTACTTGGTGCTCTTCGTAGCTGTAAAGCCAACTAGTTGTAACGAGGAGATGTATGTGGCCAGAGGACTTACTTTTTTTATTCTAGCCTGAAGACCCTTTTAACACTCAAACGTTATATTGCTGGCATTTTGTAGCTTTGTCCTCTATAGTTATTTATAACAAGACGTGCAAAATCTACGTTTACACCATTCTCCATCTCTTCACCTTTATATCAAAAATTCTTCAACAGAAGATATCCCATAGCTCATTATAAAAGCTAGTTGTGTGAGACACATCTGGTCACAATTATAAAATAATAATACTTTACAATCTCTCGAACAATATCTCCTTTAACTTGATCTGCTAACTGTTTAATAAATTTACTGCCAGTCGTATTTAGTAAATATAAGTTCCTTATACACTTCTGCTATCTTACAATCCACTCCTTGTGAACTCAAATATCTACTAATAAATTTTTTACAATTTAAAAGTTTAACAGTTATAACCTATTCAAAGCTTTCTCTGTTTGAGCTCACTTTTTCTTTCACTTGATTCAAAATTTGCGCCCCTCAAATCCTAACGCTCTAGACTGCAGCTTACTTAAGGTAATGGGTTAATCAGACCTGCTTGTTCTGCGGGTTTACGTCAAAAAATTATAGATTTTTCTCAGGTAGAACAGTACTGATAATTATTTCAACAATACGAAACCAATAATCAATGCACGATGGTTATATGGAGTTTTAATGTAAAAGAAATTTGGTTTTAAGACTTGTTAATTTTCTTAGATGAAAAGATGTTTTTACATGTTCAATTTGGTCGAGTACTGTAAAAAAGTCATGACCTCTAAAGAGGCCAAAAACCCATGTTAATGAGGTGGTACCCGTGAAATAACCTGACCAAGTGAGACAAAGAAAGTAAAATTGCGATTAAGAAGCGAACAAGACTCCCTTATACTGCTTATGGCACTAAATGGATGACCAAAGATGTTTTGGTGGAAAATTAACTAGTGCATTAACACGATCAAAACTATTCGTATATCTTTTACGTCTGTATATATGGGACGTTATAATGTATATACCTATCAGAAATTTACAACTTTAAATAGTGTCATTAGGAGCATTTTTTTAATTTTACAAGAGTTTATATTTAAATTAAAAAACTATGTTAGGAAGACATCTGTATTTGTATATATAAATTGAATAAACAAAGAGCTTGACTATTGTAAAAATTCCATATGTATTTTTACAGTAACATTAAGTGACTTCTATGTCTTTGATTCTATTAAAGTACATTCTTCTTTATCCATATATATGTTCTCAATCTTTGGTGTGAATATACGAACATTAAGAGCACAGTACACAAAGGAGGAAATTAAAGAAACTTTAAATTAAAAAAGCATATTAAAATTTATTGAACGGTAGAACCGAGGAAAATAATAAGATTTAAAAAAATAACAAAGCGCTGAGAAAGTTATGTGAGCGATATGGAATACAATACACAGGGTAGATGAAAAGATGCATATAAAATTATAAAATACTTAAATCATGAGAAACAAGAAACAGCTCGTATAAATGTAATGCCAGTGGAAGAATGATTACTACAAGAAACTACAAAAATTTTGCATAATCTCGCTGATAATTGAAAAGAAAATTGACGAGACAGAAAATAAGAAGAACTAGAGGAAGCAATAGATCTATCAAAGAACAAAAAAGCATTGGAGCAGACAACAACTTAAGTACGGAAGTATAATGCTAAGACGGAAGCTTACATTTTATAAGCATATATTGGAATAAGATACTTATACTAAGAGATACATATGTACTGCTAGTTTTTGAAAAAGACGATAGAAACAACATTAGAGGATTAAATTTGTTAAATAATAGAGAGAAAATTTAAGCCAAAATAATTACCTTAAGAACTCAAGTAATAGTAAAAGCAAAATGATGTTCGTCGAGACCTCTCGAGCATCGATGTAATTTTTACGATGCAATAGATAATACAAAAAGACGAATATACAACTTGAATACTCATAAAGCGTTTGTAAATTATACCAATGCTTTCAACAGAGTTAATCGTCAAAAATTATGCGATATTATAAATCAGAACGGCTTCCCAGAATACATAATTAAAGTTATCGAAAGTTTGTATAGACATGTTACTATTTTATTAATTAACTATGACTACAAAGCCACAGAACCAATTTGTATTAACCAAGCTATTAGATAAGACTGTTGTCTATCACTTACGTTAATCAATATATCGATAAGTTAATTAAGAACTGGAAAATAAAAACTTCTAAAGATGTACAATTATATAAAAATCACTCCATAAATAATTTGCAACTTTCAAAATTTTAAAATACAGTTGCATGATTTCCAAAGCTAAAACTAAGATAATGGAATATATACCACAACGAAAAAACGATCATATCAAAGACACGCTCGAACAACATAGTGCTCAAACAGGCAATGCATTTTAAGTGCTTTGGCGGTGTCATCACACAAGATTATAACAAATATATCGAAAATAATCTGGAACAAAATGAAACCTTTAGGGAAACACTGTAGAAAATATAGTAAGTAAAGTTCTATAAAGTAATGGCTATACCAACACAACAGTAAGACATGGGCCCTTAAAACTAAAAACAAAAACAGAATGCAGGTCACTAAAATTCGACTTTAAGAAGAGTAAGAAAAAAGCTTAATATAAAACGAAATAGCAGCAACACATTCCAAAAATGGATGATGATCGCATTCTAAAACACGCCTTGCTGAATAAATCAGCAGGGAGGACAAGTGTAGAATCGCCAAGTAAAAGATGGACCAACGGTCCATGAGAATTGATGGTGATCATAATGAGATTTTTCTTTATAAAAATAAAATAATATGTTTTTATCGTTTATAACGCAACCCATTGTCTTATGTAACAAATTTTTAGCGTTATCTTTATCAATTAGCAAAAGCACTTGTTATTTTGAATTTCGGGTATTATCTACTAGATAGCTGTTTTTCTTCTTTTTATTTCTTATGTTGGAGACAAGTTTTTTCAAAGTAAAAAAATCATTTAGATATATGTATTGTTACTTTATTGGCCAAAAATTTAAAAGCTACTTTGGTTTTAAAAGACACACTGATTAAATTGTATTAAAGCAAATAGATATTACTAATTTCAATTTTAAATTTAGAAAAGGCAACAATAGGACATAAATTTTTACAAATAAAAGAATTCATTTATGCAAATTTTAGTTTCTTGATAAAACAGTTAATTAAAAATGTATAGTGTAAAGTAGTAAAGCGGAGGGTGGAAACGTTACACTGTACGATTTTTTTATTTTGGGTAAGTACAAATTGACTGAATTAAATCAAAAACTAGATTAAATCCTACCTGAAAGTTTAAAAAGACTATAAAATGAAATAAAATGAAAACTGAAGTAAATAAAAATATAATATTTTACGGTATATCTTAGTTGAACAGAAAAAAAAAGAAAATTTATTAAACTTTGAATGAATGCGGGTATTATTGGTATATGGCAAATGCGGCGTTCAAAAAAGATTAACCTTTTGTATGTCTTGCTTTATTATTTATAAGATTGGAAGCGAAAGTTTGGCGAGAATGTCGTTTAGCAGGAGATGCACTGATCCGGGGAAAGCTTGTTGGTTTAGAAATGTTGCATAACTAATAGTGTGGAGTAATGAGGCAGATAAACGTTGACTATCACCTCTTGTCAAAATCGAAACAAAACTCTTTAATTTCTTTTAACTTAAACTTATCTTTTGGATGCGATATATTGATGACACATCTGTTACCTGGCCTCATAGACAGAATACGCTTCCTGAATAAACATAATACAAGAACAAATCACAAAATTAACTTTATCCATGCAAAAATTACTACTCTCAATTTACATCCTACCAGCAAAATTATTCGTGAAGTAATTGAAATGGAATATTACCTCACTGCCTGAATACAAGAGATAATATTCAATGTTTTCCTGCCACACAAAAACGCTCTTATTACCCCATAAAATAAGTTATACATCTCCTACCCAACAAACTTTTCCAGGTCCCGCTAAACTTCGCTTCAAATCCTGTAAATAGTATAGCAGGACAGATGAAAGGTTAGTCTTCTTCAGAGACTGATAATATTCTCTTTGAGAAGTAAGCAGAATGAGGCATTGAGTAAAAAGCTAAATTTTTAAACGTAAATAATTATTTAAAAAACGACGTAGTTCAACAAGCGATAACGTATGCTACTAGTATATATTTACAAGATAAGGGTTGACAATCATTAATGAGTCTGCCAAGTGACTCAAAACAGTCTATCCACTTGGCAGACTCATTGATAGTTATCAACATTTACTATAAATAACCACTTGCAAGTCCTCGGCAAAAGACTCAATGGCTAAAAATGAACAAGTTTCTCAATTATTAACTATGACCAAGTCATAGTATAAAGCTGGTCCAAACCTATCACTGCAAAAACTCGCCTGTAATGAAAAGATTATTTACACCGGTGTATTTGTAAGATAAAGATTATAGGTTTAATGCCGTATCCTCTCCTCGCTTTGCTAAGAACCTGTATAGCTGTAAAAAAATAATATTATAGTTGTTTTAATCCAAAAGGCAAAACCATAATTTAATTGGAGAGTGTATAGATTCAATTTTAGTTAACTAAGCCTTTAACTTTTATCTTACACACCAAAGTGTCAAAATAAGATTTAAACAATAAATTTTGTTATTATAAAAGTTATTTAAATGTTTAGTTCATCTTTGGTTGAAACTCGTATGTTACCACACAATCTTTTTAATCTTCGAGCTGTGGTTTTTAGGGTATTTTCTGTCACTCTTCAGGCACCACTACCATTAACTCAGTTTTATTGCTAGACTTTAATGGTCTTTTGGATATAATTTATTTAAAAAGCTTTATATTTGAAGACTTTTCTGACCGCGACAAAGGTCTAATTGCTTATTTCTCTTTTTACACGGTAGCTGTACACGTTCTCCAACAAGGAGCGCCAATTTTCATGAAAATCTGTAAATAGGAAAAATGAGCAATTCTAATTTGTCAAAACCTTTCTAAAATTACTTTTAAGACGCACATTGCTATGAATAATAATAGTTCAGTTCTTTAAAAATATATTTGCATGTTTATTTCCCCCTTCTAAGCATTCACATTTATTTATTCAGAATCGCTTCAAACGTTAATGTTGTAAAAATATATGTAAAGAAGCCTGAACCAGCTGAAGGGCGATGTTTAATTGATGCGCTTGTTTCAGGGCGATAATGAGGGAGGAGAGCGCCCGGAAGGTAAGAGCACCCTCGCCTGGGCCGAGCCGGCGCCGCAAGCCGCGCCGGAACGCTCCACATAATTTAGTCAATCTCATAACATAATGCCATCATCAGTGTTCCACTTTAAGCAGTTTTCCCGTCTTATAAATACCGCGACTCCCTGCGCGGCGTAAGTCTCTAATCGCCCGAATACATTTTTAAAGGCGACTCCTCGTCTGCTGAATTATTAAGGGATAGGCCGGAATTAAAAATAAGCCGCGTTTTATCGGGTGAATATTTCAGCGCTGCGCGCCAACGAAGTTGCGTAATTGGGGCTTGCCGCGCGGATTTCATTAGCTTCCGCAGATCGTCACGTGCGGGCAGTCCTGAACCCATTAATTCCTTCTCGGATCCAGTTTTCGATCTATCAGCTAAATGCCTAATTACGTACTTGCAGCGCTCGCGACGGCGCCGACTTTTTGCACCTCCAAGGCTCCGTACTTAGCCAACGCGGTATTTCTCGGGGGAATTCGCAGTTATTTATAGAATATCTTTCGTTGAACTGCAGATATATCACTCTGTTTTACGAAGAATGCGATTTTAACTTAAAGAACCAGAAGATAAAAACTCAACTAACGCATGTTGGTAATATAAATCATTCAGCATCATTTTGCCGCAATTTTGTTGCCTTTTCTTCTATTGAAATGCGTATCCCTAATCCAATTTAACTCTTCTAAAAGCTAATTTATTGATTCTAAATTATATTACAAAAAAGTTGTTCTTTAATTAGTAGCATTTACGTGTTTACGATCGGTTTTCTTTAAAAATGTTTAACCCTCCAAATTACATCTTTAATTAGCAACGTGAAATAAGTACAAATGTTTGCACAGCTTAGAACTTAAAGCATTGCAAAATGAAGCACGGCTGCCGGTTCCATGCCAGAAAAAGAAAAGCAAACCATGCTTATAGAACCATGCATGTCTGAATAATGTACAAAATTAGAAAATAATGAAAGAATAACGTTATTAGCTTCGTGCTACAAGAATCACTATAAATAAGCAAACAACAAAGAAAACCTTGGACATGGACCAAAACATGATGAACATATGAATAAGCAACGAACAAGAAATAAACAAATAAAGAGTAAAAATAATATAAAAGTGAGAATATGGGACATCAAGTCATAAAACTATATACATAAATAATAAATATATAATAAATAATTAATGTTTTCATATAATAACCCGATAGAACTAAATCAAACGAAGGACAAACATTTTATTAAAAAAAGCTGCATACTATCGTGGACCAGATCATTCTCAACCATCAAGTCACAATAATTGGCGATTTTAACGCCCGAATAGGCAATGTACCTTTACAAGGTGGTAAATAAATAAAAAAATAAGACCAACAACTAACGGGGATTTATCCACCGATTTATGTGCTAAAAACAGTACAAATATCATCGTTTTCATCATAATACGAAATACAAATATACATATACAAGCTATCTAGGATACCACTCTGTAGTAGACTATATACGCAGATGCTTTTTCTCAACTGAGATTTTAGATGTGAATATACTAAATTGACCAATATAAAGTGCGACCATTCACTCGTTTTATGCAATCAGTGGTTAAGGCAAGTGTTAGAATATAAGTGGAAAAAAAGCAAAAAAAAGGTGTAGCGCACAGCGTAAAGGAAAATAAATACTACAGATGCAGAATAATGGATACTTCACGAATTTGTACATAAAAGAGACGAGTGAAATTCGTATAATACAGAGAATTGATGTATCACTGAAAGATATTGAAAAAAACAATAAAAATGCTAAAAAACAGTAAAGGGCCTAGTAACGACGAAATAAATAATTACTTGTTAAAATATGAAGGACAAGAATTAAATTAACGAAAATTATATCTACCCCAATAATTAAAAAAGGAAAAACATTAACCCTAAGAACTATGGAAGAATAACGCTTTTAAATATAGCGCAGAGACTACTATCTAAACTAATGTTAAACAAGATGCCATAATTGGTCTACCACCGTCGCTACTTTCATAATACGTCAAGTGGTTGAAAAAGTAACACGTAAATCTTGTATTTTGTGAATATAAGAAAGGTATTCTGTCATATTAAGATAGAAAATGTATTACTAATTTTGGAAAAAGAAAACGTTTGCACAGCTTTAATAAAATTTATAAATATTCGAATGAAAAGTCAACAGAAAGCATAAAGTAAGAGAATCTGACAATGATAGTCGCTAAGTCCTATCTTTTTTGATCTTATTATAGACCGAATTCTTAGTAAAGTAAAAAAGTTATACGGGTGCAAGGGCGGGAAAAGGCATCTCTGTAGTGTGCTACGCAGACGATGCAGTCCTATTTGTAGAATGAAGAAACGACTTGTAGCGCTTTCTACATAAATTGGTTGACAAAATAAAATTAATGGTACTACTCAGAGAACAGACTCAATTCAAGCTTGAGTAAAGAGAAACATAATAGATCAGGTCATAAACTTGTAATATCTGGAAGTCGATGTAACCAGCTACTACAACACATGTAACGAGGACAAATAGCAAATTATAAAAGGTGTATGAATCTCTAGTTATCTGAGAGATGTAACCTGGAAGATCAAATATTTGAATATTGATAGTAAGATAAAAATTTATTACTATAGTCAGGCCAGTTGTGACCTATAGAGCAGAAACCCATATCAACAACAGCAAAACCAAGCAAATGCTTTGTACCACGGAAACGAATACATTTACGAGCAACAGTAAAGAAAAAGAGTAAAGATAATTAAAAATAAGAATGCAAAGTAACATCATGGATATAACCAGATTGTAAGGCGAAGGAGAAAGGAATGAAATAAGCACGTATACAATAGGTCCGTTAAAATAGCACAAGCTCGTAAACAACATAAAAAGAACGACCGAGTAGATTACAGAAAAATACCTACCTGAATTTCAACGAAAAGAAGAAGAAAGTTGCGATGCAAACGTAAGATTTTTTTAATTTCTAACATATTTTAACACCTCAGAATAGTCAATTTGGTATTTTAACATTTACCTGTAACAATAATTTTCTTATAAAATAAAACATCAACTTAATACCATAGCGTAGAAGCCAATACGTTTTCAAACTACTTTCACGCACTAGAAAAATACTCTGCTTCCAAAAAGATACAAATTTGTAACTGCTAAAGTGAGCGCGCTGTATCAGTTATAGAAAGAAAAATTAAAACAACATAAATTCAAAAAAATTGTGAACTGAAATATTTTAAGCTACAATTATAGAAAATAAAATTTTCAGTGGAAAAAAGTTTTGGTTTTTTTACTGAAAACAAGTATTACAAAAAATATAAAAAGTTGGGGCAGACTATCGAGCAACTTTAGATCTTTTATTACAATATCTGTTACAGGATGGTACCTTTCAGATTAATTGTTTAAATTTTATTCATTTTAGCTGAGAAACTGAAATATTCCTCAAATAAATATAGAAAAACTACCATATTTCATGATAATAATAATGACATTAAAAAGGGCAGTAGGAGTTCTATCCACAAATAGTTGTAACTATGATATCTTGAATAATCACCCTCTTTATAAAAACGACGGTATACAGGTAATAGATAATTAAAGTCTCTCATATCAAAGAAGAAGAAACACAGCATTTAGGGAGAGTAAAATCTATACTTGTCATTATCACAGCAACTAGAGACAGTCAACTCTGAGAAAACTAACTAACGTATAAGAAAATATATCAAAATATATTCTAACACTCAATCCTTTTTATTTTCAGAAATAAAATAAAATCGCAATTAAAAACGTACGATTTAAATCATTATTTTAAAAAATTTGAATAAGTTCAATTGTTTGACTGTTGTGCCGTGCTGAAAGCTTCTGCTTCTGTTGTTTAAGCACAGCAGGCAACTTTAAAATTTTAACAAGAAAAAAGCTCAAAATCCAGAATTAAGAAAAAATAACGTAGAATAAAGTAAGCGGCTTTCTCTAGCAAGTAACACCTACCTTGTATTTAATATATGAGACTTACTCAGGTCATAGTTTATTTGCCCCAAATTTTATAGAATAAGTGATCATAAAAATATTTGAAAATAAATGGGACTGATGGAGAAAAGCTTGATTAAGTGATAAGAAACGAACAGCAAGCTTTACAGTTCACGGCAAGTACATAACACTGGATAATAAATATATTTTGTTGTTAACTTTGTTTTATAAAGTAATTTACCCAAAACATATAGACAGCAGAACTATTTTCAATAATTTAATATATTAATATACACGCAAACACATCAGTGCAAATAGAATCGAAATAAGCACACGGTCAAATCGTCTAACGAAAAACAATGCCTACAGAAGGCAAATAAATCCGCTAATGCATTAAAAAGCAAACAAAAACGACAAACCATTAGCAAGGGCACAGAACAAAGGTACAGAAAAAAATTGATTGATGGGATGGAAAACCAAAGCTTAACGATGTCAGGTTACAAACGTTAGAAGGTAGTATTACCTGAAAAAACGCGTGCATTCGGAATTCTAAATAGCTACCGTGGAACGAAATAGCTTGTTAGTGCCGCTTTAAAAAATACCTAGCAGCCGAACAGAATTGTACATTTTTAAAAGATTTTTAAAATGTCATTGCTTTTAGGTGTAAATATGTATCGTTGCTAGCTTACAAAATTTAATGTTATCCAAAAGTTGTTTAATTTTTAAATTAGGTTTTTTAATTTGGCACTTCTAATTGCATAAGTAATTTAAAAATCATATTTTTACATGAATTCTGCACTTCATTTTGTAAGTTGGTGCATTTTTCGAAAATATTCTTTTAAATTCCGATATAATTATACAGGTACTGAAAATATCTAATAAAATAATTAATAGTATAAACGTAAACTCATGTACACAAAATTAAATATTTTTATTATACCTTTCTAACCTAATTACAACAATGTAATGTATTAGATAATAAAAAAAACAAAAATAATGATTTTTCATTTTTCAATGGTGCCCTTTTAGATTTTCTACGATATACCAACTTAATACCATGTATATTATATATAGCTTTGCTTACTCAAGAAAATCTAAGTTACCATCGTTCATTCAGGTTATTCAAATATGTGCAATAGTTTTTGAACAATTCAACAGTATTAATTATTTATCCTTCTTTACTTAAAAACGCTTCAAATTTTTTTCATATTTACCGCTTTAGAGAATGCTATTTTTATTTTTTACCATTTTATGACACCCCATCTTTTCCATTTATAAAAAGTTAATTTCTTTTACATTTTGTTGCTGTTGCTCTTTTTACCATATTATTTGATTTTATATTTGCTATTTGTTATTTAGTCTATTAGAAAAAGTGTTCGAAGTTCTATGAGCAGATCAAAAATAACCAAAAAAATTGCCGAGGTGAAATAACATTGTGTGAAAATTAAATTATGACAAATACAACTTACAGATAAGGGAGAGTAATAAATACTACTAGTCATTTTAAATAAAAAGAACCCGTGGCGCTAGACTGCTAAACGTCTAAAATTTATGGAAAATCAAATATATTTTTTGGATCACAAAGTAATGCTGCAATAAGCTGGAAACAAATGCACCACAAAAAAATCATATCATAATACAAGGGTCATCCCAGAAGTACACGACCCAACAAGAAAACACAAAAATTTTGAAAAAAAATATATTTGTTTTTCAACATAATCTCCTTTCAGCTCTATACATTTTCCCCAGCGATGTTCAATAAGTTCGATACCCTTTTTATACTAAGAACTGTCTTGCTCCTCAAAATAGCCATTAATTGCCAACATCACTTCTTCGTAGTTGGAAAATCTGTGACCACTGAGCCATTTTTCAGGTTTGGGAACAGAAAATAATCTAGGGGACTAAATCTGGCGAGTAGGGTGCATGAGGTAGCAATTTAATTTAATTCATTAATTTTGGCCATTGCAATAATGGATTTGTGAGTTGGTGGATTGTCTTGGTAAAACAACACTTTCTTCTTACCCAAATGCGACCGTTTTTGCTTGATTTCTTCGCTCAGACTTTGCAATAAGTTCGCATAATACTCGCCGTTGATAGTTTTTCCTTTTTCAAGATAGTCAATGAAAATTACCCCATGCGCATCCCAAAAACTGACGCCATGACCTTGCCTGCCGATGAAAGGGTCTTCGCCTTCTTTGGAGCCGGTTCTCCCTTTTGAGTCCATTGTTTTGATTGTTCTTTTGTCTTGGGTGTGAAGTCATGGACCTATGTTTCATCCATGATTATGAAACGGCGCAAAACACTCAATTGAAACATCTTCACGACACTGTT
This sequence comes from Sinelater perroti, assembly GCA_036346155.1. Taxonomy (NCBI): domain Eukaryota; kingdom Metazoa; phylum Arthropoda; class Insecta; order Coleoptera; family Elateridae; genus Sinelater; species Sinelater perroti. The sequence goes on from JARFIY010000024.1 coordinate 10,756,578, forward strand.
TTTGCTCGAGTATGGGCGAACGCGGCACCCATCTTGCACACAGCTTTCCCATGTCCAAATATGCGATGTACCGCACTTTTTTAAATGCCTACTATGTCTGCTAGCTCGCGCACTTTCAGTCGACGATCATCCAGTACCGCTTTGTGGATTTGCTTCACCATTTCTGGAGTCGTCACCTTATTTGATCGACCACTGCTCGTCTTGGCAGCTCGTACGGCCTCGTTTAAACTCTGCTACCCAATATTTTATTGTTGTAAACGAAGGAGCAAACTCACCCAGAGTAGAATCCAGTTCAGCTTTTATATTGGTTGGGCTGAGGTCTTTCAAATAAAAGTATTGTATCACATAACGATGACCAATTTTCTCCATTTTCACAAATTCACTGACAGCGTTCACTATTAATGGCTGCCAAACAAATACTAAACAACGTGGCGTCTTCAAACTTGAAACATGTGCTTTATAGATTGTATACTTTCTAATACAATGATATTTTCCAAACAAATACCGCCATCTCTAGGTCAGGCCGGGTACTTATAGGACCACCCTCGTACAATATGCCAAGTCAATCATATTAACGGAATTATAATGCATCACTATTGTAGTAAGTGCAATTCAAATAGAATTGCTGATAACAGTGCAATCTGATGAAAGAAACTTTTTTTATCAAATGCTAGAATAAAACAAAAATAAGTGGCATTTGTAGTAAGAAGGGCCAAAGTTAAAAAACTAGAATAATAAAAAAAGCGGCATGCAAGATATTGGTGAGTAAAAAATAAATTAGCTGAATATATGCAAAAAATGTAAATTAAAACTATCTGTACATTCAAAAGTAAACGATTGGAAGTAAATGAGCTGTTTTTATAATAATAATAATAATGATAAGGCTCAACGCCCCGCGTGGGAGCACGGCCTGCGAATGAGAGGTTGAGGCTCTCATACGTTCGCTGTCTCTGCCCGGTCGTCGCGCACCATCTCTGATGCGGGGCGATGTGACAAGCACCGCGCCTAAGACCGACCGCCATTATTACCCCTTGTTCGAATAAACGCAGGTACTCAATTATTTTTAGTGACTGAGTACGCCACCCGCCAGGCATCAGAGAGCACCGGGAATTGAACCCGGGTCCGTCAGCATCGCAGCCCGTCCCTCAACCACGGGACCACGCTGGCACTATTTTTATAATAATAAATTAAAATACTGTAAAACTAAAAACACACAACTGCAAATTATTTTGTAAATTTTTGAATTGTTATTCTTAAAGCTTCTCAAATTATCAGTGTAAATGGTTGTACACTTGAAAAAGGTCGAACTGATTTGAAATAAAATCGTTTTACTTCGTTTCTTAAGCCGGTGATTAAAAACTGCGATATAAAATAACAAGCAATTTTTAAAAACTTTTGGCAACCATAGATGAGAAGGAAAAAGGTAGACTACATTAACTCCTTGAAGAAAATCTTGGAGTAGAAAGTTAATACACAAAGAAAAGAACCATTGCGGGGTTTATACCTTACAAAAAATGATTGATTTGCCACACATAAATAAAATAAAGAAAAGAGAACGACGTTATTATATGTAACATAATTTTAAAGAGATCCCTGTGATATGGGCTTAAATAAGTAAAAATTTATACTGAACAATTCTTATCTGGTTTGATTTATTAGATTTCAGACAGAATCAAATAAGTGGGTCGTTTTCAGCAGAAATTAAGAATTGATTTTTACAGCAAAAGTTTCTTTTGATATACTGGTTTCTATTTTTAGCAGATATTAGGTACAGTCACTAGCAATCGTTAAAAGCCATTAATTGCCCTTAAGGTTATTATTTAACTGTAAGAGAGACTGAAGTACTTAATTAGGTTCTCGGTAATCCTGTCAAAATAGAAGAATGTGCAATTACGAAAGCTTAATTCTCTACAATTCTGAATATTTTTGATCAAGCGTCATTTACATAAATAATCGTTTCAAGATAAGGGGATCCGTGGTTAATGCTTCCCGGTCAGTCTAAATTCTCTCATTATTTAGACAGTGAAATCCAATCCTACCTTCATAGTCTTTGAAATTTCTGACCATAATTTATTTGCAATAAAAACAATATTACAGGCCTCGGCCTGCCACACTGGCGCGCGGAGGCCTTGGGTTCGACTCCCAGCTCAAAGGCAAGGGCAAATACCAAATACTTTTCTACCGCCATGAAAATGCCTTTGGTGGTCGTGCAGTATATTCTGCTTCTTCTACATTAACGGATTGGACCAGTCACCTGCCCTGGGTACGCCCAACACGAAATATGTGGTTAGAAACAGGCTAATATCTGAGAGATTTAACTCCTAAAAACCTTTTTCTTGCTATAAAGCATGACGATGGCTGTGGTCAAACGTATAAGAAACGTATAAAAAGCTAAAGAAATGTGTGAAATATTATACTACTAAAAAGAACTATTAAAAAGTCAAATTGTATCATTTTTCTTTATAAGTTATTATAAAAGTCTATTGTGATAGCGGATAACCATTACATTTAAATGGTTAATTATCGTGTTCTAGCTGAAACTACACATTTTGAAAAACTTAACTGTTCTTGTACATTTTCCTCATTTTAATTGCAGTTTTAACAAATGATTCTTACATATAATATATAGCCCATTTTATAAGAAAAGCTATAAATAATAGAAGATCAGCTTTTTGCCTACTTGATTTTATTGAATTTAAAGTGAAAATTAGGTGGACACATGTTTGGCGGGGAATTGGATTGGAGATAATTTATTTGTTTGGACGAGTTATGTAACTGATTATTAACGGTGTGTAAACAATAAGTAAATGTTAACCATCCTTTGTAGTATTAAGGGTGTTCTTTTATATCAACAGTCTCAGGAAATGATTTTGCTTATAAGGTAAGAAACAACTGTTAGAAACATTTTTTGTTATCGGGGATGTCCATGAAAGGGAGGGAATTATTTTGTTTGACTTCGATTGTGAATATGGTATTGAAGTGGAATTTATATACGTTTGAAAGGAATTGGGAAAAGGAAGCGTGAGCTTTTATTTCAAAGTTGGCCATTAAAATGTTTTGCTACGACAGGTGGGAGAAGAAAATCGATAGGACCACTATTGGTTTGGCGGTAAGATTTGTTTTTGAGTGTCAACGAGGCATTAGATAGGTCAATAGTTAGTCAATTTGAAAGTGTCGTCTTCTAGATTGCGATTGGTTTTTAGAAGTTGTAAACTCTCTGAGACAGTCCACTCTGTCTTTTATATGACCCATACTTCTTCTTGGACAGTAAAGAACTAACTAAAATCTCTCTTGATCATCAAAATAGCTGAAGCATAAAGAATTTTCTAAAATCGATACGGTTCAACTTATGAATTTAATTGTTCGTTAACTTTTAACTGTGGAAGCCTTTCCAAACATTTCAATGCGCCTCTAGAGAGCAATCTTTTTACCTCTCTAAGTTTATTCTGCGAAAGGCTAGATTATTATTTAATCTCCTGCACGGACAAACAAATTATCCATATAAAATCATGACTAAAATACCATGAGCAATTTTTTCCTATTTCCTTCTTCTTCGCTCTTATCCTTATGCCTTCCAGCGTCGGATTTATACGTCACGGTCCTCCTTAACCCATTTCTTCCATTCTTTTCTGTCTCTTGTTAAACTTTTCATTTCGTTTACTGTCTTTCCTCTTGCTTTTCCCACCTCATTGATTTCTTCCTGGGTCTTCCCTTTCTTCTTTTCTTTACACTTCTTGCTTCGAACACTTTTCTGCATATTCTCTCTGGTTTCATTCGTTGTATATGACCGTACCATGTTAACTGTCTCTTTTTAATTTTGTTCACTATTGGTTCCTGTTGTAAAGTTTCTCTTATTTCCCCATTCCGTACTCTATCAAACTTTGTCTTATCCGCTATCCTTCTCAAGTGTTTCATTTCTATGGCCGTTATTACACCCTCATGTTTGGTTTGTATCGTCCAATTTTCACTGGCGTATAATACTGTTGGTATTGTTATTGCATTATGTACCATTAATTTCACTTTTTGGTCTATCTCCTTTTTTCCCAATATCGTTCTATGTAATGCATAGTAGATCCTATTCCCTCTCCTCATTCTGTTACTCAGTTCTGCTTCTATTCGGCCATCATCTGTTATTATTGTTCCCAAATACTCAAATGTTGAGACTCTTTCCATATTATGCCCTTTACACTTTACTTCTCTATTTTGTCCCCTCTCCTGGTTTTGATTCACTATCATTGTTTTACTTTTCTTAATGTTGACCTCCATTTTCAATTTCTCTATTTCCTCTACCCATATGTTGACTAGCTTTTGTAATTTATTATCCGTATCTGCCATTATGACTATGTCATCTGCATACATTAAACTTTTCACCTTGACTGGTTCCAGGTTTCTATATCCTATTATTGTATCCAATCCTTTCGTTTTTTCTTTTAGATTTTTTGCTATTTTATCCATTATTATTATAAAAAGTAGTGGGCTTAGGCTATCGCCCTGTTTTATGCCGCTCTCCATTTTGAATTCCCCGGATGTCAGTCCAGCTATTTGAATTTTTCCTCTAACTACTTTGTATATACTTCTGATGGCCTCTATTAGTTCCTTTGTCACTTCCAGTTCCTCTAAGCATTCCCATATTTTTCCTCTCTCAACTGTATCAAAAGCTGCTCTTATAGTCTAGAAAGGTAAGCAGTAGTTCATCTCCTTCCTCTATTTTTCGTTCTATAATGTTCCTCAATATGCATATGTTGTCATTAGCTTGCCTATTTGCCCTAAATGCCCCTTGTTCCTCCTCTAGTTTATTTTCTATCACTTTTCTAAGTTTCCCCTCCAGAATTCTGGTATATACTTTAAAGCACACCGAGGAGAGACAAATGGCTCTATAATTATCGCATTCCGTCTGATCCCCTTTCTTATATATTGGAACTATCAAGTTCTTTTCCCAGTCTTCTGGAATTTTCTTAGTTCTCCATGCCTCCTCACATATTTTCCAGAGCCATTCTTTACCCTTTTCTCCCATCCATTTTATCATTTCCGGGTCTATTTTGTCCTCGCCCCCTGCTTTCCCAATCTTTATCTTTTTCAGTGAATTTTCTAGTTCCTCTCTCGCTATCTGTTCTGTTTCTTCTCCTGATTCTTCCCTTTCTCTATTTGATTTCCTTTCTTCATTGTCTCCTTTCTTTTTAAACTTTCCATACCTGCAAAAAAGCAAATCATCTCTACTTAGAGACTCCATCTACTGTACTTTAAGAAATCTAAATATATCTAATACACAACGATTGCATATTGGATTGTAATTTGGTTATTTAGGAGTATGCAAAGCAAATAAAATATAACAACTAGTTAGTCCTATTAGTTAAAATAATAATAAGAAATATAGAAAATAGAAAATATATTTTAAAATATAATTCTTTATATAAGAAGAAAGCAACGAATTCTTCGCATATACTTTTGATTTCCTCAAAATTATTAAACTGTAGTCCGCTTAAGAAATGCTCTATCGAACAAAATAAACCATAATCAGGTAGAACGACATTCAAAATACTGTGGAAAAACTTCAACCCTTGCATGTATCAAAGAGGATCTGTGCGTTAAAGCATTATCTTGTCGCATCAAAATTTAGTAACTAGTGCGTAGCGTTTCATCAATTTTGTGGAGTTGCTCAAATTAAATTTTGCATTTACAGACTAATCCCCTCTCTCCCTCCCCGAAAACTAGTTTGAAATGTAGAACTCCTTTAGACTTTCATCAAACCTACAATATTATCTCATGTCTATATCGATCTATTGAAGTCGCTTTTTTCTTGTGAAATATATATTCTTTGTCTAAATTATGAAGAAATGTCCATTCTTATCTTCAGTTGCAATTCTTCTCCTGAAATAGTCATTTTTAGGGTTTAGAAAGGGCTTTTTAAAAATATTAATGCTATGTTAATCTTGTATGTATGTTAAACATAAGATATTTATTTTTTTTCCTATTGGGGATTGTATTCTTACTACTCATAAGTGTCTATATAGCTCTTAGAACATTGTTTTACTTTTATGATAATCCACTAACCCATTGCGTACAAACTACAAAAACAGTGAAGTTATAATTAATTCAAATTAGGGTATCCCCGGCCGCAATGTTCTCCAAACTAACCAACTCGCAGCCACCCGCGCGCATAATTACAGCCGACGAGCATTGGAAAATACGCAATTCGATAAGCCCGAGGTGAGCGAAATTAAATCTGAGCAGCTTTGACGCGCGATATTTGATATCCGTGTGGCAGAGCTAATATGATTTTAATATTTCACATATCTAATCTGCGATGCACGGAAAATTGTAATAAATTTTATTCACTGGCAATAATTCAGCGGGATGAATACGTCTGCAAGGCGCGATGACAGCGCGGAATATATCATCTATCGAGATGGGATCCTCTGCAGGAATATTATATAAGTTCGCGTGTATGCGGAACGGGGCCAGCGCCCGGCCCAAACTGCACCCGAAAATTGCTTCTCGCCTGCCTGATTACTTGGAAATCGCATTTCCATACTCATATGTCGGCGGGCGACATAAAATCGCTTTCCGCGACTTCTTTGGTGCACCGATAGGCAATTGATCGGCACTTCGGCGGCAAATAGAGAAAAGCATGGCTGCGATTGGGCTAAACATGGAATCATTACTTGGATCCACGGGGATAGACTCAATTGAATGTTGCATAATGCGGGTGTTTTTTTATTCTACTCTTTTTAATGCCATGTTCTTTCTTCTGTTCCTCTTTTTTATTTTTATTTCTATTGTAGCATTGTTTTGTGTTTTAGAAAACTATCACCGATTTTTTTGTTCTACCTACTTTCTTTAGTACATTTATATTGCCGATGGAGATTAGATCAGTCTATAAATGATTCACAATTTGAACGCTTAGTATTTATATATTGCGATGAGCACTTGTTCTATTTTATTTATATTTCTTTGTACTGATAATTAATTTACACTTAATCTGTGTAACATAAAAATTTTCTTCTACAAAAAGGAACAAGGTAGTAGTCTCTAGTAAAAAAAATGTACATATTAAAGCTGCAGTCTCCCTTAAGAACGGTGAATCAAGATTTGGGTAAATAGAATCCACCGCCCTTGTTAAAATTATTTAATATTTATAAATTTCCTTGGCCTCTTCAGGGTAATAGTTCTTACAATAAAACAAAACTTGTATCGGTCTCAAGTCTATTTATATACCTTGTGGCCAAGAATTTTCCAATGCATGTTCGGCATCAGCTGATTTTCTGAGTTGATTGAGGCGGAGGTGCCGTTGGTGTTCCTTTATTCAGGCCCGTAGTCTCAATGTAAACCTGCTCATACAAACATCTTGTGCATTACACCTCTGCTGTATTTTGTGGGTTTCTTTTGTCGTCGGCTGGTCAAAGCAAGTCCCGTATTTTGGTAGTAGTAGTAACCATTTCGAGTAGCCAATTCCTTGTTCCAGATGTTTAGGCAAACAATCTTATTGTTACATTCCAGTTCCATGATAAACATTATACTTGGGATACACCCATGTCACTGACAATGTGTTGCAGTAGGTAATACATTGTTCTTGTAGATTTTGGAGAGTTCGTGTATTCTTGTGGGCAGCGCCTTTGGTGTCATTATTTTGTTCTTGATGGAATCATCCAGAGATAAACTATTTATTAGTTTGCTGGTGTCACATACTATCCATGGTGTAGGATCGTTTAAGCACGGTCTACGTTTTCAAATCTAGCGGTTCAGTCATCTTCTTTATGCAGTCTTGCTGTAACAATATAACTGTGGTATTACCTTTATCTGCTGGTAAAATGATAATGGTGTCGTCGTTCTTGAATTCACAAAGGGCGTTTAATTCCGCCTTAAATTCTTCTTAGGCGGCTTAACACGGCGCAAGATGCATAAAGTCAAAAACTTAGGACTGGTGGCAATTTTTAAAAGATTGTTCTCTGAAGATGTCCACTGCAGTTGTGGACGAAACGTCAAGAGTTTTCAATTTCCGACCATAGCCTAACAACCCGAGAACCAACAACATGATGCATCAAAACACCAGCCGTGTTATTTATTTAACTCTAAATAAAACTGAAACAAATCTTATATAAATTTGTTGTTTCGTATGAAGGAAATGATAAAAAAGACATTGGTAATGTTTTTATGCTTTCTTAATTAACCTTTTTAAGTAGTTCAACTTCTTGAATAGTCCAGATTATAATCTACTATGTATAGACATATGTTTTGTATATATATTTTTGGTCTTTTTCCTGTTTTGTATTTTTTGCTTTTATATTTTTCCACTACAATTGCAAATACGTTTTTTTTTCATTTTATGTTTAAACTCTCTGCAGTGTCATAAATCAGTGCTGATAAATTTATAACATTCTTCAATAAATTACACGGTGCAATCCTTAAAGAAGCCTTAGTTTTCCGAATTTGTCTATTTTTAAATGTAATCAAACTCATTATTTAATAGAAAACTTTTTTTAGAAGAGTTATTGCTATTTGCATAATTTTTAATACGCAATATTGACATTTTTATCAATTATGTAGTTTCTGCAGTCGCATAAATATAATACTTCCTTTTAACACTGAGAGCCTGTTTTACATAAATGAAGAATTCAGAAATTAAAGATTAAGGCGTTTAAAATATTTTTGTCAGTTATCTTTGAGTTCGCCTTAACAGCCAACAACAAATATAACTTGGAATTCACGTGTATTTATAAAATTCATTAATGATATTTAATAAATATATAAATCAAAATTTATTACACAAAAATTATTTATTCAAATGTAGAACATACTTTTATAAATAAAGCAGTCTTTAGCAGCATCTACACATTTTTGCATAGTTGATAAATTCCATCTTGCTAAAAGACGACGGTTTGCCGTCGATAAAGTTGATAATTATTTGATCTGTGTTAATTAACATTAAAAAGACTGTAAAAAGTAAACTGACTGGTTTAAATATGGCAGACTTCAGCAGACATTATAAAACTATTCAACCCAACAAACGTCACATATGGCTTGGCCAGTATTACTGACCTAAACTCGTTATCCGTAGAAAGTAATTTGAAGTTTTTTTAATCCCCAACAGAAATAAATGCGATTTTAACAATTCATAAAGTATCGCACTTTTGAAGCTTCATCAAATACATAAAAGAAATTGCTTCCGACTTTTGCCTTTTTCCATTAAACTTAGATAATGAAAACAGAACTACATCACGGTTTTTTTTATTTTTTTATTAATTGTATCTACCTTTTGTAATCGGATAAAATGGCTTCTTAGGTAACTCCCAACGCTGTAACTAATACTGCTTTGGTTTGACATAGCTTGCCGACGAACACTTTTCAAAATTTTGTTTTCTAATATTTTTTATTGTTTATAACGTTCATTGTATTCAAGTTAAAGTTTTTATAGCTGCTGGAAGCCGCAATACCTCATCTAATGCACCAAAAATAATTTTCAATGATTTTATCCTCTTAAATTGAAAGCAGAGCAAACAGTATTTATTTATTGCGCTCACAATCTATTGTTGAAGCTCATATCAACTATATATTTTAACACTGTTATGTCTATATAACACAATTCTAGAGTTTTAAACAATTTCTTTCCTTTAAGCCAATATTAGCTCTAATTAATATTTACAAAAATGGTGTGCCATGATTTTAAAAATAATGTTTGATAACTTATACATGAATAATATATTTCTTATAGTACTTTAAGAAAGTATTATTTTAGGACAAATTTATTTAAAAAACAATTAACTATGTTACATTTTATTTATTAAATCCAGAACAATTTCTCTATAACAGTAGTAACTCGATTAGTTAGTTTAGACTACCCGAAAATAAAAATAATTCGGAAATTGGACTTTACGCATCGTGCTACATCAAAATTTTTGTAAGTTGAAAATGTAGACACTCACTCCCATTATAGACCATCTACTTTCTTTAAGTTTTCTTTAAGTTCATAATAACGTAACTGCTATACAAATCATTATTTGCTGTTTCTTGAAAAAAAAACAAGTACAGTATCAAGAATAAATAAAATAGTGAGATACACATCCTTCTAGGATATGTATTAGACACATTATATAATGACATGTATACTCAAAAATTCAAACAATTAAGAAACACAAATAAATGGCAGACTTCAAAAAAAGATCCTTTCTAAAGCAGTGCCTCCTTTTAAAAATAGGCAAACGAAAAATAAGGTTATAAACAGAATTTTAACAATGGTTATTTTTAATATAAATATCTATACTAAAAAATTGGAACAAACATTAGGCAAGCTTGCTTTAAAATTGATTGGGGAAATAAACAATACATACACTTACTTTAACACTTGTGGATTCTATAAAAAAACGTCCCGAGAAGAAACTTATTTCTGGCACATTACAAAAAGAAGGGTGGAAGAAAATTTGAATAAGACATTTATATAATTTATATAGTAGTAAAAAAAACTAAGAAAGTTTTCTTTCAGCTTTCTAATAACGCCAGCTTATAACTTCTCCATTATTTAAAAAGAATTACTTGCAGTACTTTTTTATTAAACATTAACTAAATAGGTCACAAATAATATATAAAAGGTAAACTATCAAAAGAATGACTACTAATATTGGTGACTATTTCCTAATTTAACACGTCGTAAGAATACAAAGGTGTATTTATTGCAAGCAAATAAAGATTGAAAAGGGGTTAAGATTTTACTAACATAAAGCATCACTATTAATAAATTCAGAAGATTATTTGTTGCAGTAAAGATTGTTAATTATATAATAATTATATAAATTAAAGAGAGCACGACAGCCGCGACGTAAAGGCCTCGACCTGCCAGACTAACGCGCGGCGGGCCCTGGGTTCGACTCCCAGGTCAAAAATAACGGCAAACATCGAGTGCTCTCCGGCCATCATACAAACACCTTTGGCGGTCGTAAAGTACATTCTCCTTCTTCTAACGGGTCAGACTAGCCACCTGCCCGGGGTACGCCCAACATGGCTCATAGTACTACACAAAATGTGTAGTTAGAAACAGGCTAATAGCCTATATAAGAGTAGAAGAAGAAGAAGAAGATTGTTAATGATAATTTAAATACTGCACTGCATTAAACTTTCAATTGACAATTTCTCAGCATAATTTTCAATTCGGTTAAATTTAGTTTCTCTTCCTTCTAGTGCAGTGACCATCAGCGATTGTTGACTGTCATGTTGCCATCCATTTTTTAAATTGTAGTCTTTCTAACTCCCACACGAAATAATTTCGTAGTAATTTTCTATACCACTACCGTTTTTAAGCCAGGACGCTCTTCTTCTACTAAGTTTTCTCGTGCTGTTCATTTTTCCTTCAATACCTTACTAGTATGTGGAATTTTTCAAAGATTCGCATCGTACGTTCAAAATTTTAGTAACTTAAGCTAACTAAAGCCAACATATGGCTTAAACAACGGAGTCTATACGTCAAAACTAAACGGTTTATGGTAGCGATCTAGGACCAAGTTATCCCAACAAAGAACTATCAAAAATAGGACCCCAGTTTGATAGACGATAGATGCAGCAGATGTTAGTAGCTTGCAAAAACAATACAACACATAACAGCACGATGTACAGCAATACCACAAATTGACACATCCTAATAGCAAAAATAGTTCATCAAATACTAGCACACCAATTAAAACTTAAGGACACCAATAAAGTGTCATATTATAAACACGACCCAGAAATCCTAATTGAAAACAAAACTCATAACAAGTACGGACGTGAAACTCCTTTTCCACCAATATTCGGGGCTTCTATACATAAACAAAAATTTACGGCCACTTCCGGTCAAACCGGTCTCGATATTTTCCGATCAGGCTGCTTTTTTACGTCTGGACTCGACTTATGCTCCTTAGTTGAATATCGAAAACGTTATGTCTCTATCTATCACAGATAAAAAATTATAGGACGTGACAGATGTCAGAAATGACAGAAATAGAAGCTGTTCTCAAGCTTGGAAGCTGCCTTAATCAAATGTTATGAGAAATGACATAATGGGTCCACTAAAAACCCTTATTGCATGTAGGACAGCCCACTTATGCCAGCTCGTGGATTTGAACCCGGTAGGTCAGAAGCTTTCGAATGATACCCCCTTATGTCTTTAGATTCAGTAGTTCTAGAATTGAAAGTCGCGACGGACAGACAGGCGTCCGCACCGATTTCATTAGGCTTTCCTTTCAGGTATAGAAGCCTAAAATGTACTGGGATCACACAATCTTAACAATAAGGCATATGTAATTTTGATAGATAAGTCTAACAAAGCAGTTTGTTGATGCGACAATGCCGTTAATTACAAATAAAAACTAGCCAAATATGCAGGTCTTAGCCCTAGAGCTGAAATTTCTCTGAAAAATGAAAAAAGTCGTTATAATCCCCATTGAGCTATATGTGACTGGAATAATACCAAAAGATGTATTTCTTTATCTTGAGAAAATAGAACTACAAACAAAAATTTATGCCACAATAGAAAGAGCACATGGAAACATGTCATATAGTGCAAACATTCATAAATATCCTACAATAACAAGTAAAATATAACTTGATGAAATATCCGTTTATTCCATTTCCACCAGCATGAAATTTAGAAAGAAATAAATAACAATATATAATAATAATATTAATTTTCAAGACAAAGTGAAGAAAGAAACTTTTCTTATAGCTGCACCTAATACTCATATGCGGACCTGAATAACGAAATGTCGCGCCTAGAGAAAATGAAGGCCATCAAGATCATACCGATAATTATATCTAGCGCAAATGTAAATTCCAAATCAATCAAAGAACAGCTGGCAAATTTGATCCACAATTGCCGAAACGATCTCATGCGAAACTGTAGGAGGATTTTGACCTTTTGGAACCCACTTCTTCTATCGGTTGTGATTTGACAAAGAACCCACTTTTCATCCGACGTCACAATTCTCTTACAAAATCGGTCATTCAATGGACTGTTAAGCAGTTGGCGGCAAATCTCGACTTTTTTGCCAATAAATCGTTGATTTGCCAGCTCTAAGTTCAGCGTCCAAATCTTTAGTGCTTGATGAAGATTTGGCGTACAAAACAGCTTGCAAGTCACCACCATCCAACTTTAATAACCGGCTGAAACGAGACAAATCTTCAAAGCTGAGATCATTGCATTCAAAGCTGCTGTACTATCTTGAAACTTTTGACTAACTTACAGTTCTTTCACCTTCAGTATCGAAAATCTCTTTTACGGCATCTCTTGTTGAAAGTTTATATTTCCAGCAATAGCGGATTAAAATTCGAAGCTCACTTTCTTGCAAATGCATTTGGAATATGAAGATGAAGGTTGTTACAACACCATAAACATAAATGAACAAAAAAAAATGCATAAAAATTAAATTTTTCGCAGCTGAGTCAAGACTCTTGAAATAACTTAATTTTATAACTACAAAATTAATTTTTTTAAAAGCATATTCTTGCACTATTTTTGACTTGTTTTCCACAAGTAAAACAGTTACTTTTTGATAAATATATTTTTCAAAATCATTAGTCATATAAAAGGAAAATGAAAATTCATTTGATTTTCTCCAAGAATTAGATTTTTAGAATATTTAAAGATTGAGGATTTTAAAAGTTCCAGCACTTAAAAGGGGCATTTCGGAAATGTAATTCTTGTTCCTACCTTGCTATACATTTCTAAATTATGGCTTAGGTATAAATTAACGTGTGTTTTTGAGAATCAAGTATTTATATTAAGACATGTAGCAGTAATGTGTAACTAGAACCTTATGCAATCAAAATAATACGAAAGTTTAAACAATGTGGAAAAAATATAAGAGTAATAAATTATTGACTTTCTACACTAAAGAACAAATAAATTAAATTAAAAAAAAAATAAATTACATAAACTAGAGTTATATTCATAGCAGAAGGAAACTTTAATAGTAAAAACACCTTATGGGGTTCCAGAACTACTACAAGTAAAAGAAGAGAACTATTAAAGGTACTGAATAACAGTAACTATTTATTCTTATCAACTGGAACCCCTACATATTGGCCTACTGATCCGAACAAAGTTTTAGATCTCTTCGATTTTTTTGTGACTAGCGGCATTTCGACACTTTACACACAAGTAGTACCCAATTACGACTTATCTTCTGACCACACACCTATCATAGCGACGGTTGGTTCAACGCTTATAAATATAAAACGTGTACCAAAATTGTGCACAACAAAAACAAACTGGGATATACATAGGAACGAGATAACAACAAAAACTAATTTGAAAACAAGATTAAAAACACCTACTGAACTAGAAGAAGGAGTCAACAAGTTAATCTCAACTATACAACAAGCTGCCAAACAAGCCACACCAAATTTTACTCGCAAAGAACCGTTGATAATATACCGCTTGCAATTAAAAAACTTATTTCCTTGAAAAGAAAAGCCAGAAAGGTATGGCAACAAAGTCATGCCCCAGCAGACAAAACGCAATATAATCATTTAAGCAATAAACTCAAACTAAAGCTAAGAGAACTTCGAAATAACAGTTTCTCAGATTATATCACCAACCTTAGGAGGCATGACAATAGTATTTGAAAACCAATTAAAACCTCAAGAAAACCAATTACAGAAATACCACCAATACGTTTTAAATCCCCGTTTGTCGGGCCATGGGTCAAATCCAATCAAGAAAAAGCAGACCTCTTTGCAGAACACTTGGCCACAGTATTTACTCCAAATAACGATAGACCAGACAGAGACATTCTAAATTTCCTAAATGATAGCACCCTAGATGCATCTGCGCACAGTATACATCTCTTCACCTCTGAAGAAGTACAGAAAGAAATATCTTTCTTGAACAATAAAAAAGCTCCAGGAATAAACCAAGTTACTCCCAGGATGCTCAAAGAACTTCCCAAGAAAGGACTAGTTATGTTAACATATATATTTAATGCTGTACTCAGACTTCACTACTGGCCACAAGGACTGAAATTTTAATACCAAAACCCGGAAAAAACCCAAACAATGTAACTTCGTATAGAGCGATAAGTTTGCTATCAACCATATCAAAACTACTAGAGCGACTACTACTACATCATGTTACACCTCTGCAAGATGTAATTCCAGACCATCAGTTTGGGTTTCGAGCAGAGCACTCTACTACCCAACATTGTCATCGGATAGCTAACACTATTCAAGAATCTCTAGACAATAAAAAATACTGTACAACAGCATTCTTCGATGTTAGCCAGGCCTTTGACAGGGTCTGTCATGCAGGTCTGTTATACAAAATCAAACGCATCCTACCGGAGCCTTACTATATACTGTTAAAATCATAATTTGAAAACAGAAAATTTAGAACAAGGGTAAATATCTTCCACCCAATTAAAGCGGGTGTTCCCCAGGGTAGTGTCCTTGGACCCTGTATCTGATATACACATATGATCTTCCCACAACCACTAGCACAATCACAGGGACATTTTCCGACGACACAGTTATTATGGCTGTAAATGCTAATCCCCTAATAGCATCTGCACGCCTACAAGTCCACCTTAACCTGCTTCAACAATGGCTAGATAAATGGAAGGTTAAAATTAACAAAAAAAAAGTCTCTACAAGTAACTTTTACCTTACGGAAACAGCAATGTCCACGAGTCACCATCAGCAATATACAGCTCCCGGTATCAACAGGTGTAAAATACCTTGGCATCCACCTAGATTCAAAACTTACATGGAGAGAACACCTACAGAAGAAAAGGAAACAAATTGACTTACGTTTTAAAGAATTATATTGGCTTTTTGGAAGAAGATCTCAGCTGTCACTAGAGAATAAAATTCTATTATATGAAGTTGTTATCAAGCCGATATGGACATGTTCCATTGAACTATGGGGATGTGCCAGCAAATCATCAGAGCCATGATTGATGCACCATGGTATGTGAGTAACCAAACGCTGCACCAAGACTTACGAATACCATTCATCACGGATGTCATTCAAGAGAGAAGTAATAAACACCACAGCAGACTAGCGACTCACACAAACCCCCTCATACAACCACTATTGCTGGATCGGAGCAACAGACGACTAAAACGACATTGGCCAATAGACCTGAAATAAGGTAGCAGGGGTCTGATTACTGAAGAATACCTCATCAGGACACTAGTGAATTCAGTATAATAAATGAATTCTAAGTTAGCCAAATAGCTTATAGAATATGTAATTTCTGATTGCTGTTTTTAATAAATAAAAAAAAACTGGAATTATATCGGAAAAAGAAAAATTTAATCACGACAGATTAAAATATAATTGTTCAAGAAATAAAATTTTATTATAAAAAATAAAATCTTTAAGAAAGTTTCTGTATAACAAAAAAATAAATATATAGTAGTAAAGACAAAATATCACATTTCGAATTTATCAAAAATATGCTGAAACGATTTTAGGAAAGCTTAAAAAAGTTCGGTATGAAGTTTTACGCCCATATTCCATGTTAGTTGCTTTAGTAGTTTTATATGAAGTTGTTTTCTTTGGCAAAACCCCGTCGCCATAATCCAACAAAAAGGGCGAAAACCCGCTGCGAGGGCAATAAACAACCGGGACCAAAGCAATCCGTATCTGGCCGAGATTAAATTTTCCTCGAAAATATTCCTGTTCTATTTTGCCGTACTTCCCGTTCGATTTTTATTTCCGGCTGCTTGTATGTCGTTAGCTAATATAACGTCGGAGCGCCCTTAGCCGGCCCTAAGCGCGCACAATAGGGCCGGGACATGCAAATACGTGTACGGCAGGCAGCCAAGCGTGCATTCCAATGGAGATGTTCGCTAATCAATACACACGCGAATATTTTTCTTTGCGACACGCTTCACTTGCCGGCAGATGTATTAGATTACGGAGCACCGTTTAGTCAATGGCACAATTTGATATGCGCCGTAGATTTTCGCCTTATTGGGTGGATCGGGTGTCGATGCGCCCTCTGAACGCGGCCGGTCTGCAGTTTGATACACTGCCGCACGTCCTGATCTATGTACGTTTTTCTAGGAAAGGGATTGTCAGGAACAGATGTGTATTATTTTTCATATATGAATAATATGGGGGCTGGGGCGTCCCCGCTCGCCTGCATTATTTCAGTTTCAGCCTTAAGCTACTCCTACTTTTCCCCATATGAAGCGTATTCCATCAATTTCGCTAGAACGGTTGATACACACTGCTTTTGAGACTATAAAAGAGAAAGATGTATCATAGATTTTCTTTGCCTCATATTGTATAACTAAAAATTATGTTACGTTATTATGTATTATTCTCTAACGCAAGTTATACTTAAAAAACAAAATATTTATTTTAGAGCTTTACAAACTAATAAGAAGAATAGTATGGGTGAAGAGCTTTCTGGCTCACAACAATAGTCATAATGAGTACACAATACAACAATCGAAAACAAAAACAGAAATTTGTGATTTGCATAAATTACTAATTCATCTCAATTAATGAACATCCCCTGAAAGATGTAAATCAAAAGTTGTATAAAAGGGTTCATTACAATCCGTTTTTACTACAAAGCCGCCATTGCCTACCGCAACCCCATCATAATTGTGAATTTTAAGCGCGGCGATTACGGTGGAATCGCTGAGCCCGACTTCAGCTGAAATCAATAGAAGCCAAAGTTTCGCCGCGACGCGCGCTTCCTGGCCTTCTGGAGCAACTCTTCCGCCGTTATAAACAATTCAGGAACATACAAATTAAGCTAATGGCAACTTGCGGCGGAAAGTGCCCTGGCTGGAGCCGCACGGGGAGCACCAGCATGTGATGCTACTTGATTATTAATAAAATTGTGGGAATCCGGTAATTACGTCCAGCATTCAAATGGAACTATTAAGCATTAAAATTTACGAGCGGCCGGAGCGCCCCGAACCGCATTTCCTCCGCCGCGCCTGAAAAATCCGCGACGATCTCTCGTGCGGCCGCGCGGTCATTGCCCATAAATTACGCACGCAGTTTCCGTCGTTTTTCCAGGCTGCACAGCCCGGAGCGCGCTGGCGCTTAATTGGGTGGTCACTTGCATGCTAAATGCTGGAAAAGTTCTGGCCGGGCGATAAGATCGGAGACTGGCGTAGCCGGTTAGCTCGGACATGAGTGCTTAAGATTGGGATCTTAATCTGAATGAAACTGCGAGAAAAATAAACACTTCTCGGGGGAATTATAATATGCTAAATACCTAATAGTGCAGTTGCACCTTTATTATGCAAATTGTAGGCACAACATAAAATTAAATGTTTTTTCAGTTTAGGCGGCACGCGATTATCATCATTGCTTTCTAGAATTTTTATGCCAAAACTATGCTCAAAATTAATAAAATGTACAAACACTTATGTTGTCTTTGTTTCAAAAACTAATAAATTGTACTAATATTTTTATTTCTGTGTATATGTTCATCCATAAGTTTTGACTTTACTACAAAAATGCTGTTCTGACATTTCTCCATGTAGCCATTTAGGGAAAGTTGTGGTTAAAGTTTGTTTTTAAGGTAAGTAATTGTTTCTAACTGTCATTACTACAAATATTGAACTGTAAAATAAGCACGTTTTTAAGGCGTTAAAAATGATTAAAATTTTTCTTCAAAGATTTGGTTGTTAAGCAAACTAAAATATGAAGGCTAGATGGTGTTACTAGAATGGACAGAAATGCAGTACTGCAACTGCAGTTGTGAACAAAGCGTCAATCATGGGCAATGTGAAAGAAGTGGATACTTCAGATATCTATACGAGTATATATAAAACCGTAAGTTGCAAACTTGAGTTTCACTGAATAGCAAAGTTTAAAGACGGCAGTCACGACATTTAAAAAGGCGATAACGGCAGATACACATTATCTAGCATAAGTCAGACTTAATAATGTCAAACAGATAAATTGCAATCCATGCAGTGGAGGATAGAACAGGTATGTTTCGTAAAATTCTATCAACCATGAGGATTTAAACCTGACGATGTGCTGTACACAATTGATTAGTATGTACAGATACCTCATTAAATATCGTGGCTATATAGAGACGTTTTTTGAATGTCTAGTCGCAATAAACGAATTATGCTCTTGACGCTGAACACCAGAAAAAAAATGTTAATCTATAGAATGCCAACATATTAGACGCCCAAGATCGGGTTGTTTATTGCCAAACAAATTATGATTGTTTTTTGAGGTCAGTGAAGAATTCTCCTGATGGATTGTTTGTTCTATCGTGAAAGCATTACCAGTAAATGGTACGACGAGTCATCAAATTAGCCTCGCCGACGTAACAACAACGCCACTATAGAAAAAAGATATGAGAAACATCGCTTGAATAGTATAATGGACATGTCCGTCAATACGTCGTTCCCACTTTAAAAGCTCCTGGTAGACCTCATACCCCATTTTGTCAAATTTTGCGCAAAATAACTCTGTTCTGTTTTACATAATGAAAGAGACAATTTGCAGTAACAAATAACGAGCTTTAGTCGACTGTTTCTACCAGTAGCATGGCAGTACACCCTACAAACTGCCCGAATAATAGCAAAGCTGCATAGTGGAGTACTGTAATAAAAAATTAAACAACTGTAGCGCCAATAATTTTTGAACTAGCATTTTTTGCTAATGAAATCATTAAACTTTGACTTACTTCATATATTTTAAAACTGAAAACAAATAACAGTTAGATAAACAGTAGCAAACAGTGATATTATAAAAATTATTCTGCTGTGCGAATAGTACCTTCGATTTTTAACTCGATTTTGAAGATTTGCTTAAACGTGATTTTCATGGCATTTAAAATAAAATTTAAGTCAACTGCATCTTAGCGGGTTTTTAAATGTTAAGGTAAATTATCACATTTTCAGAGTGATATTTGTATTGTTAGTCTGAGATGGAGAGCTCTTTTAAATTGAGATTCTCATAACTTTTAAAATACATCCACTTTTAAGAAAAAATTTAATTTTACTCAAAAACGATAATAAATAATTTTATTAACTAAAATGAAATGTACCGCCACAGTGGTCTAAACGGTTGAGGCGGACTGTGATACGGACGAACCCGACTTCCATTCCCAAAACTCTCTGATGCCTGTCGGGTGGCCTACAGTCACTATAAATAATTGAGTACCTGCCTTCACTCGAACAAGGGGTAATAATGGCGGTCGTGTAAGGCGCGGTGCTTGCCACATCGCCCTGCATCAGAGATGGTGCGCGACGACCGGGTAAAAAGAGCGAACGTATGAGAGCCTTAACCTCTTAGTTCGCGGGCCATGCTCCCACGCGGGGCATTAAGCCTTACCATTACCATTATTAAAAAATAATAAACAAGTTTAAAACGCTTTTTCACGTAAAATTTGGTTGGGTTCTCCAGTATGCGAACTTTATTTTAGAACAGCGATCTAATAATGCGTCAAATGTGATTCGTTGGATTTATGAAAAAGTAGTAGGTAATCGTTATGACACTAAAAATCATAAATTTATGGTTTCTGTATTTTTTCCTTCTTATGAAAATTTGTAATATAAAAATTAAATGAAAATAACCCCGAAAGCGCTTGACTTTTTTTAACAAATTAAAACTTTTTACTTCAGATTAATTTATCACCTCAAAAATCATATTTTTTGTTAAAGATGAGAGATCGTGTTGTGTCGTTTGTCAGAAAGAGCATGTTAAAGAAGAGCAAGGCTACATAAAATCGGTACGTCAAGCTTGAAAGAATAAATATAATTGTTCTCATTGTCAGATACACTGGCTGTTACATAATTTATTTAAAAGCAAATAAGGACCCACTTATATTTTACAAAATAATTGCTAAAACGTATCCTATTATAAATGCAAGCATTCATTTCAATTAATTTTCGTTAACTTAAAATCGCTTTTCTGGCATCTGCTCTCTTCAGGAATAAATTTAGTAGATTTTTTCGTATAATAAGGAAAGTAATGTAATCGGCGGAAATTTGACCTACCCAGTTTTTCACATTTCTAGACGAATTATAGCCTCAGGAAACCAAAAAAGTTGGTTTGGGCCATTGGTAGGTGATGTATGTGTATGTGTGTGTCTGTCTGTCGGTCTGTCAGTAAACAGGATATCTCGAGAACCGTAAGAGATAAAGACTTGAAATTTGGTATGCAAGTTACTCGTAGATAGAGGGCGCAGTGCTAAAAATCTGCCTAGCCGTTTGGTTGCACGAATCTAAACGGTTGAAGATACAAAAAGTTCCTGAGAATAAAAATGGTTTGTTATCACGAGATAAACATGAATTTAAAGTAAAAGTTGGAAAAACGGATTTTTGCCAGAATTACCCAAATAATAGGATAAGGAAAGTTGTGTAATGTTCACACCAGATTTTTTTAAAATTAAAGTGCAATTAAAGATGAAATACGTACACGTAACAAAACTCGCGTCTTTCAAATTATGTTGTATGTCATTTACATAATACTACAAAAATTTTTGGACATATTTAAACACTTTATATTATTATAAATAAATATATATTGTGTTTAATGTTTATACTTTAAATTGTTTAGCTCACATCAAGTAGAGATTATAATGTCTGTTAATGCACAAATAAGACATATTTTAAGCAACCGAATAATAACTTCATTACCAAAGCAACTAGAAGGCCTTCGAATTTATAAGAATTTACAAAAATCAACCGTATCTGTAATTTCTTAACATTTTAATGTAATATATTACCAAACAACTAATCATTAAATGCCCAAATAAATATAGATAGATTCTGGTGAAGGATAAATCTACTTCAAGAAACTAATCCTGCCCGCGCAAGTCTTTAGCTTTGCAATATTAAAATAAAATTGAATCCTAATTGTATTACCTTAAAACACCATATATTTTCCCGTTACCTTTTCTCATATATCGGCAAATTATGGCAATCATAGAATTTTATTCACTTATAATCTTCCGTGAAAACTGCCAAAGACAAATAGTTCTCAATCGTTAGCAATTCAAAGCAGCAATCGAGCTTATGAAAGAGCATAGGGTATGAAAAATTCCTAAATTGGACCAGGTAACAAAAGGTAAAGAAAAACCGAGCATCATTTAAACAAGTAACATATGAAACTAACCAAGATTCAATGGAATTCATAAAGAAATCTACAAAATACAGACCGTTCCGTAGGAAGAGAGACAACAAAACAATAACAAATTTGATTTCTTGTTAATAAATTTAATATATTTTTAAAAACAGTTATAACGATTACTTTTGGGAATAACAAAAACCTCAGTGAAGATTATACAAGTGTGCTTAGCAAAAACATACCAATATATAATAAAAACCAAGATACGAAGACAAAGTAACCCTGCCATTATTAGGAGAGTTTAATGCAAAGTTAGAAAAAAAGCAAGGATAAAATTAAACTGAAACTTAAAGCGCTAAAGCAAATCAAAATTAATCCCTAATCGTTCTAATTCATAAGGAACTTCTTACTAAAATAATACAAATTTAACTACAAACTTTGTACTCAAAATAAAAATTTAATTTTTGTTTTTTGTTGTTTTTTGGCGATTGTGTTCAATTTATTTCAATAACTTGTTAGAATGGTTAACACTAATTAAATTACAAACAGTGGACTTCGAGTTTTGTTACGACCTTATTAGAAGAAAGGTCTGACCATAAGAGATGTCGAGCCAATTTCCAAAACTGAAGGCGAGGAATGGCTGCTCAATTAACAGTGACCTAATGTTTCAAGTGTTTCAAAGAAGTAGATTTGATCTTGAAGACAAGCCTCGTTCTGGTCGTCCGTTAAAGTTAAACTAAAAAAGTCTGTTTACAGTAATATAACTTCTATTTTCTATTATTTTAAAATTTTCTTCCATCAAACTGTGCGCAACCACTCACATCACCTTGACTTTGTTCAAAAGAAGCCTTGGCACAATCCACATAAACTTTCCGAAACAAGACCAACAAACGAGTCGAGATCTGCCGTCAATTGCTCAACTAGAAAAAGTTTGAGGAACTAGGCAGCATCGAATTTCTTCCGCATCTAGCCTACAGCCCAGACTATGATCTCCTCTAATCAATAGAACACTTCTTACGGGGTCAAATTTAAATCTTTTGTTGAAATGTATCAAGAATTCTTTGACTCGAAGGAACCAGAATGATACTTTGATCAGATTCGGTAAAATGGTTAAAAAGTTCGTTATTCATACGAAATCAAGAGGAAAAGAAAAAACTACACATTACTTGGAGATTAAAGAAATGGATAATTATTAGGAAGAATGATGACACAAAATACAACAAAAAGTAGAAAAAACTGATAAAAACTTACATTTAGAACTACAAAACTAAGCATAGAACCGAAACCCGAAGACAACATTTTCACAGAATGACAAAAATTTAAGTACAAAACATTTGTTACCTTTACTATAATTTTATATAATACAAATTTACAAGGCATGTTAAAAATAAAAAGATGGAGTGGTAAAGAGAGAGACTAATTTTCTACCGGACGTAGAAAAGTTCAAGCCTTACCAAAAGCTCACGCATGTCTATGCCGTCTTAGGTTTAAGTTTGCATTTCAATACACACAATAGATCCGTTGTGGTTGCGGCGAAGACGATATGGCCTACAAAAAACCCAAATTCGTCCATTAACCTTTTTTAAATTCAGTAGATCCATCAAACAACTGCCGTTTTTCGGAACAATGCAAGGTGGTGCGCACAGCAGCGTCGGAACGCCCAGCGAAGTACTTTCAGACGGTAGTCATCACAGGCCGCCCAGATCGCCCCGCGACCTCTTTGTGGCGGGCACTTTTTCTCGCGCGGCGAGCCCCCGCACTGGCGCGGCAGAATCGCTGCTACTTAGTTCCCAAGGGAACATGGGGCAGCAAACCGTCGCCTAACGAACAATATCTAGGAGGCAAGGACGGCCAGGCCGCGGCTGAAGTTTCGTGTATGCAGATGGCCCACAAATCAACCTGGAGGCATTGTGTGCCGAAAGGGTTGGACGCGGCCCTATACCTGCCTAGTGGTGCATGATGTATTCGAATATGCGCGTCCCATTATGATTTTGTTGCAAATCTGCATACTTACAACATATGGGCCGCACAATGCGCTTTATGCGATCGCTATCGCCCATTTCGCGCGATTAATGGAGCTTGTGATGTTATTTAAAACACGCCGGCCGCTGATTTCGGGCAGGGCGGAAAGTGGATGAATCGAAATTGGATGGCCATAAAAACGCGGCGGCGATAAAACATCGCCAGATAAACGCCACGGCACGTTTAGTGTTCAAGCATTAGTAAATTTAGAGGTCGATTTGCTTGGCATTGATGCTGGTTTATTATAAACAATTCCCTATCGTGTTAACTAAAAAACTTTTATTGCATTTTTCTTAAATTTTCAACATAAACGAAGATCTTAAACACAATGTATTGGTTCTTATTTCTTTAACATAAAAAATTGAAACAACATTTTGTTAATCCTACATAATGGTCTATATCATCATTCTGTAAGAGATAACTATTATAATCGGCAATCATCACGCTTAATAATTTCGAATCCCATTAAAGTTATGGGTCACATATTTCTTAGAAATCTTTTTGTTTAAGGATGTACTTTCCCCATAAAACCTTTTTTCTATGACATTCGTTTTAATCTTAACCAATTTAAATGAAAATTTTTTTCTCACTCTTACGCCCTTTTTTCAGTAACTTCTAAAACAGATTTTTTTTAATATATAAAATTTAAATATAAAAAATCGTCGCGTAATGGCTTAGTTAACATTTAGTAAAACTAAAATATTGTTTTCATAAAAATGGGATGAAAAATAAATGAAAAAATATTTGTTGAGTGAAACGGGCTAAGTAATAGCGAAATCAATATGCCTTTATTATACAATCCAACTTTATGGGGAAATAACTTATGGAACTATTCAGCGTTCACCCATTTAAGATTGAGGCGTGGCGATCTTTTATATTTTTCAACTTGGCTGTTTAATATATTTACCCAAGCAACAATCTTCATTACATGTCACAAGGACAAGGTACTAAATATTCTAATTGATAATAAAACTTTAAAAGACTCACATACATACAATTTAGAAAATCATATATGAAATCATGTTTAAATCTGAAAATAGTAAAAAAATAATTAAAATTCAATTTAAGATTCCAAATGCTAAAAAGATTTTACAAAAATTTGATTTCAGCCTTTACATAATTTTTCACATTAGGTTTTACCAGTTTGATAAAATGCAATACCACATGCATAGGATATTAGGAAAGTTTTTTCAACATGTCGTAAACGATGGATTTACGCGTTGTAATGAGATGTTCGAACAGGCTCAAATCTGCCTTGTAACAGCAAGTGCTCTTTGTGTTAGGTGCTCTGAAACTGCGGTAGTACAAATCCTTATTATACAAGCCTATTCAGGTGATATCACGAATCTCGGAAAGAAAAATTCAGTCTGGAAAGCCTCCCAGGGTCAGATGTGCGTACTACCAGTAAAATATTCGAGCCCGATGGCATATGATAACTTATCGTTAGATAGAAAAGGATATTCATATAATGACAATTTATACAATTCTGCATGACCACCTTCGAGTAAGAAAAAATTGTTTCCTTTGGATATTCCATGCTTTAGCATGTTAACAACATTGCAGCAAGAAATTTTTATGGCATCTCCACTAAAGTCCAAAACAGAATATGGATTTTTGATATGAAAACGCATTTATGTTTGAACGAAAATCCCCATTGGTAACAGAATGGCGGTCGTTCTTTAGTAAGGGTAGTTGGAAGAACGATTGGTTTCGAAAGCTGCAGAAGTGGAAGAGTGTGGTGAAAAGTATTTTGGGGATTATGAAAATTAAAGGGATATTGCAAAACAGTACAGTAACACATGTTAATAAAAATTTTATAACAATTACGCTGTTTCTTAAGTTTCTTTACATTTGTTATGGAACATTAGAGTAAATATGAATCTCAATAAATACAAGTTCTTTCTTTTTCATTGTTTTTCTATAAATATATAATTATACCTGTAGCATCATGAGTACCTTAGAATATTTTGGTTAATGCTTAGATATATAAAAATGCTTCCTATATTTGAAACTAAGAATGTTTATATTTATGAAAAAATAATTTAAAGTATATTTTCTACTTTTTCCTATTAATAAAAATTACTGTTACATGCTAAGATCTCAAATAATTTGTGTACTTTAGCAAATGAGTTCTTGAAAAATTAGACAATATTAAGAATCGTCTATTACCTCAAAAGGCAATGTTGTGTATGCTATATCTTCATTGAAATTGTGTAATTATGCAACGTATCAAATCCCTACTACTCTAAAGAACCTTACTATTTTTTTCAACAATTTGTAAATATTGAAATTAAAAAATAACGAAGTAGAAAAGCATTACCAGTTCGTAACAAGTACAAGAAAGTTATTATTCATTTCGAAAGCTAAAGAAAATATTAAGAAACGGTTTATGAAAATGAGCCAAACATGATTTAATTATTAAAAACTAGAAGTTGTAAGTATACTAAATGACTACAGCTGCAACAAATAGGGTTATAGAATTACGATTTTTATCAAGTTGGGTCAATAGATTCAAAAAGCCACGTAATATTTGTTTTGAAAAATCAGACCACAAATATAAACCAAACTCTCATGGATGGTTAACTAAAAACGCTTGAAGGACGTCATTTTACAAACCATTTAGCAATTGGAGCCATGTGAGTTTATCATTCAACTACTTCAGCGGAAACATTCTACTCGTTACGAAATAGTTTAGCTATAACTGCATTTCAACCGGTCTTTAGGCTATCCTTCTTTAAAAGCGAAATAGTTGCTCCGCTTGAGATTACTGAGCACACAACGATCAACAAGCAGTCAAAAACCAAATCTTCGATTCCAAACGAGTGATTTAGAGGAAGCAGTATTACATTTTTTAGTCAATGACAGTGAAATTCAATAAATAAATCGCCAAAAAGTAAAACACGATATAAAAAAACGTAAGCAAATAGTACAGCAGATTAACAAAATAGTATATAACACGACCATTTTTGATTAAATTAAAATATACACCAATCTAAACAAACACTATATTATATTCAAAATAAAATTTGATGTTTCTATTTTTTAAATAATTATTTCATCTATTTCTAAATTTGGGCATAAGGAACCAAAAATATCAAAAACTGATAAAAGAATATTTATAATTTATATAACCATTGAATTAATAATTAAACGGGTAATTTATTTTTGACAATACTTTCATTCTCTACTATCTTTTGTAAACAATTAAAAATGTAATGATTGTAAGACAAACACCCAGTATGACCGCGCAACGGGGCGCTCGGCTGCAGTGCGGATGGACCGAAGTTCACTCCTAGGTTCAAATGCCTGGCCTAGTACTAAAAATAATTTAATATTAAGTCACTTTGAATTAAGGGTAAGAATACGTAACAAATAATTATTATACATCTTAGCATTTTTGCACAAAATACTAACTGAAAAATTATATAAACATTAAATTTAGAAGCAACCAAATCTTAAATTGGCAAGGATTCTATTGATAAATTTAAGTATAAAGTTGCATTTTTACATACAATGTAAGTCCAAAAAATAATGAGGTTGATTTCAAAAAATTATATTTATTTAATCTTTTAAAATAACGTCCTTGAGCATCAATACTCCGTTACGACCAGTTTTGCTGCGCCGTAGCTTTCCTGGAAATCTTGAAATGGAATCTCTTTTAAAGCACTTATCACAGCAACCTGCACATTTTAAGAGTCCCAAATTGCGTTCTTGTAAGCTAAATTTGAGCCATCAAAGCAAAAGGAAGTCGGTAGGGCTAGATCCAGGCCGTAGGGAGGTTGCAACAGTACTGTCATGGTCTGGTTTGCCAAGAATACTCTCACTAGCAGCAACGCATGGTTTGACGCATTGTCGTAGTGAGGAATTTAGATCTTCCGATGTGCTTCACTTTCTCCTTCATTCGTTTACATGCTTTCCCATAAAATGCAATATTGACCATCTGTCCGAATACTTCAACTCCTTGCGAACAACAATTTTAAAGTAAAAAAAGACAATGAGCATTGTTTTCATTTTCAGTCAAAGAAACTCAGTAATATAACATTGAACACTATATTTTTATCTCCAAGTCATAGTCAAAAACCCACCTTTTATCGCCAGTTATCACATCCTTTAAAAAATCAGGCTCACTTCTCACAGGGTACAAAAGCTCACAAGAAATCGATACATGCTTTCTTTTTATTCGTTGCTCAAAATCTTGGAAACCAATTTAGCACACTTTTAAAAATCTCACTTTATATGTTACCAATCAGAGAGCCAGGCATCAATCAGGGTCTAAATCTGCTTTTATCTTAATCATAATGTCAAAATCGTGAAACGTTGATAAGCGCCCTGCGCATTGCTCATTCTCGACGTCCTCTTTTTCCTTTCTGAAAGTTTTGTGCCGCAAATAAAGTAAAACATTCTTAATGTAATATATAAAAAGTTTAATTTTTATTTCACGCATGATGCCTTTTGCATGTTAAATTTTTTTATTTTAAAATAATATAATATCTAATTAATGATACTGTTATCTGTCAAGACATTAGAATTATAAGTATGCCTACAAAATCTTAAATTTTTTACATACGCTATTGTGAGTTGATATTTTAATCTAAGCTATCAACTATCAAGTCAGTAATAATAACACTCCAAATTTAATAGAAGCTGTATTTTACCTATAGATTAAATCTAGATATTTCAATTAGATTTATTATACGAAGAAAACAGTAATTGAATTTATATTTCTAATTTTTCGTTCGTTTATAGCTGGATCTCAATAGTGCTGTATTACAAAACAAAATATCTAAATTAATTCAACTAATAATTATTATCTCTCAGAGGGACATCTAAAAACTATTTCTGCTTTAAATTTGGGTTTTTGTTTCTTGGCAATTCAATGAGTGGATTTGTATACAAACAGCAAGCAAAATGTTTTTTCTAAGATTTTAAAGATCTAATCTGCTATTTTTAAAAATTAGCTCATAGTGCATCTTTTTGCCTATTTTTATTTTGCATAGTCGCATATGTTCCATAATATGGTATAATTTATTCATGTTTAGTAGGAGTTTTAAAAAATTGAAAAATTTATTATGATTAATGGAATTAATATAAAAGTACACCTTTACTTTATAGATATATGACATTATTTTAATACATATTTTGCTTAATACACTTATACTTAATAACGCCAAAAGCACACTGAAGAGTGGTCTGCCAAATTAAAATGTAAAATGTAAAAATTTAGAGATTTGTGTCACAGATATCGTTAGTAAATTTTATTTAAAATATTGAGTAACAAAAAATGTAATTGTTTATTGTATTGTACAAAATTCAGTACTCTTTATTTTTGTTATCCTTTACTTCTTCTTAGTTTTAAAACCATGTATTTGTTTAATTTTCTAAATACTTAACCATTTTTATTATATTTGTTGTTATATCTATTACTCTTTGAGACCTTTGAATTATTTTTCCATTGCCTCCTTTCGTAATAAAAGTGTTTAAGTTGCAAAATAAATTTTGACACTTGCTGTAAATATCGCAACACTGCTGTAATAATTAGTATACAAAAGAATAAAAACGTTAATTTCGAAAATTTTAAATTAGAAAATTTAAATTATGTAAAGCTTTATCATGTAAAGATTTAGTTAAAACTAATCAAAAACTGCCAACAAAATTATATGTAATCATTCCTGTTGCTGTATTTTTTATGTTAAGTTATCCGTTTTGGGTTTAAATGTTGAATGACTATTTCTACGATAAATCTGCACAATTTTTTTTTTGTTTCCTTATTCCAGGTCCTACTGTATGTGTTTAAGCTTCTAATTATTCAGCCTAAAAAAGTAAACCGAAAATATAGATAACAGGCAATCATTCGTATGCTTATTGACAGCTCTGTATTTATTTTATATATCATAATTAGTGTTTAATTTTTTTTGCTCTTTTTATTATCTAATAAAAAACTTTTTGGTTTTCTTTTTTACGATAGTTTTCAGTGAGACTACTGCAACAAAACTATATTTACTCAACCTATTCTATTACATATTTTCAAACTTTCATTATATATATAAATATAAGCTTTACTGATAACCTAAATTTCATAACTTTTATCCAAAACTAATTGTACAAAAATATGTTTAATTGTGATTTATGTGCAGTTTTACATTTGCTGAAAAATTGCACTTAAACAAATATAAGCTACAACTATTCCATGCTTTTTTCTTCTAATTAGTTAGCTCCCCGCCGTCCATCTTTGGACACGGGCCTCTCCCATTTCATGCCAATGTTTCCGATTTTGAACAATTTTCATTCATCCAAAGCCTGCAACTTTTTTTCTCATTTGAGGTCTTCCTCTACTTCTTTTGCCCATATGTGGCCTCTCCCGTTGTATTACATCCATTCCATCTTTCGTCGCCTTACCTGAGCAGCCGCATCTTTACTTTCGTTCCTTGTCGAATCCAGACGATACCCAACATAAATCTCTCCCCTGCTCTCTGCGTCTTGATGAGTTTGTCCACATTGCTTTGTTGAGAGTTGATATTTGGCAGCCGTAAGTCAATACTGGTAGCACACACTGGTCAAAAACACCAACTTTTAAATATTGTGATAATTTACTACTTTTGAGGTTGTATTTTAGTCTCGTTTTTCTTATAATTTTAGCAGTCTGGTTTTCTTCAGTTTTATTATTTGTCCTTAAGACACATTCTCAATAATTCGACCTTTTAGTTGGACGTCTTTTTTGTCGTGCCTGTTTATCGTCGTTTTCGTTTTTATAGAATGTATGTTTAATCCAACTTTTTCATAAGCTTCTGCCAGTTGTGCGAGCATCGTGTAGGTCCTCGAAGTTGTCAGTATTCAGAATGATGTCTCCAGTGAATCATAGATGATTTAAGGTTTTCTATTGATTCCTGTCCTTTCTTTCCCAGAATAAAGTTTTGAATACATCTTTCAGTTCCAACGTAAATAGTTATACCTCGATGAGTTGGTATGCCTTTCGTGGTAACCTGTAGTGTTATTATAGTAGATACCTTTTTTGCAAATATTATGTATTAGATCTTTATAACGAGAGTCAATTCTACTGTTGTTTAAGGCATATTACATAGCCTACAATTCCGTAGTGTCGAAAGCCTTTACATAATCGACTGACTGGTATTGTGGCACGTGATTATTTTTTTTTATTGGGGTTCTTACAGTTAACAGATGATTGGAAGTGCTGTAGTTCTTACAAAAACCACCTTGCTCAACTGGTTGCTAGGCATCCACTTTATCACTAGAGCGGGTTGTAAAGAGAGATCGGCCTATAATTTGTCAATTCTCATTTATCCTTATTTTATCTTTCTTATGCGGTAAGTAACTTTTTCGTAACACAGGCAATCGTTTAGTAGTCGTTTAATATTTTCTAGTAGTACCTGCTCGGCTTCCTTCAAAATCTCTGTTAATATTTTATGTTGTCATAATGGCTTATTGTTTTTCATTTCTCTTATGGCTTTTGTTATTTCATATTTCTCTACATCAGATAACAGAAATATTCGGTTCAAAAATTGTTGGTAAATTTCTAAATTGCATGCTGGTTTTGACACAGAAAACCCTCCTTGTTCACTCCATTTAAATGTGTAATTTTGTTGACAACCGGAGAGGGTTAAAAATTGTAAAAATCGTTTCAGTTTAATAACTTAACTTATAGAACCCATCATATTTCCCATATTTGACGTTTCAAAACAAATTACTTCAAAAAAAATGTTTATAATATATCAATTACTTTTGCCCAACTAAATATAAATACGTAACAAATCCGAATACATACATGTAAACCTCAGGATCTTAAGGTAATAATTCTCATTAATATTATTACAACACGAGCAGAGCAAAAGTTATTTGGAACTAGCAAACCGGTGTACACTTTTGATCTCACTTCGCAACATAGGTGGAAAGTCTGCTACTCAGGACTTGTTTATTGTTCTCGTTACCAAATTGCGCCCCGAGACTACATGCTCGCAATGCGAAATACCGAGACGCGGCCGTATGGGTGAAAGTGAGGCAGGATGCAAATCAACCTAATGAACCTGGTAGTCGTCATGGCGATGCGAATCCGATGTCTCGAATAAACATGCTTTTATTGAACTCACATATTGTATTTCATTACTTGCTTCCACGGCTGTGTTTGCATACGAGCTCGCGGTAATGCGAAACAATAATAATGATTCAGCTTCGGTTACATTTTACACACCGTTCGCATTTCAATTTGCTCCAAATCTCTTGGTTTTCAACTCCCGCACGCGTGTGCGCGCGGCCTTTGTATTTTTCCTGCAACTCTTCGAGCAAGGAAATTTGAAAGGAACCACAAAGCCGCCAGGCAAAATATAAATACCGAGGCCGGGCATGTAGCTGATATTAAAGCGGCACGGGATGGGCCGCTTTCGGAACGTCCGTTTCAAGAATTGTGCATTCATGACACGGCACGCAGTTTCAGCAACTAGTTAAATCTTATATAATCAGGCACATAAGTAATAAATAGAATTTAGATTTGTATTCAGCACAGAATTTTATCTTCTGATTTAGTTATTAAACTAAAAACAGTGAATTAGATAAATAATTCATTGTTTTATATTTATAAATGCACGAATTACCTCTTAGTAGCTCTCTTGATTAAGAAAAATTGAGAATAAACTGGGAGGTACATCTGTGAAACCTGAAGTCATTATTTAGTACTTAAAATAGAATTTTTAGATAATTTTGTTATTTAACAGGGTCATTTGGATTTTATATAAAATCAATTAAACTCCAGTTTGTGTTTAATTTAAATAAACAAATAAATTAATACTATAATGAGCAATAAGGCTGTATGAAAAAACATTAGTTCGAGATGTACGAAAATACAAAATTTTTAACTTGAAGTAAAAAGAGCTCTTATAATTATCTGGCACCACTATAAAATAAGCTAAACCAAAGCAGAAGTTATTAGTAAAGTTAATTATGTTCATTATTGTAAGCCATTCTAATATTTTTATTGCAAAAATTTGGCCATATTACTGAATTTTGCTCAAAGTAAACCACTTATAATTAAAATTTTTAGTTAAATCCCTTAAAAACGTGCATTTCATTATGATAACACCACCTCACTGTACTTGGATCAAGGCAAAACAAATCACGGTACCATTAAGTACCCAAAGTGCAGCAGAATCACTTCTCATTTACATTTTACACCACAAGCGTTTTAGACTTAATGCATTTGTAGCAATGAAGACAAACTGTAAGCATGTTGGCTATGTTTCCATAACTCGAAGCACAGAAACTGAAGTCATGGAATCAAAATTGCACGCATTTATTTAAGAACCCTTAATTAACCCAAACTGTAAATCGAAGTGCTGTAATTTAAGAAACATAAAAGTAGTTATTGAATCCTACTGGGGCGGTCTCTCTCGCGAAAATGCAAAGAATATTTTGCGGGCAGTAAAGTAAATTAAAAGTTGTTATTCACAATAGCATTATCTGAATGAGTTTTTAAATTTTTTAAAATAAAAATTTTTTGTTATTTTTTAAATTTTAAATAACTGATAGTATTGCATTTAACAAAAACACTTATAATAAATGTCTTGGATTTTTAAAAAAGCAATAATTAACTGAATAATGTCAGCGCGACTTCTACGGTTATCTCTTTGCTGAAATATCCGGTAACTAGTATAGCCGTTATTTTAAAAAAGAAAGACTTATATTTACATTCACTTACTTTCTTTATTTAATTTTTCTTACTGATGGGACTAAAACATATTTTTACACAAATATTCAAAAATGTAACTAACATTCCTTTCTACAGTTAAGAAATCATTTTAGTGGCATCCCAAAATAGTAACACTCGAGAATAATACTACTTTTAAATATTAACTTGTATTAAGCTTTACCGTCCGGTTAAGAAAACCAACAATTGGAAGTTTTTATCTAAATCGATCTATTTTCTTCTTGATCAACTTAAATAGCCAGCTTGAGTTGAATGTATTCATAAACTTTAATGTACAAAAAATTTTTAGAAAAAAAATTAAAATCGTTTAGATCATATATAACAAGTTTAACCCATATAACGTATAGGGACGGTTCAGGTTAAAGACATATACAAGTCGTGGGCGCAATATATTTTGTTATCGTACAGTGAACCTCAAGTGATAAAACAGTAACTGAAATAAACTGTTTTTGTTTTTTATTTTTGTATATTATATATTAAGTGGATACATCTATTTAAAAACCTATCGACAAACAACTCTGCATAACTATTTTTTTCACTAATAATACTAACATGTCAAATAACAACCTGCAACGAATAGCGTTTGACCAATACTAGCAAATATTGAACTGTTAAACAATGACACCACGAATACAAATAATCCAAAATAAGGGTACTCTTCAATGTCTCCAGCATGACCCCTACACAAACAAATCATGTCACAAAATTTGTTAGATACAAATTCTCTAGCTTACCACAAGTTCTAGACAAAACAAACAATCAAGATAACGGTTACAACAAAAGCTCAAAAATACTCAAACCCTTTATAATTGTCGTATAAGGGATTAGTGACTATTAGAAAACGACAAAAAACTTGAATAGTATTGTGAAAAAAGAACAGTGCAACACCAAAGGTATGGCTGACAACATAGTCAAATTTATTATGCATCATCCAAATGTGTACAAAAACTAGCCAAATATTTCCAAAAGAGTAATCTTACTTGCCACCATACCTATCAAATCAAGATTATGAGTCCAGAGTGGCCCTACGCCACATAAATTGTACAACTCCAGTAATTAACAAAACAGCTTATTTAACTATTCGCAACTAAAAAGTTGGCATAAGAAAATTGAACGACTAACATTATATTTTGTTGACTTGAAATATCTAAGCGTGACGGACCACAAAATTTATTAATATACAAGAAATTAAGAACGACCCATGCTACTTATCCATTGTGCAATGCTTACAAACCACAAGGATTGCTCAATCTACCAAACATGCAACCACATAAAAACATATTTGCTTGCTACATGTTCTTCTTTTTTCTTCATGATCCTTATGCCTTTTATAGACCGTCGGAATGCTACATGTTAGAACCGCAAAACTTTCCTACCCTAAACTACTGCAAAACATCGAATACTACCTACAAAAAAAAAGAAAACTCCCAAGATTTGCCCCTTTTAAATTTTTAGAAGAATTCAATGGTATGATCAAACAACTAATGTACCAAAATAACATGATTTTGAACATGGTTGCGCCAATCATAATAAAAGCAGGAAATTTAATGAACTTGTAGCTAATAATAATTATTGATATTTTTGAAGAGGAAGCTCAACTTACTGATCAACGTATTCTATCAAAACCCTAAATTTGTTATATTTGTTCATTGCTAAAAGAACTTCCTCTAACTACCTAGACATTACATCAAATTATGATCTGTTATGCGATCACACACAAGTCATACTTAATGTTAGCCAAACCAATGTTATGTAATAAACGAACAGATTGAAATGCTTTCAAATACTATATGAACCAACACTTCACTACTAATATAAGTCTGAAAACGACTGAAAAACTAGATGGCGAAGTTAATAAATTTATAGCATTAACGAAGCACTTGAAAACAAAGAATATTGCAAATCAACCGTTCAAGATGTTTGGCATGAAGGCTTATTATTCAAAATTAAACATTACTTGGCTCTGCCCTACACCAAAATTCCTCAAATCATACTTAAGTGATCGTGCATTTAGAACAAGAGTAAATCAAGCATTGTCTAAAAAATGTGCCATTAAAGCGGAAGTTCCTCAAGGTAGTGTTATAGGACCATTTTTGTACATGTTATATACATTCGATCTGCCAACACTACAACAGGAACGTTTGCGGTCAAAACCATCTAGATGATGGAGATTAATGGAGTAGATATACCACAATCCAGCATTGTTAAGTATTTAGGCTTTCATCTAGATCGAAAATTAACCTGAAAAGAGCACATAAACAAAAAGCGAAAATAAATTAACTTAAAAATAAAAGATTTTTACTGGTTGTTTGGAAGGAAGCCTCTCATTAGAGAAGAAATTATTATTTTACAAGACTGTCATCAAACCTATTTGGACTTACGGCGCAGAACTTTGGAGATGTGCGACCAAATCTAATACAACTTTAATCCAAAATATTACGAATGATTACAAATGCACCTTGGTACGTTACAAATCAAACCCTTCACGATGACCTAAACGTGCTCTATGTTACAGGCGTTATTAGGGAACGAAGTAATAACCACCTTGAAAAACTGAAAAGTCACAACAACATACTTCTACATCCATTACTGGAAGAACGCAATGACATACGCTTAAAGTGATAGTGGCTAGCTGACCTAAGAAGTGGTTGAAAAGGATGCCTTCGATGGAAGGGGTCTACACCGGAAAATGAAATAAAATATGGAAAACCAAATTCACAAAACTTCGCTAGAGACATTATAAAACTGATAAAGAAAAAACGTAAAGCTGGAATAACCTGGTGACGATCTTACAGTATCAACGGCAAAACAAGAAGCAAAAAATTGCTACTCACTTAAACGAAAAAAGAACAAAACAAAAACATTTTAGCAGTTTATAACGTCTCTTTCCAGCCGCGACTACAATAAATGGAAAATTACGAAGGGATTCAAAAGGCAACAGATACTTACACCTCTATCACGTAAGCTAGATAACACGTAGGTCATGTCGGAACAAGAAAATCTGACCTATTTGCGTAACATCTAGCAGAAGCATTTACATTCAACTCAAGAAATAGATTTAAAAGTACACTCCTTCATTAAAGCTCCACGGCAACTTTCGCCCCCAATCGCATATTTTAAAATGAACGAATTGCATAGACATAAAAAAAATTATTGAACAATAACAAAGCACCAGGTTATGATCTTATAATTGGTCCCATCTTTAAATAACTACCAGAAAAGAGGAAAGACAATAATAAATAGCATTATTGAACCCAAATCTCGGTTTAATTTATTAGCTTCTACTACTAAATCTGGCAAACCGTCAAAAGAAGTGCCAATTAGCAATAATATGTATACTCATAGAAAAACTAGTATTAATCGGTTAAATAGAAATCATCACTAGATGACTAAATTCCTACCACTAGATTTGGATGGGAACATTCTACTATTCAACAGTGCCAGTGTATATTTAACATTGAAAGTAATAAATACTGCACCCCAGTCTTCCCGGGCGTCCAATAAGGCAAAACATGGTATAAAGGGTTGCTGACCGCACAAATATAGTATTAATTTTTAATTTTACCTCTCTAACTACCATTTCCTAAGCCAAATTTCATCGTAGAGTTTTCCCAAGACAACGTTTTGGGTCCAGCCCCATACTTTTTTACTGCTGATATACCAACCGCATTGTATACACAAATAAAAATATTTGCTATCCTTGCGTGCATTGAAGCACATGCATATATTAGAAGAACGTTTGAACAAATAGAATTAAGATGAAAGAAAATAAAACACTACACATAACTTTTACAACTCGAAGAAGAATATGCACTTTTGTTACCATAAACAATATTTCTATACCAAAATCTGAAGAAGTGAAGTACTTGGAATTACACTGGGACTAAACTAAACTAAAGAAACTCAAGGCGTTGGATCTAGAAATCAAAAAGATGTATTGGTTAATAAGTTGGAAATCGTCTCTACCGATAGAGAGCAAACTTTTTATATTCGAAAATTCTCCTGTAGCAGGTAATTTACAAGCACCTAAGGGTAGCTGTTTAAAACCTTTAACTGATTCCGGAGTCAGTTTAAATTCCGATCCAGCCACTCCACTATCCTTCAGCTGCTCAAGATAATGTGACGTATAACCAAAGGCTACAGCAAAAAGCAAACCACAAATGTAGTCTTCTTCATCACAACTACAGCATTCGACAATATGTAGCTTAACAGTTTAGTGTATAAGATGGCTCCACTACAATTTCTACGTTTCTGTAGGTCAAGAAAATCTCAACGACGCTCTCCATTACGCTAGTCCAGGACGCATACGATACAGTAGTATTGCCTAGCTCGCTAAGAATTTTATTAATTCTAAACTATGAAATTGATGAAGGAGCCCGTCATAACCGCTGGAATATCTCCAAGAGGCAGCCATCCATTAATGCTAAGGTAAATCATGAGCACTGAGGTTAGGGACTAGACTCATATATTTTATTTATATGTACAGTCATGGAGTCTGTTGTAGCTACTCTAATAGAAATATTATTTAGAGCTTCCAATCCAGCACAGTGAGAATTTTTACGTATGCTTCATGATACGCGACGAACCTCTTCCTACACAGAGAGACTCTAACACTCCATACCGGTGTGATTTAAATAAGAAACGAGCAAGAACCAGCCACTATGATAGATTTTAAACCACCTAAGTGATATCGTAGAAACACTAACGCTACAAACAGACTTTCAAATATTAAAGTAAAAACCGCATTGAGACCTAAAATTAACATGGATCCGCCAGAGTTAATTCATCATCTTCAACCAGTAGGTGGAGGTAATGGCAAGGTAGTACTACGGGATGCCGTCCTCTTTAAATTAACTAATTTTATCAAGAAATTAGATAATATGGTCCCTTGTAATTTAAATTTCTAATGCACTATAATCAAATTAAATAAAATCTGACAAAGATTCCACTAAGGCAGAATCTCATTTAACAAAAAGTGAAAAAACAGTTATGCGTAAGGGAGATGAGGTTTCGTTCAGATGAGTTAAGATAAGAAGTTCTACGTAAAATGTTTTTTTCACTATATTTCACAAATGAAGGTTAAATAACATGCCCAATTGTTATCAATTTTTTTTTAAATAGAATGGCTTGGGGGCTTAAATTTCTCAAAAAATAGAAGATTCAAGACTTTAACAACTTGTTATCAAACATAAAGAGTTTCATTTTATTTATGTAAAGGACAACTAATGAGATGCTTCAAGTAACAACTTGCTAAATTAATCTTATTAACTTGACTTTTCTGACTTTTTTGTGGCTGTATATTCTTTTTAAAATTCCGTAATACATCTATAAAATTACATTGTTTTAAACGTAAGAAACAGATAATTCTAGAATGTTTCCTAAACAACAAGTCCTAACACTTTTCCTAACCATTTGCATGCGAAGATATCCAGTTGTAGAGATAAATAAATGCAGAAATAAACTTTTATCTATATGATCTCAAAGAGTGGACAGGTTGCAGCTCTTTTGTTAATCATAAAACAACTTTTTGGTAAAGTTTTATTAACTAATAAAGAAGTGGAATGATCTCGTTAAAAATGTGTCAAATGTAAATTGGCCTTCGAGATCATCTAACTCAATTTATTGAGCATTTTACACTAAGGCGAAATATGTGAAATATTGCGTTGTCCGGAAAGTTTAGGCAAATTTTCACTAGAAGGCATTGGGAAACGTCTGACTTTTGTACAGGTTTTTAAAGTGACATTTCAAAGCATTTTTAAAGAAAAGTTCTTTTCAACAAATCGATTTTTGTCGTTCTTACACCTTTCCGAAGATGGAAGTAAACAAAGTGCATTTTAGACACTTAATAGTTTTTTATTATCGGAATGCAAAAATGCCACAAAAACAACAAAACAGATTTGTGCTGTTTACGGAGAAAGTCCTTTAGCAAAGAGTGTTCTAAAATGGTTTTCTACGTTTGAGGCTGCTGATTTCGAGCTTAAAGCCCCCCCACTAAAGACGATAAGCAAATCAGGACACTGATCAAGAATAACCCACAATACACGACTTAAGGTTCAGTAGAAATATGGGAAATTTTGGAAATCACCCTCCTAAAGCATTTAGTGAAGCTCCGTTACGTAAATCGCTAAAAGATTTGGATTTCACACAATTTTACCCAGAAACGTTTAATAAATTGC
This sequence comes from Sinelater perroti, assembly GCA_036346155.1. Taxonomy (NCBI): domain Eukaryota; kingdom Metazoa; phylum Arthropoda; class Insecta; order Coleoptera; family Elateridae; genus Sinelater; species Sinelater perroti. Next base: position 10,796,515 of record JARFIY010000024.1, read on the forward strand.
ATTTCTGTCTGCTACGAGATGTACAAAGGCAACGAAAACCCACCATTTTTTAAGCAATCAATGAGGGGCGTTGAGAAATGGATCACTTACAACAATGTTCAGCGAAAAGTTTCTATAGTAAGGAAAATTAATCACAATTAGCTACCCCCAAAATGAGTTTTCATTTGAAGAAAATTATGCTTCGTATCTGGTGGTTTTGATGAGGAATCCTATGTTATGACCTCCTACCATACGACCGGTTGATAAACTCGGTATTGTTCGCAGCTGGATGAATTTAAAATAGCCATTCAGAAAAAATTAGGATAACGACAGACTTTATGTTTCTTTGACTTTTTTATAGTCTTTATAAGCCTTCCCCATTTGTTTCCATGTCTCTGTTCTGTGCCTCTCTCATCGCCTGTGCAGCGCTTAGGTGGTCGTCCTCTGGATCTTTTTTCTTGGTATGGTCTCATTGTAGTACTATTTCTGTCCATCTTTTATCCTGGCATCTGGCCACATGACCTGCAAAGTTTCACTTGAGTTTCGCTGTTGTTTCACCCACATCCTTTATTTTGGTTATACCTCTTATGTGTGCGTTCCTCTTCCGTTGTATTAAAGAAATGCCAATCATCCGCCTTTCCATAGCTCTCTGCGTTGTTTGGAGCATAATCATTGATTTGTTGATAATTGTCAGGACTGGGCATTACACACTGTTCGAAGAGACGAGTTCGGACATAGATTTGGATATTCTTGTTCGTTAGGGTACTGCTGCCCATGCTAACCTTTTTCGGTGGTTCATTTGCAATGCTCGATTTTTTCTCCTCGGTGATATTGTCTGACCTAGGTGAACATAGTTTGATATATTTCTGTTCTTTGATTTCTGATAATGATATTTCGATATTCATTTAGAGTCCGGTTATGGATGCTTGTTCTTCTAATTCTGTTATTTTTTATTTTCTGCTATTAAGGCAACATCATCTGCGCAACGCAGATGATTTAGTCCTTTACCATTTATTAGTATGTCTTTATCTTGCCAATCTAGTTGTTTGAATATGTCTTCTAGGGCTAAAGTAAATAGCTCTGGTAACAAAGTGCCACTTTGTCTTATGCCTTTTCCTATTTTAATAGGTTTTGTGTTACTGTTGATTTGTATAATGTAATTGGCGTATATATATATATATATATATATATATATATATATATATATATATATATATATATATATATATCAATGATTTGAGTATACTGGCTATCTATTCTCGAATTTGCGAGTGATTTCATTATTGCCCAGTGTTCCAGAGTATCAAATGCCTTCTGAAAATCGAAAAATGTTATATAGATGTTTCTTTGACTACCCGAGAAAAATTGTTGAAGCTTGACTGGGATGTGTTGTCCCAGCCGACATATTTACTAAACATTGCATCTTTATGTTTTTATTTATTTAGGTGTTTGTAAAATTCTTTTAACGTCAAGTAGCCATAAAAAGTACGTTGAGAAGCTTTCACCCAAAGACCAGAGAAGTTCCGAATGAATGGTACCTTCAAGTGGCATGAAAGATAAAGGAGGGTTGTTGAACAAAATGGTGAACACATATTTGTATGCATAAACATTAATACATAAAATATTTTCTCCAGGCAACTCAATAAAATCATAGACACTTCTAAACAAATTGAAGGAGATATCACAATGTGTAAGTCATATAAAGACAAATTATTTATCTTGAAACGTGAAACACCCGATGCAGCAAATTTTAAAATAGCGTGGAAATTTAAAAAAGGAGTTAATTTATATTCTTATATCACCTGACCGACGAAATTCTTGTCACGATGCCAAAAAAGTGTATTGACGGTGTACCGTAACGGTTGTTTCTGGAATATAAACATTTAGCTTCCTATACATGCCGAAAACCGCGGCCGGTCAGGCAATAACACGCCCCATGAATACACAACGAGACCATCGCCCGGGCCAAACCAATTTCCGATCTCCAACACAATTTCGTGAAGCGGCGAGCCCGCGCGGTAATTAACGTCCAGCTGACATGAAGCCAGCGCCGGGCCGTTCCGCGCCGGGCGCACAAGCCCGGCGACGCCGCGCAATTAAAACGAAAATTAACGGAAGGGTGTCGGCGGCGAAGGCGCGCGCCCGAGGGTTGCGGCCGAACAGATGCGCGGCCGCGCGGCCTGGAACAAAGCCGCGGGCTTTTTTGCTCCGGCGGGACTGCCGAGGGGCGCCCGCGCCAGAGGTCGGCGTCTTCAGGACGTCCGGTTCAAACCGCTCGCGCTTCCCGTCTGTCGGCGCGGGGCACGCAGGCCGATAACGATCGCGATGAATTCGGACAGGTCGCTTTATTGCCGAGCCTTCATCGCGCACGCACGCCGCTTAATTACCGTCTTCCGAACTTTGCCGCGGTGCTGCATGCGAGCTTTCGTTCGAGCGCGAGGAAAGTTTCAAGTACCGAAACCAAGCCCTTTTGATACCCTTTGTTCGGGGTTGTCTGCACTATTACCTACTGTCTCATTCCTTCTTATACAGAAATTACATAGTGGATTAAAACAGTTCTAGGTTACTACGTACAAAAGTAGAGTTCAAAGACTTAACGTTGATGAAACACCTTTTCAACAAAGAAAACGTTCAACTGAACATTCATTTGCTACTTCAAAAATTATCAAGACGAATAACTTTCACGCACTTAACCAAAAAAATATTTTAACAATTAAACTTTCCAACATACTTTAATTATACATTGAAACTTTTTCAATCTTTTTAACAATCATTCTCCGTTGGCGTCTATTCTGTGTCGTGCTACACTGTTACGCCGATACTTCTCATATCTGACGTCACCGCATCTAACCATTTTTCCCTGGTCTTTCTCTTTTTTTCCTTCTTCTTTCTCTACTATCTTGCTATGTCTGCGCTCTGGTATTCTGCTAACATGCCCTAACCATCTTAACCCTTCCACTTTAACGTACTGAACTATGCTACGGTATCCGTATAATTCTTTCTTTTCTTGACTTGTTTTTCGTCTCCATATACCATCTTCGATTATTGTTCCTCCTAATCTTCCTTACTTTCTCATTCTTTTAATTTCATTTTATTCTTCTCTGTTAAAACCAATTCCTCGCATCCGTACATTACCGCTGGTCGTACTACTGCCCTGTATAATGTCATTTTCGCTGCTCTAGAGACTTCTTTTGACCGTAGCATTCTATTTAGTAAACCCATTGCTTTGCTTTCCTTATTCTTTTTTTCTAATTTTTTGTCTTTTTTTTATTATCGCTATTAACTGTTATCCCTAAAATGATTCACTCTTTCATCATTATAAATTGCTGAGTCCGTCTTAAAGCTGATATATAATCCCTCGTTTGTTGTTTCTTGCTTCATGGTTAGGTGTTTTTTTATCTTTATTTATTTTTAATCCTTAAATTCTTGCAAGCTATTTCTTTTTGCAGGGGCATTTTCTCGTTTTTTCTTCGATCTGTCGCATAGGCAATTAATTATTGTTTTTATTTATATAATATTCTTTGTATTTTGCTATTTCTAAAAACTGCTTCTAGAAATAAATTAAATAATAGTGTGGATAATGGATCCCCTTGTTACACTCTGGTCGCTACTCTAAAACTGTTTGATATTCTTTCTTAGGTTGCTATTTTGTTCAGCGTGTCTATCGGGGTCATCTTTGTTAAACTGATCTGCTTTCTTGCAATCTTTAAATTTTTTATCACGTAATAGAGTTTGCTTCTTTCTATTGAGTCATAAGTCTTCACAAAATTAATAAACAAAATATGTAAACCTAAGTTTCCAGCGTAAAAATCTGGTTGATCTTCCCTCTACAAGCCCTCCCTGATATTCTCCCACTAGGTTGTCATAATAGCGGCTTAATCTCTTTCTAATGATTTTTGACAGTACTTTATAAGCAACGTTAAGCAGTTAAATCACTTAATTCTCCTTTTTTGGAATTGGATATATAAGGGAGTTCTTCATTGCGGAAGCATTCGTGCTAATTCTCTTTCTCAATTTCTCCTAGATAATTCAGTACTTCTGCGGGAATGCCGTTTTCTCCTACACTTCCATTATTCCTTAGTTTTCCGCATTAATGTTTTATTTCTTGATCTGTTTGTTCTTCCATTTTGTTAGTTATTATCTGGTTTTTCTACTTCTTCATTTTGTTCTTCGTAACTTCCCATATTTAAGAGTTTGTCAAAATACTCCACCCATCTGTTTAATTTTGCTTTCACATCTTCTATTAACTCTCCTCTTTGTTCTTTAAGTATGGCACTACATTTTGTGTCTCTCGTTTCTCAGTACCACGGTAACAGATTTTTTATTTTTAAAATTTTTTTCCATTATTTTCAGATCCTTATTTATATGGTGCCTTTTTTTGTCTGTTACAATAGTGAAAAATAAATAAAGATTGATAATTAGGCTTATTTAATTTAACATTAAAATTAACAAATGTGTGCTCACGTAGTTGCGGTGTGTAATAAAAATATTTTTAGGTTAAGTTTTGCACATGAAGAAAGTAAAAAAGATCTTTAAAAGAAGAAGCTGTTTTAAATTGAACAATCTAAAATATAAATCTGAACTAAAGCAAATCTTAGAATAGTCAACGCATTCGTCTTGTTATAGATAACAATATTAGACAAATAAATTGCAGTATTAAATGTTGTTAGCATTTAAAGAGCATATTAAATATCTCGCAGATTTACAAATGAATCAAGAATACTTCAATTTTATTTTTCAAGAAGAAAAAGCTGCAAGTTTGTTTTACCAGATTATTTTTACATTTATCAGTAACAATTGTATTTCAATTATAAACAATGTTATATTACCATATAAACTGTCACTTTTTTATATTCTAGTTTAACTTGTTTTTAATTGTAATAAATGATAAGTTAAACGATTAGGCCAACCTTAACACTTTTTTCTGATAATAATGTTATATTAGGAATAGCACTTCAATAAACATTGGATGTATAGCGGTCTAGCGTAAATATAAGGTAAATATAAAATCAAAAATAAACCGAATTATTTTTATTTTAAAGTCAAAAAACATTTAATGGATGCAGAAGCTCACTTACGGAAATAAATAAATTTTAAGATATTTGAAAAATTATTCAGAAACTTTCTAGGTAAATAATTTTAGAAAATATGTATAATCGAGTAAGTGATTGCTTCCTTATTATCTCAAATTTAAAAATGAGCAAAACCATTTTTTATGTTGTATAACTAAAATATATAATAACAACATAAACCTAATACTTACAGTTTGTTGCAACTAGTAATTACATGTAGTACTTCTTAAAAGCTTGTGCTTGTATTTTAAGGTCTAAATCATACAATTAACTTTTTAAAACCAATATACTTGGTATTTGGAAGCAATAAACAAATTAGTAATACTTTATACAGTTGTTATAGTAAATAACTAATATATTATTGAATAAAGTTGTTCTTCAACTTCATTTAATCAAAAAGGGGAGTTGAAAGCCCACCCCTAGTCTAAGGAAAATATTGTTGCATAAATATGATCTACAAAAACTAAAAAAAAATAAAAGGTTGCCATAGAAAAAGTGTAATTATGAATTAAACTAAGAAATACTTATAATTTTGTTAAATAAAGCTAAATAAAATTATAGTTAAGTACCGATATTGGCATTATAAATAATTTTCAGTCAAAATCCAACTGTTCAAACAACATTACTTTGCAGTTAAAGTTCTCAGACTATTGAAACAATTTTGACACAAATATTAGCACATTTCTAATTTATATTTTATTTTTCAATAAAAAAACGACGCAATACACTTTTATAAACACACGCGGAAATGAATAATAGTTAAAAAATGCAATCATCTGCAATATTCTTTTTACCAACAAGCAAAATGTATGTCAAAATATTTAGGGATGGACCCCGACCAAAGTCTCACCTAGATAACTCACATTAAAATTAAAAGATGATCTCAAAGTCAAACAAATGAGTTGGTTAATTGGAAGACGATCTCAGTTGTCTCTAGAAAATAAAATTCTCCTTTATAGTCATTTTAAAGCCAATTTGGACATTCGAAATTCAACTATGGGGTTGCACAAAACAATCGAACACTAAAATCCTGCAGCACAAAATTAGCAGATTAGTATCTACTTACCTCTTGTGAGAAACGAAAACAATGTCGTAAATCAACTAACCTAAGAACCAGCAAGCCAAGAATATTAATGCGCCAGTGCCCACATGATCTCATTCCCAGGTCCAACCAGGTTTAAGCCTTCTAACTGGAAGTCACATCATTGGATGGATCTCTCAGAAGTCAGTACCTTATTGATCTAATTTGATTAATACTTATTTATGTTAATATAGAGTAGATTGTAAATATGCTCTAATGTTAAGTAATAATGAAAAAATTAGATCTTAACTTAGTAGATATTATTAGTAATTATAATTTAGGGTTGAATAAATTAAGAATAAAGGTAAACAAATCAATAATGCAAAGATGAATATCAACGCGGTATACAATAAAGCTACAAAGCAATTGTTTAGGAGCAGATTGACAAAAATTATAAATAATAAAAATATCAGAAGGCAGTAACAGCTGCTGAGCCGTCAAGTGCAGATAAAATAAATCGAAGCAAAATGAGGTAAAATTTAAAAACCCTGGTTTTATATTTAAGTCGAAAAATTAGCACTTACAAAGCACAGATCACAAAAACTCCAGAATCGCACGACGAGTACAAAATAAATAGAAACAAACCTAATTCTGTAATAAGAGGGACAAAAGAGGCCACTGACAGGTTTTTCCAAAGGCCTGGAACATGATTTCTGTGGTATACAGAAACATATGTGGGGAATAATAAGAAATCAACAAATATAAATTGAAAACATAATAGAAACCGCCGAAATTTATAAAGAAGAATATATTCAATATTTTAATGGATAATTTACTAGTGACATTTTTTACATTAAATAACACAAAGAAAGTAGAAAAACAGACATAAGATTAAAAAACATAAATTCTGCAGGTAAAAACGAAATATATGAGTTGGGCTAAGCACTAACCGAACTAGTGACAAAATTATTACAGACAATATTCAAAAAAAAAAAACGCTTGATGATTGACAGATATTAATAGCAAAATTTAAGAATTGGGTAAAAAAAACGTTAAAATTAACAGCAAATATGATAACTAATCGGTTAAATAATTTTATTACCCTAGCTGACAAACGATAAGGGTTCGAAAAGACAGATCTTGCACAAATGCAATACTTAAAATAGAAATAATAGAAGAAATAGCATTATAGCACCAGCTTTATAGTTCTCCAAAAGGCACTCAGCTAAATTACATAATTAACCTACTACATGAAAGACAAGGACCTTGTAGTAAGAATTCAAATATTGTGTTGGAAATTATATACATGAACAACTAAATGATAATAAAAACAAATTAAACTACCCGATTGGGGTTGAAAAAAGCGTACGACAAGGTGACTCGTTAAGTTTATTACTATTCAACATTATAATAAATAAAATAGTCAAAGAGTTAGAAAATGCCCAGATGAAAATAATGATGCTTCAGAAACTGAAAATACTTAGTTATGGAAATAACAAATTAACAACCACTTTGTATTAATACCCCCCCCTTCCCCTCTGCGATTAAAATTAAATAGTTTTATTTGTAATAGGTTGCTGCAAAAATTTGCATTTATAGATCAATGTACCAATCAAGCTCAAACGATATACATAATTAATAATCTAAATATTTTATTCGATCACTTTCTATTACTTTTCAGTTAAATGATAATTGATGACGGCTTAACGGTCAACTTTTTTTGGACGTTTAGATCTTAAACTGTCAATCGGTTGGTTTTGAACACCTTATCTTGCCACTGTGTACTTCACAAATCTTTCTGGCAGTCTCAGAATTATTCAGCCCGAGTTTTATGAAAAATTGAGCAGCAAGCGAATTTGTTTATCTTCTAGCTTCCTCTAAAGCAAATTATATAAGTGTTATATGTCAAAATGTTTGCAAGATTGCGAACTATCAAATGATGCTAAGAATCTAAAAAAGTAGCTCCCAAAAATATTAAGTTAGAACCCATACTAACAAACTTTTGCAACAATTTATTATATATCGAAACCAACTTATTGGAGTCTGGTACTAATGCTATGTAAATTACATGTACTTTTAACTCTGATCTTTAATACGTGATAACTAATTATTATTAAACTAAATAAAGAACTAAAAAGTTAGTTTTTGCATGTTTTACAGATCACGTAATAGTCTAACTTAATTTTTTTTGCCAAATTGTATTTGCAAATACATAGGTGGAGAATACATTTCGCCTGAAGTGTCGTATTAAACGGCGTTGCTTCCACGACGTTGTAAGGCTCCAACTAGTCCTTTAAATTTGCAGATGCCTATCTTAAAAAAAAGATTTGACTTTTAGCGCACTTTTAAAAACCACAATTTCGGGAGACCTAGTTCTAAAATATAGAATGAGGCAAATGTGCTCTTATTATTATTTTATTTACATTATAGGTTCTATTATGATTTGAAATTTTAAATTATAATAATGTAGTATAATTTGAAAATATACATTCACATCTTCAAATGAACTTTTATCAAATTAACAAAATTGAAAACATCATGTTTATAGAAATAGCAGCAAAAAAGTACTGTTCGAAAACTAGATATTAATTATTAATCTAGAGGCAGCAAAGTTAAAAATAATAACAGTTAACTTTAAATATTTCTTTACACAAAAAATACTTGCGATCGATTGTTAATCGATAATTATTTCAATTACCTAATACCTTTGGTTTGGTCTAATTTATCCTAATTATGCAAAATTTGTAAACTATTAACATTAAGCTGCCGTAATTCTATATAGAATGGATCACAAAGATTATGCACACTAATAATATGTGGGCAAGTAAATGCGCTCGCAATTCCATTAAAACCTTTTTCAGCTGTAAATAAGAAATGCCCTTCATTTACATTTGGAATAATAAACATTTTGTAATTTATTGTAAAACTGCACTGTTGTTTAATTAAGAAAATATTATAAAACTAATTTGACCCAAACACAAGGAAAACCAGGAATTATCTCAGTTTAAAACAATAAAATTAGAATTTTACATCATATACGTTAAATAATTTCTTCAAAAATGTTTTTCGTCCTTAGGAGACTATAAATTTTTAGCAAAATTATTTAATCTACAAAATAGTTTAGAACTGCGATAATGGAAACTTATCGGGCGTTGGTAAATTAAAGAGCACTAAACAATCATCAGTGAACTTTAAGAATTTTGAAAAGGCGAGTTTTATTAACAAATATAATTAGCTAATAGTCTATATAAAGTTTTATGAGCTATAACGTGCCAAGTTATCCGTTTGGTAACATTGGCTAATGTACAATTAAAAAATCAAAAATAATCTTTCGTAAGAGCGCTTAATAGGATTTACAGTTTGTAAGCTGATTTAAAATTGCCTGGACTTTCGGCGCAAAGCTTTAAACTTATTCAAGACCTATAATATAAATGCAATATTTTTAGAATACAAAAACGATGAAATATTAACCAAAATTTTTTAAATTTGAATTTTTGTTGCCTTTTATTTTCACATATTACGCCTACTTGTTAACTAATAGGTCTTTTATTATTATTTTAGTGGCATTAAACGTATTTATAGCAATTTACATTTTCTTGGGAAGGTATAATATAAGTGGTAAAAAAATTTACCCCATAGTCATAAGTTATTCTGAGTAAACTGTGTTTCTTAATTTCGTAAAATGTTACTTTGCCAAGTATTAATATTTTTGTCATTCCAGTTATCTTTTATGCCTCCTCAAAATTGTGTATGTAACATAATAACTTACTAAGTTTATTATATTAATATAGATATACCTAATATGAGTAATAAAATTATATTTGATTTTGTAAAACCTCTAAATATTAACAAAAAAAATTGTAGAAATTTCCCTTTTCTATGATTTCGGAAACTTTCATGCGCTATTGCAGAAGATATTTTTTATGCTTGCATACATATTGTAATTTATTATCAATTGCAGCATTAATGCAATAAATAAATTGATTGTCAATTTTATGATTGTTGCCTTTCATAGATTCATTAACCATCTATTTTCTATAAACAGCTAAATTGATCAGTAATGCACTTAAATAGCAAATATGCACACGCTATTTTAAAATAAATTACAAATTACAAACTACAATAATAAACATGTTAAATAACGTTACAACAACGCATAATGCGCATAGAAAATAAAATAAAATTAATATAAATCGTAAATTAATTGTTAAGTCAAAACATCAACTGTCACTTAATTACAATTTTAATATTAATTTTGAAATTAAGGTTATCCAATTAAATGAAACATTTTTGCTCTATCCAATTTCACTTCAAATTTACGAGATAGAGCTTGAGCAAGTTTACGTTTAAAAGCAGTTAAAGCCTACTCGCGCCAATTAAGCCCGCCATGCAGTCAAATACTATTTTGCGGCAACCTGAAAGCCTGGCGCTAATTAGCCCCCGGCAGACTCTAATCACAGCCAATTAACTCCGGATTAGCGGCGGAAACGGACACAGCACGCAACACAATCACCGCGGACGAGCGGCGCGCCGCATTTGCATTGCGCCCAGATTTGGCCACAACTGCACCGGCCCTGTCAACCCTTTGCGCCCGGCGGCCGCCGCACGCGGCAGGGTGCAGCATGGCCGCCGCCGGCCCGCCCTGTGCATTGTTTTAGGCCCCGCGCGCCCGGTGCAACAATATCCAGGGCCGTCCTGGTGTCCATTGTCGGCCGAGTGCCCAATAATAGGGCGAGGGGTGGCGCGCCGGACGCACATAATCATGTGTGCGTCTCCATGGGAACCGCACCCCTAGCACGTGGGGTGCGCCGCACGTGGCCTCCGGGGGCCCCGCCAGAGGCGCTAGCGATCGGCGGGACGCCGATATATTGACAAATGTATCGATGTTGCCGGGGAATTGCCCATACCAGTCACGCACGATGTCAGAAAAATGTGTATCGCGCGTCTATCGGGGTATCGATTCGGAATGCTGCTATGAATAGGTAATTAAGCAAATCACGTGTTAACCTGTGCTTAGAGCCGCGAGAGAATGGAGCCCTTTGAGCCCCTTGCCGCTGATTTGGTCGTCATTAGAACATATTGCTGCGAAATTGCGTGGTAACATCTGGAAGCGAGGATAATGCACTAAAATTACATATCGATCTTGTTGTACCCAGTTCTGTGATATTTCCTAACATAATACAAAGCCAAACATTTCGATAAAGCAGAACATGGGCAGTTTTCGAACTTTCATATCACTAATAATGAACTAATTTTAAGTATACTCTTTGAAATTATTTAATTAATTTAAAAACGTAAAGATGAATTAATTTATAAGCAAGTGAATTTTTTTGGACTATACATTTTCTGTCAATTTGTTTTTTAATTGGAAAAAACAGAATTTAACCCAAGATACTAATATGAATTATGTAAGTCATTCAGCTAGATGATAACACATAAGACCATTGAAAAACTGATCTACATGAGAAGCACTACTCACTCCAAAGTTAAAACAGAGAAATAGAATAATATTAAACAACTTCAATTTAATAAGGAAATGAGATAATGTAGTGTCATTCAGTATTTATTCAGAAATTTTCTTTCACAAACCATTAAAGAAAGAAATAAGAAAATGGTTCTTTAGAAAAAATGTCTAATTTTAGTTATATAAACTATATTATTTGCAAATGTTATTGGGCCATAAACCTATATAAGCATTTCAAATGTTCAAGATATTTGTTGGAAACAAATTACTATGCATTTCACATTGATAATTGTCTCCAGTCTAATGAACATATGCAATTTGAAAATTATGTGAAGATAATGGAATACAATGTTAGGCTCCTACATATAAGCGGAATTTTACTTCTACAAAATATTACTCCGCCTTTGCCGGTTTCAAGCCCGAATGAGAAAGGAGCAGGGCTCCGCAGACCAGTATAGCACACTACCTGCGGAGAAAACTCTGAAAATGCTCATAAAACTAGCAAACGGTATAAAACTTCAGTCAAGAAAAAACATTCCACGAGAGGTAATCTACACCTCACGTAGAGGGAGCAATAGAGAGAGAAACAGGAATAGAGGAAGAAGAAAATAAGGTTTGGAATATAGAACATTAGATCTTGGTTTCACAGAGAATAGAAAATAATCATGGAATTAGAAAGAGCTAAAACAGGCATATGCACTATATCCAAGACAAAAAAGAAAGGGAAGAGCATCGTACAATATCAAAGCTACACACTTATCTACAGTGAATTCAGAAGTCAGAAAGAGAATAGGTATGCTAATTAAGAAGGACTATAATAACGCTATCGTGGACTATAAATTCATATCATCAAGAATACTTACATAATCACTAAAGCTAGACAACAATAAGTTACATATAATAAGTATATATTCACCTAAAAAATGTAAACCTAAGAACGACAAGGAAGAATTTTATAATAGACTTTAAGAAACTCTAGAAGAGATACCTTAAAACGACCCCTTATTTAATATTAGGAGACTTAAATGCTCGTACAAGAAATAAGGTAATTGCAAGAGTAAAGCAAAGATTCAACTAATAATGACAATGGAATAACTTAAGAACAAATAACTTCTTCGATCACAAAATGCAAACACATCATATCAAACAAGCAAATACATATGTCACAAGTACTTGATGTTAGAACATTGAACTCCACAAACATCGGTAATGATCACAAACTGCTATAGGGCAAAATAACAATGAGAATACCAAGGTCCAAATTTAAATAACCTATCTACCAAGAAAAACTTAACATATAACTACTTCAAGACGAAAGTATAAGACAGTTATATAAACAAAGACTGAAAGAGCATATTCCCTCTATAATCTATAAGAATAGCACATAAAATACCCTGGGGTCGGTTCCCTTTGAAAAAAACAAAAGGGGAAGCCAAATTTGATGTAGAATTCGAATCCGTGATCAGAAGTTCAAGAAATCCAGTGCAAGTGGCCTAAAAAATATGCATTAAAAAATTATAAGACTTAACAGATGTTAGAAATGACAGAAACACGGACTGAACAAACCAGCGGACAAAGCGCGCTTTCCCGTAGTGCCCAATTAGCCTAGTTGGTAGCGGGTTTGCTTTGAGATGCGAGGTTTGTGGGTTCAATTTCTTTGGTGGTTGCCGGCTTTTGCAACATTGGCTACTTTAAATGGGGGAGACGGTAGGGCTTGTACTTTTTACAAAGCGCCTCAACGAACCCCACTCAAAAGTTTTACCATCTCGTGCATACAATTATACTTTAATAAGGCGGCAAAGCGGCTTTTATTGTATATCTAGCTTGTTATAATCACAAAATAATCCCAAATAAATTACCAAACCCTCAATGGTCAAAAATAAAAACGAATATAATAAAAGCGTCAAAAGAAGCATTAGGAACAAGGAAAGTAAAAAATAACACAACAATTGAACAACAAAATTGAACACCATGGTTTTGTGACGAAATAACAACGTTATCAAAAAATAAAAGAAATTCATTTCTAAAATACAAGCAATACCAAACTAGCGAGAATTATGAACAATATAAGATAATCAGAAACGATGCAAATATGAAAATTAGAGCAATAAAGGGCGAATACTAGAAAAGGTATGCCGAGAAAATTCACCAATGGAATCAGACAAGGCGACTCACTCAGCTCATCATTATTTAACTTAGTGATAAACGAAATAATAAAACAACACTTGAGGAGTGTCCCCGCGCAAACGGAATGGGAAATCAGGAAATTATGTTAATATGCTATGCAGACGACGCAAATTTTATTGCGGATTATAAAGATAACCTGCAACAGCTATTATTCGAATTTAGTAAAGTATGTGTAACGTTTGGGTTAAAAGTATCGGACAAGACAACCAAGCAAGTGAGCAAGTGAGGTCAATAGAATATTTGGGCATCAAAATCACAAGTAACGGAAAATTGACAAGAGAGGTTGCCCAGAAAGTATTAAAAATGAAGACCAAACACGTACTCGAAGTAGCAGAGATGAGGACACTACAAAAAATTTTGGGCGTAACTAAAGTTAACCACATAAGAAGCGAGGAATAATAACGAAACTGCGAAGTTCAAAAGATCAACAAGTGGGCTAAAAGAAGAAGATTAGAATGGAATAGAAAACCACCGGGTAGACCGAAAAAGAGATGGAAGAATGTACTGAAATAAAACAAGCTTCAAGTTTATAAAGAAATAGAATTTTTTGAATTGTTATCTCTTAAAATATTCTGGTAACTTCAGTCCATTTTTGTCTTGTTGGATGTTATTAGATACTTAAATTAATCCGAGACTCCAAACTACAAGATATATTTACATTTGCTACAAATATTTAAACGAGTCTGTTTAAGTTCTGATTGCAACACTTTTGTAAACACCTGATGTTAACATATTTGATATGTGTCATCATAGAGATTTGCATTCTTTTTTGTACACGACCCCTCTTCAATAATAAATTAAAAAAACTAGAGACAAAACTCAAGATAAATACTATCTTAACTGACCATCCTAAACCTTAAGATTTTTATTGATATCATCATAAATGAAGTAAGGTTTTACAAAAAGTTAAAGCTTCTTAGCTTACTATTGTAATCTAATGAATATATGCGCCTAGAAAACTTGTATGAAGGTAATATTAGAATGTAATATTATACTCCTATATATATTTCTCAAAATTGCGTAAATTCCTAATATATGATCCCTTGTCAAGCGATTTCTTCAAAGCTGTTTTGACATTCCCTCTCAACATATTGGCTCTTTCTATAATTATTGTAATGTCCAAAATACAATCAGTGTAATTACTGCTAATTTATTAATAAATCGCTCTTACTTATTAGGAATTTTCTAAAATCTTAACATAAAATACTAATATTCCAAATCGTAATCTCTCTTCTTTAACATTTTATTATCTGCGATAATAGAAGAAGAAATCAATGACTCACATTTATTAAACAAAGCAAACCGATATGGCCCAGTTATAAATATAAAAACAAAATATCTAATATCTAGTTAAGCTTAGATCGTGGTTTCCAACGTGGGGCACACGCCCGGGGGGGCATTGTTTTTTGAGCGAAGTAATTTGAAAATGAGCAACTAACAATTAATACCAGTTTAGGCTTTATCCACATGAATATGAGTTTACGTTTTAAATGATACAAATTCAATGTTACGGAAAGGAAAGCGCGGGGGGGGGGGGTTAAAAGTAAAAAGTAATATTAAAACCTAGAATAATACCTATAAAATTATCTATTTCTTAAATGAATGTGATGAACGTAAAACATATATGATAATTAAGTTTAGACAACTACCTACCAGTCTTAAATATTATTTACATTTATTAACAAAAATATATGAATAAACTTGTCCCAATTTATTTTTATTTTATTAACTAACATATGCACAATATTTTATGTTTTATTACTGAGCTAGATACGATCCATTCTGCTCTATTACCTTTCTCTATCTCCTTGTAAGCTGCGTTTTTTAAGACGCCTGTGATTTGCTAACAAAATACTGGTTAAATTTCTGCAGTAACTACACGTATTATTGAGAAGAGAATTTCTTAATAAAAAAAAGCAGATAATCTAAAGCGTGAGACAGACCGATAAATTATTAACAATTTTCTTTTAGGGATTGTGATAGCAAATGACGCCCCGCCTAACAATTTTATGCTAATTGCTTCCTTTAATTTGTTTCTCCTTCTAATAGTTTATAAAAAATAACATCTTTCCAATTTCACCAAATAAATATCAAACTTTCTTGGAATAAAGAGCCTTGCTAGCTTATTACTGAATCAAGAGTTTTACGGTTAACATTCTCATAGAGGATCCAAATCTGATGTTTGGTAATTAATTTATCAAAAAATGCTTTTATTAGTTTTTCTGAAGAATTACATCACACGTGGAAACGCGCTTAATTATATTGTTCACCGTCAACTCGTATTTCAGAGTTTTATGAAATGATTCGTTACTTCTGCTCAAGAATTACTTGAAGATTCTTCAAAATGCTTGATGAGGTGATGTGAGGCTGCTATTACCTTCCAGATTAAAATGCTAATTTTAAATTAGGTGCAAACTGTCTGAAATCCTGTAGTACATCTATAAACGGTGCAAATCTTACTTACAGTATCGTTTCTGCTACTCTTTTTAAAAACAATACCTGAACGAAACGTGTTTTACGATCAATAGACGACTCCTAAAAAGGTTGATGTCAATGTCTAAAAAATAAAGTAGCAAGTTTATATAAACGCTGCCAAATAAAGAAACTACTTCTTTATAGAATTATATTATTGCCTTACCAAAGCATTGTTAGTTTTTTCGAGTTTTGCAAATTATATTAAAAAGTATTGTTTAAGTACTTTGTTATTGTCTTGTAAAGCATCGTCATTATTTTATTGTTCTTTTTTTACAATGCCGTCATATGTAAGTGGTTTTGTCACCACATAATAATGTCAAAATGATGGTTCAATTGGATCTTGCAACAGACACTATTTGTTAGAGTTAAAAACATTCTCTTTCTGTGTCAATTATCCGTAACTTTATTATTATTATGATTACGAATTCTACGAACGTCTAGGTTTCAAACTTAAGGATCATAAACAGCGCGATAATAAAAGACTGCTATTCAAAAACACGTTTACAAGCTGATTTTCCCTTCTTACTGTTCTATTTGGTTGTGGTATTTTTAAAGTAATAAGTATGTTTATAAATGCTTTTTAATCAGTGGGGGCTAATTGAATTGGTTAAATTATTTAAGTTATGTTTTATCTCTTACATAACATTTGTCGGTTATGCGAAGTAACAATTATTTTATATTTCCGGAAAATACTTTTCAATGCATTAGCATCCACCTTAACAAAAAAATCTATTTCTACCAATGCATCTATGTACTTTAACAGTAGCTTGATGTTTAGATTTTTGTAATTGCTTGGAATTTCTGCTATTTCCTACTTTTCTGTGCCTAACTTTTAATTTTATTGGACTTATTGACATTTAAGATTGTACAATAACATTACTTTTTCTATTTTTTGTTAAGTATCTTTCTTGATTCTTGTTTTCTTGTTAATATTTACATAACAAAAATTTAAAAACGTCTATTTGATGAAAATAAGAACCCAAAAGCCTATGTATTTGTAGCTCTTCCATCGCCATTTATCTAAATTTAAATAAATTAAAAGCAGCAAACATGAACGTATATTCAGTCAAAGAAGAATTTACAAAAAAAGCTAAATATTCCAGAAATGTAGCATAGAATAAACAAAAATCAATTTTATGAATTTGATGCAAGTATGGAGAAACGCTTCATTTTCTTGGAAATATAAATTCTTTTAGTGATATTCATAAATTCGGGTTTGCATTTTTTTAAAACCTGCTCAACAGGAGCTTAAGTCTACTGTATCAGTACGATACGTTATTTTGTAACAAATAATACATTTATTTTATGTTTTAACAAAATCAAGAATATTGTCTTCTAATGTGCAACAAAAGCAAACTGATAGCTTGTTACCACCTATTAACAAGGTTCAAAAACGATAAACCTGGACCTCTCAGAACTATTAACCGATAATAAGTTCTATCTTGCACCAAATTTATAAAATAAGTTATTTGATACAATATCTTCCAAAAACAACGAATTAAGCGTAGTACACAAAACGCAGTCAGATATAAATGCACCAAGTGTTAAAATACCCCCACATATTTTTATAACACTGTTTCAATAAAACATCTTTACAACAACACATTTACGTTACGCATTAATTCAACCAACGAGGCAGACTTCTGAATGCCGACTAAATTCAATATCATACTTGCCAAAACCAAAATAATAAATCGTCATTCACAATAATACTCCACTTTTTTTGATAGATGAAGAAATAATAACAGAATTAGCTAAACATGTACAAGTACTGAAAGTAACATGTTTGTATAGTAAAGATGAAAAACCTATATTAATATAAGCAGATGAACTTACCAAAAATAAGCAAGCCAAATGGATATATTCATTAAAGTATTGTATCACTCTATAGTTACTATTAAAATCAAAAGAAAATCAAAGAACATACCACAGTGTCATATATACCAACAATTATTGTAGCTTAAAACCAGTATAAATTAATTGCACATGTGACCATCTTACACACAAAAGGAAAGCCAGTGATCCAACAAAGTGCGCTAACTTCAAAAATTGTGGTTGTACTAATCACATTTGAGCTACTAACACAGCGGCAAGAATCCAGCCTAGAAATTCATACATCGCTAGCACGCAGAGATTTACAAAGCAACTCAAAAGCGAGATAAACCTGAGCAACAACGCAACTACCTCACCCAACGCGTCAGCAATAACTAGTAATCTCATTCAGATTCTTGTTGAACTAATTTTTCATTATCAATATTTTCTACTTATGCTTTTCAATAGACCAAAAAAACTTAACCATCCTCAACTAAAATTTAAATTACCAATTCTTTATTAATTGTCTTTTTAATAAATCCATAAAATTTTAAATTTCCAGTTATTACGTAGACCGAAACACTAGAGTAGTTGCAGGTGGTGTGACGACTTTTATCAAAATAAAATATGAACAACCTTCAATGATCTCTAATCTAAAAATTTAATTAGCATCAACAAAGGTTAAGCTTATTTGGTGATTAGTGCCTAAAGGTAAACAAACACAAAACTATTTGGAGAAGATATTAAAAACATCTTTGATATGACTGAATAAATGCCAGTCATAGGTGATATGAATTTTAAAAGTACTCTATGAAGATGCAGAGTTGCACATTCAGAGGGCACTAACTAAAATATTTTACCATAGCTATTCGAAGACTACACACATTATCTATACTAAAAGATCACCAGCCCGATATACTCAACACTGTCCTAAAGAAAAACTTTTACAAACCTGTGTTCTAAAGCGTAATAACCAAACTGTGCTAACACTGGTTTGTCAACAAAGTATTTCAAGGCCAATCTACAAAAAATAAACAAAAACTGCTTTTAAAACTTACTGAATACTAAACTATTTTTCCCAATGAGACTACAAACGTTTGAAGACATCGATACAGTCATAACATCACTTTAGCAATAGAAATGTAAAATTAGTCTGCATATCTCTATAAATAAACTACTCGATCGACTACATTTATCCTCCCAGATACACCACTGACTAACTTAAAACGAAAATCTAAATTTTTAACATTTACACGTCTGGCTTGTCAAAACTTAATGCAATAAGAACAATTTAGCATACAACTAACAAACTTTTATTATGATTTAGACAAGGGACTATCATAATAAACAACAAAGACTCAAAAATAAAAGAGAAAAAATATTTCAGAAGTGTGAGAAAAAAGTACAAAGATATGATAGTGTGTAAGAAATTTTTAAAATAAAGACTAAAAGCAAATATAAAAGGGTATTACAGAATTTTATCCAAGAATAAATTGATAAAGTCGTATACCAAGATATACAGTTATCACTGGAGACTAAAGCATAATCTTTGTGAATCATAAAGAACTACGATGGTTGAGCACTGATAGTTGTACATGATTTACCAAAAAGCAGGAATTTGACTACGTAGACTAGAAAACGATCTTTTAAAAGAACCTTAAGGAATATCAATGACACTAAATTAAAACATCAATCGTTAACGTCAAAAATTAGAAGTTATATGTAATAAATGACATCAATTCCCCTAATGCTCAACTAAAAGACTGTCAGCCAACATTGCTAATCCATTCCTAGAGAATAATAACGGCAATAAATACTTCGTCGTTGCAATAAACTACATTAATAAGTCTACTGACACGTACACGACATCGAATCAATACACAATCGCTGAAGCAGGTTATTGAATCACCTTGGCATACTTTTCTAGATACACTCAGGTCTAGAGCGCAATTATAAATCGACCCATATTGATTACAAGGAATTAACAAGACCAGCACAATCGAAACCAACAGTAAACCCTCGAATAGACAAAGAATGAGATTGATTATCAAACAAAGTACCTAACAACCAGTTGAGCTTTGAGAATTTAACAAATGTATCGATCGCACGAAAGCTCGATTTAGTATGACGGCAAAACTTGTTCGATGTGCCGGGCGGTATATCTGTGATTTTCTACGTAGCTACTTAGAGATCATGAGGGAAAACTCGTCTTACGAAAAGCATGGCGTAGGCTATCCAGATAATCAAAAACAAACGATACCATCAGATAGATCTTTAACCATAGCATATCCACACGGGGGAACGGTTTACTGTACGTAAATTCGAGGAAACAGGTCAGCTTCTCCACGAATTTATGTAGGTGCCAAGGACATTCCCATTTTTGAGATTGAAGGAATTTAGGGAGGGACTGTATGATCAGCTTTGGTCACCAAAGCAATCATAATCCGAATCTTAAATTTAGGTAATCTTAAAATGGTCGCGCTTGAAAGTTGTGAGTGAAATAAAAAATCGTTGCGTTAAAAAAATAAATACTAATAGAAGTAAATGTTCAGTACGAGATATTTATGCATATTTTTAAAATTTACTATGGAAGTGTTAAGAAAACACATCTAGAAACTCAGAAATAAGATGTAAATCATATTTTATTATCTAATTTTTGCGGTTTATCTCCCACTACTGAGCATTATAAATCATAATTCTTGAAAGCACATTTTTTCTTACTTGTACATTATAACTTTTCAACAAAGGATTTTTTACAGGGATTCATCTACCCCTTCAGTTACACACCGATGATATCCTCTTATGGTAAGTATCAAAAACTTTGTTTATAGTTATAATACCCCTATTTTATCTTATACACAATTTTTGTCAAACTGTTTTTAAATCTTATAGATAGTATTACTAAATTTGTATATTTTGTTGTTATTTTTAATTGTCTAAGCACAATGAAAACTACATCAAGGCCGAATATTAAAAAGCTTTTCATCACTGTTGTCAATAACAGTTATTTAAACAAATGCACGCTACAGCTAAAAAAATCTAGCTTTCTAATAACTTAAATACATGATCATAGAAATTAAATGCAAATGTTTAAGGCGAGATAAATATTTAATTGTGTAATTAAATTTTTCATCAAATAAAAGAAGATTGTAGAGATACTTAAAGTATTTAATTTTCTTGTGTATATGGTTTTATTTATTCAAATATGTTGCAACTATAAATTTGCTTTGGAGCCTCTAAAAATTGTCATTGTTTGAGCCGCTACGCAAGACAAAGTGCGCCAATTAAGGGCAACTTGTTAGCTCGCAAACGTGTCCCGAGCAGAAACCCACTCACCCAAAAAAAGCGAGGAGAACGTGCATGCGATACCGAACAGTTAGTTATACAATGAGTATCGGCCATTAATCATACAATTACTCGTCATTAAATCAAAATGCTCCGTTATTACGGCTACATATTTATAGTAGGTAGGTAGCTTCAATTATGCAAGCATATAGCAATTGAAGCCAATTTGAATAGATAATACGATTATAATGGCAGGAACTAACAACCGCTTAAGGTGGAGTTATTAATAACTCCTAAAAAATTCACATTTTAATGCGATCGCAGTACTTTTATTGTCTGAAGGCTATCGGGCAACTACTTAAAAGTTCGGTGTTCACTTTTGTAGGAAACTTTTAGGGCGCTCCTAGAATAAAATTTCCGGGCAAATCATTATTTGAATGTTTTATTACTCAAGCTATCTATGCGTCCTGAGAAGACATTGCAGTATAACTGTAAAAATACCAGGCTTATTAGGTCCCACCTAAATATTTCCTGTGAAATTAACTTATTTACTGTTTTTAGTCTTCTTAGAATTGATTATCTTAAATTTTTATTACTATGAGCATTAATTACTGTTTATGTCTCAAAAGTTCTAGTGTGTTTTTAAATACTGGTGTAAACGCGTCTCTTCAAAAAGCTGTGACAATACTTTTAATTATTAGGAGCATCAACACCCTGTTATTTTTTGTGTATGCCCTCTACCGTCATATATCTGGGCTAACAAGTAGTTTTTATTATCTTTCAGAAAGTAAAATGGTCCACGCAAGCTTCACTGATTTTTGACAAATAATTAAAGATTTGCTGTCCCAGTCCTCCTAGTAGAAAATAGAATTTCTTAGGATCATTTTGTTCCGTTTGAAAAAGAATCGCATAAGGAAATCTCTGGAAAATGCTAGTTGTTTTAGACTATTAGAGATTATTTTAGTCTCATGATAAAAATTAACGCCATCCACTTAGGAAGGAGTAAAAATTCCTACTATAAAGCCTGATAGAACATTATTAAAATAAATCGTCTTCTCAATACACTTTCCCTGTGCATAAGCAATTTTAAAAGTTTATACAACATTAATATTTCATAGAAATCAATAAAATAATATTAAAAAACACGTATCATTATCATATTTGAGTTT
Source organism: Sinelater perroti (assembly GCA_036346155.1). Lineage (NCBI taxonomy): Eukaryota > Metazoa > Arthropoda > Insecta > Coleoptera > Elateridae > Sinelater > Sinelater perroti. The sequence goes on from JARFIY010000024.1 coordinate 10,818,979, forward strand.
GCGCTGAATAAGCAGAGAAACTACGAATAATATTCTCTTCTTCTTTCGCCTTCGGATTAATTGTCCTTTTCTTCAATCAGCCATTTCTTCCACTTCTTCCTGGATGTTGTCATTATCTTCAACTCCTAGAGTTTAATGCTCTTTCGGAAATCTATTTTTTTTTGTTCAACTTCTATGTTGAATATTGCTATATCTTAAAATACCAGGTTAGTTTTATTCATAATAGTATTTCTAACGTTTAATCTTTTCTTTTCCAGGTCTTAATTGATCATCCTTAATTCTTCTTTAGTGTTAATTACTGTTTATGTCTAAAAGTTCTAGTGTGTTTTAAAACTGGTAAATCGTTCTTCAAAAGTCGTGAATACTGATGTTATTTTTGGAGCTCAACCCTTTTTTTTTGTGTATCTCTACCGTATATTTGGGTACATTCCGAACAAGTATTTTATTATCTTTCAGAAAGTTAACCTGTTATTCCGCACTTCATTTTTGAATTGTTTACGCTCATCTTTTTATTTCCGATTAAAATATATTTATTGATGATCTGTTTCTTTTAGTTTTTTTGTTTTTATTATTTTATTCTTCTTTTTGTATTTCAATAGTTCCATTATTATTGGTCTTGCTTTTTCTTTATTGTATTTCTCAATTCTTTTAACTTCTTCTATTTCATTCTTTACGCCCGTCTTTATTCCCATTTTGTTCAGTACTATTTCCATCTTTTATTCCTCATCTTCATCATTAACTTCTTTTATTATCATGTTCTGCATTATAATGTGCCTTTCCATCAATTCAATTCTTTGCCCCTGTTTTGTTACATTTTCTTTCAGTTCCTTATTTTCTAGCTTTATTGTTGGCATTTCTGAGACTGCTCGGTCCAGTTTGTTATTCGTTTCTGTTAATTTATTTTCTATTCGTTTTAGTATCTCCTTTAATTTTTCTACATTGCTTTCTTCTTTAGCGCGCGTTAAGGATCTTCATCCGGTTCAACTGCTCGGAGGTTCGACTCTTCTGGTGTCGGGTCGTTCGTAAATTTACTTTTCGCTCAATGTAGGTTTATTTCTTAGTTTGCAATGTTTATTAATGGTTTTATTGTTAAGTGAACAGTGATATTTTTTAGGGAAAGATAATTGAGATGGATACTATCTTAAAATTTTACCTTATTACGGCTCTGCTTGTTATTTGAATTTAGCGCGAATATTTATTTCGATTATCTTATTGCCGCATACAAAGCTGACGTCGGCTGGGCCTCCTCTTATCAATATAAATAAAGTATGTTTGTAATTATTTTAACCTAAATATAATCCTACTTTAATTTTAGTTGTTATGTGGTGTTTAATTACTCTTCTATTAGTTTTCTCAGTAGCCCTTTTATTTTATTGGACTTTATGTTTCCATTTCTAATCAAATTGCACTTGTCTTTTCACTCTACGCCAGTCTATTTTTATTTTTAATAGTGTCAAGCGATACCAAGCTGTATGTATTTTATTTAACACCAACATTATTAAAATGTCAAAGGAAAATTTATTTTAGTTTATTGATAACTTATGACATTCAGTAATTATTTTAACTTAAAATTAATATAATTAATATAAACTAGACATGCTATCAATATTCCATTGAACATTCTCTTTTATAAACATTATAATTTTGATTTTGCATATAAACAAGAGTAACATGAACACAAATTAACAAAATTTCATGTTTTAGATAAAACGAGTTGGCAAATCAGACGGTTTATATCTTTTGAGCCTAGGTTCTTCTTCGTCTCTCTTCATAAGGCATTCCACGAGTGTATTTGGGTGAACACTTAAGCCTTTTGCTGTAACGAACATTTTGTATTTCTTCGGTAATGGTTGTAATACCTAAAAACATACCAAGGGGCGTTAACTAAAGATCGCAAAACTTTTTCCTGGAATCCTTTTAGTATTTCGATGTTTGACTTGCTTGCAGTATAGTAATATTTTATTTTCTAGAGATAATTGCAAATGGCGCCCTAACAGCCCATACATTTTTTGGAATTTTAAGTCCATCTGTTTCCTTATTGTGAAGATATGTTTCTTCCACGTTAGTCTTCTGTCCAAATGTAACCCAAAAGGGAACGTAATATATAATATCTATCAGTTTATAGATTAACTTTATTATGATATACCAGACTTTTTCTGTTAACTTCATTACCAATCAGAATTACATAATAGACATGATACAGAAGTTTCAAATAAAACTGTTTCAGTTGCTCCTACGAGGGTGAGCTGAAAAGTAATGCTTTAGAATTATTTATTCTGTTCTCAATATCGGTTGAGGTATTACAGGTCATGCATATTTCTTGGTCAATCTTCCTGCTTTTCTGACGCAAGTTGCAACTCTCTGCCGCTAAAGTGCTCCGAACTGTAGCGTGTAACATGGCGGTGTGTAACGTAGCTATGTCGGTGCGTGGGAAACAGCGTGCCGTAATCGAGTTTCTAACCTCAGAAAACGTGTTTTCAATTGAAATCCATAGAAGAATGAAAGCTGTGTACGGTGATAATTGTATCGATATCAGTAATGTGCGACTTTGGGTTGTTCGTGCTCGTAATGAAGAAAACGGTGGTGCTAACCTCAACGTTTGTGACAGAGGTCTAAGTGGAGGACCGCGTACGGCAACCGACGAGACTCATCGGAATCGTATTGATGAACTCATCAGAGAAGATAACGTCGGATAAGACAAACACAGCTCTCAAGTAAGTGTAGCATATCACGAGAGCGTATACAGGCTATGATTACAGAACTGTAGTACAGAAAACTATGTGCATGGGGTGTGCCTCGAATGAAACAGAGGAAATTAGACATCTGTTAACAATTACTTTTGCATTTTAAGCGTGAGGGTGATGGGTTTCTTAATAACATTGTGACAGGTGATGAAAGTTGGATTTACCATTTTGACCTCGCAAACAAGAGACCACCAATAGAGTTCCGCCACAAAGGGTCACCGACGATAAAAAAGTTCAAGACCATGTCATCATCAGGCAAAGTCATTCTCACAGTGTTCTGGGATGTTCAAGGTGTGATGAATTTAGAATTCATGCCTAAAGGCACTACCAAAAAGTCTGCAAAATACTGCAAAACTCTCAGAAAATTGAAAGCACGAATTCGAAAAGTTTGTCCACAAATGGAACACCATATTTTTTAACGTGAAAATGCCAGACCACACACGAGCGCTGCGACATTTGCAACAATCCCACACTTTGAGTTTACTGTCATCGATCATCCTCCATACAGTCCCGACTTGGCCCCATCCGATTTTCATTTGTTTCCAAAACTTAGAGAACACTTTCGAGGAGTTCACTTTGATAGTGATGAAGAGGTGCAAGCAGAATTGTGGTTGTGGCTCTGTCAACAAAGTTAAACACTCTACAGTGACGGTATCAACAAACTGGTCTCTCGTTGGGAAAAATGCGTTGGTCGTCAGGGTGACTATGCTGAGAAATAAATATGTAGACATAAAGAATAAAGATATAGGATGTTAATAAAGATGTTTTATTTAAAAAGCTTTAAGAGTTCTTACACAAAAAATTCAGAAGCATTACTTTTCCTCACGCTCTCCTATATATACCTATGAGGCTGAGGGTAGGTCAATTGGGTTTCAGATTTAATTTTGTGGCTACTTGTGTTTCAGATATCTGTATTGTAGACTTTCTAACAGGTATTGTACTAATTTATTCTAAGATTACTCCACTTACAAGATGAATCCTGACGTCGGCATAAAGAGCTTGATTTCGGACGTACCAAGGGGCATCTGTCATAATTTGGAGTGTCTGAGATTAAAATATCTCGATATTATTCACGTTACATTTACAGAACAATACTCATGACTCAATTCCATTTATACATTTTGACTTTGTCATTTTTAAGTGGCATAGGAAACTTTTTTCCATTAAGCCAGTAAATTTTATTTACCTTTGCATATCTTTATTTTTAGTTCTGATATACTGCTCCCAGATTAATTAACTGTTCAAAAATAACCCTAGATATCTTGCTTAATTGGTTAATGGAATAGATGTATTGTTGAGTTGGGCTTCTGAATACGAGCAATTTAGTAAAAAAATGGGGCATTTTAAGTTTCGTTTATTAACTTGTATTATACAATTTTTTAACCAGATTTCCAAATGATATAATTTTTGGCAAAATATGGGTTTTTATCGGTGAATAACCGAGTCATCAGTAAACTTTCTTATTGCCGCCTGTAGTGTGTTTAGAAAATCTGAAATGTAAGGTAGATACATTAGCGGCTCCAAAAATACTGTCATGTAGTAATCCGAATTTTATAGGGTAAACTTGAGATATCCCGTCGTTAAATTTTACTTGGAAATGTTTCTCATTCAAATATGATCCAAATGTTTGAAAATATGAATGGAAAAGTTAGTTTTAATTTTAAACAATTCTCTGTGCCTAAAAAGGCTGCAGTACATTATCATTTTTTGTTTGGGCCAGTAGATTAATCGTAGAACAGAGTTGAATATTGTGGTTTTAATGATATTCTTTTCTTTAAAAGCTGATTCAGTTATAATGCCATAGTCTGCTGCCTTTTAGTTTTGTAAATATTTGATCTCATGTCTTATTTCTTTCGGTGAAAAAGAGGTAAGTGGCAGTTATTGTGGTGGAATCTATCAGTGAGCTTGCATATTGTCATCTGATTGATCTGAGTGTGATTCACACATTTCTAATAGATTTTGTGTAAATAACTCTGCTTTGTCTTAATTGTTTTCTCCTTATGCAAGTTATACGTTTCGTATGAGTGGAATTGATGCTTGAGCCTTATTTATGTTTCATAGTTTTCTAGATAATATACTCTATTTTGTTAAGGCTTTCAAAATACGTTGTTAACGATTCATTAATTGTTTCACTTAATTTTGCTTTTAGTTTGTTAATTAAGCGTCTGTATTCTGCTTTGTCATGTTGGTTATCGGTATGCTCTGGTTCTTTCTTCTTAGCAATCGGCTTATTTTGCTTCTATAGATTTTCTTGTCAAATTTAAGGTTTTTTTAATTGTTTAGATATAAGTTTGTAGCTTTTTTGGTGTATAAACTATATTATTATGCACCATGCTTTGACTGTAGTTATAGAAAACATACACTGCGATACCCAAAACACAAAGAAAATATTTTTATCTATTTGGGCTATTAAGTGTAAAATTTATAAAAAGGCATTTGTGACGATGAGACAATCCAAATATTTGTTATTATAATTTTTAAATACTATTGCAATATATGCATTTTTTCCAATTGCAAGATTTTTGTCACTTCTATTGCGTTACTGATGTTTAGTCACATTATCGTGTCTTACTTACCGTAATGACTACAAACCTTTTGATCATTTTAAAACATTATAATTAAAGAAGCATCCTTCATTTTACCCAAGTATAAATAAGATACAGGTCACTCGTTATTATTATTGTGTGGTAACATCACAAGTTCTCCAAATTATTGCAGCGCCACAAAATGTTTGTTTCATTAATCTTTACAGATTTTATATGGCATATTTATATTTACTAACTCTAATGATCGGTCCATTGTTGTATGTTTGTCTTTTCACTTTGTATACAAGAGACTTATGGCATATTTGCGAGCTTTAATCTTTTCAGTAATACAATGCATAAAATTTAAATTAAAGAACTGTAATTTTAAAATTTGATATTAAAATTTTGTCTACTTATTTTTTCGCATTTTAATTTTATTTTATATGCTTTCATTTGTTATAGAAAGCGCAGCAAGATATGTAAACGTTACAAGATGTGAAACCAATAAAATTAAGATTACTATATCATAGTATCTAACAATTGGAGGCGTCGAGAGGTAGCGTCTTTTACGATTAAATACTTTTTTAATCTTGGATACCAAAAAAATTGTTAAACATTGTCATATTAGAAATCAAGCTATAAATTAGATAATAATTTTATTAATTTAATTACAATTTATACGGAATATGTCCCGAAAATGTTAAGCTAATCTGTGCATATGTGTGTACAAGATAATAAGAATTTATTAAAAATAATCACTGCTCAAATGACTAACTTCCGGGCACGTAGTTTCGGTATCCACAATCACTTTTCAAGTAATCTGTGAGCAGATTTGCCATTAGCACTACAAAAAAACTAACAAGGATTAATGCAAAAGTGCATCCTTAAAGGAAATGTCTTTAAAACATACCTTACAATCTACAGCATAAATACTGAGATTGCGACTACCAAATAACCAATTTAACTAAAACCATTAATGGTACTCCCTGTCAATCTTTCATTTTTAGTGTAAATAATTCTCCAAATAATATAATACACTCGAACGGTCATTGAAGCAATCACATGCAAAATAGGTCACATAAATAAATACTGACTTTGGTCTCTGCTACAAAGTTATTAGAAGATAATAGTACAAAAGGCAATGCCATTGAAATAGTTGAAATAAAGGTGAACTCAAAAGAAAAAATGTATTGGGCAGGGCCACAAAACTAAAATTATATTTGGAAAACCTATTTAACATAAAAAAGCAGTCACTTTACAACAGAAAGGAATGCTCAATAATTTTACTGAATATGTAAAGAGCTGATCTGGTAAGTATCAGTTTCTACCAGAATAAGTTTTGCGTGAAAGATAACCAGGCACTGCGTACACTACACTCAAAAGTCCACAAAGTCAATAACATTTATAGTTATTAATTTTTTATAAAATGTGTGATTAGTGAAAATCAGCAAAAGGTAAGCTGAACAACTTTTATATAAAATCTTACATTGTAAAGCAGACCCAGTAAAATGTTAACTCGGTTAATTCAGAATCAGCTCCTCTATCACCGATATCACAACTGGAACTAAATGCACATCGTCACAAAGGAGACATTAATGTTTACTATACATTTTTACTTATTTAGTTTTATTTATTATGCACCAATGAAAGTAAAGTGATCGATGAATAATATTGGGTATGAGTCGGCAATTTTCACAGCAAACAACAATTTTGCATACACAAAATAACTAAAAACACTAAAATTTAGTACAACAAATATTTTAACACAAGTCTGTGACTAAAACTAATTTGCTACTGAGTTGGCGACTTCCTATAATGTGGAAGAACTAAGATGTTTACATTTACGAATGCGAGTAGAGCAGAAAATCTTCATCGCCTTGAAAGAAAAGTGATTCCCGATTATTGATGAGGTTCAAACCAATAAGATAGGGAAGTTCTTGTGACTCCAACATAAAACTTTATGTGATGGTTTAAAATGTTCGGTGTTGGTAAATGGGTGAGATCTTAAGGAGCCTGCTTTGAAGGAGCTTTATGCCACCTACATTGTTTTTTGTATCTTATATACGGTATTCATTAAATTATTTTTCTTGCACAAAAACGAGTTATTGCAGCCGTATATGTTTTGACCTCTGCGGTTAGTACAGAAGTACTCCCGGCACTATATCTTACGTTATCCTGTCTTGACGCTGACAAAGTATTAATTAAGTATTAATTCTATGCCTCTGCTAAAGAACGCATAAAAATTGCATTATTTTGGGTCATTAAAAAAAATTATTGCATAAATTTTAGACTTTTGTGGCTTTTGCATTAGCATATTTTAGATTATATTATTAACTGTCTAGCTAATGATAGATACTTACAGCAGGTAGACCATCGAGACATTATCACATAAAGCTTAAACACGCTAACTGATATTGCTTGAGTCACACTTATTGCTATTGTCCAAAATATTCTTAGAGGGACAATAGTGCTAGTAAACATCGATTTATATGGTAAATCTTTAATTTTATGTAATAAGTCAATGAGTAGCTTCGTCTAAAATTTTAAAATACATTATATCACAAAAAATTTCTTCGAAAATATTATAAAAATATATGTCGACTGTAATAGCATTTTCTTAGTTTTTTACTGTTATCAGTTAACTGTTAACCGATGCTTCAAAAAAATAAAATGCAATATAAGCTTACAATCTAAATGTTAATTTTTCTGAAACCTTTCAGATTTAAAAGTAAACTTTTCTGTTGCTTTCTTCTGTATTGCTTATTGGAAAATTTTATTTTATAAATTATTTAAATCAGTTGTTGTTTAAATAGTTATATTTGAACTGCTTTTAATCCGCTTAAGTTGTTGGAAACAGCATTATGATGTACATATAAGATAAGGAGCATCCAATATTTCTTTTATTTCAACTGTGAATATTATGTAATTTTTGAACTGTATCAAAAAACACAACTAATTTAACATAAGATTTTACAGCATAAATAAAATAAACATTTAACGAGTGACAAATAGATTTAAAAAAACTTGGTGAAACTTTTGAGCACGACTCCTTCATATCAAATCCGTGTTATACTCCTAGCCACAGCAATTGAAATTCGAGTAGATGAACTTAGATTACAATTAGCTTAAATTTTTTTTTTAATATATCATTTAATTAGCAATCAGAATTACAAGTCATTCTATAGGCTAATATGCTGTTTTTTAATTACTAGGGTAGTCGTGGTTGGTGTAAAGAGGACTTCTCCAGTGAGTTGCCCTCGCTAATCCTGTTTCAGATCTGCTGGCCAGTTTCGTTTCAGTCTTCTACCATTTTGCACATCAAGCAGTGGGTGCAACAGGGGGTTGACGTGGGTTTCCAGTTTGTTGTGATGTCTTGTACTTTTTTCTTTTATAGCGTCCCTCACGTAAGGAATTTTCATTATGAATCGTCAGATTGGAGACTTACCATGGTGCGTTCGTGATCATACGAAGTATTTTTGATTGGCACCTTTGAATTTTGTTTAAGTTAGATTTACTCGCACATCCTCATAGTTCTGCTCCATACATCCAGATTGGTTTAATTACGGTGTTGTAGAGTAACAGTTTGTTTTCAAGCGTGAGCTTAGATTTTCGTCCAATTAGCCATTGGAGTTCTTTCATCCTCAAGTCAATCTGTTTACGTTTCTTATCTACATGTTCTTTCCACGTCAATCTGTTGTCCAGGTGTATTCCTAAATATCTTGCACTTGTAGATTGCGGTATTGGTATATTGTTAAAATATAATGGTGGGCATAACCTTTTTCGTAGTGTAAAATTTACTTGCACAGATTTTGTCTCATTAATGTTGATTTTCCATTTACGAGTCCATGTCTGTATTTGGTTTAGGTGGTTTTGTAGAGTGGTCGATGCTATGAGTGGGTCAATGGCAGTTGAGAGAATGACAGTGTCATCGACAAACGTACCCATTGTTGTGATTTCATTGGTGGGAAAATCGGCTGTATAGAGCACGTAGAGCAGGGGTCCCAAGACGCCGCCTTGGGGCACTTCAGATTTAATAGGACGTTGGACCGACACCTCGTCATTGACTTTGATGCAAAATTCTCTACTACTTAGGTAAGATTTTATCAGTTTGAAGTAGGTGATGGGTAGAAGTTCTTTGATCTTATATAGTGATCCAGTATGCCATACCTTATCAAAGGCTTTACTGACATCTAAAAAAACTGATAGACAGTATTTCTTTTGGTCTAATGCTTGATTTATTTGGTGACTGATTCGATGCACTTACTGTATAGTGGAGTGGTTACTGCGGAAGCCAAACTGATGCATAGGTATCCAATCTTCTGTCATTGGGTCAGAGTTTATTCTTTGCAGGAGTCGTTCGAGTAATTTTGAGATAATTGGTAACAGACTTATAGGACGGTACGATGATACGTCGTTGGGTTCTTTATCTGGTTTAAGGATTAGTATTATTTCGGCAATTTTTAATTGTTTTGGCCAGTAGTTTAGTCTTGCGATAGCATTGAAAATGTAGGTAAGTAAAACTAACCCTTTACTTGGCATCTCCTTTAACATTTTTGTAGTCACTTTATCTATTCCTGGAGCTTTTCGAAGATTTAATAAACTGATTTCGTTCTCAATCTCTTTCGGAGTAAAGGATTTGATCTTTGGTATGTTGATAGGGATCTCAGATAAATGTCTGTCTATAGCATTGTCTGTAAGGTCATCATTAGGCGTAAATACTTCGGCAAAGTAGTCTGCAAATAGAACGGCCTTTTCCTTATCACTTCTAGCCCACTGTTGATATGCTATTGCAGGGTTACGGAGGGGAGGTATTGGCGCCTTAGGTTTTTTTTTATGTTTTATAGGTTTCCATATGGAATTGTCGTATCTGTTGAGATTGGTAACATAATCATGGAATGACTTTTCTTTCATTTCTTTTAGTTGACGCTGCAGTTGGTTATTTAATCTGTTTAGTACAATTTTATCTGCTGGTGCATGGGTACAGTGCCACTTTGCCCTGGCTCTTCTTTTTTCTGCTATAAGCTTTTTAATGACCGTAGGTATTATATACTTGTGATTTTGGAATTCTGTGTGAGGAGTGGCATGTTGAGCGGCCTGTTTGAGGATGTTTACTAGGGTGGTTAGGACTGTGTCAATTTCCTCTGGAGTTTTCAGACTTACTCTCAAATTTATGTCTTCTTGTATCTTATTCCTGTAATGTTCCCAATTTGTGTTTTTATTATGAAGTCTGGGCGTTGGTTTTTTATGAATAGCATATTGACTGATTGTTGCAATTACCGGCGAGTGATCAGAGGAGAGATCGTAGCATGGTGTTACGTTCATATACCCTTGCGAGATCTCATTGGTTTCATAAAAGTCCAAAAGATCTGGGATCTTATTGGAGTCTGACGGCCAATAGGTTGGTGTACCCGTTGAAAGGAAGGAGGAATTATTTTCCTGTATGAGATTAGCCAACTGGCTGCCTTTTGTTGTGATTAGTCGAGATCCCCACAGCGTATGCTTACTATTGTAGTCTCCACTTGCAACAAATTTATGCCCTAGTGTCTGGAAGAATTCCTTGAAATTTTCTTTTTTGATATTGTGCCGTGGTGGGCAATATACTGCTGCTACTGTTAATTCGTATGGGAGTGTCTTTACTTTAATGGCTGTGGCTTGTAAGTGATTGGTTACATATTTTGGCAGTTCGATGTGGCTTATACAACTTTTTATTAAAATGGCGGTCCCAGCATGTGCAGTATTATCTGGATGATTGGTTATGTAGGTTATGAAGTTAGGTATGCGAAAATATGATCTATCTGTGAAATGTGTTTCGATGACAAGCATGATGTCCACTGAATTATGATGAAGGAATATTTCAACTTCATTTTTGTGCTGTAGGAGGCCATTGGCATTCCACAGGGCTATTGTTAGAAATTTAGTGAATTTTACTTATCAGCGTGGTAAGCAGATTCATCACCATGCTGTTCTGTTGTACGAGTTGCTGAAACATAGCCTTAAACTCATCAAGGAATTTGCACAGGCTGATGGAGGGTGTTCCTGTGTGATGTTCGTTGTGTTCTCTACTCTCAGTTGAGTGTAATGTATTTTGTTCGTTGGTTCTGTTATTTTTCACTGCTCCTGCATAGCTTAAATTTTGTTGGATACTATTTGTCTGAGGTTGGTTTTCTGTATAGATGGTTGTTAACGGGTTGTGTTGAATGTTTAGTCTATTGTTAGCATTATTGGATTTTTTTAGTAAGCCTTGGTAGAATTCGCAGCCTTTATAGCTAGCCGGATGAGGACCATTGCCTAATGCACATCGTGCAGGTGTGTCTTTGTTTTTTGTACAATTATTCGTGTTATGAGTCCCTCCGCATTTAACACAAACATAGGGTTTGGTACAATAAGCTTTAGTATGACCATATTGCTGACAGCGCTTGCACTGTGATATACCTTTAACTTTTTTGGGTGGTTCAATAGTTATTAGTTGGTTTTGTGTTTTTTGTATTTTATAAATGTTTTTATTGCTTTGTGCTGGCTCTAGGTCAACAAATAATAGGTTTAAAGGTTCTTTTGTTATTCGTTTTCTTGCGTTCATAATATTTCTGACTTGATATCCGTCTTTACTAAGTTCTTTTTAATGCTTTCTGTGCTAGTAGAAAAATGTAAGTGCTTCAGTACTACCCTATAGGCTCGTTCTTCCTTCGGTTGATATGTATGGTGCACAATTTTGTTTTCTTGCATGAAGTGAATCAGTTTTCGGTAAGTATCAGAGGTATTGCAATTGATTTTTATTGTATTGTTAGCTAGAGATTTTATGGTGTACTGCTCTATTTCTATGATTTCATTTAATTTGTTTATCATTTGTTGGTAATTTATTACGCCATAGACAAAGATTGGCGGGGGTCGTGGGACCTTGTTTTCTACTTGTGTTGGTTAGTTTCTTCTTTCATGGAATCGGTTAAATGGCTATATTTATTTTGTATTAAAATGTTTTGACTGTTGGGTATATTTATTTTTCTTCGCTTGGTTTGTTTTAGTTTTTGCCATGGGTTTTCTTTGGAGTTTTCATTGGGGTTTTCTTCTGTTTCATCATCGCTGGTTGAGGTCAGTCTGTAGTACTGGCGTTCGTTGTTTGATTGCTGCTGCTGAGTGGGATGGGAATGGGCTGGTGGGTTAATGTTCTGTTGCGGTATGAAGAAGTTGCTACTAGTGGGTATTGATTGACTTTGTTGTTGACAGTTATAGTACTGCGGAATTTGTGTGTTAGCTAATGTAACACCCGGTATAACGTTGTTCATTGGGATTACTTGCATGGGATTATTATATGGTACGCCATTTTGGTTATAATTAACTCCTGGGTCATTATATGCTGGTAACATTTTGAATTTGTTTAATGAAGTTTAATAGGTAAACACAGTTACCTTTTATTTAATTTCCTCGTAGTTTATTGAGCACGAAAATATTAAGCTGACCCCCGCGGTCACGTTATCGTTCACAACAGCTGTTAGCCGATAAAACGCCCGCACAAGTGATATCACCGCGGCTCGGTTCGCGCACGACCGTTCAACAAAAATTAAAATTAAAATTTGTAATGAAAAGTAAAAATTTCCAAGAGCGACCCAAGAAAATATAAATTGGAACAGGTAAAATACGGCTGACCTTAAGCAAGGCTGCAGTCGCTGCCGTTGATGACGCAGGCACGGGCTGGCTTGTAGATCCGTTCGTTTTCCTTCAAAGCAGGAGGGTTAGCGTACACATCTACTCACTAGCACGGTCGCAAAGCGAATGATAGCTTAAAATTAACCTAGTAATTTTTTCCACTTGTATTTACACATTATCAATAAAAGAAAAAATTCATCAAAAAACTTCTTGAGATCCTATCGGCTGTATCTGAGAATTATGTAACAGATATTACATACATACATTCAATAATCCTCAAGTTTAATCAACAATTCAAATAAGCCAAAATTGTTTCAATTAAATAAAAAGCTAAAAACATGGTTTTCTATGATGTGTAATTCGGAAGCTTTGATATTTGGTTTTGGCAATTCGGCTGTACGTTGTTCTTAGGCTACATCTTGCCTGGTTTCATTTGCCATATTTTCGGGAAGGGTCGAAATGGAGAATTTTATTTGGGTTATAATTTGTTCAGTAAAAATGCAATTTGCGTTATAACAAAATTAGAACCTTTTTCCAGAGCCTGAGTAGCTAAGTCACTTACAGGATAGTCAGAAAGGTTACGTACCATGGTATTTGTCAGAGATGGTTGGGTTTTAGAAAGTTTAGTTTGGCACAACTTGGAAAATTTGTGTTTCTGGGTGTCGGTTTTCTTTTCGGATATGCACGACACTTTATTATTATTATTGTTATTATTATATATATATATATATATATATATACATATACATATATACATATATACATATATGTATGTATGAATATATTATCCTAGAGAAAGTAACCCAGACAATAGGATGAATTTTGAAGGAACTTAATTTATGAAATAGACCATAAAGTTCTAGATTGCTATTAGCAAGGTTTATACGGAATAGAGTTTCTAAATACAGATAGTTCTGATTTTTTATGATGGGGGATGGTTTCTGGTAATGTTTTAATCGCAAACCAACAAGTATCACCTATTGGTCTCTGCAGGATTTTAAGAATGCAAGGTCACACAAAAGTTTGGCCTTACATAACGTAAGCTTTGAATATAGCATACTTAAGTTTAAAGTTTCCTCCCTGTAGAGGCGTATAAAATGTTCTGATAGGTTTCCACGGTTAACTATGTTCAGGGGTCGAACCGCATCGTATTTGAGACAATTCTCGACGTTTCGGCATCTGCTTTGATACCATTTTTAAGAGTTTACTTCTTAACTCGGGGTCTCAATCTACCTACTTCCCAAGGAGAGCTACGAGTCCTAATCAAAAAAATTTATTTTGGAAGGTTGTTATCATGGTCAGCTTTGATGTTTGTTTCTTTGTTTACAAATATCCCAATTCCTGATACCCTAAAGTTATTAAAGTCAACGTATAATATAAATAATATCTTTTTCCTAATAAATTATTGTCTATCTAATACTTACTTTACCTTCCAAAATATATTTTACCGCTTCAAACTAATGGTGCTCCTAGGGGTTCCCACTTTTACCTGTCACCGTTAACCCTTTTGTGACCGATTTTGAAACAAAGAGCTCTCACCTCCTTTCACCTTAAACCTACCTACTGGATGCTAACTGTCAATGACACTTTTGTTATCTGGTCTCATGAACATAATTCCTTTCTCACCTAAACCAAATCAATGCCAATATCAAATTTACCATAAAAACCGAACATAATAATTCCTCCCTTCCTGATACCCCATAACATACGCAATTATGGCAGTACATAAGAGGAAAAAGGTTCATTTAAATTAAATTAGGTCAGTTTGTTGCTACGTTTAATTTTTATCATAATATTTTTTAACTAAATAAGATGTTTCTTTTTGTAATAACATTTGATGGCTTAATGCTTGCATTAGTGATGAACATGGAAAATGGTTCTACTAAAACATTATTGCTAGTGAGAAACGTTACCAAGGGAAGCGGAATAGCAAAATTCTTCTCGATTACTGCTGCACACAGATATCTTAAAATTGCTCAACTAAGTAGAAAAGAAAAGTATAGTTGTAATAAATCAGTTATGCACAAAATTTTTGTTTTCAAAACTTTAATATTTTTTAATATTACAGTTAGGTCTATAAAATCTAAAAAATGTTAATCATACTTCACTATTAATAACGATCTCAATTTGTTTCAAAACATAAATAATAATTCCAAAAATATAAATAATAATAAATAATAGTAATAATAATAAAACAAAAGACCAGCGATCTGACTAGTGATTTGTATAGTTTTATTAGCGACATTATTAGTTTCGTTAGCGATTCGTGTGTGGTATAGGAGAATTATCACTTAAAATACAAAATGCTTGTCTTCAAAAATAGTTATAAATATAAAATAGTTTTATTGTAATAACTAAAAAATTTGTTGTTGAGCTAACGACTGAGGGTAGTTCGTATAATTTTCATCTACACACTGGTGCTGCCTACGGCAATTCCTGTGTAGATGTCAGTACTGTTAGGCGGGGGACAAGAAGTGTAAAAGATAAAAAAGCAGCCATAAATCAGCGTCATCAAGTTCGATATGTTTGGCTCTTGGCAGACAAATTTATCGCGCTAATCGATACATGATGACTCTGAGTTCAAAAAATCTAAAAAGATTTTGTACCAATAAGTTGTATTATAAAAAAATTAATGACTACAGAACCCATAAAGCAAAATTAGTTGGTTTTTCAAAATCAATTGAAGAACATTTGATGGTCTATGCAAACTCAATGGAAGAACTACGTTCCCAGCGACAAAAAAGTTTGATGATTGAAAAAATAACCATATAATCATCATGATCAAGACAACAACTATGAGAGAAAAATCTTTGTATTAGTAGAATGTTCTCTTAATATTTGTTGAAATTGCTAAGTTTACAGCTTTCCGTGGGTGGATTACTAATTTATAGCAGTAATAAAATATTGGCCTCTGTAAAAAATGGTGATTTTCTTAGCTAATCAGAACTGATTTTAAATGTAATTCTTTTATAGCCGAACATGTAACAAAATTTGAAAATAAACGAAAAGACGTCCCTTCATACCAATCAAGTACAACCATCAATAAATTTATTACACATTTAGTGGGTCAGCATAAGGCAAAAATTGTACAAGAGATTGTAAATGCTATCTGTTATTTCATCATTGCATACTCAAGGCTAGATGTATCGCACACGGACCAAATATATGTTTATTTTCTATTGAAATTCTACAGTAAATTTACCAAAAAAACAAAAACACAAAAGTTTGTAACAAAATTATAAAAACAAATCTTAATTGCACTTAAGGACCACATGATGCAATAAATTTTCGAAAGTAAATTTGCGCTTGTCAGACAGAACATGTTTGTACTGTGAAAATTTTTTCGACATCACACGACACTATTGGTACAAATTCCAAGTTTACAATATCCAAGGCACTTAAATGTTCATTTCTTGGATCTAGAGTTGTTTTATTTTGCTTATCTCTTTGTTTAATTTATTGATAAACTCTTTTTTCTTTTGTTTTGAAAGACTTTTTTTGTTGCTATTTTAATACTGGTCTTGTAAAGATAATCTTTTTGTTTTCAGTTTTGAGATTGCAGTTAAAATTAAATTACCTCGAATAAAAATCAGATTTTCTGGGATGCATTTTTTTCTCAGAATACCCTGTGCTTCTGCAAGACTCTGCACTTGTTCATAGTTGAATTCATTTATAATTTTTTCACAATTTCAAAATTTTTAGCATAATATATAGCAGTATCTATCCAAGTTTTCCAACTTGTAAGTATTGGTGCTGACAAAAATAAAACGTCCCTCACGAAAGTTCTGCACACGACTTGGTGCTTTGAGGAAAGTATTTTTCGCAGATGATATGAGAAAGTTAACATCTGAATAAATATTGTGAACTAGATGAGCTACACAGTGTAAGTTATACGATAAACAAGTCACATGTGTCATTTTTGGGTACAAAACTTGCAGTCCTCGCGTTGCCTTGCACATATATAGTGCAGCATCACTACAAACCACTAGCACTTTTTCGTATAAAATCCCATACGGCCACAATAAGATCAGAAAATCGTTGAAAGAAGCAGTAATTGTAGAATGGTTTTTTTGCCTAACACTGTTAATATCAGCAGATACGATTTATTTATAGTATGCCAATCACAAAATTTGCTACGCATCTTTGTTTCGTCCAACATCCAAATACTATGACTTTTTACTTTTTTTTATTTATTTAATGTTACGTATATAACTCAAAAACATATTTTATTTCTGTTGTGCATATTTTTCAAAAATTGCAAAAAATCTTATTCTTTAGTTTAGCCAACAAAATGTCAGCTCAAATAAGAGCCTTACAGGGTTCTTCATAAAAATTCTGAAGTTTTCAGGAGTAGGTCTTGACGAATCAGTTAAATTAAATATCAACACTTGCCGGTCATTATTCACCATTTCTCGTTTTCTATTAATTAATCATCACAGTTCTTCACAAAGTTATTTAAAATGACACTTTCAACATCTTGACGATGTTAACACTATTAGAACTGGAAGACAAATAAATAAAATTAAATTCAGAATTTTTTAGGTTTTATTACTGGGGGATTTCCAAGTATTCTGGTTTAAAACTAAATAATAAATCTAAAATTTACATAATGGGTCTTTGTTCGGGCAGAATATTTAAGAATTATTATTCTAACTGTTTATTGTTAAACAAACCCTACAGTACGATTTACAGTAGTCACTTATTGAAGTAAACTATTTCAAGAATTCTCTGATTATACATGGCAACTCTGTATTCACATGTTTTTGTAAATTCTGTAATTGTTGATATACTCAACTCTCTGCTTAATAAAATATGAGCTATGTTTTGACATTTGCTACTGTGGATTCTGATTTATGAACGTATGCCGTTCTCTTATAACTCTGTAATCATTATAGGTATACATAAATTAGAATAAGAATTGTAAATATGCACTTAAATAGAAAAATGCTGGAAATAATATCATAATAAATCATAATAATATCAAATAATATCAAAATATGCATTTATTGACAGAAATGTGTAAAATATGCATATTTACATATGCAAATGCATAATTATCTGAAGCCTACACGTTACCCATGATAGTGATTAAACTAGTGACGCAGCAAATGTAATACTGAAAAAATTTAAAAGTTTTAAAATGGCATTAGTGGTATGTTTTTGAAACAATGTTCTTGTAAAATCTCGAAAAGTAAATGAAAGGCCTCACGGAGGAAGTACAGACAAATGTTATTACTCTAAAAGATTTTATAAACACTCTTAGAAAAGAAGATAGATTTTTAAGGCTAGAAAATTAATATGTGCAACTATCGTCTACATCTATCTTCTATCTATACATTTGAGCGAAAAGTAAACAAAGACGGCTAACACGAAATTTGGCATGCGCGCTCTGAGCGCTTAATTTACACGAAAATGTCCGTACTTTTGTGCAAGCACGTCGGGCCGCTCTCGCTCCTTGCCGAATGGCCGGGCGGAGATTATCATTGCTGAACGCAAAAAGCACGCCTGCCACGGCAATTTGATGTACTTTCATTGAGTTGAACTTCGATTCTAATGGACATAAGTATAAGCCGTCTATAAAAAATACATATAATCCACCTAAGTCTTATGTAAACACATGAAAGTTGCGCGTGCTCAATCAAAGTAGCGGCAGCAATATCCTTCCAGGCATTTTGCATAATTATGTTGCCTTTGTACTTGTCATTTTTTTTATAGTGTAGGAACAGATGCCTATTTACTAAATTAATTAATAGTTCTCTAGCCGTTGCACAAAGGAAGCCAAACTGTCTATAATACTAAAGCCGTCATGCAATTCCAGAGTCAAAACAAACATTCTGTTACTGCTCCCAACATTAATCTTTGGAAAAATTACTGCAAATGAATGTAAGATATACGCAAAGTTGCACCGTTTTCAACTTACGTATGAAAGTAAAACGTAAAAATTACGGGAGTGCATTGTAAACCAGGGCATAAGTTTTGCATTGATTTCTTATGGGCGGCTAACGTCCATTATGAATGGGCGCTAAGTTAAATTGTTCCAGATTTCCGATTCAGGGAAAACCCCAATTAAAAATTTATACATTTACACCTTGCAAAAATTTAAGGGAAGGCTTAGGACGCCAAAAATTTCTTTTGGTGGACAACCCCTCGTAGTTCAACATTTGAACAACTCGATTCAGGGGTTGAACCTCACAGTTTATAAGATGGTATATCAGAATAAAATTTAATGTCATATTAAAGAGGGTTTTTAATGGTGGGTTTTTGTGTTGTCGGGGACTTGACTTAGTGAATCGTCCGTCCATCTAGTCGATATAATCCTAGTTGGCAAGAATAGATGTAGCATTTGCCTTGTAACAGACATTACAAGAAAAAGGAGGCCAAAAGTTCCTTTTGGTAAAAGCAAAGCTGAAAGTTATGAGTTTTCTGGACGGCAGTCTCTCGTGATAGAAACATATTATGTTGTAATTGATTCTGAAATATGGCAGCTTCTAACTTCATTGGAGGACGATCCTTTTCATCTCTTGAGAGAGTGAAAATCTTTTTAAGATCAACATTAAAACAAAAAAATATGCCGGGCCTTTTACTTTTATTTCTTGGGAATATTGTATTGAAGAGTATGCATGTAACAAACATTGAAAAATCAAATGAACGTTTTGTCTAAATTAGAAGGACACGGTATAAAAAATTGTCAGTCTAAAGTGTCAAATACTTAGCTAAGCTCTGAATACATGATATTAAAAATAAGTTTATTTTAATATTGTGTTTTTAGAAATTTAAAAATCTAAATATAAAGCTTTCAAGGAGTAATGTGTGCATGAAATCAAAGGTCATTTTCTACAATTAATATAGAAAAAATTAAATGATATTTTTTATTACGGTTTTTTATACATATTAATATAACTTAAAATATATCACAAAAATTTAAATAATTTTTTAAAAAAATTGCGGTGCCGTGACTGATACAAAGAAACTTCTCGTTATCTGCGGGCGACCACCTGGTGGTCGCAATTTTTAATGTGGAACAAAAAATTTTAAAAAAATTTAAAGGTAGATGTAAAAATCTAGTGAAGTACGTAGGATTTTGTGAAAATATTGATTTTTCAAAAATGGCGTCAATTTGAAGAAAAATTTATTTTTTTACGAAAAACCAGTTAAAAATTGGTCATAAAACCGTTAATTTTTTCTCAATCGAAAAAATCTTACATACTTGACTAGAAAATATCACTATAAAGCTACAGTTAAAATTTGGAGTTGATGAATTGAAAATTTAAGGCTTTAGTTGATCGCCCCACTTGAAAAATGTGGTTTTGAGAAAAACGCGGTTAAAATTTCCAGTGTTAAAATTTTAAGGAAATTTATTGTTTACCTTCAATGAAAATGTAAGTACTGGAGACATTTAGTAATCAATTTTAAAAGATTAATAAGTACTATATAGTCTATAATACATTATTAGTCGCCAGATAAACTTAAAATTTAAAAAACGATCATTTGAAGCTCGCTCTCAAATTACCTGAAAATTGGCACCGTGACTATTATTTTTGAATAGTTAAAGAAGCGTTTTAGCCAATAAAAAAATGGAGAGAAAAAATTTACAAGGTAATATTACCCCTTAATTTAATAATAAATGAGACGTAAACAATAACATATTACTGGTAATTAACTTTTTAAATGGCACATACTTTTAGCGCAAATTAGTATTAAAATAACAATTTTCAATTCCAAAAAGCTAGATAATTAGAGTTATTTACTCTAAAGTGTAAGTAATGAATGTCATTTTTAGTATCTGCAACTTTAACTTTATTTTTTCGTCCAGTTGTATCCAAATTTTCCAAAAACATAAAAACTAAATCAAACAGCATACCTAGTCGAGACAAATTAGTAAAAAAGCTCGAAGTTTGTTGTGAGTACACAAAAAATGCATTAATTGGATGCATTTTTTGCAGACCTAAAGAATATTTTATTTCTCGCTTAATATTGGCCAAAATAAGCTCATTCCCACAACTCTGGAGGTTTTTGGGATTGATGATCACAAATATGATGCTTAAAAAGTGCCTCGATACACTTGGGAGGCATAATTCTGGGGATGGGGGTGAGTTTAGGGAATCGCCTTAAATTTATTCATTTTTCGAGATTAAACTGTCTGAATAAGAGTTTTTGTGGTCACTGATAACAAATATGATATTTAAAAATGTACCAATGTACTAGAGGGGGGGCATAATCTTGGAGATGGGTGGGATTTTGGGTTTTGAGTTTAAACTGTATACAAGAGTCTTTGGGTCGCTGATTACGCATATGATGTTTAAAAAGTGCCCTGATACACTTGGCGGTGCAGAATCCTGGGACTGGGGGCGGTCTTGAGAAACCAGCTCAAAGTCGTTTGTTTTTGGAGATTAAAATATCTATATGAGGGTTTTTGGGGTCACTGATAACGATATTGATTCTCAAATTAAGCTTCAATGCACCAAAGTAAGAAAATGCCCTGGGGCACTTTGGGCAATGATACCCTGGGACACCAGGATACGTGTAGGGCATTTTTTCATTTAAGTATGATTCAATTTTAATTATTTTTAAAAACGACTTTTCCAGATATTATTATGAAAAAAATGCATACAGACAAATTATTGGTGCCCACCTATTAACAGTATTAAATAGATAGGAGGTTTTCAAGGTTTTTTTTCACATTATTGCAAGTATCTACCACGTGCTGAATCGGAAACTGCGGAATTTTAAGGAAAAGTGCTATCAAAGTGACGAAAAGACCTTATTAAAACCCTGAGGTGCTTGGGTCCCGCTGTAACTTCGCAACCACGAACCAATTGGTTACTATTGATAGCTCGTTTAAAAGAGCGTTTCAAGTACAACAAGAATGTGTTGTGGCCCAGACGGAAATTTGTTGCATACAATGCATTTTTTTGCAAAAACCGTTTGGCATGCGGTTGTTACATACGTGTAAGGTTTTTGCAGAAAAAATGCATTGTGTGCAACGGATTCCTGTCTGAACCACAACAATGTTTTGTTGTACTTAAAATGCTGTTTGGAATGAGCTATTAACTGTAATCATTGGATGCTTGGTTGCCAAGTTACAGCGAAGGCCCAGGCACCTTGAAGTTTGAATATGGCCTTTTTGCAGAAAAATTACGATTTTATTACATTTTTTTACATTATGGCAAATATCTTCCGTGTGATGAATGGCAAACTGATGAATCTTGGTTTCCTGCACATTTTTAACCGAAACTCACATGCGTTGAAACGCAATTTTCCTTTTTACTGAAAACAGAACGTTTGTAAACCTTGAAAAAAACATTAAAAACCCCTATTTATTTAAAACTGTTGATAAGTGACAACCATGATAGGGTTGTCTGTGTGCAAGCAAAAAATTTTTCGTAATAATATCTAAAAAAAATCGTTTTTGAAAATAATTCAAATCATATCATATTCAAATGAAACAATGCACTACGCGTACCCTGGTACTCCAGGGTATTCTTTCCCCAAAATTCCGTAGGGCATCTTCTCACTTTAGTGCATTGGAGCTTAATTTGAGATTCAACATCGTTATGAACGATCCCAAAAACCCCTATTCAAACAGTTTAAACTCGAAAAACAAACAAATTTGTGGTAATTTCCCAAAATCGCCTTCATCTCCAGGATTATGCTCTTCCCCAAGTGTATTGGGGGGGGGGGGCATTTAAATATTATATTCGTTATCAGCGACCCCAAAAACCTTTATTCAGACAGTTTAATCTCAAAAACAAACAAGTTTGAGGTAATTCCCTAAAATCACCCCCATACCCAGAATTATGCCTCCCAAGTGCATCGAGGCACTTTTTAAGCATCATAATCGTGATCATCAATCCCAAAAATCTCCCGAGTTACGGGAACGAGCTTATTTTGGCCAATATTAAGCGAAAAATAAAATATTCTTTAGGAGCTGCAAAAATGCATCCATTTTTGCGTGCCCAAATGCACTTTCGCATTGTAACAAAAAAATATGTGGCAACAATTTTTTATGAGGCCTTTACGAATCGAATGCGCCTTGGAACGTCTCGATATGTGTACCCACAAAAAAAAGACTAACCTACCTATCCGCATTGGCACTTAAATTGAGAATTATTTAGAACGTCAACTAAAGGCGAATATTATTTTCCGTCTTTAAAATTTGTTAATGTCTTATTTCCTTTATATCTTATACCTTTAAAATTGAGCAGCCAAAGTCTCCACGTAAATCTTACGCCGCTTCCCTGCGTAATTAGTCAAACATCGGCAATTTCGCCGCAAAACAAGCAGCGAGCGGGGAAAAGCCGCCGGAAAACCGCGCCGAGCCGTGTTTGCTCGACAAATTCTGAGAAAATGCAAATTTCCGCCGCGGCCCGAATTCCGCGGAAGCTCGCCGACACACAGAGTCTACGCAAACACGGCGCGCAGTCAAATAGGAGAGAGCAAACTTTGCATGCGCGATATGGGAAATTCAAGCCAAGGAGCGCGGCCGTTTTAGCCGGCCTTTTACGTACAATAAAGCGTATCGTGTGACAATAAACACAAGTTCCACAAACACAATTACTTGATTACACAAAGGAGTAACAGGCGGCGGAAAGCGAGAGTGGGTGCGCTCGCTCACCTGCGTGGTCCAGCAGGCGGATGCAGATGCGTCGTTAATGTATGCGCGTGAGTGGGCGCCGGGAGCGGGACAGGAGCCACGTGCGCGGCCCCGGCGCGGCTATCTTATCATTGCGAGTGCCGCTGCTTCGCGCTAATTGTGCTAATTGAGAGCGGCGATGTAATTGCCTTAGACGTCGCATTTGGCGGCTCCTACAAAAGTCCGCTTGAAAAGGTGATTTCAGACGAATGCAGGAAAATAAAGCTGCTCAAAGCCAGCCCTACCTACAGGGCCTTCATTATATGATGCAAATGAAAAAAAAGTATTACAAAAAAACTACGCAGAATAAAATTCCAATTTTTTATTATGATGATGAATAAATGGAATTCACTGTCTTCACTAGAGATGGTCATTTCAACCCTTTGCCCGAAACTCCCAATTGTGACTCTTCTGATATCCGCAGAAATGGTCAGAACCTCTTCTGTGATGCGATTCTTGGGTTCGTTTGTTCCGATAAACACTTCAGATAACTCAAAAGAAGAAATACGGGTTTAAATCGGGGAATTTAGGTGCCACTCGATGTCACTTTCTATCTTTCGGGAGGCATCCAGACTTATAATCCTCTTTCCAAAAACTTCTGTGACGATGTAAAAATGGCCTGAGTCCAATGGGCTCCATCTTGGAGAAACCCGATTAGTTGACTTGTCTCTCACAATTGGAAAGAATTTCTTGAGAACTGCTGGGCGATAAACTTCTTTATTCACATATTTTGTGAAAAACGGTGGGCAATTCCATAGTGGGAAATTTCACACTATACACTAACTTTTTCTGGGCGCAATCGACGAACTTCGGTCAAATGTGGGTTTTCGGTACCCCAATGTCGGTAATTTTGTTTGTTGACATAGCTATCTAGTTGAAAATAGGCCTCATCCGTAAAATAGACGTGGTTTGACCCAAACCATCTGCATCTCCATGTTCACTTTTGCAAAGGCGAATCTTTTACCAATATTGATCTCGATCAGAGGCGTTTGAAACTGAATCTTATACTGAAATCGATTCAGTTTCTTGATGAGGATGGTGTGTATAGTACCCACACTCACATTGAGCTGAGCTACGTCTTTAAAGGTCAAAATTGTAGACTCTTGTTCGTCCCGAGCTTGTGCTATGATCTCGACATTGGTTACAGTGACTGGTCTGCTCGTTCTTGGAAAATTGTCATCCAATATACTTTCTGTCTTCTCAAACTTTTCAATCAGCCTATTATAATATGGTATAATAGACAATTTAATTATAGAACACATTTTAACATGGTATTTTTTACCTTGCTATTGTAGAAACAGACAAGATAGTGTGCCTTGAAGGCAGTTAACGCTCGACTACCACTTTGGCCCGTCTAGTAAAAGGTTACAATAAATACCCTTTCTTCGGTTGGGTAGCTAGCTGGTTTTAGCTATATTCAATGTTGATCTAGAGTGCAAATAAAGCTCCAAACATTGACCTAGCTATAAAATTAAATAACAAGTTTTACCACGGCATTAAAAAAAATTTTTTGTGACATAATAAAGACCCTGTACAAAGCTCAGAAATGGCTTCTTTCTCTGTTCACCTCATAACGTGTTAAAAGTTATATCGTACATAAAGTTATAACTTTTATTATAATTTTTACTATTTTTTTTTAAATTATGATACTTGGAGAGGCAGGCGTGTAAATAGCCGCTCTCGTGGATGCGGTGTGGGATACGATACCGATGCGGCTCGTAAGGACCAAAAATGGAGAGGCAGACGTGTAAATAGCCGCTCTCGTGGTGCGGTGTGGAAACGTAGTACGGCCCGTAGTGGAAGGTCAGCCGATAAGGCCAAATCGTCCCTTAAACGGCCGTCGCGTTAGCGGATGGGGGCGGCTACCGATATCAACCAATGAATTGCCAAATCGCTCACCTGAATCGGCTTCGGCTTCGTCGGCGATTCCAAGGTGGCCACCTCTGCGATGCGGATCTGGTATCTGCGGGATGTTGAGACACGACCAAATTGGCCGAGCTGCGATGCGTGAATATTTGCGGGGATGCGAAATGCGAATTTATGCGGACTAAGACACGACCGAACTGGCCGCGCTGCGGGGCGTGAATATAAATGTTTGCGGGGAAAAAGCCCATGCCGTTAGTGTGCGACGGCAAAACGTAGCTGATATCAAAAGGTCCGCATGCCGCCGCGATATAAAGCGGTTCAAGGGCGAAAAGGCCACACCAATACTTATTACTAAATGATTACACATTTACATATAATTTTCAAATAAATGATATATCATGTCAACATACAATTACATTTAAATTACAGCTGCCATTATTGCTAAGTGTCTTTATTAAAAAGACTCTGATATTTGTTAGTGCCTATTTAATTTTGGTTTTTAATTTCTTAATTGTTTTACAATATTGTCTTAAAAATTTCATTTTAAACGTAGAAATTACTTGGTCAAATTACGTTACTGTATTATAAAATTTTCATTTATCAAAATCAGGATTACTGAAATTTATAAAAAACGATAAAATCTAATAATATGTTATTTATTAAAGTACGCAACAATTTAAGAGGTCTTAATAAAAAGATAAATGCTTTTCTTTAAGTTATTGGATATTGGGCTTACCAATGGGGGAATGCTGTAAGGATAGAATTTGACTATCTAAATGATTATGTCAAGTGTTCTAAAACGAATGTAACCACTGATAATTAATTGCTACATTATATTCTTATTTACATCACTTCTGGAAACACTAACTGGGAAATCAAGAAAGTGAGAAGGGTCGGTATCTGCAAATCTAATTTACTGCATGCAAAGTGTGAACACAGCAAAGTTAGAGCACCAAAGTTGAAACAATTTACCCAAAATCTTTGGAAAGATCAGATATATTAGACCAACATAGTTTTTAAACACATTACTAGGCCTTGAACATTGCAGTAC
This sequence comes from Sinelater perroti, assembly GCA_036346155.1. Classification (NCBI taxonomy): domain Eukaryota; kingdom Metazoa; phylum Arthropoda; class Insecta; order Coleoptera; family Elateridae; genus Sinelater; species Sinelater perroti. Next base: position 10,845,439 of record JARFIY010000024.1, read on the forward strand.
CCCGCTGCGCTAACTTTACGACGTACTGGTGCCGCTTGGATCCTAACTCTTAGGTAGTTTGAGCTATTGTACTTGTTTCTTTCAATGTTCTCTTCGTTTGGTTCATTAAACCAATATTGCTCAATAAGCCTGAGTGCTGCCACAGAAACGACAAAAGACGTTTTTGCAAATATCCTTTTCGTTAGATGTCCAAATTGATAAACCCAGTGGTGACAAAAGCTCTGGTCTTCAAACCGCAACTGCATTTTGCTTTTCGTTTTCTTTTTCGGTCCTCTGGTGCATCTTTTCGGCTACAAGCAGGGCAGTAATCTTTCCCAGCCATACAACTGAAATTGGCGGAGCAATATGTCTCACCACCCACCACCACGCACTGATATCGTGTCAATAGGTTTTCGTACAACATACGGAAACGGAACTATGCTGTTCGATTCTGTTTTGCATCCCGATCAGGGGATGTTTGGGCCCTAAAACTTTTTAGACCTACTTTTACTTTTAAAAAACTGCGACATTTTGACTTTCTTGGCCACCTTACACAAAGAAATCTACGGATTGTCTTTAAAAAGCTGCAACACTCTGTTTATTCTTCTGATCTGTTATTTCATGTTCATCTGAAGGCCCCGGTTTCATTTCCGTCGTAAGCCGTTTTCTAAACAGTTTTAGCACACGCAAGCGACAATAGAATTAGGAACATTTGCTTTTTGAGCAAGTTAACGTGTACTCAGGTTGAGTTCCACTTCGTAGTACGACACGTAGCAACTGACTCAACTAGACAAGTTTGTCCTTAAGTGATATTTTTGCGCTGACTAACCCGCCTGTTTAGATAAGCAGCTCATAAACTGATGAACTTACAATGTTATATTTAATATTTGGTGGTCCAATTTTGTTGTGTTCACCCTTTAACTAAATAAATCTAATTATTAATCAAATGGGCTTTAGCATCGCTCTGGCACCATGTTTTCACTATATTTCTTAATTTCTTCTTTGACAAATGGTATTTGAAAATCTCTAGCAATTAAGCATATGGTTGATATACCATCGGGCTTCTATGAGTGTTCGCATTATTCAAAATTTGAATTGTCCTGCAGGTTTCATTATAGTCTTTTAATTTTCAGTTGGTAACTGAGATCGTTTAACAATTATTCAGTGAATTTGTCCAAATCTTATGTCAAATTGCTTTTTTTTTCTTAATAAATGCATCTTTCAGGTAAAACGTCTAGTCACGTGCATCCCAGACTTTTTTCAACCGACGACTATTTACAATTATAGTGGGACAAGCATTTCTGGTTGGATAACTGAATTTGGGAATTATTTATGTTTTACTGAAGATTAAACGACTGGGTTTTTATACTGTCTGTACTGCAGTAGCACTTACGTACTTAGTAACTCTAATATTTTTGATTGTCGACAAATTCTCAGTATAGAAACGTATACAAAACCTTGTAATACTCCGGATTTTATCGGTGCCAATCGTGTGTTCGTCCTGATATTTTACAAGAAAATATCTTTTTAATAAATAGGAATTAAGGTCAACAGCAAAACTATATGGAAGACTTTTCTTAAGCTTGAATAGAAGCCCTCTGTATCAAACTTTGTCAATAAATTTCGGCGTGTAAAGCATTTTTTTCGTTCAATAGTCTAATGAGGGTTTTTAAACCCTAACTGGTGATTAGAAATAAGTTTATTGCTGTCTTCATTGTTTTTAGAAATATCTTTTCTCTTCACCTTAAAAGAATTGGCAGTAAACTAATTAAATAATAAGAAGATACTTCAATTGGATTTTTTTAAAGTCTTAACAACATAATTGTTTCTGCCTCTCTCCACTGATCTGAAAATAATCAAGCCTAAGTACTTTGTCTTAATTAAATCAAATGTTGATGTCTTTTTAGGGGTGATATTTTGTAAAATTGTCTGCTTAAATTCTGGAAGGCTCTTACTGTTTTAATAATTTTTTTTATTTTATTATTATAGGTCATTGTTTTGATTGTGGAATCAAGTGTTTGTGACCGTGCTGCTCTTTGTATTATTTTAGCGAGGTCGTTTAGTACTAAAACAACTTTTTCTAGAGCTTTTAACGGTGTAAACTCATGTGTTGTTGTTCTTCTAAGATGTAGGCATATGGTGTGATTACATGCAGTGAACGATCAGATAATAGATCAAAGCAAGATTTCACTTTCAGGTGCTTTATATTAATTACTTTTATAATTTCAAAATCTAAAAAGTCAGGTATTTTTATCCTGGCTAGTATGTTGGTACCCTTGTTGTTACTACAGTTCTGTTGTTTGTTCTTAGAGAAGCTAATAATTGTCTGCTCTTTAGTGTTGTTGCCCATGTAATCAGTATTTCTCTGCCAACAAATTTATTAGCTGGGGTATTAAAATAGTGTTTCTAATCTCCTTTTTGTTGTTGTTGTATTTTGGTAGCTAGTATACAGTTCATGCGTTGAAATTTTCCATTTTCTCTTCTAAGGACATCATATGTAACTTGTAATGTTTAACTATCTAATGACAATCGCTGTTCTCCCATGTGTCTTACAGGTGTATCTATATTTGATATCTTAGTGCTTGTAAATAATTTCTAAAGGTAAAGTGTGTCTGTGACACTAACAGCACATGTATATTGTTGATTGATAGAAATTGCTTTATTTCTTGTGCACGTTACCTCAAGCAATTGCTTTTCTATATAGCTATTTGTAATAATTCAACTATTGTAACAATTTGTTATTTTAAGTTTAGGTAAAATCCATCGTGGCACCCGTTTGCCTGAAGAGCTCCTTTATGATAGTTTTAATTCTGTTATATTACTATTTTGTTGTATTGTTTTGTTTAGATTTGTTTTATTAAAGCTGTTTGTTTGTTGAAAGTAGTTTTGCATAGTTTGGGCATACATTGTGTTAAGTTACGTATATCGTGTTGATTTAGTCCTCACCTTAGATACATTTTCTGCATCCTTTCTAATTGACTAGATGACTTCCGCCACAATTGATACAATGTTCTTCTTGTTTTGTATTTTTAGAACATCTATATATTTCAAACATCGCTTACAATGCGGTAGATTTCGTTTTATAAGCGGTGCTTCAGTTGTTAGACAGGAATTCATTCTTAGTTTTACTTTATAGATTTCTTTGCTGTCCTTTAGTTTCAAGTCTATAAAGGGTATATGTTTTTTGATATTTCACACATTTATAATTTAATATCTTATATCTCGAATGCTTTGTTTTATTTCTTCTATGATTGGTTGAACAGTGGAGGTTCTTTTATACTGTTACTTAAACAATGTTTGCTTAGTTTGTTTCGATTTAGAAAATCTTCGTTTTCCATTGTTATTGATCGTTTATTATTTCTGACAAAATGCCCATCATTAGCAGTTAATGTTTGATTTTGTGTTAATTCCTATAATTAATTGTATATTATTTAATTGCACGTTTGGTTGTTACTGGGTGTAATTTAAAGCAGGGCAGTACTTTGACTTTATTGGAGTTGACTGATAAGGTATGCTATTCAAATAAGGACTGTCTATTTGGCAATTTCCTATAGGTGTTTCTTACTATTGTAAAAATGGTTTGGGGAATTTTAAAAATTTCAAATGTTACCGCTGGCCTTATACTTGATGTCTCAGAACACAAAGCACAAACCCCTCAACTTTGCTTTTATTCTACCCACGTGTATCGTCCTTACCGCTTTTCAGGACTTTTTTGTCGAACTTGGTAGCCCTTAAACTCAAAATAAATATAACCAGCATGTCCGCTCGGTTTGAACACACGAACCAAACTGGTGGCTTCTTAATAGATAATTTTTACATAAAACATATAAATGAAAAGTGTTTTTGCTGTTTCACCTCAGCTTATAAGCTGGAGATAGTTGCAAATTTTAAGCAGAATAAATGATACAGAAGTCTTCTTTATCAATTCTCAACTCTTTTATAAGCTCCCAAATTCAGCATTAACTTATTTGAAAGTAAACATTAATAGTTATTTAGAAACTATTGTTAAATACTTGCATAAAATGTATGTACATTTGCTTGAGCAAATTGTTTTCAATAGACAACCTAAATATGAAATGAAGAGTACAATGTTTATATCTTTTGACTTGTTCAATATTACTTTATTAGGTTTCACTTAGTTGTTACTTTAGAAAAGGAACCACTAAAAAGTAGAGTATATATAATATAATATCGAAATCACATACGCTAGAAACGATAACTCACAAAAATTGTTTAATGTGTGTTTTATAACATTTTATTTTTAATAAAAATTGCTTTTTCTGCTAATAAGGTCTGTATATTCCACTTTTCATTGACTACAGCATTACTACAGAAGAATAAGAAAATAGAAAATTTTGATTGATTCTCGCCCAATTTCTGTAATAAATACACTTTGTACGAGTGCTATTTATTAACTTTTAAAATCTGCTATAAATTCTGCTTTTTGAAAGCCTCCTTTTTCAGGACCACCTACAAAAAGACTTATTAGAGCTTTTAAAAATTGATGCTAAGATATTAAAAGTTATTTACTTATCTATTAACGATAATGCTAATCTATTGCATATTTTCTTTACTAAAGATTGTGTCTCTGGATTTTTCATTGAGTGCTTCTACAAAACTTGTAGTCAGTACGTATTCCAAGTGCAATATATTATTAACAAGCAAAACCGCTAAAATTTGCTCCTCTTTACTTAATAACATTATTTAGCGTTTAAAAGGACATGACGATATTTCAGTGATTAAATTAGAACTCTAAAAATAGTTAACCGTAAAACTTAATTGCTTGGTTAGGTTAAAAGTCGAAAAGATATTTAAAACCACTGTTACTTGCAGAAATTGCTATTCATTAATCACTGAAGTGAACATTATTATACTTTTTTTCCAATTTCGGTACTATTACATTATATTTTTGTTGATTTAATTAGAAATACTCTTGAACGTTTAATGTTAGAGGTGAGAAGAATATTTTCTTACCATTCCATTTATATTCACACTTTTTAATATGACTTAATTTTTATTTAAGTATGTAATCTTTAAAACGGCAATTTACTCTGCATAAACACTTTATAAGACAACAGAAATGCTTTCCCAATATTTTCTGATTAATCATGCACCTGATCGATTTTAAAATTCGTTAAATACTTCAAATCACTATATATATATATATATATATATATATATATATATATATATATATATATATATATATATATGTGCATGATTGATAGTATAGTATGTTTTAAAAGAATTGTTAGAAATTTGGAAAAACAATATCGCCGAGGAATTTTTAAAAACAACGTTGACGAATAAATAGTATATACACATTTATTTCATATTTGTTCTGTCGTATAATAGCAAAATTTCGTGCCTTATTTCTGTAGTTGGAGAAAATATTGTCGCATTCCGGCGCTGGTATTTGTTTTATGGCCATGTTGTAGATCGAAAAATACCATCATGAATTAGCGTACAATCAGACATCGTCGCAGTAACTACGTAAGCAATTTTTTTAAAATGGAGAATAAAAGCTACATTTGCGCTATTACGTATTATAAGAGTTTCGTACAGAAATATGTGTTGGAACCGCAATAAGAAACATTTATCTGGATCGTATCCCTATTCTTAGAACTGTAAGAAGTTGTTTGGCAGCCACTGCGGTAATGTTATATTTGTTTTAGTAAAAAAACAACCTAAGGATTATAACTGAAAAGATCGCTGAAGTTTGAATATTGACAATGAGTCCGAAGTTTGCCAGTTAAGACAACCTGAAGTTAACATTCTGCTTAACTTCTCTACTTAAACGCTACTAAAAGTTTTTTTTTTCTGATCAAGCCACAGTAGATGGTGAAAAGAAGAAAAATAATTTTCCTCAAACTTCTCCTATCTGTTAGAACAGTTATAGCAAACAAATTCTGTAAGCAGCAAAGCAAGTGCGATGTGGAAATTCAAGAAATTGTCCCAGGCTGTGAAGGCTGACTTACTCCTGGTAGTTATCAGTGTCTGTTTCTACAGAATTGTAAAAATTAAAAAGAACCAAACAAAAAGAGAAAATTCGCAAGCCAATTAAACGTTGGAAAGCCATTGAAAATGATAGTAACTATGGTATACGATTGCTTATTAAGACTTTTCGTTAAGATCTACCTTCTTTGAGTTGTTAGTACCTTCAAATGAGGTACAACTCCTTGCAATCATCCATTACTTAATTTGTTTTCAATTCAGATGAATGCATTTTTGTAATTCTATTATTATATTCTCTTTAATTTTTACTTAAACTCATCTGTTTCAAATACACAAATATTACAAATTAATCCATTTATTCCCTTACATAGCAGAACAAAACCGATTTTGTAATACAAATGTATATAAATTAACAAACTCTCCTGCTTAGTCTCTGGCATACGTATATATTAAAGAACTAATCGCTTATTAAAATTAGTTTTGTTAACGAAACGTATATTGATCTTATTCAGGTCTAAATTATAATCTCCTGTGTTAGAGGTTTCCAAACTTATTTAGTCTGCCTTTTTTCCAGGAAAATACTTAGGAACTATGTTCTTTAACTACATTCTCTAAGTAAACAGAGAAATATAACGCCAACATCGAATTTTTATTTATCTATATTACCACGTACATAAATTACCAGAATATAGACCATTTAATATAATCCTGGTTCAACTTTTTGTATTCAGTTCAACTAAACGGCTTTTGATGACTCATTTTTGTGCAAACTAAAAATAACTACTAAAGTGTGATTAACCCTCATTATACCTACACAGATCTATCTGTCACAATTGTTCCTAAAGTGGGCAATACTTCTTTCTTGGGACAGTAAAAAATTTAAGAGTAAGGCAGGCCACGTAAATTTGGGGAACTTTTTGTATTTCAATTTTTCTTACTTATGAGCCAGCAGGAAAAATCTAGGAAAAAATGTACTTAATTTGGCTCACAATTTCTTGAATAATTTGTATATTTTAAGAGCTAATATATTTTTCTTTTATCTTTGATATTTTTATGTAAAAATGTTTGGCACAGTTTTGCGAATAATTGCTATTTTTATTTAATTTATTCTTAAAACAATTACTAGTCTATTATAAAAAATAAAACACTTATCGTACTATTACATTTACAAGGATAAATTATCAAATTTCCGGGATTGCAATAAAAATAAAATAAATATGATCAAATAGTAGTTTGTTTTAATGCAATTCTTAAAAGCAAATTTGAACACGTCTGTCTTAACGTGACTCCTCTCGACTTCATCTCAAGATGGTCATAATAATATTTCAACATTAATCATCTCTTCACTTAACTATCTCTTTCTAGTCAAAAATATTTTGATTGTTTAAAGTAAGTGGAGTCTGAGTTACCCAAATCAGTCAAATTCGGTCTATTTGAAATGATTTCAAACTTCAATTTTCTTAGCATTGCTGAATGATGTCTAAAAGTGCTCTATGATATTGTTCGGTAACCTTTTGCCTTCACCAAGCTCAGCAAAATTTCTTGGCGCCTCAAAATACTGACACCACTTTTTCTTGCTTTTTTCAGAACCCTTTCATCTTCAATCTACTATTATAGTCACATCTTTGCTGGTGTGTAGTAATAGAACTTAATCTTATTCATGACCAAAAATTATTTTAATTTAATGCTTCATGTTCTGGATTAAGCAATGCGGCAGCTATCTTCTATTGCTGTTTTTGGGTATCTTGAACAAGGTTCATCATTCGCGTGTAATCACCTCCAAAAATGAGTTTTAACAACCAAAGAAGTTTCTTCATCAATATAAAAAAAAATTGACCGCTCAAATTCCTTTATTTTACAATACCAAGTTTGTAAGATGTAAATATTTATTAAAAATATTTTTTTTAATAGATTAATCATTAAAAATATTTCTTATCTTGTACTTTCATTGTGTTTCTTTCTATAAAAAATTTAATTTTCTATTTGTATATTATTGTACGTGGATTAAATATAAAATTTTTAAAATACCTTACATGTTTGTGCAAGCACGTATGTAGGAGGGAGGGGGCATGTATACACATATCGCTTTTAGTACATTAGTATACAGAGTAAATCATTTTATTACTGACAGAACATTGCCAAAAAGAAAACACGTAATTCAATTGGGTTGATCCTGGTTTCCTATTACAACAAATTTATTTCTAAACAATTTAAATTTCGTTGTTCATTTTCGTACTGTTAAATTATAATTTCAAATAAATTTATTATGATAATTTTTATTTGTTTACTTTATGCTTAAATAGTTTTCAATTTTATTAATTTTGTTTACACTAACTTACTTTTAGTCTATGTATAATTAAATTTATTTAACCTTACATATTGAATTCATTCAATTAAAGAACTTTAACGTCCTGATAAAAAACGGTAATTTGTCTTTATTAGTTAACTATTTTGTTTCTCTTAACTCATTAAGTAATTTTATATTAATTTTGCGTAACTATTGTAGTTACCCTGGTTGTGTTACGTTTGTTAACCTAGTATTTTTCTAGTTATCGACTAACTCACGGTACTATAAATCACTATATAAGTTTTTTGATTTTTTTACGAATTAATAACAATAATTTAGTAAGGGAATTAACTTAACTATTTTATTTAACATTAAAATCCTTAGTTGAAATCAATTTAATAATTTTTTCCATACCTTTACTCCTAATTGCCCTTTCCAAGCGATTATGCATAGATTGGATGACTTTTCCTATGCTGTCTTAAGAGATTGGTTCCCACTCTTCAATTAACACCGCTTTCAGTTCTATCACGCTTTCTGGTGCAAGATTTCTGGCCCGGACTCTTTGCTGAAGCTCATCCCAAACACGCTTAATTGGATTCAAGTCTGGGATACACGAAACACGAAGGCTATTCTATTTTCGGTATACCCACGTCAGCCAGGTAATAGTAATCACTCGTCGGGATTAGCATGAAGTCCTCGCAAACAAATCCCGTAAACGGAACAACGTGTTCCTTCAGAATGTCCCTGACATAGCGGTGCGCTGTTAAACCTCCCCGGCGTCCTCCACGAAACACAAAAACCAACTTAGTTTCTCCGTGCACGGAAATGCTCGGCCAGAACATACAAGAGCCATCTCCATATGTGACAGTTTCTTGAATAGAGCAATGAGTAAATTGCTTCCCTGGCCTTTTATAGATCCGACGTCTCCTGTCGTTGTCCTGTAGGCACGTCATGGATTCGTCTTACTCCAATGGCCGAGTTGAGACGCTGGCGAGCAAATTCTAGTCGTCTTTGCTTTTGGACTGCAGTTTGGGACCCATAGCTGCCTTTTTGAAGTCAGGTTGGCTGCGTTCGGTCTTTTTTCACTGTCCAAATTCTGGCGACCACACTCTGATTACACTCAGTTCTTGCTTGAGGTCAGAGCCAATTTCTGAGGGATATTGAGACGAGTAATCGATCGTCTCTCTCTCTAATCATGTGCGTACGGCCGCGCCTTGCCGGAGGACGTAGCCACCGGTTTCCCAGTACTGACACTCTCTGACACAGCTGATTGACCCAGATTTAGTCAATTTGCCACGGCTATTTGACTGAGAGCCTCTCCCAACAATGCAACTTCTGGGCTGCGTTGGCAGCTATGCTATCAATTTTCTTGCAAATTACTCGAACACTTACGTCACTTACTTACGTCAACTTCGGATAAGTGACTGAAATGAATTACCGGATTGGAAGCGTAATGTAGGCCAACCACAGTCGTCGCGATTCGTAAAACCCCATTTGTGATGCCTATTTTTTTGAATGCGTCATCCGGTTAATGCAATAACAATAGTTTTTTAAAGCTTAATAATAAGGATATTCTTTGCACATTAATGTTTTTATTTTCATTTTCCTTACACTGAAAGAGGAGACGAAAATGCGCGTGCATCTACTGAATTGATTGTTTTGCTCTGAAGTGTACTATACTAAAATAATTAAAATGCTTTATTGTTAGTCTGTTACCTGAAAAGTATGAGTTTATGTCTGGGTTTCTTGTCTACTCTAGCATTTGAATCTCATATTTTACCAGACACTTTTAAGCGTTGGTAGAAACTTTTCTTTTATACTTATTTGCAATTTGTTAATGACATTTGTTATTGCATCTACATTTTTTAGTTTTATCACTAATTATGAATTGTATAATTGCTATATATACCCTTGGTTTATTATAGCATTTGTATGTCTTATTGTTAATAAAAATATTCATATAATATAAATTAAATAACACTTTTCTTTTTACATATTAAATCATCTTATTTAAGTCATTTCTTTAATATAGAATATGACCCACAAATCTGCATATTAACTCAAAACACACCGGCAGACAAGGACCCGCTGTATAAACGTCAAAAAATCCCGCGATAAAGACTCAAAGCCCACATTTTAATCGGCTTAAAGACAAAAAACAGGGCCCGTTTTCTGTTAATTAATGCCGAGGAGAAAAGCTCCTACTGTATTTACCGACTGAGGACTTTGCACACGATCTTCATTATTCATTTATGCTGATAATTACATGCTACACAGTGCTCCTGTATCGACAAGAAAAATGGTCCGATTAATTCTCCCAAGGTTGCGTCAGGCCAACGCCGCGATCGCCTACGCCGCGTTTACACTGAATTTAGTGCCGCCGCCGTCATTTATATTGTACTCTACCTCTGTGTTTGCATATTGGTACGAGCTAATGCGCCGTTTTTGCCAGGTGTGCCAGAAAAATAAAAGCATAAATCACCGCTGTCATTAATTGGAGTTTTTGTCTTATTCTTTTTAGGAAACTAAAAACTTGCACCATAAATTCAGCTTACAATTTTAAATATGACATAAACATTTCGCTTCAATAGGCATCGGCCCAAAAGAAGGAAAATACCACCAACACAGATGTTTATCAGCTATAGATAAAATATTGAATAGATTATACTTATTAAAAAAACAAAATATAAAAAAGCCTGCCAAAAATATATTAGCATTATACGAAAAGATTTCAATGCATGGGTAGGAAACTGCCAAACTATATTAAAATTCCCCAATAGCATGTGTTAGGTAAAATTAATAGTTATTGACAAAAATTTGCTCAGACAATGTATTCGAGAATTTCAAAATAATAATAGCCAATTAAAAATTTAATAACATAATAGTAAAATGGCTACACTCTAAGAACGTAAGTAATTATTATTAAAACCCAAAACATTTAGACATTTGATAGAATCAGCTTTAAGACAATAAAATTCACTTTTCTTGAATTATTTGAAAGACAAGGGTTGTGAAACTTTCTGCATCTTTGGTAGTTGTAAATCGTACACCACACATTCTTTAGTCAAGAAAATAAAAAGTGCGTAGAAAATTACCAAATCAGGAGTAGGATAATCTAGCAATTATAAAAAGTTTATTTGATGCGCCGCTGACTTGAAGCGTTATTGCAGTGAAGAAGATTTTCACTTTAGAGAGCCATAAACGAGCTTTTTCGCTAATATGCAACAGATTAATGTTGTGTACAATTTTGTTGTAAAACAGATTTATTTTTAAGCACAATAATTATCAAAAATCTTAATTTTAAAAAGAATAAAAAAACTATAGAATCTGTATTTGTCAAAATTAATTTAATAAAGCAAAAAATGTTATAAAAAATCTGATATAGTTATAGCTTAATTGGTGTAAAATTAAGAAGTCTAAAATATATTAAAGTAAGCTGACATAAAATGCAAACATAAAGACGGTTCCTTATCGGTAATTTAATTTATTCAAAGAGTTGTATTAGAATAAGCCTTTTGCTTCCAGTATCTTTTTGATCAACGTTCTCAGTTTGTGAGGGTCAATGCTAACTCCTGCTTTCAATAACAAAAATGCTGGCGCTTTGTTGACTCGCGGTCGCACTATTCTAAAAAAGCGGGGAAGGCGTGCCCTTACAGAATAATCAGCCGCCGTGTAAATATTTCAACGCCATTATGCGGAGCAATAAACAAATTTCGTAAGGGCTGCGCGCGCTATTGATTAGAACGTCCAGCGGCGGTATGTAAATATAATTTATTTAAATTGTCGAGCACCTGGACGTACGAACAATCAACACAAGTGTACTGGGTGCTGCCAGCGGCGTGGGCTGCCAGCATTGGGTAAATTGCTCGGAGGTACACAACACAATTCCTGAATATTTCAACTAATAACGCCTCGCCTGTCGCGCTAACAATTGTCAAGTGGGTTTAAGGAATTTCTATGAAATATGCATGAATGGGGCCATATATTAACATTAGGCAATAGTAGCGCTCTGTCGCTGGCGCAAATATAGCGGCAATCAATTTTTCGCCATCCGCTTCCGATAGCGCCGATAAGAAGCAATTAAGGGTGTGCTCGTTACCCGCGGCCGGCCTTTCATGCGTTCACAATGACTGTTAATTTCTGCGGACATTCGTTTTCCGCCGTTACGTGCGCTGCACGCAACAAAAGTGCGATAAATCATGCCGAGCCGTTGCGATATCTGCGGCAGATATGCCATTATTTCGGTTTAACATGAATTCTATAGATATTTTTTACCTGCCGCGCACAATGGTAAATTGGCGCTATAAGCACTGATTATGCAACGCCTCTTTTCTACTCCATTTACTGCTTTGTAACAATGTTTGCTGGTTAGTCACCCCGTTTGTCAAGTCCCAAATACAACAATTAAACACAAAAAACATGGAAATAGAATTATGTTTAATTAGTGGATTAAGCATACAATACGTATACAACCATAGAATTTTTTGGAAGCTTGTTTACAGGCTTTTGTTGTCTATTTTGTATAAAATGTCAATGTTACAGAGTTAAAGCTTTAGAAAGCAATGTTGTAACATTATGTAATGCAAACTGAAATGAAAGGATTGTCTATATTAACCAAAAATATCTTGGATTAAATTCCACTTTCACAAGTACACAAAAGAAATTTAAACATCCAAAAAAATTGTTTCATAATTCAGTTATCGTTGAACGAGTCAGTTGTAACTACTAAGTAGCGTTTTGGCTAAAAGAATTAAGAACAGCAATAATTATCACCAAAGATAATTCTCAAATTATTAGTTCAGGATGACAACAATATCATTTTTTAAATCAAGATTGGGGTTTAGGCAAGTTTCAAACAAGATTTACTAGACATGCAGGCCTTGCTTTCAATCCTCTAAATCCTCTAAACTACAAACTAGTAACAGATGCTCCAAGGCAATTTGGCCAATATAATGCAGGTTATTTTGAAGGTAATGTTGATAAACTAAGTACTATAATTAATCAATGGCTACTAAAAAATTAATAATTAGTTACCAAAATCAATTATTTTAAGTAACTATTAATATCCTTTGTTAACAATTCATCCGTACAACAAATAAAAATAATGGAGAAACTACGCGCTACATAAAGAGCAAGGCCTGTGTCATTGAAGCTCACATATGTTCGCTTTTGCACCACCTTTAGGAGGAAATATATAACGAACACTTCTCTCCTTTCGATAAAAATATAATAAAAAAATTAAACTATGAGCCACTATAGCATCATCAAGGTAAATCCAAAAAACTGTTTTGTGTGCAAGCGCAATTTCCTATGAGATAATACAACTTAGCTTCTCATAATCAACAATCTACGATTGTCAACAAAATAAACCGAAAATACGACCGCAGATACATTGCCGCCAGAAATTATTGCGTAGTTTAGCTACAAAAAATAAACAAGTTTAGGACGTAGGCAAGAAGTATAGTAAATCTGACCATCAAGAAGATGTAATTGCTAACAGCGTAACTAAAAGTGAACAATCTGATCGCAAGAGAAATGATAAATTTGTCTGCAAAATGGAAAAGAAGACATGGCAAGGTCGACAGTCAGTCAAGCAATGCATCAGGATCTACATTACAAGTCTTTCGTTTTGAAGAACAGGAAGTTAAAGTTCTAAGCAATGCTGAACGATACCAAGCACGATAGCGACTTCCTATGATTAGGGCAGTCACTTGGGTCTACCAAGTTGCTTCTGAAGTACCTACCGTCATGCATATATCGTCGAACCCTAGACAGAACATGTGGCCACTGGGCAGAAGTACACGTTTCAGCAAGACTCCGCACCAACCCACAAGTTAAAGAACATCCAGACATGAACATGCAATTATTTGTGTTACTCTGCAGCCCCAACTCCAATCCCATTGGCTACTATGCGTGAGGCGTAGTCAAGACAAAGGTCACTGAGAGGCATCATAACACAAAAGACAGCTTCACTGCCCCCATCATTGAGATAATGACACATATGGACTCTGCAGCTCGAGAAGGTCGTAACCTCTGTTGGATGCTACATTGAGTTATATGATTCGTGCTAAGTTTAATGCAAATAAATTTAATTTTCCTTGTATTTTCATGTTATTTTGATTATTTATTGTTATTTTGGATTTACCTCCACGAAGTCGTAAGTGCATTTAATAATACTACAAATATATTACAAATTTTATTGCTTGAAAATCGCCAAACGAAAGCAAATACTACCTAGTACGCTCATAAATACTATTAGATACTGATCAGAACGACAAAATAAAACAATTAACTGTTTTTGCACAATATTTCCAAAATCTATTACATAGTTGTGGTAATTACAATTAAGACTCATTTATTTAAAATAGCCACCCTTAACTTTTACACAAGCTTCAAGACGTCCGGGCCACTCTTCTATGGCAACACAAATTACATCAATTGGAAAAGTATTGACTGCAGCCGTCAGGGCTTGCTTTAAGGCATCAGGGTTAGCACACTGTTTTAAATTTGTAATCTACTGGATTGAGATCTGGGCTACTAGAAAGCCAATTCTCTACTGATAAAAAATTAATGACATTGTTGCTCAATCAGGTTTGAGTTGGCCGTACTTTGCAAGCAGATGTAGAGACTTTTTAAAATATTTAAGGCTCACAACGAATAAGCTTATGATTCAAATATTTTCAAACTCAGTCAGTTTTTTAAATTTGAAACACACACTCCTAAAAGTGTTTTATCACTATGTAAACTTTCTCAGTTCGAGATGTTTAAACATTTCAACAAAATTGGCATATTTATTGAAATCAAGAATACCTTGTAAACGACACACTATAACAAAACAAACCGTAACATCATATCTTAATGAAATGATCAAATGATGATAATACAATAATGCCTAATAATAAGTGGCAAAGCGTTTTGAACCAACAATAGTCTAGCAGCAACAAGGCATGAAGGCGAGAAGAGTGTCGATGACTGATTGCAGAATCTTCTGCCAATCCTCTTTCAATTGTTCGAATTTTTTAGCCCAATGTTTAGCTTTTTCTTTTTCGATTTTCTTTTCAGTTCCTCTCATAAGTTCTCGATACGGCTGGGTTGGCCGCCCCATTACTGTGATCCTCTTTTCGGAGGCACGTTTCGAATCATTGTCTTGTTGAAAGATAAATCCGCGACCAAGCTTAGAATTCAAATACGGCCTTCTCAAGAATATCCAGAGATATTTGACTGTCCATTACTCCGGTTATCTCGTACAACTTACTTTATGTCATCACAACATAAACTAGCTTTTATCCGACCGGAGTATGTCATTCCACTCCTGGCAAGTCCAGTGCATATGACTGCGGGCGAACTCAAGGCATGCCTTACGGTCCTCACTAATTAGTGTCTTAAAGACGAGACGGCATCCATGCAGTCCAGCATCACTCAGACGACGTCTGGCAGTCTGGAAAAAATATATTTAGCTCCCGAGTTATGTCGCGTGCAGTACGGCGGAGGTCTTCAAGGGATATCATTAGACTCTTCGTATCCTCAGCATGAGATATTTTCTTAAATCGTCCCGACGCAGTTCAACAAGAGACTACTTCAAAATCATTAAACCAAGTAAAAAGTACATTGAATGAAAATGGCTATTTGTATGTATTTTCAGAAATCGGCAAATTTTTCTGTTTCGTTGACCGGTACTTGGAAAACCTTTTCTCAATAATAATGAGACCAACTCCAAACTACTTAGAAAGTTCAACGGGATAGGTATAGTCTGCAAAAGGTTATGACAAAAAAACTTTTTGATCGGTACTGCAGAATAAGATTTTTATATTTACACAACACTAGCATATTCAACTCCAGTAATGCATGTTAGCTAATAAATTCTAAGTTTGATCAACATTTTTGTCCTTTACCCTCGTGAAGTAATTCACTAGTAGTCAAAGTTCTACAATTAGTAAAATTTTTTATTGCTATTGCCTGCTAAATGCAATTTATCGACTCGCCAGTACAAATTTGAAAACACTTAACTATTTCGTTTGATTATTTGCAAATACATTTTAAAACATTTGTAGGTGATTTTTAAATTTTGTTAGATATATCAATAAGGTAATTGCTATAAATGTCGAATTTAAAGAAACTGCACATACTTATTTTCTGGGAAAATACCTCTGGTAAATTCATAAATATACAAGATAGAAATTTGAGACAATAACTAAAACTCTTAAATTATATATAACTTCTGGCAAATTTAGACCACATTCATCATATTCAGCACATTAAAGCTATATCTAGGTATGGTTATAAAATAGAAGACATCGGATAAAGCTTTTATTTATATCCAAACGAATTGACCTGCTTTTTGATGGTCTTGCTTTAAGGGATTTTTTTTAAATTAACTTATAGTTAACAATTTTTTAAAATAACTTGGTTATATTACAATTGATTGCAATTCACTTGTATTTTATTTTATTTATTGTTATTTTAACGAAACTAACTGACTTACCAAAACACAATTCTGATAAAAAGCATAAAAAACGAATTTGTCACACCTGTCTGTAAGGTAGCATAATTTTTTGCTAGTTCCACTAAAGACAACTATTGTAATTCTCCCTTGTACCTTACGTCCTTATCTATAAAGCTGCACATTTAGCACTAAACATAAGTGTCTCTTTCAAGGGCTCAAATTTCACGAAATAAAATTAGAATCAAATTTTTGAATTGATACGTTATAAGGACTTTTATTATAGTAGTTGAAATTTAGAAAGCATCTACCATGATTCAGTAAGCAACAAATTTAATTTAGTGTTGAAACCCTCATGTAATAATAAATTAACTAAAATTTTAGATAATTAACTTCTATTACCGAACAAAATGTATGTCGCAACTCCGCACCCATTCCGTTAATTTAAAGATAAGCAGGCCCTAAATAATTTATTTGTTTAATAATGTAATGGCACTCGGCACGCACTTGAAATTTGCATTGTCCTGATATCTTAATAAAAATAACAACGCGGGCGTTGCGTGCCTCCGTCACGCGGCCGCTGCTTTTGGTAAAAGCGCAAGATTATCAAAGACATATTTATGGCAAAATTGGCTCGATAAGCTGTTAGAAAGCAGCGGCTTACACATTTAATAAAATATTTATGTCTATCGCGCGGTGATTTGTTGTGAAATTAATACAGGTGCTGCTTTTAATAGTTCAGCTTTATTTAGATTTAGTATGCAACGCGTATTTCATTTCGTTGGGCATTGTTTTATCAAATTTATAAGTTATATCAGTTGTTCTTAATGAAATTATTTTTACACCGCCTTTTCGCTTTATACGTTTACTCATATTTTACTGTTGACACCCACTCGCATATTTCTTATACAGTAGACGTTTTAAATTTGAAGTTAAAGTTAAAAAAATTTATAATTAATAAATATATAAAGTTTTTTCGATGTGTCTAAAAGGAATTGAAAACGCGAAAAAATGTGAACACCTTTCAATAAAATCTAGGAACTTTATAAAGGTGATAATGATAACTTCTTAAAAATGTAAATCGACTATTAAATTGGTTTTGTACAATCTTTACAATACGTTGTTAACTGCAAAAAAGAGAAGGATATAAATTTCAGTGCTCTAAATAATAGGTAGCCTTTCAGAAGAATTTATTATTTTGAAAAACTTTGAATTCATCTATTTAGGATTTTCCAAAAAGGTACACGTATAAAAATTTTACAAATAAAATAAAGTGCAGATATAAAATTATATAAAAGCGCGAACTGCCTCTAATAAAGACTAATGACGAACTTCGAGAAACCTATACGATGAATATTTGACAACAACCAAACATATATATGTTAACGTTGAATTTAGTAAAAGGTATAAAGAGTATGCCGAAGCAATCAACAGAGAAATTACAGAAAAGTATACTTACAATAACGACTGCTATCGTTTATTCAATAACATGAAGTTTTTGTACTTTTTTTGTCTAATTTGATAACATCGATTAGAGTTTGGCAGCAGTGGAATTATTCAAAACTCCAATAACAAAAAGGCATATCCAGCCAATTAAAAAATTAAAGGCAATTGTAAGAGCTCTCCAGTAATAAAAAAATTAAAGAAGTATAAAACTGCTTGTGTAAACATAAAAAGTTTCAGAGGTAACTGGTGAAAGAAAAGATGGTAAAAATGTATAATCAATAAATTATTTACTTACTATAATACTTACTCAAATAGTTTACTAAAATCTACAACTAATATTTGGTTTAACTTTTTTTACTATCTTTAGGCAATTACATCCATTAAACCGTTTATTGTTCTTTTTGGCATTTTCTGCTATTCTTCTGTCACTGCTGCCATTAACTTAGTTAGTTCTATTGCTAAAATTGTGTGGTCTATTAGCCATAGCAAAATTCGATAATAAGGGGCGCTATTTTCACAAAAATAACAGGTAGAAGTCTGACACTCAAAATTTTAGTGTATTTGATAGTATCAACTGTGGAACTATACAAAATTAAACATGATCTGCCACCATACCAAAAACCATTATGCTGATACCTCCATATTTTACAATATGATAAAGATATTTTTCATTCAACTGGATGAACAAACGTTTCTATGCTTAGGCTTAACTACTATCACTAAAATAGCAGTATTGGCTATTCTAAAAAATAATTTAGTTGAGGACGAGTCTCTGTCTATGCTTTTTCTGAAAGGGTATTAACAAGAATTTCTTCTTGATGACGCATTTGTACAGCCTCATATTAGTTAATTGGTGACGGACGGTGCTCCTACTATTTGTGAAAACTGCGTCAGTTCGATCACTATTTCTTAAGAGTTTTTAACACTATTAACAACAGCAGATAGTTCATTCTTTTCTTAGAATCGATTTTATTACTATTAATTACCAACTTTCAGTTAGCGTTTATTTTACTCAAACACCCTAATGAATTTGCATAGTTAACTGGCGTACGGGCTACGGAATGGTTAAAAAAAACTAAGTATTTCAAAATGTGGCAGCAAGGAGGTACGTTATCGCAATAAATAGAAATAGTACGAGCGACACAGATATTTTTTTTATGAACCCAACTATCTATTGCTGCTGCAGTACATATAGGAAATACAGTGTTTCGTTTATGTCAATATAAGTAAAACGGTATAGAAAAGTTAAAAGCGTTGATGATTTTACGGAGGGAGGTAAAATGCAAAATAAAATAAAAGTGCAAGACTGCTATCAGTAGGCAATAGCTCAAAGCATTTCAGGAAAGTTTGCCAACACATAGATTAACCGCATGGATTGGCTGCCACAAATCCTGTTAAACATTTCATATAAAATATCTGAACTTAAATAAAGCAGAAGTTAACAATAAAAAAACATCCAAGTTATTAAGAGAGCCAGCATCAATTTTAAAATTTGTTTGGGCCAATTTACCCAAAATATTTGCTGATAAACTGGTTATTAGTAGATCTGGAAGATGTCAAAAAATTGTTAACAATAGAGGAGACTGGGTGTCTTACTAACAGTGTTCTATAACTTTAAACTAAGTAGAGGGGGGTATTGAGCCAACTACCCATCACATAGAAAGAACCCTAGCTAATTGCTTCCAATCTGTCTGCTAATTCCATTACCCCAGTTGAATAGGGCAGACAGCTCAAAATCTTACAAAACCAAAAAGAAAGGCACACGTAAAGAAAAAATTGACAGCTATTATCATATTTGGAGTGGAGTATCTAAGCACCAGGGGACACGGTGGCTCAGCAGGTTTTAGCAGTTGGCTCTGCCCGCTAGCCGGCGCGCGCGAGTTCGAGTCCCGCTCAACCCTTGGGTGTGTGTGAATGTCCTAAAATAAGTGCATGTTAGTAGACACAATAAGCCCTTGAGCCCGCAGTAACTGTAAGTGCGCCAAAACAAACCCTAAGCATCAAATTAAAAAAGTGGAGTGTCCATCTAAAAAATAGGATATTTGAAGAAGTATATCACTACATTCGGACATTACAACAAACCAATTATTAGAATTAACATAGAGATTTATGAACAGCTAACAACTATTACAGAAATATATGTGCGATGAGAATTTTGAGAAAGTGTCATATCAAGTAAACCATAGAGATGTATTCATAATAGGCAACCTAAATAGTAGAATATGAATAAAGGGTACTGACGTGGTGGAATGTTTTAAAAAAACACGGTCAACGATAATTAAAAATCGTGTTATTTATTTTTGCAAAAAACACAAATATGATTACAAATACGTTCTTTCATCATAAGGACATTTAAAAGTATACATAGATCCACCTACTAAAATATCTAAAATATATCACAGACCTGATAATAATCACAAAATCTCAGAAAGTACAAGCACAGGACATAACGTTCTATTGACAAACATAATGTGCAAGCAACCATCATATAGTAGTAAGATGTGTTACATACACGAAGAAGAGCGAAAAAAGAATACAAAAACCATAAAAGAAAATATCTTTAAAACATACCTACTGAAAAATGCCTTATAATGACGTCGTACCAAAATGTGATGCAAATCAAATTGTATATCAATAAAGAAGAGTTACGAGAATAATTGTATGGAAATTTGAAGAAAACTTTATCTAACTCAACGAGCTGAATAGTGCTGAATACAACAAAAAAACACCAGATTTAATACAAACAGGCAAGCAACTGCACGGTCAAAATAAAGAAGAACTCACGAGACTAATCTCCTCTAAGAACATATAAAATAATATGTAAAATAAAACGAAATAACAAAAGGATGTTCGAAAACCATTTCAAAAGGCCAAAAACAATAGGTCATCAGAACCGGAAAACTTACGGATAAAAAGTTACGAAAGGGAAATTTAATAAAAAATGAGAAAAAAACATTTGACAAAAATGCCATAAAACCTATACAAGTTTAGTCTATAAAAAAGGAGAGAAAACTTCTGCTTTAACTATAGGGGAATAAACGTTGTTCTAATCTGTAGAGAGATTGTTTACTAGTGTTGTAAAAACTAATATAGAAGAACAAAGTGGTTTTAGAAAGAGAAGATCCTGTTTAGTTAACATCAATTGTCTTAAGTGGCTAATAGAAATAATTAGAAACAAACAAATAAACGCACATATAACGTTTATAGATCTTAAAAAGACATATAATAGCGCACTCAAATGTAAATTACGGAAAGATATGAGTAGGGTGAATACAGGTATATTATAACACGGAAGTACATATAAAAATAAACAATAAACAATTTGGAATATAAAAATGTGTAACGGAAAATGCTAAGAAATGAAAATTAAAATGAATAACTCTTCACTATTACTTGCGGTTAATCAGATTGTGTTAACGTATATGAAATATACGCTAAAAGAATTTAATGAACAAGTTGAAATGTGGAATTTGAAACGTAATTACCGAAAAACGTAGCCACATGTATAAACAAATAAACAGACGGAATCAGAGTAGAGAATAAAGATCAAAATCTCTACAACATTAAAATATTTAGTCTCACTTATGTGTTCAGCAGATACATGTGATAGAGGAAGAGTTATCATAGACATGAAAACAACAAAAGATTAATATGGAATAAGAATATCAGTTAAGACACTAAAAGGGGAATATTCAAAAGGGATACGGTCACTTACGAAGTATATAAGAAGTACAATTACAATACTAGAATTATATTTTATGAAAAGATGCCTACAAGTTACAAGACACAAAACAGAAGAAGTTTGGAGAAAAATTAGTGTCACCTATACAATCACGAAAATATTAGGAACTAAAACTTTCAAATGACATAGACACGTGAGATGAACGCCAGAAGACATATGGCCAAAGAAATTGATGCATTAATGTCTAAGGGAGAAGAGAAAAAGAAGCAGACCGTCTCTCCCTTGGAAAATCTATATAAAACGAATATAGAAGAGAGAAGTTTGTAGAAAGCAGATTGGGAGGACAGACAGGCATGGAAACAGAAACTAGCAGGGCTTATGGGTTAAAAACTGAAGCAAAATAATAAATATTTATCTAAAATGTTATCAACACATTTTCGTTTGAAATTGTCGAATCTTGAAACCGTGCTAGAAATTATATTTTGGCTCGCTTCGACATCAATAACTCCCCAAGAATGTTATCAGTGCCATTATTGGGTCTATGTAAACAACTTTGTTCGACAAGGGCCGGAATTTGTAAAAACTGGACAGTTTTTCAAAACGGAACAAATCGAAAACGGAGCGTTATTATTGAAAGCGGTCTTCCCTGTAGTGAGCGATTTCTGTCTCTACATTTCTGATATTAAAATACGTACGATACGCTTGAATTCTCGATGGCAAGTAACTATGCATAATTTTTTTAATTTACAATAAACCTTTTTTTAAGTTAACTACTTTTCTTCGAAGCATTTTGGTTTTTTATTGTGTAATCTTGCAATAAGAAGCCTAAAATACCCCTAAAGTACCCAACCCTTAAATAAAGGCACAAATAACATTTAAACAAATTACAATTTGACAATTTATATACTGAGTGCACGATAGTTTGTATATCTATGGCTATTTTATAGAGGTAGATAAATAATTTCACATAATAATATAAACAAGGATATGCACATAAATGGTATAAGCGATTTAAAGCATTAATTATTATAAATGAAGTCAGTTAAATGTAATAAATTAACAATATAACTAACTACTATTACTTACTAAAGTAATGGCTAATTATTTAAACTAATACATACAAAAGGTCTACTATAATGCATGTACATATGTGATGCCCTAATTATAAAATTTGCTGCAATTGCATTATAGGAAAATAGCAAACATATTTTTGAAAGTATGGGGTATCTTTTGCTAATTTAATTAAATGGTTTAATTTAAAAAAAATGTTTTTATATATAAATTTTAAATAGTTAATGGAGATAGATAATTTTCAGAAACTTAATTGCTAGTATTATTGCTACAATATTTACTAAAATACTGTCATAATTTTTAGGTAGATCCCCGTTCAAGAGTCTAAGGAATGGGAGCAAAACGACCTTCAAATTTTTTTAATTTTTTGTAACATTCACAGCAGTCGTCAGATTTGGAGCAAATTTTGAAATAGGGAAGATCGGATAAGGGAGGACAAATAATGTGATAATAAATATATATATTAAATTTTAGTTTTTTCCTTCGGTGCCTCTCTTTACCGAGGTTGGCGATCGTTAGTGCAACGTTCACATTCTCCACAGCTGACCTAAAACAATGAAAAACGGAACACTCCATGTCATTCTCTAAGATTTCTTAAAGAAAATGTTCGTTTACGGTTAACAATCCTTTTCCTTTTAATTTCACCTACTATTATGACTTGGAAAATGAGTATTTGTTATGCTATTTCTTTTCTCGTTTGATTGAGCTTCTTTATTTCTCACTCCATGGACTAACAGAATTCTCGGCATCCTCCGATATATCCACATCTGGAACAATTTAAACTTTTTGCTCTTTCTTTAATAAAAAATATCTAGGCCGTAGTTCCGTATAATGGTAAGGCTTTAACCCCACGTAGGAGTCAGCTTGTAAACTGAGAGGTTAAAGCTCTCATATGTTTGCTTTCTCTGCTCAGTTGTCGCGCATTATCTCTGATACGGAGCAATGTGGCAAGCACCGCACATTAAATAACCGCCACTATTACTCCTTGTTTGAAGCGAACGCAGGTTTTCAATTATTTTTAGTGAGTAAGTAGACCACCTACCAAAAAGTACCGGGAAATAAACCTGGGTCCGTTAGCATCACAGCCCGCCCCTCAACCATGGCATATTTGTAACTGCGCCGCCCATGTAACGGCATCGTTTGAAGAGGCGCGGTAAGGATAGGTTGTTGCACTGCTTTTTGGAGATATAATAGCCATGAAAATTTACCCGGGAGACCATGGTGCCTTTTGTGTACGCGTCTATTATCGCAATGGTGATTCGATAGTCACAACGTTTATATCGTGCATAATTTAACGTGCGGAAAGCAATACCATAAGAAAATTGATTCGAATGTTTGAAAATACCGGTTCGGCTGTAAAAATTCTCAATCAGAGTCGCCCGCGCTGTGTTCGAAGCCAACAAATGATTGAAGAAGTGAGAGTTTCAGTGCGCGAAAATCCGTCTCAATCAGTTCGCAAAAGCAGCCAAGAACTTAACATTAAAAAATCGTGGTTGCACAAGATTCTGAAGCAAGATTTGCATCTTACAGCCTACAAAATTCAGTTTATTCAAAACCTGAACGTTACCGACTATCCTCTCCAACTTAATTTTGCAAATGAAACGCTCCAACGTTTCCCAACGTTCGAAAACATTCTGTTTAGTGACGAAGCGAACTTTCACATAAATAGTCATGTAAACAAACACAACTGCCGCTGCAGATACATGAACGACCGTTACATAGTCCAAAAGTTAAGGCATCATTGGGCCTTATTTTTTTGAATACCGGAGAGGGCAAGCACTTACGGTAAACAGTAAACGGTATTGCGACATGTTAAGAAACTTTTTGGTTCCACAACTGCAGGAGGTTGAAGGTTTTAATGTGGAAACATGGTTTCAACAAGATGGAGCCACTCGCCACACTTCAAACCAATCACTTGAGGTTGTCAATCAACTTTTTCCGGAAAAGTGATCTCTCGTCGAGGCACTATCAACTGGTCCCCGAGAAGCCCCGATCTTACACCCTTTGATTATGTCTTTTGGGGATACCTTAAAGAGAAAGTGTATGGAAACAAACCACGAACTCTACTGCAATTGAAGCATAATATCCGCACTGAAATGGCCGCCGTTTCCAGAGAAATGTGCCAGCAGCGCGAGGGTCAACATTTCGACAACATAATCTTTGCCACTTAATTTTCTAAAACTTTGTCTAAAGATTAAAAATAAAAAAATATTTTTCTGAAATTTAGTGTTTTTATTTTGAATTTACAAATACTCCTTAGTCTTTCTGGGCACCCTGTAGAAAATGTACAGCAGTGATCAAATCGTACTTTCAGTTGTAGATCTAGATCCCTATTACTCAATAAGCTCTGCATTCTACATATGTATCCTAGGTATTTATTTTTATAAACATTTTTGTGCTTGTGGAAGTTGTTTTCTTGATGTTTATTGTTAGTCCATCCTTCACTAGCTTCTGTCACTTGGTTTACTAAGACCTTCATATCTTCTTCAGTTTTAACTAGTAATACTTTATTGTCGACCTATTTCAAACTATTCAAAATATAGCCACCTATGTTAAGATATATCTCGACTTTACGCAGAGCTTTTTGAATATCCACTCCAAACAGTAGTAGAAATCTCTTTTATACTCCTTTCTTAAAGTAGAATGTTTATTGTCTATGCTGACATTGCCTTGTAGTCAGATCAAGTTTTCTTGTTTTAAGCAGAGTTATAAAAGTCAAAGAAAATCATTGTGTGAAAATTGTTCTGGTGTTGTGTATATTATTAAATAGCTCAATTAACATTTTAATCACATTATTGTTAAGAACTTTAATAATTTTTGCCGATGCTTCTACGGTCCTGTGGCTTTTTCTGGATTTAATTGTCTTTGTGACTTCTTCTAAAATGATAAATTCTGTTACTTCTATTTCTAAGCTAAATAATGGACGGTTAGCGTCAAATAAATCAAAATAAATTTACTATCTATATCTGGCACTATATTATTTCTTTCATCTAATAGCGCTCCACTGAAGTATTTCTATCAACCTTCAATAATTTCTTTCACTTTCTTGTGGACATTAAAGTAACCGTGTTTTTTCTAATTTGTTATCATTTCGTTGCATTTCATATGTAGCCAATTTTGTTTTTCTAACTCTGTTTTGATTTCCACTTCAATTGAGTTATTTTGTTTATCATACATTATTTTTTGCTACTGTTCTTTCCGATTTAGGTTTTCGATCGCCACTTTTCTTAAAACTTTTGATATTCTCCACTAACGTCCGCTTTGCCTTTTTTAACTTTAACTGCTATTTCTTGATGGACTTTTATTCTGATATCTCGCTGGTGCAGTTTTTTATAGTCGTTGGTTTATATTTTTTAATTGACCTTAACCCTTTATTTATAAATTATGATTTAATCCCACATCTGCGCATGAACATGTTTTGACTGATATCGAGTTGTTTCAAAATCGTTTCCTTATTAGAATTAGGTAATTTATATGGGTACAGTTGTCTTGTACCTATTTTACATTTATACCTGCTGTTTTCCTAATATTTGCAACATTACTACTCTATCGAACATTAGGATAAAACTGATGTTTTGAAACAATAATGCCTACTTTATTATAGTGATCAAAACCATTGTTTCATGCATAGCATAGTACATGGTTATGTAAGATGAGTTGCCGTGAATTTGACCATCATTCACACATTATAAGTCACTACTAAGTATTTTCATCTCTGCTATAGTGTTGGACAACTTATCAGTTTTATACAGACTCTTTATGTTTCAGGTCACCAGTTTTTTATTTATATTTCTCCGTGGGATTCTTTTCACCTTGTTACCATTGAAGGTGTACCGGATACTTACCGCTATATTTCGACTATGTGGTTGCATTTTGATTATACTAGGGATACATTTACAATGTAAGTTGCAGTGTAGTAGTTTTCTACGTTGTGCTGTAGCTTTTCCGTAAAAATGGATACCATAAACACTGCCACTTCAACTAGTACTGTTCCATCCACCTTGTATTCTATTTCTGATTAATACTAAAAATGCACCCGACCATCTTCAGGTTTCTGTTTTGGTAAGCGAATGGTATTTAATTTTCCATTTATTGTTCATAAATGCAAGGCATTCCTGTAAATTTTCCCGAAAGGGGATAGAAAACCCCACACAGGAATTCTGGTTTTATTTAGATCAAAACGAAATCTTCGTTTTTTGGTGACTTACCTACAAAGGATTTTTATTTGCAAATTATGGAAAATGTTTTACTTACCTTAAGATATGACACAAATGTAGAAGTTAAATTTTTGATAGTCTACTTTTATCAACTCGATTTAGTATAAAGACATATGCAGATTTGCTGTGATAAATCCTGAAAATATATAAACAATGAAAATTATATTAAAATACAAGAAAAATTTAACTTATTTATATAAAGCAATTAATGTAAAGGGTATTGAAAACCATATTATTCAATGTAACCCTATCAGAGGCCACAAATTTCTCTAATCCAGACTACTACAGGCCAACACAATTTCCTCCTTGTCCATATGTGTCATAAACTCTTTGATGGAGGCCCTTAAGCTATCCTTAGTGTTATGGTGAACTTTCTCTAGCCTTAACGTAGTAGTCAAGAGAATTGCAATCGTGATTGGAGGGCATCCACAATTCGAGGGACTAATGGTAATACAAATCATTGTATGGCCACCGTTCGGTCTTTCTAGCCTTATGGACTAGAGCGAAGTTTTATTAGAATACGTACTCCCACTCAGTGTTACTTCCTCTATTCGAAACTTGACAACTCTCTCCAGCAAGTCACCTGTAGGCTTTACTCAAAGAAATGAGGCACCACAACATCTTAGTTGCTCATTACCCCCGCATCATCACAGAGGCGGAAAACTTTGCATGCGTGACAGTAGATACTTCAGAGGTTTTTTGGTAGATCCAACGATCGTGTTGGCGATTGACCTTTCTGTTCTAAATGATTTTGGTTCGAAAATAATCTCAAGCTTCTATCGCTGTTGTACTTGATGTTGCTCAGCATTGCTTTGGCTTGCTGCCCATCTTGTTTCCTCAGTTAATATTTGGCGATTCCTCAGGACAAAAGACTTGTAGTATAGCTCCTGGTGTCCTGCTAGACTGACCGTTAACCTTGTCACGTCCATGTTTTTTCGTCTCTTAATTTACAGATGAATACATCACTTCTCTTGCGAGCAGATTGCTTGCTGTAAGTTGCCCTTTCAGTACCTACTCTTGCTAGTGAGATTCTTTGTACTTCTTGGTCGTAAACTTGGGCTTTTTTGTAACCAAACCACGCAATTATTTCTGTCCGCCATTGTCCAGAGCAAATGGATTTAAGTATAGCAGATCTGCAGTCGTGTTCTCGTTTTTATTGTCAATAATCGTAGGTTTTATTATTATATTTTAGCTAACTTATGAGACTGCATTTCGGTTTTTCCACAGTACAACCTACAAAAACTTCGGATTTGCCTCGATAACGCTTAGTAATTTCAATAACTCTAACTGAAATAAATATAAATTTCATATTTAATGGTTTGCTCTAACTGTATCTAGAAAATAATTTCAATTTTCGTATACATTTAAAGATGTGTTACATTAGAAAAATCTGGTCACTAAGGTGATTATAATTTGCTCAGATTATTTTGCAATTTGACATTGCTACAACGGGTAGAAAGTATCATACGGAAATATGCGGTAAGTCAGAATTAGTTATTAATATTTATTAAGGAAAGATCGGAATAGCCGACATAATGGATGTAACTAGCAAAAATAAAGTTTAGGCTAGTCACCCAACCTCTATACTTTTTAGACTGATACAAATGCAACATTTTATAATTTAATTTATTTCAACGGAAATTAAATCCTTTTTGACAAAGATTAGTAGACAAATTTTTAAAATTATTTTAAGGTTTATTATTTTGAATTCTTAAAATAATATACAAAATTATTTGTTGTTATTTGAAATTAGCTTTTAGCTGCTTATGTACAAAAGGTGGTTGATTTATAACTTCAACTTTTATTTTATTTATAAACATTGAGCTTTGGAAAACAAAATATATAAACAACACTAAGCAAAGTATACTGCAAAAACCGTGACTGGAATTATTTATTGTTGTTAGAATCTCATTAAACATAATGAACCAAAACAATTAATATTATAATCGTATAGTGTAACTCTTTTTACACAAATTTTATTTATTAAAAAAATTGTTTTAATACTGGCGTGGGAGGGGTTAGTATAAAATTCGTATAATGTGCAATTGTTTCCAAGAGACTGCGTATAGGCAACTGGTAGACTTGATATGCCAAAGGAGTTGAAAACCAGGTAGGTCCAAGTTTCAGAACTTAAAAGCGCAGTGGCATTAATCCGCTGTACTCCGCCTTAATTATTGTACCCAATTAAGCGGCTCGCTTCGCCCGCTACCGCCTTCGACAAATCGCCGTCTGTATCCGGTGCGGCGGCAATCGCTCTTCGAAATGCCTTCAATTAGCTCAGGTCGCCGGCGTGATTGATCTCGGCTATCAGCCCGAGAAGAGGACGGTCGCGCTCGCAGCTAATGAAGTTTCGTGCCCTTTGGCCCGGCAATTAGCGCACTTGTTGCTGCTCCTGCGCGAATTCGCTGCCCGCTTTCGGGTGATTAATGCGGCGATGGCGGCCTGGTAGCGCGGTGCCCTTAACCTCGCGAGGAAGGCGGTAAATCCGCTCGAACGCCGAACATCATATATTATTATAACTAATAATGTATAAGATATGCCCATATATTTCCCAGTTCCATTTGCAGAGTAAATCATTTTATAATACGGGACCCTGGCGCTGAGCGATAAAGGCGTCGAGCGCCTCTGAACATGCGGAATTTACTGGATACGTTACCGAGTTATGGGAAGATATGCATTTTGAGTTTTATAAGCCCTTAAAGGTATGCCGATATAAGTTGAAACGATGATATATACGAGGTTAGCGTCGCTATAGCGACCTAGGACAGATAGATGGGCGCGCCTTGTAATAGCAATAACTCAAAATGCGCTCTCCGCTCGAAGAACGGGGGATGGAAAGCTACCAGCCACCATCGAATCTTCCACATAATAGGCACGCCCCATTACTTTATTGCACCAACGTTTTCTTTTGGTATGTGGCTCTTTCCTTTTTAACTTTAATTTGGAAAATAACAAAACGCTACGAACTTAATTTTTAGTGCCAGTATAATACTATTTTAATTATCTTAATATTTAAGCTACAACTGAAAATCTAAGCATCCGCTAAAGAGCAATTTCTATTTATTACATTAGATGCGTTATTAAATAGAAAATATAATCTCTATTGTAATTTTAGGAGCTGCTGCTCTGAACAGTTCACTAGAGGTCATCTGAAGCGCTCTATGAGGTTTCGTAATCACATTCTCACATTCCTCCTTCCTTGAATTTTGTCCTTTGTTATTAACTGTAGTGTGTCTTGTAGTATGTCCAAGGTATCCCAGCTTTTATTTTTTGACGGTGTCTACTAATTCTTTAATTTTCCTGAAACTTGTTATGCTTAAAGTCCAAACTTCTACTCCATAGAGAAGAGTAGTTAGAACAACATTTTGCTAATCGGGTCCTTAACTTTAAGGTCAAGTCTCTGCTACATAAAACTCGTTTCATTTTAACATAATTTGCTTGAGCTTTTTTACTCTTATTTTGATTTCGTTAGTAGAGTCGTTTGTATGGTTTATCATGGTACCAAAATACATGTGTGTAGCTACTGACTTGTTTGATGTTTTTTCCTTGATACTAAGGCTTTCATTCCTTCTGTAAGGTCTCGACATTAACATAAATTTGGTGTTTCAGATCTTAAATGTTAGTTAATATTCTTTGCTAAATGCGATTATTCGGTTGATTAAATTTTGTAAATCTTCAATGTTTTCTGCCAAGCTAACCATGTCATCGGCATATCTAATGTTATTAATTGGTGTTCCGTTAACTTTTATTCCGGTTGTTTCTGCTTTAAAAGATTTTTTAAGGATTTCTTTAGAATATGCATTAAAGGAAATTGGCGACAACGCACCTTCTTGTCTTACTTCTTTTTTATTTCAATTTCTTCAGATATTTGATGGCCGATGCGAATTTTAGCCGTTTGATTGTAATACAATTTTGAGCTAAAAATCTCTTAATAATTGATCGCACTTTATCTAACGCC
This sequence comes from Sinelater perroti, assembly GCA_036346155.1. Classification (NCBI taxonomy): domain Eukaryota; kingdom Metazoa; phylum Arthropoda; class Insecta; order Coleoptera; family Elateridae; genus Sinelater; species Sinelater perroti. The sequence goes on from JARFIY010000024.1 coordinate 10,876,474, forward strand.
TTATTGTAATCGTATTATTCTTTAGCAATGTTTCCCAATCTGTATATTTTATTATATATGTTCCACATCGGTACTTTTCAGGATGTCACTTGACACTTCACAACTTTTGCAATCTTTCATATTGTTAGAAGCATATAGGTGCTTCTTTTTTGGTAATATATGAACTAACTTCATCTTGAGTTGTAGGTATTTCTTCTGAACCTTTTCTATCATCTGCAAATAAATCGTCGGTCTCCGTCGTCAAAGTTTGTTTTGTATACTTATTAAGATCTTTTATCTTTATCTAAAAAAGCAGTTATCTGATTTTTTGTATGCCTACCAATTATTTCTCTTTCTTATACAGATTGAGTAAATCATATTTCTTCTCAAGCTTTTTAATTTCTTTACACTTTTGGTAATATTTTTCTTTTGCTTGTTTCACTTTTTTTGTGTATTTAAATGTATTTTTGATTTTTGATCATCTTTAAAATTCATCGTTTATCTATTTACGTTTTTATACTGCAGATTTGTCTAATGTCTCTCTACGCGGATTAGGCATATTTCAGTGCTTTCCATATCTTGTTAATACCATCATTGTCATTGTTCATCTGATCGAAGCTTTCATAAATTCTTTTGGATAATTTCCCTAATAACCGGTGTGCTTGTGTGTCAATCTAACGTCCATTGTCGGTTTTTTATTTTTTAATTTAAATTTTAGATTGGCAATTATATTATGGTCTGATGATACATTAACCCTTGTGTAAACTTTTACTGATTTAAATGACATTCGGTATCTTCCAGTAAGCATATAATCTGTTTGATTTTGAACGAATACTGCAGTTGTAATAATAATAATAATAATAATAATAATAATAATAATAATAATAATAATAATAATAATAATAATAATAATAATAATAATAATAATAATAATAATAATAATAATAATAATAATAATAGTATATAAACGACCCCTCGTTAAATTTAATTATACAACTAAATAGATGTATTAGTAGTAGATATTAATAATTGTTTTAGTGTAGTGTAAGAACATGTAGAATTTCAAAACAAATCTATATCAAGAGTATTGATAATGCAACATGCACGTTCAACCGGTGGATAATAATAATTACATTCGTGAAAAAACAAATAGGACAAACAATGATACCTAATTTTTTTGTAATTTTACTTGATAACATTATTTAATGACTTTTATAAAAGATGCACGTTATAACATTTTATTCCGTTCTAACGTATCAATCTATAATAGAGTTCTAAGCTTATCATAATTTTCCAAATCAAAATTTAAACCTATTTTACACAACAAAAATCTCACCAATTTATTTTATACTTTCTCTAGTGACATCTAGGGAAACCATTCCGAAAGCAGGACGTAGTAGAGAACAATATAAAGTTTTTAAAGACGAAACAGTGTTGTTGATGTTTTTCACCCAGAAATGGCGTATTCTTCCCGGACCTCCCTTTGCCTCGAGTTTTCCCTGTAGGATCACTTGTAACAAAAGGTATTCGTTGTTTATCATAACGTGACTAAGGTATTACAGCTTGTGTGTTTTTATTATAAACATCATTTTTGTTTTTATAGTTGCCTCAATATTTCCTCGTAGGTTATATGTTCTGTGTACGAAATTCTAAGTATCCCTCTGTACATCCACATCTTGAAAGCGTTCACCCTGTCAGTTATTTCTTTGTTTATCCTCCAGGTTTCCACACAACAGAAGTGAAGAAATAATAACATTTTGGCATTTTTATTTAAGAGTTGAGTTTAGATCGTTCAATCATTTTTCTATCAACACATATGTCTTGATTTTGATATAACCATATATTTAGTTTTCAAGATGTTCAAACGTAGTCTGTATTGATGAGAGTGTATTCTTACTTTCTTTAATTGTTGCAGATCTAATGAATGGACCATGATGACAGCGTCATTTTATTCCTGGTTGATCTCCTAATAATTATTAAAATTATTTTCTCTGAGTAAAGATTGAATAATGTTTAAGAGAAGACACAACCTCGTTGTACGTCTTTGCAGATTTTTATTTATTTGACAGTCTATTGTCAATTTTAACTATAGTAGTTTGGTTCTAGTGAAGGTTCTTAAAATTTCAATTAATTTCATGCTTTACATAACTCATAGCTCTACTTGAATTAAAAATCCGATCTCTCATGATTCTAAAGCATCTCAGAACCCAAATTGGCTTTCTGCTATGTTATTTTTGTATATCATAAAGTGTGTTATTTAAAAAAATAAGTTATATAGTTTATAAGGCTTTCTAGTCGATGATCATTGCAGATTTTAGATTTTATTATCTTTCACACGGCAAAATGGTTGAGGTTAACTATTTTTTCAGTATAATGACACTGTAAACTAAAAATGTATTGGAGTCATTTAACAATTTTATAGATTTCCGCACATATGTTGTCGGACCCAAGTGCTTTGTGGTTTTTATCAATTTTATTGTGTGTTCTACTTCCTCTTTTCGTATTAGAAGGCCACTGTATACCACGTTGTCAATTTCGGCATGCGTACAGTCAAAAAGTTTATTTGTGTTTGCTCCTTAATTCTATTTTCTTGTCGATTTCAGCAGTTAGCATCAATCAGTGTATTCAGTTTTCTCTCTTTGTAGTTATCATTTATTTTATTTTCTTGTAAATGTTTATAGTGTCGTATTTCCGCTCAAGATCTATTTCTTGATATTTATTACTAATTTATTCTTTTTCTGTTTCTCCTATTTCCAGTTTAATTTTGTTATTGATTTCTTTACATTTCTGCATGTCTATGTTTTTACTTAGTTTTCTTTTATTCATCAACTGTGAAATTTTTTGTCATCTAGTCTATTTCTTTGTGTTTCTTGTATGTTGTTTGAATCGGTTGAGTAAGTTTATCTCATTTGATTTTTGGGGATGTTGTCTTTAGTTACGGATGTTCTGTTATGTGTTTATTTATTGGAGAGGCAGGCGTGTAAATAGTCGCTCTCGTGGTGCGGTGTGAAAACGTAGTACGGCCCGTATTGGAACGTCAGCCGATAAGGCCAAAATCGTCCCTTAAACGGCCGTCGCGAAAGCGGATGGGGGCGGCTACCGATATCAACCAACGAGTATTGCCAAATCGCTCACCTGAATCGGCTTCTGCTTCGTAGGCGATGGTTCCACGGTGGCCACCTTGCCGCGATGCGGATCTGGTATTTGCGGGATGATAAGACACGACCGAATTGGCCGCGCTGCGGACTGCTTTTTACGGGTTGTTAAGCATGACCAAATTGGCCGCGCTGCGGAACGTATATATGCGGGGTATTAAGACACGGCCGAATTGGCCGAGCTGCGGTGCGTGAATATTTGCGAGGTGTTAAGCACGACCGAATTGGCCGCGCTGCGGTGCGTGTATATGTCGGCAGAGCAAAAGCCCATGCTGTTCTGTGTGCGATGGCAAAACGTAGCAGATATCAAAGGCCCGCATGCCGCCGCGATATAAAGCGGTTCAAGGGCGAAAAGACCGCCACACCAATTTATCGTTTACTTTATTTGATCATCTTTAAATTCCTATTGTATTGCGATATATATAGTTACAAAATATATCTAATTTTTTACCATTTTCTCTGTTGAGTTCATGGAATATCTCCAAGTATATAGTCTTCTGGGAGCCAATTTAAACTATGTGTTTGTTATTATAAGATTTTTCTCTGTACAGAACTGAACAAAAAAATTTATCAATTACATCTGAGTCTCTACCTCTTCCACCGTATTACGTCGCTTTTCTTAAATTGCCTCATTATTGTATTATCTAAGAAAAGTATAAAGTTCGTTACAAAAGATTTGACATGCTTTAATAAAATGAACCCAACATTATTTCAATGTTCAGGTTTATTATGTTAGCTTTTATCCGGTCCATTGCGTTGATTATATTATGTACTTTGCTGCTACTAAACATACTCTGAACATTTCATGTACCAATTGTTAGTATATTTTTTTCTTAAATTTAGTTTATTGTTATTTTGCACTTTTGAAAAAAAGGGGTTCTATCATTCTTCTTAGCACCTTTTGATTATTTAAAATCTGCCGTAAACTAAGGGCCATTGAGTTTTGCTTTCGTGCCATGATTGGGGTACCATTGTGGATCTTTAAAGTGGTAGTTCTCCCATTGTCTTTCCACATCCTTGTAACATTGACTGTCTTAGCAGTTCCTCCGCTGTTGGAGCAGATTTTTTAATTTTAGGACAAATTGTGCTCTTATCTCCATTTGTTCATCCACATGTAGCTGTTGACAATTGGAGGGGGATTGGATATACCGACGAGCTCTCGGTGAAATCACTTTTTGTATTGGAGCCATTCATTTTGACATTCAAATGTTGCCTCTTGTGCTAGTTTTGGTTTCGCTACTTTATTATATCTAACAACCATTCCTTATCCGCCATCTGATTAAGTGTCCAGTTGAGGACTAGCAATCCCTCTAGATACTCAAACCATTTTGTAAAATTCTTCATCTACAACTCTCTTCTTTTTCCTAGACTTCTTTTAATGCCAATTTTTTCTTACATAATAGAACGCAATATGCCATACATTGTCCAAAGTATTGCAACTAGCGGGTTTTAACTCCTGGGACTTATTTTCCTTTTTCAGTTAAGCTTGTCGTTTCTTATGCGATCTATCCAGCTTATTTTAAGTATACGTTGGTGCACGCACATCTCCAAAGCTTCCAATTTTTTTATTAACCATTTCGTTAATGACCAAGTCTCAACGGCATACAACAGAACTAAAAATATGCAGCATTAGATTAGTTTTAGTCATTTAGAATTTAGATTTTGGCTAAGCAATGTACTCTTCGAGTTCATGTAGCTCGTGCTTTCTTAATGAGACCGAAATTTCTTAGTGAACGTCCCAGTTGTCATTATAGAAACTTTCAAAATATGTTATTCTTTTACTTATTCCATTAACTCGCAGTCCATTATGTTTTATTTGATGTTTGCTTATGATCACATATTTTGTTTTCCTTAGTGATTAGGTTGAAGCCATATTTATTACACGTTTCTGTAACATCGTTCGATAGAAACTGTAACTTTAATGTCATCATCCAGTTCATTTGCAGTTTAATTGAAGAAGGCTTTTAACACACGACTTTATAGAGTTAACTGTTGCGTAATCATTTGCTCTCTTTTTTTGATGGATTGTTATAAACACATATTTTAACAAGTCTGAGAGTATAATATCTATATTAATTTAAAGAAGTTTATCCATAGTTTTGTTCCAGTGTCTTCCAGTATTGTTAGAATCTCACTACGTATTTTGTCTGGACCTATAGTTTCCTATTCTTTGATTGTTTGATTTTAATATTGTCAAACAGCTATCTATTTTTTCCATCAGCATAGTTCCTGTTAGGCTTGGTTACGACGTTATTTCTTTATCCAATAGTTTTAGCACTTATTTTAGTTTTTCCATGCCCTTTTATATTCCCGTTTCTTTTGTGCAGATTAAATTGTAAAATAGGTTTTTATACACCTGCATTTCTATACATTTTTTAAGCTATTGAAATTTTGTCTTTTTCGTTTTTCTTCTTCTTTCTTTCTTTATTTTTTTGTTCTCTTTTTTGTTTTTATAATTCTTCCATTAATTATAAATTGTTTCTTGTCATCCACTTCTTCCTGTATTCTTTTGTGATTAGTTCAATGTCGTTTTTCCCATCTGATCAACTATATTTCTAAAATTCTTCATGCTCTTCACTTTTTTGTCAATGTATAATTAAGTTATTTGTTTTTTAATAATTTAGTTAATTTTTTTAAATTAATATTTATATTCCCACGTTTTCTATTTTTGCTATATTTTTTGGTCTTACTCGTACTTTTTATATTAGTAGATTATGGTTAGATATATATATTAATTGCAATATAGTCTATTTGAAAACTTACGATATATTGAAGTGTATGGGTATGTGTTATCTAAGTGTTTAAATATTTTTCAACAGTTTAAAAACCTTTTCTTATCCCAGTTTAGTATTCAAATCTTTTCTTAAAATTATGATCTTTTATTGTTTTATATGGCTCACAATCTTTTTAATGTTGTAAAAATCTTGCACCACTTATTACAGTCGGCGTGTATTTAAATAAGATTTAGACCAAACGATTTAGCTTGTATTTTCAATAGCATAATCTTTCCGGATAATAGCGTAAAATTCATTACTATAACATCAAATTGTTTTTCTATTATTATAACAACTCACTTTCAATATTTTGTATTGTTCTTTCACGCATAATAAACACTACAGTCACCATATAATCCAGCTGGCCATCGCATTTAACTATGCCCATTACAGGTATTTATTATTGTTTCATTTTTTTCAATGTTATTACAACATTTTTCGCTTCAAAGAAGCAGGGGTACTCGAAGCCATTTAATTTTGCAATGAATACCATTACTTTTTTATAAGGTAATAATGTAATACTTCCCTTTTGTTTTCTATTTTAATTTTGATTGCGTCTATTAGTGTCTAAAGGGTAACTATCATCGATTTCATTAACCTCTGTTTACTACCAATATTGAAAAAGCAGCTACCCCTTACCAGTCTTTGAGTTTTAGAGTAGATCCCCTAGAACAAAAGCTTTCATCACAGTTATCATAAGTACTAGTGTAGATTAGGACTGAAACATACTTTATTTAGTTTGTTAGATATTGATTTAAACTATAAGATCACGCAGCCAGAACTACTAGTCCTGAAGTAAATTTATCCTCTATCGGAATTGTAGAGAACTAAGCGCTGTCGTAATACTTACCTAAAATGTATCATATTTTTATATTTGATATTAAATTACAATATTTCAATAACAACATATTAGACAATTTAAAAATAAAAATGTTGTAAGCTTTATAAGAATATTAACAGGGTGGATGAAAAATAACTGGAAATTAAAAATTGGTAATGAAGTCCGTATTTCTAATACAAGTGTATTGAAACAAATTGCACCTGTACTTTATTTCATAGGAAAATTAAAGCAGATCTTGAAATAGCCAAAGATGGAATATACAACCTTATTAAGGAACTCGTTTAGAATATGGCTAAATTTGTACTTTCAAGTCTTCCAACGTCCAAAGCTTTGTTCTGTACACCTCCTCCTTTGTGAGATCTACACTTCTTAGAATCTATTTATGAGATCCGCGTCATCTCAGTAGACGTCCTGAAAAATGTTAGCCTAACCACGCACGTACAGTGCCAACACATACATAACTTTTATGCATCTGATTGTACCAGCCTGAATTTATGGTGTAACGCACAAGATGTGGACTGGTGAGTCTTATTGCGATAATTCAGTCGCTATCGCGTGACTTCCAATAATAACGGTTATAACGATTAACAGAATCGCCGATATGAAATACGGCATTGTCTCTCCAAAGAATGTTTTCACACGATTAGGACTTTATGCTTATACTACCGACGCAGGAATATGAAATCTTATTTGCTATCGTCTATTTAGATACTTTTCATCCATCTTATATATTTAATTTTATTTGAGTGTATTTTAACTTTGATTTAGAATTCACAGAAAAAATCTCCTTACTGGTTAATATTGTCAGAATTATGTTATTTATTATATATTTTTTTGTAACTAAATAAACACCAAATGCTGTGAAGCTCTACTGTAGCAATACACATTGCCGATTTTTTACAGATAAAATATTTACTCTTAAATATCTGAAAAAATATTACTTAATACTGGAAAACGATGTGAAATATTCCAACCAAGAGTAAGAAATTAACTCCAGGTGGTTAAAAACGATGACATGATAGAGAACAACACTTTTGATTTGCCAATTTTAAAGATTCTGTGTGGATTGTTTAGCCCAATTTTGTTAATTGGAATTACCACAAAAAGAGCATGATCTTTAAATGCAACCTCGCTCTGATTGTTTGCGGGAACTCTCTGCGATAAGCTTTTACGTGTTGCGCTATTTCGGATGATTCACTTTTAGTTTCTTATCACCACCCGCTGGGTCGTTTTTAGCATTTCCGCAGTAAATCATATATGGCTAGTGACCAAATTCGTCTCGATTAATTTTTGCGGCATCCAAATGTTGAGCCAAGAAATATATTCGAACTGAGGCAAATGGCTCTTTACGCTAGTGCGGAATATTTTGAACACCTTGATAACTTCGGATAACATCGAACTTTTGTCATATACATTCTTTTATTAAGACATCATGCCCGTACACACAGCATCTTTTTATGCCTCCGTGACACATTTTCCCTTTTTTACACAAAGTCAGATACAGCAATATTCATAGAAAAATTAAGCGAAATATTTGCTCGAAAAACAGTTAAATATAATCTACAAAAATTTTCACGAAAACTAATTTGTCAACTTATGTTTTTCCACCATGCTTTTCATTTTATTACTTGCAATGATAGTAATTAAACCAAGATAAAATATCTTAAAGAACTATCACAGAAAGTGTAATTGTTCTCATATTAAGTTCTAAAAATTATTTTTGTATACTTAATGTTAGATCTATGGTGAGAAAATTAAAAATTGATGCAATAAAAATAGAAATATTGTTAAAATCAACAACTATTAAACACTTCAATAAGCAGCCTAACACTGCGGGTTAAAATATGACACTAAAAGATAAAAAATAGGCACGAAGTACAACACATTCTTAAGTACGGGGCAAAAGAAAATTATATAGAAATCACATGTATAGAATAACAAGAATAGCGATGATCTCCAAACAAATGGAAAGACTATGGCCCATCCACGTCATAGGAAACTCCAGAATAAGGCCTAAAAAGCCAAAACAAGGCGATCCGCATTAATATGTTGTTTTTCCGTAAATTCCATAAGACAGGTTTACAAGATTAATTAATAACGACCTCAATATATACCAACAAATCTTGTTTTTTAATTTTTTTATAACATGCTAATTAATTTCTTAATGGACCGTTTAAATTAAATAAAACAGTTTGCTTTAACCAGGAGTTCCCAAACTTTTACTGCTTTAATATTTTATAATTGTAAAAAAAAAGCTGATGGAAATTTTTATATTATCTATTTTACAGTGTTATTATGTATATTACATACACATATTTAATATATTTATATTTAACTAACAGCATTCTAGGAAAAATTTTATTGACCAACATTTTCAATGCTTGACGACTCCAGGCAAGATTAACAATAAATTAGAATGATATTGATAATAAAAATTTTCCTAAAAGAAATAAACCTAACATACTGAGGTACCAAGGCTGTCTAAGCTTGATTAATCATGACTTCTTTAGCTTGTGACAGGTGTGAACGTTACTAGGTTTAGCAAATAAACCCCGCAAGTAAAAAGCAGATTATTACAATTTACTTCAAAACTTAAAAACGAATTAACATGTGTAAAACCTTTACATTTGTTTATGTAAATTTGCATGTCTAAAGAACCATCTTATATTGGTGTGGTTTGAAAATTTATCGTTTTCAAGTAAAGGCTAGAATTTAATCGTAATTTTAAGTGATTTAATGCACTTTAATGTCTTAGATACACAATAAGAATAAAATAACTAACAAAGTAAATTCATTTTATTAGATTAATATATGAACTACGATGTGTAAGCTTTATAGTACAATATTTTCTACATCTTGAAGCATCCTATATATCTTTGCAAGGTATTTGCAAAGATTTTGAAGCAAACTATATTGCAAGTAACTTTCTAGCACAGAAATTAATTTTAAATTTCAATAAAATATTGACCAAGTGCTTAATACTAGGGAATAAAATGCAAATGAAATGTTAAATTATTTTAGCACAGAAAAACTCTTATTTTAACAACACAAAAACGTTAATTTTGAAAATAATTAATAACTATAAGTTATTTACAAGCAAACAGGAGAATGTGTTGGAACACAGCTGACACAACACAACATAGAAACTTAAAGCAGTTAAAGTCGTGAATTTTCCAATATCACCAAAAGTGAAATTATAAACTACACAATAGCAGTGTTTTGGTGCCTCAATCAAAACGTTTATTCAAGTTACAACCAAAACAGTGAGTAAATTTAACTTACTTATAAATTATAACCTCTCGATCCACCAAGTTATCAAAGAGCGGGAAGGCCAGCTGAACTCTGATAAGAGATAACAGCACATTTGGCTGTGTGCTAAACCTCATAAATAAATATATTTATATTTTTATTCAATTTTAAGAAATTAAAACAGCACCATGCAAGGAAGTAGCGATGGAGGCTTGTATTACGGCCAACAAAACTTCAATCAGCACTACGTGCCAGTTAGCTCTAGCACTGACAGCTTTATACCAAATATTATAACTTACAACAATGTTCTTATGACCCAGCCTAGTTCAATACCCCAATGGCACTCAAACCAACAACCGCAGTGGCCTCAGACTACACAAATGCAATGGCTCCCGCAGTGGCACTCTCAACAATACCAACCGCCGTTAATGGGATAAAGTCAAATGGCATGCCCAATAATGAACAGCAATCAAAGAAATCCACCAACACAAGCAACAAACGGACACCCGAATGGGACAATAACACCTCTACCGCCTCCATCAATTAATACAGAATACTCGGAATATGAATAAGCTGATGAAAACCCGCAACAGAGGACAGAAAAGGGAAAGGGATTTCAACACAATGAATTTCAGGAGGTCAAATCAAGAAAAACGAAAAGGAAAAGAAGCGGAGACAGCTCACCCACTCGTCAAACGAAGTCAAAACAAAGTCACAAACAAAGCACAACGATAACCAATAGATTCGACGTTTTAAACAAGGGAATAGAGAAATAAACTCAAAATACCACAAACAACGGTAATGTGAAAGCAAAAAAAGCTGACCTACCTCCACCTTTTATCTTACAATTTGTCAAGGCAATTCCACTACTACTTCAACTTATCGAACAAAAGATAGATAAGAAGGAATACTATTATCAAATGATAAGTAACGACAAGGTAAAACTACAAGTCCGTACCATAGAAAACTACAAAAAAATTAAAAAGGTTCTAGATGATAACAAGGTCATTAGACATACGTTCACACTCCCGGAAGATAAACACTTCAGGGTGGTAATAAGGAACCTACACCACACCACCCCAGTAGAAGACATTAAACTTGCATTGCAAAAAGAGGGACACGAAGTCAAGTCAGTTATGAATGTACATAATCGCGAAACCAAAATGCCAAAAAATCTGTTCTTCATAGACCTGGCACAGAAAGACAACAACAAAGAGATCTATAACTTAGACCTTTTGTTAAATGCAGTAGTAAAGTTTGAACCACACCATAAAAGAACACAAATCCCACAATGCAAACGTTGTCAATGCTACGGTCATACCAGAAACAACTGTTCCCGTCCGTATCGATGCGTAAAATGTGCAGGGGAGAACGACTATAGAACATGCCCTAAAAACCGCAGTGATGGCAAGGCTCCCAAATGCGTACTTTGCGAGGGAAACCACCCTGCAAATTACAAAGGTTGTAAAGTCTACATCGAAATCCTAAATAGAAGACATCCCCTACAACAAGGAAAACTACCACAAGTACGACAAACAGGAATTCAAAAAACACATCCCTTAGCAAATATCAACAATGCAGAACAAACCCAAAAACCTGCACCAGAAAAACAACAAGCCGGTGGAAATCTCCATGAACAGACAATATCCACAAATCAAGCACCACGTTTGATAAATGTAAGCTCGCAATGTAGTTATAGAACTGCCACAAACAACAATCCTACACTCAACGAAAATTACTTTATATCATATTTACAAAGCACAATCGAAGCACAACAAAAAATGATTTCGGAAATAACATCTGAAATAAAAGAACTGAGGGAGACTATCAAATGGCGGGTATCCAAAATCGGTAAAAACAATGGCTCAACTATTTAAAATTGCGCTCTGGAACGTCAACGGATTAGAAAGCCACAAACAGGAAGTAGAAGTATTTCTAAAATATAACAGCATTGACGTACTACTAATAGCAGAAACACACTTCAATTCCTAAACGCACTTCAAAATTCCGGATTACATTATATACGATACCCAACATCCGATGCAGATCGTAGAGCGAGAGGAGGATAAGCAGTAATAATTAGAAAGCAAATAAAGCACTGTGTACTGCCAGAATACAAAAGGGATTCCTTCCAAGCAACTAGTATAGAAATAGAGGACTGGTATGGTCCGCTGATAATCTCGGCGGCATACTGCCCACCGAACTATCGTCCTGACAAAGACAGTTTGAAAGAATACTTCACATCTCTTGGAAATCGCTTCATGGCGGGCGGAGACTACAACGCCAAGCATACCCACTGGGGATCGCGCCTATCCCCACCAGGCAGAGGCAGAATCCTATATCAGGTATTACAAGAAGAACAGTTAGGTCATCTATCCACCTATGAACCAACATACTGGCCAACGGACCCTGGAAAAGTTCCTGATTTATTGGACTTCTTTGTGATCAAAGGTATTTCTCGAAGACTCTTAAATATAAAATCCAGTTTTGATCTGACGTCTGATCACTCTCCAGTGATAGCTACTGTCTATGCAATTATGACACAGAGAAGTAAACCACCCCAACTTTACAACTCAAAAACAAAATGGGAATACTTTAAAGTACTAATTGAGGATAGCATAAATCTAGATGTATCTCTCAAAACAAACGAAGAAATTGATAATGCAGTCTTAAGTTTTGTCAAAACAATACAAAGTGCTGCCTGGGAAGCAACACCAAATTTCCCACTCAAAAAAGTAGAACATAGGTATCCTACTATCCTGAAAGAAAAAATAGCCCAAAAACGACGGCTAAGGAAAAAATGACAACGTAGTAGGTATCCTGACGACAAAAGAAGATTAAACGTTGCCACTAGAGAACTCAAGGAGCTAATACGGACCCTCAAAAATGACAATTTTGCCACCTACGTAGAAGGGCTATCAGCTACAGCTAGCACAGACTACTCGTTATGGAAGGCAACGAAGGCCCTAAACCAACCGAATCAACAAGTACCTCCTATTCGTAAAGCGGATGGCTCCTGGGCGCGCAATAACAAAGAAAAGGCACAAATCTTCGCGGAATACCTGTCAAACGTTTTCCAACCTGTAGAAATACCAACTAGAAATCTGGATGAAGATGACGACCTAAAAGAATACCTGGAAGCCCCTTACCAACTTTCACTTCCAATAAAGCTGTTCAAAGCTGGTGAAGTCACAGAAATGATCAACTTACTAAAACCTAACAAGGCACCAGGCTGGGATTTGATCACGGGCAGGGTACTTAAGGAGCTTCCTAAAATAGGGATTACAACGTTAACCGCCATCTTCAACGCTATCCTCAGAACAGGATTCTTTCCCATCCCATGGAAGATCGCTCAAGTAATAGTAATTCAAAAACCCGACAAACCCCCGCACAACGTCGAGTCCTATAGGCCTATCAGTTTATTACCAGTCTTATCTAAGCTAATGGAGAAACTCCTACTAAAAAGAATCTTGATGACACACACCGAAGAAGATCTCTTCCCCGATCACCAGTTCGGCTTTAGGAAAAACCATGCAACCGTCGAATAAGTCCATAGAATCGTTGAAGTCGTCAATAATACATTTGAGGAAAAGGCTTACTGTGCAGCGGTTTTCTTGGATGTAAGCCAGGCCTTCGACAAGGTCTGGCACGAAGGTCTACTATTCAAGCTTAAGCTGAAGTTATCCCATCCAATCTTTACTATCCTGAAATCGTACTTACAGGAAAGATACTTCCAGGTTAAATACCAGGATGAACTAACAGAATTGATGCAAATAAAAGCCGGTGTTCCGCAAGGCAGCGTATTGGGGCCTGTCTTATACCTCATCTTCACAGCCGATTTACCCACTGATAATAGCGTTATAACAGCGACGTATGCAGACGACACGGCCATCCTATCAATGCACCCAAATCCAACAGTTGCTGCCCAACAACTACAGACGCATTTTGATAAAATACAGCAGTGGCTCCAAAGATGGCGTATCAAGGTGAACGAGAATAAATCAGTCCATGTGACTTTCACAAAATGTAGAGGGCACTCCCCAGAAGTAAATATGAACGGTCAACCACTACCACAGGCAGATAGCGTTAAATATTTAGGGATACACTTGGATAAAGGGCTTACATGGCGTACTCATATATGGAAGAAGAGGGTGCAGCTTGGACTGAAACTAAAGAAATACTACTGGTTGTTAGGTAGAAACTCCCAATTATCGCTTAAAAATAAACTTCTTATATACAAGGTAGCATTGAAACCAGTTTGGACCTACGGGATCCAGTTATGGGGCACTGCCTCTAGATCTAACATTGACATATTGGAGAGGTACCAATCCAAAGTCTTATGTCTAATAACTAATGCCCCATACTACATCCCAAACATTGAAATCCGAAACGATTTAGAAGTGGCCACCGTCAAGGAAGAAATTAAAAAATTTAGTGTAAAGTACCTAAATAAGTTAGAAGTGCATCCTAATCCTTTGGCAGTTAATCTACTAGACAACAGTGCTCAAACGCAAAAACTCAAAAGACTTAACCCGCTCGATCTACAGCATAGATTTTAGTGCTATTTAAGTTACATTGAGTGTCTTAATTAACATACATGTAGTGTAACAATCAAATTAATTAACTAATCGCGGGAGGGTCGTCATTGGGCGACTTCTCCAACACTGCTCAATACGATCAACATAATTACTTATTGTCAGATGTAATTGACAGATTGTAATTAACTAAAAAATACATAAAAAAAACAAGCAAACATTAAATAGTCTCAAAGAAAACTTTAGTTCTGGTAAAAAATTAATCATTGATAAAGTAACGGTTTCAATTTTTAACCCATTTTTTTTCTACCTAGAAAAATAGAGGTTTTGTAATTACATAATGTACAAGAATTACAGGTCGAAGAGACACACTGATGTTAAATTTCGACTTACTTATTGGCTGTGCTTCGGTCAGCTCTTGTGACAAAGTCAAGCTGCTCAATACTGTCTGTTGGTCGACTCCAAGCTCTTCAAATAAGCTCGTTGCAAGTCTTCGTTATTCAGAACAAATGGTTGGCTAGAACACGGCTGATCTTCAAGATCGAAATCGCTAGAATAAAACTTTTGTACCATTTTGTACCGGTGCTGTAACTCACTGTTTCTTCGTCACGTATTAGGAGATGAAGTGTAGCTTTGTTCATCTAGAATCAAATAAGAAGCTAACTGGGTTATCATAAACACAGAACTATAACAAAAATTTCACAAAAATTAAATTTTTTGCAAATGTGATAGAATTTTTCAATTAAAACTAATAAAACAAAGTTTAAGTAAAACAGTATCTTTAAAGTTCCAGTCACTTTAGATCCAAGTTTACACCATTGTGTATATCTACGACATATGCGGTTAAAGTATCTCAATTATAACTTGCAGAAAAATTCTACATCTTGCTTTTTCCAGGAGCTAACATCACCGTTTTTAATATTCTAAGCCAGCACTTGCAAACATATAGAATACAAGATTTGTAAACGATATTTTAAATGATTGTAAATGATCCAAGTTACTTAATAAAGACAAGTTTGTAATATAACTTAAATAACGGTTGCATGCTGTGAGATTTGAGCTCCCGTAGGAATAATCGTCTTTATCGTAAGACTATATTCAGGTACCACCAAAAGTTGCAAATAATGTATAATACACTACGAGATCAGAATGCCCGACGAGAAAGTCTGATAGGCCTATAACCAGAGAGAGGAGTATTTGAACACTTCTGCACATACTATTTATACCGTTGTACTACACCGAAGTGAAGAAAGTTTATTCTTTTCAAGTACTCTATACCTTCACCGACGTGCAAAAATTTACAACTCGTTTGTAGCGCGGGAGGATGCTGAATAATAAATTATTTTACTATGTCAACAGCATCCTAATAGGTGATGAAATCTTGCGTAAAAAACAAACTAAAGCAGGAATGTTTTCCAACAAAACATATATTTTAATAGCTTGGAATAACGAATACGATCTTGTTTTGAAGGATATAGAATTATGAAGAGAGTGATAGAAATCATTTTAAAATTATGAAAATTAAACGTTTATTACAAAACGTTCCTATTACTCTATGTATTAATAAAGAAAGTTAATTGCAATGTAATTTGTTAATATTAATACATTTTACTAACAACTGTTACTAAAACTTACATTTTCCTTATTCATTCATAGATGTATTAAATATTAAATTATAAATTTTCCTAAACATCTGTCCAAATTTTGAGAGGATTGTTTCCCAATTTTCGAATACATAAAAATGTATTTTACATCCTGATATAACACCAATGGGTAAAAATAATTTAAAGTTTTATGTAAAATAAAAATTTTGCAATTTGAGAACTGATTTAATGATAATTGATATGATTTGAGCATGACCTGCAAAATAAGAGGTTAAGGCTTGCTTATGGTCGCTTCCCGGTCGTCATGCACCATTCGTGATAGGAAATAACGTGGCAATCACCTTGTATCAAATAACAGCGTTACTATTTCTCGTTGGAAGCAAACTTAGATATTTAATTATACGGCAGGCTTCTACGTTCATGAGCGGATTCGGGTCCGGCCACACCCAGCCAAACGCTTTAACTGTTATTTATCCTTGAGCATCAATACGTATTGTTGCTGCGGACCTGCCGTGTGTTGTAGCTCGCTTAGTAGTCTTTTACAGAAATGTCTTTTAGAGCACTGTATATTTTTAGCAGTCCTAAAACGGTGTCTTTTTAAACTGGATTTAAGTAGGTAAAATATAAAGAAGTTGGATGAGACCAGGTCCAGTTCGTGTGGCAGCGTTGCCACAGTTTGTTTTACCAAAAACTCTTACAGAGGGTGACAAATAGCTCAGAGCAGATGCGTGCGACTTTCTTCAGCTGTTTAGATAGTTTTATGTAAAATTTAGCGTTAATTCTGTATCTAGGTGCTACTAACTTATTAACAACACCTTTGGAATAAACAAAAACAATGAGTGCTGCTTTTATCTTTCACTTGCTCATTCGTATCTTTCTTTCAGAGCTATATATTTTCGCCTCCTAATCGTACTCAAAGTTCCATTTTATCTACTATCATTGTAACACTCAGACACCCGAATTAAAACTGTTTTTTTCTTAGCTCCTTTACACTGTATGGTAGGAAAGGTCTTGATAATATATATATTTCTTAGCCACATTGTTTGAAGTGTAAAATGTTAATGGACGCCTTGTACGTTACTCATGGTCGATCCCTCTCCTCTATAAATTTTATACCATTTTATACACTTGTATTGTTAATGGAGCATCCTTTTTTAGATTTTTGTATACATTTTGACTTAAACGCGAAATTTTATTATGTATAGCTGATAGACGCTGCACTACATTCTAATCCATTTGTCCACTTTGCAACTCTTATGCTGTAAATATAAATGAGCTGAGTTTCAACGTTTACCTGATGTCTCTCGCCAACCGTCTTCCCCCACTGACTAATCTACTTAGACTACATTTCGGACTTACCTCCTAATACTGTGTGAATATAATATAATATTATTTGTTTTAATAAAGTATTTTCTTTTTACACAATTGACTGAATTAATAATACTGTTATATTTATTTGATATGTAAAAATGTATAAAACTTTAATACTCTATTTGCTAAACCACTTTATCAAATATTGAACCTTCTTTTATTTTTCTGTAGATATAAACCAAGCAATTCTAAAATAAACAGTATACCAATTTATTTTAAGAAATAATTTACAAAAAAACAGTATTGGATTTTAACATTTTGTTTTTTATTATTAATATCCAAACAATGTTAAATGTAAATTTAAGATGCGCCTAAAATTTGCAGTGTCCTCACATTTACAAAAATTTGTTATTAATTTTAATAAAGCAAAAGGAAAAAACACATAATTTAAAAATAAAACACATATTTTAATATAAGCAGAGAAAACTAATTTAATAAACAAAAATGTTGCTGTTATATAATGGGTTCCACATATAATATTTTATTTTTTTCTCCTACAACAACAAAGCACACCTCTACAACAACAAAATATACAATTATAGCAGCAAATAGACAAAACAATAACAAGCTATGTTGGAAAAAGGAGAAGAGATGAGGTGCCCAGCTAACCTCAAGAAATAATGGCACAAAATAGCTAAAATGGCATCACAATCCATAAATACAAACTAGAACTGTTTTTCACTCTACATAAGATCTATATCTTACTTATACGGAATCCCATTTAACAACTAACACCAGTTTCAACATACCACATTACGTAACTTATAACGCAGCCCATCCTGACGCAGAGAGAAAAGCCAGCGCTGGGGCGGCTGTCATTATACAAGAGGATATCAAACATCACATGATTCATAAGATTGAAAAGTATATCTTCAGGCGGCAAGCGTAGTTAACAAAGATTGGCATGGACCGATAACTGTATCCACAGCTTATTGCCCTCCAAACTGCCTTGCTAGTAAAAAAGGCTTTATACAGTTTTATAATAAACTCGGGCATAGATTCCTAGCAGGGGATGAAAACTACAACATGAAGCATACCAGTTGGGGTTCTGGAATATCTGTTCCTAGAAGGGGGAAAGTGCTACACGGGTAATACAACAATTACATCTAAACCAGTTATCTACTAATGAACCAACGTACTGGCCAACTGATGCCCAAAATATACCAGATTGCCTAGACTTTCTTCTCAGTAAAGGCTTCACACTGGAACAGTCGGACATAGAAACAAATTACAACATTGCGTCTGACTATACCCCCGGTAATAGCAACCAACTACTCCGGAATAAAAAAATAATAAAAAGTGGGAAAACTTTACAATCAGGACACGAATTGAAAATTCTTCAAAAATCACTCAATGCGAAGATAAACCTAAGGGTTTTACTTAAAACGGCAGAAGAGCTGGAAACCAAAGTAGAAAAATTCACAAAGCAAATACAATAAGCTGCATAGGAAGCAACACTATCTCCAAAACCGAAACACCGGAAAACAGCAGACTATCCAGTAAACAACCGAAAAAAAAGCAGAAAAAAAAGACTTCGTAAAATTTGGCAAACATCAAGACACCTTTAGGACAAAACAAAATACAATAGAGCATCAAGACAACTAAAAGAATTACTAACAAAACTCAAAAACGACGCAACTCAACAATACCTCGAAAGCCTAACGCCAACAGGTAACACCGAATACTTCTTATGAAAGGCTACGCGTATGCTAAAGCAGCCAAGAACACATATATCACCCATAAGAAAACCGACTGGTGAATGGACCAAAACAGATAAAGATAAGGCCAAAAGTTTTGCTGAATATGAAAATGACTTTAAACCACTTCCTACTGTTGAAGAAGATGAAAATAAAATTCGACACATTTAGAAGAACCAGAATAAGCAGGCGGGCCTATACAACCGGCAACACAAAAGGAAGTAAAAATATAATTACTAATGACCTGAATCCAAGAAAAGCACCCGGTTATGACCAAATAACGGGCAAATTAGTTAAGGAACTTCCTCATAAAGAGATAGTTATGCTAACACAACTTGTAAATGCAGTTTTCAGATTAAAATACTTCCAGCCCAATGGAAGACAGCGGAAGTTATATTAATACAAAAACCGGGAAAACTACCGAACAAATCTTCTTCTTGATCTGATCAGTCTGATACCT
Source organism: Sinelater perroti (assembly GCA_036346155.1). Lineage (NCBI taxonomy): Eukaryota > Metazoa > Arthropoda > Insecta > Coleoptera > Elateridae > Sinelater > Sinelater perroti. The sequence continues at coordinate 10,896,139 of JARFIY010000024.1, forward strand.
ATTATGTCTAAGATCGCTGAGAAACTTCTGGTTAAAAGGTTATATAAAATAGTTATAGAATGAAATCTGATACCGGACCATCAATTTGCTTTCAAATGCCAGTATTCTACGATAGAACAAGCGCATCGAATAGTTGACACTATCAACAAGAGCTTTGAGAAAAAAGAGTTATTGTGTAGCAGTATTCCTAGATACTGATATCACCAAGCATTCGAAAAGGTTTGGCATCAGAGACTGTTATATAATCTCAAAAAACCTATCGCATGAAATCTACCTTATCCTCAAATCATATCTAAGTGAAAGATACTTCCGGGTACGATACGAGTAAGAGATAACAGCAATATACCAAATAACGTCAGGCGTGCCGCAAGGCAGGACAAACAAAACTATAACCACAACCACATTCGCAGATGACACTGCCATCTTAGCCGTACATCATGATCTAGTTGAAGCCAGAAATCTACTACATCAAAATATCCATGAAATAGAAAAATATACTAAAAAAGTGGAGCATTAAGGTAAATGAGGACAAGTCAAACCACATCACATTTACAAAATGTCGCGGAAAATCACCACCAATAACAATAATTAATGAAATTATACCTACCATAGACGGTGTTAAATACTTGGACATCCATTTCGACGAAGGATTAACATGGCGCACGCATATATGTAAGAAACGCAAACAACCGAAAGCTAAATTTCAAAAACACTATTGGTTACTAGGTAGGAAGTACCAACTTTCATCACGCAACAAATTACTTGCATACAACGTTGTCCTCAAACCAGTTTGGGCCTACGGGCTCCAACTGTGGGGAACGGCGTCAAAGTCGAACATCAACATCATCGAGAGGTTCCAGACAAAGGTATTACGTGCTGTGACAAATGTTCCATGGTTCGTAACTAATGAAGATATCTACAGTGATTTAGAAGTCCCTACAGTTAGTGAAGTGATTACGAAGTGCAGTGCAAAATACATACAGCATTTAGAAAAACATCCGAATGTGCTAGCTATAAACTTGCTCGATAACAGTCAACAAACAAGGCGGCTTAAGCATAAAATGCCACTACAAAATACCAAATTTGTTTAAACTGTAAGAAACTTAGTATAAGGAAAATTGTACATATGTAGTATAATTTTTTTTATATATTTCATATAGAGATCACTGCTCGCTGGAGCAAAATCTCTGTCATTTCATTACCATCATTCCACAAAAATGTCTAATATTGGATACTCTGATAGATTGCATTGTAAACAATAAACATCAACAAAAAAATTTACGGAGATTCCACAAATAGTGACAACTACAGAGCTATATGTCTATCAGGAGTAGCGTTCAAAGTATACTCAAGAATTTTAGAAAGCAGACTAAGAGTATAAATAGGAAATAAAATACAAGATGAACAAGCAGCATACACACCGGGGAGACAAACCCACGATCACATATTTACCCTTCGAATACTATCAGAGAAAAGAATAGATAAAAACAAAACACTATATTTGGCATGCTTAGATTTAAAATCTGCGTTCGACAAAGTACCACGCCAATATATATGGGAAGCACTAGACGATCTGGAGGTAAGCCCAAAATGAAAACGAGTAATAAGAAGTGTAAATACCAATAGTACCGGCTCAGTAAGACTAAACGGGCAAACATCTACGGAATTCAAGATGGAAAAGGGCATAAAACAGGGGGATAGTCTCAGCCCCCTACTTTTCGTGATATATATGGATTACATAAACAAACAATGTAAAAAAGACATCAGAAATACTAGCCTGGGATACCTGAATCTATACCCAGTACTGACACTAGACTTAATATATGCCGACGATATAATTCTGATCGCAACAAGTGAAGGACAACTGCAAAGGAAAGTAACAACATGGAAGAACAGATTGGAACAGAAGGGGATGCAGATAAATACGGACAAGAGTAAAATTATCAAAATATCGCGAGAAGAAAACGAAAGAGCAAGGGAAATGCAAATACAGATAGAAGGAAGACAATTGCAGGAAGTATAGGAACTTGAATACTTAGGAGTAAGAATAAGTGCAAATGGGAAAATTGACGAAGAAATAAGAAGCAGAGTAAATAAAGCTAACAAAGTCTACTATCAAATAAACAATACCTTAATAGGAAAAAAGGAATTAAGTAGAAAAGCAAAAATTCACTTATATAAAACAATCTACGTGCCTACCGTAACATATGGAGCCGAATCATGGGTAATGCAAGATAAACACAGATCAAAAATAACAGCAACAGAAATGAAGTACCTAAGACGGGTAATTGGAAAAACAAGAAGAGACCCTGTAAGGAATCGCAGTGTACGAGACGAACTAGATCAGGAACCCTTAGTAGAAAACATAGAATTAAAACAACTTCAATGGTTTGGACATATGGTACGAATGAGTGAGACAAGGTACCCCAAGAAAGTGTTTGCAATGAAAGATGAAGGAAAGCGTCCCAGAGGAAGGCCTAGAAAAGTATAGGAAGACAACATCAGAGAAGTGGCAAGGAAAAGAGGCAAGACCATAGAACAAATAAAGATCTTGGCAAGGGATGGAAACGCTTACAACCGATGGCTCAAAACCCCAACACCGTGAGGTAAAATGGGAGAAGAGAAAGAAGAAGAAGAAGAAGAAAAAAATTTAATAACAAAGTGCATAGTATATAAATTAATTTTCTTTAACCATTAAACGTATTATTCATTACTGAAACATATCTATCTTTTAAGGAATATTTTAAATAGTAGCAATTATATCTATATCGCTCCCATAAGAAACTAACATTTAAAACAGAATTCTAACTAAAAATAAACTTAAAAAACATTTTGCTACTATTTGTTTTATAAGAGCACAGCCGAGGAGTTGCTTTTTCCTTTGTGGTGTAGAAGACTGATAAAGTTTTGATATAGTACTTGTAAACGCTGTTTATGATAGAGCTTGCTATTATTTTTTATTTAAACAAACAAACAAATTATGACAATGAGCAGTTTATCTTCATACAGTTATGTTAATCTTCTTCATTTGCACCAAAAGTACAATATTTAAATTTATTAAGGTATTCACTCGAATAAAAAACTGCACTCTATGTAAAGATTCTTCTCTACACTTAAATGTTTAAGGATTAAAAATGCACGACTAAAAGGGGATTACAGTGATTTATTAAAAATATTTAAAAATTGTGTTTTCATCAAACAAATTAAAATACTGCAACCTTCATTAGCTTAGCGAAGACATGTCAGATTTGAATTGAGACTTAGAAAAGCTGCACTGAAGTCACCATTAGCTGAAATAATTTAACTTCAACTAAACTAATTTTGGTATAATTTTGTCTGCAACACAATACTGTTAATTGAATATCCTTACCTGTTTTGTAGAGATTTGTAGTAAGTCTCAGTGAGAATTACTCCTAATTTATTACACTGGCGGGTTGTGCTTGATAAATCAATATATAGAATAAGCACACAAAAACTCACCCTGAGATGTACATGAAAGTGCGTGCCAGTCACATTTGGGTTAATACCATACGTGTAGCTACCAATCAAAAATGTATTCTTGTCAACGTCGATCATTCTGATTTATCTATTTGACAAATACGGGCGCATTTTTAAATGTTACTTGTGCAGTTATAGGAGAGCTATAAATTATCAGGGACACAATTGTCCTTAAATGAAAGAGGCTGCTGAAAGTCTTGTTCACCGGATACATAAAATATTTGACAAGTCTTTAAAATTTATAAGTATCCTTTACTGTTGAAGTGATTGATATAAAGCCGACAGAGCTTTTCGCAGTGCAGCTACATCTAAGCGAATTTGTTTGGTGAGCCAAATAAAAGTATTGCTGCACATATAAGAATAAGAAAAGAATCTTAACAGTTCATATTATTTCTTTTAATAACCAGATTACTTCATAAGACCACATGAGAACTATCATGAGCTACTTGCTGGACACGTCTGCTATAATATACAGGTGTCACTAAGAAATTTATTAAATAAACCTTAATTTTTATAATATTTTCATCAAACTTTACGCACTTCTGCTCCTTTAAATTTAGCTATCAAATCAATTTTTCTATATTTCCTCCGAAATCTAGATACTCTCATCATTACATGTCATTGAAAGGTCATCGCTATTAAAAAATCGTCTTTCTTCTAGTGAGTTTATCAAGCTATGTTTCCTTAGCTATTACAAGTTTTTTTACTGCAGTTTGAGGGTAAGCGCAGTACACGTTTTATGTTTGCCTTAACACATTTAAGCTTGTGCGATTACTGATCGTTTTAACAAATGCTTCGACTAGCCTATATTTACGATCAAATACTAATATAAACGACGTTAGCCATGTTACTGTGTAAAACCTTCTTCAGAACAAGAGATATATAGCTATTTTTTAAGTTGGTGCACTTGGAAGCATTAGTAGAAGCAAAGTTTGTAATAATCTGCAAGATATTTGAAAATGGAGAATTTTAGCGCAACCCAGAAAAGGAACCGCGTTTAAAACATTATTGTCCTGTAATAGTGTGATCTTGAAACTACCAGAAAAATATAGCGTTCAAACCATTACTACAATACAGTAATGCAAAACCATTACTTTTGTCTATCGAGTTAAATTAGAAATAATCGTCTTGCCTGATCAGCTTAGCTACACTAATTTATTTTTAAAAATAAAAAAATATTTGGTGTATAATTTTATCTTTACTTAACTCAACTGTAAATCCATAAAGACTAGCTTGTACACTTGTACACTTACTCATCGCCGTTCTTGCCGGCGACATGCGCCCTGTCAATTCAGTGAAGTTTCCCAAACCGACGTTAATTTGTACCGACCAAGGTGGTGTTTTTAAGAAATTTACTGGTTCTAACATACTAACCCTCTTACAGCTCTGTATGCACAGTTGTGCAAGCGTCGACAAAACTCAAAATAGGTCATTTGACTTTTGTGTTGACTTTATCAAATATCAGATACCGATTTTATGCAGACTCTTGGTCGCTTTTAAAATAATTTTCCTCATTTTGGCATCTTTGTTGATACCACTTTCAAAAGAGTTTAGCTTTTCACTTGAAACCGCAATCTGCCTAGTTTCCAAGAAAAAATATGGGTCATTGAAGAAGACTGATCTTTTATGTAGTTTCCTTTACTATATATTAGAGCGGAAGTAAGTTTAACGGGAACAGTAATAAAGGTACTAAGTCGGGAAAAATTTGTGGATTTGAATGTGTTGCGTATCTGATAGTAAGGGGTAATGAGTGGTTTTCATATGACAGGTAAACATTTGCTACCGTCTTTCGTATTCATGCATTAAGGACATTTTTTTATTTCAGTTGCCTGTGTTATGGATTTGGAAAAATTAATTTTGTGGCCTATTTTATTATGATGTTTGGCAAAAGACCGAGAGTTATTGCATTTACATACAATCAGAGAATGTTTATACATTCGAACAGACATTTGTTTTGACAATCTCTAAAACATACGTTATATACTTGTTACAATTCGTTAAGTCACAGTGATGTTTGACTGAAAGAAAACCAGTTGTTTCATAAACGATATTGTTCAATCCATGAACTAAATATAATTAATCTCGGCAACCTATTCGAACATCCTCCACAGGGACCAAACTTTCATTCTAACTAAACTACATTCAAATCTTACTTTACTTCTTTGTGATCTTGCTTTTTTAAATTATGCAGAAAGCACCAAGCGACCCGTGTTGGATTACGACTAAAGCATCACCAAATATAATTTATTATCTCCCATAACTTTAAAAAGCAGACCTATCTCTGTTTACTCTATCTACTCAACCCAAAGGAATTCCAATAAAATCATTAATTACTCTCCTTCAATATGCATTCTATTATTTGGCATTCTTTTACTAAAAGAATACACGACAAAGTGTCAAATACGTATCCAAAGAGAAAACCGATACCCAAAAAACGTATATTTTTAGAACTAAATTAAAATCAACTATTGAATACTCAAATATCATTAACCAACACCACCGTACCGACTATGCTATAAGCAATTTGGCTATCCAGGTTCTTGCAAAAGCTTCTAATTTTTTTATTACTCCAATTCGTGTACCTACCGAATACGTCAGATCCCAATTATAATTCTACCTGAAAACGTAACAAATAAAATTAGGCAAAATATGTCTACAGCTATTATCAAAATCAAATATCGAAGCCTCCGAATTGCGTAGCTTAAAAGCTTTAAATAAAATAATTGAAAAGTAAATATTTTAATTTTATAAGCAGAGAACGGCAACGCTACAGTAATTCCAAATATATCAGACTACATCAGTGATATAACCAAAACCATCTGATTATAAATTAATAATCATGCCATCTGCTTTAAAAGAAAAACTGCAATCCTCATTTTTAACTCAAACTTACCATCCACTACTAAAAAAAATCTTATACTCCAAGAAAAGATTTTAAAAATTTCAAAATTATACGATCTCCCATAAAGAAAACATTCCTTTAGTTAGTGCATTCAGTGCTCCACGTTCCCTAACTAAATAACTAGCCAAAATTCTTCAATCTCTTATAGAGTAAACCTCACTAAAATTTTTACCAGATCCTAGAAATACATAAATCTTTCACTATGCGCAAAGATGATATTGTTTACTGTTATCCAAATTCCTAAGTCCTTGTACTTACTGGAATCAAGTTATATTATAAAACTATACCTTCTCCTTAATTAATCATTATGTACCCAATGCCTACTTTATCGTTAAACTGCTTTATCATCAAACGGTGCTTCTATAGGTGTTATTATTTTCTTTTGTTGTTTTAGACAAAATACGTTTGGCGAATTTCTTTCTCACTTAAACCAAATCCACACAAAAATTCATTATGGAAAGTGATCAAAACAATTTCTTCTCCTTTCTAAACTCTTTTATAATCAAAAATCCTTTAAATTACAACTTTTCTTACATTGCCCGATACCTAAATGTCAAATCTTATCATTCTGCTCTGAGTTCTTATCCACAAATCCATTAGACTTTTTAACCGAACTTAAAACTATTACCAAAACCTTATTACAAAACGGATACTACAACAAATCGTTATCGCATATTAATTAAAAATGTTAACAAAAATACCGACTACCAATTCCAAAAACTTTACGATTAACAAAAAGCTCCCTCGCCTTACATTACAAAAATAATAAGACGGGTATTAATAAGCCAAATTATAAATATGGTTTTAAAGACCAATAACAAAATAGCTGACTTTATTCATTCAGCCAATTATTGCTAGTTCAATGAACTCCAAAGTTTTAGCTATGGCAACACCTCCAAACCGACAACAGCAGCGAATCTCCCGCCAAAATTTCACTTCCAACTAATTATATAGTAATGCAGAGTACACAAAAGATTAGATGTAGTTATAAACTACATCTTATCACCGATATTTTTCCATATTCTTTTACAAAAACTGTTTGGGCATTTCTTAATTCCTGCGTGATTTTGTAAGACTTAGAAACTACAATCTTTAAGATTTAAACTAACCGAATTTGACGGCTATTCTTTGGGGTTAATGTAATTAGATTACTAAGCTCTATTTTTATAACAATCTTGTCACATTTATAATTCTATTGAAATGTTTAAATATAAAATGTTCTCATATTCTTGTACCTAAAACAATACAACGCGTCTAAAAGGTTTTTTGTAGTATTTACTCATTTTGATTTTCTTTGAGCCGTTTAGATACAAAAGCAAGAGGAGTTTTCTCTACTAAACACAAATTATAACAAATAATAAACCCTAATATATGCGTAACCATAAGAAATAGTCCTATACATTAATAAGACCACCTTTGCTCATTCTGGTTTTTAAGAAAAACCTTTTTTTCTATGAAAACCATATATGACATTTGAACAATTACACTATAATCAAATTGTTACCATCTTTCTAACTGCATGTCTGTAAGATATTGCCTTTTTTGTTATCGGACGGATAATTTTTTCGACACTACGATTTTCTGCAATCTCTTTCATGGAAAAGTTTTTATTTCTGCTAAATTCATTGCCAGATAATATCACGGAAACTAATGTTTTTGACTTTGAGTTTTTTTCATTTCCTTGGTCAATTTTTATTAGACTAGAGGTGCTGAAGCTACTACACACTAACTTTATTTATATTTTACCGCTTCTATTTCAAACTTTAACAAGTTGTGCATTATGAGCATATTTAATATAGTCCACTCATCTCTTGTCTTTCCATTTACACCTTTATAACTGTTTCATTACCAAATTCTTCAGATTCTCTTTTTTGTTAAATGAGGGTTTCGTAGGCATGTATTTCTAGCAGTAAGTTCCTGTATTAACAAACCAGCGTTATAGAATTTATCTGTAACTAACATACAACTTTTGTTCAAGTAATCTTACATCAATTCCAAAGGCTACATTTGAGGTGTAATCTCATTTGATATCTTAGTTTTGCTACAATATTGGATTCACACAACCTCTAGATTATCAGGCAGTACTTGTATCTTTTCTATATCAAAGTACTATGAAGTCGTCTAGAGATACACTTCTGATTAGAACATATTTATTACAAATTATATGCGCGGCATGGACTCAATCAGTTTGTCGCTCGCCGAATGCGAGATGCTGGCCCATGCGGCCTAAAGCTAGCCAAACTTTTCGCTCGCATTTTGCGCTTTTCACCTTTAAGGTTTCTCTCAAGTTCGTCCCACATATGATTGATCTAATTCAAGGGCGGAGACTGTGACGACCACCGTAGAAGGCAGACTTTGTTGGCCTTAAACCACTTTTGCAGGAGGAGAGAGCGGAGCTTGCATTCACTGTCCTGCTGGAAAAGGTAACCGTAACAAGCCGTGCTGCGCACACAACATCTTCCATGATGGCCAAGTACATCTTGACGTCCATGGTTTCTTTAATGAGATAAAAGAAGCCCATTCCTTTGGTACAGAAAGACCTATGCACCATATCTTTGTACTTGACCGTCACAAGCTGGCCCACAGGACGTCGAACGTAAATCACACCATCCGTACCAAACAGGCATGAACTTTGATTCATCGCTCCATACAATCTTCCTCCACTGTTGCATTGTCCAGTCTTTGTGGACCTCCGTTTATTCCAGCCGTGCCTTGCGATTCTTCGGCGAGATCAACGACTTTTTGGCTGGCCCATTTGTTGAAGCCGATACCAGACAGTGCAAGCTGAGAGATTTGGAATTTCTGGAGAATATCTGCTACAGTGAGACAAGGGCTAGTTCTTAAGATTTGAAGTATGTTTTGATTGACGACGTGCAACGTGATGCGAGCTGGTCCGGGACCGAATTTGGCTTTAACCGATCCATGGACTTTGTACTTCTCCCAAACCTTTTAAATAGTCCGTTCGTAGACGTACATGGTTGCAAACTGCTTTGTAGTCACGTCCTCCAAGCGGATGTGAACTATCGCGTCTAGTTGGTGCTGCCCAAGGCTGAGACAGTTACTACGTGATAGTATTGGCTGAAAATGATCAAATACATGCAAAACTACGAAATCCAAATAATAAAACAGACAAGAAACGAGACTTGGCAAACAGTTCGCCAACTACAACTTTCGTGATAAGAGTGTTCAACGGCGCATCATAACAATGCGCAAGGAGTAAATCTTTTGGCTATCTCGTTTTAAGCCAAAATCTTACTTTTAAAAAAGGTTATAGCCAGAACAAACCAAAACCGTACATGGCCAAGATCGCTACTGTACGATTACAACTATAACTAATAATTGCCTGCAAAGTCCTACTAAAAAAATGTATTTCTCAAACATTATTTTTAACGTATAAATAACGAGCAAGTCCAAAAACTCTTCTGTAAAAATGATTTATAAGATTTGCAATAGTTAAATTTTGGAAGCCATTATTCTGTAGAAAATAAAACTGAAGTAGATCTTACCGAGAAAAAATGCTGCTGTTGAATGTCTTTATTTTCTTAAGGTTAGTTCAGAAGTATCGCTAGAACTTGTATCTAACGGCTGATATTCGGTATTCACATCTAAAAAAATCTCTAGAAATTCTTCTCATTTTAATTCATTCAAATTTGCAATATATTCTAATTCTCCTTCAGTTAGATTTCTTTTCGCAATACAATTAATAATCTTTCGTGTTCACACTGTCTACGAAATACAGAAAACTAGGAGGTAAGTCCAGGAATACTTTTTTAAAAACTTTTTTGCTGTAAAATATGTCAAACCGATAATTTTAGGTTCTTCTGTCTCAGGTAAATTCTGATTTTTTTTATTGTATTGCAGAAAAGCTAAAAAGTCTTCTATGCGCATGAGAAATTAACTATTAGGTAACACAACATGTTAATTTTGCGTAATCAAGAATCTACGAATGTCAACAAAATTAACCAAACATACAACCGCAGAACTGCCATACTCGAAGCCATTCGCACCAAAAAATTGCCGATAAAAATTATTGCTTGGTTTGGTAATAAAAGACCCAAGCATATGACGTAGCCAAGGAATACCGGAAATCTGACCACGCAATAGCATCAGAAAAGTGATAAATTTGGCCGCGAATTGAAAGAGAAGGTCGATAAGGATCCTGGACGCAACATAACTAATTCACTAAAAGAAATGGGCGGAGCGAGTTCGACGATCAGTCTAGCAGTGCACCAGGAGCTGCACTACAAGACTTTCGTTCCGAGGAATCGACAAACTTTGAAAGAAAAACAAGATAAAGAGGGAATAAAAGAACTGAACACTGCTGAACGATATCAAGCACGACAGCACTGACTTTCTGAAATTCTTTCCGGACAAAGAGAACTTCATCCAGGTCAGAAACATAAATCTCCGAAATGACCATTGGATCTGCTAAGATCTTTTTGAGCTACCTACCGTCAGGTATACACAAATTCCCGCTTCGATTATGATGTTGGAACTTATGAATAGAGAAAAGGATGTCATAGCGTCCCATTTCTTGAAAAAGGCCCGAAGATGATTGCCGACAACTATTTAATCCGGAGAGAGTTGTTGATCTATGTACAGAGGTGGCTGATGGGCGGGAATATACGTTCCAGTAAGATTCCGCTCCTGTCCACAAGACATAAAAGTTCCTAGACATGACTATACAATAATTTGTATTATCACACTTGTTAGCACCCTCCATCTTCGACTGCTGGCTTTTAAACTGTCAAAGAGATCAATAACACCAAGGCTAGCTTAAGGGCTTCCATCACCCAGTAACAACATAAATGGGTAAGGAGGAAGTTGTGTTGGCTTGACAGGAATTACACTAAATAATATTTACTTTAATTGTAAATGCAAATAATTTTAATTATTCTCGCATGTTAATGTAATTTGTATTGTTTATTCATTTTCCAGGTTTATTTCAACGCCTCTATAGATTAAAGCAGTTTATAAATCATAGCATTTGGGATGAAAATGAGCGATAACCTAAAAAATTGCTTGGACAAAAGTAAATACTTTCAGTTAAAGGATACTATTAAAAAATAATAAAATAAATAAAACTTTTAAAACACCCAAAGTAATTAGTAAACTTGAAACTGTGGTGATATTAAGCTTGTTTTAGTATTTTTTATAAATGGTATTCTAGAATTTAGAGTATGGCCTGAACGTAGTTGTTAAACATCAAGGTTTTATATAAATAAATTCCCTTGTGAAAGATTAAAACTCTGGCCGATACGTGATGCGTAATTTATGGATAGGGCTTAATGGCTTGTCAACACAGACCTTCCGATTATCGCAGTGGCGTTACTTTTGATTTTATCGCCCGGATCCTTACGCATTCAGATAAGCGCGCCCGGGGCGGCGTTTTTATTTCGCCTGCAATTTTCGTACGTGACTGGCAACAAATCGTCGCGCGACCGGACGGGTCAACAACCCGGCGATTCCGCACAAACGCAGCCCAGACCATAACCAACCATGGAAGAACAATAAACATATTACTTATGGGCAATATGTAATTTGCAGTAGAGGTGTGCGCGTGGTCGTGACTGCAACGCGCAGGTCGGTGGCTCGCGCGTGACTTCCGCCGGCGACGTGCCTACCATCCGCCGTGTGCGCCGTGATGGTCCATTGGCAACACCAACACGTTCCTACCAGGAACCGCAAGCTAAATTGCCAGCGCCCGGGGGCAAGACCGCGGCCGGCTTTTTCAGCGCCCGCAAGAAATCCGCGGAACGCAAAAACTGGACGCGCATCCATCGCAATGCTTTGGGAACGCGCCCGATCAGCTGTCGTAATCGAGGCTGCGCTAAAAAGCGGCTTGCACGCGAAGAAGCGCGGCAGATTGATTTTGCGCCGGGCAGAAACCACCAGTGCAGTTTAGTCGTACTGAAAACGCCTGAAAGCGCTAGGCGAAGCTGGTCAAAGTACGGTATCTGAACAACCGTTTTTGTCTACTTACGCTGTTGACTTACACTAATTTTTTCGGTTAGATTCACGGCATCAAAGAAAATTTTTTTTGGAAATTTATTAAACCTATGCACGCATACAAGAGATCTAAGACATTTGAAAGGCTCACACGTAATCTTGTTTATTATTATTAGAGCTAGGAATATATGCAAAATGCATATTTTTGTATGCATGCATATTTTGATAGTTTAAGGGCACTCATGTTCATTTTATTAATTTTTTTGATTTTATTTACAAAAAATAGTTAAAACCTCTGTTCTGAATTTTTAAGTTCACTGCGGTGTTCTAATCAGTTTTATTTTCAGTAAATACATAGGTATTTACTGAAAATACCAGATAGATTCGTTGAAATACCTTTATAATAGCTTCCAAGAAGGTTCATTTGCCAACTATTCACACCTCACTCTATTTTTAAGAGATTAGTAACACCTTAAGGTAAATCCCGGATTACACATTTTAAAATATATTTAAAGCAATTAAAAGTACAGAAGCTAACTGCATTTATATTTATTGTGTTTGTTAGAATATATTTATTAGTCCAAGTAACAGTTTGATTTTACTTGACTTTGAACAGTTTATTTGAAGTGTTTATTTGATTTTGTGAAAGCAGTATCTGTTTAAATATCCCCAAACAAGCAGCCGCGAGAAGTATCTTATTAAAAAATGGTGTCAAAATAATACGGACTTGAAAATTATTAACTCCAGTTTGTGATGAAAGGAGAATTTTTTTATTGGTACGTGATATTAAAATTATAGTAGTAGAGTTTTTAAATTTAATATATGCTTTTTTATGGTGTTTTTAATTTAATACACAAAAAGTTTTAAAGTAAAAAGAGTAGAATGGTTTCATAATTAAATTTTGTTATAGATAACGTGCAAATAGAGCAACATTTAGGATCAACAAAAAAGGCTAATCGTTCGGGAAATACGTGCGACAGTTGTTAACATGAAATGTCAACAATTCCGTACAGGAGAAACAAACAAAATTTCGTTGTGTGGTTTATTTGTAGGTTGCGACAGTCGACTTCATACACTAGATAAACCTCCCTTATTTCAAATTTTTTTTAAAAACCACTGCATTTCTGAGCACATTGTTAATGTTCCTAGTTCATAAGCAGCAAGAAAAAAATATGTTGACATTAATTAACCCGACGCAATGGCTAAAATTAAAAAGTACATCAGCCATGGACTTGTATGGTTTTCAGTAGATGAAACAACTGATGTTAAAGGTCGGTATATAGCTAATCTTGTGTTGGGTATGTTAAATGAAAGTGAAGCTGGAAGAGGTAAAATCTCTAGAAAAAAACAATGATGTAATAGTAAGTTCCAGTATAGAGACGTATAATAATAATTTAAGTTAATTATGTTGTCATGTTTAGAAAATATTTATATACATCTTTTTCCCATTAAAAATGTATTTATAACCTTCTTGTATTAGTATACATGTAATATAGGTGTCGATATTGTAAAATAAAAGTAATGATTTAAAATACATATTTTTGTTTTGCATATTTTAACTGTTTTATACTGCATATTTTATAAGTTTTTTTTGCATATATTCCAAGCTCTAATTATTATATATAAAATGCACAATTATTTTTAATTAAAGGAACTTTTATGGTATTTGTCAAATTCGGCACGGATTCTAAAATTTTAATTTAGCCTTCATTTACCTATTTCTTTATCTCAACCTTTTTTTATTACCTTATCAACCTTTCTTTTTTATATTAGTAAAGAATTGTTTTCTTGTTTTCTCTTTCAGTCATTAAACTTTTTTATTGGTTTTATTCCACACTAACTACTTTCAACTTTTATTTTCAGTTAGCCTTTTCAAGTCAGTGTAACCACTGCAATGCATATCTTTCTCGTAGATTTCGTTCATCAACTATTTCTTCTACAATAGTCTTCAAAATTGTCTCTCTTTCTTGGATATCATCTATTAACGTATGTTTAATTTTTTAGCAATTCTTCCATTTTCCTGCGCTCCTATAACACCAGATCTTGAAGGCTTCGATTGTCTTCCTTTCACTAGTGGCGATCATTCATGCCTCACATTCGTAAAGCGTTGTATTCCACAAAATGTTTTCCTTGGTTATTCTATTTTAGTTAATGAGATTTTAGGTGATATTAATAATCTTTCCTTCTTAAAAGACTTGACTTTGGCTTATTGTATTTAACTTCCTCTATTATATGTCCGTTTAATTTATTTACCTTATCCGTTTCTAACACATACTATCATCTTTACCTTAGATTGATTTATCTGCATTCCATACCCTCTAATTCGTATATTTTGCATTACAATAAGCGCTAATTTGAGGTTCATAGTAATGTCATCCGCATATCGTGCGTGTAATACTAAGGTGATTATCCTACAGTTTTCTCATTTTTTTTTCTTCTTTGGCATCGGTATTTTTCTGATATTCTTCTTGTTTATGTTATTCTTATGATTTTCTCCTACATGTTTCATGATTTCAGAAAATGTTTGATTTATATCTAGAACCATTTGTTTGTAGGTCTAATACCGGTTTTTCAAATTCTGCATATATTATGTACCTTCCACTTGCGTTCTACTTATGATTCTTCTCAATCTTCGTCATTATATTTTTTATTATTATAGTTTCCATTTTTTTTGCAATTTCTCCTTGTTTTAGTATGATTTTTTCTATTTGCCCATAATTTTGTTAATTTCATCTGTTTTTTCAACTAATTTTCAGTTATACCATGTTGACTCAATCAAAAGATCGTTTGTGTAATTACATTTACGCAAATATTTTTGTTGTAGATTAGTTTGAACTTATATCGAAATATTCCGCACGACTATATATAAGTACAAGCTAAATATTAACTATAAGAACAAAGTTTAGAAGGTGATTGCTAATAAGAAAGAAGCAAAAGAGTCTATATAAACAAGTCCCAAAAAATTAAATGTATTATGGTAAATAGCAGTACTGTTCATAACATTCATCTCCCATGAGAACACTCTTAATTACTGTATATTTATATATTTTTTCACTCATATATTTGCTCATAAATATTAAGCAGAGATGATTTACAGGCATAAAAATATAGCTACTTTTCATAGGAACATATACGTTTTTGTCCATATGTTTATATAAATTTTCTTATTCATTTGCTATCAGAAATTAAATCCAAAAGTTTATTGCTACTACACTATATACGAAAGCAGGAGATTAAATGAGTCAAATATGCAAAATTTAAAATGCTTTAATGGGCGAAATTCTTTAATTGTATAAATAGACTAAGACTTTTACTGATTTTATCATTTACTCCAGATGAATTTGTTAATATTAGTTGTTTTAGTTCTGCTTCACATTATATCTCAATAGATTCAAAAAAATATGAATTAAAGAGAAGCAAATAAAATATAAACTGCATAATTTGCACTTATGTATTTACTACTATACCAATCCCACCAATTTAAAAAATGGACGATATCTGGGCTAGGTCAGACCAGGACAAAGCTAATACATTTGCCGAACATTTAGCAAACGTTTTCGTTACACCCCAGCTCCAGTAAATGGTGACGCTACGCAAATTGACTGCCAAAACTCGAAAATCCCCTGGATACGACTTAATAGTAGGAGAAATACTACAAAACTTATCTAGAAAATGACTAGTTTTCCATACTACCATCTACAATAGCATTCTGAGATTGTATCACTTTCCTCTCCAATGGAAGCATGCGCAAATAATCATGATTGCTAAACCTGGAAAACAAGCCACAAAGCCTCTATCCTATAGACCCATAAGTCTTCTGCCTTTAATGTCAAAAATTTTCGAAAAACTATTCCTTAAAAGAATTAAAGACGCCCTAGACATAGATTTATTAATTCCACATCAATTTGGATTTCGAGAACAGTGCATCAAGCTCATAGAATTGTTAATATGATCATGGAGATCTTAGAAACCAGGAAAGTCTGAGTAGGCATATTTTTAGATATCAAGCAGGCATTTGACAAAGTCTGGCATAAGGGCTTGCTCTATAAACTGGAGATGCTCCTTCCGAGCTAGCTAGATCTTGTATTCAAATCCTATCTGAGCGAAAAAACATTCCAGGTAAAAATTAATGATGTAGTATCCAATCACCATAATATCACTGCCGGAGTACCACAGGGCAGCGTACTGGGTCCACTTCTTTACTTAATTTATACCTCTGACATACCTACCATCCAGCACACCGTCTTTGCAACATTCGCAAACGATACAGCACTATTATCCATAAGTGACTTAGCAGAAACAACAGCAGAAAATTTACAAAACCATCTCAATTTATTAGAAGATTGGTTCGAACGCTGGAAGATTACAGTCAATAGTGACAAGTCTACTCAAATAACTTTCACCAATGAACGTACTCAGTATCCACGATTAGCGATTTATAATATCCCAATACCAATTAAATCTGACGTGAAATACCGTGGTTTACACCTGAACCAAAAACTTACCTGGCATAAACATATAAAGACCAAAAGGGACCAATTAAACTTCAAACTCCGACGAATGGACTGGCTCCTTGGGCGGCGATCTCAACTCTCCCTATCCAATAAGCTTCTACTATACAAGGTCATCTTGAAACCAGTCTGAACATACGGAATCCAGTTATGGGGTTGTGCGAAAGCATCACATACTAACATATTGCAACGATTTCAATCGAAAACTTTACGTATCATAGCTAAAGCCCCTTGGTATGTCAGAAATGATACTCTGCACTCTGACCTTCAAATTCCTTACATAGTTTAATGAATAAAAAAAAGTATTTGGAGGCTAGATAATATTTAGTTACCAAATAGTAAAATCGCTTTAGGGTCGCTGGAATGGTTAACTGATTAGGAGCAAATGCTACCATGTCCGGGAACTTAGAGCGCGGGGGAGATTGAGTCTCGCTGAAAACTTATAGATGTATGCGTGACATCGTAGAATTTATATGTATCTTAGTAGACACGTTAAGCTATTATAAGCTTCAGTGCACCCCCAAAAAAATTACTTTAAGGTATAAAGCTAGTCTGTTACTTTATACAAACAAAAATATCGTTCTAGAAAAATTCTATTCTTACTTTTGATTTATTTGCTGCCACCTGCTAATCTCTGCATGAAACCAACGAACTTCCAATATACCTCATTATGTCTTTCAAACTCTTTACAAATCAAACATCGTAATCATAAGACCAATGTTATTATTGTCCTAGTCATCACACGGTTTTATTGATTTCTTCAGGCTCTGAATCGCTCTCCGCCAGATTCAATTATCGTCTACGGGTCATTATTTTTATCTTTTTTTATTTAATTGAGGTTTATATTGAAATTTCTGATTTTTTTCTGAATATTTTCTTGTTTTTAGATTTATTGAAAGATAAATCTTTGCCAAGCAAAGGAGAGATTTCAACGACTTGGAAAAATGACCAGCCATTGAATCAGGTGTTTTACTGTACTATGGGTTTTCTATTCAGCTGCTCTTTCCACTTCTCCTTCAATTATTTTATTTTAATATTCCACATTAATAGAATTAATTAAAAGAATTATATTCTTGGTTTTGTAAACTTTATCGGTTTAATCGCTGAAATGCCGGCAGCTCAAAACTTTGATATTTCAATGGTAACCAATCTTAAATATTCTCTGTTGACTACCTGAGACAGATCACACTGTGAGAAACGGTTTTCATGTTCGCTGCGCGAGATCCTTTAGAGGACAGAAAAATGTCAAATCTGGTAGCTGGAGTGGATGACTTTGTAGGGTAGAAGTAATAATAACGCGATTCCACTTTCTCTTGAATATTCGAATGTTATGATTGAAATATGACTGGACTGATTATCCAGGATCAGAAAAATGACTTTGTAAGTATTGTGTTACTGAAAAAGCAATTTAAAAAAAAATTTTTGTTCATCCACTCGTCCTTTGACTATCAACACACACGAAGTATAGCATTAGCCAATTTCTTTCTACTGAAACTATAAAACATCTTCTCTTCCAATTCGTAAACAATTTCACAAAGTTTTAAAGCAACCTTTAACACGTAGTAAAGCAATTATTTCGCTTGCTCTCGTGAATATCGGCTTACGATCAGAAATAGCTCTGCCTAATTTCCCAGTTTTCATTCGTAAACAAATTGTGGATTTGCAATATTAAACTCTCGACCTGCAGCCATTATCGACATTTAAGACTTGGCGAACCGTAACTAATCTTAGGTGTAACTAGCTACCCCTCATAGTTAACAGGCCCTCTTGGACTACTAAAACAGAAATGCATACAAATTAGCATCTGATCAATTTTTATTAATCTCTCCAGATATACTTACGATAAATAACTGTAGTTTAATAATAAATAATAAAGACATAAAATAGTTATGATGTTGTAGTACCTACTTTTGATTTTATCAAGAAACAACATCCAATAACGGCGTCTTTTATGTAGTAGGTTCTTTAGTTAGTCCTAAACGAAACTTCTGATTGTACTAATAGTTATAGCATAGTAGGTAAGAAATACAAGTGCGCAAAATTATCTTGGCGCTCAAAATTTAGTAATTCATATTTAGTCAAAACATAGAAATATATTAATTTTTCTGTTAAGCATAAAGCCATTTTAGAATTTTCTCTCTTATGAATCTCTACAACTTTTTTAGTTTATACTGATTAAAAAGAAGAGCGAAATAAATAATTAGGAGATTAAGGAAGGCTTAAACATAAACTTGTTCTAGACTTTAACTTTAACTGGCAACATTATCCAAATTTTACTTTTCTATCATTAAACGTTACTTCCCGCTAAATTTTTATCTATACAAGTATAAGCATTGACCGTTATTTAAGCCTTAATTGCTTAACAACTAAATATTTATACCTTTGGATAATTAGCAAGCTATCTCAGACGTCACAGTTTATCTCGAAAAACCTATCAATTCCGCTGGCAGGCCGTTTCATGAAATTCAATACAAGCAGAAATAAACGACAGTGCACCTAAGCGTTTCCTGCCTAGCGCAATAATGAGACTGTGTTTTCCGTTCCAGCCGTTCTCATTACTGAAACATGACTTGCGATGCACATCTACTGCAATCTAGTCTATAATAAATAAAGTTAACTCGAACAATATAAATCCGAGCAGGCAGAATCGGCGTCCGATAGACCACATTTCACACCTATGCAATTATTGGCTGCGCCTGATTTATTGAGCTTTCCGGCCTTCGCAGTGAGCTTGCTCTGTAATACCATCTCGATTTGGTCGCTTGAGGCTAATGGGTATAGCTGCACAGTTCTAGAACTTGTAGATAAGTGTATTAATTGCGCTTATTGCTAAGTGTATTATTTACAATCCTAAATGTGTTATTGTGCTAATGAATTCAAGTATTTTAAAATCATTTACTTCGGGGGGTATTATAATCTAAATGCCCATTTTTAAGGTGACTTTTGGGAATTAATTGTACAAAAACGGTTAAACTGACTGATCTGAAGTTTTGTGTTCATATTTATTCATATTTAAAGTAACACCTAAAATTTTTATATCGTTTTTTATACCAAACTGTGTCAGATATATATAAAAACACAGTTCATGTCGCTAAATTATGTTTATATCGGGCGTGGTGATTGCCGCCGTCCTCGGCATCTAAAATAAACGATTCTTTTTTTATTTTATTCTGTAGAAATGTGGTTATCGTTCGACCCTCTAATAAATGATTTGAAAAATAACTGACAAAATGGCAGCGCTTGAAAAAAAATATTCCGATTTTTACTAAAATATTTCACTTATCACGCTCCGAAAAAAATAGTAATTGTAAACAGACATAAAAGTTGGAGGTTCGAACGATAGCCGAATATGTACACTACATGTGTAAAAAAATTAGAAATCGATCTGCTCAATAGTTTATGAGAAAAATGCGCGCCCGACTTGAAAAATGTCGTTTCGAGAAAAACGCCATTAAAGTTTTCTTCTACTGATTCTCGATTTATGTACTTAATTCATTTATAACAGCTTCTGTCAATTTCCCTGTTCCTTTTCCATCGATGCCTTTGTTGTTTTTTTAGCATTGCGTGGTCTCGTACCCATACGCATTCATTTCTTTCAACGACATAATTTTCACCATATACCACAGCCTCCGAAACAGATTTAAATCTAAACTTTTGTTAGCCCCATCAAGTCGATCTTACAATTAATTAATTTTAAATGTCAAAAATAGTTTAAATCTTGCCAATATTCATTATATTTACATTATCATAAAACTTTATAACAGTAATAATGTAGGTACGAGCAAGGTTCCCTTTTGCTCTCTAAAAGTATTTGCCATGTAATATTTATTATTCTTTACTTATTTAATGAGTCAAAACTATCTCAACCGATGCACGTCATGTTCTTTAGTTGACTTTTTCACAATTTCCGTGCTAGGCTTACTAATAGATTTTAATTATTTTATTAATAATCTGTTTTTATTATTGCTTTCTATGTATTCTTTTCATTTATATTATTAATTTTTTTCTGTTATCTTTATTCTATGATTATTCAATCTAATCTTATAAAACTTTTCCTGCTCTGACTCCAGCGTGTGTGATCGCGACAGTTTATGTATTTCGTGAAAGTAACATAATAGTTGTACTTTTTGAAATTGTTAACATTTCCTTAGATAACCATATAGAGTTGCGATTTGACTTTCCTAGCGTTAAGATCGGTGTCCCGTTCCGCTCGCTCGAAAGTACAAGTGTCAACGGCTTTCGCGTGTTATCGCCGCCTGCGGCTATTACTAGTGATAGTGCATTTCTTACAACAAATAATATTAGTAAGTACTAAATTCACTATAATAGAACCCCTGCGGAGGGATAACAAAAGAAACAGTGGCGATTTATCGCCATCAGAATATGAACCGAATAAAAAATATTTGTTCCAGCCAAAAAACTTAATTACAAAAAACAAATTCTATTTAAATGAAAAACAAATCGAAAATGCTGGCAAAATTATCTATCAAGGCAAGCACGCTGCGGCAATCAACTCGATGGATACAGCTAATCTGCAGACGCAAGTCACACCAGTACCCGTTGAAAAGAAAATAAAAATTCCACCTTTATATTTGCATAATGCTGATAAACTCAATTACCAGGAAATACTACAAGAACTAAAAGATAAAACCACAACTGAATTTACAACAGTCCACAAAACAATCAACTAAGATTAAATCTAAAAGCATAGAAGATTATCGATGTATGACAAAATACTACAGTGAAATGAAATTAAGTTATCACACTTTTAAGGACCCAGAAACAAATAATCTCTCGGTAATTATCCGGAATATTCCTGTATCACTGACGGAAAAAGAAATAGAAACCGAATTAACAGCCTTAAAATACCCCATTAAAAGATTGCGCGCTTGTATAACAAGAATAGATATCCAATCCCTCTTTGTGCGGTGGATCTTGAAAATACACAGGAAGGTAGGAAAATCTTTAGCTTAACAAGACTTAATTATTGCGTAATTGACGTTGAACTACCAAGAAAATCTTCAGAAATCCCGCAGTGTAAAAAATGCCAACTATATGGCCACACGCGCAACTACTGCCAATCTCTGCCACGATGTGTGAAATGCACAGGTAACCATCTATATGATAACTGCCCCAAAAAACCAAATGAGGAACCACAGTGTGTTAACTGCTTGGAAAAACACCCCGCAAACTATAGAGGATGCAGCTATTTCCTTAAGATAAAGCAGTCAACAAATAGCAACTACAGAACACCGAATAAGACATTTGCACAAGCCACCTTAAATAAGCAGGAGAGCCATGTAAATCAGCCGCCCTCACCTAGTCAACGCCAAGGACGTGCACCCCAAGCTAATGCCAACCAGGCGGGCGAATCTCAAAACGCAACTGACTTTATCACAACTATATTAACAAAACTTGTTGAATTACTCATTCCACACCTAGAAAAACTAACGCCATTATTAGCATCTATACTTCCTACCTTGCTAACTAATGGACCCAAATAAACAGCAAATAGTTACTAAATTAACCTTGACTAATTGAATGCCAATGGTCTAAAATGCAACGCTCCATTTTTATTGATTTTATGACTCGTTATGACATAGATATCGCTTGTGTAACAGAAACGCACTTTATTAATACTGAAGCATTCCGCATCCCAGGATATTTAGTGCACCGAAAAGATAGAGTAGCTGATAAGGCCTCCGGGGAGTAGCGATCATAGTAAAGAAAAATTAAAACATCACCTACTTCATCTTGTTGATATAGAAAACTTAGAAGCTGTAGCCATACAAGTACACATGGGTAGTAACCGCCCCTTATATTAATCTATGCGTACAAACAACCCAATAAAAGACTATTAGACCTCGATATAGGTAAATTATTCAACAGTACGGAGCCTACGATGCTACTAGGTGATCTAAATGCAAAACACCACCTGGGGATGCCGAACTAGCAACCCTGAGGGTATAAGGCTACACAACATTACGGCGAACCATTGCATACTTATATCAGCACCTAATGAATTTGCCTACTATCCGTATAGGGCTGACTATCAGCCTGACATTTTAGACGTTGTGACACACAAGAATCTTCAAAAACCAATCCAACAAACGGTAACAAACGAACTAGACTCGGACCATCTACCCGTAATCTTGTCGTTCTATGACATACCTCAAAAAAAGCCACCTACTCCTAAACTTGTTGATGGAATAACCGACTGGACAACTTTTCAAAAATGCTAGACCAAAAACTAACCTGGACGAGACCGCTACAATCTCCTATGTGTATCGATGAAGCAATAACACAATATACGGCTGCAATACAAGAAAACGCACAAGAAGCTACAACACCACGGAAACGAAGAAATATTGCTTCGCACAACATAACACCTGATTATATAATAAAGCTTATAAGACCAAAAAACAGATACAGAAGAGAATGGCAAAGGTCACGACTACCATACTATAAAACGTTGTATAACAAATTAAATCATTTAGTAAAACAAGAGCTAGATAACCTTCGAATAATAAGATACAATAGTTACCTTGAAGATATTCATCCCGGTGACTCCACTATGTGGAAGGCAACTAAAAGATTGCTAAGACAACCAAATGTTATTTATCCATTAGTAGATAACAACACGACCCACTCATCTGAAGAAGAAAAATCAGAAATATTGGCGCACCTAGAGAAAGTCTTTACTCCAAATGCAGATGAACACGACCCCATACTTGCGACCCAAATAGCAAACACTTTAGCTGACTTTCATATACGGGAGACTACTGAAATAACCCCTGGACTGCCCAAGAACTGAGGCTATACATACAGCGTCTTCCTAGGCGCAAGTCCCTGGACCAGACTTGATAAACAACGAAATATTAAAACACCTATCCAAAAAGCAGTAGCCTACCTAACGTCAATTTGTAATGGCTGTATGAGGCTAGGTTACTTTCCACTACCTTGGCGAACTGCGAACATACTACCAATTTACAAAACTGGTAAAGACAAGCACAATCCTGATAGCTACCGACCTATTAGTTTACTATCTACCCTAGCCAAACTTCTGGAAAAGGTGATACTCACTCGTCTGCAAGACTTTATACTCAAAAACGAAGTCATTCCGCCTCACCAGTTTGGGTTCAGACGGTCGCACTCAACAGCTCACCAACTTATTAGATTAACAGAACTCATTGAGAAAGGGTTTGAAGAAAAGAAATATACCGCAGCAATATTTCTAGATTTGGAAAGAGCCTTTGATAAGGTTTGGCTTGAAGGAATCCTGTATAAAATGATCAAGATAAACATCCCGGCTTATATAATAAAAATTGTAAATTCCTTTCTCAACAACAGAACTTTCAGAGTAAGAATCAACGCAACGCTTTCTAGCATCAAAACAACAAAGGCAGGAGTACCTCAGGGGAGCCTATTGGGTCCAACCTTATTCAACCTTTATGTACATGACTTGCCCACGGTAAACAATTCAACGCTAGCCATGTTTGCCGACGATACGGCGATACTAACGCAGGGCGCTACAATTGAAACAACAATAGAACGACTACAAAATGCAGTAAACATAACGTGTGACTGGTTTAAAAAGTGGAAAATAAAAATCAATCCTACCAAATCGCAAGCAAAGATGTTTACGCTCAAACGTTACCCCCATCTCCCAACAATCAGACTAAACAACGATGATGCACCATGGAACCCAAAGAATGCTGCAGTAAAGTACCTAGGAGTCCACTTACATTCAAAACTCAACTGGGGTATCACATAAATAAAAAAATTAATGAGTGCCACACAAGACTCATTCTATTGTACCCGCTGATCAACCGAAAATCCCATCTTAGATCTGAATGCTCATTATTGATCTATAAGGCGATCCTCCGCCCTATATTAACTTATGCATGCCCAGTTTGGAGTAACGCACCCAAAACATCATTGAAGAAACTTCAAACTATGCAGAACAAAGTGCTACGTCTTGCAATTAACTGCCCTTGGTTCATACGCAACAGCCAAATACATCAAGAGTTAAGTGTTCTACTAATCTCAGACTATATTCACAAGCTAACTAGTAACTTCTTTAAAAAAATAGTGATGTGTACAAGTGCAACTAAATTAAACCTCGGTCAAAAGAACATACACTCTAGGATCAAGCGTAAGCTACCACAGGACCTACTCTAGATTAACTAGCTTTAAGTAATAGTAGAACTCAAATGTTGTAAGTCAGAGGTGTGAATGCACTCACTTAATCCTCTCTCAAAAATTAATGCACTCCTAGTCATAAGTTTATTCATGTAACATAGCCGTGTATTGCATCTTGTTTGTAGAGCCAGCTAATATATATTAAAAAAAAAAGATAACCATATTGGTTATCCACAAATCACTGTTTGTTTGGTAGTAGTTTACTTTTGTTTTTGTAATCTGTAAGTCTCTTTTTATTCTGTTTATTCATTTTTATTTATTTGGAGTAAGGGGTAGTTAGATATTTGTATTTTAGCTCAAGAATGTGTTTATATTCTCTTTGAAATTTCTAAATAAGCTTTTGACAATTTCTATTAAGATTTTGGTGATTATTTAATGAATGACTAGTCAATAATAAGAACGTGCAATTTAAACTTTTTGTATACAGGTCATTACAAATCAGTAGAATATTTAACATTGTAATTAAAAACTAAATTTGTTTATACTTTTATTGCATTGCAATACTGTCTAGGTGATTTAGAAAGTTTATCTTACTTAAACTACACTTAAAACAATTAATAGCAGGGAACGTAAAAAAATTATAAAATTGGTTTTAGTTTGTTTCAAGTAATAAAGCTATAGATTTGATTGCTTTTTAGTAACAATAAACCTTTAAATGAATTGCCTTGTTTCATTTCATCGGTTTAAATTTTTTCATTGCTCTCCAATTCTATGCTTAACATAAACAACTCATTTATAATTATTAGTTAACTTCTTACTGAGCAGAAACTCAACAAATCCTTCATAATTTAAATTTTTTAACAAATTTGTTGCTTTGACAAAAAAGAGATGTTGATTTCTTTAATCACTTTTTAATATTAATGTCCAATAATGCACACACTCCTATTGCAAATTAATTGCACAAGAATGTTCTTTATGTTGACGGAAACCATTTAGAATTAGATATTAGAATTTAATTACTATTTGTAGGTCTTTTTGTTTCTTGATTTATTTTCTTTTATTTTAAACTATAATTTTTAATGGCCCAATTCAGATACATCTTCTGTCCCAATAATAATCGGAACGGCCTAAAAAAACGAAAATAGCTAGAAAATACCTAAAAAAATTATTTTCTTCAAATATGCCCTTTCAGCAGATATACAATAATTTGTACGTCCAAGAAGTGCATGAAATTATATTGAGATTGCTCGTGGTTAAGCGTTAAATATCTTTAAGCGATTTATTTTTATTGCTAAGCGTAACTTATAAAATAGAAAAACTACCTGGTTCTCAATGTTCAAAGCATATGCAACGAATATGGCCTAACAAACGCTTCAATACAGGAAAACAATATTCAGTGTTATTTATTGTACCACTTGAAATGAATTATTTATGATTAACTTTTTTAGAATGGTATAAAACAATTCACTCTGTTTTTTGACTTCTCAAAACGAGATGTTTTTGAATTTTCTTTATATAGAGACCGCCATTCAGCCCATTGACAGTGACATCACGTCTTATCATCAATTATAATCGTTTTTAAGTTTTTGTTTCTTCGAGCTCCTTTAATGATGTCTTTGTAATGCTCCATTCGGTACAATATTTGGTCATCGGTCATCGGTTATTTAAAATTCGATTAATTATTATTTTGGGTATTGCAAGTTTCATTTCCATGCATATGTATTACTGAATCATGCACTTTTCGACCTAAACTTTTCGTCATAAACTTTTATCATTCACATCCCCTTTGTCTTCTACGAATCATCAATATACCTCAAACACTTGTGTTTGTGACAAAAAAAAGTATATCCACAAGTGACTTTAAGCTGTGGGTTTTTGTGGTAACAATCTTATTTTTTACTTATTTTCTGCTTCTCATAAAAGTCCATGGAGAGAGTGAGAGTAAGTAGAATTTCTCGTTTTCTTGGTTTTTAGGATTTTTAGGTTTTTTTAATAATATTGAATTTTACTCAAATAATGCTCCAAGAGTGCGTAATTCAATTCTATATGAATTCAAAAATCTGATTGGTGTTATACACAGTTGCATCATTTATCCTTAGATTTTTCCGGAAGAAAAACAGCCGAAAGAATACTTAATATTAATACGATTCCTATTCTAAAAGCATTCAACTATATAATAAAAAATATTATAACTCTAGAAAAAAAAGAATTTATAAAACTCGTCAAAATTTACAAAGTTTAAGTTTTAAATTCTCGATTCATCTTTTAGTTGTTGGACTATCGATCACGAAGTCTTAATAACTGTCTAACATTTTCCGGTGTTTTGATCATCACTAGTCTACCAAAACGTAGAATACATTCAAAAGATTATTGGTCATCTGTGAGCTGTTTATATCATGCTTTTACTTATGTTGCACTGATTGCATCTTTTCAGAAATTTTCTAAATCATCCATATATTTTCTGTAGACAAATTGACAAATTGCAAATACTCCTGTTCAGTTACCGACATCTAATTCTCAACTGATTCGACTAGTGAAATCGTCCTCATTCCTTTATTGACTGCGGTTAGATCTCAACCACGCAAACGATTTTTACCGTAATAACATTTGTTGAATATTTTTTGCAAAATTCTGTATTAGAATCGCAAATAACTGCTTTGTCGCATTGAGCAGAATATTGCAAATGTGATTTAAGTTTTGGGAATAACCAAATTTGCAGGATAACAATTTTAAACCGTAATATAGTCATTGATTCTTGTTGATTGCAGCCCGTACATGTTCAACATTTTCCGATTTTCTTTTATATCCAAAAATTTTCTGAATTGTTCGGATGGTTTCTTCGGCCGAATATACCAGCTTCGCATAATATTCGCAGATTTGCTGCTTTATTTGTTTAGTCATTGCAAACATAATGATCACACAGTACATGAAGTCATTGCCCGCCGTCTGACTCTCAACTGGCTTTCCAAATGAAGTCATCCTTATTAAAGCGTGCGTATTGTAATCTAATCTAACATTATATTAACATTGGCTAGATATTTTCTGAACATCCCGCGTAAATTCACAACGTGTACATCCAGCAATGCACGATGATGACTATTTAAATTGCCTATTATATGAGTTGTAAAACTGGACAAAGTGACTGATTTCTATTATAATATTATGTAAGAATAATTTAGTTGCTGATTTGTAAGGATCTAAAGAACTATTTACAAAAAGAACCTTTCCGTAGGCCCGGCGTTGTCTTTCGACGTTCACGTGCACAGACAACCTAAATAGTCTTCTGCCGAGTCCCAACCGCTACGCTCTGCACGAGACTCTTTTGCAACCAATGCACCAACACTGCATTTTATTATCACCTTTGAATTCGTCACAAATCAAAAAGACACTGTAAATCATGGGACTAATATTATTATTGCGGTCATCACACAGTATTTTCATTGATTTCTTTGGGCTTTGAGTCTCTTTCTAATAGATTCAATTGTCGTCTGCAAAACATCTTTACTTATTACCTATATTGTTGTTCTTTCTATTATTATTCTGTTTTCTCTTTTAATATTTAAAAAAAAAATGCATTTGCAGCTTCATTCGAAAACAAGGCTTTACCAAGCAAATAAAAGATAACAAAAACTGTAACTTGTTAAATATATGATAAATATCTAATATCTATCACCCTTTACATCATCTCTGCCTCCTTTTAATCGTTTATGCCATTCAAAAACTTATGTTTATCTATATTAGCGATTTTAAACATTTGGGATGTTTCTGTAGTACTTTTTTTAATAAAGATCTTAATGCTAAGTCTTTGTGCTTTATTCATTTTTTTGTTGACGTAAACAACCTTCCGTCATTTACCGCGCCGTATATTAGCTTTTAATAAACAAAACGTAATTTTTTACCGACAAATGGAGCCACAGTGTATGTTAAAACAAAATCATTGCGTTGGTTTTTAGGGCAGAAAATATAGATATCAAAAGTTGTAAGGATATGACAAAGTCTCATGAATTCATAATATAAACTAGGATACTTTGAGAGCGTTCCCCAGTTTTCATTAATATTTTGCTTTTTGTGAAATATAAAAACAATTTCTTGGTCTATGTCTAAAACAGCACTAAAACCTTTTAATATTTAATACGCATTTATTGTTTTTGTTTTGAATTTAAAACAAAATTTAAGTAAAACTATTTACTTTTTAAATGACTTAAGATAGTATATACGAAATAACGCGAATATAAACACACAACGTAAATAAATATTATTTTAGTTGGAAATAGAAAACGAGGAAGACATAAATCTATACCAAGTTATATGTAATTTAGGGCATTATTTGTTAGAATTCTATATAAACAAATTATGAATTATTATTTTACTTCTTATAATATTTGTATTAAAGCCTAGTTATTCGTATACCAATGTAATGTGTCTATAAAACAAAAATTAAATTATAAATTTAAAATACTAAAATTTAATTAGATTGTGTAATTTATTTATAAGGGATTCTAAAAAACTTAACTATTATAAAGGGTAACCCAAAAAAAAAACGCAAAATTTAATTTTAGAAAAAACATTTTATTTATTTATTAATGGATAAAGTTACAACTTTATTTTGAAGGGCTAATTTTGCCATTAAATTTAGAATAGAATTTTTATCACTCTCGAATTCTTCTGACAAAGTTCTCGATAACTTTCTTGTACTGCGTGAATGATATATTTAAAAAATGTATGAATGATAAAAATTTTTTCTTTCTTTGTTTTGGAGAGAAAAGTGTGCGGTTTAATGTATAATATTTTCAAAGTGCTTTCCATCATATTCAATTACGTGACGGAGGCGAGTTTCAAATGACAAAATAAAATCTCTTTGGAGATTCGATTCTTGAGTTCTTCGATGTTGTTCGGTTTCTGTCCCATAAAAAGAAGTCACAAGGGTTGAGGTCGGGTGACGAGGCGGGCTACTCGATACCATTTCTGCTTTTCGGGGTGCATCCAGGTCAATCGGTTTATGCTCAAACGTTTCAGCCAAAATACCAAAGTTGGCCTCAGTTCGATGAGCTGCGGTGCCATCTTGTTGAAACCAGTACTGGTTGATCTTCCTTTTTTTCATAGCAATTGGGATGCACTTTTCGAGCACCTCTCCCTGGTAAACGGACTCATTCACATATATTGTGAGAAATAATGGTTTGATGATTCCGTGATAAGACATTACACACCAAACGCAGACTTTTTGGGGGCGCAGGGGGCGTACCATCTCAAATTGTGGTTTTCTGAGCCCCCGCAGCGCTGATTTTGCTTATTGGCATAGCCTTCGAGCTCGAAATAGACCTCATCTGTAAAGAGGATGTGCTTGATGTAGATCTGCTTCTCATCGAATGCTATTTGCAAAATCATGCCTCCTCTCAATAATGACCGTGGTAAGCGGGTGTTGAATTTGAATTTAGTAATGAAACAAATTCAGATCCTGGTGCAGGTCTTGAGGACACTCGATTAACTCATTTCAAAAGTCTGTGCTGTCCTTCTAGCGGGCTCTTCTTGGAATAAGGCTCTCGCCTCCCCCACATTCTCAGAGGTGGTTACAGTGACCGGACGACCTGTCATCTCCTCCTTGTCATCTAGTACAATGCCCAGTTTTTCGAACTTTTTGACTGTTCTCACCAAAAATAAAAAAATAAAAATTAGTTATTTAAAAAAAATTTACCTTTTGATGGTGGCCACGATCAGTGTAATGTGCCTCCCGAATTGGGTGTGGAACTTCCTAAGTGCCGCTGTAACCGATTCGCCATTTTAGTAGAAGGCCTTGACCATGAAGACCCATTGGTCCGTCGGGTAAATAGTTTTCGCAGACGCCATTGCTTTTGATGTTTATTAACAAAACCTCAAACTTTCCTCTAACAACAACTAACGTCACTTTTCGTTTGAGCCTAAAAACACAATAATGACAGAAAAATCACCTTGTATAGCTGTGGCACAATTTTGTCCTCAACTTTTTGAATTTTTGCTTTTAATTCTGGAATAGTCCTTGTTTTTGTTGCATAAACTTTGGTCTCCATAAATTCCCAGAGTTAAAAAATCGCACGGTGTGAAGTCGCAAGGTCTTAGTAGCTAGTTGCGGTGACTAATTTGGTAAATAAGCCTCCTATTAAATTTTTACTTCCTCAATTATATTGTTTGTGTGTCATATGACAGGTGGCGTCAACCTGCTGGTACAAGTTATTCAAATCTATGCCGTCCAAATGATGTCACAAAAATCTTCTATCTTCTTATAACATTCACTATTGATAACACTTGCATTTTTCTTAATTCTCTGACAACCGATCAGCAAATACCCAACGTTTTAAAGAATCATCTGCCTTTAGTTTTTGAGTTAGCTAAATCTTGAATGTGTGCAAATGCAGATTGTTTTGTTAAGATCCTCTGAACGGTGCTTTTTGAAACGTACACTGAAACTTATGAACATTCTGTTCTGTTATACCTACTATCGTTCACAGCGCAACGTTTTCAGCTGTACGGCCTATTTTGTATTGTCTTCAACTAAACTAGTTTGTTCAAACATTTTAATTAGTTCTTTCGCAGTGTGCATTTCTCCTTCCGAAAATGGCGCTTGATTTGCGCACAGATTAAGTAATGTTAACATCACTACCTCCTACGTAAAGTAATGCTCCATGTTGATTAACCACAATATGTTTATTACAAAATATCATAAAGCAGAACATTGCCAACCGTACAGGAAAAAACACGGCGCACAATTTAAATCCTGTGTATCTTTTGTGACACTATTTATTAATCATTTCTGTGTATTAATCCATTAAAGCTCCTTTAAAATGCTTGACGGTAAAACGCGATGTAGCTAATTATTTTCACGAACTCCCATCATAAAGCTGTCAATTTGAAATTGGGTAGTACCCACCGGGTACAGCATAAAGAACCGCTCATACAGCGCCCAAGAAGGCGGCCGGCCAACCCACACGTGAGCGGGCAGGCCTCGAGCTGACTTGCCCGTTTCTTTCAAAATCCACATGAATTTTAATTGGATTAATATCCGAACTACTTCACAATCAGATCCTCCGCGGGAAACAAGGCAATATGTACACATAAATAAACTCCGCTCGACAATCTATAATTTATATCTATTTACCGTGTACTTAGCAGCTCCCGAGATTTATAACTCACGGCGTTATAATACCAGGTTACCAGCTTAACCTCAGGATTTTTTCCTGCGGCTGGATCCCACCGAGTTAAAATTGCAAAATAACAGTCCATCAGACGTGGAATGCATAATATTTATAGAAATGATGCGGGACTCGTGTGTTCGCTTGAAAATCCATATAATCCTGCTTTGCTGCATTCGTAAATTTTCTTTTGTGCAGCGCTAGCTGTACGCGGATTTGCTTCCGTATACATACACTTCCAGGAAATTTTGCGTCAGCAACTTAAAGCTACATTTGCCCAGTAAATCATTTCCAAACCGCGTATGTGGCCTGCGGATGTAAATCGCGCATCCAGCGATGCTTTTCCGTTACAGTCGTAAACTGTAATGAATGCAAGTGCCATAAATTACAGATTGCCTGTTCGAAAAGCGCCAAATGTAAATTCACACCGCTACGGGCCACACTCATCGCCTCACGTAGGTTTCCGATTATACAAAGATTATAACTAGAAGTATTTAATTGCGGTTGCCAGCTAGATAATGCAGTTTCTCTTGTACGAGTGTATATCACACTAGAAGGTAACTAATGTTAGGTTGGAAAAGTATTACAGAGAAAGAATGTTTGCTACTAGCAAACAAAATTCCACACCAACATTTAGTTTAAAATTAGATAAATTTATGTACATACACACATAAACTTTTTTTTACATTTTCGGCATATAGCTTTCTTTCACTCGTGCCGTATTACTATCAACAATTTTACAGGGGTAGCGATGGCTTATACCTGTGCACACAATTTGTCTGCTGATAACTACCTATTCGTTTATTATTTCGCTTTTTATATATGGCTACAATTTGTATGCGTAATTATTTTGTGGCATCTTACTACTCTAACACCAGAATTCCTAGTAAAGCGCAGTTATGTAACTCCAACCCAACTGTGAATGGTCTAAACATACCCAGTACTGGTCCCAGCTTGAATACAAGCTCGATACTAACCACTGCACCACATAACTTCTTATATTATTGGTCATATAAAATTTTATGTATGACTAAAGCTAAAAAAATTACCCAAAATTACACTTTCCTCCCAATTAAAGAAGAATCATGACAGAAAAGTCTCAGTCCAGAAAATTATTTCATTTCCTTCATATGGTTTTTTAAAACTGCATTCTCCCGCCAGAATACTCACAATTACCATCTCGAGCGAAGTATAGCATGTCGCTTCATCCTGCTGAAACCAAAGATCATCAATCTCCATATCTTCAAAGGTATGCAGAAAACCTATTGGGTATCATGTTACGGTAATGTTCTCTGTTGACATTAACTGCAGTTTTTTCTTTATTTTAAAAAAAACGGCCCTATCACTTAATCTGACCAAGCATCACACCATACAGAAAATTTTCCTCTTCTGCCAGTCTCTACACAGCCCATTCCTCCGTTTCGCATGATCAGCAGACTTAAGTTGTTATCGAAAACGTCGCAGA
Organism: Sinelater perroti; assembly: GCA_036346155.1. Taxonomy (NCBI): domain Eukaryota; kingdom Metazoa; phylum Arthropoda; class Insecta; order Coleoptera; family Elateridae; genus Sinelater; species Sinelater perroti. Next base: position 10,929,769 of record JARFIY010000024.1, read on the forward strand.
ATTAATTTTTCAGGACTCACAGTGACACTGTCTAATCTACTTGACGATCGTAATTTTGTTTTAATTATTTTGTTAATGAATGCTGATGTAATGGTACTTCAATCCCAATCTTTATAAAATATTACATTTTCCGTTATTAGAGGATATTTGTTATATATGTATTAATTATACCTAGTGTTTGGTGATACTACCACAACCCCCCCCCCACAAAAAAACATTTCCACACTTTTTAGATAGGAAACGTCACCATTACATTGTCTGTTTTCGGGCTGTTAGTCCGTGTGCAGAGTTTTAGAACTCGACGTTTCGCCCACAATTGCGTCGGATATATCCAGGAGAATATCATCAAATATTAAGCTACTATTTTATGTGCAAGATTTTTTAACTTGATTACGTTTAAAAACAATAACAAATTTACCTGCCGCTGTACTTTTGTAAAATATTAAATTGAAAATCCTTTTAGATACTAAAGTGGCATAAAGAGCATTTAAAGGGTGCATCTCAATAAGAGAGAGTCAGCTATTTAAATCTCTACAAAATTCTGTAATAACTTTGATTTCTACTTTTATAGAATTTATTTTAATATTACTCTGAAACTGTACATTTATATGTATTTAGTAATAAAAGCAAATCGAAAATATAAATAACACTAACCAACACCAGCAGTAATAGTTTTCAAAGAACCCCTAAAAAGTGTTTTATATATCGCGTAGAAACATTTAAACACACGCATTTTCCTTAGGGATTTTAATCCAATTGTTTATTTCCGCAAGAAAATCTAATTAATTACTTTAATAAAGATTCTTGTTCTTATCAATTAAATAAAATTAGTTGTTCTTTTAAAATTTACCTCGCAAAAAATGTTCACCACTGTTTTTATATTTTGAATGATACTGCCCTAAAGCTGCCTTCTCGAACTTACCAAATGTGCGACTGTAACTCTACTGACCAAGAGAAAGGCTAGCTTAATTTTAGACTATTCTCCACAGATAAATCAAGCAAATCATGTAATGACCTTAATCGTCAAATTTATCAAATTTATTAATTCTTATTTAGGCCTTTTTTAACTTTAAACTTCCATTACATTATATAATTTCTTGTATTTATAATTTATACTAGGAAGATACCCGTATGCATTATATATAAAACTTTTGTTATTTTACTTATTTGCTTTTTAAATATTTCATTGTTTTTTTGATTGCTGTCTACCATAAAAGCATTCATGTTTTATTAGATACATAATTTTAAATTTTTTAGACCTATTTATATTATTTTACAAGACAAGCTTAAGCCCACATAAAAAAATTAACAAAACTATGATTTATCAACTTTAGTTATAACAATCAGAGCAAGGTTTTGAAATAATTAATAAATTAGTAAATTAGCTGTAACAAAACCGTCTTATTACTCTGAGGAATATTATTCCATCTTATAATTTAAGAATGCACTATTTTTTTGTTGATTTTGTTTAATGGATACTGGCACTTAATACCTGAAAAATGTCTGTGGCGTCACCTCTAATTCCTTTACTGTAATTTTACTGATAGTTGCGATAAAGTTTATTGACGCTAACGACGATTTTGTATAACTTATTTGCTGTTGATCTCATAACTGCTTAGTATTACCATTAAAATTATCACAAATTTTAATCTTAATTATACATTTAGCTATAAAATTTGCGAGTAACAGGAAAGTAATTATTAGTTACTCCATAGAAATAAGGAAGCTCTTATTTAGTATTCATAATAAAATGCAACAAAATAAAACAACATGTTATTCTTACAAATTAGATAAATCAACAGATAAAAACCTATAAGGATTGCCCAGAAACTAAATATATTTAAAGAATGTGCGATACTAAGGATTCAGCCAAATATTAACATTAAAATTGTGAACAAGAAATTTACAAATTTTTACTATCTTACATTTTTTTCACGATATCCCTTGTAATCAAAGGGCCTTGAGCTGTAAACAAATTTAAATTAATAAAAACATTTTCCCTTGCATAATCTGCCATTACTACATCACACAATAGTTTGTGTTCTACTAAGAAATTTACCTACTCAATAGAGATTAGTTGAAATATTTTTTTAATAAAAATTAGAGAAAACTCCCATAATTCGGAACGACTCTTAAATTGGTGCATCGTGTGGTTAGTTCTCGGGTTATAAGGCCGTGGTTGGAATTTGTAAACTCTTGAGGTTTTGTCTACAACTGTGGAGAAAATCTTCTAAAAATTAACTGTCCCGTGTGTTTATACCGCGATGGTTGATAACGTCATAGGGCTAGCTGATGACGTCGATCGTGTTATGTCAGGTAACATTTCAGTATTTATTGACGTCACGTGTTCTTTTGCCGTATATCGGTCTGTTTTTTGCCCCTTAAGAGCGATAAACCATAATTTAGGTATATGAGTGAGTCGTCTCTATTAAAATTATTTTTATATTTATAAATCTCCACCGCCTCTCTATATAATCTCGGGTAATAGTTACTAAAACCTTTGTTTTCCCGAATTCTAACTTGTGGTAAGGATTTTCCAAAGCATGTTTAGCAACTGCTGAGTTTTTGGGTTGACTGAGACGTAGATGACGTTTGTGTTCTTTTATCATACTGATAATCATTCGGCCCGTAGTCCCAATATAGAATTGCTCACATAAACAGGGTCTGTAGTATACCCCTGGTGAATCCTGTGAGTTTCTTGTATACTTGGCTAGCTGAAGCAAATCCCGATTCTTGGTGGTAGTAGTATAGATGGTTTCCAGCTTGTGTTCATTGAAAATTTTTTCTTTCCGTTCAGTAACCCTGTTGATGTAAGTTAAAAAAGCTTGCCTACCGTGGTCAATTTTGGTTGTGTTTTCCATGCATTTGTTAGATTTAGTTGCTCTGTTCATTTCCGTCCTCGAGTAGCCATTCCCTTTTAAACCTTGTTCCAAATGTTTCAATTCCGTATCAAAAAACTGTGATTGACATATATGTTGTGTTCGGTTTACCAATGTTTTCACAACCGTTCTCTTTTGACTTGGATAGTGATTCGACTAGTTATGTAGGTATCTATCCGTATGCTCGGGTTTTCTGCACACGATGTGTTATAAATGTTTCTTCGATCTCAACACCTGTATATCTAATTGTAAGAAGGCAATCCTATCAATAGATTTTAGTTCCATAATAAACTGTATGCTTCAGTATATAGAATTCAAAAAATTGTGATAGGGTCTCCTTTCCGTGCCTTCATATCCCAAACATGTCATTGATGTATCTTAACCACATCGCGGGTTTTAATGGTGCTGTATTGATAGCGATCTTTTCAAATTTTTTATAATAAAAATGTAATAAAGAAATATAAAATAGTAATTGGCGATTACAAGGCTTAGTAGGCCGCATATTGCTACTCCATCTTTTTTTTCGTAATATACTCGCTGTTAAATAAAATAAACCTGCAAAGCTTGCAACGCATAGGGAAGTTGCGAAGCAGTCTCCCCTAATTTGAGAACCCTCTAGTTGACCATTGATCAATCAGTTTCAAAATCACTAGCAAACAAGCCTTTTCTCGAGTTTTTGCTCGGACGGACGTCGTTAGAAAAATTTTTTTAGTTGATCCAGAGCACCTTGAATCAGCACTTTAGTAAACAAAGATGTTATATCAGCAGTGACCATTAGATCTTCCTCCTGTAGCTAGATGTCTTTAAGGTGGTTGACAAAATGTGCGGAGTCCTTGATGTAACTGCTGTTAAGTCCTATGTATGGTTGTAACAGACTGGATAATTATTTGGCCAGTTTGTAGGTAAGGCCACCGATAGCACTGACAATGGATCGCAGAGGTACATTATTTTTGTGTATTTTGGGGAGCCCGTATATTCTTGGGGCTGCGCATCTGATGTTATTGGTCTTTCTTGATGGTGTCAGCTAGAGAGAAACTAATTATTAGTTTACTCGTGTCACATCTTGGCCATCTTCTTTGTGTAGTCTCCATGTGCTAGTAAAAATGTGGCATTATCTTTATCTGTTGGTAAAACAATGATGGTATCGTCATTGAGTTCACGTAAAACAATTAATTCCGGCCTGGATAGGTTCTTCTTAGGCGGCTTACCACGGCACAGCATCAGTGAAGTCTTGACTCGTACTCCCTCTGCTTCATCCGTTGGAAGATTACGTATGGCCGATTCTACGTTAGCTACGAAGTCTTCAATCGGAATGGATTTAGGTGCTACCACAAACTTTTATCTTTGCTGAGAGCACTAATGGCTCCTGGCTAAGCTCGTGTTTGAAAAGATTTATTACAGTTTGCTTATAATCCAGCTATGTAGAAACGCTTTTCTTCTCTAAACGCTAAAACTTAGAGCATTGCATAATCGTGACAGACGCTCCGTGTTTTTCCGCTTAATGGAAAGTGTTACAGTCTACAGTATCCGAGTTGTTTTTATAGATATGCTAGTCAAGCTGACATAAATTACATCAGTTTTAGTGAACACAGAGGGAGGGTTTTTCTTGTAGCGTGCACTTGTTCTCTGATTAAGGCAGCTTCCGTTTTTTATAAATTTGTCAAGCTTGAGGAGTGTGCAGTGATGTTGACCTGTAAATACTTTGAAACTACCTTTTGGTTTCGACAATGCAGTAAGAAAGCAAGGTTGGACATTAGCTGGAATTTCTTCTTACGTAGGTTCTTAAGTTGTCTTACAGACTTGTAAACCTTCTCTCCTCTCAACGTTGTGAACGAAACGTCAAGAGTTCCCAACTCAGACCACGGCCTAACAACCCAAGAACCAACCAACGGCCACGAAAGCCTTCACATCTATTTGACTCAAACTGAATTATTATATGAACAATTTTCGTATTTGTTTAAAATATGTTGTGTTTAAGGGTATTATTTAATAGTTTACTTTAAATATACCTTGGATGTCTTACATTTTAGAATGTCTCTTGTTTTTTTTATAAAAAACAACTTGATTTTCCAGTATTAACAATAATCTTTATTGTTACTTCTAGAAAATAATAATAAAGTTAATTCTTCTTATTAAACAAACCAACAATCCCTAAAGTAGACTAGTCCAAATTAAGTACTATTACTTTCTTTAAACTATTTTTTAAAATCTAGATATAAAAATAAAATTTAAAAAAATAACTAACTACTTGTAAAATGGCGCTTTTAATTTAAATAAAATAAAGGAGCTTTCATTTGCTCATTGCGACATTGAAGCGGCCAATCGACAACACAAATAAAAATTTAAACAAAATTTTATTTACAATACCAAAAATAAAAGAAGAAATAATAAATATTATTATCAAATTAAAGAAAAGTTTATTTAATGTTATATAACTTAAGAAAACTTACTTATAACGTTGCAGACTAATGGAACTGAGCACAAATTTTACAATAAGATAGATAAGCTGGTAAAAGACGTCTTTAGGTATCATCATAATGAATTATTAATTCGACAGACCAAACCTACTTTTACAATGAGAACTTTTAGCTTTAATAAAGAGAAAATTATGAATTATCTTTGCTGCTTTAGTGCTCTTTACAACGAGATTGATTTCAACTCATCTAAGATATTTAACGTCAATGAAACTACCATTTGACCTGGTTGTTGCGCATGTTCCGTTCATGATTATAATTTAAAAATAAGATCTCAGAGAGTGAGCTTCTACAGAAAGTGTTTATTTGCTTAGAAGTTAGCTGGATAATAAGTGAATTACGATTTATATGTTACCCTATCATGTTTCTTATATCACTGTGTCACATAATTTACTAAATATTCGATATAGCATAGATTGTAAATAAAGTTGGATGCTAAAAAGCTTATTTTCCCATAGCAACTAAAACTTATTAGCCAATTTTTTGCCAGATTTCAACTAAATCATTACTTTACAGCATTTTCTTTTAGATAGTCCAATATCCCCTACATATTTTCCTATGTCTCAAAATGTTTCTTTTTATATTAATAAACAAATCGTGCCCCTGAAGATTTTGTATGGCTGCAGTTGTAATAGCACACACGTAGATTATAATATTTAGATACTTAGAAAAATTAATTAATAAATAAAAATACATATGTTTTTACTTTAACGACTATCAAGGCAAGACCAATAGATTTACTTTTATATGTAAAGGTACCTTTTAACAAAATTGTAGGCTGTAATATAAAAACTTCAGAAACATTTTGAGTAGGTAAAGTAAATCGAAACATTCACCAAAATGTATATAATATAAAAAATCCAGAAATTATTTCCGACCAGTAAATGTTAATTGAATAGGTGCACTTCAATGCACTATATATAGAAACAGAAAAATTAAAAATTAAAGAACAATGAAAATTATTACAGTCGGTTCCGAGTCTCAGTTCCCAGATCGTCTAATTTTAATATCAAAATTGTTTTTTTTAATATTTTGAAGAAGATACAACATTAAAAATAGATATACATGCCATTATGTTGTTTAATATCTATCACCCATAAGCCAATTTTCTTAGTTCTTCCTTTGTGGTTTGTAATAAAAAAACTATCGATACTACTTCCTGATACTAATCTGATGGTGACAAACCAGGACTATAGACGTTGTGGGGCAACAATCCAGTACCGAGGTCCGGTGTTATCCTCCTACAGTAACACTCGTCTTCTATTAGCAATACCACGCTATTGTTCTACCAAGTTAGCAGACATTCTATCAAATCTTTTAGGAATAAGTTTAAAGTAATTCTACCAAACGTAAATCAAAACCTTGACCCATAAAAAGTTTTTGGAATATGTTCTGCAGCTAGATTTCTATGTAACTATTGACTTGGGCTGTTTAGATTACGAAGATGCTAAAGCAATTGTCTACATACATTAACTACATGTTCAGCTTGCTTTTGCCTTAAACCATGATGCACTTCTTTACATCATCTGTTAGTTTTATCTAGCTTGTGCAAGCAACGGCTTATTGTTCATTAGTTAAAACTCATGTAATAATTTTAGGGTGTCTTTATCTGGGAATGTTTCGACAGTTTGAAATAAAGCTTTGCAACTTGCAACAGGAAGCCGTCCATCGAGGTCGCATTTGAAATCTAGTGTCACAGCTAATAAATTTTTTAGGGCAATCTAATATCGCAATATGACGTCAACCTGCTAATTATTAGAGCTGCAGTGCCTAATTCTATCTTCCAATAATATCCTCTTTCTTAAATTCAAATTTTGAGAAATTAAAATTTTACAATAAAAGATCTGCACCTATTTAAATGTTTTTCATTATTTTTAACATTAACTAAATACACATATTGGAGTTTCATGTAACTTTTTTGATAAAGAAATTATATGAAATGTATTAGGGTAAATTGCGGAAATTATGATGTAATTACGAAATATTCTGAACAACCAATTTTTTTGTAAGTTCTTAGAACGATGCAACACTGGGAAAAATAGACTCTACGTTCCGTATCTTTAATAACAATAGGAGTCTTCTAACTGGTGGTTTTGATTGTGTTTTTGGTTTGGTATTGTTATCTTCTTTGATTAACTCTTAAAAATGCTGTTAATGCACCCAAGGAATTTTTATATACATTAGAAACATACTTTTCCAATAGATGATTTGTCTATAAAAATCCAAAATTCGTATGTATTTTTGTATAGATTGTTCTTTTTCGTACAAAGTTAAGCTTCAGAGAATTAATTTTAGCAGATATTTTTTTCACTAAAAAATTCGTACTTAAATTTGTAATTGCCATCTTCGTAATCACAAAAAAAACTTTTTTTGACTTCCTCTTTCTTGCAACATCTGTCTTGTGGAAGTCAGTTTCACCCATAAATTTTGCTTTGTTTTCTAGCTCATCTTTGTTTCGAAGATACAGCTTCTAAATATTGTATAAAGTAATAATATTTTTGGGTCTTTACTTCCTTCTTGAAGCCTTTCACTTACTTTTGAAACTTTACAAGAACATGCCATTACCGCAATTTCAAGACACTTAAGTTTTTCCAACATCAGATTTGCTTTATCCGGTGCGTCCTTAGTGATTAATATCATGGATAATGTGTGTCATAGAATCAAGAACCTTTAACACGATTTGTATAAAGCTTGACTGGCATTAACTTGGCACTCCGTCTGGTTGTCGACGAAGTTTTTAAAGATAAGGAGTTTCATCGTTTAGTTGAATAACCAAGAGAGTTGCAGATTTGTTGTTCTAAAAAAATTCACTGAAGAACTTGCTTCTTTCCGCAGTGGCCCACTGAGATGTATGTGGTCAGAGAACTTTTATTTTAACCTTAATACCTTTGCGAAACTCAGACATATTACTGGTATTGCCGTAACATTAGCTTTTACAGTTATTTAGATCAAAATCTAGAAAATCTAAGGTTATCAGATCTCTTAGTTTGGAAAACCAATTTTCTTAAATGCTCTCCCATTTGTTAACTTCTAATAAAACAACTGACTGGCACAAAACCTTTTTTGGGTGACATACTGCCTTTCAGATTTTTTAAAGTCAGATTCATTGTTTTGTTGAATGCTATTGTAGAGCACCAACTAACGAAGTACATCATTTACGCACTACAATACTGGGTCATTGAGTGATATAATTGAGACTATTTTTAAGGCTCTGTAAGTTGAAAGTCTTTTGTACTACAATGTAGACTAAAGTCGGATGAAAGCAAAGTGAGAATTTTTTTATTGTTAAAATAAGTCGAAGTCTAGTTATAAAGTATCTCTTTTTAATAAACAAAAACAGAATCTTAGAAAAAGTTTTATGACGTACATCGTATTATATATACATTCATATTATAATTGTGTAGTGGAGTGAAACACACCCATAATGTCATAAATTTGTTTTAAATTAAAAAAATTCACAAATATGACAGGCACAGTTGCGACTTATTAATTAACGGTACGGTACCCCAATTCGAACAACCGTTAAGCATGCAATCAAAATGCACGCCATTTGTAAGGCCGCGATTGCGTTATGCGCTCAAATAGTTCCAAATTTGTCTTTTCCGGCAGCCATTCCGGCCCCGCTCAATTTTCCGCCGCCCCAGCGCCGGGTAATTCCGCAGGAAATTTGCTGCATCTGCAGCGCGGCTCGCCGCGGCTGCTGCAGACAACGCAATCCATCTTGCCATTCATGTTAACAGTTTTTCGCGCCGGATTAGCGTTTACAAAGTTTTTCGCGTTCCGCTCATAATTTGCATGCATTTCAATCTCGCCCCGCCGCACGGCGTTCGCGCACGCATTTCGGCGGCTGATCAAATATGCATGAAAATTGGTCGATTGCCGCGCGGCGGGCGGGCATTTGGCCGCCACGACAACGGATCAGCTCCACTCGCAGGATTGGACCTCTAGCCAAACTAATCAAAAATATCAATCAAAATTCTGTGAGCTGTAAATTAAACAGTAGTTGGAAGCCTGCTTCCAGTGGACACGCCTAGGCGACGAGGCAGTGGCCACAAGCATTAATTTAAAATTGGTAAATAATGATAGATACACTTGCCGATTCAAAGTGTAATCATTTCAAGATATTACGCTTTTACCATATGCAGTAACTGTCGAACAAAGATTTCCAAATTTTTGTCTAGTAAACATAGATTTTTATTCAGCTTTAATTATTAGGATTAATTTTAAATATTTAAGTGTAAATTCAGTTCAGTATATAAAGTTACCCTTATGCTCCTATTTCTCAAAATTATAGTGATGAAGAATATGGCCAACTACCTCTATACAAAAAGAATGCAATCTTTGTCGATGAATATTTGTTAACGCTTTCATTAGTGTTCTTCACTACCGATAACTATGCATTTTAAATATTACAGTGGGTGTTGCAAGAGAAACGCAGGATTTAAATAGTACGTAATTTTTTTCATTTGGCACATTACGATTAGTCGGTATGAAGTGCTACTCGACAGAGAAAATTCATTAAAAGCACGGAAAATGTTTCAACGGGACACCTTATCAGCTATGTCAATAAACAAATCGTCACATTCGGGATAGAAAATCCTTGGGCCATTCAAGAACGATCTGTGCAACCCAAACAGTAACAGTTTGATGTGAATTTTATGCTGGTAAAGTCATTGGGCAGTTTTTTTTTTATGAAGCTGAAAACGCAGTGACTATCAGTCGTGGACATCACAGCGAGATTCGAGTAGCCTTATTTAAACGGCATGAAGTTGAATGACTTGTGGTTTTAGTAGAACGGCGACTTATTTTTCAAAACAGCCAAGTGAGCTAACCATCAAGATCTTGCGGCCTTGCAGCGCAAGATTTTTTCCTTTGGGGTTGGTACCAAAGTTTATGCTACGAAAATGAGAACGATTTCTAAATAAAATAAATAAAAAAATTCGACGAGAGATCAAAAATTTCTTCAAAAGAATTTGAGTGTCACATGAGCCGTGTAGGACACTTCTCACATATCTTATTTTACAATTAATGGAAATGTTTACTCTTTAAAATAATATCGTGACTATGCCAACGCGATCAAAAGAGACAAAGGAAACCAACGGTCACATATAGAACCTACACTAAAAGCAACTAAATAGTATATTAATAAATTACAGTGGCGGAATAGTTAGATAATGCTTAATCGCACTTAGTACTCAAAGCAATAGTGTCGATGATATTCTCAAAACGGCTCTTTTCCCAGGGAGTTTGAATTTTCAAAAAAACAGCGATCCATAGCATAAAAGATAAATACCCAGCAAATGCTGCAAGGCTATTCTTATTTTAGAGAAAGTTTTACCAATGTTGAAAAATGAGAACGAGAAAAATACTGATTTTCAAACCCAAAGAAGAAAAATCATGGGGATCACGTGGCCATGCTTCAACATCGACAGCCAAGCCAAATATTCATGGAAAAAACTCATGTTGTGTATCAGGTGGGATCAGCTTGGTGTCGTGTATTATGAGCTGCTCAAACCGAACGAAACCATTACTGAGGCTCTCTACCGAACACAATTGATGAGAGTGAGCCGAGTACTCAAGGAGAAATGCCCCCACTACTACTCCAGACACGACAAAATTGTTCTCCTGCATGATAATGCTCGTCCACATGTTGCGTCGCCGGTCAAAACCTACTTGGAATCACTCAATTGGGAAGTCCTACTCCATCTGCCGCATTCACCAGGCATTGCCCCTTCCGATTATCATTTGTTCCGATCGATGATACATGGCCTGTCTTCACATCATATGAAGATACCAAAAATTAGGTCGACTCGTGGATAGCCTCAAAAGATAAAGCGTTCTTTCGACGCGGTATTCGTATGCTACCAGAAAGATGGAAAAAAGTACCAATACTTTTTTCCATCTTTCTGGCAGCTAGCGATGGACAATACTTTGAATAGAACACAAGGTTTTGTTCTTTTACTGTATACTGTCCGAGTCGCAGCTTTAAGGTCAGGCGTACTTATTTATTTAATAATTTAATACCCATGTAATCAACTTTAATATTAATGTTTCCCACTGGCAATGGGAATAATCCGCCATCACAAAATAACTCCAATATGTATCAACAATATGGTTACCCACCCTCCTATCAACAGCAACAATATACTGTAAGTAACAGTATACATTCAACACCACCACTCTTCGAACAAACACCATTAAAGCAGTATGCAGTGCCATCAATCCCACCGGTTCAACCCTCTCCGTATTATACAATGCCCGTAATGCAATATCCAAGGTTGTCTCAATAGCAATTACCTTCCCCGCAAACCTTGCCGCAAAATAATCAAATAGAAAAAGACCAGCAAGAAATTTTAAGTAATTTCGGCGAAGACGAAAACATGGCTGATAATAATAACACTTGGCAAGTGGTTCCTGGCAATAAAAGGAAAAGACGGAAATATAACCCACAATTAACTCAAACATTCAACTTAACACAAACAAACCAATACTCTACGTTAACAGAGGAAACAGATGTACCAGGGGCTAGCAGCAACACTAATACTACTGGTCAGACTGTTCAACTTCCAAAACCACCGCCAATCTTTGTTCAAGGTGTCGAAAACTATCAACAAATGGTAGCTAGCATCACGCACATAGTCGAAAAGGAACAATATACCTCTAAATGTATGGCCAATAATGTCGTTAAAATCAATGTTCACAGCCTGACTCATACAGAAATTGACCGCCCATTTTTAGATACCAACGTTATATTTCACACATATCAAAACAAGCAGGAGAGGGCGTATAGAGTAGTTGTACGGCATCTACACCCCACAATCCCGATAAATGTAATAATAGCAGAATTGGCAGCAAAAATCATAAAGTTCGAAATATTAGCAACATCAAACACAAACAAACTAAAGAAGCCCTGCCGTTATTCTTCGTGGACTTGGAACCGGCCGATAACAACAAAGATATTTATAAATTGCAGTATCTGCAGAACCTAAAGATAACGGTTGAACCACCTAAGCAAAATAAAAATATAGTACAATGTACAAGATGCCAAAACTTTAACCACACGAAATCATACTGCAATCGCCCATATGCGTGTGTCAAATGCAGCGGTAACCATGATACAAGAACGTGCACCAAAAATAGGGATACGCCGGCAACGTGTATCTTATGCAATGGACCACATCCTGCCAACTACAAAGGATGTATGGTCTATAGAGAATTACAAAACAAGACCTACCCAAATACACAGCAACCAAAGAAACAACCTGCACAGTATAAGCCAGATATAAGAAATTTTCCTCCTCTGCCAAAACCTAATGTTTACGCTGATATGCCGATGCATACCTATAGCCACGTTACAGCAAATAAACCAGACTCATCTAATGACCTCACCTCGCACAATTCCTTGCCGAGTTTAAGGGAATGTTCAATCAACTGCTACAACAAAATAGCATGATCCTCAACATGCTCACAACAGTAATTGCCAAATTAGTTAAATAATGTCTAAATTCATACGTATTGCATTATGGAATGCCAACGGCCTCCAATCTAAAAATTGGAGGTAGAAGTCTTCCTTCAAATGAACAAAATTGATGTACTACTCATAAGTGAAACACACTTTACAACAAGAACGTTTATAAAAATACCTCAGTACAGCATCTACCACACTGTACACCCAGATAATACAGCCCATGGTGGCGCAGCTATTATTATTCGAAACTCGATAGTTCATCATGAATTACCAAAATACGAAGAACCGTTCCTGCAAGCTGCCGTTATCGAAATCAGTAAACTTCCTAGCCCAATCACACTAGCGCTGTATATTGCCCTCCAAGACATAGACTAACCACGAACATACTACAACCATTCTTCAACACCCTTGGAGGAGATTTATAGTAGGTGGCGACTTTAATTGTAAACATACAAGGTGGGGGTCTCGATTAATAACTACAAGGGTAGAGAACTTGAAAAATTCTTACTAACAACAATTACATGCATTTATCAACCGGTACTCCAACATACTGGCCGACCGACGTGAACAAGATTCCAGATTTATTAGATTTTTATATAGCATCGGGCATTTCAAGAAATTATGTGGATGTCACTCTTAGTTTCGATCTATCTTCGGACCACAGCCCTGTGTTAGCTGTCATTAGCGCTACAGTTATCCAAAAGCAGCCTAAGCCAGTACTCTGCAATAGACGAACTGACTGGGACAAATTTAAAGTACACGTCCACCGACATATAAATATTAATATAAGCTTAAAAACACCGAAAGAAATAGAGATCGCAGTTAATCACTTTATAATAACAGTCCAAGAGGCAGTGAATATCCAGAAAATTGAGTCATTTAATGTTTCTAGAGATATAAGTGAATTAATAAAAGAAATAAGGAGAGCAAGGTCAATCTGGCAACGTACACACAACGTTAATGATAAAACCACATACAATCGATTTACTAATAAACTTAGGAAGAAGATGTTAGAGGCGCGTAATGAAACATTCCATAACTACATAACCAACTTATCCAAAGAAGATCACAGTATATGGAAAGCCACTAAAGGATTTAAGAGACCCCAACAACAAGTCCCGCCGTTACGCGAAAACGATGGCTTCTGGGCAAGATCAGACAAAGAAAAAGTTGAACTTTTTGCCCAACATCTGGCAGACGTATTCACACCTCACTCTAATGAAATTGATGAAGATGTTAACAACTTTCTCGAAGCACCACTACAACTATCACCCCCTATAAAAAAATTCACAATTGGTGAATTACAAAATGAAATAAAATGGTTAAATAATAAGAAAGCACCGGGCTATGATCTCGTTACAGCCCTTGTACTTAAACAATTACCACGACAAGGAGAACCATTCTTATTCACACTCTTTAATGGAATCCTACGCTTAACATACTGGCCCTTACAATTAAAGTTTGCACAGGTTATCCTAATATTAAAACCTGGCAAACCACCAAATGAAGCTCAGTCTTATCGCCCAATTAGTCTACTGCCTGTCGTGTCAAAACTCCTAGAAAAATTAATATTAAAGCGAATAAACGAAAATAGTCTACTTGAAGAATGGATTCCAAATCACCAGTTTGGATTTCGCAAAGGACACTCGACCATAGAGCAATGCCACCGAATAACCAATATTATTCAGCAATCATTTCATAGTAAGAAATATTGCTCTGCTGTATTTTTAGATGTGCGGCAAGCGTTTGACCGTGTTTGGCACAATGGGCTACTATTTAAAATTAAACACATCTTTCCACATCAATACTATCTCCTGCTTAAATCTTATCTAACTAATCGACACTTTCAAACCAAAGTTGGTATGGAATATTCACAACTGTATCCAATCACGGCTGGTGTTCCCCAAGGAAGTGTGTTGGGGCCACTCTTATATCTGATTTTACTGCAGATATACCGACGATACCAACCATAACATTGGGGACATTTGCAGATGACACTGCAATCCTGGCATGTCATGAAGATCCACAAATCACAACTAATATCTTGCAAGAGGCACTAAGTACAATAGAGGGTTGGCTGGAAAATGGAGAATTAAGGTCAATGAGACGAAGTCCAATCATATAACATTTACCACAAGACGATCACAATGCCCACCTGTAAGCTTGAATAACGTACCCATCCCGCAAGCAAATGCAATTAGATACTTAGGTCTCCATATGGACACAAGATTAACGTGGAAACCACATATAATAAAAAACGCAAAGAAATGGACATCAAAATTAAAAATGTATTGGCTCATAGGAAGAAACTCTCAACTCTCAACAGAAAACAAATTACTGGTGTACAAATCTATCATACGACCAATATGGACATATGGCTGTGAACTCTGGGGTTGCGCCAGCTACTCAAATATTGACATAATACAACGTTTCCAGTCTAAGACATTAAGAAGTATATTCAATGCTCCCTGGTATGTTTCAAACCGTATCCTCCACTTTGACTACAACGTACAATATGTGCGGGACATAATCAGACAACGGGCTACAAGCCACCATGCTCGGCTAGTGGGACACACTAATAACGAGATTACACCGCTAACACAGCAGCCAGTAATGAGACGACTTAAACGGAAGTGGCCATGGGACTTGACAGAATAAAGAAATCATACACCATCCCCTAAGCCTTCAAATGGAGGTAACGAGACTGCACCACTGGGTGCACCTCTCTTCAAATCTATTCCAAACTTCACGCAATTAGCTCATAGAATTTATTGAAATTAACTCTGATTGCTAATGTACACGAATTCAATAAAAAAAAATTATTTTTAAAGAAATTACGTAATAGATAGAAGCAGATAATCACACCCATCGAGTTTGCTCTAGAAAATCCTTCTAAATAGTGACATGGTTAGTGATTACCTTAATTTAGAACTAATAGTAATTGTCACCTCTATGTTTCTGGAATTACTTGATTCAATAAAGAAGTGTTTTACATATTATGTTCAACATACTCACAAAAGATAATCATTGAGTTGTATCGCCGTTGCCACAACTTTGGGTACACTTATTTTTGTAGTGTGTTACGTGAGTGAATTGTTTCTACTTTGAAGATTAAGCTAAGGATCAGCCTTTAACTTTTAAATCTTTGTGGTCCATTCTCGTCATACGTTTTACCAAAGATTTAACAGAGTTGTTATCTTCTTTGTCATCAACCCCACTTGTATTTTAAAAAGAAAGATACGTTTTGCTTCCATAGTAGGAAAGCACTGAGTGTAGTGATAATTTTGTATCAGTAACTGACAAGAGCATAAAGAACTATTACTAATGGTCCATCTAAAATATTTGGAAAAGTAGATGAAGTCTCTTGTCATAGTCATTCATTTTATCTGAAGATTTGTCAAGTACTTTCAAAAAAGCTCACCTCTAACTCTATTTGCCCGCGAACGACATAGTTCATACCACCATAGCACCTAAATGACGAGAAAATGATCTCGAAATGCAATGTTTTGATCCAGTAACAGTTTTAATATAAAATCAGTAAAAATACGAGGCATAAGTGGAAATTGGTAAAAAAAACATTGTTGAAAACATTCCTAAACACCAGCTCTGCTTGCTTTGATGTTTGGTTACCAAATATCTGCTATAAAATAATAAACTTTTGTGAAATAATATTTATACATAAATATATTGTACAATGTAGATTACAAAAAAACTAAAATATATAAATAGGTACTTGCACTTGGTAAACTATAGGTAATGAAGAGACTTAAAATTTAATAACTTAATTTTTTAACGCTATCTTGATCGGAAGGGAGTGGCTTTTCTACTATTAATAGAACTATTTGTAATGATTTTGTAACTGAAAAAGAAAGTTGTTAGATGTGCAGATTTTCTTTCGTTTATTGTTACATTCCACCTTTTAAACCAGTGCTCTAGACTATACAGATATTCTTGGATTAGAGTGCATGCTCGAACAACTTCATTGCGGCTAGCCATAATGACAGTGTCATCATCGAATGTACCGATTGTGACATTTGGTAAAACTGGAAGATCTGAGGTAAATAAGAGATAAAGTAGAGGACCCAGCACGCTACCCTGAGGTACTCCAGATTTAATTGGAAGGAAAGCGGAAACTTCCTGTCTTACTTTTGTTCTGAATTGTCGATGATTTAGATAAGATTTAGGTAAGTTGAAAAATGCTGGTAGATGAGTTTTGATTTTATATAGTAGACTTGGTGCCACACCCTGTCGAAAGCCTGGTTTGCATCTAAAAATAATAATATACAGTATTCTTTGTTGTTAAAACTAGAGAGGATGGTTTGTGTTATGCGATGGCATTGTTGTATGGTAGAATAGGCCTGCCTAAATCCGAATTGGTAATTGGGAATCCATTCAGTATCAATTCTTTTAAGAACCAGTTTTTCTAATAATTTTGAAATGGCCGAAAAAAAAACTTATGGGTCGATAAGACTTTACGCTATTGGGGTCTTTACCGGGCTTGAGGATTAGGATTATCTCTGCGGTCTTTAGTGCTTCGAGCCAATACTCAATACGGGGAATTGCATTGAAGGTATAAGTCAGGAGTACTATATCTTTTTTTGGTAGTTCTTTTAGCATTTTTGCTGTTATTAAATCTATACTTGGTGATTTTTTTGCATTCAAGAACTTTATTTCATCTTTTACCTCTTTAGGTGTGACGGAATTAATAGATTGAGTTACTGGCATTGGTGACTCTAAGAATGTGATCATTGTTTCATCCGGATCGTTTTCATGAGGTTGGAATATATCAGCAAGATATGTTGCAAATAATTCTGCTTTCTCCTTATCACTTTTTGCCCACTGTTCCTGTAAAGGTTGCTCAATTTTTAGAGAAGGAATACTTATTATAGGTTTGTTTGTTGTTTTGATCGGTTGCCATATAAAATTATCATATCGGTTCAAATTCGATAGGTAAGTTTTGAGCGACTCTTCTCTTAGAGCTTTAAGTTTTGATTTAAGCTTGTTGCTAAGTCTGCTTAGAATAGTTTTGTCTGCTCCGACATGTATTCTTTGCCATTTGACTCTTGCTTTTTGTTTTTCACGCTCTAGTATCTTAATTTCCAGAGGAATATTTAGAGTGTCTTTATTATGTGCTATGTTAGGAGTAGCTTGTTGGGCTGCTTCTTGAATGGTGGTGATAAGATTAGTTGTGGCTTCCTCAATATCATTTGGATATGCAAGTTTTAGATTGAGATTTATTGTGTCTGTCAGCTTGTATCTATATTTGTCCCACTCTGTTTTTGTATTATGTAGCCTAGATGCAGGTTGTATGTATATTGGGTATGTGCTGTAGATGGATATTACCGGTGAGTGGTCCGATGATAAATCATAACTAGGGGTGATGTTCATGTAAGTTGAAGAAATAGCATTGGTGACAAAAAGTCTAGTAGATCTGGCAATTTATTTATGTCTGCTGGCCAGTACGTTGGAGACCCAGTATATAAATAAGAATAACGTTTATCTTGAATAAGACTGTATAGCTCCCTGCCTTTTGTGGTAGTTGTTCGGGATTCCCAAACAGTGTTTTTGCTATTGTAGTCTCTACCTGCCAAAAATTTGGCGCCTAGAGTATTGAAATATGGTTCAAATTGATGCTTTTTTATATTATACTTTGGAGGACAGTTATTTCACATGGTTGAATATATACACGAATAGAGATGGCTTGTAGGTAGTCTTCAGCATACTCAGGTAATTCGTAGTGTCTTATTTCTTGTTTTATTATTACAGCTGTGGCTGCATGTGCAGAACCATCTGAGTGATTTGTGTTGTATACGGAATATTGAGGTACGTTGAAGTAGGTCTTCTCGGTGAAATGAGTTTCACTAATTAAAGGAATGTCTATTAGGTTTTGTTTTAGAAATAACTGAATTTCATCTTTATATTGAACCAGGCCATTGGCATTCCACAGTGCTATTCTAAGAGCCATTAGTTTGTTTACCAATTAATATTGAGAACCATATTATTTTGTTGAATTCATTTGTTGAACATTGTCTTGAATTCTTCTAAAAATTGGTTGAATGTCATGGTCGGGTTGTCCTCTTGCGCTGAATCTCGCGGCTTAGTTACCTGTGCGCAGCTTCTATTTCGGTTTCTTACAATTTCTGGCATCGGATGATTTTGTTGTGTTGTGTTGCTTTGTGTTGATTAGGTTGATAATTGTTTGTTTTAGATTAGTAATTTTTCTGGTAGAACTCGCATCTCCTATAGTTAGCTAGATGTCCGATTCCTCACAATCCACATATTGCTGGCGTTCTTTTATTTTTTTGCAACTTGCTGTGGTATATTGGCCACCACACTTAACACATAGATATGGCCGATTGCAGTAAGATTTTGTATGTCCGTATAGTTGACATCTAGTACACTGCACTAAATTATTGACTTTTATTGGTGGTTCAATTTGAATAACGCTGTTCAATATTTTTTTAATTATATTATATATATATATATATATATATATATATATATATATCCTTATTATTTTCTGAAGGTTCTAGGTCAACAAAAAACATATTAAGAGGTTCTTTGGATATTCGGTGTTAGATATTTATTACATTTCTCACTTTATGACCAAGTTCTAAAATTTCATGTTTTATGTCTTCTACGTCAACCGAGTGGTGTAAATATTTAACTACTACTGTATATGATCTTTCCTCCTTAGGTTGGTATGTGTAGTGGATTATATTATATATTCCTTCATATATTTAGCTAACTTTCTAAATGTATCTGAACTTTGATATGTTAATTTTACTGTATTGTTGGCCATACTTCTAATTCAGTATTGTTTTATTTCAACTATGTTATTTAATTTTGAGATCATTTGTGGTAAACTTACCACACCATACACATATATGGGAGGGGGTTTAGGTATATTTTTATTTGTAATGTTTTTATTAGTGTTAACTGTCTGGCTATCTTTTAGTGCATCAAATGCATTATTTAATGGTAACTCCAAAATGGTAATTCCAAAGAAAAAGAACTCCAAATCAAAAAGGGACATCTCAAATAACTACTACAAACAAATTTATATCCCCAGACAACAAAATAAAAAATAAATATTTATAAATAGTAATAACCCACAAACTGCCAATGATATTTATACATGATGTAGTAGATATTACTAAAATGGCAAATAATCTAGTCAACATTACAGAGCAACAAACTTTTCAGTGTAAAAAAGTTGAAAATAATAAAAGAAACTACATACAATTAATCAAACACCTTAACAGCGAAATAATCATATAGCATACTTTCGAAATGATGACAAACAGAGCCTATACTATACAGTACCAATAGCAGATATAAAAGGAGCTGTTAGTAGCATTCTAAATGTTAGGTATAAGTAAGCAAGCAATATCTAAAAATGTTCTATGTTGATATCAAGCCTTCACCACACGCTAATTAATATACAAAATTAAATACTCACAAAATTAACAACATTTTAAACCTTTGTATAAAGAGAAAACTATTAATCAAGTATCTTAGGTACTAACTGTGTAGACATTCCAGATCTTATCGCTCAGTACCCTTAAACATGCGGTGAATACCACAAATGAAATGATTACAAAAAATCTATTAAGGTTATACTTTATTTAGAAATCTACTAACCATTAAAAGGAAAAAACGAATAGAAATCTACCAGTTTCAGACAACATATGAGCATATATAGATAAGACAACCGTACAACAAAATGTAAACATCAATATTTGCCATACCAACATCACTAATGGAACATCTGCAGATCTTGGAACCCATTCAAACTCGTTGTTGAAGGATTTGGAGAATACTCACGCAACTCGCTAATCAAAATAACATGGCACTCATTAAGCTAAATACTACCGTAAACAATAATCTTAATAATAAACATTAAATCTATTTTTATTGTCAAAACCACAAAACTGAACTAATCAACTTTCTATGTGATTAAAAGTAAACGTTATGCTCATATCACACACACATTTCAGTCAATGGGTTTTCATAGAATTTTTTACTATCTGATATATTTCCGACGGAACGACCGACGAAGGTCCAAAAAAATCTTTTGCAACTCTTTACCATATCATGACTAACCCCAAAGTCAAATAAACAAAATACAAGCCACAATAATTCCACTTAACATACAGCCGTAGTGCTTAGATATAGCTGCAATATATTGTCTGACAAAATACTCAATTGACACTAAAGAATATAAAATATTTTGACATATTGGCATGCCAAAAACACTAAATAGAGGACAAGACTAACCAGTACAAGAGACAGTAATTTACAAAAGCTATCACAAACCGCAATTGTTATTACTTATCTACAGATAAGTCAACATATTGATCTACAGTTACAAATAAGCTACTAGAACTATTAAACTTTTTGCCCTTAATAATGTAGTCAAATTATATTCGCTCTTAGTACGCACCCCACACCAAAAGCATACCAGATTTAATTTTATAGCTTTATAAAAGACTATCTTAACCTTAATATAAATTTAAAAACCGATACGATATTAATAACATAGTGTACTACCCTACTACAGTCAAATAAAAAACAGCATAGAATCTAAACCCCTCTAAACCATCGAAAATGCAAACGCATATCTAAAAAAGGGAGCATACCATAAGGGAATAAATACCTCATGGATAAAATCGAGAATAGTAAGCTCCTAAGAAAAATAAAACCAGCTTACAATATATAAATATGTAATACTGCTTAAAGATGCATACTACCAGTTTATCAAAAAATTCCACTATTAAAAAAAAGATGGTATCTATTTAGCCGAAAATAGTAGAGGCAAAGTGCCATAAGTAAATAAGAACAATAACAATGCTTCGATAGTAATCAATTTTGGTAAGTTGGTGACCAATGTTATTTCCGATTACCATCAGGAATCAAACAGAAGATAACAGAATGCAGTAACTACAAGGCTCTTAGATTCAACTTGATTACAGGGCATATACTTAGGGAATTATCCATGAAAGCTATTATTATATTGATCACAATATACATTATTGATACTGATATTTAGATGTTAAAAACCGCCAATCAATTGTCGTTCAATAAGTCTTCTACCAATTATGTCTAGACATTCGGAAGAATATTACTAAAAGGACTTAAAATAAAAATGAAACCATAGCCTAGCTCCGATTTGGTTCCGTCAACAGCACATCACAATATATAACTACCCTCTTGTTTATTCAAAAAAAAATTAGATCTTCTCACTCCTTACTACCCCCTACTTATGCAAATTCTATCTCTGTAATTATTGCTTTTAATTTATATAAAATCTCAAAACATAATCGTGCCACCCCATCAAGTCAAGTGTTTTCAACCCCCTTTATATCCCCATTTGCGGATCACACATTTTAGTCATTTACAAAACTGGTCCCTTAGAGCCAAATTGCCTTTGTCAGATACAAATCAAGCAAAATACTTAGAAGTGGCATTGGGCAAGAAAGTAAAGAAAGAAAATCTAAACCATCATAAAACTGAAGTAAATGAATTGGCTTCTATGGTTCAAATTCAAGTTTACAATAGAAAATAAGCTCTACAAATCCGTAATAAAATCAAACCAGACTTATGAAATCCAGCTGAGGAAATTCACGGAGGCTTAAAATACAAGAATACTCTAAAAATACCAATACAGAACCCTAATATTGATATTTTACACAATAGATGGTATCACCCGTACAACAAATTTGCAGATTTACCAGCAGCTATCTAGGTAAACGCGCAAGACACTCAAATAGACAACCTAGTCGGCTAAGAGATTTTCTTAAAATCAGAAAACAGCTGAAAAGACGACGGGTAAACAACACTGAGTGAAGGATCAAACTCATATTGATTACCGCAATATTGTTGCTGACAGCTTCTTTCTTCATATGTAAATTCTTCTTATTTTATGTAGGCTTAAGCCCGTTTTTCTTCACGCGTTAATTTATTATCTTGTGTTATTTTAATGAGCATGTTGCCATTGGTTTGGTTTTTCTGCTTGTTCTTCTAAATCGCTCTATATCTATGACGTTATACTCATAGCTTACATCCTTCTTTCTAATTCTGTCTTGCTTTATGTCTTTCCAACGAAGCTACTCGTGACGCATTGATTTCAGAAGTTCGCAGCATCTGCTTGATTTTGCTAGCATTGGCGCGGGTTTCCGTTCCATAGGTCATAAATCGCCTAGCCACAGTTTTATGAATTCTTGTTTTTTACAGTATTTATTAAAGTTGCGAGATATTTTTCCCTTTAAAATTAATAATACGTCTCGTAGCTTGGTCCGATCGAATGCTTTTCTTATATCCATACAACATATAAGGGCTGGTGTGTTGAACTCAATCGTTTTTTCACCAAATTGATCCATTATAAATATAGCGTTGGTGGTAGATCTATTAGTGCGGCAACCCTGTTGCTCCTTATTTATATGACGATCTGACAGCATCTTATTGAATATCAGTTTAGACAGTAGCTTTTGCATTATCTTGTAATAGTTCTTCGGGTTACAGTTTTTTCCCTTTTAAATAATGGACTAGTTGTGCTTTTTTCCATTTTGTTGGCACTTTTCCTTCTCTGATGATTATTTTAAATACTTTAAGAGCTGTTTATTTAACTTTCGACCTCTATGTTTTGATTATTTCTTTCTTAATCCGCTTTAACTTGGTGTTTTATGTTTTGATCGATTTTTCTATATTTTTCACTAATATATCAATAAATTCATCTTTATGATCTTGGTGTTAAACTAGTTTCAATTGTTCGTCATTGCAGCAATTCTTCAAGTATTTTATTTATTGTACCGCATCTACATGGCATCACTAATTTTATTCCTTTTATTCCTTTTCCTAAAATCCATGTCCTTTATAAACTCTCCGAATATTTTTTTAGTTGTCTTTTCTGGATATAATTGGTAATCTTTCAGTTTTACAGTTCTTTTTTATCTTATTAAAGCTTTCTTTGTTTTCCTTTACTATCTCTTTTACTTTATTAGTAAACCATGGGGTTTTGTTTCTAATACTGCTCTTAGACATTGATTGTGTTGCTGCGTTTACGGTGTTAGTTTTTCCTTTGTCTGTGTTTCTTTTGCACTATCTTTATTAATTATGGGATTATGTTTAGCATGCACTTGTGTGGTAATCTCATTTTTTAACGATTCTATTTTAAACTTTTTATTTTTTTTGAGTTGTATGACATACATCATTCAAAAATCGCATAAAACAAGTACTTGGTTACTAGCCATACTAGTCGAATTTAGTATTCTAACTTCTAAAACGAATACCCCGTCGCAAGAATGCTTCATCTTTTGAGGCTATCCACGTTTCGATCCAATTTTTGGTATCTTCATATGATGTGAAGTGCTTGCTCAGATGGCCCATGTGCCATCGATCGGAACAAGTAATAATCGGAAGGAGCAAGATCTGGTGAATACGCCGGGTGGGGTAGGACTTCTCAATTGAGTGTTTCCAAGTAGGTTTTGATTGGCGCCGCAACATGTGGACGAGCATTATCACGCAGGAGGATAATTTTGTTGTGTCTGGAGCAGTAGTAGGCGCGTTTTTCGTTGAGTACTCGGTTCAGTCTCATCAATTATGTTCGATAGAGAGCTCTAGTAATGGTTTCGTTCGGTTTGAGCAACTCATAATACACGACACCAAGCTGATTCCACCAAATACACAACATGAGTGTTTTTTCATAAATATTTGGCTTGGTTGACGATGTTGAAACATGGCCACGAGGTTCCCATGATTTCCTCTTCTTTGGTTACGATAGTGAATCCATTTTTCATCACCAGTGATTAAATTATTTAAAAAACCTTTTCTTTTATGCTTGGAAAGCAGCATTTCACATGTGCAAAGTCGGCATTCAACGTTTCTCGGCTTTAGTTAGAATTAAACTCAATTTCCTTGCTTTTGAATTATTCCCAACAATTTTAATCGATGCGAAATTGTTTGTTAAGTCACTTCTAATGTATGTGCAAGTTCTTCTTGGATTTGGCGGAATCTTCCTCCACTAATACTTCCCATTCCGTGTTTTCGTATACTTTTAGCCTTTCGTTACCTTCTTTGTCTTCAACCGTTCTTAAACTTATAAAACCACTCACGACACCTCTCTCACTTAAAGCAGCCTCACTATATGCTGCAGATTTCTTCAATTTAAAGAAGTAAATCAAACGATGCTTATTCGGATCAAAACTCGACATTTTTGCTCAAAAAAAGTATGTGATTCTGATACAAAATCGCTAATATTTTAAGATTATGGTGTTGCCAGATGTCCAACCTCCTGTGTAGAATTAGCCAAACTACCAGCATTAGCACAGGCTACAGAATCGCTTCAAAAAGCGCGCTATGCTCCATAAGGAGTATAAAGGAACGACGACGACGAGATGTCCAACCTTACGATATTCCATGCTCTCATTCTTATATTATCTTTACTTTTCTTATGTTTCATTACTTGTTGCCTACTTATCATTATAACTTTTCATTCATGTCCGAGACTTCTTTTTTGGTTTGTTTATTTATAGCTATTCTTCTGGCATAAATTTAATATCGCTGTTCCTTAATCATTCTTTAATCTCGAGCGTGGTTATCATTTTTGTGTGCTTTTCCGGGCTTGGTAAAGGCAACATTGCCGATGAACTACTTAATCCAACTATTAGACACTGCAGGCGGAGTTCAGTTTGTATATCATACATTAATAAGGAAAAGTTGAAAATGTTACATATATCGTTTAGATTTATCTTTGCAATCACCAGCTCTATGTAATTTTAGTTTGGACACCCTGTATTTTAGGTGATGCAATCCTTTTCAGGATCACGCAAATTACCACGTAAAGAGCGAGCCGTTTGTTTAACTACCTTCGCGCACTCAGAGACTAGTCTTTTACGACGCGCTACCTTTCTGGTTTTACAGTTCCGAGCATTTTTGCTCCACCTAATTAACAGTTCGCAATTGCGGGGAACGCGGCAGCCCCCCGCTCGCGCTGCGAAATTGAGAGTAAAATCCATCGCGAAGAAATAAAACTGCGATTCTCCCGGCCGGCGCGTGCTGCAGCCGGGCTGTTTTAATCAAATATAAATTATTTCGCCATTAGGCGCCGCCTATTTCGCCACCACTTTAAATCAAATTCCTTATAGCGCTACGTTCAGCCGGGCTTGCTTGCTTCTTATGCAGGCAATTACATGCTTATATTCGCTTTTGATTGCCTTCGGCTTGTAAGCTGAGCGCCGCTTATTTTGCCTTCTGCGGGCGGGGAATTCTAACGACCGGAGCTTTTCTTCGCAGCTCAGGGGGCTGCGTTCGGCAAGGATCTTCTAATCCGATTGTCATTTTGCAAACGAGAAATGCTAGTATCTTGAGTCCATATTTCTATATATACATACAAATTAGCAACAAACAATGCAATATAGAAGCTGTATTGAACCTTAAAACCTTTATTGTTATTTTATTCTAAACCTCATTATGTAAATAAGAAGTACAGAGAACTATGCACATTTATCGAAAACACAAACTCCCGCGGAATTGTAATATGCGAAGATATTTTTTTGTCTGCCTCATTCGTATTCGAGCTTTAGCAATCTCTCTGCATATAACCGTATTACGGAGAATTTATTATTGTACATGTATGTACTTGTTATATCTATAGTTTAACATTAGATTCTCTTTTCAATGCTACAACAGCTGCAGAAAATTTCTATAACAAATACAGAGAAACAACACAAAGTGTGCTCTCTAGTATAGAAGTTTAATTTCTTATTGTTTATCAATATTTTGTATTTTTAACTTCTTTCAGCACAAAAAAATTAATCATTTAACTGGCTGTACCGTTTCAGAGCTTTTTTACGAACGTATCTTTCTCGTTAACTTAACATTTTTTATTTTAGCTGTTCAAAACTAGTTGCACGGAGTTAGAAGCTTTCAATTTTTCATTTTATTTTATATTTCTTCTCATTCATAAATATTTAGTCAGTTGTGATATTTATTTTTTTGTGTTCTTCTTTAACAGTTATTTGGTCTATTCCACATCTTTATGTAGCATTTACTTTGTTATTTTTTATTCACATAGGCTATTGTTGTAGTATGTTGTATTGTGTAATATGTCATAACTTTTTTACAGACATTCTGTTTTATCTTGCAAAATTTTATGTACCTTTGAGGTTTTCTTAATTTTTTATTTTTTTAAATATCTACTGCTAGCTTTTTTGGTAAATATTTAACCTTAGAACGTAGCTCAGGCCCTGGGTATTGGATGTCTAAGGATTTACTCCCTGGTGCAGGATATAGGGGTAAGTCCAGACTCGCGTAGACAAGGTCGCTTCTCTATTCTTTGCCGGGATCGTAAAGAAGTGCTTACGCGTTACCCAAACGAATGTCGACGATGTAGCGGAGAGAATAGCCAAACACAAATAAAGATGGGAAAACCTCCTTGTACGTAGAGACTACGAAAGATTGAATAAAAAGACGACCGTACGGAAACCTCGAGCAGGCAAGCGTGGCAGAGGACATAGGACAGAGAACACGTTGAAGAGATGACATCTCGAAAAGGACAGGAACTCAGTGGATAAGAAAGGCACAAGGCAGGACTGAACGGAAGAATCTTGAGGAGATATATGTCCAAAACTATAGTAGTCTCTGTTCTAGGGTAAGCTTTTTTTATCTCCTTTATTTTATACGACTGGTCCTTCTATGGACTATCACTACAAATGCTTAAATTAAAGAACTTGTGCTCTAGATTACACGGCATTATAATATGTCCTATTGGATTTATATAAATCTGATTTAAATCTTCTCCATCTTTATGTTTCTTCTTGCAGCAATATGAATGCAAGTTTTGATATTTTGTAAGTTTATTTCTCTGTTCGGCAATGAATTTAATTATTTATGTAAGTACTGTCAGAGTGTTTAGATCAGCATGCATTGCAGCTTTGAAATATACCAGGGCGTGTCTATTCAAAGGTACTGGAGAAATACTATTAGGGTATTTCATATGTTTTGTAAGTTAGTAGGCCATTTTCGGTTGACAATTTCAACTTTTTTCCAACGATCCAGCAGAGATGTTTGAACTTTGCCTTTAAGTATTTTTTAGCACAAATGTGGATTTACCAAGTTAACTTTTGTCTAGTTGAAGGCTTAGATATTAGACTGTGTCTGCTTCCCATATAATGTGACAAAAGAAAATTTCTTTCCGCAACTTAAATTAGCTTCAATCGCCATTTTGTTAGCCGCCGTTTGAGTTGACTTAAGTGATTTTGTAAATTTTGGTTACAGAATTAGTCGTGCTGTAAAGCATAAAAATTATTGTATCTTTGTTCAGTTGGTTGGTGAGAAGTCTGCTGGGTCTCAAGACACTGCCCTGTGGTACACCGAATTTGATAAAATATAGGTCATGTATGCTTCTTAATATTTTACTTGGAATACCCTCTTCAAAAGACATAATCTTAAAAAAAGTAAAATGAGTGTAAAATTAGATGTCTAAGTTTATAAAATAATCTTAATTGCAATATGAGGTCGAATCCCTCTTTTACGTCAATTAAAATAGCAGAGCAGTATCGTTTCGATGTATTTGTTCTGTGGTTCCGTGGTTTTGTTTCTGAATCTGAATTAGTGAGTAGTTATCAGCGTGTTCTTATGTATAATGTTAGCTGGTCATTTTAGTATAATTTTCTCTACTACTTTAGATATAAATGGCCAAAGGCTTATGAGACGATATGATATAACTTCTATGGGATTTTTCCTAATTTGGAGATAACTATGATTTTTTATTTTTTACTGGCACAGGCAGTATTATATTTTTAAAATTACATTAAATATTTGGAACTATTACTTTTAGACATTTTTTCTTAATTTACTTTACTTATAATGAGATCGTATTCGGAGGTTTTTTAGGATTTATTTTCTAGTGAATTACTGTTTTCAACTTGCTTTTGCTAACTTTTTTATTGGCAAGCTTATTTGGCAAGAGTCTCAGTATCGTTTTTAATAACTGGAAAACGCCACTAAGGCATTCTATATAAGTTTTGGTTTTTTCAATTAGAGCCATTTGTTGTATTGGTTATTTTAGTTTGCGGGTTGACTTTTATATAAGATAGTCTATCGCCTTCAGTTGGTGTTAGTATTTAAGATATTTTCAAGTAGACGTTGTGTAGTAGTTTTTGAAGTCTTTGGTTCAATGTACTGTTATTTATCTTTGTAATTTTCCAACATTTTCAAGTCTTTCTTTTATATGGTTATTTCTGCTTTATTATTGTTGGACATACTTCTTTGACATTCTTTTCTTCTCTATTTAGAGTTGCTTGCCATGCTGCTTTTGGTATTACTTTGGTTAATATTTCGGGGTCCGGCACAATAACGGTGATAATTATTTTTTGGAATATTTATCAAACAACTAAAAATTCAACAAAACAACAAACAAATAACAACTATAGAACTATTAAGAAACATAATGCTCAACGGGTTTCAAAGCAGCCTTCCTTGATGCGGATACACGAGTCAAAACGCTTCCTGAAGTGCTCAACGATGGGCCAACAATCAGTCCCACTCCCGGCACAGCTGTTCCTTCAGCGACTCCAGGCTGTGATGTCGCTTTGCATTCACTCTTGATTCCAAAATGGACCACACACTGTAATCCACTAGATTCAAATCCGGCGAGTATGGTGGCCATTCTGAAGACGTGGTTAGCGAGGGGAAACTGGCCTCGCACCACTCTTACGTCTTCTGGGCCCTATGCGCAGAGGCAAAGTCCTGCTGGAACGTCCATTCTTCATTGCCGAAGAGCTTCTATGCTTATGGAAGTACCACGGCTTTGAGGATATCTCGTCGGTAGACTTCTTGGTTGATTTTGACCCTTTGGTCGACGAAAACCAGGGCGGTTTTGCCGCTGGCGCACATTGCGCTCCAAACCATGACCGACTGTGGGTTTTGACGGTGTTTGACAATGGCAGAGGTACCTGGAGCCTATACGGACTAATATCTGTTGTTTTGTAGATTGTGCACCTGCACGGTAAACAGCTTCTCATCGGTAAACAGCATCCGTTCCACCCACGCCCTGTGGCCTGGTCCTTGAGTTGACGGCATCGTTGGAGCCGTACGCGCTTGTCATTTGTCAGGAGTTGGACTTTTTGGAGATGGTAGTACTTGAGTTCGAGTTTCACTTTGAGTATTCGTCGAACTGATCGGTCGCTAATACGGATGTCACGAGCGAGTTTATTTATGGAGACCCGCGGATTTAGGATTACTCTCTTTTTGATGATTTTTCGGGCCCGGGGCGTGTTGACAGTGTGTTTTCTCCCTCGTCTTGGACGGTCACCATCATGGCCTAGCTCCTTGAATTGAAGAATTGTTCTGGAGACATGCTGCCGGTTGACATTGGGAAAGCGAGCGATCTCGCATTAACGCTTTCCTTGATGATGAAGCTCCAAAATAGCAGCACGCTCATTTGGCATCGGAAAAAACAACGCCATTTACACAAAATCGAACTCAGAACATAAAAAATGTTCTGAAAAAATAGTGTTATTGTCATCATGCTGAGGCGCGATGCTTTCGTCATCAAACTTTGCCATCGTTATTGCGCCGGACCCTGTACTACTACTTCTTCATTATCTCTTTTAATTTTCAGGCGTGTTGGTTCTGCTTTAATAGTTTCAGAATTAAAATCTTTGGTTTCGCAAAAATTCACGGAGCCAAGTTTGTTAGGGTTGGTAGATCAAAAGATAGGTTAATGTTAAGGTTAAGTAGTCTAGATTATTATTTTTTATAACTTTGAGCAGCTCTATTCCTTTGGTAGTAGTGAGTCTGGAACCCCAGTACGCATTCTACATTTCACAATTTTTTTTTATGTTTCGTAATGTTTTTAGATATTTATGCTAATCTTCGTATTTTTTGTCATATTGGATAGTATACTGGTGATAATGTTGTTTCTTCTACGACATCTACAATAATTATATTAGAGGCTTAAATATTGTTTGCCTATATTTTGCCCTTTCATAGTGTTTGATGTTCTGCATGATAAATACGCCAAACCCTCCGTTGTTGTCTGAGTGATTGGTACTAAATATATTATAGTTAGATATATAGCATTTGTTTGTAAAGTTAGTTTCTAATACTAAGATGTTTATTGACAGGTTTCTATAAATGTTTATTTCTTGTGCATACTAACACAGGTCATTATTTTCCTGCTACTATTAATAATTGGCTATTATTCGTTTTTATTAACAATCATCGACATGGGGTTGATAAGAGTGTTCATTTGATCCATAAGATTTTTCATCTCTCTTTAGTCATTTATAGGTTGTTTATTGTTGTTTTTATTTGTTCTTGTGCTTTTGGGCATATATTACTATTGATTGGGCGTATCTGGATTTTACTTTTTATTGTTTGTATGTTGTGTATATTTTTTGTTGTATTTGCTTATGAACTGTGCAGCCCTATAATTTGATAGGTGGTTTTTATCACAATTTGCCTAGTTAGCATTTGCATATTTTGCTTTTTTGAATATTCGCTGTTTAGGTATTCTTAAGGCATATTGGATTATTTTTATAGAATTCTCCGTATGTTCAAAATTTTTGGCATCTCGTATATTATGATGTCACGGTTAGCATCTGATGCTTAAAAATGTACTTTGTTATTTAATATCAAACCTATTTTATATATTTCATTGTTGTTATTTAGTAATAAATCAATAAAGTGTATTAATAATGCTACTGTTGTCACGTGGTATTTTAAATTTCATGTTTCTGGTCTTATGCTCGATCTCTTGCAAGCTTGACTTTATGTCATTCATATCTAATGAGTGAATTTTTTAATCTTTGCATATTTTTGCTTATTGCAAGAATATTAACATATGTTTATCTTTGACTAATTTATTAAGTAAGGAGAATGATGGTTTTATGTTATCTAAGTTTTATATAAAAAATACGGAGGCTTAGACTCAATGTTTTGTTTATGCGTTGCTTTACTTTATTTTTCTTTTCCATTTTATTTATGAAAATGTGCCAATATGGGTTTTCTTTGAAGTTGTTTGTTTCTTGCTGATTGTGTGCTTCTATTGGTGGTTGCTTCTTTCCACTAAATTTTGCGATTGTACGGTATCTATTACTGGCAGAATACTTAATCGTGGGCTGCTGTGTGTTGTTGGATTTTGTGAGTCTGCTTATATTAATATTAGTCGCAAAAGGGGTGGCATATGATAGTAAATTGATGTTCTTGGATTTTCCAAATGTGGATCAACATATGCATGCAATTTGGCGGCTGACACAATAAAGTGTGAAGGTGAAAGCATTCCTTGTTAATTGAATACATTCGATCCCATTGTACCGTTTATTTATTTGTAATTTTATCTTATCTGATTTTAATACGACCACGTATAAATAAACTGACCTCACCGTTTATCAAATTACACTGTGAATCTTAAACATAAAGAATATTGGCAAATATATAGATATTATTTTAATATTTTTTTTAATTTTTATTTGTATTGTTGCTTTGGTGTAAATTAAAAATATGTTTTAATAAATATACTATAAAATTTTTTCTGATGGATACTAAAAAATAATGGCCATCATACCCATAATCTCAAACCTTTTGTCCATTTGTATAAAACTTTTTTAAACATGCATCTATCATATAGAGGTAGCTAAACAACCAAAATTATTGTAGGTGTTTTCGTTAATATCACAACTCTTATAAAATACTAGAAATAGGATTATTTTCTATTTTTGCCATTATCAAGCGATCTGCCTTCATAATCCTCAACCGATTTTCGGTCGTTAATTCTTATTTACATGTTGTAAATTAGATTTTGACAGACCGACCATTCTCACTTGCTCGATTTGCAAGTCAACGCAGTTTCCATAACTGCAGTATCCAGAGCTGTAAATAAGAATTTCATGTAGAAATTAGTTATCAAAGGTTACATCCCTTTTAGAACGCTTCAAGTGATTATCTAGAAATAAGAATTCTACCCTTATAAAGAGCATTCCCCACGTACCCCACGAGTTAAATTAAATTTAGAAAACAATATATCTATAATACAGAACTTAAAAAGGGCCTTTTCTTTCTTTTTTATTAAGCCTTAAATTGAAGTGCTTTTAAAATGCTCTTGGCTTTCCTTACAATTATCAAAAAGTATTATACTATGTGGCCTATTTTCTTATTTTACAGAATTATATCAGTAAATAATGTTTTATTAATTTTTTTTATTATTATAATATTTTATTTTATAAATTGAATGTTTTAATACACTTATTTTTGTGCAAATATTATTAAATAAATTATCATTTTATTGTGCCTTTGTTTAGTTACGACACTTACCTGAAAGCTTTGTTAGCAGTTCATGATGGTTGAAAGCCTAGTTCTTTTTTTGTAAACCTACAAATTTTCAATTTTAATGATTACGAATATTTTTGTAAATAAGTATTAATCAAAATAACGTAATCTGGGCCTAGTAATTTTTAAATTTAAAATGAAATTTTAACACACTCAAAAACTGAAAACTGAAATTAAAACAAAATTCTGTAGTACTAGTGAGCATCGTTTATTTGAATACTACATATAAATTTGTAAATTATTTAGTAATAAATTTAAAACTCCTTTTAAAAAAATTTTAAAAACAAAATCATAAAAATTATAAAGGATTCACGAATAAACCGTGAACAGTGCAGACGCTACGCGAGTCCTCTGCTATCGCGG
Source organism: Sinelater perroti (assembly GCA_036346155.1). Lineage (NCBI taxonomy): Eukaryota > Metazoa > Arthropoda > Insecta > Coleoptera > Elateridae > Sinelater > Sinelater perroti. Next base: position 10,963,284 of record JARFIY010000024.1, read on the forward strand.
CTCTACATTCGACCTTATAGATAGCCTCATATCGCAGCGGGTAAATATTCACATTTTATTTCCATCGTATAAAATTATAAACCATAGAACAAATTAATAAATCATCTAATAATGAAGCCAACTTGCAAAATCAAGCGCCCAAACGCAAGGCAGAAAAAAGTTTAACACCTCCTATCAATGACCTACAAAAAAGGTACCTCTGGTTAACCGACGCCTTATTGAAACAAAATAAATACTACAACTTATCACACAACGTCGACGATGAAAACAATAGTCAGTCAACTAAAAATAAATTTCCCACAGAAACCACAACTACAAACAAAATAAAAATCCCGCCAATCTACCTAGATAATAATATAAATCACAAAGCTCTGGTGACAGACATTAAAGCCCTAATGAAAGGCCCATTTACAACAACGCATAGCCAAAACACCATACGAATTAATTTAACTCAAGAGGATGATTATCGCGAACTAACAGAGTTTTACAAAACTAATCAAATTCCTTATAATACTTACCGCGATCCCAACAATAAACCTGCATCCGTAGTGATCAAAAATGTACCCTTGTCCTTAACTAAACAAGAAATAAGCGAAGCCCTTACAACCCTACCAGTTATCAATTTAACCAGACTGTTAACTAAAGAAAAAAGACCGCTACCAATTTGTGCAGTCGAATTAACAAACAACGACGAAGGCAAAAGAATATTTAACCTTAAGCAGCTATATCACTCCATCGTTACAGTGGAATTACGAAAGAACGCCACCATCATACCTCAATATCACAGATGGCAGAAATACGGACACACAAAGAACTACTGCACCCTGCCGTTTAAATGCGTCAAATGTGCAGGAACCCATAATCACACCACCTGCAATAAAAGAACCGACGAAAAACCAATGCTAATTGCGGGGGGGGGGGACCACGCTGCCAGCTATCGTGGATGCAGCCACCACAAGGAACTTCAACAAAAACGCACACATATTAGAATCCCTAATAGAACCAACTTCAACAATGCATACGTAAAAGATAACCAAACATATGCTCAACGCGTACAACACCTTTTAAGCAATATCCCAAACACTTCAGCAAACTCATCCCAGCAAACACCAGATCCTGCTCCTTCAAATAATCTCATCAATATATTAATAAACCTAATTACACATATCTCCCCCGAATCAAATCTTTCCTCGTCAACACTCTTCTACCCATACTTCTAAATGGACCCTAATCCACATCGACCAGTCAACGTATCAACAATCCTCAATTGGAACGCCAACGGCATTACCTCTCAACGCTCAACGTTCATAGCCTTCTTAGGCAGATACCAAGTAGACATAGCTTGCATCTCTGAAACCCACCTCACAGAGAGCGAAAACTTTAGAATCCCAGGTTATCGCGTGTATCGCAAAGACAGAAATGCCCAGATAGCGTGTGGCGGAGTTGCTATCATTATCAAGCAAAATTACGCCCACAACCCGATTGCCATCTCTCAACATACTACGCTAGAAGTCACAGGAATACAAGTTAATCTCTACAATTCAAGTAACCTTACCAAATCCAAATCAAAACTCGAACAATTCTCCACGATATATGGTCTCCAAGTGTTAACTCCAGACGAATACACTTACTTCCCATACAGAGCTGATTATCAACCAGATATACTGGAAAAAAACTTCGCTAAGCCAGTTGTGCAACGAGTCATCCCTGAGCTAAATTCTGATCACCTGCCGGTACTAATCTCCTTCGATAGCACTCCCAAACCCAAACCACCCTCTGCCCAACTCACCAACGGACCGATAAATTGGGAACTTTTCAACCTTACCAAGATGCGAACTCTTATTACCCAAAACGACATAGACACAGCCGTTTCCGACATAATCTCATCGATAAGCGATGCTGCCAAGAAGGCATCCCTAAGTAAACCCAGATATCCTAGACCCGACTATAACATTACCCCCCACCCCCCCCCTCCCGACATCCTCAACTTAATCAAATCTCCAAGCCAAACCCGAAGACTCTGGCAACGAACAAGAAACACAGAAACTAAAAGGCAGCTAAACAACCTAACGCATCAATTAAAACGTGAATTGGAAGATCACAGAATTCAATGTTATAGCAAACACATTGCCGATATAGGCCCATGGGACCCGGGAATGTGGAAAACCACTAGAAAAATATTAAAACCCCACAAGAGATACCAACAATAAAATCAAACAATGATGTCATCTGCACAGACGAAGCTAAAGCCGCCACATTTGCCAACAACCTGGAACAGACCTTCGCACCGACAATTTCTTGTTTCCCCACCCACGTGACTTACATAACAAACTACAATGAAACACACGATCCGATCAGCTCCGACTTTAAATCACCCATATTCCCAGACGAACTAGCGAAGCTAATAAAGACTACATAAACGAAAACCCCCCGGGCATGACCTAATTCCCAATCTTGTCCTCCAACATCTAACTAGAACATGTCTTTCATATCTGGCAACCCTGATGAATGCATGCCTGCGATTAGGTTATTTCCTACAAAGCTGGAAACATGCACATATACTCATGTTTCCCAAAACCGGGAAAAAAGAAGCACTCCTTACAAGCTATCGTCCAATCAGCCTACTGGCCACCATCTCTAAGCTCTTCGAAAAAGTTATACACTTACGCCTAATCAAAATTACTAATGCACTCCACATCCTCCCAACCTTTTAGTTCGGATTCAGAAAAGGCCATCAATTACAACGGATTAGCGAACACATCGAAGCAGGATTTGAAAATAAATGCTACACTACGGCAGTCTTCTTGGACATCACCCAGACCTTTGACAAGGTCTGAATAAAAGGCCTCAAGAAAAACTTCTAGACTACGAAATCCCACAATACCTGCAAGCTATCACTTTCTCCTTCTTGAAAAACCGCACCTTCGCTGTTAAGATCAAAGGTGTAATATCTGAAACCAAAATAATAAGATGGGAGTCCCCCAAGGGGGCAACTTCTATTCAATATATATACCTCGAATATACCAAACATACCTGCGACATTAGCCACATAACGCAAAATACCGACATAGAGATAGCAATCGAACAATTACAAAACGCAACAAATAAATATTGCAAATGGCTTAAAGAGTGGAACATAAAAATTAATCCCAGCAAATTACAATGCAAAATCTTCACATTAAGAAGATTTACCAATTTCTCCTCTCTTACTATAGACGGACAAGTTATACCATGGACACCTAAAGACTTAGCAGTTAAATATCTAGGGGTATTTCTTGAATCTATACTGAGCTGGAGTTATCACATCAATTAGAAATAAGCTCAATGCCATAACCGACTGAGACAACTCTACCCCATCATAAACCGCAACACCCCCCTTAAACCTGAGTGCACCATCCTTCTTCACAAATCTCTTCTACGACCCCTAGCTCTCTATGCATCTACAATCTGGAGCACAACATGCAAGACGAATTTCCTAAAACTATAAAGATACCAAAACAAGGTCCTGAGAATTGTAGTGAATGCCCCCTGGTTTGTCTGCTATGCTCAATTACACCAAGAACTTGGAGTGTCACCAGTTCAAACATATATCATCACGACCACCAGGAATTTTATTACTATAATGAACAACTGCATTGGCGCAGCACACTCTCAGACACCGAAACATCCATAAAAGACTAAAAAAAGAGAAAACTTCCACAAGATATCCTCTCCGAGGAAGAAGACTAGACCATCAACACAATCGTCAGAGGCTGCCATAGTCTGCCCCCATAAAATAAACGCAGCTTCCATGTCATACCACAGATAATGAATATACTGCTAGTTATAGTTATTCTATATCAAAACTGTCATGTATAACACTTGACTGTTGAACTGACAAGTGCTGCAAATATAAAAAAATTATAAAGATGTTATACAAGTGTAACTATGAAATAATTTTTTTACACATTGTGAAATGAACAGAGAAGTGGTCGATTTCTGAGCTTTGTATGTACGGATGTCTTAAACAGCTTATGCTCTTATAGTCTTCTATGTTAAAGTCTTCACGATGTTAAATTAAAACGTATTATTAATTTTTTACAACAAAAGCGTAAAATCCGTCAAAATGTTAAGAAGACTTAAGGAACATTTTGACCATACGCTTAAAACGATTCAAGTATATGCATGGCATAAACAGTAATAGTTAAAAAATATTTGCAGTATTTGATGCTTTTGAAATTGGAATAAGCTATAGCATTACTCTATCGATTACCAGGAAGAGTTATCCTACTTGCTGACAATGCTCAGCCACATGAAGTTGCCCAAATCCAACAAAAAATATTTGTTTTAAACTACACGGAACATCTTTTCTACAGTCCGGTCTTATTGTATTGCAGTTATCACTTGTGTGGACTAATAAAAAGCACTCGGGAGACAGATATTTGAATACAATGTCGTCAAAGTGTTCATACGCAATCGGATGGTGCCACAAATACCTTTGTTTTAGGTTAGCGGAATCAAGAAACTATCTATCTGCAACTGTAATATAAATAATAAAGTGGTAATATTGCCTGAATACAAAAATAGAGGAATTGTCAAGCATACAAAGAGATTAAGTGATAGTTTAACCTTTAATAAATAAAGGACATAGAAAAATGAGGAAAAACAAATGCATTTACATTAAAACAGAACTTTTAAATCTACTTTGGCAGACAAGACACGGCTACTACATAAGTGAGTATATATTTAAAGATTCAACATTCGCTTAATCACCAAATAGTAGAGTATTGTTATAATGATTTATTTAAATGACACAACTGCTTCTTAAATCTGAAAGCTATTTATTTTTATTTTAGACTGCATAATGGGCTATTTATTTACTTACTGGAATTTTAATTTGGCTTTACCCCATCTTGAGGGTCAACTTATCAACTACATATTTCTCCATGAAATCTCTAAACCTCAGACGATTACCAGGGGCTTTGAATCATATGTCACCTACTTACCCTTTGCATATTTACATTATCTATCAAGTAACCAGAATGTTTGGTACATTTCACTGAGACTTACTCTTAGTTACTCCGAACAATAACCACTGTCGTTGTCAATCTTCGATTAAGGGCCAATATCAGTTATTACCTTACTATTAGATTGTATAATTTGCATTGCTTTACTGGTATTTTTTTTTTTTGACAGGACCGTGTCTCAATATACATACTTACATTTACGATAGTTTTTTAGTTTTTCTTTCAAAGTTAGAAAAAATGTGCTTGACTTGACGCCGCTATCAGTGCTTTGATATTTTTCATAGCCATTCTTGAATATTCCAAGGGATTTAACTTTTTGGCTGCCAGTGTGGCAGACTGGTGGTGAACAATGCTTATTTTCCCGGAAGAAAAGCTCTAGTCTCACTGAAAGCGCACTGATGTATGCACTATCTTAATATTTAAAGTTGTCTGTGGGTAAGCACAACAGGCTCTTAAGGCTACAGTGTTAGGAAGTGCGTCCCAACGGATAAAATATTTAAAATTTAGTTGAACAGAATATAAACTTATTCACACTCAACCGTCTGTAAGTCCCTGTCAAAATTATGTAAAATTTGTGCTTAAACTCATGCTGCAACAAATCTTATAAGCAATGGAAAATAGAAAATATAAGAAAATTGTTGTTTTTAATGAAATGTTTCGGGTAATTTTAACTGACCTGGATACAATATATTAATTACACTAATATTCCAGGGCCTTATTTAAATTGTTTTAAGGAATAAAAAAATAAAACAGTTTTATCTTTATGATATCTTATGTATTTTAAAAATTTTGAATTATTTTTTCTGAGAATGTTTATAGATATACCTATACAATAAGTAGCTAAGAAAATACAATCCTCTGAAGAGCAAATTACTTCAATAAATTAATTTTTATCACTAGACAAATGTTACTAATACTATAAGTTACGCAAGTATCTTTCTTTTTCTTCTTTGTGTACAATCGTTTCCTATCCTCTTATAAATATAGCTTATCTTATGTTTCTCGAATATTGCCTCTCTTATGCTTTATTATACCGATTTAAATATTTTAGTCACTTCATTTCATTCCTTTAGATCTTTATTTAAAAAATTCCATCTACTTGCTAATTGCTCAACTGCATACTAATTTTAGTATCAGTTTATTACATTTTATTTTAATTTTTATTATTTATTTCTGTTCTTCTATGCATCTAACTATCCGGCGCTGTTTTAACGATAATTTTAGTATTTTGCTAGTACTCTTCTTTGTATTTGGTGACAAAAACAATAAATTATTTGCAAAATTTAATTTCGATTTTCAAGTTTTAATTTTGCATTTTACTCGTTTGATATAAACTATGTAACAAATAAGTAAAAAGACAAAACGAAACATTTAAGAACGTGCATTCTGCAAGAATCTACTTCTAACTAAATCCTATCGCTTCACTACGATCGTCATTTAAGATAAATTTACACGAATGATACTAATAATTAATAAGTTGAGTCGTACATGTCATTACATTAAAATTTGTAGACTAAACAATAATATTAACTTAATGAAACTGCTTACAGCCAATTTAACCATCAGGGCCACTCGCTTGTAGATACCAAACAATTTATTGCTTTAAACTTATTTGTCATTTTTATTATTTACGGTAAAATTTATTTTTATTATATCACAATACTGAAAAACAGTTGTTTATATATAATGCAATAAATTTTCAGCTTCTATAATTTATAACATATATTGAGGCTTAGTAAGGTTATATCATACGACTCAAATGTCTTAAGCATGCATTGAGGCCACTAAAGCCCAAAGATGTATTTTTAGGTAAATTATACAGTTCCCGTTTTTTTTATTATATTGCATTTCCAAAATCAAAATACAACATTATATCTTCAAAATTCAAAATTCACACGGTGCGTTCCCCAGAAAAGAAGAAGAAACGGTTTACGAAATAACCGTTGTCTAGTTCATAAGTTTTTAAAATCTAACGGTCAGGTTTGGAAAAGTTACTTTGAGCTATATGTTACGCTGCATGCAATAACACAGACTTTATTACATACAACAGCTCAAGGAGCTTTAAGCCGAAACATCCCACTGTAGTTCTAGGAGGTTAAATGGCACAGAACGCACTTTTGGGCTATGGTGCGATATTTACCGCACAGAATAAAAGTGCATGTCTTTCATAGTTAGTAAAATATAAAATGTCAGTTTAAACTGTAAAACTAATTTGTCAGTCCTATATATAGCGATCAAAGACATTCCCGCGTACCAAAATCATGCAGTTGTTCCATAAAATCAAATCAAAACACAAGTCACTGGATGAATTGGGTGTGAACACTCTACAGAGGTTAGGCAACAAGTCAATTTTTTAACCTTTTCTCCAATGAGGTAAAATTTGATGTGAATGGTGTCAACCGTCACAAATACGGAACACAAAAACAGTGCAGTCTGATAAAGAGCAGGATTTTTGATCCTGTTTTTTCCCATGCAAACATCACCAGCAAGGCGTGCATAAACATGCTCAAACAGTTTGTATTTCCACAAATCAATAACCTAGAAGGTGGTTCGTTAAAAACTATTTTAATATACGAAGTCCAGGGTTTATGGCATTAGATTTCTTCTTCACAGATATATGTACTTGACACCACTGTAATAAACATTTTTGATGTACTATAAATTGAAAAAATATTATATTGTGTGTTGCGCTACCAAACGGTGGGCATATTGAAACCTACTAAGAAACCTTGCTACATTTATGCATTTAAAATGTTCTATTGCTACATAATTTGTTGTCCCACTGATAGAAACTGTCTAGATTAGTCCACTTTACTGCCTACGTCGTAAAATAAGACGCAAAATAACCTTGCCAATCCCCTCTACTTTTTTCCAAGACAACAATTACTTAAAAACTGCCTGTTCTTAACTACACTTTTACTCGAAATACTTGAAAGGTTTTAATTTAAGTTAAGCAGTTGCTGTTAGCGTTCAACTTCATTCTCAAATTGTAAATTGCTTCGTTAACCTCACCACCGTGCACTAAAATTGCACCATCACGCGTGAGCACCGACTGAGAATGCATATGCAATTTCGCGTTTTACGTGGAAACGATTGAACTTTTCCACTGTATCATGGTTTTTTAGAATTTAAAATAAAACAGAGAGACGATGGAAATACCTGACGAGAAAATGAAACTTTTTTTATTGTACTGGACTGGGAGCTTAGATACGTGCCTGTTACCAGTCAGTGTTTATGATCAAGCCTTTTAACTTTACTCTCTAGACTAAAATTTTTATAAACTGATAGTTTATAAGTGCTATGTTATCACATTATGATTGTGAGTGTTGACAAATATCATCTTATTTGAATCTATAACTTCTGAAAGGGATAAATGTAAAATTACTCTTATTTAAAAAAGGCTTCTATCTTAGTTTAAAACTCACAGAAAAGTGTTTTTATTGCATGTATAAATAGTTAATATACGGCTATAACTAAATTAATACATTTCTAACGTTTCTTTTCTTATTTTCAGGTACATCATAAAAGGCAACGTGTCGCTCGTACTGGTGAGTAAGCAGCTGCTACATTTCTAGCATTCCAGTAAAGCTAACTTTTTCGAAATGGATCTACCTCAAGCCGCGTAATGAAAATCGCACATAAGCCAGTTGCCGTGTGCACCGTTCCTCAATAATAAAATTGCTAAACTCAGGCCATCAAACCGCAAGGTCTGTCGTCCCACCTTTCTCCGTGGTCGTATTCTGATTTCTCGGGACACTTAGGTCTTGATTACCACAGTGTAATATGCAAAAAGTTCTACTATCGTAAACCTTCGATGGAGCAATAAGATTGAGATATAACTTTTAGCAGTTTACTGCCACTTTATGACTTAATTCGTGGCATAATTTATATGTTATTTATTCAGTTCCGCTTTTATGCGCTTTTAAATGTCATTACTGTAGCATTTGCGTCGCAGCACAAAGGGTAGTGAAAACGTATTTCTTAGTTTTTGTATTTTTTGTATTAGCCGTTCAGTTGCGTTAGTAAGCAGTACTACAAATCATAAGTTTTTAATGCTTGTTTCTTATTGCTTTCCAATATTTTATTAAATTTTTAATTGTTTTTCATTTTTAGAGTTTCCTAATTTTTTATTATAATCCTACTAATATATGTTCTGCCCCATCCATAGAAACAATAAGTATTTTTACAAATCCATACAACTGTTGCTAATTGAACTCAACGTGTAGAGTAAACCTCCAACAAGGTGTTCTAGTATAAAAATTCACTAGTCTATATTACAACCGAATTATTAAAGACGCAGGTGCAAGGAATAAGTAAAACCGAGTTAGATTAGGTTTAAACCGTTTTAAACATTTTGTTTTGTCCATTAATTTGTGCACTACTTTATGGAAATGTCCGGTTAATTTGGCTTTATATTTTATACTAGAGTTTCGTATCTCTGCTTGCACTGAAGGTACGCACAAGTTACTTTAAATTATTTTACCTTCTTCAAGGAGGTGTTACTTTTTTCAAAATACTCTAACACAGATGTTTTCAAACAAATTTCAATTTTTATTTTTTTCAAATATTAAATACAAATTTTCATTTAAGAACCATAAAGCACAAATAAGAAGGATATAATTCAGATGTGAAAAATGACGCCATCCAAGTGACGATCGCTCTTATCCAGACATTGCTGTAGAGATGGGTATAAAAATTGTCCACACTCCTTACATTAGCATAGCCCATGAAATTTCTCCAATTTCTTAAGTTACGTGTTCTGGAAGAGCTTGAAAACTTCGTGGTTTTTAATGTAAATCTGAACTTTAAGGTAGCATTATAAAAAGCAGCTTCACGTCCTCGCAAATGTTTTCTTAAAAAAGTCATACATTTTCTTGAAGTACAGCAAGTAGCTCCATCTTGCTGAAACCACGCCGTATCGAGGTCAATCTGGAGTCTTTTCAACTCACGCATCAAAAATTCTCTCAACATCATAAAGTAGTTCTGTGAGTTGACGGTCAAAACACGTCCATTTTATTTAATTATGCCAAATTGGGTTATTCCGTACCACACAATTACTCTGACTATGTAGAGGCCTTTGTTAAATTTCCCATGGATTATTTCGACCAACACCAGATAAGCAAAAATAGGTCTTGTCACTCGTTATCAAAATACACTAATATTCAAGCTTTCCAACATCGTTTTTGCAAACGTTAGTTGCCGCACATAATCATTTTACTTAGTTCTTGAACCACATTGATTTTGTAAGGATGGAAGTGGAGATCAAAGTGCAAAATTCAGCGAACTAACCTGTCTGACTGCTGAGCAGCAAGGGTTTGCCTTCACAGCCTGTCAAACCCTTTCCATGTTTTCTGGTGTTCTAACGGCCCTATCGTCTCCCGAAGCTATTCTAAGTTTTACAATTTCTTTATTTCAGTATTGTTGGGCAAGACAGAATAGCACCGCGTCGACCAACATTGAAGTGAGTTCGAAATATTTGCTGTGTCTGGACCACCGAATGACGGGTTGCAACAACGGTGTCGTAAACAAAGACGCGTTGTTCAATCATTTACTGCTCCTTAGTTTTAAGTCGCCATACCTTCGACCATTGTAAATTTCTCAATACTTTTATAATATTAACTAGCTAGAAAGTTGCGAACGTTGCAATTGTGAGTAGCCTTATAGTTGGTAGATCAGCTGTAAATACAGGGCAGTCCCTATCACACAACCTTTCGGCACTCTAAACAGAATAAATTAACGACGTGTGATTTTCCCTTTATAATTTATAAAAAAGCCTATTTGTTAGATAATATTTTTATTATCATTATCAGTTTATTATTGTATTATTATTATATATTATTATCAACGTAATACATTTTATAAAACTCTAAAGATGTATCTAAAAAGACCACAAAACAGTATTAGCTTTCTTCTAAATCTGTACTATTTACTATTTACTATAACTTTTTTTGGTGCCAATTTTTGTTTTTCCAATATTGGTTTATTTGTAACAGTATCTTTTCGAATTCTTCGAACAGAACTGGTTTTTACAATATCCTCAGCCTTTTCAGCAGACTTTCCTGGTTTATGCCACTTTCGAAGCACTTGAGAAATACCTGGTTGTAAGGATGACGTTATATTTGCGACACATCTTTAATTTCCTTTATTGAATAGCTGTTAAAGAATTTTTCCAGTAATAAAATCGAACCTTGGTGTCTTTTTACTATTAGATTCTTTGTTAATTACTTTACTTACTTCTGAATGATTCAGTGGGTCGATCAGAAAGCGCGTCTGCTAAGGAAATTCAAGAAAGTTTGACATTTTATTATCTTTCTCGCAACAATGACCAAAGAAAGATTTGAAGACATGAACTAGATAGCCAACAAAAACTACTGCTTTCTTTTTGCTACTACAAGCCCAGATTTTCTTAACAGATGATTTTTTATTTTTTGTTTTAGTAATGATCTATATGATAATTAATCTTTCTTAAACTAAAAAATAGTCAAAATTAACTACCATTAGATGGTCTAATGGCAAATGAATTTTTTTTCTAATTTGATAGAGTAATAAAATAATTTATGTTAATATATTATTGGCTGTAGCTTTCTATTATTAACAGTTATTAAAATTAATGGATTGTGCAAGTAGTCGATGCTTTCAGTGCCAATTCTTTCGAGACAGTTGGGAATTTGCAGCCTTCAGGAAATTGAGATAAACAGGCGTTCGGCGGATGACGAAGGAACCGTCTGGTGCACAAAAACATTAAAAGTGTACACAAGCAAGCGGCGCAGTGAAAGAAAATTTAATATTTCTCCGATAGCCTGAATTTCAGAGGAGCTGAAATTCGATTACATTCTAGATATGCAGTAATATTTTCCAGATGAAAAGTTCACTTATTGATAGTGGTTTGAGACGGAATACTTGCGATCGGCGACACGAGAACGAATGTTTAGTTTATCCGCCCCGGGTAATTCGATTATTGGTGCACTTTACAGAATGGAGCCGCGCGGGTGTGCAGAAATCCGGCCGAAATGTAATTCCGATTTGACATTGTCTCGGGCTTTTTGTCTCCTTGTTTTCCGCGTTCGGCGGCCAAGAAAGAGTTAATTTGGGAAATTGGCTCGTCCCGGCCTTTGTTCCGAGAGTTACGGCGCGCCGATCTATTAGCTTTCAATCTGCGTTCGACGCGTCGCCCGAGCCCCTCGGGCTCGGAGGAACGCTTACGCTTTTACGAAGTAACCGGTGTTTGTACAGGGCGACAGCTGCGGAGTCGCGGCGTCATCGTCCAATCGCCCCAATTAACATATGACTCCGCTGCCAATTACCGGAGAAAAAATACTTAACCCATTATTTGAATAATTGTATGACCCACGCAGCGTTTCAGAGACGTTTTGTTATTTGTAATTAAGGTGCAACTGCACCTAAGGGAGCTGCTTTCCCTTTAACGTTCACTTCCTGTACGTAAGCGAATCCAAAAGTTTTCAAGCCAAGTTATGTTATAATTATATCTATAAAAATTAATAGAAAACTGTAAAAGTGTAGATACTTTGCATTTATTTTTGGCAGATTTAAATATAAGTTTCAAAAATATAAATAGAAATATTTCTAAACAGTTTTGTAAGATTGATAACATAAATGTAATCAAATGTTGAGAAAAAGTACAGAAGACGCGCCCAAAGGAATGCAATTATATTTAGGCCAAGTAGATGGGTAAGTGATGCAATTAAAAAAGGTCGAAACGTAGATCTGTGCGTCATCTACGTAGAAAAATCTACGACAAAAGAAATCTGGAAGACAATACGAAAGGAAGAGTACCACATAGAATAATTAGAGTCTATATGAAACTACACAAAATTAAAAATAAGGCATGAAAAAGCGCATCTATTTGACACAATATCAGTAGTAAGACAATGGTGCACACTAATTTTTCACTAAGAGACACTAAAAGGAGCAAAGCAAGAAATTAAACTGTTTGAGTGAATGACTAGAAGACTAAACAAATTAAAATGAGCAAATAGTGCTGTGTAGACGACACAGTTATCATATCAAACAATGAAAGAACCTTGGTTAAGAACTTAGAAGTAAGTATACAAAAGAGTATTAAAAAAATTCAATATAAAAATAAACAAGAAAAAAACAAAGACAGTGATAATAGGAAAATGAACTACAAAAGCAAGCAATATACCAAGCGAGATGAAAAATTTAATTATTTAGTTTCCATAATTACAAAAGATGGAAGAATGGATAGGGAAATGAAAGAATCGCAATCGAGGGATGATTTCTCAACAGAATTAAAATGGCCTTTTTTGGAAAAAAGGAGAAAGCCAGAAAACAAGGGTGCAAATTTTAAATTTACATTCGGTATAGAAACAAGTTAACTAAACAAGGAAAGAAAATGGCAACTACAGAAATAAGAAAAATTAGAGGTAAAACTAAGATGTATAAGATCAAATATGCAACGCACAGAGAAACACTAAAAGTAAAACCAATAAAAGAATTCCAATTAAAATGGTATAGGCATGTAAAAATAATGACAAATAATAGACTGCTTAGGCAAATATATGAAGAAAAACTGTCAAAAGGAGACTAATAAGAAGAACGAGAAGAACTTAGATCAAAATCGTGAGATTTTTGCCTCTAGGAAAAAACAACAAAATTTACACAAATCAGCACTTTTATAAATTATGTCATTTTAATTGGCGTTTCATGAGCCTTTGAAAAATGTAACTTTTATTTATAAAGGACAAGGGAGGGTTTTCATTTCCAAGTTGCGGTCCCTCTTAGTTGACTATTTAGCGTACTATTAAACAAATTTTCCTTCTTAGTGTAAAAGCTAACCCGACACCCGTCTAGGGTAAAAGGGTTAAAAAGAAGAAGAAGAAGTGTAAAAGTTACATAAATTGATTTTGACATACTTATTATTATACTCCATGTTGCAAGCCTAATGTACAATTGATTTAATTACTCTTAAAAGAGTTAGCACTTTACGGTTGAGTTTTAATACGATGCAAATATAGCTATGTTATCAACGAAGTTGATAACATAGTTTACTTACTAGTAAGTACAATATAAAGCCCTAGTATACTGCTCTGGGCGGCTCCAGGTTTTATTTGATGAGGGTATGATGGCTTCACCTAGGGGGCGTCAAAACTAACCCTGGGCCCAGAAATAAGATTTTACTGAGCCTTAATTTCTTTTTAATATCTACGTGCTACCAATGTTAAACCAATTGTTAAATAGCATTATATTAAAGGAAGTACAAATAAGTCTCCGCGTTTTTTATCAAAAATTGAGCGTTTATTGTGAAAGAACGGAACATATGTTTTATTCAAAGTATTATCTATCGCTAGCCACTACTTTTTCCCATCTTTCTGGCAGCATACGGATACCGCGTCGGAAGAACGCTTCATCTTTTGAGGCTATCACGAATCGACCCAATTTTTGGTATCTTCATATGATGTGAAGTGCTGCCCAGACAGGCCATGTCCCCAAGGCCAACGATCGGAACAAGTGACAATCGGAAGGGGCAACACCAAGCTGATCCCACCAAATACACAACATGAGTTTTTTTTTGCATGAATATTAAGCTTGGCTGTCGATGTTGAAGCATGGCCACGTGGTTTCCATAATTTTCTCTTCTTTGGGTTATTGTAGTGGATCCATTTTTTGTCACCAGTAACTATACGATGCAAAAAACCCTTTCATTTATGCTTGGAAACCAGCATTTTACATGTATAAAATCGGCGTTCAACATTTCTCGGCTTCAGTTCATATAGAACACAATTTTCTTGCTTTTGAATAATTTCCAACGATTTTAAACAATGTGAAGTTGCTTTATGAGTCACTCCTAATGTAAGTGCAAGTTCTTCTTGCCTTTGACAGGAATCTTCCTCCAATAATGCTTCGTTCGGCCTTCCGCTACGTTCTTTGCTTTCGACGTCAAACGCACCGTTTTTAAACTTATAAAACTACTCACGACAACTTCTCTCACTTAAAGCAGCCTCACCATATGCTTCTATAAGCAATCAATGCGCCTCCGCTGCAGATTTCTTCAAATTAAAGATCTAAAGTTCCCGCAAATGACGCTTATTCGGCTCAACATTCGACATTTTCTCACGAAAAAAATTATGTGATGCTGATACAAAATCGCTAATATTTTAAGATTAAAGTGTTGCAGATGTCCAACCTTACGATATGACGTTTTACATCTGACAATTTCTACCATAGCTTACTGGTGGGGCCATCTTTTGCCAAACGGCAGAGACTTATTTGTACTGCCTTTAAAAATCGAGATCACTTTTTCTTAGTTTTACAGTTGTAATAATAAACCAAATAAATGGTTATTGGCTTAAATTCTGCTACATGCGAATGCACAGCTGATGAACATGCAATGCTTGCTTAGAAAATAACAAGCCAATGTTTATATAGTAACAGTCTGTGCACGATGTAATCTGGCAACAGATGAAAGTGGACTATAATGCGCATGCGCGAGTGAGATTAAAAAATCTGAATCAAATTTTGTGCGAAACTGGAATATTTGCTTGCAGTGTGTTTACCATAAGAATGAAGGTATGCTACCAACGATTCAGAGATGGACGAGAATCTGTTATAAGTAATCCACGTTTTAAGAGGCCAATAACAATGAAAAAAAATGTTGAACTTGTACGGGCTACAATCGGCAAGAATCGGCGACTCACAGTCTGAAAACTGGGAGATGAGCCTGAAGTTCCAAAAGTTTAACGGAAGGTTTTGGTATAAACCACAAAAAATTATTCTGCGGCTACTGCTACCAAAGCAGAGTGCTACAGTTGCTAACAATTTGCTTTAGTCTGCTACCAATAAACCGATTTTTTTTAAAAAGATCAAAACCAAAGTTGGATTGACTGTTACAATTCGGAAGCAATAGTTCAGTCGCCAAATAAAAGTCCCCTGATTTGCCACATACAAAAAGGCGTGTAAAATCATAAGGTGCTTACTATAAAGGCTATATAAAATGTTCTTTCGCTATCTGTACTAAATTGTAATTAAACCAGGAATTTAAAAGAATAAATTTTTTGTTAATATAGAGAATAATATATTGGAAATCTTCCCGGCCCCTAGAAAGCACGGGCTCGAGAAATTCTAACCACTCTTTACCCCTCTCGATGGACCTGGCTTCACCATATTTACTTGAAAATGTCTAGCTATAAGGTCCGATTGAAGTAAAAGATAGATATCGAATGGTAATTTATTTTTAATTTTCCAATATACTCCACCTTGTCGAGTATTTAAGTCACATATAAAAAACTGCAACGTAGTACCTTTTTTATTTTAAATATTTTCTCATTGTACCTATTATAAGGTGAATTTGCTCGGTTGTGGCATGATCTTCACGAAATCCAAATTGACGTTCAAGGAACAAATTACTTTCTGATACTAACGGTCTCATTCCTTCTAATAAAAGTTTCTCAAAAACCTTTAATAACAACAGCAGTAAGCATATTAGTTCATAGAAAGTTTTCTGGTTTTGGTATTAAGATAACTTTAGCTACATTCTATTAGTCAGGACAGTGTTACAATTTTTCTATCACGTTAAATAATTAAATGATGAATTTAAAGCAACTTTCCCACAGCTTTTTCCTGTAGTTAACTTATAACCAAGAGCTTTTCATAAGTTTGGGGTTTTCAAGATTTGTAAAGAAACGTCAAAATGATGTATTTTGCTTTCTTCTTCTTCTAAGGTGATTTTAGATTTAGTTGATGTAAAAATCTGTGATAAATATGCCGTAAAAGCCACCACCTAGTAGCCTTCCATACATATCGGTTAAATATACTGTTGTGACTGCTTAAGTTTTTTGGATGTTCTCCAGATTGAGTGTGATAAATTAGAAAACATTGTCAGGTTTTTAAGATAATTTAGCACTATTTAACTTTTTGGTCTCTAATTTAAGTTTGGCTTTAACTTGGTTAAATGGTCGTTTAATGTTCGGCGATTTTATATTTTGCAATACTTTGCGTCACCTTCCCTTTGAGGCAGTCTTACTTGAGTATATGTTGTATCTATTTAGAAGTGGCCCTTAAAGCAGCTCTGTTTTTGTTAAGAAAACCTATTTATAATTATTCATTACAAAGGTCCATGCGTAAGTCTTAATTCGAGTGTTTATTATTAAATGACGATAGTTTTTCTCTAACACTGACATTACAGCTTACTGTGGCTATCACAGAAAAATCAAGACGAGAAGTTGCTTTGAAATAAATCAAATTAACATTTTGCATTATACAAAGGTTAGGTATGTCAGGAATTTTTGTTAATCCTGTTGACCAGTATGTGAGCCCACCCATCGGTAGATATTTAAATTATTTGCATATATGGCGTTATTTAGTTTGTTTTTTTTAAATGGAAGCCAGTCTGGTACTCTTATATTTCGTTTTAGAATTATAATCGCCACCTCATATAAATCGCTTTCCTGTTTGGAAATATTCTTCAACTTTACCTCTATTACTTTATTATTAATAGTCAGTTATAGATCTACTATCGAGTATTTTCCCGGTCATATTTTGAAAATTCACACTGTTAAGAGCCGTTATTTACTTTTGAAACTAAAGTTATTAGTAGGTTTAACGTAGAGCCTATTAGCACGTTTTTTAATTTTTTGATGTCGTTCGAATTATCAGTGGTGTTTGTTTGCTGTATTGAAGTTATTATGAAGGTATTAAGCTAATATTATTATATGATGTTTGGTATGATGATGGTATTAATATTCAACGTGTATTTTCTTATTATTTCTTTTTTAGTGTAGAAGATAGTTTATGTCTCAGCTCTTTATAAACCTGCCACCGTTTATAATTTGCATGATAATTAGCATTGAAATTAACGAACTGGACGTCGTTGGCTTTTTGTATTCGTTGACACTAAAACGTAAGGTGACCGCCCGTACATCTACTATAAATTTAACAGAAAGTAAACAAAGACAGCTGATATAAAATGTGGCGTCTCTGAGCTCTCGGGGTACGTTTGGTTGCCTATCTTCAGAATCGTCTTGCATATCTTACTTATGTAAGGTCACTTATTCCACTTTATCATTTGTAAATAAATTGACTCACGTCCCCTCCTTGCAAAAATTGAGGAAAGCGGGTGAAAAATTGTCAGCCTAGGATGCCAAAAATACCTTTTTGAGGGCAACCCCCCGCTTACTTATTAGTATCAGCTGCATTAAGCTCAATAAAAATTGGTGGCAATTCTATCTTTGTTTCTCTTTGTTTGTAACGTTGGAGATTTGTACCATGCTTTTATAACTCTACATATAATTTACTTAAGTTAAATGATAGATATGGATTTCTCAAAACTTTTAATGTGCTTTGTTTTTGTACTTATTTGATGTTTTTGATATAACTTTCACTTCATAACTTTTTTAATTCATAACTATCTTTAGCCAGTATACATATGTAGTAATTTTATTAGTGAATCAATTGATATGACACTAGATATGAAGGTAAGTGCTTGGTTTCTGCTGCGTTATGAGCTAATTCATTGTTGCACTTAAATGTAAGAATGAATATGTGCAACTAATCTTTTAGACTCAGCGGCAACTCAACAGTGTGTAAAGAACATCACTGTTTTACGGCCGACTATACTTCTCTTTTAGATAAACCAACTTGATTAACAAAAAATACTATAAACATAAAGTATCATTTCTAATGCATAATTTTCTAAATTTAAAAAAATTAAATACTAATTTAACAGCACGTGGTGGTCTTATAGAAATATTTGTAATGATGGTTTTTGATTAAATCTAATAAATAATATAAAAGATTTATCTTATACATGCCTTAAAAATACTAAGGAGTAATCCTAAAGGAACCAACTTTGTCATAGTCTGAATACAAAGTTTATTTGAGAAACCTTCTAGAAGAACAATGCCAAATTTATGTGGACATCATGAGAAATTTACAGCTTCACTAAAAATTATTTTGAATCCCCGATAATTGGCGGATCACCTCGTTTTAGTGCTAATAAGCAACTTTTTTTGGAAACATTAATAATCAACCATTTTTTGTTCTTCAGAACATGCAATTTAAAAACTTTACAAATAACGCAAATCGTCCGGACTGGCTCTTCTACGTGTTAAATGCAACTAAACACCGCCTGGCTAAATGTTCATTTAATTATTATCTGGTTATTCCCATTCCAGCAAAAAACCTGTAATCGGCCGAAAGCGATCGCCTAAAAAAATGATGATGATGTAGCAGATTGCGGCTCTCCAGCTTCTGAGCGGTTCGTCAAAACTGCACCATCAGCGAAAGCGCGCAAAAACAATCTCAATTAAGCTGTCCGTGTCGCAGTCGAATTGTTTCGCCAAAGTCGCATTTGGCAACGCAAAAACCAACGACAGTTCATCCGCAAGTAGTGCGGCGCCGGCCGGCACCTGCTAATATATTTATTTGAGTGCAAAATTGTTTTTGGGGCAGGCTGCCACGCGCGGCGTGTCTCCAAAGCACTTTCTACATTTTGCAGGTGCACGAACGTCGTTCGTTATTTTATTTGGTAAATTATTTATGCGCAGAGCATTTTAATGCCGCCTTAAATTGAAACCATCCGCCATTCTTTTATTAATAAAAAGACACTAAAAAATCATCGCACAATTCTTGATAGCTAAAACTGCAACAAAAAATGATTCACACAACAGAGTCTAATTAACAGCACTTTCTGGTTATTAATTTACAAACAATTTAAGCCTTTCAGGATGAAGCAACTCGCGGCTTTCAGTCCTGCCGCATAAACCATTGCAGCTGTAATTTACAGGTACTTCGTTAATCTTAAATTAATTGCAAAGCCCAAGATTGATAGCCGGTATAATTAAATTGGTAGCCGGCCGTAGAAGTACGTTTCATTACAGTACCTTATAATTATCCCGAAGATAGACGCTAGCAACTTTATGTTGCTTTGGCATGGGATGTTTGGGAGTGTTATCCAATATAATTTTTTTCAAGCGTACACTGTAATGGTAAACCTTTCTTTCATATCTGTTTATAAACCTCTGCCATACTCAGCAGCGACCTGTTATTAGATTTAGTTCTTTTATAATAAAGTTCTGTGTGCGTTTTGTTATTACGTTTGAGATCCTTAGACGATAAAACATAACGATACATATTATGATACATTATATAAATAGTATATAATTTATTTTTACAGTTATAATTAAAGCTATTATAAAAGCTTTTTGCAAACTCTATCACTGTTTAATTGTTTTTATTAATTAAAAAGTTACTAACTTCTTGGTCGGGCGGTTAAGGCGCTTGGCTTCGGAGCGGAGGCAACCGAGTCCGATCCTAGACGCGAAATGCCTAACGGAATGTTTAATACTTACCAAAAAGTAATTGAGTATCATTTATGTTCCATGATATTAACACTTTATAAGGTTTACTCGCACGCATGTAGATTGCTCTACTTATATTATCTAGCCGGTGATGTAAATACGTGACAATCTAAACTTCCTAGATCGAGGTCATGTTATTTGTGCAGCTTAAATGATTGAAATAGAAGAGAATAATTATTTAAGCAATACTTTCTTTGTGATGTACATTGTCAGGATTTCTGCACAATTCTTCCGCCTGGCTGGCTGTTGTCTGTCAAAATGCGTTACTAGGCGTATACCCAAAAAAGCTGTAAAGGATTGTAAATAAGTTTTATAAATAAATTAAAGTACACAGCACAAATTTACGCAAGCATAAATGGTATGAAACTACTCAGTAGTGCACTGTGATAAAGGCTTCGGGGGTCGAATCAAAGGGCTTTAATGTATTTTTGGATGCTAACGAAGATTTTGTGTCACAATTAATCCTGACAAATATCTGTAAAGCTAGAGATGAATTAAAAACTAGATTACAATGTTAATTGCAAAGCTTGATGAAATACAATATTCGATATGTTAGTGATTTTACACTAGAAATCATTTTAATAAATGTTAGCCCCACTTATGTTTATTATCGGAATAGTAATGCATTTTATATTTGCTAAATTTATATTTATACATTGATTGTTATGCCACTTAATAATGTTTATAATAATTATATTTATTATGCAAATTTATCAAAAAACCTTGCTTAAATAATAAGTATGAATTTTTGTCACGTAATGACGTCGTTCGCAGTTTAGATTGTAACAGGAATTTGATTTAAAGACACCTTATAAAACCTTGGTATGCGCTTGCGTTCTATTTGAACAAACTGTAATAATGTGGTTTCCTAAAGTGTGACACTTGCCAAATTGTACTTAGTATGAAAGATGGTCATGTGCAGTAAGCAACTGAGAAAGGGCGAAGATATGATTTTCCATTTTGCAACCAATTAAAATATTTGTTATTGTTTACATCTTACGTGATCAAATTGTTCCCTTCAAAAAGAATAGATGTATGTACTTCGCAATAACAATACAAGCACGGTTATGTGGTGCCGTTTACAAAGATTCCTCTGAACAAGAAGCAACATGCAAATTATATTAAATTACTTGCTAAAGCTGCAGCGCCAAGAAAAAATAAAAATTAACAACTAAAACTTTGCAGATCTCATTAACAATGTATGACAAAATAAGTAATTGCATTTAAAAAACATTTATCCGCAATTATTATGTATATATTCAATAATGTATGGTCCCACTTAGGACTCTTCTTGGTACCCATTCAAACAATAAACGGAAAGAGCAGCAATTCAACCCAATTTCCTTTGAATTTACGATATAGCTGCATCTGTTACTCAATGATATGCCACTGGAGACTTCCCATTCCGTTTTATTAAAGAACATTTAAAATTTTGTATGTCACATGAAATCGAGCGTTATCTTGTTGAAAAGTTGTTTTGGGGCATCCTTTGAAGAAAAGGAAGTACCACAGGATGTGCAGGTCTGACTGTTAATGTTGCCTTACTTTGATGAGGTTGGCATTGTACTAATGCAGTCTCCTTGCTCCATTTTCATATCCGACCATCGTTTCGGTTTCAAGAAAATCAGGATTCATCAGAAAAAGCGATTCTGTGCCACCCGTGTATTTATGGACACTTTTTCGTAGTCCATTGCAACCTTCAGTGCCGGTAGAAAAGGCGGAGGTAATCACAAGAAAAGACATCATGCTGTTAGTACCATTGCGAGGAATCAACGTCGAACAAAGCAGGTAGATGGCCTACATGTGCTAGAGCACTTGAAGTCGCGTTACGAACCGCAATTTCAAGCTGCTAAAGATGACGATCCTCCAAGTTGTTGTCCTGCGTACTGCTCTAGACTAGTCTACACTAATGAGTATCTTCTTCGATATACTGGTTCCACATTTGCGCCACAATGCTGTTATTGCGACCATTTTTATAAAAAAGCACCCTCTTCGCTTAGACCTACAATTAGCTAACTTAGTTGCACGTGCCAAATCTAAAGGATTGAAAACACTTTTATGCCTATTTTACATGTGATATTGCTACTTAACTCAGACTTTATATCCATACAACGACATAACCAAATCCCTAACAGATATATGCATATAGTTCTCATATGTTAATCGTTTTCTGAGTATAATATGCTTATTTTTTAATTTATTTAACAGAAGTGCATATTCACAATTTACTCTTATATAACATAAAGGAGTAATAAGCAAATTGTATAACATAGTTTATGACGTGAAGGAGGTCTATCTATCCATGTTGCTCCCAAATAAAAGGCTTAAGCTTGGTTGGGCCGAAATATGAAGTCATGTGGCCATTGTCGATTTAATTTTCTTGGTTCGACTGGTGCTTGGCCTAGCTGATGTATGAGATCATTTTCATGTCCCACAAGAATGTAGTGATGGACAGTTACTAATCTTCGGATTTTGCTGGATATTTTTGAAATCGCCAGATCTTCGGAGAGGGTCTAATTATTAACATACCAAGAAGCGTTGGCCGACCGCGCAAAAGATGGAGTGACAACATTACGTAGAGAAGGCATAAATAAAAAAAAACAAAACAGGCAAATTGCCTATATAGAAGGAGAATAAGCGTTTACTAACATGGGAAGCGTCTTTGACTGGAAACGCGGCAGCGTTTTAGTGTTGGACGGTTTTGTGCAACCCCACGGTTGAATGCTGAAAATTCAAATTGGCTTCAAAATGCGTTTATATAGAATACGTTCATTTTCTAGGGATAACTCTGGTCAAGGTACATTCCTAAATATTTGACTTTTAATTTCACTGGCATAACGATGTTCTTAAATGTAATTTGTAAACATACACTTCGCTTGCTAGTAAAGGGTACATTTTTCGTTATTTATAGAAATTCTCCACTTGCTGTACCAATTCTGGAGGAGGTCAAGACAAATTTGAAGATTTTACGATGCCTATAAAGATGCATTGCTAATAGATAGTACAGTTGTATCGTCAGCAAAGCTGGCAATCTCCATGTTAGCTGTAGTTGGAACGTTTGAAATAAACACTAAATATAATAGGGGATCCAGCACACTTTCTTGGGGTACTTCAGGAGAAATATGCTGATAATCTGTGACTGAGTTGTTTATTCTGGCTTGAAAGTCTCTGTCACAGTTTGGGAAAACTGACTTGACTTTGTATAGTAAACCTAAATACCATACTCTATTAAAATCTTGCTTAATATCCAGGAAGGTTGCAGTGGCAGAATGCCTTGGTTTCTAGTAAATCTATAATTTTTATAACAATTCTGTAAGTTTGCTGTACTGTCAGGTGGTTTAAAAAAACAGATTTATGTACTGGTCTGATTAGGCGTAGGCCAACAGTCGCTTATATTTTTTATTAGCAGTTTTTCGGATATTTTTGACATGAGAGAAAGAAGGCTTACAAGTGGGTAGGGCGTTGGTTCTGTTGGTGGTTTACCAGAATTATCTAGCATTATGATTACAGAATATTTTCATTAAAGGAAAAGTAACAAAGTCATAACATGCTGGTGTAGATGATAGGGCTTCCTACCATCTAATATTTTTTGGGCAGACGACGTAAAATTTGTTTTGTTGTCAGATAAATAGGAAAATTATGGACATGGTATATTTAAGTTTCTGTTGTACACGGCGGAGAAAATGGTTTGTCGGTAAGGACAGTTTACACGGTCCATATATAAAGTCTTTTATTTCTTCTTGATTATTATTTGCACCTGGATGTAATTTGTAAAGACATGTGTAAGATGCTCGACGAATATGTTTGCTTTTTCAGTGTCAGTGCTGGCCCAATATTTACCCAAAATAAAATACTCAAGACGAGTTTGACTTGCCCTTATTGTGCGGTTCCGAATTTTATGAGAAATGGCTTTGATTTTGATTTTTAAGCTCTGCTTCAATTTATTACCAGTCTTTTGTGTACTTGATTTTTAAGGGTAATAAGATGGTGTAGAAAACAAATCACAAGGATCCAGATCAAATGAATAACTTGGGCAGTCAACTCATCCAGTTTTTGCCTTTGCGTTCACTCTCCGAAGGCACTAGAAATGAGATCTTGGTTTTCTTGCGTTGGATGGAATGTCTCAATCTTCCAGCAACTAAAAGAACTTTACGCCTCCTTATATTACAATAGAAATGAATTTTGCCCAAAACTTTTTTGGGATAGACTTAACTATCCGTGGTCTTCGTCAACAATATTGGACTTATAATCCCATTATAGGAAACTGTGCACCATAAACAGTAAACAAATGAAAATTTGTATTAACCTAAATCCGAAAGTTTTGCTTATTCATGTACCATTCAGAACCAAATAGGCTTTGTCTGAAATGCTTAATATGTATATGCACATTTATAAACTTCCTTTGATTTGTAAAATCAAACCTTTAGTTGAAATTTATTTAGATCAAAAGTTATTAGAAAACAGATCCAATTTGTTGTGCACAACTTTTTTGACACTTAATACCAAAGTTGTGGGGTTCCAGTAGTGAACATCATTAGCAGCCTCAATGTTCTCTGGGGTGGTCACATTTACTAATCGACCTGCTCATGACTCTCCATTATCAAAGGCACTTCCGGTCCTTCCAAGTTTGTTTATCAATCTGCTGAAAATTAATTACAAATTAAAAGGGTGCCCAAAGATAGTCATGTGCGAATTGCTATACTTGCCTGATTTTGTTATCACACAGTCCCAAAGTCCTCCCTCTCTGATAATGAGAGAACAGTTATTTCTATATCAAAACTGGATGAATAGCAATTTAATTTTTAGTGGTGCTTGTGGTTTTACCGCTGAAATCGATGATAATTATCTCAAAAAAATTGTTAGCTTTATAATCACATTAACATATAGCAAACAAAAAAAATTTTATATACTTTTGTCCAGCTTTGTATACACTATTTGGTATACTATTTTGTATACACTATTTGGTGGTAATGTTACAAGAACAACATTTTGCTCTTTAGGGCGTTATATATATATTGGCGAGTTTTATTACGGCCGAGGCCGCGTCTCGCTTCCCAAACGCCACTTATTTCTATCTAGCCAATCTCCTTCTTCTAATCTTCGGATTCCATAGCGTCCTGTACCTCTGCTCTCCAGCTTCGGCGAGGTCTACCCCGTTTGCGACGTTCTGGTGGTACCCATTTCCAAACTTTCTTCGGCCATCTGTCGTCATCCATTCGTTCTAAGTGTCCATACCAGATAAGCCTTTTTGTTTCTATGGTATTGATTATCGTACCATCCACCTCCATTCGCTGTCTTATTTCTTTATTTCGCACGTGTTGTAGCTTAGATACACCACAGCTCCGCCTCCAATAGTCCATTTCCAGTGCCATTAGACGGTTTTTATTTCGCTGATTAATGTCCCATACCTCTGATCCATATGTGGTGATGCTTTCAATTATAGTCTTTAGGGCGTTACATTACTAAAAAGTTATGAATAGAATTTGCTATGTATAAATATAACTAAGTCACCTGCAAAATTGTATTTGATAAGTTAAAAAAAAATTACAATTAAGTCTAGTCTTCATTTTATTAAGTGGCGAAGCGAAGCGAAGTCACTTACTAGCTTCATGTCCGTCCGTCCGTCCGTCCGAGCGATAACTCGAGAACGGCTGGAAATTTCCAAATTCTATTTTCACCAATCGACAGGTGACCAAAAAGGCTTGTTTGCTAGTGATTTTGAAACTGATTGGTCAAAGGGTTCTCAAATTTGGGCGACTGCTTCATCTCTTCGCTATGCGTTGCAAGCTATGCGGGTTTATTTATATTGCCAGTCTACTTTTACATTGTACAGTCTAACTTGAACAACACACTTTAATTTTGAACTGGAACTTTATCGTTCTATAGTTCCATCCAAATCCGTGAACAGGGTGGAATTCCCCAAATTTGTATTTTTGAGGAGCTGGACATGCTACTAAGGACTGTTGTCGCAAATAATTAACTTCCCAAAAAATTACGATTATTTTATTTTGACATTACAAAACAACGCAATTGAAATCTATCAGTGGCATACAATCAAGAACGGTAGAAATTTCTAACTTTTGCTCGAACATCCGCTATAAGACTCTGTACATCATCCATTGGAGTTTTTCGACTAGCTACACCCACATTTGTTTGAATTCCTGGATTGTTTTAGCTTCTCGACCATAGGTTCTTAAGAGTTTCTTTACTATAGCTTAGTCATGTTCGATAGGACAAAGCTTAAGAAATTTTGGCGAATTATCCTCTTTTTCACAAAATAAATATTTTTAAAATCCAAAAGCTGAAGCGTCGCACCAGAGTAGTAAGCAGATGCTAAGTTAGGCTTACGATATACAAGAGAGTACCAACCGTTTTCGTTTGCCTCCAATTATACCACATGTAAAATATATGACCGGCCATACAAGAGTTTTTTACCGAATTTATCTATTTTAATTTATCTCACATTATCAGGTACACATTGCTTTGCAATAGGATTGTAAAATTAAAGTCTTGTTAACGTACTATTACCTATTTTGACGTATATATCTGGTCATGCATAAGAACACCTCGAGTTTGGTTTTGATTTAAAACGCCACACAATCTTCCACAACGTTTCTTAGGCCGAAGTCGTTGCTTTATGTTGCTCTTTGGCATTTTTTGTTTTTTGTAAGTAGAGAAGTATTAAACAACACCGTTTTGTCTATTTCAGGCATAAACATATACATTTTTGACTTTAACAACTTGTATTTACTGGACCACTTTGACGTCTCGATTTAGGAAAATCATCAAGCTTGTGATGATTTGGAAAACCGCAGGTTTTAAACACTAATTTTTACGAGTTTTTAAAAGGACCACTTTTCTCGGTACCACTTCTGCAAAGATTGGATTTTTAATCTCAATACTGATTCGCTTTACTGCTGCTTATTTGACAGTTGTTTTTAACAATAGTAACAATTACAAGCCAACACTCGGCCCGTGACATCAGTGCCTATTACTAAAAAAAATCGCTGCAAGTTCAATATAAAATTGAATGTGTTTTTTAGTGAAATAAAGAGTTCTTACATAGTGTTCTTTGTTTTGGTAATTTTTGTATTATTTTTTTTTTTAATTTTTACAATTCGATTACAAAGCTAGTTGGTATCGATATACAGTTGCACTCCTTTTCCTTACATTTACATAAAAGTCAAACCCGTCTGAGGCGACATTCAAGATGAAAAGCTGGATACGGCCCGTAGGATTTCAGATGATTTCCGGATTTTCATTGACAATGTGTAGAAATAGAAGAAGCAACTGTCAACTTAATATTTTTTAAGTATCAGCAAGAAGCAAATATGAAGGTGTTCAAAGTTTTCATGTCGTCAATATATTCTTTATGTGTTTGTCACTTGCTTAATCTTTGTTGCTTTCACTCTGTGAAAGCTTGTTGTGGAGTGGCCACGTTTTCTGATGCCGTTCAAAAGGGGTAAAATATATTTGAAGTAATAGCGACAATCAAGGGCAAAAATAAAAATTTAATAGACATAACTATAATAACTGGTAGTGAAGGAAGCAGCACGAAAAGATTAATTTTAAATTTGAAAGATTTTAGAGGAATTTAAAGTACAAACTTGTTTTTTATTTGCTAAAAAAGGTAAAATTATCAAAAGATGTGCAAATAAATATTCTGTGTTAATTATTTAGCCATTTGATTTTGATAACATAATCCAAATGTTTTCTAGTACAAAAGTTGGTAAAGTTTTATTATAAAATATGTATATACAATCTTCCTTCTGTTTAAGCATTTCAACACTGCACGTAACGCTATTAAATTTATTTTTTAGCGCTTTCTTTGAAATTACTTTAAAGTTTATTTTGTAATAATAAATGAATTACTTGTGCTGTAAATAATATTGTTCCTAGCCAAATAATAGAAAATGTTATTGTTGAGGAAAGTGATTCTTCTAAGCAGATAATTCTATTGAATTTGAAGAACTAGTGCTCGATCTTTTTGCTACATTTAATGCCTACTATAACATTTAGTGTGATGTCAGTGAACGTCAACTATAAAGAGTGATTTTCAAATGGTGATTTTGATTAAAGACCTTTTTATCTGTGGCTGTAATCTTTAACTGTAATCAATATTATATATCAAGAAATAGCAAGCAATATCAAGATTACACAAAAGCAGTTCATACATACATAGTCCAGTCGTCTTCTGTGCATAAGTATCGAGGTGAAGTTGGAAGCTATAATGACTCTTTTGTAGGAATTGATATTTTTTAACCCTTGAGTAGCCAGCCGGGCGCGCCCAGGTGCCCATCGACACATTTTGTTGAATCGTCTTTTTGCCTTAAAAAATTCGCTGGAAACCTCCCGGATCCCCGCAATTTGACCGATTTTCAATCGAAATATGCACTGAAAACATTTTTTTATTTTTCCTAACTAAAAATCTCAACATTGAAAAAAGTACACGTACAGTCTAACCGGGTACCCGGATACCCACATACAAAAATAATTGAATTCGTGTAATATATTATATAACTAAAATATTTTTATAAAAAAAAGTAAATAACTACAAATAAATAAGTTGTAATAAATAAAATTTATTTTTAATTGTTTATTTATCAAATACAATGAATATAATAATAATAACTGTAACATTATACAATTTTATCACTACAAAATATCACATTTTCTCTTTTTATACAATATTACAAAAAATTAATAAAATAAATTTATTTAATAATTACATTTAAGTGATTCAACAAACACAATTTGAATTTACTGACTGCATTCTACACATTTAGTAATTTTTGCTTATGCTCATCGCAGACGGGCTTTTCGCGTTCAACGCAACACTTTCCCGTCTTCCTTCGTTTGCGAATAGGCTGCTTGCTGCAAATGCAGCACGATCCAACGGCAACTATCCTGCTAGTGTTGTCTCGTGGTTATCAGCAGTAAAATGGAGTGCAATTGATTTATCGAAGTAGCTTTCGATCCCCAGTTTTGTTGAATGGTATCACATGATCCGCTGATTTGAAGCTCGCTCTTTAATCACGGCCAAGTTAGTTCTTCTGCGAGCTGCCGCAAGAAAAGTCTGATTTGATTGTTTTTTTTAAATCATTTTATTAGTTTCATAGTAAACAATGCAAGCAGCAAGAGAGATAATGTTCAGGATGCTGTAAAAAAGGCTAGAGGCCACTTGCACGTTCGCCGTTGCGTAGTGTATCTCGCGCACATTTGATTCATAGTATCAACGGTGGCTTTGGTTTTATTATAAAATGAAATCATGTATCGTTTTTGATCTGCTGCATCAGACGTTTTAGCATTATTGTGCATTGTACTAAGTAGACTCCCAGCTTTATTTTTCTTCGGTACATAAGAACATTTTCCTAAAAACCAAAAAGTGTCGACGGTTCTCTTGTTTTTGGTGGTTTTATTTCTTGTGGGTTGTACGGTTTGTTTTTTTTTCAAAATGACAACGAGAGTAAAGTTCCAAGGAAGAAGACTTTTAGCTAAATGTTGTAAAAAATCTATCCGTACTTATGTTTTGCCCAGATCCTTTGAAACCGACTGCAAGTTCTTTGACAACTCTTTCTCCTTGGTTAACATCAAGAGCGTTACCCATGTTGCCTGTATAAATAATCCATTTAAGCAAAAACTATTTGCTGCATCACATATCCACCATACTTTTATGCTATATGTAGCAGGCTTTGAAGGCATGTACTGAGTAAACTTCGTTCTCCTGGGAAAGGAAAGAGTTGACTATCGATTTTCTGTTGGTTTGTAGGTTGCAGGCAAGTTTTCATTCATCATGTCCCATATATCAGAAATTGGGGCAGCTTTATCATTGGCTGCTCGTTCATGATCATGCATCATCATCAAATCATATAAACCATATAAGTGATTGGTATCGTTGTCGTCCCATCGTTGCACGGTATACAGAAAACAATGCTTTTTTCCACATATCATTCGAAATTTCAAAAAAAGCATACATTCCTTGCCGCGTTACTTTTTTCCATTCACAAAATGAACAAATTTACAGTACAGCTGTCTGCGTTTTATACCAGACATACGATTATAAAGGGCGTTGTATATAATAATATTGCATTTAGCTTGAAATACCTTCGTTAACCATAAATAAATTAATATGCATCGAATACATAAAATTATTTCAAGTTACAGTAAAATTTTACCTACAAATTCGTACTGGGTACCCGAGTACCTTGGTTGGCTAATAGTGTTAATTTATTTGGTTGGTTACACAAAGGTTAAACTATTATTCTACGTGGCACATTTATAATTTTTATAATAACATTCATCCCTATTGTAATGTAACGTTCTTGTGGCATGCAATATATTCCTCGTGTGCTAGAAAGGTCTTATCTATAAAACATTAAGTGTTTTTTCCTAGAAGCAGTGCAAAAGGTTTATACTTTCTACAACTTCAGAATTTTCTTTCGTGCTGCTGAACAATCACATTTATTTTAGATTAATATTTACCTACTCTTCTGTTCAATTTAATTATCATTCTTGAATAGATCATTTTCCTGTATATCCTGTCAAGATATTTTAACTCCCTTTAGTCTGTTCTTCTCGTTTCGGGTAATAATTTGTTTGTGTAAGTTTTATACGTAGTAATAAGCAAAAATTTGTTTTTAGACCTTCACATTTACCCGCCTTAAATGCGATCATGATGTCTGATTTTAGTTGCTACGATGCAACACCCCTAATGCACCAGAAACTGTCATAGACATATTGATATAAGTAATTTTACAGCAAATGACCACTATAGGTTAAAAGCATGTTTTGCGACTGTGTTGGAATTAAGTACCTCACTAAGGTAAAATAAACAATTAAGGAGAAATTATTAAAATCACAAATGCGATATGGCGACAAAAAAATATATTTAAGATATCCTGCCATAAAACATTTTTCAAAATTTCTACATTGCCTGTTAGTAAAGCATACAGAGTTTTTAATGTAGTCGTGTGATTATACGTTGTATGCTAGTTAAGTATTTAATCACATGGGTGGATAATTAACGGGCGCTATGATAATTTATTTATTTAAGAAACCTCGCATAAGGATGTCTCTGGTGTTATTTATTTCGAAAAGCAGCAGTGTTTTTAAATACGGTAAGTTACATAATCAGGAAAAAAGACAGTTTAAAATCAGAAGATTGAGTAATATGGAAAGGAGCATAAGCTAAAACATTTTAAAAAGGAAAAAAATAGAGAAATTTAAAAAGGAGAAGTGGAAGATAGCACAAATCAGATGTTTATTGGCTTTTAAGAAAAGTATTAAAAAAGAAAAACGTATAAAAAGATACCGTAAGAAGAGAAAATGAACCGTTTATTTCATGTAGGCAAAATTTTGATATTCTAGGGCAATTATTTAAATTATGTAGGACCGACGTAATTATTGTATCAAATAAATAATATTTTAGTCTTACATCCGTAATGTAAAAAGAATAAAAAATGTGGTAAAAATAAAAAAACAATTATTAATATGGGAAATATAGGGATTTATAAACAAGTTTAGTTAACTTGCAAACAAGAGGATTACTATTATAATATTATAAGTATTTGTATGTATAATGTGTCGTTATAAGCATCGCTATAAAGAATATATTATTTTGGGGATCCTGGTAAAAATATTTTCCCCGGGCCAGACACAGACTCTCAGCGCACCTGGTTTAATCAAGAGTAAAATAGAAATATCCGATATACCACTGTCTGTCTTGACTTCTTTGTAATTAAAACGGTGTTCAAATATTTTGTAAATTAAAGCAGAATCGTAAAAATGAATGCAAA
This sequence comes from Sinelater perroti, assembly GCA_036346155.1. Taxonomy (NCBI): domain Eukaryota; kingdom Metazoa; phylum Arthropoda; class Insecta; order Coleoptera; family Elateridae; genus Sinelater; species Sinelater perroti. Next base: position 10,995,420 of record JARFIY010000024.1, read on the forward strand.
TATTTCTAAATAACTGTAAACAGGTTATTTAAAGAAAAAGGCACCATACAATTATGTAGGAATTAAAAAATGAGGATTAACACAATTAAATGAAATAAAAAATTAGGATTGAAATATTGGTTGTTCAATTAAATCTACAATGAACAAAAGCATTATTTGTAAAATAAAATAAGTAAAACTAACATTTTTGCATGTTTATAGAAAATTGCCTCTATATAAGAATGTTGCGCTTCGACGGTTCAAAGAAAAATTTTCAAAATACGTAAAGCGTAACAAACGCGCTCCGAGTTTCATTTTTAATGAAGCTCGAGCGTTTACAGTTTTAATTTATCAAAAATCACTTAGTCCTTTTGTCAGACCGTAACCGACCGTAATTACTTTTCGAGAATGCCGAACAGCAGACCCCGTCCGATATTTTTTGCCGCGACCGCCATAAATCAGCGCAAGAACCCGCTGCTCCGATCTTTTATTAATCTGCTTAATTGCCGAATCAATTTTCACAAAAGTGCAGCATTTGTGCAGCCCCGATGGCTGGCCGATCCATCACTGGAATTTATGGCGCCCCGCCGTCCATTACCGGCTGCTGCTAAAGACCTTTGACCATAATTTTTCATTAGGATAAACGATACAGATTGCCATAATGAGTGCGCTCAATTATCCGTATAAACCTGAATTTGCAGCGAGTGGGCGTACCGGCATGAAACTTAACCCCGCATCAGTAAGGCGCTGCCGCCATTTAGCGTGCGCGCAACAGACGGGCCGCGCTCTGCCGCGAATTATCCTGGCAAGTAATGGGAAAGGAAGGATTAGCGAATTGTTGATCCGGAAGCTGAATGAGGTATTCATGAGGATGGGATTTCTGGAGGAGTCGGCCCAAGGAGCTGCTGCGAGCGTTTCGCAACGCCGCCGAGCCATATCGCTTCGAGTCGACATATATTCTAATAAGGATATTCTAATCCTCTTATGTTCATCGCCTTATGTAGAGGCGAGCTTAGAGCTGCTCGTTACAACTTTGAGCATGTGCGCATTAATATCCTTAGCACTCGCAGCGGCGTTATGTGAACGTCTTCTGAGAGAGGATCAGCTCCGATTCAATTTCAGACAAGGCTGTCGCAATGAAGTCAATTAACTTAACGCCTCGCAATGATCTGCCCGTTACGCGTTCAGAAACCGTGGCTGAATGGGGATCCGGCGGGGCTTGTTGGCGTTTCCTCAAATTGGAAACTTTGCGGCTGGAGCAAGTTGTGGCCCATTACCAGATGTTTTGCGCCCGTAATGAAGTAATAACAGAGTTTCGCTTTGTTGAGGAAACCTCTCAGAGTTAAATCTCGCGTGAAACAGTCGTTCGTCAGGGAATTCGCTCAAAAGTGTGCAGCCGCTAAATTGGTAATTAGCCGCTCCTGGGCAGCTTTAAGTTGTTTTTAAGTGGTTAGCTGGAACGTCGTCCTCACTTATAAACCGGGAGCGACGGCACAGGCATCAAAGCAGCAGAGACCTCGAAGAACGCATTGCTGGATCCGAGTTTTGTGTGCTTGGCGTAATTGCGTGCAGTACCGCGCTCGGGCAGCTGACATGAACTTGTTAAATTATTGCTTTCGGCATTACGGAGAAACATGTCTGGAACAATAAGAGAATGCAGCTATTTGTGCGACAATTAGACGCCCAGGCTTGTTTGAGCCGTAACTTATGGGGAGAAACCGGTGCATAAAAACTAGTTTGCTTTCATGTAATAACATAAATTGTTTCAATGAAGTCAGCCTTGAGTTGCCCTCTGCAAGTTCAGCGCGACACTTTGTCCGGCGAGAAAAATCCGAATTTAATACGCTGCTGCGCCGTGCTCGCTCCAGGTGTTGCCGGCCGCTTTTTAGCAGCTTGCTACTTGTGTACTTCAGTCCTCACTCCGTTGCGGTACTGTTGTGAAAATAATGTTTTGCAATTACCAGCTGCCGACAGAACACATCCACGTTGCAGTACAAAATGTTTGGTTTCGCCAGCTACTCCACTCGGTCATGTCAGGAATGTTGGCCGCTGTAAATGTGTGAAAGCTGAAGTCTAAAGGGTGGCCCAAATTAAATGCAGGATTTATCTTTAAGTTGCTTGTATGATTGGATTTTATTGAACATTAAAGTGCACAATCTTCCATTAAATATAGAAAATTGTGCCAGACAAATGGCCACCTTAATTTCGATTGCAAATTTTCCTTCTTTCCACCAAATTTTTTATTACAATTTCACACACGTTCTAATAAATTTCTTTGATAATACGTTAACTTCGTTCTTGAGATCAACTGTTTATTAATTGTTGAACTAGACCTTGGATTTCATGTAACTTAACAGAAAGAATCACAAAATGTTGCTGATCAGTTGATGTCATCATTTCGTGAAATTGATGCAGTAAATGGGCTATTTAGCTCATAGCACCGTCTTGCTGGAACGACATTTGTTCCAAATCCATGTTGCCCAATTGCTGCCAAAAAGACTAGGCTATTATGTAACCATCGCCATTTACAGTTACAGTATTTCCAAAAATTCAAATTCAAAATGCGATAATTTTGTTTGCTTAAGAAACTGCAGATTTGAAATTGCAACTCATCTCCAAAAATAATTTTTTGACTTAAGTGGAAATTCGCTTCATAACGCTGTAAATTTTCGACAGAAAGAATGATCGGTAAGCTTATTCTCTTGTGTCAGTTAAATTTGTATTCATAAAGGTGCAGATCTTTAGTGAGTTTTCGCTGAAGGAGCTTTTAAAATATCCATCTGTTGTGCAAGATACGTAGTCGATGTTTTCGGCTTTGCAGCTGATATTTAAGAGGTCTTCCATCCACTACCGATCCAGTTTTATAAAATTCTGTAATCAAGCTTCATTTAGTTGATTAATTTGCTGCACTATTTCGAGCAAAAATTTCATGGAGTTCTCGTACCGTTTCATCAAATTTGCAATAATAACCCACTATTGTTCCGTATAACCTTCTATACTTATTAATCGGGATAATCGTAGATAACATTTATCAAAGTATCTGCAGACCACAGAACAAAAAAGGCGTTCAATTGGACCAACCTTTACAACAAAGAGACGGATGTAAAATCCGGAAAAGCAACTTTCAAAAGCAAATCAACTTACGCATGTGACCTTGCGACCCCCGCATCTCGGGTCAAATGAAAGCTACAGGTTTAAAATTTAATATCAAAAGGAAGAATACCAACCTTAGGTATCTACTGACCAAATATGAAGTGAATGGCTCAAGTAGTTCCGGAGATGCCGACCAAGACACATACAAAGCCAGACAGACAGGATCGTGATCGCGTTAACTTTTACCTACGTCTTACAGGCTCAATGTTCATATTGTACTTATGCACATCTATGATTATAGAAAACTTTTACAAGATAAAAAAAAACAGGAATGAAACATTTAAAAGTTTTTATGTTCATAATATAAGTATATATTCCTTTTATAGAAAAAAATAGAAAACACAAAACCAATACATTACTTGTTAAGATTATTACTTTACGAGTGAATTTCCATATTTATTATGTGAAGTAACATATTTCAAGTATTAAAAACATTTCTACTTTGCGGAATTTAGAATTTAAAGAAGAATCAAAGAAAGTATAAGCAAAATAACGTCACTGAAACTGTTATTTTTTAGTCTCTGTGGCATATTTCTGATAGACTCAAAAATGTTATTAAACTTATTTCCAATGTCAGACAACTGCAATAACACAATAATAAATATATTATAACAATATATGCAATAATAATGGTCAACTTTAAAGAAGAAGTACAAAAAGCTAATAGGGTGTCTGGATGTTTGAACACGATTTGGAGAAACAAACACATCAGAACAGAGACAAATTTAAGAATATATGAAGCCACCATAAGACAATAACAGTGATGAAGTTAGAAGAAAATGCAACATCGAGAGTATAAACAAATAGACGCAAAAAAATAGGACAACCACATACGTATTATAGTATGGTAGAGAATAGGTTAGTCAAGACAGACAAAGATAAATCACCATCGGGTCGAAGAAGTACGGGCCGTCCACGCAAAAGATGGAGTGATAACATAACGTAAAGACATAAACCTATCAATTAAATAGACAGAATTACATACTAACAAGAAGAAGAAGAGGTAGAAAAAAACTTCAACGTTAAAATAAGCAAACAAATAACTTTTTATAAACGTGGAATAGGACTACATGGACTAGGAAGGAGAAAGGCTAGAGGTGACGTACCAGTAAACTGTACCAAGGGGAACAACTTATATTTAAGGCTGTTTAAAAATCAAAATATAGAAGATGAACATAGAAAACCCCAAATGGAGCAACGAAAAATGGAATCGATTATATTTTGTTTAATAATAAAAATATAATTAGGCACAATTGTATTAAAAGTAACAAATATAGACAATCACAAAATGGAAAGAGCTAGAGCTCAAATTAACATACGAGAAGAAAGAAAAAAACTTGTGTAGTTTAAAGAAACAATAAAAAACCGAACAAATAAAACAGAGAAAGGTAGAGTATAAACCAAAACTAACATTACATATGTATATTCACGTAGAAAAATAATCAGGCCTAGAGAGTTTAAACGACAAACCCTCTCGGTGCTAAGAGTACCAAAACAATTGAATATAAATAAAAAGAAGAAAAATTAAGTAAAAATTATAAGAACCTAATCAAAACAGCAAAGATCAAGATCTAAACATAATAAAATTGACAAAAAAAAACAATTAAGAAAAAGATTACAGAAAATATAAAAATTTAAGAAAAGCTGAATGAAAAAAAAGCTTAAAGGATATGAAGAAGAAAATGTGCGAAGGAAGACACCGGATGACAAAATTATTAAATGAGGATAATAAAAAAACCACACATAAACAAAAAATAACCAAAGTAATAAAAGAAAAAAACGACGAATATTAGTAAAAAAAAGTACAGAAGACATTCCTACAATAAATAAGGAGAAATAATGCACTATATGCAACACATGCTAAACAAAAAAAATCTCCAGGTGAAGATGAGACAGTAATTGAAACGGTACAGAGGTATGATTACAAGTGATTTATGCTTAGATGAAGTAAGATGGCAACATTACAGTTAATTGCTACAATAGTTCAAGTATTAAGTCAGAGAACTAGAGCCCATTATTTTGCTATCAGCCCTCCACAAAGCAGACAAAATAAAACTAAACCGTGGACTAAGTCAAGGAGATTCCTACTTTCCAAAGCTTCTTACCTTGATTTTGGAAAACTAGCTTAGATGGAGTGGCAATAGATGTAGAACAACTAAGCCAATTTAAATTTGCAGATTATGTCACCCTAATTGCAAACAATAAGACAATACCACAGGAAATGTCTAAGCTAAACACAAAATTTAAAAAATAGGTCCAAATATAAATTTAAAAACACAAATATGTGACAAATGACCACGTGACCATTTAAAAGCAGATTTGGTTAGAAAAGTGTCCGTCATGATTCGGGTGATTACATTCCATATTCAAATCTAACATGCTGAACACCTAAAAGCAAGAAATTACGATCACTACATGTTACCTGTCTTAACATATGGGCCAAAGATATGAGCACTCAACAAGCACGTAATACATAAACCCCAAATAAGGCAACGAGCGATGTAGAGGATAATGTTGCAAGATCTTATATCGAATACTAACATTAGACGAAGATCGAAAATTACAAATGTGATACAACGTAAATGTATATTGAAATGGAATTGGGCGAGGCATACAGCGAGAATGACAGAATAACAGGTGAGAAAGAAACCTGGAGAAAGACCACAAACCAGATGAATGAATGGTTAAATTAGGGGATACGACTGGACGCAGAAAGCAAATATAAGTTTTTCTCTTTGTCGTCAGTTTTTTGACTAATTTAATGAATGTTTCCAGTTTTGTCTTCTATTCGTTTTTCGTTTATTTTTTCATAATTTTCTTTCTATTTTTTCTTCGATATTTGTTTTTATAATTTTTTTCCGCTGAGAATGGGCCCGGCTAACTGGTCTCATATATTCTGTATCTGTTTCCACGTCCTTTTCTTTTCTTCAGCTCTTTCTATAACACCATTGTTTAATCTTCGTTTTTCCTTGTAGACCAACGATTTACGAAAACAGAATATAACTTAAAGTTTAATAGAAAAAAGAACTAAAGTAGTTTTATGTAAAAGATCAACACACAAAACCAAGACTAAAGTAAGAATTAATGAGGAGAAATTAGGTGAAGTAAATAAATATGTATATCTAGGCAAAAGAGTTTTTCTAAGTAAAAGAAATTTTCTAACCTGCACTAATATCTCGATAACGTAAAGGATTTTATACCCACTTTTGTGTGGAGTGTCACTTTGTATGGGTGTTAACTTTTCCATGATATTGAGTGTTTGTTCTATTTTTCTTTATTGCTGGAAAGTGTGACTATATCGTCAGCGAAACATAATATTTCAATTTTTCTTTGTGTATGTTGAATCCCGCACATTTTATAAATCGTTAACATCATGAATTGCCTACTGAGTGTACAAATTGAAAAGGAGAGAGAATAAATCACATCCCACTTTATTTCCTTTTGAGTTGTATAGGGATTGTAAATAAAACACATCCTTATAGTTGATATCGGACTCTTACAAAAATTTAAAAAATGTGTTCCATTTCACGTTATCAAATGACTTTTCTGGATTAATGAAGACGATATAAATTTCTTGTTCTTTTTGATGCATTTTTCAATAATTAGTATTAACGTTAGGATCACATCCCTTGTTCCTGCGTTTTTACGAAAATCAAACTGATCTTCTGTTAGCATAATGTCTATTTTTGCCTCGATTCTTCGATATATTATCTTGGTCAGTATTTTTATAAGGCTTATTTCTTGATGCTCTTTGCATTTATGACTTCTAGATTTTTATGGTATAGTAACTCTTGGTGAAATCTTCAATCATTTTAATGAAGTCAAATATCAAGAGTAAAGTTATTTAATTTAGACATTTGATGACTTGCCCAGGTATTTTACCAACGCCAAAAGCTTTAATAATAGCTAATTTCTTTACGCCTTGTCAATTTCTGCTGTTTCATAATTTATGAATGCTTCGTTCATTATTAGCTTTTCGAGCAATTTATCTCCTATATAAATTCTCTATATATTCTTTCTATCTATCAGCAATGTCTGTATTTTCTGTTAGAATTACTCCATTTTGTTTTGAATTTCAAGTTCTTCATATTTCAAACTATTCTTTAATTGTCCGGTATGCTTTATAACTATTTCCTACATTTAAATCTTCTTGTGCTTCTTTACAGACATTTATTATGTGATCATCTTTAACTTCCCTACTTTCCTTGTTTACTTTAATTCGTAATCTTGTTCTCTTTTTTCTGTATTATTGTTTTTGTATTTTTTTTTGCTTATTCAGGGTTTTTTGTTTTGATGGGTATCTTCTTCCAGTACTTTATTTAATCCTGATGTAATACCTTGTTTTATCTTCATCCACATGCCATTACGACTTTTTGATGTTTTTTTTTAATCTCATTTACTACTTTTTCCTTAAATTTTTGTAGTATTTCTTCGTCTACTTTCAGAATTTTTATGTTCATTTAGTTTCTTGTTCTTTATATTTTTTAACTTAATTTTATAATAATTATATTGTGGTCGCTGTCTATGCCCGGTCCTAGGTAGCTTCTACTGTCTTTAACTTGATTTCTAAACCTTTGCTTGCTATGTAGTTTATTTAATATCTTGCTATGTCTTCCGGCATTTTCCAAGTGTATCGCCTTTGATCATGGTGCTTAGAAATTTAATTAGTTGCGATTAATTTACGTTGTAGACAGATTTTAATTAGTCTTTTCCCTCCATCATTCTCTTTCCTAGACCGTACATTCCTACCACATTTTCTTTGTTTCCATCTCCAGATACAGCATTTCAGTCCCCAGTTATTGTTAAGTTTTCATCGCCTGGTATTTTCTTTACTTTCTTTAGGGTATCATAAATTTTTTTGCGGTTTTTTTGTTTTTATTGTAAAATAGGTTGTAATTTTATAGAAACTTAATTTTAGTTAAAAGTGATGGTATATTTTATAAAAACGGTATTTTATCTTTGTGTTAATCGACATTTTTAGTTTGTTTTTATTGGACCCTTAACTCAATTAGTGAGTCTAGTTTTGGAGTACGTTTTTCATGTTTTTAAGTTGCATTTAGAATAGACAAATCACTGTATAAATCCTAAATCTGATATGAATATATAGATTAATCCGTAAACGCCGTACGTATATCCTAAGATACATAAGATATAAAGATATTCCTATGATAAACGGGTATAGTTGTACTGAAACCGAGAGTTGTAAGATGTAAGAACTAAAAATTTCCGACTGGATATTCTAACGGTGGTGGTTATTTTTCAATGCAGTTGCCATGTATCTTAACACCTTCATTACTGCTCAAAATTAGCATTTTAATACTCCAAAGTTTTACCTGTCAACTTTCCCCAAAACAGCTTCCTGTAATTCTTCATCGTTGCTAAATTGCGGATCTCGAAGGACTTTCTTTAGTTTAAAAATAGACAGTAATCGCCAGAGGTTAGGTTTGGGCTGTAGAATGGTTGAGAAAGCTATTCAAAGTCACAGTCCTTAGCAGCAATCTAGGCAATTGTAGTCTTATGGTTAGCGATGCTATCGTATAAAAGGTAGACAGTTTGACATAGCACATCACTACTCTTTTCGCGATAACGTCGCGCAATTTGTGTAGTAAGCTGGCATAATACTCTTTGTTTACCACCGAGTTCAATTAACAAAATTTCTTTGAATCCTAAAAATCGCAGTACAGGATCATGGTTTTATTTTTCGTAACAACCAATTGAAGAACTTCTTTGTTGTTACGCCAAGGTTCAGAAACTGTTTACAAAAGGTCACATAGAAATGCTTTCCATAACTGTATCGGAAAGCCTTAACCTTGCTGATATTTCTTTTACTTTTAAACACCTATTTTACGCTTCACGGTGCAACTTCAAATGTCTGACCTACACCTAGTTCGTTTTGATAATTTCTCACTCCAAACGGAATTGTTTTGCCCATTCCTTTATAAACAAATATAAAGGCAAAGTTTTACCGTAGACACCATCCAAACGTTTGATTTCACTGGAGAGAATCACGGCTCGCTACTTTTCAATCATTTCAATTTTCAACATTGTGCAAAATGACGTGGCGCTACCAACTCAAACGATTGAAACGAATCGGCTACTGAAATCTTTACGATCGTTCAATCAAAGTTGATACTACTGCTATTTGGTTCCTATTATTACTGGAACATAATCAAGTCGAAAACTTTTTACATTTACTTCGTATATTGAAGAATATTTATCACCATATTATATATAGCAGAGCTATTCACTTTATTGTGTTTGCAATGTTAATTACAAATAAATAGCACGGTAGAAACAAATACTTTCGAAGATGCAAATTAAAAATTTTTATATTATTATTTAGTCATTCTTAAATGTTATATGTTTGTAGACCATTTATCGCTGTGATAATGTAATAAATAGATTTTTTTGTAATACATATCAACAAATTTTAATCCAAATTATTATGTATTCTGTGTATTACCAAAGATTAATGCTGAATATAACTTAGTTTATTTTATGAAGTGGTTGGTTTGTTATAGTATTTTATGTATTATCTATTTTCTTACAAATGCAATCGGTAAAAACTAGCTTAAAATTATTAGGAAGATCACATGTATTGTGATATTATGATACTACCAAATTTTTTTTTTTATAATTCATTTGCTATTTTCAGTCTGTTAATAATTATAATAAACAAATATGATGTGTAGATGATAACGGTATGAATTTACATGAGAGTTAAAGCTAGTGACCTTAACTCAAAATTTAATGCACATTAGCTACTTTAAAATCTATGAAGCAAATCCAGGTGCTTACATCTAATAAGTCGTTGAATGTATGTAATATTGTCCAGGAGGTTTATTGCTAAAGGATTATTATGATATTCCATTTTGTGTAAATATTCTTTAGTACACTTTCTTATTATTTATTTCACTGTGTCAGCTTTCAGGTCACTCAAAATATCAACATTTTATGCCACTTAGCTTGGAATGTTTCTAGGATTTCAATGTTTATCTTTGCTGCCCTGCCCTGTTAAATACCATAGGGTCAGATTAGCTTAAGTGCAACGTTATAAACTACCAATTTATTGCGTAGGAATAATTTGAATTTTCTTCTAAGCAGCCAGTAACGTTTGTCGACTTTTAAACCAAGCTCTTTCCCCAATATGTACTTTCTTTATGTTAGCTGCATACCTAGCTATTGGACTTCTGTAACCTGTAGTAGTCGTATATTATTCGTGTGATGTTACTCTGTATTTTGTAAAAGAGATGCGGAGAGATTTTGTTTTATTTACTTTTATTCTTTACTTTTCACTCTACTTTTCAATATTATTTATGTGTGTCTGTAGCATACTAGCATTTATTACTGGGGCTTTTTGTGTCCGAACATAATTGTTTTGTTGTCAGAAAAGGTGGCTGTAACTAATTACTCGTTGATAAGAGTATATCAGCTATATAAAAACTATTTAAAAGAGGTCCCAGTATCTTACCCTGCTATACTCCAGATGTAATAGAATGAAATTCCGTGAAATATTAATCATACTTTACTTAGAAAACTCGTATTTCTAAATGTAATTTTAGTACAACAGTGTAGGAGTATATTTTTTAATTTAAACAGTAGTATATCATGCCATTCCCCGCCGAGGAGACACCCGTGTGGGGTTGTTAGTCCCCCATCGGGCGCCTCCCCAGGTGACGGATAGGGGAATGCCTCCCAGATATGGGTGGTACCTGGGAAATGAAATACCAGGGGCGGACCAAAACTAGCATGGCATAGGAAGCAGCTGTGTCATTAATGAGTCAAGGCTGCAGAAGAATGACTTCGGTAACAGGCTTGTCATCATATACTTACAGGTGGCTATCAAATTATGATACACCCGGCTGTAACACTGCGATGAGGAAAGCAACGGGAAACTACCTCATTATATTCCCAAGAAAAATCAGGATGGCAGAGAAATATAATGTTAAAGAATGTACTGATCATGGGCTCGGAAACCAAGATCCGGCAAGGAAGATCACAGGGCTTCCCAGGTCGTCAGCCAGCGAAATCCCTGTACAATAAGAGACAATATTGCCCCAAAATTAAAACTGAAACAAAACTGAACATAGGCACGTGGAATATACGAAGCATGTTCCAAGCAGGAAAGCAGCCAACGTGGTTAAAGAAATGCGACGGCTACATATTGACATATTGGGATGCAGCGAAATGAGATGGCCAGGCGAAGGAACGTGTGTGGTAGATGAACATCAAATATACTATATTGGTGATGATAGTCCGCAACATCGCAATGGAGTTGGTTTTATAATAACAAGGGACGTTCAAAAAGCAGTAAGCGGATTACTACCAATATCGGATAGAGTTGCTATGTTAAAAATAAATGCACAACCTTGTAGTTTGAACATAATACAAACTTATGCGCCAACAACAGACAGCAATGATGAAGTCATTGAACAATTTTATGACGACGTAAGGAAAGCAATAAAATATACAAAGAAAGAAGACATATCCTTAATTATGGGAGATTTAAACGTTAAAGTTGGCAACGAAGCAACCGAAGGAATAGTAGGAACATATGGTCTTGGAATACGTAATGAGCGTGGAGAAATGCTGGTACAGTTTTGTAAAGAAATACAATTTTCTATTATGAATACTTATTTTGAATTACCAAGCAGAAGATTATATACATGGAAATTCCCCGCTGATAGAAACGGCAACATTGTAAGAAATCAGATTGATTACGTAATGATAAACAAACGATTCCGCAATTCGATTACATCGGTTAAAACATATCCTGGTGCAGATGTTCCATCTGACCACAATCTCTTGCTAACTGTATTCAGGTTACGATTAAAGAAAGCAACGGCAAGTGGTACGAGACAAACAAGAATAGATGTACAGAAACTGAAAACAGAGAATGTACGGCAGGAAGTAAAACAACAGCTAAATCAAAAATTCTCTGAAATCAATATAAGTACGGGCAACGATATAGAACAAAAATGGGAAACAATTAAAGAAACGCTGAACGTCATTGCAAAGAATAAGCTAGCAAAGAACCCAAGAAAGAAAAACAATGATTGGATGACGGACGAAATACTAGATCTTATGGAATAAAGGCGCAGATATAGAAATAAAAGTGAACTAAATTATAAGCGAATACATAATATTATTAGACAAAAAATCAAGGAAGCGAAGGAAGCCTGGTTAGGAAGCAAATGTGCAGAAATTGAAACCTTAGAGGGAAAACATGATACACTAAACCTACATAAAAAGATCAAGGAAACTACAGGAATAGTAAGAACAAAATCCAATGGAATAGTCACAGACAAAGATAATAAAGCAATATTCGACAAAGAGAAAATACTAGAAAGATGGAAAGAGTACATGGAGGAATCATTTTCGGATGAACATAGAGATGACGCTGATGTAATAGTTTGCACATTAGGACCAACTATAACTAGACAAGAGTTGTTGAAAGCCATCAAGAGAATAAAAAACAACAAGTCAGCAGGACCAGATGAAACCCATGGAGAACTTCTAAAGTTATTGGAAGAAGAACACACGCAGGCCGTATTAGATTTGTTCAATAGAATATACGAAACAGGAAACATGCCCAATGACTGGTTACTCTCTACGTTCATCCCATTACCAAAAAAGCCAGGGGCCAAGAAATGTGAAGATCATCGCACAATTAGTCTAATGAGCCATATACTAAAGGTTTTTCTACACATCATCCACCAACGTGTATACACTAAGTTAGAACAAAATATCGGCGAATCGCAATTTGGTCTCAGAGATGGTCTTGGAACAAGGGAAGCCTTATTCTCGATACAAGTGCTAATACAAAGAGCGCGTGATGTCAACTACGATATATTTGCATGTTTTATTGATTTTGAAAGAGCGTTTGACCGCGTAAAACACGAGCAATTAATACAAACATTAAAATCAGCAGGAATAGATAACAGTGATACCAGAATCATTGCCAACTTGTACTGGCAACGAAGAGCCACAATCCGTAGAGGGGACAGAACATCAGAAGAATTTCACATCCGCAAAGGTGTTCGACAAAGATGCGTATTGTCCCCGATGTTATTTAACGTCTACACTGAAAACCTCTTCAAAGAAGCCCTAGAGGGTGCAGAAGATGGAATCAAAATAAACGGAGAGATAGTCAACAACATTAGATATGCGGACGACACGGTTCTGATGGACAACACTTCAGAAGGATTGCAAAGATTAATAGACCGCGTAACAGAAACTAGTAAAAATTACGGTATGCGGCTTAACATAAGTAAAACAAAAGTGATCATCATGAGTAAAAATGCCAACATAAACGTGAATTTCCACATAAATCAATCCCCTTTACAAAGAGTACAGGCGTTTAATTACTTGGGATGTACGTTAAACGAGAGATGGGACCACACTCAGGAAATAAAAGTTCGAATCGAAAAGGCGCGGAGTGCATTTAACCGCCTAAAGAAAGTGCTTTGTAATTTGAGTTTAAATTTGCAACTTCGCACTCGAATACTTAGATGTTATGTTTTCTCAATTATTTTATATGGGACAGAAGCATGGACTCTCACAGAAGCTGCAAACAAACGATTGGGAGCTTTTGAGCTATGGTGCTATCGCCGTATGCTCAGAATTTCATGGGTACACCATGTAACAAATGAGACAGTCCTTCAGCGCATGAACAAGGACAGAGAGATCCTTAATGCTGTTAAGAAAAGGAAACTAGCATACTTTTGTCACGTCATGCGAAATAATAAATATCGTCTTTTGCAGTTGATTATGCAATGAAAAATCGAATGCAATCGAGGTCCTGGTAGAGGAAGAATCTCATGGCTTCGCAACCTTAGGCAGTGGACAGGAATGACATCGGTCGCCCTGTTCTGAACAGCGATAAACAAGATTAGATGGGCCGGACTGATCGCCAACGTCCAATGAGGATACGGCACAAGCAGAAGAAGAATATCATGCCATATCTTATCAAATGCCTGAATATCGATCAAGAAAGCCACCGTCCAGTAAAGTTTCTCTTCGAAAGATTGATTGGTGTAACCAACTACTCTATGAATTATATATGTATTCTGTTGATGGATGTTTTTTTCTAAAACCAAACTGATTCTCTGGTGCCACCAAAAATCCAAATATTTCAAATGTTAGTTTGTCTCCGAGCACTAAAAAATATAATTACACTATGATGGATGCAATTTATGCATCTGATTTAGACTTTCATTGGTATCTATCTAAACCACCCGTGACAAAATCTTCACCAAAAAAAATATTGGCTGGAATACTTGGTAATAATTTGCTATTGTCTAAAATTGCCATAACATTAAGAAAAATTAAAACTAAAAACTGTCAGCATATTGCAAATAAATTAGAACTTAATCCACAAACTGGTATTTTTACATCTTTTTTAAAGTGTAGTAAAGTCTCGTTAATTTAAACTCAAAGAGAATTGAATTGATAAACATACCAATTAACGAATTTTGTAAAAATGAATAAGGACTACTACAATGTACAATGTGCAATTTTGTCTGTCAACTCGAGGCAGGTATGCGAATTGGCTTCAATACGCAAGTACAAAATGACGGAAAAGCATTTATATAAAATACTGCGTAAATTGATAATAAATCAACAAGAACAATTTCAATAAAAACTCTTCCAATTTTTGTATTACTCTTCACTTCTTTAGAATTTTATTCATTTTACATTTATAGGTTCTTGAATGTTTTTAATGACAAAACATGCAACGTTAAGGCATAGCCTACTAAAATTGGCCATTTAGTGATGTCGGTGAAGTTTTATGAGTTAATATTCCACTAAATTACTTCTTTATGGCAATATCGAAGCAAACAATAAAAATTATTACATTTGCATGGAAATATTAGCGAAACATGCGAAAACAAAGTCGCTAAATAAGATTTTACATTTACGTCTTTATTTACATTTTTAACTTTTTTTAACACTTGTTTATGTTTGCAATCACAACTCTTTAATAATAAAGCTAAACACATTTACTGCCTGCAGACATCAGAGTATTTGATATTTTTTGAAACTCCTTATTTATAACTACACATCAGTTTTCGGCCATAAAAATGTTAATAACGCAAACACATAGCGTAGGCACAATACTAACATTACTAATAATTATAGTACTATATGATGTAGCGTAGGTGATCAAGATTTACATTGATTTATAAGCCAATTTTTACAACATTTACTAATACTAAAAAGTAGTAATGCCATAAGTAATTGCGGTCAGCTTATTATTCATAATTATAGTAAATAAATTTTAAAGTATTAGCTTTTACTTGTTTATTAAAATTTAGTCTTCAATACACATAGAAAATCCAACATTGCGATAATCGAGAGATTTCAGTCAAAAGCATTCCGAACCATCACCAATGCACCACCGTACATAAATAACGCACATATTTACAATGATCTTAAAATAAGAGATGTAAGAAGTGAGATCGCAAAAACCAGTGAAAGCTACATCAACAAACTGGAATTATACCCCAACAGTTCAGCATTAACGTTACTAAACAACAATAAACAATACACCCTTGATTTACCCTTTAATTTTAGTATAGTTATTTAAGTTCCATCATTACTACCTGTATATGTCACAGCAGAAGTGACGTTAATGTACGTTTACTTCCGTCCCTACCATTACTACAAAAAATACTTTTAAAACAGTATTTGCAAGTTTTTATTTTAAAGATCAGGTTTATTTTCTATTTTTTGAATATGCTCTTGTATGAATGCTATGTAGTTTAAAAATTATCGTTTTACCTTGTCATTATTATTTATGTGATTGTTTGTTAATGTCTGTATAAGTTTACAGTGCTGTTTATTTTTTCTCTCATTTTAGTTACATATTGAGCCAATCTTTTTGTACTTTGCACTCAATATAATGCTGCGGCAATAAACTTTAAATTTTATACTATGAATTGTGAGGGCTATTTCTTTGAAAATCTTTACTTTAAATTTGCTTACAAAAAACAGTGTTAATTCGTAAATACGATGCATTCCTTGCTTGTTTTTTATATCTAAATAAAGACAGTGAATATAAAAAATAATAAACAACTGGACTTCAGTTCTCTTTTGTAGATCTGGAAACTGTTGCTAACAATAAAAATATGTACAATTAGAAATACCTAGATATTAGGTATTGTAGTAGAACATCCACAAAAAGTACCAACTTAGTGCAGTGTACAAAATGCCAGTAATATAACTAGAATTCGCGATAAGCATGTGCTATAACCCAGTATAGTCTCGTGGTTGAGAAGCGGGTTGCTCTACGGACAGGCCCGGGTTCATACCTACGTTAACTTCGAACAAGGGGTAATAATGACGGTCGTCCAAGGTGCGGTGCTTGCCACATCGTCCTGCATCAGATATGATGCGCGACAACCGACCACAATGGCGGACATATGAGAACCTCAATCTCTCAGTTCGTAAGCCCTGCTCCCACGTAGGGCGCTATCTGTTAGATGCAAGAAACCACACGATACCAAAACCTGCAAAAACCAAAAATACCACCGCTATGCGACGGTGCACATCCGGTAAACTACAAAGGTTTCAGGAATTATAGGATAAGTATTACACATGCAATAATGATCAAACTACTTATGCGCAGATGACTAAGCGTGATGTAGAATAAACAATGAGTAACTCAAATATAACTCTTAATCAATTCCTCAGTGAATCTAGGGGCATGTTTAAGCAATAAATTCAATAAAACGGCTACTTTTATAATCAAATTAGTTCACAATGGCTAAATTCTACATGGAACACAAACGGCCTTCAGTCACAAAACTGGTAACCGTAAATCTTTTTAAAAATATACAATATAAATATGCTATATAAAACACATTTTACTAACAAATTATTTATAAGAACCTTCAATTATGTAACATACCATACGAAACACCCTGATGTTAATGCGCATGGTAAACAGTCATTGTTCGAAAAATGATTATATCACAAATTTCCAAAAACTTCCTTCAGTAAACAATAATTCAAGTCAACAACAAACTGGATTATTTATTTACAATATTCACTGTATATGGCCCACCAAAACTGCCAAAAGAATAAGAGAAAACAATTGAATGGGAGAATGTCTGCAAAATTACCAGTTTGGTTTTAGATATAGCTATTCAACCATGTAACAATGCCACCAAATTGTCAATGTAACATACAAAGCTTTCGAAGAAGAATGGTTTTGCTCGGCAACCTTTTTGGACATCAAACAAAGATTTTCTGTTTAAGAAAAAACTATCACATCAATAGCGCTATTGCTCAGATTCTTCAATTTTTTTCGATTATACAAAATCAAATAAGGTGAAGAACTATCAGGCAAGGTAGTGGTTAGGCCCGGTTCAATCTACACAACCGACCTACCCGTAGCCCCAAATACTGCAATTTCAATATTCGCAAACGACACAGAAATTTAAACACCCAATAACTGTTTTACAACTACAAAACACATACACCTACTTCAAAAATGGTTAATTAAAGCGAATGAGGGCAAGTCTTCGCGTGTTCCTCACACTCAGAAAATAAAAGCTACAAAAGTTTGTTATCTGGGATTACATCTAACTTGGAAGTTGATATAAGTTGCATGCAACAAGAAAAAGAAAAGAAATAGAATTTACACTAAAGATCATAAGTCGGTTAGTTAAAAAAAGTTTTTATTTCTTTGAAAAAAGAGGTTCTCTTTTATAAAACTATAATCTAACTAATATGCACATAGGGCTTGGAACTGTGAGCCTGTTCTAGTATGTTCAATTTAAAAATTATTGAAACACTTCTGTCCAAAGTGCTAAGCTAAATAGCAAATGCTTCGTGGTATATGACTATTCAAACACTTGACAGCGGCCTCGAAAGCTTGTTTTCAATAGAGATGATTTATCAACGCCCAATAAAAGATTGTGATTTCTTGGAAGCATATCCTAATCCAACTATAGAAGCCTTAGTAGAAGTACCAACTTTCAAACAACTCAAAAAGAATTAAAGTTTTAGACTAAGCCCTTCACCATCAAAGCAACTCAAAGAATACATTAAGTTATATTGTACATTGTTTTGATCGTTGATGTACACTATCAATAAAAAATATTTTACATTGTACTGTACTTTTTTCGTTTTATTGATCTAGTTGTATTAACATAAATATAAAATTAAATAATTTACCTTATGTATTTTAAAAAATAACTTATTAATGATTGGATTAAAGATCAGTATTAAGATATGCCAGCAAAAATCAAACGAAAAAGATAATGAAATAACAAAAAGCATAGTAGCAAACAAAAATATCAACAAATTAGGGACAGCCAGAGCAGGAGAAGAATAGCGAAAATAAAAATGGAAAACTACTATGAGAAAAGTTTAAGTAAGTATTGATATCAGTAGCAGAAAAAGATACATAAAACTAAAAAAACATAAGTTACACAGTTTTGTGGATGTAAGGAGTTAAAACTATGGAAGAAATAGTTGTGCATCGAACTCCAAGAAAACTAACAAATATATATAAAATACAGACAAAAATAACTAATATGAGGATAAAAAACCAAAAATAGCCAGAAATAACTATCGAAGTAACTGAAAACTATTTATTAAGATACTAAAAAGTATTATCAAAAACCAATAATTTTATAGACAAGTGGAAACAGTATTTTATGGAATTATTTGATAGTACAGACCTAAGAAACAACAGAAATATGGAAGAAAAACAAAAAGTAATGATACAGAAAACCCGAAGCGAGATACCAGAAGAAGCAGTAACAGAAAAAGAGCTGCAAGTGACAAAATATTATTAGAGTCAAACCGAATTTATAAAAAAAGATCAGAGAATAGAAAATAAAGATTTTCTTAACCAATATAAGAGTTAGATAGATTATAGATTTTGTATCTAAAGAGATAAATAAAAAATAAAGAAACATTACATGGCATACTGCAAAATAAACTACGTTTCGAAAATGGTACATGCTGGTGACATGCTGTTGGTGACTAAGAAGAAAGAAAACTTATGTAATCTGAAGGTGTAGAACCAGGTACTAAAGAAAGGAATATGGAAATAAGCACAGAAGAAACGAAAATAATGGTAACTCCAAAACAGCATAGAAAGTTTACAACGGAATTAAGGTATAGAAAGCTTAAACAAGTACAAAGTTTTAATTATCTGGAAGTAAAGATAAAAACAGATCAGACGATAAAGAAAAGACTTACAACAGAATAAAGGTTACTCCACTATAACGTTATGGAGAAATAAAAAAAGACCTGTTAAACTTATAAACAATGTAAACAAATCCCAACAACAAAAAATAGTTGAGTAAACCAGAGAAAAGTTGTCAGAGATACTTTACAAAAAAGAAGATTTAAGGAAGTTAACAGCTTTCTTGAATTATTTACACTTTGCTTTATTAAATATTTAAATTTTATAAATGTTTCTTTTTCACCTTATAATTGTTTACGTTTTACACCGTTTTAGATCAAGTGCAGAGAAACTAACAATATTTTGAAGTCTTATTTGTTTAATTAACTGAACGGGCAGTTGAACACCTTCATTGAGGTTAATTGCCGGTTATGAACAGGTGAAAACTAGGCGGAACTAATTTTTAATTTTGTGGTAAATAAGAGCATGCATGAGTGAAATAGTGTTAAAGTACTTTAAAGTTCTGCTCAATGAAAATTTGTTACTTGTTTAACTCATCCCAATAATGTTTTCTACAGTTATCTTATTTTCCTCATCGTTAAGTAGTAACTGAGATAACACTCATCAAACTTTAGTTTTGCATTTGTATGAAGTCAAAGCATAAATTAAAACAGTAAAGGCAGTAGCGGCAACATTTGCATTCTTGAATAACTTTGTTCAATCCATAAAACGTTTCTTTCATTCATTCTGCACCCTAGTAATAATAGTAATGTAAAATATTAACAGAATTAGTCTTTGAAATACGATGTTGACAGTGACATTAATTTACTCTCTTATATATCATTAGAAGTTATAAAAATAATAAGCAAATGAGCCAAAGATATAAAATGGACAAGCAGTCCAAACATAAGTATAGAGGAAATTTTCAAAAAAGTAGAAAAACAATTAACCAAAGAACCATCTAAAGGTAAAGAAATAAATTATATACGCCTACCTTTATACGTGACATTAATAAAATATTTGGTATTCAAAACCTTAACCATTTTTAACCAAAAATGTTAAAAATATAAGAAAACGGCTATTCTGTAAGTGCACCCCTAATTTTGTTAAGTGTGCTGGTAGCCACTTTACATGCAAAGAATTGCAAAAGGAAGAGACAAAAAATAACTTCCTAATCAAAAGCACTTTACTCTAACAAAGTTAAGCGAGGGTTTCTTATAAGCAAATGACTGCAAATATTACGAAATGATTCAAAAAAATTCAAATGCTAGACGCAGCAATAGTAGTCCAAAATGCTGACATACATAAAGCAAAGAAAATCTCCAAGAAGGTATGGATAAACTAAATTCTTGGTTCAAACGTTGGTGTATTAAAATAAACGCTACAAAATAAGAAATATAAAATTTTTACCCTCCGAAGACCTACAGATCCACCCAACATAACTATTGACAATACCCCAATACCATGGAACCCTAAAGATAGAGCCATTAAATATCTTGGTCTATATTTGGAGCTTGGAGCATGGAGCTTCCATATTAACAAAAAACTAACGGAATCGTACACAAGACTTGGCATGCTGTATACAATCTTAAATAGAAAATCATCACTTTAGATTAAATGTGGAATACTCATCTACACGGCAATATTCACCTATGGCTGCAGCGTCTAGAACATCTAAAATGAACCTGAACAAATTACAAGTCTTACAAAGCAAACTGCTCCGTATCATCACAAATGCCGAATGGTTCGTAAGGAATACGTAATTACATAGGGAGATGGGCATTCCAACTATACAGGAATTCATAACTAATACGCCGAGGAAATTCTACGACAACCTCAACCTGTGTAGTGGTTCAACACACTATTGACTAGGCGCAAAATCAATACATACAAGACTGAAACGGAAGTTACCAGTTGACCTACTAGCAATTAGTGACAGCTAATAAATAACTCTTTAAAAACATATTAAAAGCAGTGCCGGTGAACACAAACAAGTGACATGCGACACTTAAATCCACTGAGAGGTGCAAATAAGCACCACTAGTGCAATACACACTGACTACTCCAATTAACTGTACCATGAATAGCAACTAATGCTGAACTGGTAGAAGATAAATTAAAAAAAAACATGTGAACGCAAGACTTCGCAGAGTGAAAACCAATAGCACTGATGCTTCTCTTATAAAAAAATAAATTATGGATTGACAAAATCTAAGAATTGCCACATGGAACATCACTGGTGTTCTACATAAAGATATTCCAAATTTTTAAGTCATTAACATATATCAAGTCTTAAGAGCACATTTAACTGCACGCTCTTTTCTCAGACATGGACATTTTAAGATGTATCACACTATTCACATCAGCATAATTAGACCAGGGGTAGGAGTTCGATCAGTGTTAAAGACTGCATTAATTATTGTGAAAACTTTCGTTTGCTACGCATAAAGATATAACGCACCATGGTAGATGTTAAATATACCACGCAAAATTTCATGTTTGGAACAAGATTTAATTTTTAAAAAGAAAATTATAGAACATTTCCGGCAACATCTTGATGAAAAGTTGGTCGAATCTGGTGGTTTTAACGCTAAACATTTTATTTAAATATTCAAAATAAGTATAAGGAGTAGAAAAAAAAGCTATCAGTGAAGGAGAATATTATTTTTATTCTACTGGTAAGTCTATTTAGTTATCTACTGACCGATATTAGTGCTCCTAACGATTTCCAAGCTTATAAGAAATCGTTCTTCAAAAATTAAGATTCTTTTCAGATTCCATTGATTGCCAGTTTATATTCAAGCGAAAACATGATCGGATGCATCAGATTACAGACGAAATAGAGAAAACTTTAGAAGCTGTGCAGCTGTGCTGCCTTCACCCACATAACTGAATAAGATCCTTTAAAAGTATGTTGAAATTTGAACAACACATTTTTGATGATTTCGTGTTAAATTGAAAGATAAACATTTAGACCTCTATAAAATTCATGTTGGTTTTACATAGATGATATTCCACAGATACAAAAATGACACTAGCTATCATTACTGATCGTCTTATTTACAATAAGTTAAAATACAGCAAATTTGGCCAAAAAATTACAAGGAATTTGTTAACTGGACTAATAAACGGAAAGTATCTTATTTTAAAACTCAGCTAAATACTTAAGTACGGCGCTGGATGCTAAATTACAATAGAAAGAACAAGTTGAAAAGAAAGGGATTGCAGTTGTCATTAAATATAAGCAGAGTCATTGGACTATGAGTACAAACTCTACTATTGTTACTACTCCACGCTGAAACAGGCTGCAAGAGTCTTGGGCTTTCCTTTTCTGGGATTTTATGAGTTTTCATTTTGTGGTTTGCAATAGTTACTCACATTCCAATCCTCCAGAAACTTGTCCTGTCCTGAGCGAGCTTGTTTTCTCTACATTTCATGGTTAGTGCTGAGCAGTTGCACTTGTATCCTTACTGTTTGCTTCTTACTTCTGCTTTTCTATTGTCTGCAGTTTTTTGCCTTTTTCTTCCATCTTGTGACGCCCAACCTTCTCAAACTGCCCTGCACTTCCTCTATTCTTCTAAGTCTTGGTCGTCCTTTGCCTCATTTATCTTCTGGGTTTTAGTATAAACTCTAGGATACAAAATTATTTGCCTTTCTCTTTATCAAGAATAGGATTCGGAGATTTGCAAGAAAATACGAGACCAAACTTCATCAACATATAGATGTGGAAGCTTTTTAACTCTTGGACGACCGACGCATCTAGTCCGCAGGTTAAAGAAGGTCAAATCATTTGAGCTAATGTAATAATTATGTGAGCAATGCGTGAGCAAGAGTAAGTTAACTTTAAGTTTAGAACATCACTGGACTTACATAAAAACATGTCTATGGCATACCACAAAAAAAATTAATGGTTGGTCATTTTTGGCCATTGTACGAGTATGATAATAAAATGTCTTGTGTTCGATATTTTTTACGCTCAAAATTAATTGGTAATATATTGATATTATGTATCTAAAAGTAGACGCCTTAAAGTCGATAAGTTATGTTTATACAGAGCAAATGGCTATGCGAAGTGTAAAGAATATTTTTATTATTATCTGTTTATAAAAAAGCAACTTTTTTAACTGTATAAGTTGCTCTTTTAAAAAGCGAAAAAATTATTTATTTTTTCACTAAATGTTTTTTTTTGTGCAAGTTTTTATTGAATAAATAAGATACAGAAAAGCATTAGAGTAAAATAAATTTATATATCTCAACAAAACAAAACAAAATATTATACATGTTTTATTTACTAATAAGTCGAAAGAATCTTTTCTGGCGACCTTACTAACTGCATCACGAGAAAGTGATTATCATCATTTGTAATAAGGTGCCGCAGCTCTATCTATGTTATTTCGTTTAATTTTTATTTTGTGCTTTTTCACGCAGTAGATAATTTATCGAAACATTGTGTTGCTGATTTCAGTGAGATCGAGAGTGGCATATAAAACAAATGAAAAATATATGCGGAAGCTGGAGGCATTTGCTAAAACGTAGGTAAAGCGATATTTGGAGATTAGATATTTGATGATCTACCTGAAAGGAGAATAGCAGCCATCATCATAACGAAGAAGGATAAAGCAATCTTGCGTCAGGCCGTTCGCTGCTCTGTGCCAAAACGAACCTGCACAAGAAAGGAAATCAGGTTTTCTAAATACGATTCGACGCCGTTTCTTTTCAACCAACTTTGAAGAACCCTATATTATCAGAAAATCACGTGGAAAAAATAAAACGAGTCTTCTTTCTGAGCCTGGTCTTTTTTACCAAAAATGTGGTCAAAGAAGAGCAATGGGATTCTTTAGCGCACGATAAAATCCCCTTGTAAAAGTCCATATTTGGGGATGCTTCTGCAAACGCCGATAAAACGTGCACCATCTATCCGATATGCTTGCTGAAATCTGCTGAAAAGTTTTTTTTTTTAATTCTGACAAAATTTTGCAGTGCGTGGAAAAAACAAAACATCATTAGTGTGATGAGATAACCCTTAATTTCCCCGAATCTTAAATCCATTGAAAGTGTGAGGTTGTACATAAAAAAAAAAACTGAAAAGAAAGACAATATACAAGCTGAAGCCGCTATTACTTCAAATTAAGAATATATGGCAATTTTGTTACCAAATGGTTATGTCGAAAACCTCTTCGAAAGCATAAAAAATGCAAAAAAACTATAATTAAAACTCACGATATATACTTTATGCAATATAACAAATTATCTATATTTTGTTTTTTCAAGATTACAGCGGTTACTTTATTATTGAACATACTTCATAAGGTTTTACAGTTAACAAATGTGTTGAATAGGCTATTACGTTATAAGACCAGTTAAAATAATAAGTTGAATCAAAAAAAATAATATGATTAACGATCTAATTATCAAATTTACAAGAAATTATATACCATCTTAGGTATCTTAGGTGGAAAATTGCATGAAACAATCAGTGGACAAGAAAATAATAACACACTAACCAGGGTCACGCCAAAATTTAGAAAATAGGCAACACACTGTGCATCGAAGTGTGCACTTAAAACAGACAAATCCCCAAGAAGTGGCAAATATTGCAACAGATAAGTAGCAGACTGGATGGTATAGATCCGAAAGTAGAACAAATAGCTAAGGATGCTAATGCAATAAAACAAGAAAATAAACAACTTAAAGATAAAATCGAAAAGCAAGAAATAATAATAGAATACACAGAGAGAGAAGTCAGAAAAAAGAATCTGGAGGTAATAGGAGTGAGTGAAAGACGATGAGGGAGAAGAGGGGAGAGTAACACTGGAAAAAATACAAATAATATTGAACAAGATAAGCGTAGAATTGGAAGAAAAGGACTTAGAAGATTATACGAACCTAGGAAAATACAAGGCAGTGGGAACGAGACCTATACTAATTAAACTGAGTAAAGTTAGCAAGAAAATAGAAATATGAAAGAAAGCAAAGGAATTAAATGGCACATATACATGAATAAACGAAGACTTCACTAAGAAAATACAAGAACGAAGAAAATTAATACTAATTATGAAGGAGGCGCGACAAAGAGGACAGAAAGTGGTAATAAAATACAACAAATTAATAATAAACAACAAAGTATACGGCACTGATGAAAGAGACACGGAAATACAACAGTGGCAGAAAGGGAAAGAAGAGGAGACAAGTCAACCCAACAAAAGAACAATTAGTGACGGTTCACCGAGGGGGGTACGATAGAAGAAAAGTTGAGAAAAATAACAAGGATAACGAGAACAAAAAACTAATTACGAAAGAAACGGGCAGGAAAAAAGGTAACGACAAGGCAAAGGACACGCAAATGAAAAAACATTACAAAAAGGGGAAAATGGAAGAAAGAATAAGGAAAACAACAAACAAGACAATAAAGTATTAGAGACATGGAAAATAGCTACATGGAACATTAGGAACATGACAAGTAAAGAAAATGAGTTAGAAGATGAATTTAGGAAATCAGGACTAGATACGAGGGTGAATATAATAATATAAACGAGACTTATTTTTTAAAAAATATTTTATTTGAACTTGAATCAAAAGAATAGCAGATTATTTTTCTACATAATCTCCTGATTTAGAAACACATTTTTTCCAACGTGTAGCTAATTTTGAAATGCCTTCCTCGTAGAATGAAGTTGGTCACGTTTCCAGCCAATTGCGCACATAGACCTCAACCTCCTCATCCCTGTCGAATCTATGCCCTCCCGTGGCTTCCGAATAGGCGATAGGTCAGGGCTGTAGGTAGGGTGTTCAGCTGTCTCCCAGCCCAATTTCTCCAATTTTTCTCTTGTGAGGGCTGCTATATGGGGACGAGCATTGTCATGGAGAAGTTTCACCTCTCTTATCGGTAGATCACGTCGCTTGCGACTATATGCAAGTCTAACCTCGCTTAAAATGTCGCAGTAGTACGCAAAAAATCGAGGTGCAACAAGCGGTCAATAAATTGTTGAACGCGGACGATGTTTTCGTTGGTGATGCTGGTGCGAGGTAGGCGGTCATGGCTCTCATTTTCAACATTCTCACGGCCCTCCACGAACTTTTTGTGCCATGCGAACACTATAGCTCGTGACAGTGTCTCTTCTTTGAACTGCGCAGTCAATCTTTTCAGGATTTCAGCCGGTTTTACACCTTCCGTGGCGAGAAATATAATGATAATACGATGCGCAATTTATGACGGCACCTCCTGCTCAGACATTGTCACGACGGGTACTGACAGGAACGAACGAAATTGCCCGCCTGCTTCCCCACTCCTGACATCCCTACCCAACACCTGACGAAGCGAGAACTCTCGCCCGTTAATATTGCGCGCCCGAGATCAAAAGTCTCGTTTATATTTGATTCACCTTCGTATACTGGGTATAACCGAAACTAAAAAGAAAGAATTGGGAGAAGTAGAAATGGAAGGAAGAAGTATTTTAGTATACAGCAGGATAGATAAACAACTTCGAACAAAAGAAGGAGTAGGCTGTATAATTTTAAAAATTCCAAATATATATTCAAGCAATCCGGGATCTCGGCTAGAATACTAAGATTAAAATGGAAATAGATGAACGAATAAAAATAAATATAATAGTGGTGTATGGACCCGATGAGGACGAGGTGTCAAGAAGTAAAGATGAATTCTGGGAACAATTGACAACGACAGAAGAAGAAAGCAATGGAAGAAAGGACGAAGGTGATGTAATAGGAATACACGGCGAAGATACCAGAAACAACAACGGTAAAAAACTGATAGATTTCTGTATAATAAATGATCTGATAATAACGAACTCATTATTTATGCATAAAGATATACATAAATATACAAGAGAGGCTGTAAGTAGGGGAGAAAAATCGATAATAGATTACATAATTAAAAGTAGAAGTTACAGAAAGGAAGTACGGGATACAAGAGTAAAAAGAGGGTCAGAAATATACTCCGACCATTATTTAGTGCTAGCAAAACTAAATATACCCCAAGATAACAAAAAACGAAATTAGAGAAAAAATCAAAATATATAAAATGAGAGAAAAAGAGACGGCAAGAATTTATAAGGAAAGAGTCGAAGAGTAAATTCAATAATAACATAGAAGCATTGTCGGTTGAAAAAGCATGGAAAGGCATAAAAGAAATACTAATAGTGTGTGAAAAGGCTAAAATTGCAGAGAGTGAAAAATAAACGAGCTGGTGAAATCAAGAAATTAAGGGAGAAGTAAAGGATACGAAAAAAAATGGATAGAGTACCTAGGTAGCAGAACAGAGGAAAAATATGGCAGATATAAGGATCAGAGAAGGAAAGTAAAAGAAATGATAAAAAAGGCGAAACAAAAAGCCTGGGAAGAGTTTGGAGGGAAGATGGAACAGGATAGACACGGAAAATCAAAAACTATTCTACAAAATACTTAGATGGCTCCGCAAAAAAAACGACACAAGTTGGCCATATAAAGAAAGAGGGAAAAATATTAGTAAGTGAAGATGAAATTATAAAGAGATGGAAGGAATATTTTGTAGACATGCTAGCAACAGAACAAACACTTGAACTAGAATCAGGAAAGAGAGAAAAGCAAATAAAACAGATAATAACGAACAATATAAAGAACAAGTGCAAATGCAAGTAGACGAAGTATTAGAGACGGTGAAAAAACTGACAAGGGGAAAAGGAGCAGGTTATGACAATATAGCACTTAATTTGCTTAAAAATTTGGCAGTAAAAGGCATAGAAGGGATCACTAATCGGTTTAATAAAGCATGGCAAGAAGAAAAGATATCCAAAGAGTGGGAGATAGGAATACTTCTACTGATATTAAAAAAGGGGATAGAAAAGATTGTTCCAATTATAGGGGAATTACCTTGCTACCGATAATAGCAAAACTGTATGGGAGTGTACTAGAAATGAAATTGAAGCCAAAAACTAAAAGCCAATTAGAAGATTCACAATGTGGGTTCAGGAAAGGTAGAGGAACACAAGACCGCATATTTGTATTAAGACAGCTAATAGAAAAATTCATTACAGACAAAATATTTATAGCCTTCATAGATTTAGAAAAAGCATTCGATAGCGTGTCCAGGGCAATAGAATGGAATAGTCTAAAACGGAGAAAGATAAATGAAAAATTGATAAATTATATAGTGTTTACAAAAATACACGAAACATCGTGAGAACAGGAAACATACAATCAAAAGAATTCACAACAAAAGAAGGACTAAGACGAGGCGGAGTATTTAACCGAGGGCTGTTTAATTTAGTAATAGACGATATAGTGAAAGAAAAAGTGAAAAAACTACAAGTGGGATATAGAAACATGACAAGGGTAGAAATATCAGAAAGTGTATACGCCAAAAATAAACAAGACCTACAACACAATTTGGAAGTATGGAAAACGCCTTAGAAAATAGAAATCTAAAAAGAAATGCAGAGAAGACCAAGGTTATGGTTCTAGGTAATAAGGGTATAGCACACCAATAAAAATAAAAATAAACGAAAAAGAAATTGAGCAAGTACGAACATTTAAATACTTGGGAGTGACAATTCAGAGCAGTGGAAGTATCAGGGGCGAAATAAATAAAAGAATAGAAAATGCGATGAAGGTATACCACACACTAAACAACACTTTTATAAGGAGAAGGAAATATCAAACCAAACGAAAATTACAGTATACAAAGCAATGTTCAAACCTATATTGATATATGGGAGCGAGAGCTGGGTCATGACAAACAACTGGAAAGTAATATACAGGCGATAGAGATGAAATACTTACGAGAAGTAAAAGGGAGAACAAGACGAGATAGAATTAGAAATGAGGTAGTTAGAGAAGAATTAGGCGTAGAACCAGTGACAAAAAGTATTAAAAAACAGCAATTAAGATGGTTCGGACACATAGTAAACATGGACGAGAAGAGCACAAGAAGAATATGGGAGACAAGAGTACAAAAGAAAAGAGGCAAAGGTAGACCAAGAAAACCTGGGATAAAGACGTAGCAGAGAACCTGACCCAAATAGAACGGACGTGGAATGAAGAGAAAAAAAGAGACAGGGATTAAAAAGGAATGATCAAGAGAATATATAGTTAAGTAAAAAAAAAACATTACAGAAAGTATTTTAATTTTTAATTTGTAGTACGAAATGTATGAATACTATAATAAGTTTAAGTGAAATTAACACCGAAAGGTAAATAAGTTCTTTTAGTCTTTTTTCAATGTTTCGAAAGAAAATTTACTATTAACAGAAATTACATCAAGGTTAAGTTTCTAGACTTAAGTATCGTGTCGTATGGCCTTACAGTAACGTTCTGTTTAATTTATGGGTCTTCATTTATCTCTAATTTCATAGCTTTATGTAACATACGTATAAACACTTAATGTTCGTCTTGTTTGTATTTCTATTTTAATGTATTTCCACATAATTGTTTTCACTACATAATAGGCGATGTTACATAAATTAGATATATGTAAGAATTCTTGTGTTGAACCGATACAAACACTAATAATTTATTCTCGATAAGAGCAAACATTTTTAAATGTGCACATCACGCAGCGATGTTATAGTGGTCTTTAAGCTAACAAACACCCGGCTAATTCAGATTCAACAGGTACCAAGGACAGCGCAGGCCAATACCGATCTCATGTCATTTACATGCAAAGTGCGCTTTTTATGAGTAACTCGGCATTAATTCAAATGTGCTGGAAATAAAAAGCTGTAAGCGTAAGTATGTAATAAATGCCAGCAGATAGAATTTATATTTAAATACAAAGCAGCGATTACCTCTTTATCGTCCGGCGGAGAAAGGATTTACAAATTAACAACCGGGAAGCATGCTAAAAATCCCTAATGAATTCACCTGATTAGCTGAAAATGCCGGCCATCGAGCCCCGCATGAGTATGACGAACAGGTTCCTAACGAACGACAGCGCCGTTGCGATCGCGCTCTGGCCGAGTTGTAAAAATTAACTGCAGATTGCTTGCACGAAATCGCAGCCCTCGCGCCCGCAACGAAGGGGCGGCGTCCGACGGCGGTAAATCGCGCTTCGGAAAGGTGCAATTAGGATTTCAGAAATGCGGCGGAATGTTTAGTTAGCACAGTATTTCGTTGCCTAAATTATTGGCGGCCCGGGCGCGGGATTTCGCCCAATTTGAATAATTAATGAACACCTAGCCGGGCTGGGGCTGCCCGGCCGTGATCACTACTCAAATTAAAAGTTATAAATTGCGGGCAAGGCGTAGGGCCCCTCAGGTGATTAATCGCTCACGTTGCCGTTGCGATACTGGAAGCGAACGGCATTGCAACAATTGCTTATTCATTTAGCAAAAATGGGTTTACGCCAACAGTAAAATTTGTCGCTTTCACCGAAAGCAGCCGTTCAAACTGTTTAATGCAGCTTGTTTTGATCCTAATTGACCATTAGTCATTACTCCACGTATAAGAGATATTTACAGTGCGATGGACAATTTATTAAAGTATACGGGGTCATTGAGGTAAATCCAGAAATTAAATAAACAATAACACTAACATTAAAATACAAGAAAAATTAAGTTTATTTACATAAAACTTAGCCCAATTAAAGTCAACAATAATGAGAATTATGTTATTCTATAGCCCCAATTGGCCGTTACGACTTTCTCGAGCTAAACACAACTTCCTTCTTGTCCATATGTGTCATTACCTCCACGATAGAGGTCCTTAAGCTGACCTTGGTGATATGATGTTTTCAATTAACTTTGGCATAGATCACGCTTCACGCGTAGTCATCATCATCATCATCTGCCCAATTCAGTCCTTTGTTGGACGTAGGCCTCTCCAAGCATCTTCCATTGGTCCCTGTTTTTCGCCTTCTGCATCCAATTGTAATCTGCTACTCTTTTGATGTCGTCAGTCCATCTGAGGGGGGGCCTGCCTCTGTGCCTTTTGCCTATTCTTGGTCTCCATTGCAGCATGCTCTTCGTCCATCTTTTATCTTCTAGTCTGGCAATATGTCCGGCCCACTGCCATTTCCCTTTAAATATATGTTCTATTACATCTTTTACTTTTGTTTTATTTCGAATCCATATATTTGTCATCCTATCTCTTAGACTGATTCCCAGCATTGCCCGCTCCATTCCTCTCTGCGCTACCCTCAGTTTTTGCATATTTTTTTTCGTTAACGTCCATGTCTCTGCTGCGTAGGTTAAAACAGGGAGTATATTCTGGTTGTATAACTTAGTCTTTAGTGTTTGGTCTATGTTACTTTTAAATATTTCTTTCCATCTACCGAATGCGGCCCAACCAAGTTTTATTCGCCTTTCTATTTCTTTTGTTTGATTATCCGATTGTAGTGAGATGTATTGTCCAAGGTATATATAACTTCCTACTTGTTCTAAAGTTTCCCCGTCAATCTGTATATCAACTATCTCATCTACTAGATCGTTTATCATTATTTTAGTTTTCCCTCTGTTCATTTTTAATCCTGTCTTTGGCCTTTTCGTTTAGGTCTGTTATCATTTCTTCTAATTCTTCTATATTGTCCGATATGAGCACGACGTCATCAGCAAATCGTAGATGGTTCAATCTTTTCCCATCTACTCTTATTCCTTTGTTTTCCCAAGCGCATTTTTTAAACACATTTTCTAAACATAGGGTAAATAATTTTGGAGCGATAGTGTCTCCCTGTCTTACTCCTCGTTCTACATTTATCGGATTGGTAGTACTTTGCAATTTGATTGTACAGGTAGCGTTTGTATTTATATATATATATATATATATATATATATATATATATATATATATATATATATATATTTTATTAATTCGTGTATCTGTAATCTACGCGGCTGTTCTGTAGAGATTGTATTATGGCCCAGTGTTCAACCGAATCGAATGCCTTTTCAAAATCTATGAAGGCAAGACATAATGGTAAGTTAGATTCTTTTGATTTTTCTATTAAATTTCGCATAACTTGTAGATGGTCTTGGGTACTATAGCCGCTACGAAATCCTGCTTGTTCTGGTGGTTGGTAGTTGTCTAATTTGTTAACCAGTCTATTCGTAATGATCTTTGTCAGCAATTTATACATTTGAGGTAATAGACTGATTGGTCTATAATTTTCCAATCTATGTTTGTCGCCTTTTTTGAATAGTAATATTACAACTGCGTTATCCCATTCTTTAGGTATTTTCCTTCTTGCAGGCATTGGTTTAATAGTACTTTTAGTTCTTGTAATATCGGCTGTTCCCCTTCTTTTAGCATTTCTGGGAGTATCTCATCTTCGCCTGGTGCCTTTATTTCTTTTGTCTGTCTTAAAGCTTTTTCTATTTCGTATATTTCAATATCAGGAATGTCTTCTGAATTTACATTTAGTATGTTCCTTTCTATATCTTTTATATTTGTATCAGTTTTTGTGCTATATAGACATTTGTAGAACTGTTCCGTTTTTTGCGTTATTTTATTTTGGTCTATAATTAAGGCTCCATTTGCGTCTCTTAGCGATGTCATGATTGTATCCCCCAGTCTTCTTTCTTTCTGCCATTGTTTTGTTTTTCCTCCATTAATCAGTGCTTCTTCAATTTTTTGTTCATGCCATGCTTTTAAATCTTTTTTCATCTCTCTTCTTATTTCTTTGCTTATTTCTTTTAGAGGCTCTATATTTTCTTCCCGGTTGATTGCCAATTTCCTTCTTTCCTCATTAGCTTCTTTGTATTATCGCTTATTTTGCTGTCTCTTAGTTTTGATGTTTTTATTCTAGACGAGGCTTCTTTAAGTGCCGTTGTTATTTTCTTATTTCTTTCTTCTAAGTTGTCTTCCGCTACTATATTTACTTCTTTTAATTTTTTGTTTAATTCGTTTTCGTATATTTCCTTGTTTGCTACTATATGTTTTCCCTCTGTCCAGTTTTTAGATTTCTGTATAGCTTTATATCTATCGTTTTTGTTATTGATAACAATCTTACTTCTTATTAACCTATGATCACTTCCGGTATTTATTTTTTTCACTACCGATACGTCTTGCACTATGTTTTATTTTTTATTTTTATTTTATATTTATTTTATAATTTCTTCTTAAAGAAGGTATTCATTGCATAAATTTGCTGTTGTCCCATATAGTTTATTAACATATCCCCCCTTTCATTTCGTACTCCTATCCCGTAGTCTCCTATATATTCTTCTCCTTCTTCTTGTTTTGGTCCTAACTTGGCGTTGAAATCCCCTATTATTAATAAGTGTTTTGTATGGTTTTCAGCAATACAGGTATTTATTTTTTATGTTCTACCTCTTCGTCCTCATGGTCGCTAGTGGGTGCGTAAACTTGTATTATTTTTAAGTTGCACTTCTCTGATATCTTTAGTATTATGTATATTATTCGAGGACTAATCACCTTAAAATGTGTTACTATTCCTATTATTTTCTTGTTTATAAGGAACCCTACGCCTCCTTGACTTATGTCTTCGTGTCCTTTATAGAATAGTATGTGTCCCGATTTAAGTTTCAAACATTGTTCTCCTTTCCTTCTTATTTCACTTATTCCAATTATGTCCCATTTTATTTCTTTTAACTGTTCTTCTAACTCTGTTAGTCTAACTTCTCCTAATAGTGATCTTGTATTATATGTGCATACAAATAAGGCTTTTTTCTTTTTCGTCTTGTGGCAGCCTATCCGAACCCAGGGATTCTTAGCACCCTCTATCTCCTCCCTGCTCTGCCCGCTGCCTTGGGCAAGAGTTTGAGACGGCTGGGGACTGAGGGCCTTCTTCTACGTCTTATTGTCATGATGTTGGAGGAATCTAGCCTAATACACCTTGCTGGCCAGGCATCTTGGTGTATGCATTTTATACCTTCTGCCAGGATTATGTTCAGCCGCTCCTTTGGAGTACAGACGCTGTTTTGTAACCGCCTACTATAGGTCAGACGTTACTCCTCGTTTGGTCCGCGGGTGCATTCTGCACCTACTCTACATATCTGTAGAGCCTTCCCCTATCCGCCACCCGGGGACGCGCCATGTCGGAGTCGAGGTCCTCCATCCGGCTTCACACGCACAGTATGTGTCAACCCCTACTCGATTCAGAGACGACCTGTATGTGATTTACATCGGACATGGTCACGCGTAGTAGTCAACGGGAATGCAGACAGAGCTGGAGGTTGGCCACAAATCTGGTGACCAGTGATACTACAAATTACACTGCACAACAAAATTGCAACTTTTGTCTGATGATTGACTTTTATCACGTGATGTTTACTAATTTGACGTCGCTAATTTCAAATATAACCTCAGTTTTTTTTTGTAACAGCTCTTGTTTACAAGATATAGCTTTCACGAAAAAATCACTGTGTTAGTGTGTTAATTTACTTGTAATTAAGAAAATATTAAGTTTTTTTTAATATAATTTGATATGGCATCGTCAAGAAGAGTTTTTGTCAATGATCCGAATCATTTTTGTTTCATTTGCGGAGAGTATATGTTTAAAGAACACCGTTTGAATGTGACAGCGTTCGTGATTGAGGCTTACAAAAATTACTTTGGTCACACACTGGAAATGAAATACAAGCCTTGCATTCCACAAAAGGTATGCAAAACGTGCGTTGAGTTTCTACGTTTGTGGACAAATAAGAAAAGGAATAGCTTTGGGTACGAAACCGCTATGATCTGGACTGAACCCTTGAACCACCACAACGACTGTTATTTTTGTTTGGTGAACATAACTGGCATTATCCGAAAAAATCGATCCAAATGGGAATATCCTTCTATACGGTCGGCACATAGACATGTTTTGAGTCCTAAAATATCACTTGAACCTCAAGCTGGTGCTTTACAGGAGGATCCTATGCATTCTGAGGCGAAAACTAACAGTAGTGATAGTGGCTTTGAATGTGACCTGAAAGCGCCAGAACTATTCAACCAAGATGATTTAAACGACCTTGTCAGAGATCTGGGACTATCAAAGGCTGCTTCAGATATTTTGGCTTCTAGGCTAAAAGAAAGAAACTTAGTAACAAAAGAAACGAAAATTTCTTTTACCGCATAAGAGAACAAAATCTCCTCAAATATTTTGCTGAAGAAAATGATTTCGTATTTTGTAAAGATGTACCTGGTTTAATGGCTGCAATCGGACTTCAAAATTACGTTTCTAGTGAGTGGCGTTTATTCATGGACTCATCAAAACGTAGTCTAAATGTGTTCTCTTCCACAATGGAAATAAATTAGGGTCGTGCCTATTGCACATTCCACAAAAGTAAAAGAAGAATATACAACTATTGCTCTGGTTTTAGACAAAATTAAATACAATTGGCTCATATGTGTTGATTTAAAAATGGTCAACTTTCTTTTAGGCCAACAAGGTGGTTATACAAAATATCCCTGTTTTCGTTGCTTGTGGGACAGTAGAGCTAAAAATCAACATTGGATTAAAAAAGATTGGCCTCCTCAGGAAGCGCTAGTTCCAGGACAACAGAACGTAATAAACCCACCTTTAGTATCAAGGGATCATATAATTTTGCCTCCTATACATATAAAACTAGGACTTATAAAACAACTTGTAAAAGGTCTTGACAAAAATGGAAATTGTTTCCTTTTCCTATCAAAAAAGTTTCCAAAACTGAGTGCGGAAAAGATAAAAGCAGGAATTTTTGACGAAGCACAAATAAGATCATTAATAAAAGACTCAAATTTTACGGACACTGTGACAGAGATTGAGAAAACGGCATGGAATGCGTTTGTTTGGCTTGTTCAAAATTTTTTGGGAAATAAGAAAAGTCCTGAATTTTCTCAACACGTCGAATAACTGATGAATCACTTTCAAAGTCTTGGATGTAACATGAGCATCAAGTTACACTTTCTTTACAACCACCTGGACTATTTTCCCGCCAATCTTGGGGACCTAAGTGAAGAACAGGGCGAGCAATTCCACCAGGGCCTCCGTACCATGGCGGAACGCTATCAGGGCTACTGGAACGCGCACATGATGGCTGACTATTGTTGGAGCATTCAGAATAACTCTCTGCCTTCGGCCTCAGCAAGAAAATCATATAAAAGAAAGTTTTTTTCATCTTAAGAATTAAATAAATTAGAATTATCTCTAAATTTATAGTGTTTTATTATAAAATAAACCCGTGTCATATTTTTTTAACTAGAGCTGATACAGAAATTTCAATCACGGAATTGAAATCGTCATCAAAAATTGGACTAATATCATGTAACATAACCCAATCATCAGAAATGCTGTTGTGCAGTGTTATTGTATAGCCAGACCTAGGTCGTCCTTGCCTTGTGAACTCGAGCAAAATCATACTGGATCACGTACTCAAGCCTAACGGTCACCTCCTTTATTTAGGGTTTGATGACTGTCTCCAGCATGTTGACATAGCTGTCGACTTTAGGTTTTTCTGAAAGGGTGCCATGACGTCCTCTTCGCTGTTAACAAGCCCCAGCACCGTCACAGGGATGGAAACGTTTTTCACATAGCGGTGGGCACTTCAATGGCATCTTAACAGATCCTACGGTCATTTTGTCGATTAACCTTCCCATCCCAGATAAAATCCTTTTCATCAGAAAATAATCTCAGAAAGTCAGCACTCTAGTAATTAATATCGTTGAGCAGTGCTCAGACCTTTAACTTTCTGTTCATCTTGTTTTTTTACAATCAACAGAAACTTGTAGTGTGCATTCTGGTGCACTGATAAACTGACCATTGTTTTCTCCATTTCTTGGAGCCTAGGATCTTGATTAATCTTCTCTTTTAATTCGCGGTCCAATTTATCACTTCTTTTGGAAGAAAATTGTTTGATCTAAGTCACGCTGTCAGCAGTTACCTCCTTCTAGTGGTCAGATTTCCTGTACTTCTTGGCTACGTCGTAAATTTAAGTCTTTTGTCGCCAAACCACGTAATAATTTCTGTAAGAGATTTTCCAGCGCGAAAGGATTCGAATATAGTAGCTCTAAAGTCATATTTGTTGTATTACCTACTAAAAAATTGAGCATACGCATAAGATGACCTTTTATCTTTCCCGCAATACCACCTAAAAAATCGGTTTTACCTGACAACGCAGTACATTAATAAACAAATTGTATACAATACTACAAATAGATAAGACAATACATAAAATCCCAAAATCTTATAAATTACATTTTTATTCCCAGATTTTTTAAATCAGTTATAAAACTAATTTATGAAAAAGCACATTGCGATTGGTTTGCGTTAACTGATATAATGCTGATTAATTATATTAATGGTTTTGAGTCGTTTAATAGCAGTTTTTGACATCATAACTCTGATCTGTAGATATAAATTATGTACTGTAAAACAGTTAAAATATACACTAAAATATGCATAATAGAAATATGTGCTTTAAATAATTACTTTTATTTTACAATATTGACACATATATTACATATATATTTATACAAAAAGATTATACACGCATTTTTAATAAGAAAAAACAAGTATAAGAATATTTTATAAACATGAAAACAAGATTAAGCTACATTTTTATACGTTCCTACACTAAAGCTTACTAAATATTTTTCTAAATTGTTAACCATTAAACATTGTCTTCGATCATTTAACAAATGTTTGTAGCTTGAAAATGTGCGTTCAATTTTGTAAGAAGTAACAGGTGCATACTTAAATACATATATTGCAATTAGATCCAATTCTAGGTCATTCTTCTGCTCATCATCATCATCATCATCATTAGCCATCTACGGTCCATTTCTGAACATAGGCCTCTTTCATGTTTCTCCAGTGTTCACGATTTTGAGCCTCTCTGATCCATGCTAACCCGGCCGTTTTCTTAAGGTCGTCGGTCCAGCGCATTGGGGGTCGTCCTCTGTTTCTTCTTCCTAGGTATGGTCTCCATTTTAATAAAGTGTTAGACCATCTTCCATCTTGGTATCTAGCAACATGTCCTGCGTAACCCCACTTCAGTTCTGTCACTGCCTCCACAACATCGTTAACTTTCGTGATGCTTCGAATCCATGTATTCCTTCTACGATCTTTTAGGGATATTCCTAACATCTGACGCTCCATTGCTCTTTGCGTCACTTTCAATTGGCTCATTGACTGTTTGGTGAAGGTCCATGTTTGTGCTCCGTAGATCAACACCGGTAATATGCACTGATCAAATAGTCTGCTACGTAAACGCATAGGTATATTTTTATTTTTTAGTGTTTTACTTAGTTTTCCGAACGCGCTCCATGCTAGTCTTTTCCTGCGGTTTATTTCTATTTTTTGATTAGGCCTTCCTAACGTTATTATATTTCCAAGATATATATAGCTTTCTACATTTTCGATTTCTATGTTTCTTACATTTATTCTTGGATTTTCTGGGCACATTACTTTTGTTTTTTGAAAAAATTCATATTTAAACCAACTTTAGATGCTTACTGTTCTAAATCAGTTAACATATTCTGTAGCTCCTCAGAGTTTTCTGTGATAAGTACTACGTCGTCTGCATATATGAGATGGTTTAGACGTTTTCCATTTATTAGTATGCCTCTGTTGTCCCAGTTAAGTTGTCTGAATATATCTTCGATAACTAACGTAAATAATTTGGGAGATAACGTATCTCCTTGTCTTATGCCGCATTTAATTGGGATAGGTTTAGTATGTTCATGAAGTTGTATTGTCGACGTTGCATGTTCATATATATATGATAAAAGCATTGAGTACCGATGATCTACTCTTGCATTATTTAGCGACCTTTTGATTGCCCAGTGCTCTACGCTGTCAAAGGCCTTCTTAAAATCAACAAAGGCCATATGTACATTCAGATTATATTCTACTGATTTTTCTAGGAGAATTTAATAGATGTTCATGTGTACTGTAGTTTGTTCTAAATCCAGCCTGCTCTACTGTCAAATACTGTTCTATTTTGTTATTAAGTCTATTTGTAATAATTTTTGTCAATAGTTTATATACCTGTGAGAGTAGACTGATTGGTCTATAATTCTCCAAATCCGCCTTGTTTCCCTTCTTATATAATATTACAATTACCGCATTGTTGAAACTTTCGGGTACTCGTCCTTCCATGAGACATTTATTGTAAAGATCACATAGCTTTGATATTATGGGTTTTCCTCCTGCTTTTATCATCTCTGTCAAAATTCCATCTTCTCCTGGCGCCTTGTTATTCTTCATCTGCCTGAGTGAGTGGTATACTTCTTCTATTGTTATTTCGGGCATCTCCTCTGATCCTATGTTGGTTATTTTTTGTTTTGTATTCTCTCCCTGTTCTTCTTGTTTCTTTGAACTGTACAAGTTTTTATAAAACGTTTCTGTTATTTCTAGCATAGTTTCTCGTTGTCGTATCTCTTGTCCTCTCTCATCTTTTAATACCACTATTTGTTGTTTTCTATTACTTCTTAAGCTTTTCAATCCCATGTTATTTTCTATTATTTTTTCTACTTCTATTTCATAGTAGTTTTCGAGATCCTTTCTTACTAATCTTCTCGTTTCTTTAGCCATTTCTCTAAATTCGTCATATTTACCTTCTCTAAATAACTTTCTCTTTTGTTCTATTTTAATCTTAGTTGTTTGCTTTAGTTTCTCTACTTTTTGTTTTTTCCTTGGTGCAACTTTATCAGCGGTACTTTGATCATCTAAGTTTTCACTATTCCATGTCTCTTCTATTTGTTGCAGTGCATTTTGTAGATCTTGCTGATATTCGTCCGTTTTCTCCAATAATCGTTGAGTGTCTGGTAGATTATATTTTTCTTTTCTTTTCTTTTTTTGTTATTTTGCTATTAATATTTATTTTAGCTTTAGCCATTCTATGATCACTGCCTATGTTAAAAGAATTTAGCGTTGTTACATCTTTTACTATATGCTTATCCTTTGAGAGAATATGGTCTATTTCGTTCTTTGTTCGGGTGTCCGGAGATATCCACGTCCATTTACCTTGTTTTTTCTTTTTGAAAAATGAATTCATTGCATAGATCTTGTGGCGTGTTAAAAATTCAAGCATCATTGTTCCGCGCTCGTTCCTTTCATCAAAACTGTAGGGTCCTATATATTCTTCGTTTTCTTCTTGTTTATTGCCTAGCTTTGAATTAAAATCGCCTATGATGAGGGTATAATTAGTATTTTCTTTGGATAGATTATCATTGATGCATTCGTAGAAGCTTTCC
Organism: Sinelater perroti; assembly: GCA_036346155.1. Taxonomy (NCBI): domain Eukaryota; kingdom Metazoa; phylum Arthropoda; class Insecta; order Coleoptera; family Elateridae; genus Sinelater; species Sinelater perroti. The sequence goes on from JARFIY010000024.1 coordinate 11,035,804, forward strand.
ATTTCTTCATCATCGTGGGCAGTTGTTGGGGCATAACATTCTATTATTTTTAATTTTTGTTTATTTGATATTTGTATTGTTACTGATGCGACTCTGTCTGTTTCGCTATCTAGCCTGGTTATATTGTGTATTAGTTTTGTATTGATCATAAAACCTACCCCACGTGGTCTTTCGTTTTCTGATCCTCGATAATGCAATAAGTTACCTGATTCGAGTATTATACTTTCTTCTCCTCTGCGCCTTATTTCGGATAATCCAATAATATCCCACTTTATTTTAGTTAGTTCATGCTCCAGTTCATATATGTGTTGATCGTGTAGTAGTGTTCTGGTATTTATGGTTCCAATCATTAGTTCAGTTTTTTTTGGCAGCCTGTCCTAACCCGGGATTCTTAGCACCCTGGTCTGCCTCATTATCCGACCGCCGCCATGGTCGGGGATAAACGGACCGCCGGGGACTCGGGGCCTTTCCTTAGGGTTTAATATCATCATGAAAGGTATTTTGGCATTAAAACACCACGCTTGCCATGCGGGTTGGTGAGTTGGTTTAGGATAAGGTACGGTAAATTTTGTTAGGTATGATAGGACTTTGGGTAGGGACTTGATTTCCTCCTGTTATAGGAGGCGGAGGATAATCAAGAGCTCACGTAGGCAGGGTCGCCACCCCCTGAAATAGGTCTGTCCTTTACCGGGTTCGCAAAGAAGTACCTACCTATTCGCTACCTACATTCTTCTGCTCACCGTTTAATAAATCGTTGATTTTTTAACTTGATGTAGCCTTTATTTTTTGTCAAAACTGAGTTTAGCTTTGTTTCAACCTTAGTAGTTATGGTTTTAAAGCTTTCAATAATGCTTAAACTTTCATTTAGTGAAAGTTCTCGCTTTTCTAATTTTTAAATGGTTGTTGCAATGCAAACAAAATTAGATTTGATGTAAACTAACTGCTGTTTAATTGTTAGATCTTTAAAATACTCAATACAATTTTCAACTGTAGCTGAACTTTGAAAATCAAGCTAACATACGGCATCTTTGATTTTAGTGTAATTTGCTGCAAAAAATTTACACATTTTAACCATCTTGTTAAGATCGGCTTTGGTAATAAAGGAAATTTGGTGTATTTTTCCACATACTCTTGGCGTGTTTTAATAAAAATCGTAACATTCGAAACTAAACTATTAACTAAATTATATTCGACTGTAACAGTTTCAGCAACGCAATTTAAAGCGTGAGCTAAACAAGTGCAATAAATTAAAATAGGGAAAATCTTTATTATATATAATGAAGCATCTGTAACCATTAACATTATTTTATCCCTTAGCATTTAATTCGGAAAATAAAAATTACTTAACGGTTCGTTAACGTATCCTTACATTATTGGTTTTTTCTGAAGTTTTTACACTGACCAAATAACCTCTTCCAGGTTCACTTTTATTCAACGTGCCCAACACAAGATTAACTATATACCGACCTTTAACAGTTGTTGCATCTACTGAAAACCATACAAATCCACGATCAATGTGCTTTTTAATTTCAGCTATTGCATCGTGATAATTAATGTCGAAATATTTTTTTTTAATATTAAAGAACTAGAAACACTAACAGTATGAAATAAGAGATGATCTAGTTTATAATGTGAAATATCGCAACTTACACATAAATCACACAACTGTTTGGAAATTTCTACCTGTTGCACCTGTACGGAATTGTTGACATTTGATAACAACTGCTGCACCGTGTTTCCCGAACAATTAGCCTTTTTTGTATATGCATAGTTGTCCCTATGTGTTGCTCCGTTTGAAATTTTTTATCGCACGTTACTTATAACAATATTTAATTCTGAAATAAATCTGGTTTTTAATTTTAAATTTTTTTGTACATTAAATTAAAAACATCAAATAGCAATAAGAAACTTACCATTTTTAAATAGACAGTCTTCACAAAATAAATCAGAGGACTTTACCTCACAATCTGTTCAAAGTTAAATAAAATCAAACTATCATTTAGACTGGTAAATATATTCTAACAAACACTTTTCTATAAGTTGGGAAATTGAACTCCCTAACTGCTTTTAAATGCATTTTAAAAGGTGTACTTGTCGAAAAGTAATCCATGATTCAGCTTAAGGTATTACCAATCTCTTAACAATAGAGCAAAGTGTAAGTAGATATTGAAGGAACCTTCTTGAAAGCTATTATAAAGGTATTTCAACTACCCCTTCTAGCTATTTGATACAACTATTCTATATATTTTAATTATTGTTGCTAAACTAGAAAGTCATATAACTTCGAAACTGTAAGGTTTTAAAGGTTTATTTTTTTTTGTACCATATGTAGCTTCCCCTGTTGTTTCAAACCATAAAAGCTTGATCAAAGAAAAAACAAGGTGGCCACGTACAAGTCCCTTGTAAAACTACCGCCTTGTGGCTTGTAAATTAGTCCTGGTAATGCATAAATTCAAAATTATTCATACTACTTTGAAAAACGCCGTTCTTTTCGTAAATGAGTAGGATTAGAAAAGAGTTGTTTGTTAAAACATTGACTTGCCGTCAGATGAACTTGGCAACTGTGTCAAAGATTTCTAGCTTATTTTTCAGACTGTTACACGAGCTATTGTATCTGGGGCCTATCTTACATCATTTCTGCGAAGGTGGGGTGGTCCCAGGTCAAAAATAACGGCAAACATCGAGTGCTCTCCGGCCATCATACAAACACCTTTGGCGGTCGTAAAGTACATTCTCCTTCTTCTAACGGGTCAGACTAGCCACCTGCCCGGGGTACGCCCAACATGGCTCATAGTACTACACGAAATGTGTAGTTAGAAACAGGCTAATAGCCTATATAAGTGTAGAAGAAGAAGAAGAAGAAGAAACATTTTAGTAAATATTTACTAAAGTAAAACATGCGGATGATCCACATTAATTTCCTCAAATAAACAGTGGAGATAGATTCTCAGCTAAGTCTAGTTTTGGTGATTTGTCTTGCTTTAAATGGATTGTGTGACAATATAATTAACTTCGATTAGCGATGATGCTACCTAGCGGTTTACTTAAGTGTTGTTAAGTTACTTAATTCTGAAAACATGTTGATTAATTCGCTTATTTTCCGTACAACATTTACTAATGTACCGAGGTTAAAGTTTTCTTTAGCCAGTTAACCGAAAATTACTAGTATTCTTTACATTAATGTTTGTAGGTTTTTTGACAAAATTAGGTTGTGGTAAAAAGTACTGTTTGAGCAGAGGTAGAATTTATAAAAACCACGAATTATTTTGCTTTCATAAAATTAACTTCAGCGAAGGCTCTGATCAGTAGCGCCCAAGACAATAATGAATAAAACTTTAATAGAAGTTACTTCTGCTTCTATATAGTACAGTCATTTATTGTCATAATTACAAAGCAGTTCTACAGGATAATTTTAATAATTTTTGCTCCTTAGTAACCGTAAAGTTCTTATCCAAAATAGAGTACTTCGTACGCTTGCAAAAGTTTGCTGGAAAATTTTCAGAAAAGAGAATTTTTGTTAAATGGTCTGTTCAAACACAATGTAGACTGTTGGTTCTTTTGATCAGATTTGCGGTCCACAAATTTTAAGCTTGCTCACACAGACAAAACACACTGTTGCACCATATTCACACGACAACTTCGTCATTTTCTTTTTAGTATTTTTAGATATGATGGAAATGACGGCATATGCTAACGATTTCGTTAATAATAAACATTTTTTAGAAGTCAAAATATTAAGTAGGGAATTTATTTTGTACTTGAAGATTTTTATACTATATTTTATGCATAAATAAATTATGCAAATATTTCCTGTTTAGAAAAAGATTAACTATTATTTTATTCACAAACACTGTTATCTAAAATAATTGCTTTAGAAAATGATTACCTACTATTCTTAATACATCTCTATATCGTTGTGTTTCGCATGAATCTTAAATCGTAAACAGTCAGCTTGCGTTAGTACTGTAGAAAGCATAGCTTCTGAGGTATATATGCCAGTCTCACATTATGTGAATAATTTTATATATAGTAATATACACCTTCTTTGTAAGTAGTGTGGGCTATAACGGCACAACGAGAAACTAAAAGGCAGCCAAAGGGGATCCACATTTTATTAAAATATTATTGCTATTTTATCTGTTTTACAAAGCCAAGACAGCGTATTTAAAAAAAGATCATCTACAACACTATTCACTGTTCCGCAGACTGTTTTTTTTTAATACCCATCCATATAAGCAAGTTAATGCTGCTAAACATCATTTTTGAAGACAAACATAAAATCAATTACATAAGTAAAAGGAATTTTCTTTTTTTTTATTACGTACCATTTTTACATCCAGTTTACATCATTATAAACTATTTTTATTGTTATCACTTCTCTCACTAAACAATATTAAAAATTTCCTAAGTAATTAATTATTGTTTAATAACATTTGCTTTAAAAAAAAAATATTTCAAATGTACAATATTCTCTGACCCTCCATTTCCACTTATCATTCTCAAAGCAAAGATCAATAGCGAACAAAAACTACAATAAGAAGGGCAAAGTAAAAAACAAAATTTTTAGTAAAATTAGCTCCAAATCTAATTTTGGTACGTAGTTACTAAATTATATATAAAAAGTTTTGAATGGAAAGTGGTCTTAAGGTGTGGGGGCATGAAAAAAATGCAGTAGAATTTTTTAGGCCGTCTACGAATCTACCTAAAAGAAAACCACACATATAATAACTGGTTAATTTGTATTTGCTATTAATATCATTAAACTATTTGTTCTTACAAAGAGTCGATTTGCCCAAATTAACATTTGAATAGTCTATTTTTTATTATTAACTTGCGGTTTAGAGTGGTGATTAACAGAAGCTATAACTAGGAAAAGAAACATTGGGAAGAACAAAAAATCCAAACGTAATTGAAAACAAAACCTTCATTTATGAAAGATTTTATTGGATGAAGAGCTGTTCTAGTTTTTGATTAATAGTAATAAAATTTGGTAAATAAATTCATAAAAATAAAAAATACAAAAAAGAGGATACTGTAAAACAAAAAAACTACTAAAAATACTCCTAGTACATTTTTAACTTACTTATTGTGATTAAAATAATTTAAAGTAAAAAGTTATTAAGGATAATGTAGTTGTTTTGAAAGAAGGAAGCGACCTTTTTTATACATATATACGCAGTCAGTAGCTATGTATAGAAACTCAGCGCCGAGTTGCAGGTCTGTGTTTTATTGAAAATCGGAGTTCAAAGACGACAAGGATTGCGTTGAAAAAGTCAGAAGCAATGGGCATCCATTAAATGCGCAGACTGTTCATTATCCAGTCTGTATTTGACTTAATACTGGCAAATTACATTTGTTGCATAATTGTACCTATTATTATTTATGAGTACTCGGATGTGATAAAAGTATGTGCATAACATTCATATAATAAAATAAAAAGTATATACATTGACATCAAAATTATTATAGTTACACTTCATTCTGAAATTAGTTTGGCGAACCATTCAATATCTCGTATACTTTTCTTTCGGCTTCTATGCGACGTGTCATGGAATCGAAAATACTTTACATTTGTGCAGCTGCAACATTTAATCAAAGCTAATTAATTTTTTCAGTTAAAGATAAGTTTTGAAATAGAGATAAATTTGGAGAACGAGCTGACTAAGGAAGTACTAGTATTTCGTGACTGTTGAAATGGTTGAGCTCATTACGTAAGACATGGTGTCAAACATGAAATATAAAGGCGACCATGATTTGAAACCAAGTGTTCGTGACCAGTCGACCACAGTGGCAGTCCTCGTACAATGTGATGCAAACTGTCAATAATTTGTATATTGTACTTCAAGTGAAATCGTATCAACTGATGCAAGGGCATTTCTAAATAGTTGGGTGACAAATATAATGTTGTGATAAAAAAGTTGCGTAACCCTAAGGCGAAAAGGTCGACGACATTTTTACATGAAACAACTCTAGCAAAAGTTGCCAAGAAGGTTTATCAAAATCATGCGATATATCTCACATTTAGTAGTTACAAGTAAAACAAACTTACATAAAGAAAAATAACATACATTTTGTATGTTTGTAATGTTTAATTAAAATCTCCGAATTCAAACTGTACAACTACAACTACAATGTACAAATGTACAAACCTGTGCAATCGTAAAGTCTTTATAAGTGACAGTGGGCAAACTTTCGCGAGGTAAACCTGTTGCATTCCCCATTGTATAAAGCATGTCTCGTCTATTTGCCATTATTTAATTTAATTCACACTGGATAATATAGTTTGCACATATTTGCCGGACAATCAGTTTTCTGTTTTTGAACGATGTTCAAAGCTCTTTTTCTCCTTAAAAACCTCATCGTCTATCGTTGTCCATTGTTGTCTGCTTATATGGTTTTCTGCTTTGTCCACAAGTGCATACGCAACAGTGCACGAATTACTTACTACCTTTATTTCTATGCATTCTAGCAACTTTATTATATGGCATAACAAAACATTATAATCTAGTTTCACATGCAATTCAGGTACGGATTTTAATAAGCGACATAACCGGAGATTCAAGGAGAAGTACCAGTTGTTTTTGATTGTCCTAAATATCTATCGTTTGTTTTTGATTTGCAACATTTTCTTATTTGTATTTCTTCTATTTTTGACTGTTTATATATTAAATTCTATTGGGTTGCACTGTATGACTTCTTTTTTTTTTAAAGTTACATTTATTGCTAGATCAACAAATACAATTTTGTTATACATAGCAGTGATGTTGTGTAAATTATATACATGACTTTGATTACATAACATAAGGAGACTTTTAGCTGTCTCAGCAAACATTTCAGTGACTGTTTCAGTAATTTTCACGATCGGTTAATATAATGTCCTGAGGTAGTTGAAGTTTGAGTCTTGTGTGTATCTTTGTTCGAAAGAGTTCATAATGAACCGCACCACTACACGTACTTGAGTTGATTATAAACTTTTTGCACTTTTTAATGTAGTCTTCAATGGGCATGATTCCTAATTCTTGGTGTAGCTGTGTGTTCCGAATGTACCAGGGCGCGTTGACTGCAATTCGTAGGACTTTGTTTTGGAACCTCTGTATTTTGCGTAAGTTGGTTTGAGACGTGTTGCACCATATCGGTGATCCATATAGTATTAGTGGTCGTAGCAGGGTTTTGTATAACAGCATAGTGCATTCAATTTTAGGGAAGATTTACGGTTAATTAGTGGGTACAGCTGTTTGAGTCTGGCATATCCCTGGATTAATTTCTGGTTAATGTGAAAGCCCCAACTCAGCCGTGTGTCCAGGTAAATACCGAGGTATTTGACTGCTGAATCGTTGGATTTCCACGGTATTGGTTTATTATTAATGTGAACTAGGTTGGGATTCGTGATTCGTCTAAGAGTAAATATTTTTGCTTGGCATTTATCTGGGTTTATTTGGGTATTCCACTGTTGAAACCAGCGAGAAAGCTGGTTTGTGGCTTGTTGGAGAGCTTGTACTGCTTCGTCCAATGACGATGCTTGAGTGAAGATGGCTGTGTCATCCGCAAAGGTGGCGAGAGTTGCCTTAGTTTCAGGCAGGTCAGAGGTGTAAATGGAGAATAGGACTGGACCCAGGACGCTGCCCTGCGGAACACCTGCATGGATATTTTTGGTTTGTGATAGCGTGGAGTTCACTCGTACAGCAAAGGTTCTGTTTTCGACAAATGAGAATAAAATGGCTTTTAGATAGGGAGGCATGTCAATATTTAGGATTTTTAGCTTTAAACCTTCAAGCCACACTCTGTCAAAGGCCTGTGAGATGTCTAGAAATAAGGCCGCAGTGTAGACTTTGTTTTCATAGCCACGCTCGATAAGTTCGCTTATACGTTGTATTTGATGATATGTAGAGTGGCCTTTTCTAAATCCGAATTGAAAGGTAGGGATTGTGTTTTGGTTTTCAATAACGGCATTTAGTCTAACTTGAATTATTCTTTCCAGCAGTTTGGATAGGGTGGTGAGAAGACTTATTGGCCTATAACTACTTATTTTTGTTTTGTTTTTGCCCGGTTTTGGAAACATTAGAATTTGGGCATGTTTCCATGCTAGGGGAAAGTAGCTAGCCTTAGGCAGGCATTAAAGATTGTGCTTAGGCTGGCTAGGGCTTTCTTGGGAAGGTGCTGGAGAATAGAATTTGTGAGTAGATCATGTCCGGGAGACTTTTGGTTGAGAGTGTGTCTATGTGAGTTTTAAGTTCCTTGGGGGAGGTGGGCTTAATTCTATCGGGGTGCGGCACGTTTGTTTCAATGCAGGTTATCGTGTGGTTAAGGTGTGTTGGAGTGCAAGTGATGATAGGAGTGAAGGTCCTTTCAAGGTGTAGGGCGAAAGCGGAAGCTTTATCTTCATCTGTTATGTAGTTGTCAGTGCCTGTGTCGTTTGTTAGTGTAGGCATTTCATCTCTTTGGTTTAGGATCTTTTGGTTGTTTTCCATAACCCCTGTCCCTGGGCTAAAGTTGGCTATGTGTTGTTGATAGGTGTTGACTCTGAGTAGATCGAGTTCTCTTTTAATCCTATGGGCAAGGTTGTTTAGTCGGTTTTGATTGAAGGACTTCTAGTTCGTTGCCATTCACGCCTGAGTTGACTTTTCTCGTTGATTAGGTTAATTAGATGCCTCGGAGGGTAATTGTACTCTGGTAGGGCTGTTACACGCGCTGGTGTGCATGCTTGTCGTGCACTATCGCTAATCAATGTGGTGAGATTGGCAATCGTTGCGTCAATATCTTCTTGGTTATGGATATTTGTGGGGCATGATATATTTTGTTTTCTAGTATTTTTTCAAATTGATCCCAGTTCATTTTGCCGTTTATTAGCTTCGGTACTGGTTTTTTCGGTACTGGGTTATTTGTAAAGGACACTAAGACAGGAATGTGGTCTGAGTTGAGTTCGGTTATGACTTGTTGGTACAGCGGCTTGTTAAAATTCTTCTGCTGTCTGGCTCGTGGTCTCTTCGATACGGGTAATAAGTGTACTCGTCCGGTGCTAATATCTGAAAGGAATTTGCTGTTGCCAAATTATCTAACTTTTTACCCTCAGGGTTGGATGCTCTGCAGCCCCATAAGGTATGTTTGGCATTTATATCACCAATGACCAATAGCGGCTGATTTGTATTAAATATTGTTTGTATGTCTTCGGGTACTAGTTTTTTATTTGGCTGCCTGTAGGCGCTTGCTACTGTTACTGTACTATTGTCATGAAGTGTAACTTGGACGGAGGTCATTTCAATATTTAAATTAGGGATGTCGGGCAGTCGCGTATGCTTAAACCTTTTTTTTTATTAGAATTGCTACCCCTCCTGACGCAATCGGGGCGTTCCGGTCCTTTCGATAGACGTGGTAACCTGGGATATTAAAGCTGGTTGTGTCATCTAGATGCGTCTCAGTAATGCAAGCAATGTCTACTTTGTGTCTAGCTAGAAAGGCAATGATTAGGGATCGTTGGTTTTGGAGCCCATTAGCATTTCAGTTGAGGATTGTTAAGCACTGAATTGGTTTTGGTTGGTTATGGTCCATTAAAGAGCATGGGTAGGAGAGTATTTGTGGTAAACGATTTAATTTGATCGAGGTGAGGTGTGAGTAGTTCAAGGAGGAGCTGTATAATGTTGTTGGCTGGGTCTGATTTGATGGTGTTGTGATTAAGTCCACTTTGGGTTCTGCTTGCATAGGTCTGTTCGTTGTTAACTTCCGAATTTCGGAAGTAGTTGGGTTTGGGGTGGGGATCGAGGTTTTGGTACGTTGCCGCAGTAATTTAATATGGTGGGGACAACCGCGATAATTTGCACTGTGGCCTCCTCCACAGTTTGCACATTTTGGTGGGTCATTGGGTCGTTTTTTACATTCTGTATGTTGATGGTCGCCTGCGCATTTGACGCAGGTATATTTTTGAGTGCAGTAGTTTTGGTATGTCCATACTGCTGACATCTATAGCATTGGGGATGATCTTGGATTTTCTTCTTTCTTCGACTGTTACTATAGAGTAGAATATTGCTTTTAACGTGAATATACGTTTTGCTTCTTCGTTTTTGGTGAGGTCAACTGCGCAGACTGGCAGCGGTTTTTTTTCTTTTGTGTACAGTCGTGCTACTTTTAGAACTGGAATTTTATTGGTTATGAGTTCGTTTTTGATTTCCTGGTCTGTTAAGGAAAGTGGTACATTTTGATGACTACTGATAAGGGTTTATCGTTGGGATTTTGGTAAGTGTGGTACTGTATTTGGTTATCACTGTAGAATTTAGTTAATTTCCGATAATCTTCGTCTTTGTTAAGTTTATTCGTAGTGTGGATACGTTGTAGGTAGTTGTGAACGCACCAGTTGCGTGTTTTTGATGTCTTCTACAAGAGCTTGGTGATTAACTGCATTGGGCAGATAGATTGGTGGAATTTTAATTTTGTCGTATCGGGTTGGTTATTTTCTGTTTCTTCTTCAGAAGATTGTTTATCGGTTAGGAAGTTTCCAGGTGTGGCGGAAGATAGTATTTATTGTTTTCTAGGAGGTTTTGAGCTGTCCATGCATAACGTTTTGAACTTCATTTATAGGTGGTGATAGATCGCCGAATTTGCGCTTTTGTTGCGTTGTTTGATCCATTTTAATTGCATGGGTTGCAATTTTTATTGAAATATATTAAAATAAAATCAATTTTAAACTTACTGCGTTTGTAACGAGTTGATATAGCTAAGGTCAAGCGTATCGCACTGTTATCGGACGGCGTACGTGACATCCGAACCGGTTTACTGCTCGTACTCGACTCCATATGACTTCTAATACATGCAATCATTTTTTTTTCTAAATAAAGTTTTCCTCTCTATTTCTTGTTTTCTCATTAAGTTATTACGACATTTTTAATAACTTTTATATTTGCTGTTTCAACAATAGCAATCATTAATTTTCGAAAGAGAATGAAAGTTTTAAGTTGGACGAAAATATAGTTCTTGCTGAAACATTTCTCTAAACAACAGATTATCTTTTCTAAACTAGCACTTGCTACATTTTTTAGGTAATCAATTACAATATTTAAAAAATATCGTGGCGTCAGTTTAGTCGGACTAATACCCCATCATCGATCATAGTTTTACAGCTTTCAGTTTTATAAATAATTCATTTACAGCTCTGTTGAAGCTTTTGTGCCTTTAGTCAATTTTGTTCATTTTTGTTTTTTAGTTTTCTTCCTTGCTTACTATATTATAGAAATGTTCAACCTAAGGGATCTACGTTTCTTAAACAAATGGTTAATTAGTATTTTGATATTACCTAACTGGTTAGAACTCTTGCTTTGTCCTTTTTACCTTTTAAAAATATATCAGATAAAAACAACAATTATAGTAGTACTTCTTAGAGTAGTTGTACATGTACACCTGATTATTTTTTAATTATTTCTTGCGTCCATACATATTTAGATTAAAGTCTAGTAAAAAATTTACTTTAACAAGTTGTATATTGTAAAACTTATGACAACATTCAGTTTAAAGTATTAACATATACTCCCCACATTACACTTACTGTTCTATTGAGAATATTGTGAATAATAAAGAACACTTTTTAAATAAATATAATTTACATTGTTCTTATAATTATTTGGTTCAATTTATTACCGAATTATTGATGTAAATCCGGAATGTTTCTAGGTTGTGTTGTTGGAAAGCGGAAAAGCCATCTTATGCGCTGTATATAATCATCAACCTACGATTGGCGACAAAATCAGCCGAAAATGTAACCACAAATCCCTTTGCGCCAAAAGGTCGCAAACAAAATTATTAGGTGGTTATAAAAAGGCTTAAGTTTACAGTATAACCAAGACGTATAAAAAATTTAATCACCAAAGAAAAAGTAATGCATTCGTTCGAGAATTAAAAGAAAAGATCGATTGAGATCCTGGGCGGAGCATGACTGACGTGGCAAAAGAAAGGCTTGGCGAGGCCGACGGCCAGTCTAGCAGTGTAGCAAAGACCTGCACTACAAGTGTTTCGTCCTGAAGAACCGCCAACTGTTAACTAAAAAAAACAAGATGGCCAAGAAGCTAAAGGCTCAATCACTACGGAACAATGTGAACCACAACAGCGTTAGTATCCTTAGATCCGTTTTGCACAAAAAGAACTTTATCGATTACAGGAAGGTGGATTACCACAATAATCATTAGATTTACCAACATATTTTTAAAGTGCCTACTGTTGTGCATACAAAGATTTCCTCTGCTGTAATAATGTTCGGGCTTACGAGCAGCGAAAGGAATATCAAGTCGCACCACTTCTTTGAGGAAGGCCTGATGGTGGCCGTCGATATCTATATTAAGGTGCTGGAAACAATTACGGCGTCCTGGTTAAAAGAGTTCTAGCAAGGAAGGCTCGGTTATGACTATAAAACTATCTGCATTACCAGTGGTCCCCCGACTTGCAGCCACCCTCCAGCAATTCCGACCGATGGTGTGTGATCGAGACGATGGTCAATGAGAGGCATCATAATACAAAAGACAGCTTAAGCACCTCTACCACAAAGGTAATAACACCTTTGGACAAGGAGGAAATTGTGTTGATCTACAGCAGGTTTAGGTCCCGACTTTAGAAGGTTGTAATTGCTGATGGGAGCTACGCTGAACATTATTATTTTCAATACTATTATCTTTAACTTCTCCAAGTTTTATATAAATAAATTTAATTTTCCTTGTATTTTAGTATTATATTAATTGCTTATTCATTTTCCGAATTCACTTCAACGACCCTGTACTTCAGACAGACATTAATACCTCATAAAAACATTTGTAGCACAAAACAAACCATCAAATTTTTATTTAGAAGGTAAAATACATATTTCTTGCAGTTAATTATAGCTTCATATTAATAATTTATATGTAATGGTAATTACTTTATAGTACCTTTTTGTAATATACATAATAAAATTAGCTTAACAATTACGTTAAAGCTGAAGTAGTATTGCAACTATAAAATATTTATAGACTGTCAGGTCGATTTAGACACAAAAATGTTACACTAGTAGCCAATAAAATGTGCAAGTGTGAAGGAAATGGTTGTGTCAGCTTATCCTGGAGTGAAAGGAAAATGCAGAACTGACAACCGTTACGTGCAACGTTTCGTTAATCGCGTAATTAAGGCAAATAAACAATAGTGTAATTGGCAGTTATGCTAATAACTGAGTTTCCTGAAGAAATACATTTTTGCACTGGTAACGACAGCACATTTATGTTCATAAAGGCCGATGCCTGGCGCATAATGAAAGCAATACGCTTAAGCGCGGCTATTCATTTTCTCCCCAAATCCCCCTTTGCTACAAGGCAGAAGAGCAATAATAATTCCCTCATGCACAACACATGGCGCTTTGCGGAAAAGGAACAATGAAATCTTGCTTTGGATCGCTGATTTAGTAGGCAATCTACTTCGACTTATCTCTACCTGCCACTTCACAATAGACTTTCATTCATCGTCTACGGATTTCCATACTTGTTGGTTGTTACAATATTACACGTCCTGGGAGACTTTTATCCCGTTATCTCAATTGGAACATTTCGATTACTTTGCTTTCAGCCGCCTCTCTGCACAATTTCCAAATAGGGCCCAAATCTTCGAATATTTTTCTTACCTTCGCCGCGTGTTTCGTTGGCTCTTGCTGGTTTCAGTTTAATTTTGGCCAGTTCATGCGGCTTCAGGGAGTCGAAGCCTTCTGAGCGCAAATCTCCTAGATTTTAAATATGACCCCGTAGGTGGCCAAGCCTTACACTAAATTGCGTAACTACTTATGGCGGTAACTGACATTTTGTGTTGCGTTGCCGTCGCCACAACTTCATTAATTATTTGTTTTTTAGCGAGCTTAAATTGCAAGCTGCAAATGCAGCCGATCGGACTGGTATGTATAATTTATGACGAGATTTTTTGCCTGCCCAGAGCGAGTAACGCAGTAGCCGCTTAAACAATAGGGAATTATTTAAACAATTCCGTCCATGTTAAGAAGCCCTACGGCTGTTAATTATTATTGATTTATGCAGAATTTTATTACTTACATTTAATTGTATTCTATAACAATAACTGATGAATAAACGGTAAGAATTGGTAAGAAAAATTTCAATCTTGCAAAGAACGTTTCTCCCTCTGATTTTAGTAAATTAGAAATTTTTTTACGTTTTTCAATTAAAATAAGGATTTAAACTATCTCAGACAAAAACATGTCTCACATTTATTTAATTAAAACTAAATATTTCTAGTAGTTTATAAACTATTATACATAATCAACAGCACTCACACTCGTTCTGACAGAACGATCCACCTTCTTCAAAATAACAATAAAAAGAACAACATCGATCCTGTTGAATGTTTTATTGTACCATCACACGGAACAATGCTTACCATTTGGTAGTCTTCAATCAGTTTTGAAGATGATATCGCCTAAATGTTTTCCCGCACAAGCAATACCTTAAAGTTTTGTATTCCTTACCGAGTCACTTTCACTAATGCTGCTGCGATCGCGTTGCGAATGGCATCCTTTAATTTCTTAATAGTCTGCAGCTCGCGTTGAAAAACTTTAGCTTTCAGATGTATCCCGAGGGGACAGGTCTGGTGACCTAGCCGATCAAGGAATGTCATCATGTAATAAAATTAGGCGACGTTGAAATATTTTACCCAACATTTCTCCAGAAATCCTCGCTGTGCGATAGCACTATCTTGTTGGAACTATAGTACCACATTTCCATTGAGTCTGGATTCTAGAAAATTGCCTAACATTGCAACCTAGCGGGTAGATGTGACAAGCACCACGCGTCCCGCTTCCTGAAAAAATCGCCCTTATGATGCCAAATTCCCAAATAGCGCACCAAATAATTACACGCTGACTACGGTGGGGTCGCTTATGGAGTTGTCGAGGATTTTGTGAGGCCCGGTACTGAAAGTTTTGCTTATTAATGCAGGCCGATAAATAAAAATGAGATTCGTCGCTAATGATTACAATAGCATTAGCTGAAATACTTTCCAACATGTCCTCGCAAACAGCCGCGCATATTCTTTAAATTCCTGGTCCACCATCAGTTTGTATGGATGGAATCTGAGAGCGCAGTGTAGAATTCTCCGCATGTTTCGGTCAGATATGTCGCGAGATGCGACAACAGTCTCCCTCACTGCTGTGATATTTTCAGAACCTTACGAGGTCTACCGCATGATTTATGTCTTAATACTGAGTCAGTCTATCTAAAAATGCGTATCCGCAACATTATTGTTTGTTTGGTTAAAACTTTTTCGACGACCTACTCCGAAATGCCCACGAAATATGTCTACAACACAAAAGCATGGTGTTCACCACTCCAGGCTGTGATGGCAGGTCTTGTGCTATTAAAAGGTTTACGACTGGAGCTATATTTACCAACACAACACCAGCAGAATCATTCAAAAAGTGGAGATCATTCTGCCGGACTTTATTTTACCTAAAAAAATCAACTTTATGATATTTCACAAATAACTAAGCCTCTTTAAACAAATTTCGCACTTTCTCGCACGACAGCATATATTTTTCTAGGTTCTTTAGCTTCAATTGTAACATTACATAGTGACTGGTATGCTGCTAGAAGATGCAAGTCCTTCACAAATGCTAACAGTTCAGGAAGCTAAATGATTGTAGTGCGTCGGTGAATTTTACTTATTTTAATTTTCTCACTAAAAGTAGTTGTTAGTTATACTTGTACCTTTCTTATTGCTTTCAGAACTTTGATTCTCTGAAACGCCATCCTTAAAACTCTCAATTTTAGATTGCAACTTTATAATTTATGTATTTTTCAGCGACATACGTACTAAGTGCATACTTGCAAACTACAACTTGGGGTCATGTTGTTTGGCTTAAAAATTACAACAAAAACTAAATACAATGAGGTAGTTCGGCTCCAAGAAGTAATCTAGGGGTTAAAAGGTAATGCTTGTATACAAATTAAAATAATGTTTTAAATCATCACTTTCAAAGTCCAAAAGTGTGTAACACTTTTAGATACAAATTCTTCTAATTACCACATATTTATTATTTCACTGCAATGCTCTCTATTTTGTTTATTAACTAGGGGTTGCCCGCCAAAAGGTATATTTTACATCTTAGGCTGACAATTTTTCATCCGCCTTTCCTCACATTTTTGCAAGGTGGAACGTATAAATTTTTAACTAGAACGGTTTTCTTCCTGGATCGGAAACGTGGAACAATTTAACTTACAATCGAAGAAAATCAAGTGGCGCGTTTTGCGTACGGCAGTGCAGCGGCCCGATGACAACTGCGGTCGCCCGGCCATTCGGCAAAGAGCGAGAGCGGTCTAACATGCGTGCACGAACACACGTACCCCCACATGTAAATCAGCTCAGAGCACCGCCACGTCAAATTTCATATCAGCCTATCTCCTCGTGTAAATCAAGAGTCTAGGACGCGCCGCATTTATTTGTTTACTTTCTGTTGAAATATATAAATAGAATGTAAAGCTATATACTACTTTAGATTTAAACGAAGTCTATTATGAATGAGTTATAATCTACTGTCTACTTAATCCTTTTTAGAATAAATCAGAAACTCGCCAGTTTCCTCATTAGATTTTGTAGTTGCAATGGTAAAAGATAATTAGGAAATAAGAAATCTAAGACGAAATTGAATAAAAGTAATCGAGAGTAAATTAGTAGTTTAAATCAAAAACCTTCTAACATTGCTTTTTAAGGGGTAAAAATGTGAAAATAGACAACTAGTTGGGAAGATCTATTTTGCAATATTACGAAACCTTTGTGGCCTTCTCGGGGCTTACTCTAATGTAAATGTAAAGTTCTGATTTACCAAAACCCTTACACATTTTGGTACGATACAGTGATACTCTAACTCTTCTTTTCGGGCATGCCTCAGTTTAATTTATTTTGTATCCGACATATTATGTACTCAATTTTTTATTTATTTTTAGAATTTCTACAAAATTATTACAATATTTTCTGCCTTGGTTATGTCTCCAGTAGTTTTTATTGTAAGCTACATTTAAAAATGATGTCTCCTTATATCGCACAATGTTTGCATGCATGCAGACATTTTTGCCCTATAAATAGTTGCATCCTGTCTTTTATAACATCCAAGATGGGATTAATCTGTTAACCATTGCGTCATATATTTTTATTCTTGTTTTTTTATATTTTTAAGTGTTATCTTTGGTTTTCTTTTTCTGAGTAGTAATATTCTCTTTTACATATTTTTGGTTTTGCGTAAATTGTAAATGGTTTTGTCTTATTGTTATTTTTACTGTCATTTTTAACGCTCTTTATCAGTCTTCTGAAGTTTACTATTTTTATTTGGAATGACCAGATATGTGTACATTTTGTCGCATTTTTTAGAATACATATTTTTTTATTTTAGAATTTTTTGCGTTTAGTATTAATATTCTATGCACTTTTCCTCCTTATGTACATACCCATTATTGTGGCAAAAATATATTTAATATCCTTTCTTCCCATTAGTACTATTACTTTGTTGTTTGTTGCAGCATTCATACGCTTTTGATTTCCAACCATTTTTGTACAGTTTAGAGCGGCTAGCTGTCCGCATAACTAACCGCAGGAATCAATTGTAATAACATTCTGTAGGTTAAATCCAGGCCATTTTTTAGTTTTTTTTATCGGTCTAAGTAAATATACTATTGTTATGAGACAGGGTTCTATTTTTCAACGCCGTATCAATTTTTTTACATTTAGCATAACTAATAGTCTTGAGATTAATTTTTCTTTATTACATACACTTCCTAAACTTTTAGTTAGGTCCTTCTTAGTGTTTTCTAATATATCCTTGTTTTTAATCTTCTCGTGTATATGTTATTTACTTCCTCTTAAGGAAGCAAATGATTTATAATTTTTCTTGTTTAAAAATATTACTATAGAATTAGATCTACTTTAAGAGGTTGCACTAACTACTCAAGTTTACCTATTTTTTATTACTTGTAGCTAATCAACATTTATAACAAGGCTTTGTATTGCAATATTATATACGTTTAATTAATTATTAGCGCTACAGCCCTTTAAAGGGCCTTGGCTCGCTCCACAATATCTCTCCACTGCTTTCTATCCTCCGCCTTCATTCTCCATCTCCGCACTCCTAAGGCTTTTATATCCTCCTCTACATCGTCTCCCCATCTTTTTCTGGGACGTCCTCTTAATCGCCTTCCCTCTGGCTTTTTCTCGTATGCTGATTTTGGCGTTCTCTCTTGTTGCATCCTGTGCACGTGACCTAACCAAGCCAGTCGTTAACTCTTTATTACTGCTATGATATCTGGTTCATTATAAAGCTGCTTTAGTTCCTCGTTTCTTCTTATTCTCCATTCTCCTCTTTCTTGTATTGGGCCAAACACCTTCCTTAGTACTTTCCTTTCAAAGATTTGGAGTCTGTTTTTATCGTCTGATGTTAATGTCCAAGTTTCGGACGCATACATTACTGTGGGTCTAACAATTGTCTTGTATATTTTTAATTTACTCGATCTTGATAGGTTGCGGGACTTGAAAATGTTTTGTAACGCATAATAGCATTTGTTTCCGGAGGCTATCCTTGCTCTTACTTCGGCCTTCGTATCATTTGTCTCGGTTAAAATACTTCCTAAATACTTAAATTGCTGTACCCTTTCTACCGGTTTGTTTCCAAAAAGTTGCGTTCGACGTTGGGCTTGACCTCCTCTTTCCTGTCTTGACTGGAACATGTACTTTGTTTTAAGTTCACTTATTTTTAGGCCCGCTAATTGTGCTTCCTTTTCTAATTCTCTATAAGCTGTCTTAAGTGCTTCACTTGTTCTTGCCATAATCAGCACATCGTCGGCATATGCTAGATATTGCACTGACCTGTTGTATAACGAGCCTCTAGGGTTGATTCGTATGGCTCTTATGCATTTTTCCAACACTAAATTAAATAAGGTCGTAGATAATGGATCGCTCTGTCTAAGACCTGTTGTCACCTCGAATTCCTCTGACATATTCGTACCTATTTTAATCTTACTTTTGGTGTTTTCAGCGTCATCATGATAAGTCCTTTCAATTTCTTTGGGACTCCTAATTCTCCCATCGCTGTTTCCAGGTACTCTCTCTTCACACTATCGTAGGCCATTGTAAAGACTATAAAAACCTGATGAACATCTATATTGTACTCATAGCATTTTTCTAGGGTTTGCCTGATTGTAAATATATGGTCTACTGTGGACCTGCCGCTTCTAAAACCACTCTGGTATTCCCCTATTATCTGCTCAGTGAAAACTTCCATTCTGTTCACTAAACTTTTGGTGAATACTTTATATATCACATTAAGGAGGAGATTCTGTAGTTATCACACCTCTGTTTATCTCCTTTTGAAAATGGGGCAGATTAGGGCTTTACTCCATTCTTCGGGCATCACTTCCGATTCCCATATCTGTTTCACGAGGGCTTGTATTTTTTTAATCATCTCTTCCCCTGCATTCTTTATTAATTCTGAATTTATGCTGTCTTTGCCCGGGGCTTTGTTGTTTTTAAGAGCGTTAATTATTTCTCTTGTTTCATCCAGTGTTGGGGCTTCGATGTTTAGGTGAGGGCCGTACATCCGTTCGTGTCCTTGGTTTAAATTCTGGTTATCTCTTTCATAGTCTTCATTTAGTTCTTCTTTAAAGTATTCCGCCCATCTATCCATGACTGCCTTCTCGTCTCCAATCAGCTTCCCTTCCTTATTTTTTATGAGCATTGTTTTGGCTTGAAATCCTTGCTTACTCTTTTTAAGTTCTTCATAAAATTTCTTCGCATTTCTTTGTTGATAGTGCTGCTCTATTTTTTCTATTTTCTCGTATTCACACCTTCTCTTCTTTCTTCGGCATATTCTATTCGCTTCTCTTCTTCTATTTTGATAGTTTTCTATTGTTTGCCTTGTAGCTCTTTGTAGCATTCTTCGCCTTGCCTCTTTCTGCCTCTCGTGTGCTTGCTTACAGTCTTCGTCATACCAGGAATTCCTCGTCCATCTTTTTTTTTTCTCCCAAAACTTCTTTGCTGTTCTGTTGATTGTATTTTTTATTTCTTGCCATTTTCCTCTATAGTTGTTTGTTGCTTGTTACTTTTGACACTGTTTCCTTAATTTTTCCTTCATATTTAAAGTCTGGTCTCCTCTTGCTTCAACACCTCTAATATATATTGTCTTGCTTTTTTTCAACTTTTGGTTTCCTGGAGATCTGTTTAAACTTTTGTCTGTATCCCCTTCACCAGAAAATGGTCAGAGGCGACTTCTGCTCCACGCCAACTTCTTATGTCTATGATGTCTGGTGAATGTTTATTTTATATCAGTACGTGGTCGATCTGGTTCCTGGTGACTCCGTCTGGGTGCCGCCATGTTTCCCTGTGTATTCTTTTATGTGGGAAACAGGTGCTTTTAATGATCATTCCGTTGCTCAAGGTAAAATCTATTAGCCTTACACCATTGTCGTCACTCTCCTGGTGAATACTGTATTGTCCTACTGCCTCTCTTTATTCTATCTCCTTCCCCACTTTGGCATTCAGATCTCCAAGCACTATTTTCACATCTCTTCTTGGTATTGTACTGACCACCCTTTCTAGGTCCTCGTAGAATTGGTCTTTAATCTCTTGGTCTGCTACATCCGTTGATGCATGACAGTTTACGAATGTTATATTGTACCATCTTCCTTATGTCCTTAGTGTGCAGATCCTTTCATTAATCGGTTTGAATTCTTTCACCATATGTCGTTTGCTTCTGTGGATTAGGAAACCCGTGCCTTAGGTAAAAGTGTCGTTTCCACTATTAAACAGCGTGAAGTCTTTAAAATCCATTATAGCTTTACCCTTCCACCTTATCTCCTGTAAGGCGGCAATATCTACTCTATATCTGATGATTTCCCGTTGTAGTTGTTGCATAGCTCCGACTCTATGCAGACTTAGGATGTTCCATGTCCCAAAAATCAAATATTTGTCCTTTTTCCTTTGCTGTTGTCGTCTATTATCCATCCATCTTTGTTGTGTAGCGTTTTTAACAGTGCTGTTTTACGTGGCAGGGTCGTTGGCCCACACGCCCAACCCCCTTTTCGGAGGACCATTTTCTCCCGCTCTCGTCAGCCCTGACCCCGCCATCCACCTGGGTTGGATACCAGATCTCCGGCGAGGTTGCTCAGGTTCCCGGGGTTCACCACCTTTATCTTAATATAAAGGCTACTTGGAGGTGAGAGTCGGAATTGGGTAGGAGAGGCTATGCGATGCTAACTGGATGCAGCACCGTGCGGTACGCATGCACTACTCCATTGAAACCCCATTATATACGTTTATTATATCTAAACCCCCAAGCAACTAGAACCTACCTTCTTGTAAATACTTTTCTCTTAGCTTTTAAGACATTTTCTTTTTATTTGTGTGCTTCTAGTAGTTCAACTCTTATAAATTTATTTTTATAAGGTTTCTTATAATAAATTCGACTTTATAGATATGTTATGAGTTAACTTTTAATCACTAAAGTGTTGATACTTTTTTACTGCATTCTAATTTTGATCTTGGATTCTTCTTTGCCACATGATTTTTTTTATTATATTTTCTTTCTGTTCTTCAACTCCATAGTACCTATTTTTTACTATTTTGCTTGTATTTTGATCTCAGGATCCTGATTCTAGTGCGGAATTTGTTCTCAGTCAGCATAAAAGTGACTCAAGTTATGAACCGTCAACCTCAAAGGAGCCTCATTTATTGACACAAAGTGATTTAAATGATTAGTACGTGATTTGATTCTATCAAAAAAAAACAGGATGAACTTTTGTGGTCTAGATTAAATGACTGGAATTTACTTTCTTCTGCTACGAAAATTACAAGACTTAATAAATGAATTTCTAATGTCATATAAAGCTTTGGGGTGTAATATGTTCTTAAAAATACACATGCTGGACTCTCATCTGGATTTCTTTCCTGCAAATTTGGGTGCTGTGAGTGATGAACAAGGTGAGAGGTTTCATCAGGACATTTCCTTAGTGGAGAAGCGCTACCAAGGGAAATGGAGTCCAGGGATGCTAGCAGATTTTTGTTGGAAACTTAAAAGAGACCTACCAGAAGCTAAATATTCACGAAAATGATAATTATTTATTATAAATTTAACAATAATTTCTTTAAGTGTAGCTACTTTTTCTACTTTTTACAAAAATATATGTTTCGATATCACATGGATACCTGATGTGCCAATTTTTTTCCTTAATATATTATTGCTTGATGGTCCTAGTTTATTCAAAATTTGATATGACTTTTCGTGTGACAAAAAAAAATTTAAATTTTGTTAACCAGTGAAATTAGTTTACAAAAATTAATTTTCATTGCGTTAAAATATAAAATGTTTTATAATTTTCCAACTGTCTGGAAACAATAAGTTTCTACTTATTTATTTTTCTTCTTTAAAACTACACACAATTTATATAGTTCTCCTGCATGCTGAGGATCTTCAACTCTTTTATTTTTTAAAAATGTACATTACTAATATAAATTAATTTTATCGCTATACTCATATGGCATTCACTAAATCATTTAGTGTTTGCGTTTATGTGTACTACACTGATGTCAGTTTTACCGATATTT
The DNA here is from genome assembly GCA_036346155.1 of Sinelater perroti. Classification (NCBI taxonomy): domain Eukaryota; kingdom Metazoa; phylum Arthropoda; class Insecta; order Coleoptera; family Elateridae; genus Sinelater; species Sinelater perroti. Next base: position 11,058,388 of record JARFIY010000024.1, read on the forward strand.
TATTTGCAGTATATAGCTTCATATTTGTGAAAAAATTATAACAAAAGTTTTGATAAATACTTTATAATATACTACAAATGTTAGCGTGTGTTATCAAAAAATTTTTTCAACCAACTTTTTAAGTTAACTAAAATACCAGAACTTTTAAATGGTTTTTTTTTTACATCTACTAACCTTTGTTTGCTACCGCTTAATAAAACACAAGCAGAAAATATCGTATCTTTGAATTAAATTTTAAGCAAATCAATATTTTTTTGTTCGACGTAGCTTCCATTAGAACTTCATTTTGTGTTTTATTTTACAGATGGTAGAAATAGTAACTAGCAATTTTAATGTTATAACAGTATAATTATAATCTGTTTCCACTTTCTACTACTAGCATTTTTATGTTAGGAAAAACAGCGGATGTACAATTTAATTGTACCAGCATTTTACTGACAAAATGTTAACAGTTTCAATTTAAAATTCATATAAATTGAATTACTGTAATTTGAATACTTAAATTGGTTTCGTTCTCTTTCTACTGTTTCTTGCTTTAGAATCTTTATGTTACTTTAATTGTAAATAAAAATTGAGAATAGTTATAAATTTATTGTTGCTACATTTTCCAAATAGTTTTATTTCCTTCTTTTTTCTTAATCTTACATTATCACTTTATTTTTCGAAATGTCTACAAATTAGTCCCTATTAATTCCTTTTTGAATTTTCCGTATCACGCACCTCAAAGTATTATCAATATATTATCGTTTATTATTTCAAAAGATAACATGTTTTATCTGTTGATTCTGCAGTTAGTTTCGAAGCGTGTTCTTGCACTCGAAAATGCAAAGCGCCTTGCGTGCGATTCACTTGCGACCCGCTATCGTGCCATTATTTACAAAGCGCAGTACGATGGTATTTGAGTTTAAATTTATTTAGTATATATTTAAGTGTAATTCATTACATTTCATGTAATTTAAATTCAAATTTTAAGTTCAACTAGGAATAGCTTTACGCACAACCATTCGCAAGCCACTTTTGGGGACATCCTCAATCCCAAAGCATGCAATCAGAATACATATACACTTAATAACTAGAATGACACGTACATTACCAAATAGCTAATGTTAACAGCCCACTTATCAACCAATGATGCTCAACGTAGATCGTTCAATTGGTAAACGAAATATAGCAATCCCATAAGTAAAAAAAATATCTAAAAAACGAACGAATACTTACCTGTGATCATCATAACCAACAAATCTCAAGGATTATCTAAAAATAGATGAAATTTTAATAGGTGCGGATAATACCGCTGCTGCAGTATAAACAAAATCTTTATCACCATTAGTTTTTAATCAGATTAAATGATCTAATAGTACACTATTATATATATATATATATATATCCAGTTGAAGAAGGAAAAAAGGTAACCAAGTAATTTAGCGCAGTCATCAAACTCTCACTGTTCATGTATTTTACTGGTTTGTCACCCAACAAAAAAAATTAAATCAAATACTCTCAAGAGATTAAAATAATATTTGAGGCAATTCGCTAAAAAAGAGGTTTTTCAGTAAGTCAATTCTCAACACTACGAATACACTAAGATATATATATATATATATATATATATATATATATATATATATATATATATATATATATATATATATATATATATATTCGAATGCCCATTTACCAATTGGTGTAGGGTTAAATTTCTACATGTAATTTAACATTTACTTCTAGACCTAAGTTAACTAAATGTATTTTCTAATAACTCGTACATACTTAACTTAATTCTAGAGTGTTTTATTATTGTATTATCTTTCCCTCACTTGTTTGGTACACAAACTTACTCCACTCCTTTTATTTTGAGCTAATAAGCTTGCTTCTTGCCACGATTTCTCTCTCTCTGCTAATATCTTTCCCACGACGCTATCCCATGTTTGTTGCGGTCTTCCTCTTCCCCTATTTATTGCCACCTTTGCTTTCCATACTTGTTTAACCTGTCTGGTCTCATTCATGCGTTGTAGGTGTCCCCACCAACTCAGTTGTCTATTCTCTATAAATTTGAGTATCGTCTGGATTCTTAGTTCTTATCTCACTTCGCTGTTCCTTATCCGATCTCTTAAGGTTATTCCTTTTACTCTCCTTAGATATCTCAACTCCGCCGCTTGTATTTTACTTTTCATTCTTGCTGATAACACCCATGTCTCACACCCGAAGGTTAGTATAGGTCTGTATATTGTCTTAAATACATTCATTTTGTTTGTCGTGTCACTTCCTTTTGTTAATAAATTTGTCCTTCATGGCGTAGTAAACTTTATTAGCCTTTTCTATTCTCTTTGCGATGTCTAGTTCTTGTTTTCCTTTTTCTTCTATTGTGACTCCTAGGTATTCAAAGTGGTCTATTTGTTCTACGTCCTTTCCCTCAATTTGTATTTTTATTTTACACTGTTCCTTCGATATTACCATCACCTTTGTCTTGTCTGTATTTAATTTCATATCATATTTGTTAATACTTCGTTCCATATTTCTAGATTTTTGTAGATCTCTCATTTGCAGCCATTATTACTACGTCGTCAGCAAACGCGCATTCTGCTATTTCTACCACTTGCAGATTTCTATATCCCACTTTTATCTTCTTCGTTCTTTTATTGCACTCTTTTATAACGCCGTCCATTAGTACGGTAAATAACACCGGGCTTAAGACTCCTCCTTGTTTCAGTCCTTCTTCTGTCCTGAAGCTCTCTGATGTCCTGTTTCTGCTCATCACGTAGTTGACATTGTTGTTATATATGCTCTTGATGGCCGCTATCAATCTTTTATTGACCTGTCTTTTAATCAAGCTTTCCCATACCATGTTTCTATTGACTCGGTCGAATGCTTTATTGAAGTCTAAAAATGCACAGAACACTTTTTTATTATACCGCACTGTTTTATTTATAACTTATTTTATTGAAAATATATGGTCTTGTACACTATAGCCTTTTCTAAACCCACTTTGTGCTTCAGATAACGATTTCTCAATTTTCCCCCTTAGTTTTTTGTCCAGTATGCGCTCATAGATCTTCAGTACTACACTCAATAACGTGATTCCTCTATAGTTGTTACAATTCGTACTATCTCCCTTTTTGTAAATTGGCAGTATTTTTCCTATTTCCCAGTCTTTCGGGATTATCCTCTCCTTCCACACTTTTGTAAATTGATAGTAGTATTTTTTCTCCATCTTCTCCCATGTGTTTTACCATCTCTATCTTTATTTTGTCGTGTCCAGGTCCTTTGCCATTTTTTGTATCTTTAGTTGCTTGCCTCATCTCGTGTAGCTCTATTTCCTCTGTATCTTCCTCTTCCATGTCTTCTGCATTCCTTTCCTCTAGTTTTTCTTCTTTTCTTTGTTCTTCTCCTTGGTTCTCTTCTACATTTTCCTCTGCTTGTTTTGGGTTCAGTAATTCCTCAAAGTATTCTCGCCATCTTTCCATAATCTCTTTGTCTTCTACTAATATTTCCCCTTGTTTATTCCTTATCCGATCATTGTTCAGTGGTTTCTTACTTCTTAGTGTTTCTAATATTCTATAGAATAGTTTCTGGTTATCTTTACTATTTGTCTCTAATCTTTCTCCGAATTCTTCCCACTTCTCCTGTTTAGCTTTAATTACCATGTTTTTCACTCTTATTCTTTGCTCTTTGTATCTTTTATGTGTCTCTTCTTTCCTGTTCCTTAAATAGTTCTTCCATATTTTCTTTTTGTTCTTAACTTCATTTTATTTGTTTTCGTTCCACCATGCTGTTTGTTTCTTATTATTTGATGTTTTGAGAGTTCCACAAACTTCTATTGCTGCTTCGATCATAATATTTTTGAAAATGCTCCATAATTGTTCTAGTTTTGCTTCTTTCATATTTTCTTGTCGTGCTCTTATTTTACAGCTTATGATTTCTTTATATCTACTGCTCACTTCCCTGTTGTTTAGTTTATAGGTTTTTATTGTCTGAAATTCTACCTTCTTGTGTGTAGTATCTTTTCCTATGCTGGTTATCTTGTTTTCTTCTACTTTAATTTTTGCCACTACTAAGTAGTGGTCGCTATATATTTCAGCTTCTCTGCTAACCTTAACATCCTTCACTGCTTTTCTGTTGGCTCTTTCAACTAGTATATAATCAATTAAGGATTTTTCGTTCCTGCTCGTTACTTCTCTTGTAAATTTGTGTATATCTTTATGTTGGAAGACTGTATTAGATATTATTAAGTTGTTTAGAAATCTATTAGCCGTTCTCCATTGTTATTCTTTGTTATTTCTCCAAACTTTCCTAATGCTTTTATAGCTTTATTTTCTTGTCTACCCACTCTGCTATTTAGATCTCCTGCTATGTATATTTTTCCTCTGCTGTTTTCTGTTATCTTCGTTAGCTCTTCCCAGAATTTGTCTTTGTTTTCTTTGGTGTCGTTTTCATCGGGTCCATATACTACTATTATTGTTACTTCATTTCATTTATCTTCTTTTAATTCTACCGTTAATATTCTCTCACTCCATCTCTTCCATTTTATTATTTTTGCAGCATGGTTTTCTTTAATTATGCACCCAACCCCTGCTGCCGCTCTTTCGTTCTCTGCTACTCCACTATACACGAGTATATGTCCATGTGCCATTTCTGTTATTCCTTCCCCTTTCCTTTTGGTCTCTGTTATAGTTAATATATCTAATTTTGTGCTTTCGAATTCATCTATTAATTCGTTTTCTTTCCCTGCTAAGCTTCTGATATTCCACGTTGCTAGTTTCCATATTTTTGTTTTCTTGGTTATTTTGTTTCCGTGTCCATTGCATTTTTCGTTGTCTTTTTTCCCATCCGTTTCTTTCCTGATTAGTTTTTTGTCCATGTAGTCTTGGTTATTTTCGTTATCTTTTCTTTTGTAGTGTCTCCGTTCGGTGATCTATCATTTACTGTTCTTTTATAGTTACTACCTGCCTCTTTTTCCTTCTCATTTTGCCACTGTTGTTGAGTTTCCGCTTTTATTTCTTCGGCACTGTATATTTTATTATATATTATTAGTTTGTTATATTTCAGTATCGCTTTCTGTCCTCTTTGCCTCGCTTCCTTCATGATTGGTATTAGTTTTTGTCGTTCTTCTTGTGTTTCTTTAGTGTAGTCCTCGCTTAGCCATATCTCTGTTCCCCTTAGTCCCTTCGCCTTCTTTAATATTTCTATTTTCTTGCTAAATTTACTCAGTTTAATTAGTATCGGTATCGTTCCCCCTGCCTTGTATTTCCCTAGCCTGGTATAATCTTCTATGTCTTTCTCTTCCAAATCTACTTCTATCTTATTCGTCATTATTTGTATTTTCTCCGTTATTTCTTTCTCAGTTTCTCCCTCTTCATCTTTTATTCCTGTTGCTATAAGGTTCTTCTTTCTGACTTCCCTTTCTAGATATTCTATTCTTATTTCTTGTTTCACAATTTTATCCTCTAATTGTTTATTTACTTGCTTGATTGCGTTTGCATCTCTAACTATCTGGTCTAGTTTAGTGTCCATTCCATCTAGTCTACTGCTTATTTGCCGCAATAACTCCTCTATATTTGCCATTTCTTGTGCTTTATCCACTTAGCTGCACACTTTGGTGTTCGGTGTGTTGCCTACTTTCGGGATTTTGGCGTAGCCCTGGTTTGTTTGTTATTCTTTACTTATCAGTTGTTGGTTTCATGCAATTCTCCACCTTATTGCTTATCAGTTAACCTCCACCGGTCTTATTTTCGTCTAATTACTAACTGGATTCCGTATTTTCCCTTGTGTTTTTATCTTCCCGGGTTTGAATTTACTTATGTCTGCCTACTTGTACCGTTTTTTCTTGTGTTGAGTTGCTCAGTATGGCCCTAATTGGACTTTAATCCTGGAGCTTCAAAACACATGTGCACATTTCAAACCTCTCTCACTTCATCAGGAATACACTAAGATATATTATATAAACCAGGCTATATATGTAAATGTAGAGATACGAGTTAAAAAAAGCATGTGTAAAACTAAACGATATTGTAATTAAATGCGCTATTTACTGTGCTGCTTAACCGACGAAGATTGTAAGATGTCTAGGAAAATAAAAAATAGAACTTTTCTGTCATTGCGCCCCAAAGAGCTAAACCAAATTCAACCAAAGTTGACAAACAGAATTCGGCACTAATACCGATCTACGATAAACACAAGTCTACTTATTTCTCACCAGATATAACCTATCATAAGTAATCTCAACAGATTAGAAGAACTAATGATAAAATTAGTGGAAAACATGAAAATGATGCTAAACATTCTGACATAGTTCTTAAACTACACTAATAACTCTCTTCTTCAAAATAATATTTTAAAATGCCATACCATAATTATAATCTTCAAACGTTTATCACCGTACACAACCTAAATATAGCACTTATATTTAAAGTGCTTACACCCGGATACAACGACGCGTGACAATGTTGCTGTTATTAGTAAAGACTCTCTAAAACATCACAAATATCTGGTGACAATCGTTATAGTTTAAAATTGAATAGTGATATATTTTTCCTGAAAAACCCTACATTACTGGAATGTAAGTGATCATTCAATTAAAATGATTAAGAAATTCCATGAAGATAATGTTTCTCACATAAAAGTTAATCGACGACTCTCTAGTCCAATAGACCTAAAAAAGGACTACGACAAGGTTGTAGTATTTCACCGATACCGTTTAACATTTATGTTGAAGTGGCATTACAGAATTGGAAGAGACATTGTTCTGGAATGAAAATCCTTATTAATAACAAACATCTATACAATTTAAGTTTTGCAGACGATCAAGTTGATTTTGAATTTATGATAAAAAAATTATTTGTGAATGGGGATTATAAGTTAGCCTTAAAAAGACCGAGTATTTAACAAGCACATTTTGACATTTTAATTGAAGGCGACGTACAGATTAATCAGGTAGATAGATTTAAATATCTCGGAGCTATAATCTATAGTGATGATTTAGGATCTGGAGAAATTAAAAACAGAATTGAACAAAGTAGGAAAGTTGTGGGAGCCCTAAATTTAATTTGGTGGGATAAAAACATATCAATAGAAAATAAGAAGCGTATAGGAACTACAACGGTTGAAACAGTTCTGCGCTATGGAACCAAAGTGTGGAATCCTAACGCTGTACTAAAAAGGTAACTGCTAGCGGTAGAGATGGATGATTTACGTAGCAGCGCTAGAATATCCAGAAAGCAGCACATTCCAAATGAACAGGTTAGAAATCTTTCAAAAGCAACCGAAACAGTTATCTAAAAATTAGAAAAAAAGAACTTAAAATGGTTCGAGCATCTTATAATAGTGGATGACAACAGGTGGTCCCAAAGAATATTTTGATGGCAACCAGCTGGAAAACGTAAACGTGGTAGGCCAAGATGGTCATGGAACGAGGGAGTAAGGCAAGCTATGTCAACCAGAGGATTGAAAGAGAACCAAGCACTAGATCGAGAGGTTTGGCGAAAGGGGATCGGGTAAACTTATCTTTGACCCTAAGGTAAAGAAAAACTTCCTACATAATTGATTTTTGCACTATAACAAATATAGATATAAATATAAATCGAGGTTACACCTTTTGGCAGGTCACTCGCAACTATTAGTTTTATTTATCAAAACAAGCCAACGTAAACAAAAATCACCTAGCCTTTTAGAAAGAACTGGAATTTATCTAAAGAACTAATGAGTGAAATAATTAATCTAAACATAATTCGTAATTTCAAAGGAGATATAGGTGAGGTCACATAACATATAAATGATTCTATACATAACGAAACGTAGAAATTAAACTTGAAGTAAGACGCCACTGTCCCGCACTGAATGTTACAAAAAAAATTACTGAAAACAGATCATCAAACGATAAAAATAGGTTCAACAGAGCATCAAAACATCTGAATTATATGTTTTGAGAACTAAAGAACCAAACATTTGTTGTATCTGTACAAAACATCACCCCTACAACAGATTTTTTACTGTGAACTGTTGTTAAACACTTAAAACAAATAGAATTGCTCATTAGAAAAAATGCCGGAAGATAAGGTAGAAGTATAAAACAGAAGGTCGAAACATTCTATCTACATTATTCCAACTAATCTCCACTATGTTAACTCAAGAGAAAGAAACGGAATTTTAAAACAACTTAATGTTGCAAACCAAATGACCTTACCATTAAAGAAGTCTCTAAAACAGTAAAAGTTAGGTTTACAATCAAATTTGATTTAAATCCAAAAAAGCTACAGAATACGATCTAGTTAAAGTAAAGTTTTAAAAGAATTACCCGAAAAAGTTTTCAAATTTATCACAAACATTTCCAATGACAACTTACAAACATTCAATTTTTCTTTATAGTGGAAACTATACCAAATAATTTAATATTTAAAGAAGTAGCATCTTAGAACTTCATGGAATAGCTACCAAATGAGTCAACTTTTTTTTAAACTCATACTCAATAGACTAATGCCATCAGGTTAAGACCACGATCTGATTCCAGTCCACTAATTTGGTTTTAGAAATAGTCACCAGAATTTTTAAGCAAAATTAACTGAGCAAAGAAAATATGTTTTGTAGGCTTTCTCGACACAATCCAGAATTTTTATAGTCTGGGATGTAAGATTACGTCTGAATATTAAGAAAAAACTCCCGCGCACTTATTATTGACTATTTAAATTCCACCGGCCAGGCAGATCATATTTCAAAAAGAATTAACAAACCTATACATCCTACTGGGATTTCTTCTAAAAACATGCTTGGTCATATTCCCTCCTATACACATCACCACCTACTAGTGGATTGTCCAAAAATTTTCAAGCGTTTCACTTTTTATCATCAATTTATTTAATAATTTTGAACAAAAACAACTAATCGAAGTATTTTCCGTAAACACTAATCACTTTCTCCCAGTTTTTCGGTAGCTTCGTGATCCCGTAACGGTAGAATTCGGCATCTTTCGAGTCAACATCGCCTTTTTGTGCCGAAATTCCTTCTTCGGTGTCGCAGTTGTTTTTTCGGCTGGTGAACGCCATTCGTGTTGAGGATTCGGGTTTTTGAACCTGATCCATTTCTCATCTCCCGTAATCAATCGATTAGCCAAAAACGGAGTTTTATTTTGGCGATCCAACAACGTTTCACTAGCATTCACCCGTTTCGTCTTTTGACCAGCAGACAACTCATGGGGAACCCAACGCGTCTTCTTCCAGACTTTACCAAACTTGTGGAGGATATTGTCAATAGTCTGAGGGCTGCAATCGAAATCGTCGGCTAACATTCGGCATGTCAATGGCGGAGTCTCTTCAGTGGATAACACAGCTATCATTATAAGAAAAGCTATCATTTATCATAAATTGTCTAAATATGAAGATTAATTATTACAAGCCACAACAATACAAATGAAAAAACTATCTGTTCTCCAAAACATCGATTCAAAGCAAAAATTGTTACATTTTTTGTTACATTAGGATCCCGGTTTTTTGTTAGAGTGGACGAAATATAACCACTAAGAAAAAATAAATATCTAAACATTAAAAAAGCTCCCAGCTATTAGCAGGTAACCGGAAAGGTACTGAAAGAACTGTCGAACAACTATAATACCCTGCTAAATATTTTAATTCACACAATAGTTTGATCAACTCGCAGCTAAAATTGTGCAAATCTTAATGATATTGAAACCAGGAAAATCGCTGAATGAAAATACTTTTCATATGACTATCAGTTTATACTCCCAGTGATTTCTAAGTTATTAAAAAAACAGTAATAATCAAACGAGTTTATGCAGATGGGTTTTTAGAAATATTAATCCCGCGACACCAGTTTAGTTTCAGACATGGATGTTCTACCATTCAATCACAAGCAGCAGATATAATAAATAAATAAATAAATAAAGGATACGAAATATTGCTATGCAACCCTTTTAGGATTTTAATAAAAAACTTTTCCTCACCAGTATCTCCTACTTCTCAAATCCTACCTTGAAAAACGTTATTTCCAAGTAAGTTCCGGTTAAGAAGAAAATAATCTTTAGTGTTTTACAAGGTAGGGTTCTTGGACCTCTTCTTTATCTAATGTACGCTTCTGACGGAAGCATTGTCGTAGAAACCTTTACAAATGATACTGCTGTGCTTGCTTGTCACGAAGACCATCAAACAGCTAATTATTACGTGCAAAACTACATCAACTTAATCTGTAATTGGCTGGACAAACGGCGTATAAAATTAAACAAAACATTTAGAAGTACACTTGGTGTTACATGAAAAACACGCATTAGAAAAGAAAGAGAACAAATCTGAAAGTTTTAAGAGTGTACTAACTCGTTAGTTGCCTTTCGCTAGAAAATAGGACAGTATTGCACAAGACGTTTATCAAAACTATATAAACGTACGGAATTAAACTATGAGGGTGCTGGATTTCTTTAAACGACGATACGTTGCAGAAATTTCAATAAAAAACTTACGTGCTATGGTAGACACCTTGTGGTATCACATCATACTCTACACAAAAATCTAAAGACACTCTATGTCAACAAGGTTGTAAATCATTGTATGACTATTATGTAAACTCATTAAAACCTAGGTATTCGACCCCTGTTAAATAGTAGCCGTGGAAAGTGGTTACGTAGAAAATGGATAATAGACGGGGCAATTGAGGTTTAGTTATACTTAAAAGCAAAACGGGTATATTTAATTAAAACCATTGTTCTATTTTATTATATTATAACGTCATTGAATGTTTTTAAAGGGCACTATTATTTATGAATATGGCATCTCATTTTCCAATTCTGCACTTGGAATAAAAGCTTTAAAAAATATTTCTATGCAATTTAAGAAATTTTACAATATGCAGACAGTCTAACCTTCGTATTAATATAAGCTTTCACATCATAGACATAGAATTACAGTGTGTTCTACTCTTCACTCAGAAAGCTCTTTATCTATTATGACTTGAATCATAACTAAAATAGAAAAGATCTTACAAGTTTCAGCTAGATTGTTGTAAACAATATTCCTTAAAATGTGTGGAATGTATCAATTTTATTGAATATTTAGTATTACAATGTATGCGTCATAAATTTATACTAAAAAAGGAATAAATTTTAACTACATATTAAAAAACATTTTTTTTAGTGGACATAATTTATGTTTTAAAATTAAAAACTCTTTTATTATGACTTTTTCTTATCAGCCCTCAAACATAATTTCTGTTACTGGCATTCGAATTCCATTGTCCTGATATAAACATTTTTTGTTAGTCGAAATATTCTTTTGCGTGGACATTGAGTACTAAATTTACAGGAATATTAAAGAAACTTTTTTTTTAATATTTACTGTTACTTCGATTAAGTTCACGCATTTTCTACTTTGTTGTTCCTTGGCGAGCTATAACGAGTTAAAAACTGTTTCAGATATGTTTCTTCGCATTAGTAAAAAACTTTAACAACTCCTATGATCTTATATTTGGTTATCTATGATTCAACAAAGACGCCAGTTTTAGAAATAAATCCCAAAAATACTTAAAAACTGCAAGAATTCATTTTGTGTACAATGGTAACGTGAATTTTTGAACGGTGGTCACAAATTGTTATTTTATATTGTGTTAAAGTCAATATCACTTGCTGTAATGTGTTTAATCTGCCCCAAAACAAATGCAGCACTGATATTTCCAATTAAAAACCGATAGAAAAATAATTGTTTGTGACCTTAGCCATACTCCTACTACTTTAAAGCATTTGATGACTTTTTGAAGCTATTACTTTCTTTTCGAAGTGCATGCTGTGGGCTAACTAAAAAAAATTAAATCGGTTTCGCTGTGTTATTAAACTATCTTAGACCTTTGAGCCAACACTGGAGCCACGCTTGATTCCAGCCGCTTTAAAATTATTGGTTGCATAATACAGAAAAAAATTATTTTTAGAAAAAACGAGTAAGGCGTTCTTTAACCATTTACTTTAATACTTCGATCCAAAATTACTATAACTTACACCTAATAATTTCTAGTTTACTCTTCAGAATACTGAAAGATTATCGTTAAAAACTTCATGTTTAGGAAACTATGATATTTATATTGCAACACTTCCAATCCCAGATTTATTAGCTTCCTTAGAACAATTTTTCTTTTGAAATGTTTGAATAAAAGCCAAATTAACGCAATTTTACAGTGAAACATTTACCGTATCGCTGTCGTCGCTATAAGATAGTGAATGGCTCTCCTACGAATCTCTTGAGATTGGAAATGAGACGGGAGAATTTTATCTTCCTTTTGACTTACCATATATACTTGCTTGTTTGTTGTTATATTCCAAAAAGCAAAATATTGTTATATGCATGTCCTGGTCACAATACGTAATTTAAACAAAATATTGGCGCTTTTTTTATATGTGTAACTCAAGCACAAGTAAAAACTTTTAATACACCAAGAAAGTTTTTAAATTTACTTTTTATTTTTATAATCTTTCAAATTAGTTTCCGGCATACTCCATGCACTCCTACATCATTCGAAACCAATTATTAAACCAATTCTTACACATTTCCTAGTCTTTGAAAAACTTTACTTTAGGTTTTAACAGATGTCGTAAGAATAAAACCAAGCTTTGTCACATGTTACAATGCTGTTGACATAACGATATGTTCCGTTTTAAAACTTATTGAGCATCTTGCAGCACTATAAAACGCACTGTAACATATGCTCATTGGTTAAGGCTATACAAAAAAAAAAGTTTTTTTTGTTTGAAAATAGTTGTATAGAATGATTTAAGTTACAGAAATGTGCAAGTATTCTTCTGGTTTAAGTTGCATACCTGACAGATTCGAGTATTTATCTGCTATCAGCGATGTTCTTCTAAGTAACAGACTGAAATGGTTATCTTAGTAGGTGCTACTTGTATATAATCGTGAAGTGAGAACAATAATTTTCCAGTATAGATAACCATCTCGTCAAAACACTGAATAACATTTAAACTAAGTGTAGATCCTGTTCTTCCTATCCGGCCGCAGTTTTAGGATTATGTTCGACGGCGTGGAATCGTCCAAAAGGAGTTTTTCTGCGTCCCACGCTATTTATCATTCACATCAAGGACATGCTGACTCTACGATAATCGATCAGTGCGCAAACGACACGACGGTGATCGGTGATCAGCTCACTACATTTTCATGCGGTAGTAGGGCAACTCCAGGAACACCTACAGCTGTTAGAAAAATGGTGCCACCCGTGGTAGGTAAGAATAGAATCAAGAAGAGCAAAATAATCAAATTCTTACCAGAATAAAACTTCGCTGGCATAGCAACCTGACTCAAATTAGGCTTTTTAGCCGGGTGATACCTACTTGAAGAGAGCTGCAAACTTTGAACTCCATTTTCTAACCGCAGAATCGGTTATTCTTCCGACATAAGATGGCGAGCATCTTGTAGCCGGTAAATCCGACATGCAAAAGCTCCAGGTTGTCCAAAACTGGGCACTTAGGGACCATGCTTTACACTCCTTGGTACGTACACATCAGTGTATCGGTATACAGATATGCCAACTATCTAGGAGTTTGTCTCAAAGCGCTGAGTAACTTCATCACAACGTCAAGGTCACGGGAATGCATCCATCCATATCCTGTACAACTATGAAGTTGGCAGAGGCGTCCTAAGATTCAGATTTCCTCTTAAGGCGGTACAAAAGCACCCTACTACAAGTCAATCACCATCTGTGTTAGGTTACAGTTGAAGACAGAGATTAGGGGCTATATCCAGGAATCTCCAACCTTGCCACTCAAGTTAATAGCAAAACAAAATTGCCTGGTATTCCATTTTTAACTAATATGACATTACAACACGCAGTATAAGTTAACACGCTTGGTCTTGACGCAACTTAGAACCATTTTCTGTGCCTTACTGCAAAATTCTGTAAACAATAGCATGATTCTCTAATTTATCTTTATCAAGTCACCGTCAATTTTACCATAAAAATATTTCTAAAAAATTTACGCTTTGACCTTTTTTCCAGAACAAATTGTCATACGATGTTCTCAAAAGTATCTTTATTTTTATATTTGTTTTATTATCCTTCTTTAAGACTTTATAATCTAGACCAACAAAAAATTTATAATAATAATAATAAATAACCATAGAGAAACCCGATGTGGGGCTAAGCCCTTTTCCATATTTCTTCACTGCGCTCTTCTGTCTTAACTTTGATTTTTATTTTTGGCCTGCGAGATCTTTTATTTTATTCGCCCATCTTACTCTCGGCCTTCCTCTTCTTCTCTTAATCAAGATGGGTGTCCAGTTGGCGATGTTAATTGCCTGTTGGTGGCCTGCCCATACCCACTTTGGCAGTTCAGCAGTCTCAATTATGTCTCGAGTTTATATCTGTTTTTATTACTTTTATTAGTTTTATTAGTTCGGTCTTTTAATTTGATATTCAAATTTTGATTTGAGTTACTGCAAGTCTTTTTATCTATTTTTTAGTTAAGGTTCTCGTTTGCTTATCATATGTTAAAGTTGGTAGCGCACATCCATGCAACATTTTACTTTTTGGCTTAAGATCGATGTCAATTTTGAATATAAACTTCAAAACCCAGAATTTAGTTCATCCTTGATGTTCTTCTTTTTATTTCTTTTTTTGTCTATTTTATACGAAAGTAGTTGTTCTAAGTAAATTTCTTTAAAAACTACTTCAACTTTCTGTCCTTCCACTAGTATCTTTGCTTTTCCCTGATTTGTAAGCAGGTTTTTCAAAATTTTCCTTTTGTGATTTCGTTCTTTCTGCATTTTTTTATTTCTTTGAACGATGAAATCATTTGCAAACCTTAGATTTGATAGCTACTTTTTATCAATTCTAACTGTTCTCATTTCAGATTCCTAAACGGGCTCTTTAATGTAACATTAAATAGTATCGAAAATAGGAGAACACCTTGACGTACTTTTTTAGAATATATTTGCAAACACTTTGTAAATATTAGAAATAAAACTTATAGATATATAATTTTCAATATTCTCTGTGTTCCTTTATTATAGTTGTTCACTTGCATACTTTAACAATTCCTCCGTTATTTTATCAATCCTTGGTGTTTTTCCTTTTTTATGTTTTGCTATTGCTTTTCTTATTTTATACTTCTTTATTTCTTGTATGTTTTCCCATACACTTCCCTTACTCTTTTGTTCAGCCCGGTTAGTTTGTCTACTACTTTTATTTAACTTGCTCTAGTATTTGGTCATAATTTGTAATATCCTGCCTCTGTCATGTTCTTTGTTATTAGTAGGATTCGTTATGTTGGGTACCCAAGTTCTTTCCCTCAAAAGTTTTTTACTATTTTATATTGTGCTGCGTTCTTCTAAAACTGATTTCATCGCGCATCTTTCAAACTTCTCTAAATCTTTCTTAATTGTTCTATTTGATAACTTTTTGTATTCGCAGTATTTTATTTTTACTCTGATGCTATCATGTTTTTTAATTTAATTCTTTATGCCTCTCGATCATATTCCTAGGATCGTTTGATATCTTGTATTGCTTTTCACTTTTTCTGTGGTCTGTTTGACTACTAGAATCTTTCATTCTTTTTCTAGTTTCTTCGTACTGGATGCTGCATCTGCAAATTGTCTTTGGTGTTTCTTTGCTTTGAGTTTGTTTAATTTTGTGATTCTAGTAATTGTAAATAGCAGTTTTCTGTCTTTGCTTTTATTTATTGTTATGACTGCTTTTACTAACCGGTGATCTAAATCAAAGTTAGATCTGCTTAGGACTATTTATCAAGATAAATCAATTTTATTTTTTGCTCCATTTGGTGTTTGCTATGTCTACCTTCTTATTAGTAATCTTCTAAAAACACTATTTGTTGTTATTAACCTATATTTAGCTGCAATTCCACTAATATCATTAAGTGGCGAAGCGAAGAGTCACTTACTAACTTTATGTTGTGTCTGTCCGTCCGTCCGTCCGAGCAATAACTCGAGAACGGCTGGGAATTTTCAACTTCTGTTTTCACCAATTGACAGGTGACCAAAAAAGGTTTGTTTGCTAGTAATTTTGAAACTGATTGGTCAAAGGTGAGCTAGACTAGAGGGTTCTCAAATTTGGGAGACTGCTTCGCCACTTCGCTATGCGTTGCAAGCTTTGCAGGTTTATTTCTTATTGATTATGTTCCCTTACATTATCTTTACCTGGTTCGCACTTTAATCTTTTTATTCAAATCTCCCATAATCCATATAGATTTTTCAGGTAAACTCTAATTAATCAATTTAGTATAAGAAATCATATACTATGCTTGCAGTTTTTATTTAATCGTAGGCAAACACCTTTCTTAATTGAATACATCTAGCTCTACTTCAACTTATTCTATCAGCCTTTCTTTGATTATATCGTTGCATCATTTTAATAACATAATCGTAATTTAAGCAATAGGTAGACAGGATCTTAATGCGATCCGGCGTGATTTATAGCAGCCGATTCCCAATCAAACACCCCGATGCGGCCAACGCCGGCAGGAAAAACTGCAGTACAGATCGCGCTATCAATCATTTTTGTGAGAAAAGCGAAACCGCGGGGTGCGACACCTCGTGTAACAGAATACGTAGCCGGCTTCACAGCGCCCATAATTGCCGCAGTGGATTCAGTTAGTTCGTTAATTATTAATTGCAGCGGGCAGCGCGCGCTGGCCGTTTTCCTAGCCCGGCGCGGCAGTTTAATTTTCCACTTCCCACGTTGCGCCATTCGAGCGCTGGCGCTGTTTGCGTAAACGTATGTGGGGCGATTAAATCGGAATGCGATCGGTTTTCAGCGCGCCCATCAATAATGCAACGATTCCGCGGCGAAAACTGCAAATTACCTGCATGTATTAAACATCGGACAGCTCGGACGGCTGTTCTACAAGATATGACAATTAAATCCTAGAAATGACATTCGAACGGGATCGCTCGGCTCGCCATGTTAATTCCGACGGCCTTATCAAATAACAGTATCAGATATTTATATTACACTTTTTGCCTGTTGAAAAAAATATAATTATTGCCAATTTTTTTCTGCGTCGTGTACAAATCGCTAGAACATCTTAACTATTAACGACTATTTCTATTCATTTATTCATAATGTCATACATAAAGTTATAGGCTTAAATCATATATATTGTGACAGCATTACAAAAAGCTGCGAAAAAACACACATAAATTAATAGTTAGATATGCGCACATTTCAATTTTTTAAGACTATAATTCCCTTTCTTCAACCTTTCCGTTTTTTTTTATTAATCCTAGTATCGATTAGATCCGATTTTCAAATAATCAGTCCACTCAGAAATATTTAGTACTTACACTTTTGCCTTTGATAGAAAATAGTAATTATTTGCAATGTTATTGCGTGTAGAAACTCGGCTCTAGAACAGTTGCATTAAAATATACTTGAACGCAGCAATTCATCATTATATTGCTAATGCATGCTGTTTTATGCACAATCTATATATTGTGATCAATTTTATAAAAATAGTTGTCGATAAGACAACATATTACAATGCTTATATCTGTTTTCAACATGAAACAATTTGCTAAGCTATGGAATTATTTCTTCAACTTTCGTATTTTTCATTCAACCGTAGTATCAGATTAGTATCCGATTTTAGTCTTGAGAACGATCCACATCCAGGTGCACTAAAAAAATTTGAAGACCAAGAACTTTAAGTTTTACCGGATGAAAATTCATGTCAAATTTAAGACGAGCTTAGAGAACAGTTAGGAGTTACTCACCAAAGAATATCACTTCGATTGCATGCAATGGGAAAGATACAGAAGGAAGGAAAATGGGTTTCTCATAAAATGACGGAAGAAAACAAAAACCGAAGAGTTGCTTTCTCCGTACAAAAGAAACAATTTTTGCACAAAATCATTACAGGTGATGAAAAGTGAATTTTTTTAACAGTCCTAAATGCAGAAAAGTATGGGTTGATCCACGCCAGCCAGCAGCATCAGTTGCAAAAATGAATATTCGTGCCAAAAAAATGTTACTGTGTGTCTGGTGGGATTGGAAAAGAGTCATTTACGACGAGTTTCTGGAATCTGGTCAAACTGTTACAGCTGAACGTTACCAAGCTCAATTGATCAATTTAAGTGATGCTCTGGAGGAATAAAGACCATTTGAGAGTCAAGGAAGGCAAAAAGTGATATTGTTGCATGACAACGGTCGTCTAGATACAGCAAAACCAACCCAGGAACTCGTTTTCTCCTTAGACTAGAAAGCTATCCAACATACGACGTATTCTCTAAACTTGGCTCCTTTTTATTACTAGTTCTTCTAGATAGATGTCGTCTTATTTGGAAGACCAGCAGTTCACGAAATTTGAAGATGTGCGAAAATAGCTCGATGACTATTTTACTTCGAAACCACCAAGTTTCTATCGGGAAGGCATTCATCATCTCCCAGCTAAATGGCAAAAGACTATAGATAGTAATAGCGAATATTTCTATTATTATTCTTTGTAACAAGTATCTCTTCAATAAAGTTGAATTTGACCAAACAAAGCCTACTTGCACACCTATTATATTGCGTAGTACTTCTTTTTCTTGTCATTATATTTCAAGATGGATAGCGCTAATGTAATAATATTTGCATCCTTCAAAGACTTACAGGCTGTTTTAGGGACTTGGGCATAACAGATGTTGCACAGGAAAAGGAATAAAGCCTGCCGCCAAAACACATCCGAAATCCAAGATTTTAATGGAAAAAATTGCAAACCAAATCGGTACTGACCACGAAACAACCCGCCTGATAATAAAAAGGTTCTCAACAGACCAAATAAAAGTTGTATAGAAGATGTATACAAGATGTACAAACTGGAAAGATGCCAAAGTGTGGCATCGCTATTAATAGATTAGCAAATACTTTTTTACTAAAGAGAAAAATTTTTACAATTTAGCAGAACCCGTGCTAACAAAAATGGTGGAGCTAAAAAGCGATTAAAAAAGTGATACCTGAAAACCGTGGTACAAGAAAAATTGTGGTAGACCTCAATCGGCGAAAGTACAACTCAGGCACATACCTATTAAAAACCATAAAATTAGATGGATTAAGATGGAACAACAATCCAGAACCTTAGTAAAAAAATTAGGGAAATAACGCAAAAGCTTGAGAGAAGAATTAATAAGACTTAAGGTAGCAAACCAGAAATTTAGCAGAAGATTTTGAAAAACGTTCTGGATTTACAAAGATGAATTAAAGAACAAAATCAGAGCTTTGAAAGGGAACTGCTAAGATAATTACAAGAGATAATAGTAAATCAAAAAAAATCCAGAAATTTGATTTGATAATTAGACGGCTTTATCCCGCTACTAGCCACACTAGTATTGCTAGGAGATATCAGCTGTTAAAGTTTATTAAAAATTAAAAACTGCTGATTTAATTGTGCCCACTTATTGCAGTCTAGTTATGTCAGCCTTTGCCTACCCTTTTTAATCACAAAAGTCATGCTTCGAAAAAATCAAAAACCACAACGAAACATTAATTTTTGTGGATTGGTTCTAGAAACTAACAACATTTTCAAAAATTCTTAACTAAAAAACAACTTTTAGCAAAAGTTTTAAAAATTAAATTAAATTAAAAATATTCTGCTCCACACGTCTTCGGTTTCAAAATCAAGTTGATTACTGTAATTTCTTGCTTCTTGGTATGAACTGCATAACGGATTTTATGTATACTAGTTTTGGAGCACTTAAAGCCTTTCCATTTGAATATGAATTGCAGCAGTTGGTTGTTGATGACTTTGATTGCTAGTCTTTCAACACTTTTCTTCCTAATATCAATTTCTGAGTAAGTTTCTTCATAAAAAATGTTTTGCATGAAAATGGAAAGTGGTTTTAATTTGAATTCCATTATTTCCCTTGCTTTCAACCAGTTAACTTTGTTCTTTTTACAGTCAGAATTTCTGTTACATATCTTTTCTAATATCTTCTCAGTGCCAAAAAATCCGAACAAGTCATTTTTATTACTTCTTTTTAGTTCTACAATTTTTTATAACAGCTATGTAGTCATCTGGCAGGTATAACCTTTGTTAATGTTTCAATGCATATTTTGAATTTTACCTGCGATATCGCAGCGCCGAGCCGCAGTCTAAGGTCAGGCGTATTTATTTATTTATTTAACAATTTAATACCTTTAACGCATAAATCTACTATTGAATAAAACAAAGACTTTACCAATAAGAGCCCATGCGGAGGGGTTCTTTATTGAAGATGAGCAATTCTAATCTTAAACGAGCCAGCTCTACCTTATCGCCACCTGTATCCGAACCGAATAGAAAAGATTTATTTATACCTAAAAATCTAATAACCAAAAATAAATTTTACGTTACGTAGAAACAAATCGAGAATGCCGGTAAAACCATTTATCAAGGTAAACTCGCTGCAGCTATAAAAGACATGGATACCTCTGTTACCGCTCCGTCCCAATCTGTTAATACTAAGGAAAATAAAATAAAGATCCCGCCAATTTATCTGCATAATACAGACAAATTAAAATTTCAAGAAATAATTACTGACCTTAAGGAAAAAGCTACGAGTGAATTTACCACTGTAGTTAGAAACAAACAATTAAGAATAAATCTCACCAGTATAGAGGATTACCGAGTAATAACTAAGCATTACAGCGACATCAATCTAGTCTACCACACATTTAAAAACCCAGAAGTTCGCAACTTATCTGTAATAATCCGAAACGTCCCTGTCTCCCTTACGGAAGATGAAATCAAAAACGAATTAACAACTCTAAAATATCCGGTACAAAAAGTAGCCAGGTTATACAACAAAGACAGATATCTGATCCCACTATGCGCGGTGGATCTCGATGACACCCAAGAAGGCAAGGAAATTTTCAAACTAACAAAACTAAACCACAGTATAGTAGAAGTAGAGATACGAAGAAAGTCGAAGGAAATTCCCCAGTGCAAAAAATGCCAACTGCACGGCCACACACGTAACTATTGCCACTCGCAAGCACGCTGTGTGAAGTGCACTGGCAATCACTTAATTACCGAATGCCCTAAACGACCTGGAGATGATCCTCAGTGTGTAAACTGCTTGGAAAAGCACCCAGCGAACTACAAAGGTTGTAGTTATTACGCTAAGGTAACCCTGAACCAAACAAGAAACTCTAGCTTTAGAACTCAAAACAGATCATACGCCCAAGCAGTAATAGACAAACAAAATACTACGACTAATGAGTCATCGCCCCCAAGACGTTTTGTATCCAAACCCGACGTTTCCACTCCCGACGAACAGCAATCATCAACCGACCTTATCTCCACAGTACTTAAGAAATTAATAGAACTGCTAATCCCCCATTTAGACAAAATAATACCATTCCTAACAACGTTATTACCAACATTGCTAGGCAATGGATCAAAATAATCCTCAGTTAATAAATAATATAACAGTGACAAATTGGAATGCCAATGGTCTTAAATCTCAACGTTCAACTTTTATAGAATTCATGACACGACACAACATTGATATCGCGAGTATCACAGAGACACACTTTGTAAGCACAGGAAAATTCAGAATTCCTGGGTATCACGTATATCGGAAAGACCGAGAAGCTGTAATAGCATCAGGCGGAGTTGCAATTATAATTAAAAAGAAATTCAGCCACTACCTCCTCCATATGGGTGTTCTTCAAAACATAGAAGCCATTTCTATCAAAATACACATGAAAACTAGTGGCTCTTTAACCCTTACATCTGGATACAAACCCCCAAATAAACGCCTTGTTGAAGACGAAATCGGTGAATTGTTCAGCAGCAACGAGCCCACGTTAGTTTTAGGAGACTTAAATGCAAAAAATACCATATGGGGATGCCGTGCTAGTAATCCAGACGGGATGAAGTTGCATAACATTGTGGGCAAACACAGTATATTAATATCGGCCCCTGACGACTACACTTACCATCCATACCGAACAGACCATCAACCTGACATCTTAGATGTTATACTGCATAAAAATGTCACTTATCCAGTGTATCAAACAGTGGCATCTGAATTGGACTCTGATCATCTTCCTGTCATCATCAGCCTCTACAACACCCCTCAAATAATACCTCCACCGCCTAGCTTAGCGCATGGTAAAACTGATTTGGACAATTTTCAGTCGACCCTTCATCAAAAACTCCATTGGGTGGGACCACCTGAACTTCCCCCAGATATAGACAATGCCGTCCTACAATACACATCAGCCTTACAAGCAAGTATACAAGAAACAACCACTCCATCGAAGCAAAGGAAAGTTGCCGAGCATATTAGAACTCCCAACTACGCACTTGATCTAATTAAGCAAAAGAATAGATATAGAAGGGATTGGCAAAGACACCGGTTACCATACCTTAAAACACTGTACAACCAACTATGTCACTTAGTAAAGAATGAACTTGACAGTCTAAGAATCCAAAGATACAATTCTTACCTTGGAGACACTAAACGCGGTGACCCATCTATGTGGTTAGCTACCAAACGATTATTAAGACAACCGAGTATAATCTATCCTACGATATCAAATAACGCCAGATACTCCTCCGATGATGAAAAAGCCAACTTATTAGCAACTCATCTTGAACAGGCATTTACGCCCAATTTTGAAGAACAAGACGAACACTTCGAAAGGCAGGTAACAAGCGCAATCGCAAATATGCACTTACAGGATAACCACGAAATAGCTCCTACATCTATCCAAGAAATTAAATCTTACATAACAATATTACCTCAGCGTAAGACCCCTGGGCCCGACCTTACAACAAACGAAATGCTAAAGCACCTATCAAAAAAGGCTCTGGCTTACTTAACCGCATGGAAAACTGCAAATGTGCTCCCCATCTATAAAGTAGGTAAACCGAAGGAAAACCCTGACAGCTACCGACCTATCAGTCTCCTGTCAACCCTAGCCAAGCTCTTAGAAAAAGTGATACTTTCCAGATTACAAGATTACCTCCACCAAAATGATACTATTCCTCCTCTTCAATTTGGCTTCCGAACCCATCACTCGACCTCTCACCAGCTTCTCAGAATAAGTGAATCAATTGAAAGAGGGTTTGAAAAGAAAGAATACACTGCGGTTGTATTTATAGACTTGGAAAGAGCTTTCGACAAGCTCTGGGGCATGATGGACTTCTATATAAAATGGGGCTTTTAAACATTCCAAATTACCTAACTAAAATCATTCACTCATTTCTCACTAACAGAACTTTTAGAGTCCGGATCAGCTCAACCTTGTCTAGTTCTAAACCTATTCGGGCCGGAGTACCCCAGGGCAGTATTCTGGGACCCACCTTATTCAACCTATTCGTTCACGACGTACCTACAGATCTCAACTCAACGCTGGCCATGTATGCTGACGATACTGCAATTATTACACAGAGCCTCAGTCTTGATACAGCAATTGTACTCCTACAAAACTCTATAAATACGTTATGTGCATGGTTTCAGAAATGGAAAATTAAAATAAATTCTGATAAATGTCAAACAAAAATTTTTACCCTCAAGAGATATGAGCAAATTACAAAAATAAAAATAAATAATAACGAAATAGATTGGAATCCAAAGGACTCAGCTGTTAAATATTTAGGCGTGCACTTATACGCGAAACTGAACTGAGGGTTTCATATCAATAAAAAACTCAACGAGTGTCACAACAGACTGGGTGCATTATATCCCCTTATAAATCGCAAATCACACCTCAGACCTGAGTGTGCGGTACTTATCTACAAAGGAATCCTCAGAGCAATTCTTACGTATGCATGTCCAATATGGTGCAACACATCAAAGACAAACATGAAGAAACTCCAAACAATCCAGAACAAAGTGCTCAGAATCGCCATCAACTGCCCTTGGTTTGTGCGTAATAATCAAGTTCACAGTGAATTAAGTGTTCCATTAATTACAGAGTTCATTAATAAATCCACTGTAAAGTTTTTCCAAAATCTAACCTTGAGTTCAAGTGCTACCAAATTAAATCTAGGACAAAAAAATATTCACAGGCGTCTTAAACATAAACTACCACAGGACTTAATTTAAATGTGGTACATAAACCCAACTCAATATCAAATTAAGATAGAAATGTAATTTATCAGTTAATCCCCACTGGATTAAACCTCAATGTATGTAGTTTAGTTCTTATTTAATTTTACTATAACAACCAAGCCGTGTATTGCATTGTATATTGCAGAGTCAGCTATAATAAAATTAAATAAAAACATGGGGCCGGCGAAGAGATTGCTCTATAAGCAATCCCAGAACGAACTTAAAAAAACCTTTCGATTTCGATTTCGAATTTCTTCTTTTTCATCTGGAAAATTATTCGAAATAGAATTTTTTCTTCATTTTCGAATTCAGCGTAAAATTTCCTATAAGAATCACATTTAAAATCGTAATGTCGAAAATTTTCCCGAAATTCGAAGTCGAAAACTATTCGACATAGAATTTTTTCGATTTCATTATTGAAATCAGCGTAAAATTTTCTTTAAGAATTACTCATAAAATCGCAATGTCGAAATTTTCCCGAAATTCGAAGTCGAATATCTCGAAAACTATTCGAGATAGAAACTTTTTGATTTCGATTTTGAAATCAGCGTAAAATTTCCTATAAGAATCCATTTTAAAATTTTAAAAAATTCATAATTTTGTTACAGCGACAAACAGACAGACCGACAGACCGACAGACCGACAGACATATAGAATTCAGTAACGAACTTTTTAAGTATGTCATGGTATTAAAAAACGCGTACAGATTTTTTCTAGTCAAGGATATGATTCACATACACAGTTTTTATGTCATTTTTATATTTTAATTTTGCCCACCGCATGAGTCGGCTCATAATATTAGTTTACTGACGTCTTCAGGTACAATGTGTGTGTGAATATGTTTTATTAGACATAAGCACACCTTTTTGGCACCACAACCTGCTTTATTTTCCATCGAGATATAGAGGTATTCTTTCTAATTGGTCCCAGAATGTACGCCAAAGCCATATTCGCCTTTTATAGAACAAATTTCCAGTCGGGAAGCAGGAAAGCGGCAAAATTTATTTCAAATCGAAAGTCATCCCAGATAATCATTATTGCCCGCCCTCTTCATGGCTGTCTTCATTTTTGCTCTAGCATCTTGCCAACTTTTGGTACGATCGTTATGCTCCTCTTTCAACTTTTTTGCTGCTCCTTCTGACATAGATTTGTGCCCGATAAGCATCACACTTGTTACATGTGTCTTTCTTGAGTTTCTCAAATTTTAAATTAAATTCGCTGAACAAGATATGTTGGTATACTGAACAGCTAACCGTATTCGTATCAGTATTTTTTTTATATTTTTGTACATCATCGTCAATGTCATCTCTGGCAGTAAAAACTTTGCAGCACCATTTTGTTCTCTTCGGTAGTGACTTATATACTTCTGAATTGCGTCAATCTGCTGAATCATTTCGTTGGTTGGTTTTTTGGGCAATAAATAACACCACATACTTGCTGTGGGTTAGTTCTTTTCCGCATATACTTTTAACTGTATTGAGCAACTTACAGCACATTTATCCAGAATTTACACATTCGTGGGTTGGTTCATTTCTGCCTCAAGGCGTGCAATTAAAAGTAGAGTTACAAAAAGTAAAAGAAAATGTATAAGGACAATGCAGTATTTTGAACAGCAGACCAGAAAAGCAATTGCAAGAAAATAAAAATAAGTGCAAAAGAGCACTTCGGAGTTTAAAAGAAGCAAAAATAAGCACGTCGTGAAAAAGAATTAAAATAAAAATTTCAGAAATCTAAACTAAAAAGTGAAGATAAACGCAGAAAGACACTTTGTAAATTCTAGAAAAAAATGTATGGAAGAGTGATTAGAAAAGTTAAATATAGAAGAGCAGGCCTAGTTAAGGAAGGCGTGCAGCAATCATTTGCAACTAGAGAAAATCCAGGATGCCAAAAGCCGAGTTTCGAGAGTCCTACGTCATCTGTATGGTGCCATCAAGAGAATATTTTGAAATTGAAAAGCTGTTGCAGAAGGTTCGCCTAAGCAAATATTGAAGTGTGAAAAGGATCAAAAAGTAGCATTCACAATATAATTCTGAGCAAATTAAAGATCTAAATCGATGTTGATCTACACCTACGTTATTAACATTATATTTTCACGTTTGGAGCGAAACATGTTTACCACCCATAAGCTTACATAAAGCTTAGCATAAGGACAATAATATAAATAATAATAAGAAATGTAAACTTGTGAAAGTGACTTTTTACTGTTTCATTTCATTCGGTATTAGATGTATAGTAAATTACAGGTCAAAGAAATGCTTATATGCAAATTTATGTTATATCATTCCCGAGTACAGCCAACAGAATCTCAAAAGATTTTCTGTATATTTATGATTATTTCTAATACTTCAAGTATCAAGTGCTTTTAGAAACAGCACAATATTTACAAATGCCAGTTTTTATAACGTAAAATAATACTGCATGTTTGGTCTTATTTCAGATTACTTTTGTGTCGCTGTGGGTACGTCTGATATGTTTTTAAAATGTAATTTTTATGTAATTGAAATATAGACGTCTACTTCTTTAAACTCATATTCTAGGATTTAAATTTTCAAAAATAAACAAAACCGAAAATCAAAATTACCAAAGAACAAAGCTTCTGAAACAACGAGAAATAAAAAATCAAATAACTGCAAGAATTTATAGACAAGCACAAATGCATCAACTGTATGAAATTTCGATTCGAAAAACGAAACTTCTAAAAGGAATAACGAACAGCAAGCTCTAGTTATCCAGGAACCAGAAGAAAACAAACTTGAATCTACAGGAGACTTAAATGGTGTTTTAATTTACTTAAGTACTGGTACAGATCAATTCCACAAATAAAATTTTATAAGAAATAAGCGCAATACTGAAGGAAGCGGTATTGAAAGTTTAATTTTAGATCTGAAAGATATCAGAGAACATTGAGGTATCCTTTTTTATTAAATATAAACATTGAAAAAACTCACTTAATAAAAGACGAAAATTTAGAAGAGTGCGGATTGAAATGTTCAGAAAAATATTCTTGATGCTGAAATTTGACTTGCAGTCCTAAAATTGTAAGTGAAATTTACATCATTTGGCAGCTTGTAGCATTATTTAACAAGTGATGTTGAGAAGACAAGATACTAAAGTTATAGCTGACAAATATGCCTATAACATAATCTATTTTAAAACCATACACGCAGGTACCTTCGGCGAAAGTCAATTTCTCGCCAGTTTATTAAATAAAATTAAAAAGATAAGTATTTAAACAATGTTTCCAAACCTTAATATCACTTTAAAAATATCTTGTACGATACCAACAACCGTGGCTTACGCTGAAAGGTTGTTTAGGCTGTTGGTATAAGTCAAAAAGTATTTAAATCTAATATCTGCCAAAATCGTCTTAATAACTTGAGTATTTTGGCTATTAAAGCAACATTAACTAGACAAAAGAAACTCTATTACAAAATATACCCAATTATTTATAAAGCAATGTAGTTGCCAATGTATTATGAGAAAGTAAATAGGTAAATGCACATACAA
The DNA here is from genome assembly GCA_036346155.1 of Sinelater perroti. Lineage (NCBI taxonomy): Eukaryota > Metazoa > Arthropoda > Insecta > Coleoptera > Elateridae > Sinelater > Sinelater perroti. The sequence goes on from JARFIY010000024.1 coordinate 11,085,924, forward strand.
CGCTGTAAATATCAATATTAGCATTATATTATTATAAGTATTTTTATATGTAGTTGATTTTTTGTATATCATTTTGCAGTTCATATTTTAGTAAAATATGTAACAATTAAAGTCACTTTACATTGAGGGCTTAGTAGCACGTTTTGCTCGGGCAATCGGACGCCCTTGTTTAAGACCATTTGGTATAATTATGCATCGTCTGCATTATCTGTTGAGGTATAGAATTTAATTTATTAAATTCAAAAGACGTAATGTGAAAACTGTTACCTTGCGTTGAGCCCAAAAACATTTTGGCGGCAAAATTTTGGTACCCCAGTAGGATCCTCTGCTTGCGCACGGTCAAGATTATACCAAAAAGTGCAACAGCACCAATTTGAAATCGCTGAACTTTTGTCACTCTCTACAAAGAATGAAGACCTATCTTAACCGACAAAGAGCATATAAATAGCTGCAATGTGCATACTTTATTGTCTTACTATTATAAAAAGAATTTTGTTTCTCTACTTCTCTCTTAAACTTGAACTGTCTAATAATTATATACCTTCAGAAATATAATGCATTCGTTTGTGTTTTGACACCGAAAAAGAACATCTCTATACATATTTTAGTCAGCCTGGTGAATTTAAGCTAACACTTTTTAAGGCTCCCTGCTATTGTTGATTACTTTTTTCCAATATGCATTTACTAGATTTTACATGTAAGCACAGCGGTGTAAAATTGTCACTAAATTTTGCATCTGATCTGCTGTGGTGCTACTTTAAATAGATATAAAAATAAAATTGATTATGAAAAGCGCTTTCCAATGTATAGGTGTAGTCAAAGAATATGAAATAAAAAAAATAAATGCAGTACTCGCTAATTAAAGCAGTCGTTTAGCTAAAATAACTTCTTTAAAAAGTCAGTTTCGTTTCCTCTAGACCTACAAAAGGTTGGTCCACCCCAAGCAAGTAAAAACCATCTCTTTCTGGTTAAGCCAAGGTTAGTACTTCGCGAACTTTTTGAAATATAGTTGTCTCTTTAAACAGCTGACTATTGAGATAATGGAAGTAATGCAAACAGCACTAACCATATAAATTATTTAAATATTTCTAATTTTTCGTTTTACTATTGTAGATATTGTAGAATTCTTAGACTCTTCTAATATAGGAGACGCAGTCTTCGTTTTTCAATTTTATGCAAAATTTTTATAACATTATTTTTGGGCCATATTTCAAAGTGCTGGCTAAACGTTTTAAAAATTAGATGTCACTTTTAATTGTAATATATTCCTTTTGGTTTGTTCTCCACTAGAATACCTCTTCTTAAAATATTTTTGTTAGCCATTCTTACTTGTAAGATTAAGCAAGAAGTTGAAAATACCAAATATATGCAAAAAATAGAAAGGTAAAAGGGCCACTAAATTTCATTAATGTCAACCCACAAAAAAAGAAATGCAATGCAACAAAATATAAGCCTTTAAAAGCTTTCTAATATTTCCGTTTTATTACATTTCTAAAACGCCAGTTATATTATATTAGAGAAATAAATGTATTTACTGAGTAATTTTAACTTTTCGTACAATTAATTTTTGATATGCTTACTACTTTCTTTTCTACAAAACTCAAATCCATTTTTTTGATCAATTTCTATTGTAAAATCTGGTCTCACTTTTTGCTACACAACATTTTTCCTCTAGTCATCATCATCGTTAGTCTCTTGCGATCCGCAGCTGGACATAGGCCTCTGCTGCTCTTCTCCATATGCTTCTGTTCTGTTCAACTTAAAGCCATCCTTTCCTATGTACTTTTTATGTCATCCAGCCATTATCGTTGCGGCCTTTCGATACTTCTTTGTTGTTCTGGGCCTCCAGTGTTCTAATTTTAGTAGCCATCTGGCAACAAGTCCCACCCATTTTCACTTTAACTGCGCCAATCTTCCATTCCCATGAGTACTAATAAAAAAATACTTACTGGGACGCACTTCAGGCACACAAGATGAATCATTTTTCTTGATAACAAGAATCACGTTTTATTGTTTAGAAAACTTTAGCATGAAGTAATAAAAAAAAGTTTTTAAATGAATAGGCTTTTGCTAAACGCACCTACTGATTTAATCATACTGGTTAAGTACAAAAAATTGTTAGAAGATTCTCCAGGGTAAAATATCCAACCGAACAAATAATTTTTGTAATTCTTTTTGTACTAATGAACAATTTCAACAACTTGTCTACAATCCAGAATTTGTATTTTGGATCAGAATTCATAAAGCATAAAAGATTTTCTTGGACATCCCAGTATCTTAAAAGTTTTTTTCGGTTTTTGCTTCTTTAGGTACTCTTGTTGTATATATGTATGTAATATTATATTTATTGCTTAATCCCGACAATAACATCAGTCGATTTTTTATCCAACCTTCTCGTTAAGATTTCAGGTTTATTGTTCTTGCTCTTCCATTCAATGGACATTGTTCATTGCCATTTGCGATGCATTGGTAGCAAACCAGATCGGTTACAAATTTCTTTTTTTGAAATATGCTAGTCACAACGTCTCTGCTTATATAGTATTTACTTAAAAGTTCTTAATTTATGTTAACACATTTTTATATAAATAGATTAGAAAACTTAGATTATAAATGATATAGAAACACAGAACAAATTATTGCGTAAAGATGTTCTCCTACAAAAAAAAAAAAAAAAACATTCATTAGTAGCAGTGGTAGGGTTGAATGAGTCCAGCGCAGTGCTACATAAGTTTTGGAGAGTTTCTTAAGGCAATGGTAGCCTTTGGAGGCACCCAAGATCAGTGGGAGTTTGCCGAAAAGTCGTACCGCTTCTCTGGGTAGTGGCTTAAAACCTTGTTCGCTTAAGTTTGAGAATCTTAAAGAGCACCCCTGTACCTAGCCTGTTAGGTAAATTATCTAGTAGTTACTAATCCAGCTAACATACAAACAAAATTCCACATAATACTCAAGAAACTTTTTATATATGTAATATATAAACTGACTCACAGGACAAAAGATAAAACCCTGAATTGTTTTTCACAATTTGGGTTTATAATTATCAAATTTACAACCTGATCTTTATTTTGGCTATGCATTTACTACCCTAAAAATCTATTTCTGTCACATTATATTGTTTTTTATTTAGTTTTATGTTTTTCTAGGAATATGATGACACCCATTCACATTATATGTTGTGCCATTTAATATTATTCACTTCTACCTGTTATATAACATAAAGTAGTGGAACCACAAATACTTAGCTTTCATCAAGCTAAATTTTTCAGAAGTATTGCGAAGTGCTTTCTAAAGCCAGTTGCACTAAGATCGTTAATCGTAAAAACAACCCCGTTTAAATGCACTGCATATTACTGAGCTCCTTGAAAAACTATTACTAACGTACTAAGCGCACGTCCAGCTAGCAGTTGCGTTAAGGCAGTAGTCTGCAATTTAAACCTCATTACAGGAATTTGCAGTTGCTAAACCAGTGATTAGAAATGAGATAATTCCCATTCTGTTGCTTCGCTACGAACCAATTAGAGTTGAAAGTGCAAAAAGTGAAAATTACAGGGCTGAATAAAGTTCCCAGGTACGATCTGCGCGTTTTAGTAAGGCCATAAAGAAATTATTTATAATTTAATGGCACTATATGTTGAAGATTAGAAATAAAAATATTCTTTATATTATACTAACACCGGGTTAAATTTAAATCTGTTTTTTATATTTTTCGCTTTATTTAGACAAGAAAATGCACGCGCTTCAACAAAAATAAACTAAAATAGATTGCCACCATCAAACAAAGGAAAGTGTCTTACCTTACATATAATGCGAAGAGAGAAGTACCAAGAGTAGAACTAATTATGAAAGGAAAAATAAAAAACCATAGAGGAATTGGAAGAAAGCAGATGTCACGGATGAAGAATATGAGAGACTGGGGAGGTTTAAGTATTAGAGAACAAATTTTTCGCAGGACAGAGGACCGTGAGCATGGACCACAGTAATCGGCAACGTCTAGAAGACTGGACATACTACTCGAAAGAAGAAGCTTTAATACGTCGAAAAATTGAGTAAGAATTTATGGAGACTTTTCGGACTACTCCAATTCTCTTTTTTATTTCTTCGTGTCAATCTAAGTGATCGTTAAGCTTCTAGCAAGTAAAATTAGAATCACAAAATATAATAGGCCAGATGGCAAAACAAAGACGATTTACAAAGGAAAATAAACAAGTAGGAGTCCCAAACTGAGAGTTAAGTATACAGAATTTTCGAAGGATTTATAATTTTCTCTTTTTTTTAACATGGCAAATTATTATTTTTTTTCTTTCTTTAACCCTCATTGCGCCCAGTATTGGGCATAGGTCTCCCTCAAATTCTTCCATGTAGCGCGATTCTGTGCGACTCTCATCCATGGCAGTCCTGCTACTCTCTTAATGTCGTCTTGCCATCTCATTATTGGCCTGCCACGCTGTCTATTGCCTGTCCATGGTCTCCATTGGAGGATTTTAACGTTCCACCTACTGTCTTTGATCCGATCTGTATGTCCTGCATATTCCCATTTCAATTTCGCCACTCTTCTCACTACATCCGCGACCCCAGTTCTATCTCTTATCCATTTATTTCTTTTTTTGTCTCGTATTGTAATTCCAATCATTGCTCTCTCCATTGCTCGCTGAGTGACTTCCAGTTTTGTTTTTACTTGTTTCGTTAATGTCCATGTTTGAGCGCCGTATGTCATTATGGGAAGTATACATTGGTCATATACCTTAGTTCGCAAGCGTTGGGGTATTTTGTTGTTTTTTAAAATATAAGCTAGCTTTCCAAAAGCTGCCCACGCCAGACGTCTTCTTCTATCTATCTCGTGTTCTCTGTTTTCCTTCCTTAATGTTACAGTTTGTCCTAGATATATTTACTCGTTGACATTTTCTAGGATAGTTGCATTTATGATTATTTGTGGGTTCTCAAGACACATTGTCTTCGTCTTATTCAAATTTACTTTTAGACCTATTTTCTTAGACGTTTTTTCTAATTCGTTTATCATAATTTGTAGGTCGTCTTTGTTGTCTGCAAATAGAACTATGTCGTCGGCAAATCTTAAATGATTCATTTTTTCTCCATTTACATTAATACCCCTATTTGACCAGTCCAGATTTTTAAATATTCCTTCAAGGGCCATATTAAATAATTTTGGAGACATTATTAATTATATATAGAATAAATTATTATTAAAAGTAAGAAAAAGCAATGGGTAGTTATTGAAAAGATTGTTGAGTTTTAAGGCAGTTCGATAAAAGAAAAACGAATTAAAAGAGAGAGGTTATGGAAAAGCCTATATTATGTTAATTTATTCTTTAATTTGGGGTTCCTGTCATACAAAAGCTTTTTATTACTAACCACTACAAAATTATTTCAAGTAAATGTCTTAAAGCAGTCGTCATAACTATATTTATTTACTTACATAAAGTATACGTGAATTTTATATAAAGTTGTTATTGCAGACACAAAAACGACAAAGCGTAGTTGTTACAACACACAAATAAAGTTCGCAAATGGTAAAACGTTTTGAATGGCACAATTTTCTGCTACTATTAGCTTTTTTGGAAACGTTCAGGTTATAAAAAAATGAGGTTCAAACGTTTGCAAACGTTACTAATGGTTATAATAGCATTTTTGCCTAAAATGCTTGTCGTTTAAATAGCAATTTAATTCCCCCTAATAAATAATTTTAAAATCTAATTCTTCAAAAATAAACTAATCCCAAAATAATTCTGGATAGTACCTAAAAAATTACCTAAAGAAATTAACACTAGAAGATCATATAGAATGGGCTAGCTAAGAATTATTTGAAAAAGTCAATTTCCATTTTTTAGAACAGTAAACGACAATTATAAAAAGTTTTACACATAAAATAAGCTTTACAGACAAATGATCCACACGGTCAATTCTTCTATTGCATATTAAAAACTTTGTTGTAGTTTTAAATTTTTTTTTTTTATTATTATTAGTTTTTATATTCTTTCGTCACATTGAAATTTTTCTCTAGAAAACTCAAGGATGAAGTAGGATTACTAAAATATTCGTAAATCAATGATAATGACGCCATGGGTTCTGGTGCCTGTTTTCAACTTCAGTATTAACACTCAACAAAACTATAATCTGAGTGTCATTCTCAACGGATCTGGCATCAATTTTGGTAAAGCTAAGTGAATATCTAAGTCGGAAAAGACATTTGGGTTGAATGGACAGTAACGTCTTTAAGGATTATTCTTAAATTGATGTGCTTTGTTAGAAGCATTCTTAAAATGTTTTGTTATAAGCACATCATAACCTACAGCTTACGAGTAGTTTCTGGTAACAAACTCACCATGTGAATGTTGCGAGATCGGGCAAAGGATAACCAACATATCTATTAACATTTGACATAAGTTTCATCCTTTGTAATCCATTCAATCAATTGTAACACAAAAACACTGCTTTTACGGGCATATTTTGTAAGTTTATTATCGAAATATAAATAACGACAAAATAAAGTGATCTCCAGAAGCGTTAAAGAGTTGTACAATTTTTCACCTGGTGTCCACAAATTCGGTCAGCTTGTCAAAAATTGTTTCACTTGCTCTACTAAAGATCGTAGCTCTTTGCAAACTTGTGGAATCAGCAACCTTCAAATCTAAATTAGAACATCTTTTCATAAAACTATAGTACAAATTTTTTCCTTGTTGAAACGATGCTTATACAAAATCAGAAAATTTTAGAAAATGATTCTGGTTTAGTGAGTTGAGGTAATAATTTCTAATTAACGTGTTTTAGGAACTTTAAACTAATTCATTCTGTTGCACCCATCTTCTTTCTTAGTAATTCGTTTTTAACTAATTGCATGTTTCCTTTTGTTCACTTGTACTCAATTTTTTAAATTCTTATCTGAAACACACAACATAAGTAAAACGAAAATAAAATTATTATGAATCTGAGTGTGCGATACTAGCGGCCATTGGTTCACCATTTTTACTAACGCATCTGATACTACGCCACAAAGAATACCTTATCATGCAGCTAAATATAGTAAAAGTAAATCAGGATATGTTGCCTGTTTATGCAGTAATACAAACTGGCCATTAATTGGATGCTGGTGGTTGAGATTAAATTATAAAAAACTATAAAAGATATTCAGGCCGAATAAATTGCTATTTATTTATTAGATAAAATGTTAGATAGTGATATTTTAAAAATGTTTTTTGTTGCTCACAGCAAAGCTCATTTCAAAAAGCGATCAATAGTTTTGTGTCTTTTTTCCACTTATATGAAATTAATGGCATCTTTAATGCGAATTTTGATGCCCTAGATGTTTTCTATTGTTCCTTGACGTGGACGATAAGCAAGTCTTTTGTTAGACCCGAGCGTGAGTATTCACAGAAGTTTACATCGGAAGAATATGGTGGCCGACCAATTCCTGCGCTACTGTTTTCGTCTTTGCATTCAAGGCAATAATATTAGAGCCAAAGACACGTGATACGGCTGCCATGTATTTCTGAGTTCGATGGACTTCGACACCATCTTGCATAATTCAAAATCCTCTTTTCATTCAATTTCAGCTGTGGCCGAAAATTTTATCCAAAATTTGATTCTTATAAGTTTCACCAATAATTATTTCTGCCAGGAAATGTGTGCCCACTATGCCATAGTAACTAATAGCATATAAAACAGTTAACTGCTTTGAATATAAGGGGTGTGCGACCATTATTTTCGGTTTTTCGGTTCCCCGTATCCGATGGTTTTGAGTGTTGACATAGCCATCCAATTTATAATGACACTCATCCGAGAACCATACCTTGCGATAATTAAATTCGATTGTTTGTCTTAAAATGCTCGCAAAATTATATATCGCAATGGTTGATTTATCGCTGGATGGTTGATCCACTTAAATTTTGTAAGCGAAAAGACCCAAATCTTCTCTCATAAGTTTTTTAAAAGGCGTTCTTTTAATTCTAGTGTTTTTGAAGCGTTTGTTTGCGATATAGAGACTGTTTCTCCCACGAGTTTTCAGACTTTTCCGACATTCTCTTCAATTTTCACTGATATTGGTCGATCGGTTTTTCCTTCCCTATCATCTTGGACATTGACTGTGGTCAACCACTTTTCGGTCAATCTATGAAAATGATAAACGTTTGTTAAAATTTTTTATTTTCAACATGGATAACATATTGTAAATACTATTTCCATGTCCTGGGGTTTAACGTCCACTTCCGGTCTACCTTTCGCTTTCACTTTCTGACGGTTTCATTCGCATCCTTCGCACAGCTATAACAGTATTTAATAATTTGTACTCTTTCGGGAATCACATACACAGTACATGCCCATACAATCTTGAAACACAGGTGTTATCAAGAAAACTGTAAACAATAATTCACGTATTTTTGATAAGATTTGCACAAACAAAATGCCGTTTATTAAAGTGGCACTTTGTAGCTGACATACGTTTAATATGAAATACAATAGATTTGTAAAATCTAACTACACCTGATGTGATTGTTAAACGTTTGATAGTCATAAAAAAAATCTACAATTAATTCTACAATTCTGTAATTCTCAAAATATTTATTAGTTGTTTTTCCAGTGGTAATTTTATATTTTTTATAATAGTTATTTTTAAATCGTCTAAGTTTTTCTGCAAACCTTTTATATATTTCAAAGCTGTACAAAGACAAACGCCATATATAGCAATAATATCTAAACTTATAATGCGCGTTCAAATAAACAATTTCCCAAAACTTGTATCACGTATAATTTGCATTATTGTTCTGAATAAGCTATTGGAGTTTTTATAATTGAGCGTCCAAGACGATGTTAGAAAATCCAAATTTTTTAACCCTAAAAAATGGAATTGTGCTACCTTTTATCCGTATAATTAATTATCTTACTATAATCCGTCAGTTAATAATAATTTTAAATTATTTGTCGTTATTCAAGGGTAATATTTTTAGAGCTATATAAAAACTGTACACAATTTTTTTTAATGTTGAAAATCTGTGTTTTTATCACATATACGGGCTAGTAACCATTAGTCTTGTAGAAAACTTTAATTTGCAAACCTGTTGCAAATTCTAGACATTGTTACTTTATTTATTAAATAGTAAATACCCTCTCTACGCCTTTTATTGATTACTCTGAATGCTGATTATATGTCTAAAGTTCTCAGAAGCTTTTCCCACAGAATTAATTGATTCACTTCTTTGTAAATACAAGCCCTAAATAAATTTTTATTAATAATTGCAGTATTACTGCTTTCAGATGCAAATAATCCTCGGTTATATTTGTTTTTGTTTGTGTTATATTTTTATATAACTTTAAAGCTTCATTTATTGATTCTTTTTATATATCTTACACTTTTAACATGACCATGTAACAATTGTTAAATTATACATTTCTGAATATTCCTTTGGTTGCGTTATAATAATTTAATTTCGTGATTTAATTTGTAGGTTTTTAACATATAACGCAGTTTCAGCTTTCTTATGTATTAAAATTGTACCTTTGGATGTTAATGTTGAATTTTGTGTTCTTGTATTCGCAATTATGTTTATATTTTTTACTTAACTCGTTTATAAATATCTGGTTTAATATTGTTACTTGTTATTGTATTTAAAAAGAACATAAAAAACCATTTAATTTTCTATTTTAATTGACAATACACTTAGTAAAGCATAAAAAATAATTTAGTTTAGAATGTACGAGGTGTGTAAATCAAGTAATCAGACACGATAGTGTAGAGTCCGATCTGGGAACACTAGGGGGCTGCCCGTTTGGATGAAAAGCGAGTCGACATCTGATGCGCGTTTAGTGCAAATGGAAACGCTTGCGAGGCAATATGTTGTCTGTAGCAATTTGTTTCGTGAAACGTTTTTGGCTAGTGCGTTTGACGTTGGTAAGGTCAAGCAACGGTGTGCGATTCGGTTTTGCTTCAGACTTGGGCACTGCGACAGAAACGTTTGCAAAACTTTAGCAGTCCTACAGAGACACTGTTTTGTCAAGAGCGCAGGTGTTTTGGTGTTTAAGGCATTTTCAGAAGGAAGAGAGACGATTGAAGATGAACTCCACCGCGAATGGCCTGCAACTGCACGGAATGACACCAATGTCGACAGAATCTGGCAGCTTGTGTTCTAATTATAGACTGAAAGTCAGAATGATAGGAGAAGAGCTGCATTTGACGCAGACCACCGTTTATCAGATTCTGGCTAACGAATTGGAGATGTGGAAAACTGCACGAAAATGGTTTCGAAAAACAAAACCGAAGGAACACGCGTCTTAATTTTTTTTGAAAAGGACCCTTGTTTTCTGGAACGTGTCATTACTGTTACGAGTATTGGGTGTTTTAGTACGACCCCGAAATAAAGCTCCTCAGCCCCCTTAATTCAGTCCGTGCGACTCTTCTCATGTGTGAAAATGCACCTCAAAGGACGTAATTTTGGGACAGTACCAAACATTGAAAAAGCCGTAACCAACCATATGATTGTGATTTCAGTAATTGCGTTCCAGCACTGCTATGGCGAGTGAAAGAACCTGCGCTGAGTGGCTGCCCGAGGCAATTATTTTAAGAAGACAATGTGTAACTGTCATTGCCTAATAAAATGATAAAAAATAAGTATCATTACTTTATTTACACACCTAGTATATATGTGCCATTATAAGATTCAGTCAAAATAATTTCATTCGTCATTCTAAAATTTTGTGGAGAATAGTATCCTTAAAATATTACAGTTTGAGTAAAATAGTAAGTTTAAGTAGCGATTGCGTTCATATTAGTTGTTAATGATCATCACCATCTGCTTGAATCAGTACCTCAAACTTTTTCGACCCTTTGAAAATGCAGTACTTCAACAAACAATACATCAGTATGCCGATTTGGAATAACTTAAGAATAATTCAAATTGGTAAAATACATTTCGTTTCCATCCCCAAATTTTTTAACTCCCAGCCTCCATCTTACTGTACTATAATGCTACCATCTCAGGTTGCTGTTTGTTTTCAGTTGATTAATCAAATTTGGGATGTGATCCAATATCACATCAACATATTTTTGCTGTTTTTAATGTACGATGACCCATTTAAATCGAGCATACTTAATCGCATTGGCTATAGTTCTATAAATATTACACATACACAATTCTCTTTTGGTTTTTAATTATATTAACAACAATACAATAAACTGCAGCAGAGGAATTGAGGAATTATCCCAGGTTTGTGATGTTATTTTGAAAATTGTAAATTTATGGTTTAAAAACTCCTGTCAAAATGGTTACCAACTCCTCATTAATTTGGACCCGTTTTCTTAATATCAAACAAAAATCTGGTGTGAACATCACATGACTTTTCTTATCTTATTATTATATATTATACCGGGTCCATCGTCTCGGCCCTTGACTTCTCTCGTCCCGGAACTTGTTATTTTAAAAAGGAGGCGCGAGTCCAACATTTGAAAGCTGATTAAAATAAACAGTACAAGACAATAATTGACTAGTACTTAAAATTTTGCTAAATCACTAAAGGTAACCGTGCGAGCTCGGCCGCACGGACTTCCCCATTATCGCCTGCGTGCTCCCCCCTAGCGGCCAAGCGCTAGCAATTACACGTCTAATGTATTTTTTTAACCATGGAATCGTAACAGGTTTGCTGACAAACTTTTTCTTTCAAATATCCCTAGAAGAAAAAACTGGGGTAACCAATCGATGTCGTTCCTCTGCGAGATTACAGGGCCAAAAATTTTGGCTTAAAGTGAAGTGAGTGTTTCACGTAGCCCCATCTTATTGAAATCACATGCCATTCAAATTCAAATAGTTAGTTTCATTGGAAGAAAATTTTTTAGCATATCCCGATAACATACGTCATTGAGATTAACAGCGTTGTCCGCTTTGTCCTTAAAAGAGTACGAACCAATGATTTTTCTAGCCCACAACGCAAACCAAAGCATTGTTGTAAATGTATTGGTTTTTTGTAAATAGCACTTAGATTTTTACTACCCCAGATGTGACAAAGTCATTTTAAGAGAAATGAGCTTTGTTGCACAATATAAGGTTTCTGCAAAAATCAGCATGCTGTGTTCTCTAAAAACTAGTTCACAAATGTACAGCATTTCTGGTGGTCTTTGACGAACTGTGCCATATTGAGATACTAACTGTACAAATTGTTATAAAATTGTCATTTTCATACTTTATGTTGTAGTATACATACATACATATACATACATACATAATCCTTTCCTCTTCTACCTTACGGTGTCGAGGTGAACTACATCACTAGCCGTTTCTACTCCTTACGATCCTGAGCCATCCTTTCTGCTTCTTTCCACTTTATATTTTTCTTTGCCAATATTCCCCCAATTTCATAGTTCCAGATCTTGTATATTTGTATATTACCTTATGCTGAAAGAACGTATTACATACTCTCATATCATTCATGATACAAAAATCAATTATTCTTTTCCCATTTGTGTTCTTTGTACTTTCCCCAAATGGTCCTATTTGATCATCTTTTTGTTTTCTTGTTCCAACTCTTCCATTAAAATCGCCGACAATTATTACATTATCTGCTGTACTATCCATCTCATCCTGCATCTGTTCCCAGAATATATCTTTCACATCTCTAGTCTCATTTTCCGATGGCCCATAAGCTACTAATATTGTCCTTACCTCATTCTCTTCCTTCTCTACATCAATTCTTAACAATCTTTCAGATATACTTTACCAATTTTTTTTCTACGCTTAGTATTTTTTGCGTATTTTAAGATAAATCGCTCTGACTTTTGCTTATCTGCTATAATTGGCCGCTCCACATTTTTTAGTTAATTTTAATTGAATGGGGCCATGTTTAAACTCGCTTAAAACAATCGCAATCAATTCCTTATTTTTGTAGCAAAACCCACTGAGGTTCTTCTATAAGCTAATATTGTAAGCAAATTCAGGTAGTTGCATTATATAATATCCCGAAAGAAGTTCTTAAAAACGCTAGCTGTACCACACTTGAGAGCAAAACAATCCACTCATTAGCTGCACGCGCATTTTTGTTTCCTGTTTCAGTCTAATATTTTTTTATTATGGTAATTTATTAGCAATCAGAACAGTTTAGATTAAATTTGTTCTATGAGCGAATAGTAGGACTTGTGTTGACATGTGAAGGGTGGCACCCAATGATGTTTACCTTTTTATTATAATATATTGTTTAACAAAAGAATTATAGATAACATATTACATATGCACATTAATCTGAGCTGTTACGTTATAATTAACCTAATTTACAGTAATCAGTGAGATGGTGCTGCTAAATCACACGGCTAGTCTCTTTTTAGTCGTTTAGATTACCTAGCTTCCAGTAGTGGTTGGACGTTGACATTTGGATGTGATATCAGTTTGTTTTGATGTTTGGTTGCCATTTCCTCTATGACCTCTGTTACAAAGGATATGTTTAGGTCTGTATGAATTGTCTGGTTGGATACGAACTAGAAGACGTTAACGATAGTACGTAGTGTTTTTGATTGAAAGCGTTGAATAATGTTGATGTTTGATTTTCATGAGCATCCCCACAGCTCTATACCATAGGTCCACAACGGTTTTACATTTGCCTTGTAAATGAGGACTTTGTTTTTAATAGATAATGTTTTCCTGCCTAATAGCCAATACATTTTCTTGACTTTCAAATCCATTTTTTTGCTTTTATTAATTATGTATGTCTTCCAAGTTAGTCTCAAATCTAGGTGCATCCCTAGATATTTGGTTTCTGTGGCTTGTGGTACCAATGAGTTATTGATTGTGATCTGGGGGCATTGTTAACATCTTAATGTGAATGTTGTGGTTACTGTCTTTGTCTCATTTACTTTAATTTTCCATTTTTTTAACCAATCTTCAAGTAAGTAGATATATCTCTGGAGCAATTGGCTGGCTACCACAGGGTCGTTGTCAGTTGCTAATATGGCCGTGTCATCTGCGAAGGTTCCTATTAATGTGTCTTCCATCTTGGGTATATCAGCGGTGTACAGTATATATATAGCATGGGACCTAGCACGCTTCCCTGAGGAACGCCTGAATTGATGCTGCCGGGATTTGACGTTGTATTACCATGACAAACATGGGAACTACGATCTGTCAGGTAGGATTGCAGGAGCAGGAAGTATTTGTGGGAAAGTACTGTTTTGATTTTAAATAAAAGTCCTCTGTGCCACACTTTGTCGAACGCTTGAACAATAACAAGAAATAGTGCTGAACAATATTTTTTTTCTTCAAACGTTTTATTTATTTTGCCTATTATGCGGTGAAATCCAAATTGATGACTAGGTATCCAATTTTTTTTCTTCATGTTCTGCACGTATTCTTTGAAAGAAAAGTTTTTCTAGCAATTTGGATAAAATTGACAGAAGACTTATGTGTCGGTAGGATGAGACTTCATTCGGTGGCTTTCCAGGTTTCAACAATAATATAATTTCGGCCATTTTAAATTGCTTGGGCCAGTAGGACAAGCGGAATACCGCATTAAATATTGTAGTAATTAGAATTAACCCTTTTTGGGAAGCTCTTTTAGTATTTGTCCTGTTATTTAATCAACTCCCGATACTTTATTTTTTGCTAGCTTATTTCTTTTTTGATTTCATGCGGCGAATAAGGTGAAATTGGAAGGCTAAGCTGTTGCGCTGAGTCAAGGTAGTCCTCAATTTCTTTATTTGTGCCTGTAGAATGAGGGAGTGAAAACTATTTTAAAATGATGTGCAAAAGCGTTAGCTTTTTCTTCGTCAGATCTGGCCCATTCCCTTGTTTCAGTTCGAATTGGAGGAATCGTAGTATGCAATTTTTTAAATGCTTTAGTTGCTCGCCAAATTGTATAGTCATTTTTGTTTGGCATAGAGATATATGCATTAAATTTATCATTTCAGAATTCCTTTAACTTAGCTTTTAAGTTGTTTGTTTATCTGTTGTATTACGTGTTCTTTGCCAAGTAGACCTTGCTCTTCTTTTTTCTGCTATTAATTTCTTAATTTCAATGGGAATGTTAATTATATTTTAGTGCTGTTCTATTTAGGGGTGAAATACTTAACCACTTCATGTATGATTTGTAACTGAAATTTGTAGCTCGATCTAACTCATCTGGTTCTTTTATTTTAATGTTTAGGTTTACGTTTATTTCAATGTAGTTTCGAAAGTTATTCCAATTTGTGTATTTAATATATAACATACTACTACATTGTTTTATAATTACCGAAGAACTAATCGTCACAATAATGGGTGAATAGTCCAAAGAGAAATCATAATTTGATTCTACAGTGGTATAATTTGGTGAAATACCGTTCGTGACGCCGAAATCCAGCAAATCGGGCACTTTGTTGAAGTCGGTTGGGGAATAAGTGGGTTACTCTGAGGATAGAAACCCGAAGTTGTTTTTACTTATGCATTCATAAATTCTTTTGCATTCTTTTGGGAGTAACCAATCGCGAACCCCAATGGATATGCTTAGAATTGAAGTCACCACCATCTATAAACGATGATCCAAGTGTATGCAGAAACTAATAGAAGTGAATGCTACTGATCTTGTGTTTTGGCGGACAGTATACCGCTGATATAACCAATGGTAATGGTAACTAGTCCAATAAAATAAATAAAAACGGTAACGTGCAAAGAGTATCTTTATTACTGAACTGTTGCTATTGTATTAGTTGGACGACGTATTCAAAAAAAAAATATGCATCGCGAACGGGGTACGCTAATCTCAATCACTTATCCAAAATTGTCCTAAGTAAGTGACGTAAGTGCTCGAGTAATTCGCAAAAAATAGATATCACAGGCGCCAAAGCAGCCCAGGCAGTTGCATTATTGAGAGAGGGCCTCAGTCAGAGGGCTATGGCAAATCGACTAAATCTGAGTCAATCAGCAGTGTCGATAGTGCGGTGTCGGTACCGGGAAACCGGTGGCTACGTTCTCCCGCAAAGAGGCGGCCGTAGGCGCGTGACAACAGAAAGAGATGATCAATTTCTCTTCTCAAATCGACATATGACTGGGGTTGACCTCAAGTCCTGACCTGAGTGCGGTCAGAGGTGTGGCCAGCGCTTGGACAGTGAGAAGAAGACTAAAGGCAGCCAACCTGACCTTAAAAAGGACAGCTACGGGTTGCGAACATCTCAATTGGGACCTCGGCCATTGGAGTCAGATATGATTCACCAAAGAGTATAGATCTATAAAAGGCCAAGAGAGCGATTTGCTTATTGTTGAATTTAAGAAACTGTCGCATGTGGAGGTGGCTCTTGCAAGTTTTGGGCAAGCATTTCCATGCACGGAAAAACTGAGTTGGTTTTCGTGCCTAGTGGAGGACGCGAAGGAAGTTTAACAGCGGTTTGCTACATCAAGGTTCATTCTGGAGGAACATGTTGTTCCGTTTACGGGGTTTGTTGATGAGGACTTCATGCTAATAAACGACAATGCGCTATGCCACACCGCGCGACTGACCACTACCTACCTGGCTCACGTCGGTATACCGAAAATAGACTGACCTCCGTGTAAACCAGACTTGAATTCATGAGCATGTTTGGGATGAGCTTAAGCGAAGAGGCTACAAATCTTACAACGGGGAGCGTGATGAAATTGAGAGCTGCGTTGATTAAAGAGTGGAGAGCAATCTTTCAAGGCATCAATTAGTAGTAGAGATGGTAATACCATGTATCGAAAAAATTATTAAATGAATTTCTACCGTGGATTTCATTTTTTTTTCTTTACAATAATTACCTTTTTACTTTCAATTCCTTTGTGCTACACATATTGTTAGGCCCATAACTTTGTCGGAACAGGTCCGATTCCAATAAAAGTGATATTATTTGAAACCGCAATTTTTAAGCTTTCAAACAGTACACTGAACTTTACTTGAAATGCTATCGGAGTGGATACACATACTCTAAATCTTGAGCATGTTGCTGAGTCGATTATTTTGCTCCCAAGTGTAGTTCAATAAAAGTGTTTGTAGAACTTTAAATTTGTTGGGTTTTGTTTCCAAATTCCAAAACAAAATGCAAACTTCCAAGATTCAATTTAGATCACCCTATATCACCCTAGTCAACTGCAAGTACGTGTATGTTTACCTTCTTGTGTAAAACAAAATAAAAGTATATATATACATAAACATGTATTCACTCAATTTAGATAGAAAAGACGAGTTTTATCTCTTCGCCAATTGTTATTTTACAAAATTTTCTCAAATTTTTATTAGAATATATTCGGTTTTGATTCTTGATAATAACCATCGATATGGTTTCTTAACTCAAAACAGTTGTATTGTCGCTATTATTACTTTTGTAAAAGGACTCCTATTTTCCTCAAAAATATTCTTCGATAGTGTGAAACATCTATAGTTTTACTAATCAACGACTCTGCAGAATTATCCCCTTTGTTGATCTTAACTAGAAACTAAAAGATTGGGGTTTAGATCTGTTTCGCCACAACCTTGAGTGAATTTGGTTTAGCGTTTGTATTAGTATCAATGTGGCTAAAGCAGATGACTTCGATTTAAAATTGCCGAGTACCAGCTAGCGGGCGATCAATTACGATTTTTGCGCGAGCTTTCCAGGAATGTAACTGTCACACCTCGTAACACAAGACGTTTACTTCCCAGAGCGGCACACACCCTCCGCCTTTAATTAGATTAGATTAATAACCCACGCCTAGCCGTTCTCACTATGGGTTGGATCGATTTTAATAATAAAGGCTGGTAATTGTAAATGCGGCTGAATGCGCGGCATAAATCAGATAGCTTTCACAAAAATCGTTTCCTGATGCCGACTTGAGTATCCATCCAGCGCACCGCGCTGCGAGCCTCGGCGGCGCTCACTTGCGCGAATTTCGCGAAGCAGCTAATTAAAGATAACGTACGGGCACGGTTTGGGCAGATGTATGTAGTGCAACTGTAAAGTGGGCTGCCCGAATGAATCACGCGCGCCTGGCTTTTTTACGGCGAGTTCTACATATCGTAATGGACTGGCTTTGGCAAATACCGGAGCGTACGCACATACCTTCGGAATTTACATACGTTTGGCGTCCCGCCAAATTGCTATTGTGTTTTATGTAGTTTAGCGCGCGCGAACGAACAGCTATGCGGCTGGGGCCGCGGGATTTCTAAAATAAATCCGCGTATTGCTTGTTATGCGCGGCCTGCGCACGTTAGTCCCAATTAATAAGTGAGGGATGCGCGAAACTGCACGCCATGGTACGTGACCTCCAAGCACACTTCGCGGAATGCTTGCATTAAAATTCGACTTTCAGCAGGAAAGAGAGCGAACGCCGTTTACATTGGTAAAGCATGAGCTACCTTGCAACACACCGTAAGTACCCAACTTGATTATTACTATGCCTTCGTCTTACTACTACCACCTTCATTAGTTCAGTATTTTACGCACATATCAATCCAAATGTGTCAGGTTATTATAAACATTTTTACTGTGAACTCATCACTACGTTTACATATAAAATAGAAATGTAGGGTGATCCATACTGAACTTTAAGACTTGAATGGCGCACCGTTTTGGTTTTGCGAACGTTGAAAGTTTTCATTTATACAGTTGGTGTTTAAACACATGACAGTCCACCAGAAACGCCTTTGAGAACTGGGCTTTAGAGAATATAGCAGTTGATCCTAATTTTTGCAAAAACTGTATATTGATCCTTATTTAAATGGCTTTGTGAATCGTCAGAATTGTCGCGAAAAACTAATGCATCCACAAAAATGTACTCCTTGGTTTGAGCTGGAGCAATCATTTGCCAGTACTTTATTGAGGACGAAGCTAATGACGCTGTTATTTTCAATAATATGCGCTATTTAGAGATGCTAAACAATTTTTTTAATAAAACTAACAATTTGAACTTGAATGACACGTGGTTTCAACAAAATGGGGCTATACTATATGCCACACAGCACGTGAAACACCCACTTTACTTCAAACCAATTATTTTTGTCGCCTCATCTCGGAGAGGGGATATCGATTGGCCACTGCGGTCTTGCAATTTAGCCCCATTTGATTTTTTCCTCTGAAGGAAAAGGTTTATGTCAACAAACCTGCTGCGATTCTAGCTCTAACAAAAAACATCAGACGTGTAATTGCAGGAATAGAACCGCATTTATGGGAAAGCATTACAAACAACTTTACCAAAAATAGTCGCATATCAGCGGAGTCGTGGATGGCACTTGGCTTATACCATATTTCCTAAGAAACTACTAAATTTATATTTTATACTAATAGCAATGACATTCGGATTGTTCTAATATTTTGTGCTTTTTCAGAAAAAACTTTTTGAAGTTTAATTTGAATCACCCTATAGTTTAATGATTTAATTATAAAAAAATAGCTTTGCTTATACTAAAAGATTGAGCTTTTCTTATTTATTTTCTCTTCAGTTAGAAATTCTTGGTCAGTCCTTCTTGGATGTTAATTCATCTTCTTTTAGATTTTTAACACTCTTCGTTATTTCCATGTTACGAGTATAAGCACCAATAGAATTATATTTCATATTAGATTCACCTGAAAAAAAATTTATGCAAAATTTGTGTGGGTTCTTAAGGTTTAAGTCAGGTAGTCATCAAATCTATAAAATATTTATTAATTTATCTTACTAGATTTGATCATTAATTCATAATATGCTTAAAATTAGGTCTTTTAATTTATATTGCATACAATAACGTATTATTGTGTTTACTGTTGTGTTTTCTTGTAATTTTATCAGATGACAGTCAACGTTTTCTGTATTTATTTATTTTTTTATTGTTACTAGTAAGCAGTTTAAAGAAAAAATTCATAAGTTTCTCTTAATTACTACTAATTGCAATTTTTATGATCTTTAATCCTGAAATTTAATTTTCACATATATATAAATTACCTTTTGCATATATTTCATCTCATTATTCTTGTGGTAAAATTAACAAACATTTTCACTTACGGATCTTTTAAAATTCGCTGGGAAAGTTAAATTTTCGGCATTAATCTGACTAAAACTGAATTTTTTGAACAACATCTGAATTGCTGGATCAATTAGAACTGTCGATTTGAAATGCACTGCTCTTTAGATAAATATTAGTTTTAACAGTATTTACAGGCACATTGTGTTTAGAGTAAGCATAAATGGCAAAACCTTTTTCCGCTATGCTTTTGACTAATATGATAATTGTAGTTATTTGAAAATGTTTTGACTTTTTAGTAATGTTTATTAACATATAAAAATATTTTAATAATGAGAATAATAAATGAAGACAAGCTCTGCATTTGTCTAGGTTTTTATTATCTGCACATACTCTCATAGCTTTTAAAACAACAAAACTTTTCATTTTCTTTAAACCAACTACAGCTGTTTCGGTGCTGTTACACGTCACATCCCGGATATTTTTGCAAGGAGCGCTTATCAATCTTCTTTTCTAACAGCTTTACAATGACAAAACTTTCTGATAAAATATCTGAACTGCTAAAATCTTGCCTACATGTTAACTAATTTTTAAAGAATTATTATTACTTTGAATTTAAAAAACTTGTCTAACATTGCTCAATGAGTCTCTTCAATTAAATTGTTTGTAATAAAAACCTCGGGAAGTAAAAGTATATCAATAAAATATTTCCGGTAGCTTTTTTAAGACGTCAAGGATAACAAAATTTTGCAAATAATAAATTCGTCATTAATTTACTTACTATTATTTACTATTTTTAAATCATTTTCTCAAATCTACCATTGACTGTAGTATTAAAAATTTATTTAGTGCCTTTTTATGCAAAGGTTTTATCTTACTATGCTCTGGCATCTATAGACATTGTTGTTCATCTAAAACTAACAAGGATTGCAAGTATTTTAAAATAAGGTATTTAGAATCGCTGTAATTGCTGTTTATGTCAGTTTCATGCAGAAGAATGGAAAAAGGCTCTCTTAAAATATATAAATTTAATAGATAGTTACCTTTTGTCTATAAATCAAAAATACCATGTATAACATTCATATGTTTATTTCTCAATTTATATGTAATACAAAAAATAATATTTTTAGTGTTGCTGCTTCTACACATCAGCTGAATTTCAAATGATTAAATTAGATGATATTTAGCTACTTTAAGTCATTTTTATTAAGCTTTAAATTTTGAGAGCAAAATTTTTAAAATGCAAGAAATATTTTTTATAAAATCATATTAGAAAGTTTCTAATAAACTTATATTCTTATATATGAAAGTAGTAGCTAAAATATTACATATAATAAAGCTCTTTGTCCTTCGCGCTTTCTATAATAGCTGTTCAATAAACATCCAACTAGAGCAATATAATAACAATCGTAAAAACCAAATTTTTGGTATGAGGTTTTTTTTTATTGGATTAATGCAAATTTACAATCTACTTAATAAAGTAATAAGTAAATGGGTTGAAAGAAGTTCACTTGAGTCAGGGGCCATCCATTGACGGCTCTCTGGATTCACCTAGCTAGGTCTTCTGGCCATGTTCTGTTAAGTCTTCTATTTTCCAATGGTTGTCTGAACAGTTCACTGATTAGCTCGTTGCTGTGGGTTATGCTTCGATTTTTTTGTTTAACAGAGTAAGCACTGATGACGTCGTGTATAAACGGTATTTTGAGGTCGTCGTATATGGTGTTGTTGGAGACATACCAAGGTGCATTTAGTAACATTCTGGGGGTTTTAGATTGAAAGGTTTGTAAAATTTTTGTATTAGACGGTTTGCTGCAGCCCCATAATTCGACACTGTATGTCCAAATAGGCCTAAGAATGGTTTTGTATATGAGGAGTTTGTTCTGTAGTGAGAGCTGAGATCTACGATTTAGTAACCAAGACATGTTCCTCACTTTTAAATCTAATTGACGTCTTTTTGCCTTAATGTGTGTTCTCCAAGTTAGTTTTGCGTCAAGGTGAAGGCCGAGCTATTTAACTTCTTCTTTGACAGGAATGGGAGTGTTATTGAAGGTAAGAGGAGGACATTCTGCTCTTCGTGTTGTGAACGTGACTTGACACGACTTATCAACGTTTAGATTAATTTTCCAGTGCGTAAGCCAAATTTGGAGTTGATCAAGATAAGCTTGCAATTTTGCAGAAGCTCGTATCGGACCGAGATCTGTAGAAAGGATGGCTGTATCATCAGCGAACGTTGCTAGTAGTGTATCCTCGCTGGCTGGTATATCAGCGGTAAACAGTAAGTACAAGAAAGGTCCCAGAACACTTCCTTGGGGCACACCAGAGTTGATAGTCTGGTAGTCAGATAATGAGTCTTCGAATTTAACTTGGAAGTAATCGTTGGACATGTATGACTTAAGGATGAGGAACAATTGATTTGGTAAGTGTTGTTTAAGTTTAAAAAGTAAGCCTGCATGCCACACCCTGTCAAACGCCTGTTTTACGTCTAAAAATGCTGATGTACACATTTGATTTGCTTCTAAGCTTTCTTTGACTTTATTAACGATTTTATGGAACTGTTGGATAGTGGAGTGATTGGGTATGAAGTCGAATTGGTGGTTAGGAATTAAGGCATCTATATGTGTTACGTTTGCAATTCTGGTGAGGATAAGTTTTTCGAAAATTTTGGACATTACAGGAAGGAGGCTTATTGGCCTATAGGAAGTGGCATCAGTTGGAGGTTTTCCTGGCTTCAGTATCATGATTATTACTGCATACTTCCATAGTATCGGATAGTAGCACAGGCGTAGAATGCTGTTATATATGGTTGTGAGTAATACAATAGCTTTTCTAGGGCAATTTTTCAGTACTTCACCTGTGATGAGATCATATCCAGGAGCTTTATGAGGATTCAAGAGACATTTCTTTTTTGACTTCTGCAGGTGAAATAGGCTTGGGTGGAAGAGACATCTGACAAGGGGCGTTTAAGAATGTTTGTATTTCGACATCATCTTCATCATCGTTGAGGATATAAGGAGCGGAAAATACATTAGCAAGGTGTTCTGAGAATCTGTTGGATTTTTCAACATTCGTCCGCGCCCAGCTCCCATCAGCTTTTCGTAGAGGTGGAATAGATACTATGGATCTTTTGAATTTCTTTGTCGCCTTCCACAGGGAGTGATCATCAGTAGATAGATTGACGATGTAGTGTTCGAAGGATTCGTTTTTTGCTTCTTGGATAGCATTATGGAGATTGTGCGTTATTCTATTTAAATAAGATTTTGTCAAGTGAATTCCTGGTAGTCTGCCACCTGCGCCGAGCTCTGCGCTTTGCGATGACCAATTCTCTAATATGAAGCGGAATGTTCTGATTGTTGCGAGTAAGACCATTGGGTTCTGGAGTAGAGGTCCAGGAAGCGCTTTGTATTAACGTAATTGATATGAGGTAAGTTATCACAATAACAGTTACATTAGCTAAAGGGTATCACGAAGGTACAACAATGAATTCTAAATGTCTCAGCAAACATTCCATTCCATTTTGATTATTATATTAACAGTTTTACGTATGAACCTAAAATTTAAAATATCTAAATAATGATTTAAATTTAACGAGATAATTTTTAATTTTTTCTTTGCTTGGAACGTTCAAAAATAATTAGCACTACATTTATTAGTACTACTTTCAATGCCAACCTATTTTTGCCATCACTTCGGCAGTCCGTATAGTTGCTACACACTAGTTAGGGGCAGTCGACAAAGTTCAGTTATCATTTGAAAAGAACTTCTTACCGCGCAATACCTCTTACATTGCGTTCCACAGAGCGTAATCGCTCGGTGCAAAATTTGATAAATATTTTTGGAATAAACAGACTCGGCCGTTTCTCCTTGGGAATAAGACTTTTAGTACACTGCTATTTCATAGACTAACGCTTTTTCTTCAATATCTTGTGCCGTAGCAAAACCCGACACTTAAATAACGCCCCCGTATCTACAAATACGATAACCACTGACATAGCTCCACATAGTTTTACTTTTGCTTAATGATGAGAGTATATAAAACACATGTACAGATCTTTGTCATCTTCAAGTACTAAGTGATAAGCAAAGTTACGCAAAACAGACATCGAATATGATTCGCCTGTTTGTCATTCACTTGGACACTTACTGCTTTTACCTTTCTCAATACAGTTCTTGCAGTCGTTAAACTGAGATATTTAGCGAAATACAGTTTTAAAACTCAACATTACGTTCCCATGCATGGCCACCAATTTTGTGCAGACGTCCATCTAAAGAAACTATACCATCCATCACTACTTATAATTGTCTATTTCCATGGCGTTCTACTTTATCCACAACTGCACTGCCTTTTCTTTTGTGCGTTTCATTAACCCTATCAAACGAAATTACATGGAAATATACTGGGGGTATAAGTATTGATTCATTAATAATAAAACAATACAAATTAAAAACAAATAAACAAAGACATAAAACGTCAATGCAGGAGATCAAATCATAAGTAATCTGAGGTACAGATTTATACTGAAAATTTTTTGTTTTGATAGAGTGTGCAATTGAAAGGTCCTTGAAAGGAGTAATTAGTATTTTATATAAAAGAACAAAGTTAAAATATCTAGGGAATTTACTTTAGCATAAGAGATATAGTATCTCATATTATTTTATTCAACAATTAATAAAGTAAAAGTTGCAATAGTGATCGCAAACTCCAATCAAGAGAATACTTTCTGTACTTTCTGTGCGTCAAATATGAACACTAATAACTAGAAAACATCCAATTAATTGTACCAAATCTTATTTCATGCCTATTTTAACTATTGTATCCAATTTTGTTTATTCTTTGTTTATAAATCAAAACATAATCATTATTAGCTTTCTTTCTTCACCATTTGAGTCAGCTTTACAACAAATCCTCAAACAAAAAATTATAAAGTACAAACTACCCCAACTGTACCAATAATAATTTTAGAAGGAAACTTAATAAAATCCAAATAAACAAAATGATCTTAGGAATAAGAGCAAAATTTTCAAAAATAAAGAATATGCTTTTTACTATGGCAACAATTATCTTTTTAATTATTTTTATCTGTCTAAGTAATTTTTACCAACCTACACTAATGCCTACATTTTTCTTAATTTCACTTAACGTGGTTCGGTAATTAGAAAATATGTTATTGTTTATAAATCAATTTTTAGAAAAGAGGCAAAATTTTACGTCTAAAACATTATTTGCGTCAATAGTACACATTTTCTTAAAAAAGGTCAATACTACTTTCCCCATTCTTGATCCTTAACAGTTTGAGTTTCTTTTTTCCATGTTTTCAAGCTTTCTTCGCTAAGATCTGTTATTTTAGAATTGAAATCTTCACCGTCATGATGATCATCTACTAACTGTTAAAATATATTTGCTGGCTTTCGTCTATATCAACAGAAAGCCTTAAAATTGATGAGATTGACATTGACAATATTTCCAAATTTTTGTTACTTCGGTTCCTTTTTCTTCTTAAAGTGCCATATCCATCATTGGATGTTGGCAACAATTACAGCAAAATCTTTTCGATTTTGTGCGGCTCTGAATAACGTGTGTCCAGTCCATGTTGTTTTTAAGCCACAAATATTTCTTCCTACCTATATTCCGTTTTGCTGCAATTTTTCTCTCCATGACCAACGTCAGAAATGGGTACTTTGTGTTTTGGGATACGTGGCTAAGATATGCAATTTTTCTTCGCTTGACCATAGTCAGGAGCTCTCTGTCTCTATCTATTCGTCTCACAACCTCAACATTGGTTATATGGGCAGTCAGGGTACCTTTAATAGTCTTCTGTGGACTTCTAATTATTAAGCGTATTGACTTTAAGAGTTCACGTTTTGGCTCTCTATAACAACACGGCATAAACATAACCCTTAATAAAGCGGTATCTTAATTTTAGGTTAAGGATTTTGTTGGTTAGTAGTTTTCTCATAATGAGGAATATTTTCCTAGCTTGTTCTACTCGGCAGACTATTTCTGGATTTAAATCTTTAGTTATCCAATAGCCGAGGTACTTAAACTATGGGACATGTTCAATAGGTTTTCCATATACGAAGAGATACAACCATCAGCTTTATTTTGTCAATGTTAACTTTCAATGATACCTGATCTCCTTCAGATGATATTCTGTTTATTAGTTGTTGTAATGCTTCCAGACTGCCAGAACAACTGTTACAACAGTATCATCCGTATAGGGCAAGTTATTGATAATTTGTCCGTTTATTTTGATATTGTCGTTTGAGTATTGTAAATCACGGGCAAAAATAGCAAATAGCAAAAATACACATTGCTGTAGCACACCGCGTTCAATAAGGGTATTTTCAGTGTTGTCGTTTCCGATTCTAACAAATGTCGTCTGATGTTTATAAAGCCTTCTAATAATATTTAAATCGTTTTTATCTATGCCCTTATTAGGAAAGAAATTTATTAGTTCGTTATGACTGGCTTTTGGTAGTTGATAAAGCACTTTCCTCTGGTCCCGGCATCGAGAGGCTAAAAAACGTTTCTCTAGTACCAAACCCTTGTCGGAATCCGAATTAACAACAGCTCATGTTTTCTTCACATTTTCTGTGTATTCTAGCCAGTATTATTTTTAAGAATATCATGGGAACACGACTCATCAAGCTGATCGTACGGTATTGGTCACAATTGTTAACATTCATTTAGGGCGGGGGGGGTACGTGGATAAAGGCAAACTGTAGCCAATCTTTAATTGACCAGTCTCGTAGACGGTATTAAACAATTTTACGATATATCGATACTATCATCGTCAAAAAGTTTTATAACATCTACATACTTGCTGTATTTTATTGCCTGAATAATTTCGGATTTTAGCATCTTTGGAGACTTTTCGCTTTTGTATTGATGGTCAATTACTCTTAGATCGCGTTCCTTAAATAGTTGTTTGCTATAATTCTTCCAGTGACCAAGTATTTCATTGAGGTCTGTGATTATAGTATTATTGTCATTAAGTCCCATCAGGTTTGGATATTTTATTTGCCCGATAGTTTCTTTTACAATCAGATATTAAAGTGCTCGTGTTTGCCTTCTAGGCGTTCTATCTCTATGCATTTTCTTCTTGGCCATTCTTTTTTTGCTATACAGATTTTATTTCGAATTTGTTTCTGGATTTTCTTACATTCTTGTTGGTTTTGACTTTTGTATGTTCCTCTTTCTTCCATTAATAGCAGAATATCTTCGATCATCCCTTGATTCTTTTTTCTGTTGATTTGTAATTCAATAGCGTCGTTCTTGACCGATATAATTGCATTTTTGAGATGACTCCAACTGTCTTCTATATTTTACTTGAACTTTGGTACCCATTTCTTTGATCTTTAACTTATTGATGTCAATTCTTTTCTTTAAGAGTAGTCGCAGTTTTTTTAGTTTTATCTTGAGGTTTCCGATTACCGAGTGTCTGTGCCTGAGTATGTTCTATATCTCTTGTTGACTATTAAAAAGTCCATCTGGTTTCTGATGATTTTATCTGTAGTATGTTATGGGGACTGTCAAGCATACAGTGGTCTTGGATTTCATATCTATAAATCCCAGGAAGAGAATTCGCTAATAAAATTATGTTTGTTCTTATGAGCAAAAACCTTTTTTGTTTTCTATTTTTACTGTTTTGTGCTGCGTTCAAACCTCTTCTCCGATAATTGCTCTATTTCGGATACTATTAGTTCCTTTTTTCAAATATCTTTAAAAGTTGCAGTTTATCATTTAAGTCAGACGAGAGTTTGATGTTTTTTATTACTGCGTTTACTAAATAACTGCAGTGTCCTTCAAATATGAGTATAACAGTTTGATTAAACTTCTCCATTGCTTGCTTAAATTTTTCTAAGTAAACAATAAAGAGTTTAAAAATTCCAATAGGTAATTTCTTTATATAAAATTTCTGAAGGTATCCTCAGACATCCACCAAGTTTGAACAGCATAACACTTTAATACAACCATTATTATAACCATTTAGCTGTTGCTAAAACCTAGTTGAGTGGCTTTTATTATAGTTAGGAATAAAAAGTGCTTTTGATTAATCTTAAAGAGTGCACTCAACATGAACATAAAGTCAGTTGTTTGGACGCCAAGTCCAGATGTCAGTTTATAAAGTTATAGTACCAATAGAAACTCTGGTTTCTCATTCGCATCTGAGGTTTTTAATTTCTGGTTGGCCTTCAATATTGCTGAACTGCACTAAAAATATCTTGTTTTTCTTCTGTTATTTATATGAGTATAACGTTTTTCTTTCTGTCCTAATTCAATGAATATCTACATTACTAACTTTAATTTTTTCAAAAAATAACACTTTGCGATGTGCTATAAATCAATTTTCTTTGTTTGTAGGTTTTGTCGTGTTATTCACGTCCAGAACAACTCTTTCTATGTCTTCTTTTAGGTAAGTTGAAAACAATCTTTTTTATTTATAGTTACATAGAATTTAAATAGTGAATTTAAAAATTCAATAATAGAATCCTTTCCACCATTCACTTTTGAAATCAGTTCATAATTATCACAATCTAAAAATTATATAATTTTATTTAAAAACTGATAACTATTAATGAAAAGTTAGCCATACCATTTGCTACAAATAAACAAAAACAGCTTTTCGTTGTTTGTAAAAGAAGCACGCCACCATATTTGAATGTTCGAACCTCTAAATAGAATTATTTAGATTTGCCCCACCTGTTCTTATAGCAGACGTTTGAATAAGACAATTCCTGACACAACCATCATTGTATTCCATACATGTCATATGCGGTTTGGAAAAAACGCTGGCAGAGTCAGACCCATAGCCTTAAAGTTCCAAATCGCCAATGAATGCGCTGACCCGTAAGACAGTTTGGTGAATTCAAGAGCAGTAATCCAACGATTTTCCCGTGTGAGCTCAGAAACCTGCAAACGAATGCTTTCTGCAATGAAAATTAATGTACGACCACTCCTTAGTTTGCCTTCGATTTCCATTTTGTCGTCACAGAAAATCCTTCACTCATCGACGCGTAGAATTCACGTAATGGCTGCAGAGCTACCATAGCCTCGTACATGTTTCTCCAACCAAATATTTCTTTTTGATCAAAAACTTTATCACTATACGATACCATAGTTAAATTGTATTATAGAAAATATTTCTA
Organism: Sinelater perroti; assembly: GCA_036346155.1. Classification (NCBI taxonomy): domain Eukaryota; kingdom Metazoa; phylum Arthropoda; class Insecta; order Coleoptera; family Elateridae; genus Sinelater; species Sinelater perroti. The sequence continues at coordinate 11,114,952 of JARFIY010000024.1, forward strand.
TGATATCGTACGTATATGCAAATGATAATACATTATCGCTAAGCTAAAGTGAGCGCTATATTAACTAATAATTTGGAAATTGTGTATTAAAAAAGTGTAAATTCTTAGAAAGGAACTTACTTAGGCCAAACTTTTCTAAACTATAGGTAAATTAGTTGCAGTAACAACATTTACATAAACGGATAAACACAGACCTCGCCAATTAAACCAAAAAGTGCCAGCATGCAGAGGCTATAACTCTGCTCGTAATTGCAATAATTGAAGACGCACGGTCTGGCAACAAGTGCCATGGCAGAGGCAATAACAGCTCTCAATATTCCGCAGAACTGCTATTAATATGGCCGTGCACCGCAATATTTTCATCGGCGATTTGCATTAAGCTTGTCTGGCGCCTTTCTGCATTATGGCCACGCAGTTCCTTATTAAAATGCCATTGTTATTTGTATTCGCTCCGAGCCCGATACAGCAGAACCGCGGCGCGCGCTGCCCCGCATAAGCAGCGCCCATAAGCCATTATCTTCGCGAGTTACGGCCGCGACAAAAGTCGATGCAAAGCAATCATTCACTCGGCAGCTGCCCTTCCGTCGCAAATTTCCGCGGGTTGCGAACGGGCGGCCGCAATTGATACCTTAATTAATCCTGCAGGATGCGAGACGTCTTCTGGCGGCCTTGGACTTTCGCAGATGTCAGCAGAAGAAATAATTACATGCTCAGCCTATTAAGCGGCGACGGGCGAAATGCACCAACATCTGGCATTTCTGAGAGCTAATAATGGTTTGCATTAATGAGCGCTTATAGCCTTATTTACGTCAAACGTCCATTCAATTCAAAAGACGCTTAATGAATCGATTGCTAATAAAGTGGTTAAAAATAATATAGGACATATACAGAAAGTTCAAATGGCCTCTCAATAAACAAACATTATTTATATTTATAAGCAAAGAATAAATTAATACAACATTTTTCTACATAAACAAAAAACATTTTCCTGCTGTTATTATGTAAACGATACAACCAGCTTGTTACTTCTGGGTGTTTCAAAATCTTATTGCTTTCTTTACTTCTATTTATGTTCTTTGGTGGACAAGTTTAAAGAAAAAATTGAGGAATCTTATTCGCCACAAATTATTATTGTATGTACTATAATAACAACTTAACTGATCGTCCGTAACCCTAACTATTACATATTGTTTACTTTATCATTTCGTTGTTTCAAAAATAATACACATTGTACCAGGCAAATATAAAAACGCAACACAAAGTTACAAAACATTTGTCCGTAATATGAATAATGTATGGCCCCATTTCGGGCTTGTATGGCCTCCTTCCTTCTTCTTAACATCAAGTTCAACAATGAATGAGAGTTATCACAACGGCGGAGCGGCAGCCGTAGCCTTGCTTAAGGTCAGGCAAATTTATATATTTATTAATTTAATTTCAACATTTAACTCAAGTGATAAACAACTGTTTCACCTTTAAAAACCGTAAGAATTTATAATTTTTAAAACACATTATACCTCGCAAAGATGTTTCCAACCGGGAATGGGCCCGGTTTAAACACCAATATGTATAATTACACCCTTATGCAGCCACCTACATTACTTCAAAATCAAATACCAGCACAAATGCTGCATGCACACAATTACCAATTAAATCCAGCAGCTATAAATATGCAACTTCCACAATTTTACCAAAATCAAGTAACAACAGAACAATTCCCACCACTTCCTATTAAGCTCGCTCCTTTAAATAACATACAGCCTTTAATGCCGCCAAATAATAACTACAACGACACAAAATCAACGCAAGAAACTTTCGATTGCACGACCTGCGAAGACGAACAAATGGAGAATGACTCTGAAATTACAAACTCTCATTCCTGGCAAAGCGTCACAAACAAGAGAAAAAGGTTTAAGATCCAAACAGACTCCGTAAATCCCCCTCAAACTATAACAACAAACAGATTTCAATCACTCGCCGAAGCAGATACTAATGCCATTCAAACTCATACTAACAATTCGAACAATATGAAGAACAATACTCAGCCGCAAGACCCGAAACCACCCCCAATTTACGTTTATGGAGTTACCAACTACAAAGCTATGACTGAAAATCTATCCCTTGTCACAGATGACGAAACTTACTACACTAAAACCTTCCCAGATAACACAGTAAAAATAAATGCACGGACACCCGACACCTACAGAAAATTAATCCAGCACATGAAGGACGAAAAAATAGTATATCATACTTACCAACTAAAACAAGACAGGGCCTATACGCGGTCTTCATCATTCAATCCCGTTAGAAGATATAACAACAGAACTAGCTGAAAAAGGACATAAAGTCAGAAATATCATCAACGCACGGCACAGAGTTACAAAAAATCCGCTACCACTATTTTTCGTCGATATAAGTCCGCAAAGTAATAATAAAGAAATTTATAACATAGAATTCCTACAAAATACAAAAATAAGAGTTGAACCACCAAAACATAAAAACACTATAATACAATGCACCCGATGCCAGGCCTATGGACACTCCAAATCGTATTGTATGCAAGCATACAACTGCGTTAAATGCGGCAAACCACACGATTCAAAAAGCTGTAATAAAACCAAAGACACCCCGGCTACCTGTGCACTATGTGGCGGAGGGCACCCTACCAACTACAAGGGCTGCACAACTTACAGAGTTCTATTAAAGTCCAGAAATAAACACAATCCAAACCTCACAAATAAACCAATCCTCGAATTACATTCAAGTACAAATCCAGCTTTTCAACAGATAACACAACAGCCTCCTCTAACTAGAGGTAGTTATGCCCATGTAGCCGCAGGAGCAACAAGTAATCAAAATAAAATAATAATAATAATGACAACCTTACTAATACAATTCAAAACTTTTTATACGAATTTAAAAACCTATTCAACCAGCTACTAAACCAAAACAGCATGATTCTCACCATGCTTACCACGGTCATAAACAATTTAACCAAACAATGACCTCCTCAATTCGAATAGCTGCCTGGAATGCAAACGGGCTATCAAATCACGTTCCAGAAATCACCCTATATTTAAACTACAATAAAATTGATATTCTCCTAATCTCTGAAAGCCACTCAACTGAAAGAACGTTTATCAGAATCCCATACTACACCATTTACTATACTCATCACCCTGACGGTACGGCGCATGCAGGCTCAGCCATCACAATTAGATCGACTATTAACCACCATGTCCTCCAACCCTTTAAAACAGCCAAAATCCAAGCGACGTTATTAAAACTAGAATCACTTCCTAGACCAACTACTATTGCGGCTGTTTACTCCCGCCACGACACAATATCACGACAGAAGATATAATGACTTTTTCAACTATCTTGGAACACAATTTATAGCAATCGGAGACTGGAACTCCAAACATACAACATGGGGGTCCAGATTAATCACACCTAAAGGTCGCAATCTGTTCCGTTCAATACAACTAAACAACCTAACTTATATTTCTACGGGAGAGCCAACCTACTGGCCCACGGACAGGAATAAAATTCGGACCTACTTGATTTCGCTATATCAAAGGCATATCAAATACTTACATTGATATTAAGTCTAGTTTAGATCTATGCCATGACCATAGCGCCATAATATTAACCCTCAGTACCAATGTTATCTACAGAGAGCCAATGCCTACCTTGTGCACAAAAGATACCAATTGGCAAATGTTCCAAAACTTAATAAATGAAGAAATCAGACTGGATCATCGTATCAAAGAGCAATTCGAAATCGAAGAGGTGGTACAGCATCTAACGAATACAATACAAACCGCAGCATGGAAAGCCACTCCTCTAAGGAACAAAGCAAACCAGGGAAATGATAATATTCCTCTGCATATTAAAAAATTGATCACAAAAAGAAGAGCACGTGGGAAATGGCAAAGGTCAAGAAACCCTCAGGACAAAACTGACCTTAACAGGATAACACACCAACTCCACTCTGTTTTAAACCAAGCCCGCAACGACACCTTCAAACACTACATCACGAATCTATCCCCTAAGACCATTCGTTGTGGAAAGCAACAAAAAGATTTAAGAGGCCAGTAATACAAACCCCACCCATAAGAAAACCTGATCGAAACTGGGCGCAGTCAGACATAGAAAAGAGCAATGTATTCGCGGATCATCTTTCAAAAGTGTTCTCCAGTCTCAGACAATGACAACCAAGATGAAGAAATTGAAGACTATATTAACGCCCCTGTCAACTATCACTGCCCGTTAAGCCTTTTACACCAGCAGAAATTCGAAAACAAATCAACAATACAAATTCGTACAAGACCCTGGGTATGACCTCATAGTCGGGGAGATCTTAAAACATCTACCAAGAAAGGCAATCGTGCTATTAACTACTATATTCAACAGCATCCTTCGATTATGCTATTTCCCAGTTCAGATGGAAACACGCGCAAATAATTATGATTGGAAAACCAGGTAAACCACCTACCGAACCTTCATCGTACCGTCCAATAAGCCTGCTGCCACAAATGTCAAAAATATTTGAAAAACTTCTTCTCGACAGAATAACCCAATCAACACTCACAGACGACATAATCCCTCAACACCAATTTGATTCAGACAAAAGTATTCCACAACACAGCAATGCCACCGAATTGTGAACAAAATCAAAGAAAGTCTCGAAGAGAAGAAGATGTGTGCTGCGGTGTTCCTTGACGTACAGCAGGCCTTTGATAAGGTTTGGACCAACGGATTATTATATAAATTAAAAAGGCATTTTCCCAGTCCCATATACCTACTCCTAAAATCTTACCTTAATGAAAGATCCTACCAAGTAAAAGTAAACAACTCACTCTCCGACTACCACCCAATTAAAGCTGGAGTGCCGCAAGGCAGCGTCCTTGGGCCACTACTCACTTAATATACACTGCTGACATTCCCGTCACAGAGAGCACTATGATGGCCACATTTGCTGACGACACAGCAATCTTGTCGTCCGATATCGATCCAGCAAGAGCTTCTAATAAACTGCAAGATCACCTAAACGAACTACAAGACTGGCTAAAACGATGGAAGATCCAGGTCAACACCGAAAAGTCCGCCCAGATCACGTTCACCACAAAACGAAGCAACTGTCCACAAGTTAACATAAATAACACTCTGATCCCACAGAAAGCCACAGTCAAATATTTGGGCCTACATTTAGACCAGAGACTCACATGGAAAGAGCACATTAAGGCAAAAAGGACACAATTGGACCTAAAAGTGAAGAAAATGAACTGGCTACTAGGCAGGAAATCTCAACTATCTCTGGAGAACAAACTGATCATCTACAAAATAATTCTAACACCAGTCTGGACCTACGGTATCGAACTGTGGAGATGCAGTAAGACCTCCAACACAAAAAACCTACAAACCTTTCAGTCGAAGACACTTCGCATGATAGCCGACGCTCCCTGGTACGTGTCCAATCAAACCCTCCACAATGATTTTGGAATATCCTTTATAAAAGAAGTGATCAACCACCACGCCAACAAATTCAAACAACGCAGCACCAACCACAGCAACCAACTCATAAGTGAACTATACACCCAACCACAAATTGAAAGAAGACTTAAAAGACAATGGCCAGAAGACCTAGTTAACTAGGAGAAAGTGGAGAACCGTCAAGGGACGGTACCCAACGCTTGCCATGAACCTTGCCTCATATTTACTCATTACTCTGTTAGTTATAGGAGTAGATTGTAAATTAGCAAATGAGTAAATAAAAAAAAAATGAATGAATGATATCGTCACGGATTCGACCAGATTCCTAAAAATTGGTCTCATACAGACATTTTCGATTAGTGAACAGTTAGGAATTTTTACTCTATTTTATTAAAGGAAGTTTAATGTATTACCTGCCATATGTCGTCGAGCGTTAGCTTGGTGAAAGATTGTTTTGGACACCCTTTGAAGAAAAGGAAGTATCGTGTCTAGTAAAACGGTAATGTTGCCTCTAACTGGCTAGAGATGACCTATTAGAATAACTGATAGCTGCCCATACCATAATATTCATAATTAGCGTTGCATATTTTATACGAATGCAGTCTTTCTGCTCCTTTTTCCTACGGTGTATTAATATGCGACCATAGTTTTGGTTTAAACAAATTATTAAAGAAGACGATTCTTTGCAACTGGTGTGTTTGCAGACGCCTTTCCCTTGTCCACTGTAATCTTCGTTACCCATACAGAGAAGTTGCGAGTAATCGACGTTGAAAAAAAAAGTAGACAATTGGTACCGTGTACTGTACATTGCTTCGTTGAGACAGTTAAAGCTGCACTACGGTCTGTAATCGCAGGCCTCCTGGTTGGTTATGCGGCGTACTGCTCCAGACTCCGGCTTTCGCAAATAGGTACTTTTTTGATCCACTGTTTCAATATTTGCTCCATAATACTGCTGTAGCAACTAGTTTATGGACTTATTTTTATTAAAAAAACATCTCCTTTATGTAGGCTAACAACAAATTCTTTGTCAGATTTGTTAACTTGTTAATAATGTACCTTTTGTCAATAACCAAGCTTTTACACAATAAGTTAATTTTGAAGTGTCAATTTCTAACGCCCAATTACTTACCCAAGAAATTGAAACTTTTTATTCCAACTGTGACCGGTCGTCGCGACCATTTTGATACAGGCGATGTGAGATCTATGCGCTTTAGACGACCGCCATTATTACCCCTTGTTCGAAGCGAAAGCAAGTACTCATTTATTTTTGGTCACTGAGTACTTTTGAAGCAACATGCTATTTCTTCTTTTACGATTTATACTACTACAAGTGCGTTCAATTTTCAAGGTCTCTAATTTATTTTCTGAAAAATTACTTACCCAAGAAAATTGAGACTTGTGTTACTTCTCAACGTAATCTCCATCTAAACGTACCCTTTTTCACAACGTCGTCGCCATGATTCTATGGCTGCTGGGAACACTTTTTTAGGGTGTGTTTTGCCCACTGGAAAATCGCTGATGCAACAGCGGCTCGATTTTAAAATGGACGACCATAGAAAATGTGTTTCTTGGCCGGAAATTCATGGCGGAATCACATTTAAACATGTTCTAAGACTTGTGTTCTTCGGTCAGCATTTGTGGCCAACATTGGTGTTTTCATATTCAATGCAAATGAACTTTTCAAATCCTACGGAAATTTAGGCGATATCAACACCAAAAATGAAGTCTTAAAACTTGAACGCCCATTCGGCAATCATAGTTGGCGTGGTTTTATCAAAAAAATTAATTTATTGTACATCAACCACTTTTTTAAACTTACCACAATTAACGCACGTTTTTAACGTCTATAACACCTTCACCGCATTCTCACTTAATCGACGATGAATTTTGATGGGCTTTTCACCACGCAAGAAGAGAAAATGGAACGTTGTTCTTAAACAGTAGAGGTCGCAAGTTAAAGTATACAAAACAACAATGGTGCTGTTATCAAATTCAGAAATATTTCACAGGTTTTAAAATAACCGATCATTCTACTTTCTACTGCTAAGAAAAAATTTGGAGACCTTAAATCTTGAAGCCTTATAGTGCTTAGATGTATCTATTTTTGATACTCAAAAAATATATAAATACTTTAACTTAAAGCCATTTATAATATCTAACAATGTAAAGATACTTACGAACACAAAATTTAATTGCTTAAAAAATAAGCAGTTATAGAATTTAATAACATAATATTGTTATTATTATGGAGGACGAAATATATTTATGATTTAAAATAGTTATAACGTTACAAATCAGGGATTTTATACTAAAGACAAATCAACCTAAGATATGTCTATAACCCTAAGTTTGAGTAAAAGGTTTTGTCATAATACGAGATATTCGTACAATGTATTTACTTATTTATTCAAATGTAAAGAAGAAACAATTAAGACAGATATACATATTTCAAAAATCGTAACATCACAAAAATGGTAAAAAATTTTCTTAACTTCTGTCTTTATTTTGTTGTTTCGCCACGTGATCTGTTTCTTTCTTTTTATGTTTTTACTTTCTCCACATGCTTCCGCGGCTACTTTCTTTACTGTGTTTCTAAAAGTTCCCATAGCTTCTCTATATTTGTCTCTACTGCTTTTGCTTGTTTTTCTTGCACTAAACACACTAAATAAGCATCAAGAAATGAAACTCGTCATTTTGCTAATTTAACACACAATTGCAAAACTAAAATGTCGTTAACTTTATGTTCCCTCCGCCTTATGTTATGTGAATAAAATGGACATCAAATTTAATTAAACTTCATCGCCGTATATAGAAATTAGCGTAATAAATCTCACAAATTTAACAATATACCTAATTAGGACTTTCCTGTTTTTAGCAGGTTTGCTAAAACAGAAATTTCGTATGTTTTGAAATTTAAAAAATCCAAAATTGAATTTCATATATGCAAAGTTTAACATTAACCATACATCACACCCTTGATTGTATGTATTATATCCAACGACTGTGCATTTCGAAACGACGCGAACTTATTTAAATGTAAATGTTTTTTATAAATGCACTGAAAAACACGACTGCATTAAGGTTGTAAATTGTATCGGACTGCGTTTCGTATTATAATCGAACATGCCTACAAATTTAGAGTCATTGCCCAGCTAACAATAAACGACAAAAAATGGTCGAGTTTCACACCTAAATCCGTCAGAGCGACGATGTTGCGTCAACACACCACCCATAGAGCACTAAAAATATGTAATTTGTGCGTAAGAACACACTAGTTCTATTTTTAGCAATTATATACAAATAAAATAACACACGTTTCTGCTAATATAAGCAAATGCTTTTAATAGCATTAAGTGACTAACATTTTCGTAAAAAAGTTTAAAGCGCCTACACAACATTATAAAATTACAAAATAAAGAAGAAGATGTAAAGGGCCTTACAACCCTTACAAGCCCAAAACAAAGGTGTAGAAACTACCTGGATAACGTACATTATATAAATATAAACAAACATACATAACGTAAATATATATATATAAGATAGATCCGCCTAAGTAAAATATCTTAATACCAATTTACTGTTGAGTACGCTAAAACTATAGTTTAAAAAATTATAAGAAGTGACCTATAACAGAAAGCTAAAAAACATGAAGACCACATTTTGTACTCAAAAACTACTTTTTAGGCTTTTTGCTTACTGGTAGTTGACGTCTACTTCAGCCGAAATTTTATTAATTTCTGATTTTTTTTTATTAAATTGTGCTTCTATGAATTTTTATTTGACCTTATATAGTTAAACTGTGGGTTATTACCTACCGCGTAATATACAATATGCAATGTTTGCAAAGTAATAAATGCATTTATTTATTTTTCTAAATTTTGGCTCAAGTTAACCTTGAAGTTGGGTTACTTGAGTCCATACTGAAATTTCAATGGTTACTACATTTGAAGGCAGTTTGGGACGAAGTAGAACGTTGGTTATTAGGTAAAAAACATTTCTTTGTACACACAGACACCCAACAGTTTAGTTAATTGACAAATAAGAATACAAAACATTAATTGTGAAAGAAACTTTTTAAAATGTTAGAAGGCTTGCCACAAAATCATAGTAAAAGAAAATTTTGTATAATTAAGATAATAATACTATAAATAATATATTTTAATAATAATGTATTGAAATACTATGATAATAATATATGAAAGTCTTCCCATTTATATAACTTGCCTATTTCTAGCTGATCTTTCGTTAACGATGCCGGTGTTGGTGCTGATTTGGCTTCGCTTTCCCTTTTGTTGGCTGTCGGAACTTTTGGTTTATTGGCAGATTGGCGGAAAGAAGTCTGTCCAAAGTTTATAGATAAATCTCCTATATATTCTTCATCACTATTATAGATGCTAATGTCGCTATCACCTCCTGATCTCAAGCTGGTTGCATCTTCACCTTCCGAAGTGGAGTCTTCACATGTGTTCTTCTTTCTTTTGGCTTGGCGGTCTTCGACGCTTTCAACGACTCTCTCTTTTTGGAGGTACTGATACTAACGGTAGAGCACAAATCAGTGACACAAACACTCTGTCTAGGTATCACTTGAAATTTCTTCTTGTTGGTAGAATGAGATGAAACAAACTCGTTTCTCTTATCTTGAAGTCGTTCAAGAATGCATCGCCGATCATGGTCAAGTTTACATGCCTGTCTTGATTTGGTAAATGGCTTATGATCTGATCTTTGTCTGTAGGCACTAATCCAGCTTTCTTAAACTCTGCCTTTAAGGTGCTTTTTACGTTTGATCCAATTTCTTCTAAAACAATTCGTAACAACATTGAAACTGGTCCTTTGGAAGCACACTAATTATTTTGCTTGCATCTGATTGCTTCTATTTATCGAGGACGTCTTTCTACTTCATTTTTAGTGCCACATGTAATGGTTGATTGAGATGAGACGAATAAAGTGGGAGAGAAACGAAATACACATCGTTTTATTTACAGAGCTTAATAACATTGATGCTACTGTATAAAGTTAGATTGTTTCCAATTACCACATTTTCCCCTCTTGTCTCTTAAGAACTGGAAGCAGATGAGTAGAAAACCAGTCTTCAAAAATTGGCAGATCGATCTACCCATGTTTACTCCTGTTATACGTAGCCTGATATGGACCACCCTCGGTCCACGTTGTCCAAAGATTTTTGGCCCTATATATTATACAGGGTGGAATAAACTGTTGCATTACCACAAAACATTACACTTATACTAGATTTAATAGAATTTATGATCCGCTCTGGGTATTTAGAACCCCTTCGACAAATTATTTTCTTCCTCTCCGGATCATCACTCATACTAGTTTTGTCATAATTGCAGACGTTTTCTGGAGGAATGCCTAGGAGCAGTTTGATCACATTTTCACTATACTCTCATCAATAGCCACACTTGTACGCTTTATATTAGCTACAAATCGAACTGAAAGGTTGAGATGCCTATTTAGAAATGACTTAACCCAATCTCTACTAGGCAGATTATTTTTAAACGAAGTAACGTTACGTCCTTGTCTGCCTAAGTAACCTTCTACTACAAATCTAAAATTATATTTGTCACAAGAAAAGCCAGTCACATAACTTGTTTAGCTGGCTAACAAAGGTAAGCTCCTCTTTATCTGTAAATATTTTCGGATGCCCTGGTTTACCTGCATGCTAATTTTTCAGTTTTTCTAGTTCTTACAGCTTCGAAGCATTCTTGCAGGTTTCGGAAGTATAGTCTGCATATGTCCGACTTCCAGGTAGTTTTTTGTATTTATGAGGCACTGTTGATCCCGAAAAAAACACAACTGTCAGTAATACAATTTAATAACAGTCTAAAATCTATTGTCACTTGTAACTTATATATACCTACTGTACCAATTTGATCAACTATAAATTTATTTAAATATATTTTCCATTCAGAATGTTATAATAAACATAAAATATAAACATTTAACTCACTTTTGATTGGTAAAACTTGCGTTTTCTACAATAAAAATATTAGTTGTGTGATTTTTGAGCCCAAATCTATTTATGCACGGAACAGCAAGAAATATGGTTAAGGGATACTTGAGCTCATAGGACCTGAACAGTCCTCAATTTGCTTTTATACCAACTAAAATATGAAATTTATGCACTTACCTTAGTTTTTAGGCTATTGCAATTATCTGTCCAAACGAAAGTTTGCAGAGTCAGGTAAACAACGAATTGTAATGTAGTCACCACAAACTCTTGCCACTAGCTTCTCGAACTTCCTTGACTCAGACAATATCTACCTAATACTGCTACCTACCAGCCAAGCACTTAACTATGTAGTTTTACTGATGTTGATAGTAAACAGAGAACAAAACAAGTTTTCTTTATTTTGAGCTCAAGTTAACCCTTAGGGCTCAAGTAGCCCCTGTTTACGGTACTTTCCTCCGTCGAATCTTTTTGAATTTAAATTTTTAAGTCTCTTCAGTAGGCTGCTAATGAGTCTGCCTTTGCTGCTTAATAATAGACTTATAAGATTGAAGTGGCCTCAAATCGAATGGGGCGGTTTTTAGGCTTCTTTTGAGAAAATAGCCAATGCTTCTGAAAAACATATAAGTTCTTGCATTTTAGAAGAAAAGTGCAGGGAAAAAGAGAGAAGAAGCATTCGTAACTATTATTGGAGCAATAACCTCCTTTTTAATTATATTTATATTGTAGAGCCACAATTCTATTAAAGTAAAATAACAGCGTTGTTACTAGATGCAATTTTGAGAAATTCTGAAGCAACTAATTTGGGGACCTTCAGTTGAATAGATATATATATATATATATATATATATATATATATATATATATATATATATATATATATATATATTTATCTTATCTCCTAACTTTCTTTCTAAACTTATAATTCTATCTCCTCCTAGACGCTTCAACCGATTTCCTTGAAATTTGCACACCACGTTCACAACTATATTTGCTAATTCGGCGCAAAAAATCAGCCTTCTAATTTTAACCGTTTTCGAATTATTTAAATATTTTGATTATTGTCGCAGAAACATGTGGAATGTTCTACACGACTGCTTGGCGTCTAAATCAGGCTTCGTCGACGAAGCCTGAGGTCCCAGCTGGTATATATATATATATATATATATATATATATATATATATATATATATATATATATATATATATATATATATATATATAATAAGAAAATATCAAGAAAAATGTTACACAGATAATAGGAAGAATAATAAACTGTCGTATAGAAATTTAAAAAATTGTACAAAATTATGTGTTTGTAAATATAATTTAAAAAAAGCAAAGCATTTAAAGAAGTTAAATTTTATATAGATAAGAAAAAGAGGAAAAAATGGAAGAATTTCTTAGAAAGAAGTAGTTACATTAATAGAAATAAATATATTACAAATATGATTGATTTAAAGAAACAATATGACCTTAACGACAGATCTGCAGCGTAGAAAATATTAGAAGAATTTCATATTCCTACGAAGTATATTGAGCGAAATCAATGAAACTTTCACAACATAGTTGGTTCATAAAATCAACAATCTTATTGTAAAGTATGTAATGCATTTAATTACAGATTTTGTTTAAAAATAAGCATTAGAAAACTCTAGACATTGATATGATCAACTAGGAAACGTTTTAAGTTAAAAAGAATCTAAAAACATTAGCAAGAGAACACTTTAAGATCAAGAAATCTACTCAAAAAAAGAGGCAATTAGAAAATTAATTTGCTAACGACAAAATAAAACAAATCTTTCTGGAATATAATAGTAAACGATCAATACAGGAAAAATAAAGTTACTGACAGACAGACTGAATATGAAAAGGAAAACTGCTGGTTAACCGATTCACTACCAACCAGCAACCAATATGACACCCTTCATGGTAAAGATATAGATTCAAGCAATTAAACTAAGCACGAGAACAGGGAACCAAAACAACCGCTCATATTTATAGCAGAAATGAAGTACCAAAACTACTTATCGAGCTACTTAAAGAGCTGGCAAAGGACAACTGCACAAATAAATCACTAAGCAATGGCCAAGTAAGGCCCTTGGAGAGTACAGTTATATACATTAATGAACAAGAAGACTGAATTTCATACTACAGTTAAAAAAAACACTTTTGAGTGATATTAAAAAGTATGCACTTTATCATTGACATCAATGATATCAAACACGGTGTACAAGAAAAAGTTTATAATACCATAAATATCTGAAATATAAACAACCCAAAAAAATGGATAAAATAAGGATATCTATAACATTAGGCAAATGGGGACATTATTTAACCTCTTAACAACGCTAAATGCAAAATCGACGTAACGGCTCAACTCAACATGCCTAATAAATTAAACTATTTTTAAATATTCATAATATTAATGTAATGCTTATCTCAGAAACGCAGTTTACAGATCTATGTCACTTTAAAAGACACAATTACAATATTTATCAAACCATACATCCTGACACTGCAATAATTGTTAAACATAACATCACACACTGTAAACAAGCTGGATAGGAGTATGAAAATATACAAGCGGCTAGCATTATTTTTCATGGCCATATAGGCGAATTTACGCTTACAGCAGTTTATTGCCCCCTAAAACACAATAACAAATCCGAACACTTCGCTCATCTACACAAAACATTTGGTAACAGGTTTCTAACTTCTTCTTCTTCTTCTTCTTCTACTCTTATATAGGCTATTAGCCTGTTTCTAACTACACATTTCGTGTAGTACTATGAGCCATGTTGGGCGTACCCCGGGCAGGTGGCTAGTCTGACCCGTTAGAAGAAGGAGAATGTACTTTACGACCGCCAAAGGTGTTTGTATGATGGCCGGAGAGCACTCGATGTTTGCCGTTATTTTTGACCTGGGAGTCGAACCCAGGGCCCGCCGCGCGTTAGTCTGGCAGGCCGAAGCCTTTACGTCGCGGCTGTCGTGCTTTCAGGTTTCTAACTGGATGAGATTATAATGCTAAAAACGCTAGGGGGGATGAGGTTTCAAAATAACTACAACAAAGGAAAGGCAGTTTTTAACCGCTATCTAAACCAACATGCTCGGCTGTCTTTATACAGGTGAATCTGTAGACCAAGCGATTTACATAGAAAACCAAAGCTCTTAGAATTATGCGTCACTAAAGACATCAACATAAAAAAATTCTTAGTAGAATCATGCTTGGAATTGATATCCGACCATACGCCGGTTATAACAATTAACAGTCAGATACTCGAGGAGCCCTCTTTATAGCAAGAAAACCGATTGAAATCTCTTTTGTAGTGTCTTAGACAAACACATTAGCCTGGACATTCCAATAAAAGCCTCAACAGACATTGAAGTGACCATTAAAACATTAACCAAAGCAATTCAAACCGCAGCTTGGCTATCAACACTTGGAAAAGAAAATCCAAGACACGATAGGTACTGACGTATTCTCCTGATGGCAAAAGAAGAAGAAATAAAATTGCTAAAGTACCAAATCAACTACGAGGTGCGTTCAAGTTCTAAGGTCTCCAATTTTTTTCTCAGCTGTGAGAGTAAATAGAAAGATACGGTTAATTTTAAAAAACGCAGAAAATATTCCTGAATTTGTAATATAGACGACAGAATCTTACACAGGTCGAATTGTCGCCTTTGCAGCGAGTGTTGTTTTGTATACTTGAAATAACGACGTTTAGTGTTCAAAAATAACGTGTAAGATACGTTTTCTCATCTTGCTTGGTGAAATGCCTATTCAAATTCATTGCCAATTGAGTGAAACATGCGGTGAGGGCGTTATGGATGTGAAAAATGTGCGTTTGTGGGTGCGAAAGTTTAAAGAAGGTTGAGAGTTATGTAGCAATAGAGCGAAGCAGCTTTGGCAACTAACAAGCCCAGGCCGAAACCATGATTGCATGAGTGGAGCAAGTTGCTATGGAAGCCAGTCGATTAGATGTGTGTAATATCGCCTCTAAATTTTCCATATATGTAGGATCTGTGGAGTCCATTTTGCATGATAACCTAAAAATATAAGGACATATTAACACGTGATGTCGCTATGAATTTCCGACCATGAAAGACACTTCCTAGCCGCTCATTTTCAATCGAGCCGCTGTTGCATCAGCGATTTGCCAATGGCAAAACGCACCCCTAAAGAACTGTTTTCGGCAACCATGAAATCATGGCGACAACGTTGTGGAAAATGTACATCTAGATGGAGATTATGTTCAGTAATAACAGAAGTTTCAACATTCTTGGATAAGTACTTTTGCAGAAAAAAAATTGGACACCTTAGAACTTGAATGCACCTCGTACTCCAACAATATACGAATAAATCTATTCAGGAATACTTAATCTAGACCCTTCATAGACTACGGATTTCAGAAAAATAGTACTGTGAATGCTACATATGATAACCGATCAAGAAGTAACCCGTAGAAAGCCGCTGTGGTCTGTGAGAACCTTTCAAAGACATTCTAACAGTATAATATTGAAACTACCCCTCAAAATGAATATGACACTCAACAACTGCTTGATGCATTATTTTAAATTTTCCCACTACTTGAACCTATTACACTTGCTGAAAGCAATAATTAATAACAAAATGAATAAAAAAACTGAAAACTGTATAAAAACCATCACGTTTGTGGTATATGCAGTATGTGGCAGATCGTAATGCAATCCAAACGTGAAAAATTCCAATGCTACTCAAATCGCATAGACCTACAAATCTATTGTCTCTTTTATCCACAGTCTTCGAGAAACTTCTGCTGAAACGCCTGCAAACAATTATAGTAAAAAATTGGTTTTTGTGAAATATAGAGAACCACCGAATAAGTGCATCAAATTATTAACCAAATAACGCAAGACTTGCAGACCAAAATTATTGCTTAGCAGTGTTCGTCGATATTACAGCAAGCTTTCGACAAAATTTGGCATAAATAACTGTTACAAATACATGCTGTCACATCAATTTTATAAAAGTTATTATTCCCTTTTATCTTATAAGGAGTACTATCTACAATATCAGGATGCATATACTAACTGGTTTCCAATATCATATGGCGTCTCACAAGGTAGCGTGCTGGAACCTACGCTCTATCAATTTGTACCGCAAATGTAGAAGTATCTGAAGCAACCCTTACGATACCGCTGTCTTAGCATCGCACACTAATTTTACAAACAATCTGCAAACGCAACTTGCGACGTCAAAACTTAGCTAGAAAAATGAAAAATTAAAGTAAATACAGGAGAATTGGTTTATGCTTCATTTATTCTAGAAAGTACTTGTACTCTAGACATTCAACAACTAGCAAATACCTCAAGTGATTGAAACTAAATGCTTTGGTCTTCACCTAGTTGGAAGAAGCATATATTCGGAAACAAATTTAGAACAGTGTATTGAATGATAGAAAAACAATCTTAGATGGCCTTAGAAAGCAACCTTTTCTTTTATAAAACCATATTAAAACCAATCTGGGATTAAGCTCTGAGAAAGCCAGTAACCCCAATTTAAAAATCCTCCAAATAGTTCAAAATAAAGTGCTTCGTGTTATAGTTAGTGCGCGATGGTACGTGCTAAATGTACTCATTCGTAATGACACATCGTAATAAACTCCTGGTACATCTCATTGTTCTGGAAACCTCACTATTGGATGAGAGAGATAAATTCTACGATTTCAGAGGTTCAAAATATCGTATATTTCTATGAAATTCGACTAAAATAGTCACGCTAAATCTTAACTTCTAATTTAAGTTGTTCTTTACATCAATAGTTTGTGAATCGTTACAGAGATTCTTTATTGGAAGTCTCTCTGCATATTATAAGGTTTGCTGTCATTTATACAACCACTTGTTATCCATTATATGAACTACATACGTATAGTTATTTTGAGTTAATAAAAAAACCTTTAACAGATTAATAAAAAAAGTATAAATGCAATTGGCCATACTACGTATGTGCACAAATAACAATACAATCATTGATTAAGTCATCTCAACTCTGATCAAATCTGCCCACAATTGATATCCACGCATTTCAACAGCCGCTCCGCGTATTTTTTGCGGCTCGAGCCGAATCCAAACGCAGAGCGCCCCCCGCGGCGCGAAGTTAATTGCGCGGTCAAACGGCTAGCCCCAACGAACTCCGCGGTGATAATAATGAGGGATCGCAGTTCAGGTGATAATCAGGAATTCCGCGGAACCCGCTGCCCCTGATTAAGTTCGCACAGGCGCGTCCGGCCGTTTTAATTAAAATTTATCTGGGAGCCTCCGCATATCTAACGTGAGCTAATCAGATTGCACTTTTCGCTGCACTTAATTTCTTGGCACTTCCAAGGGCGAGCGCCTCATTAGCTGCACTTTGCATATCAGATCCTCCATCTCTAATTACCGAGAGGGCAGGCGGCCTGCCTATTTCGAGCTGCCGCAAGGACGGCGGATGGTAATCCGCGATTACGTCGATGGTCCGAATTGTGCAACCGTGAGAGTGATCCTGGGCGGGGCTCTAAGCTTTTACAAGGCGATGGCATTTTTATTTATACAAGGCCGACCTGAATAGTGTTCGAATACATAACGCTTGGTTTCATTCAATTTATGTGTTTGCTGTAAACATCGCATTAAGAAATGTTATCGTGGGCAACACGTGGAAATGTTTTTTTTTATTTCAATGATTGAAAAATCAGACCTTTAGAATATTATATTATACAATCAAATTAATTTTGGTTTTAACCTATTAAAAACCACTACCATTAACTGCAAATAAACGTTCTTAAAGCTAACTCTTGAAGTTTATTTTTAAATTTTTAGTTGCAATCTGAGTTTTTCTATTTTCTCCTTATATTTTTTATCATTTGTGGTATCTTTACCACATCTTGTATTTTTTTGGGCGCACTTACAGGCACTGCTGCCTTAAGGGCTTATTGTGCCCACTACATGCACTTATACTACGACATTCACACACACCCATGGGTTGAGCAAGACTCGAACTCACGCGCACCGGCTAGAGGACAGCCAACTGTTTGAACCATCTGAGCCACCGCGTCTCCCACATCTTGTATACTCAAAACGAATCCAATTAACTGTTACTTCGGTGAAGCTGTGCAACAAGCTTGTTGATAGGTAACTCCTCAAAAAGACATTACAAACTCCAAGTGTCCAATAACAGTTCAATAAAAATTTGCTGAAAAACGGTGGTTTCAAAAAAAATGACAAGTAACAAAGATTAGTAATGGATAAACGTCTCTTGAATCAAGTAACGACTGAAATCAGAAAACTACAGTCCGACATCAAAAATCAATGCATACAGAACTACCATAAGTTATTATCACCAACTGAAACTACTAAGTATTCACTCTAGAAAACAGCCAAAGGTCTAAAGAAGTCAGAATAACAACACAAGGCATATCTTCGTATTGGCAACGGTATTTGGGCCAGAATAGACCAAGAAAAGGTACTAGCTTTTGGAAATTATTTGGCTGATGTATTTCAATCGTATCCTTCCAAAATTACGAATGAAGTAGAGAGTGAAGTTTAGCAACTTTTAGAAGTCCCCTTTTTGATGTCCATTCCTATAAAAGAATTTACTGTAACTGAAATGATTAACAACTTAAATCTACGCGTACCACCAAGATATGATTCAATTGCAAGCAAGGTTTTGAAAGAACTCCCTAACCTGTTTTAATCCAATACTAAAGCAAAGCTTTATTCCTCCGCAATGGAATGTTGCTTCGATTATTCTAATTCTTAAACCGGGAAAGCCTAAGGAGGAATCAGCTTGCTTCCTCTACTTTCCAAGGTATATGAAAAACTGTTGCTTGGTAGAATTACACCAATACTTGTGGAAAACAATTTTTAAAAAACCTAGTATATATTTAACATATAAGTTTGACAGTACATACACCAATTTAAATTTAATTAATATTAATATATTTTATTATATTATATTATATATGTCGTCCTGAAGCAGTCTGCCAGCATCCTAATTTTACTGGAACACAGCAGTTAAACATGATAAATGACAATGAAGGACTTTGGAACTGCCTATGTAGAATCAACACAGATCTTCCCAACTCCGAAGGTGGAATATTTTGTGAAAGCTGTCATTGCTGGTTTCATGGAAGCTGCGTATCCTTATCAAAAAAGGACATTGACATATGAACCTCGAAGGATGATCCATGGGTTTGTAACAAATGCCTCAACCAAGCATCCACACAAAATCCAGTAAACCAAGACACTTCTGACTATACAATATGTCCTGAATGCAATCACACATACAAGAAGAGGGGCTTTAAAACACAATGGAAAATGACTCATCCCGGTATAGAATTTCCTGTGTCAATCTAAAATCTCAGTTATTCTATCCAATTGACAGCCTTGTAGAGCGACTAGTAACTTTTAAGAAGACCCGACGCATTTTAAAAAAGGATTCCAAGAGCAGCTCGAGCCATAGCTGCCTCAAAACTAATGACTATCATTGATCAATGTCTGCTTTTCGGATTCCCGAGAATTCCAACAAATCACTTAGCACATTAGTCAAAAAAACATCAATTTCTTTGCTTTTACTGGAAATCCTTCCCATAGTACCAAGACTTTCACAAGTCTGTCAAGACGGATTGAATCAAAGGTTTCAGAAGGAGATATTAGAGGTGCAGTCAACTTACTAGCTTCGAATACTATAGCTTCCAAAGACGAAGAAACGTTTAAAAAATTAGAACAAAAGCACCCGGCACCGTCAAGGCCCTTGAACATGCCTGAGCCACCTGACCCAGATGTGCACTTATTTGTTACCTCAAAGGTGGAAGTTCTACCTGCAATTCGGTCCTTCCGTAATGGTTCTGCTGGTGGAATCGCCACAACATTTCAAGGATTTGCTCTCTTAGTCTTCTCTTCATCACGAAACTTTTAAATCTGATGTTTTCTAGAAAAGTCTATGGGCATATGCAAAATTCTATATGAAGCTTCTCTTTGCGCATTATCTTATATAATCTTATATAAGAAGGATGGTGGAATTTACTCCACTCCAGTTGGAATCTAGTTGGTGAGGCTGTTGGACCTTACCTTAGGCCACACCAAGTCGGCGTAAACACCAACGGAGGTTGCGAAGCAGCCATTCACTCTACAAGAACATTCGTGAAGTCCCATAAACACACTAATTATGTTCTACTAAAAATTGATTTTTCAAATGCCTTCAATTCAGTGGAGAGAGACTGGCTGCTAATGGCCATCAAAGAAGTAACCCCAGCCTTATATTGTTACTTATACCAATGTTATTCAACTCCATCGTTTTTATTTTTTGGTAGCAAGACAATTTCGTCCGAAGCTGGGCTCAACAAGGAGATCTATGCGGCCCACTTATTTTCAGTTTAGCAATCCATCCTATTATTTCTGCTCTCATATAAAACTTAAATATTTGGTTCCTAGACGATGGAAGCTTGGTCGACACATCTGAAACGGTACTAGAAGATTTCAGGTCGTTAATTTCTAGGTTTAGGGGATTGGACTAGAGTTGAATACTCGGGAATGTGAAATCTTTTTTTGTCTGATGTGGACCGTATTGTCAAGTTTTGATGCCCTTTCTCCATGAATACGATTAGTTACTACTGACTTGGAACTTCTAAGCTCACCTCTTATCCCTACTGCTTTTAGCAAAACGTTCAACAAAAAGGTAAATAAACTACAACTTCTTTTCTCCAGACTAAAGGACTTACACCACCACATCGCTTATTACCTACTTCGTTATTGCCTGACTATACCGAAGCGGTACTACCCCATTATGGAGATACTCTAATACAATTACGGATTTAGACAAGGTCATGAACTCAACGCTGGAGGAAATTCTGCACAGCCATCTAGACAGAAGCCAATGGACCATCGCATCATTGCCAATTAAATTTGGTGGTCTACGAATACAAAAAATTGAAGATATTGCCATTCCGTTTGCAATGGAGACGTTAGGCCCATGGTGTCAAGACGCAATCAACTTTATAGATGCTTTAGGAAATACTCTTAATCTTATTATTAGTGAATGTACATCTAAATTAAATTTAAAACAAATAATTAGCCTGGCCATACAGAGAGGGAACGCAGCTTGTGTGATGGGAACCTTTAATTCCCATTCCATGGAAGAAATTTTCTATATATTGTAGTTATTTAATTTTAAAAAGAATTTATCAACGGAGAACAATTTAATTCCTGATCATCGGTTTGGGTTTTGCAAACAACATGCTACCATTGCTCAAATCCATAGCATAGACAATAAGATTGTCAAAGATTTTGAAACAAAGAGGTACTGATCGGTTATATTTTTAGACGTGACACAAGCATTTGACAAAGTCTGGCGTCAAGGTTTGCTTTATAAAATTTGAAACAAAATTTTTCGGACTGCTTTCTACTTATAAAATCGTATCTTGCTGAAAGGCACTTTTAATCAAATTTGGAGAATATCCAGCTACTATATTTTCCATCAGTTCCGGCGTTCCCCAAGGCAGTATATGGGGGTCAATTCTGTATAGCTTATTTACCTGCAGATCTTCCGACCATCGAAACCACAATGACTACAACATTTGCCCACAACACAGCCGTATTAGCTTCTTACCCTAATTCGCAAGCAGCATTGCAAGATATTCAACTTTACTTGAATACTCCGCAAATATGGTTCAAGAAATGGCGCATTTAAGTTAATCTAAATCAGATTATATAACTTTTACAACTTGTTAAGATGCCTGCTCCTGTCATAATAAATAAGCAGCAAATTCCACAAGAAGAAAGTGTCAGATATTTGGGTGTTCACCTTGATGGAAAGTTAACTTGGAAAAAGCACATCTGGTGCAAACGAAAACAACTAGGAGAACTATACTGCAGAATATACTGGCTACTAGGGCGTAAATCTCAGCTACCTTTTAACAATAAGTTATTGCTATATAAAGCTATTATCAAACCAGTCTGATTCAAACAGATTCAAACATTGACATACTAAGACGATCCCAAGCTAAAACTTTGAGATCATAGTATGGTTTCTACAATTAATGAGGCTATTTAAAAACACAATACGTGCTACTACGACTAGGCTTACTGCCTGTCCTAATTCTCTTATCGAGTTCCTACTAGAAGGAGACGAAGCTCAGACTTAAAAAGCTTAAGCCCCCTGATCTACCAAACCGTTTTATAAAACTGTGCCATTGCGTGTTAGTGTTAAGTTAGTTTAAGTTAAGTTAGCTCTAGATCGAACCAAATTGTTAAACATAAGGAATTTGTTGTTGAACTTTTTCCATCATTGTTATATTTACTTAATGTGTTCTTATATTAATAGAAAAAAATTATTAAAATATTAACATAAAACGTAAAACGAAAAGAAACAAAATATAACTATTTTAATTTAAATAGCCGTAATTTAATAATTTTCTTCCCCATCACTGCGCCGCACAAACAAACGTAAACGTTTTCTCTCTCGCATCATATTGTGTTCGCTCTCTGAATCATATTCACTATATGCATTTTCTGCCATTCTTAAATTTTGGTTTGTTTGCTGCTCCTTGCAAGGTCGTTGTAGATTTCTTATTATGGAAATTTCCCAGCTGTCTATTGAATTTTCGTCTTCTTTCAGCCGATGGGTCTACATTAGATTTCCAGCAATTCTGTTTCGCCAATTTCTTCTCCTGTTGATAAACCTTGAACTTCCTTAGTAGCCATGACGTTAAAACAATCGCGTCAGATCAAATTAGCAATTTCATATTCTGGCAATTTAAGGTTTTTTTGAAACGCTCTTTTTCCAACATGCATTGATGGTTTTAGTTCTTTCAACGATAAAGGTATCGTCTCGATAGAGTGCTTAATTAAAAATTGTTTCACAACTTCTATTAACCATTTTGTCTCGATCTGGTTATGTCCTAAAATCCATTGTAATTATCATCTGATATAGTCAGTTTTAAAAGTATAAATAATACCTTAATCCAATGGCTGAAACAGCGAAATAGTGTTTGGTAGTAGACACTCTACTTGGACATTGGAATTACTCAAATTTTATATATGAACATATATATTATATATGAGCATTATCTAATTAGTAATAGCACCTTGAAGTCCTCATTTTCCTTCTATAAATAATTTTGAAACTTTGGAAAATATTATTTTAAAAACCATTCTGAGCCGTGCTGGTTTAGTGGATAGATCGCTAGACTACGAAACCAAGAGTTGCGGGTTCGAATCCCGCTCTCGCCAATTCGATCACTGGCATTTTTACGGCCCAGCTCGACTCAGGCTGCAATAAATTAGTACCTGGAGATCAAACTCTGGGGTAATAATAGGCGGTCGGTACGTAGCGCTGGCCACGTTACTACCCTTGTGTACCGTAGGCTCTAGATTGTAGCAGATCTATCCTGTTACGACCCCAAAGGGCCTTCAAGGTCAGTTACGGGGAACTATTATTATAAAAACCATTCTCTAAATAAATATCAAAGTTTTTGGATTTGCTTTCAATATACCGATAATGTGTTTTTATTTACGCCTTTAAGTGCAGGAGAATTAAAATCTCCTGATGGATTACTTCACAAAAATAGTGTTAGACAAACTTTGGATACTTTAAATTCGGATGAAGTTTTGTCTTATTTTAATATAAAGGTTCTATAAGATATTTGTCTTATTTTCATAGATATTAAATACTTGATGTAGTGTGCATCATTGCTACTCTATAATTTACGCATTTTTTAAATAGCAGCCTACGCAAATTTCTTTTGAATTCTTGAAAAATGCTTATTGAATTTTACGAACCTTTACTCTGGACTGAAAGATGATTCTCCATTTTCTTTAAGGTGTTTGTAAATTTCTTGTTTTGTTTGATGTTGTTGCCGCCCAATAAAATCCTTTTTTAACAGCTATCATCAGTCTAAACCTTTTCCATTTTTGCAATTATTGGCGCAAGGGGACGATCTGCATATTGTGTAGCTATTAAAGATCCATAGCAACAGCACTTCTAATTTTTTTCCTTGGTAGTTTGGACTGCTTCATTTAAATTTAGAGTTTTTACAATGTCTAACGATATCATAAGACGATCCAGAGAAATAACTTTTTTCTTACACTTTGTCTTTTTACTTGTATCAATCATTCTTTGTGGCAAATTTGAATTTCCAAAAATTAGTATTAAAAATAAAAAGATATTCTTTAACACACACCCAAAAAAGATTAAAGTTCTTTCCACAACCACAAACACTAGAATTTCTTTAAATAATATTTCCTATGATTTATGAATTGAACACTTGATTATGGGATATAATAAGTATGTAAACAATAGCTGCCATATTGAAATATCATATTTTAGATCGAAGAGGATAAGGACATCTTCACGCGTCTTCCCCAATTATCAGGCGTTGACTATTACAATGTTGACAATTTCTTTATAATAGTTTCGATCTCATGCAACATGAAATAACTGTTTGACCGTTAATCCAGTCTACAGGTTTTACATTCACGATATTTACTTTCTATCTACCCACTTCTTTATCTCAATGTTCCCATTTAGAGCAAACAATAATAACTCATATCTTGGTCTTCTCAGTAAATCATTAAATATTTAAAAAGGGCCATTTGAGCAATATACAAGGTGTGTAAATAAAGTAATGATACTGATTTTTTATAATTTTACTAGGCAATGACAGTTACACTTGGACGTTGCCCACTTCAAAGTAATTGTCTTAGGCATCCACACAGCGCTGGAGACGGATGTTGACAAAAGTTTATCAAAATAACACCTTCGTTGTTTTTTTTGTCAGCCCAATTATATTTGTTGTTTCCATTTTGATGTTTCAGTTAAAGTCCTTCATAACAAATAATCACTTCGTGGTTTTAAACAGAGCATTAGATTGTTCATAAAATTTCTGGGCAGCGACGGCAGCATAAACTTGCAAGAATTCGATCTGAGAGAGGTATTAAATTTTTCACTAATTTATTTTGTTTTTTTTTATTAATTTTACCCACTCTTGGCGTATATCATCAGGCAGCCCGAATTAGTGGACAACGCAACCATTAGACTTGATTGAGTCGACGTCACTAACGCGTAGTACTTGAATATCTAGTCTATTCGTTACGATCAAATTCTATAGTTCCACGTAGCTATTCCATTAATATTTTACCCGGGCATTTTTAGCACCCTCGGATCATTTGGCCGCGAATTCGTGGTGAGTATTCTTGCGATAATAGTGCGGTAAGTTTCACTTGCTTTCTGCACTGCAGTTTGAGAACCATTTTTGCCGTTCCGACAGATCTGGGTGTCCGTCAAGGGAGTTGGGAAAGATGGTAAAATTTTCCTAGCCCGTGGTTCTTAATGGCCGGGCACTATTTTCTTAAATAAAACCTCAGAAGTCCATAATGCGATTATATGCAAATTCAAAAGGCCGATTGGCATCACTACACACTTGCATCATTATTTTCTTTAATTTTCGCGAAAGAATGCCAGGCCAAAATTACACTAGAGGTGAAATACGTGGACTATTTTGGAAATATGTAGCTATATAGTACATAAAATTATAATTCAAATAAGAATCATTTTTATAATTAGAAAAATGGCGCAAGTTGCAAGAAACATTGTACGAAGCATCGGTTCCCTCTAAAGCACTCACATACTTCTTTGGGCGTAGGGAATCGGAAGACTTCTAATGAAACACCCAAGCTTTTTGATTTCCTACGTTGTGTCTCTGCTTATGACTTTTTTGAAGAAAATCTGTTTTATTGGTAGCAACCTAGCAAATGCAGCACTCTGGTAACAGTAATACATTCGATGCTACGGCCTTTTATTCAAAGTTCGCTTTAGTTTTTGGAATTCCCAACCCGTCTTTTAGTTCTCAGACTGTTACTAATGGAGCTTTATTAATTGTAGCCCGTACATATTTAACATTTTCCCGTGTTCTACTCACTGCTCTTTGTATTAACAATAGCTGCATATTTTGGGACAGACGTTGCCACTAGTAAAAAATTCTGACAATTCCTGTATTGGAATCGCAAATAACAGCCTCTCCATATTGGACTGAATTTCTTCGACAGTCTGGAATCTTCCTTTTTAATTGTGTTTTAAGTTTTTGGAACAGCCCGAAGTCGCAGGATAACTAATTTAAATTGTAGTATGACATATCTTTTAGTTTTCGGACTATCAATCGATGATCTTTGTTGATTATAGACCAACACTTAATATTTTCCGATTTTCTGCTCGTTTTCTAGAACGCGGGTCACTTTAATAGATTTTCAGCCATCTCTAAATGTTATATTTCATTCTTATCGTTCTTCGAAGTAATTTTCCGAATCATTCAAATAGTTTTTGGAGCCGGATATCTCATCTTCACAAAAAATTTAATGCATATTTGCTAATTTGTTTGCTCAATCATGGCAAATACGACGACCACACACTACATCTGCTCACTCATTGGCGTCTAACTCTCAAGTACGTCGGCCAGCAAAATCTTCCCGTTAACGAGTGTGCAGTCCAGCCCATTTTCATCGGCTGCCAGGTGTTTTATTATATTAACATCGGCTGGATATTTTCCGAGTTAATCGCGTATATTCACTACGTGTACGTTTGCATGCAGCAAAACTCAAAATGGTAACATTTTAAGTTGGTTATTATATGAGTTGGGAAACTTGAAGAAAGTGACTTTTTTCTAGCAAAGTAATATGTAAGAATAAGACATGCGGCTGCGATGCGGGCGGATTTGGGTTTATGCCTGGAGCTGTCTGATAACTGGTAGGTGGCTTACTAACTTGCACTCATTTTGAACAAGGGGTAACACTGGTGGTCGTCTAAGACGCGGTGCTTGCTACAAAACCTTGCATCAAAAATAGTGCGTGACGACCGGACAGAGAAGGCACACACCTCGAAGGGCGTTAGAGCAAAGTCATTAATATATAAGAATTGTTTTGCTATTAATGACTTGTGTAGATACAAAAAATAATGTTTTAAAGATTTGATAAAACAACTTTTCCCCGGGCCAGATTAGTACCTTACTAGGTTTACGCCAGTACCGCCCAATGTAGTGGCTGCTGCTCCTTCCATTGTTATCAAATCTATCTACTCTCTCTTAATTAGCCTCCAGCGTTATGCAGCTTCAAGGTGCGGCACTAAATGAAATCTGAAACCTTCTTCTGTCATAGGTACTCGAAGTAACCGTCCGAACTATAAGGCACCACTTCTGTATGTAACTTTAATTCTACAATCATTTTTATAGTTAATTGGAACCAACGTTCCATACTTTTCAGAAGTGTCCTACAAGTTTTCCAGCGACCACAAAATAACATTAATTTTCAGAATATTTTTTAATGGTCTGCATTGGCCCTTAAACCAATTCTTATTGTTTGTTCTGGATTAACCGTTACTTAAGCATGTCGGCATAACACAATAAGGTCTATTTTTTGTCACATGTAATAATTAGTTTGATAAAGGAATCATCATAAGAATTTTTAAAAAGTTAATCAAACATAAAATGGGCTACTTTTTATATTACCTTATATTAATTTTTCACCAGTTTAATAACTTTAATAAAAAGTGTTTTTTATTTTTCTACTTTTGTTGCTAAAGCTTTTCACGCGAGTCTCGCAAACTTTCCACAATCCCTGCTCACAATAGGGCAATTGCAATTACACAAGTGTTGCAACGCGATAAATACTTCATCAAACTATTCATAAGCTGCAGTTCCCAGCCTTGCGCCGTGATCCTGCCGGCGCGATTGCGGCACAAGGACGGAACTCCTGCACAGAGGGCTCGTGACTGCGAGATGAATGCATTGCGGGGGTGCGCCGCCTCCTTTGCTAGGCCATAACGGGAGGCCGCTCTGCCTAGCCTCTAACCTCGATACATACGAACACAGGAATAATTACTTCGATTATGAATGGGTGATTTATGCGCGAGATGCGCGAATCTTTGCACAATCTCGCCATTGGGCCCGCGGCGCGTGGGCCGCGCGAATTTGACTTTTAGCCGCGCCGAGTGTCAAGTGCTGCAGATGGCTGCCATAAAGCCTGCTCGCCGAATTCGCTGTTTGGGCGTCAGCGCCATTATCACTTATAAAATCATTAAGAAGTTATGAGCACGGTTGTTAACACACTTGGGGCTCATCGTTTTGCAAGCCCAACCGCTAAGTTGTGAAAGTTGGAGAACGGCAACTATCACCTACGAGTTATTATTTTTAGCGTCATTTGCTAAATAAGATTTTAAAAAATAACTCAATATTTTTGTAACAAACATCAATTTATTCGTCAAACTTTAAATAATCATGCACATACCGTCACAGGTTTTCCAACCACAAGTTTTCTTCTACTTGTGTTCTCTTTGTCATTTTTTCTTTTTATTATAAGCGAAGAAAGCTATATTTGTTACTTATGGGAGTTTGTTTTTAATTAGATCCAACATTAACGCCACGTAGCATATTAAGATCTGAACTTAAATATTTAACTTGAATACAAAGTTTTATAGTGAAGATCACCATCTATTACCTATTATAATATTTATACCACTAAAGAAAAACATAAAAATACAATAAGAAATGTGTTTTATGCAGTTTTTATTCGCTTAAAATTGCCTTAACGTACTAAACACTTCACCGGTCGTGTAGCTTTTAGCGTGATAACTAAACCCCCAATCAAAGCATTATGCCACGATCTGCATAGGAAAAACCGTTTCGGATGTGCCCTTCCTGCGCACCGTGTAATTTCAAAGGCTCGTCGCAGATTGCGGGCATTTACTACCGGTTAATGTCCACAATCTATAAAAGCCCGCGGTATAATTTTTCGTGGCTAATAACATGCCTGTCCATGTCAACAGCGCCCGAGCAGCTTTTCGATATGATTACGACTAATTTTACCGCGGGCGCTTAGGCCATGCTCGCCATAAAAGGCAAAACCAATATAATCAGGATTGAAGTAAATTAATAGCGGTTGTTCTGTTTGAAAATATGTAGGCTCCGCTTCGATGAGCTTGGATAAGCTGCGACTGCAATTGCCCGCGTCAGAAATAACCAGTTTGCACAGAGCCGCAGCCTGAAAGGTATTGCACTACTTTGCATTTTCTGAATTATTTGATTTCCATCAGCTCTTTTAGGTGGATAATAAAAGTATATCGTAAACCCAAGGAAACTATAACTTCGCTTTTTGTTTTACCTGAGCTTCGCTGAAACCAATTAACATTTCTTTTCAGATTATCGATAAACATAAATGTCTAAAATAGTATTTATAAATCTGAAACAGCTGTAATTGTTTCAGTGCTACTAATTTCCAATCCATGAAGGTGGAACTGATTTATTTTAGTTTCACTAGATCACATTAATTCAGTTTCTAATTAAAACAGCCAAAAAGTCCTTATCTTTTTAAATAAAAATACAAAAAAAATTAAATTTCTTGTCGATTGCAATTAAATATACAATCATTAAAATGAATAATAAAAAGATTACAAAAGTAATCATAATAATATGAGTGCAATTGATCTACGATTGCGTTTTTATTCCTCGTAAATAAGAAGCACGGGATGTGCACTCCTGAAAACGCGCACTGCCTCGTGTAGGTAATATAAAGTTGGTAGAAAGTAGCAGCTGAAGTAAAGCGGGTGCTTGCGCGCTGCAGCAGCACACAATAAACAATAACGTGCTCGGCATGAATTATTTATACTGCCTGCACATAATCGGCCAGCGCTCATTTTTGCGCACACGAGCAGTTACGCGGCAATAAACAATAAATTTGCAAACGCTGATGGCACATCCTTTCGCAATTCCGCCGCAAATAAAGCAGTTGCGATAAACATGTGCGCGCAATCTATATTTCAATCTAGCCATAAAGGCCGGGATTACGCCGCGCAGCCCGGTGAAGCTTTTAAGGAAAGCTTAAATTACTCCGACGTGTCCAAACTTTACGACGCGTTAAAATATCTAAATTAATGTCGATAACGCTTTAAATTGTAAATTATTTTCGAGACGGTTACGGCTCTCGAAGCGACGCGCGCGTAAAATCATCCGGTAGCAGCGTCCTCGAGCAGGTTTCCATATAATATTTAGATTTATAACCGCTATATGTCTTCTGCTCCCAGCTCCGGGCGCGCTGCACTCGTCAACTTCCATTTGTATTCGGAAAAATCAGCAACATTGTGAGTAATGCCCGGGCAGGGCGTCAGTTTCGCGGCGAAACCATGACAAATTAATAAAAGCTGCAGGCGATGTTACTGTTATATTTTAATTGACTATTTCAGCCATCAAAGCAGCAATTCGATAAATCAGTGGCACCTGCGTTAAGTTCTCACGGTTCTGCTGCTTTGAGGGGCAGCCGAATTAATCTCGAAATGATTTCTCATAGATATTCGATCCTAATCCACCATAAATATTCACCGGAGTTTTCAGCTAGCAGTTCTGATTAACCGTTACCAAATGAGAGGTTTTCGACGTATAAATCAAAGCGTTGGGTATGTTGGGCCGTTAACGCTACACGCAAGGTGTTCGGGAATTATCGCAACAACTTCTATTATTATGATTAGGCCAAGTTTACGAGCCGTCTTTATCAACTGTATCGCGCTAAACGGACGCGCAGGCATGCATGCGTTCCGCAGCTTTATCCTGCAAGTCACATATTTAATAAACCAGCAGCTTAAATGCGTGAACGGCAGTGCATTATCTAGATGTAAAAATGGCACACGTCACAAGCTGAAAGGCCAACTTTTTTTAAATTAATCACAAACTACACGGTAAGTGTTGCCTCTTAAGATTAAAACATCTTTTTTCGATCAAGATCAAAATTTAATTTTATGTTTACGCAACAGAGCTGAAAAGTGTCAGCTTGCATCGTAACCTACCGTTGAAGTCTCCTGTGTATCTACCGTTCGACTTGGTGCTGTTATCTTGTAGGTTCTAATATTTTTACATAATTTTGATGTAATTAAAATAGATGTTCATGGTAGGTGTAAAATTTCTTATTACTAACAATTGTATAAGCCACTTACGCATCTACGATACTAACAACAAATGTGGTAATTATATTTAAAAGCTTTTCTAATATTACAGTAAACAGCTTGACATTTTATAAGCGCAAAGGTATTCATTTTATAATTTATTTGTTTATATGGTGACCTAATTATCTGTATTTATCATATTGTTAAGTATTGACTTTGTATTTACTAGATTTTAATTTATGGCCGTTTATCATTACATTGACTTTAGAAAGTTAAACTAATGATAGTATTTTGCATTATACATTGTCTCAACTATTGAAATTACAATAACTCGACCTGCAAGAAACCTAGAAACCTTTATAACACATCAATAACACATACGTTAATTCATAAAATTTAGATTTCCCACTGCTTTTAAAATGTGATATGATTTCCTTACCGTTTTCAGATTAATAGGATTTGCTATTCACATATTATTAGTTTTAATACAATATTTGTAGTTAAACAAAAGTTTAATATCTTTTGTAATTTCAATTTTAACATGTTTGTTTTCCAAAAAAAACTAAAATTAGTATAAAAAGCTATATAAATTCAATCCAATCAAAAACAACGATGATTACATAAACATGCACTAAAAAGTAAGAATTTAATTGGGATAAGATTATTTCACCAAATATGTTGAAATATTACATTACTCTACTTTAATAACTATTGTTGTTTTAGTTCAGCTAAATGCTACAAGCAATCTCCTCGTTACATCATTACTTAAAGCTTTTTTACTCCAATTTCAATAAAATGATTTAGACTGATTCAATGTCTGTTACTCTAAAAAAAACCTGGAATATCGCAATAATGTAATAATTGCAATTTCCCTAGTTCTACTAAAAAAAATACAAAAAAGTAATCTGTCACTGCGTCTTAAAATTCTTTTTTAATCTATTTAGTTTTTCTTATTCTTCACTTCTTATTCCGCATGTTTTAAGAATTTCTTATTTTCTTATTTTTTGTCTGTGTATTTACTCTAACTCATGTTTTTAGTTCTAAAATTAAACAAAAAATATTGTGTTTAACTTAGACACATAGGAAAACAGCATTAGTTAATTAGTTTTCAAATTTTAGCAAACGACGATGAGTACAGAAACTCGCATTTTGAGAACCAACTGTAACAGTAACATTTTAATTTAAATAACATTTTTATCAAAATAATTTATTGTAGTGGTGCATAACGGTATAAAACACGAGACTACTTTTCTACGTATTTCACCGCTCCCTTTAATGTATGTGATCTAGCAAATCAGTAAATTTTTGATGACATTTTCCTAAAACATGCGCAAATTAATCCTGAAGACATTAACTCACGAATTCTTTTACTTGACTAATGCTTTTAAGCTCCTGCTCTTCTAACACCGAGTTGATTTGTTGTTGTCTTGAAGAAGAATCGCTTTTCTGATTGAAACATCACGCATTTTGCGCGAGAGGTGGTTTTCACATTGAGTTAAGATATCAATAAAAACTACTTCGTATTATTAAAACTCCTTGCCCGTATACAACTTCGTTTTGGTTTCAACTTTATACCTGCTTGTTTGGACTTGGTGTTGCAATGATGAATCCAAGTCTCATCACACTTGAATTGCCAAGGAAAAACTCTAGCTTCCCCTTCTTTGTAACCAGAAATAAGGCTCTGGACAGCTCAAATCGCATGGCTTTTTGATTGGCTTTAAAGACGCGGGGAACCAATTTTGCAAATACCTTCCCGGATTTTAACAGGTTTTTGATTATAGACTGGGTACTACTACGACTAATACCCTTTTTGATCATTGTCAACATCAAATTGTTCTCAATAAGCTTGCAAATTCGTTGTTGTGAAACGTGCAGTACATTTTGGTCTTTATTTCGTCCCACTGTAAACATCTTATAGTACAAAGACCTTTAACCTTACCAAACTGTCAACGCAGTCTGGATAAAATATGATATCCGGTTCTGATCTTTAGTCATCGCAATTTCTACTGACGAGACAATATAGAAAAACGGCTAACGCGCACACGCACGCTAACAACATTCAACGGTATTTCAGCACTGTTATATCGGCAACAAAACAAAAAAATCGTTTACATTTGACTACATTTTATTTAGAAAAAGACGGTTAAATATTTTCCAGCTGACTATAATTAAAAAATTGCTAACAAAAAATTTGCTTTTAAATTTTTGCCATACAAATTTGCATTTAAGGTTTATTTATTTTTTATGTTTTTAAGTAATATGCACTGAATTTAACAGCCTCAGCTAAAATAAAAAATAAATTAGCGCCACTTGCCTCAAGCATGGAGGAAAAGTGCAAAGAGATTGAATCACTAGATGGTAAACATGACTCTTTCAATCTGCACAAAAAAGTGAAAGAAGCAGCAGGACTACAACGACCAAAGAAAACCGGATGCTTACAAGATAATGAGGGCAATACAATATTAGATGTAAATGAAATAAAAACAGTTTGGAAAAACTATGTCGAGAAGACCTTCGAAGATAAGAGAAACAACGATACACTAAAAACAGGGGACTCCATAGGTAACACAGGACCGGAAATTACTCAAGAAGAAGTGATAGCCGCAATAAAAGGAATAAAGGACGCAAAGGCGACGGGGCCAGACAACTTCCACGCAGAAATTCTAAAAAACATGGAGAACGATGAAATTAAATGGCTCACGGCCATGTTTAATAACATATACGAAACAAGAGTAATCCCACTTGAAAGGCTTAAATCCACATTTATAACCCTACCGAAAAAACCGAATGCGAAAAAATGTGAAGACTATAGAATTATTAGTCTAATGAGCCACCTTCTTAAAATAATGCTAAAAATAATACATAGGAGGACATACAAAAAATGCGAAGCGCAACTAACTCGCACACAATTTGGCTTTCGAGACTCATTAGGTACAAGAGACGCTCTTTTCGCCATTCAAGTCCTCATACAAAGATGCAGAGGCGCGAACTGTGACGTGTATATGTGTTTTGTAGACTATCAAAAGGCTTTCGATCGGGTCAAATACGACGAGTTAATATCAATCTTAAAAACAATTGGTCTAGATGATAAAGATCTACGTATCATTAACAACATTTACTATAACCAATCAGCAACTATCAAGATAGATAACCAAATGACTGAGGAGATCAAAATAGAAAGAGGTGTGAGACAAGGCTGTGTGCTATCTCCGCTACTCTTTAACATCTACTCCGAACACACCATGAAAACAGACTTAGAAGATATTGACGAGGGAATGCTCATCAACGGAGAACGGCTGAACAACGTAAGATACGCAGACGATACAATTATACTGTCAGATAACCTAGAAGGCCTACAAGCTCTAATAACACGCGTAACAGAATCAAGCCAAAAATATGGTCTAAACTTTAACATACAAAAAACTAAATACATGGTCATCAGCAAGAATCCAATACCACCGGGACGTCTAATAGTTAACCAACAACAGATAACACGAGTTGAGAAATACACATATCTAGGAACAAGTCTAAACGTACAATGGGATCACTCAACTGAAATAAAACAAAGAATTGAAAAAGCCAGGGCAGCGTTCATTAAAATGAACACAATATTCAAGAGCCACGACCTCTTAATACCAATAAAAATTCGTTTACTGAGATGCTACGTATTCGCAGTGCTCCTGTACGGGGTGGAATCTTGGACGCTGACCGAGGCTACTACCAAGAAGTTAGAGGCGTTCGAAATGTGGTGTTATAGACCCATCCTGAAAATCTCATGGGTCGACCGGATTACAAATAGAGAAGTACTGCGTAGAATGCAGAAAGACTGTGAAATAATCATCACTGTCAAAAAACGTAAAATGGAATACCTGGGGCACATAATGCGTAACGAACATCGATACGGGCTACTGCAACTCATCTTGCAGGGGAAAGTGTACGGAAAACGAGGCCCAGGACGTAGAAGAATATCATGGCTACAGAATCTAACGAAATGGTTCTCTTTAACAACAACTCAACTCTTCCGTACTGCAGCCAATAAAGCTAGGATAGCCATGTTAATAGCCAACATCCGAAACGGATAGGCACTGCCAGAAGAAGAATTTACCTGATGTATATTTCATGATCCTTTATTTAAATATCACATGACTTCTTTTAAAATTTCTAAGTAAAGCTTACCTTTAATATTTTTTTTGCTAAATTTTTGCCATACGTACTTACATTTAAGGTTTATTTATTTTGAATGTTTAAAGTAATATGCACTGAATTTAAACGCCTCAGATAAAATTAAACAAATTAGACCTACTTGTCTCAGCGAGTACATTTTACATGATGTTTATTTCATGATCCTTTATGTAAATATTACAAGGCACGACTTCTTTTAAAATTTCTAGCCAAAGTTTACCTTTAACATATTTTTTTATTTGATAGAAACTGCTACAGAAACTGAAATTGTCTAGAAAATTTATAAACGTGAATCTGAATGAATCTTCAGTTTACGAAGGAACACTGCTAAACTTATAATTGTTGCACAACCATAAATCATTACATTTTGAGATTGGCTCAACTTTTTAATATACTCACCCTTTCAACCAGTACATTTTTCCAGGCCGAAAAGAGTGTGCGGCATCTAGCAAATTCTACGAGGATTGTTTTAATATGTGACAAAATGCTTAACGCTTACGAATTTATCTAAAATCGTGCGGTCTGCAGCTTCTACATTTTCGTATCTGTGCAAAGACGGCCTTTTCGAGAATCGTCCTTTTGTAGCTCTCATCCCGACGAAATTCCTTATACCTTTTCACTAAGAACAATATCGACAAAAAGAATACTCAGTTTTCTGTACGTCTTGTTTCTGTTAAATTAAATTTAAAAGAAAATGTTTACAATTAACTTTGTGAAAAGTAAGCGTTTATAAATATCAGTCGATACAATTTGAAGAGTTGATCACCAGAGTGGCACCAAATGGCACAATTTATCAAACTTGCTGTGAATGCAAGAAAATGTTCATAAATAAATAGTATCTTCTAGGGAAACAGCATGGAACTAAAAATAATTTTTATAGCAGCTATAAGTAAAACAAACGCCAAAATAAAAATGGGAGACTTCAATAATGGTACAGGCTACAAAATTTATAAGACGGCCACGCAGTGAAATGTAAATTAAAGACCATTTGGGCTGGCATACACTATTGTAAATCGTTAGTTTGGTACATAGTATAATGAGAGGCAATAAAATATAATTAAACAGACATTAACATTTGAAAGTTCATTTCTTACGAAACAAAAATGAATTTATTATCCCAAATGCAAAGTGATTTTCTAACTGTTGCCGTCATAAATTACTGAATTAATATTTTAGCCGTCGCGCGTTAAAAAATAAAAAACACATTAGAACTGCCTACGAGTATGCAATATTCATATTCGAATCCCGAACGCTGCCCACTCTGTTTGCATGCCCGTATAATTACAAGAACCGTCGCATTAGCGTTATTTATATGCACTTGCGCGATCGAGCCCATAGATCGGGGAAATCGATCGGAATGGTCGCCTGATTTACGGCGCCGGCTTCCGTCCGACCACCCCGAATCTATAATTACGGCGCACAATTATCCGCCGTAAATTCACAAGCCGGACTATTACGCCCCAAATTCATCACGGCTCGTCCCGTCGCGGCGGCTGCCGCCGCTGCAGCAACCGCGGAAGCTGAGTTATGGTAATTTCGGGACGCACCTTCCTTCACGCCCATTCGTTGTAAGGTGCTCGAGCTTTCAGGGCACGTGACGCTGTAACGACGCTGTAAAACTATATTTTTGGCTTAACGCGCAAAAAATCGGTTTCTATCGCCGTGCGGCGATCAGGGCGGTCCCGTTAGACGCCAAAATTGCTCCTAAGCACGTGAAAAGAAACCACATGTGCGTAGGCTCGCTTTATTATACGGCCTTTAAACTATCTCGGCTGCGTTACTTAAATCGGATTAGCATCTCATACACGTAAAATCGGGTATACAAGGAAACGCAGCTTGTTAACAGGGCAGATTACATTTTCAACGTCGGTGCTCCGTTTCACGTTATTATATATCTGTCTGGGTAGGTATGCGCCACCACTACACTAAATCCCACAACATGCACGGTGCATGTTAGATTTTAACTTACACGAGTTATTGTACGATCACGAAGGCTGCTGCTTTAATTAAGCAGAAACGCGGGATTTAGATGCGTTTTCATTTGCTTTTTTCTGTCGCAGGTGGCAGTGATGCACGTTCGCCAGGATCCTCTGTGCTTGTTACGCTGGTAAGTAGAAACCTGCTAACTTAATAAGGGGATATGAAAATTGCCCAAAAAGCTAAATTTTTTAATAACAATATTTATTTAAAAGCCTACTTTACTCAAGCTTAAGAATCATTAATTGAACTAAAGCAGTAGCTCATGTAATTAAGGTTGTTAATTAAACAACCGTTAAAGTTTCTACCTTTTTTTAAAAGAAACTATTCGTCTACCAAATAAGAATGAGGGTAACTGCGTTGTTAGCCCACAACAAAAAACGAAGCCGTTTCATGGACAAGTCATATCTTAAAAACTGACCTCGTTTTTAATGGGGCTTTTTATTACCATTTTTAAGACTTGAATAAACATATTGATGCTTTGTAAATAAATCTAAATGTTAAATTTTTTTGATTAATTAGATTTCCTGAAATAATCTTCTAAGTTACAATCCTAAGAAAATATGTTTTTTCTTCTTGATTTTAAGAGTAGAACGACGTCCGCTACTTATGTGTCTGAAAAGACTAAAAACTTAAGACGCTTGCGATTGGCAAATTTTTTAAACAATTATTTTATATACATATGTTTACCATTAAGGGGTGATTAGGTTGCCAAGTCTTTCGCATTAATAGACCGTTAATATCTTATTAATCCATCAAAGGATTTATTTTTGAGAAGCAACCAAGTAAAACCATTTGTGTGTTTGAAATTATAGATAAATCGACATTCTGATGGCCGTTACATATTTTTTATTCCAAAGGAAGAACAGCAACAGTGTTAAATCCAGACTGGGTGCTGTTTTTAGGTATTCATCATTTGTATTTCCACCTAGTATTTTCCATATCGCCACACAAAGACCGCAGCAGAGATTATTCAAGACACAGTTTTGTTAAATCGCCGAACAAGGCTGCGTATATTTGAAAAAAAATAGGTGGGCAATAGTTGGGGTTCCTAACGCGAGGTTTCAGTAAAAACGTCGCTTTGGCGAATAAAACCAAAAATATTGTTTATAAACTAACATTTACTACTAATAAAAGACAACGCAAATTGGTATTGGAAGTAATCCATCAATTGTACACTCCCGATTCACCTCCGATATAGACGAATAAATTCGCTAAATTTTGTCTTTCCCTGAGGCGCTCGCAATGACCTCCAGACTGGCCATCTATGGAGACGTCGGAATTTTCAGAATAGTCTGCATTCATTAGAGACTGTTCTATGCTGTAAATCGACCCATCACACCGCTGGATCCCGCCGAAGTCAACGCACCGAAATCTTGGTACCGCTCATCGATTTGTCCGCGCTTACGAAATCCGTGATGGCTTTCTCTAGGGTGACCATCCATGGTAGTAGGATCAGATTCTTCTGAATAGTCTTCATCCATTGAAGGCTGTTCTATTGCTGTAAATCCACCACTACACCACTGGATCCTACCAAAGTTGACGCGCCAAAATTTTGATGCTGTTCATCAACAATTATGCCGCGTGGTCATTTCTCGCTCGGCTTTTTTGCTCAATCGGTAGTGCCGATACTTCCCGCATTTCTAATTGGGTTACTCTGTTTCTGCTTCTACTCTTTTTATATACAGCTACATTTTCAACGCCAGTGCTTTACAGTTTTCCCAAATTTAATAGTATATATCTCTGAATAGCCGAAAATTGTCCGCAGTGCTTGATTCCATGACACGCGTTCTCCAAGACCATTCGGCGTGCACTGACTCCCCGTTTTGTTACCCTCCTTGCGTCATAAGAGAAGCGAGCAAAATTTCGGCTAGTTTACTTATCGCTTTCGACTTTCCTCTGTCCTCCCGGTTGTTCTTCGTCCAGTAGTCTTCGTTTAAAACTCGACCATTTTGGTGTCGCTCTTAATTTTGAAATGACATTCAGTATTCGAGACGAAATTAAAGACATTTTTACGTCACAAATACATAGATATTTTCAACCAACGAATATATTATATCTCACGTAATGAATTAGGTCTAAAAAATACTTTTGCAAGATGAGTGGCGCAGAAAAGATGCATTCAAGCACGAACGATTGATTGAAAACGTTTGAGAGGAATACAACACAATCATTAATTATGTTTTGGTTATCATTCTAGAAACTTTTCAGTCTGTGGTCGCAAAATTCGCAGCCCATTGTTTTGGTAGAAATTAGTGTTTTACATTTGAATGTCAAAAGTGTAACATAATAGTTCTTAACTACAGCTTTAATTTGGTGCTATATATTGCCTCATTACATAACACCGTGTGCCTCAAAAAGTTCATTAGAAAAACTCGACTAAACTTTATAAAAATGTTGTTAAAAAAGTTAACGTGCGTTATTTTTATAACTGAAATTGCATTTATACCAACAAATCATCAGCGAATATTTGAGCTGTTTTATGTTAGTGAGTTATGTTACGAAAATTTGTTGTTGAACTAATAAACGTTGTCGTCTTCACATCAAATGCAGTCATTGGTTTTTTTAACCGAGTATGATCACTTACTCTACATTATTTCTGTGGCGTCTTCTATTGGCCCTCTCGTCATTTTTGCTCGACTTAAAAGTAAGATGCAACAAATAGTTTCTCAGATATGCTAAACTTTCTAATACTCAATGGCAATCAAATCTTGCAAGATATAACATAAAACTGGCTGAGCTTTTAGCTGGCGTCAATACCTGTTGTTAGTACTACAGGCTAGGCAGGTGTCCGTGTTTCTGTTGCGTTTGCCAATATTGGATGTTGATTTGAGAACTCGATTTCAAGTTTTTCTCAATCTTTCTAGTTTCCTTCTTAAATGAATTGAATTATTGCCTTCCATCTTTTCATGTCAATAAAAAATTTGTGTTTTATTAGCCGCAGATGGGGGAACGCGAACACAACATGAGAAACTCTTAAAGCTGTAAATTGGCAAAAAAAATTGATTGGTGAGAAGGTTTCTTGAGTCGTCCAGCAAAGATTTTAATTATGGTTCACCTGTCTCGTTAGCTGGAAGAAGTAATAACAGTATCTTCAAACCAAGTGAAACAATTTTTAAGGTCAGTAGAAGTGTCTTTATCACAGCACAAACGAAGAGAAGAAATTGCCCGAGATTACAATTCAACACAAGCTAACGTTAACACAATGAACCAAATATTCAGAACATTTTTCTTCTACTTTTTCTTAGAATAAACCTAGAGCTTGTTTATTTCTCTAATTGTGCCACGCTCTTTTATTTTCTTGAGAAGTGAAGGTCCACTAGTCTGCATGTTCGGGTTTTCCCATTCCTGACACGAGTTTGTTCCAACCTCTTCTCCTTCTTCGGGCTCATTCCACTATATCTGGTATGTTGCATGTTTGTCGTATTACCCCATTTGAGATTCTGTCTGTTAGGGTGTCTCCAGTTATTTTTTTTTAAACCTTTATCAAGAACATGCCCTTTGAAATTTGTCAATGTTTCCGTTAATCATCCGTGTTATAATTCAATTGCGTTTATGTCGTAACCATCGACAATTTCGTTATATACAAAGAAAAGAACATTAACTAAAAACAATAAAAAACAACAGGCGTATTTTCGTGGGGAACTCTCCAAGGAACTTAAAATGTCTCATATACTGTAGAACAGCACAACTACTAATTTAAATCACGCGAAAAAAGCTATAGAGTTGTGTGTTGTTGAATTTTTTACGCCTTCACAATAAGAAAACAAAACCAAAAGATAGACATTCTGTCCGTTCAATAGTGCAACAGGCAATTTTTCTACCAGCCGTGTTTGCAGTAGCAACTAATTGTTATCTGCTTTTTAATATCCTTCCATTGTGAGAAGAGGTCTTAAAAATCAAATTTATTGAAGTTTGTGTTAGTAAATAGTCTGCTGTTGATGATAACTTCTTAACCGTACTTTGAAAGACACTTGTTCTAAATTGTGGCAATAACTTTCTTCAAAACAACATTTAAAGCATTAGTATCTTAGGTACAGTAATGCAATAAAAATTAACAGCACCTATCAAATGTAACTAATATTGGAGTAAGCCTCAATCTTTGTAGAGCGAACTAGGCAGTTCTAACAATTCGTGTTGCTAGAGACAAGTATGCTTTCTTTGACATAGTATGAGCCATGTAACATGTAAAACGTTCAAACTCCCTTAATGTCCTAATTCTTTTGCTTTTTCAATAAGCACCAATTATAAGAAAACTTTTTATACCATTAATGTTTGTAAGATTTTCTAACAAAGGAAAGCTACACAGGATTACAAAACATTTCCGTTGCAGATTTTAACCTCATTTAATAGTTAAGTACATGCACCCTTGGTTTTCTTTAGGTTAAGCTGTTTTTTTTCTTGTTTTCTACAATAATTTGATCATATTCTTTTAATATTCATGAGACAGAAAAGATCTGCTTGCGTAATCTGGTTTTATAAGGGATTACGTAATATTGAAAACTTAACTTATGCTTTATATTTAATAAATTCAATTAATAAATAGTTTAAAGGATTTTTAATTATACAAAAATGTAAATAATAAGTTAGAATGGTTTACTAAAATTTAACTGCCAGATCTTCAAACTACCACAACATTTAAAAAAACAACTTTAAATCGGTTTCAGGTATCATCAAGGTCTTGAACGTGAATATGTAGAGTTTTAAGTCGCAAGTGTATAGAATCAAGTCAAAAGTATTAAGATAATTATTTTTTTATTAATAAAATTTTAAAATGAGCTACAGTGCTACTTTCTATTGGCATTAATATTCTATGCCATATATATCTTGATACAACTAGCAGTGATTTGCCTTCCGTTACTTTCCGAGCCCTTGGAAGGTGACGGAAGCCCGAAAAGTCAGGAACCTTATCCTAGAAGTATCGGCCCATAAACCTACTGTGGACTACGGGGAAGCTTTTAGAGCAAATAATCATCAAGCGCCCGAAGACGCCTATCGAAGAGCTCCAATTGATTTCGAAGAATCAGTTTAGATTCCGCTCCGGTTATTCCACCGCCTTTCAGCCTCTCAACCAAAGCTTTGAATAAAGTATGGCACAAACGGCTTATATACAAGATGATCTTTGCTACAATCTCACTGCTTACGATATAGACAAATTGGACTTTTATCTCCAGAAGAAAATTCCGAATCAAGTTCGGAGCCGACTTCGAATCAGCGTCCCCAAGGCTCCGTCCTTTCCTCGACATTGTACAATTTATATATCCGGGACATGCCGACTACACCGGTCTAATTTACAGACGAAGCGGCGTTGCTGTCTAACCCGTTAAGAACCTATTCCAACTTCATAAGAATGAAAGTCTAAAATTAATATTAGTATGACAAAGAAGACACATGTATTTTAATAGAAGTTATACACAAAAATATACTAAAGTGAAGCCCAAATTTTAAAACTGGTTCTATATGTATAATAAAGTAGGTTGCGATCGTAATAGAACCTAACGACTCTAAAAGCGTAAAAGTTTCTGAATAGGCTAGAATAAAGTCATCAGATAATGCTGAAAAACGACATCCGGTAATAGTATGTCAGAATTGTAATAATCGTTGAGTGATAGTAAAGAAATGACAGCCTAGTAGCACGAAATTTTACATATTAATAAAATTAATGATCGCGATAAATCATAACTTCTGATGAATCAGAATGTTGCTTTACGTCTTCGCTCTTTCCTTTATTTTCCACGTAAATTACAGTGAAAAAGTATGTACTAAATATGCAAACCGTTATTATTAATATAAAATAATACTATTTTTTCTTAATGTCATTAATTTCAGGTTACAAAACGTGTCTTGTACTTGTTAAACAACTTTAAAGTTCTTGTGATTGTGAATTTTGATACTATTTTTAAAGATAATTAGTTGAGAGTTAATGAACAACAACGCTTCCGTCATAGTGCATCCTGGAAAATCTTTTTCGTTTTGGGACGCCCACATTTTACACTTCAAATAACAACTCCCATCTTTACTCCTACTGATTTCAATATTTCCTTATGCCGAAGCACACGTTGGCATGGAAACTCCGAATAAGAAACGATACTCAGGTTTAAACAATGCTACTGTAGATATTCTAAATTACTGATAAATTTTATTTACCTCTATAGTATGTATACGTTTTTAACTAATCCACAAAGAATGAATTATTGAAACTAAATAAAAAGAGACGCATGTGTTCACAATATCTTCAGTAACAAACAAAAGTCTTAAATTAATATTAGTATTAATAATAAGCAGACACATGTATTTTAATAGAAGTTATACACAAAAAATATACTAAAGTGAAGCCCAAATTTTAAAACATAGTTCATATCACTTGCGTTGACACCT
This sequence comes from Sinelater perroti, assembly GCA_036346155.1. Lineage (NCBI taxonomy): Eukaryota > Metazoa > Arthropoda > Insecta > Coleoptera > Elateridae > Sinelater > Sinelater perroti. The sequence continues at coordinate 11,158,886 of JARFIY010000024.1, forward strand.
TGATTAGTAACGGTTATAATTTTTCTTGAGCGAAAGCAAGGCTACATACACTACCAAATGAAAACCCAACGATAAGTAGCTTTACAGCATTCTAACATTCAAAGAGTAGAATATGGTGATTAACACGAAGCAGTTAACGATCTCAAATCATAAGAAGAAATAGTTACTTTGTTAATCTACGAAGTTACAAAGATTTGAAGCAAAAACTGGATGAATTTCAAACTCAGGTTTAGATTGAAGTTGAAAAAACGGCGATGACAATTGATGAATAATCTAAAAACTTTTTTAAAACCAACTGTAGCTATGCCATAAACATGTAAAACATTAATGAAACAGCTTTTAATACCAAAATTAATCTAAAAGAAAAGGGTAAGTGTAGCAAGGCAAATAATACCTTTTAGGAAAGAAAGAGAGAAAAATAAATGCTAAACTAAAGTTTAAGTATACCAATTATGTTGCACCTTCATTAGAAGAACATTAACACGGTACCACGTAAATTTTGTTTTTCTGAAAAAAGTACCCTCATATTTGCAAAGCTTTCTACAGATTTTTTCTATTTTATATTAGCCTTTTTAAAGTTATAAAATAGAAATTGATGTAGCCATTTTATATTTTGTTATTACTTTTCTTTGTCCGAGGTTTTCTATACATTAAATTACTTTTTTGCTGATAAATAGTTTTTTTGTTGTAACTATTTCAAAAACTATTTTCTAACAAAGGAAAACTACACAGGATTACAAAGCATTTCCGTTACAGATTTTAAGTACATGCACCATAATATTTATTGTTTGGAAAAACGCTACCCAAATTGGTCGCCTTTGGTTTTCTTTAGGTTAAGCTCGTTTTTTTCTTGTTTTCTACAATAATTTGATCATATGCTTTTAATATTCATGAGGTTCTGGTTTTATAAGGGATTATGTAATATTGAAAACTTAACTTATGCTTTATATTTAATAAATTCAATTAATAAATAGTTTAAAGGATTTTTAATTATACAAAAATGTAAATAATAAGTTAGAATGGTTTACTAAAATTTAACTGCCAGATCTTCAAACTACCACAACATTTAAAAAAACAACTTTAAATCGGTATCAGATATCATCTGGGTCATGAACGTGAATATGTAGAGTTTTAAGTCGCAAGTGTATAGAATCAAGTCAAAAGTATTAAGAAAATTATTTTTTTATTAATAAAATTTTAAAATGAGCTACAGTGCTACTTTCTATTGGCATTAATATTCTATGCCATATATAGCTTGATACAACTAGCAGTGATCTGTCTTCCGTTACTTTGCGAGCCCTTGGAAGGTGACGGAAGCCTGAAAAGTCAGGAACCTTATCCTAGAAGTATCGGCCCATAAACCTACTGTGGACTACGGGGAAGCTTTTAGAGCAAATAATCCTCAAGCGCCCGAATACGCCTATTGAAGAGCTCCAATTGATTCCGGAGAATCAGTTTAGATTCCGCTCCGGTCATTCCACCACCTTTCAGCCTCTCAACCAAAGCTTTGAATAAAGTATGGCACAAACGGCTTATATACGAGATGATCTTCGCTACAATCTCACTGCTAACGATATATATAAATTGGCTTTTATCTCCAGAAGAAAATTCCGAATCAAGTTCGGAGCCGACTTCGAGTCAGCGTCCCCAAGGCTCCGTCCTTTCCTCGACATTGTACAATTTATATATCCGGGACATGCCGACTACACCGGTCTAATTTACAGACGAAGCGGCATTGCTGTCTAGGCCGTTAAGACCATTCCTAATCACTCGAGGATTGATGTAAGTCTGATGCAAACAGTGAAGATTGAGAACTGATCCGAAGAAGGGCTCGGCGGTCCTGTTTTCCACGAGGAAATCTAAGCACTTTTAAAATAAAGGTGCTCTGGTGTGATTCTGGACAAAATACTGATCTGGAGATCTTATATCGCTTGCTCCGGGAGTCAACCCTCAACAGGCAACAAGCTGCCTTTGTACAAAAGCATGATCCTCCCTAGTGTGGTGTACACAGATCCAGTCAGACTCGTCGAGAGGGGGCAGATTTTTCTGAGCCCCGTGGTTTTAGGGGCCCGGACAATCTTTATTACATTATTCTTTGTCAGCAAAATTTTAATTTTTTTAAATATCTTGTGTGCTACTTACAATTAAAAAACAATTCCATAATTTCCATAATTAATTCAGTAATATCGTCAAAGTTTTAGACGCTTTAGATTTTGGAATTCTCAACTACTGGTCGTGGATCATATAACAGGTCCTCGTGCATCTTAAAATGGCTTATTACGTAAATTATCGCCGGCGTAGTCATTAAAAATAATTGCTTTCACTTCTTACTAGGGGTAATAATGACAGTAGTCTAAAATTCGTTGGTTTTCACATTAGAGAACAAAATATAAGAGCTTTAACCTCTTAGTTTGTAAGCCATGCTGAGCCACACTATTATTATCATTATGTGACTTATAAAATTTGAAAAAACACCCAGATTTTTAGTATAGTATTATTTAACAATTGTTTTAGTATTAATAAAACGTAAAGATATCAAAAATATTTTGGCAACTCGCTAACAATCTTTTCCCCGTGCTCGGCGTTAGCTCTCGAGGCCTCTGACTCCAGTTTGAGGCTAAGTCGCATAAACCCCTTTCAGCAAGCTCCAGGTCATCCAACATCTAATCTTATGATCCGTTTTCAACCCCTCGTAATTCATAAAAGTGACGCCAACATTCGCGCGATCCAAAAGCCACGAAAACTCTACCTCCATAAGCTATACAACTATGAGATCGACAGAGACGCTCTCACAAGCATCAAGCATTCAAAGATCCTCATTCTTCCGTGAGGCGGCAGAGATGCGGCCTATGCAGCCATACAACATCTACGCTAGGCGATCAAGAGGGCTAAGGTTAGAGATTACACCCAGGAAGGTCTGGTTTTGTCAGTGAAGTAATCATGATCATTATCAGTGATCTAATTGTTATGAAAGTCTTAATATGAATATGCCACTCTTTCAACATAATCACAATAGATAGATAAATTCGAAAAAAAAATAATTAAGTTGTCTAATGGCTTCACAAGAGGAGTCCTATTTGAAAGTATTGATGGGCATTCAAAGAAGCCACAACACACTTTTTTAAAAGTGATCACATTTATTATTAAATGTTTAGTTATTAATTAGTTTGATAATAGAACATGGTCTGTTACACCATGAATAAGTATTTAACAGACTGATTAAGAAAACTTAGTTAAGGCGACGATTCTTACGGTATGGGAAGGGACACCGTCATGTTGAAAGTATATACCTCTCTGCGTAGACAAAAGTATGTTCGCCAAATGATTCATCTGCAAATATTTTGCAAAAAATTTTAGATCAATCAAGCAATGTAGTCGTAACAAAGATAAGGGAGATATTTTGCGCTAATTTACAAAACATGTTCACCATTATATAAATATTTTTGCTTAAAATCTCCTACCTTCTCACAAAATGTGACATTTCCTCCTGAGATGCTCTGTACTTACAACATATACTGAGTAATGACGAAGCTTTTTCTACAGAACACATTACTTATGAAATAGTTGTTTAATTAAGTTGAATTGTTAACTATAGGTTATCGTCTATAACAATTAACTTGCGTAAAAATACTCAACTTGACAATCAATTATCTACACTTATTGTTAGTTGCAAGTCGTTTCTTACGCATTTCTGCATGTTTATATGAGATCACTGCAATTACAATCTGTCAAGTTTATGATACGTTTCATTAATCATAAACTGCTATTATTAATACATTTGTGTACTGCTTGTACACGTGTTACCTATGGTGTAATTTTTAGATTTAACTTACCAGCTGAATGCTATAAAAATCCAATTAACGGAACAATATAATTTAGATCATCTGCAAGCGCAATGCAAACGGAAAGTTTATAGCGGCACAGGCAAATTGCTACAAACGTAGCGTTCTGTTCGGCAGTTAATTAAATAAGCAGCAGCACCTGCCCAATGAAGCATCTCCCAGCGGAAGTCGAATGTATAATAATATCTCCAGTTAGGCACCCAGCGGTGAAAAGAATCGTAGCTGCCGTCTCCATTAAGCGAGCCGGAATTTACATTAATTTGTCCAACCCTTCGATGCAGTGGTGAAAATAATACAATCGTTTCTTCATTACGCCATGTGGGAAGCAGAGGTGCTCAAAGGGTAGTCAGGTGGGACGTGGACGGCCCGCGGGGAGCTCCCAGCGGGACGGCCTCGCCTTATTGCTATCAGAATGCGTTTTTTGTCTCCTCCGGCATTAAATTGGGTGCGTGCGTTAATTTGATATGTTGGCCCAATGATATTACTATTCTTCGACGCCGTAACCTGAAAGGGTAAATTAATAAATTAAAAAACAATAAATTCATCATTCTTATACACCAAAAATTTATTATTTACTACTAGTCAGTTACGAAAAGTAGGTTGTAATAGACAATTTTATTTGAAAGGGTAGTACAAAGTGTTTTTTAATATTACAATATATTTTAAATAAGCCCTCCTACTATTCTCCCCTCCCTAGCACATACCCATAAATCGGAAAATGTTACTTTTATCGGACAACAACAGGGTTTGGAGAGATCTCCTTGGCAGAATAGATTTAGGTTGATTTAGTTGAAACTAGATAATTTGAAAATAACGTACCACTTTATTGGTGAACTTTATAGTCTTGTGGAGTAATTGAGCAACAATACAATTACACAAAACAGCAAATTTTTAACTTTTTATTTTTCTTCACTGTTTGCACACAATTTCTTTTTGTTTTATTAGGACTATAAATGAGGTTTCGCGACAATGCTTTTATAATTTTCAGGTTTCTTGTTTCCTAAAAAGTGTTGTGCTGCTTTGAGTTCGTTCCGAGCCGTCCATTCTAAGTTCCTTATGACCTCTTCAAGTACAGCATCTCGCATTAGAAGATTAATTTGTTGCCCTACAAAGATACCCTCTTTGAGATTTTCTTTGGCCAAGAATATGCTGTTTCATCGTAGGCTATTGTTTAATAACGGATGCATTCATACTATTTATTCTTTTTTCACAAAGTGTCCATTGAGTAATAAAACCTTGCGGATTTAACTAATACGCCATTTACATTTTCTAAGTATAATAACAATAACAAAGTTGTTGCTTAAACTTAATATATTAATTTTTGGCAGATTAATTTTGACAACAACGTATGCTACAGTTATCGAACCTATAAGTAGGTCAATTTGTCGAGTTGTAAATAGGAAACAGAATGTAATAATCGCAAATCAGGCTAATAAAGCGAACGCGTTATTAAATCGTGCATGACAGGACAATTAAATACTTTACGATTGCTATTATTTGGAGAATAATTGAAACTGCCCTCGTATTTCGATAAAGGTATCGAGAAAGGCAAGTTACGACCTTTCGAGTAGGTGAACAATGCGGAGCAGGCACTTGTAGGAGGCGCACTAACAGCTTTCTACCTAACGTCACAATCAATTTGTCCTAACAACGGCGCGGAGTGAAATATAGTTCAATCGTACACCCAACTAGGCCTTTCTGAATTCCAGGCCGTCTGGCAATTCGAGGGGGATTTTAACAGTCAGGTAATCCCAGGTATACAGGAATTCTTCGTGCGAGGCGGCCGCCGCTCTTTGTGAGCGCTCGGCGAAATTCGCCTTGTTTAGGTGTCTTGTGTGGCAAATTGTGGGCAAACAGGAGCCGCTATGGGCTTAACGACGCGGCCTTTGTGCGGCCAACAATGGCGTAAACGGATACATTACAGGAATTATTTCTGCAGTGCTCCTTAAAGAGGCGTTGAAGCGTGGTATTTGTGGAAGCACGTGGCCGCCGAGCCATTTAAGGAGACGCCACCTTTTGAAAAATGCCGGGATCGCCTCTAAAGGCAGTAAATAACGGCCGCTATGGTTAGCCAAAGGTCACTTTAGTTATTGTCAATCAGTGCCCGCTAGACGTTTAAAAGGCGATTTAAAGCGTCTTTAACTTTTTTAGAAAATAGGAAACCCATTAGGTGGAAAAGAACATGTATCTTGTTAAGTACATTAATCTTCAACGGTCTAGCCAACTTCTGCGAATTGCTTAATTGCAAATTCTTTTCGCTTGAATTTATTATAATTAACTGTAACAATAGTCGATATTTCAGAGTTAATTATTACACCAGTAATCCAGTAACTTACAATAAAAAACTTTTTATTGTACCACTGTTGTATTAGTAATCTAAGGAATGCATGCTACACTTATAATACAGAATTAATTAACCTTTTACAACAACTAATTAACTTATTTAATTAATGAAGTCAGCAGTTCTGCCCTAGTTTGTTGCACGACTGTCTTCCAATTTTGTTTATGCTATGGTAGCCTTTTTAGACTTGAATGCGTTCAACCATTCATATCTCATTAACTGTATGGTGCATTTTCCTTTTATCATATCTTCCATCGCTGCTTTTAGTATGAGTTTATGTCTTAGGATATGCCCCGTCAGTGTGTCTTTTCTTTTTATTATATCCTTGCTTGCACTAGGATCCACCCATCCGATTTTTAGCATTTAAATAGCTTCTGATATTCTATTTTCTGCTTGAGATACTCTCCAAATCTTGCACCCGTACAGTACTACACTCCATACAAAAAACTTTAAAGATCATTGTCTGTTTTTTAGTAAAATTATTCTTGTTAAAAGCCATTTTGCCTGTATAATTCTGCCATCTTCCGCCCTTTGTTGTAGTTTCATAAATATCAAAAACTATCAACATATTGGAGTTGTCCTGATTTATTGTATACCATGTATTTTTATTCCTATTTCTACTATTCCTCTAAGTCGCATCTGAGCGCATCTTGTACAAAAGCATTTAACCGCAATGGTAACAGACCATAGCCTTGTAGGACGCTTTTCCTTATTTTGGCTTCTTACTACGATTGCTTTCTTGTAAAGGGTACTTATAAAATTTGTGTTTCTTTCTGACCCCAATTCTTGTTAGCACTTTGAATAATTTCAACTATCTGACATTATTGAAGATCTTAGCCATCTCTATAAATGCTATATAAGACTGTTTTCCGTTTCTCGGTATTTTGTTTGCAATATTGCTTTCCTAATCCTTGAGTTTCTATTAAATCCGAATTGATCTTCTATCATGTATTCTTCTATTCTTCTATAAACGATTCTAATAATTATTTTTACGGTATGCAGTATTAGGTCCATCGTCCTACAATCTTGACTTTTCCCACTACTTTCCTTTTTTAAAGTCGATGTTGTTTCTGAAGCCTCATGGTACAGTTCCTATGTTCATAGAGTACATTATAGTTTGCCTCCCAGATGTTCTTAATTATTTCCGCTGATATGTAGTTTTAAATCCGTAAGTGTTTTGTCGTAGTCTGATCTCGTTATCTTCCTCGTTATTGCTGGTTTCGCCAGTCTTTATTTTTGTCATTCTACAATTCTTCTATATAATTATTTAAAGTGTTGCTTATTTCCTAAGCTTCCATAACGATCTTGTCTAAGTACCTTACCTTTGCTTTCATATATTCTCATTGCGTATTTTTCTGTACTCTTGTTGTTCTTGCATCATCTACAATTCTCGTGGTTGCTTGTGGTTTAGCGTCTTCGGTACTCGATTTTTGTCACTCTTACTAGTCAAATAGTTGCAATGCACTCTTTAGTATTTGCCATTTCGCTACTTCTTGTATTATATGTAGTTAAGACACTTCTGTGATTCTTATTTCTAATCTATGTTTAATGATTTTATTTTGTAATTTCTCCAGTCGTGTTTTTGTCCTTTGATATTAGGTTACTCATATTAAATTGCAAAAGCGAGTAGTTATCTTTCGGATTTAATTATATAATTAAAAATAACTAGAAATATTTATTTCTTTAAATAGTTAGCCCATACTTATAAAAGCTTAAATCTACCAGTTACTTCTAATTAAATTTTTAATTAGCTGGTCCGTTTATTTTGCGGTTAAATATTTTTATGTGGACAGACAACATAATAATAAATAGTGAATTCTTTATGTCGATTACTACTTATCTTAGTAGGCGATAGACATCGATTTTAAGTTACTTAATGAAGCAGCCAGCATTTTATTGCTCTATGTAAAGTTTTCATTAATTCGTTTAGCAGCAAAGTTTAATATGTTTATTTTATTTTCACCTTGTGAAAAAAATTGCAGAAATGCAAGCGATAAAATAAAAGATTTATAATTTGTTTTGATTATACATTGGTGACCAGAACATTTATTATTCAAGGTAAAGCTGAAGCGGGCTACTTTCATAAAAAATTAATTACTATTCTAACAATTTAGATATTTTGTAAATATTTCTCTTTGTTATCATTAAATAACCCATCTTCAAAAAGAAAGGAATATCTTGTAGGTACTTGCTGTCAATATCAACTAAATAATTTAGTACTTTTACTAATAGATAAATTTCTTTCATTTCCTAGATACCTAAAACAATATAACATTTTTCATTAACTAAACATCCACTAATAAAATTACATTTAGGAAAATAATGAGTACTGCAACATTTATAAATTGTTATAAATTACAAACAAAATGATCGATTAGCTTATAATTCGGAATTTTAATGTTAGTTTTCTTTTGAATTTTGATTGTTTGTTTATTTCTCAGCAACAAAAATATTACAAATTATAAAAATAATAATTATAATAACTAGCAACAACTTTTTGTTTGTAAGTAATATTGTTTTGAAATATGTTAAACATATCCTGTTATTTGTTGATATGTAGTTTGACATAATAACTATTTTGTAAGAAATGATCGTGTATTAATTCGTCCTACACCTTTCTAATGATATAATTAACTTAATATGCTAATTATGGCACAACTTTATTGTGCGGTTATTAATAGTTATAATAATTAAACTACTTCTTGTAGAAAACTTGCCGAAAAATTCGAGGGCAGTCATGTTGAAGCAAAAAGGATTAACAGCCGCTCCAGACAAGGGTCAGGGTGCGCGGCGAGGGCGCAAGCCATACAAGTTCTTTAATTCCGTCTGCTACTATCTTAACTAATCTTAACTGCAAGAGCTTTTTATGCGCCTTGTTTTGGGCGAGAGGCAGCGTAGGCAGCAGATATCCTCAGTTATCTCCCGGCCGCGCCGCTGCTTTAAGGCATCTCTGGAGTGCCTCCACCGTAAGTGTTGTTGAGTACGTCCACCAATAAAGCCGGCTGTCAGGTGAGGCTCGCATTGGTATTTGCTGATAAATCGAGCTAATAGTTTGGAAGCGTGTAATTAGGCGCGCATCTGCATATTTGCGCTCAAAGTCTGGATTTATGAGGCGCGCTTACGGTCAATCGGCGCCCGAAAGCCGAAAGCCCGAACTAAAAGGCGCCATAAATCTAGCAGTGCAGCAAAATAGAATTGGCAGTAATTCAAGATTCATTCAATCTGCGCCACAGGTGCCGGGCATTAATAAGGCCCAAAGAACGGCGTACAAAGTACTGGTTTGTTCTGCGATCGCCATATTCTGCGTCGTTTCTTCTGCGTTTTAAATGCACGTCCGTTCGCAGCAATTCTAAAGGAATTGAAGGAATTGAATGTCTGCTTTCAAACGGAGTAAATTAATAGATACCATTATTTATTACATTAAAATAAAAAGCATAAAAAACCGTTACGGCTGTAGTGTCACATTTATAAATAATGGGCAAAATAATTTATTCTCTTACAATAGAAGAATTACATGTTTGAAAACTATTCATTCTACCAGTACTTTTTATTTTACTTTCAATTAGAATGCGCTTACATTTTATTTCAAATTCGATCACTTTTTATTAAGAGCGATAGTTAATAGTGTAAACAAAAGCACAATTAAAATTTTATAAATAGATGCAGGTCAAATATATATTATTTTCGTTATCCATGCTAAAATTATTACAAAATTTTTGTTTTAACCGATTGATTACAGTTATTTGGTTCTGTTTATCAAATATAATTATGTGCAAATTTTTGTTGAATTGTTTTGATAATCTGTTTCAATTTTGTCTGAAAAAAGTTAAATAATGAAAAGTTCTAAAAAAATATATACATAGAAACTGTTGCAACACTAGTGGCTCTTATCAGAAATATGTTACAAATGTTTCAAGCATTTAAATAAATTACTTCAAACCATTTTTGCCGTATTATCCAATTTCTGCTATCTATTTATACACATTATTATTTATATACATTAAAGTCTGTAAGGCTTCCTATTGGATATTTTTATTTTTAAAAACTTTATGGACGTTTGCTATTATTTTACACCATTACTAAAGTACAAGCGGACTGCTAAGCACCAGAAAAATCTTTTAAAAATATTTTTATAAGCATTTCTGGCATCTTAAACCAAGAATTTATGAATCAATAATTTTACCTGCTGTGAATAATTTTTCCGTGATCAAAGCGGCTTAAAAAATTATTTTAGCGAGTTCCCTAGCAATGTCATACTAGAAATTACACCCAAAGTATTTATAATAATATAAAGTAATCCTGTTAACGAACATAATGCCTATACATTTTTTAAATGAATGGTGGTTCTCCTGTACTAAAGATATTTGCACAAGTTGTAATATGACTTTTGACCTTTGCACTAACAAATATTTCCAAATATTATTTACTTAGAACTCAATTTAGATCAGTTGTAGTTTTTTAATTAAGTTTGATCACGGGATCTGTTAAAATGCTGCTTTTAGTTAATTTCACATATTTTATATTGCATAAACTGCGTAGTAAACATCCAATATTTTTTGTTTTGTTAATTTTGTTAATTATCCATTTCTGGGAACTAGCAATATTGTGCAATTTGTGAGTAATTCCAGAAAATATGACTGCTTCATGCAAGGTTCCCCATCGTGTATGTGTAAAAGTTGAGCAAGTGGTATATGTTGCAAATATTCAATACAACTTTGAGCACTTTTACAAGATCACATTGTCATACCGCTAGTCAAGACACTTGAAGATTGAGATTTTGCGTCTTCAGTCACTTAAAATTACGTTGGGAATCTCTTCATTTATATGTAGGTACCATCAATAAGCAGAAGGGTCAAAAATATCGGGACTGACTGTAATATAACATAAATTGAGTTCATCTTCAATTATCAGAACAATTAATTCATAAAAACCTCGTAATATCAAATAAAAATTTTCGAAAATTTTGCTCATAAGCCAATTATCGCATCGAGAGACAGCCGGCTGCGACTGTGTGCAAACACCGACCAGTTTTTTAAATTTGCGCTGGATCAGATTACAAATTCTTGGAGCATTCAATAAATAATTCAAAAGTTATTGAAATAAATTGCTAGATATAAAAGCCTGTGCGGGGTCTTTAACAATCCCGGGCTCTGGGAATTATACCCCCTCCTCCTTTCCTAAATGCGGACTAAATGCCATTTAAGAAATAGGAGTGTTACCTCTCTGATTTGTATTTAGAAAGTTTTATTAAGAAAGAATAAAAAAAACATGAAAATGGAAAAGCTGCTGCCACAAAATTTATCATGACTGCTATTGTTATTCAGAATTGTTAAATAAATATATTTAACTTAAATCATCTTTATAGAATTAATTAGTCCTTAATGTTATTGAACAGAATAAGACTTTTAAAGCCTAGATGAATAACTATAAACAAATCATTTACAGCTCTTAGAAAGAAACCAATGTTCAAATAATAAGTTAATTGTTTAGGATACTAAAATTCTAGTGACATTTATTAAAGCTTTTCGTTGACAAAAATATTTTTGATGTCCTTTCAGGATAATTTTACATTGTTTTCTTGAATGTTTTATGAGAAAAATCTATCTATGTTTTAGTGATATTTAAAAACACACAAAAAGTTGTTAACTCATTTATTTATTTTGCTTTACTTATGACCATTAAAAAAAACCTTTGAAGATAATTGGAGCACTATAAGAAAGGTATGCACCTTTGATCAACTTTAGGCTTTTTTAAAAAAATATTAAGCTTTACGAACTTGCCTTCTGCCAAACATTAGTTTAATTTTTCAAAGTATAGTTTTGTTTATTTGGAAGGGCTCGGTTTTAAAATCAAAAACATTCAAAAAGCTTGATACTCTCAAAAGAAAGTTTCTAGCAGTCAGTTAAAAGGCTATTTCTATTTAAAAGCTCATAAAACGACTAACAGACGCATGGAAATGATTTTTTTAGCTTAAGCTTCTCTAGAATTATTTAGTAATAGTAAAAAATACCTTCTTAACGTTCCTTTTGAAAAAAAACTGAAGACAAAAAAAGGATTTTTAATTTAAATAAATAAACACCTACAAAGCTTTACATTAAAAAATTCTTAGTACTTGATATAATTTGACTTCCGAACGATTTGTTGCATAAGTTTTTTACGAATGCTAAATCAATTTTAAACTAAAATTTATTTTCTAGATTTTCCTTAACTTTTAGCAAAATTATGTTTCGTACAGTATGTTTCTTCTTCTTTTTCTTTAACCCTCATTGGGCCCAGTATTGGGCATAGGTCTCCCTCAAATTCTTCCATGTAGCGCGATTCTGTGGGACTCTCATCCATGGCTGTCCTGTACAGTATGTTTAGTATAATATAAATTAAGGTCTGAAGTAATGTAAGCCTTGGATATATTTTCACAATGTTTTAATTTAAAAAACTAGTATTAGACTACCCAAAACTTTTCAAAAAAATCCTTATAAAAAGATCTGCCTATCTCACAACTTACCTGCATAAGTTTGGACAGTTTCCCGAAATATTTGCTATATCTTTCAAGCTTTGACCAAAATAAATAGAAAATAATTTCCGTAGCTTGGTTATAAACTTTAATCGAATTTAATCATTAAGTTACTTCAAAAATAATCTTCAATAGTTCCTTAAAATTGAGTTTTTAAAATCTCGTGTTACAAGTTTTGGCCAAATATTATAATAATAAATGTATTTAGCAAAATTTATTAAACTGTAGCCTTCAAAGATTCGTTTGATAAATTTCTTATAAATTTTACTGTCTTATAAATCCACCTCCAAAATATTTTGGCCTTTAAAAACTTCTGTTACTCGACCCGATCATGGTATTAGGCAATATCCAAAAGAAGAGAAAGGTGAAGTTACTGCAACTTACCTTACAAATATTTATTTTTTGCTTACAAATCCTTCTTTAATATTTAAAAAATAGGGGGCCAAATATTTTGAGTTCTAATACAACTGAAATTTTCAAAACCTTCTCTTCACATAAAAATCCGCCATATAAAATTTTCTTGAAGCCCTGGAGGAAATTAAATAACCGTAGACTTTTGCGACTGGTTTACGCGAGGATTTATTTAACAGAATTTAGTAACTGAGCTTCCTTGACAGATATTTTTAGACTATTCAAGAAATTTTATTTCGTAAAACTTCTTTCAAGCCAACAAAAGAGTTTTTACTTTAAGTTAACAATTTAGTTAGAGTATACATTTCACATAAGAATGCACTTCGAAACAAAATGGATTTAGCCAAATTTCGCTACATAATTTTACAATAAACATGAAAATCACAGGTCTAAAATGCAGTGAGCTAAATCTTTGTAAGAAACTGGCTTAAATTACCTGCTTTACAAAACTATCTGTAAACTTCGATCTAACTGGACTAATAAAATTTCATAATTTTAATTGGACTCCAGAAAATTGGTTTTAAAATCCAATCAAGATTAGTTTTTAGAGACAATCTACAAATTTTTGGTAAAAAATTGAGTCTAAGGCTAATTCAAAGTTCTAGTGAAATATAACCTTAAATATTAATATATTTTGCAATTCACATAGACCAGAAAGAAACAAGCGTTGTAAATAATGGAACTTTATTTTAGGTTAAAGGTTTTTTACATTATTTTTTACATTCTGTGTACAGGTATTAATTTAGAAATATTCAAGAAAAGAGAAAATTACATTAAAGCTGCCTAAGATATAAAAACCTTTTAAATTTAAGATAGATTGTTATACTTATTTCTTTATGTGCTTGCTCAAACAAAATTACTACCGACAAACGAAGAGAAAACACTTGGAAAATTAACTAAGAATAATAAACCATTATATAAATAATAAAATAAAAAACTCTCACGAAAATGTAAAGAAGTCAAACAAAATATTAATTTCAGGGCAATCTATTGTAGGAACGAAGAAGGGCGGGCTACGTCTAAAAGAAACAAATAAAAAATAAATGGACGGAGCACTTAAAAACTTTAGTTAGTGGGCGAAGTGAAAATATAAAACGGACAAAAGAACAGGTACCCTCAGATTTATCAAAAAAATAATGAATAAAGGAAATTAAGAAACAACAGATAAAAAGTAAAATAAATAATAAAAAACCAAAAAACAATAAAACAACGGGAAAGAATAGACTCTCAGCAGAGATTTTGAAAGTAGGATAAAAATTATATACAAAATTGTATAACGTAATGCTGAGAGCATGGAAGGAGGAGAAAATCTCAGAGCATTAGAGTAAGGCTGTCAATATACAATATTTAAAGGGGGGGATAAATCGGTATGCAAAAATTATATAGGGATTTTCCCCATCACCATCATTATCATCACCCAGACTCTCTTGTCCACCCTGAAGTACACTTGACTCCGGCGGGATCACGGAGTGCGTCTCCCTGCCGCCTATAGGGATTGTTCTGCCAGAAGTAATATACAAAATATTAGCAAAAATTATACGTAGTAGATTACAAATATTTAAGAACACATCGAATGGAGAATATCAAGGCGGATTCAGGGCCGATATTTAATAATAAGTGAGATATTTACATTAAAAATGATACAAAACCATAGTTACGAGGAAAATCTAATACCAAGCAGGTCATTTATTCATTTTAAACATAAATATGATTCCTGAGCAATGTTAAAGAAAGCTCTGTAAAAAAATGAAAATACCGGTTAAAGTGATAAATGACACTATACAAAACACTTAACTAAGTATTAATAGACGAATGTTTTTTAGATTCCTTTACAACAAATAAAGGGCTGCTAAGACAGAGGCATCCACTTTTAACTGATTTATTCTTTCTTGTCCTAGAAATAAATATGAGAGAGAGAGAGAGAGAGAGAGAGAGAGAGAGAGAGAGAGAGAGAGAGAGAGAGAGAGAGAGAGAGAGAGAGAGAGAGAGAGAGAGAGAGAGAGAGAGAGAGAGAAGAAGAGAGAGAGAGAGAGAGAGAGAGAGAGAGAGAGAGACAAATATCAGAGCTAATTTTTCATAACATAGAACAATGGCTTACGCTAATGATGTATTTATATTAACAGGAAGTAAGAAATAACTGAAAACATATTTAAAAGATTGGCAGTAGAGGCCAAGAATATGTATTGCAAATATATGGAAATGCGAACAGATCCAATTAAACAAAATGCCATACCATTTTAAATTTCAAGATAAGGAATACATTTTTGAAAAGATCTGTCGTTTTGAATATTACAGGTTACGGTAACAAACAAGGGACAAGAATAGAATGAAATAGAGAAGAGGATCATAAAGAGAAATAGAGGTGTTAAATCATGAACAAACATGTCTCAAGAGCAACAAAAGTACGTGCTTATGAAACCATTACTTACCTGATGGTGTTATATGCAAACGAAATCGATTTGGAATTATGGAAAAGGAAAGTACCAAGAACGATTTTGGAGGCGTCCAAACAAGGGAAGGAGTTTGGAGAAAATGTAAAAATAGACTCATGAAAATGCATAAAAAACCGAAAATTTTACAAAAGATAAGGACAAACAGAGTGAGATGGTTAGGGCTTATTATTAGAATGCCTGAGAAAAATATGTTTAAAAAATTGTGATCTGAGTAGAACGGAAAAAAGGAAAAGGATGACCTAGGAAAGAACCAGAAAAAAACTAAAGAGAAACAGCCAAGGACCAACAAAAATGAAAACATGTTATAAAAAAGATTGAAACCTACAAGGCCTAACGCTAAATATATATGTATGTATGTGTGTATACACGGTGTCCCAGGAAACTCATACCACCATGTTGGATAAAAAATCACAGGCCAACGATGAATTACTGCTCGCGGTACGTTTGGACAAGGGCGGGGCTTAGCACAGCCGAGAGTAGTAGTGGGACCCAGTGTGGGCCTCGCGTAGCGCGCATACGAATAGTTCCTCAATACTGGAGTTTATAGCTACCACTCTTTTTAGAACATTTTCAGATTATTTAACATACATTTTCTATTATTTTACCTTTTCACCTTTAAAATTGTTAGACCTAAACTATAAAATCGATAATATAGCTACTTTTAATATTTTTTAGTTTAAAATTTAAAACCTCTAAAAGAGGCTAATGGACGAAAGTAAATAACAAATGATAAAGATGTATATTTCAACTTAAAATATTCGTCTTTAGTGCTCTGTTAGTTAACAAGTTGGCATTTGTTTGAAAGGGGTAACTGCGTAGCATCAAAATGTAGCCACGGCTTTCTAACTCTGATGGATCGCCGAGTTTAGTAATTATCTGGGATTGCTCTTGAGCAACTCCAGAGGAGCCATTGAGTCGCAGCTTAAGATTAATTTCAACGTCAACAGAGCAGCGCTTAAGTGGGTAGCGCCTGCAGCCTTCGATTTAGGTTCAATCACCACCGAAATGGTCGTCGCGGAAGACCAGAATATTAATAATGGCATTACTGCCGTGGAAGTCAAGTTCACAAACCTGTTAGTCTCGCGCGGTGATGTAACACCTTAATGGTTAGGTAAGGTTGCACTCGCCGGTCGATCGTGAACATCGGGAATTTTTCATCCGCAATAAAAGTGTCCAAACCGATAAGCGCGTGGAGCAACGTATTATTTAAGAAACAATTTAAATGCAAAGCTTGTCGCTGGCCATAATTAATGGCGAGTCCTAATGGCCGATTCCGTGTTTACGGCGGCCAATTAATCGCCGATGCCCATATGGAAACATCCGCGGCGGGCGAGCGTCCCGGCTCGTGATTTACGCGGCGCGCCGATTTTCGTGCACGCCCATGCGCCCTCGCACAGCGCCGGCTGTTGGTCCGGCCGGCCGGACATTCTTGCGGCGCTGTAATTGAATTTGTAATGCAGGCCGGCGATCCTCGCCATAAATTGCGGCCGGGACGCGGAATGTTTTTATGATTCATGGCAGAGCCGCAAACGACACGTTCTAAATAAAATAGAAGCGTGGAGCTGCAACTGCATTGTAAAAGAGTAAATCATGGACTTCCTGTGCCGCGCCGGGGCATGGAAATGCGCAGGGCTGGGTTCGGTAACGCAAACAATGACCGAGTCCAACCTCACTACAGAACCAGTTACTTTCTGCTACTACTACCGCAATTGCTCGTACACGCAGTTCGTTAACCCAAAACTGCGGGCCCCGAAACTCGTTTATCCCGCGATGGCGGTCTCGCAAACGCCATATGGCGCAAAAAATCTTGAAAGCCCGCAAAGTTTTAGTGATTCAATTGCAACAGAGCTCGTTTCAGTATCCTTCAACTGCCATCTTGGCTGAAGGTCGATAATCATCATAACGACTTGGATGTTTGAGGCTGCTCACCAAACGCTTCATGTCAACTGCAAGAAAAATATCCTGGACTGTTACGTTATTTGTACCACTATTCTGTCAGATGATAAAATACACTATTGTTTATTTTTTATTAATAGGACAAAACGCAATTAAATTTATTAATATTATTATTAAGCTCAATAAATCAACGAATGTAGAAATGGAGATAAAATCTTAGAAAATTGTAGAAAAAATATCTTCTGACCTGGAATGGGTGTAAATGCAGATCTTTTATTAAAATCCCCAGCATGGTACTTTTTGAAACGTTCAGTTGCAGTGACCGACGGCGCAATGAGGTTGCTGGACGCTCAATCACAGTGTTTTCTACTAAAGAGTCGGTACTAAGTTGGGTTATTTTTTCTTTTCACGGTTGGTTTATTTGGTGCATTTCTCCTTTCGAAAATGCCACGTAATTTGTGCACCATTTCGGCGAAACATTCTCCGTGCTTGTAATGAATTTTAACAACCAACGGCTCCTCGAGTGCCATTTAATATTGACTAACCGCAATGTGTCTACTGCAAACAAATAGTCCACAATTGAAATCCTGCGTTTTTTTGGGACACCCTTTATATGACAGCTTTTCAAAATCCCTTTACTGCATAAAAATTTTATAACGGTCAGATACAAAATGTATGAGAATAGACGTGGGGCGCTATCCTAAATGGAAGAGGCCGACACTTCTATTTCTGAAACGAGTTAATCAAATATCCTCTTATGCAAAATTTAAAAGATATCATAAAGCCTAATATAACAAGTGGAAAGTCTAATTTGCATTGAAGGTCTCAGTGTTTTTATGGTTACAAATAACAAATTCGGTAACAACAGAACAAAAACAGTTTATTACTGAATCCAATATTTTTCCCTTTAAAAGAACAGCCTACCAATGAGATTTTGGAACAGAAGAAAATCAAAATCACACTTCTAAATAATGTCGTTTCTACCTATATCTTCGTCTCAAAAATTGGTATTTGTGTATGGCTACGGCCTTGTTAGAAACAAAAATAATGCCAGTAAGGTAATAAAAAGTATATCAAATAGAAAAAGTTCTAGTGAATGTACGTATAACACAGCATTGGTTTCAACGTCTTTAAAGTAGCGAATTAAATCTAAAAAATAAATAATGGAGTGGATGATCTATCGTGTGTAGTATATAAACAAAGCGATAGAAGTAAACTGTAGGACACTTTTAGTCTATCATCTCTTATTGCATCTTATAGCCTTAGGTAGTTTTTTTTTAATTCCAAAATTATTTTATATTCTGTCCGTAAGAATATCTAATAAAAAGTATAATTACAAAGAACATGCCGCAGTGTGGGTTTACCCTACGGCATCATACAAAATACAAAATGTATGAGTTATCACAACTTGGGAATTGAATTTTAGCTTAGAAGCGTTGTGGTAGATCCAGCAAGTTGTGCCGTTTCAGTCTTTACGTCTTAGATCGTTAAAATTTGGGTGATTATCTAACCGTTTCTGGTATTTAACACTATATTTCTTTGTTGTCTTTTAAACTGAATCTACTTGGAGAACTGCATGTAGAACCAGATTTGGTACAAACAATGGGGCGTTTGTTATTATTCAATACTTTAGATTAGTAGTGCTCAACAAGACCCAGGAGTGCCGCAGGGCAGTATACTAGGACCTATCTTATTTAGCATATTCCTACATAACATTCCCAACACCAATGCAGAGCTAGCATTATATGCTGATGACACAGTACTGTTAACTAAAAATGAAAACCTACAAGAGCCAGTAGCTCAACTTCAAAACGCATCGAACACGACAGCAAGATGGTTCAGAACTTGGAACTTGCCAATCAATCATTCTAAGTGCGCTGCAAAGATCTTTACTCTAAGACGAATTAGCAACTCACCGTTACTACACATTAGCAATCATGTTATAATCTGGAATGATTTTGCTGACCCAGTGAAATACCTAGGCATTTACGTAAACGTAGAAATATCACATTCAT
This sequence comes from Sinelater perroti, assembly GCA_036346155.1. NCBI lineage: Eukaryota > Metazoa > Arthropoda > Insecta > Coleoptera > Elateridae > Sinelater > Sinelater perroti. The sequence continues at coordinate 11,178,355 of JARFIY010000024.1, forward strand.
AGAAAGCTTAATGAGGGTCACGCCAGATTAGCACAACTCTATTCGCTGCTCAATAAAAAATTATCTCTGCAAGCTGAATGAGTCATGTTACTTTTTAATTCCCGATTCAGCCACTAGTCTTATATGGATGTACAATTTTGGGAAACACACCACAAGCAAACTGGAACAGAATTCAAGTGCTACAAAACAAAGTACTCAGATTAGCAGTTCACGCGCCCTGGTACATTACTAATAAACAACTACATTAGGAACTTGGCATGGCAACCATCTCTGAATACATCAAGAAATTGACCAAGAACCTCCACTTAAATCTTAATATAGTGCGGGTATAACTTTTTATAAACTAGGTCGAAGAGAAATCCACACGAGCTTAAAACGAAAACTTCCCCAAGACATTTATCTAACCGAAAATAGTAGTGACGAGGACTAACACTTCGTAACTAAAATGTGCTAATATTAAGTAAACAATGGACATTTTAAATTAGGTATTAATTTACCTTTCTGTTAATCTGTTATTGATGATCTCTACCATATATGACAATTAATTGTTGAACTCGTAAAACATTCAATAAAAAAATATTAGTAATACTGTGATTTTGCCAGGTTGGAGTCACTAGATGCACCCCATATTTGAATACCGTAGCACCAAATAGGTTTAATGGCGACTTCATACACGAGCAGCTTGTTCTCAAGAAAGAGTTGTAAATTACGTCCATTCTATTTTTTAAGGACGATGCCTAGGCTGAATGCTCTTATGCCGCATATGTAGACCCCATATTAGTGCTATTATTTGATCCTCACTTTTTGTGAAAGAAGATTTCTATGTAGAATTTTTTTTCAAGTTGTAAATGTCTCCTGAACAAATTTTTACACATTAATTCGAATGCACCATATTTTAACACATTTTTCTATTTTGCTAAAATGATTCTGTATGTAACATATCAAGGGGTAACAAATGCATTGTATTGTGAAGCCGCTAATACCGTGTCGTTGGAAAAAATGGCAAGTATCGTGCTTCTACACTTGAGCGCAAAACAATCGACTCAGCAGCATGCTCGAATTTGCGAGAATGTGTATCCACTCTGATAGCGTTCCAAGTAAAGTTCAGTGTACAGTTTGAAAGCTTAAAACTGTGGATTGGAATCTGTTCTGACAAAGTTATGGGCTTAAGAATATGTGTGACACAAAAGAGTTGAAAGAGAAAAGGTGATTATGAAATGAAAAAAATGAAATCCTCAGTTGAAATTAATTTAATGATTTTTAAATGCATGATGTTACGCTTTCCAAGCGACTACGCATGGATCGGATGACTTTTCCTATGCTGTCTTAAGCGATTGCTTCCCATTCTTCAATCAATGCTGCTCTCAGTTCTATCACGTTTCCTGGTGCAAAATTTTGCTTAATCTCATCCAAAACATACTCAATTGGATTCAAGTCTGGACTACACAAAGGTCAGTCTATTTTCAGTATACCGACGTCAGCCAGGTAGGTAGTGTCGTGCGTTAGCATAAAGTCTTCGCCAACAGATCTAGCAAATGGAACATGTTCCTCCAGAATGTCCCTGATGTAGCGGTTCGTTCTTAAACCTCCTCCGCGTCCTCAACTAGGCACGAAAACCAACCCAGTTTTTCTGTGCATGGAAATTCCCGCTCAGAACATGCAAGAGCCACCTCCATATGCAATAGTTTTTTGAATACAGCAATGAGCAAGTCGCTCCCCTGGCCTTCTATAGACGCGATGTTCCCTGTCGTTGCCATGTAGGCACATCCTGGACTCGTCGGTGAATAATATCTGACTCCAATGGTCGAGATCCCAATCGGGATGTTTGCGAGCAAATTCCAGTTGCCTTGCTTTTAGACGGCACTCAGCCATAACTCGTAACTGTCTTTTTTGGGGTTAGGTTGGCTGCCTTCAATTTTCTTCTCGCTGTCCAAGCGCTGGCGACCACACCTCTGACCGCACTCAGCTCTTGCTTGAGGTCAAAGCATGTCGATTTCTTAGAGATATTAAGACCAGAAATCGATGTGGACGTAACCATTGGTTTTCCAATACCGACCTCACACTCTCGACACACCTGATTGACTCAGATTTAGCCAATTTGGCACGGCCCTTTGACTGAGGCCCTCTCTCAACAATGCAAATGCCTGAGTTGCTTAGGCAGATGCGATATCCATATTCTTACGAATCATTCAAGCACTCATGTCACTTACTTACGTTAACTTCGGATAAGTGACTGAGATGAATTACCGGATTGCAAGCGTACTGTAGGCCAATGACAATCGCCGTGCACGTACGTTTCAATTAGCAAGATTTATAAATGCCCGTTTGTGATGCATATTTCTTTGAATGCGTCATTCGAGTAATGCAATAGCAACAGTTTTTAAAGGTCAATAATAAAGATACTTCTTGCATATTAACATTTTTATTTTCATTTTCCTTAGACTGAAACAGGAAATGAAAATGCGCGCGCAGCGAGTGAATTCATTGTTTTACTCTCAACTGTAGTTGTCGGTAAGCCAACGGTGTATATAAGTTATAAGGCTGAGCCGAGCACACACCCTGGGGAACCCCAAATGTAATAGTCAACAAAAATGTGGTGGGATCTCCGTATTAAACCAAAAGTTATCTATTAGTGAGATAAGATTTAATTATTACAAATAATGTTTGTGGTACGTTTGATTTTGCTTAAGAGCTCTAAATGCCACATTTTATCGAATGCCGGTGTTACATCTATGAATGCTGGCGTGCATTATATTTTGGTATTTAGGTCATGTTCTATTTTAGTAGCAACTTGATGCATTTCCTCTAAAGTACAATGTTGTCGTCAAAAGCTCAGTCGATTTCTTGGTATTAATTCCTTTTTATCGATAAGAAGCACATTATTTGCAGCAGAAATTTTTCAGTGCCTTTGATATTATTGACAGGCTTATAGATTTTTCGATTCTGCCTGATTTAGATGTTAAGATTATTTGAACTAGTTTCCACTGGACAGGAAAGTATTCAAGCTTAAACATTAAAAATCAGTAATCATCTTAATTCCTTCATATGAAAATTCACTTAGGAATTTTTCATTAATCAGATCAGATCCTGAAGGTTTCTTTAAGTTCAATCTAATTTGTATAAAATGTAAAATATATTTTTAACGACTTAAGAGGTAGCTTTAATTGTAATGGGATATCAAGAAATTTATGAATGTAAACTTCCTTGACAAGGGTAATTTTTGATGGGAAAAATGTAAAACAGTAGAATTTCTTGATTTTTATAGTTGTAAAATAGTTTTTTTAACAGTTCTGTTAAGGGACACGTCACATTCCCCATTAATCTTTGTGAGCATTACTTTTCCTTAATCTTATCTCTGATAATAGGTGGACAAAATTATTTAATACCTGAATTTTCCGTATCCAACGTTTATTTCCGGGTGGCTTCCTGAATACTTGGTATTCGCTCTTCAGTGAGGGATTTTGAAAAAGTTCGATTTTAGTAAAGCTTTAAATAATTCCCAGTTTGTAGGTAGATTTTATTGCTTGGGTTGACATTAAAAATAACTAGGATAAAACTTAGGTCGTGAAGGAGATCTAGACAGAATTTGGCCATTAAACTATTTGGCGGAAGCTCTTTCCATATGCAAAAATCGAAGAGATGAGGTATTTTTTGGCTGTGTTTAGGTATAACCGTACCACTGGTATTTAATGCATTAAACTACCCTTAGGATGCGGAGGTTCAAATTTATCAATTGTATTCATTTAGCTGAATATGCTGCTAGGTTTTGCTTCAATATGAATAGTGGGAGAATTTTTTTTTTTTTTTTAACAAATATTGGTTATAATGCTTACTATGTGTCCAAGTTCATTACGCATGGCTTTTAATGTATAATCATTCTTTACTATTTTTGCAGAATTTCGGTTAAAGGTTTAACGAATTTAACGCCGTCTGTAGTTATACCATAGGTGACTTTGTTTTTGTCTTGGTAATCTAAATTTGACAACTTTTTATATCTATTGGTAATATTAATTGGAGTACTTAACCAACAATATTGCCTAGAGCGTTTTTTGTAATTCACTTGTTCCCGTTTTCCTCCTGCCTGCAAGTTAGCTCTGGTTAGACATTATGATGGACTGATGATATAAATTGTAAGTTTTATTGGGGCTGTTATAAATGTACTTAGCGGGGTAAATGGCGTTGATAGTGGGTGCAGCTTTTGCGTATATATTTTAATTGCAAAACAGCGTCATAGTGCAAGCTGCAGTAGTGGAAACAAATGGTAACACTCACTTTGGAGCAATTCACAAGTATACATACACTTGAAAGTCAAACCACGACATCTAGGAAAAGTTTGTAAGATTATCCTAATTGTTCCCCATGTATTAAGCATTGACTTACCCCATCGATTGCTTTTCTTACTACATGATGTCCACCATGAAAATCCTGATTCTTAAAGCAGTGGTTGGGAGTAGTTGGGAGAGCACCTCCTTTGGTGCACTTTTACATAAAACATATTTTACTTATATGAAACATGAGAATACAAAATTTTAATTAAAAAAAGAGTTATCCGATCGATGGTTATCGGATTGAATTTTAAAACGAATTTACTCTGTCCCATTCACCCAATATACACATTTATTTTTCTAGAACTGCCTGGCCGGTAATTATTTTATTTTCCACTTGGTTTCGGCCAGATTCAAGCTTATATTTTGTAAATATTCTCAATCATGGCCATTGAAAAATAAATTTGATATATGCCAAAATATTATTTTTCTCATTACATTTACTAATTGGTTGCAGTGCTTTCGAGGCGTTTGTCCATAACCTTTTCAGGGATTCGACTGTTACAATGTTGTTTAGCTTTATAAGTTTTAACAAATTGTAATTTGTCCTTCTGTTATTAGCTGTATAGATCATTTATTACTTAAGTTTAAATTGTTTTAATTAATAAAAATGTTTCTAACTTATTTTTTTATTATTTAATGCTTTACATTGGTTTTAAAGAGCACATACCGCAGTAAAACTATGACAATATTTTATATCTGCCAAGTTTTTTGTTTGGGTCATATTCTAGCGTTGTACTTCAACATTTCTTTGTGCAAGATTGTTAATTGTAAGCTACTCATTGGCTCGGAGGCACTTAATACTAAATATTTAATAGCGAAGAAATTTAAACGGTTTAAAACGTTTGAATTCAGGCCCTTAGTCGCTATTGTCAAGTAGTGTCGATGCTAATGGACGGGGGTGCATTTCTAGTCTCTGCAGATATTTTTTACTACACTTCACTATCTAATCTTTTACTGTCTTCACATCCAGATCCTCTTAAATTTCTTTAGAGGAAACATAGCCGGGTACACTACTGATGATAATACGAATAATCATCGAGGAAAGCGTCCTAGTATTTCAATGTTCGAATGTGATGCAGTGCCCCAAAACTGGATGTCATAGCACCAAATCAGTTCTACAACACTCCTGTATGGTAACAGTTTGTTGAAAAGTGAAAGCTTAGAATTGCAACCCAGCAATCAATAACAATTTTTTAATATAATACTCTTCGTCTAAGTATGAATTCTCTAAGTTAAGATATTGTAACATTTTTTAGCGCACTTGTCGGCACTGCAGCTTCAAAAACTTATTGTACCTACTAACATGTACTTAATACTAAGACATCGCACACTCCCATAGGTTGAGCGAGACTCGAACTCGCCCGCGCCGGCTCGAGGACAAAGGAACGATAATCTTGCCCACCGAGCCAAAATTATGACACCCTAAAAAATTACTGTCTGAAATTCATTTGTATATTTTGGAGGCAACTATTCTTGTCGTAGAATTTAATTTTTTTATATTACGTTATACTTTCTTATCTTCTGCTTTAGTGTGCCCCAGAGATGGAGTTTAGGTCTGACGATTAGACTGCACTAGATTGCTTTGAAACTATTACATGTTGTTTGAAGATCTATAGCGGATTATCTTGTTCAAATTTGATGCTGTCCAAGTTAGTGTTAAAAAAAATTTTCTATAAATTGGATGGAGTGTCGTTTCCAGTACGGTACGTCTTCGGCCACCATACAACGCTAGATCATCACACTACCTTCACCACTGGAGAAGGTAATTTTTGCACACTCACTGTCTCACGAAAATAATCCCAGGGGTCCCAAATATCTGAACAATTATCAAAATAGGACGCTACTTCGTTGCTCATGTGCGTGCATGTAACAAACTTATCGTTATTATTTAAATACAAAGAATAACAGAAGTGTCTTATTAAGATTATTTCAAAATTAAACTCGTCTGACCACAGTATATTTGTTCAATACTCCTCTGTTAAATTTTGGTGTTGCAGAACCCAATGTAAACATGGTTTCTTCTTCTCCAAAACCCCTGGCTTTTTTCTGCCCTTTCAAGTCTTCTTTTAACACTGAGAAACCGATCAATTTCTGTAAACATTGAGCCAGCGAAGCCGGAAATTTTTTCCGGGTTTTAAACGACTATTAAATTATATAAATAAATAGCAGATTATTTAAAAAATCTAATATGATGTATAATTTAAAAGACCATTTAGTCTGATTAAACAAAGAAAAAAAAATCAAACATACCATATACTTAACTAATATTTAACGTCTTAACGTTATAAACTATTTCGTTTCCCTTAGACACAACATTAAGAAAAAATATAAGAGAATAAAAAAATAAAAAACCAATGAAGAAACACCAAATTGAAACAAAGAAAAAATATTGATCAACATCTACGACAAGAATAAAATGGGTTCAATCGAACGGGACACACAAATGCCGCACAATTATTCAAACGCTGCCACCTGCTCGGGCTACTGGAACGCTACAAGGAAACGAGAAACGTATCCTCGCCATGGGCGTGTGGAGATAGTATGCTCCACACATGTCACATTTACATTTCGGGCCATTTTCATAAATTACGATGTGGATAATCTCGAAGGCTTGTGTTACAATTATTCACATACATCATCCGAGCCGAAGTGGTGCAATTCGGCCGGTTAGTGATTAAATCCTAATGTTTATTAATGGGGCATTATCGTGAGGACTTAATTATCCCCGCGACACGGCGCAGCCTCATTTATCTTCAAAATTGAACAACAAGCGTCACAGTTGAATTATGGCCCGGGCGATTAGAGGCCTTGTTGGAATCGAGCGGATTTTATAATTAAGAAGTATGCGCGGAATGCGTGTTGTGTGGACCTCTCTGGCCATTAATAAATTTTATTCTCTTTCATAACAGCATCTATTGCACAAGCTTAAGTTATCTCTAAATTAAAACGCCAAATGTGTTTTGGGAAGTTTTAATGCGGAAGGGTCAACAAAATTATGCTGATAAAAATCATTTCCATTTATTGCATAAATTTGTTAATAATTCCATTCTATACAAAATTGTTTTAAATAACATTTTTACCGTTATTAGTGAAGTTCATTTGAATTTTCAGTTTCAGTTATAAAATAACATGACTAAAGCTGAAAAAAAACTCATAAAAACGGCACTATGAACACTATCAATTGCATAATATTCTCCAATTTCAAACAAAAATCAAAATGCTTGTGCTATTAGTTCTAACAAAATAATCTTTAGATAATTTTAATTTCTAGTTTAAGAATGCTTTGCAGCATTCTCAGAGCGAGGTAAAAATAATTCATATGCGTCTTTAAACCAGTTAGAATTTGAAAGTAAGCATCTGTGAAGTGAATAAAATATAAAACCGCAATAAGAACGATAAGATTTAAAATGAAATAAATTTTCAGTTACAATAAAACTTTTTATGTTATTTTAAAGCCTAGTCTATTACATTATGTTTTGAATAACACATCATTTTTATGTGTTCGTCTCGATTTCGTGCTCACGAGCAAATTCTATGAACCCAATTTTCGATTACATTGTGTCATGTCACGAATGCAGCGTTCGATGTACATCAAGGGTTTGTGGTTTATAATAACTCTACAAAAATTAATATAGGGGTAAATCGCAACTTCTTGGAGGCCAACTAACAGTTGCATTTCTTGAAATTATCCATTCACCAAACTTTTTTGCAATACGTCAATAGTGGCATTATCAGTATGACATGTGGCTCCATTTTGTTGAAATCGCATGTCCTCCAAATCAATTTCATCTAAATTCAGCCGCAAAAAATCTATTGGCATTAATCAGTACCACTCACCAGTCAGTGTAACTACATCTCCTACCTCATTTTGGAAAAGGAACGGTTCGATGATGTCAGCCTGTCATGAACCACATCATACAGTGACCTTTTGCGGATGCAAAAGCTTCTGGTGAACCTCTTGTGGATTATTTTCACACCAAAAACGACAATTTTGTTTGTTAACATAGCTTAACCAAAAAATTAGCTTCATCTGAAAAGATCATTTTTTGTCCACAATTATGATCCGTTTCAAGTTGCTCTAAAGTCCAAGCAGCAAAGCAGTGGCTTCAATTCTTGGGTCAACATGATTTTATACAGGTGTAAACCCAAATATATTCGCAAAATATGCCAAGATGTCGTTCTTCTAAGTCTTAATTCTTGGCACGACGGAGAATCGATAAACTTGGTGCCTTTGCAACTGTTTCTTACAACAGCAATGTTCTCTACATTTCTTGCATTTCGACATTTTGTTTGCTATCTTCGCATCGTAAAAAGTTATGATGATTATGTGGACCATAGGTTTCGCGAAAAGCACCTTGTGTTCACAAAAGAAAGTCTATTTTCATAAAATTTTTGGACCTTAACTAAACGTTTTTGAAACGGGTATTTAGCCATGATACCAACAAAACTTCTGTCTTATTCACATGTGTTACCTTCACGATGGAGGATTTAAGCTCTCCTTGGTGTTTAGATGCTCCTAACTGATGTTAGGGCAGACTATTCCCCACGCGTACTAGTTAAGATAATTTCAGTCCAGACCAGCTATAATTATTGTAAAGCCATGTCTGGGTTTTCTTTGCCTTATGAGCTGGAGCGGAGTCTTGCTAAAACACCTGGAACACTTAACACCTAGCGGCCATATCCTCTATTCAAGGTTTGGCAACTGTCTCCAGCGCGTTGATATAACTGTCTGTGGCCACCTTCAGGCCTTTGTTAAAGAAGTGGAGCTGTATGACAGAGGCACCTTAGCAGATTCCTGTTCTGGATAAAGTCCTTTCGCCCAAAACAACCTCAAGAAGCCAACTCTATCGTGCTTGATGTAATTTAGCAGTGCTTGAACTTTTAGCTTTCCGCGCGTCTTGCTTTTCTCAGTCAGCAATTTACGTTTCCTCAGGACGAAATACTTATACTGTAGGTCCTGATCCACTGCTAGACCAACTGTCGACCTCGCCACACCCACTTCTTTTGCCAAGTCAGTCATGCACCGCCAGAGATTCTGGTCGATCTTCTCTTTCAATTCGGTCGAATTTATCACTTCTCTTGCGATCAGATCGCTTGCTATAATTGCTTCCTTCTGATGGTCAGATTGATACTTCGTGGCTACGTCGTAAACTCAGGTTTCTTTATATGCAAACCACGCTCCACCTTTGTAATCTTTGTTTGTTTTGGCGACAGCTGTAGGTTGTTGATTATCTGAAGTTAACTTGGATTCTCCCATAATACAACCTAAAATAATTCCGGATTTAGCTCGACAACCCTGAAATTTGAAAGAGACAAACATCCTACAATAGATAACGAGAATGGTGTAAAACCTTAAGTGAAACTTTCGACAGCGGTGTGGCGAATTAGCGAGAGGTGAAATAAACTAATGTTATGACGTGTGCTTTCCAATGAGGTATCACATGACATATTATGTGATGGAAAAAAGACCTCACCGTTGACCCCTTGACCTTTGGCCGATTTGGCTGAAATTCAATAGCGAAGAAGGCATATGTATGCCAAGTTTGAAGTGAATCCGATGATTATAACGGAAGTTATCGTGTCTCCAGACAAACTCACAGACAGACATACACCATGTTAAAATCATTAACTTTCGCCTATAGCGTTCCGCTGTCGAAAGTTAATAATGCGTTAACGACACATTTAGACGTTATTTTTATATGTTACTTGAAATATGTTACAAGTTTTATCTAAGTAAACCAATAAAAACTTTCATATAAACTAAATTTTTGTTTTTGTTGGTTTTTCCGCAATTACTTGTACTATGAAGAAGAAAAATCTTCTTTTCAAATATAATAAATAAATTCTTAAAAGAGGTGGGGGACTTGTAATGGCGATTATTTGATTAAAGAAATGGTAAAGCTTCATCTCCATATTTCTGTCATAAAAGAAATGTTTTGGATTGGTCTACAATGTTAACACTCGTGACGATGACAAACAAGAGGCGAGAATCGCGAGTGGCCATAAATCGACTTTATTGTTTTCCTGCATCCAACTGCCAGCCGTAAATCGCGCACACGTCGGAAGATTCGTTAGGCGGGAATGCGGATTATTATTTAAGGAAAAGTTCCAGCCGAGGTGCACACACGTTCGACACAATCTTTCATCAGCCAAGCCCTTTGGTCCGAATGGGTATCTCGCAGCGGTTTACCTTGGAGCGCGGCGCGCTATTTAGAGAGCAAGCCGAACAGGAAATGGTAAAACACTCGATACATTATGTTATTTTGTTGAATTGAAGCCAAGACAAGCTCGCCGTGTGCCGCGCGGCCGATGCATGTATTTATAATGCACGCAAGTGCAGCGCGCCGTTTATCTCCGGGCCCGGCTGTCCAGCGCTTCGGTGCCTTCATGTTTCAATTTGATGTGCGCCTCTCTGACGCGGATTAATTAGCCCCTTTCGACGTGCTTTGAGCGAGCGCTGCGCGCCAAGTAAGCTCGAGCGGAAGACTCTGTGCCATTCCGCACTCACTTTTTGCCGTGATTAATACTCCCGTTCCCGACCAAGTGCAATATTCGCATGAAACCTCCTCTGCTAATCAATCATACGCCAGCTGATATAAATGAACGTCAACTTGACTTCGGATGCATGAAAGCAATGAACTTTCGTCACGCAGACAATGTTCAGTCGTGGCTGATGAAGTTTATAAAGTACGGTGCACTTTGTATGAAGATAATGGAACCTACAAATTGCATTTATTATAAGAGATGGGAGCTAAAACCGTTTTGATGTTTTTTTGAAATACAGAAGGAAACGTCCTTCTTTTAATTTTATACGACTTCGTTAAACCTTTACATTTAAAATAGCTTTTTAGTTCACAATACTGGAACTATAACACAAAGTTTACAAAATAGAAAAAATAAAATTGAAGACTGGCTCATAAAATAAATTAATCCACCACGATAAAGCACATTATTAAAAAAACTGAATTCAAATTACACTAACACAAAGCATATAACTATTACTTATAAAAAATGTTAATATGCGAATTTTAAAAGAGCAGAAGGAAAGGTCAATTACAATAAGATAAATAAAATAGTAGTTGTAAAAGTGGAAAAACAATGTAAGCAAATTGAAAAAAACAAAGCTCCATTATAACTGTTAGTATCTCAGACTGTAGTCATCTAATATCTACACGAATGCTCTTTCTCAATTTTGCAAAAATTTTGTGGCTATTTATATAGACTTGCTCTTTAACTTAATTCTATAACAACAAGTCTCAAACCGTCAAATGAGACGCTCGGGGCAGCCAATTAAATTTAGTTCTCCACAAAACAAGCACATTGTGACTTCAGCAATATGACGAGTGGCTCCATCTTGCTCAAACCACACATCAGGTCTGTCCTAAATCGCAGGCCGTACACAATTACTGGGCATTTTATGCTAATGTTCTCCATTATTGGGGTCATCTTTGAAGGAGATCCAAAATTATCTGCGAAGAAACATCACACCACACTGTGCACTTAAGCGGGTGAAGTTATGTTGGTGAACAACTCTTGCATTTTCTGTCCCAAAACTTGCAGTTTTGTTTATTAACATAATCGTTAAGATGGAAATGCTTCTCGTCGGACAAAATCAGACGGCGAATTAATTCGTTTCGGTTTCTGGCTAGTTCTTGAAATTGGATGGCATAATGGCCTTAGTTTTTGTACGAGTTTTGTTTTATGGAGATAAAACTTCAACGATTTTAAAATGCGTTTCATGGACGTTTGGGCAAATTTCCTTCGGGTCGATATTCCTGGCCCTTCATTCACAATTACTTCCACGCAATCGATCTTATTCGAACAGGACCTTGTTACATAAAACATCTAACTAAACGACGAATCGTTGATTCGTTAGATCTATTTCTGACACTGAAATTTCGACGGCCGTAAGCTCGTTGTATGGCAATGACTAAACTCCGGTTTTCAAAATACTTTTCTATAGTAAATTTCTCAAATGTTAGCTACAATAAAGAATATTATAAGGCAATTATTAAAACAGTTATAAATATTTAAAACTCCCACATGACTTTCGGCTACCCAATACAAAAGGACTGATGAAAAGGCAGAAATTAAAAAATAAATATTAACCTTGAATGCGCTCCGTGGTAAATATTAATCATGTTCTCTGCGATCATGCAGCTCACGCGGATGATACAAAGACTAATTTAATACGCGGTATTTCTTTTGCGTGATTCATCTTTATATAACCATATTCTAATTAAGTGCAAAGAGCCTTATGCTTTTATTCGAATCAATATCACGAAGAATTACAACTAAAGAAATAATTAAACACATTCACAGGTTCGCTTTCTAATCAATCATTGAAATCTCTTTAGGAAATCTTTTTTAAATGTTTAAATTTCCTACTATATAAGGGAAGAATACTTTCTTAAAATATCTTTACAACTGTTCTTGCCAAACACACTCAGGTGTAGTGATTTGCGACGTACCACCTCCTTAACATGCTTCGCACATTACTCCGCGAACACCTCAAAAATGCGCAACAAGTGCTCCTTAATCAACCCGCAAGCGCGCGGGTCCACAATAACTTCATTAAATCGTGCCGTTTGGAAACGAGCCGCCGCGGAGCCTGATTTATTGGAAGTGGGCCCGCCGCTTGAAATTCCGAAAGAAAGGCGCTGCTAACCTTTGCGCGACACAGTGAGTTTCCGCATTTAGACATTCAGAAATTTAATTCTCGGTTTCCCGTTTTTCAGGTTATAAATAGCGCTCCCGCCGCGCTTATCTTAAAATAAAACCAGTGACATTTGGCTAATCTTCGCCACATATTTTACTGCGTCAGCTCGGGCTCGTATTTAATATTGAAATGAACTGGTTGGCGCATAAATGTGTCGGGAACTCCACCACGCATGATAAATGCGGCATTAGCTTGCTAATTCCTGGCAAATTTAGCGGCTCTGCAAAATGGCTACGCGTTATATTTGTTAACGCTTGAGATAAATTAAAGAGGCACGCAAAGGCAACGAAATTCTTAATGTTGGGCTGGGTGTGCTTTCTAACCCATCGTTGAAGTTTCCAGATTATTAATTCTTATATTCGGTGCTTGTATTTATTTTTTTGCGCATAAAAAAATAGCAAATATTTGTAATAATAGATGAAAATTTGTATTAAAATGTTCCCATACAGAGACAGGGCCTTGAATGAAGTGTCGCGGCTCGTTAACGCAGATGTTCTGGGGTGATTCAGGCCTCATTACACTTCCTCTAGCCTGCGATAATTGCAGGTGACTAATAGCTTCGTTTTTGTAGTGTAGAAATAACATATGCAACGGATAATCTAATCTAAGTTTACTCATCGTCGCGCGAGAAGTGAATCATCGCTAGTCCTTGACACTGCAGCGCCTTTGTCATTTAACGCCTGTGTAATTGCGCTCGAAAACTAGCGGCTCCGATCCAGCGCGGCCGATTTTGCGTTCGAGGTGCTTCGGCCATGACTAACCAGCGAAGCTTGCCAACTGCGCCATCGCGGATTCAAACAAATTCAGTAATTATAATAGAAGCAGCTAATGTTATTCGCTGCAGATTTAATTATCGAGCGAGCGGCGGCGATAGACTCATTTTAACTAGGATAAAGCGATAGCTGCGCCATTTTTTCTGATCTACTGCAGCAGATAAACTACAAAGCGGTTTTAAAGTGATTCATGGACCAATCCTTTATCTAATTCCGTTTTTAGGCTTGTGGGTTATCCGTCCGTTTTCAGGCAATTTGTGCGATTTTCATTTGCATACGTCACTTTTTAAGGTAAGAATTAAAATGAGATTTTTTATATTTTAAGTTCTCACTGAATTGTTATTTGCCCTAGTTCATAAAATTTAGAGTATATGGTTCTGTAATATTTCTCTTTAAGAATTGAGTTTTTATACCATATAAACGCTGCTTCTTATATGAAAATTACACTAAAATGTTTCTGAAATGTGTTTTTTGCTAAAATATTTTGACTCAGTAATTTTATCCAGTGCCACGTGTTCCTGATGTGGCTTAGATATTTTGAATAAAAATACTGTAGTTATTCATACTTCTTCACATTTTTTTACTTTTAATTTTTTTATGTTCAATAGGTTCACAATCTCTCAAGGTTTGACATTTAATAAGCCTTTTTACAAACATATAATACGTAACATGTCAGTAAAAATCACCTTTTTATATAACATATTTTTTTGACATCATTCATATATTCACACAATCCATTTGTCAAATCCGCTAGCTTGAACCTTTTGAGCTGCCGTTCCTCGTCGTCGATTTCTAGTAATTCTTCTACATTCGGATAAGCACTTTGTCGGTTATGAAATAGCATGCTATGCTTTTGTATTCCTTCATTAAAAATTAAAACAACAAAATCGCGTTAGATATATACCAAAAGGCACCAACAATCGAACGTGATGTTTTGACCTCGAAGAGCCTCAGTATTTCAATATTGCAATTGCTTGTTGTTCCCCAAAGTTGTATTCCATAACTCCCCACATGTTTTATAGCAGTTTTATTCAGAAGTATTTTATTGTCAATAAATAACTGTGACAATCAATATATTTTACAAAACATTTCTCCTAATTACTTACGTTTCATGCAGGTATGTCTTCTCTGAGTTACTCGCATATCAAGATAAATTTCTAGATACTCAGCGCTTCCTGCTGCTGACATTTGTTGATTGTTGGAGAATATAGTTGTTCTTAACATGAACTGATTTCTTTTGATTTGATTTAATACGCCCTTTTTGGAACCATAGTTGAAGCTTGTTGAGATGACTTTGAAGGGTATGGGATGCCAATATCCTCATGTCATCAAAAAAATTATGCCATTATCGTTATGTAGATGTGGTGTAAATATTAGGTATAACATTGATCCATGCCAACTTTTTAAACTTACGTAAGGTTGGTAAATACTGTTGACAATATCTTTTATCCTCGAACCTTTTTATAGTTTTGTCTATCACTCGATAAATTTGGTGATCAGACACCATCAGTTTTTTTTTTTTTAGTTTCTTGCTTAGTAATATTTTTTCGGGGAACTTACAAAGTATGGGTAACAAACTAATGGGTCTGGAAGATGCTACGTTATCTCCTAATTTGGTCGGTTTTGGTATTAATACTATTATTGCAACTTTCCATTATAAGCGATGTTATTGAAACTTTAATATTTGCATTAAACAGGTAGATTTTTTCCGGGAATTCTTTTAGATCCTTTTTTGTCATTAAGTTATAACTAGAGAGAGGATTTTGTGCAAAATGCATATCCTTTATTTTTTATAGTTAACCAACTTTCTTTGTTTTTAGACAAATTACACTAAATGTGATTATTTAGCGTTAATTAATTTTTTCATATTTTGCAAAATTGAAGATATAATGGATATTTTGATATTTGATGCATAATTAGACTTATTATACATATCTTTGCATATTACGTATTTACATTTTTTGCTCGTTTGTCGGTATTGGCGCAGCATCAAATTTTTCTTTTAATACATTCTTTGGTAGGACGGTTTGGTGCTATAAATACCACATTTGTAGAAAAGGGCGGCTCAAAACAGTAATATGATGTTCCTTTAGAACCTACCTACAATAAACCGAACATCTTGCCGCTTAACCATGAAATGGTCATAAAAATGTGCCGACAAGTTTCCAAGAAACTAAACGATAATTTGCTGTAATTTGGGGGTACCTCTAGTCTTCCTTTCATTGCATAAAATTGAAGAATTAACATTCGTTCATTCGTTCGAAAACTGTCAACTAAAGTAGATCTGCAGTGAAAGAAAATTTAGTTCGGGTCTGGATAAGAAATATTTCCGAACTCCATGTGAACGGCGCAAAAATTGTAAGTTACATTAATTATTTTTAATTCATGTATCATTTTTGTTTGTAATTAAACAATTTACGATATCTATTGATGTTACTTAAACTTTTAATGAAGTATTTTTAAATCTACTTTTTTAGATTATATGTGAACGAAAATCTCAAGTTACGTAACACATTAAGGTGGCTCTAAATACAGAAAAATTAGCAAAAATAAAAAACAAAACTTTGTCAGACACTTCTGCGAGATACACTGTTTGGGGAAACATCTAATAAAATGATTAAGAATACAATTTTGCGTTATGCAGGGCTTTTGATAAAGCTAATATCCCGCCAAAAAAGCTGCAAAACTCTGGTTTTTGATCATTTTTGAACATTTGATTTCTGATGTCCCGGAAAATTCGGGTAAAACGATTTTAAATAAATTGGAAGAAGTATTACAAACAAATTGTGGATATCAGCTGTTGATTAAAGTTAATAAAATTCTAACACAAAGTGAAAATTCCGAAGATCGTGAAGTAAATTTGGATTATAACAGCTTTAAAAAATGCATCTATAACATCTGTAGATGTCGAAAGAAGTTTCTCTTCTGACAAATACATATTATCAGATAGACGTTAAAATTTTCTACTCGAAAACATTTAATTATAAATAGTTTTACAAATGTCAATGACCAAACTAAAATATTATTATTGTGTGTAGTTGTTATGTATTTTAGAATAAATACTACTTTATTAGTCATTATTTCTTATTATTACTCTTTTAATGTTGCCTTCAAATATACTTAAGTAACTATTGTTTTCTTTTTTTGTACATATTATGTAAAAGCATATCTCCGTTACTTATTGCTACATTTAAATTTTAATGACATTAAAATTTAAAAAATAGTTTTATGTTGACACTCATATAACATCAATGCGATATCCATTTTGCATATTTTTTAAATAATGCATATTTCTGCATATTTTAAAGGTTTAAATGCATATATATGCGCATATTTTGGAATTTTAACGTGCATAAAATCCACTTTCTAGTTATAACGAAGTGCATTGTTTTATGTTATTGCGAATTGTAGTTTTAATTTCGTTAACTGGAAATTTTAAAAAAATAACAATAGATGTTCGGTACCTAGCGCTAGCTACGTTACTACCCTTGTGTACCGTCGACTCTAGATTGTAGCAGACTCATTTTGTTAGGACCCCAAAAGGCCTTCGTGCCCTATTTCGGGAAACTATTATTATTATAACTTTAATCATTCTACCTGGTAGGTGCATTTGGAAAGGTATGTCTAGATGCTGTTGAATTTCATCAGCCTATTTATCTCAAATAGTAAAAAAAAGGTTTGAGCACTTTTCTAAGTAGTTTCGAAAAGTAATTACGTCTGGCTCATGTACTGTTAGCAATTCGGATAGGTAATTTACGTTGTGTTTACCACTTTGTTGCCTTGCGAAGCGAATAAACGGTCGATTCCGTAGTTCGCGCTGTCTTTAATTATTTCGTACAGTTCGATTTTTGATTTCTGCTAGAACCATTTTAAGTTGTGATCTTGCTTGGTTGAGTCATTCGAATTACGTGTGACCTGGCACCTTCTGCAAGTCCTCGTCTTCTCGCAATATCCTTTTTACTGTCACAAGTCCGGTTGTACCAGTAATGTGCTGTACTTTTTCGGGTGTTGCTAACCAAGCAGCTTGTGGCTCTAAGTTGTTGAAATGTTCTATTGCTTTTGTTAAGTTGCGTCTACTGACTCCTCGGATAATTTTCAATTTGTACATTCACGATTAGCGTAGGCATTTTTCTTTAAGTAAGACTTGCGTTCCTATAGTTATTATTATTGACAAATGATCAGCTAAGGAGTCTAGACATAATTCGACCTTAGGATGGCTTGAGTTTGTTCCTTTTACTACGAAAGTAAAGTAGGTCGAGTAATTAGGCCGGGTCCGTAGGCTAATAAGTTGGCTCTCCAGACGGTAAATGATTTAGCCCAAATTATTAAGGGCTTCTTATAGTTCTCTGAATTTGGTTGTCGTAATCCTGAAACCCCACTGTATGTGTTTTTATAAATCAGCCTTTCAATGTTCGAAAGGAGTGCTTGTACTACTCTCGCTTGTTGTCTCGCGTAGGACAATACACCGCTGAAATTAACAATGGTCCTATCTGAATTTTAACAACGATAGTAGTAGCGTGAATTTGTTTATGTGCGGAGATAGTGTCTCTAATAATAATGCACCTGTATGAGCACCGCCATCAGAATGTTGCTTCTTGTAGTAAAATGAGAATTTCATGATTTGATGACATCGATATAGCGATTGACAAGTAAAGAATTCGGTTAGCATTTCAGACTGCTAATCTAAGCTACGAGACAATCATTAGTTTTTGCGGCGTGTGTTAGATTTGTTCCAGTATCATTTTCAGCATTTTTCTTTTAATTCAGATAAATCTTCTAACTGATTATTTGAGAGGACTAACGGCTGATGAATTGTGCTACTTGTAGCGTAGCTGCACCACCTCTGGCAACTTGGATGTCCGAAGATATTTTGTTGCACTCTTTGACCTGCATATCGATTTCTATTTCAATCGACACATCAGTGCTTGCCATATTTTGAGCTGCTTTTATAAAAGTTTTTTGTGTCCGATATGTTGACATTTAGTTCACTAAGAGCTTTAACGTTTAACATGTTCTAATGGGCGAGCTAGCCTTGTGATATTATATATTTCAGTAGCTGTCAGCTAGTTTAAGTTTGGTGAAAAACAGTGGTAACACTTTTTTATGGTTTTTTGTTTAATGTTCCAATCTTAGCAATCTATTTTTAGTTTATTTGGGCTAATAGTTGCATGTACGTTTCTAATAACGGCTCAAAAACTGCATTTACGTTTCTTTTGATGTGTATAGATCTAGTATTTTTCTCAGCCAAAGCTATGATTATTATGAAATATTTATTTGAGGTTATTAGGGTGATTCTGACTTTGTCGTTATGCAGTATTTTAACTACATATGCTTTTCTAATAACTGAATTAGTGCTTTAGATGATTTAGGTTTAGAATTTACAGTGTTGATTTTGTTCTTCAGTACTATTTTTGGGTTCCAAGACCTCGCATCTATTGGTAGGACTTAGCCAATGGTACATTGCTTGTTTTGCATTAAAAGAAATTTTATTTATTACGAGGTTTTTTTTATTTTCTGGTATTTCCATGTAGGGTCCATGACTATTTGTGATATTTGTAGCTGACCATAAGAAGCAATAATTGATGCTATGGATGGGTTATTTGAGTTTTGTATTAAACGTTTATATTAAACGGCACACATAAATTATTTGATGATTTTTGTAGAAGATAACGGTATCTTTGTGGCATAGAGTTGATAAGTTTGGATGCTAAAATAAATTTGATTAATGGTTGTTGATAACGAGATGATAATAGAATATAAAAGTATTAAATTATAATTAATAATTATTTCTTACTAAATTTAGAATGTAGAATGAATTATATATATATAATAGATATTTATTAAGTGTTATATAGTTACAGTTGTTTCCGTATGTAATACAATTTTAATAAAGAAATTTTAGTGATATTTTTTTAATGTCCAGAATATTGGGCTATTGCGAAAGAAAAATATGTTTAATAAAAGGAGTACAATAAGTAAGCCGGTTTTTATTAAAAATTGAGCATTTATTGTGAAGGAACGGAACCTTACTTTTTATTTAAAGTATTTCTGGCAGCATACGGATACTGCGTCGGATGAACGCTTCATCTTTTGAGACTATCCACAAATCAACCCAATTTTTGGTATCTTCATATGATGTAAAGTGCTGCTCAGACAGGCCATGTACCATCGATCGTAACAAGTGACAAGAATACGGCGGGTGGGGTGGGACTTCCCAATTGAGTGTTTCCAAATAACTTTTGACCGGCGCCGCTACAATTGGACGAGCATTATCATACAGGAGAATAATTTTGTCGTGCCTGGAGTAGTAGTAGGCGCGTTTTTCCTTGAGTGCTCGCCTCAATCTCATCAATTGTGTTCGGTAGAGAGTCCCAGTAATGGTTTCGTTCGGTTTGAGCAACTCATAATACACGACACCAAGCTGATCTCACCAAATACACAACATCAGTTTTTTTTCATGAATATTCGGCTTGGCTGTCGATGTTGAAGCATGGCCACGTGGCCCCCATAATTTCCTTTTCTTTCAGTTATTGTAGTGAATTCATTTTTCATCACCAGTGACTATACGATGCAACAAAACTCTTTTGTTTATGCTTGGCAAGCAGCATTTCACATGTGCAAAATCTTCATTCAACGTTTCTCGGCTTCAGTTCATATGAAACCCAATTTCCATACTTTTGTATCATTCCCAACGATTTTAAACGATGTTAAATTGCTTGTTGAGTCACTCCTAATGTAAGTGCAAGTTTTTCTTGCGTTTGGCAGGAATCTTCCTCCAATAATGCTTCCAATTCCGCATCTTCGTACACTTTCGGCCTTCCGCTACGTTATTTGTCTTCGACGTCAAACACACCGTTCTTAAACTTATGAAACCACTCACGACAACTTCTCTCACTTAAAGCAGCTTCACCATATGCTTCTATAAGCAATCGATGCCCCTCAGCTGCAGATTTCCTTTTCTATAAGTAAAGCAAATTAAATCTAAAAGTTGATGAAAGTCCCCTCATTCAAAGTAGATTTACAGTAATTAAGTTATACTGGGATTCAGAACTAACATGCTAAGCAATTTTCAATGTTCGCTTTAAAAATAGAAGTGTTAGATCTATTTAGCTCATAAAAAATTGAAATATAATTAACGACACTTTTCAAACTCTAGCATAACTAAAAAAATCTGGTGTGAACATCACACGACTTTCCTCATCCTATTATTTGGGTAATTCTGGCAAAAATTCTGGACTTCGTATTTTACCAACATTTACTTTAAATTCATGCTTATCTCCTGATAATAAATCATTTTTATTCTCATGAATTTTTTGTATCTTCAACCATTTACATTCGCGACCGCTTCGCGACCGATTTTGCGAGCTTGCGACCAAACGGCTCGACCGATTTTTACCACTACGTCCCCTACCTACAAGTAACTTGCATACCAAATTTCAAGTCTCTAGCTCTTACGGTTCTCGAGATTCCTGTTTACTGACAGACCGACACACAGACACACACACACACACACGAACCAATGGCCCAAACCAACTTTTTTGGTGTCCTGAGGCTATAATTCGTCCAGAGATGTGAAAAACTGGGTAGGTCAAATTTCCGCCGATTACATTACTTTCCTTATCATAAGATAGGGAAAGTAAAAATAAAATAAACAATAATACGTAAAGCGAGAAGTTGTCTTGTTCGCGTTAAAATTCAAGCTTATATTGGAAGTTGATTAACGACGAGAGTGAATGAGGGTATGCAAAATACGCTTAACTTTCCATTAGTCGTTATGAGTTTTTTAAAAATAATCGTGTTCAGCTGTTCAAAACGCACACTTGCGACACACTTTTTTAAGTATTTTGTATGTAATTGCCATTAATTTTGTTTATTAATTAGAAGCATTTAGTATTAGTAAAAATAATGTTTCAAAAATATTCTCAATCATTAGCAGCTTCTTAATGCAATGAGAATATCAACCCAATATTTTTATTGTTTTTAATAATACAATCGCAAGTGCAGTTTTGCCTGAAGCCAAATGTACTTGTGAATTCAATCGACACTTCCTTCTATTTTTTCTAAGTACTATTGTATTCCTTTTATGGTATATAATTTATTGACTAAATAGACTCGTGAGCCAATTATCTATTGTCAGTTTTATTAGTAACCTATAAGGGCCTTACCAGTTATTATCCGACTTATACTTCCGTAATGATAGCGTAAAACATCTTTGCATCTCTTAACGCAAAAAATATTGATACTATATCTTGTTGGCTTTTATAAAGAAAACTATATTTTGCTTCGGCAATATTTTATTAATACCACTATAATGTGAATGACAGTATCCGCCCCGTTTTTCAACGATAAACTAACAAGTGAAAGAACCCTTCTGAAAGCAAGTTTATTCGTTTTAGTTTGGACTTTACCACTCGTTTTGTGTCCATTCTACTATATTTGGATAGGAAGCGAAATCTTATCGTGGTCGATCGAAAGATTTGTACGCTGGAACCCTCACTCTTCCAAAGTTTGTCTACAGTCAGATAATTTGCTTTCATAAGTCCTTATGCGTGTATTTCTACTAGATCAGGAAGCTTCGCATCTCAATATTAACTTTTAAAGATCTTGTTGCTAATCTAGACATAATTTTCTATTTTGGTTAAAATATTTTTATCCAGTTTCATCTTTATCTTTATTTTTAAAAATATCTTGCTTAGTTTCACGTTTTCCTTCACTTTCCTCGCCAATATCATTTCTATTTTTGTATTACAATCAAAATAATTTCGTCTTTAACAAGAACAGTTTCTAGAAGGCTCACAAATCTCCTTTTTTTATTCTAATATGTCTACATCACATCTACGAAGGAGAGTGGAGAGATGTGTTACAAAACCTTTTATTTATTTCATCACTACAACAAAACTAAAATATTTTATATCGCTATCATATCATGTAACGAATAGGCACCTTCTAAGCTCACTTCGGATACACAGAAAAATAACTAGAGCGACTCGTCGGTGTCAGACACTCAGCACCAATACTCAGCAACTCATTATCATATATCTCAAAGTAGCGAAAAGAATGTCATAGTACCATATAGTGAGCGCAAATACAGGTTTGTGATAAGCGTGTTAGCTCCGCACACTATCTTAAGCTATTCTTTTCCTTCCGGTTGTTAAGATTTCTACAACCATATTGTGCTCCAAAATAATTAAAAAAAATTCGGTTTTATGCGTTCTTCAGCTAATGTTTCATCGGCCTTTAGACAGGGAAGGAACTCACGCAACCTCAGCATGAAGATCAAGAATAAACATGAATCACTTATGTTGCGTTTTTTATTTCAATAATTTGTGCCGTTTTGCAATTTAAATTGGTACTGCGCCTGCAATAACCCGTAAAAATATGAAATTGCGCGCCCCACACGAGGTTAATTCAACATGGTGCAGTTCTTTCAATATTATTCTTTTCCATGTGTTTTTTGTCTTTGTGCTGTACTCTAAATCCTGTCGGTTTTCAAAGGACGTGATTGGTCCACTTCCTTTTACGTTACCTAATCCTTATTTCTGCTCTTTCTTGTTTTACTGATTTCAATAAATCTTAATTATTGTTTTTTTATTTCCTTTTCATTCCGTTACCAACTAATGGAAGGTTAAAGACAACGTGAAACTTTTAAATATGTGAATACACCAGTTGCATAAAGAAGATAATGGATATTTAAAAATATAATATAATATAATCGTTATTTGCTCTTTGCTGCACCATAAATTGTAACAGATTTTTAAAACTGATTTAGAGCGAGTAATTTGTTTTTTATCATAGTACTACACTAATATTGGCAATGGATTCAATGCCGCAACATCGCAGCATACATCTTTTGTTTTGAGCTCTCTGGTTCCACATCTCTAAGCTCCTTTTCGATATCTGAAAATCTTTGGGTTGAAAGTTGTGTTGGCTGCTTCCGTTGTCATTTACGGAAGAATCACCGGGGTACTTGTAGCGACGTGTTTCAAAGTTTGCCAGTTGGGTTGGGGTGGTCTTTTGTGTTCTTATACAACTGGATCGCCTGATCTCACACGAGTTCCCTGATTGTTGAGAGTTCTGCACTATTGTAGAGATTCGGGTTTCTAAGGTGTCGCCAAAGATGGATCTTAGCACCCGGTTCTCAACTACCTGGAGCTTTTGGTTATGCATTTTGGTAGCATATCTCCAGACAAATGCTGCATTATGTTATCATTGGTCTGATTACTGTTTTGTATTCTTTAGGGATAATTTGCTGTCCTAGCTACTTCTGCCTTGTGGGTGTTCCAGGTTAATTTGGGAGGTAATTCTCTCTTCTTGTCCTGGTTGTGAACAGCACTGCGGAGCTTTTCTCCAGATCGATCTAAATCCGTCAGCAATAAAACCAATTCTCGAGAAAGTTAGCTTCTTCTGGTAACCGTTTCATTGCCAGGTAGAACCTGAACGAGCGGGATATTATCATCATGTCGTCTGCAAATTGAGGTAGCGCCGTGGAGGGCGTAGTGGATATATCCTCGACGTATAGACTGAACAAGGCCAGGTACAATACGAATCCGTCAGAAACACCTGTACAGGTGTGCCTCCCGGTGGCTTTACGATTTCGATTTTAACTCATAATCTTCTACTCATCAGGAAGGACCATTGGCAGCGGGATTGATGCAGAGACCATCTTGAACACTAGCCCGTGATGCCATCTTATCTAGGACTTGGCCACGTCCAGTAATACAGCGTCGATAACCTTCTAACTCTGACTTTTTCTCCTTCAAGCCATCATCTTTCTAGAACCCAGCTTTAGGTGTACCCATATAATATTTTGTTTATCCATGGCCGATGGTTGAGGTGAGGTCTTGCGCGTTTATGAAGGGCCCTTCAATTATCTCGCCGTTGAAGATTACTCCACTTTGGGTCTTTAGTACCCTGGAAATGAGCTCTAGGAGTTTTTCTACGTTGGGTCGCTTGTGTTTCTGCTGCTAGCTGCTGACTGATCTGTTGCTCTACTGCTGTTGCTGCTGGTCCTCGCCTGATTGTTGGCTGAGCGGTGCATAGGCGCCAGTTAATGGGGCGGGCCTGGGGGGTGGCGGTCCACATTTGTCCTGCTGATTTCGGCTGTGGCGAATAGTTTACAATCCCGAGTGTTGGCCTTCTCCACATTTTACGCATCTTGTTGCAGAGTGCCAGTTTTTCCGGCCGACACCCGCATTAAATTAACATCTCTCAAAGCATAAATATTTTTGCCGTCCTGTTGGCTTCGACTGGTATGATGGGCATGGTACACTCTGATCCCTCATGCGCCGCATTCTTTTTAGTTTGGTTATTAAGACTTTTTTCTATCAAGTCGTCTGTTAGCCTTTCGTCAGAAAATGTTTCCAGGACTCCCCCTAACACTACCCATATCGGCTTTTCGGAACGCAACTTATGAACTGACACCTGTATCTAAAGTAAGTTCAAACAAGTATTTAATTCAATTAAGACAAGTAAAACGCATTTCGCTAATTTTTTGTCGATTATTTGGGCAATTAAGACTGCACATCACAGCTTATTAACACCGCTGTCTTCTATTTCTCAAAATAGTAAGGTTTCAGGGACTTGGAAATCTTATCATTATTTTTCTAAAATTATGTAATGTAACAAATGAACAGCGCATATCTTACTTTTTGACATAGGTAACTCTTCTTATAACACATGCTTTTTGATTTGTTTTAGAAATAAGGATGATAAGGGAACTTACAAAGCCAAATTTTTTGGAAATCTCATCACAACTCTTCAAAGAATACTGACCAGGAGACGCAATTTATATCTAAAAATGAAGTGAAAATAAAGCTCTTTGTAATCTGCGCCCAAAAAGTTTAATAGAAAATATTCATACGTGGCTCGAAATGGCGAACTAACTACTCACGCCATCTATTCCGCGCTCTTTGAAGCCGTGTCGGAAGAAGAAGGATTTCATGTATCCGATAAAAAAACATTTAAAGTGTAAACAACTGGCGAAGAGGAAAAATAATCTGCTAACAAGATTAAGGAACCCACTCATGAAGAAAAATGTTCTGCTCGTGTCAACGCAAATTGATATTTAGCCGTGCCGGTTCCACGGCCCGGCTCCGTCCCGTGCGGGGATTAAGCGCCGCGTAAGTTAATTTCGAACTAATTTGAGCGAGCCTACCCGGCGCAACGGCCCTATTTACATGTTATTCGAGGCAATCCGCTCTAATTAACGCGAAAACTGTCGGCGGCTGATAAATCAGACAACCTGTGCAGCAGCGACAACCAAAGCCGGGATTAGCCGCCTCCGACTGCGCGGCGCGATTTGCATGCACGAGCCGCTCCCAAATTAACCCCCATCGCGGGCGCGGGGGCGCTCCGCGGTGCGACGCTCCCGGAACGGCGCAAATTGGCGCGTCGCCGCCGGGGCGCAATTTGTTTGGGGGCCCGCGGCCGGCAATCGCGGCCACTAATCACGGCGATAGTTTTATTGATTCCGCGGGGTGATTGCCGCCCGGGGATTAGCGGCGTGCATTCGTTAGCTCGCATGCGGCGGGGCTCAGGTAGCGCTGCGTGATCCGTGGCGGAAATTCTTCAGATAAAAAGGCGTAATCAGCGGAGGAACGGCGGCCAACAGCTTAAGTGCTCAATTATGGGGATTAGACGGGGAATTAGCGCGGAATCGCCTTGCGTTTACACCTCGCTAATAAAGGCCTTTGAATTTGCCCAGCGCAGCAAACTGAACAGAGACCGCACGGAATGGACACGCTGTTGTCTTGTAACCTCATACAAATCCAAACGGACTTTCCACCCCATCCTCTTTAACAGATCGCAGATTGTCAACAATTCGGGAGCTCGATGCTCTTCTAATGCACCTATCTATGTTTTGCATTAATTCAGAAAAGAAATTAAAACAACTGCAAGTGGCTTAATTACTCGTAGTATATTTTTATTGTTTTTTTTAATTCTGGATAGGGTTACAATATTCGGTAAAGACTTATTTGATGGTCCGAAAATTCGCAAAATTAAAGGCAAAATTGTTATATTTTGATGCTTATTTATTCAATTACGGATCTACTATTTTGTTCAACAAATATTTTGCATCTTTTATGCCACTTGAAGATTCCTCCCTTCCAGAACTTCTCAAAGTTCTGAGTGAAAACTTCTTAAGATGTTTTTTTAGGACTTTCAAAAATTGAAGTTCTTTCTCTTAATACAATTTTGCAAAGACTTAAATAAATGAAAATCTGAAGGCGCATTGTTTGGTGAATATGGAGGATAAGACAGCACATTCCAGCCAAGCTCCAATAATTTTGTCGGCTGGTCAAAGAGACATAAGATTTAGCATTATCCTGATGGAACACGTCCTTCCTATTAGCTAATTTTCTTTTAATTCGTCCAGTTGCCAATAGTATCTATTCGAATTTACCCACTAGTCGTTTAATGGGAGCTGGTAATATAGGCTTCCTTTCCAATCCCACCATATGCAAAGCATGATTTTCTTCGGAAACCAGCTTGGGGACAGCTAATGGTGTTCATTGCGCATACTCCGGGACCTATATTGCTCAAGATTGTCGCAAATAATCCACTTTTCATAGCCCATCCCTAAAAGCTTTAAAAACGGCGTCTTTTGGTTGGATTTGTGCTGTGCGTTACAGATCCATTAAAGTTTTCTCGCTCAAATTGTGTAGAATTCAAACATCGTAGCGATTTACGTAACCAGGCACCACTAAATGCTCTTGGACGGTGGTTTTCGATAATTTTAGTATCTGCTAAATCTCGTGTCGTGCATCGCGGATGATTCGCGACCGTGATTTGCTCAACGCCAGTGGTGGATGGTCTACCCCAGCGTTGTTGGTCTTTAAAGTCAAACTTCGAACAGTTCTTTTGGATAAAGAATTTTTTCCGTAATCAGCAAATATCTTTTCTGTTACTTGTATGGCATTTTTACTTCTTTGATAATAGAAAAGTATTAAGTGTCTACAATGCACTTTGTTATCTCCCATCTTCAAAAGAGTGCAAGAATGGTACAAATCAATTTATTGCAAAGAATTTTGTTTCTAAAGATGTGTTGCAATGTCGCCTATAAGAGACAGTTCCCACGCCATCTAACTCAATATTAAAACTTAACTTTAATAACATAATTTTAAGTTTAAAAACTCCAAATCTTTGTAATTGCGTATTTTTCGATACTAAATTATCCAAATTTTTGGCTTCAAAAATAGCATAGTTTATAATTAATTAATTATACGAAAAAGCCTGACTCTGAGTTTGTATTTTAGCTTCATCATACACATAATTTTACGCAAGTAAATTATAAAGTGTACATAACTGCTATTTTTATTTCATAATACTCGCGTATGTAATATTATTAATTGCACAGGCGCGGTTGGTCACTCAGAGCCGGCAATTACCTCCACTTTCGAGCAACAGGTGCTGCAAAGAATTAGCATCCGTTTTTACGTCTGTTAATGATATATTGTAAACAATTTAAATATGCATATGAGAGCAGCAGCAGCAGCGCCCGATTACAAAGCATGCAACAACGGAATGAGCTAATGAAACGCTTGTTAAGAGGTAACTGCAGTTAATTACTGGCACTGCAGCGGAATTAACATATAGAGGAGAAAAACAAATTAATATCTCCAGCTCTGATACTTTTTAATTAATGGCCGAAATTAAATGCGCGGCAGTCATTAGAGCCATGAGAATAATTATACGGCCATTTATCACGTTTAAGCACAAAATGGCAGCTGTTCGTAAAAACGGGCCTCTTTCTGCATCAAACTTCACTTTTTTATTCGCTTATACGACTATATGTTTGTTAAATTTTAAACACTAACTTAGTAACTTTTTGCAGATGTCTCCAAGGAGCAACCAAGGTGCCCAACAAACAAAAACCGTGAGTAATCAGCTACAAAATTAACCTTATCGTAAATTTACTCAAGTTCGCGATTAAAATGAAAAACGAAATTATTCCTGTTATAATAAACCTTCTGCTTCGTTTTAATTGAGGATTTATATTTAGCATGGGGTACTTTAATAATCACATACTTAACCTAATTATATTTCTCTATTATTCTGACCGGAAAAGATAAAACCGAGATCCTTGATTTAAATGGTTTATTAGCGCAATTTGAATATTCATCCGCCCCACTCGGCGCTTTTATATAATGAAAAGTTTGTGCAATAAAATGCGGTTATGATACTATAAAACTATTGTGAAGGACTAAGTTAGCTAGCGCTGTCCAGATTTTTGCATTTTTATTAATTTTCTTCAATACCCCTTTTATTCATCAGTCACTGGCATATGTTAAAACACAAAGCAAGAATCGCATGTTATAAACTGCAATTTATTTAACAAATGCCATTATAATTAAAAATACTAATTTTATGCAAGTAGTTAAAATTAAACCAAGATAAACTTAGTAAAGGCTGCTCTTAAGTAATATCAAAAATTATTAACATGGCGTAATTACTACGAATATGTATAAATATATTAATAAATAACTAACATGTAATTAGCGTGTTAACAAGTAATTCACTTTTTACTAACAATCGCAACAAATTAGATTGTTCTAAATTATTGCAAAATGCATTTACAATTTATTGCTTACGAAGATAAATTTCAAAAGGACAGAATTACCAAATTAGAACTGTTAGATTTAGAAAATTATAGTAACTTAAATTATGGTAACTAATTTCTATTAATAACAGTAGTAAAAGCTAAAAGGTGGATGCATATACAATGGCGGATCAGAATAAACATACAAATAAAGACTAGGCTCAAAAAATCAATGTTGTCTTCATTTTGCTTAAGCTAAACTTAAATAAATTACAAAAACTTAATACATTAAACAAATTATATAAATTACATGATATAATTACACAAGCTTGACCAAGATGCTTCACAGTTGCAAGTTTAACAACTTTCTAATTAACCGAATGACCTTCAGCGAATCTTTACCAAAATGTTGCTTAAAACTAGACAAAATTTTATATTGTATTTGTGCCGCTTAAGAAAAAGGTACAGAGTAATTAAACAATTAATTAAAAGTTGCTCTAATAATCAGCTATCATTTGTGTTGAACCAAAGCACATAAACAACTATACTAATTAAATTAGAAAAATTAGTTTGTTTACATATTAATTTAGTTATTAGGAAATAAGTAACACAAAGAGTAAGTAAGTTGTCATAGTAAATTAGCAAAATTAAATTAAATCACTTATGTTATAAATATGGCGTAAAAAAGCTTACTTGTAGTGGAATTATAATTTTTATTACATTAGTTTCGTATTTGTTTCAGTCATAAATCCATTAAATAATTGGGGCTTGTTCTTGGAACCAATCGATTTCCATCTGGAATATTTTTTGGTGTGAGTAATGCTTATAAAAGCAGTTTCCCTTCTTTCAACGAGATTAAAGATGTACAAATGTATGTGCAACTTTTTAATTATTAGTTTTGTTAAGAATTACCAGAAGTTTTTCCAAAGCTTAATTTTACCACAGACATTTATTGTTAAACCTAGAAATTTGAAATCTGTAAGCAAGAAAATTCATCACACCTGTAATGGTACAAGAAAGTATTTTAACTTAATTAGGATTAATAATAGCTGTCATTCTTAAAAAAATTAAGAACAAGTTAAGAACGAAGACTTTACTATTATCAGTGTATGTAGTCCGTTTTCATTTGTACTACAAACATAACCTTTAAGCGATTATTAAGATAGAAGCAACTAGACTTTGAAGCTAATTAAATATAATTGCATATCACGCTGAGATTAATTTGTCAGTTAGTGCTGCTAAATAAAAAATGTTATTTGAAAAGTACTTGTACGTAAAGATTAAAATTATGCCGTATGTAATAAAAAAATAAAATTTTCGAAATTAGTTAAAAAACTAGCAAAAGCAGCAAGTTAACTAATTAATTAGTTAATTAGAATTCTCCCATAAAGCTGAATTTACATAAATTACTTATAATTAATACGGACAAAAATAGTAAAACCAAATTTTGCCCTAAAAACTATACCTTTAAATCGCTTTAATTATTGCACCTTTATAGATAATCAGAAAAAACAAAACTGCATTGAAAAATAATATAATTTATCGCTACTATTTTTGAAGCTTACAGAATGACCGAACCTGGTTAAATTAAATTAAATGCAAAAACTATTTGCGAATTAATGAATTCGGGTTCAGTTAGCAAAATAGTAGCAAATAAATTAGTAAAATTAGGAAATGCTTCGAGTATGTTAAATTAATAAGTAACAACTGAAGATTAACAAGACATAAAAGGGTGAACTAAACTCGTTTATAAAGTTGATTTATGCAATTTTAATGTCTGCTGAAAAGGGCAATACTCCAAGAGTTAATTTTAACTACATTAATTTTATAGTTAATTTACTTAATTACATTACGATATAAAAACACTAATACATGCATAGAAACTAAAAGTAGATTAACTATTTATGAAATTATAATTAAATTTCATTATAATTGAGTAAAACTGTCTTTAGTACATTTATAGCAATTTTTCACAATAATTAAATTAGCTGATGTAATTGGCAACTTCATAATTCTATATTTAATTTAATTCTTATTTAATTTTTAAAATCAAATGCTTTGCCTAAAAATAGCTAATTGTAAAAAAATTTATAAAGTAGTAATTTGATTATTATTGACTAATTCCAATCAAAATATTTTTTAAGTCATTTTTAGTTCTTCTAGTTCCAAGTAATCTAAATAATCTTGCCCAATTTTCAATTACGGTACTTATATTGCAATTTAAATAGGATTATCAATAATTGTGTGAATTAAAAGAGTTATTAAGATAATAATAATTAGTTAAAAAAATAACAGAAAATGCAACCTTTATCAACCTAATTTAAACAAATTTATTAAAATTAAATGCTGTATATTATTTCAGTTAAATACTGGCACATTTTTAATGCATAAGCTGCCTTTTATGCCATTATAAAACAACAGCCGTTGCAATTAGAGTTCATTCTTAAGTCCACTAATTGTATGTTATTAACAATGTAAATATGCAGCAGCATGGCTGCAAGAATTATTATTTCGTGTAATTTAAGATTAATTTATTAATTTTGTCCTGCACGTGAAAAGATTTATAGAACTGAAGAGGCCGCCACGTCTCTAGTACTAATTGGAAAGTTACAGGGGGTTTGCGACGAGGATGAGCTCCCCAAACTTGAATTACTACGTGACTGCTTTTGAATCTTGCTGAACTACCCGCCGCCCGATGGCGCTGCACGGCCGACACGCGGCATTCGCACCCTACCACGCGTATTCCCCTCCGCGCGCGCGATAGGCGTGGTTATAAAAGAATTGCTAATTTTTTCAGGGGTCTGCTGGCGAGGCGGAGTTCAAAAAATAAGTAGCACATTATGGTTGTGGCGTGCGTCGGGGCGGGGCGGCGGTGCGCATGCCGGAAATCGCCGGCGTCGCGGTGGAAGGGACGTGCACTTGCCGCCACTCCGACTTGCTTAGTGCTGCGTTGCCCTCCAGTTGCGCTCCATTCGGATTGCGTCTTGAAACAAGTGCCCACTGCTATGAAGCATCTGCTCCCAGCCGCTTCTCGCCGAGGGACGAAAGGTAACCCCGAATTATTTTTTACTAACCCCTCTCGAGTAGTTATTCAGTTATTATGAACCCGCAGTAATTTAAGTGAAATTCAAAATTAATATCGTGCTTTCAGATCGGGCGTTGCTTGCTACGGCAGTGATCGGGGAAGTCGGAATTGGCAGCGCGAAGGGCCGCCAGAAGGCCGTAAGCGTGGGCCTGCATGCGTACGTGCGCCGCAAAATTCCGGCACGGCTCTCGTTTCTTCACGATATCTTCAGCGGAGCCGGCCCCCTCCGGCGACGTCTTGCCTCCCCTCCACTTTCTTCGCCCCAGCCACGCAAGCCCGGCAGTGGACGCGACTCCGCGGATCGAGAGCCTCCAGAAGCAGACTCGGCAGTGTCTTGCAGGTCTTGGTATGTGAAGCTTGGTCGAGGTACTGTACATCACCCACCTCGGTCACTTCGATGTCTGCTCGGCGCACCGCCAGTGCCTCATTCTCAACCGTTGATGGCTTCGTCAGTTAAGTGCGCAATTGATGAGCCGCGAACTGAAAGCTCGCTTAGTGTTGAGTGACAGTGCGTACGGCGCGTGTTGAAGTTGATGCTGAACGAGATGACATTATCAGTGGACGACGCAAATATGATGTAAGTTTTTTTTAAATTTTTTTTTTACCATCTACCACGGACTGTCGCTCGCTTCCGTCGGCAAAGCATCGAAGCTCAAAGAAGGCACCCGCCCGTGTTTAATCCCGTTCACAATGCCTAAGAATGGTACCTGCGCCTGCGGTTCTGTTGAATTGAGGGTTGTCGTGTGGCCCATTGTTGGCCGGCAAAGTCGAGTGACTGATCTATGGATTATTACGTAGAAGATTTGAAAGGCTTGCGCTCGAGGCGTGGTATCCGGTCGACCGCGGCTGCCACATCATCCTACCAATCATACTCTTGGTACTATCACTGTGGTGTTCCCATTTCAATCTTCAATCCCTTACTAACCACATTTTTCGCCCAACATCCGTACAAAATTGATTTCATCACTTTTCTTCCGTAACCGCTTTTCATTACGAAATTTTCATTTCGAAAACGTCTTTTCTTGCTGCCGCCGGGCATACCACAAATTATAAAAATCTGGTACAAAACGGCTGGCCGCTTTATTACCACGATACCAAGTACCATAAAATAAAACAAGGTAATAACTGGGTAATGTGCTGCGAAATGCTCTTTTTTACCAATATAACTTTATAGTGGCCGAGTTGGTTGGGATAACGGTGAAGGTACCTCGTAATATGGCCAAAAGGATGAACTGTAAAACTTCATCCACAAAAGCATTTCATTTCACATTGTGTGGTTTGTATTTTCTAGCAAGAAAAATACTTGAGCGAGCTCAGGAAACTTTACTAAAACCATAATGTGAAGTTGGTATCAAAATTTCATCGACGAGCAAGTTTCATTTCACTCTGTTTAGTATTATGCAGTTTTTCATGCAATTTATAAAATCTTGTGCACTCTTCGGTTGCTAATTTGATTGGATTATCCATAGTACGCAAAAACCATCTTTGGTTCGATGAATTTGCGAGGAACGCGCAGCGGAAACGTACAGACAACCACCAGCAGTCCACCAGCGCAAAATTCAACAAACCTTGAGACAATCGGTGCTGGGCCGTTATCAGGCCTTATCAGCGGCAGGCAATTAGCCGGGTGGGCTTCAAGGACCGTTGCAGGCTGCTGTTACTATCAGAGCCGGTTATTATTACACTCGGCTTAGAAGAGCGGCTACGTTCGACGTTTCCGCCGTACTGGGCGTTCAAAGTACACTTCCAAGCATATTTTCCTTTGCATATGTAAGAGATGACTGCATAAATCTTTCTTCATGAAATAGTTATAGAGTATTCAAACCTTCATAGATTTGGTCGAGTAAATTTTAACTTTATTCTAGTTGCTTTTCCTCAATGCTCCACACATTAGCCCCATTAACGCTAAAAGACATTACGAATTTTGCATGGTAAAGGAGCCGCCTAAAATCATCTTCATGCTTTGTGACTAATAAACTTTCCATGTTTAATTTATAAATGAATTGTTGGGGCAATCGCAGTTGAACTACGATCTACCGATCAGAAATACCAGGCTTTTTCCGTTTTTGCACTTCAGTTCTTCGGTACCTGGTTTTAGCCTTCATTAATTACCCCTAGATAATGCGGAGCATTAAGAGCAGTTTTTCAGCAGCCGTGACTCATCAGGAACCGTACCGGTACATCAGTGTGTTTGGTAGCATGACGTGCCGATTTATTACGGTTAAATGAAATCTTGTGCGAGAAGGGTTAAGCATCGCAGATCGCACAAATAAGTAGCTGCGCGGTGATTTAGCATAGCAGGGAGCCGAGGAACCGTCTCGTGTTGTAGTTCCCACCTCGACGACTACCTGCGACCGGCGCAGGGCACACCTGAACAATCCTTTGTACATGCAAGTGTATGCCGCTGCAAGATGCAAATGGCACATTACCTGGATTAAAATAATCTTGATTTATGGATTTCGGCCTTTGTCGAGCGCATACTTTGCATTATTTCTGCCCTGCCGTTGCGTGAGAAAGCCCGACCTGAGTTGCTATTGGGTACCAGTAGAGATACATCCCTACCCAAGTTTAGATTTGTAATTGGATTTTGAATGCTCATCTATACGTTTGAACTGTAATTCCACAGTTGGCCAGTTTTTGGTTTTGGTTGCAATAGTGCCGAAGAACAGTTCCAACTCGCTACTGCTGGGTGCAGGCTGTAGTGGGAACTGGAGAAAAAACGACTCCATAGCAGCCACGATCCAACGAAGGCGGCGTGAAAGGCAGGACGTTGAGCAAGCGTTTTCGAACCATTAATACCAGCATGCAACTGCTCTATTCTTAAGGCCGAAACGTATTCAGCTCCGTAAGGAAAATCTTGACTTTATGACCTGTCATAGGTTATCTTGATCTTTCCTCACACATCGCATGCTATATCTTGGAACAAGATTGCATTGCTCTAGGGCTTATCTATCTTATTTACTACTGGCCTGCCCCATAAAGCAATGCAATCTGCCCGCCACATCTTAGCAACTATATCGGTGGACTTACGGTTCAATTATAATTGGCGTTTTCTCTTTGGCGCGGCAAAAGCCGCCTCATTAAGGTTTTCGTTCTGGAATCGACGACGCGTTATTAACCTCAATAAGCCGCGCCGCCACAAAAAGCCCATTGTTAGGTAACGACATTTGAATTATCACTTGCACAGTCCGCGCAATTATTAGTAATGTACTTTTTGCCAGATAAACGCCGCTCTAATGTCCCAGCTGCTGTGAAAACGCTTTCCGATGCATCCGCGTACGGCGTAGCCATTTTTCTAATTATGAACGTACAGGCTTTGCCCGTGCTCCGTCCATCGGCTATAGAACACCCTCCTCTCGCCATATAAATCTCGCCGACTCAAGGGTGGTGGTCCGCTGAAGCGTCATCATCCCAACCCTTCAGCTGGCGGAGGGCCGACGCAAAAATCGCCGACCGAGGGCGATGTCCGTCTTTCGATGTTCCATTCTGGCCGAGCAAGTCGACCTCAAAACGACATTCTCCTCGCCATTCATGCGTAATGATAGGTTCGGTGCGTCTTGCTCCGGAGCGTTTACCTGCGTTGTGTCGCAGAAAGGCGCCGCTGATCTGCAATTATTGCGCCGTCGATAGGGTCGCAGGTGCCGTCTTCTTTGTCCCGTTGACCGCCCTCTTCGATTGTGTGGCGCAGACGGCAAGTGCCCGGGCTTGGATGCGAAATTGCAGTTTTGGTATTCTGTTAAGTGTTCTGTTGATCCATAATGCGGACATCATAGAAGTCGTCTTGTAACCCCGGCAGCACAATGAACCTCCGTTGCTAATTCAATTCAATCGTTTGGTTCTTAATGAAAAAATATATTGCGCCTCTTGGATCTTTTATGATCGGAGTACTCCTCAGCTATGTTGAATTAAATGGAATTATTTTTGAATCCTAAACTATTTTTTGTTTGTAGTGTTCCAAATACTGATTATACTACCCCTAAAATATATGTGAATTTATTGCAATTATAATTCAAAATGTCGAACTCATTAGCAACATGC
The DNA here is from genome assembly GCA_036346155.1 of Sinelater perroti. Lineage (NCBI taxonomy): Eukaryota > Metazoa > Arthropoda > Insecta > Coleoptera > Elateridae > Sinelater > Sinelater perroti. Next base: position 11,214,836 of record JARFIY010000024.1, read on the forward strand.
ATGAAATAAAAAGATCTGCTTCATATTGAGCAGATGACTGGCAACATTCCGCATTTATTTTTCGTATTTTGAAGGAGAGAGTACTCGCAATTTGGTATTTTCTATCGTGTCTTACAATTCCAATCTATGGCTAATCGCCATACCAATGTTTTCTATTCTGGTTTCGTATGTTAAAATTCTTAGGAGTTCAAAATAATATTTTACTCTTAATCATATTCGAAAATTTTCACGATAGGACTATTATAACACTAATTTTTCTTTTTCGTTTCAGAATTTGGTTTTGAAATTACCAACGCCATATGAAATCTTGAGAAGGTAAGAGTTATTACATATATCATTAATGGTTGCAATTAAGATTAAAAATAATTAAGACGTACTTTGATAGAAATCGCTCGTATAAAGATCTCGAGAATTTTTAAAAGTTCTTGGTTCAAGTTCGTAGTGCAAGATTTTTCAGTTTATATTTAAGAATGGGAAAATTACCCGTTATGTGATTTTCATGGTCTCCAATATTAAATCGGAAATGCTGCATGAACCCACCCTTACAAAAGGTGCTGCCAAATTTACTTGGTTTTGGATTTGAAACTGCCGATATTTTTTCTTTGCGTAGATCCAAGAACATTAACGAAACTTTTGGTTTCATATTTTGGTATATTATACCTACATGACTATTCTTAGAGAAGTCTTAGACAAATTAGCCCATTTTGCATTTTAAACTGCAAAAAAATATTGTTAAGTTTCAAGGAAATAATAAAAATTTTACTCGAATTAAAAAGGCGAATCCTATAACCAAAGTTTATCTGTTTATATTAACGGCAACTTTTCCAAATAATTGTTTCTGTGTAATCCCCACCACGATTTTCATAGTCTCCAAAATTAAACCCGAACAGACAGAAATGCTATCGCATTTGAAGCTGAATAAATATTTTCTTTCCTACCAAGAAAATAATGAAGATTTTGGTCATTGTGTCTATAACAAAACTCTTCTCATGCACATTAATTACCCCGTCGTCTTGGAAAGAACTTTACTTGGTTTTTCATTAGAAGCTAAATATATTTTTCTTTCCTAAATTCCAAGGAAATGAATGGAAATCGACTCGAACCAGAAAGAAGAGTTCAAATTTGAGCATAACTAAACTTTTGGTAATTGTCTCTATAACCAAATGTTTCCTATACAATTATTAATTACTAATTCTGCGTAATCCCCAATACGTTTTCTTAGTATCCAATACTAAATCTGAACAAAAATGAACTTACTAAGGTTCTGCATTTGAAACTACAGAAGTTGCCCAAGTTCCAAGAAACCTAATGACAATTTTACTCAAACCCAAAAGGCATGTTCAAATTTCAGCAGAGCTAAAATTTTGGTAATCAAAATTACCGGTTCTGCGTGATCCCCACCACGATTTTCATACATTATTTAACCTGGATGGAAATGCTGCATGAACTCATACTTCTAAAGGCGCTAGCAAATTCGCTTGGTTTTGCGATGAAACCGCAGAAGATTTTTTTCCTTCTCTAAATTCCAAGAAAGTTGATCAATAGTTTATTAAAACCAAGAAGGCTGAAGTAAACCTCTACGACCAAACGTTTTTCACACATTTTACTTACGACTTCTCAAAATTACTGGTCCTGCGTAATTCCCAACAGGATTTTCATAGTTTCCAATATTAAACGGAAACAGAAATGCTGCATCCTTATAGAAGGCGCGGTCAAATTTACTTCAGTTTGCAGAAATATTTTTTTCGTGAATTCCATGGAAAATGATAATTTTATCCAAAAAAGCTCCCTTGGTAGTTATTTCTTGGTTGATAATTTCTCAAATCTCCTTTTTTTGGAGCTTCCATTATATAGAAGTGCAAGTGCACATATTCACATTATTTCACAATTAAAAATTACAAGCTGAAGTTGAAATTTTCTGAGGAAAATGATGTTTTAATTAGACATATTATCTCGTTCATATTCGATTTTTTTAAGTTTTCAGCGCCCACTACCCCATGACTATTAAATTTCGCATGTATTTGGCATTCTCCTTATTTCTTGTGATTTAGCTCGACCAATTTCTTTGACATGAAATACCAAAATTTAAAACCTAATAATATTTGAACTCTCCCCATAGCAAAAGCTGGTGGCACGATAATTTCCAGACATATTGGCTTCATCAATCAAGAACGCGCGACACAACCTATTTACGAGTCGTTCGACAGCCAAAAAACGTTAATCAACTTTAAAAAGCGGATTAGCTGCCGTCGCGTTGTTTCGTGTGGGTGCACAGTTACAAATCAACGCACACGCCACTTTTTGGACCTGAACGGCTTTTTGTCTCCGCGCAGCGCCACGCGCGCCATAAAGCGAAAATTAATTGAAGCCGCCGTAAACAATATTTCCTACAGCAAAATTCATTAGATGGTATCTATGCTAATGTTTGCAACGCCGGCACCCGTTCCGGCTCGTTTTCGCCGCGCCGCCCGGTTTTCCGGCGCGGAAAGCCGGAGGACGAGAAGGTGGCGAGAAGCCCCTTGAGCCACAATGGGCCGTTCAGCCGACGCGTCCTGCCTGTCCACTTCCCGTGAATGGCCTCCGAAGGAACCGTTAAATATTTATCGGCGGCCGACCGGTTGCGCGCGGTGAAAAATTGATGGTTTCCCGGCCGGGTGATTTACGGATGGGAACTGCCTTGCCGCTCGTTTGCATGACTCCGAGGGACGAAGGGTTGCTGCTATGCATAACGAGGCGGCGGCCTTGAGAGTCTGATCACCCTTTCGGGACGGGTGCTGGGCCGCCTCGCCGGTCCTACAAGCAAGTTTTTGTGCGCCCTGCCCTGCCCGGCAGATGTCGCTGGCCGCTTTGTTTCTCCGGGCCATTAGGCCGTGTCATTTTTGAATAATCGGGCCGGAGGACGCTAGAGCGGGGCCGCAATCGTCCCCGCCGCGAGGGACCACTTTTCTCCAGATAAATATTTCGTAACTGCTATACTTACTGATTTCTTGTCGCAAAAAGTTCCGAAATTATATGGCAGCATGGTACACCATGCTGATTAAAATGGGATCCGCATTGTAGTTCATGGATATTGAAATTGAAAGTTGGTAAAGCTCTGTATAGTCGCCATTAAATAATTTAACAAGTCCGTAACTTACCATAGCGTTTGGGCCTTTAAATCATCTTGGTCTTCCAGTTTTTATTGTTAGGTATAAGATTAATCCTCTTTGATTTGTCTTTAATGTGTAGACGACTGATTTTCTTAGTTTGTAACAATTTAACAGTTCTTTACCATAGCAAAAAGATACTTTTTGATTCTAAAGATATACTGTGGTTTGTTCCGTATTTTCCTTCACCCATAGAATTTGCGACTTATGAACTTGGGGCTGTAGTAATATAAAAAATCTTCTTTGATTGTTGGTACTTCCATACAGAACGGTAAATACGTGCCTTCCAAGCTTTCCCAGAGAATTAGCGAAGCCCTGCTTTATCGATCGCCCAAATCGACAGCACCATCTCCAAGATCGACGCGCCATCGATCTTATCGGCCTCTCAACAGGTTTTCGGCCAGCACCGCCGCGCGGCGGATGAAAAATCGAGGCAATGGAATCCGTAATTAGGCAATTAAATTTCGGCCTAAACGGCGCCAATTGACTGGTTGTAAGCTCGGCCGCTGACAGGTGCGCGCCCATGTAATCCGCTAATGAAGCGAAGATGATGGATCTGCGGCAGCGTCTTCCCTATTAATAGCCGCGGAAAGCGGGCGATCCGGGCGCGGGAAACGCTGCCGGCTATTCGGGGCGGCTGCAGAGCCGGGCTCGGCGTAATTGCGGGGTGTCCAAATTGTAGACGAGGCGCTGGGCAACGAGCGCTGCAACGTGTACTTTGTGTTTTTGTGGACTTCGCCCAGTCGTTACGTGGGCCAGCTAAGTGCCAGCACACCCAACGATTTCATTAAAAGCCGGAAAACTTTCCGGCCGCGGCGCCGAATGTATCATTACCTGTCAAGCCCGTGGATGTTACTTGTTGCATTATTAACTAGCGGCCCATCAGCGTTTTCCACAAAAACTGGAAAGGCTCGTCGGAAACTTTCCCATTACTAATTCAGCGAAGGTTTGAGGTTAGGCCACTCGGCCGGTGCACCGGGCGATGAAATTGTGGAGACACGTCTCCATGCATAAGTCAGGCCCTTAACTGCGCGAGGAACGTTTCCATGGTGCGGCGTGTCAAAGGAGGCGTAATTTGACTTAATCGAATAAACCAGTAAGTAACTCGCCGTACACCACCGTCGACGAATTACCTTAAATTATTAGGCGAGATCGAACGGCCCGCGACATCGTTTTGTAAACAGGATAATTAGCCCGAAGTGGATTAGGGCCGAAGGAATGGATCATAAATATTTGGACATCTAATTGGACTTTCCTATATTGGAACTGTTTGGTCATCTTTCTAGGGCGATGTATTTGGTTTTTATTGAACTCTTCTTCGCTATTAAACGCGCTGTACTCTTCATTATTATTTTAAGAGAACTTTGATGGAATGGAAGGAGTCTGTAGTTTTCCATTGAGGAAGGCCCGACATCGAATTATTCAGCAGTTTTATCTAAATGCAAGTCTTTCTTTGTTTTAACATGATTTAATTGCCCTGATAATCAATCTCAATTAGAAGGAAGCAAAGAAGGACTTCATTTTTTCTCAAAACAGGTCAATGACGGGCCAATTAAAAAAATCGACACTTAGGTTTCTTCGTATTGCTTGATATTGCAGCAATGATAATTATTTTGAATTTTGTTTAGCTACTCTAGGGAGGGTTAATTAGGAAGATCATTAAAACCAATCGGTGAGACTGCGTTATATCACCTAAGTTTCTCTTCCACTCCCATCGCGAAGCGGCTCCATCTTAATGAAGACGTCCGCGATGGCCTCCATATATCCGAAGGCTCAAATGAGCTCGAACGTCTTGCTCGTTAAACTGTTACGTCCTACCAACTCCGCGGGCCAAATACGACAAAAACGAGCGACATCCTGTGCGGCTGGCCGTAAAGAGCGGCCGAGGTGGCGGCAAATAGCCCCGGGCTTTCGTCACCTTCTGCACGCTCCACGTATCCGCATTAGAGGCCCGTCCGGCAGAGGCGAGGAGCATTGTGCAATTATCTGCAATCGCGAGCGGCGCCAATTAACCCCTGCAGAACAGTGTGTTTTATAGATTGCGCCTAATAGTTTAATAGGCGCCAATTATGGCGCGGGAGCCGTTATCGGCGCATCACAGGTAGCTGCAGGATGCAGGCACGCTCTCGTGACCAGGCTTTCATAAATTTGTCGCGGCCTGGAAACGCCGGGGAGCCGGGCCTGCGCCGCAGCAATTATTGGCCAGTTTGCGATGGTTCTCCGGGTTGAAAACTGGCGCGGGTTAACTTAATTGGATTTGGGCAGGAAGAGGTACATTTTTGAAAATGACTTTCACTATTAAAAAATACTTCATTGATTTTGTACCTCTTTAGTATGGTGGTTCAAAGAATTATGTGGCGATTGTACTAGTTTTCGAAGATCAAAATATAAAAACATTTTTCTTCGAATTTTTATTGGCGACATTTGAATGATTGAAAATTTTATATTTTCATTTAAAAATAAGTTCTACTGGAGTGTCTTCAGCAGTGTTCCAAAGTTACATTCCTCCATTATTGTGATGGTTAATTTTGATTTGGTAATTAGTGCTTTAAAGACCCAATTTACACTATCAAGCCTTCACCAAACAATTTTTCTAAAGATACAAACGATTACTTTTAGAGATCTTCAAAAATAGATGCATTTGTAACAAAAATAGGAAAAAAATTATTTCGCACGCGTATATAAAGACGTAATAGATTTTCTAGTTGGGTGGGTGATCGTTCATTAGAATTTTGAAGAGCTGTCCGCAATCTTTGCTGTCGTAATACTTCGAAAGCGGGTTTTCCCATCAATTCATGATCTTCCATAATATAATGATGCCTGTCTCTTTCTAGGAAACTTTATATTTTTTCTAGTCTTTGTTTCATGGTTACTTTTTTGTATGGTAGCAGGCCCGTCATGAAAACGTGGGATTTATAGGGGACCGGGAAACCTTCACTATATTGTTCTTTATATCAGTTTTTAATTTTTCGAAAATGCCTCGCGTGGATGCGCAATTCAATTTTGTGCAAAGTCAAAGAGCTGGTTGGTATACTGGTACACGATTGTATCTTTTTTTTTCACCGTTTGCATAGAAAAAAAATCGCCGGAAATGACATTAAAGGCATATAATAAAAAAATGTAATTAATGTAATTAATAAACCTTCAGGCTTAGTTGAAAGGAACAAAATACAAAAAAAATTGTACGTAAACTCGGTCACCTTTGACGTAGCGCTTTGGGATCATGGACACCAGGAGATTTCTATTAAGCGACTAAGAAATGTAGCTGGTTCTGATCTGATTATATTTTTGGTTCATTGGTAATAATCTTTAACAAGTCATGAGCAATCAAAATAATTACTAACAGTAGCCGCGGATCAAATTTTGCTGGGTGTTTCATGTCGAGATCTTTCGTCAAAATTTTACCCGCTTTTGGTTCATCTTTTAGGTTCCAGGCTGTCTATCACCGATTCTTGCCCATATAAGGTTATCATTTTCTGGTCTTTCACAAGATAGGTCATTTATAACAAATTGTCTACTTCTAATTCATTTGCATCATAAGCCTTTAATTCAAGCAAATGTGTCATTTTCGCCCAAAATTTGATCTAGATTTAGTAATTCTGTTTTCCCGCATTCACATGACCATTTGGATAAAGTAACTTTCCTTTTTATTATGATATTTAACAATTGTAATATTTAGTTAAGGTAAAGATATCACAAAAATATTTTGAGGGGTCGATAAGATTTTTGCCCGGACCCGGCGTTAGTTTTTGATACTCCTGGATAGTAATATTGCATTCTTGGAAGAGCTCTTATTTTACCCCAAGTTATTTACGGTATTTATAAAACCTTTGTCTACAAAGCATCAGCAACTACATGGATGTTTGTTTTAATAATTAGTTTTACATTACTGATTGCTTTTGTTCAGTTATACGATATCCAATTTTGATTTTGATCTCTACGGTCAGGAACGTGAAACGTTCATTTATTTGTGTTTCTGTAAACACTAAAATTTCTTTCATTCAGAAAAATTATTTAAATGCCGTAGTAAGTAACAAATTAACTAGTTGGATAGGACCTTTTCTTTAAGATTGTTCCTTAATCTTCCTTATGACGAAACAAATTTTCTGAAGAAGATCAACCGTATTTCCATATTAATGTATACTCGTCTTTTACAATTCTCCATAGCTAATCAACTCTCGTTCTTCCATTATTTATTTCAAAACATTTGTTTTTTTTCGTAATTAACTATTTTTCGAGATCACTTTCAACTCTGTTCGTGATAATTTTAATTTTTTGTTGTGGCTAGGGCGACCATGGAAGTCGAAATCATTACATATCAATTTCAATGGACCTCCATGAGTAGTTTCTGATAATAAAATAGTTGCAATGCTTTTGATCCAATTCGTTAGTACGCGTGCATTCATTCTTACATAGAAGTACGGCAGTGTTTGTACATCCTAGTGACTCTTCTATGGATTCCACATGGATGGTTATGGGAAACCTGGGTTTGAAGATGGTTTTCGGATACTTTGAGGCCTTGGCCGTCTCGAGCTAATTAAATCCGGAATTGCATAAGCTCGCGTTCGCACACCTCCCAAAGAGCGACCCCATCCGCGGCGGCATTCCATGTATGGCTCGTTATCGACGGCCGTTAAGGTCGACGTCCGCTGAATATTCTGGATGACATTCGGAGGGTCTGCGTGCGTGCGGAGATATCATCCGAGTGCTGGCAGTTAGCACCGCGGGGCGGAGGGGCCGCGGATCAAGGGCCAAGGTTAGCTAATTGACAACATATCTCCCCTAGTCGCGGCTTAGCGACTCGCGAGGTGACGTCACCCATCCATCATGGCTGCCTCGCGCGCTGACTAACTCGGATGTGGCAATCGCGGCCGCGTTTGGCGGGAAACGCGCGGCGATGTCGCCCGTAAAGTTTCATCAGATCCAAGGATTATTTCGAGTTCAGATACAAAAGTAAACTTGGCGATTTCTATTGTCAACTTAATACCCTTGGACGCGTGGATTTAGTTTGGCAACAGCGCGTTGGCTGATTCAAAGATCGTTATCGGTGGTCCTTGCCGAAATTGCATTTGCCCCGCACAGTGGATGGTAGCTGTAATCGAATTAGTGCTCCGCGCAAATGTCGATGCTAATGAGATTTACACGCCAACAAATCATGCACGTACCGTTTCGATGACCTTATCCAAACAATGTACCGATTTATTAATCTGCGTGCCCAAAACGTGCGCTGTTCGAGAGGAAATTATGGCATCCGCTCATAAAACTGGCCGACAATTTTGTTGAGGCGGCTTCGAATCACATCGTTAGAGATTATCAGGTGGATTTTAATTAAACGGTTGAATGCGTCGTAAAACGTACCGAACGCGTTCTAAAGTTGGGAAAGGCAGTAAAACTAGGAAGCTTGAGCCAAACCAAGATCCAATACCTGATGGACCAGCCATCAACTGAATTAATTGGATTCCGCTTTAAAAGAGCACGCGTTAGTTTGTGGTTTCAATTCATTCGAATTTGCTTTTATTTGAAGGGGATTATTTTCAATGATCTTCGACTTTTGGTAGTTTCATTAAAGGTTCTGGAGAGACGCTAACGAACCATTAGCAGACTAAAAGCTTGTTTGTGCGTTTTCTGGTTTTTTGTGCCATTCACGTCGCGGTCATCTGTTTATCCATTTGATGGCAGTTCAAGAACACGGCCCTCTTTCGAAGAAACAAATTCGATACCATCCATTGAACAGATGTTGGAGTGTAATGGTGTATGTTGTGGCTGTCAGCCGAGCTTTAGAAAGCTGTCCTTCAACTGTACATTGTTTTATCTCCGAGAATAGACTAAATATACATGTGCACATGTGATAGTCCTTCGCCACACATGTTGCAGTGCAGGTTATTTATACACCCGCTGTACAAACTCAGCCGCCGTCTCAGTTTGACTCGGAACCGCCACTATAAACCACTCTGCCTCCGAGTTTACGGTCCTGCGCTGTCGCCGAAGGAAAAAAGATTGATTCATTAGGCCGCTGGAAATTTACGCGTGCAGCAGCCGAGCGCACCAGCCATGAAGTCATCCTTAAATCTGCTCGCCATTCCCCTAACCTTTAACCGAAATGGCCGCCGAGCGATTGCCCAAAGGTCAGCGCTTTCAAGCTTAAGTCGGCGATCGGTTTCGCGCGGCATTAACGAGCTACCGGCTCGTGCTCGGGGAATAACTCAATTCCATCTTGGTCATCGATGGCGCGCGCCGCCATTTCGGCCGCCGAGTCCGGATTTGAAGGATGAATTGGCGGATTCGCCCCTGCCAGGGGCAGCTCGACAATGCAAGCGCTCCCCGCTGCATTTGATCTCATGACTTGCCTGAAATGAGCTTAATTCGAGGAGCGACGCCCGCGGCGCCTGCAATCTTCCAGCCGCTTGATGACTTGCAGTCAGTACCCGTATAATACCATTAATTATGTACATCTCATCGCAATCATTTTATCCGGAAAAATTCACTTGCCACTCCTTTACTACTCTTCACCTCATCCAACGGTATAGTATTTTAAGACCTTTTCTTCCTTTCACTATTAAAGAAAAATAATTGTCTATTGGTAGTTGAAGTTACTTAAGCATTCAGGTCATTTGATATTTAATGATTTAAAAAAACAAACGAAATTGATAACTTTTGTATGACTGGCGGTTCGCAAAAACGGCGACTGTAATGAACGGACGTGCCCGCGCTTCGATCTATTCAACCTGTTGTTTGTATTCGTCATTAGCGAGCCACGTAGATAGCAACCTTGACTCACGGTCTTCCTATAATTAGATTCAGCGTCAAATTCGCAACGATCAACCGTTGTTCGTTGAGCTGCTGCAGCGCTGCTATTGCCAGCGCATTTAAATGCCCGCCGGCAGCCTTAGAGCGATTCGCCTCGCCAGGGCCGTAGGCTCGAAGATCACCAGGTTGTTGGGTATGTATGTGCAGGCGAAGTTCGACCGGCCGCTGCCCACGAGGATAACCCGACGTCTTTCTGGTAGACCACTAGCGAGGTATAGAGTTCCTACGTGACTTTATATGGTAGGAACTTCATACCGTGCTCTTGGATCGGCCACCACTCATCGGCCGCCGCAGATGGAGCGTTTAAGCGTGTTTACCTGCCGAAGAGCCAGTCGTGCATTAAATTTTCGTAATTATAGATTCCGCGGCCGTAAAATTAATCATCCCGGGGGACTATTACTGGCAGGAATGTTAATTCATCGGGAACCCGCCGGACGCCCGAGAAGGCGATGGGCGTGTGCCGTTGTCTACGGAGCGCTGCGTAAGGCTCGAAGAGTGCGTCTTCAGGAAGTGCAGGTCAAAGCCTCTCATGATTCTTGAGCAAAACATTCAAAATGAAGATTATAGTCTACTAGTGACCGCTACATTGCATTAGAGGGTAAACAGCACTGGCAATATTGTGTGGTGCAACAATTTCACATATCCATTTTGGTAATCTTCGATGTGATCATCACAAATAAAATCGCACTCGCATAATATTAGAGAATTGAATATCGCAGATTGACAAATCGTGTTTTCAAATCCCGATTACATTAGCTGGCGTTTCCATTAGTAGGCTCAATAAGAACCTTTCCTATTCTGCAGATATAAAAGAATTAACTGATCATATCACAAGTTTTAGAAAATATTACTGCTTGCGAACAAGGTACATCTAAAAAATATTGCGATTTAAAAACCTCCACCGTTAACACCGAGTTCTATAATTTATAAGTTGATATGCACTATGAGGCCGGGAACGGAACAACGTTGTACATTTAAATTTTGCTCAACTCTACTTCGATTGGGCTATTATATGTTCATATAACACAAAAGATACCAATTTAGATTAGTTAATGACCTTTTCTTTTTATAACACTTACATTGCTTTTCCAAGATGGAATTGTTGACACTAATAAGATTACGACAGATTAGCTGATGGCGGTTGGGATTTGGTCTACTACTAGCAATATAGTCCTTTATTGGAAAGGGAGATCGTTCTGGTCTGTTATTCAAAATGTACTTTTTATCGCCACTTTAGGAAATTTCTTCATTATCATCACAGTAATATTCCTTAGTGTGCCTAAATATTCTTAAAGCAAAATTTTAAATTTGATAAATTCTATTACTTGTGTCTTCTTCAAACGTAAAACAAAACTACGTTTACAAACTTTAATCATTAGAACTTGTAAGTCTCTATATATAAGACTAAGCAGTTTTCTAATTTTTCTGACGGTAGCAGTCATAAAATTTTAGTTTTTATCTTCAGTGCTTTTGCTTGTAATAAAGTTATTCGCCCACATAACGCCAGCTTATTTGAATTTCAGGATTTTCCTTGTAAGCTTTACCTAGTGTGTTTTACGATAATCAAAATACATGCATTGGAGGGTGGGGGGGTAAATTTTGAAAATTCTAGACATTATCTTCCTATAAGTAATTTAGAAAATATCAGTCATCTAATTTTACACGTTTTATTCTTTACTTAATTGGAATCGACATTTTTAGCTTTATCTTTATGGAAAAAGCATTTTATTAAATAGTTATTTTATGTTCTTGTGGAGCAAATTTACGTTTTCAAAATTTTTTCGTGTACTGCTATAGTTTGAAGATAAATAACTTTCAAATGACTGCACAACCAACTGAATCTCCTCAACGCCCATAGCCTAATAAGTTACGTTCTTGGTTATACAAAACTATATTTAGATGATTTGTTAGCTTTTTAGCTAAATTTCCATCCAAAGCTGTTTGATTTTTTACTTGAGATTGCCCTGAACCCCTAGACCACGGCGAGGTCAGCGCTGATCTCTCGAGACGCCGCTTCAGCCGGCCATAAATGTCCCCGCATAAGCCCACTTTTTACTGCAACTCTTACATAACGCTTTGATTTACTGCTAGATAGCGTTTACGAGTCCTTAAGCGACGTGTGTTCTGCCAGCGGAATTCGTTAACTGACCCGAAGTAATCTCCATCGAGCTCGCTCCGCGCCTGAAATTGAGCCGCGGGAAATTCCTTCGGCTCGTTATACGGCAGTTTTGGGAGTCTTCGAGCTCGCTCAATCTAATAGCAAAACGTTTGCGGTCTTTAGCCATCATTTCAAGTAATCTTAAGAATGGGAATTAATGAAAGGGCCGCATGCTAGAAGGGTGATCCACATTGAACTTCAGGATAGTAAATGTTGTAAACGTTGAAGGTTGCATTTTTACAATTGCTATGTAAACACATGGCAAAATCATCATGACGCTGTATTACGAAAACGGGCTATCAGTTAATACGTGAAGGAAACTTCGACCATTGTTTGAGCCTGCAATTTGTGATCTAGTGCAAAAATTTGTAAACAAGCGATATGCTTTTTGACAAGACAAGAGTTCTCTATCAACGCAACAGTGGTTCATGTCGCAATATTACTCGTGTAAGTGGTAGCGTGTATGAACAACCAAGCACATTAGTTCACACCAAGTGTACCTTTCATACGGCACTACGTAACGCATTAAAAAAATTTAATTGACTAAAACTTACGGAAAGGAACCATCAGAATTGGGTTTTCGAGAAGACGGCAGTTGATGCTAATTTTTGCAAGAACTCATTGAGCGATGAGGCTCATTTTTTGATAGATTTATGAATCGTCAAAGTTGGCGCTTCTGGGGCAATGAAAATCCACGTACTATTCTCGAACAAATGCACGATTTGATGTGCACTGTAGACTGGAAGAATCATTGGCTCGTACGTTTTTGAGGGTAAGCTAGCAACGCTATTGGAAGATATCAAACGACGATTTGCACGTGGAACACTCACTTAAAACCAAATTTCCTGATCGTTTTATCTCGCAGAGGGGCGATATAGACCACCGCGGTCTTGTGACCCCCTTTAGACTTTTTTCTGGGTTATTTGTAGTGAAGGATTTTTTTGCCAACAAATTACGATTTCAGAGCGAAATACGTCGAAGCGTAATTCCAGAAATGGGAAAACTTCGCTAAAAGAGTCGTGGGGGTTATTTGGCAGACATCATATTTAGTACGTAACTGCCAAGTACTGCCTGTACTTCACATCGATAGCAATAAAATTGGAATTGTCAAACATTTGTGTTATATTCTGAAAAAAATTCTTAGGTTATCCCTTATTTTGTTACATGAGATGATTAAAGAACTAAGGTTTTATATAAAATCGAGTAATGGAAAAATGCAATTGTTGCAGTGTTTGGTTTGAAAAATGTTAGAAATGACAAACATTGATATTAAATACCCTTCTAAAGAACTACAGAAAAAGTGGAGATTAAAAACCAATCGAGCCAAGACTAATTTGTTTTATTAATGAAAAAATCGGACACCCATGAGGGTAAAAGAAAGATAGAAGAAAAGAGAAAAGTTAATGAATTTTCTTGATATTCTTACATCTAAGTGGGTGATTTTAGTTTACTTTTCTTTTGGAAGAAAATTGTTTTTAATTTTTATTCACTGATAATAGGAATGTTACTTATATTTTAGTCCACCGTTAAATTAGACGGTCCAACGCCGTGAGATGAGACATGATCAGTATATTGTGATTCCATATTGATGAATAGGTAGCAAATACCACGAAAAGAATTTAAAAGTGCAATACCTTTTTCAAATAGGTTTTTTTCTCAAAATTGAATTTAATACAAGACTAGTTTTTCCCATTTTTCTTCTCGAGTTCTTGTTTTCAACAAAATCCAGCAGTGTCGAACTAGTTGTGGTCCCATAAAAACTAAAATGCCTCATTATACCTAGACTCGTTGCAACTGAGCCTGTCGCTTTGCGTCTATTTCAGAGAAAAGTGCCTGCAGGTTCAGCCCCGGTTCCCAGCAGCATTGACACGTTGATGCCGGATGAATCCCATTCTTCAGCACGCGCAAGAAAGCGCTTGGGAGAAAAATCACGTCCGCCGTCGCGAAGAACATGACGTTATAATAATTCACTTCTCCGCGGACATGTGTATATAGAGCAAAAATACTAATTGGCAGAATAACCGCGATTGCTGTTTAAATATGTCCGCTGCAGGCCAGTCCAGTTTTTCCCCGAGCTGCTCCCCGCTCGGCTGAGTCGCCAAGTGGCCCCCGTTTCCGTGGGCATCCCAGCTTTCCCCGAAAACTGGCTCGATGCGCGCCCAATGATCTTCAGCCGTTCGCGATGCGCACACGTCATAATCTCATTTATTATTTAAATATAAAGGTTTGACAAGGATATAGTGGAAAAGTTGTATATGAGGCAGAAAATTGGGGTTGACAAGAATAAACTGTTAAAGTTGTATATGAGGCAGAAAGTCGTGAATAGCGCTTATTTATAGCCCTACATATTCATGACGAAAGTGATATACTGCATTTCTATTATACCATTCCAATCTACATACAAAAGTCTTAATTTAGCGCTTTCAAATTCCATCACGCCGGGGCCCGCGCGGACAACAGCGCGACTGCTCAACGGAGGTGAAAATTAATTAGCATTTGCTTTTGTGTCTCCACCTAGTTCTAGAGCGTGGTTCTGAATGCAAAGTCGCGTGCTTCTGCTGAGAATTTCTCCGCGAAGGACTTGCTCGTCGCATGACCTGGAGACAATCGAACCTTCACATTTATGTGGTTTTATAGCACTGAAACATTTTTTACTACGAGATAGGTGTGTGTTAACGAAATTTTTCTATGAGTTTCTCCTTGGAACTTCATCAATATTGATATACTTAACAATTCCTATCGGTAGTTTACCGTCAGGTATCCTGAAAAGATATTGGCTAGAAACGAGTTTTTTTTTTTGTTAATTAATTATTTAACCGAGTTTAATTGTAACTATAATCCAATTAATTTTCCTTTTTCTGTTTTACGGTTTATAAGTTTCAAGTTTTGTCTTAAAAACAGTGATAACTCTGATATTAAAATCATTTTTAACTGAAAAGCGCTAGATTGGTAGCGTTGTGCGTGGTGGTGACATTTTATAGTAAACACATTGCGGTTAGTCAGTATGGAACGCTACTCGATGGGGGAGCGAGCGACGATTGTTAAAATTCACTGTAAGCACGGAGAATGTTTCGCCGAGACTGCGCAAATTATCAAATGAAACAACTGTGAAAAAACTAATAAAAAAGTTCGAATGTAGACATAAAAAACCGACCGTTCAGCTAAAAGCATTGCCGCCCCGAACGATAATATCACGGAACATCCAGGAACTGCAACTGCATATTTCAAAAAGCCCATGCAGCGGATTTTAACAAAACATCTGCATCTGCACCCGTTCAAGATTCAGCTAACCCAAGAACTAAAATCGGATGACCACTTGAAACGCTGGGTGTTAACCTATTGGGTGCTAGAGAATTGACGGCAGTTTTAATAAGAAAATCATCTCTAGCGAAGTAGCGCGTTTTCATCTGAATATGTCGATAAGCAAAATTGTCGCATTTAAGGCCTAGAAAATCCTCTGGTCATTCAAGAATGGCCTATGGATACTCGAATAGTAACATGTGTGATTAAGCCGCGATGGTTATGAATATTATCATAAGATGATAGTGGATTTTTGTAGCCTCATTTGAACAGCATGGATTTCCTCCATGACTTGTGGTTCCAGCAGAACGCCGCCACCTGTCATACGATGCGTGAAACAATGCAATTGTTGAAGCAAAAATTTAATGTCCGATTTGCCTCCCTATACAGCGAAATGGCTACTAGGATCTTGCGACCTCCTCTACCATCTGATGTTTTCTCCTGGCGGTTCGTAAAGACCAAAGTTTGTGAACGAAAATAAGATCGATTCCTGAATTAATTCGAAGAGTTGTCCGACGAAATTGAGCTACAGTTGTGCGAAAAAGTGCTCGAGAATGTCGAATGAGCCCTAGAGGGTATTTGATAAATATCCTATTCCCATTGAATGACATGTTTACCTTTTAAAATAGTATTATAATTTTAACTAAAAAAATGTTTCTAAAATAAATTGTTTCTTTTGGGCCACCCTTCAGAAACGGCATGCTTCCATTTTAGAACGCGTCCTTTTGACGAATGAGTCTTCGACACCGTTGTTCTTATCTTGAAATTCGTAATGTGCAGCAAAATTACGTTGCTTAATTCAGATAACGTCATTTCTACTCTTGCATATTTTGCCTGTTCAATATTGCACACATAATAATCAAATCAATTTCGTAAAGAAAGCATAGCGGAAATTAAAAGAGAAGTACAACTGAAAGAGAATTATAGATATTACTTCTTTTGCCGATTGAATTCGCCATTTTCTGTATCTACTTCAAAATACAACGGTACCAAGCTCAAACTAGATACCAAATTACCTCCATTTTCTCTGAGACTGAGATCTGAGAATTGCCCTGGCTAATTCGTTAAGTCAATTTTGTTGGCACAGAGTACATTAGCCGCGAGGTAAAGGTCCTCACTAACACGCGGCGGTGTTGGATTCGATTCCCGAGGAAAAGACAACAGCAAACATCAAATACTCTCCGGCCATCATACAAACGCCTTCACTGCTCGTGAAGTATATTCTTCTCATTCTAATTTAACGGAATAGGCGAACATTGCTCATGCTACCGCACGACTGCGTGGTTAGAGGCTTACTAGTCTTTATCAAAAATAGAATTTCGTTGCATTCATTATGTCAAATACCATGTGTAATTGACCAACCTTTGGGAGGCAGACATGCTTTCCCATACCATGACGGAGATTAGATGTGTATGGAGGATATTCTTCTTCAGAAAGTATTCTAAAATGCTATTCAATACTAAATAGCACCTTCTGCAGTCTGTTTTACAATTTTTTGCAGCACACTGCTTTTGCTTCTTTACTTCTTTATCTATTTTCTCTTAATCCACAAGTCCATCACCTTCCGTCACATTGAATCGGTAGGTTTCTACCTTAATTTAGCTATTTTAATGGAACTACTAAAGCCTTCTATCGGCCAGACTGGTTCTTCAGGGGGCAGCTTCTTTCGATTCGAAAATTTCCTTCGCCACCTTTACGCAATTTCTCTTAAAAAATTTAAGTGATAATTAATAGAAATATGACTACCATATAATGAAAGATAATTAGGAAAGATACAAGAAAAATTTATATTAGAACTAAAAACGTTGTTCGAGAACTTCGTCCCGGACTTTGTCACAACACTATTTAATTGGAATTTATAAATAGTTTTGTCTGTATACTTTTTTATTTACATTTTATATTATAATGAGCAAAAAATTAGATAAAATTGTTTGTTGTTTTTTAGTATAGCCGTTGTTGGGTTTAGGCCTTCGTAGATTTACATCTTTAAAGGCTCAGAATTTGCATTATAAATTTCGTGTCATAATCAAGAGAACTTTTATGTTACGTATCTTATTTTTGTTTATATTTCGTTTTAACGCCAAACTACATAAAATTGTTTTTTTTTAATTAAAATTTCTTAAATATACACGTAGTTCTGAACTTGCTCGTGTCTTATTTTTTTCACCTTTTGAAGATAACACTTAAATCTTTTAATTTGCAGACCCTTAAACACATGCGAAAGCTTCCGAAATCAAAATCGCGGGACGTGGATCTCGTGGACCTTAAATTACCACTTCATCAAATTAGCCATTTATCTACGAGTGGGGTGGATATTTTAAGGAAACTTCTGCTATGGATATCAGCTTCCAATCGACTGACTGACAAGAAGGAAATCTTACACTAGTGACACCATAAACGCCTTTCTATGTTTTGCTATCCCTATTGGTGATGTCTCAAACTTTTCTTGATTAAAGAAAACAACCACCAAAACGCCATTTTGTTCGATTTACTTTTCCGTATAAAACTATATTTGAATGAATATGAATCTCACGATCCGATTTACGAGCAACTGGAAACGAAGTTCTAAATAGTTAGAAGTTGAACGCAGCCAAAATTAAATATTAAATGAGCTTGCAAGTTAACATTTTAAGCGACTTTGTTTGTCAACATGAATTATTCCGGAATAAACGTAACGATTTCAGGTACTGAATTATGAGGAAATGATTTTTTATAATATGCAAAAAAATGTCTATTAATATGATGAGTCGGAGAATAGTGTTAAAAATTTGCATTTTATAATGTCCTATTAATACCTAAAACACCAACTATATCACGCCAATTCTAATTGGCAGACTCTAAAACAAAGTAAGAATTTTTCAGCAACTGCAAATTTTCCATGCTACTGTTTATTAGAATTGCAGTACCATTAAAAACAAATGGTATTACATTGAAACTATTGAATTAAACATGTTATAATAAGAAAATAATAAGAACCGTACGATTATCTGTTCGAGATTTGGTTATGTCGTTTCTTAGACTTGAAATTTGGAAGATTTGGTGATAATCACGTGTAAAACAGGCACGAAGGTGTGCTTACATTCAGATTTGGCACAGTATAAGAACACTTCGTCGTCGACAAAAAGTTCTCAAATTTAAAAGAGTATGTATTGTTGGTGAAAGTGAAGGTGGTATTCCTTAACGAAAAATGGGCCGAAG
This sequence comes from Sinelater perroti, assembly GCA_036346155.1. NCBI lineage: Eukaryota > Metazoa > Arthropoda > Insecta > Coleoptera > Elateridae > Sinelater > Sinelater perroti. The sequence goes on from JARFIY010000024.1 coordinate 11,233,445, forward strand.
AATTAGTTATGGTAGTACTGTAGCGCGAATATAGAACCAGTGAGTTCAGAAGGTACTCATCCGCAAAGACCGAGCTCTGGAGCAGTACGCAGGACAACCACCCGGGAGGAAGTTCTTCTCCGGAGGCTTACAATTAAAAACCGGAACGCAACTTCAAGTGCCCTAGTTTAATTATGGTGGACTATTACACGATACCGATTATGTCCCTCTTCTATTTAACATAACCACGTCCTACACTACATTCGTACGAGAAATCCAACTTCAGTTATTACGATAGCAGATCACTTCTAATCAAAGTTAGAGACAATATTATTAGTCAGACCTTTTCTCCAGAAGGTGTCCTGAGCAATCTTTCAACATGATAACGCTCAACCACTTGTGACATGTAACACATTATATTTTCCTCAATAAAGAGAGTGAAAACTCTCACAGTCAGTCCGATTACCTGATCTTTCACAAATCGAAAATATAAGTAATGCCATTGCGCGATATCCGCGACCTCCGACGAATCTGCCGAATTTATAGGAGCCTGTCAATAATAAATGGATTGGAGTACATCAAGACACCAATCGTTGTTTGATTCAAAAGAAAAATTGAGATGGCCACAAAATCCCGTACGTGTTATCGAATAAGTTTAAAGGTTTTGCAAATTTAATCATTTGTCTTGGACTGTTAACTTGAAAGATTTTACGGCTATCGTAAAAAACTCACATTTTTTTTAAATCTAGCGAATTTATCACGCCGACCCTTTCTTATTTGTAGAACGCTTTGTATCTTCAGATATATTGGAAGCAAGAACTGACGAAAAGACTAAAATTGTTGCATCATATAAGAGTTGTAATTGATAACATATTACCAACTTAAAGGTTGTTTTTATGCAATATTTTACCGGAATACCTTTATTTTCAACACGGAATACATTTTTAGTCGAGTTTAATACCAAGGTAAATCACTTTCTCTTTGCTAAAACATTTTTCTTCTAATACAATAGATTTTCTGTGTTCTACGAGTTTCAGTAAAAGGTGTATTTGTGTCCTTTTTCATCACTTATGTTTCCAAAATCATGTAACCGAGTACTGATTGTGCTGTGGTTCGACTCATTGTTTTTAAGCTTTTATTATCAAACAGCTGAGTAAAATACTACTCGCAGCTGCACACAACAAAACAATAACCAATAACTACAGCCTGATTAGAATTTATAAACGCGCAAAACTTCCCGATAAAAATAACCGACGTACAGATCAGGGAGTTTTATTCTCTCAGCTATGATGTTCACGACCGCATATTAACCTTTTCAATTTCTCCGCTAATTTTTCTAAAAGTTGCGCGCCCAATTTCGTCTCCGGTTTAATGGCCACTTTATGGGCCAAGTTTTTAATTTTCCTGTACCAAATGCGTGTGCATAAAGGTTTTATACGCCATAAATTCGAAATTAATTACGTGTCCCAAGTCTATACACTTGAAAATCGTTAATTGCAGTTTTAAACACTCCGGAGTTTGTCAGCAGGTAGTTAACATAATAAATATATTATGTACTGGGTTCCAACCCACCTTCCTGTGACGTTTACATAGCTTTCGGAGTTATTTATAGGCCGCTGCAGCCGTACATAGCTGGTAAATATTGAAGGAACTTGTATTTACTGCCTTCCTTATTAAAAAGCTTGTACCGGGTTGTAAGCAGGCAATTCGAAACTTACGCAATTAACTAGACGTTTTAATGTTTTCAGGAGTTAAGAGGGCCCGGAGGAATTCTTGTGTTTGCGTAATACAACGTATTGCTCTTTTAAAATGTAATGAGGTAGTTTAAAAGTTTTACTGCTTTTGGGTTTTACACCAGCAATTTTTTTTTTTGTTCCAGTTAATGCTCTCGTAAGCGGTTGCCATTAGAGAGAATTTAACGTAAATATTTTTACAGCGAGCTATTATTTATTGCACAAACTGTATTGCTAATTTCTTCGTATATATTGTACTTCTGTTTGCGTAAATCTGAAAATATATTTGTTTAAATACCTGGCTGTACTACTTATTTATTTTCATTTAATGAACAACGGAAACCGAAAGGTTAAATCTTCAATATTCCAGCAAATACTAAATCAACAAAAAATGACGAGAAAAGAAATAGAGTATCAGTATCAATCTACGAACCAATAAGTTCGTCATACAAGAGGACTAAATTGGTATGAATATAACTCTACCCATAATCATCATGTCTATGGATAAGACCTTTGGATAAACAACGCACCATGAAGTGGTGAATAGGTTAGATAATAAATGCACAGTAGATGTGCAGGTATTGGGCAAAATAATGGAAACACGTGGAAATTGATGTGTTGGTCCACCTTCAGCACACATACAGCTTAAATTCTGGACGGAATAGACCGAAACAAGTCCTGAATAGTGGTGACTGGAATTTGAAGCCAGAGGTTCGATGGTATTCAGGTCTGGGGACTAGGCGGGCCAGGGAAAATGTTGAACCTCATCAGCATGCTCTTGAAACTACTGTTGAACAGGACATTGCATTGCCCTCTGGAAATAAAGTTTGAACTATTGGGTGGACAAGGGGAATGCCGAATACCCCAAGATACAGCGCCCCAGGCCATAATAGAGTCCGCCACCATTTTGAACAGACCATATCGTATTCTTCAGAGGGAGTTCGCCAGACAAATCGCGTCCGGTGGTGGGGAAGAGCGTAAAAGATGACTCGTCCGATCTAGCGACACATTGCCAGTCCTCTAACATCCAGTGTTTTGTGGGTATGCACCATACACGTCGCTTTTAAGCATTCGTGTCGATTATTAGCGGCTTGGCAATAGCAATAGCAACATGCTCATAGATACCCATTGTATGCAGTTCCCGCCTCACTATTTTGGACGACACTGGGTGGTGAAATGCTGCAATCACTTTTTCGGTCGTTGTTTTCTTCTGAGGCGTCACAGTACGCTTCAAGGCTCAGCGAGCCTTATACTGTAGCGTCGTCTTTCACTATTATGCTTCGCCGACCTTGTTTTGCTGTGCACTGTGTATACGGTAATTGCTTTGAGACCATGCCTTGTGTTACACCGCATAGCGACGCTGTCGTGCTCACACATACTTAGTTAGACGGGCACCAACAATTAGACCTTTGAAACTCCTATCAGGTCGGATATGCTGGACATTCAGGTCACCTGCACAACGTCTACAACCACACTGCTTCACCCTCTATTAGTGCAGTTTATACTACCTGCAACAAATAAGACAGTTGATTTATGCAGAGCCCAGTATTACTAGACACATTAAAAATGTCCCACTTTTGACATACTTGTATATACTTTTGAAACAGTAAAATTTTAAGTAAATAAATGAAAATGATCATTTGAATCACATTCCTCCATTTATGATTACATCAGTAATGAATTTTAATGCGTAGTAGTAAAGGTAATTATTTCAAGATTTAACATATCTTTAAAACACGAAGCGTCCTTTTTGTAGTTACTTCTTACTAGTTTATTACAAATCAAAATTCATATTCAGCTCATACAACAGTAAACTTTTAATTAATAAGAAAATAGCGTGTTAGCGATAAGGGATTAGTAGAGACACACGAAACTTAAAAATATATAATTATCTTAATTGGATAAAATTTAAAAAGAGTTGTAAACTGCAAATGAGTTGTATTAATTTTAGCCAACGAAATTGTATTTGTAAAAAATTGTTATAATATGATTCATTCCGTTCGTATTATTCCTTAGATTATTGCCGCGGTGATTCACTCATTATGCATGTAACTTGACTTGCCCGTAAGATAATGCCACTCGAGTTGCTAAGAGTTAAAGAATGTTATCCAAATTGTTGCGCTAAGAATGACAAAACGTCTCATTCTCTATCTCCACGCCAATTAACATAATTGTGGTGAACCTTAAACGCCGCGCGCGTCATTCCACACATGTAAAGCAAAAATGATTTTTAAACTCGGTACTAATATGGAGGTTCTTGCTGAAACTAAAGCTTTTGTCTATCCAATAAATTGCTTTCTACAAACCATTGTGCAGAGGATGCAATTTGTGCCGACGGATTAAAGAGAATGAACATTATCGCCTGATTTATGGCCATAATTAATCCTCCGTATGATCTGCTCTTCAACCAAGCTAATGATTAGTCTAGTTGAGAATTTCTCGGCAGCGATTCGTTAGCAAGCAACGTGATGTCCACGGTAGTGCTTTACATGCTTTACACGCTTTTATGCTGTGCTGCAGCTTTATAAAGTAATTAAAATTATAAACTTGAGGAAGTCTGAAGAAAAGCTCATTAACTGGTTTCTGCCATAATTAAAAAATGGTTAATAGATTACAATTCGCACCAAAATGTAATTACATTGTACACAATTGTAGCCTTTATATGAGAATTACGTAGAAAAAAATTATATACAGGGATACTTTCGATTATAACAAATGGTCCAAGATGACTTTTGGGTGGTCGCTGCAGATATGCAGCTTATAAAATATTGAATCCATCCGTTTGAACCACGTCGACGTCTATCGAGCCTGAAAGTTCGAAATTGGACCCATTGTTCCTGCTATCTGCGCTACTGCCGGCGGAATAAATTGGTAGTTGCCAGGCGGCTTAATATTTCACTCCTTGATAACTACCAATGATCAGCAAAAATATAAATAAGCCTTTTAAGTATAGCCCGCGAGCCTTCCTCGATGAGCAGTAAAGATAAACAGTGCAATATATTAGTCCGTGTCGCGCTGCACGAACCCTTTCATTAGGCCAATATTACAAAGCACCGGTGGATGATGAAATGCTGGCTTTCAGAAAAACTCAATTATTCACAAGGAACGGCGCTGGACGCGGCGAAGATGCCGGCGCGATATTGCCTCCGCGCGAGGTTTACGAACCCCGGTGACAATAATTACGTCCCGATGCGCCTAATTGGCAATAAATGATTATCTGTCATGCGTAAGGAAGTACGGCGGCCGAAGTTCCGCAAAAACGGCGGTGCGTGCGCGCGCGAAGCTTGGAGCGGCGGTTTTTCCGTAACCTTCGCCAATTTATAGACGCCAGCGCGATTATCTGCATTGTCGCCGCTAAAAAACCGGGAACGTTAATTGGAAAATGGCCCCACACTAAAGTCCATGCAAAAGTAACGAGACAACCGCACCAAGACGACAACTTTATGCCAGTACTATGCATTTCTTTGAAGACACCTGGGACTTAGTGATCTAAAACGCAGTTAGCTTTTTAAATGCAATAAAGGAAAAAAGTTTGACTACGTAAATTGAACTTTGGGATTTGAAGTTGCGCGCTCTTTGCGTGTTCTGTGAACATTCGAATTTTGCATTTGTACAGTAGATATCTAAAAACGTGGAGCCGTATAATGTGCAGCAACGCGTCAATATCATTTAAGAGCAATGAAACTCAAATTTCTTTAAATGGTTTTGTGAAAAGCGTAGCAACTGGGTTAGTGAAAATCCACGTGCTACTCACGAACAACTAACGCATACACAAACATGTTGGGGGTGTGCATTATGTGGCGAAGGAATCGTTGAACTGTACTTTTTTAAAAGTTGGCAACGCTGTTACTGTCAATTATGTACGCTACCGGGAGATGCTAAACAACTCATGACGTGTGTTTTCAACAAGATGGCTACGTATCACACAGCACGCGGAATACAAATCTCGCAAAGGCTGTTCCTCTAGCATTATTTGAAGGAAAAGGTTTTTCTCAATAAACCTAAGGCTAAATAAGAACATCAAAATGTAATTGCTGCATTTTCTTTTTAATATAAAAATTGCGGTGATTTCTTTCAGCTTTGTGTTAAAATGATGTTTTTGATTTAGATCATTCAATATTTAGAAAGGAACTATCAAGAAATTTTTGGAGGGCAAACATGCATGTTGCGCCGCCAAGTTCAAATGTCAGTTGGCATACTGAGAACTCCTTATAAATATAACGACTGACAATGTTCTTGATATGATGCTTTCAGATCAACGAACACATCATACAAATAGTCGCACCGTGGCTAGTGAAGCAAAAGTGTACCGTTTTATTTACAAAATACTTAATCATATCTTTATATTACAACAGCCGCTAGCCGTCAAATTAGAATTCTAACTGATGCAACACTCGTTCGGAAGAACGGGCCTACAGCGATTACAGCTGTTTCTAAAATTGCGCGGATAGCAGTTTTCAAGCAACCGCCGTGGGAAAATGTGCGAGCCAACAATTTTTTTCTAGGAAGCTATTAACATTCCAGAGCATGAAGGGTTACCTTGTAATCTTAGTAAAGGGCCAGGGCTACATTCGATACCAGGTGTTAATTATAACGAAAAGTCACGTACATTTTCGGATAGGTTGCAGCATGTTATGGTTTACGTGACTTTCGTTGACGTTGCATATTTTTTTGTACTGAAACGAGATGAAGACCAATTTGGCAACCGAATTATTACATGCTACAATTTAAATAATGGAAGTGTGCGGCGAGGACCAAAATTCCTAGCTGATCCCGATGAAAATGTCCATCATTAAGGCAGTAGTTTGCAAATTGCAAGTTCTAGAATAAAACGTGAGCACCTAAGTATTAAAGCTTGCTCATTCAAAAATGCTCGTAAAGATTCTTATTGTAGACGGTAAAACCACCGACCGTTCACACTGGTTTTCCAGGGATGTTTCTAGTAAAAACGCAATTAGCCGTGGAAACTTGAGGTATGTGGAAGAAAATAAAAATCTCGTCTAGCAATCAACTAATATAAACATTAATGATTTCGGAAAGCGCACTTCCAAATGTTCTATGATTCAATTATATCATTTATCGATAAGAATTATTGGTTGCTTAATTGAATTCTCGGTCCTTAACTTCAATTTCTGACTCAAATTCATAAACCGTGCCCGCCGTGTATAATCATAGTGAAGCGTTATCTGTCAGCTTTACAGCATACTGCAGAAGCTGTTACACCAACAGCAGTGCAACAAGCAGCATTTTACTGCACTGTGCCCATTTTACGTTTCTACTAGAAAAAAGTTGATGAAACTCGTATAATGATTTCTGCTGCTTTAGAGGAGTGCGCTGTTTCTTGCAACACATCTGTAGAAAGTGATTCCAATAGTTTAAAAGAATATAAATGAGGAGCTATAAAGGGTTGTTATCTCTCACAGTCAGAGTTCGCAAATGAACTTGGGGGTAAAATGTCAAATCGTTTTTAAGTATCTGCACAAGCTAGGGAGAATCAACAAGGAAAGCTGACGAGTTCCCCATAAACTCGCAGTTGAGAATATCTCGACACTATTACATTACTACGCTGAAAGCAAAACATTCGACTCAACAACATGCTCGAGTTTTGAGAGAATGTGCATCAACTTGATAGCATTCCCAGTAAAGTTCAGTGTTGCCACCTCTACTCCTAATCGCATTTTCTAAGCGATTACGCATGGATCGGATCATTTTTCCTATGCTGTCTTGAAGGATTGTTTTCTACTCTTCAATCAACGCTGCTATCAGTTCCACACACTCTTGGTGCAAGATTTCTGGCCCGGACTCTTCGCTTAAGCTCATTCCAAACATGTTCAATTGGATTCAAGTCTGGAATACACGGAAGCCAGACCATTTTCGGTATACCGACGTCAGCCAGGTAGGTAGTGCTCACAGAATGTCCCTGATGTAGCAGTCCGCTGTTAAACCTCTCCCGCGTCTTCCACTATGCACGAAAACCAACTCAGTTTTTCCGTGCATGAAAATGCCTGCCCAGAACGTACAAGAACCACCTCCATGTGCGACAGAGCAAATCGCTCCCCTAGCCTTCTATAGACCTGATGTCTCCTGTCGTCATGTACGTACATTCTGGACACGTCGGTGAATAATATTTGACTCCAATGGCCGAGGTCTCAATCAAAATGTTCGCGAGCAAATTCCAGTCGCCTTTACTTTTGGACCGCAGTTAGTTTGGGACCCGTAGCTGCTTTTTTAGGGTCAAGTTGGCTGCATTCAGTCTTCTCACGGTCAAAACGCTGGCGACTACACCTCTGACCGTCCTTGCTCAAGGTCAACGCCAGTCGTATGTCGATTTCTGAGGGATGTGGAGACGAGAAATCGATCCTTGTTGGCGGACGTAGCCACCGGTCTCCTGGTACCGACGCCATACTCTCGACACAGATTTAGTCAATTTGGCACAGCCCTCTGACTGAGGTTCTCTCTCGACAATGCAACTTCCTGGGTGCTTCGGCGTCTGTAGTATCCACTTTCTTGCAAATCATTCGAGTACTTACGTCATTTACTTATGTCAACTCCAGATAAGTGGCTGAGATGAATTACCAGATTGCAAGCGTACTGTAGGTTAATCACAGTCGTCGCGCACGTGCGTTCCAATTAGTAAGATTCGTGAAACCCTATTCTTCATGCTTTTTTTTTTTGAATGCGTCATCCGATTAATGCAAATGCAACAGTTTTTTAAAACTCAATAATAGAGACAATCTTTGCACGTTATTGTTTTTATCTTCATTTTCCTTAAACTGAAACAGGAGGCGAAACTGCGCGTGCAGCTGGTGAGTCGATTGTTTTGCTTTCAGATGTATATAGTTGCTTTTCAGATTCAATAAATAGATTTCGCACACCAGATTGTGACTTAGACGAGTGCTAAAAATCACTAGAAGTACACGTTTATGACCTTGAAATTTAGAACAATTTTGAATTTAATTATTTTCCATTTTTATTCTATCTATTGGAATAATTTTATTTTGATTGTTTTTACTGCGTCATCCCTCACATTGGATGGTTCCAATTTATGACCGCTTAATGATTTTTTAATTGTATGTAAGATATCCATATTTTCTTAGTTCATTTACAATTTAACTATCACTTTTTTCGCGCGCATAAAAATGTTCACGTGGTTATTCCTACCGGGTGTACCGGAAAGTCTACCGGTTTTTTTGAGAAAAAAATCCATAATTTTCTACATAATGGAAAAATTCATTTATTCAAAATATTGACCATTTAATTCTGCACATCTTGCCCATCTTTCAGGCAATTTATGAATCCCATTCCAAAAAAAACAATCATGGATCCATTTTTTAACTTCTTCGAAATTGGCGAAGTGCTGCTCTGCTAATGCAGAGCCCATTGATGCGAAAAGGTGATAGTCGGACGGGTCAATGTCTGGAGAATACGGCGGGTGCAATAATATTTCCCACCCAAGCGCTTTCAATGCTTCGTTGACCGATTTTGCTGTATGAGGCGGCGCGTTATCGTGCTGTAAAATAACTTTACCGTGTCTTCGGGCCCATTCTGGACGTTTTTCGATCAGTGCATGGTTCAAGTTGATCATTTGTTGTCGGTAGCGATCACTGTTAATTGTTTCACCAGGTTTCAACGGTTCATAATACACCACGCCACTCTGGTCCCACCAAACAGAGCATCGTTTTCCTGCCAAAGTGATTCGGTCTCGCAGTTGATGGGCCAGCTTCTCCAGGTGATAATCATGATTTTTTGCGCTTAGGGTTTTCGAAATAAATCCACTTTTCATCACCCGTCACTATTCGATGCAGAAATGACTTTCGATCAAACCTTTGAAGCAGCATTTCACAGACGATTTTTCAATTTTCCATTTGCCTGTCATTCAATTGATGTGGAACCATCTTCCTATCTTTTGGATTTTTCCCATCGATCGTAATTGGTCGCTAATAGTTTCTTGGGCCACATTTAAAGCTTTTGCCAATTGTTTTTGAGTTTGTGTTGGGTCTTCATCCAATAACTCCTGCAGTTTTGCATCTTCAAACGTTTTCGGTTTGCCAGAACGTTCTTTGTCTTGCACATCGAAAACATCACTCTTGAATTGTGGAAACCACGCCACACATGTTTTTATAGTTGGAGCATGCTCGCCGTATGTTTCAACTAGCAAACGATGACTTTCGGCGACTCTTTTCTTTTGATTAAATAAATAAAAGTAATGCATGCCGCAAATGCACGTTTTCAGGCACATAACTTGACATTTTTGAAGAGGTATAAATATATGGCGGTGATACTTTCACAAAATATAACCTACGACGTTGAAGCTTGGTGTCTGTAGAATAAAATGAACACGTGTCAAATCATAATATTGTATATTAAGCCTAGCGACACCTATTGGAAAAAACGGTAAAGACTTTCCGGTACACCTGGTATATATTTACTTGTGCTTTTACCATTATTTTAATCTGTTCTATGCAGCCTTTTTTGTACTTCAGTTAGTTTTGAGATTATTATGTTGTTGAAGGTTTTCATTAGTTTCGAGATGTTTGAATAGGTTATTAATGTTTTTTTTTCTTGTTAGGTTATCTCCCTTCGTGCCGACTGTATTATTAATATAACCTTCTTTTCTAGAATTACAATAATAATCATTTTGTGATCTTTTTGTGCTTGTCGTTGGTGGTTTGTATAGTGTTTTATGTTTATTCTCGTGATTGATACGTTTTCCAGTAAATGTGAAGTTCAAAGAATGCCTTGGTTGCTTTTAATTTCTGCCGCAATCATTATATTTAAATTACCCCGGCTCTTTTTACTGAAGTTCACTGTGATAAAAATTATGTTCTTTTTAATGCGATTTTATATTCCGGTAAATAATTACAGTAATTATATATTAATTGTTCTCTTATGTGTATTGTTGGTACCGATATATAGCTAATATTTTGTGTATGAATATTAGGAACATTAAATATAGCTTGTATGATTTAAGATGTTCTCACTGTCTTCAGATAAAATTAGCTAGCTTCACATAATTTGGTCACATTTGGAATAACCTGAGCAAGAACTTAGATTTTTACTGTATGCTTTTCTAAGCGCAGGTATATAGCTCTTTTTTTTCTAATTGAGGGAAAAAAATACCGAAGCAGTAACTAATTTTATTGCTTTATTGCATTGTAAACCATCGCAGTTGATTACTTAAGTTGATTTACTAATAAAAAAATTAATAAATCTTAAAACAACTAAATAATAATAGTTCCCCGTATCAGGCCTTGAAGGCCCTTTGGGGTCGTAACAGGATAGATCTGCTACATTCTAGAGCTTACGGTACACAAAGGCAGTAACGTGGCTAGTGCTACGTACCGACCGCCTATTATTACCCCAGAGTTTGACCCCCAGGCACTCATTTATTGCAGCCGGAGTCGAGCTGGGCCGTAAAAATGCCAGTGATCGAATTGGCGAGAGCGGGATTCGAACCCGCAACTCTTGGTTTCGTAGTCTAGCGATATATCCGCTAAACCACCACTAAATAGTGATTCAATAAAAATGTAATTGGATTTATTTGATGAGTGATAAACAAAGCAACCAAGGAAGTGCTAAGAAAGCTATTAAACCGTGTATAGTTCAAAAAAATTAAGATATTTTTCAAAATACTGATTATGGAAAGTTAATAATTTCTTAAAGGATGGTGGGGATTAAAATAATACAAATACATATACGAATATAGTGATGTGATTAAGATAAAAAAAATTATAGTGATGTTTAGATTATAATTAGAACAAATACACAAAACATTAGACTTAATTTTAAAAAAACCGTTAAAAATTTCATATGACTTTTCTTTTATTAATGTTATTTTATGTATATTAACGATATATTGCTTTTTACCCCATGATAAACATTATTCATGACATAAATGCTGACATATTCAGATGCAAACGAACATAGCAGTTTTCACATTTATATATAATTTACTTATTTATGCACTAGAAAAATATTGACTTATTATTAGCACGGTTTCAGACCAAGGAAGGAAATTATAAATGATATACTAAAATAAAAATAAATGTGAACTAAGTACAAAAGGTACTAAAGTCATCAGGATAACTGATCACGTGGTCAAGTATCACTTTATTAAGATATCGGAGAATTGCGCTATCTTGCGGAAAATTTTTAGTTCATTAATCTTGTAGTAAAATTATATGTACACTCTGATCCATAACAGATTTTAGCCAAAAGTGACTCAAAAATATTGTTGAGTTATATTCTTACCGTATGCAGCAACTAATTTATTGAGTTTTATTTGATAAACCCCTCACTATCTTATTGTTGTAAACTCAGTCCAAGCTATTATTTCGAATTGTCCTTTATTATAACTAATTTGAAGTAAAGAAAGAAAATTCAGTGAAACACAAATTGAAGTTGCAACTTTGTAAGCCAAAAACCTGCCGACGTATCACCATTTGCGTCGTATACTTCCCGGAAGAGCGCAAATCACATACCACTAATAATAAAGTACAATTTTTTGGAAATGAGAAGTAAACAACAAAAATTTGATTCTAAATCACAGAACAAGAATTGTATAAATTTCATTATTTTTTAGTACCTCATTATAAAATCAATACTTCAACAAAAACAATTCTGTAAATAAGTCATTAACATCTACAATTCAAAAGAACATGAATGAATCATTTTTTTGCAAAAATTGTAATTGAAATTTTGCATAAAGTAATAAACGAATTGTAACTAAATAGAAATAAATCAAACAACCCCGTATATTATTTAGACAAATTTTTGTTTTAGTTTATCCAATCCAAAACAGTAGAAGGTGGTCATTGAATTATATTTTAATTTCTACCATAAAAAAGAATCATTGAGAATTCCCCAATATACAACTAAGAGTTTGCCAATAAGAACATGATTTAAAATGAAATAAAATAAAAACTACTTCAGATACAACCAAACTTTTTATATTATTTTAAAGTATAGTCTATTACATGTCATTCAAGTGTCCAGCTCGACTTTGTGCACACGAGCAAATTCGATTAATCTAATTTTCGATGAATTTGTTCAATAATTTGGGTCTATAATTTATTTATTTTTTTTATTTCTGGGTCGATTTTCAATCTTAATATATCAAGTGTTCGTGGTTGTTTGCATAGACTATAGATTTGAAATAACCGCACAAAAAGTAATCTAATAATAAACAAGAACGGTGTAATACCCTAAAGGAAACTTTCTACAGCGGTGCGAAATCGTAACGGTCACTTCCGGTTGCCGTTAACCGATTTGGCTGAAAATCAATCCCATAAAAGGTAATGACCTAAGATGTGTGTATGCCAATTGAAGTAAATCCGTTGAATAAAACGGAAGTTATAGTGTCTCCAGGCACACAGACAGACAGGATAATAATCTCATTAACTTTCTATTATAAGCTCCGCTGTAGAAAGTTAATAATAGTAAGGCTCTAGGCCCCGCGTGGGAGCACGGCCTGCAAACTAAGAAGTTAAGGCTCTTATAGTTCGCCTTCTCTGCCTAGTCGTCGCGCACTATCTCTGATGTGGGGCGATGTGGTAAGCAGCGCGCCTTTGACGATCGCCATTATTACTCTTTGTTTAAGTGAACGCAGGTACTTAATTATTTTTAGTGACTGAGTAAGCCACCCACCAGACATCATAGAGCTTCGGGCATGGAACCTGGGTCCGTCTGCATCGCAGTTCGCGCCTCTACCACTGGAACACTCTGGCTTTCAAAAAGTAATCTAAAGGAATTAAATCACAACTTTTTGGAAGCAAACTAACAATTGTATTTCTTGAAATTGTGTTAACCAAAGTTTTTTGCAAATACGTCAATAGTGGCATTAGCAGTGTGATATGTGGTACTATATTTTGGAAAAAGATTGGTCCAATGATGACCTTTTGCAGATGTAAGGGCTTCTGGTGAATGTCTTATAAATTTTTTTCACATCAAAAACGACAATTTTGTTTGTTAACATATCCACTAAACCAGAAATGAGCTTCATATGAGAAGATAATTTTTTGCCCAAAATTATGATTCGTTTCAAGTTGCTCTAAAGTTCAAGTAGCAAAGTTACGACACTTAAGATGGTCCAGTGGTTTCAGTTCTTGGGCAACACAATCTTATAGGATTGTAAACCCAAATATATTCGCAAATTACTCCCAAGTTGTCGTTTTTCTAAGCCTTAATTCTTTAGCACTATGGGGAATCTATAAATTTAGAGCTACAACACTATTTGTTACAGCATCAATGGTCTTTACGTTTCCTGCATTTCGAGTAAAATTTCTTTCAAATTTTTCAACCATTCAGCGAGTGGCAAGTAGAGAAGGGTGATTATACGGATTATAAGTTTCGCGAAGGGCACGCACTATTCACAAAAGAACGCTTATTTTCATAAAATTTTTGAACAATAAAACGTTCATGGAGCGTTATTTCGCCATGTTGAATTGTCCCAAAAATATAACATTGCATGCATGTATGCTATTTCATTTCAAAATCATGGTTCTTATTGCAAAATCCTTCAATTGCGTTTTTTTTGTTGCTAATTTTTTATTACTTGTTTATTTCAATATATCATCCACATTGCAAGAGCCCATGTAGTCTTAACATGGGTTATGTATGGAAACTTTCGATTAAATTTTGATTTGAGTTATAACGTGTGAAAAACTTTCTCTGTTTTCAAAACGTAGGTGTACCTAATAGCATTTGAAAGATGGTAATATAAAAACATGTGAAACATACTATTTCTTCTTAATCCTATTTAGTCACACTGGGTGAAATTCACCCGAGCCTTTTTTTGACCTGGAATACAGCCTATTAAATTTGAGAAAGTGGAACTTGCTCCTCCATCAATAGGTAGTTTGAACCTTCAACTCTAGACACAGGTAGGTAAGATCTGAATTTTCCGGTTAGTGTTCGTTTGGCAATCGATCAAAGTGGAACGCGAAATTCCGTTGGGTGAATTTCACCCAGTGTGACTAATACGTCGTATTTTTGATGTGTGGAGCAATTTCTTTTCATTTTTTTCTGGTGTTAACGAAAAAAGTAACTGTACTCCTAAAGATTTTAAAGGCTGAAATTTAAAAAAAATTATATCGTTAATTTTCGGATATTCAGATGGCCTATAATTTACGCCCGCGAACGTTTCGAAAGGAGTTGCGCGAGAAAGTTCGAGGAGCAACTTGCTATCGGAGGTGAGGAATCCAACGAAGAAGACCACCTCTCCGAGCAGTCATGGCAATAAATAATTGTTTTATTACTTTGTTTACTTTTTCCTTCATTGATCGTCATTATATTATAATTTTTTATGATTTTTTTCGAAACAAACAAGGATTATTTCACATACGTATAGTTTTCATTTTCCTCGAAAAATCCGACCTTCATTCCTCAAAATAAATGTACTTTTTGAAAAGGCCTATAAAATAATCATATCCATCTGAAAGGGTAGTATTTCAGGTTTACAAAACCGTTTGCTTTTTTATTTTTAATTAAAAATTGCAATAGATATGCCTATTATTTTAAAAAATGTCATTTTTGGAAATAAATTTTTCATAACTTTTTTTGCATATGTAAAATTAATTTTACAATATAAAAATTTTTTTCTTATAAAGGAAGGCTTAAAATGTATGCCAGAATTTTTCCTTTTCTTTGTTTCAACACTAGACTTATTTATTGCAGTGCAAAGGTACTCGGGTGGATTTCACCTAGAATGATTAACATGTCATTTTTCGGAAGTGTGACTATATAAAAATGATTTAAAATAATTAGTTGTTTTTAAAACATATTGTAGCGGTGAATGATTATTAGTCCACTCTCTGATTAGTACTAAGCGACTGTTGGTATTGTGTCAGTTTTACCGAAAACAATCCCCATAGATAAACCTACAAATATACTATGCATCTGCATATATGAATTAATCAAAGTATTGGGACAAAGCATGATTATTTTATTAAAATGATACACGGAAAAGACAGTATTGTGCATCATTATTGAGACTAAAAAGACAAACGAATGGATTATGCATCAAATAAAAATGGAAAATATAACAGCAAGAGCAATGAAAATTGGGAAGACTTGGCCAAAATTAGTATGGGCATATGGATTCGAATAACGACAAAATAAAAAACATGAACAGATAAGAGGAACCCCGGACGAGCTTTACTATGATGTTACAATGACATACGTAACATAATCTGAAGAACATGGATTCAAAAAGCCCAAAATGGGGAGTAACGGAGGAATACGGAGAAGGCATATGTTTACATATACACGTTAAATGCTAATATCATTATCTCATACTAGAAGTACTTCTTTTTACAGACCTCTTTTATTGACGTATAGGCTTTTGGGACAAAAGTCCCCATACTTGTATGCTTCAGGAATCCGACACTTGGCACAATTTAATGTCAATATATACGATAAACTATGATCACTGATAGTTTATTCTACTTGTGATTGGCAATACGGACACTCGCATGGTTAATACAATAAACTAACCCATGACTGTTGATACTTTACACTACTGTGTATTAATTATTTTATTTTAATTAATCCAACTGTACAGGTTGTACAGCAAAGTAGTGGATTTAACACATGCATGTGTGTAGGCCGACGAGTAGCAACTTAATAACTAACTGTTGTACTTAGTTTTTCCTTATTTTGATACTTTTTACAACCTTGCACTATGTGATTAGTTGTACTAAGTTGGTATAAGAGAATCTCTTCTTATAATTAATATTTTTTTCCCGAAAATCTAATAATTCGAAACAAACATGTATACAAGCAGGTTAAATTTTTAAGTCATGAAAATAATTAGTATTATAATAACATATCTAAAACAAAGATCTTGATTATAGACAAACCACATAACAACAGTCCCGACATGCAACAAATAAACTATTACGAAGTAGTACAACGGTACACATACCTGGGCTCACTAATAACAAATGACGGTTCAACAGAAAAAGAAATCGGGAAGAGATGTAAAATGACTAGAATATGGAAAGACAACAACATATCGAAGAAAATAAAATGCAGACTGATACAATGTTTAATCTTCCCTATACTAACATAGGGCAGCGAATCCTGGACTTGCAGACAGAAATAAACGAAGAAAATGATGCTGCAATGTTCTGTTGGCGAAGAATGCTGAACATCCCATGGCCAGAACATCGAACAAATATAGCATTACTCCAAGAGACGACTGTCGAGCGAAATACAACTCAAGACACTAAGATACTTTGGACATATTATGAGGAAAGAACCTGATAAAATGGAAAAATTAGTAATACAGGGGAAACTAGAAGTCGATTACCTACCAGATGGACGGATCAAATCACAAAGCTATCCGGAAAACCTATGCATACACTCACAATCGAAACAAAGACCGAGCAAAATGGAGAGAAGCAATTTAAGATGCCGCAGTGGCTGCTACATCCCTACTGGGAATTAAGACTGAGGAGAAGGAAAACTTCAGAAAAGGCTACGACAACAAATAGGAAGAAAACTGAAAGACTAATAATGATGCTTCAGGCTACCGATCAGATTAATGTACTAAGAAATCCCATAGAACTAAGAAAAAGAAGAAGGCCCCAGACTATACCTTACATTCACACTCTTAAAAGCGGCTTTCGACAACGAAAATTTGTAACTCGCTCCACTAGCTACAAGTTACATCAAAATTAATAGCAATAAAAAGAATACACAGCATAGTAATAATAATAATGGTAAGGCTCTACGCCCCGCGTGGGAGCACGGCCTGCGAACTGAGAGGTTAAGGCTCTCATACGTTCGCTCTCTCTGTCCGGTCGTCGCGCACCATCTCTGATGCGGGGCAGTGTGGCAAGCACCGCGCCTAAGACGACCGCCATTATTAACCCCTTGTTCGAATGAACGCAGGTACTCAATTATTTTTAGTAACTGAGTAGGCCAGGCATCAGAAAGCACCGGGAATTGAACCCGGGTCCGTCAGCATCGCAGCCCGTCCCTCAACCATGGGACCACGCTGGCTCTATACTTACAGCAGAGTAATAGTAGAAATAAATGAAAAAAATCACAAGAATCTACAATAAACAAAACTGTGAGACAAGGGGATTCATTAAATCCTAAATTGTTATTTATCATTTACATGGACATAATAAAAAACACGAAAAATAGAAATGAGTTACAAAACTTGAGACCTATACGAACAGGTTTATTGATATTAGTAGACGATATAGTCCTGATAGCAGACAAATTAAATAAAGTTCAAAACTAATAAATAAATGGGTGAGAGAAATCCATAAAATGAGAATGACTGTAAAAATATAGAAGACAAAATATGTGGAAACAAACAACAACAAAACATTGTATTCACTATAAAAAGTCAAAACATCAAACTTCACGAAATTCGATCATATAAGAAAGGAAAATATACATACTAACCTACACCAAGAATCAGTTCACAAAAGCGAGAGAAAAAACAACTAAACTGGTTTGGACATGTTACACGATAGATAAACAAAACAATGAACTGGAGGAAGAAAATCGGTAGAACGAAGAAAACCTTGAAGAAGATAATACAAGAAATAGGAGAAAAACATGACTAAACAGTTAAGCAAATAGAGGAAATAGAAGAAAGAAGTCGAAAAGAATGGAGGTGTTGAATAGTTGGATGTTATCCATAAAGGCAAAAAGATGTATAATAAAAGAAGAATGTTATGTTCTATTTGCCATAATTTTACGACCTACCCAACCCCAACACAAGTATACTCGTTTCTGAGATAATAGAAAAATCTCTATATTGCAGCCACTTTAAACTAATAGTTGAGAGTGTCCATTTGTGACTACGTGCTTGGCTTTAAGCCAAAACACATCTTGTTCGCCAATGACCACTCGACTACTTTAAATGTTAATTACTTATTTTTCTTTTATTATATTTACTCTGCCTATCTGTTTGCCAATTCTGCTTTAACCCACGCTGTCAATTAGTGTACACCCACATTTTTCTTGCATATTACTTTTTAAAGTCTTATCTGAGAATCTCCCCCCTCCTCCCACTCCATTTAACGCAGCCTGCTAAATATGTGCGTGCGTCTCCTTCTTTTAGCACAGCCGGAAAAAATAATGGAACATGAAACAGTCGTGTCTGATAAAAAACGTTCAGAAGTGACGATGTTTTTGGAGGTACAAGCCAAAGCGATTTTGTTGTTTTTGTGTCGGCATTCTGTATACCCAACCTAGACACGGTTCAGCAGCACGAACGCCGCCATTCCTCGGCTTAATTAATAGAGACCATTGTGGATGTTTACCAATTTCAACGAGCATAAATCATGCATATCAGCGATAGCGGCCCGCAAACACGCCGCATATTCGGTGTTATTCCCGGCTGTTGGTCCGGCGCAATAAAATATGTAAAACTGCGGACTACGCGGTCCATGACAACTCGGCCGTCACGCAATGCACGTTCAATGGCAAAAACGCCGTCGTTATTCTGCATTCGGTTTTGTACATTTGTATCGGCGTGGTTTATTTGTGCCGCCGCCGCACGACAGCGCTTTATTCTTCCGGAAGCCGCGCTGCCTTGAAATAACAAACTCGCTGCAAGACTGATTGCTCGTGGATGTTATCAAACTATCGGCCGAGGTAGGCAGTGCGGCGGACGGCGACTCAATTACGGCCTTTGAGGCGCAGGAAACGGCGCTCCGGCCGATAGGAGCCGAATGATTTTCAATTGCCCGCAATGACCGGCGATACCGCGGCCGAACACAAAAAGCTACTTTGCAATCGGCAGGAATGTGCTCGAATCGCTGTAGGCAACGTTTCTTCCATTCCAGTAAACCAACATTCGTTAGCTATATAAAGCACGCTTAATGATTTCAATTCTGGTGCCGTCTTGCTGTGAGTTTCTTTGCTTAAATGTATACATAATTACATATGACATGATTTGACAATATTGTACATGTTGGAAATATTTAATTTGCTGTAATTAACAAATAATGGTGAGGCTCAAACGCCTCATGTGGAAACACGGCCTGTGAACTGAGAGGTTAAGGCTTTCATATGTTCGCCCTCTGCCCGGTCGTCGCTCACCACCATTTCTGATACGGGGCGATGTGGCAAGTACCGCGCCTTGGATAACCGCATTATTACCCCTTGTTCGAAATGCAGGTAATCAATTATTTTTAGTGACTCTGAGTAGGTTGGTTACCCGCTAAGCATTGGAGAGCTCCAGGAACGAACCATGTCCGTCGGCACCGCAGTCACTCGGCCACGGTGGCTGTGAATTAACAAATAGTCATAAATAAGACTAGGGCGTGCTGAAAAGTAATGCCTCCTAATTTTTTATTCTGTTCTCAATATCGGTTGAGGTATTAATTGTCATGCATATTACTCCGTCGATTTTCCCGTTTCGCTAATGCAAGTTGGAACCCTCTGCCGCTAGAAGGCTCCGAATTGTAGCATGTAACATGGCGGTGTGTAACGTAACTATGCCGGTGCGTGAGAAACAGCGTGCTGTAATCGAGTTTCTAACCGTAGAAAACGTGCCTCTAATTGAAATACATAGAAGAATGAAAGCTGTGTACGGTGATCGACATCACTAATGTGCGATGTTGGGTTGTTCGTGTTCGTAATGAAGGAAACGGTGGTGCTAACCTTAACGTCTGCGACAGCTCGGAGTGGACGACTGCGTACCGCAACCGACGAGACTAATCGGAATCGGGTTGATGAACTCATCAGAGAAAATCGTCGGATAACACAGACACAGCTCTCAGGTAAGTGTGGCATATCACGAGAGCGTGTACAGGCCATGATTGCAGAACTGCGATACACGAAAACTGTGTGCACGGTGGGTGCTTCGAATACCCACTCTCTACATGAAACAGAGGAGATTGGACATCTGACAATTTCTTATGCGTTTTGAGCCTGAGTGTGATGGGTTCCTTAATAACATTGTGACAGGTATGCTGTTCCGCCACAAAGGATTACCGACGCCAAAAAAGTTCAAGACCATGCTATCAGCAGGCAAAGTCATGTGTTCTGGATATTCAAGGTGTGGTGCATTTGGAATTCATGTCTAAAGGCACTGCCATAAACTGCGAGACCCTCAGAAAATTGAAAGCACATCTACACATGGAACACCCTCTCCTTCAGCATGACAATACCAGACCACACACGATCGCTGCGACATCTGCAACAATCCGACGCCTGGGGTTCACTGTCATCGATCATTCTCCATGCAGTCCCGACTTGACCCCATCCGATTTTCATCTGTTTCTAAAACTGCAAGAACATTTTCGAGGAGTTTACTTTGATAGTGTTGAAGCGGTGCAAGCAGAGGATAGGTTGTGGCTCCGTCAACAAAGTCAAACATTCTACAGTGACGGTACCAACAAACTGATTTGTGTGTTGAGAAATAAATATGTAGACATGAAGAATAAACATCTAGAATGTTAATAAAGTTTGTTTTATTTAAAAAGAGTTTTCATATAAAAAATTTGGAAGCATTACTTTTCAGCAGATCTAGATAACTATTGACCGATCAGTTTTATAAACCATATCAAGCTATTCAGTAGAATAATAACAACTAGACTTGAAAGAAAACTAACAGCAAAAATAACAAGCCGAGTTTAGACAAGTCTTTGGCACAAACGAACGAAATATATTGAATATAATAGACTATGTGCCTTAATATTTATTGGTTTTCTCAAAGCGTTCGATGCCATCCAGAGGAATAGTATTATAAGTCTTCTTCTTCTTCTTCTTAATCCTGTCCTCTTGTACCATTATTGGTGTCGAGGTGTTCCGTCTTGGGTTGGGCGTTTTCTGACGAAGTTTCTCCATACTTTCCGGTCCTTAGCCAGTTCTACTGCTTCTATCCAACTCTTCCCTCTATCCTGTAGGCTTTTCCCTATTGTGTTGTTCCACTTGTTTCTGGGTCTGCCTCTTGGTCTTTTTGTCTGTGTTTTGCAGTTCCATATTATTTGGGTTGTATTTTGCTCCTCCATCCTGATTAGGTGTCCGAACCATCTTAGTTTGTTTTCTTCTATGTGTTGGCGTAATGATTTGGTTTCCAGGTCTTGTCTGATTTTATCATTTCTGTATCTGTCTAGCTTTGTTACTCCTCTAATTTTCCTCAGCACTTTCATTTCTACTGCTTGAAGGCGGTTATACTGTCTATCGCTTAGTGTCCATGCCTCACTACCGTACGTGAGGGTGGGTATGTATACTGCTTTATAAACTTTGCTTTTAACTTCTTTAGAGATTTCTTTTTTGTTCATAAGGCCTTTATAAAGCGCCCCATGTAGTCTGTTTGTTGACTTCATTCTGTTGTTGAGCTCATCCTCTAGCTTCCCATCGGCTGCGATTGTTGTTCCAAGGTACTTGAAGCTTTCTACCTGTTCTAATATGGCGTTCTTTACTTCTATTGTGATGCCTTCCTGTTGCCTTGCGATAACCATTGTCTTTGATTTTTCTGCGTTGATCTCCATGTTTCTTTCTCTCGTCCCATATCGTTGGAGGTCCTGCTCATTGTTTGCATTTATTAGCATGTCGTCCGCGTAGGCCATTTCTGTTATATACATGGGTTTCAACTTATAGTATCCTGCATGGAATTTCTTAACTTGTCCTTTAACTTCCTTGATGATATCGTCTAACACTAGTATGAATAATAGCGGGCTTAAGGTTCCTCCTTGTGTGACTCCTAATCTAGTTAGGAACGTTCCCGATTTTTTGTTGTTCGATCTTATACAATTCCGGCTGGTTTTGTAAAGACTCTATGCTTCTTATTAATTCATCGCTTACATTCCTGTTTCTTAGTACCTTCCATATTTCTTCTCTATGTATGCGGTCGAATGCCTTGATTAGGTCTATAAAGCAACAATAGATCCTTTGATCATATTCTATGGCTCTCTCTGTCAGTTGCCTGAGGCTGAATATTAGATCACTTGTCCCTCGTCCGGGCCTGAAACCGCATTGCGATTCCTCAAGTTGGTGTTCCACTTGTTTCCTCAGCCTGTTTTCTAGTATCCTTTCATATAGCTTTCTAGGTACGCTGAGTAGAGATATTCCTCTATAATTTCCACATTTTTTACTGTCACCCTTCTTGAATATGGGCAGGATAACGGCTATTTGCCAGTCTTCCGGAATCTTCTTGTCCTGCCACACTTTGTTCATGATGTTAAGTAACAATTTTAGGCCGTCTTCTCCCATTGTTCTTATCATTTCTGGGTAGATTCCGTCGTGCCCGCTTGCTTTCCCGAGTTTCAGTCTGTTTATTGCTTCCCGCAGCTGTAATTCTGTTATTGGGTCTTTTTGGGTTTCCGTCCGAATATTGTCACGGTTCGCTTCTGACCTAATTTCGTCGCTTCCCGTGTTTTCTTCTCTGTTTTCATCTGTTTCTGTACCCTCTAGTAACTCCGTAAAGTATTGTCTCCATCTGTCTATAATTTCCGTTGAGTTTGTGATGACTTTCCCGTTATTGTCCTCTATTTGCGGCAGGGGGTTTTTATTTTCTTTTCTGAAGGATTTCATTACCTTGTAGAACAGTTTTTGGTTGCTTCTGTAGTTATTCTCCATGGTCTCGCCAAATTTCTCCCATGCTTGATTTTTGGCATCTCTTACGGTCTGTTTTGCTATGTTCCTTTGCTGTTTGTATAGTTCTAGGTCTGTCTGCTGGTTGGTGTTTAGATATCTTGACCACAGTTCTTTTTTCTTTCTTATCTCATTTTTTACCTCTGATGTCCACCATGCTGTCTGTTTTTTGTTTGATTATTGTGTGCTCCCAGTGATGACATATGGAGCGGACACTTTGACACTGACTCAAAAAAAGTTGAAAAACTTCGAATAACTTGAAAAAAAATATGAAAAGATAAATGATTGGAGTAACACTTACGAATAGAATGAAATATGAAGAATTAAGAAGAAGTTACAGATGTTATTGAAAGAATTAATAACTCAAAATACAATTGGGCAGGGCATGTAGCTGGAGATGCTGGAATGCAGACCAAGAGCTGATAAACTAAATGTAAGAAGATTACAATGCACCGAACAAACGATATTAAAAGAATGACAACTATACACATACCAAAAAATCCTTTAAAATTGAAGAGCAATTTTGAAAAACTGAATTAATGTATTATCCTTCGTAAAAGAGTTTTGGTATTATCCTGTCGTGTTTAACACACATGTTGATAAATGTAGAACGCACTGAGAAATTAAAATTAAGATACTATTCTCTCTTAGATAGTAAGAGTTGAGAACAAATCGAGGCCGGCCTAGCAGGTTTGCGTACTCAAAATAAATCGTTCTTTCGCCAAGGTTATGAAGCTCGCTACCCTATCAGGCTAAGTCAAAGATCAATTGAAGGGACTATAAAAGTTACACGTAGAGATAAAATAGACAGCCTAGAAAACAAAGATCCGCTACATCCTAAAGTGAAAAACTTAAAGTGACAATTGATTAAGTTGTGAGGATCAAAAGCAGTTTGGAATTCTTATTTCCTATAGACTAATTGTACAGAAAAGAGCAAGATTCACTTCATAAAACTACATAAATGAAGATAGTCGAAGTGAAAAGGAAGAAGAAAGCAAACAAAAATCGCTGTATTTTTAAGTTAACTTCACATAGATTTAAAATGAAAGGATCATTGTAATTCCAAATTATTGTTTACCAACTAGAAAATAGCCATGAATAATTGATTTTTGTATTAGGAAACTGATATAATGTTGAAAATGATTCCGCAAGTGGGCTTTTGCCTTTGCTTTCGTACATAGTTAAAGAGGTTATATTCAGAACACAAAGGGCCATCGAAAGCCGTAATATTAAAATAATTGATGTCGTAGAACACAAGGCATATCTGAAAAGTATATGGAGTACTTACACTATGCGGCAGAAATATAACAGGTGGAATAAAGAAATACGACAATAGAAACTATAAAGGGCAAAGATGGGAAAAGAAAAAGTGAACGTTCACAAATAATTTGATCAGATGATTTAAAGAGGATGGATGAATTTAGTTGGATGAGAAAAACCACAGATTAACACAATTAGAGCCAACTTGTTGAGGCCTGTATCCACTGTAGGATGAAAAGCGGCTAACATAAATATTGTAGATAGATATTGAGAAAACATTCAGAAAGCGAATTTAAGACTGTGTTTTACGTGTATCTCTATGATAGTGAAAAATAACTTGACATTGATTGCTTGTTGCCAACTTTCGGACAACATATAAATTCTGTTTCAAAAAATCTGAATTTGTATTGTATTGTTAAGACCCAAATGACGCTCTTTCGGTTAGTCTAGTCCTGGTTTTGCTTACAATTGGCCAGGCTTTCCAAAAAGTGTTGGAAAGGTCGGACTTAATTTTGACGATTGATCGTGCTACGCAAAATCTCGTATTGTCCTAAAAAAAATATTGTCTCACAATTATTGACTAGATACATACAGCTGTTCTAAACGCAATTTGTTAGGCATCATATCCAATTTTTCGCAGTATGACTTCGTTGTGGTTGGTTCACCAGGTTGCAAGAAGGAACAGTGAATTATCGGTGTAACTCACTATGACCTTTATGAAATAAAGATGCGCTCTTATATGCTGTTTGGAGTTTTCTTCTCGACGTACTGTCCAACTTTCATAGGTCATAGGTCACAATCCGATTCAAAGAAGCAGAGCCCAGCTCTGTGAACCTTGTCTGTCAATTTTCTTTTTAACTTTTCCCATATTATAAAGACGGCGACGTCTGGTTGTTTTAAATATTTTGATACTCTCCTCGAGGCACTGAACACTAGTCAAAGGATATCGTTCAACTCTGTCCTTAAACCTCGTAATCTTCTTTCTGGAAATTTAATATCAACTTTTTCCCCATTCGTTCGACCAACACTCGATCAATTTCTCTTGGCGCTGCCGATGCACTTAATTTTTTTTAAGTAAAAACATTACGAACACGATATTTAATATCAAACCATGTGCAATCCATATTATTTATGATTTTTCATTTCCTTCCCTATTATTAATACTTTTCTAGACGTCTCTATAAATCGTATTTGAATCATAAATTTAAAAAATTATATTTCCATTTAGGACGAACAAAAACCGAAAGTGGCATATGGAGACGAAAAACAAATTAAGAGACAAAATAATTATATGGACACAGTAGCATAGTTCACATTAAAGTACAAAGTTTAAGATGGTTAGGGCATGTTAACAAAATTCCAGAGCGCGGGACATAGCAAGAGAGTATTAGAGGGAAGAAGAGGGAATAAAAGAGCGAGACTGAGGGAAAAATGGCTTGATGCGGTGACGTCAGACATGAGAAGTATCGGTGTAATAGAATGGAGAACAAGGACACAGAATAGACCTCAATGGATAATGATTGAAGAAGAATACCGTTAGAATCTATAAGTCATGAGCCTGTAGTATACATCTAACATGAAGTGCAATTTAGAAAACGCATCATAGTTAGATGGACCTCATACATTATTCATCAAGTATTTTTGGTCAAGTAGGGAAGTTATTGAAAAGAAGAGGGAAAGCATATATAGTATCTGAAGGGGTAGTTATTTTCAATAGCTTTTTAAATTAAAAGTGTTTATTCAATTATAATTGACTAGCTTTTAAAAGATGAAAACGCCAGCAATTCAACATTCTTCAATATTGTACATTGAGTTTTTAAAGGTCTTGGTACACGTTGTTGACTCTCTTCATTTTGGTTGCGTTATTCTAGATTGATGTGTACATGTACTGTGTCATTTGCTGTCATCCGTGCTGTATACCTTATCCATTGTATTCGCATGCGCTTAATACGATTCATTATATGTGGTTCTTATAGAGTACAGTTAGTTCTGCATTGAATCTGCCTCTATTCTCCACAATTTTCCACTGATCAGAAAATCTTGCAAAATATTTTTCTTCTAAATACTCTTGTTCTTTCTTTTTTACTCTATGATTCGCATCAATAGATTAGGATGGATTTTATTATAGTCTTATATAGTCTCAGTTTGGGCTTTTTTTTGGTACCACTATTGTTTTAAATGTGTCACTCATAGCAAAAATAGGTTGTTAGAGCGAGAATTTTTAGAGAAGAATATATATGTCACACTGACGTCATCAGCGCAGAGAATAAATATCCACTCGGACTAGTCCAATTTCCATTGAAAGGGGTAGTCTGAGTACATGGGCGTACTTATCTTTAAATTTGTGGCACATCTGAAATTTTGGAATAGACTCTTCCTTTGAATTGGGAAATATTAATCGTCACATAAAAATTTACCTAATTTTTTATTTATATCTTTTTTTATTCGTTTGAGATAATTTCTCCCTAAATTTGTACTAAGACTTTTACCCGCAATCCCAGTTACAATCTAAATCTGCCACGCCACTGCCGTCTCTCGCAACGGGCAAGTGCAGGCAGCTTTGTATCACGTGGTGTATTCTTCTGAAAATTTTCCCTCTAACAGTGAATATTTTAATTGTGATATATTCGACTGGTTCCATTCTCATGAATTAGCGGGCCTACTTATTTGAATGTGATTACTCTTTCTATTCCTAGTCTCCTAATTCCTGGTGATGTTTTTTGTTCCGACTTTCTTGGTATTCAGTATTTTGTATTATCAATATATCTTCCTCGTTCTCTTCCAAGTTATCTGTGTGCTTACGTAATATTTCTTCCTTTAGTGCTAAGTACGAATATATTGTCTGCATAGCCCAATATTTGATTCTTATTTCTGAATAGATAGCTGCTATGTGGTACAGGATCTGTTTGTATAATTCCGTCTAATAGCCATGCTATGTAGCAGTAGCGAGAGCGCGTTCTCTGTTATAATCTTACATTGCTGCTGATGGTTAGTGTTTCTTTAATCTTTAATTATTTTGTACTTGAGGAGTTCTGAAATTGTCTAAGTCTTGTCTCACTGAATTAAGTTGTACACTTTCGTAGGTTTGTTTATATATAATCGTACCGTACTCCTTTGCTTTCATCTTGTCCATTATGGATTTGCCTTTCCTGAAAACCGCTTAACAGTTTCCTATTTTACTCTCTACATGTCTGTCAAATTTTTCCAACGGTACTTGTGGCAGAATTTTTATATGCTGTACTTCGAGAATTGGAGTTTATTGCTTTATCTATTTTTTACGTTCCTTATTCCTTTTTATTTTATTTATGCTAGTTCTGGTTACATTATATACTAATTTCTTTTCTAATTCGTCTTTTCCTTCATCTTCATTCCTTTCAAAGATATGGTTTTCAAAATTCTTCAGTCTCTTATTGGTTTTAAGCTTTAAGTATTTTCTTTATCAGTTATTTGTATTCCCCTTATTTATTATTATCTATCTTTCTTTATCTTTTAGCTTTTCTACTTTCTATTTTTTGATGTATTACTTATACTCTATCGCTTGGCGTTTGATAACTTTTGTCTTAGTTTACTAGAACCGAGAAATGGTCACCGTCGCAGTCGGCATCCCTTCGGTTCGGTTTATTATATCGATTAGCATGTGATCTACTTGAGTTATTGTTATTCTACCATTTGACTTTTTGATTCCCTTGTGGATACCTTTGTGGGGAAATGTGGTGGTATTTAATTATTACCAGTCCTTTTCTGCCATACTTATCAGGATTATCGTTACTTCCGTAATGTAGGCTGACTTTCTTCCAATCGTTGGTCTATGTGCTCTTTCCTTCCCTACTTATTTATTCAGGTCGCACACGTCTTCCTGCAACACGCTGCTCGTTCGTATGATTATATTAAAGTTATCAGTTGAGTCTTGTCAAACAAAATTATATGGCTTATTGCCTTAAATTCTTGGATTTGGTTACTTCTACTATGTGGTGCTGAAGTCGTTTGCCTATCCATCGGAGTTGGTTACTCGATCTTCAGCAAGGTTTCTCAAGTTTTTTTCCGCAGTTCACCATTTTAGTTTGTATACTAAGGCTTGTTGAAGGCGACAGTCGGAATTAGGTAGAAAAAAGCGATACGACGCAAACTAGAAGCAGCGTCGTGTGGACCCCACTTCAATCCCTCTACTTTAGGTGAACAGACATGATCTTGCCGATTGACTTTTCGCCTATTGAACGAGATAATTTTCTGGCCTGGTGTTTGTTATGTGTCGCAAAGAAACTTCACGCCACATGTACTTCTTTGTTCCCGTTGCGTTTAACATCATCATACAGTTAGGCGGCTACTCTACCTCCCACAAACCAACGGAACTTTTAAATCCTGCAAATTCTTCATGGCTGTGTTGACTGTTCACTTTACAGTTGCGTCAAATTGCTGTTTACGTTATTGGGATTGTAGTGTTATTAAAATTTCCTGGAGTCAATCGCAGTTAAAATCATCCACACCCTGGAGCTGCATATTGAATAATTCGTTTTTGCACTTTTTGCATGCATTTTTAATGCAATTTCTTCGAAGGGTACGGAACAGCAGAGTTCTTGTACTAGTCATAAATATTCTTAAAAATAATGCTTTTAAACAATTATTATGAAACCAACAACAAAAACGTTAAGTAAGAATCTACGCCGTAACGGAGAGAATAGTATTGTATAAAAAAATTAAACTTTTGATACTCGTACCAGCCACAATCTCGTTCTAATAATCTCCTACTTGCTAGTACACGGCTAATGTTCTGCGAACAAGAGCGGTAACAATAGCTATTTGTACTGATAACATTCATCACGCTCAATTGCAATCGCCGCTTCATAAACTTAGGAATAACCCGATTAAATCCAGTACGCCATTAAACTATGGCACATTAAAGCCAAGGACAAGACATTTGAATTTCACATCAAAAAAGGTGATCGTCTCTTAAGCAGCTTCACTAATTAAGTATTAACTATCTTTATAACGGAATTGTGCGAAGTATTTGAATTATGGGCGAAAATTAAAAAAAGTTTTTCAATATATTAGTTTATAGGCATGCGCATTAATAAATATCAGTACTAATAATAATAATTACAGATGAAATTTTAAATAAAACATTTAACTTTAGAATTCGAATTCCGTTCGCGTTCTGTAAACGTCGAGAGTCTGCATTTGTACAGTTGGTATCTAAACAAATGCCAAAATTGAACAAAGACCACCAGCAACGCCGTTCATTTGTAAACTGAATTTTAGAGAACATAGCTTTGATGCTGATTTTTGCAAAAAAAATTCATTGAACGATTAAGCTAATTTAAATCTAAGGGGTCTTGTGAATCGTCAAAATAGTCGCATCCGTGGTAGTGAAGATCCACGAAAAACCAATGTGTCCACCAAAATGCATTGCTTAGTTTGGATTGTGGAGTGGAGGAATCGTTGTCAAGGCTATTACTTTCAATATTGTACGCCATTAAGAGATGCCAAACAACTTTTCCTCAATTAACCCAACGGTTTGAACTTGAATGACAAGTGGTTACAACAAGATGGAGCCGCATGTCGCGCAATATGTGAAACATTCACTTTACTTCAAACTAAACTTGCTGGTCGTGTTATCTCACAGTTGGGTGATATCCATTAGCCAATGCGGTCTTACTATCTAACCTTATTAGATTTTTTCTGGGTCTATGTGAACGAAAGGGTTTATGTCAGCCAAGCTGTTACGTTTCCATTACTAAAAGAGGATATCAGTCGTGTAATTGCTAAAAATAGAGCATGGTTGTTCCGATATTTTGTGTTTTATTCAGAGAAAACGTTCAGAAATGCAATTTGGATCACTCTATATTTGGAAAAAGCTTTTCAGGAGCTTTTTTTGACTTTCTCAGTTATTCTTAATTGTTTGTCATGCTTTCTAGAGTACTTTGGTTCTTTTGAGTTTCCTTCGAAATAATTAGTGTTTTAAATATTCAAGGTTGAAAAGAGGAACTATTATCATCTTTTCTTGCAACCATTGTTTTTGGAAAGCTAGGGGTAATGTGATTGAGTATTTTGTAAGTATTAAAACTATTTACCGTTTTCTTGTTCATCGTATAACGCGATCAGCATTGTTTAAAAATATACGCCTTATTTCACTCTCAAAAATATTGCTGGACTGTCGCAACATCCGAAATTGTTCTGGGTGGCTTCTTTAGAGTATGTATCAACATTCACAAGAGTCTTCACGTGATAATGTGACGGACCCTTTTTTCTATTGAAAGCACACCCAAATGATTAATTTTACAGACCAAATCGTTCCAAAAATGAATGATAAAAGAGCTTTTAACATCATCATTAGATGCCCTCCAATAATTAACGTAATTACAGAAGAACAAGCTTTCAAAACTGCAGTGAGATAATCAAAAGTAAAAAAAATGATACATAATCCTCCACTGTGAAAGATCCTATACTGTAGCAACTGATAGATGAAATACAAGCAAATTCAAAATTTGTAGACCTGAGGAAAACGAAACTAGAAAACAACAGCCGTTTCTTAATTTTTTGTTTCAACCTAAACGTTGAAATGGAAAATTCAAGAAAATTTTCCGCGCACAATGGAGAAAACCTTGCTAGTCTATTTTTAAAGTAGACTAATGTTGATATGAGTTATCACACTTCGTATGAAAGTATAGTTTTATTTATTGTTTACTTAGTTAAAAAGTGTAATTGCACATAAAATCTATTTCTCAGCAAACTGTAATTTTAAGTATTTTAAGATAAGATAATTGCTGCAATAAAGCCAATTATGTATCGCAATGCGTATTCCATATCAAACTACTACTTATCAATAGAATTATCTAAAAAATAAACAAAGCCATTAATCATCTTTAATTATTTATCAGTTGCTTTGTTATTTTCCCACTAGCGTGGCTCGATAATCGCTCCAAGCTGCAATCGAACTATTGCACAAAATAAGAGAAGCCCGCGACCAATAATTTTATTATTAGCTCCAATATGCTGACGTTGGAGAATAGTCATAACAGAATGTATGTTGCCGGCGAGATAGCGTATCCACATCAGTAAAACACAGCGAGCGATTATAAAAAATACATAAATAAAACCAGACTTCCTCCTCGATAAGCAAGCGCGTCTGCATAAATAAATTCTAAGCTCGCTGTTGACGTCCGGCTGGATATTTGTTATCGCCAATAAATCAGCTGCACATTGCGAGTGCATGGTAATTAGAGCGCGCTTTATTAATACTATCCGTTTTTAAGGCGGCTAATTGCAAAGCTAATGTTGGTTTTGAATTTGAGTCATGTCCGAGTAAGCGGCTGCGTCAGTTCGAAATGCTGTTTATTAATACGACTTGCATCAGAGGCATGAGTTTCAGCTTATTATCACCATTAAAAATAATTATGTGCAATTATTAGTCTTATGCTGCTGCCTGTCTAAGGGAAATGCTTCGAACCTGATTTCTGGACGGAACTACCAAGGATGTTCAAATGTATTCGTCTAGCAAATGGAAAGCCGGCTTTCCTCGGCTCGTACAATGTATACATTAATCAAAAGACTCAATGTGAGAAATTTAAAGCAATAGTTAAGTTTTACATAATTATTAAGTGGTGTTAGGGTCGCACTAAACAAAAGGCGAGTAATAAAACTTATCAAGATTTAGTGAATTAGAGTTGAAAGAATGCTCGGAAAAATATTGTGGACCTTGCACACGAGTATCGGCTGTCTAATAACTGTAGGTCATACAATCATAGAAGCAAATGTTAAGGACAGTTGTAAAGCACAGATCTCTTGCGTGGACCAAGAAATACGCCCACTGAACCGCCAAAAAATTTAAGTAGTTCAATAAGAGCCATTTTAAGATCCAGGGCTTACTTTTTTAAAAATGTGAACAAGAAAGAAGAATTACATTGTTTAGGTCATTGGATGTTGTAGAAATGTTTCTCTTTCTATGGACTTGATCCGCTAGTTCTATGCATGTCTTTAATAATAAATAGTGGTAGGTATTAACTAATGTTTCATTATAAAACTTGGTACGTTTATTATATGAAGTTAATACAACACAATTTATTGGCCGCCATGTTTTTACCACGGCTGGTCCAAAATGGCATGTTTGTAAAATGACCCCTTTGGCGTTGACAGCTCAAAAAGCTAAAAAATTCTTTAAATATATTACGTGACGTAGGAAATTGAAAAATTTTGATTTGGAAAAAAATTGCATAAATATAAATATATAAATTGTTTATATAAAAAAATATGGCACGTATCAAAAAACGGCTACGTCACGTAATGAAGACACGCTTCCTGAACATAATCCACTTTGAATCAGGTCGATAGGACAAAAACTGTGGACGCTATGCTGCCAACGCGGTCAAAAAACGTGATTTCGAGGAAAACGCGTTTTAAGTATCGGAAAGGGAAAATCGACCTCTTTAGTCTGCTATCCCTGGGCCGTATAGAAGCTCTTCCTCGGCTGAAGGTTGCGGGGAAGCTTGAAGACCTTCATGCGTGGTGGCATGTGCTTTATAACTGATGGAAGATGCGTGCGCAGCCCTCCAAACCGCCAAGAGCGCTAGAATAACTCGTCAGCATTTGGCGCTCGTTTTGAATATTTCTAGTGCGAATTTTTACTTGGGAACAAAGATACATGTTCTTTGGCTGCAAAACTATTGATGTAGACGAAACAAAAAAAAAATCGATTTTTTGAAAAATTTACAGTGTTACTCCCCCTTAACTACCAGATTTGAAAAATTAAACAAACATTTCATGTATTTGTTTTGTCTTAATTTCGTCAAATTAAGTTTCCCTGAAATGGCGCACCTATTCACTTTTTTCCTACTTTTAAAATTCAAAGCAATTTTTCCTTAATTTGCGCTGCTTATTTCGATATAATATTTCCAGCTACACTTTGCAGTCTCGCCGATTAATTAATCGCCACAGAATTGTAATGCAAAAACGGAAAATAGATGGTTGGATACACAAAAGCACATCAGTACGCTCAGAAATTTAGAAGAAACCTTTGATTAAAAAGATAATATTCAAGGTTTGTTGAGTTATATTGAAGTAAGAAATAAAATTCTCTTCTTTGGATTGATTTTTTGCTCGAGTAATTGTATTTTTCTCTAAATATAGCGCCAACATCACCTTTATGGAATTGGAAATAATTTTTATAATACTTGCACTGCTCACTAATTTCAAGTTGAAATATTCTCTTAAAAATTAATAGTTTTTGTATTTTACTTAAAATATAAAAATTGGTGATAATTTTATGTGTGTGAAATCAAAAACTCCTACAAATAATTGCTATAATGACGTTAGCAATAAAAAATGATAAAAAACACAAAAATACATTGTGAAATCTGATAGAATTAACTAAATTTGCAACCGTAAACGGTATGTGTATGTACAAGAAACTTTCCACATTCAAATGATGTTACAATTTTTGCCAAGTGTTGCATTAAAGTAAATTTCATTCATTTTGAACAGTGAGCTAAGGTGACTTTCAGACTTTGCTTCTGGTGACTTGACTTCTCCGTGCTACTCCGCTGCTATCTATACATCCGGCATCTGCTCTGAAGCTTTCTTGTAGCCTCGAGGCCGTTCGTGTTCTCTTCTGGGAGTATTCCACGCCGTTCCAGTCCTCGCACGTTTGTGAGCGCTTCGGGGCTCTCAACATTGAAGGCATTACGTTCGTCGCTCGACCGCGACGACACGGCGATGATAACGACGGCAACCCAGATATTAGCCACGAACTTCGCAAGATGTTTGTGCCTTTATGCTGGCGTTGGTAATTCGTCTTAATACAATTTTGACGCTGTTTATTTTTGCAATAAAACTTGTAGTTGTGTATTTCAGGAAGAAAAGACGGTGGATTATAAAATTAAGTACATGAAGTTGTCAGTTCTGTATTTTAGTAAAATGATTATTCTACAAAAAATAGTTTCTGTTAATAACAACCTTTAAAAATATTAAGTAATTGAGCAAGTTGACATAAGTCGAACAAAAAGAAGTCGGTATTATTTATTTAAGTTTATAATTGGAGTTTTGTTGGTGACGTAATAAGATAAAAGCCCTTATTATTGGTTGCAGCTGTTTAGTTATCTCTTTATTAGTATTGCTTTTTTATTTATCCGTTGTTTTTATTATTCTACTTATAGAGCATATAACTTTTAATTATATTACGTGATTTTAGGCTGAAAACTGAATTTTAATATTTTTTTTGAAAATTTTGCGTCTTTAAAAACTTATCTAATGCAGAAATTTCATTGAGTGGATTATTCTATTGTCATCCTTATTATGTTATATTAGTACAAAAGAAATTTAACTTCCCCTTACCTTAAGAATTACAATTTCATATGTTAATATTAATTTATTGAATTAAGAAGCAAATGGAATTTTTAGAATAAATGAAAATAGTGCTGCATAAATGGGGTACACTGCATGAGAACAAATGTAGCATTTAGGTGAAAGTTGGAATAAATGGTAAATATATATACTAGTGAAACCCCATGTACAGTCGGAAAAACCTAAAAAATGTTATATTTATTTTCATAGAAAGAAGATTTTAGGGCTCGTAACGTATATCAATACAAAAAGTGGCTATGCTCAAGGTCATTAGACACATTATAGATGATTTTTATTGGTAGTGAAGCCCATTACTTATTGATAATATTTTGTCAAATTTGAGTAAGTGCGTGGTTTGGATTACAATCGACTTTAATTAAAATAAGTTCTAATCTTCCACTATCATCTAGTGGATTTTTTTGTAAATTCTTTTATTATAACACGATAAGGGGGGGGGGGGGTATGTTAGGTTTCAAAATATTTTTAGTGAATAACATATATGCACGAAACCACAAAACAACTTTCTCGAGGCCCTACTTTAAAAACGATTTACGTGACTTTTACTACTTTTCTTCATAAATTAAGGCCAAAATCGGCTGCAATTTCTCGACTTCATAAATGAAATACTTCTGATTATTTTGGAGGTAATCGTGTTGCCAATTAAACTAGTCTCCAAGGTTTTTGGCCTGTCAACATTCTCTTTTCTCTTTATTTTCTCCTGCACTATGAGTTGGAGTAGTGAATATTTGGAACTTTTCTCTTTTTTATTGTATACATGATTTCACATTTCTTCTTCATCTTCCGCAGAACTTCTCTATTAATTATCTGCGGTAACACCTGTTATTCCTGCACCCATGTTGCGTCCTATATTGCAAAAAATTTAATTTATTACAAGATGGAATAAGGAAAATTAAGACCACCATCTGAAGGAAATGGAGATTATAAAACGTAAATTATTATAGCAGACTGATCATAATGTTATTGACAAATACACGGGAATAATCTATAAAAAGAAAAGCAATCTGAGGTAGCGTTTTCCTCTATAAGTAAGCTATCGAAAGGGACGAAAATTAAAAACTGGGCCAACTAACTGTGAACAGTTATCCATACAAAAAGTTTGAAGGAACGCGAGCAGTTTGGGAAAACCAAATTAGAGTACACTGACTTCTACGAAGAAAAAATACGCTTTTGCTATCATTAGAAGGTATTTTGAAACCAATCAAAACCCACACATGAACGCAAGAAAATGAGATAGCAAATTAAGAAATTAAAAATTATTACGACGTGCATTTTTTTCATTTTATTCATGCTTATTTACAATCTACTCTTTAATTGACTAATAAGTAAATGGTAGAATATTACATGTCATGTGGGGGGATATAACCAGTGCTATTCTCCCGAATAATTAATGTTATGGTTGTGGAAGCTAGCGGATGAGGTCCTGTGGCCAATTTCGCAGGAGTCTGCGGACAATTGCAGGTGGGTTGGATAGCTGATCGATGAGATTGTTTTCGTGCCCTACGAGCTGGTGGTGGTGGCGAGTCTCTGGATTTCATATGCAACAGTTGGGATGTTCAGATCTGTGTGGAGGGTGTCGTTCCGAATGTACCAAGGCGCGTTAGTAATCAAGCGGAGAATTTTAGATTGGAACCGCTGTAATATTTTGGTGTGA
Organism: Sinelater perroti; assembly: GCA_036346155.1. NCBI lineage: Eukaryota > Metazoa > Arthropoda > Insecta > Coleoptera > Elateridae > Sinelater > Sinelater perroti. Next base: position 11,269,988 of record JARFIY010000024.1, read on the forward strand.
GAGGTCTTTGTGCAGCCCCAAAGTTGTACCCCATAGGTCCATATGGGTTTTAATATGGCCTTGTATAGAAGGAGTTTGTTTGTGAGGGAAAGTTGAGACCGGGGCCCCAGCAAACCAGTACATTTTCTTGAGTTTTAGGTCGAGTTGTTTTCTTTTGGCTTTAATATGAGTGCTCCAAGTGAGTTTTGCGTCGATATGCAGCCCTAAATATTTTACTTCAATTTTCAGGGGAAGGGGGGTGTCACATGATTTTTATCTAAAGGTTTCTTCACTGAACTACGACATTTGATGTTATGCGCACGGAGATGCATTCGAATAGCTACGTTAGTTAAGTCCGGGATCCGCGAAAACAAGTTCACAATCTGTTTTTGGACTTAGGGGACACTTTGCGTATCAAGCCACGTTCTGGCAACTTATCGACCGTTTTTGTCTCCATATACGGCTCCATCTACTTGTTGCCGATTGTTTTCGACTTGTTCATGTACTTAGCAGCCATTGTATGAGACATTTCCAGACCTTTCAGGTGGGTACAGAGAAATATAGCCCGTAGCGCGACGCGTACGCGGCACTCTTGGCGCTTTACGCGTTTCTCTAGCAATAATTCAATGCCAACTTAATCTTTTGTGAGAAAACATGGAGGACAAAGCTTCCCTTTGTAGACTTACGAAATAATTGGGGCGGTACCTTTTACCAACTGCTCTTCTTATCTGAATATTTTTATATCTACCAGACTCGGGGTTTTTGTGTCTTGTCTCTACAATACCTAGAAGTAAATTAAAGAATAATAGAAACCCGACATGTATAATAGGAGAAATGGACGATGCAACTAGATATTTATTAGATTTACTCTTCATTTTCCATTTTTAGAATGTGACTATCAGATGCGAGTATTAAATTGGAAGACTATGTTGTTTGTAATGTAACCATCAAGAGACTTCGTCCTAGCAGATAAGATATACACAATTAATTACGTTCAAACCTATCCAGCTATTTGCTCAAATAGTTATCATATTTATTTAAATATTGTAATGTATTTTGATTCATTGCATTCAGTTATCTTCATCGAAATGATTTTAATTCATTAGGAAATTTTCTACTTTTGCGGTTTTAAAGAGAGCAAGCGAAGGCGAGCAAACACCCAAAGCAAGGCTTTCATTTTGCTCCTCAAATTCTGGAGACTTTCACTGCTCATCTGGAACCCCCCGCACCATCTGTTATAAGGACATCGGTTAAATTATAAATTGTAGCAGCATTTAGAAAGTTGAAGATTATGAACTATAGTTGCAGTTGCGAGTTCTCGGCCAGCTCGGCCGATAGGCGCAAAGGTTTTTCTGAAAAACGCCACACTGCAGCAGCTGCTTGAGCGGGTTCCTCGCGGTTGCCAACAGTGAGCCGTCATTTAGGCGTGCCGTACCCGCATTATTTATGTAACGTTCACGGGCTAATTAAGCGCAATTGTCGTCATTAAGCAAATTGTCAAAACTTCCAAAGAGGATAACGCCGCGTAACTGAAAAGCTGCGGCAATTTCGGAACAATGCGGCTCACAATGCGAGCTGACAGCACAAACGGAAGTCATAATTAGCGGCGTCGCCTGCACTTTCATTACGACCTTTCCTTTGTCTCCACGAAGCGGGCAGCAGTGCATTGGCAACACCAATATACAATGTTTTGCAGTTGTACCTGCAAGTGCACATAGTAAATCTGCTAAAAATGCTCTATAATTACTTGATGCCTTTCTGCAGAACAAATAAAAAATCGTTCGACTAGCATTTGCTGCTAGTGCATATGACGACCTTCATTACCAAAATGCAACTTAAACGTTATGAAATGCACACCGTAAAACTGGCAAACATAATAAGGCGCAATATTAATTTAAGAAATCAAATAAGGCCAACAAGTGTGCTCATGCTTCTGCAAATGAATTCGCTGCACTGCGCAGCCAGGCTCTTTCTGGCCTTGAAATCGCGTAGATACAAAATGCGCGGCTGTTTTTACGTGATTGTAACATTGGCGGGTCTCCAAAGCCCCAGGTTGATCGGATCGGTTTTACAACCGACGGTTGTAGGATCCCCATCATTGATGCGAAATTCGGGCGTAATTGGTGCCGAAGCTGATTTTATGCGCCAACTAAGAGGACATTTTATTTTCAAGTTGTTATTACAGTGACAGTTTTATTACTTTACATAAATCTCGAACGATTGTTGCGTTAGTTCAGAGCCAACACGATGAATAAGTGGATAAGAATTAATAAACCTTGAGATTCCATCTGATGCAAGGTAGTAATTTAAAAATACTTAGTTTAAAAAGGCGATTATTTTCTGTGTGGGTGGAAACTTAATGACGGCTATTTGATAAACAATAAAGCACTATCTTGGTGTAATAACAGGGCTGGGCTTTAATAGATAATAAATTACTGTTTATAGCTCGAAAAGTGGTGATACCATTGCAATCAACAATCCGTTAAAAATCTGAAGTGTCTAGCCCGTTTTCGGAAGGAAACTTTAAAAAAGAAAATACAAAACTATTGTTATTGATTATGAAGGGACACCGTCATTGTAATACTAAAGCGAGAAAGAGACATTATTGTCTGTGATCATTAAAACGGTTGTAAAATCGTTAAAAAATTAAGGCCTGCAGGAAAGAAACAAGGCGCGAGTTTTTATTCACAGTAATACTCAAAATAAATTTTTTTACAATTAACTATGAAATGTGATGTCGGCCAAATACTCTCCATGACTGCGGTAACATGCGACCATTCTTTAGCGGCGGCTTTAGTTCAACAATTACGCATCTGATGTTCCCTTTTAGACCTGAAGTTGTAGCAAGTTTGTTGATTGTTCGTTAAAATAGTCCCAGAGAAAATAAGTCTGCGAGTAATTCAGGTGCTGTTCGACATGTGACTTCATCTTGTTGAACTCGCTTGTTATTGAAATTCAAATTGTTTAACATCTCCTAACATACATAATTGACAGTAACAGTGTTTCCAGCTTCGCTTTCAAAAAAAACGGACCAATGATTCTTCCAGTCTGTAATGCACACTAAACAATTCATTGGTTTTTCATGAATAGCACGTGGATTTTCACTACTCCAGAAGCCACAATTTTGAACACTCACAAATACATTTAAATTAAAAAAACTGCTATCTTCTTTAAAATCCAGTTCGCGGTGTAGTCCACTTTAAATTCTTAGGTCAAATGAATTTCATATGCCTGTAAAGGCATATCCTTTGTTAAAAAGCGTTTGCGTAGTGCCACACTACCACTCACTCGAACAATATTGTTACTTTAACCCTTACTTTGCCAATAAGCATAGCACTCGAAATTTTGCATTAAATTACGAATTGCACGTTCACTTGGCACATTATTGCGTTCAAATAATGGACGAAGTTTCCTTCGCATAATCGTAACTGATTGCCTGTCGTTATAACAAAATGGAATGATATTGATGTGTTGCTGCGCAGTACCTGTACAGCGCCATGGCTTTGCCGTTTGTCTGTCTGAGATTCAGTTTCTTAGATATAAGGTCTGGAGGAAGTAGTGATATCAGGAATAAAAGAAACCTAAGTGCTCCCAACCTTTCATACTTGGTTTATGCAACTTACACAAATTTGAAAGAAAAATCATTGGACTGTCTGAACGGAATGTTTCTCTTCGAGAAATAAGCCGAATAATTGGTCACCATAGCAATACTGCGTCGCAATCAAAGGACCAGTGAATCCAAGAAGATATTCATTCACGAAGACATTCGCGTGGCAACTAACTGGGAGGATCGTCATTTTCGGAAACTTGTGGTCACAGATAGTAGTGCCACTTCAAAACTAGTAGATTGTTACAAGGTACCAATTGTGTCCTTTTTCTGGTCAACATCGATTACTTGCAATGGGACCAACAGCACTGACCACACCAGCAACAGAGGTTACCATAGGCAACTGGTGGACACAGGAGTGCTATACAATCGTTTTTCCTGGTTAATCCAGATTTCATTGAAATTGAAACGATGGTTAGATATTAATATGTCGTAGACTCGAAAACAGGAAGCATTCGTACGAGCCACACAACGCTAGCTGTGGATATTATGGTATGAGGAGCTATTACTTTACTACAGCGGGTCACTTCTAGTCAGAGTTAGAGGCAACATTACCAGTCAGACCTATATCGGCGTGGTCTTATAGTCTGTGCTATTTCCTTTCCTTCGGAGGATGCCCCAAGCAATCTTTCAAGATAATGCTCGACAATACGTGATATGTAATATATCATACTTTCTTCAATAAAACAAAGGGAAACTCTCCATAACCGGTCCGATCACGTGACCTTTCATTTATAGATAATGGCTGGAATATCACTGCTTGAAGGGTGCAGCGACATCCGCGAACTCTGAATTATGGGAGCGGATTGTATTGTAGAGTTTGTTTAGGCAAGCGACTTTCGTCCATTCTAAACACATGTTGCTTCCATTTTTCCGGAATTTCGTCGTCAATCGCGAATATTTTTATTAGTTCTTCCCTAATATCATAATTTGTCTCTTCTTGTGCTTTCCTTGACCGACCGTGGCAACTTTTTTGATGCCTGATTTAACTTGCTTTATAAAATTTTATAAGGTTCTTTCGTGCAGTGCTTTCCTAACGTCTTATTTATAGTTCCGCATTTTTCTTTGGTATGTTCTTACGATATTAATATTCTGGCCACAATCGTAGGTCACGTCGCATCCTAAATATTTCAAATGTGCCACCTGTTCTAAACAAATATTGGACCTCATTGGATCTTTCTCTAGAAAAGCGTCTTAGATTTTGATACTTTAATTTGTATACTGCTCGTTATGGATCATTTCCTAGGGACCTAATAATTGCTTGGTTGTCGGCAGAAATAAGATATTTACTGTTTTAGCATTCTGTATCTTGATTTCTGGCGATACTTTCTTCTTCCATTTTTGTATAGATTAAATATAAGATATAAGAATCATCTCTGGCTTACGCCCTGATTTATATAAACCAACTGTGTATCTTCAGCATGGTTATTTTCAATAATAATGGTAGTATGCATGTATAAGCTCTTATATATTTCTATTGATACGGTGTATGAGGGCAATATATGTCTCTAAATTATTTTCTCTCCGCTTTTCTATGTGAATACTGAATCAGCATCTTTTACTAAACCTATTTTGTTCTTCGAGAAGAAATTCTGTAATTATATTTTTGTAGTTATTACGGTCGCGTATATTTTGTAGGTTGAATTTAATAGCCTGTTGCATCTATAATTATTGGTATCCATTTTCCTGGGGCGTATATTCCTATTATTGTTTGATGTCCTTCCATTCTCTTCAAGTCAGTCGTCATAATTCTTTTATTGACGTATTTATAACTTTCAGCTCTTTATTTCTTGTGATACTGCACTCCATAGTAATAGCTTATTATCAGTATATATGGCCTCCCGTAACTTCTTTTTGGCTCCGAAAAGTACCACTAGGTTTATGTTTCCGTCCTTTATTACTTTATTTAATTCTATCATGTATTCATTTTCGTTTACGGTTAACTTTGACTTATTCGTCGATTTGAATCCGTTCTTTTTCGAGGCTTCGCCGAATTTTCAGCCCCAGAATTATTTATCGACCTTCTCTGATCTATATCTGTTGTACTTTGTTCTAACAGCAATACCTCAAGAAGGATATGGCTCTTCATCACACACAGGGGTTTCTAATGGCTCTTTATGAGCTCCTATTATTGAATGTTTATAGACAAACTTATACTTTACATAACTCTGCAAAGTTCTAGTTGTTAATTTGAATTATAATAAATATTAGTGTAAGTTGATTAGTAATTGCTCCACATAACACAAACAAATAAGGTATTTACGTGCGAACGCCATAAACATTTTCCATTTCGTATCAATAACCGTGTTTTGCTGGTATTGTTCGTATAAAATAAATAGGAAATTTTACACGGAACATTTTAAAACTTTTTGACAGGAGAATTTTTTCATGATAAATACGATTACAGGCAATAAGAAGTTTTCTACGTATTTTTATTACACATTACTAAGCGGAACCGGTTATTTCACAGGAAATTGCACAAAAAAGTAAAAATATGCGCCCCAGAACTGCACGTCAGCAGTCTTCGAGAAAAATGTTGATGCGGAAAAGTGCGATTCCTTAGGTTTGACGTAAATTTAAATAAAGTGTTTCCATACGTTTGTTTACAGGAACCTGTTTTTAGTATTCCGATGAAAGGAATAGGCCAGTAAAGTATGACGGAAGCTTCCTTCCTGCATATAGTCCAAAAAAGTGGGCATGTGTAATATGTTCTTGCTGGTCACTTTGAAGCATAAGTTAAAGCCGGCTCACTTTTATTTGTCTGTAATAGAACGTAAATAAAAATTAATACACGACATCTAAGAACTGGTTGTACAATAAAATATGTAAAATTTGCGTTGATTATTAATTTTGTTATTCCATCACTCGTCATACTTATCGCAGTTCTAAAGTCTGTTTTAATGAGGAGCTGACAAGCTAAAATGTATTTTTTGATAAAAAACGCCAGATTGATGCCCAAATGGCCGTTATCAACATTACTGCGTAACTTTCAAAAATAACTGTGAGGTCAGTTAATAAACCAACAAAATATGTCTTCGAGAGTTTATTTATTTTTAAAACTAAAGAACCATCAGCAGCACTTATAATTTTTTTATTCTCACTATTTTTTGGTTTACATAATCGTCTTCAATGGTAAAAAAATTACATTGTCGATAATCTATTTTAGTTTATTTAATGAATATGGCAAGTTCAATGACGAGAGACTCCAAAAACTCTTATATAGGCAGTTTAAGCTCGAAAAACAAACAAAATTTGAGGTAATTTCCTAAAATTAGCCCCATCCTCAAGATTATGCTCCCCCAAGTGCATTGAGGCACTTCGTAAGCATCATATTCGTGATTATCGACCCCAAAAACCTCCGAGAAACGGGAACTTGTTTTGGCCAATATTAAGCGAGCAATAAAATATTCTTTAGGGTCTGCAAAAAATGCCTTTTTTGCGTGCACAAATGCACTTTCGCATTATGACAAAAAATATGGTATACCATTTTTTTCTGAGGCTTCTCCAAATCGAATGCACCCTGGAACGTCTCGATACGTGTACCCAGAATTTTTTTTTAGAGATTTAACGTTTTTTTTTACTAATTTGTTTTGATTAAATGTATTCTACCTACGAATTTTATCACTAGTAATGTTCTCGCACGCTGTTTGAGAAGTTGCAGGAGCGAGTTGTTAAAATTGTGAACGTATTGCTGTCCGATTTCGAAACAATTTATCAGGTTACCTCATTCGCTTCGAGTTCTATCATTGTGGAGAATTTCATAGTGATCGATTTCGTAGTAAAAGCGCTACAGATGCAATAGATGCAACAGACTGACGGAGATTGTCGCATTCACCCAGTGTACCAGTGTATAAGAGAAATAAGTTGCGAAATGGATCCTGAAAGAGAAAAAAAAATAATTTTTTTTGTTTCTGTTGTGAAAGATAAGTGACATAAGTCTTCAGTTATCCGAATTACCAAAACGTGTGCTCAGATGAGAACATTGGTGATAAATCGCATAGTGGATGACCAAAAAAAGCTTCAGTTCGGAATTATACTATTCTAAGAAGACTAAACTGTGGTACGAAACTGCTGGTATTAGTGTATCTTCTTCCACTGTAAGGCGAAAATTGTATACCACCATATATACACCAGGCATTAGTCGTCGTGTCTGTTATATCCAGAATGGTGAATAACGCAAAGTATAATACATACTGAAATACTGTAGACTGTGACGTTGCCTAGTGGAGAAGGTTTGTTTAGAGATGGAGGTTCTATTGTTCAGGACAAAAGTGAACCTTGTCATGGAGCACAACTAGTTCAATCTTGAAAGGACATAAATGAAATTAAACATGGAAATGGATTGGCCAGCACAATCTCCTGATGTTAACCCTACAGGTAGTAATCATCGTATCTAAACAGAAATCCACCACAGAACTAAAACTAATTCAATTTCTTGTTCAAGCTTGGAAACGCTGCATTTTGAAAAAAGAGTTAGGAAAACTAGTAAATTACATGTTTAAAAAATATAAATTGGTTAACAAACATATTGTATAATATTAAAGAAATAAATTAGATTTTTAATTATATTTCTTTTCAATTACACAATCTTCTGAATTTTTTTTAAATAAATTTATTGTGGATGTTTACCTTTGTGATACAGAAAACGAAAAACTGAAAACTAATTATTGTTGGTGCATTAAGCATTTCAATTTTGAAAGTGACGAAGGTCTTTTTACACTAATGTATTAGTGCACTATTCTGATTTGGATATCAATAGTACCATGATTACGTTTTTGTTTCTGTAAAAGTACAGTTTTTGGACAAAATAATAGAAGCACTTGTTAAAAGTGGGACATATTGTCACTGTGTCTGGTAACACAGGGCACAGCATAAATCAACCGTCTTTTGTATGTGGCAGGTGGCCTGTGCACTAATAGTAGTGTGAGGGAATGTGGTTGTGGACGTTGTGCAGGTGTGGTGAGTGACCAGTATGTACAACCTGGGGGAGTTTCAAAGAGGTTTAACTGTTAACAGTGTTATCCAAAATGAGTATCCATGGCGTGTTGCTACTGCCAAGATCCTAACAAAGAATACGAATGCGGTCAAAGACGAAGTGCATGGTCAAATGCAAACAAAAATTGGACGTTGGAGAACTGGCAACGTGTCGTTTGGTCAGACGAGTCAACATTCTTCTTCTCCACCACTGAATGCGTGTTTGTTTGGCGAATACTAGTTGAAACATACAATATGGACTTCTCCACCCGACTATCAGATATGGTGGCGGCTCTATTAAGGTCTGGTATTAGACAGAGTTACAGCAGCATATATAAAGAACTCTTGGGCAACCAGGTCCACGCAAGTGTACAAACTTTATTTCCAGACGGGATGCCATATTTCAAGATGATTATGCCACTGGTCCTGTTCAAGAGCGGTTTTAGGAGAATGCTGATGAGGTTTAACTTCTTTCCTAGTCCCCAGACCTGAATATCATCCAGCCTCTGTAGGCTATTTTGGAAAACAGGGTTTATGGTTTCAAATTTCACTCACGAATATTCAGGACTTGTATCGGTCTATTCCGTTTAGAATTCAAACTGTATTTTGTGCTAAAGATGGACCAACACCGTATTAATACAAGATGTTGCAATTTCTATAAGTGTTTCCGTTATTTTGTCCAATACCTGTAGATCTTATTAAACCTAATTTCTTTTGTCTATGTAGTCATTTGTAGCTAGAATGTTAAATCATTTATTTACCATTTTATTTTTACTTCCTGTTCTGTTTTTCAATCCATTAAAGAAAAACGTTTAAACTGTCGCATAATTTTCATCTGTATATGTGTGACTTATTGTCATAATTAATGATTGTTACCGAATATCCAAAAGTACGGATTTTTGGCATATTAACTCGCGTGTAAATTAAATAAGGAAAGAAGATTCTCTTCATCTATTAATCATCTGTCTAATTCTACTTCGTCAATAGATTCCAATAAAAAAATCGTAACTATTTTGAAATAGTCCTTCATTCTGAAAAATTATGTAAGTTTTAAATTACCCATTTCAAAAATGGCTTCAAACGCATCATATTTTCTTAAGAATGTATAATCAATCTGTTACTATTGAAAGCATGACATATTGGAACAATAATAATCCAACGCTATAAATTTTTTAGAATCAAATGCAGACTAGATGAACCACATTGTTGCGGTTTAATTCTAAAATCTAAAAACACTTTAAACGTTTTTCTATTAACTTAATTGTTGCGCAAAATTTATGATAGAAGCATTGCCATTTTGCTTTTTTTTATTACCTCCAAGTCAACCTTCATAGTCTTGTCATTTCTATAATTTATAGTTCGTGTTAACCGCGCCATACTTTAAAATATGAGTCTTTTAAATTTTCCTTTTGCCTTTTGAATCTCTTATTTTATTATTTTCTCGATATACATATATCCTTACATTAATATTTGCGTTTGCCCTTTCTTTTTTGCTTTCATCTGTCAGCTTTAGAAACCCTTCTCTTTCTTCAACTCTTATCTGTCATCAATTTTCATTAACACTCTTGGGGCTGATACTTTTCTATTTGGCTAGTTGCAAGTTTTGTTGACTTTCCATTTGACGTTCTTATTTTTTATTTCTGGATATCCTCTAATACGCCTGAAAACATTGCACATATAATGATTTACCAAAATAGTCCAATTACAATGTGTACCAAATAATACATTTTAGTTTACATACCTGACGTAACCATTGTGTACATATCGCGCGACTTGGACATGACCAATTCATAATTCTAATACAATACACGCGTAACTGTAACAAGCTGTATTCGAAATACAAAACAAATTAAAAACAGCCTGAATTTGCTGTTGCGTGCTAAAAAGAGAAGGTAAAAGTGTTTAAGGGGCGAGGAAATTGGCAAAATTAAGGAGGCGTTTACCGAAGAAGGAAATTCTTCAACGATTATTGCCAGAAAGAGGTCGTTTACATCAACTTCTAAGCATGTTCATCAAAGATCCCAAAAATTAAGAAAAACATTTTGATGGCCGTACAGAAGTTTGTTCGACTTGAGAAAGAACGTCGGCTATACTGCCGAAAACATTAATTACCGTACAAATCGCGAACAAAAACTTCAGTAAGAACCTCTCAAAGCCATCCATCATTGAAGCGTCGAAAAACAACGGCATGCTTTAAACACGTTTCTAATTTGCTCATGCAAAGATGGGTTGGACACAAAGTGGCAAAATGTTATTTTACTGGCGAAAAAATTCAACTTAAGTAGGCCGGAGGTTTTTTTTATTATTGGCATGATTTATTTGAAAAGAAAATAATTTTGGCACGACAGCGAGCCGATGTTTGTTTAGTCATCGTTAGACCCGTTAATTAGGTAATTATAACGCGGAAGCACAATTCTAAAAGTACATAGCGCTTCCAGATAGGTACAGGGTGTCCAGAAAGCGTAGGGGGTATTTGTAAATTCAATAAAAACAACGGCACAAGCCAGAAAAATATTTTTTTATCTTTAATCTTTAAACAAAATTTTGGAAAATTAAGTGCCCAAAATTATGTTGCTCAAATGTTGATTCTCGTGCTACTGGCACTCCTCTAAGCGAACACGGAAATTAGCCGCCAAGCGTCTACACATCTCTGGAAACAGCGGCCATTTCAGTGCCGTTATTGTGCTTCAATTGCAGTAGAGTTCGTGGTTTGTTTGCACACACTTTCTCTTTAAGGTATCCCCAAAAGAAAAAATCAAGGGGTGTAAGATCGGGCTTCTCGGGGGCCAGTTGATGGTGCCTTGACGAGAGATCATTTTTTTCGGGAAAAGTTGATTGACAACCAAGTGATTGGTTTGAGGTGTGGCAAGTGGCCCCATCTTGTTGAAACCATGTTTCCACATTAAAACCTTTAAACTCCTGCAGTTGTGGAACCAAAAAGTTTCTTAACATGTTGCAATACCGTTCACTGTTTACCGTAAGTGCTCGCCCTCGCCGGTCTTCAAAAAATAAGGCTCTATGATGCCTTCACCAGACATGGCAGCTCACAATAACTTTTGGACTATGTAATGGTCGTTCATGTATCTGTCTTGGATTTTCGTTGGCCCAGTAGCGGCAGTTGTTTGTTTACGTGACCATTTAAGTGAAAGTTCGCTTCATCACTAAACGGAATGTTTTCGAACGTTGGGAAACGTTGAAGCATTTCATTTGCAAAATTCAGCCGGAGAGGTTTTGAACAAGCTGAATTTTGTAGGCTGTAAGTTGTAAATCTTGTGCAACGACGATTTTTTAATGTTAAGTTTTTGACTGCGTTTGCGAACTGATTAAGGCGGATTGAAACTCACACTTCTTCAATCGTTTGTTGACTTCGAACAGAGCGCGGGCGACCTTGATTGAGAATTTTTACAGTCTAACCGGTATTTTCAAACATTCGAATCTATTTTCTGATGGTATCGTCCATCGGTGCATTCCGTGCGTTAAATTCTGCACGATACAAACGTTGAGCTGTGACTATCGAATCACCAATGCGATAATAGGCGCGTACGCAAAAAGCGCGATGGTCTCGGGTACACATCTATGGCCATTATATCTCCAAAGAGCAATGCAACAACCCATCCTTACCGCGCCCCTCCAAACCGCGCCGTTACATGGGCGACGCAGATACAAATACCCCCTACCCTTTCTGGACACACTGTACAAGACAAATTTTCAAATCCTATAACAAGTCTTAAGCACTTGCTTAAACGAAGTTGTTCTGAGGTTATTGATGGTAAAAATACTCATTGCCGGTCTAAGATGTGCAAAAAAGTTTTGTGCCTCATAAAGTGATCACATCCACAGGAGCGCACTGCTGTATTCAACTTATTTTATTTTTTATAGCTACAAGTTTCAATTATATACCTAATCTTACTTTTTATAGGGTTGTCATGTCTGATTCTACATTTAATGAAATTAAAATTTCTTTGATTTCTTACCGTTCACTTGTTAGTAAGTAACTTAAACATTTTACTGTAGTAAGTACTTTATCCTCTATGACCCCGATAGAGGATAGATCGAGCCTCGACTCTTCCCCGTCTCCTAACACCGGGAAAAAGTCGTGTCCCAACCTTAATTGCCAAATCTCCTTTGAATTGCAAAACTGCAAAATTCAAGGGAGGCATCGTCCTGCAGTGGACTCTAATGACTGTGTGAAGATGATAATGAAATTCTTTATCTTGACAAAACAGCGTTAGTCTCTTCTCTTGATCATCTCTTGTCTTCTCCCAAACACCATTCACTTCTGTGTCAACTCTTTGGTAAGGATACAGTTATTATTATATTTCTTTATCAGTATTTAGGTACACATGCTGAGTTAAGTTGATGTTGTTAGGTTGTGAGTAAAGTTGCATCACACTCAGTTTGCCTAAAGTAACTTAGTTTCTGCAACGCTGCTTTGCATCGCAACTACGAATTAGTGATCTTAGTTTGTCTGTCAATTATTTTTACAATCTATTCATTTGGAATACCATATTTTTAAATTGACCTTCAGAATTTATTCGAGAACTATTAACATCTTGTAACTATTTAATTCCGATGAACGAGGATGATTATTAAGAAATTTAATGTTAGCATAAAAGGATTTTGTCTTAAATTTAGTTAAATCATATCACATCCATCATTTAAATTGCATTACTAGTATAGTATCTAAATTTAACATATCACACAATACGTAAGGCTCTAACGGGAGTTAGATCTATCACACTGCGGCAAACGTATCCAGGACCTCCTCTAGAAAAGTGGTACTGGCTGTTACGCGTACTGGGACCGTCATAAAAGTACATATAGTAGCATCTGCAGATCCTACACGAGCGTTAGACACATAATGAATAAGTCGATATAGTTGAGTGATTTTGAACGTGGCGTGATCATTATATGGCATCATTGCAACAAGCTGGTTTACAAACTATTGCCTAAATCAAAATAAGATAAATCTAGGATGTGAAACAAGCGCGCGAAACGAAGTGGTAGGCCGCATAAATGATCGCAGCCGTCGAACTCAGTGCTGAAAAATCGGATGTCCTCGGTGGTAATGATGTTCGTGATTTTCAAAGTGCTTTAGGCATCATTATTAACATCACGAGTATTTATGGAGAGCTGGACACATGAGTTTTCACGGTCGTACGCCGCTTATAAGCCAAACGTCTCTTGCAGTCGGACAAAGCTCGCCGCCGTTGGACTGTGGAACAATGAAACCAAGTTTTGGCAATCGGATTTGGTGGATGCCAGTGTATCATGCTAATAGTTGAGTTTGGTGGTGGAGGCATTATGGTTTGGAACTGTTTTTCGTTGTTCGGTCCGGGTCTTATTTCCTGTAGCCAGAAGGATGAAGGCAGAGTTGTATTTTGATATTCTTGGCAACTCTCTGATTCCAACTCTTTGGCATCAGTTCGGAGAAGGATCTTTCCTGTACTAACAGAGTAATTGTTTTGTCAACATGGCGAAGGTTATTCTGTCGAGGTATTGAAAAACTGGTCTGGTCTTCACAGAACCTCGATCTCAGTCGCGTCGAGCACCTCTGGGAAAAATTGGAACGCAGATTACATGTCAGGCCAAATCGCCCAACTCCAGTGGCTGGACTAACTACAGCTGCCATGAAGGCATGGAAGGCAATTGCTATGGACCTAGGTATATCAAAAGTTGGTGGAAAGTATTTCCAGACGCGTACAGGCTGTAATTTAGGCTAAATGCCACGTGAGCCTGATAACAGTGGGTATTTTGGCCGTATAGTGTTCAAAATCAATGTCAATAATTGGAGATAGTGTAGTAAATTAACAAACAGAACTATTTCAACAAAACTAATAAATATATATTTATTCATCAGACACTTTTTGGTTCATATAGTTGTAAGCCTAAATAGGTGGAAACAAAATTCAAGATAATGAAGCAATGCTTTTATCATATATGCAGATATTACACAATAAAACATGTATTTGTACTTGTAGTACATGTTAGAGTTCAGACTTCAAATTTATTATAGTAGAACCTATTTCCGGGTGGATTCTTACATTATTACACATTTTTGCTAATAGGAAAGAAACACTTTTTTTAAAGAATTGCTCTGAAATTTTTAGACTTGGGAATGAAATTAATCATGCCAGAATTTTAATTTACAAAATTGACAACTGTATACATGATGAAAAAGGCCACCTTAAAACTGCTTAGGCTTTAGTTACCACCATTTTTCTTTTTTGTAATTTTCTTATTGTGCGGGGCCATTTCAATCTTTCCAATTAATGTAGTGCAGCAAATGCCATCGATAGCAACAAGAGCAACGTATTCCGAACTAATCCAAGCGTGTCCTTACAATTGAAAAACGTTCCAACCTAACTGGAAATGTATTTGAAGTAATTAATTAGCGAATTTGATAACTTTTTGTGCTGCGTTAAGGACGCCGAAAGGAGCGCCATTCGTCACGCTTATCGCCGGTTTGACACATCCGAAAACATGTTTTAATGAGCGATCTGACGAGCTCGCCGATAATTCCTGATAATATGCAGTGAACTGGCCGATGCTCTCATTTGGGCGTTATCAGCGCGCGTTGGGTTTCTGATAGCATTCGCTGAAACGGTGTCGATGAAGTCATGCAATATCAGACCACACCACTACAGCAGTTTTTTCACTTGCAGGGAAATGAATTGCAAATACTTCTGTTTGTTTCGCTTGCTCCCAGGATGTGTGTATGATAAATGAAGGAGCATAAAAGTTCAGAAAAATACCATGAGTAAAGCACATATCGGGTACTACGTTATAGATGATTTCACTTTTCCGTTTTCTTCCAATGCCTCACTTTGAAAGCGTTGTATCATTTTTCTTTTTTTCTTCCTTCATTATTTATTTTCGCCCACATTTTCTTGATTTATCGCTTCATATTTTCTGCATTTGTCTGATTTTTCAAAATTACACGACCGCACCAGCTAAGTTACGTTTTTCCAAGTGGTCTTTCATACAAAAATAAATGTATCCCTATTTTTAAAATAAGAAATAAGAACACTTACAAGAAGTCAATACCGGGAGAGAGTACCTGTTATATAAATGCAAAAAGGTTGTGGGAGGATAATCAAAAAAGATAAAAAAGACTGCATCACAGAAAAGATAAGAGACAAATTAAGGTAAAGAAACTATAAATAGAAAAAACAATTTTATTTTCATTTTTAATATTTTTTTTAACATGGCGCAGTATTGATGTAATCGAGCAGATGATAAATCCGAAGTGGGGACATTGTTGAATTCCGCTTATAAGTATGAGGTGATTGTTAAGGTGGATGTTAGACGAAAAATAAGGATCTTCAGGTCCTTAGGTAATGGATACATTTAATATTGTAGTTCTGTAAGCTACAGATGGTTTTTGGACACTTCAACCTCTTTATAAGTAATACTCTAGATGGTCGGGATATCGAAATCATGAGAAGGGGAAACAGGGAACAGAGTGCCAACATCATCTTATTTTTACTGCAAGGAAAAAACTTTTTATTAAGTAGTATTAACTTGCTGTTACAGCTAAAAGCGGTATTGCGTTATTCTATTTGGAGTTGGTTTTTTTTAGGTAACAGATTATGTTGACCTCTTCTTGAAACGTGGTGCTGGTTTTCCACATATTCCAACATTCTAAAGAGTTGGATACAGTAAGGCTTTTAAATGATCGCTCCACCGAACTTGGATCAGTCTTTTCCTGATAGAGGACTGGGATTATGATTTTACTGTAGCGTTTTTCGGTTATTTCTTTCTTTACATGAAAGGTTTCTGTTTTTTCATTATGTTTGCGAGTGCCTACAATCCTACGCAAATTTTGACATTTAAAATAAATAGCAAAAGCATGATCTTTGGATTAAGCAGGCAGTATATTAATCACTAGATGAATATTCACCTTTGTTACACACGTGTGTTGCTGTAATGAAACAGACTCGAGTATATCACGGCATTGCGGTTATAAATAAAGTAGGTTTTGTACGTTATCTGAAAATAAACGGGACGACGCCGGTGCAAGTGCAACCGGTTCTTGATTAGACCCTTATTCAGAATTCAGGCTTTTTGTGTAACGCACACAAATACCAGCAAATGGAAACGTACGTGCCGGTAACTGTTTAAGTAATTGTGGCAAAAAGGCAGAGTAAAAGGATACTTCATTATCGGGCGTTTCTTGCTGCCCTTATAAGGGCGCCAGTATATTTGATTTCCAGGCGTGGACATAAACGGCGCTATTATCACTGTTGCGCCATTTGCATTCGATTTTTGCCCAAGGTGCAATCACCCAGCGCAGACGGCTCGAAATAGCTCGGCCAGATAGAAAACTCCCTCGGTAACAATAAAAATCTGGCGCTGCTGTGTACAGAGCAAACACTGATAACTACGATATGGCTTTTAAAGGAAAAACAATTGTAATATCAGACCTGGTGATAACAAGCGGTCTACCGCGCAACTTCCTCTGGGCTTATCGCCGCGCGCTTATCGGCGCAACGCGCTGCAGAACATGGATTGCGGAAGGTGATTTTTAATGCGCGCCCGAAGATGAAAAGGATGCCAACCACACACACGCTGCAGGGTGACCTTCTCGATCTGTCGTCTGCAGAATTTCAACTAATGGATGTGATAGTCGCCACATTCCTGAGTAATATGCGTCATTCATGCAAAACCCATGCACATTCGCACAAAAACTTCCACGCTGCATATGCATGGCAAATAATAGCGCAAAGCGAGATGGGCGGAGTGCATAAAAAGTGACCTCAGCATTGATCTTGATCGCACGTCACCGCCTGGATCGGCGAAACCGCATTTATCTGCTACTCGATACAGCACGGCCTTCTAAATTAAAGCAGCCTCGAAAACGTCCGGCGATTTATTTCGAGCGGCAGGAACTAGAGGGTATTTATACACCCGAAAGGTACGTGCACCGAGAGGATTCACCCGAAAACCCCGAAACGGTTGGAAACTGCAGTTGGCATCGCGCGGCCGTTCGCGTGCCAAGGCAGACCAGCGCACCCATAAGTGTCATGGAATCGCGCACTATTTGTAGGCTCTGGACCGAATTAACTTGGGTTTGAGCTGAATAATGGGGACTTTCGAACCAATAACAGCCTTGTCCAAGAAAAAGAAGCCAGCGAAACGTATAAGTATCTGCGTTAAACCTGTTCCCGGCCAACAAAATTCAAATAATTGGACTTGCAATTAGATAAATAAAAACGCCGTTCTAAGTGGTGAGCAAATCATTAGTGTCATGTCAGGATGAAGCGAAAATTGCAAGTTTCTTCTTAGCAAGGCTGGAGGTGTGTTTTGTTGAAATTGTAACGCAATTAACACTAGCGACAAGGCAACATTTATTTATGTCTATATTTAGTTAAAGGACGAAAAATGAGACTAAAAATATTTGTAGTGCAAACTGGTTTGTGCAAGAACATAAAATTTATAAGTCACCGCGCGTTGCTTTGCAAGAAAGTTTAGAAGAAACGTAGAACCGACCACTTCTTACATTCCAATCTCAACTTTAAACTCGTGAATATATCGACATGTTTGAAGAAGAAATTATTGCATTGTAGTCAAGATAAGAAAGATGCGCACGCAAACGAATGAATTTATAAAAGAAGTTTCTAAACAATATACAAGAAAAGACAAATTTACAATTAGAAGTCAACGGACTGTTAAAGTGAAAATGATGTTATGGTATCACGATAGTGACTCTCACAATAAATAAAGTGTAAGTGCTATGGCATATAACATAAAATACAGAATAAAACGGGGAAATCAAATTTTCTCCTAAATTACATTACAATATCAATTTCTGAAGTAAAAGAACACATAAGATAAGTATTAAAAGTAACAAAACAATATTGAAGATCTTCGTATGACAATATAGGCAATCTGACGATCTTACATTAATAAAAAAATATCGATTAAAAAAGCAACAATAAACTTTTACGCTTTAAAAATGTACAATAAAAAGTGAGATGTATAGGAACTAATCAACGACATACGACGCATAAACTACTTCTTGGCTCATTTTAACAATTGGTTCATTCTTATTTACGTCTTGGTTATAATTTCGTCCGCCTTGTTCTTTGTTTTTCTGCGGAAGCGGCTAGAACTATTAAATACGCGAAGCTTCTATTTGCATTTTTGGACGTTATAGTACTCTCTCTTCAAATGATGGTATTTAACATATGTTTTTCTTGCCAAGTCGACTTTAGAAATTTCTTTTAAAAACGATGTAAAAATTATTAAATTTAAAAATTACATTTACAATATCTATTTATATATTTGAACAGAAAGTAAACAAAGAAATATGGCGCGGTCTTAGCTCTTGATTTACACGAGGAAGCCTGTGCGTAGTAAACAAAGACAGCCTATACATTTGAACGGAAAGTAAACAAAGACGGCTGATATGAACGGGCATGGCCGAGCTCTGAGCTCTTGATTTACACAAGGAGGTTCGTGCGTTCGTGAACGCACGTTGGGGCCGCCCTCGCTCCTTGCCGAATGGATCGCTGCAGGCGGGTGAAAAATTGTCAGCCCAGGACGCAAAAACACCTTTTTGCGGACAACCCCAAATTATAATATTGTACAGAAAACATTTATCCAAATATTCATACTATCTAGTCGTATTTAAGAGAACACGACTTGTTTGGTTACTTTATATTGTCCTTACTCTCGAGTGATGTTATAAGACCTTCAATTTTCAAAAGATAATTTGCAACTTACTACCAAAAGGACCATCATGATATTAAATGATATATTCCATCGGACCAATATGATATTTATAAAGTTGAAGCGTGAAGTCCAATAGTCAAGAGATTGAGGGATGAGAATTCATTGCAAAGCAGTTTGACACCATTATCTTTGAACTGTTGCGTTGTTACCAAACTGAAATGGCCTGTTGCCAAATCAGACAAAAAGCATCAACCCTTGATGTCGGACGTTTTTTTTTTGGAAGACGTCCCTTAATTGTTCTGGAAGTAATAAAAATTCTGCTTCTTACGCAACAGAAGCAAATGTTCGTCAAACCAAATGCGTTTTGAAAATTTTGCAAGAAAATTAGTTTTATATTTATCAGGTAAACTCTAAGTCTCTCGCCACAGAATATATTCACCCAGGCAAATAGTTATAAAATAATATGTTTCGCCATCTATAATGAACAATAGAACTTTGTTTTCCCCATTAGGGATAATTCTTGCTTTATATGATTTTAACTCCGCACTTCTTTATATTTTTGGCAAGTAAAATTTAGATACCACCTCGTTTTGTATCATATCCCGAATAGATAAAATCGAATTTATTTCGAAACAATCGATTACTTTTTTAGTTTTCTATTTTCCCACAGAACCAATTTTCCTGTCGTTTCCTTTTTCCTTTAAAATATCAAGACCCTCAAATTCTAGAAAACCGAATAATCTAATTTTAATCTCCCCCAACCGCGGGCATCGTAGGCATCGTGTTGTACTTATTCTGTACAAGTCGGCGAGGATTTGTAACGATATTTAAGTTGGGAGACGCTATTTCTTCTTTGAAACCATTTTCTTTTTTTTTGAATCGCCAGGAGTCGTTTTTTCTCCGTTCTCATATCTTAAATGTAAACACTTTGCTGACGTAATAATATGATAAAGCTACTTTGGTCTCAAAGGATAAGCTACGACGTGTTCTGCCAAGAAGTTGCATTGCACAATTTATATTCAGTTGTACAGCAGCACATTTGGCCTTTGAAATATTACGCCAAAATTTTCGATGTCGAAACGAGACCAACGATGAACCTTCAATGCAAACTTGCAGCAGCGATTACAATGATTGTGAGTCCAGCGACGGTTTCGTAAATTTAGGAAGTAAAACCAGTAGTTTTGAGGAATATTTTAGTGAGAGCAATGAAGAATCTGATGAAACGGTGATGCTTTTGTAAATATTTCCCTGCTCCGCTAGCTTTTCCCGCTAGCAACCCCGGAAGTACAGATAAATATAGATAAAAATGCAGACCGCTTAGTTATATAAAAGCTTTCCAACAGGCCTTAAGGCCCATAACTTGGATATTTTTCTCCAGGTTGCCCACTCTGACACATATAATACCTCCTCCACTCTTTTAGTTGTAAGTCTTTCTCAATCGCCTTTATCCACCTCTGTCTAGGTCTGCCTTTTCTTCTTCCCCTATATACTCACGCGTCATATACTTTTGACTAGTCTATTGATATGGCTTAGCCATCTAATCATTTGTCTTTTATGTAGTTTGTTATATGCGTTTCTCCAAAAAGATTTGCAACTTCTTCATTATATCTTCTTTCCCATCCCATTTCTATCCGTTAACCCAAAATATTCTTCTGAGCATCTTGCGCTCTCATATTTCCAACTTATCCCGTTCGCTTTTGTTTCACAGGCGTATGTTACAGGTGGTCTTAGCACAGATTTATATATACGCCCTTTCGTGTTTTGCGAAATTTCCTTAGAACTTAACACTGCTCTTAACATACCCGCTTTTCTATCACTTTCATGAGTTGCCTCTATTTCACTCTCGTCCTTTTTGTCTTCTGTTATAACCACCCCTAGATACTCGTACTGTTCTACTCTCTCCGGGTCTATTGTTTCTTGATTGCCTATCCATATCTCTAGGTTTTCCTTCCATCTTTATTCGAACCCATTTTCATGTATTTCGATTTTTCTACGTTTATTTCTAGTCCCATTTTCCTTGCTTGTGTTACTAAAGCTTTTGTTATTTTACGTAACTATTTTATTAATATTCCCATTAATAAGATATCGTCCACGTATGTTATGCATTGGTGTGATTTATTTAATAGTATCCCCGTTCGACTTATTTTTGCTTTGGGGTCGTCTTGCTTCAGACTATTTTCTACGCTAAACGTTTGTGATAGTTTATTATTAACCCTTACCATACTAGTCGAGTGCTCTAAGGTCATTTTTGTTAGTTTTATTAGTTTACTTGGGTCTGTAATCGCTCTCAATGTTTTGCATAGTTCATTTCTCAACAGTGCGTCATAGACCCTTTTAAAATCGATAAAAACTGCATGTACCTCTACCTTTTTCTCATAACATTCTGTTTGGAGTTGTTTAAGCGTAAAGATTTGGTCCATAGTTGATCTGTTCTTTCGGAATCCTGCTTGGTATTCTCCTGTTTTGCCCTGCAGTTTGTCCCATTTTAAATAACGGTTGTAATATTGGCTGGTGCTATTCTTCTACCGTGGTTTTAGTTTTCCACACCTCCACTATTATTTCATGTAGTTGTGTTATTACTGTCTCTCCCCCATGCTTTAAGTTCCGCATTGATGTTATTTTTTCCTGGACTTTTCCATTTTTCAAGTTTTGAATTATCCTGCTTATTCCTTCTTTTGTTGGTTCTGCCATTTCTACTTCGTTATCTTCCACTATTACTACTTCTCTTTCGTCCCTTTCTTTCCATCTAACTATTATTTTTCCTCATTTCCTATTATTCTTCCTTCTTTGCCTATGCATATCATAATCCATTGTAAATTCCCTTTCCTTGTTTTCTTCAGCTCTTGGTGGAAATTCCTGATCTCCTTCTTTTGGTAACTTCTGCGCCTCGAAATGCTTTCTTGGCTGATTTACATATCATCTTGGCCTTTCTTCTTTTTTCTTCATATTCAACCAGCTTTAGCTTAGTATTGTCTTGTATCCAGCGTAACTTTGTTTCTCTCTTCCCTTCAAGTGTTTCTTTACATTCCTCATTGAACCATGCCTTTTTTGTGACTTGTTTTCTTGCCTATTACTTTCATCGCCGTTTTTGTTATTACTGATTCTAATTTCTGCCACTTTTCTTGGATTGTTGAATCATTTATTTGCATGCATACTCGTTTTGTTCTTTGTTAGTACTTTCTTTGCTTGCCTTCACTTTGTGTTAACTTTTCTACATTATATTTGTTGCCCTTTTATGTCTCTGCTTATTTTCTTCTCGCTGTTGCTCATTCACAATTATTTTAATAAGTAGTGCTTTATATCAGCTCCCCTTTGGCTTCTCACATCCTTAATTAACCTTTTTGGAAACTTCCAAGTCTCCTTATGTATTTCTTTATGTGAGGACCAGGTGCTTACTATCTTACAATCTCTATCGGCTGCATAGCTAATTAGTTTTAACCCACTCTTATAGATCCTCTCGTGCTTGCTATGCAAGCCGATCGTTGGAAAGTACCTTTGTTCTCTGCCAATGTTTTCATTCCAATCCTTGATTTGTATTGTAACTTTTTTTTGATATTGTCATATACCTCTGTTATCTCTTCACCGAACTGGTCCTTTACCGCCTTATTCTCCTCTTTTGTTGGAGCGTGCACATTTATTAGATTTATCCTATTCTGGCTCCCTTCCATTTTTAGCGCCAATATTCTTTCCGATAACGGTTGAAAATGTATCATATTCTGCTTAATTTTCTTAGACACTATGAAACCCACACCAAAAATGCTGTTGTTATTACCATTCTTAAGGAAAATATAATCTTCTAGCTCAATTATGTCCGACCCTCCTTGCTTCGTCTCTTGTACAGCTAGAATGTCTATTTTGTACCTTCTAAATTCCGTTTCCAAATTTTTTAGTGCTCTTTCATAGCACATATCCTGCACATTCCATGTTCCTATATTTATTGTTTTCATTAACTTTTCCTTTCCTTTTAATGCCACTGTTCGTTGCCTAGTTGTCGATTTTAGTATTTCTACCTTACTTTTCGGAATAAGTGGTAGGTTCGTTCCACTTACCTCGCTTACTGCAGCTATTTTTTTTCTTTCACAATTTAGAGACAGTTCTCCCGATTGTTCCAGACATAGGTATCTCTATAAGTTTCCTATACCCAATTTTTACAAAATTTTCATCGCTTCTTACTTTCTTTGCCTCATCTCTTATTGCAGTTTATATACCCCTTTCCTCCAATGTTAAGTCGCTATCGATATCTATCCGTGAGCCCTTCAGCTTTGTTTTATTTTTCAATATTTCCATCTCATCTTTACATTCTGACAGTTTTACTACTACCCTCTTCTTTTGTTCCACCTCTTACGATTGGATGCGCTTCCTTGATTTTTTATTCCAGTCCTATTTTCTCTTTTATTAGTTTTTCCACTTCTGCTGTTGTACTTTTACCTTCTCTCTACAACCATTGACATTATTATTATTTTATTCCATAACTCAGTATATCACCCTATACACTATTACTATTGCTTATATAATCACAGAAACCACACTCAAAACACCAGCGTTGGACACACCCTAACTTGGTAACGCCTTGCAACTTCGGCTTAGTTATTGTGAGATATATGTTGTCGGTATTTTGATTCGTATTCTGGTTACCTGAACTAATAAATATTCAAGCCGGAAAGTTACTAATCTGTCGAAAAATACATATTCTGAACCAGAAAAATAGATAGGTGTCAATGAAGAGGAAATGAGAATTTTTATAGGAATTTTCTTATTAGAAAGTGTAATCACGTGATCTGAACAAGAATGACACTGGTCGAAAATCATCTGCTTTATGTGAATCGCAATCAGGCTATATATGGAATTTCTTATTTTATATTAGTTAAAGTAAATTCCCTAACTTACTGATTATTTGTTATAACGCGGAATAAATATCTATGACACTCTTCGAGCAAGTAGAACGGATCTAACATTAACGTTCGGAGCTATGAAACTTAACAAAGAAGAATTCAGAGCTTATCAAAGGGGCAAAATCATAAAATAGCCAGATAAGAAAACAATTTGCGTTAAGCGCAATTCACAACCCATCATTGTGTACAGCAGGATCAAAAAAAGATGAAATGATAATTGTTCAATTGATATGTGATTACAATAACACAATGGGCCTCGTTGACAGGTCTGATCAAAAACTTTCTTATTACTCGAAAACGGTAAACGAAGTATTACAAGGAAGTGTTTCGGCATCTCATAGATCAGTGTTTATTCAATTCGTTAATTATTTCCCAAAAAGGTACGAACAACACTAAAAAATTTGTGTAATTCGAAACTGAAGTTACTGAAGCAATTTTTGAAAAATATCCGCAAATCGTGCCCGATTCAGGGAAATAGAAATACAAGATTGATATAAAGAGACTTCATATATCCCATATTCCTCCAAATCTAATTAAAAAGCAACCTTTCAAAAGATGCGTTCTGAAAAAAGAAGAGAAACTTGGTGCGAGAATTACATTGTTAGTTTATGTATGGTGCCTTGTTTCAAGATATAAGAACCTTAGAAAAATTTTCAGTTAGTTTTCCTCTGTTTTTAATAAATTGGAATTGCTTATTTGCGCGACATGAGGTGAACCAAAAAAGCACGGCTTCTGAGGATCTGTGAGGTGAATCTCTTCAATAGAACATCCTGTACTATCGCTTCTTCCATCAGAACAAGAGGTACCCTCATCCATTGCGCACAGAATTATTGTCAAGTTTCTCACGACAGAGGGAGTCAAATGGTCTGAGAATTTAAGAAAACTTGTAACACACTTCGGGAATAGCAGCTTAAAAAAATTAAGTGTAGGCGCGGTATAAACAGTTTTTGAAGGACGAGAAGCACTTAAAAATGAATATCACGAGATTTGCCCAAAAACCAACGGTATTGAGGGAACATTCGCATTGTTTATCATCTCGAGGCAGAGCGCCGATTAATGGTTTCTGAAATTGCTTCCGCCAGTGTTTTGATGAAACAACGTCCTCATATCACCTCAAAGTTCGCGAAATTCTAATCCTAGGTTCAATGATGTTTTGGATGACGCCCTGCACTATACATCTGCTCAATTTGAGCTGGACGACACTGGAATACACTTTCTACAGTCTGGACTTATATTTTGTTTGTGCTAAAAGGAACACTTGCAGGATAGAAGTTCGACGAAGACGTTACTGCCGAAGAGTTAGTGCACGATTGGCTGGCATCACAACTACCTTTTTTACGATAGCGGGATGGACAAATTATCTGTTCGTTGGAAAAATGCGTTTATGTCAGATTGTGTGAAAAATAGCTCTGTGTGATTGTTCAATAAATTTAAATATTAAGTTCGTTTTGTAAAGGGTGGCTGAAGTTGAACGCCATATTTAAACTTCGCACCTTCATTATTTTGCGGGCAGTTCTGATACTTTGATAGACATCGCCTAAGATAAGGGGTGTAGGGTCGCCGAGGGGTAGTACCTCTAGTTCTGAGATTGTCGGACTTTAGAGTCATTTCAGGGCATTGGTCCTCCGGCGATCCCAACTCTCACTTATGGCTCCACGTGCCACACCCTGGTAACTGTGTCGACACACAGGCGAAACTAAGTGAGAGGTCACAGAAAGCAACTTCCACATATTGGATTTAATGGTTTTAGTGATAATGAAAGTGAGCAGCAGCGCTTTCATAACTACATGAAGGGGAGATAAGAAATATCAGTACTGCTTCATAGTAGACATCAATGGGCGACGACAAAATATGTCACCATCGGCCACTGAACTGCGATGTAAGGCAAGGAAACCAACACATTAATTCCCAAGAACAATCATCAAACATCATGACAGACAAAATCAAGAATGGCCACGAGTACCGGCGCCTCTTCAATGAGGCAGGGGTGCGAAGAATCTCCGGGTCTGTGATGGTGAATAAGGACACCAACAAACTGAAAATGCTTAGGAAATCAAATACTATTAGAATTGGTACCTGGAATGTCAGAAGCGCTTTTGAGGGGAAATCCATAATATTGTTCAATAAACAACTAGACTAAAGGTAGACATCATGGGGATCAGCGAAATGCGATGGCCGGGTTCAGAAAATTGTAATATATTGAATCATGTTGTGTACTACTCTGGCAACGATGACGACCATCACTATAATGGTGTAGGAATAATAGTAACTAAGGAAATTAACGACTCTGTCAAAAAGTAATAGCGCACTCAGATAGAATTATAATTGATACAAATAGAAGTTAACCCATTTAACTTAAACGTTATGCAAGTGTATGCTCCAACTGCGAATAGCGAAGATGAAGAAATAGAAGATCTATATGAACAGCTTAGAAAGGTCTTAAAATATACGAAATCTAATGACATAACTCTCATAATAGGGATTTTAACGCGAAAGTTGGAAGTCAAAGAGAAGATAACATAATTGGACAGTTCGGATTAGGATCTAGAAATGAAAGAGGAGATAGATTCATACAGTTTTGCCGAGAGGAAGAACTTGTAGTGATGAACACCATGTTCAAGCTCCCACACAGAAGAATATATACATGGAAGGCTCCAGGTGATACGAAAGAAAAATAATACGAAACCAAATTGACTATATCACTATTAATCACCGTTTCCGCAATTGCATAAAATCAACAAAAACTTATCCCGGAGCAGATGTCGGATCAGACCACAATCCGGTAATATGTAAATGTAAACTAAAACTTAAAAGGGTTACGAGAAAAACTAATGAAAAACAACATAATATAAGGGCTCTTTGTGAAGGAGATGTTAAAGAACAAGTTCGAAAATCGTTGGAGGAGAAATTAGAAATGAAAATAATACTACCACTGGATTTAGTAACAAAAACAACTCAACAAAGGAAGTAATAGAAGAAAGGTGGAACGCTATCAAACAAAATCTGCAAAGTATTATAAAAGAATACGTTCCACAAAAACGAAGAGAGAAGAAAAATGAGTGGATGACAGAAGACATTTTAAAATTAATGGACGAAAGGAGATTAATGAAAAATAAAGATATGGACAAGTACAGAGAGATACAACGACAGATACGAGGTGAGATAAGAAAGGCAAAAGAAAAATGGTTGAAAGATAAATGCCAAGAAATAGAACAGCTAGAAAACAAACACGACAGCTTTAATATGCATCGAAAAATAAAAAAAGCTGCTGGAATATTTAGAAGAAAAACAACGAACATACTAATAGATAATACAGGACAGGAAATAACAGACATAAGCGAAAAATTAAAAACCTGGAAAGAATACATCGAAAAGCAGACGACCGTCCAGAAAAACACGAAATAAAAGAGGCTAAAACCGGACCTCCTATAACAAAAGATGAAGTTAAGAAAACAATAGAAAAGGCGAAAACCCGGAAAGCAACGGGCCCAGGCGAGATACCCACTGAAATTTTAAAACTCCTAAATGAAGATGGAATAAATGCACTCACTAGGTTATTCAATCTAATATACGACACTGGAGAGATCCCGACGGACTGGACTAAGTCGACTTTTATAACCATACCAAAGAAATCAACACCGAGACAATGCGAAGACTATAGAACGATAAGTCTGATGAGCTGTGCCCTTAAGATCTTGAAAATTATATACACCAGGATCTATCAACAATGCGAATCAAAATTGACCGAAACCAAATTCGGGTTTAGAAATGCGTTGGGAACAAGAAAAGCACTATTTGCCTTAAATGTATTGATCCAAAAATGTAGGGACGTAAACTGTGACGTACACTTATGTTTTATAGACTTCAGCAAAGCATTTGACAAAGTAAAACATCATGAACTACTAAAAATATTAGTGAAAACCGGGATAGACGACAAAAGTACTAGTATAATAGCCAACCTATACTGGAGTCAAAACGCGAATGTAAAAATAGAAGATAATACCACCGAAGGAATTTAAATCCTTAGAGGGGTTCGCCAAGGATGCGTGCTTTCACCGACTCTGTTTAATATTTACTCAGAAGAGATGTTCAAAGAAGCATTACGTGATGTGAATGAAGGTATATTAATCAATGGTGAACTAATCAACAACATCAGATACGCAGATGACTCTGTAATATTGGCAAGAAACGTAGAAGGTCTACAATTATTAATGGAAAGAATACATATAACATGTGAGAAATACGGAATCACCCTCAACACAAGCAAGACAAAATACATGACAATAACTAAGAACATTACGCTACCAGCAACATTATATATTAATAATACTGAGATAGAAAGGACTAGCAAATACACATATCTGGGAACCAATATAAACGAACAATGGGACCACTCGACAGAAGTAAGAACAAGAATAGAAAAGCAAGAGCCGCATTCATTCAAATGAAAAAGTTTTGATCGGTAGAGACCTAAGCCTGCAAACCAAGATTAGAATCCTGAGATGCTATATTTTCTCGACGCTACTATACGGAGCTGAGTCATGGACTTTAACAAAAGCATCAGAGAAGAAATTGGAATCATTTGAAATGTGGACCTACCGACGTATCTTGAGAATACCATGGACAGAGCATATAACTAACAAAGAAGTTATGGAACGAATTGATAAAAAAACAGAAATCCTAATAACAATAAAATCTCGCAAGCTAGAATATCTAGGACACATAATGAGAAACACAAAGAGA
The DNA here is from genome assembly GCA_036346155.1 of Sinelater perroti. Classification (NCBI taxonomy): domain Eukaryota; kingdom Metazoa; phylum Arthropoda; class Insecta; order Coleoptera; family Elateridae; genus Sinelater; species Sinelater perroti. The sequence continues at coordinate 11,298,860 of JARFIY010000024.1, forward strand.
TATAGAATCTTGCAACTCATTTTAGAAGGAAAAGTGATGGGAAGAAGAGGCCCAGGAAGGAGGAGAATATCTTGGCTAAAGAACTTGCGGCAATGGTTCGATATGTCCACGGTACAATTATTCCGGAAAGCGGTAGACAAAGTACAAATTGCATTAATGATAGCTAACATCCGGAACGGATAAAGCACGGGAAGAAGAAGAAGACGATTATTTCGATTATATATATTTGGAAGACCATAAGAATACGAAACGAGGTATTATTTTTAAAATACATTGCAAAACAGGTAAAAATTTTTGCGGGGACGGTTTGAAGACTACGTGGAATTTTCGGTCGTTACTAAATGAATCAACTATTACAAATTTTGATAAAACTGGATGCAGGACTTTATGAATATCAGCGTGAGTTAAATACCCGTAGCAAATTGACCATAATTATCAAAGTGCTACAAATCCGAAAATATCAACTCACTATCGTGGATAATAATTGGATATTTCGAGCTCCCTTCAGTAAATAATTACTTAAGCCTTCACGAGTACACAATTTAACTGGCGCAAGAGCTTAAGCTTGCCAACCATTTGTTTGTGGAGTATTGTAAAGTAGATTTCCAGTTTTGTCGAACAATCATCTTTACAACGAAACGCATTTTCAACTCGGAAGGGTTTGTCAACAAATAAATGGCCGGATTTTGGGGTTCGGAAAATCTACTCGTACAGCTCATCAAAAGTAAATGCACCTCTATCGAATCACTTTTTGGTGTAGAAAGGCCCATACTTCCTCGAATTAATGCTGGAAGTATGAATGGTGATCGTCGTCGTTACATGATAAGCCAGTTTTTTCTTAGAATCGACATCGATCTGGAACAAATGTAGTTCCAACAGGACGGCGCCATCTGCTGTACAGTTCGAGCAAAAGTCGATTTATTACACTAACTAGTGGTCGGCAACATCTTGTGATTTAACAGCGTACGACTTTTTTATGGGGTTACTTGAAATTTCTGGCATACGCCAGTAGTTTCCAAATATAAAAATTTTGTGGAAAAGAACCAATGATTTTCCATATTTAAAATCAATTCAGAAGTCATTTTATTCAACATTTAAATCCAACGGATAATTTGGGCTACCTTTTATTTGATTTACTCTTCTAAAACAATCAAATTTAAATTAATTTTAATCAAACAAGCGAAATTCAGTCATTAAATTTTGTCATTTACCACAATTTTGGCCTATAAAGTTAAAGTTAGAAGAAAAATAAATGTGGTTTAGAGTATTTATATTGAACTAAAGTTGAGTTGAATTCCCTGATATTCAATAGGGTGTTAGTTACCCTTGCGAACTGTTGCGCCGAGGAATAAGTAAGTACAATGATGCATTTAAGCTTTAGGAGAATGGTAAAACATCTCTTCCGCTGACCTCTCATAAAGTACCATAACAGCCACTTGATTTTTGCCTTATTTTATAATAAAAAAACGTCTTTTCGCCTCTTTTATTTTTCTCCTCCCAGTGAAATTATTAAAAATTGTATTATTATTTATGGAAATACTGGGGGAGATAACATTTAAAGAAATCCAATTTAGTTTTTAAAAGCACAGTTTTGATATTTTCTTGTTGCTTTGCTGTTGAAGAAGAGTAAATCTAATTAAACTTATCATACCTACACAGTTAAAATGACGAGCTTTTCTGATGTTTTACTTCCATGATTCGGTGGCTTAAATTAATATCAAATTCAAATTATGCCAATTGGCAAACAACAAACCGGCTCAAGAACTAAGTGGAGAAAATGAAATTGGGTAAGGAGCACACTATACAATAACGCAATAAAGGCAGCTTTTGACTGGAACCCATCACTGCGGCTGTATTAAAGAATTAAATTAATTTTTATCATCGTCACCTCCACACAAACTTTTGGTAAACAGTAACTTAATCATTGTACCTATAATTTCCTATTGGCTAATTGAAAAATAAGAAAATATCTTTTCAATTTATGTGGAATATATTAGAATCAATGAGCCGTGGTGGTTTAGTGGATAGGTTGTTAGACTACGAAACCAAGAGTTACGGTTTCGAATCCCGCTCTCGCCAATTCAATCGCTGGCATTTTTACGGCCCAGCTCGACTCAGGCTGCAATAAATGAGTACCTGGAGGTCAAACTCTGGGGTAATAATAAGCTGTCGGTAGGTAGCGCTGGCCACGTTACTACCCTTGTGTATCGTAGGCTCTAGATTGTAGCAGATCTATCCTGTTACGACCCCAAAGAGCCTTCAAGGCCTGTTACGGGGAACTATTATTATTATATTAGAATCAATATGAATATTTCTAAAGGTAACAATATTAGTTATATGATCATTTATGATCTCTTATACTTTAATTTCTTTCAACTCCTTTTATGTATATCATTAAGGCGTTTCTTCTAATTTTATTGCTCACAACGTACAGTTCAATTTTTTGCGGTAGACTTCCAAAAACTCTTTTAGTGCGCCTTTATCTCGACAAGCTGGAGCTAATTCCATTTAATTACGCTTCGAACTTAATAAAGCTAATGCATTTCACGAATCGAGAAATTTATGCACGCAGTAAATCGTCGTGCAAACCCATGTTTTAACACATACCTATGGTATTTTATGGTCTAATAAATGGCCGGCCGGTACATTTCTTATCTGCAGCTGCAGCGATAAAAATCTACTGTCACATCTTTGGAGAGGAAATAGTAATTCAAGGTATCGTGACGCATTTTATGATTGACTGAGATCGTTACAGGTTATTTCTGTATCTTTATTACAGGTTAGCGACTTTGACGCGGTGTTAAAGTCTAGTTTTGTTGAAATGCCTAGCTACGGTTTTTGCTTGCTCTAATATTTTTCAAATGGACTATTTCACTTCACAATTTTGAGAGTTTTCTTTAAGAAAACTTATATACTTGAGTTTTTAGTAAATTACAAACAATATTATTCCCATTTTTTATACGATTGTTGAAGAATGTGATATCAGGACAGTATTAAGTGAAATTTTAAAAATCAGTGTTCTCTTCCACTCCCCTAGCTAAAAGAGGAAGTTCTGCTGAAATATTTGATTTCGATTTTGGCAACAGCATCCATCATGCTAGAACTCGAGCAGACTGGTGGCTTTTTAAATCATTGAAACATCAGAAAATTGCACTACATATTTGATTTTGATTTGCACTACACAGTCTGATTTCACCAGGAAGGTCCAATGCAAATGTTTTGTTATTTCTGCACCATAACAGCAACACTGAATTTCTGAGTAGATATCAGTGTTGAAATTTCTTTATTGTGATATTGAATAAATCACTTTTGAAATTCTATGTTTAATAGTCGAGAATGTGAAGGGGTCACACAAGTTTATGCCTGAAAACCATTCTTTTTCTTTGTGGATAATTTATTGCGCCTTTATTTTATTATTAAAAAGGCTGATTTACAGACCAGGAGTTCGACCATTTTAATGAGAGAAAATATGTCTGCAAAAAGCAGGAAAATGCTAATTCCTGTGCAGAGCTGCATAACAAATTCTAATAAGCCCGTTGGTTTCTGCAATATAAAGCAATTACAATCGCTAATAAATAATGTGTGATACAGACATATATCAAGTGGGACAGTCCAACTGCCTTACGTAATCCACTTTGATTTATATATGTTGCATTGCATCATACATAAAAAGCAGAAGTGTTTAGCTGCAAGGGGGCAAAAATATTACTAATTACGCGAAACGGAAATAATCATATTGTAATTACTTTTACAATGTATGAGTATGTAGACAGTAATAGTGAAATATGTGAAATATTATATAGAAAACAAAGGCAGTAATAAAATGCGTAGTTACAGAAAGGTATAAAACATTAAATATTCCATGTTTTATTTATAGATAATCATGTAACGAGTGACATTAGGGAACTACTAAAGCCTTCATAAATTAGTTGTCTTTGATAGGAAGTATACAAAACAAAATTAAAATAATATCTAAAAATTATTTATCATAAAAAAATCATAAGAGATTTGAGCATGACAAGAACATGAGGCTTAATGTTTCCTTCAAGAAATAATGTATGTGGTCCTAAAGCCTAAAAGTTATATCACATCAACGTTAGTCTAGAATCACATAATGCAAGAAATGTCAATGCTATAAACACACAAACGCAGCTTTTGTACAAAACCTTTCAGATGTGTCAAATGCGGAGCTATCCCTGATACCAGGAATTGCACAACAGAAAACCTCAAAAACTATTTACGCGCTCTGCAAAAGTGATCACTCTGCCATTTAAAAAGGTTGCCATATATGATCTAAATACAAAATCGAAACTAGAAACGTAGCTATCACACGCAACATCAAATTTTTCACCACTGAGACGAACTAGTCATCAGGAACCGGCAAAAGTTATGGTTAAGGTTATATGAGCAAATAATCAGAACCGATCAAAATAGCACATGATATATATCGAGAAAAACCTGCAACGAAATTGTGAAAAAATGTAAATCAAAATAAAATGATAATGGGCGTACTTAGAAGTCAGAGAAATAACAAGAAAGAGAGGCGTCTATACACAAATCACCAAAAAAGCCCAATGTAAAATCGTCACATGGAACGCAAACGGCTTAACGCAACGTCGCCAAGATTATATTGACGTTTTAGTCACTTCCAAGGCGCATTTACTTCAAAATACCTCATCATTACAAGAAAATATCGAGCATCATAAATGGGAAAAATTTGACAGAGACTTTTTACAAACACAACTCAAAAAGTAAAAGATTGAAATGGTCCCAGATTTATTTCTAGTTGAGACTACAACGTCAAACGCCCACATTGAACGATCTCGATTGATTTCCCCAAGAGAAAGAGCTCTGCTATCAGTAATGCATGTTTCCATGGGTAAACTTACCTGATGGCCTACTGAGCTCGTAAAAATTCCATACTGCCTAGACTTGTTTATCACTAAGGGTATTGGACAAGCATATTTCAAGGCCGAAAAAAGCTATTTCTGCTCAGATTATACTCATCTGGTACACAGGTACATCTATAATTGTTAAAACTAAGCAGCCGCAAGTACACAATAGTCTTACTGATTGGGCTACTTTCAGAAGAATATTTTCTAATGACAGTACAAAACATGAGCGAAAAGCGGTTCAGAAAAAGCTGAGGTATTTGCCGAATATCTTTTCCAACCACTGCTGGAGCGCCTGAAATTAACAGAAGAAATAGACTGGTTTTGGATGCTTCGTTGCAACAATCGTTGCATTAAAGTAAAAGAGGTGAAAGATACAATAAAAAGGCTGCCTATAAGAAATCATGCGTGTACGACTTTTTAACAGGGAAAATTATAAGATAACTCCTACCCAAGGGATTCATAATGCTAATATTTATATTTAATGCGATATAACATATCAGAATTAAACAAACCTACAAATTTGTTATCCATAACCTCCAAGTCGATTAAAAATCTATTATTTAAGAGACCAATACCTGTTATAGAAGAACAATACCTCATGCTAAATTATCACTGGTGAGAAAGCTTACAGAGTAGTAGAAGTTATTAGTGCCACGTTTGAAGTCATTAAATACTGCATTAATAGACGTTAGTCAGGGATATGAGAAAGTCTGAAGTGAAGATCTGTTACATAACTTTAGAAAATAGGTGGCTGATAACATTTACGACCCTATCTATTTGATATATTTTCCAAGTGAAATACGAAGAACTTACCAACTTGCTTCAAAGTACCCAAATGGAATATTTAGTACCAGTATTTTACCTACCGTACACGCCAGACCTACTAATCTGTGGGGAAGCGCCTCCACAAAATTACAAATCCAAGTCAGTGTTGTCAAGATGGGTTTAAAAACTGGCGAATTCAAATAGAATAAACCAATTCTGTACACGTCACTCTTACAAAACAAAAAGGTACTTATCCGCCTGCCACTTCCAATAGTACTACTAGTACCACAATCCAACAATGTAAGGTACCTTAGCATCCATTTTTAATGAAGCTTCACCTGGAAGACCCATATACGGACTAAACGCAAACAACTTAACCCAAAGTCTTGCAAACTTTCCTTCACATCAAGCGTCTGATCGATAAAGTAATCTTCAAACCAGTATGGTTTTACTGAATCCAACTTTATGGGGGCTTCGGCCAAAAGTGGACTGTATCGTGATTTTAAATTTGAACAAAGTAACTTCAGTCAAAAGCCAAAGCTGAAACACTCACTTTTTTAGAAGCGGCGCTGCCCTGCATATAAATCGGTTCCCTGTGCTGTAATCTTGGGGGGGTCCAGGAAGAGGAAATGAGGGTGTGGGTAAAAAGATACGACAAGTTACCCCAATCTTCACAACCGAGGCGATCGGAAGCGTCTTTCTTGGTTCCTTCTTAGTTTCTCGCCGGGTCAGATACAAAGAAAATTGGACCGCGTTTTCTCACCGACAAAATTTTAACTCCCGAAATGCAATCGGGCAACAAACGACTTCCAGGAAGAGGATAGTCTGGTAGGAAAAATTTCGAATTTCGCATTAAAATCAGCTTCAACAAAACGGCTACACTTTTTTTGAGACTGGCGCGAACAACGGAACTGCATTATTTACTAATCTAGCCATAGTAGAAAGATTTCAGTTTAAAACTATTTGGACCATGCATCATGTAACACGGATAACTACAATGAGCTTGAAGTATATACTGTAAAAGAAGAAGAAATAGTGAAATTTGGTGAAGGTTACAGCACAAAGCTATAACTTCACTCTAATACTCTAGCACTAAATTTACTGGACAACGTTATACATAGCCGTAAACTTAATTAACAATATAACCTTGATTTTACATTTTAGATTAGATGATAAGTTCCATATTGTATAGCTCTGTTATTGAAGCGAAGTTGATGAAAGCCTACTTCCATTGTCACACATTCTTTTAAGCGATGCAATTGAAACTGCAAATAAATTAAGAGCTTTTATCTTACTAGAAAACTCATATCTATTAGAATGAGTATTGGAGCAAATTTTTTCTTTATAACGTAGAATTTTATATTATGTATCAGGTGCATTCAAGTTATAACACCTCCGAATCTTTTTCTCAGGACTGAGAACAGATAGAAACATGCGGTTTATTTCAAAATACGCGCGCACTCTTTGTGAACGTATGATAGAGATGGCAGCACTACACGGCACACACGACTCCACGGCAGCGGCGAGAGTGAGGACTGTTTTTGATACTTAAAATGGCGACATTTTCATTCTAAGAACGGCGTGTAATCATTCGCTTTCTCCATTTGCATAGTGTGACATCGATTGAAATTCATCGCCAACTGGGTGAATCATGTGGTGATGGTGTTATGGATTTGTCTAATGTGCGATTGTGGGTGCGACAGTTTAAAGAAGGCAGAACGAACCAAGACAGTCTCGACCTCGCACCAGCCGGTCTAACGACATGTTCAAGCGAGTGGAGAGACTTGTTTTGGAGGATCGCCGGATGAGTGTGTCGCCTCCAAAGTAGGCATTTCCGTGGGATCTGTGTACACAATTCTGCATAAAGACCTGAAAATGCAAAAAGTGTCCTCCAGGTGGGTGTCACGAATGCTGACAACTTTGAAGTACCTGACCTGGTTTCTAGAGACTTTTGGCTGTTTTCAACGATGAAAGACACTGTTCGTGGTCTCAAATTCACTAGTCGTGTCGCTATTGCATCAGAGATGGTCGAAGAAGACTTCTAAAGAAGAATTCTAAATTTCTAAAGAATTCTTTTGAGTAACAACACTGCACAAAGACGTATTAATGAAATGAACTCTGATATTGAAAGTTTCTTGTGTAATTATCTGCAAACAACTCATTTTTCTATTCAACTGGACGAGTCAACTTTACCTGGTAATGAAGCATTATTATTGGCATATGTTCGACTTGTTATGGACGAAGAAATTCATGAAGAGCTACTATTCACGAAAACTTTGGAGACGGACACTAAAGGTGAATCAATATTTAATGTCCTGAGTGATTTTTTTAAGGAAAAATCGATTCCATTCACAAACGTATTAAGTGCGATAAAGCTACAAATTATTTTTTTAAAGCGATTATCTGATTAAATAAGTAAATAAAAGTAAACAACCAGATTAATAATATATATTTCAATAAAAAATAGGCCTTAAAGAAGAAAATAATGCAACAGAAAATTGTGTAAGAGCAAAATACATATTAAACAGCACACGTATTATACATAGGGTCGTTGGGGTAGATCTCGAATTTTTCTGTTTTATTGTGAAAAAGCCGAAAGGCTTATGCACATGCACATACGCAATCCCCTATTAGGTAAAGTAACAAGTTAGCTTTACATAATCCGCAAACTACGATTGCCGCCAAAATGGACACAGAATAAGACCGTAGAACTGATGTATTCCAATCCCTTCACGCTGGAAAATCGCCGACAGAAATTGTTTTCGACTAATGTCAGTACTTGAAGAGAAGAGATGGACAAGAATACAGGACTCCGAGCGTCGGCAATTTAATGAACTGAACTGAATCGACTGAACTTTGCACCGGACAAAATTACAACTATAAAATTCGTCGTCCGTCAACTGCGTTTTTTCCCTACATAATAACCGCAGCCCAGTTGACTATGCTGAAAACTAAACAATAAGTCTAACAACATAACAATGACATGACATTATTCACTGCTTCATACGTATTTAACGACGATGCCTTTCCTCGAGTGCCTTAATTTGCGCCCCGAACAGAAATTATAGTGTAGTTTGGCTACAAATAGACCCTAGTTTACGACGTCGCCAAGAATTACGGGGATTTTGACCATCAAGAAGAGGCAACCCACAACAAGCGATCTGATCCCAAGAGAAGTGATTAATTCGCCCGCGAATTAAAAAAGAAGATCGGTCAGGATCCTGGGTGAAATATGACTGACCTGGTGAGATCGATCAGTTTAACAGTGTACCAGGACCTGCACTATAAGTATTTCGCTCTGAGAAACCACCAACTATTGACTGAGCAAACCAAGATGGATAGGAACTTAAAGACCCAAGAACTACTGAGCGACACTAAGCACGATAATGCTGGCTTCCTGAGATTCTTTCCGGGCGAAAACAACTTCATCCAGGACAGTCGTGTCTGCTAAGATACCCTTGAAGTACCTATCGTCAAGCGTACAAAGTTTTCCGCCTCTGTAGTAGTACTGGGGCTTGGGATCAGTAAAGGGAATGTCATGGCGCCTCGCTCCTTTGAGGAAAGCTTGAAGGTGACCGCCTATATCAACGTGCTGGAGAGCGTTGTTAGGTCCTTGATAGAAGAGGGGGTAGGCGCAGGACAGGAGTACGTGTTCAAGGAAGACTTCGCTCCAACCCGGAATGAAAGGAAGACGCAGGTATAGCTATACAACACTTTGTGTTACGACTGGTCCCCTGACTTACGGCCACCCTCCAGTCCCGGGCAAGGCCAAAGTCAACGAGAGGTATCATACCAAGCACATCTTAAGGGTCTTCATCATGGAGGTAACATAATAAAAGTTGCCTGTTGGACTGCAGCAGGTATAGGTTCTCGCTCGAGAAATCCGTAGCCGCTGACGGGGGCTACGTTGAATGTGATTCTCAGTACTATTTACCAAGTTTCATGTAAATAAATTTAATTTTCTTGTAGTTTCCTGTTATTTTCATTGTTTATTCATCTCGGATTTACCTCTATGACCCTTTATGTATAATCTTTTATCTGCAGACACAAGCAACGTATTAGGAAATCGTGAAGTATAACTTACTGACAAAATTCTATTTTTCCAGAACACCGTATTCCTAAAAGGGTTGAACTGCGCATGCATGACTTCCAACCTCGCTGCTGGCGCAAATAAGCGTATCTTAATTGAAGCCCAGTATTCGTTAATTGGTACATAAATTTATCGAAAGTGGTTCTACCGAACAGCCACTCGCTTATAAAGCTTATTTACAATAATTAGCCTTATAAAAGTTAAAATGTCACATTCTTAATTGTGCTAAAGCAATATAAGTTGTACTGCTGACGGATGTTAATTATAGACTCGTTATTGAAGCTATCTGGTGGTACTCCAATAGGATTTTTGCGGATCATGGCCAAAAATAGTCTGAAACTTTTGACGCCCTCCCAATTGCTGCATTGGATCGGTTCACTCATGTAACGAATTCTGTAAGTCAACGTTTATATTACGGACGTTGCTGCGGCGAAAGTCGGACAGAAAAATGACTGCGCAAAATCTTCGAGTCGTGTCGGCAGATAGCTCACCGCGTCGGGTAATTATTATGCAAATTCCAAATGCAATGCTAATGTGAACTACTAAATGCAACCGATGTTTAGCTGACGTGTTTGACGATACGCTGCCATTTGCGAAGTGCGTACCCGCCTAATGAATGCGAATCGTTGACGGGTCCGTGACAACCTCTGCGCTTGCTAAAGGAAGCCTCTCAATATAAACGGCGCTCGGAGTGATATGATTCATTTGGAATTGTGAGCAATTTCCTCCGTAAATGTGCAGCCTACCACTCCCTGCCTCTTTCGCGGCAATTACATCCTTTCCAGGACCGAGCGCGAATGGTTCTCGCAAAGCGACTCCGTGTCGATCCGCGCGGCCATTAGGTAATTGTCGGCGAGTGATACGAAAAACAATGCGTTTCGCAGTGCGCGGGGCAGGCATCCGTCTCATTAGCCGCGAGGAAGCCAGCATTTCCCACGTTGCAGGCCATTTTTACGAACCGCGAATAATTTAATAACCGACAATTAGCCGATCCTTGGAACCGCAGGCCTACCTGCAAATTTAATTCGCTGCTGGAAGCAATTAGCCGTTCGGTGATCGGGGAGCTGTGGGGTAGCGCATGATGTATGGTAAAATGAACCTGGAGGTGTGGCAATCGCATTACCAAAATGCATTCGGGGCCTGATTAAGGTTTTTGGCATCCTAGGCTGACAATTTTTCACCCTTCTTCCTCCAAAATGTTGCATGTTTGGGATGTCATTAAAAAATTACCAATAAGTTGATTGTTTGGACAAAGTATTTATCATACACTTCAATAGAATGCTTACATAGTCATACATCAAAGAGGGAAAATACAAGCAAATGCCTATAGAACTTCACTTTCAATAAATAAAAGTATAAAGCCCGTTAATTTTTTTTATATCAACTTTGATTGTTCTCCAATGCAGTTAGCAAATGTCTTCTTCTTCTTCTTCTTCATGATAAACAATTCTATATGTTCTTTAATTACCGCCCAGACTATCACTCCAGCACTTCTTGGGTCCACCTAAGCTTTTCTTCCTATTGGAATATGATCTCTCGCTACCTTTGTTATATGCACATCGTACATTCTTTCGATGTGTTCATTCCATCCTTGCCTTCTATTCTTGACCAGGTTTACTACCGGTTCTATTTTACACATTTGTGTAGCCTGGTTTTATTGACTATTTTTGGGAGGACCGCCATCTCAGTCATTTCTAACATTTGTTTTTGTTTTCGCTGTTTCGGATCTTGCTTCGGCACCATACGTCATTATGTGTCTTGCAACGCTTTTATATATTCTGGCTTTTGTATCTTTAGTGAGATATTTGTTTTCCCATATACTGTTATTGAGGCATTCTAAAATTCATTTTTATTAAACCTCTGTTTAATTCCTGGGATTACAGAGTTCCCGATTCTAGCATTAAAATCGTCACATATAACTACGTATTCTGCTTGTGGAGTTCATCTATGATGTGTTGAAGGTCTTCATAAAATTTTTGTTTATCTGCAATTAGTTTGCAGTTTTCTGGTGCGTAGATAGACACTACATTTATTATTTTGCCTTCGGTATGTAGTGTGAACGATACTATTCTCTGTAATATATATTGATATCGCTGTATGTTGGCTTCAAATTTCTTATGTGTTAAAATTCCGACGCCCTCTTTCCTTCTTTTCCTCTTTCCCTCTTTCATGCTGTTCCCTTTCCTATTTTTTCTATTTTCTTTCTTTGTAGTTCCAGAATTACTTCTTGGTTTCTGCCATTCCAAGATCTTATATTACATGTACCTATTCGAATGGTATCTTTTTTCTTTAGGTTTTTCTATTTTTGTTTTCTTTTTCTCGCCGAGTCCGTCAACGTTTCATCAGTCGGATTCCGAGACCGTCATATGGCTTTTTGGGCAATATGTAATCTTTCTGCAGTAGAATGTTACCGAAGATTGTTTTTCGACCTTCTCTGGTCTAAATCGATCGTGTTGCGTACAAACGTAGCCAGCTCGAGAAAGATGTGGCTCTTCATTACGCACGATGGTCTTAGGTAGGGAGAGTCTATGGTCCTTAAAGCAACTATATTCGCTTCACTTACTCCCGGAATTACTTCCACGCCTACAATAAATGTCGTACTTAGAAAAAGAACGATGACAGTATTCGTAAAAGTAAACTTTGTGTCCTATAACTTCAGTAATGGTAGGAGTCTTTGTGTTTTTGGTTTAGTTTCTTATCGTTTTGGTTAATCCTTTATTAATTCTTAAAATGTCCTCATTTCTTAGGGGATATTCTATCTGAATCAAAAGCATACTTTTCCAATAGCTTACTTGCTCTCCGCCGTATTGTCATGTTCTAGTTGAGTGAGTTTCCACCTATAGATATCCGAAATCCTTATGTATTTATGTATAGATTGTTCTTCGTACTAAGTTAAGCTTCAGAGAATCAATTGGGGCATAATGTTTCTATCACGAATGACTATTGTCTAGAAAAAACGTAATTTCCATCTCTGGTTTTACCAAAACGAACGTTTGGCTTCTTCTTTCCTGTAATGCCCGTTTTGTAAACATCAGTTTTACACACTAATTATTTTATGTTTTGTAGCTTTGCAAATTCATCTTCGTTTTCAAGTGTGTTTATGGTACTTTCACTTACCTTTCAAAATTTTACAAGAACTTTATTTTAGAATATACCATTGTCATTTTAAGAAACTTACCTTTTCCCAATATCACGTTTGCACTCTTAGTCTGTTTTGGTTAGAGAACTAAAAAAATTATTGTTTTAAAGAAAAAAATTCAACAGAGTATTGCTGCTGTCCGCAGCTGCAGATAGTTGTAAAGAATGGCCCGCACAAGGGATGCATCTGTCCAGAGGATTTACTTTTTTTATTCTAGCCTAAGGACATTTGCGACACTGTGATATGTTGCTGACATTGGCGTAGTTGGGTCCTTTACAGTTATGTAGATCAAGACCTACTTAATCTACGGTCGACATCAAAGCATTCGCCATCTCTTCATCTTTATAGTTACAGCTAGAAGCAAACTTCAATAATTATTCAAAAGGAGTTTTCCTAAGTAGGACATAGCGTACCACAAAAGCTAGTCACAATGTGTGCAACACATCTGGTTTTGAGTCCACAATTATAGAATAATACTCGACGTGTACAATCTGAATCTCTACTTGATCCGCTAACTGTATAATGAATTCATTGAAACTGCTATTTGATAAGTATAGTGGAATACTTGCAGCTCGTATATCCAAATTTTGCTGCATATTCGGCAATAAAAGGGTCACATTTTAAACTCAGTTCTACATTATTAAAATTATCATTTCGTACACAGTCTATGCTACGCTATGAAGTGGCAGTCCATGGAAGCTAAAGTCTTCAGTAACTCTTAAGAGAACATTTTACCAATACAAAGCTTCTTCCTTGTACTGTTCTGTTATTTTACAATTTATCTTTTTATCAAACTCAAAAATTTTGAAGTGCACTCTCCGAGTTCAGAATTGTCATTATTGTTTATTGTATGGTATCTCTCCAATCTTCAAACCTCTTAATTGCTAGAACTCCGTCCCTTCAGAGTTTGCATGGCGCACAAAATACTCGTTTGGCCAGCCGACCTTGAATAAACCAACCAATTTCACTTGATACGTTACCCATTCATTAACTTTTTATAAAACATCTTTTTGAGTAGCATTTTTCTTGAAGTCAGAGCCATTGATCTGTTGAATTCCATTGTAGGTCACCAACTCGCGAAGTTCATGATAATGTCTGGTCATCGTGTTATATAATTGGGTCTACCACTTTGCGAGTATTTTCAGAGCTCACAGAGCTGTGAAGCCTCTTGAAACTGTACATTTAGGCGCTACAATTAGGGCTTGCAGCCACTGTCGGTGGCGACAATTGTAATTGCTGCACACTATTTAAGAGAAATGCTGCAAATATTTTTATGAGCATAGCATCATATCGTTCGAGACGCTCTTTGGGACGTTATTTGAATTCCGCTTCAGTTGGTTTTTTAACAATTTTCGATCATATATGCCACTTATTGTTCAGCCTTTCTAATAAGTGAAATGTGAATTGAACGACGATAATAAGATAATTATAATGCTATTAACGCATCGGTCAACGGTTACTCTAGCAACACAAATTTATTTGCACAACTGTTGTTCGCTGTATGACGTCTCCTATTCGACTGCTGCTAATGTTCATCTGCTCCGTTTTAAATTAAAACGCGCCGTTATAAAATTTGATCTGCTAGAAGTGACGCGAATGGTGATTGATCATTTGGAAATTCCTGGATAATTTCCTTGTGATATGTTGTTTATATTGGAATATAAATATTTTTAAAAATATATTATACGCCGATGAATATATGATTTCAAAGTTTAATAGTTATAAGCCATTCAAAGCTTCTCTGATTAAGCTCACTTTTTCGTTTATTCAACTCAAAATTTTGCACCTCCAAATTTTGGCACGCTAAACTGTACCTTACTCAGCTTAGGAGTTCATCAGACCTTGAATGCATTACCCGCCTATTTTTCTATGTTTATTTAGTTGTGAATAGTGATTATACGAATGAGATAATCAATCGAGAAGGGAAAGAAAAATTCAAATAAGCAAGAAGGAAGGAAGAGTTATGAAACTAGGATGAGATAACAATTCATATAAACCAACACCAATCACGATTTTCATTTTCAAATGAAAAATAGTAAAGTGAAAACTATAAACACTAAAGCAAAAAGAATTGTAAACGACAAAGACAGCGAGGAAACATTTGATGAAATAATATTAATTTGCACAGCCCCAATGATGAGTGCACGGAAGATCGTTATCTCAAAAGCATAGACCACCGAATCAATTGTATAAACATATATGTAATTGTATTTATTGGCCCGCTAGGGAAATTTTAGAATATGACAAAAATATATATCTAGTCATGAAAAATAGAAAAGGTGGTCAAAAAAATGTCATATTTAAATGCCTTAAATTTTTAAAAACACGATGATTGGGAAGAATACAGAACAAATAGACGAGGAAGGAAATATCTAGTTCTACATGATGACGATGATTTATAAGATTAGAAATGCGTAGAAATTAATACCTATATTAAATGTTGAAGGTGTACAGAAGTATGGAAATGTCTATAAAATGTAAAATCTTCAGATAAAGATTAACGTCGAGACGTAATTACAGCTAAAAAATGGAAATTGTATTTTTATTTTTATTATAGGAAGTCATTCGCTAACGATAGATAATTGTTACGCAAGATTGAAGCAAATATTGAGGAAATTATAGTGGATGGTAGGTAAACCACTAGCGATGCCTAGCAAACAAGCGCAAACAGCAATTAGCAAATTAAAGTCGGAAAGGCGACTGAACTAAAAACTATTGTAGTAGAATTGTTAAGAAGTGTCTCTCGAATCTCATTTATAATAATGGAGAAAAGACCATCGTGTTATTTCGGCAGGAAGTACTTTCAGTACTCTTTTGGAAAACGGTAAGAAATTTTAGTACAAAGAAGTAGAGGAGCGGACGCGATTCAGAACCTCAAAGTAATTTAATAACAACGTGTAATGAAGCAGCTTACAAGAGGTACGTTCAAGTTCTGTCTCCAAATGTTTTTCTCGGTAGTGAGAGTAAGTAGAAAGATGCGGTTAATTTTAAAAGACGCGGGAAATATTCTGAATTTGTAATATAGATGGGAGCACGATACAATTACACAAGTCGAATTATCGCCATTGTAGTGAGTGTTGTTTGGTATACTTCAAATGGCGACGTTTAGTGATCAAGAACAAGGTGTAATCATCCATTTTCTCCTCTTGCGTGATGAAGTCCATTGAAAATAATCGCTAACTGAGTGAAACGTGTGGTGAAGGCTTTATGGATTTTAAAAATGTGCGTTCGGGGGTGCGAAAGTTTAAAGGTGGAGAGTTGTGTGACAATGAACCGAAGCACTCTGGCCCACGAACCAGCCGGATCGAAACAATGATTGAAGTTGTTAAGGAAGACCGTTGATTAGGTGTTTATGATAGTAGCTCTAAACTTGCGATTTCCGTAGGATTCGTGGGGTCCATTTTGCTTGATGACCGCAAATGCGGAAATAATTGTATTATCAAAATGAATGAGGCGGGGTTGTTGCTTATCTTCGACTTCATTTAAGATACGTATTGAAAAAGCTTTATGTATTTGGAAAAGAAAATGTTCAAATATGAGAGGCGATGAAATATTATATACTTTATAATTTGTGGATAATCTGGTGATGAGGACTTAAAACCAAAACCCATAATAAATATTTGGCTGAAGCTTGTTTATTGTGAAACAATGGTTTTATTATTCAGAACAGACTATGTATTAAATTATCCATTGTTTTCTGGGACTGCCACCGTTGTCATCAACTTAGCTTTGCTATTAATCTTTCGTGGTCTTTGGCCATGCTTTGTTGGCTAATGTGCTACGGATTTTATGTCTGAAAACTGTCCTGGCTGTAGCAAAAGTTGAATTTCTTCCTCTTTTTCTCCGCGACAGTTGATCGTGCTTGATGACGAACCTATTCCTTCACTCAAAATGTTCTTGGCCGCATTTACGGTACCATCTAAAAAAAATCATGTTAAATGGCACCCCCCCATCATTAATAGTTTGGCGAAGAGATTTATTATCTTATTAATTGGGCGAACGCTTTCACATTTAGGTTCGACCGTTGCCACTAAAGTAGTACCAGTTTTTGAAAAATAAAATGACAGACTACCAAAAATTATCTGGCCAAGAATTGATTTCTGTTGCTTTTTCAGCAATTATTTCTTCTTGGCGACACATTTGTACAGTCGCATGTTATACAGACGGCGTTGAATAGTGCTGCTGCCTTTTTCTGGTGTTTTTTATTTTTAACAGCTTCTTCTACTAGCTCATTTTATTGCCAATATTCTAGAGGTCTACTAATCTTTTATCACTTCTTTTAAATCGAGTAATAATCTTATTTACCGTTGACCATAGCATTTTTAAAGACGTGCTTATCACAACGTAAACCAGAGACCTACAATGGACATAAATAAAATACATTGTATGATTCTAGGAGACCATTGCAATGATGACGATCGCCATCGATAGCGATGATGACTTCACTGGCGAGATCCTTGGGTCCAGCCTCTAATCTCAATCCTCTTGGTATAAACCATTTACGGGCGCCTCTGTCTATCTCTTAATTATATATGCCACGCACGGTGGAGTTGCCATGGCCTTGGATGGTTTCCCGAAGGTCTTGAGCAGACCGGAAGACAAAATCTTGGCTTTACGATGTAGGTAGGTCGAAGTTCCTTACGAATCATGGGGTGCTGAGGATGGACCATAAGGCCCGATTCTGGACGACATGGAGCTTGTTGATATGGGTCTTTGCGGTCCAACCTCAAACTGGAGCCGCATAGGGCATAGTAAGACGAATGATTTTGAACAAAGGAGTTTATTGTTTGTCGAAAGTCGGTTCTCAGGGTGTAAGAAGAAAACGAGTGACTGATATGAGATCTCTAGGTTAATTTCCTGTCTAGAATCAGCCCGAGGCAGGTGGTTTTGTCCTTCAAAAGTATCTCATTTTCAAAGATCCTGGGGTTTGTCAGGCCTTCTCGCCAGTGAACAGGATGGCGTTGGTAATGGACCGTTCTTCTGCATTTATGCCATCGCCTTCCTGAACAAGCTTGCAGCGCAAAGACTTGTGAGGATTCGCTGAATTCTCAGAGCTCTGATGGAGATGGCGTGTATGCGTGATCGCCTTCATAGCGCAAACTTTGATTCGTTAGCTCTGATGAGCTGGCTGACTATTTCATGTGACTGGATTCAGGCGCTTGACGTGGTCGGGGTAGTCAAAATCGGCGTCGTCGTAGCTCAAGTGGCACTGACGCTCTAGGCCTCGGCTTTATTTTGGCAGGTATAGATGACGGCCCGTTCCCCGCGGATTAGCGGTGTCCGGGAAGGATGGTTTCTGAGAATCTTGACCATTTTCCAAATACTGTTGTACACGTCGAATGCCTCTGGCTTACTCTCTTAGATGTGTCGCGGTGCTTTATGACGGCGGTCTTGACTAAGATGGTTATTCCTTCCTTTCTGGCTAGTTGGTAGTTCGTACAGTGACAGGTATAATTTTGTTGTCTGACCACATATCCGCCCTTGAGATGTCTGCATTCCAGAAAGCAAGTTGAATATGAACAGACCAGATGGGCTGCTTATCCATAGAAGATTAATATAGAAGACTTACTATCATAAAACAAACAGCAAAAAAATTATATGCAATAGTATGGTTCTAACTTATAGTGCAAAAATCTGGACTTTACATTCAAAGACGAAGAATAAACAAACGTAAGTAAATTGGATAAACCAAGAAGACAGGCAAATATTTTCATAATTCACAAAAATGCTATCTTAGATATAATAACGCAAAACTAGCTTACTTTTTCGACAGTATTCTAATGCTGCTTCAAATAATTTGTATTGCAATTAATATCTGGGAGATATGCCGACATAAACCTATAAAATTGTGACTACGATTACCGGTCTTCTTTTAAATGGTCTTCTTTTATATGATATTAATACATCCAAAAGCTTTTGATTTTTATTTTTCAGTGTGTTCTATTCTTTATCTTCATCTGACAAATTATTTTCTTTTTCCATTCTTCTAATTGTTGCATTGGCGTATTTTCCTTCTTTGTGTTTAACTGACCTAATTATTTTGATTAATCCAAGTTTGTTTTCCTCAATGGTTCTTCCAATTCGTAGCGTTTTATGTAGTCACATTTCATATAACTTTGTGTTATATCTTAAGTTTCGTTTAGTATCTCTAAAGGGTTGTAGTGTAGGTGTTCGTGACGTTGTATATAATTTGTGTTATATCTTAAGTTTCGTTCTACTATCATCAATGTAGCTGTTCGTGATCTTTCTATATTTCTTAACATTTGCTAATTCTTATATTTCTTCTCACTATACATCAAACACATATTGTTCTACTTCTAACTTGAAGTTAATGCAACATTTAATGGGAATCTTCAATCAAGAATATTACGATTTTATTTTTATTCGAGAAGAAATTTACCCGTTGGAAACTCAAAATTCACGTCTGTAAATTAAACAATTGCACTACTAGCACGCACACTCCTTGTAAGGACATCAGCAGTAAAGGAACAAGAAGAAGAAAAGAACTACTGAGACATGACGCAAGTAAGTTAACTAGTAAACTATTTGAACTGACTTAATTAACAACAATGATATTTCTCTATGTTAATTATTAAAGTATTTTGTAGTGTTTCTGGAGACTACAGCATTGTAATATGGAAAAACTTTTCTTAATGTTATGCATTGCTTAGAAAAGATTCAGATGATGTATTATATGACTGAATGGTCACGAATAACCACTTTTCTGAACTAAGATTGGGTTGATATAAATTGCCATTCTATTGCAAGTTAGCAGTCAGAGAGACATTAGCCGATAAACATTAACATGCTAAACAGGAGGGAAGAAGAAAAAGGCACTTAGTAATTTTGTTATACATCCGGTACTGTGTATTCGCAATTTTCTCCAACCTGACCTAGGTTTTATCCTTCAAATAATTCAGTATTTGTTTCCTTCTTTTTTCCTTTTAAATAGAGCTGTCTCTTTTGTGTTCTGTTTATGTTTAAGTCCAGCTATCCTTCCAACATTTTGGCTGTTTGCCCGTTGGCCTACAGGTATTAGATCTTTGTGTTTTAGGCCATTTGGTTAATCGTTCTTCAGGCATCCTTTCCACGTGATCTCTCCAAAAATTCTTTCGTGCTTTAATCTACTTTACCACATCCTGTATTCTTAGTTCTTCCCTTATTTGTTTACTTCTCATCCGGCCTCTAAGTGTAACTCCTTTAGAAAATTTTCATTTCCAGTTCTCAATATTTCTGCTCTTGTTTCGGCGGCGTACGTAAGCACATATCTTATAAATTTGTGTTGTGCTGTTATTACTGACGGCTTTGTTGGTCCAGATGATATCTCTGAGACATCTAACAATTTTCGCTGTTTTGTTGACGTGTGACTGGACTTCTTCTTTGACACTTCGTTCGTTTGAAGTGATTACTTTCAGCTAAGTTGAATCTTGATACACGTTGTATTATGTTGTCGTCTACTGCTAGTTTGCACCTAATTGGGTTCTTTCGAGATAACCGTTTCTCAAAGAACTGTTAAAGAAGCCTCAATATTTGTCATTGTAACAGAGTTATTATGCAGTAGTTGTACATTATCTCAGCTTATTAAGTTGTATATTTTTTGTACATTAAATTTTTTGACTTCTATCACTACTCCAGACGTTGTGGATTTCCACTTTTCATCCTTCTCTGTTGAAATGTCGTTATGGAGAAGTTGAATAGCCTAGTTTCATGTTTCACTAATTAGTGTTTGGACCGTTGTACTGAATTGTTTTAGTTATTATTAGCTTTTACCTTTGAAATCAACACATTTTTACTTATTTTCTTGTACCTAACTGTTTCGAAGCGAGGTAAGCATCTCATTTAAATTACTCATTTTGAATGAGGTTGCCACCAGTTTATTCGTATATGTATGAATTGTCCATTGTATCCAACCCAAAAAACTACATAACTCTGATAACGTGTACATATATGCTTATGTTCATTGGTGTTGAATCTAATGGATCCAAAACCAGAAATGCGCGATTTGCATCACATGATCCCAGTTTACATCGAATGGATTAAAATTTTAACGAGGGACAGCATGATGTCTTAGAAATTGAATCAACTCTAAGAATTTGGTGCAGATAATTATACAAAAAACGAAAATATTAACGATCATCACGATGTACTTCTCTCAAAATTATGTTTTGCCACAATATCTGCCTCCATGTGAATTAAAAGTCATTTGATACGATCAATAAAAGAAACTTTGTAGTTTATACCTGAGATGTAGGAATGATTCCATATAATTCTGTAGATTTTTGCTGACACCCACAGAAATTTAGAAATCACCATAAAACCATTGACGTAAAAGGTGAACAAGGAATGCAGTAAAATCACTAATTATTTATTATGATCTGCTACCGGTGCACTAGATAACCCAAATTTTGTCTGACTGCAACTGCTTTCCAAAATTATACACCGTTTAATTCTAGAATTCTCGCCGACGACGACAAGCTGGGTGGTTTAGTAGAACAACACCAAAATTCTTCGGCAGTTGTCTTTTCACGGATCGTGCACTATGCTTACTCGCAGCCTTTCTTGATTTCCTGAAATCGACCGTTACATGTGCTTCCTCCTCCGGACTCTTCTATCTAAGAATTGCAATGACCTTTGGCACTACTGGAAAAGAAAATATCATCTTCTAACTAAAGGAATCTTGCTGTACTCAATAAGCAGTGCGTTCAACGCCCTTATGTCTTTCTGGTGTGGCTTCGCCCTTTCGCGCTTCCTTCTGACATCATCTTTATCTCTCAGTTGAGTTTGAGACATAGCTTCTGAGGCAACCACCTACCCTCAAACAGCATTTTTCTGCAACTCGGGGTTCTTCCTTTAGTTCCAGATTACTTTGCGTCTTCCGGTACAACTTTGTCTTCTAATTTCACTTTTAAACTGTTGCATCTTTTCCGTTCTGTTTCGCTATCTTATACATTCGAAGGGTTCTTTTGCATTTACCTTTGATTTATCTCTCAGATTCCTGGATGTTCATCCGTGTTTATTTCTACTTTTCAAAAACTTCCGAAATGTTTTTTCGCACTTTTTCCTTTTCTTAAAGTTAAACCTTCTCCCGCATTTACCTTTACTTCTGAAAATTTCCTCTCCAACGCTCTATTAAAGCTTCGCATTGTTTTTCTGCGTTTATCTCTCATTTTTGTAACTTCTCTTTTAATTCTTCACTCAAACTTCTGGAATATTGTTCCGTGTTTCTTTTTTATAATCCTTCTTCTAACCTCTTTTATTTATTATAATTCTCTTTTAAATTATCATTCTAATTTTTCGCATTTGACTTCAAATTTTTGCTCAGAGATTTAAAAAGTTCTTCAAACATTTCTGCTGAATTTCTGATGTTTTTATGAGTATACATTCGTTCTTAAAATTTCCTTTTCCAAATGTTCTGCGCTCATTTTCAATTTTCGTAAGTTTCATTCTCCTCTCTTGGGAACTGTTTTTCCTCGTTGTTCGCTCGAGGTTCTGAGCTGTTATCTTGATTATTCTTTCAAGGTTTTGAACTGTTCTTTGATGTTTACTGTTTTGATTTTCTTTCGAGGGCTGTCTAGATCGTTCCTCTATTACCATCTTCTTATTCACTTTTTATCTTTTTACTTGGTGTGTATAATTAGGTTTGTTTTGGCATGAACGCCAGTTATAACGTACTTAGCTTAAAGGTACAAATATTTATTTTCACTTAACAATTATTTAACAGAATAAGTCGCTTTTATTTCAGCAGCGGGTTAGCAGTAATTAACAGACTAATACTTTTACTAATTCTTTTTATTTCCACAAGCCGATCTGGTCCCTGGCATACTGTCTAACCGCAACTACCTTCCAGACGCCGTCTTGTACATACTTAAATACTTGCGCCTTGAATTCCAGAATACTCGCGGTCCATTTTGGCATGTTGAGCGTATTACTGGAATGTTCCCTTTCAGCGTGCGCCAAAATTGTTCCGAACACCATGCCTGACAATCGCTTCAGGAACGTCTGGCATCCTGGAGTCAATCGTTACAATAAATTCAATGTTAGTATAGATTTGATAGACTGATGCTATAAATAACCATGACCCCAAAACATAACCGTACTCAAAATTAAATAATTTGTGTATTTTGTTTGATCCGACCCGTTACCGTTTTGCTCATATAACATATCATATAGGGTCTAACCACTGCGCGCAATGTATTGGTAGACGGCGCTTGAGTTGTACATTTTTAGACAGCACTAGGCATATCCATCATGGTTTAGAATGGGCTGATATTGCCTTAGTGTTGGAGGTTTATTTTAAAGATGGTGATTCTGTGATTGCAATGCAATGGTTATTTCGAAGTAGATCGTTACGGAAGAGTTCCAACTAAGAAAACCACACGAAACTCATTTTCATTTATCAGGCTGGGGCTGCATGAGCGACCTTTCTGGTCAACGTGTAACTATTTGGCACACTTTTACGGAATTTGGGATCATGTAATCGTATTTTTTTGAGGAAGTCGAACGCACGGTGACTGTCACACCTACTTGCTATGTTACGGGATTTCCTGGAGCTCATACTCGACGAACTATTGTGGTTTCAACGAGATGACGAGAATTTCTCGAGAAGTTCAGGGATAGATGTTTCCAGGACGTATCATCTCATCACATGGTTGCACTCCATGGTCGATTAGGTCACTAGACCTGTCCCTTTACGATTTATTTCTGTGGGGACATCTGAAGCATGGTGTCTTTCGACGCAGGCAGCAGCCTTAAGGAATTAACAGATGCTATTCGCAAGGCGATTGCAGCAGTACCAGTGGAAATTAAGATGAGTCGCTCATATGAGCTATATTTGAACGATATCATCTGTAAAACAAGTTCAGATGACTACATGGCAGGCATTGTTCTGTTTTTTTTTGCGCACTTACTGAAACTGCAGCCTCAAGGGCTTATTGTGCCTACTAACATGCACTTAATAATCGGACAATCACGTACACCCATGGGTTGAGCGAGACTCGAACTCGCCTGCGCCGGCTCGAGGTCAGAGGAACGAATATTTTGATCACTGAGCTAACGGCGGCAGCCCCTCTGTGTGATGGTACAATTGTACAAAATATATGTGCCAGACCGCTTATATGTTCAATTTTATAATTATTTCCAAGTTATACTATAAGTAAATTCATATTGTATTATTACATGTTTTTTAATTGGGCGAGGCTGATCAAAAATCTCACCACACCTTTGAAATCACACCCCTGAAATAAATTTTTCAAGAAAAACTTTTACTTTAGGTGGAAAAGGGATAGTTCATTTTAAAAGTCTTTTAAATTACATCAGTTAGTTTATCGGCCCAAATTGTCAAATAATTGGTTTTTGGCTGGTTATTTATCCATGCTTTATCAGTTAAGTGCCTTATTATCTGCAAGATTGTAAGATGATATCAAATGCAACTTCAAAACTGAACATATTTGCACTGTACATATTTTTAATGTACAAATCTTTATGCATCATTGTAGAATTAACTAACAGAAAACAGGAAACCGAAACTTTTATTACGAATTTTTAAAATTATCTTAAACCATGCTGCAATTGAAAAAAGTCTAATGTAGCTAGTGGTATGGTAAATTCTGCTTGCCCACGCGTTATCATTTTATCCACGACTTTCTTACAAACTGCAACAGAAAAATCTCCCGTGCCAAGATAGCCAGCAAGTTGTTCGTATCTTATCTAAAGGAAAGTATGCGCAGCGCATGTTATCATATCTAAGGAACCCGGCCCGCACCAAGTTAAACAATGGGCTACGGTTGCAGCGTTAAATTTATCAGCCATGGGACGCGCCGCAATGCAACGAATCCGATATTCGCAGGCTGCATCGCAACGAACGCAGCGGCATTCAACAGTTGATGACGTCGCGGCGAGTAATTATTTCTGCAGTTGAGCCGGCGCGAAGCCAGTAATTTCCACGTTTTAGTTAGCGCAAGATAGGAGAATGACGCGGCTCTAATGTACACTAAAATAAATTTAGACTAAGTGCCTTATCTGCGGCAATTAAGATTTAACTTTATGGGGAACATACGAGAGATACGGACGGTCTTGCTCGCGATATCACCGACTTAACCTATGTAATTAAATCCTTGTATTTTCTTTATTCGCCTCCGATGCGAGGTATTAAACGCATTGTCGAATAAATAAACCGAAACAGGTTCTCAATCAACAGCGCAACAGCCAGCTAATCAACGGCGTTCCGTGGGCAACTCGCACTGTTCCCGCAAATGAGCGGGACGCGCGCGGCGCGATTTTTGCCATTTGCCGGGATTACGGCTTGCAGCCAGCGATTCCGCACGTCGGGAATTAATTTGGATTTTGCATCTAATGAAATCGAATTGATTCGCCGGGCAGCGGAGGAATACCTCAGCGCTAATGCGCCGCGCTGTTCACCTGCATTAATTTGTTGGAAAGCAACAGGCGAGATTTTTGACTTCGGCCGCATAATTATCAGTCCATTTGCTCTATCGTGCCAGGATTATTAATCTGGATAATGACTGCATGAGCACTGCGACCAGTAGCAATAAATGCAGGCGCTGGAGCAATCGGCAATTTCGAAATCGGGGTTCATTTCAAGGCATAATTGTTTCCGTTATCAATTAGCAAGGGTTCTGTAATTGGGTTTCTGGCGTTTTTTCTCTTACAAAATAAATCGACGGCTGTATTTTACATCTAGAAACTAATCGGCAACTTCTGTGGTAATTACCTTGTCTTAACGATTATTTTCTTTTACACACTTACGGGGGTGAGTGAAATGTGAACCGGGATTATTTTTTAAATTTATTGAAGCATTATAAAATACAAACAGAAGAATATTTTTCTACATAGTCTTCTCTTCTGCTGGCCCAACTAAATGTTAATCTAAGAAAGATAAATTCGAACTGTGTAGAGGATGTTCCAGTGTTGTCAAATCTTTTTTATTAAAATTTGAAATCGTATATTCATCGTTCAGCGGCGTGTAATAAATTTTTAAAAAACGTTTACGTTGTAACAGAAATAATATATCGCAAAGAAATGATTCAGAAACTTTCCAAAATAATGCCAAATAACCGAGCCCTACAGTTCAAATTCTACAACCTTTTGATTTATCCTAGAACCGCGCGTTTGAACATAAGGCGGAGCAGATGGACATTCGCGACGTCAAATAGAAGAAGTTATACAGCAAACCGTGGTACAAATAATTAGTGTTGTTATAGCATCTGCTAACCGTTGCGTTAATAGTATTATAATTTGCAATTATTGTACAGCAGCGCGGCCGTTGTCAATAAAGTTAGTTTTAAACTAAATCGTCCTTCAATTCACATTTCATTTATCACAATGGCCGAAAATGAGGCAAAATGGTCGACTTTTTTTCTTACTTAGTGTGCAATCACAATCGTCACCATTGACTTCGACGATTGCAAGCCCTAACTGTAGTGCCTAAAGGTACAGCTTTGAGATCACAGAGCTCTGGAAATACTCTCAAAGACGTAGACCCTCGATGACCCGACATTCTGGTGCACAAATAATGAACTTTATGAGATAGTGGCCTACGCCATTCAACAAAATGATGACCCTTGACTTCAAAAAATTTTAATGACAGTATGGCACTCGAAAAAGATTTTGCACCAGTCAGTTGTTTAATAAAAAGTTATGAAGAACGCATCAAGCGAAATTGCTTGGTTTATTTAAAATCAACCAGATGAGAATTTTATGTAATGTAATTTTTGTGTAATGTGGGCGGAAATTTCGAAGGATAAGATGATCGTCGGCAACTAGCGAGTCAATGTTTGGATAATCGCGAGCGAATTTTTCAGATTATCGGGAAAATGAAGGCTAAAAATTCCCACGAGACAACAGCGTTACAGCAGATACGATATTAAAGGCTTTAGAGACCCCAACACGAATTTGAAGTTCGTCGTCTTTCTAAGATGTTGGAGGATCCAAACTGTGCGGTTTATCCCGAAATCACGGAATGAGGGTCCGTCTGACTCTGACAGCTTTTGGCCAATAAGCTTTGCTAACGGTTATCGGGAAAGCGTTGAATTAAATCATGACAGTTCAGTTTTTGCTCGTATAAGTCGACAACGGACGCAATCCTGTACGCGGTAATCTAGATCAAGGACATGAGGGACGCGAAAGAATATTGCGCGCTTATAGCGTTAGATATTGCGGGTGGTGGTTCTGAATTGTCAGGGAACTACCCAAGAGGATTTACCGACGGAATCTATTTTCGCTAGAAAAACACTACCTTAGCGAAAGCATAACGCAAGTTGAAACAGGCGACACAAGAAGTAACAAGAGGACGCCTCCAGGGTTCGTGCTCTGGACTGGTACACTAGAAGCTGATATACAAGAATATATTTAAAGTTTAATTGCGGCAAGGATATCGAATTGTAAGATTCGCAGATGATATCCTACTAAAGTCGGACGGCGCAATTTAAATCGCTTAAAGCTGTGGAAAAGAGGCTCTCAGAGCACACAAACTAGAGCAAACAGCGCGAAATTACGGTTTAACGTGAAAAAGACCGATGCGGCATTTTTGGTAAACGACCCGAGCAAAAAAATATGCCTTAGAGTAGAGACTGACGAACTGTTGCCATAAAAAAGTTACGTACGGGCGGTATGTGACAGAGAGAAACGGATTTTCCACCGGATCGGGGCGACGGCGCGATTAACGTAGGGGCACAAGTGTCCAGTGGGGCAGTACAAGCGGCGATATTGTACGCGGCCGAAAGGGTGAAAAGTCGGAGAGAGTAGGGACTTGTTTAGCATCCAACTAAGGGGGCAGGTGCTTACCGCACCATAGCCACCGAAATAACGTTAGTGTTGACTCAGATCGCAGGAGACTGATGACCGGGGTTGGAGCAACAACTTCTAGAGGAGCTGGGGTTGCGGTAGATCGTTTTTGAGCGGAAGCGGTCTACGGAAGAGACACAGGACATCTAGCCGAACGAGATGATATTCCCTTCAGCGAGGAGTGGCTGAAGGGGCGACAACTATGCTGCTATGCGGACGGATTACGACCAAGAAAGCAAGAGTCGCGATTGTGGTCATGAGAGAAGAAGAGGAAGTTCAAAGTTGACGAGCAAACCTCACAGGCGGGAGCATCATATTCCAGTGCGAGTTCCTGAAGATATGTCGACACACAGAGCTGTTAAGTTAGTATCGACAGATTTTGCAATTTCAGGTTTGGAAGCTTGCAAGGACGCTGTCGGCCGAGAGCGATGTCCAATTTCGTTGAACCTCGGGGCACGCCGGAACTTCAGATAACTAGCGTGCGGAGCAATTGACTAAAGAAACAGCGACAAGACCAGGACGCTGATATCCGAGACAGTTCCTAGGGGGCTCGTAAAGAACCGAATACGAGCTAGGATGAGAGTAAGATAGGAACAGAGATGATATGCGCGTTTAATCATCCCTATGATCGAGATACCTAGTAAGGCTCTGGAAGGTGACGAAAGACCAACTCAGATGCACATGTGGGGAAATCGACGACGTCATACATATTCTACTGTTAGTTATCAAGATCGACTGTGCGAAGATTATGCGAATTTGTACGGGGCGTGCAGGGGCAAATTAGTGATGGTGCGCGATGTGAATTCTTGGGCTTAAAAATTGAACAGAGCGAGACTGTCACGTAGGTTAAGATTGATTTTTTGCGTAGAAACGAAGAACGGCTGCAACAACCTCTCGAGGAGATATAAAAAGAAAAGTTGCCATAAAAGTGATCTCGGAGAAATATGGAATTAATCGAGCAACTTTTTTTCACAGGTTTTCTAAAGAATACCAGGAAGAGTGGAGTCACCTTACTGTTTTATTTCCGGACGACGAAGGGAGGGAATCATCAGTTGGTGCATACGAAATAACCGAATTTTTAAATAACATTATTTACGTTACAATTCCTCAATTCCCCTCGTTTATAAATACGACTAGACTAATTTTACGATGATTTAGGTCTAACCAACATTCTTACGTCTGCAGAAATGCGCAGAAAAAAACATTCTAGAATATCAGTAAGCATGATGCTTTATGATACAACAAAGATGAGTTATTGCTATCTGTGGTACGAAAATTGAACGAATGTAGTTTAATTAGGGTTGTTTATAACTATAGTGAGTTTGATGGGAATTATTTCGAATTTTGTTTTTAATTTACAATTGCTGCAAATGGAAAAACAATTGCTGTTGGTGACAACCTAGCATCTCGCTTTTTGCCGGAAATTGCAAGGATTTCATTAGAGAGCAATAGTTATTTCACTGCACTGCTGCCAAGCTCACAGTATTTAGTTCAGCCCTTGGAGTATGGTTTTTGTTCGTTAGATTTTGGATGAGTAGAAACAGCAATCAAGACGCAAAGGAACCTTCCTAAAGAACCTTTTCCTATGTTGTTGCGAAAATTGTTAAATATGATTGACGCAAGATTTTAATCAAGTCTTCGAAATTCTTGATCCATTTGATTTTTGTTGTTCATAAGCTCCTTTCAGAATTATGTTCCTCTGGTAGAATTCTGGATTTTTAAAAGCTAGAAAGGAAAAATATGTTGTAGATCAATAGTCCTAGAATTTGCCAGTGATTACATAAACGCTGAACCTACTAGAAGATTACAGCAAGAACATTTATATACAACCGCGACTTATTCGAAACCCATTCGCAAGTAGACTGAAGACAAGAATCTATGCAAATGGGACTATTGTTATTATACTCTGGAGAAAGATCGGATATGCTGCGTAACATATTCGAGTTCGTTAAGTCGTTATGATATGATGATGATGACTAATAGGTACCTACGTTTGTTTTGGCTATCCACTTTTATACTTTCCTTTATTATGTTTAAAGTTTGTTATTAAATCTTTTCAAATTTTTTTTGAAAATATGTATGGATTAAGATTTAAGCATGTCATTGTAACTCTCATAAGGAAAGTAATCTGAAAATTTGTTAAAATAAAGCCCATGGCAAAACAGTTGCGAAGTCGAGGTTACTTTGACATCAAAATTATTAATACCAAGGTAATCTGTTGGTCTACAAGCAGGTATGCCCTACAGAAATTATTTGGACCAAAAACTATTTGAGTACAAATGCACGTACAGCTAAATTAAGTTTGCTATCTATTTTTACTTGAAAGCTCATTAATTTTTGCATAGATGCAGAAACTCTTATTTAAAACTCCAAACTGTATTTCTAAGTGTCGTGATATAACAGTTCTTCAGTTTTAAAAAATTATAAGATTCTTCTGTAGCTTTCCTCCAATTGTCTCCCTGTATCCATTCCTTGTACAATACATTGCCCCATCTCATCTAGCGCTTTCTTCTTTTTCATGTTCCTTGTCAATTTTTAATATCTTCGTTTTATCTTCCATTTTGCCTCTGCTTGTTGTGTCCGTTTTACCTCCATCTTTTGCCACGTTCCACTGTATCAAAAAAATTGTTTTTGCTTCGTATCTATCCATTTTTTGCAGTCGTTCAATTTAATACCTACCATATATCTATCTTGTCTTTAATAAATGTTTGTGTTTGGGCTCCATATGTGAATAGGATGCAGTTATACATTTGTTGTTTTTCCACACATACCATAACTTTCGTCGGCTGGTTTCTGTTGCCTCGTTTCCTTTATTTATCATAAACTAGATGTTACATTTTCTTCTTGTTACAGCTCGCTAACATTTGATTGTAATACCTACATAATTTAACTGTATTTGTCAACCTCTACATATGAGGAAATCCTCTCTGAAGTTACCTTTTTCATCATAGTCACATTTTATATTTATTTAAGACGACAGGTAATGGTTACTTTGCAGTCGGTGTACATACTCTTCAATATAAAATGCTGTAATTATGAAAATGTTTTGGGGAAGATAAGTTATGGCATAATATATCTTAAAGGCACAACTTAGAACTCAGTTATATATTATAATATGTATTATAAACGTGCTTGCGAATATTTTTGCGACTCTTATTTGATTCCGCTTTTTTACAGAAGTTTCTTCGCTTAAAAAATCCTGCTTATTGATAAATATTAAACCTTTAGTACAGTTTCAGTTATTACCAAAATAAAGTTAAGCAAATTTTTAAAATCTTTGAAGTCATTTGGGATTAAATGAACATCATTTCAACTACAAACCTGGCGACACCTATTTCTCTGTTGAAAGTATTTTTTCATTTCCTTAAATCGTCATGCTCCTCTTCTGTATCAATTTTTTAAGCAAAATTGACTTATTAAGACGAACAGTATTTAGGTATTGTTTTAAAAAGCTTTTCTAATCTTTAATACTGCATTTCAACGAACTTAAAAAGTTCGTTACTGAAGTCTATGTCTGTCTGTTGGTCTGTCGGTCCGTCACAAAATTTGAGATTTTTTAAAATTCGAAAATGGATTCTTATAGGAAATTTTACGCTGATTTCGAATACAAATTTAAAAAATTTCTATCTCGAATAATTTTCGAGATATTTGACTTCGAATTTCGGGAAAAGTTTCGAGATTACGATTTTAAATGTGATTCTTATAGGTAATTTTACGCTGAATTCGAAAATGAGGTCGAAAAAATTCTATGTCGAATAATTTTCGAGATATTCGATTTCGAATTTTCCCGAAATTCGAAATGGAAATCGAAAGGTCTTTTTAAGTTCGTTCTGGGATTGCTTACAGGGCAATCTCTTCGCCGGCCCCATGTTTCCAATCTCCATATTGCTCAGTTTGCCCTGAATGAGACTAAAAAGTTAGGGATGACTATTTTCTTACCATTCGGTTCACAAGGCTTCAATTTACCGACTCCTATGATCCTTTACTCATTTTTAAAGCAGACTAATTGTTTATGAGTGCGTTAAATCGATTATAGAGTGCAGAAGATCAATAACACCCAGATAACGCGGAAGAAAAGGGGAAAGAGGCCAGGATATAATTAAATAACGGTCGATATGCTAAAAGCAGGAAATAAGAAAATAGCAAAAATATTAAGGATAATAATGAGTAAGGTATTGAAGGCAGGGGAAGCCTCAGAAGATTGGCAGACAGGAATAAATAATTATTCCGATTTATAAAAAGGAGACGTAAAAGCCTGCAATAATTACCGGATAACTACGTCTTTAAATGTAGTAGGTAAAATATATGCTAGACTATTGGAAAAAAGCAATAGAGAAATTTTGGAGCAATCTAGATAATTGATATGTGAGTTTAAAACTTCGGTTTTAAGACAAAACCAGAAAAATAGAACAAAAAGCGTGATAATGAAAAAAGAAACACTGTCGTTAGAGATAATCTGAAAATTAAATCAATTCTAAACACAAGAGAGGGACAGTTAATAAAGGTAGGAGAGAAGGTAATTCCGTAACAAGAATATTTGAAATATGAACGTATAAAAAGAAAAAGAAAAGGTTGATAGAAACGTGCAGTGAAAATATCAGAAACCCAATTATTGGAAAAGGTGTAGAGTGCAGTAAAGTGAGGTGTAAAGTACAAAATGTGATAAAGAATGGAAATATGCATGGAGAAAGGGAGCAAAAACATAATTCAACCAGCAAATATAAGGTCCGCAAGGGTAGAAAGGTCCCAGAATTAAGTAAGTAAATTGACTACTACAAAAAGACAAGAAAATGTTAAATATGTGATATAGAGATAACACTTTAAGAAGATAGCTGCCAAGTTCTGAAGAAAAAAACTGGGGCATTTGTCTAAAATATAATTTTTTTATTTTGCATCCTCCACATCATTATTAAATCGATAATAACTCGTATGCTTTTGTGCGTTTATCTTTATTCTTCTATTTATTGTTTACTTTATTGGTTTGGCATACTTTAACATTTTCTAAAGGTAACATTTTTACGTACTTTATTTTTCCATTCCCTTAAAACACTGCCTATGGTTAACCTTGCATAATCTTTTATTAAATCACTGTTATTTTTAATACCTAGATTTTTTTTTTAATAATTTTTTGGTATAGCAAATTGTGTTGTTATTCTATTTCCTGTGTTACTTTTGTACTGATGTGTAAGTGTATCTTTTACGTCTGTACCGCTTTTACTTGTTTTATGTTTTACTTTTCATATCAGTTCGTTTTATCTGATTGTAATTATTGCCGTTGGTTGGTATAGAAGTTTTCGCCGTGTTTACATTACTCCCTACATTAAACGTCTAAATTAGGCCCTATCGAGTAAGCGTAAATACGTGAAAGTGCGCAAGCAGCAGGGGCATTGCAGCAGGAAGCGAGTGGGAACCAAAACCAAAAGTGAAACAACCAGCAGTAAGTACACTGGAGCATTTGAATAAAATTTTGGAGGTTAAAGAAATAAATATAAGGATGTAAATTGCATGAAGTACGTTTAGTAGTGATAATAAAGCCAAACACCAGGTCCAAGGCCCATGTCGAAGTCTAGAAAATAGGCGACACTTTCACCATCCAAGTAAGGGAATAAAACGGCGTCTATGTATTAGATATTGCGGCTAGCTTAAACTATTTAATAATTTGGAGGCTATCGTAATAAATTTTAGGGGCGAAAAGTAAACGAAAGGGACAGATAGGCATAAAGAAAAGTGAAAATACACCCTAGTTGCAAACTTGGGACCAAAGTAAAGAAGAAAATTGCACGCATATAGATAACACAAACATAAAACAAAACAATAAACTGTGGATCGATAAAAGCAAGGCTTACAACGGGACGACTGGGGCCTATCTTTTTGCGCAATTAACAGTTGAGTAAATAAAATAAAATGGCTGACATGGAAAGAGTAGTAAGTATGTTTAGAGACCTAAAGGGGAGTATAACTCAAATAGATACAAAATTAGACTCCTTTGGGCTGGAAATAAAACAGATAAAATAAGAAAATAAAAAACTAAAAGGAAAAATAGAAAGCCAGAAGGAGAGAATACGTTACTTAAAGATGGAGATAAGAAAGAGAAATATAATAGTAAAGAAGGAGGAAGCTTTGGAGAACAAATTAGAAAAATAACTAGAAAGAAGAAAAAGCAGACTAAGAAAAAGATGAATGGATAATGTGGGGGCAGACCTCAAAACGAAGGGAGTTAGGAACTGGGAGGAAATAGTACCAAATAGAAAAGACTGGGAAAAAATATTAGGTGTATAAGTAAGTTCTTAGCTTTTTTCTGCAAAATTAAAGTTTTATTTAAAAACAAACAAAAAAGCTTAAGTATCAAAGTATTCTCCGTTGGTATCGATGACCTTTTGCCATCTTTCGGGTAGCTTGCCAATTCCCTGGTGATAGAAGCTCACCGGCTTCGAGACGATAAAGTTATCGATGCATTTTCGGACTTCTTCTTCTGTTTTGAAGTGCATATCAGCCAAGTGATGCTGTAACGACCGGAATAAATGATAATCGGAAGGGGCCATGTCTGGGCTACACGCCGCATGCGGGAGAAGTTCCCAGCCTAACTCGTGTGCAGCTCATCCGTATCAAATGTTTGAGGGCGTCCAGCGCATGGTTGATCTTCAAGACTAAACTCTCCTCCGGGAAATCTTTGGTACCACTTTTTGCACGTTGCATGACTTACAGCATTCTCACCATATGCAGCACAAATCATTTCGGTGCCTTCAGCAGCGTTTTTCTTAAGATGAAACGCGAAGTGGATAGAAAATCGAATATGCTCTTTTGTGATTGCCATCGTGAACACAGCTGATTATTGAAGTTATGTGCATCAAACGCCAAATCGCATGATATTTCGAAAGACCAAATGTCATTGCTTTAAAACCGCAAGAGGGCGGACTAATACGTTACATGTAAACGGTGATTTGCGTCCTGTGAAATCTAAAGCTGAG
Source organism: Sinelater perroti (assembly GCA_036346155.1). Taxonomy (NCBI): domain Eukaryota; kingdom Metazoa; phylum Arthropoda; class Insecta; order Coleoptera; family Elateridae; genus Sinelater; species Sinelater perroti. The sequence goes on from JARFIY010000024.1 coordinate 11,333,519, forward strand.
AACTTACTTATAGTACAGGATGCTCAAAAATTAATTTCAAAATTATTTTCAAAGCTTGTAAATTATAATGTTGAGTTCAAGTAAATGGAAATAGTAAGGTATAAAATGTACATATATCAATGCACGCCCTAGGCCTATATGGCCTGTAGAGCAAATAAATATATAGTTATTACCGTTTTCTATTTCAAATGGCACTATCTCATAATTTCTGTTCTCTCCGTTAACATTGTTCTTATTTTTATTTTTCTATGATTTTAGATTCTTGAATTTTTTAAAAAATGTTATCCTACTGCATTTTTGTTGTATCATGTTAATCAAATACTCAACTCTGCTCGTCATTCTTATTCAGGATTCTAGTATTTGCCAATTTGATGAGCACGCCTTTGTTAAACCACAGGTGGTTTATTTGACCGTTATTTTATCGCACCGCGATAAGGTCTTTATCGACGTTGATTTCCCCAAGGTGCGGCTCTAGTTATTTCTTATTATTCAAACTTGCCATATATTTCTCACATTCTTTTCATTTTTCTTCACGATACCCCTTTTCTTGCTTCGATTTACAATTAATATATATGATCAAAGATTGTGCTTTAGGTTGAGGAATCGATGTGAAGGTTTAGTGAGCGCATACGAGTACCTAAAAATAAAAACAAAGAGAAATAACACGTGTCATGCAAATGTATGTAAAAACCTGCTTTTAATTTATTCGTAGAAAAACAAATGAGAATACAAACGGAAGTAAACAAAGAAGAAAATACTGCAGAATTAGTTAGTTATATGCAAACGACAAAGAAGTACATCAATAGAATTTTGAAAGCCTCATAATTTTTCTTGTTTACTCTTACACTGAACATTAAGAAGGTTGTAATTAAAATGAATAATTATATTAAATATAGTATTTTCTTTAAACAATTATACTGGGCTTCCTGACAGTTTAATAACTACTCGTATAGTCTGAGTACGATGTGCAGTCTTAATTATTATTATTTACAGTACTCCCTCCCCTTTTTCAGAATTATTAAAAATCAATAGAAAGCTCCGCTCTAGTTTCATATTTTTTTACACACGTACTCGGATATTTCTCTATCATTAGGGATGGAATATAATTAAAAATATTTGTCGTTTTTTAATTAATTTTTATAAATTTTAAGTTACTTTAAATTAACGGCAGCTGGATGTGGCATACAATTCATTAGAATTTAGTTGGAGATCTAGAAAGATAAAAATAATGTATAAAGTAAGAAAACACTTGCAATTTTGTTGCGGGATCTTTAAAAAATGGAAGGATCTTCCGAGATGTATTGCAGGAAATTCCTATTGTTACGAGCAACGAATTACATATATTTGGTCTATTGTTTTCCCTGATGCAACAAACATGATGCAATGGTCTTCTGTGAAGTCATTTACTGGAAACGCCGATGTGCATAATGATGGCGTGTGGACGGAGGAAATTACTCATAAATAATTGGCTTTTACTGAGAATCGGTAATTGACAGCATACGAAACCGCAAGACGTATGCATATGCAGGTATTCAGGTGCAAGCAGGAATGTTTGTTTAATGATAACATTATATATTTTTCTTTGCAAATTGTCATTAACTTCAAGAGATTTTCAAGTTTTGGAAGCTTAAGAAGTTTAAAGGAACAGAATAATTTCCAAGAAGACTTTCAGCTGGCATCATAATGTCTTTAGGTTTATTTATATGGGCATGCGAGAGATGAGACTTATGACTCAATTCATTCAATAGTAATAATTTAAAAATGTATTTGTATAGCTACTTTATTTTGAAAATTCTTTAAATTATAATATCCAAGAATCTGCACCTTTTTAGGGATTTCTCTTATACAACTTAATTTTTTTACTGTTGCCTTCTCAATAGTGTATTTAATATTTATTTATTCGACTGTATTAAGTGATATATTATATAAAATTGATGAAGAAGAACTTTATGGTTTTGTTATTTATATATGAGAAATAAGTGTTTATGGGGTCACCGTTTAGAGACTATGTTAGCAACCCTTTGTAAATGTTTATGGATAAATAAAAACGAATAATTTTTTTACATTCAGAGTATAATGTCATATAATTTTGAAAAATTGTCGAATGAAATATGAAATTGGGAAAGCTTTCTTATGCCATATTTGAACTAGATAATTTGTTTTGACACAACGAATTCAGTATGGGAAAACATTATAAGAAGTATTTTTGCAGAATATGTAAAAATTACAAAACTACATTTGAGAGCAAAACAATCGACTCACTAGCTGCACGCAGTTTCGTGCCCTGTTTCAAACTAAGAAAATTGAAACAAAAAACATTAACGTGCACGAAGTATCTTCATTGTCGAGCTTAAAAAAACTATTGCTATTGCATTAATCTGATGACGCATTCAAAAAAATATGCATAACGAACAGGGTTTTACGAATCTTTACGAATTGGAAGGCATGTACGCGACGACTGTGATTGGCCTACAGTACGCTTGCAATACGGTGATTCATCTCAGTCACTTATCCGAAGTTGTAAGTAAGTGTTCAAGTGATTTGCAAGAAATGGATATCACAACCTCCAAACCAGCCCAGGCAGTTGCATTATTGAAAGAGGACCTCAGTTAGAGGGTCGTGGCAAATCGACTAAATCTGAGTAAACAGTGTGGCGTCGGTACCGGGTGGCTACGTCTACCGGCAAGGAGGCGGCCGCGTAACAACGGAGAGAGACGGTCGATTTTTCGTCTCAATCTTTAGAAATCGACAAATGATTGGCGTTGACCTCAAATAAGAGCTGAGTGCGGTCAGAGGTGTGGTTGCCAACACTTGGATGGTGAGAAAAAGACTGAAGGCAGCAAATCTGACCCCAAAAAAGGCAGCTACGCGTCCCAAGCTGACTGCAGTCCAAAAGCAAAAGCGACTGAAATTTGTTCGCGAACATCTCGATTGGGACCTCGGCCATTGGAGTCAGATATTATTCACCGACAAGTCCAGAATGTACCTACATGGCAACGATAGAAAGCCAGGTGAGCGATTTGCTCATTGCTGTATTCAAGAAAATGTTGCTTATGTAGATGGCTGGCTCTCGCATGTTCTGAGCGGGCATTTCTATGCACGGAAAAACTGAGTTGGTTTTCGTCCCTAGTGGAGGACGCGGCGGAAGTTTAAGAGCGGACCACTACATCATGGATATTCTGGAGGAACATGTTAATCAGTTTGCGGGATTTGTTGGTGAGGACTTCATACTAATGCATGACAATGGGCGAGTGACCACTACCTATCTGGCTGACGTCGGTATACCGAAAATGGATTGGCCTCTGTGTAGCCCAGACTTGAATCCAATTAAGCATTGTTTGGGATGAGTTTAAGCGAAGAGTCCGGGCCAGAAATCTTACACCAAAGAGCGTGATAGAACTGAGAGTGGCTTTGATTGAAAAGTAGGAAGCAATCCCTCAAGACAGCATAGGAAAAGTCATCCGATCCATGCGTAATCGCTTGGAAGGTGGAATTAGCAGGAGAGGTAGCAAAACTATGTATTGAAATAATCATTAAATTAATTTCAACTGAGGATTCGTTTTCTATAATTATCTTTCTTCTTTCAACTTTTTTGTGTTACACATATTCTTAGGCCCACAACTTTGTCAAAACAGGTCTGATTCCTATCAAAGTGGTATCACTTGAAACTGCAGTTTTAAGCTGGGGCTCAAAGGGGTAGGATGCGAAACATACAGCGAGTTTCCAGCTATCCCGATACTTATCTCCAGGTTGGTGAGCCCTGGAAATCCGAGCAACTTTGTGGAAGATTAAGTAACCAATCTCAGTGGAAACAAGGTCGAAAACAAACAAGAGCGGAATTCTTGGCAAGGGTGCTCTCTAGGGAACAAAAAGACTCACTTACACTACGACTTTAGCTAATGAAATGAGCAACGATTTGGAATAATGGAAATACCTTTTGCTAATTGGAAAATAACAAATTACAAACAAGAGTAATGAATAGCCTCAGATAGGAAGGAACTTACAGATGATAACTGCAAATGAGTTAAGGACAAGAAATATGGAATAAAATACTATCTACACATAGGTACCTGGATTAAATAACAAACTACAGGAATTACAAGAAGAACTAACAAAAAAAAATAGATATAATCCTAATAACAGAGACAAAAAGAAACTAAAAGGTATCCAAGATCTAAATAAATACACGCTAATATTCAGCGGAGTAAGACAAGACGCGGGAGCCGGAGCTAGTGTGGCAATTACAAAAATTGGAAAGAAAAATTAAATCATACGAATTAATAAATTAAAGAATCATAAGCATAAGATGCGGAATAGAACGAGGATATTTGACCATTGTGTGTGCATATGCCTCAAAAGAAGGAAAAAGAGAAGAATATTTTAATCGAATAAATAAGAACGACTACGTAATAATTGGTGGAGACCTCATCGCTCGTATCGGTGGAGAGAAATTTGAAAATATCATTGGAACAAATGGAAAAATGCTCAGAGATTCTGCTTGCTACAACATAAGAATTTTGAATACCTGCTTTAAACATAAACCAGCACATATATACACCTAGAAAGCAAGAGGCCAAAAATGGATAATCGAGTACTTCCTAGCAAATGAAAAAACTGCCCCACAATTTAATGACACACGAAGCATATACAGGAATAAATGCACATATAGACCACTACTTAGAAGCTAAAGTAAGACTACATGCAAAATGGGTAAAAAATAAAAAACGAACATCATTAGAACAAAATGGAAAATAGAATTGCTCCAAGAAGGATCGGCTAAAACACTTTATCAAAAAAAGCTAACGGAACATAGTGTAGCAGCTGTCCTAACCCTAACATTCGTTAGTGAATGCTGGACCATTACCAAAAACACCGAACGCAGAATAACTACATCAGAAATGCGATTCCTGCCAATCGTCGGATACAAACTCAGAGATAGAAAAAGAAACGAAGAAATTAGAGAAGAACTAAAAATATTCAACATTATGGACAAAATAAAAGACTATACACAGCAATGGAAAGAACATTTAGAACGAAAGGAAAACGACAGACTATTCAAAATATACTATAGAGATAGAGCAAAAGGAAGAACAAGCTTGGGAAGGCTGAAAAAGAAATAGAAGGAATAAGTATAAAATACAGAATCGTAGTGTCGCAACGCATTATATCCAAAGCATGATGGAGAAGAAGAAGTAATAGTGGTGCAATCACTCACATAACAACTGAAGCAAAATGTTTTTGAGCCTCCGAAACTTGTAAAGATTTTTGTACTACAGCATCTCTTCAGTCATCTTCGTCAAGTGCCTGAGCCTTATCGATCGTTGGCGATCATGTTAGCTATCATATTTGCGATTTTGACCTTGTCAATGGCAACTCTGTAAAAATGTACTGGTATATTGTCTGTACCACTGTCTCAAATTTTTAAACCATGAAATTCTTCGTCCACCTGGGCCTCTTCTGCTATCTATCTTCCCTTGTTTTATAAGATGTAATAAGTCATATTTTCCTTGATGTCTCACAATGTGACCGAAATACTTCCATTTTTTTATTTATTCTTCTTACTACTTCTTCATTTGTGATTCTATTCAAGCAATTCTGAGCAGCCTCCGGTAAACCCATATTTTAAAGTTTTAGCCGCTTTAGCAATACTTTTGTTAATGTCCATAATGTGCTCTATGATACAGCACTGAGAAAACCTATGCTCCAACCATCTGGATTCGAAGAGCCAAATTTATATTATGACTGTATAGGGTTTTCTTTATGCATAGAAATATAGCTCGGGCATATCCAATGCACCTTATTATTTTTATGGAGGGATCCCAATCTTCGTTTATGTTGCATCCCAGATGTAATGCTTTTTTACTCTTTCTAGCTGTTCCTTATTTATTTGAATGTCGTTATTTTGCAGTAATTTGTCTTAATTATTGTCATATGTGTAGGTTTTGATGTATTGAGTTTTAGGCCGTATTCTTTACACGTTTTAGCGATTATTTCCATAAGCTTTTCCATATTTTAATTGGTATTCGCGAGAATCAGCGTCGGCATATGTGATATTGTTTATTATCTTCCCATTTACTATGATTCCCTCTTTTACACCATGGAAAGCTGCCTTAAATAGTTCTTCGGAGTACAAGTTGAAGAGTAGAGGCGACAATATACATCCCTGACAGATATCACTTTTTATTTCTGTTGTTTCTGTTAGTCGTTGTCCTACTCTACTTGTGGCTGTTTGATGCCAGTAAAGGTTACCAATTTATACACAAATCTTTAATCGTCAATTCCGACTTCTTTCACGATTTGGAGTAGTTTGTTGTGTCGGCTTTTTCAAAGTCGATTAGGCATGCATGCATATCACATTTGACATCCCGACAGCGTTGAATCAACACTTGCACTCCGAAAAGAGCTTCCCGTGTCCCCATTCCGCTGCGGAATCTGACTAAAATTTTCCTCTATTCTTTTGTATCTTTTAGCATAAATGACGCTTAAAAATATTTGCAGAAGATGACTCATTAAACTTATGGTGCGGCAGTTTTTACATTTAATAGCTCTATTTTTGTTTGGGTTGTAATAAAAATAGATTCTAACCAATCTGTTGGTAATGTTTCTGTATTGCATATTTTATTGAATAAATTTGTCAATATTGTGACTTCTAGCCCAAGAGCTTTATCACTCTTTGCTGTTCTTATTGCTCTTTCTACTTCATCATTTCCTAAGACTGCTGTTTATCTTTATTTTTAGTCCCAAAACCTTTTTTGGTTTTTTGTGAAGGTTAAACATATCATTTTTTTATCATATTCTTCTATTTCTCAGCCATTACATTTTTTAATAAATAATCTGAATTTTTCTAGGTCAGTTATCCTTGAAGCGTTTTCATCATGCTTTTGTTGACCTATGGTGCTTTATCTGTTGATTTTAACTGTTTTGAGTTTGTTTTGGTGCATCCATTGCACGAACAAATTATAAACAAATTGTTTATATACAAGATTTTGCTCTATATCAGCTACGGCTTCTTTTACAACAGCATAGTTCTCATAGTCAATGAACAATAATGGTAAATTACCGATCAAATATCACGATATTTCTGTTACGACTATGTACGGATTATACTGTTATCAATTTTGTAACAATTCCTTGTTCGTTTTTGTACTAACTGTAGTATACTCGATATACTTTGTGATCATCTTTCCGAAAAATATTCTCATAGACTTTATTTTTAGAATTGGACCCAAAAAATTGTAACAAAATTATGTTCGCAATAAAATTTCAATATTACCAACTCGAACTATGCCTGCCTGACTCATCATTTGAGTTGTTTGTCCTTACTACCTTTGTTTGATTTTTGATCGGCCAGTTATGTTTTATTATTATTATTATTATTTATTCTATTATGCATTTATGTCAAATTCTTAAAAATCATGTGGCTTAAACACGCACTATTTGATTAGCTAACATTATCGCTCAGCAAAGCAACATGGAGGAGGGGTCCGAGCCTAACTCCTCCCCCATGTAGGTAGAAAAACACATTAACAGAGGAAGTATTCGTTACAAAAACAAACCCTGGATAAACCTGCGCAGAGGCCTTGCATATTTATATTAAAATGCGTGCTTGTAGTTACAAATTCCTTAATGTTCTCGTAACGAGCAGCTTGTCATTGGCAAGCACTCGATGTCTGTCTATCAAATATGTTTGTTTGTCTCATTATATTTTCTTTGTTATTCCAGGCAGCTGCTAATGACATACGTTAGATTCTGCGCTAATAAACTGCTATAGCAGCTCAAGGTTTTTGTTCAAATATTCTACATAAAAATGAGGCCTGCGACAGCGCTCCCTGCAGGAATTACGATATTAATTAGGCTGCTTAAGTGCGTCAGGCATTTTTTATGCACGCTGCCTGCCAACTAAAGGATGGTGGATTTTGATGCACTTATTCTATTTCATTATTTACCCCGCTTTCTAGTCATATTTCGGTTACCTTACTTTTCAAAGTTGTTATTGTAGCAACAAAAAGTGGTAATATATCTTTGTTACGGCTTTGTTATTTTTAGTGCTATTGCCACATTAATTGCATATATGTTTTTATGGCTGCGGTTAACAAGTCTCTTACTGCAACAATAAAATTTTATATTACTTTTCCCGATAATAGCAGGCCTTTTATTTAACGGCATGAAAGAAAGTGGCTGAACTGACAAGCACGGGATGTTTAGTGTGGTGTATTGGAGGTTGAGGGTCAAACAGGGGTGGCGCGACCCCTTCCCTTCTGACTACCATGATGTAGTAACGATTTGCATGCCCTTTAGAACAAAAATATGTTTGCCACTAGCAGGATATTCTAGTTTTATTTTCCATGTTTCCCATTTTTGCGTGGTTGCATAGTTGCTTTTGTCTCTAACTTACTTAAAAGTATGATCAGAGTACTATAATATAATACTTTAATATAAAAGTACTATAATGGACACAATACTTTATGAAAATAATTTATAAATGAAATATTATAGATTAAAATTTAATGATAAGTCAAAAACTGAACGGGTTTCAATCCCGCTAACATTAATGTACGCTTGTGCGTTTTTTAATTAGAGATCCATACTAATTGGTATAATTATGGTCGTAATACCAATTATACATTTCAAAAAAAAACTTCTGTATATATACATGTTTATTATCAAATTGTATGTATAACGTGTTGTCTATAGAGAGGCTAGCATAATTAACAAAATATAAAATATTAATTGGTTACAGTTAATTCACTTATAATAAAATAGTTTAAAGGAATATTATCAAAGGTTTACAAATTAATTATGCCGCGGACCCCCAAATTAAAATAAAAGGTTACTTAAAAGCTCTTTTGACCTAAAATTAGACTTCTTTCTACTTGCACAATTTGAGTAGTAATTTAAGCGATTATTCGAATATTTTGAGTATACAAATTTTATAAAAAGAGAAAGTCACTTTAGATCCGTACTTCCTAAAGTGGGGCATGCCCCACAGGGGGAAATTTGACTTTTAAGAGGAGCAATTCGAAAAGGATTCATTAAAGTGATTTTTTTGCATTTCTAGGTTCTAGGCAGCTTATATAGAGTTATAAATATGTGTTATGACACTTTTTGATTTGAAATGCCGCTAAAAGAGTCGATTGGTGAGAGCATATAGTTGACTAGAGTTCATGAGCCGAGAAAAGCCAAGTAACTTTCGTTCCAATAAACGTTTTTAACATTACAAGCTATACAAAATGTACAAAAATGCCTTTTTGCTCTGCATATTTCAGAATAATTATTATTTTTATAGATAATTTAATATTTTGGCGTAGTGATCATTAACATTGTTCCTCTATCTGTGAGCCCGCCGCGGACAAGTTCGAGTCTCGCTTGAAACTCACGGGTGTACGTGACATTGTAGTATTAAGTTCATGCATGTTAGTGGACACAATGAGTCTTAGATTTTTTGTTGTTATTGCTTTTCTTTTTCCACTTATAGGGTATAACTCCTTTTCCTATTTTATTACGTTAATATTTTTGTAAAAAAATAAAAAGTTATCAATTTTAAGAAAGTGAGTTTTACGTTACCCCAAATTCAATGCCTTGAATATTACTGCCGATGTGATAATTTTAGTTTATTTTTATTATCAAAAATCTGTATTCAGTAGGTCCAACCAGAAAAAAATATATTTTCTTGTATCTTGAGGGGTGCTTAAATTACTTTTTTTTATGAATACCATATTCTGTGGGGGATTGTTCAAACGGGTCCTTTAAGGTTCGTCCAAGTGAATAGGTATTCACTTTTTGAATAATAAGAATTGTATGTGACGGGTCGATTAGGGTCTCAGAGATGCTTAGGCGGGGCATGGCCAAAGAAAAGGTTAGGAACCACTAATTTGGACTAAATTATTCTGTTTCTACTATTCTTAGTATTTTAATACTTTCGACTATTTCAATTCTCCGACTATCAGTTTGAACTGTTCTAACTCTACCTATTGTCATTTTTAATCTTCATGTATTTGAATATTAAAATTATTCGATACCCTATTTGAACACCAAAACGAAAATATGTAATGGTCGTGGAGAAATACATACATTTAGCAGATCAAAAGATAATGGGAATTTTAACATAAACATTCAACAAAGAAATATTACTGGAACGACACAGAAGAAAAAAAGAAAAAAAGGAAAAAAGTTAAACGTTGAAATAAAATAGGAATTATAAATAATAAAGAAAATTAGAAAGGAAGAAGTTTTACGTATGAATAATATTGTAAGTGTTATAATAAAGAATAATAGTTACTGGTTTTCCTAACAGTAGAAATAATAAAAACACTTGAACTGAACTATCGTCTTTAGTTAACTTATTCCATAATTATATGATGAATAAGTTATTAAAACATCTAATAGTAAGATATGTTATTAAAAAAAATAAGTTTTTTATTTTTCAGAATCCGAGATATGTTTAATTAACAATTTTAAAACTATACAGAATGTTGTTATAGAAGACAGTCGTCTTAAGTTTATTTAAATAACACACTGTATAAATAGTGGCAACAGGAACGATAATCTATTAAAATATTTAAATTTTCCTGTTAACTCTTCTTCTTTTTCTAACCCTCATGCCCTTGCTAGCGTCGGAATTTAAGATTCGTCTTCTGTTAACGGTGTCTTCCATAGTATTTTCACTCCTTCAGCTTTTCTCCTTTTTCGTTTGCCTATCTATTATTTTTAACCGTCAGAGTGTTCCAAGAGGTTAAGGCGCAGGCTGCGATGCAGACGGACCCGGGTTCCATTCCCGGAGCTCTCAGATGCCTGGCGGGTGGCCTACTCGGACAATAAAAATAATTGAGTACCTGCATTCACTCCAACAAGGGCTAATAATGGCGGTCTTCAAGGCGCGGTGCTTGCCGCATCGCCCCGCATCAGAGATGGTGCGCGACGACCGGGCAGACAGAGCGAACATATGAGAGCCTTGACCTCTCAGTTCGCGGGATGTGCTCCCACGCGGGGCGTTAAAGCTTACCATTATTATTATTATTATCTATTAGTCTTTCCCGCCATGCCTTCCATGGCCTGCCTTTTTTTCGTATTTATTACTTTTCATTTTTAGAATTTTCTTTGGTAGTTTATTCAATTCCATTGTTATTTGGAGCCCGCACCATTCTATTCGTCTTCTTTTCATTCTCTGAATCTTGTTAACTTAAACACGTAAAAAAAGCAATGAAAATTTTGAACATTAGTGACAAAGTAGAGTAAATCAATGGTGCACTTGCAATTTCTGTATCTAGGACAACATAGAACAATAATAGATTATAGGGTATGTAGGAATAGGAAAATATATTTATAAACAAAATTTTATATAAATAACAAAAACATCATAACAGAACTTAGGGGACAAGCAAATTAAATTACTTCATTCTGTTTAATGAAAAGGTGAAAGAAAAATGATATCAAAAAGTAAACAGAGATAGTCGAAGACCAAAATAATGAAGAAAGAAATAATTGATAATTTATGGAAAGTTGTAAATTTTTTTGTACTGAATAGCAATAATTTTACTGGAGAAAACGTTTGACAAATTTTGATTTCGTCAATTTTATACACCCCCATTACTAAACTTTAAATAATTAAAGTACGTTTTTCAAGACAATCCATTGTTTTTTTTTCTTTGTCATTATGTGTGATATTTAAACTTGCTCTATTATGGAATCCATATACAATTTTGCGGTATTATCGCATTGTTATTGAATGTTCAAAATGAACTCAATTATTTATAGTGGCTAAATAGACGACCCACCAGGCATCTGAGCTCGATTAAACCCGGTTCCATCCACACCATAACTATGCGCCTCAGCCGCACGGCCGCACCTACGCCCATTTTTTTTATACCGTTTTTATTAAATGCTGTTGTATTTCTTATAATCCCTTATCTTTATATGAAGCTATTTTAACAACGATTAATGCAATTTTTAATTCCTTATATTCCATTATAAAAAATGGTTACACATATTGTAATTTATAACATGAATTTTCAAAAATACATGATTGAATAATATTATCGTCCGTGCTTGTTCAAAATTATTTGCATATTTATTACTAGACGCTGCAAACTAGGCATTTTACTCGAGGTGATGCTCCTCAAAGTAGTTTTCGTTATTACGGTAGGGATTTTTAGATGTGCACACTCCTAGATGTTCCATAGAGTATCTGTATAGCTTGATCTCACGAAAAATGGTTAGCTTGGAGTTACTGATAGAGGCACTTTTTTTATTCGACTTGCTGCTGTAGATCGTGATGCCCCTACAAATCCATCAATGATGGCAAATCGTAATTCCACCACTTTCTGCTCTTTTTTCCTTTATTATCTTGGCTTTTAACTAACAGTGGATGTACTATGACTGTAATCCATCTTAATTCTTCCATGACAGTTATAGCATCGTCTACATCATATAAATTCTAAAGTATTGCCCTCATAATTGGAATTTCCTGCTCTCTACATTATGTTTATTTGTAAAAATCTAAGTATTTCACTGACGTGCGGTTGAGGTTCGGATAGACCCAGGTTCTGGAGCTCTGATGCCTGGTGGGTGGCCTACTCAGTGACTAAAGAAACGGAGTAATAATGGCGGTCGTCTACGGCGCGGTGCTTGTCACATTACCCCGCATCAGAGATGGTGCGCGACGATCGGGCAAAAAGAGCGAACATATGAGGGATATAATCTCTCAATTCCAGTCCGTGCTTCCATGAGCCACACAATTATTATTATGTACATAACTCTTTCCTTTCTTATTGTTCTTCCATTCTTTCAAACTTTTTGCCAGCATCGCCCTCCACCGTAACTCCTTCCAAGCTATGGCGGAGAGCGCCACCCTTTACTATAGTTCCTATGCGAGTCAACGGCCAGATTTAAAAGCAAGAACTCTTTTAAAATTGACATTTTCTGATATACGTACTTCACTTGATAACTTGTCCACTAATGTATGTATCATGTTGTTATAGTAGAGTTTAGGGGGAAGTTCAAACAATTACCCCGATACTTAAAAAAACTGACTTACTACAGGATATATAATTAAAAATAAAGAAATTACACATCACTAAACACTGATTATAAAATTGAAATTCACTTTTTCTGCTCTCTTATATATAAAAAAAAATAAGAAAAATGTTGAATTCAAGCATCAAATAATTGAATAGACAAGCGTTGCCGCGGAAGCTTCCATGTTGTTCCGACCCAAACGAACCTCGGCGCAGCGGCCGAGCGAAGGTGCGTTCAATTAAAAATGCCCCGGCATTTGCGTAGCCCGGTCGCGGCTGTAATTAGTCCGTCTAATTGCAAACAAGGGCTGAAGCGAGTTGCGCCCATCGGCGGACGCCCGCTGCGCTAAATATGCAAACGCCGCTTAGGTGGCCGGCCCGCGCGCTTGTTGACGTCACGCATCAACGAGTTTTTTCCTATGCATATGCAAATTTTTCTATATCAAACCAGCAAGCAGCCTATGGCGGTCGCGGCCACTTCCGGTGCCCTCATGTCATCGATGACGCGGCGTATTCCGCTTAATTGTCGATTCAGCGCCGCTCCCGGCCGAGTTTTCAGCGGCGCCGCTGCGAGGAAATTAATTAGTGCCGGGCACGCGTTTTCGGTTTCATCGCGAGATCCCGTGTTGCAAGTTAGCTATTTAAGAAAAAGAACACTGAAGTGAAGATTAATTTGATTTAATTTTGTTTCAAAGACCAATAGAATTCAAACTAATTTTTAGTTTCTTTAATTTCAATCAGAATTGCTGAGACCCATGACAAGAAAACAAGTAAATCATATCAAGTCTATTGTGTTAATTTTAATACTTTTGATGTAGCTTTTGGTACATTATTAAGGACTTGATTATTGTAAGGCGAACAATATCCCATTGTCTAAGATCATCGTTTTTTTTCGAACTTCTTCATTAGTGTCTAAAGATTTTCAGTTGGATTTAGGTCAGCTGAGTTTTCAGGTACGATAAAATCTTCTATTTTGACCTGTAAAACCATTCAGATATAAAGATTTAAACAAGGCATATTGGAAGATGAAGGAGTTCAGTTGAATGATTTTCTTAAGATTGTTTAAGATAATCGTTTTTGTTTTTTGACGCCATTAGGGTCTAAAGATTTTCAGTTCGGTTTAGGTGTGCTGAAATTTTTAGCTAAGACGTAACATTCTATTTTAACCTGAAGCACCATTTAGATGTGAAGATTGAAGTATGCCATATTGGAACCAAGCATTTCAGTTAAATAGCTCCTAATAATGTTTATTATTACTGAGGATTTCCCTAATGAAAGTTAGAATTAATTGTCTTAAATATTAATAAAGAAGGCCTAGTTTTGAAACAACAATTTTCGTTATTGACTTGACCCAGAGCTTTATTTTAAGATCATTGAGTTCAAAAGAATCTTTCTTAGAGAATATCTGGTTGTGCGGAAACTTCTAGATGCATGGTGCAAGCTCATTATAGAAAAATAGGACAACCTTTCTATTTTGTCTTCTGAACTTCTGGACCCTTTCTTCTGTTCGAAAGTAATTCTGTTTTTCAGTTTAGCAATGATGCTTTCGATTGCCCAGGAAGGCTTCCATGCCCCTTCTATACAACAAAACAAATTTTGAACGTGTAGTCCACATTTTGATGAAGTCCTGTAACAAAACGTTTGCATTCTTCCTAGAAGAAGATTAGTTATTATATTCATTTTAAAAACCGTTAATAACTGAATCATACTCTTGATGAGTTTATCGTAAAACTACTTTACTAACCTTTATAAATGAGATGCCCCAACACAAGCCGAACCCACCAAATTCCCAATGCGTGTTGTTTTTAAAGCAATGCAGTATCCATTGCGTCAATTACTGGTTTTCATTTTCAAATATTACTAATTTTTTTAATTATGCGCTTTGCAATTTTGTACTTCACAGGTGGTTAATTATAGAGTTTATTTTTTGTAAACTTAATGTAAATTTATTTGTGCAATAGTAAGCTCCAATTCCCAAAGCTACAATTATGAGTTTTGTAAATTCTGAAATTTTCTATATAGTCAATTATCAGTACAATCAATTAAAAAATCGAAAAATTTTTAAGCCCTAGAATATTTTGGAAGTTTTCTGTAAAAGATGGGATATGCTGTCTTTTTACGGCTTAAATAATAGACGCTGCTAATTTAAATACTTTGCACAATCCTGGTTAGCGCGCCAATCGTATTAGAATTCACTTTGAAAAATTAGCTAGTGAGGTGAATACGTGATTATTATTTGACTAAATTAAATTAAATTAAAAAATTAAATAATAATACAGTTATGAGCCTCCACGCCCTCAAAATCTAAAATTATAACTCGATTAACTTTTTAATTACCAATTATGGAGATGTAGGCTATTAAAAAGCAAAATAAGGCGAAAAATATTACATTACAATTCTCCATAGCGCAGCAGAGCGAAAAAAATTAATATTTCCGCTTGAACGAAATTCGTGCGTGGGTGCAGAGCTGTCTCAAACATGAAGTGGCAAATTTGATTTGTTTAGGAAATTTTACCCGGACTACACTGAAGCAAATTTGTTATTGTTTGTTTAATTTTCAATAATTAAACATATGCAATAAAACTAATTAGTTATTTAACTCTTCACACTAAACTCCGTTAGATTTATAATAACTGAATGGTACGGTTGAAAATGCGGAACCGGTCATTTAGCAGTTTCTAGGTTGTCCAAAGGTTTATAGAAATTAGCCAATCTGTACGCCGTAAATTATTAATCATTATCTAGGTAATAATGGAAATTGTGAACTCCTACAAAAAAGATGCCGGTTAAAGGAGGCGGTAGGATTTTTAAGCGGATGCCGCGATGTAAAAAAATATTATTTTACATCAAGGAATAATTCCCCCACTTGTCATGCTAACATACTAACTTTGTCTACTAGAAGGACAAAGCACCAAATGTGTCTCGAGCAAGATGAATTGCAAAGATTTGATCTCTAAAAAACAAGAATTTGGTTAAGATGAAAAGTCCAGAAGCATTCAAAATAAGTGGATCCAAATTAGCAAAAACAGTCGTGACACAAGGAGCGTAATTGTAAATTGTACTGGAAATTAAATTGTAAATGTTTATTGAAGAGGAATAATAACAAAAAAAAGTTTTTTATGCAGAAAGGCTTATGGTAATAAAATAGACATTCATGTTTTCTCCAAACTATTCTTCATTAGCTTTTTATAAATGCACTAATTTTTATTTGCTTTGTTGAAATCTGAATTAAATTACAAAATTACGCGTGGTGAAGTTGTTCATGCACGATGCCTGTGTTGTTACTAGTTAAAATCCTAGACCACGTTTTACTTATTTTTTCCTTTCGTTTTTGTATTTTCGTATTTGTGGTCTATAATAACTAATTTGGTGTCTTTATTTCGTCTCCTAATGTGCGTATTTTATTTTTATAATGATTATTTCAATTTTTTTATTACAAGCAAGGAAAAATAAATGAAACCAACTAAGAAGATAAAATTAACCATAGTCATAGTATAGACATCTGGGGCGGCAATAACATAATTACTAGATGAAAAAAGTGGGATTTAACTCTTCGATGAGTAGGGCAAGAGTTGACAGTATTACAGCTTAAAATTCACCATCTAGGAGAACAAGAGGAAGACTGTGGACGAACTGACGAAATGTGTATTTGAAAATCATGAAAATGAAGTGAATGACTAAGGTGCAAAATCGAAGGCAATGAATTAAAGAAGCCATAGACTACGAGTTGTATCGCTGAAAGAAGAGGAAAATTATTCTGTTTTTAATATACCAAAATTCACAACACACGAAGATTAGAAAGAAATAAAATATTCGTTTTTTAAAATCACCAATAGCTGCACAGAAAAGGAGTCCATTCTACGGTACTAAAAATATTACAACCCAAATGGGAGGGGGGAGGGGGCATATAAAGTACTATCTTACAGTATATTTTTGTATCAGAATGATTATTAAAACTGTAGTTAAAAGTAATAATAAATATGCAAGGGCTGATTTTTTCCCTAGACAGGCAATAAACTCAAAACTTGTGATTAAAAGTGAATGATTAAAAAATATAATAAATTACGAAAAAGAAAACCAAAATAAAAATTCAGGCGGTTAGACCAAGCTGTAATACAGTTAATAAAAAATAACTAAAGGCGCTACTGTAGAAGTTAATTATTTTAACAGTTGTTTTTTTATTTCAATGGCCATTTTAATGTTCTAGTTTTGTTAGTTCTGGCATGAGGAAGATTTTTCGATTCATTTATTGTAATTTTCAGTAATTTATGTATAAGAAAAAAGGTAACGAACCACGGCTTACCTAAAAATAGTTTGAACAAGAAAATATTTTGAATTTGCATTAATTTGCGTACTAAATGCAAGCGAGAGCTTAAGAATTTTCTTCAAAATTGTTAACTGAAGAAATGTGGAATAATAAAAGTTCATTTTCTGTTTAAATTTAGCCTTTGGGCAGGACGCTACTTCGAATTTGAACTGCGGGGTCAGCCCGTAACCGACATTTTTGCCCCTTTCTCGCCGACGAGCGGTTGACAACAGGCGGGAAAGCGAGCACGTGTTGTGCCCATTTTGTCGCTCGCCCCTCCAGGCGCGCGCATGGACGCGCGCCGCGACGCCATGATGGCTAGCGGCGCCATGCGTTGCCGCACGTGGCCCTGGCGCGGCGCGCCCCCGCCGAAAAGCGCGGAACTGCGCTCCGCGTGATTCTTATCCGCACTAGCGGCCGGCCGCCTTAACGGAAAGCGGCGCCGCCGCGCCGCCCAGCGCGCTGGATCTCGGCAGAATTCTGGTTAATTGCGCAACCGACTTAATGAGCGCAAGGCAGTAAACATCTATCGTGGCGGTTTAAGTACTGTTTTCAATTATGATTATTACTGTTCTGCAGGAACTTGCTTCACCTACATCCTGCCTTGCATTTAGCAACAGGAAAGCGCGGCCGGGGCTCGGAACCGAAAGGTGGTGAGAGAAAGGCGCGCAGGAAGTGCCCGAGAAGCGATCCGGGATGCCTAACTCGGGCTGGCCTGGGCGTCGGACGTCTCGTCCTCGCGGCCGCCTAATCTGCATTTCCACCCCAAGCAAGGCTACACACCGTGAGAATCGCCTCTTTTCTGGCCGTTCTCTTGCCAACTAAAAATAATTGCCGACCGGACTAATAAAGTGCGGGCCGCGCTGCGAGCCGAGCGGCAAACGGGGCGTCGGTTCCGCCGAAAGTGTGAAATTCGGCCGAAACTGCCGTAACTTCCCGGTTTCGTAAGCCTACAGGAAAAAGCTTTCAGCGGTTTTTATGTTTTTCCCGAAATGTGTCTGAATGCCAATTTTTGTTCGCCGGAGCGGGATCATAATGTTCGTTAATGTTTATGTATCCTCTCCGTTATAGGAGGCTCTAATTGATATTAACGGAAATGTGTCACCGAAGTACTAGACGTATTAATGGCACCCAATAAAGTACGCAAGCTGGCGCTAACTGCGTTTTTCTTTTGTTTCAGGAACTAACAGAAATGAGTTATTGATGATTTTAGATGTTTAAAGAAACAATTTAGTGATTTAAACAAATGATGGTACACGAGCTAAATAACAATGGTAAACAAATAAAAAACAATGAACTTGTTATGAACGGAATAGCGTGGTTATATCACTATACAATTGTAGTGATAAATAACAAAAAGGAATGAAATAAATATATTAAAAGAAAGAATCAAACAACATTTGAAGCAAATCAAAAATGAAAAATCTAAATATCTAATATAAGAATTTAACGTTCATCACTGAGGTTTCGGAAATTTATACCCCCAAACCTGGTGCAGCGCAAATACAGACTACGTGTCTACCTAAGATCAGTGTAATGAAGAATAATATGTTACACGAGATGTAAAAAAACACGACAGATCTTGACCAGAGAGGGTCGATCAAAAATCTAACTGGTATAAGGGTTTTTTGGCTTTTATTGGAAATTTACAATCTACTTTACTAAGAGTATTGAGTAAACATGTAGGTCTTTGGCTTGGATGAGAAAATGGCCACTTGTTGAGGTAAGTCCAGGTTTTCTTTAGTTTCTACTAAGTAGTACATCCCTATAAAGATTATCTATGAAAGCGTTTGGATCTCCTGCAAGTCAGTGTTAGAAGCTATTGGAGATGGTATTTATTTCGTCATTAACAAATGCAGCAGTTGTGGTTTGAAGTTGGCCTCGGAACGAAATCTGCAAGGAAAATAAAATTGAAAATGAATACCAAATACTTTGAACGTAGCAATTTGAAACTTGAGAGGAAGTATGAAGACTAAATTACAGAACTGAATGAAGTTATGGGACAACAATATGTGAACATAATGATTATCCTTATAACCAAAACAAAACCAAAAGAAACAATGGACTGTGAAAATAATTTTATAAAATGTGAAGGAGTAGTGTTGTTGCGAAAGATGAACAATTGAGATAATTAGTCATCAGATGTGTGTATCAATGAACGCATTATGAAATGATTCCTGGAATTGCTGGTAATCAAAGAGAAAATATAATAAATGAGAATGACACACAATTACAATTATTTGCAAACTATGACCTCCTGAATCGTAAATACATTTTTCTTACAAAAACATTAACACTGGATTGCAAGAAGAAAGCGAAGCATCGCAAACAATATAATAATGAATACAAATATGTTTACCTTATTGTAAAACATACCATCATTGAGTAGAAAGGAAAATTACACAGTAAAAAGCACAGGAAACAAAATATATGTCAAAAATCACGTAAAATATTCAAGAAAACATCATAAATTTGAAAATAGAACGAGAAAGAACATTAAAATATATATGTAGATGTTTCAGGAAATTAAGACAAAAACACAAACGAAACGGCTTAAAAACATAAAATGATGACTAGTTATAAAATAAAAACAAAAAGCGTTAAATACATTTTTACAGATCAAGAAACAATGAAAACACGCATGTGGAAGCGCAACGGCAAGATTGGAATACGACAAAAAAGATAAGATTTTGATAGAAAATGTGTAGAACAAATAAATAAAACGAATTAATAAAACTGAATTGAGCACTTTAGTGTGTTCAAAAAATGTACTCGTTTTTAAATGGCAATAAATGTAGTGTTAATTGACTTAAAAGCGATATTTTGTCGGTTTAAATTGTAGAACATTAAATGGAATTAAACTTAGAGGTGTAAAGCGCGTCTTTCAAAACTATAAGCTGCCTAGAATACAGCTATGGACCTTACTGGCCTAATAAAGCTACTATATGTAAATGTAGGTTTACACATGTTAAAAATACGGCCACCTCTTTCCAAATACAGTCGACAAACGATGGATTTTCTATGGCCAAAATGAATATGCACCAAAATCCGACTCGGACGGACCAAAAAATTTTAAACGCGCTCGTAAGGAACGCGTAAATAGGCTCTGGCTGCAAAAAGAGATAATATGCGTTATAAAAAATAGATAGAGAATAAGCAAACTAAATCGCAAAGACCACTTACATTTATCAAAACTCTAATGCGTTCAGCGAATACATATAGTAATAAAACTTTCCGCTCATTTTAAATAATTGTCCGTTATTGGCCGGTTTAAAAAAGTGCAGGAATTTTAGTAGTCAGGTACACACTGATCCATTTTTAGGCACTCGTGTGTTAGTGCTGAGGCTAACTTGTTGTGGTTAGGAGCGGCGATTTCATTTGCATCTCCCTATTACTGATTGTGTGTATTGTAAAAGCGAGTTTTTAAATTTTGATTCATCTGTTTAACGCAAAGAAGTAAATATGAAATATTGTTAAAAATTCTACATTGTAAACTTGGCTTCGGCGCACATATTTCTGCGTTTCAGGTGTGGTTCAGGGGTGTGTCATAATGATTTATTACTATATGTATTCGCTGAACATACAATACTATTCCTAACTTACTCTAACTTAACGCTAAGGTTTAGCCTAACATCGTCGGCGGAGCGGGTAGCCGAATTGGGTAGCCGAGTTGGGCAGGATAGCAGCGCTGAGGTCAACAGTAGCCAGGCTTGGTGCAGGCGACTGGAGAATAAGCCGTGAGATAACGCTGGTGGTCCGGCAGCGTAGACACCGGGCGCCGAAGCCAGCAGTACGGCAGGAAAGCAAAGTTTTTCTCGGTGTTCCTTGCCTTCGGGCACAGGTTTTTCTTAATGGTATCCCCCAATTTCCCACAAATGGAGCCGCTGATAGAGAAGAGGTAGAATACACCTGTTGTTTGTAAATGGGTAAATGAGAAGCCCTGGGAGTGACTCGGGGAAAGCGTTTATCCTGGCGGTTTTACCGCAGGATGATAGATTCCAAACAGCGGGTGGACTATTCGAGGCAGACGTTTGCACTTGAAGGTTTAACAATTGAATAGTTTAAGAAGTATTTCATTTGGAACTACGAGATGTCTTCCGATTTTCTCTTTTAGCTCCTCTATTGTTACTGATGTGGTGCAGCAAACCTTATCTTTGAGATAACTCCATAAGCAGAAGTCTATTGCAGCGAGGCCTAGAGTACTCGTAGAAAAAATTACGTCGACATAGGTCTTACGATGGTAGTAGGAAGCTGGTTCATTTTGGTGGTACGCATGGACTGACTTTTTGCAGCATGTTTAAGCAAATATCACAGTCAAAAAAATGGACCTGTGATACCTGATGCTGATGTCCTACACCACATTACACGCTCTGGTAAGTTCAAATGATGCTTTATAACACGAAAAGCCTAATAGATGCAATCGGGTCAGCCGAGAGGGTGGGGCAGAGGGTATTGAATTTCTGGGGACCGCGGTATCTAGAGGCCGTAGCCAGGTCCAGTATATTATTTTTATATTTCTGAAATTTTTATTGTTTAATGCCACATGAGTCCGTAATTCGATACTATGTAAATGTGATACATGTTTGCATAACTATTCGTATACTCTTAAAGAAAAACACTATTGAAATAACACTGCAAGCGCAATACGAGGTTTGTTCCGAAAGTATCGAAGCATATAATACAAATAATTAAAATTACAATAGAAAAAAATGTACAGGTTTAGTAATAATGATGTAAAATGCAACGAGCTTTGTACGTGGGATCTTGTACACTTTTTGGGGCGTGGCCATTTTTTTCTGTTAGACGATTGAGTGTAGTTGTTTCCGGATTAAAGTTATAGACTCACGTTTCATCTCCGGTTATGATGTTTTTGAGGAAATTTGAATAATTGGTAGCAGTTTGAAGTAAGTCATTTGCATGATGTTTCTCCTATTCTAGTGAGAATAGCCGTGAAACAAATTTTGCCGCAACACGTTCTATGCTAATGTTTCATATACTTTAGTTTTTTCAATTCTCAGCTCATCTTCTAGTTCTCGGACTGTCGGTCGCCGATCCTTGCCTATTGTAGCGCGTATAAGTTCAACATTTTCTAATGTTCTCTTGCTAGTTCTTCATCACATGGAAACTTACAACGGATTTCCGTCTACCTTGCAATCGCTGATGCACGTCGTCCTCATCACGCATGTGCATTATAGTTCACTATCATCTGCTTCCAGGTTACACGGTGGTTGCGCAAACCCCATTCATTATATTAACATTAGCTCGTTGTTTTTGGGACGAGCCTCGTACGTCCGTGAATTCGCATGCAGCATAGTTAAGGGCAGTAACAATTTAAATTAGTTTATTGTGTGAGTTGCAAAACTTGGAAAAGGTGACTTTGACTTCAAATTTAATATTATTTAATAATTGCTTTTATTTTAGTACCACATAAATTTTGGTAAAATATTTTTCTCGGGGCAGGCGATAGCTCGCGATGCCCCTGGGTGCAACTATGTGATGCCATTTAACTTAAAGCTAGCGTCAACGCTCTAAACAATTTTTAATGTAAATGCCGTATTATCCATGCGTATGCCCAGGTGTGAAATAACTATTAAACTATTATTTTTAAGTTAATAACACAACATTTGTTGTTTATTAAAGAATGAGTACATTTTTGGGACGTCCTGTATACAGATTTTTCGTGCAACTGTTATATGGGCAATTAAATTAAATTAGGAAAACTAGGAGTGTTCGAAACACAAATAGTATTATATAAATACAGCAAAATAATTTTCCAAATGTGTTTTATAAACCAAACTACAGGGGAATTAGCTTGCTTCGTTCAAGAAAATATATTTCATAGTAATTTAAAAAGGAACGTGAGCGAGTAGAGAAGAGCAAGCTTTTATATTATAACAAATTATGGAAAAAGAAGATAAAGGAACTTAAAAAGCTATCAATAATCGAGAAAGAGACTGTGGAAAACCCAGAACTAAAATAATTATTATGTCGGGGTATAATAATAACATTTGAAAACCAATAAAAGCAAATTAGGGAGTTTTTGTTGTGTTAGCAAAATTTTTTGACATTTACATAGATCAATTAATGAAAGAATGGAGATAAAGGAAAGGAATGGGAACACATATCGCTAAATTAAGACAAATGCATTAACATCTCGCAGACGAAGAAGTTATAATAGCTGCAACAGAAATATAGTAAAAATAGTATTCGACAGAGGACATCTAGAGGAACACAAAAATACCGGGTTGGGTTATTTTCGCCCACGGCTTTGGATTTTGAGCTTCGGTGGCGACCTACTTGTGAACTATACTAATCAATTTGTATTGACGGGGGATTTATGTTCAGTATACCATCGGGTAAGTGGGCGCCATCTGTGGGGTAATTTTGTTGAAACCCAAAGCGCACATGAGCTCACTGGCCATTTCATTTGACCTCTAGATATGTCATTCGTCCATGCCCGATGGGTGGCTAATTGTAATTGATTTGGATTCATGGGGAGGGTCACCTCTGAGACAAAATAATGTCTAGCCATTTATTACACGTAATATATTACTTTTAGGTCTTCAAGACTTGAAAAAGATTGACATTGCTGGAATAATGTTGAATATTGGTGTCAATGTAAACGTGAACTTAGGACAGTTATATGCTGCTCTCATGTAACGGTCATCGTTTCGTCGAGATTAAATTATTTGCCGACACGTGATGCCTACCTTTTCCGACAATTTTGAAGAATATTTTGGATACGTAATTAAGATACTGATTTAATTGCTTTTCTATGGAATTGTTTAGGGCAACAGTGTTAAATATAAGAATTTCTATTATATTATAATCGTTACTTTCTATTGGGAAACAAATACAAGTACAACAATCACATCGGCGATTAATTAAGGATGGGTTTTACGTTAAGATAATTTCTGCGCAAGTTCCCGTTAAGCCGAATCATCCCAGGAAGCGCAACAGAGCCCAACAGGAGTGGAGTGTCGTGATATTTATAAACATGATGAGCCACATACAAATATTTCTGGTGTGTGCAGTACCCAGGAAACCTCAGCAGCCCGCAGATAAAAAGGTTGACTTAGCAATTTCCCCGTAGAGCAGCCGGCGGAATTTTCTGTTGATCTTCGACTACCAGGCATTAGCTAATAAATCACTTTTTAAACTTTGTTTGTGCCCGCCGAGATAACAACGATTTATCAGTTTCACCTTCGCTTTATCAGGAAACAAGTTGTAGCAGATGTTTTGCCTTGCAATGATATCATTAATTACAACTATAAATAACGCAATAATGAAGTCATTCCACGGCTGGCGAAGGAGTGCGCGCAGAAGTGATAAATTTGTTTAGAAAATTCGGTGCGATTTATCATTATAAACTCATAATTTATTTGGCAAAAGCAAGCCAAACGAAAATGCTCCGCGATTAATTTATTGGCATTGTTCCTAGGTGCGGGACATAAAAACGTTGGCGATGCCAACAGTTTAGAAGTGAGCAGATTAGCAGGCGATATCGATAAGTGTTACCTAGTGGTTTCTCAATTTAAAAAATTTATAAGGCGTTTCGATTAAGCAAAGCTCAATTTCTGTAATTTTAAAGTTGCCGAAGACTTAATAGGAAAGATTACCTTGAACCAGTTCAAGAGAATATATTACCAAGTTTATTACCAAATTGAAAAACCACATACTGTATACACATCTTCCAATAGTGGTTTAGTCTTTATAGAACTGGACTGCATTATTTTTTAATTGTCTATGAAAAGGCACCAATTTGTATTCAGTATTTTGAATGTAAGCATCTAATGGAAAATGAATGTATGATTATCAAAATATTATTCATGTAACATTAAGAAGGTCGGTTTTACATAATATAAATATTTAATTAATTAACAAATATATAAATTAAACATATTTTTTAAGGTATGTCTCTCTATGTTCGTCTAAAATATTAAATGGCATACCCTTTTCGTTAAAACTTATTACATTAATTGTAATATGACAATAAAGACAATTAAAACAGTTTGTGAGTGGATTGTACTGGTCGGTGAGGGAACACATGTATTGTGTGATTCAGAAGGCTGATGCAGTCAATGCACTATGAACAAAGCCATAGTACAAACGATTCAGAGATGACCGGGAATCTGTTGAAAGTGATCTGTGTTGTGGAAGAATAGCAACGAACATAACATCAAAAAATGTTGAACGTGCACGGGCTACCATTAACAAGGATCATATTGTTCTTCGTTCACTGTTACCGGAACAAAACATCATGTTGTAGTTGTTAATAACTTGCTTGAGACTGCCACCAATGAACCAAATTTTTTTCCCACGGCCCTAACTCCTCGTGTGGAAGCACGGCCTGCGAACTGAGAGCTTAAGGCTCTCATATGTTCGCTTTGTATACCCGGTCGTCGCGCACCATCTCTGGTGCTGAGTGATATGGTAACCACCGCGCCTTAGACGACAGCCATTATTACCCCTTTTTCGAAGTGAGCGCAGGTACTCAATTATTTATAGTAACTGAGTAGGCCACCCGCCTGGGAATGGAACCCGGGTCCGTCTGCATCACAGTCCGTGCCTAAACCGCGTAGACCATTCTCGCGTCAATCAACCAGACTTTTCGATAAAAATTACAACCTGAGTCTAGGATCCAGAAACAAAAGCAGCTTAATTGTGCCAGTAGAATTCTCTTGATTTGTCACTTCCCACGAAGGTAATTATGCAATATTTTTTTTGTTATTGTCAGTGTAATTTTTTGTATTACATGGCATAAGACTTTTGGAACAGTCCACCTATTATATATACTCAGACAACTAAAATGTAGTCATTTCTTTAGTAAATTAGAAATCATTTAAGAAAAGGCTTCCAATCGAAGAAACAACTGTTTCTATGTTACAAAACATTATTGCACCTAGAGCGTAAATGTGTTATCATTTTTGCAAAACCTAGGCACAACATCAACTTTCTCGCTCAAAGGACAATAAACAGAAATAACAAATTGCATGGTTGAAGACAACCAGTTTATTGACATACGCATATCCAATAAAGCGTGGTTCTGTAATTTTCTCAATAAGCACAATTTGAATATTGGCTACACAGAAGTTTCCATGGGAACATCGTTGCTAATTGAGATGGCAATTATTTAATACACCTATACTTGCTTATTGCAGGAAATAATTATTGGTATGTGACAGGAACAATCGTAATTAAACTATGGACGTGTTAGAGTCTGTAACATTAAAGTGTGTAGAAATTTTTACATGCAACCCTTCTAAACAAAGGCAGGTACTTGAAAACCAAGAATTATTTTCGGTCTTTGTGCTTAAACCATTTACAATAAACTGAGTGTGGCGTAGAGTAAGTTTTAAAATGAGTAGAAAATATGTGTCAAGATTTGTAGCTGCTTTTTTATGCACAGACCTGAGGGGATCAAAAATGATCACTACTGTGGCTATTAAACGGACGCAGCGTTTAAAAAATTGTGAGCAAATGGTCGAACCAATATAAGCCAAGATCTGAATGATTTATAATAAAACTATTCTTTAATAATCCAACTATAACGTTCTGTGTTTTACGGAAATTAAAGAAATACAGAATAAGTGCACGGCGATAAAATATCTCCTCTCAGAAAAACACGTTATAAATTGGACGAGATAGGCTACGAAAAATATGGATCCCGATTGGGATAAAATGGTGTTTAGGAACGAATCTTCCCTTTGGGTGGGATTTTAAAGACAAAGGGTTGGACAATGCAAGGGAAATTTTTACTATAAATGTTGGTTGAGCGTCTCAGACATGTGTATTTACATATGTATTGGTGCTCCGCTACATATACTCTTGACGCTGAAAAGAAATCTTTTACGATCGCATTGAAAATTATTTCGTAGAGATAACGGCAATCTTGCAAGAAAACGATAATCTGGAACGGAAAAGTAGGTGTGGTGGAAGATATAAAACTTTGAATTTGATGTTACAATCCTGTCGAGAGCATAAACTTCAAAGGAAACGGTTATCTAGTTTGAAGCAGATATCTTCAGAAGTGCGAATGTTACACAAAATATACCTCGAGATTGCCACACCGTACGCCGATTAGATTTCATACTATACAAAAGTATAAAAGCGCACTCAGTAAATGGAACCATGGAATATATTTTTAGGTACAGACTATATTTTAAATAATTTCAACGGAATAAAGCCAGCATACCCACACCGCTGAAATCTTATATTTTTCACCGTTTGCTCGAAGGACACATTTGGAAGACACATTTCGTTGGTTGCAAACGAAAGCTCTTCATTTAAGGTTCAGATGATTCAGGTGGCCGGGTGACCAGACGAAATCATGTGTTGCACGTGGGCGACGGATCGTTTAAACGTTAGAGTCGTTCCATGTGGTTCGTTGCTTAAGAATGGAAATGTCTGGCCATCGATTCCAACAGCTGTTAGTTGTACGTGGGCGGGAATAGCTTTACCAAGGTCCCGTTGTTCAGCGCTGCACTCTGAACTCGCGTCGTCCGAGAGCCCGCATCCGCGTATAAGTAGAAGTATTACGAACTCCTTTCAAATCTTTCTTTTTATTCCACTCTACTCTTACACCATTTAAAATCACAAAATTGATGTACAAGTGGCCAATTTCTGAAAATTTTTAGTGTACATTAAGAAAATAAGAGGTATATTTGTGTGATTGTATAATATTTCTTTGTAATGATAGAAATGCTCTTGGGTGAGACAGGGTACATGTTTTCGTTTATTCAGTGTGCAACATGGAAATAAACCATTATATAAATGAGTTTTTAAGCATGTATTTATTAACATTCTGATGTAAGTCAGATAATATGAGATATTTGAGAATGGATATCATTTTGAAACTAATACCAAACCATGTTCTTCGTGGTTTTATACATAATTTGTATAATGCCTTGCATTTAAAATGTTTAAAAGTTTTGAATACATTTGTTATCAGAAATGAATCATTTTGTCAAATTATTCAATAACTCAAATAGGACGTGTACAGATTTTTGATTCTTGTTTTTTTCTTCTGTTATCTTTTAATCACATATTGTCTGACAAATTTGTTAAACTTTTTTCGTTTAAATTTGAAATAGTTAACAAATTAATGTATTATATATTATATAAAAATAGACAGGTCAAAGACGGACAAATCAAACTAAAAGAAGAATTTTCAAATAAATATTGGAGTATTTTAATTGGACTCGTGCCTTTATTTTATAACCCAAGTAAATAATGCAAAACTCGGCACTACGAATACTTCAATACGCTGTTGGCTTTAAGCTTTGCACATAACTTATGCCATCCTCGACTTTAATTCTACCAGTAGTCAATGTCAGCACTCAGAGAATCGCATTAATTTGACGACACTGCGGCGTTTATATTAACGTGTGATAATTGCTGCCTGCGTCTTTCGCTTAATTGGCTGTGATAAACTTACACGCAATTAAAAGCCTTCGTTCCGCAATTTTTGCGTTTTGAGAGCCGCTGGGCTGCCGGCCGCGAGAGGGGAGCTGCCAGCAATAAATCATCGTTCAACTATTACTCTTATCGTTTCGATGTTTGAGCGGATGGTAGAGCGAAGTTAGATTAAGAAAGCGTCTTAATTGCACCCTGCGCCCCAATTACGTGCTGCAAATTGCGAGCTGCGTCTTAACTGTCCATCGATAATTATGCAGCGGACGACTTATTGATGTTAATGGTGATTTAATTAGACATCGCGCTTATTGTGGAATGTCACTTTTAGCCGGAGTTAAATGCATGATATATCTTTATAAGGCGATGGTATAAATAAACAGATGTATAAAAATAATTACAAGGTGTTATTCATATGAAATGTCTTGTAATTTACGGTCAAGAAATAAAAAATAGAGCAGGTGTTAGGTGAGCTTAAACAAGCGTAATTGAGAGAATTACGTGGTATAATTCAAGAATCGTGCGCAACTTAAAATAAACACTGAATATAAAATAAATAAATAAATAAATAAAACTGTCTTAGTAAAAAAACAGAAATGTAAAGTGAGTTAAATATTCATTTGTGTGATATACCAGAACAATGATTAAAATTACTGAAATAGTCAAATAGAGCAGCAGCAGACTAATATAGCAGATACCAGTAAAAGTGGTGAAAGGCCGTTCTACATAGAGAAGATCAAAAAAGTAATGATTGTTAAAATTAAAAATTATGTAAGGTAATTGCGAAAACAAGCAATGGCAGAAGTAGCAATACAATAAAAAGTAGACTAACAAAAAACACAATCCCATATAAATTACCGTAAAAATAAATCTCTTAGTTGCTTTTAAGGAAACGGAGCTCATATACATCATAGCGTACACCAAATTACTTAATCCATTCGGACAGTTGTTTCTTATTGGCAGTTAGTCCTCAAAGCCAACAGAAATTTGGTAATTATTAATTAATTAATTAATTAAATAAATAAATTAAATAATTAAATAAAATAAAATAATCAAAACACTAAAAGGAAAAAGTGAAAGCAATATTTTTTTAACAAAATGTATCAAGTTGATGGTATCGTCATCTCAGAGTTCCCAGTGACGTTATCAATATAGAAACGCCTTTAAACCGCTTTTTCATTTCGGAAAAATATTCTTAGCTGATGCTGTTTATAGCTGCGACCCTAGGCAACAACAAAAGCTTAACCAGGAGCTGATTAATCCATAGGCTGAGTAAGCTGCAGTCATTTGGACGCACAAAACTCTAATTAGAGTAAACGAAAAAGTGAGCTCAATCACAGAAACTTTTAATAGGTTTTACCTATTAAACTTTGAGATCGCACACTCATTAATTGATAAACTTTTAAAAACATTTGTTTTAACAGAAAAAACATTACAAAGAAACTATTTGGGAACTTTCCAGAATGATTGAGCAATGCTCTTGAGTTAAAATTCTAGAACCTTCTAGAATCACGTATTCAATATAAGGCGAAGATGGGCATCTGCGGCAGTCGAATAGGGGAAGACATACAGTGGCGCAAATAAATTAGTGTTGTTATAGTAATCGTTAACCGTTGAATTAATAGTGCAATATTATAATTTATAAATATTGTGCAGCAGTGCAATCCTAATGAATAAATCATCGTTCAATTCACATTTCATTTATCATAAATACTGAACATAAGTAGCGGAGATGGTCGAGGTTTCTTTAAAAACCCAAGTGGAGCAGAATTCAGAAAATGTTCCACAGAGCGTCTTGAACGGCAGGATACCAAAACCGGATAATTTTTTCGATTACAATCGTTTTTATGGACTTCGGACTTCAAGACCAAATTGTAGTGCGACGAATGTACACCCAGAACGACGTTCCTAGCAAGTAAAGGTTTGAAGATTGGAAAAATAAACATACAATAGACGATCACGACAACCCTGAACACAGAGAGTGCATTTCAAAATTTATTGGTAGAATTTGAGTTTCACAAAAAGTGAAACAGCAGAACATTAGCCGTGCAAGGAACAAGCTTTGTATTGGCGAAATGTCCCTTTAAGAACTTTGGAAGATTTTAGCTAATTCATAAATATAATAAATACTTGTTTATGTCAGAAATGTTAACTTTCTTGGCTGTACAGAACCGATTTCAAAATTCAATCAAAAATAAAATTTGGAAATAAAGGAAGGGATGTTCTCTTGGATCTATAATGTACAACTGTCAATGAATTAAAATTAAAACAGAGATTGTCCAAGTCAATGTCGCAAATGCCAAGAATTTTTCCATAATTCTCAATGCCACATGTGTCGAACACAGATCAATTAGCTTGTGGTATACTATGTGTTGCTGGCGGAACTCCTGCTGAACGATTTTTGACGTTTAGTCCTAACTATGATCATAAATATGGCGAATGGATCTTCAAAGGACTCTTTATCTTTAAAAATTTTCTGGATAATCCAATGAAGTGTTCGTACTGATGCCAGTCGAGCACTATACAAATCGTACCGGGAGTCCAGAAATGGCATTAATAATATGTTTCTGGAACAACGTTCTTGTAAAGTCTTTTTCTAGTATAATAAGCGAAAGTTTTCTAGGAGAAAGCCAGACACTGCAAAGCTCATTACTCTATACAGTACTTTAGAAGCTTTTATAAATACTTTTCGAAAAGAAGACGAGTTTCAATTTAGTACGAAAAAGAACAATCTGTACAAAAATACTTAAGGATTTCGGATTTCTATGGAGAATCACTCGGTAGAGGGCAAATCGGCTATTGGGAAACTGGGCTTCTGATTTAGATAATATCCGATGCCCGAAAGGGCACTAAATATTAGAGAAGAAGAAGATTTAGATAAAATATTTGCTGAGAAATGTACACATTTAGCAGCTTTTTTAAGAATTAATAAGTATTGACAAAGCCGATAAGCATACAAAACGAAAAACACAATTAGAACCACATAGACTCCCAGCATTATTGAAGTCGTGGGACGTAGAGTTACTTTTCCAAATACTGCGTTTTCTAATTATGGCAGTTACTAACTGCGCTGGAAAACGATCCTTTTCAGCTCTTAAGAGAGTAAAACACTTTCTGAGATCAACGATACAACAACGAAAATAACGGGTCTTGTACTTTTATTTATTGAGAGTGAACTTCTACAGAGTCTTTCTTTTGATGACATAGCCCAGAGGTTTGGTAATTGTAAAGCCAGCAAAAGGAAAGTTTTTTAAAATTTCGAGATGGAATGGACATTGTTTTTATTTTTCCTCATTGAAGTATGGTTGCATATAAACATTGTACTGAAGTGTAAATTTGAAAAATGAAATAAATGTTTTGTCTGAACATAAACTCCTTTCTAATTTCTTGATGATGTTGGAAACATGCAAAAACTTGGCGAGTAAAAAGTTGTGAGCTCAGAGCTGCAAAAACCTTAATCAGACCCTGAATGCATTTTGGTAATGCGATTGCTACACCTCCAGGTTCATTTTCTGTACATAGTGCGTTACCCCCACAGCTTTCTGATCACCGAACGGCTAATTGTTCAGAAAAGTGGACAGTAAAAGAAGAAAATACGTAAAGATGTAATGCACTGCTTTTATTTTAAAGGATTATACGTACCAACCGTGAATTACTCATACAGAAAAGTAGGAAACGATTGAGAAAGAATGCGGTTTCTATCGCTCGGTGGAAGTCGGTTGCGCAACCACGATCTCCAAGCGATGGTGGTGCGATGATAGCATTAAACAGAATTCCTCCGTGGCTACGAACATTTCACTCAGCGGCCCGCCGATTAGTCAACTGGACGCGCCGTGTGTCACTGCCTTTGGGAAGGATATTACACAATCCTCCACATTTTTAAGGCGGTGTCAATGTGACCGGTCCCTGGAATGCGTCGTCGTCCTACATCGCCAGGTTTCACCGAGTAACCGCGACCTCGCTCCCAACTTTCCCCGTACTCTAGCTGTCAAATTACATGCTGCGTGCGGAACAATGGCTGCATCCTATTCTGGAGCCTAAGGTGGGTGTTCCGCGCGACATATGCAGAGATCGGCCGACGTCTGAACGAAATTCGGCCAGCGCCGCTGCCTTGCCCGAGAGCGCCCAACAATGCCTTTCACGTATGCCGGCTTGCACAATAAGGATCATTATTTTTGCCGCAATAGCATGTGCGTGGCTGAAAACGCATGCTCCATTTTAGGCCGGGCCGCTCGACTCGATTACGGCTCAATTCCGCCGGTGAATGGGAAGCGTGCTCTCGTTAGTCTATCGCTGCCTCACCTTGATTATGATTCAGGTCCAGTTGGGGAATCTATCATTAACACGTAAATGGTGATGGGCGCTTCGAAAAGCCGAGACTCCATCAATGAAATGGGGCAGATTCTAAGATCTGACCTGAAATAAAACTGAAGTAGGATTAGACAGGCTGGCATGGTAGTCTAGGGCAGAACGTCACTTGAAGAGGCTCTCGTGCTGAAATGTCAATTTAGGTGGAGTTTGCGAAGACACCATCGGCTTCCGTGCCAGGAGCTGTAATTAAAGTAATAAAAAATAATTAATCAAGGAGCGCAGTTATCTTGCGCACGCAGGTAGAGCAGCAAGTGCTCTATTTACTTCTTATTGTTGAAACTTCACGGGAAAGTTCGTTGTGTGGGGATTTCTAATTAATATTGTTATTGCACGCTGTTCCTTCATAATTAGCCGTCCTTCTTCCTGTTTTTAATTAATTTGTTTTGTCCGGTTATTCTTCGTTCTTTAATCTTCTTATGTGATCCTACTTTTTCATTATAATTTCCCTTATCAAAATAAAATATAAATTGTAGAAATCAAACAACGAATATGTAGTGAGAGACATGCGAAAAAACCGAGAAGGCCGTAAGTGCGATTCTATTTAAACAGTCAATAATAAATTTGTAAATAGTTTTTTGCTAGATTTTAAAAGCCTAGTCTTTGGAGATTAATGATGGAAAATCATTTCAAAACGAAAGGGTCAAAATTGTTGAACTCTACTTCGAAAACCAGATTTCTATCGTTCTCAGACGCTTGTATGCGCTATTTTCAAGTAAGGAATCCACCCTCAAAAACTGCTATATTAAGATCTAATTAGTCGTTTTTGGTAATAGTCTCTAGAAATAGGGGACGCATATAAGAAAGCATTCTACAAGATACAGAAACTTCGACTCGAAGATGTTCACAAGAATTTGGAATTCCAAGAACAGCTTTACGACCATCACAAAAGATAAACCCGGTAGACTGAGTTATTCAGTTCGAATCAAAGAAATGGTCACGCTGATAACCAATTTATTAAAAAACGGCTGCTGGGTTAATAATCAAAACATTTGAGTTTGGCGGTAGCAAAAACCCAAGAGTCATACATTAACGTGAGCTGAATGCTCTTAAAGTCATTGTCTGTTGTAAGGTGACATCAGAAAAGGCAATCGGAGCTTATTTTCTCGAGGACACTTACCGGAGCTCGCTTTCAAGAAGCTTTTATTGTCCGGTTGTTGAGAACACATCTAACTATGGCAGCAACAAGATCGAGCAACTGCTCATACAGCAAAACAGTCCATGCAGCTTTTGCCGAAAGAATGATTTCACGCAATGGCGATTTTGAATCGCTTGCTTTAACGGCTCAAGGAGAAAATTCATGTAAATTCAGTGCTCTGATGGTATAGTTTAGTGCGTACAAAATCTTTGGAAATATTAAAAAAGCACAAACTTTATTCGTTGCTTAAATGGTAAAGTGCTTTGGCCCGCCCTGTAACATCGATGTTAATGTGCAACGAGAAAAGGCAACGAAAAACAAAACCAGGGAAGTTTTTCCACAGAGCGATAAAGCATAGGCACTTTTCTAACTCAGTAATGCCTAATGGAGGTCAAAACGATCAACGGCGTAAAGCGCAAAAAACCAATTAGCAGCCAATTTCAAGCACTTGAGAAGGTGTGCTGTACTTGGCTGCTAAACGTGCTAATAGGGTTATGCCCATACATAGCCTTCTTGGGCACAATAAACTGCTGTTATGCGCCTAGCTAAAGTCCGCCATTGGCGATCGATTCCGGCGGACTGTGCTCCTACATCTGTTGTTTGGGAGGTGCCGTGTTCGACAAATTGGGTGCCAGTTTTCCAAAAACGCTGACAGGTGTCTGGCTTGGGTACAGAATGTTTACGCTGCCGAAGTTGCAAATGACCGCACGCCTGCCACCGGTGCAGGCTGGATGTTCCAAATACTTGCAAAGTAGCGCAGGCCAGGATATTTGTTGCGTTCAAAAAATAATGAGGATGTGTTTATGGGGTTCTGTGTTTTAATTTTTTCAACTTCACAGGCCAATCGGCATTGCAGTCAAATATAAGTACAGCACGCATAGTTCAGTATCGCACCGAAAGTTTGTAGTGTATCCGGTTAGAATGGACTTACAAAGCAACACAGTTCAATAGTTTTGGAAGCACAGGATTGCTAAATTTTGGGAACATGGAGAAAATTTCGCGACAGCTTGTCTTATTTTTTGATGTAGTTAACTTGGTAATCAAACTTAAATGTTTTCCCTTTCTGACTTCCTCGTTGGGTGCTAACGCAGCTGTAGTGAGCCAATCCCCTGAGAGAAATCTGACTGAGCAGAATTTTAAAAATTGTGAACACCTTTGGGGGTGATTTAGTGTTCTTCTTTATTTTTAATGCCTTTGGGATCTGAAAACATTTTTTGAATGATTATAGTAAAAAGTTTTCTCCAAAACGCAAAAAATACTAAACATGTTTTAGATGTACTCAGCTACCGACTAATGCACCTTCTATCTACTAAGATCTTGGATTGTATTGACATTAAATGCTTTACCTGTGTTCATAAAGACGCATCTTAGATCAAGTAGTTTAAAAACTCGCATTTCTATTCTTATTTAAAGTATAGGGTGATCAAAATGACTCAATTTCATACGACAATATTTCCTGGATTATACATTGTATGTGAATGATTCTTAAAATTTCGAATACTAAGCGCCTAAGGTACAGTCATGCAGGAGAATTAATTGTGAGTGTCGGTTGTGAATGAGATGGTTACAGTGCAGCACAAGGTTTTTACTCGTGAGTTCAGGAAAACAGTCGGCGATTGCAACATACACTTTGTCGTCATTACGGCACTGAACAAAGCATTTGCCGTTGGAATTATTAATTTGATTAAACTGCCTGTTTGTATAAAGGTAAAACTATGGACCGGCCACGTGTATAGGAGGAAAATGTGGGACAAATTAGAGAGAATTTAGAGCGTAGCCCAATAGAGTGTGAGCAAAGAACTTGGAACATGTACAACTGTTTGGCGTATGTTGAGGCAACCGGTACAGGCTCTTCACACAAATGACAACTTAAAGAGCGTAGAATTTTTTAATGGATGCTCGAAAACATGGAAGATGACACTTTTCTTCCGCGTTTAATTTTTAGTGATGGGGCAACGTTGAAAAGTGAACATACTCGGTGCTCGGATAGGAGGACTACAAAATCCTCACGCAATATTGAAACATGAGAAGGACCCCTCATAGGTTAACGTGTTCTGCACCGTGTCGAGAATAATGGTTTATGCATCTTTCGCTTCTCACGACGTTGGAACACTGGCTTCTTTAAATGCGTAGAAATTCGAAAAATCTCATTTTCCAAAAAACCCAATTTCCCTCAGATCAGAGCTTCACTTAATTGGCACCGGATGTTCACGTTTTTTGAACGAATCTTTATCTGAACGATGGGTAGGTCGTATGTGGGAGGAAGACTTGGCACATATGTTCTAGTTCCCGAGATCTCCCAATTAAGACCTTATTAATTTTTCTTGGATGAATTCATAAAAGAAGCAGTTTACGTAGCAGCTCTACCAAAAACTTTAGACGACTTAAGAAACTGTATCACAGCTGTGGTGAATTCAGTGGCCCAAGACATTCTTCACCGTGTGTAGGATAAATTTTATTACTGTTTAGATGTTATTTATGTATGGACGGGGGGGGGGTACATTGAGCATTTATAAACTTGAATGTGAGTATAATATAATATAATTTATATCATATTTGTCGCTAGTCCTAATTTTGAATAGTATACTTACAAAATTAAATTTTATTTATTTTAGTGGCAACAAGAATATGAACAGACACTTAAGAAACAACAAATGGAAAATTGCGCCAACACGATGGGCAGATGGAAGCTGCAAAATAAAGAAAACCATTATATTCAACTACATAGAGAGGAAATCCTCCAAAAAATAAACTTGGTATGACCTTATGTCCTATTTTGATCTGTCTAATTACAGCACTAATTTGCAAAAGATTATTATAGGTCAATATACATATAGAAAATAATTACTGGCAATTATTGCATTTTTAAATAAAGAAAGTATCAGATACACAATTAAATGTTCAATTAGTTGACTACCCGCCGTTTGCCAAGCATTTACTCTCGCGGAGTAAACTAATTATAAAAGAAATAACTAAGTAATTAATATAAGGCAGTCAATTACTTGTTGCCTGCCTAATTGAGCAATTAAAATTGTGGCGTGCGGCGGATTTTTAAGAAAGTTGGCGGAAAGCGGCTGGCCGCACGTCCATTTCTAATGTAAACCGCTTTGTGCAATGCCTCAGAAAAAATAATAAATTGAATTAAAGTGCTCCAGCGCTGTAGCTTATTATTTATCGAATGTAGGCCAGGCCGCGCTCTGCCAACTAAAAGCCTATCTGCGCCTACTCGTTTTTTGCGAACGATTTGCTGTCAGATCAAAAGAATGTAATAATTTCTAATTAATCAGCGGTGGCGCCCCGTTTTTTCGGTGGGCGAGTGTCGCCACAAGGTGAACGGCTGCGGACTAATCCGATAAATAATAACAAAGCTGTCTTTTCGATTTTATCTGGCGCCACGGTACGCCACACAATCACTTGTTTTGTGCGCAAAAGTGGGCAGCGCGCACATTGGCTGGGCGTCATTAATTAGCGGCCGATGAAACGATATTAGCGCAGATATAAACATTTTAATCCGGCTTTTGTCAGGATGATTGAGCGTGGGAATTTGCTGTTCCGAAACAACGGACTGAAAGGTACAGCTGTTCTGGATCTTTCAAGGCAGACGTGTGTCATCTTTCAGAACATTAAATTATGTTTACTATCGCTTATCTTTTATATAAGGCTGCAGGGCGTTTCAATGGTGAAACAATGGACTGTTTCATATACAACTTGGTTCATGTAACAATTGCAGTTGCAAGAACATTGAGCAAGTCTTTAGTTTGAACCTTCAGGATGAACTAAGAAGTGAGAGGATGATATGATCGTAGAATTTATAGTCATTATAACACGCTGATTAAAATATGTACAAGGTTCTATACCAAAATAAGCAAGATAGCGAAATAATGTATTTTAATTTTCAAAATAAAGTTGTTTTCAATTTTTTCACCAAAATATAAATAAGAACAAAGATCACTGTGAGTGCATAGCTTAAGTTCTAGCGCCCAATTGCATATGGCATTGTATATGGCATTTAATCAAATTCATATACAGGGTCGTTGAGGTAATCGGGAATTCTTTAAGGTTGTATTGTGAAAGAGCCGAAAGGCCGTTATATACGCTTGCGCAAACCTCTGTTAGATAACATAACAACCTGCAATAGTAGATAATCTGAGCTGAGAATATGACTTCAGAACTATTATACTCAGTTCCCTTTGTTCGGAAAATCACCGAAAGAAATTATTGATTGGCGACAAAAATAATCAAGACATGCAGGACTACCAGGAGAAGGTAACTGCTGACAGGGCAACTACCGCAAGCGATCTGCTCATAAGAGAAGTGGTGGATTCGCCCGCGAATTGAAAGAGAAGATTGATCCAGATCTTGGGCGGGGCATACTCACCTGGCAAAAGAAATGGGCGTGACGAGGTCGATAGTCAGTCTAGCAGTGGATCAGGACCTACAGTATAAGTCTTTCGTCCTGAGGAACCGCCAATTGTTTACTGAGAAAAACAAGTTAGACGAGAACTGCTGAACAACATGAAGCATTTTCGGACAAAACCTTCAAAACGACTGTTTCTGCCTAGATGTCACTGAAGTGCTGGGGATTTTGAGCAGCTAAAGGAACATCATAGCGCCTCATTTATTTGAGAAAAGCCAGTTGTAAAGCCCTAGATAGAGGAAGTGGCCGCTAGCCAGCAGTACGTGTTCCAGCAAAACTTCGCTTCAGCCCACAAGGAAAGGAAGACTCGGGTATGGTTATACAACAATTTGTATTACTATTGGTCTCCGACTTGTGACCACTCTCCAACCTCGACTGCAATCGTCCTATTTACTACACAGTGAAGCGTTGTCAGTCATAACACCAGGGACAGCTTAAGGACCTCCATCATGAAGATAACGATACACAAGAAGGAAGTCGTATTGACCTGCAGTAGGTTCAGATTCCGGCTAGAAAAGATCCCAGCTGCATTGAATAATATGATTCTCAGTGCTACTTGACTTAATTCTGTGACAAACAGCATTTGCAACATCATCGTCTTCTTGTGTTTCAACCGATAAAAGTACTTGCGGAAAATAATTTGTGCGACTTTAGGGGTGGATACTAGTAAACATTGCGGCAGTTTAAGAGTTAAAATTTTGACCCGCACGATACCGAACGCCTGAGACAATCAAAGGAAGTCAAAACGAGGAACTGGAACAACTTTTGGAAGATTACTACTGTCGTACACAGTCAGCGCCCGCAAAGGATCTTGAGAGCAACGCGCCAAGCCATTTTAAGTGCCCATCCAAGCAAGGAAGGATTTACAAGTTATTCTGATGAGTTCTCTACCATTTCACAGTTGCGAGTAAATATCGACCTCATTATATTGCTATGTCGTTGCTTTCCAGATTAAAAAAATGCATTACTTGCACCAGATTGTGATCTACGACAGATTATGTCTAAGAATCGGGATCTGCCCAGCTGAACCATCGACTAGTACCGCAGAATCGAATATTCACACTAGAAAGGTATTTGTGTTTATATGGCAGAATCAGCAAGGGGCCGCACTGTATAAGTCAAACAGTAACGGCTGCGCATTTTCAGCAGCAACTGATGCTTGTTAATGACGCTCCTTATAGCAGCAAACGAAGAAGGAAAGGTATTTTGTTTCAGGACAATGCACAACCGCACACCGCTAAAAAGGCTTCGTAAACAGCCAGCTTTAATTGGTAGATTTGATCATGTCCGATGTATTTGCCAGACTTCAGCTTTTCAGATCCATCACCTTCCTGCCATCCGCTTTATTTCAGTCGAATATATCGAGAAATCAATTTTTCCTTATAATTCTACGTCTACAAGTGAAAAATAAAAAAATAGTTACCTGGCAAGTTCCACATATCAGATATTTCTTATATTTCATGGAGATTGCCCACTATTAAAATATCTTTCCGTAACTGTTTATAAACTTTTTCCATTGGATCTTTTTATTTAGTTTCATTCACATTTCCTTAATATTTTTTTAAATTTCGTTTATTTTTTTTAACACGTGACTTTTATTGTTCAAACTTTTTGTAAGAACTAATAAAAAGACTATACTAAAATAACAATAAATATATTGCTGTAGGAAGCTGTTTAATTATTTTTTAACTTTCTCGATTAATAATTATTAGTGTTTTTAAATTATTATTTTACTTATTTTATTTTTCTTCCAGCTCATCTCTATCTCTTCCTCTTTATCTCCTTTCCTCTCTCTGGCCTGCATAGCAACCTCTACAGATTTCCACTATCTCCTTTGGTAATATGGCCGAAATACTTCGGGATACACAGTTTAACTATTGTGGATGGATATTCTTTTATGTTTAGTTCTTCTGGTATAGACGCATTTCCTATCCTTAAGAGCCTCCTCTACCACCACACCTTGAAATGGTGCAATTTGTTCATGTCATCTGCTTTTAATGTTCAAGATTTTTTGTAGTGGTTTTAGATATATTGCGATCTTTCTATATTTTATTCAACTTAGTTGACAACAGCAGTTCTTTGCGTCTCGTTTGGGCAGTTGTCAACTTTGTTAAAGTGAGAGCCCAAATAGATAACGATATTTACCTTTGTACGCCTTGTTTATTATGTCTGTTTTGTCCGTTCTCATTAGTTTCAGTCCATATTTAGAACTTTCGTTTTTGCCTTTTTCAAGCAATTTAGTTATTTCATTTTCCTCATTGACAAACAGTTATTATATATTCTCTTTTCTCCAATAGTAATTCCTCCTTGTCAATTGAGGGCTTTCTCTATAGTGTACTTCCCATGGGTGTTAAATGGGGCAAAGGAAAGTATATAGCCTAGTTCCTGGAGCATCTGCCTTCCAATCTTACTGTTGCTGAACAATTTCATACAATTGTCTTATGAGTAAAATAAGATGTGACATTCACATTTCAGCTAGCACTTAGAATTTCGGCCAGCCCGCAGAGGCAAAGACCTTACTGTAGTCCAAAAAACATGTATATAGGCATTCTAAACTCTTGTCTTTTCTGTTATTTATCGGAACGGAACGGAATTTGTTCTCCAGCGCATTTTACATTCTTAAGTTTAGCCCGTTCTTGCGAAATTTAGCACTATAGAAAACTTTTGATGTGTTGCAATATAATTGTATTATTTTACTACCAAGTCGGATGAGGGCAATGATCCTGTAGTTGTTGTAGTTTTGGTTGAGCCTTTTTTTATGAATTAAACTACCGTTTGCTCTCATTATCCGGCTATTGTCTGTTCTTCCATATACATCATTGCAGATTTTCCTTTCTCATTTCATCATCTGCTACCAACTTGTTATTTTTTTAGTTTTTGTTTGTCTATATAAGCTTCTTCTTTGGTTCTTGTTCTGTAGTTTATAATAATTTACTGTAATAATCTGTACGTCTATCCACGTATGACATGTCCGAAATAATCCAATTGTGTTTTTTAATTATTACAATTACTTTCTGTTGTTTTTTCCTTATTCATTTGAAACCTTTTCACTTCACTGGCCATTTTAATTTGCTCTATAGAGAACAACACTTCTCCAGTGGATGTTAATATAAAGTGATTTGTTATACAATAAACTTCTTATTTTAATAAAAACATTTCTTGGCGTTTCGTGTCACTTTAATTTCGTGGTTAGAATTCCAAATTTTATTTAGCTAACATCCCAGGTAGTGCTATAATTGTTTGAATTGTTTATCTTTTAAAGAGGGTCACTTATTTTCTTCTTCTTCTGCTTGTGCTGTATCCTCATTGGACGTTGGCGATCAGTCTGGCCCATCTAATCTTGTTTATCGCTGTTCGGAACAGGGCGACCGATGTCATTCCTATCCACTGCCTAAGATTGCGAAGTCATGACATTCTTCGTCTACCAGGACCTCGTTTGCTTTCGATTTTTCCTTGCATAATCAACTGCAAAAGACGATATTTATCATTTCGCATGACGTGACCAAAGTATGCTAGTTTCCTTTTCTTAACACCATTAAGGATCTCTCTGTCCTTGTTCATGCGCTGAAGGACTGTCTCATTTGTTACATGGTGTACCCATGAAATTCTGAGCATGCGGCGATAGCACCATAGCTCAAAAGCTCCCAATCGTTTGTTTGCAGCTTCTGTGAGAGTCCATGCTTCTGTCCCATATAAAGAATTGAGAAAACATAACATCTAAGTATTCAGTACGAAGTTGCAAATTTAAACTCAAATTACAAAGTACTTTCTTTAGGCGGTTAAATGCACTCCGCGCCTTTTCGATTCGAACTTTTATTTCCTGAGTATGGTCCCATCTCTCGTTTAACGTACATCCCAAGTAATTAAACGCCTGTACTCTTTGTAAAGGGATTGATTTATGTGGAAATTCACGTTTATGTTGGCATTTTACTCATGATCATCACTTTTGTTTTACTTATGTTAAGCCGCATACCGTAATTTTACTAGTTTCTGTTACGCGGTCTATTAACCTTTGCAATCCTTCTGAAGTGTTGGCCAGCAGAACCGTGTCGTCCGCATATCTAATGTTGTTGACTATCTCTCCGTTTATTTTGATTCCATCTTCTGCACCCTCTAGGGCTTCTTTGAAGAGGTTTTCAGAGTAGGCGTTAAATAACATCGGGGACAATACGCATCCTTGTCGAACACCTTTGCGGATGTGAAATTCTTCTGATGTTCTGTCCCCTATACGGATTGTGGCTCTTTGTTGCCAGTACAAGTTGGCAATGATTCCGGTATCACTGTTATCCATTCCTACTGATTTTAATGTTTGTATTAATTGCTCGTGTTTTACGCGGTCAAACGCTCTTTCAAAATCAATAAAACATGCAAATATATCGTAGTTGATATCACGCGCTCTTTGTATTAGTACTTGTATCGAGAATAAGGCTTCCCTTGTTCCAAGGCCATCTCTGAAACCAAATTGCGATTCGCCGATATTTTGTTCTAACTTGCTGTATACACGTTGGTGGATGATGTGTAGAAAAACCTTTAGTATATGGCTCATTAGACTAATTGTGCGATGATCTTCACATTTCTTGGCCCCTGGCTTTTTTGGTAATGGGATGAACGTAGAGAGTAACCAGTCATTGCGCGTATTTCCTGTTTCGTATATTCTATTGAACAAATCTAATACGGCCTGCGTGTGTTCTTCTTCCAATAACTTTAGAAGTTCTCCATGGGTTTCATCCGGTCCTGCTGACTTGTTGTTTTTTATTCTCTTGATGGCTTTCAACAACTCTTGTCTAGTTATAGTTGGTCCTAATGTGCCAACTATTACATCAGCGTCATCTCTATGTTCATCTGAAAATGATTCCTCCATGTACTCTTTCCATCTTTCTAGTATTTTCTCTTTGTCGAATATTGCTTTATTATCTTTGTCTGTGACTATTCCATTGGATTTTGTTCTTACTATTCCTGTAGTTTCCTTGATCTTTTTATGTAGGTTTAGTGTATCATGTTTTCCCTCTAAGGTTTCAATTTCTGCACATTTGCTTCCTAAGGAGGCTTCCTTCGCTTCCTTGATTTTTTGTCTAATAATATTGTGTATTCGCTTATAATTTAGTTCACTTTTATTTCTATATCTGCGCCTTTCTTCCATAATATCTAGTATTTCGTCCGTCATCCAATCATTGTTTTTCTTTCTTGGATTCTTTGCTAGCTTATTCTTTGCAATGATGTTCAGCGTTTCTTTAATTGTTTCCCATTTTTGTTCTATATTGTTGCCCGTACTTATATTGATTTCAGAGAATTTTTGATTTAGCTGTTGTTTTACTTATTTTCTACAGGAATTTTATTAACATTCACCATTTTTATTTTATGA
This sequence comes from Sinelater perroti, assembly GCA_036346155.1. Taxonomy (NCBI): domain Eukaryota; kingdom Metazoa; phylum Arthropoda; class Insecta; order Coleoptera; family Elateridae; genus Sinelater; species Sinelater perroti. Next base: position 11,377,535 of record JARFIY010000024.1, read on the forward strand.
TTATTAGTTTTTAAATCCATATTTCTGTATTTAGCTAGTTTAGTAAATGTTGTAAATTCATAAGGTTACCTGTAAATATTGTTATGTCGTCGGAATAGCGAATGTAAATATATTCACCATCAATTTTTATGCTTTTGTGTTCGTTAGGAAAGTTTTTTAATGGCTATTTCTGAACAGATTCTAAATAACGTTAAAGAACTTCTTGGTTAATATTTATTCTCCGAGTTTTAACATCATTACTTTCATGCTAGCTTTTGATTAGGATATAATTTGTGAGTTGTTCGTCGGTTCTACGTGTCTTACCTTATCAAAACCTTTTTCGATATCTCCAAAACAAATATACACCGGATTTTGATGATCTAAATATTTTCTTGTAAGCACCTGCATATAACACGAAACTTAGTGGTTCTCCTGTATTATATATTTTATTAAATAGATGTGTTCGGCATTTATTGCTGTTCCACCTATGATCTTAATTATCCAGTCGGAATTTTATCACATCCCATTTCTTTTCTAGCTTTAGTTAATTTTATTGAATGTTCAACTACTATCATTAAAATTAATTTGAATTATTTGAGTAGATTAAAGTTTTGTTTTCACAATTTGTATAAAAATGACATGGCCGCTTGCGCCTGTAATTTCAAGTTTTATATAGATTTTGATAGTTTAAATTTTGAGGTCGAGTGGAAATTTGAATTGTCTTTTATATTTTCATATGTATTTTATTTTGTGTAATAAACAGATTGATTAAACATGAAACATCTTGTTTAACTAATTTTTACGTAGAAACGGATTTAGCATAAATACATGTTGTATTTTTTTGACAAAAATTAAATTAAAAAAATTACTGCTTTCACTCATAAAGAATTGTTAATAATTATATTATTTTTCAAATTAATTATAAAAGAATTAATTAAAAGCTTTGTTTCTAGTAGAGTTGGTACTTCCGACTTAAAAATGTATGTATAATGTTCCCTCTGTAATTTTATTTACTCTAAGATTATCACTAAATAAATCTCCGAGGGATTTTCCAGCTTTTTGTTACAAATCTGAGAGTTCAAGGGGTCGTGAAGCGCCATGCATTAACATCATTTAGCTTCTTCTACTCAATTCCGACTCTCACCTCCAAATTGGCACACCCTCGGAACCAAAGTAATTTTGTCATAAATCTGATATCTAACTTAGAAGACTAGCGAGGTCAGAGATGATGAAAGCCGGAGGAATGGTCCTTCAAGGATGTAGGCGAACAATGGAGGCAGAAAAAGTTGTAAGACAACACAGGCCCGAGACGATAAAAAGGCTAGTAGAATGGCAGTGTAGTATGGTTGCGCGTGTAATAAGCTTGCTATTTCATATAAAATCGCATTCTTTGTTTTTCTATGTGCTCGAATATTCTTTCATTTTCTTTATGTGTATTATATAAATCGTTTTTATTTAGTTTTCTGCTTTCATCTTTCTTCAACGCTATTTATGTTCTTTTCATTTGTGTGTTTATAGATCTTTTAAATTTTCCAAATTTAGTTTTTTTCAGGGTTTTTGCGTTTTTAAAACTAGATTTAAATATTTGACCAATGAAAATAAATCAATTTGATTTCTTATTATGTTGCCATTTCTATCTCGAGGGGATTTCCATGTATACAGTCTTCACAATGGTAATTGAAAGCATGTATCTATAATTGTAAATTTATATTCGTGACATATTCATCACTTTCAATATAAATATATATCTTATTCTCATAAATTTTCGTTTTTCTTTTTATCTGCCGTGGGAGCATAAATAAAATAATGTTTAAATTTATAATCTCTGTTTAAAATTTGTCTGAATATGAAATATAGTTTTCGACGACTATTTTATTAGTCATGATCGCAACTATATTCTAATGGTGCGGTGTGCCATTTACAGAATAATATATTGTTTTGTCCTCAAATTTGAGTTTTCCAGATCCTGGCCATCATGTTGCGGATATGAGCAATACATCCATATTTATGAAATCCATTTCCTTTATAGTGTTATGTGTTTTCCGGCTTTGCAAAGCTGTCTGTAATGTATTTCTTTTTCCCATTGCATCAGTTCTAGAGATATCTTGCACAGCCATCTTTGTATTCAGAGACATTCGTTGACTTATATTCTTGAGTTTTGGTGACTAATACAATAATTTTCGTTTGATTTCTGTAACTGAAAGCAAAAACAGTTTAGTCAATTTTTAGATACGTCCTTAAATTGTGAACCATTTTCTTCCCATCAAGGTTGACACCTTGTTGCTTGGTGACGTTTTATGGTAAAAGCATTGCGGTTAGTCAATATGAAGCGTTATTCGACGCAGAAGAGAGTGATGATTGTTAGAATTTATTATAGGCACGAAGAGTATGTCACCGAGACTGCATGCAAATTGCATGGCACTTTTGGAAAGAGAAGCCCTCTAAATGAAATAACTGTGAAAAGACTAATTACAGATTTTGAACAAACAGCTTCAGTTGGAGATAATAAAAAAATAAAACAGCCTGACTTCGTCAGCTGAAAATATTTTCGCTGTGACGGAGCGTCCAAAAACGCCAGAGCGCCGTCGGTCTCTGCAACTGAACATTTAAAAAACACCGTGTAGCCGATTTTAATAAGAGATCTGCATCTTCACCCATTTAAGGTTTAGCTAACCTGGGAACCCAGAAGCAACTGTGAAAAGACTAATTAAAGAATTTGAACGAACCTATTTGGTTGCAGACAACAGAAGAAAACAGACCGATCTCGGTCACACCGTTTAGCTGCAAATAATAGCGTCCAGAAACCCCAGTGCGTCAATTACTGCAACTGAAAATTTCAAAAACTATTATGCAGCGAATTTCAGCAACAGATCTGCATCTGCATCACCATTTGAAACTCTGTATATTTGATAAGTTGGTCTAGAAAATCAAGAAATTGACGGGAATTTGCTTTTTAGTAACGAGGTGCATTTCCACCTTAATGGATGTCAACAAGGAAATTGGCGCATTTGAGGCATAGAAAATCCTCGGGTCATTGAAGAACGACCTATGCATAACCAAAGAGTTTCAGTTTGGTGTGGATTTTACGTAGGTGGAGTAATTAGGCCTTTCTTTTTTTTTGAAAATAGGCTATCAATGGTGAATGTTATCGTGAGAGGATAATGAATTTTTTGGGGCCTCATTCGGATAGCACAGATTTAGATGACTTGTGGTTCCAACACGACGGTGCCGCTTGTCATACGACGCGTGAAACAACCCAATTTAATGGGCCTCCAAGATCTTGCAGCCTTGGTGCAATTTTTTTCTCTAGTGACTCGTGAAGCTTATGGCATTAGATCAACACTATTCCTGAATTAAAGCAAAAATTCTGTTATCGACGAATGCCCAAAAATAATTGAGAATTTTGTCGAAAAAGTTCGAGTGCCGAATGATCCGTGGAGAACATTTGCCAAATGTCCTGTTCCACAATTAATCGCAATGTTTATCCTTTGAAGAATATCATAACCTTGCCAACTAAAATGCTTTTTCAAAATTAAACCTTGCGTTTGTTTTGGGACACTTTTTATGAAGAAATAATTTTTCTATTCGTCTTAATTAGTAATACTGCTGTCCACTATTAAGAAATATTTCAAACATCAATTATCTTATTATCAGTGCCACGAAATTAGAAATAAAGTGTAAAACAAATTTAAGAAGGCAGAGTAGTTCGAAGGAATTATTAGCTCAATAAATTGAATAAAATGAATAAAATTGATTAATTAAAAAAACAATTCATAGTAGTGATTGTTCATATTTTTTTATTTTAAATAATTGAACAAAAAGGATTTTTAATAAAGCTTTTAGTGACGGATTCTATGTATTAAAACTAGAGCTGATATTTTTAATAAATTTAAAGAATTTCTGCTAGTTGAACTATATAATGCGTCAAAGAGTTTTAAAAGTTTTTTTTATAATGCATTTTAATTTAATTTATGTCAAATTGCGGTTTCTAGATCCGGTTTTAGAGCTGACGTGCGGTTTTCTCTTAAATAGACACTTCGAAATGCAGCATCTTTACAGGCTTTACACACACCGCAGTCCGGGCGAAAACCGCCGTTTGTAGAACGTCGCGCCTGCAGTGTTTGCCCGGATGTCTTGCGGCATGGCGTTTCGGCTTTCTCGCGCACAATTGACGGAAAAGCGACGTATGCAAATAGCGAGCCGGAAGCCTGGCTGCGAGCATCCGCAGATTTCCTAATCCGCGCCTATTCTACCTTCTGGCGAAACCGCGCGCGCGCCTCGCGGGAAGTGCCAACTTGGCGGCGCTAATTATTCGAGAAAACGCCCGGAACGGCTTTTCCGGCGCTTTCCGGCCGGAGCGTTGCGTGCGACTGCCTCCGCGGCTCTCCGCGCCGCGCCGCGGCGGCCGCTGTTAAAAATTCCTGAATTCCAAGGCGCGCTAACGGTTATTCCTACCGAGAAGCCATATTTTAGAGAACGGCCGAGGCCTGAAATTTCCCAGCCGCGGTCTCTCACGTCGCACTTGCGTATTCTCCATATGCGTGCGGCGTTACTACGAAAAGAAATCGGCAACGGCAGGTGCGGAGTTTCACTCCGCGCTCTTCCGAGGAGATGGTCGCGTTGCATCACCGCCATTCACAACCAATAACGCTACTACTGCTGTAGAAAGCGGCATGATGGTAATACTATAGTAGGTCATTTTTATCACGAACACAGCTCACGCAGCCGAACAGGTTTCAAGCTGCATTGTGAAATTTGTCCCACGGATTTTTAAAGTACGCGCGTTTCTACCTGTTCCACTTTGGTAATGGCTCGGCTTTAACAGCTCGAAACCGCAGCAATTTGATGGAAGTCCACCCTTTCTAATGGCCAAACTCGTTTTGGTGGTCTGCCACTTGCGATAGATCAAAATACCAGGCGTACGCCTTGATTTGCTTTATTTCCTACTTTCTAGCGTAAGGAAAAAGATGCTTCGAAAGGTACAGCTCTTGAGTTATCGGTAGTTAAACCTACAACGTGTTTTGGTTATTCTTATAGTTGGCTTACTGATTTAATTGCGAAAACGGCATTTTATGGAAAAGTTTCAGTTTGTCCATAATCACCAAGTTAAAAACAGTGAATATGCAGCTGCTTTCAATTGCCTCGCTAAATTAAGCTCAAATTAAGTAGCATGCGCAACACAATGGAATACAACAATTACCCCTCGAACCATCCTCGTTGCATCTTTGCATGGCGAGATGCCGTTAGCGTTAGAAGAGCAGCAGCAATGCGATTTCGTGATAGAGGCCAATTACTCCAAATAATTAGTTTAATTGCTGCATACGAATTTTCATACAATAGCGTTCCCATGGCAAACAATTTCTTTGATATCGCTAATTACAATAATACCAACGCCCATGCGGCTTTTAAAAATTAAATAGAAACGGAGGTACGGCATCGGTTCGCTTAAGGGCTGCCGGCCTCGATCGGGCCGCTGCGCGGGATGGTTTTGCTCTCTTATTTGCATACCGCAGCTCCCAGGACCCGCATCACCTGGATGACAAGCTCGTTTTTTTCGTTAACCCATTAAAGCGGCCGGGCCGCCCCTCTTTTGAATATTGCCAAACAAAAACTCCGATCTCGCTGGCTGTATATTAATCAAGGCCCGGCAGGGCGGTCCAGATATCAGTCTGGCGGCGATGTTCCCGACGGAAATTCCACCAACGTGGTGACCTTCTGTCACGAGGGTGATTTGGGATGGCGGCAACATCGCTAATTATCACACGAAGCTCTAATTCGTCAAAGACACGAATTCCCGTTGTGCTTTGCTGAACGGCCGTACAGTGGGACACGATCTTACATCACTAGTAATCAAAAGGAACTTAGTATTACCTTAATTAATAAAGCTGTTTCGTAATATTATGATAATGAGTTCTTGTATTGCGTGTAATTAATTTAATGTTGCGTTAGCGCAACTTACAAATTGCTTATTATTAATGATGGGTTGTTTTGCATGCTCTTTATTATTATTATAAGATAGTTATAATAACGTAAATTAAAATCACTATGAGTGTCAGTACTTTTAACAATTTTGGGTAGGCTAGTATGGAAGGATAAGTGCGTTCTAAAACTGGTAGCCTAAATATGCTTTATCTTTAAAACAATTGTTAAATAATATTACAGTTGAAATCACAGTTACTTTTTCTGAGTCATATAACTCAAATAATAAACTATTTTAAATTATTACTACCCTAAACTATGTTGCATGCGAATGCTACAAAAGTAACCAATTAATAATATTAATTTAATATAACAAAAGCAGCAGATGGAAGCGAGTTCAGTGTAATGCGCATGCGTGAACGAGGATGACTTGGATCAGCGAATCTGCACCACGAACAAAGGCGTGGTACAAATGTTTTCAAAAACCATCCGAAAATGTTGAACTTATACAGGCAATTGGCAAGGGTCAGTGACACCGAGAACTAGAAGGGGAACAAGGTATTCCAAAAACTAAACTAAAGTATGGTAAATTATGACGAAAGATCGTGGCATGAAACGTGTTATTTTCGAATACACCAAGTATTTTTCTTTTTTCTTCTACAAAAATGTAGGAAAATTGATCAACCAACTTGCCCCAAATCGAACTGGGGACTTGGGAGGCATTAAAAAGTAACATGTAAAAATATAATGGGCCGGCGTGAAATTAGCAGGAAGCAAATCCGTGAATGGCGAATGGGACCAGAAGCGCAGAAAATAGACTGTCACGCCAATTTTTTATTAAAAAAAAAAAGAATAACGCATTGAAGCTTTCGCGGACCCCTAAGAACTACGGGCTCGGTCTCAACGGACCTGAAATTTATAAAACCATAATATCCGTGTGATATTAAGACTTTAGGCTTAAGGTAATGTCGTTCATCTACAGTACGACCATTCTATTTAGTACACAACAAAAACTTGAAAAAGATAACTTTAATATTTTATTTTTCATTCCTTGTATATAGAAGTGGTGCTAATGGAAGTACACCAATCTCACATTTTTAATCTTGACATTCTATCATTCCGTTTAGCATTTGTGCTTGTATATATGCATATGCGCCCATGTGCACGTTTGTGTATACATACATACAGGATGTTTAAATTAAATTCATGTTTACAAATATTCAAATTAATGACAGAGGTACGGAGCTACAACACTGTCTTTTTTTTGTTCAGTAAACTTTATCTTTGAGGTATCCCCATAAAACGAAGTCTATTGGAGTGAGGATCGGGGAACGCACGGGGAATTTAACACTTCTCCAAACAGATTTGTCTACAAAACTTGCAACGGGATATATTTCATCACAATAGTAGAGGGGAAGGTACTCCATTTTGCTGAAAGTAAATCTCTTTGTTGTCAAACAACTCTTAAAAGTGTGGATCGATGAATTTCCACAGTATGTTTACGTAAACATCACTAGCGACAGTTTAATCAAAAAGGAATACCCCTAAAATGCCTAATGCTGATATCGCACACTATACTGGGGACCAATTTTGATATGTCGATTAATTGAGCAATTTAACTTGAAAGTAACCTTTTAACAAAATTGTTTCCAAGTAAATAAATACTGCATTTATAAAGTGAGGTTTTTTTTAGGAAACCCCATATGAATTGTCCGATATCTCAATGACAACATAGGATAGCTGCGCGCGCATGACATGAATATCCAGAGATACCTTGTTAAGCACCACCTGGCGTGGAGTACACTTACTGTTAGGGTAATCCCGTTGCGGGCAGCTGAATATAGATGATGTGAGAGATAGGGTTATGGCGTAATGGAGCAATAAATAAAACATGAAATGTTGTACAGGACAGAAACCGTGTTTATGACTGGCTCAAATGCTTTTGCAGCAAGAAGGAAGCGACTGAGATTGAGCCACGTTTGAATCAGCTGTCTACAAACAGAACCTTAGATATGATTTAGCGAGTGCCACAGATTATGGGTCTTAATCGGAGACTGGATCTACGATTGATGCAGGAAGAATCGAGCATTAGCAAGAATACGGAGCGCATTATCGCCCACAAATATTTACACCCGTTCTCGGTTTGTGCTGCACAAGCTGACACGAACAGAAAACAAAATGGGCGTGAATTTCCGAAGATTTCACAATTATGTGTGACTAGGCTCTATCTTTCCTGCATACAGGGCATGAGACCTGATGTTACCAGGTTTTCTACCCACAAACGTGTGACCACGATTTTGCGAGAGGTACCTAAAAGGACGTTTGTTGAGAGTTTTCAAAAGCTTCATGAACTTTTCCAAAGTGAGTTTTAAAGGGTGGCGATTATTATGAAGGTCAATAAGGGTAATTTGTTTGTATCTTTTTTAACTTTTTAGATACGTCTCGTATTGCAAGGCTAGAGCCAATGAGTTAGAATTAAAGTATTTTTATTATTATATAATTACAAAATTAGCCCCCAATTTTAAAAATCGCCAATTAGATGAAGCTTCACACGACTATAGCGGCAATAAAAACATTATTACCATTCAAAGAAGCAGGCCGCCGTAAAAACTTAGATAACCCTTACTTACCTATACCATCTGTAACAAAGCCTTTTAATTGTATTTCATTAGACTTAAGGATTATGACTGGAGAATTTAATTTGGCTTTGCTTTTATTGCCAATTAAGCTTATATCAGCAATTATTGAATTATAATCCCGAATGGAGGCCTCTGAGGTGAAGTAGATGTTATTACTGCTCGATAAACTACATGAGTTAAACCTGTTGGTCATTAAGAAGTTGTATTTAAAAAAACCTCTATGTGTATTATCTATTATTTATATGCAGCAGACTATGATAAAGTAGCAAGTGTGTGGACCATTCACGAATGTGAGAAATAGTTAAAATAATAACCAACACAATTAATGTTATAGAAGCTCACAATTTTGGAAGTTAACAGTTCCTGATATTATATAAATGTGCACAATTTCTGTTTCTAACGAAACCATTCATTTGCTTACTGGATTTCGCATACAGATATTTTGTTGGGTTTATAGTTTTGTCCTGCATATGGAATATCTATTACAGGTGTTTATAAAAAGCTATAAAATTTGAGTTACAACAACGAGACTAGTGCTATTGTAAATCAACAGCATTCCACTTACGGGCGTAGCAGACCACAAATTCTAACAAAGTAAAATTACAAATATAACTTGGTTAATGTGGGTTTGGAGCAGCGTTTCCTTTTAAGTGTAATTTATAATGATTTACTTTTGTTTTTGTGAACTGATGTTCTGCTTAATTATAATAAAAATTGCAATATTTGCTTTTTGTAAATATAAATGATTTTTGAGTTCACATAGTTTTAGCTGGGCAAATCTGTTTGCTCCTAGATGTCTTCTAGACATGAAAATAAATGCTTCTGGTGGTCCTATAAAGTGGACGGCTGCACTGATTTTCCAAACTGAGGGTTGTTGAATTAAGTTGTTTCGTATTGTAAAAAACTTTCATAGATAAGTATAATGAGAACTTAAGCTGATCAGTGGATTTAGATGCGCAAGTGGTTAACTTTTTATGTAAAATTATCTGCATAATTTAAACTATAAATTTATAGTTTTCATTTATAGCCGAGAAAGTCGGCTCAAAAATAATAAATTGAAACGATGTAGCAGAAAGAATTGGGCGGGGCATGTTGCTAAACATACCGAATGCAAATATTGTTTTTTTGGGGGGCGGGGTATGATATTAAGGGAACAACTGGGCTAAATTGGAATGAAAAACTGAAAAAATAAAAACCTTAAAAATGTCTAGAAGAATAAAAACAAATTACTGACTGGGTTTGAATTAAAAAAAAAGAAAAATATTTTGAATTGCCAATTTATTGAATATTGCAGCAATCTTGTCAAATTACAGCAACTGATGTTAGACAGTTGTCATTTTTAGGCCAATTCACTTATGAAATGAAAATTTTTGTTTAGCTTATCGCGCCGTATAATAATAATCCTAATTATAGCTTACAAGCGGTGCTGACTTAAAGACGGTATTCTAAATTCATTCAATGCCTTACATAACGACGTTGCCGCTGCTTGTGTTTTTATTTATATTTCAGAGTTTTTAATTATTTGCAATATAATGGAGAACAAAAACTGATGCGAAGGTGGTCTCGATTAAGATCAGCTTTCGATTAGTTACTGATATAATGAAATGTTTGCTGACCCATGATTTTCGAGCCGCACTAATTAGCATTCACGCTTTAATTAGCATTTCGTGTAGTTGTGATTGAATAAAATGAGACCTGTCACCACTAATCGTTTTTGTCAGATTTACCGGCACCTGTGTCGTATATGAATGAAGCTAAAGTTCTTCAGCTACAAATCGGATGACATGGGGTGACAAGGATGATATTCAGTTCTAAATTCTAATCTCAACTTTTCAAAAGATGTTTTCGATTTCGAGGGTTACTATTGAACTATCGTAGAAAACTTTGGTTATCGCAAATTCAATGAATTTCAAAAGTTCCAAAACTTACAGGATCAATTTGGTTTTACCGTTTTTTCGAAACTACAAGGAAAGGCGACACAAATTTTTAAAATTTAGGGTTAGGCAATTATTTTTTCCAAAGATAAGGGATGTCTTATGTTTTAAAGAAGCTGGGTATTAATAACATGTGTCCACAATACGAAATATCTTTGTGATGTTCTGCAATTGCACAGAGAGCAATGTTGTCGGTCAATCACTGCGGAGCTTGGATGTGACCCGAGTAGAACAGCGTTTGGATATCAATATAGCCGTTTGTTACGGCAGAAATGACAAATAATGTCGTAGAGAGTTGGTAGAAGCTGTCGGGAATAATACTCTCCCATAGCAGTTTCAGGAAGGATATGAAACAATTAGCGGCCAGCAAAGGCCAGAATGACCTGTCACGTGCAGTAATCGATCACCTAATGGAGACCGACAGACGATGGACGCTGCTTGAGGCAGAGGGAGGTCTACAGGATTTTGCGGAACGATTTTAAACTGCGTAAAGTTGCATCGAAATGGGTACGACATGCATACAAGGAAGTTCAAAAGTGGATGCGAGCGAACAGAATTTAAACGTCAGTCCACAGAGTAGCGACATGCAAGATCACCAAGAAGGGAGAAGTTCCGTCAGAATCCTTCCCCCGTGAAGTTGATGGTGATTATCACATATGACGTCAGAGGGGTGATTGTGTATCACTTCGTTCCACATAACAGGCACGCTGTGCCATTAAACAGAAAGATTCTAATCTGCTAGACACTGCAATTGTTCTCCACAACGCAAGACCACATAGAGCACTCGCCATACTCTCCAGACCTTTCTCTATGTGGTTTTGACCTGATACGAAAAGTAAAAGAACCATTACATGGTAGATGGTTTGGAACACGAATGGACATTGCAAATGCTGTGCAACAGCAGATGACCAGATTCACACAAGGTGAGGAATATTGTGAAACAGACGGTACTCGGCGCCTCCCACAACGTGGGCAACGTGTTGTGAAAGTTGAAGGGGACTGTTTTGAGGACCTTTAGAACGATGAATAAATGTTATGTCATCTACCTTAATAAACACGAGGAAAACAATGTAGACGTGTTGTTAAATGCCCGTCCATTCCTTTTCCTTTCATTTATGTATTCAACATTTCTAGCAGCACTCCTATCCCAGCAAAAAAAAACCAAGTGCAACCTCCAGAAGTAGGTACATATTAGTTTAAAGCAATAAATAATAATCATGAAGATCTTACATTAAATTTGTGTCACGATTTTAGAGCGTGGGGGCTAGAAATAGGTCCCTTCGTGGACCCTACAACAGCTTGTGGAACCGCCAGTCCCCGCAGCGATCCCGCGGCAAATATGCGAAGTCAGTGCCGCACATATTCTTATTTTAATGTCGATCGGCGCTCATTTTAATATGGAAGCGACTGGACCAGTTCGGATGCGCAGCGTTCGGCTGAGGCTGGGAAGCCGCCCGGTCTGGACGGATGCACGGCCACTCCCATGGCTCTATCGGGACTTACGGATTACCGGAGTTATTATCCAATTGTACTGCCGTCAGCATCGCTTCGAAACGAATTACGATCGCCGATCATTGAATCCGGCGCTGCCGCCGGCCGCTAACGGTCGCTGGCCTTGCTTTCGTGGCCGGCGGCTGGCGTTCTAAAGTTTAGGGTACAAGTTCAGTTGTAATCCAACCCAGCCTTGAACTGGACGCCCGAGTGTGCTGAGAACGTACTTGAGGAGCCTTGTCCAGCGACGCGTTATGGCTTTTGAAAGGCTCGCCGCCAGCTTCCCGCCGCAAAGGGAGCTGCTGACGCGCCGTTTGTCGAACGTTGGCGTCTAATCAGAATTTATATCTAAGTAATCCATTTTTCTGCGGGGGCTATTGCATAATTTATGCAGTTAATTTGCAATTACTAATCGTTAATCGACCTATTTAATATATATAAATTTATCATGTGCAACTGCGTGTGATACGCATTCACAGCTTTAGTAGTTTTCACTTTTTTATAAATTTTATCAATCAGAATTTTACATTCTATAAGCTAACAGGATAACATTGGATCTAAACGTTACGAGTTCTTTTCGGTAAAATGTGAACTGTTGTAAGGACTGAGGTCGGCTGGCCAACGTCTTTTCAAACTTCTGTTTATCTGTCGTTGTATTAGTGATGGCATTAAGTAATTACTTTAAGATTCTAGTCTGGTATGATGCGTTTGGTTAGATGTATACCACGATACATTGGCTAGTGCCCAAAGAATCTTGGACTGGCATCTTTGGAGGATTGCCATATTGGATTTGCTTGCACAGATCCATAGTTTGATCCTATAAGTTAATATGGATTTCATAACCGCCTTCTGGGTCAGGATTTTATTTTCAAGAAACTGTTGGGATCTTCTTTCAAACAACCAGTATAATTCGTTTAATCTACGAGTTATTTGTTACCTATCGATTGCGTTTTTTATCTAGAAGTAATCCTAACTGACGGATTGCTGACAATAGAGCAATGATTGTGTCTTTGATATAAACTGGAGGATAAATATCCTTTCTTAGTGTAACGGTTATCTGTATTGACTTTCATTTATTAACCCATAATTGTAAGAGATTTAGGTGATCTTGTACGTATGAAGATGCATTTGTCGGATTTGTGTGGCTTTGCAAGAATTACTGTCGTCGGAGAAGGTTCCGTTTAGAGTATTAGTTGTGATGGGTAGGTCAGATCTATACTGTATACATATAAAGTGCTGTACCTGCTGTGCCCTGAGGAACTACAGAATTAATTGTAAAATATTCCAGTATTCGCTATTAACCTTGATTTTGAATTGAGTATGATGAAAGTGCTGGTTTAATTTTACAGAGCAAACCTTCATATTGATGTCCAAAAATACAGAGTTACAGATTTTTTTAACTTTAAAGGATTTGTTTATTGTGTGGATGACGCGATCACACTGTTGGACCGTTGAGTGGTGTTGACAGAACCCAAACTGGTAGTTAGGGATTGTCTTAAGGATAGGGCTGATACGGTGGAGTTTAGATATGCAAGAGGATATATGGTAAAGATTTTGCCAGGTTTAATTATCATCATTAATTTCGCTGCCTTTAATTATCGGAACCAGTAATAGAGACTCAAAATTGCGCTGAATAAATAGATTAGCATTATAACGCCTTTTCTTGGAAGTTCCTTCAGCACTTTTGGTATTATTTGGTCAGGTTCGAATCACTAGTTTTATGATATTAGTGATAGCCGGAGCATTGTTCAGATATTTAGAAATTTCCAGTTCTGATATAGCATCGTTTAGAGCAAAAACTTCAAGATGTTCGGTTTCTTTATTGCTGCGTGCCCATGTACCGGCTGTAGGAGTTTTCCTACCGATTGGCGAATTAGTTTTAGTTTTGCTTTGATCGATGTCAATTGGAATTATCACATCGGTTGAGATCACAGATGTAGTCGTGGAACGATTTGTTGCTTTACCTTGGATTTTAAGTTAGTTAGTTCGTTGAAGGTAGATCCATCTGCTGGTCTCTGACTCTGGTGGCATCGCGCATCGCTGTGCCTTAATGTAGCAGTTATTGGAGTGTGGTGTAAGGAGAGATCATAATTTGGTGTCACATCGGTGTATTATTCAGGAATTTCACTGATAACGAAGAAATCCACAACTTCTAGTGTTTTTGTGATTCCCTACCTTTGTAATAATGAGTCTTGAGGCCCATAAAGTGTTTTTGATATTGTAATTTCTGCTCACATGAACCTTGGAAAGAACTCTTTGAAGATTTCATGCTTTAAAAGTAACGTTTTCGTGATGAGTAGTGTGCCAAAATTTGTAATATTGTACTTTGGAGTGTGATCTTTCAGTGAAATGAGTTTCGTTGATTAATAACATGTCGATTTTATGTTTTTTTAGTATTAAATTAAAATGTTTTTCGACATAAAACTAAAAAAAAATGATTTAATCGAACTGAATATTTTTTGCTCTTTGAAATCGATTGTCAGCTGTGCTAAAGATTTCATTTCCTTCTTATCACAGTAAATATCTATTTATTCAGCATTCAAGAAATTTTTTTTCAGTTTTATAATTTGATGATTTTTTACTTTCAGTCATAGGGGATTTTTATTATGTAAGGAAATATGATTGATTTTACGAAGAAAATTCTATTTGAAACAAAGTATTACAAATTATTAGTTAAAAAATAACTTTAAACAAGTTTTGTATATAAATGCTGCGAGATGAACCGCATTTGAAACCCAACATCAAAGTTATTGAAATGAATCCGAACTGGTGGTGTTTTGACTTAAACTTCAAAACACAAACTCGTCGATGCGCTGCGAATGCTATCGGGCTCCACTATGGCATATTTTTGGTATGGAGAGCAACACATATTTCAGCCCGTAAAAGCTTTTACTTGCAAGGCACTCAAGCAGGCTGAAGTGAAACAGCAGCTGCCCCGTTGTGTATTTATATAACTTAATTAATGACCTAAGAAAATACACTTCACGTGTGTTGATGTCAAAAGTGTTTGTTTTTTATTAATCGCCTGCGCCGGAGAAACACTATCTGCTTTATAATTCCATCTTTCGGGGCGGGCAACAAAGCGGTTGTCCGTGAGCACCGCGTATTTCGGGAGTCCCGGCTTCGGGATCAAATTACGCTTGCTGCGCTGCACTACCTTTCTAGCATTGAATTAGACCACTTAGATGAAAAATGTTCTTAAGCAAAAATAGGCAAATTTTAATTCGTTAAAATGTTTTTCACTGGTAAATTTTTGTTGTCCACACATTTCCTCTACTACTTATTTCAACCTTATTTGCTCGAGCCCTTAGAGGTATTAAGCATTACCTTATTTCTTCGCATGTAACATTGATGATTAGAAAATTACTTTTCATTGCAAATTCTAGAAATATGCACTTGCAAGAATATCATCTTGATTTCCCGGTTCAAAAAATCTAAAAGAATGTCTAGCATGGGACTAAGATGGCATATATTTGTATATAAATTGAAAATACTTTTATAAATTTAAGCTGCAAATATTTTGTTGACTATCAAATCTTATCGATCTATTCATCACATGCTATGTACACTGATACCCCAATACCCCATCTAAAACTCCTCTTTTTAATAATAATATAATAATGGTAAGGCTCTCTCCGCGTGAGAGGCTATCATATGTTCGGTCTCTCTGCCCGGTCGTCGCGCACCATCTCTGATGTGGGCGATGTGGCAAGCACCGCGCCTTAGACTCCATTTCTTCGTTCTGCTTTCTTGTCCTTTTCCTCTTTAAAGTTAATTTAAGATTTTTTAATATTCTAATATTCCTTTTCTTCGTTTTTTTAAATTATGTTTGATACACGTCGACATGCTTAAAAGAAATATTTGCTAAAGCACCAGTTGCTTTCAGATCTTAATATTATGATTTTTTCTTCAAATTTTCATACTGAAGACCCTTCAGGGAATATTACCTTTTGCAAATATCCCGAAAAGAGTAGACTAAGGCGTATTTTTTATTTTATTCTTTAGTATCGTTGATAACATTATTATGGTTTCGTAGCGTCGTGCTGTCTAGTTTTTTTGTGAGTTGTATTTTTAAATTACTAAGGTAAGCGTTTGGGGACGCGGTGGGTCAGATGATTCAACCAGTTGGCTCTGTCCTTCTAGCCGGCGCGTGCGAATTCGAGTCTCGCTCAACCCATGGGTGTGTGTGAATGTCTTAGCATTTAAGTGCATGTTAGTGGGCACAATAAGCACTTGAGGTTGCAATGTCTGTAAGTGCGCCAAAAAGGTGAGCGTTTTCACGAAAGTATTTTTGAATTTTGGATGTGGGGTTTTATGCATATAAAATATTCGGAATCCTGTGCATTTTTATTATTAGTGTTTGGATGTTTTATTTACCTTCTTATTCCGGAACTGAAAAATAATGTACGGAAAAGTGTAATATCGTTCAAGTTTGAAAAGGATATGGGCAGTGTAATACAAAAAGTTGAAAACATAGTAAATATAGGGCGGTAGTAATAGCATATATAAATAATATATTAACTCTCAAAAGGAGAGTTGAAGGCAAAAATGTCCAAAATATAAAGGCATACGAAGTGGACCGGTACCAAATAGAAAACTCGAAAGGTGGAGTAGGTTTACCTCTACGCTGAATATGAAAGGCAGATTCTTGAAATATGATTCCAAATGTTTTGCAGAAAAAAGTTCATAGAGAATCAAAACCAACATCAGCAGTTATTTATCAAAAAAAATTTAACATATTTTTTAATTAAATAGAAATTAAAATCTTTTATTAGCTATGAAAAATAGTTGTAAGAAAGAAAAAAACATGTAAATGCGCGAAAACAGAAAATGAAGTATTCATATAGAAAATAAATATTATAACTCAATTATTTGGTTTCAGGTTGCGTTATTGTCTGCGTTGAGAGAGAGAACAGCGTCAGTATATTTGTAAGAATGAATGTAGCTAGGCAGTTTATATCACAAATGCTAGTCTTTTCCCGAATTAGAATTACTCCTCAATTGACTAATAGAGCGTTTTAGGCACTTCAGTGGTTATTCAACCCAAAAGGCCCCATAACTACTGAACTTTCTCAATTCCACAATTTTATGAAATTCATAAAGAAAGAAAAGTGAAGGTGAACTGTTTCGTTTTATTTTCAATATCATTTTTTGCTCTTTTTTCCGTTTTATTACTTTGTTTTTGTAGTTTGATATGCAATTAACCATTCTTATCCAATGTCATCACGTGCCAACTGTCCGATCATCTAGCTAGGAGCGATTAAGTACGTCTCCTAACGGACTATTTAAAGGGCTTGTAAGAAGTATAAGGTCCATGGATCGGTTAAAGCCAAAGTTGGTTCCGGACCATCTCGCATCACGTCGCACATCTTCGGTTGGAACGTACTTAGAATTACGAGAAGTAACCCTCGTCTCACTGCACCCGATATTTTCCGCGAAATCTCGACTCCAGAAGGTCCGAATCGCTTAGTTCGCAATGTCCGGCGTTGGCTTCAACAGATGGGACAGCGTGAACGCCGACCTGCCGAGAAGCCGTTGATCTTGCTGAAGAATCGCAAGGAACGGCACAAGCCTGGACTATTCAGCAGTGGAAGAAGATCACCTGTGCGATGTATCTAAGTTTTTGCTGTTCGGTACGGATATGATCCGAAGTATAAGCTTCCGATGGTCAAGAACTCCGGTGGTTCTGATATTATGCATGAGTGTTCCTGTGGCAAAGAAATAGGCCCTCTTTACCTCAATGAAGCAACCTTTAACGCCAAGATGTACCTGAAAGATGTTATATACATTTTCCAGCAGAACAATGATTCCAAGCACTGTTCTCGTCTTCTGCAGGAGTGGTTCTAGGCCAACAAAATTATAGTCAAAAAATTAAAACCGACCATGGCCATGCCCGCTATTGTATACAATGTACAAATTCTGGGTTTGAAAAGATTGGACATACTCTGTTAATGGGGATATTTTCCCAAATGGATGTTCTTGTTCGAGTTTGCCGAGGCTTTTAAACACCGTAAATAAAAGCTCTTTTTTTTCCTAAAATAAATGAAGATGGGTTGCTTCTGATATTTAAAATTCACCTCCAACCTTGGATGCGACAGCACTGTTATTTGAGACACTAACAAACGTGTCACTTATTGTGGAAGACGTACGGCCTATTAAGATAAAGGTGTTAGAAAGGTACCTGAAGAAGCGGAAGCCTATCTTCTGGTTGCATTATTGCCGCCTTGGTACTTCTCGAAGACAAGACAGAAGCTCTCCTCAAATCTTTACCTCAAAAGTAATGAAAAAGAAGAAGAATGAACTAACTGACGAATCATTGCCCGTTTATGTTAACAAAATATTGAGAACTAAGAAGCCACTGGTTCAGTTCTAAAATATAAGGCACATAGCATGTGTGGATGTGAACGGCATTACAAAAATCTTTATTTGTGACTTCTGTAAGTCAAATTTTGGGCGGGAAGGTTGTACAAAATTTGTTGTTACAAGGGGAGTCCTGTTTCCTCGAGCTCCCTTATACAATACATCAATTTTTTAGTTTAATCTTTTATAAGCCTAAAAGAAACTGCAATTCTAAATAAGGAACCTGTTGTAACCTTACTGTCATATCTGCGTGCTTATGGTTTATTTTCTGCTTTTATTTTGATAATTCGAATAAAACAAATAATGGGAACTGTTATTTTGGCAGCGCTTTATAAGAGAAGCTGATTGTCCAAATTGATTGGAGCTACGTCCCATTGAATGATACTGGGAAATTCTCAACCGGAAATTAAAGAAGAGTAAAAGGATCACGACAAATGACAAAAATGTAATACAACAAATAAAACAGTAATTTAAATGTTACAAAAATGATACGAGGTGTCAACAGAAACGATAGGACCTTTTACTAGTCACAATAATATGATGATGATTTACAAATCACTAAATGTCTTCTTTAATAAAACTTAAAGACGTGTTTCTTTTTTGTCATTTACTTGTGTAGGCAATCTTTGTTAAATAAATTTAAGAATGGCCAGGTTCATCAAAAGGGAGCTGTTGAGGGGTTAGAATTTCCTGAACTCATGGTACTTACGGGTCCGGACACGTTTTAATATATAATAATATTATTATTTATTAAATAACATCATAATAGCTCGCCATTCAATTCTATGCAAATTCAAAGAGCTGGTTGGTACCAGCATCATTTTTTCTTGTATTTTCAAGGGAGAAGAACAGTCAGAAATAATACTCGAGATTAAGTACGTGCCTAGCCATTTCTGAGTTATTTATACTATGCTTTTATTTTATTTTGCATTCATTGTATCGTTTCCAAAAACCTTCTGAATCACCTGAATAGTTTCTGTGGACGAATGAAGATTCGTTGCTCTACTTTGTCAGTCGTTGCAAATACGACGTCGAACTCATTTACACATGTCCATTACATTGCTACCGCATTTTTGTTTTTATCATATTAATATTGGCTGGATATTTTCAGGACATATGTTGCCACTCATCAAAATATTCAGTAAAATCCTGTATTAGATTCGCAAGTAACTGTATTGTTGTATTAGTCAGAATGGATGTTCTGAGTCACAGGATGACAAATCTGAACTGCAACATGCCACATCTTCTAGATCTTGGACTGTCGGTCGCCGATCCTTGCTGATCATGGTCCGCACATGTTCAGTATTTTCCAGTTTTTGTTTGTTGCTGGTCTTCTAGAACCACTTTCAATAGATTTCTGATCATCTTTATCTTTATTCTCCGTCCCAATGTTTCAGCTTCGTATACAATGTGATACAGATTTTCTACTCTATTTGCTAGTACGACGACTAGACGCTATATGTACTGACTTGCCCCCTCCTAACTATCAACTGGCTTGATCAACGATGTCGTCCTCATTAACGTGTGCGCATTGTAGACGTTACATTGCGGCCGCGCATCTTGTTTCATTACATTATCATTGGCTGGATATTTTTTGGACAGATTTGTATGCAACAAAGCACAAAGTAGTAACGATTGAAATTAGCTTATTACATGAGATTACAATTTGGAAACATCAGTTTGTTTTCTAGTATAGCATTATGTGAGAATTATTTTGATATTAATAGTTGGCTCTAGACGGTCCTGAGCATGGGGCGGAGGAAATATTTATGGCGCAGAAAAATTCTGTCTTCAGTAACTTAAGTACGGATATTGAAGGTATCGGGATCACTGTGCCAATTCTATAATAATTTAATTTTACCATGCGTCTGTTCTCTTTTAGTGCTTTTTTTACTATTAGGCATCTTCTTTTTTCGATGTTTGACCCTTCCATTAAACACCATTACCATTATACTGATTATAGTTTCTAAGGGAATCTCATTTTTTATTGGTTTAAGGTGGTATATTTTTGGATAATCGTGTGGATGTAGAAGTTTCATTTATTCCGTTCTATGGTCATAGTTTTTCTACACTCTGTTGGCTTTTTGAACATTGAAAGCGCTTATTGATCATAAACTAACGTCAGTATTCTATTCATACGTTCGCACTGTATACAAGAAATATGCAACTATTTACGATTTACTCCACATTCGAGGTTAGTTTATGCCACTGTGCTTGTAGTAAGAAATAAATTTATTTCAAACAAAGCTGACAGCTTTGATAAGAGCTTTAGTAGATCAAATATATAGATAATAGATCCAGAAATTTTGTTATTTTTGTTACATAACATGTCAATTACGTTATTAGTACCAAGGAAAGTAGATATAAACCAAAATAATGAAATGTTACAACTATTAATGTCAAAGTCCAAAAAACATTAATATGAGCAAAATTATTATAAAAGAAATATTCGGCATACAATAAAGTCACAGATCCTATTAAACAAAAAGTAGCTTGTATAATTTTTGGTGATATGTACAAGGTAGGCGAAAAGTAACTAGACATTAACAATCGGCTGTAGAACTTGTAGAATAGTAAATATTTTCTATTTCCCGCTTAACTGTTTAAGAGCCAATTAAGATTGCAGCACAGCTGGAATTGTACGTTCTTGTTCAGAGATGGTGGTGTAAAGTGAAAAGGAGGAATGCAACACTACGCCCGGACGCAATAAAAAAGGCGTCTGTGAAACTAATATCCACAGGCGAACGATGCAAGTGCCCGTCCATCCTCATCCCGGTGTTCGGAAAACGTGCAGGAAATGTTTACTTTCAGCCCGTAAAAACCAAGCAGCTGGAGAAAGTGAACTAACAAGACACGCAATATGTACAATGTTGCATAAGAAACTCAATTTTTGCCCGTGAAACCTCCTTTACGCGCAGAAGCTAAAATCTGAAAACTGCGACTATGGACCTCAGTTTGTTCTTACTGTGCGTGCGTGGTCGAACCAGCATTTCTCGGGAAGTTCTCTGGGACGATGCGTACCTTATGAATGGCTTTAGAGAAGCCCTAATCTGATTTCTGTGATTTTTACCTATGGGGCTACCTGTGGAGGAGGTGTACAGGACAAAACCTCCAGCAGTGGATCATATGGCGACAGCGATATTTCAAACGCATTTCATAAGAAGATTGTGCGTTCTATCCCAGACACTTTGACGAAACTACTTGACGCCAGTGGTGCCTAAATTGCAATTTAAAGATTTGCTTTTAATTTCTTCTGTAATAAAGTACAATAACTTTGTATTAGAGGTACTGCCTTTATTACTAATTCTTCATGCCTAGTTGCTTTTCACTCTTTTCATCTAACTAATTGTAGATCCATTGTAATGTTTGTTAGATTTGGGATTGTCAACTCAGGTGTTAGTAATTTCTAAAATGTATAACTCAAAATAGCTCGTAATGTCATCTTGGTCAAAAATGAATAATTTTGAGCTGCAAATTTGTAGGTAATTTGAATATTGTTCAACGTTTAGCGGAAGTAACTTCTGTATTTGGAGTTTTTTTTTCTCATTATACGACTATAATCAGGCGGTATAGAGAGAGCCAGAGAAAATTTTTTACTCAGGAAGGCGCTCCTACGTTAAGACGCTTATTTTCCTCTCTCACGAAAAAGAACATCGCTGCTACCAGGAATATGCTCAAGCCCGACAGGCATTTGACGTATTGCCAGATGGAAGACTGGTTGAACATACCTGTATTTCATATTTATACAATTCTATATAACCACCTTGTTTCTTTTGAGTACTTCACGCCTTAACCGACCAGATGGTACGACACATTCTGTGGTGCTCCAAGATATTCAATAATTTTGTAAATCAAACATCTGGCTATGTCAACAGGGAATAGGTTTTATTGTATGACGTGTTCATTAAACCACAAAACATGTTTTTTCACCAACGAGGACTTTCTTGTATAGGATAACGAGTCTGTCTAGATCCTTGAGGAGACAAAGAAGATTTGGTTTAACAATTGGGTCTAGAGGATGTAAAAGTGCATAAAGTGTGGCGAAATGTACAGGGTTTGTCCGAAAATATCGGGGATAGTTCAACAAAAACAAAAATATTGCAGGTAATCGTTTATTTCTTTAAAATGCTTTAAAATCGTTTCCTCCTACATCTACACAGCGTGCCTGCTACTCTTTGAAGGCTTCCTGGACTGCGGAAACTGACTTAAAACGGGCTCCTTTTAGGCTGAATTTGAGTTTTAAGAACATAAAGAAGTCGAGCCGGCCCAAGTATGGGCTCTTGGGGAAATGTTGCCACGCTGTGATTAGTCAAAAGATCCTCGTTTTTCACATGGTTTCCTCCCCGTAGGCTTTTCATATCATGTAGAGTCCGTGACACGTCATCAAAACACGGTTTGCGGGAAGCGCCATCCTCACTCTCTCAAGGCTCGGAGACAACTGAGCTGAGTCGGATTCTTTACCTAAGACCCCTTACCAAAATTATTCCCGATGCTTTCCGGATAAACCGTGTATTTTGAAAGAGTATGAAAATTAAAGTTATACTGGGAAATTTTTCTGGTACCCTCTGCATGTACAGTCGAAGAAAAAATTTTGGGTATTGGATTTGTAGTGCTTATTATTTCCTTTGAACACTTATTGCTCTATACTTCCCAATAATAAATTCGACAATGGTATTCTAAAACTGTGTAAACAATTTTTATATGGTATTATTCAAGAAATTAACAACCTCTTAATTGTGGGTAACGTTAGTTTATTTTTTTTAGTTGCTTTTACTTGAACAAAATTATGGGTACAAACAATACAACTGCAATTTTATCAGAACTATTCATTGTCTATACATAATACTAGTCTATTTATCAGAAGAACAGCATTTTTATTGAAGTGATATGTGATAGTAAAATGTTCTAAGAAAGTTGGTTTTAGTATAGATAAATCGGTTTGGAAATTTGAAAATGTATTTGTAAAAAATGTCCAAATACTAATATTGTAGAAGATATTGCTTGTACAAGAAAACTGACATTACGAGACAATGCGCAAATTGTGCGGAAAGACAGAAAAAATCTAAGTGCAAGTCCGTGCCAAGTAAGGGAAAGGATTAATATAAACGTTAATACAGAAACAATTAAAACAAAGATTAAGGAGATTAGCTTCAAGTTTTTTAAAAAGAATTAGTGAGCTACATCAGATAAAAGTGATTAGCATTTGCAAAAAATATATTAATAAACCTCCAGCTCTTTGGGAAGCATTTTTGATCTGTTTGGGTCAAAACGAAGAAGTAAATCGTGGAGGTGGCCTGGTAAAGCATTTAGTCCCAAAATGGCAGAGGTTACAGATAAACAGAGGGGTGGCAATGACAGAAATATCCTACAAATTTTAGAAGGAAATTTGTACACATCCCTTGAGAAAATATTCCAACTGATAATTAATTATCCTAAGCATACTTTGCGAGTTGCTAGGCCAGCTCAAAGTTCGGACTTAAACCCGATTGAATATTCGTGGGCTTATTAACGAGCACATGTTATGGAAAAAATAACACATCCTACTTTAACAAACTGACTGGGAAGAAATTCCAGCATAAACCATAGCAAATTTAATTAAGAGCATAACGTGACGTTTACATTAGTCACTGCAGCCAAAGGATATCATACCAAGTGCTAATTTCGTTATGCTTGTGAAATTAATGTAATAGAAATTTAAAAAAATTGTACTCATAATTTGGTTCATCATTTTGAGGCATTATTAAGTTTTTATAATAAAGTACTTTATTTTTTTTGTTTATATGCATACGTTTTATGACAGAATGTTAAATTTAGTTATTAATAAACTGTTCAGTGGATTTTTTGTTCATATTTTTCTCTGATATTAAGTCCTTTTTAAATAAAATGATAATTTATTTTGGTGTCTATAATTGTTTCCTATTATATGTGAATGTTGCATAATACCCGTTCTCCATTCTAGAAATAGGTTAGTATTGTTTTCCCATTTGTAGTTTTATTTGTCTAGATACTTTTGTCGATATACCTGAGAATAGAGTCAATTCAGTATATGAATTGAGAAAAATATATATAATCTCATATTTAGTTTATGTACCTTTAGTTTTTAATATCAAATTTAACGCAAATTATATTATTCATTTATTTTAGAAATTCTTCGCTCGCGCTTATGCTTGTTAAACATTGCAGATATATAGCTTTGTGTTCCGTAAAATATGAAATATAAATATCACTTATTCTTTAGCACGAAAGGGAATTTAATTGTTATTAAAAATTAGCCTATAAACTTTTCGTTCAAAAAGTGTAATTGCGGCTTTGCGTGAAAATGTTTAGTTTAGTTAAGGTAAAAACAGCTTCTCGTCGTAAAATATGTAAACATGTGTTACATAACACTGACGTCAAACACACAAATTATCTTTATATGGTTAGTGTCATTTTCGTCTTTTCATCTGCTGCGAACTCGCATTTTCGACTTTGTATTCTTTAGAGTGATTTTTTATCATTGCTTTTATTTTAATTTATAGCTTACATTTACGGCTCATAGTAAAACAAATAACGCATTTGAATGTTGTACCTCCGCTTTTATTACTTTTCGCATTTTTCCGTTTAATGGCGTGCGCTTAGATAATTTACCAGGGACATCTTAATTTAAGCTTTCTTAATTTTGGTCTGCTTTCTCATGTTAGCCGCTGCATTTTTGTTACTATTGTTCTCTTTCACTGCATTATTTTGCTTAGGAGGTCTTACTGTGTGTTTAATTATTAGATTTTGTTTGGTTTTCATTTCATTATATCATTTTTGTGCTTCTAGCTTTTGTGCTTTTACTTTGATATTGTTTTTAAAGTATGCGTTTTCCTATTGTTCTTTCACTCATCTTTTTATTTGTTTTAGTTTTATTTAAGAAAGTTTTGCATTAAAATGCTTTGCAGTTATTTTTAATCTTTTCTGCTTTTGGTACTTAAAAATTATTGTTTTACTACTTCTATGCTTACTATTATCACTATTATTTGATGAGAAATCCATTGATGGATAATTCGGCCAACTTTTGCGAAATATTTTCGGGCAATAAATACATGTTTGGATAACGAGCACATCACAGTGGATTTCTAGAACTTTAAATGCCATCTATGAGTAGTATATAGTTGTACACACATTTTTTTGTGTGCTAGTTGATTATTAGTCTTCAATTTTTGTAACTGCATATAAAAAACCCGATATTATGGAGTCTAAAAAGAGCGCAGTCTCAAGAACTGGTAGAGAGAGAGTGGACGGAACATGGTTTGAGCAGGTGTACAGTAGGTACAACCTTAGCTAAGAAATGGCTCAAGCACCTAAAGGAGTAACGAAAATCTTATCTGAGAAACAAATATGTGCTATCCATGAAAAATGGAGAGGTTGTGCTTGAATAATGAACACGAAACCACTCGGCGAGATATGTTTTCTTATAAAAGGAACCAATTCCGACATTCGCTATTAAAGTTATTTTTATATATTTAGAAAAGTGGGAGGATGTGAGAACAATGGTCTTAGAACGGCATTCAAAGAGACAAAAGCAATTGACCATATTTTTTAACCCTCAGTGCAAATCAATGATCATTAGCGAACAACTCCAGTTTTTGAACGGATTATGTTTTATAGATGAAATTTGTGCTGCTCACTATATTTCATTTTTGATTGCAGTTTTTGTTTTCGTAATTATTTTTACATTATTTCTAAAAAACGTCTTAATAGGGTTGCTTATTTCTTTCATATTACTTCTATTTTCTTCCCCTTTTTATGGATTTACCACCGCTTTTTATACAAAAAAGGAAGCGTAGTTGATATTCTTGTTTCCTTAGTTAATGTTTCAGCGCAAATAGACGCTCTCGGCGCGCATGTCGGTAACAAGGAACTGCATGTGGCAATGGTCGGGGCCAGCTCAGTGCGCCTAGTTTGCGTTTTGTGTGGGCCTGTCGAAGAATAAGCGGTGTGTCCGCTAGCATGGCACCAACAAATCAAGAACATTTTTAAGCCAGCCTGCGGCTGTTTTTAAGCCAATTAAATTTTAATTAGAGGCCGTTTGATTTATGGGCTTTAAAAGCCAATAATTATCAGTCCTGCCGGTTGTAGAATGCTTAATTCCAGATCTACCGGAGATGATCGGCTTTAACTAGGATTAACGCTTAAAGTTTGGTTTTTCCCGTGATGTTGCTTTCGGCAATTATCACTCGGTATAAGATTGTTATATTTGTATTATCGTATAGTTGTTGTGGTGAACAATAAGGTCAAAAGAAAATCTTAACCTTAACCAAAATTCTGTTTAAGGGCTCTTAAGTGTCTTAACTCCAACATTAAGTTAAACATGTGAACTGTGATGAACTGCAAGAAAACCTCAATTGTAGGAAAGTTTGTTATAAATGTATAAAAAAGCCCTTATTATCATTACATTTAAGTAATCTCGGTATTTGACGGAAAGCTAAATTTATTTGTAACATTAAATTGTTCTGTAAGGACTGTAAAATGTTTTAATTATTGTAGATTCATCTAGAGATTCCAGATTTGTTAGTAAACTTTTAAAAAAACTTCTTAGTTATTTTCTTGGGTCTAAAAAGGTACCTCCATAATGCTTTTCCATAAATGAGGCTCCATTTCAGCAATTGTATCCTGATGTTCTCTGGCCTGGAATGGTAGCTGGCTTGTTGATCTTTCCTTCAAATAACGGTGTTAGATCGCAAGTCCCTAGTGGCTAATCAATTTCGGCCTTCTGCAAGATCAAATGATTAGGAAATTTGATTTGAAGTAAAGTGAGCGCTCTATCTTCTTGAAACTACATGCCATTCAAGTTCAAATCGTTGGTTTCATTGGAAAACAGTTGTTTAGCGTCTCTCTTAGCGTACACCCTTGATTAAAGATTACTTCTCACAATGCACACCAAACAGTGCATTTTTGTGGACGCGTTGGTATTTCATAAATTTTCACTATCCTAAATGCGACAATTTTGACGATTCGCAAAACTATTTAAAGTAACATGAACTTCATTGCTCAATATGAGTTTTCTTCACAAAAATCTGCTAAACTTTCTTAAAGCCTCTTCACAATGTGTTGCGTTTCTGGTGGTCTTTGGTGGAACTTTGTTATGTGTTAAGATACCACCTGTACAAATTCAAACCTTCGCTTATTTCATCAATATTTTTTTTGCGTTTTTAACAATTTTAACGGTTTAAATGACAACATCCACAGCACCTTAAAAAATTGTGCTATTAATTCCTTTAGGCAACTTTAACAGGACAGTCCGCCGCATCTTGACCGGTTTCCTAATTTGCAGAAGTTTTATATTATTCTGACCAGATTTCTTAAGCATTCATTAAAGAGAGCTCATCTACTTAGGAATGTTTTTTAGTCCCAGATGTCGTTGGGCGAGGTTATAAACAATAATAATCGCCCTGATCTTCGCTGATTCTCTAATTTAAAATCGCCGTAAAATTATTACAGCACAGAAAATATATAACGAAATTAATCCGAGCAGTATAGATTAGTACCCCATTAAAAGTTATAGCACAGAAATATTTTGAATTCCAAAGGAAATTCTTAAAGAGGCCAACTTGGGCGGACTTATCAGGCCCCCCGGTTTATCTAAAATAGAGTTTCTGGTTCTATTAACATACATTAACAAATTAAAAGCTGTCTAGACGATTTGGGTTGCTCAAAGGCACCAGCAGCTGATTTATCACCGAGCGATTTCGGATGACGAGCACTGCGTGCAGACTAGTGCAGGGCGGTGCGATTAGATTAGTTGTCAGCTAGGACCGGTCTGTGTTTACGTGGAAATTTCGACTTTATCTCATTTGCCATGTAGCGGTGCTCTGTGCGTGGAAATTTCCGCATCGTTTAGATAATGCCTGCGTTAATGCATCGGCCGTTCTAAAGCCGCGCGATTCTGAAGCTTACAGCCGGAGGCCACCACAAGCTTCAGCACTCAGCGGTCTCTTGCTGGGTTGACGAATTATAGCAGCCCAATTAAAATTCATCGTCTCCAAGCCACGCCGCCAAAAAGCGGCAACAATTTAACGGACACCTCCCAAGTTAATTATCGAGCGATAGAAACCCGAATTTCAACTTTTAAAATAGAATTTAAATCTATTATAGACGCCAAGTTCAAAGTTCCCATTATCGGGCATCTTGCCGGCGATGCCAGTCTGGCAGAAGTTCGGTCCAAAAGGACGCCATCACATGCTCGAAGGTGATTTGAATACAATCCCCAATTTGTTGCAAGACCAAAGGAGAATTTTAATGTTCGCAGTTGAATGATTCGCACTTACAAATTCTGTGAGATTTTTAAGCGGACTCGGCAAAATCAGTTATTACACAACATAATGTTCGATTTTTAATTTTATATCTAATAATAGATATATTATTTAGTTAATATTTAAAGTTGCTTGATGGCCACGTGTTATACAGTTATAACAGTTATACAAGAACCACCTGCAAACAAATAGAAATTTGAGTAAAATATCTATTGGTAAAATGTCGAATTTTGAGGCGGGACAAAATAAATTTCAAATGAAAACTATACAAATAAAAAGTTATAACTTTATAATGAAGATTCTTAAAAAAACCTTACTGTAAAAGAAATAGGTATAAAGAAAGAAGATAAAGGTAGTATAAAGAAATATAGAAGACACAGTGAAAGAACGAAAAGAGTTTTTTAGGATAATCCAAATTGATTTCGGGATATTTTTCCTGGATAAACACAAAATATTGGAACAATTTCAATTTTATTGCTATCAGTGTAAAGCACAGACTTGGCAATTACATACGAAATGAATGAATGAATGGCTTAACACCCCTTGGAGGGGTTTCGCCGCTTCTAAGGAAGCTTTCGAGATCCTTT
The DNA here is from genome assembly GCA_036346155.1 of Sinelater perroti. NCBI lineage: Eukaryota > Metazoa > Arthropoda > Insecta > Coleoptera > Elateridae > Sinelater > Sinelater perroti. The sequence continues at coordinate 11,406,721 of JARFIY010000024.1, forward strand.
GCGGGGGATCAGCCCGTTACATATGAAATACGATGGCCAAATATTCTCCACGACTCTGCTGATATGTAATCACCCCTTTAGCGTTTAGTTTTCCATAATGCTTTTCGATAAATGCGCCTTTATTTCAGCAATTGCACGTCTGATATTCTCTTTTAATACTGGGATCGTAACAGCCCCAGAGGGAAAAATGTAATCGGTCAAACCTTTCTGCGGATAACACTACCAGGAAATTTTGTTCGGGTAAAGTGAGTGTTTCACGCGTTGTATGGCTTCATCATATGTCCTTCAAGTTCAAATTGTTGGTTTTATTGAAAAAAATATGTTTAGCACTTCTCGATGGCGTGAATCATTGACAATAGCAGCGTTTTCAGCTAGGTTCTCAAAAAATACGGGCTAATGATACCTCTAATCTATAGCGCACACCAAACAATGCATTTTTGTGGGTGCATTGGTTTTTAGTAGTAACACTTGGATTTTCACTGCCCCAGATGCGACAATTTTGACGATTCATAAAGTTATTTAAAAAAAATGAGATCCATCGCTCGATATGAGTTGTTTTACAAAAATCAGTACCAAAATATTTCCTAAAACCCTGTTCACAGATGTGGTGAACTTTGCCATATGCATAGAGATACCAACCGTACAAATTGCAAATATCGAAAATTCACAGAATGCTCATAGTTGGATCACACTATACAAATTTGATATTAACACCAATAAGAGCAAACTATTAAGTTGTCCCAAAAGTTTCTTTCGTCTTATCAAAACTTTGGTGGCTTATGAGCAAAATACAGTTTTAAGTACATTTATTGGACTAAATATTTTATTGCGAAGAGAATACTTTTATCATCACCATCCTTTGCACTACAGCCCTTCTGGCCTTGGCCTGCTCGACAATTTTTTCGATTCCTTCTTATTCTTTGATTTTACTTTCCAGTTTTTTATCTGTAATGTTTTCAAGCCATGTGTTTCTTCGTCTATGTAGCTATGTCTTGGACGTCCAACAGTTCGTTTTTCTTCAGGGCTATTGTTAGGTATTTTCTGGAGTGGCACTTCTTTATTCAGTCGAACTATATGACCTATGTAATATGGCTGATTTAATAATGTTAATTATATTGGGTACTCTGTAGGGGCTATATAGTTTACGCTTGTATTGGGATCTCCATAATCCATTTTCCTGTATAGGTTCTATGATTCTTCTAAGTATTTCCCCTCAATGTTCTGAGAGTATTTTCATTTTTAGTGATCATCGTCCATTTTTCGGCCCATATTTTAATACTGGTCTAATGAGAGTTTTAGACATTTTTAAGTTGGTTTTTCTGAATATCCGTACCTTTATAGTTGCAGTCCAGGTTTTGTGGGCTAACGTTATCCTTCTTTGTATTTTTTATTGCTTGTAATTAGCACACTAAGGTAAACAAATTCTTGCACTTTTTCTAAACGATATTCATTTATCGCAAACACTTCCCCACTATTTTCACTGCTTTGTCTGACGATGCACATATATTTAGGTTTGGGTCCATATACTATTAATTCCATTTCTATTGCTACCCTTTCAATGCGTGAAAGGGCTTCTTTAAGGTTCTTTGTTGATCTTCCGATTACATCAATGTCGTTTGCATTCGCAAGGATTTGAAAATCAAAATTGCTTTCTGTAGGGCTATGTTAAATAATGTGTATGATAATGCATCACCTCGTCAAAATTCTGTGCATGCTGAACATGTTTGTGAGGTCGTTTTGGATTCTCACTTTGATTTCTACCCTGTCCTTTGTTAGCAATGTTAGTCTAATTAGGTGTTTTCTTATTCCGAGTTATTTCATTGCTGTGTATAGTTCTTGTCTAATTATACTGTCATATGCGTCTTTAAAGTCAATAAAGAGGTGATTGGTTTTAAAGTTCATTTCCCACTTATTTGGTCTGTCGTTAATCTTCCCTTGCGAAAGGCCGATTTCTGTTTACTTGCGCTTGTATTTTGCTTACGAGGATGTTTGTAAATATTTTATGTGCTATATTAAGAAAGAGAGTTATTGGTCTGTAGTTGCTGCGTTCCAGTTGGCTGCCTTTTTTATGTAGTGCACAATTGATACCAAGGTTCCATTCATTGGGCATTTTGGCTTGTTCCTATATTTGTTTTATTATATGATATATTTGTTCATCTATAGCTTTTCCACCTTTTTTGAATATCTCAGCTGAGAGGTTATTTGAGTCCGGGGATTTGTTGCTCTTTTGTTTTTGGAAAGAGAATTTTTAATTAAAAGGAATCTTATAAATGAAAGTTAAATTTAAGAATTTGTTACTAACTAAAGCTAAAGACAAATAGTGTCCGATATTATTGCGCCGGCATTCTATTTATTTTATTATGTCTAGCTTGGGTGGTCTGTTCTATTAATGGTCTCACCTTGTGAAAGTAATTCATAATAAGTTGCACCCCTTTAACCCTATCAAATTGACAACAAATTGTTTTCAGACGAAGACCCTTGTATTAGTATAACCTTATTGTACAGGAACGTGTTCTGTAATAACTATAACTGAAAAGGTTGACACCAATGTTTCAGAACTAAAATTAAAGTACATATTTATATAAAGTAGTTGAGTCGCGAGAAAAGCTTTTGAGGTAACTTTGTGTATGGAAGTCAAATTAACATAGAATTTTAATTTATTGGATCTTTAATGAGAGTATTACCAAAATCGAAAGCACAACTAAGGATACATGTACAGGACATAAATTGATATTCTTCAAAATGCCTTACCTAAGTTGTTAGATAAGATTATTACACTACAAAATGATTAATTAATTTCGCAGATGTTCATAAAAGGTGCACAACACATTCCCTTATTTAGAAAAATTTCAAGAGGGAACTACAAATAAATCTTTGGTTATCTCATAAATATATCAAATTGTAATAATGTATCTACATGTTTTAAAATTGTTCTATAAAATAAGAGATAATTCTGTGTATGGATCGGGAAATATCACTTTCACTTACTTAAATCAAAAATATCTTTTTTTCTACGGTCAAAAATTAAATTATAAATTTCTTATTCGATTAAGAAAGTACCAGATTTAGGGCACCGATTAAGGGTGTAAAAAGGGTTCTTACATTTATTAAACTCTATTTCATCTAATAGATTTTAAAACTTTGGTTTGTGTAATACCGATTAAGATACTGACCCGCAAATCATTTAAATGTATAACCATAACTTCAAAAATAAGATGACCCAAAAGTCCTTCGTTTTTTATGGTGCACGTGTATTAAGTGAGGGAATTAAATAGAAAGAAGAATTATTATTTATAATTTATTATTTTTTTATACATAATTTCTTGTTAAATTTCCCAGCGGGTAGATAGTTTTTAATTCCGTTAATTATAAAATGATGGTGATAGTGAAACTAACCAATTGCGCATGAAGACCAGCAACATCATCACTCAATATCTGCCCCCCCCCCACCAGTATCTTTTAGTAGTCCATACAAATGATAACCGTAGGACCATAAGTTTGGACTAGAGGAACCGTGATCAAGTATAGTCCAGAACTAATTCTCCATTTTGTTTAGTTTGAGCAAGCTGCATGGAGTCGGATATTGGTGTGAAGCAGGATAACGTCTCAGATTGGACATGTGTGATATTTCGGTGATACGCCATTTTACTTTGAATAATGAAAATATTCTGCTCAGTCGTCTGGTCTCAAAAATTGTTTATTCCACACGCACGGTTAATATTTCTTAAAAGTGTTATCTCCGAACTGTACCTTGTCTTTAAAAATTTCGGACAATTTTACATCTTCTACTTATAAGAAAGTTCATAATAATTCGCTGACTCAGGAGCAGTAGTCTACAACAACACTTAGAATCTACGATTTTCTCTGTTCATCTCATGACGCGTAAAAAGGAATTTCGGTTTATATTTGACTCACCTGTATAATGTGTCTTAGATTGAAAGTATTTCAGCGATAAACTGATGTTTTTATAATATATGAGGTGATTAAGTTTTAAAAATTATTCACAGAGCTAGTCTGCGGGAAGTTACTTTTTTGTTTTTTAGTTTTCTATATTTGGAGTCTATTAAACAGATTTTAATTTTGTTATATTAACTAATTGAATTGCTTTTCTCTTTTTTCGTGATCTTTTTAACTATCGTAGATTTTGTATCGTCTTCATAAATATTCTAAAGAAGAAATCAAACAAATTAATATATAATACTATACAAAAGTATGTTTTTCTAGATTATATTCACTTCTAGCTTACTCCTGATCTACTGAACCGTAATGCGTATTTGTAAATAAATTTGAAAAATTTATTTTTTTCATTGATTTGGGTTTCGATTATTAAAAATTTTGAGAATACGACAATTAATTATGTTATGTATTATTTCGGAATACTAAAATAATTAATTAATTTAATTAGAACATGTGGCTTGGTCTAACGGTAACATTTATTAACAGCAAACTCAATTATAAAACAGAACTGTTATTAAACATGAAATGAATTGTACTGATCGCATTGATCGATTGAATGAAGTTTTCTGTCAGTTATAGTATAGAAATAAGTAACTTGTTTGGTCTAAGGACCCCAATGTTCAAGGCAATTTCTTAACTAAGTTAGAAAGCTCCTTTTTAAGAAAACCAAAATGTATGGCTAGGTAGTGCTTCATATTTACATCAAAATTTCCGAAGAAAGTTTGATATTTTTGTGTAATATAGCTACTTAAGTGTAGATTTTAAAACAATTGTTAATAAAAGAAAAACAAGAAAAACTTGTTAAAAATTCACACTTATTGACTTTTCTTACTGCGTTGAGTATGATGAGTCTATGGTGTAGAATCATTTGATGTTCCGGTGATATGCCAGAACGGTTTGATGGGCAACTGGTCGATCTAGTTTAGGGATGAGTCTGAGATTCTCTGATGTACTTTACCCATAAACTTGTTCCTTCATTGTTAATCCGTCCCAATGAATCTTCACAGGCGTTAATGTAAAAATTTTCCTGTTTTGGAGTTTCGTCTAACTTCAGTTTAATGTTGTGAGGTAGCTTGTTGCAGAGTGTAAAGAGCTTCTGCATACAAGTAACGTTTTCACAACAAACTTGAAGTTAACGGGACCTAGAACTGGAACCACTTTTCGGTTTTCCGATTGTAGAATTTTTGAACAAAGTTATTTTTTCTTTTTTTATGTTCAATCAATTCGAAATACAACTCTTCTTGGTAGCGTTTGCCGTGAAGCAGCTGCAAATGGGCGATTTTATATTTTCTTTCAGTGATGTCTTTCTGAAGTTGAACTATGGCCAGCTTAAGTGATTCGAATCCCGAATCGAACCTATCACAGTGATTTTTCACTTTGTGTCGACGATAATTTGGTGCAGGCTCTGTGCAGGTATGATAAACATTCGTTACACCGATAGGTGTTTTTAATGTTACCAATCTACGAACTACATTTAAGCACGGTATGCCGCTCATTTTGCCGAAATATTGAAACTAAATTGGAATGTTTTTAATTTGACGTGTAAGGTTAGGTCGATTTTGTGATCCGTAAGCTAACCGTTGACTTATGGATATGACACACAAGTTCTTCTTCTCTGTTATTCTTTCAATTTTGCGACAATTATTATAACAAAATATGTTTAAGAGATAAACTTGATTGTTTATACTAAAGATAGCATGAAAGAAATAACAAAAGGAAAACGATTTGGCAGAGGAGTTGTGAGAGGATAAAAATGAGACCAAAAGCGGTTTATGTGAATAGAAAGAAATTTGTGTGCTAATCAATGCTTGTTTAAGGCACTTTATGTTTTGTAAACTTGTCTACAAAATAATGATATTGTCAATTCATTGACGAGTTTTGGTTTTAATTTTTAATATTGGTTTACAAAACCCTAATTTGTGTTTAACTGGTGAGTCAATGTCATCCGCTGAGGATAACAAAGGTAAAGGGTCTTCTACTAAATTTCGCGCTATTTTTTATTTGTTAATGGCTTCGAAATATGAGTTATGAAAACTATACGGTTAGAAAAAAAACTTGCACAACATTAAAATTGTGAAAATTTAGTATAAAACTGAAAATTTCAGGGTAATTATTCATAAATGTGTGCCTTGCCGCACATTGTGAAACTAATCCAAGAATTCAAGCTTTCGGTCAAGTTTCGGGCAGTTAGATATGTTTGAACCGTAGGCAATAATCGAGCATTCCAAAAACTAGCCTCCATCGTATATTGTGCAGCTGACACAACAACTTCCGCCAGCAGATCATGAACAACGCCGCACATTCATTAATTGTGAGTTGGAGATGCAAAAAACTGATTAATTAAAATTATCCTGACTTATAAACCCATATCCACATCCTCTGATACGTAAATTAGCAAAACAGTTGCTTCTGGGGGTTTGAAAGCATTTTGACCTTATTTTTGAGAATGGGACCGGTGAGATCCGTTCATGCGTTATCGTAAAATGACTACCTGCTCGCTGATATTGTGAAGAAAATTTTCTGGACGAGTAATTCGTCGAAATGGAAACTGGCTACCCAAGTCATACAATCTAACATTAGACTATTTCTTTGGGGCTACTCCAAAGATAAGATCATACGTCAATGCCTCAGCGACGATTCGAGCATTGAAAAACAAATCAGGGCCGTGATTCGTGAAATCGAGCTGCGAAAACAATATAAAAACTTTCCTCGAACGAATGGCTTGTAAGGAGAGACGGGGCGATCAGTTGAAAGATATCGTATTCCATTATTAATAGTGTGCTCTGCATTTAAAGAAGTATTTATCAATAATTCTCAGAAGACATCGTTTTGTAATTTAAAATAACGCTTTACTATTTTCGTGTGACCACTGACATTAATTTAGATTGCAATTGTCTGTACGTAGGAATTTATTCCGTTTCATCTTAAATTTGCTTATGCATGGACGATACATCGTGGCTATCTACAGTAGTTGCCGTTTATTATATTTATTATATTAAAATTATTAACGAATTGAAGAAATCGTTAAAATTGTAATATTGAGTTGGACATATATTTTTAGTTCCATAGCTTCTGTTACATTTATTGGTTTCATTGATATCAAACTATATATTTTTTGAATGCGAAAGCAATAAAACAACTTTTTTCAAAAAAATGCAAGCATTTTAAAAAGGGTGGACGTTTTATAGGGTTTAAAACGAAACTGTTTTTAGTAGGGAAATTTTTTGTATTAAAGCATAGAAAAAAATATTGATAATTACATACAAATTGGTTTAGCAAATTCACTAGAGATGTGATTTGTGGTTTGGCATTGCGTATGGAATAATATAAAAATATCGTGTGGTTGGTTCTCGTGTTGTTAGGCCGTGGTCGAAGTTTGGAAGCTCTTGACATTTCCTCCACAATTGCGGCAGACATCTTCAGAAGAAAATCTTCTAAACATTGGAACGTGAAGGGTTCCAAACTTTGACAACGGCTTAACAACCCGAGAACTAACTACACGATGCACCAAGGCACCGGCCGTGAAAGCCTTCGTGTTTATTTAACATAAAAATAATCTCCAAATAAATAAGAAAGTTTCGTTTGGTATCTTGTAGAATATGATTTAAGCAATAATTAATGTCATGGGAAAATTAGACCATTACAAGAATCATAGTCCGAGTTAGTAGTTTATTTTATCTTTCCTTGTCTCTTTTTTGTACCTTCTGAATGTATATAATAATTACAAAGTTATTTAAATAACGGAAATAATGTTTGCAGATTTTTCTTTACCAAGTGTAAACGCTTTGTGTTCTTTGGCTATTTAAAAATTAATTAAAAACTATGACATTATTTAAACTTTCGCGTCTCTTAACTAGTTGTTTTCCCCCCTTTTCACTTTCTAAAAGTTGTTTGAATTTTCGAATGGTTCTTTGTTATAATCAGAGACCTCTGGCTGAGGTCTTGCGCGATTATCTCGTTTTACAAGTACAGCATCTTTTGAGCAAAGAATCCTAGATGTTTCTCGCTATTGTGCCTCATAACGGTTTTCTGGTCTGACTCTTTTCAGCAGGACCGAAAATAATTTCTGGGCTCTTCCTCTGCGATGGTACTCCACATTATCATCTTTTTACTTCGGTAGTGTTTGGCTAACACCCCTAATCGCAATTCGATTTTGACTCACAAATAACCTCGTTACTGCGCGCCGCCGCCCTTTGATATGGTAATTCTAGAAAGCCCGTAATGGGCAAAAATTATCCTTATTATTTATTAATTCATTATTTATTTCCGCAGCGTAGCCCCGGGGAATAAATTGCGTCCCGTGCCTTACCTGCGTATTTCTCAGCCCGCCGGCCGAAAACACCTTTGCATACAGCATGCAAATGAAGCGTGCTTTGCATACCGCGCTGGGAAGAAATATGTTCGTGTACATAAGTTAAGGTGGTAAAATCTGTGAGGCGAATAAGACGCCCCTCGGCGCGACCCTTTCTCACCGGAGTCTCAAAGGGGCACATTTGAATATCGCGGCGACGCGGCGCGAGCATATGCAAAGCTCATTCAGAGCGAGTGCTTAATGGCTGCGCGCTGATTTAACCCTTTTAGTTTCGTTTCATCTGGTGGCGATTGTGCCGGCGCACCGGCTCGCCGGCCGTGGGAAGACAAATAGGTTCCGGAGCTGCTCGGGCCTGCCGTCCCGAATGTTTATCACGGGCGATAATTGGTCAGGTGTGGCTTATGTACCCAGCTCCGCCGGGTCGCGCTTAATTGACGACTTTTCTATTAAGGCCACGCAACTGGCTTGCCCGAATCGATTTAAACATGTGCAGGCATCATGTGTTGCCGCGTCCACCCCCCTCGCCGGGCTCTTCGGCTCCTGCTGCTTGTACGCCCAAATTTTTGTGTAATTTTTTCATACAAGCTTTTAAAGGACTCGGAGCATTCATAAACGATAATATAAATATAAATGTCATACAAAAAACAAGCACAACTACCAAGAGCTTTTTCTTGGTCCGATATTTTGTAGGACCTTATTTTCAGGTAGTGATTTGTAGTGATGCTTAGCTGCACTTAATTTTGTTTTCTATAGGTGTTTTGGTAACATATTTATTATTAAATTTAATTTGTTTATATGGCGTATACATAGTAACCAATTCATATCTTTAGTATTGGAAGCTGCATTCTAAGAAGGAAATTCTATTATTTCAAAAAGTTTTTGATCGCATAGTAGACCGTATCTCTTAGCTTAAAAGTTGACACCGTTTCAAGGTTTACGTTTTTAGTTCGTTAAGTGTGTTTATGTTAACTTTTAATGTTATTAGAGATTTTGGCTCGATTAAAAATTGGGCCAATTTTCTTCTCAGACAACCTAAAAATCGGACTTTACTTTCCTACACTGACGGTAAGAATAAAAATAGTATTATAGCCATTTTTGTTGAATTATAAAAAAATTAAAATTTCAGGGTACTTGCTGAAATATTTGTTCTTACATTAAGGGATAAGAGCTAATCAATTAAAATTCTTTGAATGTTTCAAATAAACTGATTGATGACAAGTAGAGAAATATATGAACATATCAAGGAAAGCATGCACCAAGCGGCATTTGAAGCGATAGGGTATGTACCTAGAAAGAAAAAGAAGGGATATATTGGGAAAATGAGGAGAGAGAATACAAACAAGATCTATATAAGAGATTATTATATACAAAGAACGAAGGAGACAGGGAGCATATAGAGAACAACAAAGATTGTTTAAAAGTAAGGTTAAAAAGACGAAACAGGGGACATGGGAATCGAAATGTAGGGAGGAAAAAGGACGGCTGAAGTCGGAAGATTTATAAAGACAATAAAATTCCCTTGCAAAGAAATGATAAAGATCCAACCAATCACGGAAAAACACAGTGGCGCCATAACTACAGAGAATTATTAACGGAAGATCATTCATAGTTCCAAACTAAAAAAATTCAGAAAGCAAAAAGGATATAAAGATAGAAATAATTCGAAGCACGATAGAAAAAAACAGTAAAGACATTAAGAAATAATAACGCACCAGAGCCAGGAGGAATCCCAAATAAACTGATAAGATGTTTAAACTACTAACGAGATTATAAAGTCAATGCATAAATGGGGATGAAATTTTGTTGGAATGGAAAACAACATGGATATTCCCCATACACAACAAAGCAAGAAAGAACACATGTAACAACTACAGAGAAATTGCGGTCCTAAACAGTTTTAGTAAATTATACAGCAGAATAATAAGGAATCTAGCCGAAGAACAATATAAAAATAGGGAATTAGAAGAACAGAGTGGGTTCAGAGCGAGTAGATCCTGTCAAGTCAATCTATTCATATTGTCACAAATAATACAAAAGAAACAAGCCACAGGAAGATAATTGCACCTAGTAATGATTGATATAGCAAAAGTGTATGATAGCGTACCAATACAGAAAATGGGGAAGACGTTAGAAAAAAACCTGGATGATACGCCTGTTAATTCTGTGAAAAACTTGTACGAAGGACAGACAACCAAAGGCAAGATAGGAACAGTATACCAACTCAGTCATTTGGAGTCACGATGGGACTGAGACAGGGATGATCGCTGTCACCAATTTTATTCAAAGTGTATGCAGGCAAACATTAGGGAAGTGTAAAAGAAAGTGTAGTGGAATAGGTAGGGGAGAGGACTATATATACTTTATAATTTTCGGGCGATCAAGTAGTTATTGCTCAAGAGAATTACGATGCGGAGTATATAAGTAGGAAACTAAGCGCTAGAAGTACATTCCGAAGGGTTACAATTGGACACAAGAGAAAAATGTGAAGAATACACATACTTAGAAATGAGAATAAGAGAAGAAAGAAGGAATGAAAAAATGAAAAAGAGTAAAAAAGTAATTGGAACAATAAATAGCGTACTGTAGTATAAGGATACATCAAGAAAAACAAAAATACAAATATGCAATAGTAAAAACGTAGCTCTAGATGGAGCGGAGGTACGGCAAATGACAAAACAGAACAAAAGTAAACTAAGAGTATTATAAATGGACTTTCTGAGAGGTTAGGAGGGATATCAAGAATGGACATAGTGAGAAACGAAAGGATAAGGGAAATGATGGGAATCAACAGCGACATAGGAGAAAAAACAGAAAGCAGGCAACTGATTTGGTATGGACGTGCTCAAAGAATGGTCGAGGGACGAATACTAAAAATGGCTATGGAATGGATATCTTCGGAAAGGATAAAGGGAAGGCCAAGAAAGAGTTGGAAGGAAGGGATACGAACGGCAATGGAGAGAAGAGAGAAGGACAGAACCGAGCATAATGGAGAAATCTTCGGGGACCGGAAGGGACATATATAAACCAGAGAGAGAATTAATTATGATTTAAAATGGGGGAGGCATGAATTATTGATAATTAGAGTTTGAATTATTTGCAAAATGCGTATTTTTGTATGACAGTTTTTTGTACAAATGCATATGCAAAATATAATTTTGGATATTTAAGGGCACTTATGTTCATTTTATTAATTTTGTTGGTTTTATTTACCAAAAATAGTTAAGAGACTTGTTCTGGATTCTTATGGTCCTGGGGGTAGTTTAAATACCTTTATAATAGCTTCCAAGAAGGTTCATTCGATATCTATTTTCACTTCGCTCTATTGTTAAGGGATTAGGTATTTCTTTAGGTAATCTTGGGTTACTTTTACAAGTACACACTTTATTATGGACTTATAGAAGTACAGAAACTATATAACGCATTTTATACCAGTCCAAGTGATAGTTCAATTTTATTTGACATCGAACAGTTTGTGAAGTATATTCCTCTGATTTGAAGAGTTTATTTCGTTTCGTTAAAACAGCATCTGTTTAAAAATGCCTAAATAAGTAGCCGCGAGTTGTGTTTTATTACAAAATGGTGTCCAAATAATACTGACTTGAAAATAATTAACCCCTCTCATATTTTTTGCGCAGGTTGTGTTAAAAAGGTAAGTTTCTTTATTTCTGTTTGGTGTTAAATTATATCGTCATATTAAAAAAATTGACAATGTATTAAACGGCGAGCAGAAGGATGATGTGGAATTGGATCCAAATACATGTGCATTTAAGTACGTACCCGTTACTTCTTGCGAAGGTGAACGAACATTTCCAAGTTACAAACATTTGTTAAGCGAGCAAAGACAAATGTTTAGCTATTGACAATTTAGAAAAATATTTAGTAAGTTGCAGTGTAGAAACGTACAATAAAAATTTAGGTTGATCATGTTCTGTTGGTTAAAAAATCTTCTTATACTTGTTTTTTCCATTAAAAATGCGTTTATAATCTTTTATTATAAATATAAATGTGATATAGGTGCGGATATTCTAAAGTAAAAGTGATCAGTTAAAACACATTTTTATTTTGCGTATTTTAGTGCATATTTTAACTGTTTTATGTTAACATTTTTATATATTTTTTGTACATGTATTCCAAGCTTTACTAATAATATTGATAATACGAAGCGAAAATTGTATACAAATATGTTCAAGAGCATGATGATATTGTTAGTTTCATAAACGCAGGTATTGCTTATCTACGCTTATCTAAAAACATAAGAATGGGATCGTTCATGATTTAAGTCGGCTAAAATGATATCCTATATACCTTGGCGCTATTATGTTTATGTGTTGTACAGCTAAGCTCTTTGACTTGCAATTACAGAAATTTTTGATAATTGGGAAGTAATATTAACTTATGAGCAGGTACAAATTCAAAATAACGTTAACCTATTTTTGTTAACGTCGGAAAAAGAACAAAATAATTTAAATAAATTAGTAAATATTAGATTCTAGTTAAAACTATTTCCCTTTTTCGATGAATTAAAAAAAACAGTCGAATTGCAAGGAAATTAATGCTAAGAAATAATTATAAGAATAATAGCGAAAATAAAGAGAAACCTTAGAAACAATAAGAATGCAATTATAGTTCTGTTATGGATTTATTCAATAGTGTGAAAAGTAACAAATATTTAAATAATAAAATAAAATAAAACAAAGAATATACTTGTACTTCTTTTAATTTTTTTTTATATGTCTTGGTCTTCATATTCCAATTATATTACAATTGTGCTTTCTGTGTTTTGAAATAGAGCCTGGTAATATTCTATGAACGCTACCACGGCATGAAGTAGCACAACAATGTAGAAGACAGAGTTCGCGAAAAATTTTCTATTTCTTACTTTTTTAATACTTACACATGCACAAGACAACCGAATTGTACTATTTGGTTTATTATATGTTCCTCAATGTTTGTTTATAAAGTGTCTTTTGTAAATTATAATATTGATGAGATAAATAGCGCAAAAATAAAAATAGATAATAATCCTACCGAATGACATGTAAAAGCCGAAAGTAAATTTTAAAGAAAAATCCCTGAGCTTGCAACAAATGATAAAATGAATAATTGTTGAGCCCAAAGGATTATTATACGTATTCCTCGTTTTGTGTTTTATCTTTTTGTATATTCATTTTTTATTTATATATTATTTCCTGCAACAACATTGTTATGAAGTTAATTATATTATTATTATGCGTACTTATTGATAATTGATTTATTTCTTTCTCCTTGTACATTGGAACGAGTAAAAGGGATAAAAGCCGGTTTTAAATTGTTTTTAAAATCCCTATAAATGTAATTTAAGCTTATAAGGTTTCAGTTTCTGTATTATAAAATTTAATAACAATTAAGGTAAATTATACAATTCAAACAAAGTAGCCATTTTGGTGTTCTAGAAGAATCAGCAAATAGAATAGAAAATATTTAATACACGGATACGACGACGACTTCAGCAACCTATCAAGAAACATCAGTTACATCCAAATAAAATCTAAAACTTTATTTTACGCAGAGTGTGCAAACATGTTGAAATCGTGAAAATATATAAATTTTCCTTATTCGTGACTTAACTGTCGAAAATTGAGTGAGCCAAATTATTAATTATTAATTGCTTTTAACGTTCTACTACGTAGATGAGTATGAAGCTGAAGTGATGTTTGAAATGTTTTCACATGATACTGCCTATAAATAATAACAACAACACTTCAAGTATTTTGTTGTGATTCTATTCATTTCCTAATATCCTAATTTAATTTGTAAATTTGAGACTTTTAAAAAAATGACAAAAGAATAATGTTATACAAGTGCAAGTAAGTTACTAATTAATTTTTTGTTCTTTATTATGGTTTTTAGATTTCTGTTTGAAATTTTATATAATATAAATAAAATTTCCTTAAAATATACACTATAACAACTCATTGTTTTGTAGTCTTGAATTGCTAATAAATTAGTTAAGCTGTGTCCAAAAATGAGCTAAAATTGGCTATTTAAAAGAAGAAAATAAATATAGATTTTAAAATATTTTATTTCCCTTGCAAGCATCGTGATATAGCAATACCTCATGTGATAAATTAACATATACGTTTTGCAAGGACGTGCTTTTACAAAGAGGTTTGAAGCGGCGTTTCTGTGTCATCATCCCCAAGATTCGAAAATGAGCATTACTATACGCGTTACCTGAACGTCTTCTGAATTTGTATGAGAAGCTGTATATTAATTTTTCAATCAAGGCAATCAACTAACAATTTTGGCAAACAAATTCAAATCTAACACTTTGTTAAGCTTGTTTAAAACTTATAATGAAGGTGTGAAATTAGCATTTATATAATCTTACAAGCCTTAGGAGCCGATAACATTACACGACAGTAAAACCGTTGTCTATTGAAAGGCACCTGCTTGGGCAAAGAGGAATTTTGAGAGAGAGAGAGAGTGAGCAATATCATATTTACTACGAGGCGTGCTCTTGGGTTTGGTTTTTATTGTACGTGGGAAACTATTCTAGAGCTCTATTAAGCACTGTTATTAGGCTGCATATTTAGAGTTGCTTCAATACATTGGGATTTGGAACATTAGACCTTTTTGCAGACATTAAATACAGAGAATCTAACTAAATCTGTGTGAAGAGTTTGTTATAACCCGGTCGAAACTTGAATGTAGTTGGTTGTTATAAGAACATAAAACCTTGAAACATTGTACGACTTGAAAAGAAGAAAATGGAATCAGTAGATTCTCCTTACGCTAGTAAAAAAAAATCTTTGTTTCTATAACAAGCCTAAACTACGGACAAAACACATAGTAATTATCAGAAAATTATCCCAACGGATTCAGAAGCTATGAAAATCCAATAAAATAACGCACGTTTGTGAAAAGTGATTGCCATATCTGTGGAAGCTGCCGGCAAAGTGACGAATTATTAAATTTATTTTATTGATGTTTGATGTTCAGTGCACTTAATAAATGACAAAAGATCTAATTTTGCAGGCAATAAAGCGACTTGAACATTTTAAACGCAGAGGGGAACTATCCTTTCAGAGACAAGTAGATGTAAAAATAAATTAAGCTTCAGAAAGTACAGTCATTTTAGTTTTCTAGAATTACGAGCAGAATATTTTTAGTAGCACCATTTGTTTTACCCACCCGGATGTGGTAAAATAAGAGTTAAGAATAAAATAAAATGGAAATTCTTAGAGAATCACAGATTTATCACTACCTATATTTATGTCAAACTACTACAAACAACTAAGAAAATATTTTGCAAACAAAATTTAGCTCTAAAGTAACTGAAATAAAAAAGTGTAGCGATGTTAGCAAGAATTGGTAAAATTACGTGCAGTATTAACAAGTATGAAAAACATAAATTTTGGTTTCTTGACTTGTTCTGTAATGCTTATAATACTTACAATATTTAACTTTGTTCTGTTACTTCTGTGCACTACTAATAAATATTCTTGCCCATATACAGATAATGTAGAGAACATAACTTTATATAGAAAGCAGGCCTTTGAGGTCCTTAGCTTTATTAATAATTTTCTTTTATTCTTTGCATTGCTAGTACTTCGCAGTTCTCCGCTTTCAATTTCTTTAAATCTTTCTTTACATCTTGAAACCACTTTGGGAGCCGTTCTCTTTCATTCTTTCCTTCTGATACATTTTTAAAAACTATTTTAGAGATTCTGCCATTCATTCTAATTTAATTGTTTCAATATATTTGTTATGATAGCTCCTGATATAGCTCTACATCTCTTTGTTTATACCTAATCTTGATACCTTAAAAAATCCGTCTTAGTATTGTCCTTTTCCGTATTAATGAATTTGTGTACCATTAATTGAATGTCTATACTTCACATCTGTATATCACTATTATGGCAGGAAAGAAAAACGGTGAAAAAGTGGACTCGTCGGAAACAGGCTATTTTATTATTGGAATCGCTTCATTTTAGGGTGTAGTTGAACACCCTAAGTTTGCTAAGAGATTGGCTGTACGCTTGATTTTATATTTAACAGTTAGTGGCAAAAAACGACTTTTTTCACCTTTTCGCTTATATTTATGTTCCTTGGCACTTTTACTATAGCACATATAATTAGAAAGTTGTTCCTTAGTGAATTTCCTAAATTTTAAGGCCAACCGCGTATCGCTATGTTTTATTGTTAACTTGCAAATAGCGTCCAAAGTTGAAAAATGCCGTTTTTTTCCATATTTTGTTTCTTGAAAATTAAAACGCTTAGGGGGCTGAAAATTCGTGAAGAAGATGCCCTCGGTGACTCAAACATATGCTATTTTTTTAGGGCGAACTTAAGGTGTTCAACTACACCTTAAAACAAAGCTTTTCCAACAATAAAATAGCCTGTTTCTGACGAGTCAGAGTTCAAAATGAAAGTAAACTCATTCCTGAATATTGTCGATTTATTAAGTACAATTGAAGAATTACGTAATAAACAGGATTTACAAACATTATTATTGCCCTAAAAATATTTTGCACAATACCAATAACCGTGGCTCAAACTAAATTGTCTCTTAGTGTATTGGCAATAGTTAAAAATATATTGAGGTCTAATATGAGTCAAAATCGCCTCAATAGTCCAAGTACTGCGGTTACCCATGTAATATTAGCTAGACGGTTGATTTTGATAACTTCATCCAAATGCTGATTGGTACAAAAGCGATAATCTGTTAAAAATGTTAAAAATTATTGCAATTCAGAAAAGTTTCCAATTGTAAGAAAATGTATAGGTGGTCTGTCCCAAAAAGTATCGAGCTATATAATATAAAAAATTATAATTACACTAACAAAAAATGTATATATCTAATATACATCGTATAAGATACAAGAAACATAAATTAAGCACACTGGGATCTCGCACATGTCTCCCAGTGTATTTTTCATTATTCAAAACATTCTCCAAAGTCCTATGTTTGGAATTACAAATAACTGCCTCGTCATATTGATCCTAATTTCGTCGACAGTCTAGAGGTTTAAGTTTTCTGGGCAGCTTCGTACAAAAATTTATATAGACTTGCTACTTTATTCGCTCAGTCCCAATACAATTGCGACCATCACACAATACATATGCTTACTTACCATCTGAGACGGCCAGTAAAGTCATCCTCATTTACACATGCGCCTTAGAGCGCACTTTCGTCGCTGCGCAAACTGTTTTTATTATATTAATATTGGCTTTATATTTTCGGGACATGCTTTGTATGTACAGTTTTAATTAACTTGTAAATTAAAAAATTTTTTGTTGACAAATTATGTAGTATAATGCCTAAGGGCATCACCATATAAACTACACCTCTCTTTTCTGCAAAGACTAAAACACAAGAAATGGTAAACAAATAATCAAAAAGTGTTAGAAATAATTTACAAAAGCAATAACAACTGTTGTTACTGCAATTTAATTTTTAAAGTGTATAGCTATGGCATGGTTTGAATAAAGAATAATTACAACACTGTGATTAAATTCTGCCTTCCTCTCTACTTGCCGTTAGTTAACAAAAACTTTTATAGCTCTGAGAAGTATTAAATTTCACAAATGAAATAACCTAAGTACAAATACAATCTTACCACACTGCTGTAATCATTAATTACTATGTGAAATGTGACTCCAAAGTAATTAAAACATTAGCAAGGAATTCTTAAAACTATGGACAAGGAAATGTTCGATAAGGGGCTTTTTAATGGACACTCTTTTTTGTGCCATCTTTTCTTAATTTGTTTCACGATCTTTCACTACTTTTGGTACTGCGTTACGCGACACTCGCATTTTAAAAGTTTTTAAGTATTAATCTAACCAAAAACTGCAGCACGAGGAGTAGAAGCTGTTTTTGCAACAAAACATCGGTGTTTTTCGGCGGAGAAAGATCTAATGCCTCGCCACGCCGTGACGGAAGTCGTTAAACCCTCCGGCAAAATTCAAAACATGGATGCTGATGTCACTGTCAACGTTTGGCATCCAAAGCGCTGCAAACTGCGCCAGGCCAGAAGGCAACGAACCGCGGCCGCAGAACTAATTGTTATTAATTTATTTTTGACTTAATTGCTGAGCATGGTGTGTACGACAGGATGCGACGCAGCGTGATTTGAAATAGTGCGACTGATGCACTCTTACAAAAGTCATATAACGGATTGGGTATTTAAGAGATGCACGTGCAACTTCATTTAGTGTAAATATTTCCCGTTATAAGACTTGTAGTAGCACATTATTTTTTATTTGTACCCTCAAAAGTTTTTATTATAATGAAACTATTAAAGAGAGTGAAGAAATAAAAACAGAAAACCAACATGTTTATACTTATGAGGAAACAAAAAAGATAATTCAGCTGCACTTTTCTTAACGGCGGCTCCAAACTCTAGTTATCGTTATAGGAACATAACAAATATTATTTACACATTTGTTGAAGTATTAAGACACTGAAAAACAACAATTTTCAAAAATGAATGATCCATTTACTTTTTAAACATTTATATTATTTTATGTTTGTAAAATTATCGTTTCAATCGATAAAAAGATGTAACCACCTGTTAAAGAATATAAAGCAAGGATTTGTACATGTTTTTGTTTATGGGAAAATTCCTAAAACAAATATTGTTTTATTAAGAGTTTTATATATATATATATATATATATATATATATATATATATATATATATATATATATATATATATATATATATATATATTTTTATTAAGACTTTCATTATAGAATTCGGACGTAGTTGCACACACACAAATACGCATAAATAATGAACCACATCAGGATAGCAATGGTGCTAAACATGCTTACAACGCTGATAGTGAAAAAATAATGGCTACATTTCTTAAAATTGCTGTTTGCAACGAAGTAATCCAACATAAAGAAGAAAATACAACCTTTTTACATGAATATAAAATCAACATTTTATTGCTCAGCGGAACTCACTTCACTAAAACAAAGTACCTTACTACAAATTTTACCACACGAATCAGATAGACAACATGCTGGAAGTGTAACATTAATAAATGAGACAATAGACCGTTACGAATTCCAGGAATACGTAAAAAGACCACCTACAAGCCACAGTAATCAGTCAGAATTTAAAGTATGATAACTTCAAAGATTTATTTCTAAACCTTGGATCAAGAGGCAACCATAAGGCTAGAACTACTTTATGAGGGTCAAGGCTCACTACCACAAAAAAGGTAAAGAATTATCCAACGTAATGCAAGACGGGGGTGTAGGGGTCGCCGAGGGGTAGTACCTCTAGTTCTGAGATTGTCGGACTGTAGAGTCATTTCAGGGCATTGGTCCTCCGGCGATCCCAACTCTCACTTATGGCTCCACGTGCCACACCCTGGTAACTGTGTCGACACACAGGCGAAACTAAGTGAGCGGTCACAGAAAGCAACTTCCACATATTGGATTTAATGGTTTTAGTGATAATGAAAGTGAGCAGCAGCGCTTTCATAACTACATGAAGGGGGAGATAAGAAATATCAGTACTGCTTCATAGTAGACATCAATGGGCGACGACAAAAATATGTCACCATCGGCCACTGAACTGCGATGTGTAAGGCAAGGGGAAACCAACACATTAATTCCCAAGAACAATTATCAAACATCATGACAGACAAAATCAAGAATGGCCCCGAGTACCGGCGCCTCTTCAATGAGGCAGGGTGCAAAGAATCTCCGGGTCTGTGATGGTGAACAAGGACACCAACAAACTGAAAATGCTTAGGAAATCAAATACTATTAGAATTGGTACCTGGAATGTCAGAAGCGCTTTTGAGGGGGGAAAATCCGTAATATTGTTCAAGAAACAACTAGACTAAAGGTAGACATCATGGGGATCAGCAAAATGCGATGGCCGGGTTCAGGAAATTGTAATATATTGAATCATGTTGTGTACTACTCTGGCAACGATGACGACCACCACTATAATGGTGTAGGAATAATAGTAACTAAGGAAATTAACGACTCTGCCAAAAAAGTGATAGCGCACTCAGATAGAATTATATTGATACAAATAGAAGTTAACCCATTTAACTTAAACGTTATGCAAGTGTATGCTCCAACTGCGAATAGCGAAGATGAAGAAACAGAAGATCTATATGAACAGCTTAGAAAGGTCTTAAAATATACGAAATCTAATGACATAACTCTCATAATAGGGGATTTTAACGCGAAAGTTGGAAGTCAAAGAGAAGATAACATAATTGGACAGTTCGGATTAGGATCTAGAAATGAAAGAGGAGATAGATTCATACAGTTTTGCCGAGAGGAAGAACTTGTAGTAATGAACACCATGTTCAAGCTCCCACATAGAAGAATATATACATGGAAGGCTCCAGGTGATACGAAAGAAAAAATAATACGAAACCAAATTGACTATATCACTATTAATCACCGTTTCCGCAATTGCATAAAATCAACAAAAATTTATCCCGGAGCAGATGTCGGATCAGACCACAATCCGGTAATATGTAAATGTAAACTAAAACTTAAAAGGGTTACGAGAAAAACTAATGAAAAACAACATAATATAAGGGCTCTTTGTGAAGGAGATGTTAAAGAACAAGTTCGAAAATCGTTGGAGGAGAAATTTAAAATGAAAATAATACTACCACTGGATTTAGTAACAAAACAACTCAACAAAGGAAGTAATAGAAGAGACGTGGAACGCTATCAAACAAAATCTGCAAAGTATTATAAAAGAATACGTTCCACAAAAGAAGAGAGAAGAAAAATGAGTGGATGACAGAAGACATTTTAAAATTAATGGACGAAAGGAGATTAATGAAAATAAAGATATGAACAAATACAGAGAGATACAACGACAGATACGAGGTGAGATAAGAAAGGCAAAAGAAAAATGGTTGAAAGATAAATGCCAAGAAATAGAACAGCTAGAAAACAAACACGACAACTTTAATATGCATCGAAAAATAAAAGAAGCTGCTGGAATATTTAGAAGAAAAACAACGAACAGACTAATAGATAATACAGGACAGGAAATAACAGACATAAACGAAAAATTAAAACCTGGAAAGAATACATCGAAAAGTTATTTGCAGACGACCGTCCAGAAAAACACGAAATAAAAGAGGCTAAAACCGGACCTCCTATAACAAAAGGTGAAGTTAAGAAAACAATAGAAAAGGCGAAAACCCGGAAAGCAACGGGCCCAGACGAGATACCCACTGGAATTTTAAAACTCCTAAATGAAGATGGAATAAATGCACTCACTAGGTTATTCAATCTAATATACGACACTGGAGAGATCCCGACGGACTGGACTAAGTCGACTTTTATAACCATACCAAAGAAAACAACACCGAGACAATGCGAAGACTATAGAACGATAAGTCTGATGAGCCCTTAAGATCTTCTTGAAAATTATACACGCCAGGATCTATCAACAATGCGAATCAAAATTGACCGAAACCCAATTCGGGTTTAGAAATGCGTTGGGAACAAGAGAAGCACTATTTGCCTTAAATGTATTGATCCAAAGATGTAGGGACGTAAACTGTGACGTACATTTATGTTTTATAGACTTCAGCAAAGCATTTGACAAAGTAAAACATCATGAACTACTAAACATATTAGAGAAAACAGGGATAGACGACAAAAATACTAGAATAATAGCCAACCTATACTGGAGTCAAAACGCGAATGTAAAAATAGAAGATACCAGCGAAGGAATTCAAATCCTTAGAGGGGTTCGCCAAGGATGCGTGCTTTCACCGACTCTGTTTAATATTTACTCGGAAGAGATGTTCAAAGAAGCATTACATGATGTGAATGAAGGTATATTAATCAATGGTGAACTAATCAACAACATCAGATACGCAGATGACTCTGTAATATTGGCAAGAAACGTAGAAGGTCTACAATTATTAATGGAAAGAATACATATAACATGTGAGAAATACGGAATCACCCTCAACACAAGCAAGACAAAATACATGACAATAACTAAGAACATTACGCTACCAGCAACATTATATATTAATAATACTGAGATAGAAAGGACTAGCAAATACACATATCTGGGAACCAATATAAACGAACAATGGGACCACTCGACAGAAATAAGAACAAGAATAGAAAAAGCAAGAGCCGCATTCATTCAAATGAAAAAAGTTTTGATCGATAGAGACCTAAGCCTGCAAACCAAGGTTAGAATCCTGAGATGCTATATTTTCTCGACGCTACTATACGGAGCTGAGTCATGGACTTTAACAAAAGCATCAGAGATGAAACTGAAATCATTTGAAATGTGGACCTACCGACGTATCTTGAGAATACCATGAACAGAGCATATCACTAACAAAGAAGTTATGGAACGAATTGATAAAAAAATAGAAATCCTAATAACAATAAAATGTCGCAAGCTAGAATATCTAGGACACATAATGAGAAACACAAAGAGATATAGAATCTTGCAACTCATTTTAGAAGGAAAAGTGATGGGAAGAAGAGACCCAGGAAGGAGGAGAATATCTTGGCTAAAGAACTTGCGGCAATGGTTCGATATGTCCACGGTACAATTATTCCGGAAAGCAGTAGACAAAGTACAAATTGCATTGATGATAGCTAACATCCGGAACGGATAAAGCACGGGAAGAAGAAGAAGAAGAATGCAAGACGAAAAATACTTGTTCTTGCCCACGGGAACTCCTACGTACTTTCCGTTGGATCCAGCAAAAACACCAGACTTCCTGGATTTCTTCCTTATAAGTAGAATTTCTGAATCGAATGTGCATCCTCAATTTATAGGAAAACACCTACACACGGCTCATAGGTACGGAGAAACAAAGAAAATGCTGACCTCCTTGCCGAACATCTTTTAAAATTTCTTACTCAAAACTATGCTATAGCAGACTAAAAAATATTTAAATATACCAACAATACTCCGACTACTACTAATCCTATAAAGCTAGTAACTTTTAAATAAATCAAAGGAGAAACGAATCACCTGAATGTCAGAAAATTGCTTGGACTTGACCAGACAGTACAAAAAATGCTAAAGAAGGGTATTGTAATGCTGCATTACTGGCCTTAACAGTTAAAGACGGAGGGAATAACATTTATAGTTAAACCCGGCAAAAATCGAAACCACGTATTCTCTTAGAGGCCTATAAGCCTTTTAATTACCATATCTAAACTTTCAGAGCCCTATCCTGGATATAATTCCTCATTACTAGATTACGTCGACACTACTCAACGGTCCAACAATTTGTAGAAAAATATTTAGTAAATAAAAAATTCTATACTTCTGTATTTTGGACATTAGTATGGTATTTCATAAAGTATCACAAGAAGGTTTGCTCTATAAAATTAAATTAACACTTTCATCTATTTTAAATAGTATTAAACGACCGGCAATTCAAAACCAAGGTTAACCGCCAATACACCTTTACAATTAAAGCTGGAGTTCCTCAAGGTAGTATATTAGGCCAATAATTTTATATACTGTATACAAATGACCTACCCACTGGGACTTTCGCTGACGACACACATCCTTGTAAGCTACGTAAATCCGATAACTTCATACAAAACCACCTAAATGACCACTCTAATGAGTGAAAAATTAAGATTAATGAAACCAAGCCAAAGCAAATAACCTTTGCACTAAGGGAGGACCTTTATCTTCCAGTTTATATCAACACAATCATTCCTGTATCACCAGCAATGCGTTATCTAGAATTACATCTAATATATGTTCAATGAACACGTGTTTTATATAAAACTGTCAAGAATTCCGGCTCATTTTAAATAACTGCTTGTTATTGCCCGCTTTAAAAAAGTCAGGGTAGTTTTTTTCATTTTATTATGATTTATTCTATTTAATTTCTTCTATCATTAATTGTTATATGGAGTTAGTAAGAAAAAGAATTCCCATTGCTAAATAAACTGCAGTTACTTTTGCAACATTAATAATCACTTAAATTACTTAAATTAAATTACAATTAAAGTCAAATCTCAGAGGATTTCAAATTAAACAAAAAACGAAACAGCCAAAGCTTATTTCATCATTTGATATATAATAATAATTTGAACAATGTATTTTTAATTGGTTTCGAGACACTATTTGATTTTTTTATCATTTGCAGATTTACAATTTACTATTTACAATATATGAGTATTAAGAAAATGATGTGGCAGAGATGTTATGGGGGAAGGTATTAGCTAGTGATAATCTCCCGGTGGAGATGATTTCAATCCTGGTTGGGCTGCTGCGAAGATCTTGTGGCCAGGTTCGCTTTAGCCGTCTTGTAACATCTGGTTGGTGGGCGAGTTGTTTGATGAGGGAATTGGGGTGTCCGGAGATATTGACGTTGTATGTGGCCGAAAGGGTGTCATTTGAAATATACCAGGGGGCGTTCGTTATCGCTCTTAGGGTCTTGGATTGGAACCTCTATAGTATTTCAGTGTACAATAGTTTAGCGCATTCCAGAGCTGGATCCCATAGGCTCAAACTGGCTTCAAAATGGTTTTATAAAGTAGTGTTTTATTTGACAGGGATAGTTAAGACCGTCTTCCAAGTAACGAAGTCATTTTCTTTTAGTTTTAGATCTAGCCGATTTCTTTTTGTGCACTCCAAGTGAGTTTATGGTCGAGGTGCAGATCGAAATGTTTTACCTCAGTTTTATCAAGATTAAGGCATTGTTGATTCGGTGGGTAACTCGACTGGTGGTAAAGGTTACTCGTGCAGACTTGTCGGCGTTAACTGTAACTTGCCTTGTAGAGATTTGAGCTATCTTTGAAAATGTTCTGCTTCTGCTTCTGGCGATTTGTTGATTGACAAGATGACCACATTATTCGTGAATGTGGCAAGTACAGTAGTGTACCCGTGGTTGGTGCGTCCAAGGTGTTTAATAGATACAACACTGGATAACGCGTTGTTCACTTTACCTTGATAAAATCGTTCCGTGAGAGACGGAAGTGATTGAGGTGTATTTGAGTTTGTATAGCAATCCAATATGCCACACTATATGGGCAACAATTCGATTGCTTTGATGTATAGTTAAGTGGTACTTCCGAAATGCGCACTGGTGTGATGGGATAAGCTGATCGAAGTCTACGGTATCTTTAATTAGTTGTAATAGGAATCATTCGAGGACCTTGGAGAGTAGAGGGAGTAAACTTATTGGTCTATAAGACTAGGGTTTAGTGGGAGGTTTTCCTGGTTTAATAATAATAATAATTAATAATAATAATAATAATAATAATAATAACCTAAGCGTATTTCCACTGAACGGGAAAGTAAGAGAGTCGAAATATACTGTTATAGATGCTAGTAAGTAGAAGCAAAAATTTTTAACTATTTCGATTTTTGTGTATTCGATATTTGAAGTTGCTGAGAGACTTCTGCTACTGAGAAGTGTTTGAGAGGTAGCTATTTGAATTTAAATATTTTGCTTAGTTGGAACAACGACGATTATAAAACCTATTTCAATATACATTTAAAAAAAGTTATATACATTGTATATATTTGTAGGTTAAAAATCAAAATTTGGTTATAACCAACAAAATACTACATTGTAAACATGGCTTCGGTGTACATCGTTTTGCGCCTCGGGGGTGTGTCATGATGTATTCGTTGAACGTAGATTAGATGAAAAACATATTATAGGAAACAAAGTAACCTTACATCCAACGAATTATATCGGCTACTTCGAAGAAGTTCCCAATTGTCTTTTAAAAATAAAATCCTAATCTACAAGGCAATTATCAAACCCATATGGATTTATGAAATAGAACTATGGGGTTGTGCAAACAATTTCAATAGAATAATCTACGAACGATGTCAGTCAAGATTCTTTAAGTAATGGCTAATGTACCCTGCTGTATATTCAATCAAACACTTCTCCTTGACTTCGACATCCCACTTATAAAATATGTCATTCATACATGCAGTAACAAGCACCATGCTAGACTACAATCTCGCAGTAGCCCCCTAAAGTCACCACTAATATGACAACGGAAAATTAAAAATGTCGGCCAGCCTATTGCAGATGTTATCAAGTGGACTCCTCACTAGAAGAGATCACATCTTGCCAAAAGGACTCGTAAATGTTTACTCTTATGCTTATAGAATTTAAAATTCTGATTGCTAATTAATAAAGTTTAAAGAAATATATAACAAACCACTGACAGAATCCATGTTAAAAGCTTAGTCACCAAGGAATTAAGAAGCCGACGCCACGTCTTTCTGCAAAGTGGCTGAATTCAGGATAAAAATGCATTTAAAACTGCTTAAACTAATTTTAGGCGGATTTAGGTGAGCCGAGGAGAGGCGTCAGCTGATTGAGGGCACTAAAATTATTTTACTAATTAATAATTATAACTTTAAATCATACTTAAATAAAAACGGGGAACAACAGGAACTTCGTCAAAATAGACCAACAATTGTAGTCCCTCAGCTAGTGGAAAGTGCTACCGAATTTAATGTACCAGCCTTTATGTGATTTGTCTAAAAAAAGGCGTTAGACCGGGTCAAACTAAATGGCGTGATAGTGGTACTACAAGAAAAGGAGTTAATAACAGTTATAAAAGATGCTAACATGAACATGACAAAAAGTGTTCAAGTTCTAAGGTCTCCAAATTTTTTCCTGAAAAAGTTCTTACCCAAGAAAGTTGAAACTTCTGTTACTTTTAACGTAATCTCCGTTTGGACGTACATACTTTTCATAACGTCGTCGCCATAATTCCATGGCTGCTGAAAACACGTTTTCCGGGGTGTGTTCACTGGAAAATCGCTGTTACAATAGCCGCTCGATTGAAAAATGAACGGCCACGGAAAGTGTCCTTTATGGTCGGAAATTTATGGTGACATTTCCACCCGCGCAGTCTTGTGTTTGTCGGTCATCATTCATAGGACCCACCTTGAAGAAACTTTTCGCATTTTTAGGTCATCATGCAAAATGGACCCCAGTAAGGCGAAACGATTGTTTCGAATCACAGAAAGAAAGATGCTAGGAAAATCAAGAAGAAATAGAATATGAAATGAAACCATATGTAATGATTGCGGCGTAACGGATTTAATGAAAAAGGATGGCATGGCTATGTCGAAAGAGCCAGTGACGACAGATTAATCAAACTACCAAGAGACATAAGATGGAAAGGGAAAAAAGATCTGAGACACCCGCAGAAGAGATTTTCACATCTATAGAAACTGAAACGCCATAGATTAAAGTGTGAAGAAGAACAGGCGTATACCTAAAATCAAAATAGGGAGCAGAAGAAGAATTAACTGGAAGCAAGGTCAGTACTACACAATACATTTAGATAAATTGGAGGAAGTAATTCAAGATAAACATCTGCAACTAGACAAGAAAACAGTACGCCTCCAAAACTCACACATTTATAAATAAAAGAAAATTGGGCAAGTGACTAAATGTTTCCACTTTGTCTTAGATAGTTATCTTCTCTTTAGCCAAAATGTTGATAATAGATTTAATTTTCTTTCAAATTTTTCTTCTCTGATCAAACGAATCAACGTTAAATAAATGAAGGTTAAATTTGTTTGTTCGATATTTGCGACTTTCTATTCATAATTATTTTTTTATTGCTTAAAAATTGCTTAAAAAATTTAATTTTACTTTTTTATTACTTATGAAGATATCATTCTGCTATTGTGTTCTGAAACAGTATAATTATAAATGTTGATATGTGCGGAAAGGGCTTACTAGTAGATATGGTCTAGGATAACTGTTTGTTGAAATTTTACAATTTTTAATTATCAATAATAAATTCTAAATGCTAATTAAAACCTAAAACAAATACCGCAATATTTTCGCCAGCCAAATTTAAAATAGCGGTAAATATTCTAGTTGTTAATCTATATTATGTAAATTGTCTACAAAATTTACTCACATGAAAAATTTCATACTAGTAGCACGAAGAACAAAATCTTTAAATATAAAATTTGTTCAGACTGAGTTTGAAAATCTCCAATTGAACATGCTACAGTGATTCAAATTATTTTTCAAGAGAGAAATTGTCAACTCTGCGCTGTGCACTGTAATTTAATAGCACCGACTTAACAAATATAATGAAAAGTAACAAAGATATACCAAAGTTTCCTGCAATATTCTTTTCTTCAATTCTTGTCTACTTATTAATTCTCATAATTCAAAATCCTTAGTAAATATTGGATGTAAATAAAATTTGTAACTAAATTAATGGGGAGACACCAACATCTAGTCACCCAAATGTCAACATCACCTCCACGTGGTACCCTCTGACAACAAACGAGGCTCTGACTACCTAGCACCAGAGAGTATAACTTTTCCACTTTCGTTGGGCTAATCACTCACAAGGCGGATGTAATGTTTCAGAGCCGGATTACTAGACGACGAAAATGGCGTAAAACTAGGACAAGAATAGGTACGTTGAATAGTAAAGCACTGAACGGAAAAAGAATAGAAGCTACAGAAGAGATGGAAAAATATAAAATAGAAGTACTAGGTTTATGTGAAACAAAAAAGAAAGAAAATGGAACACATATGTTAACGAGAGGATACCAACTCGTGGAAATTTAGGGAAAAAGAGTAACCGAATAAATCCAAAAAAGCGAGACTAAAGGAAAGACGACGTAGGGGCAGACCGAGGGAAGAATGGGAAAAGAACGTAGAAAGGAACGCAAGGGAACGAAGGACGAACATAAGAGATGTACGGATACTGACCACTGATCGAGTCCAGTGTCGAAAATAGATAGAAGGGATCCCGACACCGCAGTAGCACATGGGGATTGGAAAAGAAGAAGAAGAAATAAATTAATGTGTGACCTTGATGACATTTTTAAAGTAAGGTGGATAAAAACTGTCATTAAAAAATATAATATAGAATAATAAAAAAAATTATTGATCAATTTTTTGGCGGTGCAGGCATAGCGAATATTTCGTGCTTATTTCAGCGGTCTGAAAATAATCCACGGGAATTGATAGAGTAACTATGTGCTGCGAAATAGCCTGATTTGGTATTTGGACTTCCCAAGATAACGGACGCACTGTAATGGTCAACTCACAGCGTTACTTTACGAGGTTTCCAGAATTTTTGATACCTGAATTGAGAAGACATCGGATTGTCCTTGATAGGATTTGGTTTTAACAGGATGAGGATAATTGCCATACCTCAAGAAAATTCATGGCCTTTTAAGGGAACATTTTCCAGGGGGCCTCATTTCATTGCGCAGAGTTGTTGAGTGGCCCCCGATCACAGGATCT
Organism: Sinelater perroti; assembly: GCA_036346155.1. Lineage (NCBI taxonomy): Eukaryota > Metazoa > Arthropoda > Insecta > Coleoptera > Elateridae > Sinelater > Sinelater perroti. The sequence goes on from JARFIY010000024.1 coordinate 11,436,245, forward strand.
TTTACCGTGTGATTATTTCTTATGGGGCTACTTGAAAGCTCATGTTTACATTGAAAAACTACGGATTCTTAAAGCTCTTTCGGAAGCCATAACTCGAGAAATTTGAGCAATTCCACGAGCTGTACTTGAAAGGTATATGGATAATTTTCCACCTGCCTGCAACGATGCCTGAATAAGAACGGCCAACGCTTAGATGACGGCATTTGTCACACCTGAATTACATTCTTTTTGTTTGTGCTTTATGTCTCTTAAGTGGTATTCTATACGTAATCTGTAGAAAAATAAAAAATTAAATTTGTTGAAGAAGATTTGGGTTAGAGTTTTTTGAAAAAATCCCACACATTTGCTATCTGAATGCATGGCAAAGTCCACAAATGCTGTATGTATATGAACTGGGTTTTAGAGGACACAGCACTCGATGCTGGTTTTTGCAAAAAAAATTCACATTGGACGACTCATTTTTCTTTAAATGGGTTTGTGAACCGTCAGAATTGTCGCACCTGGAGTAGTGAAAATCCACGTGTTTTTTACCAAAGATCAATGCATTCACAATGCACTATTTGATGCATATTGTGGGCTGGGGGAGTTATTGGCTAGTACTTTTTTGAAAACGAATCTGGTGGAGAGGATTTTGTTTTTAATGAAATCAACGATTTCAACTTGAATGACGTGTGGTTTCAACAAGATGGAGCTACATGTCACGCAGCAAGTACAAGATTCACTTTACTTCAAAGCAAATTTCCTGGTCGTGTTATCTCGTAGAGGAGTGATATGGATTAGCCACCGCGATCTGCGATCGAACACCACTGGACTTTTTCACCTGGGTCTATTTAAATGAAAGGGTTTATGTCAAGAAACCTGCTACGATTTCAGGGCTAAAAGAGACCACGAAAGGAGTAATTGTTACGTGGTTTTGCTACTAGTTTTTGTGCTCAACGGCTTCTTTTTTTGTTTCTTGCTAAATTAATAGTATCATTATTTAACTTTTCTTCATTTTTAACCAAGTTGTTTAGTCTTTGCCAAAAATTTTTTTAAATATGTGTAAACAAGGCTTGGTCTGTTTTTATATGTGCTTGTGCTATTAACACCACTCTTTTAGCACACTATAGCTGTTAAATAAATTTTAACCTTCCTTTTTCTGTAAAGTGATGCATAATTTAAACATTTCCGTTCTACCTCTTTACTTGGCTTGCCATAATTTCGTTAAAAGTTTCTTTTTCATAAATGCAACGCTATCAGCAAAACACGAGTAATATCGTCTTGCAAGACGAATGGAACGTAGGTTTGATGTGTACAAAATCCGCTAATATATGCCGTCCTATCGCATTACGTCGATAAGGATTTCGTGAGATCTCCCTCGTCCTCATTTCTCATACGCCATGCTAGGAGCGCGACAGGTTGCATTTTTAGCCAGGAAGAGGCTATTAATTTTCGCTGCGTCGCCTAGCTGTACGGAGTTTCCACCTAATGGTGTCTAAAAAGCGGCGATTGTCTAATGACAAGGTGCTGCAGATCGCATGACGCCATCTGCAGCTAGCGTGCGGGTCGCGGGCTGTCAATAGCTGGCAATGACATGGGCGCTAATATACCTGTCGAGCCATTAACAGTAGTTAGAAGAAAATGGGTCATTTATCAGTTTGCCTCATTAGACACGAATGTGTGATGTCGCATCGCTGGCTCGCGAGAGGCGAGGGCCTCGGCCGCGGGCTCGCCGGCTCGCCGGTCCTACATACGCATTCTAATGGTCACTTAACGGAAGTTATGGTCATGTCCGCGACGCACCGATTTCCAATTTGAATAAAAATCTCGTAGAAATGGCCCGATAGCCGTTTTCGGGTCGCGGCTCGCGGTTCCGCGTTGGTAAAATGGCCCCGCCGAGCCGTTAAAGGGACATTCAAAGCAGAGGAACAGCGCATGTCACTTAAACGCCGATCGAAAAAGGAATTTGAATTTTCTAATAAATTTTGGTCCCGGTCGCTTAACGCCGATTTCCTCTCTGCTTGTTCGAGGGAGGTTCAGTACGAGGACGATTTTGAAAAAGGCCCCCGCGCGCGGGCCCGGCTCGCTGCATTTTAATAAGGAAAGCAGCTGTATGGCGTTCTGGACGTTAAAACGAATTTATGGGGCGCATGAGGCCGCTTGGCTGGCCCATGGTGCTGACCCACTAATTAACACGCTCTGAACGTGCCGGAGAGTGAATTATTCGGTGGCGACGCGGTCGCAGGAACCGTTTCTGTCAATACCAATCCCATTTTAGAGCACATAAAAAATATGCGGACCTGCACAAAACGGCGACGCGCAACAGTGTGTCATAAATTGTAGCAATGTTCGCAGACTTCCTTCGTTTTATAGGTAACGAAGTCTGTAATCGAGGTGTTGCACCAAAAGTTATCAGAACGGCAAGTCGAGTGTGAAACAGGGAATTAATTAATCACTTGTACTCTACAAACCTGTTTAACACTATTAATTAATTTCCAGATCGCATGTTGCCGCAGAAAAATAAATTATGGAAATTTTATTCGTGAATTTGTACAGATAATTATGTGCAGTACAAATTTTGAAACGATCGTCGTAATGAATGAAGCGACTCCGTACAAGCTACAACTGCAAAAATTAAACGTTTCAACTTCAAATCACGGTTCCTGAGAAAATCGTCGGAATCGTATGAAAACCTGTGTAAATCGAAAACAAATGTTTGGGTTGGTTATTTAATTATATTTGTTTTAACCTAAAATGAAAGTAAAATAACATAAAAAACTAAAAATTCAAGGCGTTCATTAAATAACAAAGAAAAACAAAAAATGAAACTAAAGTTTAACCGTTACCATTATTTGACACGATTCTGGTTCGATGTTTGAATTGGAGACAATTTCATATCGAAAAGATTTGGTAGTCCCGAATTAACTGTTGCTTTTGGTTTTTGGTTGAATCCTAATAGACCTTCTCATATTAAACATTGATTAATATCAGGCTGCAAAGTTCGGGTTATTTGGTAGATAGTTATTACGTAATTATCGTTCGAATTCCACTATCCTATGTCCTAATGCAACTAGTTTAGACTCCTCTTGATCAGGATCGTTGTCACATGATTTATTTCATTAATTACGTTAACTAAATCATCCTCATCTAGTTCTTTATCCGCCACTAGTTCTACAATATCTGCCTTAGCTATGTCACCGAAACCTTCTCCTTTCACTGTATGCACCAACTTAACTCTTTGAGAATATTGAAACTCCAATGGTCAACAAGAAATCTTGTCTTCGACTTCTGGCCATAATTTTTTCCAACAGATATTGAGAGATGATTGCTTAATCTCGGTATATGACAATGCAATATGCTTAACATAATTTAAGACAGTGACGCAAGCATTCATTACTGTAACAGTTTTAGAATATTCCATTTGTTCTAAAACATACATGAAGGTTCGCTTGATGTACAATGCTTTAACAGTAGAAATTATCCCTAGATCTAACGACTGCATCGTTGAAGTCGTGTTCTTTGATAGACTGACGTTTTTTGATTTGTTAATAACCAGCGGTTTTATTATATGATCACCTCAAGCGTTGCTACAGAAAAGATGCGATTTCTCGCTTCTTTATGACCATTGTCTGATTGCTCATCACCAGATGCTAGTTCACCCTTCAGTTTCAGATTATGTAAAGAATGTCTTTGTTTTATTCTTTCGAACCAACCATGACTGCTTCTTTTCAACTGAAGAATTTTTTTATACATCAGCAAAGCCTTGATATCAATTCCCTTGGGGAGAGCCTATAACCCCTAAAGGGCGCGTCCTCAGGCGGCGGATCGGAGAATGCCTCTTAGATTTGGGTGGTAGGAGGGAAATGAAATTCCTCCGGCGGACCATCAGGCCGCTGCACTTCTAGCAATCAGTGGTTTAGAAGATACCTAAGGCGGGGATGGAAATCATCAGAGGTGCAAAAGACAAGAAGGAAACCATTGGACTATTCCCTTAGTAAAAAATCAGAATGGCAGAAGTTAAAAAAGTTTCGGCTCTCAGTCTCCGGCAGCCCTTCAATTGGACAGAAGGTGCTAAGAATCTCCGGATGGAAAAAACAAATTGCATCATAGAATGTCGCAAGTATGTTTGAAAGTGGTAAACTTAGTGGTAAAATTAGTGGAATGAGGTGACCAGGAGTTGGCAAACAAACAACAAATAACAAAATAATATGCTAAAGCAAACAATGACCCACACTATTGGAATGGAGTCGCGTTAATCATCAACAAATATACAGACAAATATGTAAACAACATCGTTCCGCTATTTCAGATAGAGTGATAATGTTCCAACTGTCGGGAAAACCTAAAAATATAAACATCATTCAGGTTTACGCTCCTACTGCCGACAAAGGGGACGACATCGTGGACTTTTATGAACAATTCATGAAATTCAAAAATCAGTAAAGAAATCTGATATATGCGTTGTTATGGGTGACTTTAAAAGTGGGAGAAAAAACAAGGAAAATGTTTTGGTTCTTTTGGACTTGGACAAAGAAATGAGAGAGGAGCGATATTAATATAATTCTACAAAAAAAATCACTTTATTATTTACAATACTTTCTATCAACACATACCCAGAACTTTATATATTTGGATTGCACCAGGAGATAATTCACAACGTATTATAAGAAATTAAATAGACGTTTCATTAATTATCGAAAGAATTGAAAATAATATTAAAAACGCTAAGATGTGCCCCGGTGCAGATGTGAAATCGAACCATAATCCTCTAGTTGCCACAGTACATATTAAGCTAAAACAGCCTCACAAACAGAAAAGAAGAAGATTGACTCTTGATTAGCCTCAATTAAATGAAAATATAATAGCAGAAAAAAATCGTAAAGGAACTAATAGGAATATTAAAGAAGAAGAACAAAGAAGTAAAACTAATGACGTAGATTTTATAAATAAATAATACATTATAGAGGAAAGCACATCAGAATGTCTGATGCCTAAAACTATACAAAAGAACAAACTGTGGATGACAAATGAGATCTTGGAACTTATGCAAGAAAGATGGAAACATAAAAATAAGAATCCTATAGTCTACAAAGACATACATAGAGTAATTGGGACAAAGATCATAGGGAAAAAGGAACAGTGAATAAAGGAACAATGTGACGAAATAGAAGAGTTAAATAAGGGATACGATAGTCATAATACTAAGTTTGTGTAAAAAATATCCGGAACAATTTTTTCCTGACTGTACGTCGGAGGGCGCTCACACCGCGCATGCTCGGTGGTGGGGGATGTGAGCTTCAAGACGCGCCAAGCGTCAGTTGCCTGTGAGCGTTCGTTCAGGTTAGATCGTATTTTTAGTGGACTCCTGTCGAGCGAACGATTGAACAGCGGCACGCCATCAGATGTTTGCCGAAGCCTTTCCCGATGCTTTTTATACAAACCTTGTATATATAAAAAGATAAAACTGGGCGACATAGACAGACATTTTAATAACTTAATTGATGGTGAAGATGGTAAACACTTAATAACTAGGAACAATTGTCTCCGTGGAAAGACCATGAAACATTCCAGCTACAACTAAAGAAAAAGTGATGTACGCCATTAAAAACACTAAAAAGAAAAGCCTAAGATGTATGACGGCCGGAGAGAACTTGAAGTTTTCAGTTGCTTTTGACCTGGGAGTCGAACAGTATAACAGGCCGAGGTCTTTACTTCGCGGCTGTCGTGCTCTCATAAACTGTTACAATTAATAATTTAGGGTAAAGTAGCTAAAAAAAGCCCTGAACGTAAAGAGAATCTTGGCTCAAAAACTGTAGGAAATGATACAATCAATCAACTACAATTCTTTCCCTGGTTGCAGTATCTAAAGTACAAATTAGCCTTCTGATAGCCAACATTCGAAGATAAGAAAGGGCACGAAGAAGAAGAATAGTATCAACTGCCATCGGCTTTTGAAATTGCTCTTCTATTCATACTATTAATGCTTTTTCATATTTTCCATTGCAATATCCCTTACGTATGAAGTTGTATTCATACTCCACTTTTTCTAATAAAGCTTTTATTTTTTCTTATAGTTCCTATTGTGGCTTCATTCGTGGAATATAACTTAGGAACCTCTATTACCCTTTTCCATTTCATAGATGATCTGAGAACTCGATAGCCCCGAGGTAAAGGCCTCGGCCTGTCATACTGGCGCGCGGCGGTCTTGGGTTCGTCTCCCAGATTAAAAACGACGAGAAACACTAAAATGCTCTCGAGTTGTCATACAAATGCTTTGTTGGTCGACCATCTTTTAAATTAACGGGTTAGGCTAGCCACTTGGTCGGGATACGCCCAACATGGCTCATAGTAGCGTACGAAATGTGTGGTTAGAAATAGAAGACGAAGAAAAATATGTAGACGAAACTAAAATTTTATTTTAAAAATTTGAAAATATCCGCTTAGAAAAAGCACATTTCTGCTGCAAAATATTTACTGCATTTCTTTCGTAGGAATTCCTTTCCTGTGTCTACAAAAGAGGGAAATTCTATTTTTTTATTCAATTACGTCATATATAAGGATTATTCGAAGTCAAATTATGACTTTCACCGATTTTTATTAACCTTCACTCATCTACCTTTGGACGTAGGTTCATTCTGACCCACCTTGTGCCCTTCTAATCCAATTTGTCGCGACTTTTTCTTAATGTTGTCCTTCCAGTGGGGCATCGGTCTTTTTATATCCAGCTTACCATCATATGGGCTTCACCACACTGTTTGTCCATTTTATTTCTTCTATTCTAGCCACGCGTTCAGCGTTTTTGCGCTTGTTATCTTCTACAACTTGCAGCGTCCGGCATCTTTGTTATTTCTGTTATAAATCAATTAATCTTTTTATCTGTCAAACTAAATAATTTTTTAACTTCTACTTTGGATAATTCGAAGCTTTTTATAATGATTTTAATAAGTGCTCAAGTTTCTCTGCCGTAAGAACTTAGTGGAAACTATACGTTGATGAAATACTGTCATTTTTTCATATGTTGATATTTTTTTAATCTCAAATATATGAGGAGGCTTTCCAAGTGCTGTCAGTTTAATTCTTCTCTTCATCTTCCTTGTCATTTTTATTAATTTTTCTGAGGTACGAAATGTATTTGGCAAATTTCACTACTTTGTTATTTATTTTTATTTATCATGTTGGCCCACACTAATTCTTTGAAAAAGTTTTGAGTAGGTAGTTGTAGACATTCTATAAGCAAAATGCAAGTAAAGTAGCCTGGAGCAGGTCCGTCAGGAGGGTGGGTGGAAGGGGTGGAATTCTCCGGGCCCTTAATACGTAGGAGCTCCATTATATTTCTCTACATATTAATAAAATTTTTATCTAAAAAAACGCATCAGGAATTCCCAATTCGAATCTGTGCAAATTCAACGAGCTGGTTTTTCCCTACATTTGCGTAGAAGAAAAAATCGTCTGAAATGACATACAAGCCGAAATATTGAAATAAGTGGTCTTTACCGATATTATCAAACCATATAATAAAAAATAACAATTACAATAACAAAAATCTATGCATTTAGTAAAAATGGTGCAAGATGCGAGAACCCACTTCTTTAAATGTGGTAAACCACGAAACCTTCATTGGAACTGAGCTTTTGTTTCCGTAGACCCACGTTTGATCCCCTTTATGAGAAATTTTGGTTCATTGATGGCAGTTATTAGTCATTAACACGATGATATTTCTGCTCTAGTGGCGAAACGAGATTTGTGGCGATACGTTTCATCTTCAAGCACTTTGGTTTTTAGATTCCTAGGTCCATTTAGTTCTTAGAATGTCATTCGTTGATTTCTTTTGATCCAAACCGAGGTTCACTTTTAACTTATTTCCGTCTATCTCTGCATCTTTCGTACAATGCCTTTATTTGTGGCCCAATAATTGCATCGTTCTTCAAAGAAATGTTTTAGGTTTACTAAAATGTACTGATTACATTTACTGATCCAAGTTCTCATTTACGCATGCGTATTACAGTCTACTCTCATCGGCTACTAAATTACCTCTCTTTTCTATATATTAACTTTGGCTCGTTATTTTCGGGGCAGGCCGATTCTAACGAATAAAAAATGAAATAAAAGCTAAAATTGGTCTATATCAATACGTCTTATTAAGGAAACTCCATGCAAAGTAAATCAAAAAACTTATAACACTACTTCATCCAAATTTGCATTATAGATAAATTTAGAATAAAGTCATCTGTAATGCATATCTAAGCTACATGTAAATTTCTAAAAGTACAATAATAACAAATGGGGCGATTCCCCGTTTTTCCTTAGTCGTTTCATTATATCAATAACAGTATTGGAAATTCTGATCTCAGAAATAAGTATTCATCTAATTATTTAGCACATCACTGGAAATATGTAAGGACCCTCCTATCGATGCTTGTCATTACTTGTCACACAAATTGCAGAGGAAACAAGTGGGATCCCTGCGTTATGCCCCGATTTATATTAATGGGCTATCTGCTCTAAGGTTATTTTCAATAATAATAGTAGTGTGTTTGTATAAGCTCTTACATATTATTATTGGGTGTCCCGGAAACTCTATGTTCTTTAATGCTTTCCATATTTTAAGTTTAATGATTGTCAAAAGGCTTGGTCTAATCGATGAACGCAATATGTGTCTCTAAATTTGTTTCTCTGCGCTTTTCTATTACTTGTTTCAACGTGAATATCGAGTCTATACATGAGCGTTCTTTGCGGAACCCGCTTTGTTCTTCTGTACATTTTTGTATATTTTGTAGGCTGAGTTTAGTATACTGATGTCTCTATGGTTATTTATATCCATTCGGTTTTCCTTTTTAAAGAGAGCCTTTACTTTTGCTACTACTCACTTCTCTAGGATTTATCTCTTTATTCAAGCAAAATTTAAGAAGTATCTCTCTATGCTTAAATAGATTTATATTCAAGCGTCTATTTCGTAACTTTTCTATTTATTAAGCTTCTTAGAGCGTTTTCCAGCTGATCTATAATTATGCAATCAACACTGTTGCTGCTGCTGAGTGTGTCCTCTTTGTCACATGTTTTTTTTTTGTTACTTGTGGATTATACCACAGGTTTTGGTAGTATTCAGTTCATTTATTGTTATGTATTATATTTATTTGTGGTATGTTTTTGTCTTTGTTTAGATGCTTTACAATTTTAAAAACAAATTCTTGTCTATCGTGGACATCGTCTTCCATATTACTTATATATCGCTTTCAGTTTTTACTATGTGCATTACACGTTATACTTTTAGCTTTTCTTTTTTGGTTGTAAGTTTCTCTATTTTTGCCAAATAGGTTTCTGCTTTTTTGCACTGCAGCTCTAATTTCCTCATTCCAAAGCTCTACTTCCATCTTTCTGTAATTTTCCTCTCTTTAACCAAGCACTTCTAATAATTTATATATCTTCCAGATTTAACCGTTATTTCTCTATTCCTGGCTGTGTCTCTGTATCTGTTAAATTTTGTGTTAATCTTGTTTGGTGTCGAAATTTAATAGCAGCATCTACTACAAATACGTCTTGTATGATTTATCAGTTTTGCTTCTTATCTTGTTAGAACTTCTTACCCTAGATGGTTGCATTGCAATCTTGCTCCAACCAAATAGTGGTCTGGACCAATATCTGCATCCTTGAAAACGTGTGAATATTCAACTAACCTGTCCAGCTTCTAGTTTACTGTGATATAATTGATTATTCTCGTTCGTAATGATCCTTGATGCATGCTAATAATTATGGATCACTTTGTAAAGTGGTGCATTGCTATCATTCGAGAAATTGCAGAATATTTCAACTTTTTAGTTCAACCGCCGTAGTGTGTGATAAAAGAAATAAAAATAAAATTCATAGAGTTCTTTCATCGACTTAAAACGAGAGACGATGGTACTGATTATAAAAGTTTTGCTTGTAAATTAAAAATTGCGTGAGAAGCGATTGAGTTGTGCGCTTGTAAATAGTGTAAAGAAGTAGAACAAAGTAAAATAAGTTAAAAGAAACTTGACGTATAATCAAAACATGGAAACTGTACTATTTCATTCACGTAAAGTGGTTACATTTCATTTTCTAAAAAACATAAATATAAAATGTAAATGTTTTTCTGTGATTTAAGTAGAACGCGGCATAATTCTTTAGGAAAGAAGTGAATAAAATGCAAATTAAGCTACCAGTGAACAAAATTTTGGAAGGCATTCATGATAAGAGAAAATTGAAAATTGACTTTCAATATCCGGATATGGCATATATAAGACCAGTAAAGGAAATTTTACTTTTGGGATACAGATCACAAAGAAACATTTACACCTATTTTTGCAAATATAGAGCGTGCCTACATACTGTAAATGACAAAATGCAGTGTTTATTGACTTAGAGACCATAGTTTAATGGTTTAATTAAACAAAAAACACCAATGGACTCGACAGCGTTACGAAACATTGCCTTTTAATTTCCTTTTCGGTTCATAGACTGTTGCTGGTTTTGTGCAATAAGCCTTATCTTTTAGTCATCTCCATAGTCCGAGCAATCGGTTCCCCCGGTATTCCGGACTGTTTGAAATCGGTCTAATTGAGGAATTAAATACATACAAAAAATGACAATGAGTCCTAAAAAATTTCCTTTGTTTTTTAATAAATTAATAATTTCAAATAACTTTGTTAGAAATAATTTTTAAAAATGCACATTTCTTTCTTTGAAAATTATAATATCGATTTTTGTACAACGAATTGCATTATTTATCCTTCGATAAATTATAAGGTTACTTTCACTATTGAGATCACCTACCATAATATGCTCTGACAAAGTTTCAATCATTCCAATAATTGTTTAAGTTGTCCTTCTTTATAAGACAATTGTTTGTCTATATTAAGAAGTGTTTCATTATCTAGTTTATTAGCGTTCGATTTGATGCACACATTGACGGAATCTAACTCTTTGAAACCAAGTTGCTGTCCAATTTCCACTATGTTGTTAGTAACTTTAGGAAAATGAGTTACAAAACCAACGAAATTATTTGCACAATGTGGTATATGTTTTCATACTGCCCTCACATTGCTTGTTGTTAACTTATAGTATGTTTTGGATAACGTTTCTGACATTGTAGCTCTTACAAATTCTGTTAAACTAGGCGCATTTTCTTATGTTATAGCTTTTATAGGCCTTAAATATCTTAATTATATCTTGATCCATTGGTTGGATCAATACCATTGTATTTTGTGGAAGAAGAGTTATCTGTACATTTTCATTTAAATCATCAACCGGTTGACCTGGGGTATTATTTAAGATTAACAAAATCGTAAAATTTATACGATCTTTTCTGCAATAATGTTCTATAGTTGGTGATGCAATATTCAGATAAAGGTTTTGGTGTTCATGCTTTCTTATTTTAACGTCACTACACCCAGAGATTATTTTTTGAAACATATTTTAAAACTCTAGAACTATCCACGATTTTATTTTAAAGTCTCCTGCTACATTTCCACCTAACAAGTGTAAGAAATTTTTGAAATTCCAAATTAAGGGTAGGATTCTTGATTGTTTGCTATAAAGGTGCGTGGCAGTAACTTTTCCCTCAAATTTTTACAAGGTGCGAACATGAAACAATTTATTTACAAACGATACAGTGGGATAAGTCGCTGCAGCGGCCTTTCGAAAGAGAGACATGCAAAACGATACTGAAGATAGGCAACCAAATGCTCAGAGCTCAGCTACGCCACATTTCATATATCTGTTTTTGTTTATTTTCTGTGTAAATGTACAGATAGATTCCTTCGGATATCTTGAAGGAGTCTCTTTGTCTGCACTGGCAGAGTCACCAATACGAACATTATGAATTTTTACTAGTTCCCTCATCTTCGTTTTCTATATTATTGGTAGTCTTCAAGTCATTGTACAAACTTAATACTTCGGCTTGAATTTACGTTTGACTAAGTAGTATTTGTTTTTCATGTAAGTCTTCGATCCTTATGGATAATAGCCGCTCCATGTTTACTATTCGAGCACTTCTGATTTTAGCCATTACTTTTGATAAATAAGGACCATCCCCAAACCATAGGATTTATATTGATCTCTGTTTTGATGTTTTTTAACTGATGATTCGTCACCACGCCCATCAAGCAGTCGCTGCTATGGTTGCCTAATGTGAAACTGGTGCTTGAGACCATTGAAATATTATGCCGTGTTTAAGAACGTACGTATACAACAAGAGAAACCCCAGAAAAATAAAATATATATCGTATAGCATAACTTTAAAATTGCATAAAAATGAACTGCACTTGACTATATAAATAGAAGAATATTTAAATAATTTTAAAGAAATAATTATGTGTACTATTTTTTGGCCAATTAAAATTTAGTTTGTTTTGAAACTTTTAAACCGAACTGATCGAAGCCGGACTATGCGAGGTATTGCTTTATGTACATTGGAATGAGGTATGGAGAACGTGCAAGGAATTTGTTCGGAAGTCACATCGAGATATGTCCTTATACTGCTACGATAGTAGCCAGTTCTTTCCAGTTGTTACCAAACAGTTCTTTGACGCGTGGACTGACGGATTCCTGCGGTACATGAGTTAAATATCACCAATGACAGTTTGGTCAAAGTAAAATGTCCCTCGGATTTTCTAATGCTAATACCTCTCACCACACTATAACTTTTTGTGAGTTAAAACGGTGTTCCATAGTAGCATGCGAATTTGAAGAGCCCATTAGGTGTAATTGTGTCGCTTAATTCAGTTATTTAGATCAGCCATAGAAGTAGTTTTATCAATTTAGGTATTGGACGAAAACAGTTTCCACGAACTTGCTTAGGTATGTATGAATTAATTATTAAACTATGGTTTGTAAGTCATTAAGTACTACAATGATATTTTTTTATTGGTTTTTTAAATTTTATAATTTGCTCCTTAAGGACCACTTTTAAGAATCATTCAAGCCATTAGAAGTCAAGTATCGATTTTCTAGGTACCGCAAAACAATTATTATCCAGTAAAATTGCTTTGGTCTATCTGCATAGATGTTGTAAATTCTCCATTCTCGCTTTTTTAAAGGGTCTTTAGTAGCTGATGTCGGCATTGATTCTTTGTTGTCTTCTTTTTGTTAGGAAACACAGCTCGCCGAGTTTCTTTGTGTTCTTCATCAGAATTCTTGGAGTTCTTCTGTCGTTAAATCACTTTCATGTTTTGTTTTTGAATTCTTCAGTATTATTTTCATTCACTCCTAATTCCAGATCTCTAGCAGTTGTCACAATTTCATCCATAATTACAGGGACATCATTTCCATGTCCCTAAATACAGGATGGACAGAGATTTCGCCAAACAGAATTCAACTGCCGTTGAATGACTTTAGACCACGGCTTTTGAATGAGCCGGATAGCTTCAAGAATATCGATCTTTTTTTTCAAAACATTTTTAATGCCATCGTAGAGGATCACGAGGGTACAATTTTTTGATAATTTATCGATCTATTAGTTGAATCAGCGAAGTAATATTTGGAAGCAGAAACTGAACTGTTAACAGAGAACGCCTTTCAGCGAATTATCTTCAACGTCTTTTCGGTGTAAGACTAGAGTGGCCTAAACGGTTGAGATGCAGACTGCGATGCGGACGGACCCAGGTTCCATTCACGGGGCTCTTTGATGCCTGGTGGGTGGCCTACTCAATCACTAGAAATAATTGTGCGCTCACTCGAGCAAGGGGTAATAATGGCGGTCGCCTAAGGCACGGTGCTTGTCACATCACCCCGCACCAGAGATGGTGCGCGATGATCGGGCAGAGAAGGCGAACATACGAGAGCCTTAACCTCTCAGTTCGCAGGCTGTGGTCCCACACGGCGAGTTAGAGCCGTGGAAAAAAGTTTTTTGGATGTTCTAGGGCATTGTCCAATAGGAACAGTGCTTTCAATGGCAGTTAATTGGTCTGAGGGTAATTTTTCATGCTTGTGGCACAAACGTTAAACAGCCGTTCTTTCAAAAGAAAATGCCCTTTCATTTGATCTCCCCACTACGGACGGTCTTTCTTTAATTGTAGATTTTTTGAATGTTTTAGGTTTCTCAGAGTGATAGGCAAGAAACGGCTTAAAGTTTGTATCACCAATATCGTTAGCTCCCAAAAGTAACATCAATCAGTATTTCATGGATTTATGCCCATGAATATTTTTCTCATCATTCGTGATGTAGGTGCAGTTCGGCATGCGTTTTCAAAATAAACCGTATCACGATTAAAAATTTATTGTGATCAATACCCTTATTTTTTAATTAATTCTCACCGTGCATTACCACATATTTAACACCAGATCTTTTTAAATTTTGCAACCATCCAGTGACAGCCTTGAATTCTACCTGCTCATGTGACAAATCTGGAGTTTGTTTCTTTGGTTATCTTTTTTATTTCCCTTTATTTTATCCAAACTAAAAGCGGTCTCTCCATTTTTCATCTATGGCACATTCTTGCTTCTCAGATGCGATTTTCGTTATTTCTTTAACTGGTTGAGTTGTTTTGATTATATCTTTTTTAGTTAAGATTGTGCTTACTGAAAACCTCTTCAAACCACATTGCTTAGCAACATCAGATATCTTCTGCCTATTCTCTAACTTCGCTGTTTTCCACTCTTTTTAGTCCTTGTATGTTATTATTTTTAAATTTAAACAGTTCAAATGTAAAAATGCAGAGAACAGAAACACAAAAGGTATACAAGTGTCAAAGTTTCGTTCCAATACCGTTTAGATTGCAGTAAAATACAATTCTACAAATGTACTGTGAGGTGTTCGTTATCCGAACATGTGTTTAATGATTTTAACATAAAAATCTTTAGCGAAAGTGTTCATTGTCGCAGTCCGAACTGTTTGTTAACTGATTACCCACTGTACATAAATATTATTAAGATGGGTGGGACAGATGCTTATCAGCAACAGAATTTGTCGCTCCGTTTTTAACATTTTGTAGTTTTAATTATTTCACCATATGACAGGAAAATGTTAGCTCATTTATGCATTTTGATGTATTGCAGTTTTGTTGATTTTTCCACCATGCCCAATGTCAGATTTCTATTTAACCGAATTAGCAGAATGAGTCCGCGACGTTTTTCTTCACACATATAATTTGTCTTGTGAAGTTTAAAGAACGAACCTCATTCATCGATAGTAAAAATATCAGCTCATTGTTATTAGATGAGTTTTGTTACTTTATTTCTTGACTGTCATTCCGTGACCGATTTCTAAGTATATCTGTGTATAATACGGTTAAGTTTCGAGACGAACGAATTCAGCCGACTAAAATGTTTATCACATTTTACTTTTCTTCACTTACGTAGTGCCAATGTTGCAACTTCATCGATTCTGCGTTCTGTTAAAGTACTATTCTCCTAACATTTTTGTTACTTTCCTTTTCGAGAACTTTACGTTTAATATTTATTAAGAGTACAAATATTTTAAATTGGAAATTGACTAGCAAAGATTTTTTTACAGCCAAGTGAAGAATATTTTATAATAAAGATACGTTCAACAAAACTGCGCGGGTTTAAATGATGAAGTGTCTGATTCTTTTCATAGTAATAGTTAATTTTAAGTCAAAATGCCTTATTTTCCTTTTACTTTTTAAAAATACCTTCATCCATCCAAAGAGAGGATTATGAGGATTTGAGACCAACAAACGCGGGATATATAATGGCTTCATGTATATTATGTTCAGGGACTACACAAAAGAGCATACTATATGTGATGGCATAATAAGCGAAATTGTCTTATCGGGGTTTTATTGCAGATAAAATTAATTAGAACCGTTGCTAATTATGCAAAATTGCTACACGTAGATCGTAATTATCTGCTGTAATTATAATATTGTTCTAAGCGATCATTTTGTCATTTTATAATTTTAAGAACAATTTAGTTTTATTCTAAATCACTCTAATATTGCCAAAATTAATTTCTACGCTGTAGATTATTGTTGGTAGCAACGACTTATTTTATGCTTTATAAATGCAATTTATAAGGGATATTAAAATTTATAATTTCAGCCAAATTGAAAGAACTACTTTTCTTGTTGGTGTTTACTTAGAATCGCCGTTCTTACAATTTTCCGATAGTATTTAAAGTGTTACTTATAAAGGGTGTCCCAAAAGAAACGTAAGATAAAATCTTGGAAAAAACGTTTGATTTATTTGTTCGTTGTAGAAGTTATGACATTATTTTAAAGGGTAAACGTTTCCACCACTTGTGGTATAGGATATTTAACAAATGTCTTGCCGTTGTCCTGCTCGATCCACAAGACATTCAAATCCATGCAGTTTAAATGAGACCACAAAAATATTTTTGGATGTGTATAGACCGTTCTTGAAAGAGGCGATGATTTTATCCCCCAAATGCGACAATTTGTTTATCGACATATCCACTAAGGTATCAATTATTTGTTTGTATAGCATCTAATTGGCAAATACCCGGCATTTCAAACAGTCGTCTGGTTTTAGTTCCTGCGTTAGCCGAATTTTCTATTAAAATCGGCTGCACGGTGGTTTTTTAAATGTTCTCTGAGGTTTCTGGACGTTAGGTCGCACTATTGGCAATATTTTCAGCTGAATGGCCGGTACGAAGTTTTTTTTTATTTCTCCTTCCGAAAATTCTTTGTGTTTGTAATGAATTTTAGCAATCGTTACTCGTTCCTCCGTCGAGTACCGCTCCAGAATGACTACCTGCAATGTGTTTACTACAAAATATCAATGCTGTCAACCTTGCGGAAAAAAGGCACACAATTTAAATCCTGTGTCTTTTGAGATACCCTTTATTATTAGTATTGAGTGATTTTTGAACATAAAAAGCATATGTAAAGATGTTAACAATTTATAGCAGCATTTTAGTGAAATTATTACGATTTTAAATTAGTTGAATTTTTATTTTTGTTTTATTCTGAATGGCTCAACAATTTTTTTTATAATAATTACAATATTACATTTCGAGTATAAAAACCAACACTTTGCATAGAATAACATAGTATCTTAATTCCTGAAAAGCAGCAAACGCTGCCACGGTTATATATGTTATGAATAATTCTTATTACTTATTAAGTATTGAATGTGTTCTGTTGATTGCAATTATAATTTAAAATAATGGTATTTGCGCTAAATTGTAAATAAAGTGAAAATTATTCAATAATTATGAAAAGAGCGAAAGAACCTTGTATAGTATGCAACCCTAATAGCAATGGGTTGCAATTTTTTAAAATTATTATTTATGTATTTTTTTAATAATTAATAGTGTAAAATGGTACAGCAATCTCTATAACAAAAAACAGATATTTGTTTTGAATTCTTTTCTGTTTGAGAATTGATAATAGTCAATTTTTAATTTTTACATTATATTAAGAAGCAGTACGTTGGTACAAGTTAGCTCAATATCATATCTTGTTTAATTTTTACAGTGATGTTATTTCAGCCAAAAATATACTAAATAGCGGGTGGTTAGGTGTTTTTCTGTTAACACATTGGGGGTGCACGTGTTTCGTTAATTTGTACCTACAGTACCTTTATTAAAGCCGAATAAATACCACGTTCTCGATTTGGACGAGTCATCTTGATCGCCTCTCCGGTACAACATTTGCGCCCGAGTACCGGCGGTAGATATTCAAATGCAAAAGTGGAGTAACAGCCTGGGCGACTGGAAGTATTTAGACATGACGGCAACAGCAAAATATGATACTTGATCTGTCAGATAACATTAAATGAACCAGGCCGCGTATATACGTTTGACGGAGAAATTCAGAATTGAAGCGATAACTGCATTCGCGGGGTCCCATTAAAATTAAACCTCGATACGAATCAAATGCATAATTTATGTTATTGTCCATGCGAAGATTAGTATCTGTGCAGCATTTCCCAACGCGCCGCACTTTCCGGAATTTCAGGCACGTTAACTAGTTTTCAGAGGCGTTTGCGCAGTATATTCTTTTGGGCAGGGCGTCCTCAAATTGTTGTATTTAGTTTTTTCTAGTACTTGGATACATCATGAAGTTCTCAGATAGCTGCTGAATTCTGCTGTTGCAATGTAATTTGGTTTTAGTAAACTGATTTTTTAAGATGGAAAATCAAAAATCTGTATAAGTAAAATGCATTGCAATTTATAACACAAGAAAACAGTTTCTATAGCAAAAAAAGTAATAGCAAGTCATATTTAATATAAACACTAAAGACGTAAAAACATTTTATGTGGTATGTTGTTTAACATTTCTACATTTCTAGATTTATTCATACAATTTTTTTAGATAGTCACAAAAAGAAATCTAGCACTGCTGAAACTGGTAATGTTGGCGGATATAATTCGCCCAGGAAACATTTGTCTTAAAAAGGATATTGCCTATGGCTGCTTGTGGTGTGAGATCATTCTGTTAGTAGTGTATGTCCTCCAAATGAAGCGTTGCTTTTTACGGCTCAGAAATCTGTAACATTTTTGCAATGGTACCTATCAGTACAGTGTTAATTAGGTTGAATCGTGTAGCCGATATTCCGTCGCTGATAAACGGGATGCCTACCAAATTCTCTTCTGCTAGGCAAACTTTTTCCTCAATATTTTGCAATTATCTTGAAGTGCACTTTGAATCTTGATACATATTTGTAAGTTCTGATTCTTGCGTTTGTGAGGTGCAATATTTTAATACGAAATTTCTAATTAAAAAATCAAACTAAATAAATCGACAAGGTTTATTTAGATTTTCACTGGTTAGACACCGGTCATCGCCTTTAAGTGCGTGTTCAGTGTCAGTGATAGATTACTGAATTACAGTCTTATTAAGACAGTTGTAAAATATTAAAAGTAATGCAAAGATGAAGAGGTAGCTTAGGAGTTATATATGTAAAAGACACAATACAAGATATAAATTTTCCGCCAGCAATAATTAAAAAATGATTTGTAATACTAGTGGGATGTGAAACAGAATTTTGTGATTGTTAAGTATGAGTCTTGCATTTGAAAAAAATTAAAGAAATTAATTGCAAGGCGACTTTTGTCTTAGTTTTTATAATTACTTTTGTTTCGGGATTCAGTTGAATTTTTTATGGTTCCTAGTACATTTATAATTACAGAAACAATTATGCCATACTCTGATGGTTACGTTTGCTTCTAAAAAGTTGCAGAAATGTTTATAAATAGAGCACGTGTTGTTTTAGTTGTATTTGTAGCAGCAACCACAGCTTGGTTAAGGACGATTGTATTTGTTACTTATTTTCTATCTTACTTTTCATACATATATAGTGAATTTAAAAAAATCGACTGTGCATAGGAGTTCCATGTACATGGAGTTTCGAAATTACTCTTATTATAATAGGTAGAGCAATTGTAGTTTAGAATTATACTTCAGTGTTACAATTAACAAGGGAACTTTATTGTAACGTACAGTGGGTGATTAAGTACAGCGTCTCCATTATTATACATCAAGTTTACAAACGACCAGGTTTATAGCAACTGAGTAGACCAACAATCAATCCCATGTAATATCTAAAATCATCTCCAATGCCATTAAAGCCTTTGTGTGAATTTTATATCTTACGTAAGATTTATCTCAACTTATGGCCAGCAGGGCGGAGTCAATCCAATGCAAATAAACGGGGAACAAGACTGGTTCTCAAACCTGAAAAGGAAACAAAATACACCAATTTTGAAATTACGCATGAAATAAAAAAATTAGCGGACTATTCGCATAAAAAAAGTCATTTAAGAAAATGATACAGCTTTGCAAAAGGCAAAAAGCTCATCAGCCGTATTTGATAATCTAAAATTCCTAACAGACATGTTAGATGTACTATGCTAGTATTAATAGCTCACCAAATTAATAGAAAATACTCAAGCTAATATCAAGTTGAGTTGTACTAAGAATTATAACGACCGCCATAAAATATCGAAAGATAAAAATTTTGAATTTTATTCCCCTGAACATAAACAGGACAAGAACTTCAGGGTAGTATTACGCAACATATATTCTACAGTGGGTTGAAATAAATTAACTAAAGAACTTAATGACTATAGCTTAACGTAATAATTATATTCAACAATAAACATGCGATAATAAAACATCTTTACCAAGAAGAAAGACAAAAATAAATAATCTACAATACAGAGTGGAGATTTAGGCACTTCAAAAACCAATTACGTAGGATTCCAAGTTACGTAAAGTGTGCCGAAGAACATTTAACGAAGAAATATAAAAGGAAAGAGAAGTAAAAATGTCAAGTGTGTTAACTGTCGAGGTAACCATTTCGCAAACTACAGGGGGTATTTTGTAGTCAAAAAATCAAAAGCACCTCGCAAACTCATTCCACGCAAGAAATGCCCTAATATTTTATTTTTTCTATAAATCAGTACAGTATTGATAGTGAAGAACTCAATAAGGCACTACATAAGTTATTAGTACCAGTATGAACATTTTCAAGATATATGCGTTATAAGGTATAATTTTCGCAGCAGTATGCTGATCTTCAAAACATATTACTAAAAAGGAAAATTTTGAACAGCTAAAAGATAAAAAAGACTGTTTGATGTTATTTAAGTAGAGGATAGCTGATATAGAAGACTGAAAATCTGGCAAACCAGAAAGCACCCAGATGATAAGTTTAAACTTAATAAAGCAATTGGAGACTTCTGCTGCCCAGCAGTTGAAACCCGGTACTCCAGCGAAGGGCACATAACCACCATCTGTGTCCTATACGACGCTCTGGATAGCGGCGCCCGCCGACTGCACCGAAATGTCCAGATTCCCCGCTCGGCGGAACGGGGAAAGTCTTCTGCAGGATCACTAACATCCACGCCAGAACACAGCAGAAGACGGGGGGTTAGGGAAAGTGATCTCAGGGACCCCCGACTACGAGTCAATTCAAGAAATAAAATATAAATTATATAAGCACCCTAAGTATTATTATGAGGACTTTTTGCATCAGACAGTATTCATTATTTATTACCAGAAATAACTACAAATAACAACGCTTCTTATTATAGAATAACGAACGAAAGTTAGGTAGAAACCCCTAGACAGAAAGCAGCTTCAATAGTTAAATATCATTAATTTCTTCGGACCTGCTCTCTACAAAAGGAGTTTAGAATTAAATTACGATTTTGGCCACGATCGAAACATTTCCAAATGCCTGAAATAATTGTCAGGGGTAGTCTAAAAATAATTTCATATATATTTTATGCTTTTATGAAGATAGGCTTTCACCCACATAAATGTAAAATAGTACCAGAAATTTTAATCCCAAAACCCGGAAAGATTGTTTTTATCGGTTTCCTTTGAATTTTAGCCTAACATTAGAAAAAGTAATTAAAGGCATCAGTGAATTTTCTTGTCAGACCATCTAGTTCTAAAGGACACATTATTATAGAACAAATCTATAGGATAATCATAACCTATAACTTAAATAGCGTGCTGCTTTTGAGAGTATGACAAAGGTGACTGATGAAAAAGAAGTTACCAGATTATTATAAATGATTAAAGTCATATCAAGACGAGATGTTTTCAAGTTAAATATCAAGAATTATTGACACCGCTTTATCCAATACAATCGGGGGTCATATGGGGCAGTATAGTCGTATCTATATAATTCAGTTATTCTGTTATCAAGGCAGACAGTACTCCTCACTGTGGTGTTAATGCTATAGTATCAGTTTTGCATGGTAATCCATAAACAGCATCTTAGATATCTAAGAAAATATCTAAATAAAGTAGAAAATCGGATAAAGATATGGCGCATTAATGTTAAATTCACCTTTTATTAAGAAACAAGAATTCCAGTGAACTTTAATAGTAATCCCAACCTCCACAAGACAGCCTTAAGTATAGTAGAATGATTTGAGACAGGCGACTACCTGGAAGGCATATATTTAGAAGAAATGGCCACAGCTGGTACTAAAATTTTGAAAACTATATCGGGCAATAGGTCGAATAATAATAGACCGCCAGGTCTACATCAAGAAAAAAAGCATAAATAAACAATATGAAACAGAGCAAGACATTAGCGACACACAAAACGTAAAGATAAAAATCGAAGCAAAAGCTCAGCGAGTGAGAAGGTACACAAAGCAAAGTAATTACTACCATCAGAATAAAATTTAATGATGATAATTAAAAAAAAACGATGTTACAAAGCACCTTTTCAACAAGTTATGAACTTCTGCCATGATATACTAGAAGATAGCGCCGTTTACAATGATGAAACGACTTAGATTGAACAGGGAAGAAAAAACATGAACATATAAGAGCAGGATCACGGAAAGACTTTACAGTTTCTGCTGGAAGAGCCAACAGCTTTTCATTGATATCTAACAAGAGCTTTAAACGACATAACAAACGACCCAAAAGATATTCCTCTGCGGTTAACATCCTACACTTAAAAGACATATAAGATTTTAACAGTTGAATAAAATATACAATTACATGCTTGACAGTAGTATCTTACCAGACACACAGAAAGATTAATTACTGATTAGTAATATAGTTGTACTTTTGTAAAAACCTGGGTATAGCATGGGTGAACTATGAAAAGGCACTTAATGGTTTGCCTCATACATTGAAAGTTGCAATTATGGAGATCTATCGAGTTTTTTAAACCGTAATGCATCAATGACACGGTGGAAAACTGACATGTGGCTCTACTACGTAGGTGGCTACATCAAGACCGGAAGCGTCGTTGTCAGAAAAGGGATATTTTAAGGTGATTTATCATTGTCAAAATATTCAGTGACAACATCAAATTAGAGTTTGGCCTGGAAAAGTGCGCCCGAAAAATCAAAGAGAAAAATATGAGGCAAGGGGCCGAAGGTGGGAACTTGAAGCATCAGATGAAAATAAAAATCTGCAAAAGGTGGGATAGAACTGTTGAAGAGTAAACCTGCTGACAGGTTTAAGAAAACCAATTGTTAATAAGTACGCTCCTGTGTAGTTGGCCGGTAGTTCCGGTTTTAAAGGAGAGACAGAAAGCTTGATTGTGGTAAGCAGGATCAGGTACTGTACACCAAGTTCAAACAGGCAGTTGATAAGAAATGCAAACTCTGCAACAATAACTATTATATTATTACTTAGGCTTGTTTGCTAGTTTACATTGGATCTAATGAATTCTATGATATAACTATTAAAGGGACAATGATACTATACGAAAAAGAAAAAAATATTAAAATGGATATTATTAACTATGTAAATGAAGAAATAATGAAAGATTAAAAAATGCATGGTCTGAAAAGCCAGTTAACATACAAGAATTGGTGGAAGTTCCGGTAAATTTTTGATTTTGTTATGTGAATATTTTTGCATTATACAAGAACAAAACCAGAAACAAACTTAACAGTAAATTAACGGTTAATTTGTTACTGTTCTTTATTTTCCAAGATGCACTTATTAGTTCTTCATTAAGCTTATACCAATTGCTCCTAATGCTCTGCAACATCATGTTGGCTGTTTTCGAGTTATTAAACCTTGTCAGAAGTCTTAACATAACATCCAGCTGCATCGGATACCTTCAAAAGATAAATATTTTAAAATTACAACAGCAATTAAAACTAAAATATTTTTTGAAAAAAAAAATGTATCAAAACCAGCAATAGAAATTGTATATTTTTCTACAGAATACATGTTTTAATAGAAATTTAAGAACTTATGAATAGTTAAAAAAATTAATTATTAAATATTATGTAGAACAATAACAGATTTAAAGATCAGGGCAACGAGAGCCAATGCCTGATACCGGAAAAATTTTGTAGGACATCTAAAACACTATTTTGTATATCTTTAAAAATTACTAATGTATGCTTATACACTAATATAGATGTATAGTAAATAATTGTTACGTAATATATTAGAAATCAAAATTACACTTTCGGGTTTTACAAATTATATAATAAACTAATTTCAATTGTTACAGCTTTTTGTTATGCTGCAGAGAAATGCACAAGTAATGAATAGACGATATCAGTTTGCACAGTTCTGACGTAACATGGCAGCCGATGAGAATGGACTGTAATGCGCATGCGTGAACGAGGATGTGTTTACTGGCTGAGACAGTTGGGAGTTAAACGCTGGTGATCGTCGCATTTGAATGATTGAAAGAATAAAGCAGTAAAATTTGCATTTTATGGGAAAAGCTGGGGATTCCAAAACTAATGCGTGTGAAGTTTATACCGAAGAACTTTTCCGTGACTACTGTTACTAGAGCAAAAGAAACTTTATGTTGCAGTTGGTAGTGATTTATTTCATATTGCTGCCAATAAACCAGATGACCTCGAAAACGTGGGTCTACAGCTGCTACCCGGAAACAAAAACTCAATAATCTCAATCTAAGTATCATATTAGAGCTGTCTCCGTGGGGTCGTGGTTACGAACCTTGCTGCTCTATTTTTGAACACTGCGACGGCGAGTTTGAATCTCGCTTGTAACAGCTTCTTTCCTTTTTTATTTTTAAAATGTTTAATATTGTTGAACAGAACGCGTTAAAAATTAAATTAATGCTACTGAAACATTTAAATTGTGCAAAAAGCATTCGGTGATCAATCTTTACCGAGAAAAACTCTATTCCTGTGAGAATAAGCTGTGCAGAAAAGATCTTGAATCCGTAAAAGATGAACTTTGTTGTGGTCGTCCATCAACCGAACAGAATATTGAAAAATTAGAAACAAAGTAATCGTCATTTGACTGTAAGAAAGCTTACTGAAGATTGTGGGAATTTTATATGGTATTTTGGGTTTGAAACGTTTATCATTAAGCGTAAATTTCTCGCCAAAAATTCAATAATTATTGCTCCACATGCCAATATTTTTCAGTTATGTCACTACGCGACTTTTTCCTATTAACTCGTGTAACCCGATTTGATTCAGTTAAATCGGCAAAACAAAAATCGGAGAGGGTGTTGTAAGAAATTCCAAAAAGTTAATATGAAAAGTGTTTCCAAGATTGGATTGAACGTTGGCGCATGTGTACTTCAATAGCCGGGGATTACTTTCAAGGAGACAAAAAAGAAACTTAGACGAATAAATAAATAGTAGGTATGTGCTTTATTTACACTTTTTGAACAGAGTAGTATAAAAGCTAATTATACAAATGATAGCAATAATGTACAAGTAAATAAGTAAATAGCTCCTTATTTAATAATGCAGTGGTTGAAGACATCGACGGAAAATATTTTAAAAACCATTCTAATAAAAATCTTTTTTGGCAAGGCCGTCAAGGGGTACGCAGATTTCGTGCTGTAGCGATTTGATGTAAATCTTATCAGACGTTAATTTAAGTTACCCATAGGAATCTCTCCATCTCTTTTAACTAGTTTTACCCCTTAACGAACTTAGCTGAGGTATTAGCCCAATAAATGTGTGTGTAAAATTTTATTCTTGTCTATAAGATTTCTAATAAAGGACAGAGTGGGAAAATACCTACTAAATGATGAGCAAAGTTGAAGTGGGTAATAGAGTTTGTTAATTTCAGATATTAATGCCATTAAGATTCATTTAATTAAGATCTTTATACAACGTGTTGGTTTGCTGGTATTGCATAGTTATTAATCTTGTATTTGTCTTGAGTAACTCAGTTTTTTTTTGCTTTACACTCCTGTGATTGTATAAATTTGGATTTGTGATTTATTAAGCTGGCATACTTAATCACCGATTTAGTTGATAACTTTCTATTTTGTTTTTTTCTATTCATTACCGCTAAGATAAAGAGTTAATTATTTCAGAACATATGTTGGGTAGACCCTTTACTAACGTTTGAACGGAGTTCTGTATTAAATAAGCCAATCCTGCTTATTGTAACTTTTCGGATCGGCCTTCGTATATGCGCCTGCACAGGCTTTAGCACATAATTTACCGCGCCAAAGGTAATTAAAATTAATGAACCGGCCAATAAATCTTCGGCGGCCAGGTAAACGCGGCCGGCTTCCCGGCCGGCCGGCAAAGGGCTGCGCCGGCCACCACCGCCGAATCGACTCCCTTATTGTCTTATTTACGCCGAAGAAACTTCAATAAGCGAAGTGACTAAGCGCCTTTTAGAGTATAATTAAGGATGATTCACCGCGCGCTTCTTCGGGCAGACCTTAGCACGTGTGTCACCACGTGGGTGGACAATGACATCACCGAGTGCGTCTTATCAGGCGAATTAATATGTGCGAGCGCGCTGTATCTTGGTTTCATGCACAATTATTTCATTGAGAGATCAAGCGCCTTTATCACTGTAATTGGTGCTGCACGCCGGCCCACGGCTCACCAATTATATTGCCCGGCCGTGTAATAAATGCAATTGCAGCGAAACGTGATCGCCAAACATGTTGCTGGTGCACAGTCGCACCGCAGGTTCCAGCACCGGGAGCCAGAACGTTTTTGAGAACTTGCCGAAGTTTTCGCTTTTGCAGGTGCTACTAATTTTTTTTAGTTTAATCTTTCTTTTGCCAATTTCTTTTACAAATGGTAAGAAGTAAGAAGAAGAGAAAATACCTAGACAATGGGAAATCGGATTAATTTTGCCAATATACAAAAAGGGAGATGCAATGGAATGCCAAAATTACAGAAGTGAGACTAAGGAAAGAAGTAGAATCAAAGTTATTACAAGTACAAAGTGGGTTTAGGAAGGGGAAAAAGTATACAGGACCATGTATTCACAATTAAAAAGATAATAAACAGAACTTTGGCAAGATCAATAACAATTTACCTAGCATTTATGGATATGGAGGCATTTGACCGAGTGCCGAGAGCTAAAATATGGGAGTGCCTAAAAGAGAAAAACATAAATGAGAAATTAATAAGGATCAGGAAATGCATGTACAAAGAGACAAGAAATAAGATAATAAGCAAGAATGCAGAGTCGGAAATTTTTCACACAAATGAAGGAGTTAGACAAGGTGGATGTCTCAGCCCACCACTTTTCATTATCTTCATGGACCATTTAATACGAATTGCGAAGACAAGAACAACACCCTTGGCTGTGGGCTATAGAAAGAAGGAGAAGGTTGTTATATCCGGATGTTCATTTGCAGACGATGTAGCGTTAATAGCGGGAAATAAGAAGGAACTTAAGGGAAATTTGCAGGTGTGGAACAAAGTATTAAGACAAAACGGAATGAAGATGAATAAGTCAAAAAATAAATTATGGTAATAACAAATGAAAAGAAAAAAGTAAAGATCTAAATAGATGAAGAAAAGTGAACAACTTCCAATACCTGGGAGTAACTATAGAAGAAACAGGAAAACAAAGCATAGAAGTGAATAGAAGAATAGAGTCAACCAACAAAGTGTATCATGCACTGAGTAGAGGCCTCATCAATAAAAAAGAAATATCAAGAGAAACGAAGATGAAGGTGTACAAGGCAGTATTCAGACCAATTCTTACCTTCGGATGCGAGTCATGGGTATTAGCTGACCAAGATAGAAGTAAGATAAGGGCAGTTGAGATGAAATATCTGAGAAGAGTAAAAGGCATAACCAAGCGTGATCGAATTAGAAATGACGCAATTAGAGAAGAACTAAAGATTGAATCTGTTCCGTAACAGGCCTTGAAGGCCCTCCTTTGGGGTCGTAACAGGATAGGTCTGCTACAATCTAGAGCCTACGGTATACAAGGTACGGTATACGGTACGTGGCTAGCGCTACGTACCGACCGCCTATCATTACCCCAGAGTTTGACCTCCAGGTACTCATTTATTGCAGTCTGAGTCGAGCTGGGCCGTAAAAATGCCAGCGATTTAATTAGTGAAAGCGGGAACCAGCAACTCTTAGTTTCGTAGTCTAGCGACCTATCCACTAGACCACCACGGTTCACAAAGATTGAATCTGTAGAAGATTTGATTGAAAAGAGACGACTGGGATGGTGGGGACACCTACAAAGGATGGAGGAAAAAGCGCAGACACGGATAATCTGGGAATCCAAAGCAATAGGTACAACAAAGAGAGGAAGACCAAAACAAACTTGGAATGATGCAATTGAAGAAATACTGAAAAAGAAGGGAAAATCGTGGACAGAGGTCAAAAGATTAGCAGCAGATAGAAACAAGTGGAAAAAATTTATATCGAACTGAAGGAGTTATTGTGTTTCTGTGACAGCAAGAGTATATTAGAGAACTGTTTTTTGTATGCGTGTAAAACAGTTCTCTTCTTCACTGTAGCTAAGTATTTTTTTCAGTGTTATGGTATTTTGGGATTGCCCTTCTAACGCGCCAGGCTTACGCAACATCAAAAGAAACAGGCTTTAAGTTAAACAGGAGACATGTTTTTGTTATTGCAATTTTAGAACTTATTTTTGAATGTTTTATCATTGTATCTTTTTCCACTAGCTTTTTTCGTACCTAAATTATTGCTTTTATTATTATCTAATTTTAAGAGAAACCAAAATTTATCGCGGAATGCGTTTTCCAATTTCGTATTAAAAACTAGGATTCCGCTTTCTGAGTTTTATGATTCGAATAGTCATTCCAATAGTTTGAGTAATCGGATAGTCTAATACTTCAAATCGGTATCCGGATAATAGAATAAAATATGCTTCCTAAAAAAAGTTCGCTAGTGAAGCACAAAAAGGTGGAGTTCTGTTTACTCGTATTTCGATTTTGATAATCTGAATTTTTCTTCTGTTGGTGCTTCTCTTGAGTGAGGTTGCCGATCATTATTATCTGAACAAAAAAATAATGAACTAGTTTCACCCTACAAATTTCTAATATTTTTCAGCCGCGACATCTTTCTGACTTTAATTTTACCCTGCACTATGAACTTGGGATACTAACTATATCTCTCATGTTGGAGTAAATGCCCTACATTTTTATTCCTTTATATGTGTATGCGTGATCCGAATTTTAGGATATGCAATGTGCGCTTTTGCGTTCTGTGAACGTTACAAGTTTGGATTTGTGCAGTTGGCATCTAAACATATAGCAAAGTTGTCAGGGCTCCGTTGTGCAGCAAGGTATCAACATTATTCAAGTTTATTATGAAAACAGGATATTGAAAGATTACGTTCATTTTTTAAATGACTTTGTGAATCGTAAAAATTGTGGCATCTGGGGTAATGGTAATCCACAAGCTATTCACGAAAAATCAGTGTATCCACAAAGATGCACTGTTTGGTTTGCATGGTGGGCTCGATAGATCATTAGTCCGTTTTTTTGAGGACAAAGTTGGTCATGCTATTACAGTCAATGGTGTACGTTATCAGAAGATGCAAAAATACCTTTTTTCACTGTAACAAACGATTTGAAATTGAATGACGTGTGGTTTCAACAATATGGAGCCACATCTATCACAACACGTGAAACATTCACTTTAATTTAAATTAAATTTCATGATCATATTACTTCGTACAGGGATGACATCGATTGGCCACCACAGTTTTGAGGTCTAACCACATTAGATTTTTCTTGGGGATATTTGAAGGGAATCGTATTGCTACGATTCCAGAGTTAATTGTTGAAATAGAGCCGCATTTATGGGACAGAATTATAAAGAATTTTTTAAACGAATGGTCGAATGTCAGTGGAATCGAGAGTTCGTTTCCCGATATCATATTTTATAGGTAACTGCCAAGTCTGTGCACCGATAGCAATTCAATTTAAATTCCTCCAATATTTAGTGTTTTATTCAGAAAAAAATATCCTAAAGCCCAATTTGGATCACCCTATAGTAGTAATTCTGATTTCTTGTCTAGTATCTCAAGCATTTGAGTTTCACACTTAACGGATTTCAGGAATTTTTAAAATGCGCTTGCACGTTTATATTTCGAAAGTTTCCAACTTATTTGCTGTCAAGTTTTTGAGTGTCCCCCCTCGGTCCTATATAACAAAATGGAAATATGTAATAACGTGTTAGACGTATTCTTAACTGCAGATTTAGGTTTTTGTATTATGATAAAAGGTTGCATTACTTCTTTAATTCTGTTTTTTTCCGAGGAACATTGATTATCAATGACAACTTCTAGATACTTGAACTTTTGGACAATACTAAGCAGTCCGTTGTTTTATTTTTTATTTAGAGACTATAGTTTTTGTTACCTTTATATTAATTGATAGTCCATGCTGTTTACTAATTTCTATAACTCTGTTAAACAAGTATTGCATGTTTTTTCAGATTTGATTAACAGAACTGTATCATTGCGTATTTCAGATTACTTATGACTTGACGTCCTATGTTGACCCCTATATTGCATCCTTGCGAATATGAATTTGGAGTAGAAATTAAATGGTTATGGGAAAGAATACTCCTCTGCCTTATTTCTTTATGAATCTCTGTGGATTTGGACTTTATGTTGTCGATTTTTATACTTACCTTTTAGTTAGGGTAGACTGGATACGGCATTTGCAATGCAAAATACAAATATACTACTCTCTCTTTGACAATAAAACGATCTCAGCGACGAAAAGAAATAACCTACACAAAAACGAATTACTGTTTAATAACCTCTAAGATACAAGGATCATGCATGTAAACACTCAATACGGTAATTATAATAATACCAAAGCAATTCAAAAAAGAAACCAATTAAAAATACTTACTTTTGGTTGACAAAACAAAACAGCCCCTCTACAAGCTTACGTAGCGCACGGAGTGCAGTCAAAAGAAAAACTTGGAAACGACGAGTAGCAGAGAGAGATGGAGTTAACTACGTTACAAACGAAAGAGAAATACAACGAATGCAGGTGACGGGCAGAAAATGTTAGTATGGGATATGTAGCTCACAACAGGGTTATTCCAGAAGATCAAGAACGTTAAAACGCAAAGTACCTGGTTTGTTGTGCAGACATATACTTTGAACTCTCTATGAAACAGGTAAGAAAGTTGGAATTTGAGCTGACTGTCAAATATAATTTGAAAAACCTCCTACTTGGATTGAAAACGAAATGGGGGGAGAGGAGTCCTTTCGTTCAATCAGGAAGAAGAATTCTGAATTATTTGTACGCGGAGCTCAAGCTACAAGCCTGCCTAGAGAGACTAGTTTTAACAGAAATAATGTCGATGCTTTTTAAGATGGATCGTGACCACTTTGAACTACAGAACATGTACAACGCCGATGAAACGGGCGTAAACACTGTTCCTACAAGAAAAATAGAAACCAGAGGGAGCAAAAACAAAAAATCTGCAATTTACACAGATTCGCCCGAAAAGGAAGCTATCAGAAAAGAACGTGAAGACGGATAGGAACTTCTGAAAAATAATGAACAAACGAAGAAAAAGTTATTAGAACCATATGCTGAAAAGAAAAGCAAAGAAAAAGAAGGGAATACACGGCCAGCGTCATTAGAAGAAGTCGATTTTACTGCCTTGTTTACCTAGAAGCGTTCTCAGAGAGTAGGTCTAAAGAAAAATGGATGCAATGTCAAGGGACCTGTCGACTATGATCTCACTGAGAGTGTACAGATGGTGACAGATATCACATTTGCCATAACTGCGATGAGTCTGGTTAGATATAGGACGACAGTCATTTAGTTGATTTGTTTGAGTTTAAACTTTTATTTTTTTGTTGTATTCTTAATTATTACTTAGAAGTTATTTTATTTGATCTAGTTCCAATTTTAGCTAGTTTAAGACAAAAAGAAATACTAATATTAATTTGAAGATGCAAAAATATAGATTGTGTAAAAAATACTGTTTAGAATGTTTCTAAAATAGCATTAAGCAATCAAAAGGTACTATTCTCTAATTTATGACTAATAAAACTGATTTAAATGCAAGCAGTGCGTATTATTTGGGAGTGTTGCAACTGACATCCCCTCCCCCCATCACAGTTGTAACATTCGCACATACTTTATAAAACGGACTTATTGTAGCCGGGACTGTAACTTTAATATCCATTGAAAGACTCAAGAACAGTCTTTTAGCTCAAATGTTTTGTAGCCATAATGGCAGTGCTATGGGTGGTTAAATCGAAATTGTTACAATCGTACCCAGTCCACCTTATAACAAATCTGATGTTTCTCAACTGTAACTCAGTTTCTTGCAGGATCTCGATTAGTTCTGAATTACATTGTTAAAAGGGTTTGTTTTTTATTTATAAAGTAGTTGGAGTATTTCTCATCGCATGCACCACTCGCGCCATTATTTTCAACGTCTGACTCCATTAATCTGATAGTCTGAAAATTTTTGCGTTCTTACCTTTTAGTAAGGCTGTAAACGCAGGGAAAACCCCAAACTTTAGGAGTAACAGCTTTATAAATAATTTTGTTATAAATTTTATTCTTTCATAGTATAGCACTTTATGATTTCCTTGTTTCTTCTTCTAGAATATGGGATCTGATACATAACGTAACGTACGATTCAAATAATTTTATAATACAACTTTCTCACAGTAATATCTAGTTTTTTGCATCAGTTATAATATTTATTGGACTCATCGGATAATATTCTATTAGTTTTTTGTTGTATTGTGTATCTGTATATTTTTAATTTTTTTAAAAACGTCAAAGTTAGCCATTTCTCCTGTAATACTGTTTACTTGACATTTATAATTTAAGCATTTTTCTTTGGCTAATCATATTTTGCATGTTGTTTCTCCTTTTATGTTCTGTTTGCATCCAACAAAAACAAAACGAACTGCAAGTATTTTTAGATATACAAAAAGTTGATCCATAATCCGAATATCAGAGACATATTTTACAAAACAATCATATTTTTAATTTAAAGGATATAAAACCTATCATACTATAAACTCTCAAAAGTCTGGTAGAGGAGAAGGTGTGGTGAAAGTGAAAGAAAATGTAAGTCACTACAAAGAAATCAAATATAAAAAGGGCGAAATTTAACCTACAGCTATAAACATTAACACTGGAGGACAGAATATTGTAATTGCAGCATTTTATTGCCGATAAAGACAATCTAAAAAAGGTGATTACTTAAGTTGTTTTCAAACTTAAGGGAAATATTTATAATTGAATGGAAATTCAATGTAAAAAATTTAATATGGGGTTCAAGATTGACTACAAGTAAAGAAAAAGAATTGCACGAAGCCGAAAATGAGATAAATTGAATCCACCACTCTACGAGAAAACCTACCTACTGGCCCACAAATGAAAATAAAACACCAAATTTGATTGATGTTTTTCATTCCAAGATAAATACAAATTAATCACATTGACGTTGAAGAGAAATTTGTACAGAACTCCTGTCACTCTCGGATTATATGAATATTAAACATTGACAAGCCAGTACACAGATCCGGAATTTTTTAAAATACAGTTGAGCAGCAGAATTTATCACTGTATCACTGAAAAATGAAAAATAATTGAACCAGGAAGCTGAAGAGTTTATAATAGACATACATTAGGCTTCATAGAGTAACACGCCAGAACTTAAAAGGAAAACATTAGGTAACAACTATACCAAGGAAATCAGTACTAAAAGTAGAGATGGAATGAAGAGGAAAAAAATAAAATTGGTTACCCCACAAGAATTTATTCTAATTATGGGGGCAGTATCGAAACAGTTACGTAGAAAAGGAATTGTAAAGCTATTAAACTTACTAAATGCAGCATTTTGACTGAAATATGCATCAAGCATTTGGAAAGTGGCTAAAGTAATAACGATATAGAAGCTTGAAAAGCCACCAAACGAAACAACATTGTATCTACTCATCTCGTTTTTACCGATAATCTCAAAGCTATCTGAAAACATGTTTCTTAAAAGGCTAAAATGAACAATAGAAGGAAAAGAGCTGATTTCAACATACCAGTATCCTCGAAAAAAGTCTGTTCAGAAATTTTCTTAGATGTTGCACAGGCTTTTGATAATGTTTGGCATCAATGATTGAACCATAAACTTAGAAAATTAGTGATTAGACATTATTCCGAATTACTAATGTCTGGCAGACTATTGAAAATTAAGCAAGAAGACAAATACCCCGACTTGTACGAAATGAAGGTAGAACTACAGCAGTGATATCCTTACAGTCAATCAAATAGTGATAGTCACTTTCCTAGATGACGCTGTAATACTACAAACAGCAAAATGTACTATAGAAACAATAGAAGTGCTGCAGCAAGCTTTGAATGAGATAGATTCATGAACAAAAAATTACAAATAAAATTAAATTACAGCAAATTTGGGCACATTAATTTCATGAATAAGGAGTATGAATACATACTAGCAATACTAAACAACACCATACTACCGCATGTTAATACAGCAAAGTACCTACGAATGAACCTGGGTGCTAAACTACAATGGAAGAACTACATCAAGAAGAAAAAAGAAGAGTTAAATATAAAATATAGGAAAACGTACTGGCTGATAGAGAGAAAGTCTCGGCTATCTATGTACAACAAAATACTGATGTATAATTAGATAATTAAACCAGTATGGAGATATGCTTGTCAGTTGTGCCAGTAAAAGTAACATTAATGAGATGTTGAGGCTTCTATATGTAGTATGTCCGTCCTCGCTGCCCGGTCGTCGCGTACCATATCTGATGCGGGACGATGTGGTAAGCACCGCGCCTTAGACGACCGCCATTATTACCCCTCGTTTGAAGTGAACGCAGGTACTCAATTATTTATACTGACTGAGTAGACCCCTTCTTAGGCATCAGAGAGCACCGGGATGGAACCCGGGTCCGTCGGCATCACAGCCCGCCCCTCAACCATAGGACCACGCTGGCTAAAAGTAACATTAATAAAATTCAAATATTTTGCAATAAAGTACTAAGGAATATCATAAGTGTACCTGGTACAGAAGTAACGATATCCACAAAGATCTAAAGATAATTATTATGTTAAAGGAAATAAAGAGCATTGCCTGGAAGCACTGGACCAGGCCTGTAAACATTGAGGCTTTGAAACTCTTGGCATTTGAGATAGTATGAAGTGACAGAAGCGTCAGTGTAAAAGCAGGGTAGAAGTTTTAACACGAGAAAAGTGTGTGCCAGAATACCAGAACTGGGAAGGCAATCGATGGGTGACAACTCTTATAAGCATTAGATAATTTAAATTAGATAAGAATTGTTAGTTAGCTTTAGAATAGTTGTAATATATACTTATTTAAAAAATATGTTTATGATCCATACTATATTTATTTGTGTGTTGCCTACGAATCTCCATTAAGTGTAATATTTTTTCTTTAAAATGCTTGTGTTTTGCTGTGGCCTCCCGTTCTAATTTTAGCTACTTCGAGAAACGTGCTGTGAATCACATGCATTTTATGTTTATAATCCGTAAAATATATGATAGTATTATACGCCAGCATCACAATATGCGTTGTTCTTATAACGTGTTGTCTTTACTGCATTAAATGCCACAACTGTTATTAATAACAACAATAAAAGACTAGATCTTCTTGCAAATATGTCAACTTCAAGTTGGAGTAAAATAGCTCCCTCCATCAGGGCACATTTAGCTAAAGCCATCAGCGGCAAACCTTAAATTTGTATTATGGCACCCACAAATGGCACTGAAGAAGAAAGCCTTCACGTTGCTAAAAACACTGGCTGTCGATCCTGTGCTGGAGAAATTGCAAAATGGTTGGACGAAATATTCCTCAAGGGGAAGACATAAAGAAAATTCGTGAGGTTATTAAAGGTCTCAACAGTTAAGCGGTCCAGTTCGGGAATTTGTAGATTGGTATCACCATACACGGGTGACAGTGGTAATGTTCTTCGTACTGTAATAAATGACGACTTGGTAACATTTTGCAAAATGTCAAAGATACAATGATGCAAAATATTAGCGAAGCATTAGTTAACGAGCACATTTGCCATCTGCTCGTTTTTGTTGCTGTTTTTTCAGTTTGTAGATTTTCATTCCGTGTCTAACAAGATGTTCTTATTTTATTCCACAGCTCATTGCTATTTGATTTTACAGTATCAACTTCTGTTGCGTTTCTTGTTAAACTTTTTTTAAATTTATTGTTGATTGAGCTTTGTTTTATTCCATTTTTTCGTTTAATTACAATTATTTTCAGACGAACTATTATTGCACACATTAGCATATTGCGATTAATCTAACATCAGCACTGATATTACTATTTGAAGATTATTTGAATATGAAACTTAAATATTCAAATTATTTGGATGCAAATTCCAGCCGTTCAAAAAGCAAGTCTTTAAGGTTGCAATACAAATTTATTAGATTAGTGGAAATATTGAGAACGCAAAGAGGCAAACGGAAACAATTAAATAGAATTTGTTTTATAGAAGCATAACTAATATAGAATTTAAAAAACAAAATACATAATTAAAGATAGAAAGGATACAAAGTCATGTATCAGTTTATGGAAGTAAAACAACAATATAGAATTGAAATGCAGGTGCAAGTCAGTGAAGCACTACTGGAATTTAAATTGAAGGAAAAGAGATTAATCTGTCGGTATAGCAAGGGATGATGAAAGGATTTTAGAAATAAACAGGAGGCACTAACAATGGCACAAGATAAAGCAAGAACTTCTTAAGTGAACGATCATATTCTCCCTCTTCAAGTGAAAGAAATTTTGTTTACTTCAACATATAAGGAAAATGTACGCTTTTCCTATTACTTGTTTTGATTTTAAGGTCAGAAAATTATCTTTTTTGTTATTTGAAGTTAAATGAGCCCTAGTGAAGCAAAATAATTGTGGTTACTCTTAGTCCTTTGTATCACATTAAAGAAGAAGCAGTGCTTCATATTTAAAAGTTTAAAGACAATTTTTAATAAAAACTAAGATTAAAAAGTAATAACTGTACAATAATTCACAGCAGTTTAGTTTAACGAAATGAAGATATTTACAGGTCGTAAACCATGAGTGGTTTTAAGTCGTCGAAATCTAGGTTTGAAATAATGTCGGGGACAGAAAGGAGCCTTGTGGAACATAGACTTGTAAACGCTTTTTAGATAACTTCATACCACAGAATTTGATTCCAAATTTGCGGCCGGATAGGAGAAACAGAATCTATTAAACCATCAGCAGCGAGATGAATACTAAAGCCATTTTTCAAATGAAAATATTGGCCATGTTAAAGAGTTGGTCGATGACTTCTTTTTTTGTAAAGCCTTCGTATTTTTTTACCATCCGAAGGAGCTGGCGGCTGGTGAAGTAACCAGGGCGAGAGCCAAACTTCCAGATCTTCGATGACTGTCGTTGGGCATCGGTGGATAATGTGCTCCACAAGTTTTTCTGTTGTCTTCAGGAGGTTAATAGGCCGATAAGCTTAAGGGAGCATACTGGATTTTCCAGGCTTGGAAGCATTATCACATCCGCTGTCGTTAATACTGATGGTGAAGCATATGATTGATTTGAGTTGTCATTGGCTTCGATGATTGGATCATCTGAAGGACTTCGGGCTCTAGGTGGTCATAGGGTCATATTCTCGTAGACATCCTATAATACAGGTGACGCTGTTGACATAGTTGAGGCCGCACTGACTCTCCAGACAATTAGCGAAAGCATCAGGTTTATTGGTGAAGTTGGGGGAGACTGTTTTCTCTGTGGATAGGTGCAATTTTGGATTAATCTTCACAAAGGGTTTAGCTCAGGTCAAAAACTTCCATATTACTCTCTCAGGCCTTGTAATGCTGCAGGGCGGTTTCTTGGCTGTACGTTCACTGCTCTTCGTGCTTCATAGTTTGTTGCAGACGCCGTTGCGCTCAACTGTTCTTACGGATCCTCCCCGGCTAGGAAAAGTCTTTCCCACTGCCGGCGTTCACAGGATTGTCGATAAATTTGATGGGTTTTGGATGGAGACGCTGAGGTAATGTATCGCCTCTGTCAAGTCACGTCAGAGAGAATTGTTGGAATACGTTCTATGGCCTTTTTAATTTGGTTTGTTTCGTGCACTTCTCCTAAACACTTTTTGACCCTAATCCCATCTCTACCCGTAACCTTGATTTATTCGCTTGCCTACCCCTAGTCACAGCTAAACGAGATTTTTACCACCGCTCGGCGTTCCAATTCGAATCCTTGTGAGAGACGGGGCGTAGCGAGCCGTCAACCGAGGCTGACCAGGTTTTGTACAACCCGATAACGCGCTTTGATTGCGCGTTGTCGATTGCCTTTTATGTGTTCTGTATCCGTTCATGGTGCTCCCATATATTTAGCCAAGGAAGAACCCACCCCGGGTTGATGCCACTAAGCTAAAGCACGCTGACATCTACCACCCAGGTTGCAAGAAAACGTTACGTGTGGTAAGTCTCTTTTAGTTGTTCCGTCGTGCATTTGACTTCCAACACCACTTTTTTCCCGTAGTCTGGAGAGTTCACAGCCGACCTGCCGTCCCACCGTATTTAATTCATTTGGTCATGTTTTGTATTGTTTTTTATTAATTTCTTTGTTTCATTTATCTTTAATGTTACTTTGTTATTAATATTTATTTGTGCTAAATATATAGTTTACACAGCTCGTTTTTTTGTGTTTTTTTGAGTTAATTCCAATTGTGCTTAATATAAAACATAGTTGCTGTGATGTTTTTAACTGTTTACTTAATTTTGCTAAATTATAAAAATATATCAGTGTATTTGAAACGCAGAAATTGGAAAAATGTCATAAAAATATATATCGTTATATTTAGAATTTTACCGAAATGCTAGCTTTTTTGGCAACTGTGAGATTCAAATACTTTTAAGAATGAGTGAAAAAACTTGTGGGCATAGCAGGAAATAGACAAAAAATATAAAATTAAGTAAAAACATTATGATTCATGAAGCAACAATAAGAAAGTGTATAGATTTGAAAAAAAATATTTGGTTATAACTGCAATAAAATTTACGAAATTTAGCACATTTTCTTCGTTAACTTACCAGCAATGTGTTGCTCATGGACAATTTTAAAGTTAGAATATTAGTAACAAATATAAATACATATCACTATAATACATTAGTAAATTAAGGTAATTTGAATACTTTGGTGTAGTGGTTTTCAAAACACTGAACAGTTTCCTTAAAGTTAATAAAAGCGATTACTTTATTCAGTCACTTTTGTACACGTGTAATGACAAATGATATCATCGTATAATTTAAGTTTTGTATAGAATTGATACAGGTTAATTTATAGCCGTAGTTCATATAACCAAGTACGAGGCGCTTTAAGTTCTCCAAATTTTTTTCTCAGCAGTAAGGAACATACGGTTAATTTTAAAAGACGCGGAAAATATTTCTGATTTTGTAATATAAATGGCAGCACCACTACCCGGGTCGAATTACTGCCATTGCAGTGAGTGTTGTTTTGTATACTTAAAATGGCGACATTTAGTGTTCCAGAACAACGTGTAATCATCGGTTTTCTTCTCTTGCGTGGTGAAATGGCCATTGAAATTCATCGTCAATTGAGTGCGAGATGCGGTAAAGACGGTATGAATGTTAAAATGTGAGTTCGTTGGTGCGAAAGTTTAAGAAGGTCGAGAGTTGTGTGACAATAAACCTGAGCAGCCTCGGCCACGAACCAGCTGGACCGAAACCATTTTTTGCGCGAGTGGAGCAACCTCTAAATTTGACAATTCCGTCAGATCTGTCGAGTGCATTTTGCATGATGACCTGAAAATGGGGAAAGGTGGGTTCCACGAATACTGGCTGCGCGGGTGGCAATGTTTTAGCACATACTGACACGGGATGCCGTTATGAATTTCCGACCATGAAGGAGATTCTTCGAGGTCGCTCATTTTCGAATCGAGTCGCTGTTGCATCAGTGATTTTCCAGTGGACAAAACACACCTCCAAATGAGTGTCCTCTGCAGTTAGGGAATCGTGGCGACGACGTTGTAAAAAATGTGTACGTGTAAACGGAGATTACGTTGAGAATTAACAGAAGTTTCAACTTTCTTGGGTAGATACTTTTTTAGAAAAAAATTTGAGACCCTATATCCTGATTAGAAAGGTTATTTCTTAATCAAAGAGTTCTGTATGAGATTCTGCGAAAAAGTTGTTAGATGAATGACACTTTGGGAAGGAAAAAGAACATTTGTTTTGTACTTTACATCAATCAATTACATGAATTTGCTACAAGATAATATATGAAGTATAACAAGATGTGTTGCCTTGAAGGAGAATCACGCCTGGTTTAAGTTTTTTGTAGCAAAAGCCTGGCGCTGCTTGACCTGATAGGTTGGTGAAGGAATTTTGTGTTAAAAATATGCAAACTTTCACTTGAATGCAACACCTGTTTTCCAGATGGACTTACTATTTTTTAGATATTCCATTTAGATTTTACATATTTGGGGTAAACATCACAAATACTTATAATAGTGCTCATAAGACAAGATTTAAATTTTCCAAAATATTTCAAAAACTCGTTTTAGGGTGATATTTACTGTCTTACTTTTTTAGGTTTCAATAATATAGATATTTGCTACTATAAGAATGTTCTGAGAATGTTAATATACATAAAAATAAGAAAGTGAATCCATAAACTAATTGTATTTAAAAATGATAAACGCAGCATTGTTAATTGGTTACAAAGAAAAACGATTTTTTTTGTACCGACAGTGTGTTCTCAGGCAATGTCCGAAGTACATTAAAATGCGCACATAGCTAATAGATAATTAACGTTTGCTTTGCCGGTAATTTATGACCTTGCATCAGGCTTAAGCTTTCATCGTGTTTTACCTGGTTAATATTAATTGAAATATTATCTAGATCCAGCCTTGTCCTATGCCAACTACTGGTTGTCATGTTACTTCGCGCTTGATATAAAAATGAAACCAGCTAATGAGCGCGGGGTAATAAATAATTTATGTCAAGTACAACCACCCCTTTGTCTTTTTCCGTAATCTAATTATATTGAAAGTCTTACCGCTTGAATTATTGTTTTAATTGGTTTGGGTATCATTTCTTCAACTAGCAGAAAAGGTTCTGTAGAAGTTGGGTGAGTGGATATTCCTCTTCTAGTAACACGGGCCGTTTAGGAAGGAGGCCGAGTTATTAAAACGAGTCGGCAGTAAATCTCGACACATCTTAAAAATCGACTTTGTTGTTTCTTCCTGTACAAACCACTTATTTGTCGATGTGTGGCCGTGTGGGATTTCAAGCACCTACTTGCTGTTCCGAGGAGAGTATAAAATAAACCTGTCAATTCTAATTTGCGCCATTGGCAGATCATGTTTCGCTTTTTGTATTTGCCTTAGGAATTATTGATCTCGTTAAATCGGGAAACGCGGAACGCGGGAGCGCAGTGCGGCGGGCCCAAATTTGAATAGCGTCTCGTGCAGGCCGGACGCTGGAATGCCCATATGTTAGGTACGAATTTTTAGGGCTTGGAGTTATCGCTTGCTGTTGGGTACCGTTCTCACGCGCGCTGAGAAAGATATAAAATATAATAGACAGCTCAGGTTTCTCTATAAATGATGACGATTATTAATGAACGCTTTCTGGAATGCGCGGTGCGTAGAAGGCATATAAAGCGTTCGGTTCTGTGGAGAATGTTTTAACTTCCCTGCCTACGCATACAAAGCCAGCAGTGCATTAATATAGCGGAGTTTATTAATTTTATTTGCGAAATGGCATGCTGCTGGCTTGCTGCCCTGTCATATGCTAATGAAGCCTGCAGCTATCTTGGGTTTGTTAAATCTTATCATTTGGACTGACTGTTTCGAAAAGCTCGTATAATTGGTCGTATGTCAGCGGACTATGGGGGGAATTTGACCAACATCATGTTTCATACGCAATTTTTAAGCCTGCACTTCACATTGATAGCAATAAAATTTGGATTGTTTCAATAGTTTGTGTTTTATTAAGATAAAACATCTGGAAATCCAATTTGGATCACCCCATATAAACAACAAATCAGAAAAATTCCAGATTTGTAAAATTTGCAAAGCGCTCCAAACCAAAAATATGCCAGCAGTGTAGTTTCTACCTATATAATATAATTTTTTGTTTACATTTAAATTTATTGCTTTAGGGTGACAGTAGCAATAGATTCAGAATGTAGTAAATTTTTTTGTAGTAGAAGCTAAAACGAAAGCTTGTAAAAGCAAAAATTAAAGTGTCAGTTACTCTAATGCGTTAAGGTAAGTTAGGTGTAGTCTTGATTATTAGCAAGGAACCTTGAGTTAGAGGATTTCCGGTGTGTCGACTTTATTTTTCCCAAAAATAGTGAAATACTACCACTACAAACTCCTAGAGGCATTGTTCGAAACAGATGTAGTGAAGCTGGTAGTCTAAGTAAGGCTGTGGGCTCTAATAATATTGTTATAGAAGTTCTCTTCAGCTGTGTATACTCAATTACATAAGAAAGTTGATTAATTCAAGGGTGATTTTTGATTACAATTTAGTGAGATGCAAAATTAAATATTACGTTATGTAAAAAAAAGTCTGCGATTTTTTTCTAAATTATAATTATGGGTATGAGTAAAATTTTTGTAGCTTTTGTAATATATGAAATTGATTGCAATATACAATAAAAAAATTATTTAAGGTAGTTGACGATATTTTGCGTTAACATTTTGTTAATAATTAACTAATAAGTTATTATATTAAAAATTAATATTGCATAGATAATTTGTAATGTTCCTGTATGTAGCGCAAGTATGTGTATTTAATATATGATTGTAGTAACTTAGACATGTCCTTATTAACTTCTTAAGTAAAATAATAGGATTTTAAATGGTTTTCGGAGTTTGGAATTTGGTAGATTCTGCTGTTTTTTGTGTACGCAAAAGTCACATTGTTGAATTGTGAGCTCTATATTATACAGATTTAGCCTTTTTCGTTTATAGTGTAACTAATTTCCGAACGCTTTCCGTAGCGCGGCTGACTGACATCTGCATTGCGTCACGCTCGGCCCCTGGCCGTTCTAGGAGTACAGCTGGCGCGCCCATGTTTGCGAACATTCCACAAGGTTCAAGTGCCTTGTTTCCCGAAGGTTCGAGGCTATTCGGGCATATCGGGGAAATAGAAATAAATAACGCGCAGTTAGGTGTATATATTGCGTGTATACATAAATAGTGTTACAAATGTGTATAATTGTAAGTGGAATAGATAAGTAGATTCAAGTAAATTAGTACGTTAAATTTACCACTATCAAAAGCAGAAACGTTATCATACCATTTTACCTGGTGTTCTGTGGTACGGAACTATGGCACGTGTTAAGTGATAAAAATATTAATATTTTCCGAACAGAAAAAATATTTAGTCTGGCGTTAAAAAAATTAATTTTTACTGGATGTTCCTTAATTAGGTTGTCTTTGATTGTAAAATGCTATATAAATGCCTAGTCGTTTGTTTTTTGAGTGAATTTATTATTAAATACTTAAATTTAGAAAAAATTAAATCTATTTCTGAAGATGTTTGCTGCAGTACTCTGAAACGTTGAACTCAAAATCTTAATTAGTGATTTCTATTCCTTGAAAAACATAAATTACCGAAGCTAATCGTGAGTTTAGAGCTTATTTAAAATATGTTATAGACAAACTTTCCTATATTTTATCGATTCCTTTTGTGCACAATAAAGTACTTTGGATTTCAATTTGAAGGAGTTATAAACTGATATTTGGTACAATTTGTTAAAGTAAAATTAACGTGAACTTTAGAGTTATTTTAAAATAAGTCAAACTTCTGGGTAACGAACTTTTTTATATCAACTTATTCGTTATATACCACTACAAAGAAGATATGCGATGCCGTCAAGGTGAGCCATGTCTATTTTGAGTTTTTCTGTTCAAGTTGAAGAAGGTTGTCAAGAATTATTTGCTTTGAAGTCTCGACATGCATCAAGTTCATATTAAAATTAATTAATGTTTTCAATATTTAATTTTTGAATTACTTTTTTTAAACAAAAATTGTGAGCTTTTTCACTCCAATGGAAATTTGAGTAAGGATTTTTTACATGTATGTAATTTTAATTAAAATTGCAAAAAATAGAACAGAACCTACCAAATATAGACGCCACAGGCATTATATTTAAAAATCCAGATTTTTTAAAGAAATAAATAATAATATTATATATTAATAAAGAGTGGTATTAAGTAAAATAAGATCTAGGTCCAATTACCTACATATTTACATTTTAAAAAAATTTCAATGACAGTTATTTAATGATATAATCGATTTATTTTCTAAATGTATTAGAAGCTGAACTATTATTACATTTTCGTCTTTATTATTATTGTCAAAGCAAATTGGTTTGATTATTATAATATATCGTTATCCCCTTCTATAAATTTGTACTGATGTTTTATCTATTTCGTGTTCTGATCATTATTGTTGGTATTAACGTGAAGTTTCTATAGAGTCAGACTTTTAATGCTGGATTCTAGCTGTAGTAGAACAATTATTACTTTGTGACAACTCTGTAGCTAAAGTTTTTAAATCTAAATCACCTTCAGATGCCTAAGAGTTATTTATTTTATAAGATTTATTAAAACATTTTCTCTCTGTTGTGGG
The DNA here is from genome assembly GCA_036346155.1 of Sinelater perroti. Taxonomy (NCBI): domain Eukaryota; kingdom Metazoa; phylum Arthropoda; class Insecta; order Coleoptera; family Elateridae; genus Sinelater; species Sinelater perroti. Next base: position 11,480,486 of record JARFIY010000024.1, read on the forward strand.
CGATACTTTATCCCATACATTTGTTATCTAATTAATTGCGTCCAAAACTGTAATTTTATTGGGGTAATCTGATCCTGTAATTGTAAAATTGAGTTATGTTTAGTGGAAAAAGTATATTTTTTAAATTATTACTATGTGGACAAGATGTTTTATTGTACCATCCAAGTAAAATGTTTCATTTTTGCTTTTTAATCCTGTTGTCAAGCGGTCTGAGTCACTATTTCACTATCTCACAATCACAATCTCCTTGAAATATTTTGGTTTTTTTAAGTTTTATAATCAAAAGCTTTTTTACCTTTTTTGGTAGGTTGCAATAGTACAAATATTATTAAATTTCCTTTAACATATTTTGCACTAGAACACTTTTTCGAAATGCGCAGTTTTTATGGGAAGCAGTTTATAACAAAACATACAAGGAAACGTCGCAGATGGGATATCACCGATTTGGCTGAAACTATTTTTCGTATAATCTACACATTACAAATGTAAAAAGTGAAGCGGCATTTTTGCCGAAAATTTCTTGTTCGCAAAATATCGCATAAATATCAGTTTATTATACTGATCTGGAACCTAAAGCAGTTTTATCTTGTTCTGATTTGACAGATCATTGAATTCTTCGTGACGTTCTCAAAGCAGTCCAGGTGTAATTTATGATCTTGAAAGAGATTTCAGAGCCAACCGGCTGTTTGTTTAAATATAGATGTGTTTATTATTCTTCCGCACACACTATGGCATGGCGCATATTTTCGTTTTAAATACGGAGGCATATTTCTTCCAATTTCTTCTTTAATTTGGCCTTTTCTATACATATATAAGTTCTGATCTGTCTCAGATACTAAACTGTTTATGTACCAGATCAGACTGCTAGAGGGAAACTCCGACCTGGGTCTTTCTCATTCTTTTAGAATTTTTGTTATCATCTTCACGAGATTATTAACGACGCGGAGTCACAGACTCCTCCTTATTTTTTGAATAGGACCTTTTATACTATGCATTAATCTTGTATGCTCTACAAAACATACACCGAATTTAACTTTGTTTAGAGGATTTTGTAGTCTATATTGTTTTGGTTTAGCTTCTCCAATCACAGTATGAAGAGGAGAAAAATCTAGAAGAGTGTATTGCAGCGTTGAGCGTTGTTTTTATGCTAAACCCAGCAAGTCTCTAAATATCGCATATTTTTAGTTTGATGTCTCTGTTAACCTTGGTCGATAATACTAGGGCGGTATGTGTTAAAGCTGGTCTGGCCATTCTAGTACACATGTAGTGTACCGTTTTTTGTCTTAAACTTTGTAATTTGAACACACTCGTTTGGTTTTTTATTTTTTTATGATTTGTTTCCGATGTAATTTTAAGGTAATTTTGAGGTTCTAAATATTATACCTTAGCTGGCAAATGTATTTCTTTTCTGCGGAGGTTGAAAAGTTCTAGATGCCCTCTGTTCTTCCTTTGCATAAATGGTACTGTGGTGATTTTTTGGGTTTTTCCTTTCAATCTCATTTACCAATTAGCCCACGGGTTTATTACGGAATAACATATTAAATTATATTCACTAATGTTTGTGTAGAGAGTTTCCAATCTGTGCAGTAGGTCGATGTTGCTTATAAATTTACATGAAAAATTCTTCTAAAATTTGTTCATGCGATATTTCATTAGTTTCACAAAATGTCACGAACTAATCGTATGAAACTTTGAAATTATCAATTTTGAAATCCTTATTCACCTCTTTAATTCATAGGTTTTTGAAAATCTTTGTTGTTTTTTATTCATATTTTCGTGCCTCTGTTACAAACGTGTGTCTTTGTCTTTTAAAATATTACCACTTTCATTTTGGCTATGGTGGCTTTATTGACTGCTGCTCCGAATAACTGAATGGTCGTCTTTCCATACCACTCTCGTTAAGTTCTTAAACCAGGAAGTCTTTCTTCTACCTGGTCAACGTTTACCGACTATTTTTCTTTGCATAATTAAATGGAGAATCTGATATTTTTCAGGGTGTTTCATTATGTGACCGAAGTACTGCTTTTGCTTTTTTATAGTTTTAACTATTTTCAATTCTTTATTCATTTGCGTGAGTACCTCGTTATTACTTATTCCGTCTATCCAACTTATATTTAATAACCTTTTGTACACCCACATTTCAATGGATTGTAGTCATTTAATGTGCCTTTTGTTAGTGTGATTCTTATATCAATTCTTAGGTTACGAGTACATAAGACCTTTCTCATCTTAATGAATACTGCCCTTTTCTATGCGGATCTTAATTTCCACGGATGTGTCCCAGTTTTCATCGATGGTAGTTCTCAGATAAATAATTTTTTGACCTTCTCCAACGCTGTACCGTTTACCGATATGCCGTTGTTTTTTTACATGCTGGAATTTACCCGTTCGCAAACAGAATGTTAGCTGAAGTCGTAACTCATAACTATCTACAGCTTTTTAAATGAAACATTTGATAAACAATTTCTGAAAACTGGGTAACTTTTTATTTTAATATTTAAGAAAAATGTTGAGAAGTTTAATGTGACTGGATTAATTGATATAAGAATAGCCTGCTTCTTGGAAAAGTTTCTTGTATCTTATTTTTGAATATCCTTTTGTTGTTATTGTTGCTCTTCGTGTCTATATTCAAGAACGTGCGTATTTTAGTCTCCTCAATTCAGTTGTTTCCTTATAGTGACTTTTTCAAAATTTCGACTTCATTGTACAGAAGTCTTGCTGTACGTTAAAGAATTATTTATTTATAATGCCGTTGCTATATTGTATTATTTTTGTATTGCAATGGGAATATTTATAGTCTATATTTAACAAAGAAAATATTTGCTGTTTTTTTTTAAATTTTTTATTCAGATATTTGTACTTAAGAAGTTATTGCAGCTTTAATTCGGCTAGTATTAGGAAACATGAACAGCGTGTCTTTATTATTTGATTAAGTAATTCATTTTCTCTTAATTTAAAGTATATTTAGAAATGTACAGTCGTTCTTCTAGGTAATAAAAATCAATCGTAAAAAACTCGAAAGTTGTTCTGAGATATTTTTGCTTATTTATATTTTTCGACAGTTTTTCCTTCGTTTTCTTCCTCTTTTCTTTGTGCCCTGCGAGCGTCGGACTCAGTTTCCCCTTAAAAAGCAATATAGTTGGAGAATTCGGATTTTCTTTGGTAATAAATGGAGGCGTGATAGCAGGTGATAGCCGAGAGGAAACGCATCGAAGCAGGTGACGAGCGACTGCGACGGGAACTGAGGCTCCAGCCTGCTCCGGTCCCAGCCGAACGCAAGACGAGTATGGAGGAAGCAGGCCACTATCCAGCGGAATGGGATGGCATCTCGTTCACCACCACGGAAGAGGAAATACACCACCTGACGTGCCACACAGACGGATCCAGACTAAAAGACGGAAGAGCGGGAGCGGCGTTCGTGATTCATCAAGAACAAGAAGAGATCCACTGTCAGAAAATTAAATTAGCGGACTGGAGCACTGTCTTTCAGTGCGAACTAGTGGCTATCAGGGAAGGTCTGCGATATTTGATACACTATCGGCACATCATCGCAAGATACTCGATAGTTTCGGATAGCAGATCGGCATTAGAGGCTCTGAGCACGATGAAATCACCTTCTGAGTTGCAGTTGGAGGTCTGGACTCTTACAAAAAGGCTGAAAGAAGAAACAGAAGTCTCGTTCCACTGGACAAAGGCGCACGTTGGCACCGCAAAGAATGAACGTGCTGACGAGCTGGCCAAGGAAGCAGCCGCCGAAGATGGACCTGTGCAATTCACTGCCATTCCGCAAAGTCTTATCAAAACGCGTTTGAAGGACAGAACGAGGAATCTATGGAGAAATAGGTGGCAAACAGCAACAACGGGAAAACACGCAAGAACGTTTTTGCCTACTCTAGAGACCGTCAACATTGCGTCCGCGCATCTCAACTGGCGCACCGTACAGATCGTTACGGGTCACGGAAACTTTCGCGCTTACCTAACAAGGTTCGGGAAGATGCAACCGGGACAGGACAGATGCGAATGCGGAGAGGTGGATAACGCCCTTCACGTGCTGACCTCATGTACTGTGGAGAACGAAGCCAGGGCAAGATCAGAAGGAGTACTAATAAAAGAAGGACTGAGATGGCCACGAACGCCCGAAGAGGTTACGATGCTCTCAACAGAAGCCTGCTGGTGGAACGCGCTGGATCAGTTTTGCTCACGCGTAGCTAAACTGAACCCGGGGTAGGACGCGATCGCGATTGGGGTTGGGAGGTGTAAGTGAAAAGTGTAAACACATTAGAGCCGGGACTCACAATTACAGCTGGCATGCATAAAAGCTCGGACTTAAAATTGCATAAAATAAGGCACAACAGCCGGGACTCAAAATTGCGGCAGCTAGCATAACAGCCTGGACTAATATTCGCGACTTGCTTGAGACGGCATAAGAGATAGAGACTAATAACCGCGCACTCGCAAGAATACAAAATATGTTATAATAATAAGCGGCTTTAGAATTGTAACGGAGACAAAGAGCAGTAGACTGCTTGAAGTCACCTGCCCTGACTCGGGTTTTTCGTGGTTTTCCCCGAGTCCTGCACAAAGGCAAATGCCGGGGCAGGTCTTTTGCACATACCACGACAATGATAAATGCGAAGAATGTTCCAAAGGCATGTAAAGGAAGAAGCAATGCCGGTGTAGTGCCGTAAGACTGTAAATATTTTTTTGTAATATTTCCTTAATAAATTGTACAGCGGGTGATGTCTCCGAAAAATATGTTGAAAAATGTTTGGTGAAAAATTGTTCCACCTAGAAATATATAGCTGAAGCGTGCAGTAAGAAATGCCCCTTGCGAATTAGTTGCATTGTAAATTATTTTTATTAACTGATATGGAAATAATTATAAATATGTTTTTTTGAGCTGCCAGCGTGGTCCCGTGGTTGAGGGGCGGGCTGCGATGCTGACGGACCCGGGTTCAATTCCCGGTGCTCTCTGGTGCCTGGCGGGTAGCCTACTCAGTCACTAAAAATAATTGAGTACCTGCGTTCATTCGAACAAGGGGTAATAATGGCGGTCGTCTAAGGTGCGGTGCTTGCCACATCGCCTCGCATCAGAGATGGTGTGCGAGGACCGGGCAGAGAGAGCGAACATATGAGAGCCTTAACCTCTCAGTTCGCAGGCCGTGCTCCCACGCGGGGCGTAGGGCCTTACCATTATTATTATGTTTTTTTGAAGAGTAAAATAATAGGTTTGATTTCAAAATTATAGATTTGGGGTTTCGTATAATAATTTTTTTTAAATTTTTATTTTAGTAATATGTAAAATACGTATATCTATCTACTTCCTTTTCTTGTGTTTAAATACATTCTTACTTGGAGAATATCTATTTGTCCTTTCTTTTTCTTCTTCTTTTTTAACCTGTAATGCGCTAAAATTGAGCATTGATCTGGCTTAGACCTACCCTAATTTTTTTTATGAAATTTTAAAAAAATCTAAAATTTGTCCTGTAAATTCATTTAATAATAATAACACTAATTAAAAATTATTATCTAGTGTAAGTTGATGGATATAGTCTTACTTGCGTTTCTTTAGTCTTGATCTAGCGTAAAGATTAACTAAAGTTTTATTTGTTTTTTGCAAAACTAGTTATTTGAGACAACTGGAGGCATTTAAGCTTTTTTTTTTGTCGTGACAGTATTATTTGTTCCGTTGATCATTAGCTTTTATAGTTTTGCACTACGAAATATGTGCAGTCTAAATAAATAAATTATAAATATATCTTTTAATTCTTTTACTATTTTCCTTTGTTATTGCATTATTAATTAGGTAACCAGTTCCACGTAGCTATTGTTATGTTTATTTTTAAAATCTACGGATATCTAATAAGAATTTTCATTAGTACGAAGAATAATAATCAGGAACACAAAAGTTGCTTGCATGCAGCGGTATAAACAATGATTTATATGTTATCGACAAATTGGACAGACCATGCTAAAACGCCGATATAAGTAGTTGAGCTATAGACATTGTAAGACGTGAAAATGTTTAGGCATTCATATATAGAATGATTCGCTATAGCAAGAATCATGGCTCACCATGCATTAAAGAAAAGAAAATCTTGAAGCAAATATGTAACTCTCCTATTGGAGATAACAAAAAATCTTATTTTCGAATTTTTTTCCTCCTGTATTCTTCATTTCCATTAGATGGATCAACTCATCTCATTTTGGTTTGTATTTTTCTAAGAATTTTGGCACTTTCTTCTGATGTAATGTTGTGTTTCTGCAAGGCTCTTCAAAAGGCGTCGACTAAAACTACATATTCTTACATAATTGTGCTGAAATTAAATTAGCGACTAAATCAAAAAATATTTGTAATTCATTATTTTTAGATTTCTGTCAAAAGGCGATTCGTGTTAAACGAAAAGAATAAAAGCTTTTAGGCATAATCTGGAAATATTTAACTGATATGTAAGTTGTGTTAGCAATAATTGGAAGTTTATAGAATGTACCAAAAAGACTATCAACGAACAGCTAAAGACTTTTGGGAACTATAAAACTTGCTAAATTGAATTATGAGCCATAAACGAATAAATAGTTGCCTTTAAAACTCTACCAAATAGTAGAGCTTTCAAATGATCAGAAGACTTTTTTATAGTTTTACTAATTTTAATAGATTATTTATAAGACTCTTCTAGGTGTTTAGAGTGCAAACTATGCTGAGAAAAAACATATAATCATCAATTTTTCAGGGACAGACTAAACTAGAAACAAATAGTATATTTTGGTCGCTTGTTTTTCGTTTAGTTACTCCTGTGGTCAACATTAGGAAGTTGGAACACCCTAGAAGGGCTGAGGCGACGGAATAACGTAGAAGCGCGATGTTTCTAGAAGTGAGGGTGTAGGTATTTAAGCATACGAGAAATGCTCAAAAGGAGGAGTGGAAAATAGTTACGACTAGACACGGCTTGCGCCCGGGAACAGATCGGTCAGTGGAATTAAGTAATTAGTATTAATGTGTTATTTAATTAGCTACTAATGGCCCGTGGAAATAAATAGTGTCTGGATATTGTAAATAATTGTTAAGTAAAAATAAATAATCACACCCGTAAAGTAAAGTTTGTTACACTACATTATCAACGCCAAAGTAGGTACAGGCCTGTCTTTCATCTCTAAAAGAAGGTCTATGGATTTCGCCTAAGCTCTATACCATGTTTTTGGGGTTTAGTGTGAATTTCATACTTACAAATCTTGTTCTGTGTACGGCTATGCTTTTCACATTATTTTTATTTTTTAATTGTGCAGAAAAGCTTTGGTAGAAGAAGAGCATAAGTGAAATAGTAATAGATGTACGAAATTATTATTAAAATGTTCCTTATTTTTTTACTTTAATTTTGGCAAGATAGAAACATTTAGTTATTTTCACCAGAGAAGTTTTTTTAACTTTCGGTTTTAACTGCAGCTGAAATGTTCAATATTTTTGTGCGGCAATTAAATTATACTTTCGGACTTTACATCTTTGGTCGTTACGAATAATATATTTGTATAACTCACTGCTTAAGAAATAGCGATTGTAATGAACTTGACTACCGACTACTTTTCTGTTTCTTATTACATTTTTTACAGCGCACAATAGAGTACATCGTAGATGGTTTGTGTAGCAGTAAGCTTGCCATCAGGCAAAGAAAGGTTGAAATGCCCGAGAGGAGCATACGTTAATTTGCTTGAAAAGATGTTAAAAGTAATTTACAAAATAATTTTACGCCAAAATAATTTTGATGAGCTTCATGAAAGTCACTCCAAAGGGTTGCGTTTGGTGCGTAGTGTAAGGTCAACGAAAGAGTTTTGTTTCACGTTTTTAATTAGGAGCAAATTTTGAGTGTGGGAGTAGTAATTGTACTGTATAAGCACCACAGGACATCAACGTACTATCCATCCACATAATAAATAGGCGTGCATTTAACCAAATTTAGAAAATCCAGTGCTTGTATCCGGATGAATTCTCTTCATTAGTTTGGATTTCGACATACAAAAAACTATTATGGGAGAGACATATTGTATGATTTTATCCTTCTCTAGACAAAATTTATAAACGGCTGGCTTTTCTGCCCTTTGGCCTTAACACACGTGAACCTTGCCTCATAACGCTTAATGATTTTGCTGAAGTTATGTTTCACCCTGTTGAGCCTCGGTTTTAGGATCTTGAAAAACTCTTCAACACTTTCTGCCTTGAAACCTAGAATTGTTGCATTTGAGAGAGACTAGGAAGTCCTCTCAAATAACTGAGGCCGAACGTGTCAGATGCACCGTTCCACTAGTTTCATTTTCGGCAAAAATGAATGGGAATGTGAATTGGCACGCCATGCTCTTTACAACGACGAAAAAAGTTCTGTTTATCTGCAGATAACAGGAAACTGTGTCAATCATTATCAAATATAGCTATATGTAATTTTATTGTAAATATTTTAACTGTAAATAATTCCTCCTGCAATCCTAGGTGGTCGCATCATGAGTTATTGGAAATGGTATTATGGTGTCATTAAGGGTAATAGGATCTTAAACAGTGGCGTCGCCTGATGACACCTATTAACGATCCATTACCATGACTTATGTCTAATGCGGCCGACATTCTCACTCCTTTCAGTCCTATAAATCATGATGCAATAAATTTGTAACACATACCCACCGTAAAGATCTCAATAAATCGTTAGATTGAAACGCAAATCGCTAAAAATATTCATTACACAAATGTGGGATATAATTTTTCTTCTCATCATTTTGCGTCAAAAATTGGACTCGGATTTGAGAATTTAGGAGAGTCTACTTTCTTGTTTTTTTGCGAACGAATGTTCCAGCTGACCGAAGACTAGAGCCATCTCAATTAATAATAATAGTTCCCCGTAATAGGCCTCGAAGGCCCTTTGGGGTCTTAACAGGATAGATCTGCTACAAATCTAGAGCCTACGGTACACAAAGGTAGTAACGTGGCCAGCGCTACGTACCGACCGCCTATTATTACCCCAGAGTTTGACCTCCAGGTACTCATTTATTGCAGCCTGAGTCGAGCTGGGCCGTAAAAATGCCAGCGATCGAATTGGCGAGAGCGGGATTCGAATCCGCAACTCTTGGTTTCGTAGTCTAGCGATCTATCCACTAAGATACCACGGCACCCCATCTCCATTAATATATGCATATTACCTTCTACATTCATATAGTTATTATATTAACATTGTCTCGATATTTTCTGGTTTGAACTATGTGTAGTGCTGGATGATAATTGAAAATGAATAAAAGAAATAGCCATAGCAGGAATCTATTCTCTGAAAGGGAAGATATGAATGAACTGGTGACGCTACCAACTGAGGCATGCGGATATGGTGATGGAGCACTAAAATTAACAGAATTAGGAACAAATGTTCATTCGTTTTCTGCAGTCGATATTTGGCGTTATGTTTAAGGGTGTTCAAAAGTAGTACAATTATTCGATTGTTCATTTTACGTCATTTAACATGGTATTCCTTGATTTGGTACAATGACTTATTGTTACTATTTTCCGAACGACACCCACAGCATATCGATGCCTCGAGGAGTTCACGGCTAATACTGGGTTTGCCATTTTTGTTGCCGTCGAAGCGTTACGGTCGAGCGGCGGATATAATGCTTTCTAGGCGGGCAGCCTCGCTACTTGTGTATATGCGAGGATTAGAATAATGCGGAAATTTCCAGACGTTTACCAGATGGTTCCTGTAGTCTCTTGAACAGACATCGATTGTATAAATAACACGCAGCGATCCCGAAAGAAGTCAAGACAAATAATGGAAGCAAAATGAACTGTGCTAATGAAGCATAAACTGTGTCATAGAAAAATGTTGCTATTTTTGTTTGTTGGGGCACACCTACTGGCACTGCAGCCTCAAGATTTTGTTGTGCCTATTGACATGCACCTTGTAAAAGGTAGCGCAAAAATCATCCTTTGATTTCCTAAGGCAATAACTTTGTTTGCAAGTAAAAAGAATTGGTTCTGTTTGTTGATTATGTTTATTTAAACGTTTAAATTTTTCAGTTTTCATGGCCTTTCTCAAAACTTCTGACGATAAATTCTCTTCTTGCTGAATGTTCTCCTTTAGGGTTGCCAAGGTCTGTGGCTTTTTCATATAAACCTGTGATTCAGAAAACCTCAAAGAAAGAAGTCTGGAACGGTCAAATCGGGCGATCTTGCGAGCCAGTGCAAATCGCCAAAACGGCAGATTAAGCGACTGGGAAACACTTCATTTAGAATATCCACTGTCGATACTAGAGTATGTGCGGTTGCACCGTCTTGCTGGAGCCACATGTTCTCCAAACCCAATTCGTTAATTTGGGGCAGCAAGAAGTCGTTGTTCGTGGTTATGTAGCGTTCACTAGTCATAGTAAAAGTGTTGTCGACACCGACTTGCAGAGGATGTAATAGCTGTTCATGCATTACACGCGGATTTTCAGTGCCCCAGAAGCGATAATTTTGCTTATTTACGTATCCCCATAGGTGGAAACGCGCCTCGTCGTTTATGATGATTTTCAATGGAAAATCATTCTTATCGCCGTCGGGGTTTAGGGGGGCTTGGCTAAAATTTACACGCGATTTGCGGTCTACAAGTAATAGTTGATGCATTATTTGCACTTTGTATGCGAACATCTTCAAGTCTTTCACCAAAATTCCCTGAAAAGTCCATGTATTAATGCCCAATAGCGTGGCCTGACGTCTGGTCGACGTTTAAGGGTCTTCTTGGACATTTGCAGCCACAGCTGCTATATTCTCGACCGAATAGCTGTTCCGGTCATGTCTGCTACTGTCACATGTTGAGTCAGCCTCTTTGAGGCAAGCGGCTAAACGCTGCAGTATTTGTCCAGTTGGTGCCACCGACTAGGGAATCGACGATAAAATTCACGTTGAGCCCAAAACTACTGACCGACTATTCGTCAAAAATATTGACACAATTATTCCACGTTCTTGAGGAGTATAGTGATTCATGGTTTGTCTACGTATATTCTGGTTCTGTTTACTTCACAAATGTCAAAGTTGCGGTGATATGAGTCGCGATTTGCAAAAATGAGAGCATCTTCTGAGAGGGTGATGACTTTTGTGCCACCTAGTACCACTTATAAGCTAGGAACGGCACATATACCTAAGGGTTTCCAGCAAGACTCGAACTTGTCTGTGCTAGGTTTGCAGACAGCGGAGTAAGGGTCATAACCACGGCAGCAGCTCAATTACAGTCGTAAAATGTAATTTTATGTTCGTAATTTCTTGTTTTGGTGTACACAAGTTTCCTGTAAGTAAAGTAAATAAATTTAAGCGTGTTATTCACTACTGTTGAGAGCAAAAATGTTACATGTTTGGCTTTGTTAAAAACTAAAAAATAAGACAAAAACTCATTTTGAACATTTGTTTAAAATTAATAAATAGTGGTTATAGTCTTGCTAAAACGATCTCAGCGTCTTATTACCTAATTTTTCAAGTACGTAAAGCAAGTCTGTTTTTTAATACAAATGTAACCGAATATAATGTAACAACCATATAATTACAAATGTGAAAATTATTGATAAATGGAAACAGATGCCAAAAAGCTACGACAAAACGAAATAATTAAATTTGAATAAGGCATCGTTTTCTTTTTATACAAGTGAAACATTTAAAACATAATTTTTTTTCAGGAACCTCATGAGACCACGGAGTAATAATTTTTGACATAATGTTATCTGTAACAAAACAATTCCAAAACCACAATGGCGTGGAGTGGTGAACATCGTGTGTTTATGTTGGAAACTTATTTTAAAAACGGTGATTTTGCGATTGTGACGCAGCAGCTATTTCAAAGTAGGTCGTCGCGGGAGAGTTCCGAAAGTTGTGAGTACACAAATTTTAAGAGACTGGTCTAGCATTGAAACGAAAAGCTACCGGTAGATCTTGTAGCGTTTGGACACCTGAGAATATCTAAAGACTGAGGCACACTGTTATCACATCGCGACAACGTTCTTCTGCTAAGTATGCTCTCGCCTTGGGAATTCTGTTCCATTCATACAAACTGAAGGTGGTCTACGAACTTAAAGAATGTAGCTGCTACATCTGCAGACTGCTTGCGAAGACATGTTGGCAAATGTTCCAGCTAATGCCCAGTAGTCACGAATCTCAATTTTATTTATCAGGCTGCGTCACTAAGCAGAATTTTCGACATTGGACCACAAAAAATCCTCAACAACTCCATGAGCAATCTGTCCACTGTCAGAATGTAACAGTTAGGTGTGTTGTTACGGAATGTTGCGAAGTTACGCACCTTTTTGGAGTCCAGACCCAGCTAATATGGAAATGCACCGCTGTGGTTCCAACAAGATGGCGCTACCGCACACACGACGAAAATCTCTGGAATGTTCTGGGACAAAGTTTCCAGGCTATTTCATCTCGTTACATGTGACATCTTATGGTAGACCTGTCCCCTTGCGATTTCTTTCTGTGAGTACGTCTGAAGGCTGAAGTTTTCCAACACAGGCTGCGGACTATTGAGAAATTAAAGGATGTTATTCCAAACGCTGTTAGCAGTATAATTGAAAATGACTCGATAATAATGCAAAATTTTAAGGTGAAGTTGCAGGACTGTATTGCTCATGGATAATACTGATTGATGACTAAATGGCAAGGATTGTTCTGTGTGATGATTACAATAAAACATTGAACAGAATCTATGTTGTTCTTTTTATTGTTGTTTTAAAAAGAAGGGATAATTCTGCCGGACTCTGTATACTCTGTAATACATGTCATTGATATTGATAATTTAACTTGAATTTTAACACTTTTTATAGTCTTTACATTTACAGTATTTCACTTATGCTTTAGGGGAATAACAAATATATTAATGTTAGTATATTTTTCAATAGCAGAGAGGTTTGATTTTTATTTTGATTATTACAATGGACTGCAATAAAATAACAAATTCTCATGCGGTTTTTTAGGAAATTTTATTTTGTTTCTAGATTCCAGTAAGATGTGCTAGCTGAAAGAGATAGTTAAAAATATGATTTCCCGACCGCTTAGCTTTGTATTCTAATTCGACGAGCAGCTCGGGCCCTCCTCGTCGATTTGAACCGATTTCTGTACCTCAAGCATTCCAAACTTCCTGTGCCTCCGGCCCAGGCCGCTAAAACAACGGCAACCCCGCTGCCGCGACAAGCCCTCCAGGATGTACCCTTTTGTACGCCGGGCATTGTTCGACGTGTTCTAGGCAAGTTCAAGACCAAAAAAAGCCCACAAAAAACGGCCATTGTGCGTGCGTCCTGGCGTGCAGCACAGATGCATTTGAATACGCCGGGCCCTTAATTTTTAATATTGGATTATAGAGATGAGTTATGCCCGTTTTTTGCCGCGTTTCGCTGCGATCTGATAGAGACCGAGGCTCGTATGAAATGTCATGCTGCCTGCAGCTGTCGCCGTCTGAGCTCATCGGCAAATAAATTCGTTGTTTTATTTCTCGTTGGCATTAGGAAGCGCGTATGCAAAAACCGGCCGCATATTTTGCATCTAATCGGTTTTTTATCGCCGGATCTGCAAGGGTGGGAGACGTGTGTGGCGCTTTTTCTGCGGCCACCTGGGCGTTTTTTGCGCTTTTCAGTTGGTTTCTGATGCAATCGGCAGGCCTAATTCGAAAGGAGCGAGCATGAAAGTGAAATCGTAGGCAGCTTGATCCCTTTCAGCCATCCCTCATGGTAATTCATTAATTTAGTAGTGACGCTGTGTTTATAATTCAAATTTACATTTAAAAAGTTTGGAATATTAAACTGAGTAGTTAGTGAATAAAGGGACATTAAAAAAATTATTTTTGTTTATATTTACTGTTTGTATATTAAACATTGTATGATTGTGGAATTTTCAGGGCAAATAGTGTGTACTACGTCTGATTACGATAGATTACGCAAAAAAGTGGATGCAAATATGTGGATTTTATAGAATGTGAGCTGAGGAAATATCAAATGTGAAAAGTCGATACATTTTGTCATAGAAAAATTTGCTGCTTTAAAGTTTAACAAACAAAACAAAAAAGTGATAAATTTATGGGCTTAGATTCTGTATACTGCTAATTTCTTGCCATTCATTTAATAGCTTGAAGATTGTATCTGGTTTAATTTATGGGGCAATTTAGAGGCATTCTACGACTACGTTGTTTAAAATATTTGTTGTTAATAGGAAGTTGTCCAATAGTTTTGAGAAATGCTAATTTATTTTCAGGGACGGTACGCACAATTTCTTTGAAATGGTTAATTTGATTTTATTATTCATAATACGTTCATCTTCATTGTGATCAAAATATTACGTTAAATGATGTTTATTTTCATCTTATAAAAATGGGTACATATAAAACTAGTTAAGTGTGGATATTTTGATCTTTACATAAGAAATGCTAACCAAACAGCCTCAAAATTGCATTTAAGCTTGAAGATTGCCCATGACTTGCGCCAAGCAAGTCGTATAACTATCGGTTATGGTTTATTACTCATTACGAAGGATTAAATCCCGCCATTCAAAGCAACAGACACTCGCTCAGCTGCAAAGAAAATAAGTCCTAGCATTTACTTACTGTTTTGCAGAAGTATTTTCATTGCATCCCCCGGAGTGTTGAGCTTCTTGCCAACTAGGCCGCTTTGTATATCTGTAATTGACTATATTGATTTATGGATTATCATCGTTAGAATGATATATAGGTTTGCGGTTTTTCTATTGCATCTCTATTATACTACAGTAGGGAGTACGCATTTGCGTTGTTAATTCTGTAACCTTTAAATATGACATTATTCTTGAAGTTAACCTTTGGGCTCGCCGATATGAAATATTACTTATTTGGAAGTGTATTTATTGATAACGAGATATCCACATTTGTGTAGTCATTCAACTAGGTTTCGTGTTGCACGAAATTCATAAGCAGTTGTTCCTAGAAAAGGAATAAATATTGAGTTACAAAAACTAATGGAAAATTATATATGCCGATAGATTGGGATAAGTTTTTACAAGATGGTTTTTTTTTAGTACTTATCGAATACAGAAGGATCCAAACAGTGAAACTTTACGCTTTTTTACAACGTATATAAGAATTCATTATTGGTCCGTTTTTTAACCCCACGTCAGGACTATGGCTCGGGTTGACTAGACAAGAGGGACCGATCTTCTACCGGGCCTGGCTCTTGTTGAGAACTCAAAGATGTAGGTGATTTTATAGATTAAAATTGGCATGTTAGTAGGTGCAATGAGACCAAAAAGTAGCTGTGAAGTGGGTTCTTTAGAGCGAATTTTAACATAGTTTTCGAGGAAGAGTTCGGAGAGGCCTTCAGAGAGACGCGGAGATATAAATCAGTATTATAATCAATTGGGTTAGATAGGAAATAGCAGAAATTAGTTATAACCTTAAACTCTGTAATGTAGTAATGTAGTGGCTGTCGCGCGCAAAACTGAGATAGACAACACACAATACAGAAAGTACAGAAAACGATAAGAAGGGCTGCATACTTTTCGGGAGGCGCTCAGATCACGTTTTATATTAACGAGAAGCATAATCGAAACGCCTAAACAGTCGGGGCAGACTCTTGACCAATTGGGGAAAAGTTAAGATGAGTGGGACAGAAAACATTGAAAGAATGTTCTTCCAAATAGAGGAAGCGATGGGTCAAATAAATCGGAAGTTAGACGCAGTAGTAGCTGAATTGAAGTATACAAAAGAGGAAAATTTGAAGCTGAAAGAAAAGATAAAAATGCAGGATGGGAGAATAGAACATCTATAGAAAGAGATTAGGAAGAAAAATATTGTGATTAAGGGAATGCCGGACGATGAGAAGGAGGACGACAAGGAAGCAGAGGAAAAATTGTGTACCCTGCTACAGAAAATAGGTGTTAACGCTAATAGGAGAGAAGAGATAGAAGACGTAAGACGAATTGCAAAATTTAGTAAAGGAAAGAAAAGACCAATGCTAGTTAAATTAAGATCTTTCTGAACACAAAAAATTAAAAAAAAAAACGGATATCTGGACAAGTGAAGGTTATTCCAAGGAGGACGCTCATGCCCCAACTGAAGCAGGCAAGAAACAAATGATTTAGGGCGCAGATTAAATACAAAAGGCTGATAATAAATTATAAGGTATATAGGGCAGGCGATATAAAGGAGGGAGAGGTAAATGAGATTATTCAGGAAGGGGGGAGCAGAAGTAATAGCAGTAAAACGATAGTAGCTGAAAGATAGCCGGGAGGAGACAGTTTAGAAGAGCAGTTGAGGAAGATAACCCGAACCGGTAGAAAAAACTGTTAAAGGAGAATGGGACGGGGGCTAACGGAAACGGTAATGGCTATGGATTAGGACATGAATTGCAAATAGGTAAAAAAGGTTGTGAGGGAAGGAAGGGTTAAGTAAAATTGGATCCTGGAACGATACTTACAATGAGGGAGCTCTAAAGAATTTCGCATTGATAATGAGCAAGCATAGTATGGATGCACTTGCAGTGCAGGAGACAAAGCAAAAAGGCCAATAGGTTATCCCCGATAATAGCTATATCTTTTTCAACAGTGGAGGAGAGGTTAGGTACTGGGGTGGGATTTTTAATAAATAAGGAAATTACAGATATAGTAATAGACTTTGAGGCTGTGAATGAAAGAATTTGTCGGCTAAGACTGAGAGGAAGGTACAGAAAGCTTACCCTATTGAATATACACGCCCCCACGGAGGACAAGGAGCTGAGAGTTAAGAACGACTTTTATGAAGAGGTGGAAAGAGTACTAGAGAAAATTCCCAAGTATCATGTCAAAATAGTATTGGGGGATCTAAATGCCAAAATAGGTAGGGAGGAGGCGTACAAGAAAGTAACAGGGGGTAATGGTAAATACCCGGTATCGAACGAAAACGGAAAAATGATAATAGAATTTGCCCTGGAAAATAAATTAAAAGTAATGAATACGAGTTTCAAACATAAAGAAATACGCCAAACAACGTGGATTTTACCGGACGCTAAAACCAAAAACCAGATTGATCACGTGCTAATCGAGCATAAATTTCAAATAGAAGTAATGGATGTAAGAAGCTACAGAGGAGCAGATATGGACTCAGATATGCTAAGATAAAGTACGGAAGAAAATAAGCAAGAATACGAAGAGGCAGGAAGAATGTCTAAATAAATATGCAGACAGAAAAATATGTGGAAGCAAGACTGGAAAAAATTGAGCAAAATTATGCAAATAAGGAAGAGCCGTGGTGGTTTAGTGAATAGATCGCTAGACTACGAAACCAAGAGTTGCGGGTTCGAATCCCGCTCTCGCCAATTCGATCGGTGGCATTTTTACGGCCCAGCTCGACTCAGGCTGCAATAAATGAGTACCTGGAGGGTCAAACTCTGGGGTAATAATAGGCGGTCGGTACGTAGCGCTAGCCACGTTACTACCTGTGTACCGTAAGCTCTAGATTGTAGCAGATCTATCTTGTTACGACCCAAAGGGCCTTCAAGGCCTGTTACGGGGAACTATGCAAATAAGGAGCTAAGAAATTTCTATCAGGAAACGAAGAAAAAACCGTGAAGACTCTAAGCCCAACTATATTGCATATTTAAAAAACAAGAATGGGGAAATGATGAGATACACAAGAAAAGCTTAAGATATTTAAGGAGTATTATGAGAAACTGATGAGTGATGATAATGAACAGGAGGAAGGGGAGAGAGTGGAAGAAGAGGATGTAGAGGAAGAGAGAAACCGACCTGTAACAAAGGAACCAACGCAAGAGAAGATAAATAAATTAAAAAATAATAAAAGTGCTGGAGAAAGAGGAATACCAGCGGGAATATACAAATGGGGGGAGGAAGGGGGTAGATGGGGTAGATAAGTTTCAGCAGAAGATAGTCAACTGATCACAAAGGTGTGGGGAAACGAACAAATGTCACTGGCATGGCATAATGCGATAGTCTGCCTCATGCATAAGAAGGGTGATAGGTGTCATTACCGGGGAATATCTCTGTTGGATGTGGCAGATAAGAAAGATATTGGCGCTGCTCACTTGTAGTAGACTGAGTGAGTACCAAGAGCGAGTCATAGGCGAGTATTAAGGAGGATTCAAGAAAGGACGGGACACCCTGGACCAAATTTTTACAGTAAAGATGATCCAATGCAGTAGCTACGGAAAAAAATTGCTGCATATACTGTTTATGAGGAAACTACAAGGCACTTAAAAAACTGGGGATTCCAGAGAAACTTATAAATTCAGTAAAAATGACACTAAAGAGGACCAATAGCAAAGTTGTGATAGATGGCCGGGTAATGGAAAGTGCCACCTTACAATAAATTGTGAGGCAAGGGGACCCGATTTCAACGGTGCTGTTCAACTTTGAAGCCATATTGAGGGAAAGTGGTATTGAAATGGGTGGAATAATTTACCAAAGAAGACATCAGATTGTTGCGTATGCACATGACCTAGCTATAATTACAAGATCAAGAAAGGAGTTAAAAACGATATTTGGTAAACTGGAAAGCACAGCAAGAACATCTGGGTTAGCATTAAACGAGAAGAGAACGAAGTATATGGAAATGCGGCCAAACACTGGGAAAGAAACAGAGGTCAATTTTAAGGTGGAAGGGAGGAAGTATAAATTTGAGAAAGTAAATAGCTTCGATTACTTGGGAGTAACATTAACAGATACCATAGAAATCCAAAAACGAATTACAAGGGTGGTAAGGTAGTAGGTGCTATCAGTAATATATTTAAGTCCAACGAAATCTTTAGAGCCGCGAAATTAAGAATATACAAAACAATTGGACGACCATCCGTAACATACGCAAGCGAATTATGGGCAATGACAAAACAGATGGAAGTGAAACTGGAAGTATGGGAGAGGATGGTTTTAAGAATACTGGGAGGAGTGAAAACATATGACGGCGAATGGAACCGAAGAACTAATAAAGAGGTACGGGTAATTTATGGTGACCCATCCATAACTGCGTTTATAAGCCCATGGGGTAAGATGGCTAGAGCACATCAGCCGTATACCGGAAAACAGACTTGCGAAGAGGATGCTGGAAGAAGGGGCCGGTGGAAAAAAGAAAAAGGGACGCCCAAAAAGAGGTGGCTGGATGCTGTGGTGGCAGATGTGAAAATAGCAGGAGTGGGAGATTGGAAAAACAGTGCCAAATGCAGAGTCAAATGTAAAAGGTGAATTGTGAAATGACAAATGTAACAAGAAGGCTAAGCCAAGGACCTAGAAGGCCTGTAGTGTTGTAGTGCCCATTTATTTACTATGTTTTATTGTATTGTACAGTCTATTGAGAACATCTAATAATTTTTGAACAAATGACTTGCTCTATTTATGCAAAAAGTAGTTATTAAACTTTTTTAGATATTTGTATGTAATAGCCGACATTTCAAGATCAAATATCGACGTGAGTGAAACGCAAGCTTGAAAAGCAATTTTTGTCAACAGGGATGTAATAATTTCTAAATTTTGTCAACCAAAACTTATATGCAAGCATGTATCGTTTACGTTTTAATTTAATTGCTAGAAACATAATCACAAACAACAGAGGCGTTTTTAGACATTCGTTTTTGAGGTACCATATGGGACTGTTTTATACCTTTGCTTTCATGTGGACATCTATGATTTAAAATAAAGAAATATTTTGATTTAGGTATATTATCAGAATGGAGGGCTATAGACTTTGACTAAATTAAGCAAATTTATTCGCAGAGTAACTCGCATGCTTTGGTTTAGCTTTATATCTCGATTTTATTGCAGAAAATTATTTATATGGAATGAAATGGAAATTAAGTGAGATTAAAAATACCTAGAAATGAATATTATAACAATTTAGAAAATTTTAAGACAGGAGCGTATTGGGCAGATTATTGAACATTAAAATGTTCAGAACAATAGTTTTGCTTTACGATTAAAGAAATGTTAAAAAAAAATATTTAAAATTTTCATAGCTTCAATTATATGATTTTTAATTATTTTACTTGCTCGTTATTATTAAAGTTTATAAAAGATAATAAAATTAAAGCTTTGGAGAAAATTCAACGAGTTCTAGCTGACAGTCAAAGTGATATGTGTAGGAAATTGTTGTAAGCTTGTAATTTGAATGAAAATATAAGTAAAAAAATTAAGAAGATGCAAGATCGGAAAAGGAACTATGGGCTATTGCTATGAAATTTAATGAAAAAACCAAAAATAGTTGGTTAGGAGAAATGTGAAGAAATTGTAATCTTTTTGATGGGCTTGTGTTCACTATTTTATTATTTTCAGTTGTCACATGTTAATATGATGAGTGCTGTTTTTGCACGCCCAATATTTTCTTTTCGTTTATACCTCCATATCATTTTGGTTTATTTTACCATTTCGTTGTTTGCTATTTTATTGGAATATAGCCTTCTGAAGGAGACCACGTTTTTCCTATTTTGTCCTGATTCGCTTGATTTTTAGAATCCACATTTCCACACTAAGAAATTTAATTTGGTGGTACTATAGTTCTTGTATACTTGCATTTTAAATTTATATTATTTGAAAATGCGTACTAATTTTTTCTGTAATCGTCTATTAATAAGAAGGGACTTAAAATGGGTTTCGACTTAAAGAATAAAGTAAATTTTCAGTTATTATGCGAGGCATCTGCGCAATATCATCTCGGTAGTCGAAATATTCACACCCGACTGAAGCGTAAGCTACCGGAGGACCTACTAACCGATGACTCTACGGACTGATCACAATATAATTCGAGATGTCAACATATCTCAAATGCCAGTTTACTTCGTTATTTGTACATAGTTCAACCCTATCATGTATAACACTTATGTTGTTGATCTGGTAATAAAGCAATAAAAAAAGTTATTTATTGCAATACCTTTATATTTTCATAGGGTTGTTGATGATTTAGAGGTTAGTAAATAATTTTCTAATGGCGGAGAGAACTGTTCTCTGATTAAATGTTTTATTTTTTAAATTGTTTTCCCCTTCTCTCACACTCTTCATCACTTTCTTTTTTTATTTCTATCAAATTAAATAGGGGAGATTGGGTATGGTTGTCACAGTTTTCGATTTCTAATTTTTATTATTTTTTTGGAGAAATGAATTGAAAGTTTTTTTGCCTTTTGCTGTAAGTCTACTACTTGAGATTATAAATATAAATGCAGGTTGTACTAAGATGAACAGAAGTATATTTACTAAAATAAAAGAAAATTATATACAACTGAGACAACTTGCCCCATCACCGGGTTGGTTGTCACAGACCTTGGGGTGATTGTCACATCTGCTTTAGGTGTACTAAACAGGAATAATAAACTTTTATTGATACATTTTTGTTTAATACAAGTCCCATCGGAATTGGGATTAACAAATATAAGTATAGATAGCTATCAGAATGGTATTTTCTTAATTTTTATAATTTCAACAAACATTTCAAGTGCCAGGTCTTCAAGCTTTATGTGCCAAATTTTTGCATTCGACGCACTGCGTCCACGTTTCTTTAGATTCGCTGTATGAAAATGCATCCAAGCACATAATACAGTAGCAGTCTTCTTCATCTTCGCTATCTTTTTCTATTTATTTTTATGTATTTTTCATTTGTGTGAGCCTTGAAATTTTATTTTTCTTAAAAATATCTCTAAGCTTCCTTTTGTTTTCGATTTGTCTTATGTTCCTTAATCAACAACAAGTGTATCGATAATAATGGCTGAATATCATTTTACGGGTCCCCTTTGCATTTTTTTGTTTCCTCGTATCTGTTTGTGGCAACGGTTGAATTTCTGAAGGTGAAACTGTTTTACTGATATTAGGTTTAGGCGCAGAAGAAGTAGAAATTATGATACTAGGGGCGGGTATAGCCGCTGCAGAAATAGATGTAACTATGCCACTAGGCCCAGGTGCCGGCGATGAAGAAATAGTTGAAGATTCGGTATTCTCACACGCATTTATTTCTTCAGATCTTTCCGAACTTTGTTGCTCCACAACTGAGGGCAGATCTCCCGAATTATCTGAATTTTGATGGTTTGTCGCAAAACTGGATAAAAAATTATGATCGACAAAAATTTCTTTGTTAAAGGGAAAAATTCCACAACTCCTCAATCCTGAGAGTATATTTGAAGGTGTGAACAGCAAAGCATACGCAGATGCAACTATTTCAGGTATGTCGTATATGGTCATTGTAGAGCAAGCATCCCAAAGGTAATTAACATATCTCTTCAACGCACCATATGCGGTTCGGTTCAGTGGTTGAAGACGGTGAGTACATTGAGGAGAAAATGTTAGCCTTATTACATCGTTATCTCTACTGTAATTTACTCCATCGATCAAAATATGCGAATCATGATTATCGAGCATTAATAAACAAGGATGATCCCTTTAACTCTTGGCATGGTTAACAACATGTTGCATAAAAGTGAGGAAATGTTCCTCCTTTATCCACCCTGAAGGATTGCTGCTTCCAAGACCACCTACTGGGCCATTGTGGAAGAAATATTCTTTAAAATTATCCCTGGAGAAAACGAAAAATAGCGGAATACAGTTTTCGCAACCAGATATTACCGTGACTAGTGTAATAAGGGTGCCTCTCTCACCGAAGGTCATGGCTCCTACTTGCTTACAGCCTCGCTGTGTCACAACTTTGTTCGGCTCCTGGACGGTAGTGATCCTCGTTTCGTCCATATTTCAAATGTTTTGAGGTGGAAATTTGTTTCTCTCTCAAGGAACTGAGTAACATTTTCTTTGTTGAAGCTAGTTGCACGAACTAGGCTAGTTACCTTTGGAGTTCTGAGTGAACGGGTAGGATCTCGCTTTGGAAAACTGGTAAACCAATCAGCTCTAGCTTGTGTAGTTTCCGTACACTTTGCAGGAAACTTCGGATTATTGGCTATTGGCTATTGGTATGCTAAGTTTCTCACTTCTTTGGAACTAAGGCTGTAGTATATGTCTCATGCTTGTTCAATATTCTGTTCAACTTCAAGTGTATCATTAAAAACTTGCCTATTTTTAATGTAAGTGACTGAAGTTGTAGGTTGCAGCAATTTTCTTCCTATCTCTTTAGCACAATATCTACTTACTGTATTGTAATTACTTATTGTAATCTTTAGCAACGCTTTGAATTGATCTGTTTTTGCGCTTTAGTGTACGAACTGCCTTAAGCATTACATCAGGAGGTGTTTCTCCATGATCTGTTTTCTTAGCAAATCTTCGGGGCATCGTGGTTGCGCTAAAATACGATAAATAAGGAGTAAATATAAGATAAAAATACATGTTACAATAGCATAAATAAAGAATAAATGCTCTTGCGGGGTTGGTTATTACATGTGACAGCCATACCCGTTTGTTTTGTGACAACCAACCCCAAACCGCCATTAAAAAAACTTCCTAATTATTAATTGATGTGAAATTCCTACGCTTTGAAAACACTCTCACAAACTGCATAGGGCTGTAGTTGCTAGATGGTTGAAGGAAAAAATCGTGCTTTTCTTGCCTGCCATTTTTGTCGAAATCTGAGGGAAAATTACTATAATTTTGATGCGTTCTGTGCGAATGAGCTGATACTTCAAAGACATTCAAGTAGGCAATTCACAACTACGTGTAATATTTCGCTATCTATTACTTGAGTTGCGAATAAATGACTTTGTGACAACCAACCCGTGTAACAACCATACCCGGTCTCCTCCACTTAAAGTGCTACTTTCCAGGTTTATAGGTTTTATATTATTTGTCTACTATAAACCTGTGAGAATTATTTATTTGTATTTGCTGTAGCTCTAATATCGTCTGTAAAAACAATAAAAAAACTCGGCAAATCGTTATTATATAATTTTGCAAGAAAAGAAAAGAACATTGAAACAGTCCGGCTTGCCTTTCTTCTTAAAGTTTTTATCTCATTATTTATAGAAATATGACTAATTATGAATTAGTTAACTATTTTAATTGAAATAAACGTGGTCTGCGTCGAAAATATTTTTCCGTGTATTATTTTCATTATATTAACATTGATTCGATAATTTCTTAACACCTTGTATTTTAGAATTGTGTCGTGACTCGTTTAAAGCACTTTATAATGATGTAAACTTTTAAATTGATCTAATATTTGAAAACGATTTGAATAATATTAAGTGGGGCTACGATTACTGAACGTCCCTCTTTGGCTTTTTATCAAACTGTTGAACTATGAAAGCTCGGTTCAATGAAGTTTATTGCCGACAAAGTGGGGTTATTTTTATATTTTTCTATGCAATAATTAAAAGAAGAAACACGTGGAACAAAAAGGACAAAGGAAATTGATGAAAATTCTGTAAAATTTGTGTAATTGCAGTATTGCATATTTATTTCGCTACTTTTTTGGCAACGCTTAATAGTTGTACGTACTTATATGGGTTGTTGAGGAGGCAAAAATCTACTTTCATTTAAAGGAGAATAAACAAGTACAGAATTTCTCCGACAGAATTCTAAACTATGCAGTACTCAAAAAAAAACTGTATCAAGCAGTAGTGATTTGGTATCGGTTCTTGGAGTTTTGTCCCATCAAATTGTGTGTAACTACTTGCATTAAGAGCAAAAGGAGCGAGATCAGCACTCGGTTTCACCTTCCACTTCGAGAGCCGACTATCTACCGACAACAAATTGTTTTTGTATAAGTTTGGAGCCGGGCCAGAAAGATACACGTCAATAAGCTCCAAGTCTTCGGTGTCCCATGGTTTGCGAGGAACTAAGACCTTCAGACGCCAATATTCTTACGATTCGGTTATCTCGATTAACGTAGAGCCTTCATGAAAGCATCCAAGACTACGGACCATACAACTATGAGGTCGCTAGAGGTGCGGAAAGATCCTGATCCCTCTGTGAAGTGGTACGGAGGCGGCCTTTGCGGCCATCTACCATCCAGGCCAGGTCTTATCAATGGGATTGACTGTGAGATTAGGAGCTGGACTCAGGAACCTCTGATTTCGCCAGTGAAGTCACTTGCATCAATTTTGTCTTTGTTCGCAAGAAGTGCCAACAGGATTCGTATGATTTCACCGAAGCACAGGCCAACAACCGAGTTGAGGTCTGCCGTCATTTGCTCAACTGAGAAACCGGACGGTTTCGACGCAGTTCCGTATCCAGCATTCAGTTTAATGGAGCACCTCTGGCGTGGTTGGCGATTTGAGTTTTTTGATGAAGTTGAAGAAGTGTACTTTGATCAGAACGAACAACTAGCTAATTTTGTTCTGATACTGTGTATTCTCCATTGGAGAAAACCTTCATTTAGATTTTTTTGCGTACAAATCGTTATGATAAAAGCAGAATTTAAATGTGTGCACAGGAATGTGTTTATCAAGTAAGGTTTTGTATAAATAAGTGAATATAATTTATTAAACTATTAAACAAATAAATCTTGTAAGTAGATTTCTAGAAACAAGAAATAAGACGAGCAGAAAATGTTTGATGAATACGAAGATCAGTAACAAGTTGAAAGGAATAAAGATTTCTTCGCTGATTTAAAACAGCAAGTAAGCATTAATGAAAACAAAATAGAATTTTAAAAGAGGTAGGGTTGTGGAACATGTATTTAACTGTAAGCGTCCCGAAAGCCCGTGACAAGAACAAAAACCCTTAAAACTTCACATCAAAAGGGCATCTGCTCGCCGAACACATTTCCACGGGCCCTTACAAATTTTTACGGCGCCGCTACTCGTAATTAATTTTATGACGCCCAGATGTCATTGGGATTGTTTCAGATTCCCACACCATGTAGGTACGAGGCTACCGCCTTTGATTTTATGGCTTTTTTATGTCCGGTCACATCGAGCCCCATGCTGATTCTTGGCTCCTAATACGCGCGTTCGTCTATAAATATTTTCGGTTGTGCGTAAAATTTGAATAATAAGATACGGCTTTGAAGCACCGGCGACATAAAACATCGTAGAGCAGGTAGTAGTTGGGATTTTATGCAATACCGGCTTTAACAACTCCGAGTGACACACTCATTTAGGAAAAATTAATGGCATTTCTGCTTTTGCTGTTATTTATCGAAACGTTCAATAATAAATTTTCCGATGCCTGGGCACGTAACTGGCTCTTACGGGTTTATTGTCTCCTTATTATTATGGATATTAGCATGCAATATATAATTAAATCTTGATACATTGGCGCAAAAGTTCAAGAATTTGGAGCCAACGAACTCCACGACTCTTTGGGATATTTTTAGTTTGAAGATGATTTCATCAACAAATTTTTGAGGAATTAGTAACCAATTCGTGTTAGTTGTTTGGATGAAATGGACTGCCTTAGTTTACTCCTTAATTTTTGTAAGGTTGCTTGTGCACATATGGTGGTTAGTGGTTCTGCAAAAACAAATTACATTTATTTTGTTCTGTGTCTGGTTTTATTCATAAAATTGTATTTTGATCTACGTCTAATTATTGTTTTATAATTATTTACTGTTATTTACAATATTCAAAATGATTATAGAATTCACTTCATATTATTCTTTAACATACCGTTTATTCTATATGTAAAAGCTGAAAGCTGAAAAACGTATGAGCTCGGTCGGACCTTTTACCTGACATCCCCCACCAAGTGTCAGGCTTGAAGATTTCGACTCCTGCTTTTTCTATTTGGACTAAGAAAATCGGTTTGGTTATTTTCCGAATATACCTTGTATTTCTGATGCGAATACTGAGAAATTGTTACTCTCAATGGGTAACTTAGAGTATATTGATAAATTGTTTTATTTGTAGCCATTTTATTGATTAATAGAAGACTTTTAACAAAGTAGTAGAAATAATGAATAACTAGCAAGAATAGTAAGTATATAAGAATTATAGTAAAATTACATTGAAAATAAATTGCTTCGGTAATATTAAAAATATCATCATCATCGTTTATTCTTGTCTATTTGGCTCCATATGTATCCCATGAAATTAACCACTATTTTAATGTGGGGGTCTTTCTTTAAATCTTTTTTCTTTTCTAGGTCTTCACTTCACTACCTTTTTGCAATTCGTCGGTAGTCACCACGTGGTATGCCCAGCGTCATTTTGGTTTTAATATTCTTTTCCCCACATTTCCTCTTTTATTGGTGACTTATTCACTCATTTGTTTTTCGATCTCTAACGGTATTTCTATTCTTGACCTGTCCATAGTTTTCTGTCGTTTGCTTAATTTTTCTTTATGCTTCCTTGTAACTATCTATCTGCGCCATAAGTCAGTATGGGTAGGATATTTTGATTAAACATTTTGGTTTTTATTTTTTGATTTATTTTACTCTTCAAAACTTTTTTCAAGTTACCAAATGCTGCCCAACTCAGTTTAACTCTTCGGGTTTTTTCTTGATTACCCTCCGTTAAACTAATTATTTGGCCGAAATATATACAGCTATCAACTTCTATAACCTTGACTCAGTTTAATCTGTATATTAATGCTTATTGTCCTGACGCTCGGTTTTACAAATGATGGTCACTCAGCATAGAGGCGTTTTGGCTACAATAGCTAAACCAATTTTTATCACAATAGCAGCGAATGATTTTACAAAATTTGACAACCTGCATGAATAAATGAATAATTATAAATATTTTTTTTCGCTGCAGCTTGGGTCACTTCGTTTTTACCGTTCGGTACACGCAGTTTGCAACTCAATAAACTTTTCACCCAAACATACCCCTCTCAGAATTACTAATTGTTGATCCATCCTCCTGCTATTTTGACAACTACCGTTGTGAGATGTCAAGCATCTGCGAAAATTAGTTCGATGACGACGCCTTTGGCTCACTGATTCTCATGCGTTGAGACTTGAGACGAATACAAGCTCGCCGACATGGACATCCGGAGTATTTTTTCTCCACTTTGCTCGTAGTGCCATACTTGGCAAGTACTCTTAAGCCATCTTCTCTAAAAATGATCTGCTAGGAGTTGAGCAATTTGGTGTAATCGGATCTTCATCATCTTTGTCGGCAGATACAATAGTCAGACGTCGACTATTGATTGGAGCTTCCGATTCGGTAAGCACAGTAAGCAGTAGTTGATCTCATTGGGAATGATTCTTCAAAGCTTTGTTGACTGATAAATAATACAAGAAGTTCTTATGCCATTCCCATATGGAGAGCTCAAGGGGGATTGAAATTCTATTGAATTTCCCAAGCAGCGAGTCTCCCAAATTTCTGTTGCTGAATCTCCTGAAATACCTTCCGTTGTCACTCCAGATTTCCAACGGATTTCCTCTCGACAAATAAAATGGTTGAGAGAGGCTTTAAAAGTTGCAGTCATAAAGATTGGCTTAGCTGTTGTAGCCACACGCGCTTGTGTTGAGTGGCCATCCTTTGTGTAGCTGAGCATTAGAGCACCTATATTTAAACTTTTTATAATTTTTTTTTGAAGGTGGATTTTGAGTCCTACCTCTATTTACTTTTGTGTGTCATTATGTTCTGCAAGTATGAGACTTTATTTGCTATTAATAGGATGTCGACCACAAATCTCAAGTAGTTTAACGTGGTTTCCGTCTACATTTTTATCCCAATTAAAGTTTACTAATTATATCTTCCAAATATAGAGCAAATAATGTAGGCGAGATAGTATCTCATTTTCTTATTTTTTTACTCTTATTATGTTTGTTTTTCGTGATATTTTTATGTTTCATCTAGGTAAATGAATAATTCAGAAAATACAACCTAAGAGGTGTAATGTTCCCTTTAATGTTTAAAATCTATTTGGAATGCATTTCCCAAATGACGAAAATTTAAATGTTAAGCATGAAAGAAATTTGTGACCCGGAGGAGGGGGAACTATGCTTGAGTAATGAATGAATATGATGTGTCCTGTTTTAAAACGATTCTAGGTATCATACGTAGTAACGTGCCTTACCTGACACCTTTAGGAACGTTTGATGGTGCTAATATAAATAAGAATCTACCTGAGAAACTGGAGAATGTGCATGACGTATGCGTTGTTGCTATGAATGCTGTATATATAAGTAAATTATGGCTTCTCGCAAACATATTGATGAAGTTTCATTAGATTGAAATTCAGAACGATTCGAACTTGGTGTTACTTAACAAACAGTGACGCAAGAGTTTCAAGTTCCGCAAATTATTGGCGATATCGATGGAATACAAAAAATGATCGAGTAGTACAGTAAAAGAACTTAGCAGATATTTTGGATCGGTTGCCGAGGCACAAATTTACAAGCAAACCGATTACCAAAAAATCTGGATTGTATGTCCACAAGCCTGCAAGGTGCATTTTATCGACGCTTAGCGTGCTGTAAGGAATATTACACCTGTCACGATTATGAATGTTGCTTATTGTTGGGAGACAAGCTCAAGTTCTCTTTGCACAATGATGCTGCTTTAACATTTTGCTAACCAGGCAAGCACTAGTTTCGTTAGGCACTCCCATCTTTTTCTACCATTTTATATTAGTTCCGGTGCTGTTACAGAGTGTTGTGTTTTTAGGTAATCTTTATAGCCTAGGAGCTAATGTCAATAATGTTCATAAACTCATAAAATTTAGTATAAGAAAGATTGAGCTTATTTATAGTTACTTATCTTGGTTTTTAGTTATGTCCAAATTCACTTCAACGTAGAACTGAATCACTGAAAGACGAAATTGACCAAATGTTGTGGCTGATGATTATCTCTATGTTATATGGCGTTCTACAAAGCTCGTATGACAAATACTATGAACCAAATGTAGCTGCTAGTAGGTAGAATATTTCTAATAAATTCAATTTTACTGTGTAAACTATTAAAATAATGGTATATTTCAGTTGATTCAGTACTGTGGTTGAGTTTTCTAATTATTCTGCTTTTTAACCAAAAATAAATAATGAGATCAAATTTGTTCTCAAATCCCACCCAAATTTGATTTAGTATTACAAATAACCTAATAATGGAATTTCTACTAGTGCATTTTATTATATTTGATTAATTTTTTAATTAAATTCGTTTGCATACGTAGACAGCTGAAGATTTTTTGTTAACCATTTTTGGTGAAGAAAATTAAGATCTTTGGCTTAGCTCATCCCTCTTCAAGATTAAACCTGTTGGCTGATAAATTCTTTTTTGGGGCAATTTGTTCTTATAATCTGAAGGTTACACCTAAGAGTGTTTTTGGTATTCCTTGTTCTTACATAATTTTCTATTTACGGGAAAGAGGACAACTTTCATTTGTTAAATGTCTTGCCCTTTCTAGTACTTTGAACCTTGCATCATTACAAATTTAGGTTCTGCAGCAGAATTTGCGAAAGTTGCTACCGTGTCGCATTACCCCAACTTTGTGGGTAATGAGATGCAGTGGTGGGGTAACGGTGCTTTAACATAATTTTCTAATTTGTGAATGTCAAAGGAAAAGAAAAAAAAATACTGGTTCTGCCTTAATAGAACTAAAATTTATTTGCTAAAAGTGACATTTGAAAATTTCTTTAGATCAAAATGATAACTAAAGTTTTCAGCTGTATACTGCATGAACTCAGTTAACAAGCATAACATAACGGAACTATAGTTTGCCTCATTTTCGAAGTTGCGACAAACAGAACATATGCCTTTAATCTCAGATTCATGATTCTAATTTCAGTTTTAAGAAGTTTCAAAAAATTCTTTTTCTCTTCAATGTTTTCAGATTTATTCCCTGTTCTGTTTCTTTATTTTATGTTTTCTTCTCGTTCAGATTTCTGTTGTTTGTATTCAGTGGAGGGGGTGGGGAGGCGATACAGTTTGCAAAATATTCGATTGATCTGCTACCATTGTGGACGGGAGACTAATAAAGGATTGTGGGCTTGGATGAGTTAGAGCACTATAAAAACGTGCCTTCAAAATTATTATAGTTTCAGTAGTAGATTACAATCTTCCAGGAATAGCTTTCCTTAACAATTACAGAGTTAATGCGACTTTTTGTGTAAATATTTTTTCCTGAAAATGTCGTACTCTTTAGAATATGCTGGTTTGAAAGGTTCAAAAATGTAACATCTATTGGCTATAGACAACGAGATGTATGTGGCGGAGAGCCTACCTTATTTTCTTTTGCGACATTATAAGCCGCAAACGAGAACTGACTGTATAGTGTAACTTTATTTTTGTTTAAGGTTTTGTAAATCGTTTTAACCATTAGACTAATAGTTCATCTGTCGTCCAGTTAGACTTCGAGTACGTTAGATTTTTCTTAGAAGATCCCATCGGGGCTCTTTTATTTTTGGTTTTAAAAAAATAAACATTGGGGGAATGAAGCTCGTCGCCCCATGGATCTGCTTCTTTCCGTTGGGGGTAACAATTGCTGGAACCTATTGAACTGTCGTCACTTACGTTTTGTCGATGTTGTAAATGTTAGATGGACACCATTTCTCTTTGACTGTTGTTTTTATACAGTTCCTTGCCCTGTTTTCGTAAAGGCTTGAATACAATCGAGGTTTTCTCGTTTGCGAAAGATTTATTTCGTCATGTTTTCCTATGAATCCAGCAGCCCAGTTCTTCACGGCACGCTTTGAATCCTTGAAGTTGGGTGACAGCCAACAAAAAAGCTACGCGACGAAGTTCCACGATTATTATTTTATAGTATATGTTGTGCATTAATATACACGACGTTTCTGTTGTTCAAACAGGTCTTCTAGTGTTTCCTCAATGTTGCTTCAGGAATATTAAGGCACCAAGCCGTTGCCTTTATGCTGTCGATATTTTTGATACATTTCAAGGCTTCTTTAGGGAGCGATTTGCACTTATGGAAATTCTGGTTAATCAATTAACTGCTGATTGTAATAAAATTTACACTAAGCAAAAATTTCTGTATATAAAAATCGATTATAAAGCAAAAGTAGGCAAAATTAAGTATTAGTACAAAATTTGTCTTGAAAGTAGAAAAGAAATGTATTTACCTTTAGTTCCTTTAGCCACAGATAAAAAAATACCGAAAAATATGATACCCGGCCTATTCTCACTATGTTGTAACTAAAGTATCCTTTGCGTACGTAAATATGGTTTTGTAACGAACGCTATTCATTTTAGTTGATTATAAGCCCAACAGAGTGTAGTTCTGTTCAATCACCGGATGCGCATCGTTATCGTCTGCAAACCATTCTACTTTTCTTTATTATTTTTTTCGACAATAACCTTTATAGAAAATCTCTTTACTTCAATGTTGTGGTTGATGTTTTTCCTAAAATCTCTTTGAAATATCCTATTGTAACTCAGAATTTATGGATTTGATTTATTTATTTTTACGTCAATCAAGTACAATATACAGACAGTATTTCCACAAGCTGTACACCTACGCAGTCTTCGTCTTAATTGGAAAAGATGCCATAACCCATAGAATTGATATCGGAAATTTACGGTTGTGTTAATTAAAAAGAAAGATAAAAGTGGTAAACAAAAGACTGACGACACCATATATAAATTGCGCTAATTTTTTACCCTAGATCTGAAGAGCGGTATTGGGAAGTTGGAACTGAACCTGAAGAGAGAAAGACAACCGAATTTACAATAGAGTTAGGATTGTGGCAGTTCATCGATATGCTGCTTGCGTTGTGCAATGATTTGCTAAATTTTGAGCGATTTCTGGAAACCGTATTATGGGAATTAACTTGCAGACGTGCCTGGTGTACTCGGATAATGTGTTAGTGGCAAATCTTGTGAGGAGCAATTAAAAACCCTTTCGGAAAGACGTGAAAAACTTAGGCCATATCGTGCTAAGAGAAGCTGTGGCGGTTGACATAAAGCAAAAGCAATGTAAGATATAAGTACAAAGTTCGTAGTTTCCTCAGTCTGTGTACATATTTCTGAGGTTTATCTTGGGATTTGCTGACATGGTAAAGCTGCTGATTAAGTCAACCAAGGAACAAAATGAATTTATCTGGACTGCTAGAGAATATTTGGTTTACCAGAACTAGCCTTGATTACGGACTAATTTTGAATTATCCCCAAACAGACGGAAAATTTATCCATCCCAGGATGGATAAGAATTGTTGTTTGTTTTAGCAAAGTTTTATCAGAAATTGAGGGGAAAAATTGAGAGGAATAGAATTTTAACAAGGAGCACGCCGAGCTAGAATTGATTATCGCAACGTAGCCTTTCAAAAATGTTGGAAAGAAGGGGGAGAGGCTTATTGGTTTGTAAGAGTCTACCTGTTGAGGTTTGTGAATCGGAATTACACAGGCCACTTTTCGTTGGTCGGGGAAGTATCCTAGTCTAAGTATAGCGTTAAATAGATGTGTCAGAAATTTTTTGGTTATTTCGGGTAACTCCTTGAGTACTTTGCTTGTGATGGGGTCGTAATTAGGTGATTTTTTGCCTTTTAAACTTCTGATTACAGCACTAGTTAGTAAGCTCATTTGAAAAGGTGGATTTGGGAACTGGTGGATTTCTCTCTATTCCTCGGGGAGTTGCTTCTGGCCCAGGTTCCATCTTTTTTGCGAAAATCCACACAAATTTGAATGCAGTTGAAGGCAACAGTTGCTGAAAAACGGCTCTATTTGGAAAGGAAGAAAGTGTTCTTTTAATTGAAGTTTGAATTGCTTGGCCATCTAGTATATTCACTAGATCTAGCCCCTAACGATTGTTTCCTGTTTTTCAGCTTAAAGTTTGGCTTGGAGGACAGAGATTTCCATAAAACGAGGAGATCATCGCCTATTTTGCAGAGCAAAACGTCACCTACTATTTGGACGGGTTAAAGAAGTTGGTACATCACTGTAAAAAGTGTATCGACTTAAAGGGAGACTATGCTGAAAAATAAAATTGAATTTGACAAAAAATTGTTTTTATGTTAGGCTCAAAGTTTTTCAGGCTACCAACGTATATCGTTTCTGACGTAGTCACAGTGAAGTGTTAACTGGCAGCTTTAAAACGTCTATTCTACCAACATTACGTAAAATCTATTGTAAAAGCAATGTCGTAGAACAAGAGAGGTTTACCATACTAACTTTTTTGTGTTTCGACTAAAAAAAGTGCCGCTGCAGCCTGGGTAATGATTTGTGCCGCTTTAGGGGAGGACACTATTCGCCTAGTACCTGCAAAAGTTAATTCCAACGATTTAAGAGTGGGAATCTTGATTTGATACCAAACGTTTCGGATAGCCACATATAGACGAAAATCAGGAACCGGAACAACTCTCAGAAAAGGATTGTTACCGCACATAGTCAGAACTCGCAAAGGAACTTGGAGTAACACGTCAAGCCATTTACAAGCATGTATATAAGGATTTAAAAAGAAGACGTTTGGGTTTGCTATAAAATCACAGTTTGAAACAAGCGTCGACGATGTTATATTGCTAAGTAGTTGCGCTTCAGAATTAAAGATTTCTTACGTCAGTATAAAAATCCAAAAAGGCGAAAATAGTGGCACAATTGGATACCAGCATTACCTGATGCTTATTTTGGTAGCGATCACCGACCTAGATTATCATCTTTTCAGATTCTTGCACTATCCCCTTGCTGATATGATCCGAAGGGTATGGTTGAATTTATTAACTCAAGACAACTCTCTTTTTTCCAAAACCGAATTTAGCAACTCCCCAAAAGATGGTGCAATTACGTAGAAAGCAAATGGAATTTTGTCGAAAATGGGGTAATTAGTTGAATATACGTAAATTAATATCACAATTTAATGACAAATGTCGAGAATGAAATTGCACAGGTGACAATTGTTTTTAAATATTGTGTCTTTCAACTTATATTTCAAACGAGTAAGTGATTGACTTTATACCGTCTATCAATTTTTTCATTTACATGCGAGAAAGATTTTCCATTTTATGCAGTTGTACATATAACATGGCTTTGTTTGGTCAAATTCAACTTTTTTGAAAAGATACTTGTTACAAAGATTAATAATAGAAATATTCGCCATTACTATCTATGCTCTTTTGCCATTTATCGGGTAGATGACGAATGCCTTTGCAATAGAAACTTGGTGGTTTCGAAGCAAAATAATCATCGAGCATTTTCCTACATCTCCAACTTTCGTGGACTGCTGGTCTTTCAAATATGAGGACATCGATCTGAATAAGTGGTAATCAGAAGGAGCAAAGTTCCTTTTAGGTGAATAACGGCTTTTGGCAAATTCATGTTGACAACTTTCCAAGTCATAAAGAAAGATTGCAGTTTCTGGGTTGGTTTTGCTGTACGTGAACGAGTATTGTCATGCAGCAATATCACTTTCTGCGTTCTTTGACCCGAATAAATGGCTTTTCTCTACTCTTAACTTAAATTGATCTTCAATTGGGCCTGGATAATGGTATCAGATGATAACAGTCGGATTACCAGGTTCCGGAAGTTCCGTAAGAAATGACTCCTGGTTCAATTTCTCAACAGATCACACAGTAACACTTTCTGTGTTGCATGAATATTCGTTTTTCACTGCTATGAATTGATGGCTGGCCTGGATCAACATGTTTTCTGCGTTTAGATAGTTCCGTTCGATAAAATCCACTTTCATTCAAATGAACGTAAATTTCTTGGCAAAATTCTTTTTTTGTACCGAAAATGCATCTTCATGCAGGTGTCAACTTTTCGGTTTTTGTTTTCTTCGCCAGTTTATGAGGAACCCAATTTTTTTCTTCTGTATCTTTCACATTGCATACAATCGAAATGATATTGCTTGGCGAGTAATTCCCAATTGTTCTGCAAGCTCTTCTTGAGTTTGACATGGATTTTTATCCAGTAAAACTTGAAGTTCTTCGTCTTTAAATTTTTTTACTCCATCTGGACGTGGATCGTCCTCAAGACTAACATTTCTACCATAAGATCTTGAAAACCACTTTTTAATGTTGAATGACCCACAGAACGATCACCCAAAGTCGAATTAATCAATTCCATTGCTTGAACAGCATTTTTTTTCATTTGAAAACAGAATATAATGCAATGGCTTAAATGTTGCTTATCGACATCCATCTCTTATAAAACTGGTACCCACGGAATGACAGCTTGTAAATGACTGAAACTTATGTCATAAAAACAGCAATCACTAAGCTACGTATATTTAAAATGGCAGGAGAATTGGCCGTGCTCAAGTATGTTTTTAATGCACCTAACTTTAGAGGCGAGTTTCTACTTGGTATTTCTAGTATCTTAGATCACTCAAAATTAGATTAGTATTTTGTGATACCGGAGTGGTGCAAATATTCTCATTAAAATGAGTATTTTTATGAATCTCGACTAGAGTGGACTATAACGCGAATACGCGAGTAAGGTCGGTTTCACTGGCAATCAGTTGGGAGTTAGCAATTAAGTTAGCACATGTAGTGTGTAATCGTCGCATTTGCAACAACTGATCTAGTAGATCATTTATTCTAAATTTTATTTAGTGAGATCCGTATAAACTGTTAGGGTGTTTCAGAAGGCTATCGAGAACGATTCAATAAGCACAGTTCGTATAAAGACAGTACAAATGATTTTGAGATGGACGGGAATCTGTTGAACGTGATCCAATTCTGGAGGGCCATCAACGGGCAGAGAACCTCAAAATGTTAAATGAGCACAGGCTATAATCAATAAGGTACGGTGAATGGGACCCTGAGAATTATAATTTGTGAAATTTGTCCCTTCGACTTTTGGCTTTCTTAAAAATGGAAGAAATTGCAGACCGTTGACGACAATCAAGCTAATGTGACGAGACAGTTATTCGCGATTCTAACAGGGTTTTGCAGAATTGTTGGAAAAGTGAAACGATGCTGGGAGAAGCGCATCAGATATCAAGGTTTTTATTTTGAAGAGAATGCAGTCTACGTACCATATTTTTGTATCTTGTACCGTTTTTATTAATTATATAGATTTTGGTTATTGTATGGCTTGATACTTTCAGGACAGACCACGTATTTATGTTGGGGTTTCGAGCGTTTTTGATTTCTATTTTGGGTAAGATCATGTTCTTTATTTCAAGCAAATTGTAAGGAGGCGAAAATAAAACGATTAAAGAAGGTATTTTAGTTTTCAAGTAAATATTCTTTAAACCAATAAATCCTATAAATTCCTCTAAGAATCTAGTAATGGAAACTGGATGTAAGTGACAATTATTTGTTTAAATTGTATTGTGGCGCATGTGGCGAGACAAATTCCAGGGGAAGTGCACTCTCGTGTCTTCTAATTTTTCCTTGGCCGCCACCCGCCCGAAAGCGCGCAAGAATTCGCCGCTGAAGGCGCGATCTTTGCTTGGCGGCGCCGCGAGGTCCTCGTCCTCTTCAGCTAATGACTGCTGGAATTTATCGCGCTAATTGCAATTTACGACTTCTGCAAATCAGCAATGCTCGTATATAAACAATTACCTACACAAAACCGCCTTGTGCAGCAACAATAATGGTACTCACATTTGTTGAAACTGGCATTAACATCAAACGCTTTCAACGGTGCCTCCGATTATCGCCGCGCCGCGCCTCGGGCGCTTTTGTTACTCAAGAGGTTAATATTCAACTATGTTTAATTTAGGCATTCCAAGCTATCGGCGGCCGGCTCGTGATTAGTGGGGCTATTATGATTAGGATGCGTTAATGCGGTAGCCAAGTTCGTCTACGTTTTGCTTTCTTTGCTCCTGGCTTATTAATGCTTGCCTACTGTTCTCACTTATTTTATTGGAATAAAGAACTTAAATTGCTCTGAATAATAAACGACTTATATTTTTCTTACGATACTTTCTTCTGAAGAATTAATAGATCATGTGGTCTGAAGTATTGATTATCTTTGATAAATAAAAAAATTTAATATATACACAGATAAGTTAAGTAGAATTATCCATTCGCTCATTCTGACAATCAAGTGGAAGAAAAAGTGCAGACAAAGGAAATCTAATGGTAAATTTGGATTTGCATAATAAATTAATTAAACAATACCGAGGGAAAAGGACAACAACAAAGCGAAAGTCATTCGGTTCGATTGGGTTACGCGCGTCAAATGGAGATTATATAGATATCTGATAAAGTTCTACAGTTCGTGACAAATAAAAATTTTTCTTGACGTATTGAACGTTTGAAAGTTTGTTATGTAACTGTCAACGCAATGCGCTACTGCTATTGAGAGCTGATTTTTTTATTCCGTGCCTAACTCTGCAAACGAGTTCCTTTAATACCAATTAAGTACCTGGGGTGAGTTTGATATATCAAACTTGTCAGGCGGAGGCAAATACGCGCAGTTGGCCAACGACAGCCTCGTTTCCATGCTGCCCAGCTCTTGTATTTGGCGGGCTCACGCTGCTTCCCACTTAAGCGAATTAACATTACTCCGCCCGTTGACATTCTACCCAGTAATTAATACTAAGTGCATTTGTTCATTTATATGGTAATTCTGGGGCAAAATTAATACTTATTTGTATGGTCAAACATGCAATGCCGAGTTCGTGCTGCCATACAACAAAGGTAATTGCATTCGGCTACAAGTGCGAAGTGCCAGCAAAGCGTTCATTGTAACCGTAGCTCGGCCGCTAATGGGCCGCCGTATGCGTTTTTCAGCAACGAGATGGCCCAATTATTTAACATTCTTCGTATATTTCGTATAATTAGGAGGCATTATGCGGCACAATTTACAGATGCTTATCGAAATAATCAACCATAAACGGAACATCGTAGAGAGGAGTTGAATTAATTAATTCGAACCACTACACGTGTGTGGTTTAGGGATAGCAATCTCTCTCTTGGCTGGCGACTAATTAGTCATCGAGTATCAGTTTTATAGTTGAATGATTCAATTTACTAGCTCGTAAAATTCGGCGCCATTAATTCTTAAACTTGTTTTCGTGGTTAATTACTTAACTGTAGCCTAACTGCCACAATAAAGGAAGTCTATTTTATGGCATTTTAAGGGAGATAATAATAAGTAATTAATATGACGTCGTTAGCAGCTGTACGGCAGGACTTAAAATTGTCAGGCCAAATGTTGTGGTGCACTCCACATTTTAAATAAAAGCGTAATGTTTAGGAAGAGGAAGTTTCAATTGAGGTTGGAACACACTAAAATAGTTGGTGACCTTATATTCAAGCGCTTTTATTGCATGAGTTCACACTCTACACACAATTAGGTAAAGCGTTTTATTGTGACATTTTGCAAAGTTAGACAGAAATTACCCACCATTTCATTAATATTGACAGAAATGTAAGAAACGAACATTATCTAATTTATCAGTGGCAACAGTAAAGGAAAAAGTAAAATTTAATGTAAATATCTATCAACATGGAAATAGAGATCAATTTGGATTTGGTTTTTCA
Organism: Sinelater perroti; assembly: GCA_036346155.1. Classification (NCBI taxonomy): domain Eukaryota; kingdom Metazoa; phylum Arthropoda; class Insecta; order Coleoptera; family Elateridae; genus Sinelater; species Sinelater perroti. The sequence continues at coordinate 11,519,620 of JARFIY010000024.1, forward strand.
AAGAAGGAGAAGTCTTAATGACTAAAATGAAAGTATATAAGGACAAAAAAAATTAAAATAAAGCCTGAAATTTCTTCTTGGTCCGATTATTTTTTCCAAGAAGGGTTGTGGGTTTTGGCTGTCTACATAATACCCGTATTTATTTATTTAACTAGTTATTTCCATTTTCTTCGCTTTGTGGCTTGGTGCAACCTGTGATCAATTATTTTATGCGATTGCTTCATCATTATAAAGATTGTTCATAATTATGTGTACCCTTTACTGTTCTCCAAATAACTAACTTTTTAAAGAGCTTTCGTTTCAAAAATAAGTTAGTATTACTTTGTATATTGGGCTTAATAGTCGTTGTGGTATCTTGACTCTATTTATATACTTAAACAGAAAATAAACAAAAATGTGGCGTACTTCTTGGCCCTTGATTTACACGAGGAGGTTTGTGCATAGTAACCAAAGACAGCCTATACATTTGAACGGAAAGTAAACAAAGACGGCCGATATGAAATTTGGCCTGCCGCGCTCTGGGCGCTTAATTTACACGATGAGGTCCGTGCATTCATGCACGCACTTCGGGGCAGCTCTCGCTCTTTCTCGAATGGCCGGGCGGCGACGGTTATTGGGACGCTGCATTAGGTTTGCTTCCGCCGAGCGGAGTTTCGATTGTAAGCGCCCATTCATAATGGACGTAAGCATAAACCGTCCATAAGAAATACGTATAGTGCACGTAAGCCTTATGTAAACATTTGAAAGTTACGCATGCCCAAACACAGTAGCGGCAGCAATGTCCTTCCAGGCATTTTGCATAATTATGTTGCCTTTGTACCTGTTATTTTTTTATGGTGTAGGGGCAGATGCATATTTACTAACTTAATTAATGGTTCCCCACCTGTTGTAAAAACGAAGTCAAAATGTCGACAATACTAAAGTTAGGTTTCGCAATATCAGAATCAAAACATACATCCTGCTACTGCTGCCAACATTAATCTAGGGAAAAATAAAAAATTACTGCAAATGAACCTGAAACGTAAAAAACGTGCATTATGAACAAGCGCATAAGCTTTGGATTGATTCGACTTTACGTATTACGTATTTCTTATGGGTGGCTTGTGCTTACGTACATTATGAATGTGCGCTAAGTTAAACTGTTCTTGTTTCCGATCCAGGGAAAAAGCTGATACAATTAAAAATTTATACGTTCCCATATTTCAAAAATTTGAGGAAAGGTGAGTGAAAAATTGTCACCCTAGGACGCCAAAAATAACTTTCTGCGGGAAATCCCTTATTTGTTAATAATTGAGAGATTTGTTTCTATCTTCTTTTGTTAGTTCGCTTTAATCGCCCAAGTTCGTTCTACATGATAGTATAGGAATTTGTTTTTGTGTTGTGTCATCTGTCTGTCTTTCCAAATTTTAGTTACTCTTGCATTTTTTTATCTGTAAACTCCAGCATTGTTTATTTGTACCTCTACATACGGTGCGTATTTTTGGTCTATTATTGTTTTTTCCATATGCGATCATTACTTTCGTTTTATCAGTATTTATATGTAATCTATATTTCAGATTTGGTTAGTACAATGATAGTGTTCTTGTCAGGTTATTTATTTTTGTACTGCCAACTAATATCTCTATTCCAGTTTCTTTTTCTTCTCTTTACCGGATGTGTTCAAGTTCTAAAGTCTTAATTTTTTTATTAAAAAATTCTTACCCTAAAAAGTTGAAATTCCGTTATTTCTCAACGTAATCTCCGTCTAGACGTAAGCATTTTTCAAAACGTCGTTGCTATGATTCCATGGTTGCTGAAAACATTTCTGTAGGAATGTATTTTGCTCACTGGAAAGTTGCTGATGCAACAACGGCTCCATTGGAAAATGAGTGGCCATGGAAGGTGTCCTTCATGGTCGGAAATGCATGGCGGCACCACGTGTCAACATGTCCCGGGACATTGCCACCCGCATAGCCTTGTGATCGTTGCTCAAAATTCGTGGGACCCACCTTGAAGAATCTTTCCGCATTTTCAGGTCATTATGGACTCTACAGATCTTAAGTAAACGCCAAATTTGGAGGCGATATCACGCACACCTAATCGACGGTCTTTCACAACTTGCTCCACTCGCGCAGTCATAATTTCGATTCGGCTAGTTCGTGGTCGAGGATGCTGATTCATTGTCACACAACTTTCTTTAAACTTTTGCAGCCACAAACGCACATTTTCAACTTCTAGAACGCGTTCACCGCATGTCTCACTAAATTGGCGGTGAATTTCAGAGACATTTCACAAGACAAGAGGAGAAAACGGATGACTACACGTTGTTCCTGAACACTAACCGTCGCCATTTTAAATATACAAAACAACACTCACTGCAATGGCTGTGTACATTGCATGGTGTCGTCATCTATAGTACAAATTTAGAAATATTTCCCGCGTCTGTTAAAATTGGAGGCTTCAAAACTTGAGCGCATCTTGTATAATTTTGTTGCAGATATTAAATAAAATTGGCTATAGAACACACTACTGTCTATTTTATTTTTTAATGCTATATGGCTTAGACCTTTTTTTTGCATCCAGATCCTTGTTCGGTTACCATTGTATATATTTCTAATTGTCTGTTCTAGGTGTATTAATATTTTTATTTTGAGTAATTGTTTTAATATTTTTCTCATTGTATGGTATTGAAAGACGTGCGGTAATCTATGAAGCTTACCATTTTCGATAATTTGTTTAATATCTTCTCGTGTTTCTTCTCACCTAACGGCTGTACAGGGATTTGTTAAATGTGTTATTCGGACACGCACTGTTGTGGAGTTAGAGACTCATGTGGCATGTATCAATATGTCGACCCATCTGTAACATCAATCGCACCTGCACTCGTCTAGGAAGACTTTCCATCAGCTTTTGATATACGTCCGTAGGAATTGTCTTCTATTCCTCCACGATAATTGCACCGAGTCTAGCCACTGAAGATAAACGATTTGACCTGGCACGCAATCTGTGTTCCAATTCTTTCCAGAAGCGTTCGATGGTACTGAGATTTTAAATCATGATAGAATAAATTTTGCTATGGGGACAGAACAGTTATCCTGTGGATACCAGAAAAATTCTTCCCTGAACTGAGAGTCGAAGTGTAGGAGTGGTCAAGAGTACCAAGATACATTTCAGCGTTTACCCTTTTGTGCTATAGGAACTAAAAAGCCCAGTCCACAGAATTTATTTTTAGCGTTTCACAATCCAATAGCGCTGACATTAGCACCATTGCAAGTGACGTTTGGCATTGACCACTTCTGAGCAGTTGCATGACTGTGAAAGAATGGTAGCAACGACGCTAAAAGCACTTGGAACATCACCGTTGGACACCGAGGACATTCGATTTTTCACTACAACCCTTCTCAAAGTTCGACGGCTACGATCGTTCAATTTATGTGGTCTAAACTTTGTTTCAGGGGTATTTCCACCCTAAACGTTTTAATTTTACAATTATTACAATAATTACAGTTAACTTAGACGGTTTATAGTAAGGCTAATATTTCATGAACCAATTTGTTGCAACAATAGAACTCAATAATCATGTCGTTCAAATGTCGAATGGACCGTCGATCCGCGGTACATCAGGAGCCGGACGACCGCTGCTCATGGTCGTTGTCCATTAGATAAGAAACGCGTAATAAATATTTGAGGGGATCAGTTGGGCACACATTTTTTTGGTTCGCACAACACAATTACGCGATCTGAGAATTGGGAACTCACACGAAATCATTGCTGAATTCAAAAAGCGCATGCGCCGCGGCCATTTGGTTTGCTTTCGCCGAGCAGAGTTTCAATTATAAGTTAAATAGTTCCATGTCCCTGATCCAGGGAAAAAAGCCGATCCACTTAAAACTGTATACGTTCTCACCTTGCAAAAATTTGAGGAAAGACGAGTGAAAAATTGTCAGCCTAGGAGGCAAAAAACACCTTTTTTCGGGCAACCTCTCGTTTTGATAAGGGAGGACATTGATCTCTACGGGGAGTGAAGTTAACTTGTACGGATTTCTCTTCGTTAATAATAATTGTTCATTTGTGTGTTCACGTTTGTATTTCACTTAGATGATTTCATAAAGTGATGGATGTTAGTTGTAGATCATCGTTGGTAGATGGGATGACGGTGTCGTTAGCAAAGGTACCCATTGTAGTATTTTCGTTAACTGGTAAATCTGCAGTGTACATATCGGGGGACATATAGTAAGGGATCCAGGACGCTTCTTTGTAATACTTTAGACTTAACTGGTTTTGTCAGATACTTCTTTATAGACTCTGCTTCGAAATATCCTGTTATATAAGTAACTTTGTTAAACGCTCGACTTAGATTAAGGAAGACCGATATGCAAAATTTCCTGTCTTCTAATGTTTGATTAATCGTGTGACAAATTCTATGGCTTTGTTGTATCGTAGAATTATTTTAGCGGAAGCCGAATTAATGCAGAGGCAAGCATGCTTGGGTTTTTCTGAGTATTTCACCAGTTTCCAGAATTTGTATTTATTCAAGTTAGTGATATAGTCGTGAAAGGATTGATCTTATGCCTTTTTAATCTTGTGTTTTAGCTGATTACTTAGACGATTTACTTGACTCCGGTGCCATTTGCTCTGGCTCTTCTTTTCACAGCTATGAGATTTTAACCTCTACGGGGTTATATGTCGAATTTTGGATATTTAGCCGGGGCCTAGGTTGCTGGACAGTTCATTTTAGAGTACAGAGTAACGATTTATTCTGTTTTTGAGGCTAATCTTCAGGTTTATGTTTTATTGAATGTGGTTTATGTATACTTCCCAGTTAGTTCTTTTGTTAGGTAATCTGATAACTTCTTTTTATGGATGGCCCAGGATCTGATAGTGGTTATATTGGGGAATAATCAAAGGAAAGGTCGTAACTATGGATTATATTAGTATGGGATGATGAGATATATAAAAAGTCCAACAAGTCAGGAGTTTCGTGGGGATCGGTTAGCCAGTAAGTGGAAGGGCCAGTGGAGGTTTGCTGGCTCTTTGTCTTTTGTAGATGGTATGCGATATTTCCATAGGGTGTTCTTACTATTTAAGTTTCCCTACAATGAATTTAGTCTCTAATAATGTTTGAAATAATTCTTAAAAATGTTTTTATATTGTGGCGAGGTGGGCAATAAATAGATACAAGTGTTAACTTATAAGAGAGCATTTTAACTTTTATAACTAATGGCTTGTAGGTGGGTTGTATCGTTTTTAGGTAGAGCAAAATGGTTAATAAATTTTTTTTATTATTATGGCTGTGCCAGCATGCGTAGTATTATTCAGATGGTTGATAAAGTAAATTGAATAGTTAGATAGATTAAAGTAGGATCTGTCTGTGAAATTAATCTCTTCTATTAGCAATATATCCGCAGAGTTGTTATGAACGAACACTTCAACTTTCTGTTTCTGTAAAAGACTGGGCTAGCTTCACGAATTTAGTGAATTTTATTAACCAGCATTGTTAGCATATATAGTACCATGATGTTTTGCTGCATTCATTGCTAGAACATATTCTTTTAGAAATTTGCTCACAATGGAAGAAATATTATCATAATTTTCATTAACTGAGTTTAAATTGTGTTTACTTGTTCTGGTACCTGTTACTGCATTCGCATTTGATCGTATGGTGGCTATTGGAGTATTTTGCTGGATATTTAGTCTGTAGCTCGTGTTTCTAAGGCTTTTTCAGCAATCTGTGATAAAATTTGCATCTTCTGTAGTATGCAGTCTGAACACCACCACGCAATGCACAGCTATCTGGGGTATCCTTACTTTTCTTGAGGTTGGACGTGCTGTCACCCTCCACATCTTACACAAACAAATGGGTGGTTGGTTATAATAAGTTTTCGTGTGTCCATATTATTGACAGCGCATACTCTGCATTGTTTTGTTGATTCTATTGCAATTAGTTGGTTTTAAATTTTAGTTACGTTATAAATGTTCGCTGGTTCTAAATTAATGAAAAGTACGTTTAGTGGCTCTTTATTGCTCTACTTTTCGCATTTAAGATGTTTTTGAGTTTGTAGCCTAGGTTGGTAAGTTCATGTACAATTTGTCGATGACAATTCTGAATGATTGGTCTTGCTTAAATTGATATGTATGATGAATTATATCGTTTTTTCGCATGTAATGTATTAATTTTTCATATGTGTCTAGGAGACTACATTTTTGTCGTATTGTCAGCTACTATTTTTATAGAATGTTGCTCAATTTTTGCTATTTCTTTGAGTTTGTTGATCATTTACTGATAGACAAAGATTGGAGGAGGTTTTAGGTTTTTCTTGTCCGCTTGTGTGTCGTAGGATATCATAGACTCCTCTTCTGTTAGTTGCCTAAATGTATTATTTAAAGTAATATTGTGGATGTTACTAAGATTTATTTTACTTCTTTTTGTCTTTTTGACATTTTGCCATGAGTTTTTGTTTGCTTCTAGTTCAGGGGTTTTATCATCACTTGAAGAAGGCATAAGATAGTAGAAAGGAATAGTAGTGGATGATTGTTGAGTGTAATGAGCAGGTTGATTTACAAGTTGCGATAAATAGCGATTAGTATCACTTGAAGTTGGCCGATTCGTTTTTTGAAAGTTGTAAAATTACGGTAGTTGAGGGTTAAATGAGATAGCCTGTATAGCATTATTATTATTATTATTATTATTATTATTTGGAACTCACGCCTGACTGTAAATAACACCTGGACTATTACAAGCCGGTAGTTCGTTCAGTTTCTAAAATTGTGTTGATGACAAAAAAGTCATCGATATGTTAGAGAAGCGTTGGAAGGAATGTATCACTCTTGACGGAAACCATCTTAATGAATAAAGTCGAATTTTGCCTAACAGTTGTTGTTTTATTAGTCATCCTACGAACTTATTGAGTGATATGTTATGTACTACTTGGTTTAAGGCTATATATAAATTTCTATTTATGTTTTTCATATTGTTGGTAACATAAAATTCAATAAGGTCATTTACATAGAAAGTTAGCACTTTTATGGAACGCCGATTTTCAAAATTCTTCTAGATGACGCATTCTGTATTTGTGCCTTGAAAGTTCTATCTTGTAAAAATCATTTTATAAATAGAGGTAGGTCGCCTCTAATACCCCTATATTACAATTGATTTATGAAATATATAATGTTTCTATGTCACATCATGGGCCGTTAAAGCTCAATGAACATTACGACTGTGTGTTCTTTTTTCTAAATGCGTGTTCGAGATAAACTAATTGGTCAATACTTGAACTAAATTTTTTAAAACCGACTTAATAATTTGTTAGAAACTTATTGGTTTCAGTAAATCACATCAGTCGACTATTTACCAATTTTTCAATATTAAATATTAAACTCGTTGGTCTGTGATAAGATGCCAAGGAGTTTTTAGTTGGTTTTGGGATCAATACAACAATTATTGCTTTCTTGCTATATTCTATTGAATGTTGAAAATAAGTAGGTCTAAAATCTGTGAATTTTTGAATAATTTCATTTGTAATACCATCCTGCTCTTTCCATGTGTAATTGCATTTTGTAGTTCGATCATTGTGAAATGAGTTTTATAATCTATTGCATTACAAGAGTTAGTCTAAAGGTTATTATTTGTTGTATTTTAAGCTGTAAAAGTCCTCCTGATAATTATATGAGCTGTTGTCTTTTTTGTCGTATTATAGATTTGTTATAAAAGAATTGTTTAGTTTTTCTATTATTTTAATGATATGTCCTCCTCAATCGCGGTGTTCTAAACCATTGCTCATTGTGAGCGTAGATGTCTCTAGAACAGTTGTGGTAATTGTTTTATACTTTTCGTTAACATATGGCTAATAAATATTTCAAATTAACAGTACATTCGGTATTAACATACTTACAGCTGTTACTTTAAGATGGCTGTCAATTGTAATTTGTTTCAAATTTTGAATGATTTCTCATAATGATTCCAACATTTGAAATTACATTTTCTCTGAGTGTCTTATAGTTTTAGGTTATAATTTTTATAAGGCAAAGAGCTTATTTTTTAAAGAGAGTACACATACTGTATTAACAATAACTTTAGTTTTTATTAGTGACATGCATAGCCATAAACGTTTCATCGTTGTATATTTTCTATTAAAAAAGGAAAAGAGAAAAGACACGAAAAATTGATGAACCTAACTTTTTAGGTTTCTCTTTTAATCTCTATACGCTATCTTTCTGCTATCCCTGAAAATTCATTGTCTTCTTCTGAAGAATGTACGAACATATCTGATTCTTTTTCTTTATTTCTGATGTAAGTTTTAGACTGCAGGCCAGTTTTGCGTTCTCTGGGAGAAGAAGTGATTTGTGGTTTAAGGGGATACTTAAATTTTCTTTTGTATGCCAATTTTATATATAAGCTTCGCCATTCCTTTTGGAGTGACTTCTTCATTTAAATATCTTTCTTATAGCTCCTGAAACGTTTAAAATAATTTGCCTATTCCCTAAATTATATGTTTATTAGGTTTACTTTATTATTGGCAAAAGTTTTTAACGATCTTATTGCTCTCCAGGCTTCTGAGAATCTGCTATCGTCAATATATTATTTTGTTACGACTCGTTCTTTTTGTTTGGTACTTCGTATTTTACTTATCTGTTTGCTTCTTCATAGTCTCTTTTATTAGCTTTTGTGTATAGATTTTAGATTTATGTTTTTTTTTGGTCACTTTTTGTTTGATATTCACCATTCCGTGTTGTTTTTTTATATAGCCCTAATGCTTCTTCACTGCTTTTTAGTGCTGTTCTTAATGTTCATGATCACATTCTTGTTCTATAGAGTTTCTTCTCTATAATATTGACCATGTTTTTGTTGTAGTTTTTCTGATGAGATGGTTGTTTCCTAAATGGGACATACGTCTCAGTTCACAGCAAATAATGATTACTACAACAAGTAGCATTTTTTTACTATTACGCTGTGTATTCTTAGTTTTGTATCTTGTTTTACAATGCAGCAATCTCTTTTGAATTTTCTACTCTTTTTTTTCTTAGTGCATGTGTACTTAAAAATTTATTTGTAGGCAAATAATCAATATATTCGCACTTTGTGTTATGTGCATATCGTAATTTGTCTTTCTCTATCGCTGTTTATTATTTCTGCTTCGTGTGGTCTAACTACTGGATTATTTTTATTTTTGCTTACCCTTCCATTCAAAAGACTCGTCATTATTTTAGTCTGGTGGATATGTTTCTTGTAGGTCATTTTCATATTCCTTTTTTTAGGTGTTGGAATTTTCATTTCGTGGATATACTCTTATAATTGTCCTCTGATTTTTATAATTATTGTCATAATATGTTTGTTTATTGGTTCCCATAATAATATTTGTTTTTGCAGCTTTTTTATTGTTATTGATATTCTGTTTGTAGGTTTTTCAGATCTCCATTTTCTCTTCTCTTTGTTTTTGACAGGGTGGCTATGTCAATATCCTTATTTATCATTTTGCTAATAATTTCTAATTATGTGTTTGTTTCTGTATGTTTTGTAGGCATATGGTTTTTTATCCAAGACCCATTGCTGAATTATTTTTTTTGGTCTTTTTACGCAAACGGAGTGCTGGTAACCTGTACAAGCCCCTTTTTAGAGGACCATTTTTTACGTCTCATCTGCTTTGCTCCCACTTTCCACTAGGGTTCATTAACCGATCTCTAGTGAGGTTACTTAGAGTTCTCCAACTTGGAGGTGAAAGTCGGAGTTGATCAGAATTCGTAGTCACCTATTGCGTTTGAGTGTCTCTTGTGAACAGCGGCCAGGCTTATTAAATATTAAGATATGGTCTGCTGTATCTGGAAACTAACCATTCGATTTAGACTTTGTTTTAACTCTCTTTTAATTTTTCCTACAATTTAGTAAATCGCTACAAACAACCACTTCTAGACATGCTGAGATTGGTATGGTTTCAAAGAGAAATTTTCCATTTTTTATTTTTAAAGACGTGCAGATTGATTAACAGATGAAGTTTCAATTAATTTTCCGTACCGAGTTTAGTGTTGTGCGGTAATTTATTCAAGACGAAAGAATTTACTTTATGAAAATTTCTATTTAGAATCTTTATAATCAAGAACAGGGGTAAAAGCACATTATTTTTATTGTTATTACTTTTTATAACTAGGCTCATGTTTTGATAAGTGGACAACTCTAAATGAGTTATTTAAAATAAAATTTTCCATGTGAGTTTTATGAGCATCTAAAAAACATCTAATGTAGCAGAATCTGTGTACTATGAACAAGCTAAACAATAAGGGGTCACCAAGTATCTGATAGGCATTTTTTCAACTATTTACTTAACTAGAGCCATGTATCTTTTAGCTCGGTACACATAACACCTTAGATTCCTGATTTAGTGAAGTAATAATCTATTTTAGGATTGTTAGCTTTTTCATTGCTGACTGCAGAGAGTAATGAGTCCTCTTACAAGGTGATTCTGTGAGGGAGGGATAGAGAGGAGTGATCTTGATAATAACAAGAAAAATAAGAATGACTATTATCATTCTCGTAATGTCAGTTTAAAAAAAGCTTAAAAAGCGAGCTCGTTTCGGTTTAGTGCACTATTATATCAATGATTAAACTTCTTATGATGTGAAAAACCTGAAAGAAGATTAGCTTATTTGTTGGAGACGTTTAAAGTGAAGTTTGGTAGGATACACATTAGAAAATGTTTGGCAAAACTTTCTTAAGGCTATAAAAAATAAGAGTTAAGGTGCAAGTGGTTTAATTTGAAGTTCGAATTTTAATTTGAAACAGGAATATTTTGAGTTATTTTCGGTCTGTTTAGATATGTTTAGATAAGTACAATTCACTGAAAAATATTATGACTTACAATTATTTTAGTATTAATAATTTAGGCGAATTCAGAACAAAATAGTCTCAAATATAAAACAGTTAATTGATAATTTATCCGTAAGCTGTGAAATTGCAAAATTGTACCAACCATCATCGAATAGAACTTCCTTAATAACATATACAAGAAACTGACTGAAAGCGATGCGAATTTGCACAGACCATATGTTACCCTGAATACCAAAGAATTGGAGGAAAAAGCATTTTGTATGATTAAAAATTAACTTTACTGTATGTATCTATTTTTAAAGAACGCCAAGCCGGCAGATTGGTTTAAATTTTTTATAAACGTTTTTTAGTTTTCTACAATTTTTCTTCCTAGTGTTACTACAAATTTGCTATGTTAGCGATCAAATCATCATATTGTTCTCGAGACCGTGCTATTGTAAATAGGTTTTGTATCCCTCGCCAGTTCCAAATTCTTGTTTTGCGACCACTAGTATTAGTATAGTTGAATATGAAACTTATTTTTTAATAAATGTACATTTAACGGTTGAAATAGTTTTTTAACGGGATACTACGCAAGAGCTTCTTATCTTAAAAATTGGAAAATTGCTTGAGCTAGGCAGAGTAAATTAGTTATGTCTAAACTATTATTTATGACTTGTTTATATGGCCTTCTCTTCATCATACTGAAAATCTTTTTGTGTGAGCTCGGGTCTTTCTTCCTGCTTCTAGCGTAAAGTTATTTACGTATTTACGATCTCCCCAGCTTATGCTTATGAACTGTTCCTGCGCGATTTTTCTGTTGCCGTTAATGCAGGGAATAAATCAATAATTTTTGATAGAACGGCATAGCTGGAATTTTCGCTTTTTCAAACGGCGCATTAGGAAGCTTTGAAGTCTGGCATAATTAGTTTCTAGAATTCCCGCTAACAGCAAAAACCGTTTACACTGATAATGTAGTTCCCCGCTTAGTTCTGTAAGTGCATTTGCAAACAGCAGCAAGTAAAGCACCGCTTCTGCACGGAGAAATCCGACTTCGCGAGGCCATAAATTCGTTTCCGCAGGGTTCGCGTTGTCACCGACGAGAAACGACAGTAAAAACCTTTTATCGCCAGTTTTGCCGTTTAAGAGAAACAATTTCCGCCAATTACTCGTTACTAATTCGTCGCAGCATCTACAGCGCACTATTTCCCATCATTTCCAGCACAAACCCATTTAAACTCATTACAAATCTTGTTGAACTAATGGAAACAAGAAATCAATTCCGCAGTTTCGCTCCACATGCTGCATGACAGTACATTTTAATGGACATCAAATGTCCGTAATTATTTGAACGGTTTGTCCGTACAACGTGTGCTGCATGAACATGCCAGGTAAACGAAAGTTTCCTGTGGCGCTCCGATTTCTTGTGCGTTTTCATTTGCATGCGCTGTTTGTGGGAAACGGCAGAAACGCGACATGAACTAGTGCCTGTCGATGAATTTAGGTATTAAAAGGTACTGTCTTTATTTGGGTGAAACATAATCATCTGAAATATGAAATATTGACATTCCTACTTTTTACTGCAAGACAAATTCAAAGAGATTTATATGATTTAGACCCATACATTTTAAAAGATTTTTTTTAAAAAGCATATTGCTAAAAAAGAAAAGGCGTCTCTAGTAAATAAAAATAATTTTCTTGTAGTTGCAATGATGGCATATCGAATAGGATTTTGAGTCGAATACTAATAGACAAGATATAACTATACTCAGGGTTTTTATTTAAACAGGAAAAAATGGCTGGCTTTTTAAATTATCTTTCAAGTTCTTTATCGAGATTGCATGTGTGCGGATGTTAGATATCAACTATTGATAGATATTAAACGCCGTTCTTTTACTTCACGAATGACAATTATTTCATGAAGGTAGTGGTCATTCCTTCTAGTTGTCTTAGAAACTGCTGACCTTTTTCTAAATGTTGTACAATGTTCTTTTATGTACATTCTTTTATGGTTGTTTAAGAAATTACAATATTTTTGATTATCAGGACAACTCTAGTGTATCTGCTAAAAGTTTTATTCTAAGTATATTATCCTGAATGTTGCGTATTATTTCGTGGAGGTGAGGTTATATAAATAGTATATTATAATCTTTATAACAACCTGAAAAGATTCCATTTGTGTTTTTTGAAGCAGCGTTTAAAATGTAATGTTGGTAATTTTAGACAAAAAAATCTGGACTCCTGTCAATATACCATTTTTTAAATTCTTTGTCTACGTTGAAAAAATATCTATAGGTATGCTTCTTATGTAATAATTTTAGTTCTTTTATTATATTTATTATTGATTCTATTTTTAGATTTTTTCTGCCATCCTATTCTTTATTCTGTTTTATCCAACGATTTCTGTGCTTTTACTTCTTTATATGTTCAATTCTGAATTTAGTGAAGTCTCAAGGTTATCTAAATTTTGTATATAAGTGCTGAGCTTTTAGTTCTTAAAAATGTCTTAAACGTTACAACTTTTACTTCTCTTAGAAATTCCTTTTGGTCACTTAGTGTATACACTTAGTCCGAATCCTTTTCCTAGCGTGTCTGCAATTTTAGCTAAAATTTTACCCATTTTTTTCATTTTTATTATATTATATTATTTTATTTTCACAAATTGAAGCACAAAGAACAAAGACAGATTATATTGAACATTAATATATGTACACAGCATATCAGTATTCATACACCGACTAGTGTAGTTGAAAATGGCGGCTGGAATATTTTAGTGCCAACCGCACCAATATGGGCAATACAAATTGCTGCCGACAGAAGAAGATATACGACGCACACCTTTGGCAGTGTCTTAATGGTTGACTGGTTAATTCGACTATTAGCCAGTCAACTTGCAGCGACGTATTCCTCCCAGAACGAATAATGTCGGTTATTAGGCTTTCATACCTTATTAAATCACTCACCAATCGCGACGACGGCAAATCAGCTATGCAAAGCGCATTTTTGCCAGCGCTCGGGTGTAGGTTCCCAGGAGACCATCATTGCCCGCAATGTATGTTAATCGCTTGAGCAAAAATCGTCGGGCGATATTTCGTGCGCGCGTTGTTGGGGCGCGATGTAACTCGAAATTAATAGGACGGCTGTCTTTGCGATTTGAGCCAATTAAAAAGTAAGTAAGTGTAATTAATGATCGCCACCACCAGCTGGTTACCATTAGCTTGGTTTGAAGGTCCGCGATGCATTATCTCATATGTCAAGTGCCATGACCCTGCGACAATGGTCTCATTTATGCAACTTAAGTATTGGAGCTTTACGGTTGTTTCTATTCTTTAGTTATTGCTTACTATATATCGGCTTTTGCACGCGATTAAAATAAACAGAAAGCAAATGGATTTGAAAATATTTGCAGAAAAGTTGCAACAATTAATTTAGATGTTAAGTTGAAAAAATTATCATTAGAACTAGAACCAGATCATTTTTGTAAGAAATAAAGCCAATACTAGCAATCAATCATAAAAATTAGTTAGAAACTAGCAATCATTTAATTTCTACAGCTATTGTAGCAAAACTTCATTAAAATTCGGATGTTTAAGCAAAAATAATGTCTAGTATTCAATTTTGACTAATAGTGCAGTTTAGGTGTTTAGTATTTCTTAACTTTCTACAGCGGAGCTTATAGTAGAAAGTTAATGAGATTATCATCCTGTCTGTCTGTCTGGAGACACTATAACTTCCGTTCTATTCAACGGATTCTCTTCAAACTTGGCAGACACACATCTTAGGTCAGTACCTTTCATGGGATTGATTTTCAGCCAAATCGGTTAACGGCAACCGGAAGTGACCGTTACGATTTCGCACCGCTGTAGAAAGTATTCTTTACGGTATTACACCGTTCTTGTTTGTTAGGTGTTTGGTTTGTAGGAGGACCTATAAAACTATATTTTAATAAGAATTACGTACATTTTTTGAGATAATCACTAAGAATTAGGAATTACTTCCAAATTTGGGATTCTGAGAATAGCATCCAGACTTATACAGCATTAGGATTAGATTTATCAGATATGTATTTTTGTATCGTTAATTTAACCCGTATACGACATATATTTTACTTTTGAAGTCAGAGTTAGTAGACTTCGACAAAGCATAAAAGGGTAATGAAGCCAAAACTAGCAAAGTATAAGCGTAAGAACAGAATGATAATAACAAAGCAATGCATAGGTAGGATACTTAAGATAAAAATGTTATGTGTGGGGAATATTCAGAAATAAACGTTATATTGAAAAAAGCTATTAGGTTTCAGTTGCTCCCTCTTTCATTCATAGTTTCGTAAAGAAGCAAATATGAAATTTCACTGTCGGTAACGTCCTGGTGTGTTATTTCTAATCTTCCTTTTAATGGCATTACCGTTTGCATTGATTATCATCGTACACATATTCATGTCTTTTATTAAATTCATTGTCATACTATCGGCAATGGCTTATGCCTTATTTCCATAAACATCGCAAACTTGACGATCAATTTGAGTTGATGTAGTGTTCTTTGCATTCCACAATGGAGGCCGAGTTTTACACTTTGCACGATTGCTGCGTGTCAGGAGTATATTTTTGTAATTAAACTTTCTGGGTGTTTCTAGTAGTATTTCAACATTATATTTGATGTTGATTACAAAATTGTGTAGTTGAAAGCAGGAATACAATATTAAAAATAGAACTACTGACAAACAAGTAACACAAATGTGATAATTTGTGCAAAAATCTGGAAGAAGAATGCGACGTCCTCTGTTCTCCAAAGGAAAACGAAAACTATGACGCAAAATAGGATTATTTTAGTATAAAATAAGTTAAATGTATCGGTAAAAAACTTAAGAAATTAGTAGAGGAAAAGTGGAAAACAATTACCCTTTCAGGTAGTTACGAACTATTGTTTTTGTAGGATAACGGAAAAGCAAAAAAATGAGAAGTAAAATGTATTAATATGAAAACAATGAAAGCGATCGCTATAAAAATGGTGCATTAAAACAATCATTGCAGAAGATGATGAACTTGACATCACCTTGTCAAAATTCCAGAAAAGCAGTGAAGTCTTGATATAAAATTTTTTTTGTTGTTGAGGCAAATCTAAAATGAGGTGGAAGAACAGTTTGAAAATAGAAATAAAAAGAGAACTTTTCTTATTTGCAGAATGTGGTAACGTTAAAATAACAAGCACTTAACACAGTTAATGTTGTGAATTCTTATTTTAGAAACTGAAATTTCTAAACAGATGATTGAAAGGTTTCTTGTAATAGAAGCTGAAACTGAAAACTATGTTAGGCGCGATTCATATGTACATGCGAAAATTACAGACTTATTTACCACTTAAACATTTGTCGGTTTTATACAGATATTTTTTAGTTTATAAGTTTTTCCTCAAAAAAGTTATGATACAGACAGATAACTGAGCATATGCAAATGTATGATAAAGCATGAATTGTGCCCGAAACGTTATAACCAAGTCTTATTCTACATGTAAATTTGTATTTTTTACTTTAATAAAAATGACTAAAAATTATACTTTTACCAAAACCAGGAAGAAACCGTAAAGTAATTTTTAATATAAATTTACAGAACAGTAATAAGGAGTGTCAAAAATGGTAAAAGCAGGATCATTTATAAGAAATCTTTTAAGAACAGCTTTCAAAGATGAACATTTTTGAGATACTCATATTCGTAGTAATATTTAAAATAATGTAGCTGTAGTCCTCGCGTAGCTTAATTGAAATATTATAGATCATGCGCCGTTCTTACTGGAAACTTCAATGCGAGAGTAGAAAAGGAGAGCATGGAGTTTTCAACAAATTTTCGTTAAAAAGGTTTACACAAATTTTTATTGTAAGATTGTTTATTAACAATCTTACAATTAAAATTTAAATAACCGATCAGCAGCAGCAAGAGTAATCAAAAAAAGAAATATCTATAAGGCACTTTAAGACTAGAAGCCATCAGGAATGAAAAGATATTTAATAATTAAGTCGAGGATGCCTAAAATCGCATTAAAACGATTTACAAAGGTTGAAAAAAGCAAATCAGGCTGGAAACTAAAATTAAATTTATTGAATATAATATTTCGAACAATGAGAAAGTATGGTTAGGAACGGTGTAATCTCGGTAACAATCATTAAATGATTGTTAACAAAGCCTCTCCTAAATTAAACACGGCACCGCTGGTTGCGCGCCAAATTGATACATCTTTTCTAGTGTTTAGTATAATAGACATCTAAAAGTCAGGCAATACAGCACGGCTGTAGATTAGTAATAAGTTGCCATTGTATGGTAATGCTGGCAGCGGCACCCATCCCCTAAGTGTTGATTGTTGTTGTGAATGTAATAAACTTAATGTATTTGCGCACCTAAACATGTTACCTCCATCGCGAGCTGCGTAAATAAACCGCAAATTGCTAATAGTGGCTTATTTATCCGAGCTTTTTATCCGCCCGTTTTACGGGCTCCTTTTCCTGCCATTGTGCCGTCGGCGCGCGGCCGCCTGCGCTCCCGAAGGTTTCCCACCGCCGGAGGACGCGCCCGCCGCCGTTTGGAAACTCCTGAACAATGGAGGTTGTGGTTTTGCATACAGAAAGTCTGAGCGCCAAGGACAAGGTGGAGTTATGAGGAATGCATTTCTTTATATGACATGTTTACATTATGTGACAACTGACAAGTCTTGTTCGGCTGGGCCCGCGAGTTATTGATCTCTCCTTGCCATATTTGTAAGGCGGCGATCGGTTTTTGCGGCATATGCCAACAGCGGACATACGATTTCAAGCGGCAGCCAAAAAAGCCCACACGCCGGCGGAGCTAATGAACTCGAGACATGTTCCTCTTTCCGAAATTTTTTTGCCCATCATAATTACAGATTTCGCGGTGGTGTGCTCTAAACGGCAGCGCGCGCCATTAATTTGGGGCCGCGGACGGAGCAGAATTGTCAATCATAATTTTTCTTCAGGTATAAATTATAAGCGGTGCGTGGTGGTCCGGCGACTGATTTGGCTTAAAAATCCTGTCATTATTTTTACACTCCAGTTAGTAATGTAAACAGTGAATGAATGCCTGATCAGTATTCTTCCGTTTTCTTCTATGAGCTCTGCAAGCTTGACAACTTTTTTTGGAATGATGGCTGTACGACTTTATTTTTTTGCCAATTATACGAACCGTTTTCAATCACTCAGGCTACTAATGTTCTTATTTGGTTAAGAGTAGTTCCTGTTAGTTTAGTACATTATATGATTTTCAGTGTTTGCTACAACTCTAATTTTTTATTACATTTTCAATTAACTGTGCTACAAAAGGTGTTATAAATTTGTCGATTTGTTGTTCTGCTAGAAATGCTCTTAATTTAACGTTTATTTTAAATAGTAAAAAGCTCATTTGCGCATTTTGGTCATAAATGTAGTTGTCTATTTGTTCTATGATTTGTACATTCCTTTTAATTTTCATTTTTTTAGAAGAGAAATTATAGTGTAATTATACTAGGTTAAATTTGTTTAGCCGGTTCAATTTTTTATAAATCACGTTATTTATCTAAATCCTATTTTATCGAGAATTTTGTTATAATTTTAATTATTTTATTTCTTCTAGGAAAAATGTATGACACTGTTGTTCTGTTAAAATATTCTTATAAGGGAGTACTACATCAAAAATAAGTTACCAACGTGATACAAGGAAAATGCAAAAAGCAAATGTGATTTTTTTTTATTTCCCACATATTATTTACAATCTGATCTTGTAGGTAATGAGTAAATCTTATATCTGAATATACAAAGTAACATATAAGCAATCCTATTGTATCTTACTATGCCCTTCTTATACTAGCGTCTTAATTAAGAGCTGTTTTAGCTTTCTTGCAGCTAAGTTTAATTCTAACTTATATCTACCGTACCTTGTCAAACATGAAGAAAAGCGATACTCGAACCCGCTCGGTTTGGTGGACGATCAATGATAAAATGCTCAAACTGCTCACCTCGTCACCGTCGTCACATAGTTTTAAAATGAGTTTTTTTTTAATGATATACATGTTTTCTTTTTCTTTTTCTTCTTTAGCCTTCTACAATCTATTTGCGGATGTAGACCTCCCCTTGTTCCTTCCGTTTTATTCTATTCTGGGTGATTCTTTTACATACGAGACCGGCGTAACGTTTCACATCGACAAACCATCGCATCTGTGGTCTTCTCCTTGCTTTTTTTGTTTAACCGTGGTTTCCAGTCTAAGACTGGTGCGTTTTACTTGATATCTGTTTGGTGGGCGCTGTTCTGCAAATTGCCACTTGAACCTGGCTACTCTCTCTCTTATATTTGTAATTTTTATCTTCTCTTTTACCCATTTGTTCCGTTTTTGTCTTTTAGAGTCATTTGTAACATTTGGCGCTTTGCGACTTTTTGGGTTTTAATGAGCTTATATACATTTATTTTTGTTAAGCTCCATAAGTCATAACAGGTAATATAGAGCTATCGAATTCTTTGCCCTAATGTGTTAGTGACTTTCAGTTCTTCAATAATAATAATAATGGTAAGGCTCTAAAGCCCCGCGTGGGAGCTCGGCCTGCGAACTGAAAGCTTAAAGCTCTCATATGTTCGCTCTTTCTGTCCGATCGTCGCGCACTATCTCTGATGCGGCTTAAATGTCCGTCTTTATTACTCCTTGTTTGAGTAAATCTTTAGTGAATGAGTAGGGCACCCGCCAGCCATCAAAGAGCCCGGGAATGGAACCCGCGCCCGTCGTCATCGTAGGCCCTCACCTCAACCACTGGACCAGGTTGGCTATAGGTCCTTCA
This sequence comes from Sinelater perroti, assembly GCA_036346155.1. Lineage (NCBI taxonomy): Eukaryota > Metazoa > Arthropoda > Insecta > Coleoptera > Elateridae > Sinelater > Sinelater perroti. Next base: position 11,539,203 of record JARFIY010000024.1, read on the forward strand.
ATATATAACTTAATCTGCCAAAGGCGGTCCATCCCAGTTTGGTCTTTCTTGCGATTCCTATTTCTTGGCTTTCTCTACTAAGTGTACAACTTACTCTATAGCGTTTTGTTCCATTTCTATATTCGCTTACTTTTCAGAGTTTGTCATAATTTTTTTGCGATTATTCTAAACCCCACCTTCTTAGAAGCCTCTTTAGTTCTTCTAGCATTGAGTCTAGTTGCTCTCCATTTGCTGCAGGTACTACGACGTCATGGCGTATTTCTGATTATTCAAAAATTAGTCATTTATCATTATGTCTTTTTGAAAGCATCTTAAAGGGCTAATACGAATAGTTTAAGGGATATTGGATCGCCTTGACAAACTCCTCTTTGAATCGGGTTGGATCAGTTTCTTCTGACAAGTTTAACTGTTTTTGTTGTATTTTTGTAGATGTCTTTGATGAGCGTCATATATCTGTACCCACGTTTCAATGCTATCAAATGCTTTCTCATAGTCCACCAGTCCTAGGTATAAGGGAAGATAGTTTTAACTTAATTTTTCTATTAGTAGGGTTAACAGGTGTTTGGCTATATTGAACCATTTAAGAAACCTGGCTTGTTCTAAAAATAGATACATTTCTGTTTTATTATTTAGTCTTTTTATTATTTCCGATAAAAGTTTATATACTTGAGATTTTTATAAATACTGCACATTTACAATCTGTTAAATATCAATAATAAGTAAATAGTTTGGCTAGTAGACATGCAATATCCTGTAAGAATAAAATCCACTGACTTTATTCTAGATGATGAAGAGGTCACAGATTACACTGTTCACTGAAATCGTGTCTCTAAGTCTAATGGATCGTATCTTTTTAAACGTTGAATACACTGTCTCTCAAGCAAATTTGCTGCTAAGGTGTTGGAGTGAACACTAAGTTTCGTTAGATCGGTTGCTCTAGCTCTGCGAATTTCCTCGTGTACGGTTGGGAGAGGAAGATCCCGTTGAAGAACCCAATTGGGGACATAACGTGGATGGTTAACTATCGTCGTTACAACTTTATTTTGGAAGCGTCAAAGAATTTATAAGTTGGAATTGCTGGCCGATCCCCAGAGTTGGAGTCCATATGTCCATATAGGTTTGATGATCGTTTTATACAGTAGCAACTTATTTTCTAGGGATAGGGAGGAGGTTATTTCATTATATTTGTCGGAATTTGAGCCCTAATTGCATTTGTTTTTTTATTATGTGTGTTTTCCATGTGAGGCGTCTCTACACTTGAATTCCCTAGTACGACGTTATCCTGTTGTGGAATAGATTCTTCATTAAATGTCATTGATGGGCAGGTTTCTGAAAGTTGTTTGTACTGATTTTGTTTCGTTAACCTGTATACGCCATAGTTGTAACCAGGTATGTATTTTATTAAGGATGCTTAGGAGGTAATTCGAAGCTACACGAAAGTTTTAGTGTGATGCTAACACTGCTGTATCATCGGCGTAGGTGGCTGTGGGGTTGTGGGTAGATTTGCCGTATACATAAGGTAGAGAACTGGTGCTAATATACTTCCCTGTGGCACTCCTGAGTATGCTGGATAAAGGTCAGTCAATACTTCTCTTAGTTTGATTTGAAAAGTTGGTCCTTCTAGGTATGACCGGATAAGTTCATACATTTATGGAAGATCCTTTCTAATTTTATATATTCGTCCTGTGTGCCAAACCTTATTGGAGGTTTGTCTATCGTCGCGGAATACAGCTGTGCAGTATCTTTTAAGATTTAAGTTGTGATTTATTTTTGTCACTATCCGATGAACTTGTTCTATTGTACCGTGCCCTTCCCTGAAGCCAAACTGATGTTGTGCATGTATATTTCTGTCTGCAAGCATGATTGGTATTTTTGTAGAAGCAATTTTTCAAACAGTTTAGAGACTATAGGTAGTAGGTTAATTGGTCGGTAAGAGGTGTCTAGGTTTTTTCCGGTCTTTGGGATAATTAGTATTTGAGCAACTTTCCACTGTTTGGGGACTATTTTAAGTCGTAGAACTGCATTGAATACATATTTAATTAATTTGAAGCCATTTTCTGGCAATTTTTTTAATAAATCTGCCGTGAGTAAATCATATCCTGGTGCTTTATGCGAATTAAGACTTTTGGCAGCAGTTATTACTTGTTTGATTTTTACAGGCTTTAGAGGAGGTGCTTTAAGTGGTTTCCCTAATGTGTGATGAATTATTTGTTCTACTTCCACTGCGCAGGTTCTGGGTAATGGCTGGAATACTATAGACATGTGATTTGCAAATGCTGTTGATTTTCCTTAGTCGCTTCGAGTCCAGTTACCATCTGGAAGTCCGATTGGGAGTATAAACGTAGTTGGTTTCTTTAATTTCTTCATTGCTCTCCAGAGTGAGGCATCTGTGGCTTTGTAAGGTGTTAAACTGGATAGGTAATTTTGTATTTCCTGATTTCCTGGGTAGTTAAATTGTTAAAATTAGTTTTGTCTCGTGAGGAGCTACTGTTTTGTCAAATACTTCGAAGTCTTCGTTTCTCAGATATTTTCTGTTTGACAATCAAAGGGCAACGGTCAAGTGTACCTTCGTTGTCAGGAGTTGCTTCCCAGGCAGCATCCTGTAAGGTTTGGTTGAGATGTTCTACTGCCTTGAATAGGTTTATGCTCAATTTTACCTTTTCTTGGATGATCTCTCGAAAATACTCCCAGTTTGTTTGTTTACTATACAGAGTGGGAGGGGTACCTCTTGTTAGTACTTCCGCGCTTTTACGATTATCGGGGAGTGGTCAGACGAAAGATCTAGATTGCATTCAGTTTTGGTGTATCTATCAGATATTCTCTTGGTCACACAAAAATCTAGAAGATCAGGAAGTTTTCGTGAATCGGTAGGCCGGTAGGTAGGCTGACCTGTTGATAGATATTGAAGATTGTTATCTTGGGTGAATTTCAATAGCTCTCTGCCTCTGCTGACCGTAACCCTAGATCTTCAAGTTTGGTGTTTTGCGTCATAGTCTCTTCTTGCTTTTATCTGCTGTGACACGTTTGCGTTATTCGTATCGCCTGGTGTAGGAACACACAACCCCACGATGCGAAAGTGAAACGTGAACTTTACACTTGAGATAGTAATGTTATGGGTCTATAATTTTTTAAATTTGGTTTATCGCCTTTTTGTATAATTATATTGTTATGGTCTCTTTCTCACTCTGACACAATTTTTTTAAAGATTCCTAAATGTTGGTTTTTGTTTTGTTCAAAAATTAAGTTTTCTCTAGGTAGGACATACCTTCTAATCGAAATGAGGTATATATTGCAAAGCTAAGTCTTAATATTTGTTTTCTATAATTTATTTTTTAATAGACCCTGCTCTGGACATAGTGAATCATTAAAATATCTCGATTATTTTTATCTTACATAAAAATGGAAATTGTTTTCGACTTTTTATTGGAATGTGTGCAATTGCTTTATAAGTTATTTTCAAAAACCAATAATTACAACGTAGCAAATTAAACTTTATTATTTATAGTATTTACATACGATATAGCACATTGTATAATTGTTAAGGTGAGCTGGTATCACGCTAACATTTGGGCTTATTAGTTATTTTGCCATTTTTGAATACAAAATACGAAACAACTTAAAGCATTACAATTTTCACTAACATCTAACATTAGGAAATATTTTAAATGACTAATAATTAAATTAAAATTGTTGAAAAACTGAGAAAAGATTAGGATTGATCATAGAATGGTAAGATAAAATAAAAATAAATAGTAAGCAAAGACAACAATTGATTAAGTCAAGTGAGAGCTTATTTTCAGGGTTTCTTATAATTGAGCTAATATTGAAGTTCTTAACTTGAAACGATAATACCAACTGATTTACAAATTAATTTTATTTAAAAGTCTGGTCTGTTGTAAAAATATTGTTCTATATAATGCAGAAAATTACCAATTTTAAATAATTTATGTACTTAGTAAAAATAGTACAATACACTAAATTAAGGACCTAGTTTCTAGTGTTCACCCTACCACTGCTGGCCTGAATTTCGTCCATGGTTTGGAATATCTTCCCTAATAAAGATTTAAGTTTTGGCAACAGAGAAGCCGTAGGCCTATATATTTGGACTTTAATGTGACTCGGCCTCTAGTTCTCGAGCTGTCAGTCACCGATTATTGTAGATGGTGGTTTACAGGCGTTTAATATTTTTAGCCGTTCTGCTTGTTGCTGCTCTTTCAGAATTTCAACACTTTTTGCAGATTCTCGTCCGCCTTCAAATTGTTTGTGCTGCACTTATTGAATTCCCCAAAAGCCTTCTACTTATATCACCCGAATAGTTTGTACGGATAAATATTCCAGCTTCTTAAATTTTTTTATGTATTCGATGCTCTACTCGTTATGTAACCTAAAAACTCATCGGATGCGAGGTTACATCGCGGCCTCATAAACTGTTTTTGTTATACTAACATTGGTTCGATGTTTTCGGAATAGACCACGTATTTATAGGGTACTACATTTGGTTTGTCTAAGACCATTCACCGTTGCCTAATGTCACTAACAAATAGATGAGTTGTTTATTTATGTTTATTCGATGTAAGGCCATTTAAATGTAGGTAATTTTAAACTGCACTTTTATATGACTTTAAATGTTTAAAGAAGGAATTTTGTTGAATGTTTTATTTTTAAAAATGCAAATTTTTCCATATTGTAGTACCAAAATTTTTAGTGCGAGATTTAATATCAATCCTAATATTCAATAGTAGATTTAAAGACTGATTCTTCTACAAAAAATTGGTTTACCGCTGAATTTTTAATATTTTTTATATTTTTAGTGAGAAAGCGATGAAGTTAAAAATGCAACTTCAATATTGTAATTTCGAATTTGTAAATTTACAATTTTAAAAAAACATGGCGTTTTTTAAATATATTTTTCCTTTTTACTGTGCTTGTATTATTAACACTTAAAATGCAGAATGTTTTTGAAATATTAAGTAATTAGCTAATTTGAATAAATCCTCCATAAGATTTTAATGGAATTCATACATTTTTAATTAGAGCGATATTTTGACAGCAAATAGTGTGGATTAGTACCAGTAGTGTTGCTAAAAATGAAATTGGCATTGTTATATTATTTAATATAGAGTTCAGGACACTTCAGTGATAAACGTATTTGACAACGGTAGTGATCATAGTCTGCATCAATAAAAATGGAAAGAAAACAAAAACATGCATCTATTAGAATAAAATATAGAAAATCACAGAAAGTACTAAAATAAATATTAGTACACAAGAATGATTTAAAATATATAGACTTACTTGCTAAAAATGTTACGAAAGGAAACATAACTTTAGTTGATAACCTGATAGAGAAATGAAACAGACTACCATAAAAATGCATAATAAAAGGAGAATGAAGGAATGTATGGCTTTGAATATACGTAGAAGAAAATAAGAGAATAAAAAGAATATTAAATGCCTAAGATCGTGTGTCAGAAAAAGACAAATAATCTCTCTAATAAATAATCAAAGGGAGAAATTACGAAATATTTGTTCTGAAGATTTACCAAAAATTACTAAGGAAGAGATAGTAAAATTATTCAGATATGTGAACAAAAAAAAGCACTTGAATAAGATGAAATAAGAATTGACATGATTTCAGAAGAACCAGAAACACTAATGCATATTCTACTGACAGTCTTCAATTAAGTATTCTTCAAGGTAAAATACTGGGTAAATTGAAAACAATACACTTAACCACAAAGTTTGATAAATAATCTTACGAACAGGCGAGATTTCGAAAAGGATACTTTACATCTGACGATCTATTTACCATGAAGATCTTAACTGAAGACCACCCCGAATGTTACATTTTACTATTGTTAGTCTACGTCGATTATGAAAAAGCATTTGATCAGATAGAGCGTAATACAAGGTATGACTAATATAATAAACTGTATGGTGAGTGAATGGTGAGATACTTCTCTGATATTAAAGTCCAATTTGAGTCCTATCGAGTGGGAAAAACAAATAAAAGTTTATAAGAGGTTAAAAGGACAGGATAAGAAAACAGAGGAAAAATAAAAATTAAAATATACTAAAAAACAAAACTGTGAGCATAAAAATTCAATTATTAAATTAGAACGTAAAAGTCTGCCAATAAGAGCAAAATTTGCATGTGCGCTAAAGTGATAAGAAAAGATAAATAAATAGTATTATAGAAAGGAAACATTAAGTTGTTGGTAAAAGAATAGGCAACACACCGTAGAGCTGGGATTAAGAGGTAGAGATCTTCCACCCGCGCTAACAGCGCTGGGTCAATAGTAGAATTTACAAATAAAAGAAAAAAGCCACATAAAGAAAGAAACAGAAGCAGAAGCATTGAAAAGGAGTAAGAAAATAGTAAGAACACTACAAAAAAAGCAAACTTATACAGAAGAGCAAAGCAACCACCGCAAATGGACAATTTGGAAAAATTATTAATAGGGCTATCTGCCCAAATAAAAAAATAAAAGAAGACACCAGCAGCACAAATTAAGCCATAAGTAGCATAAACGAGCAACAAAATATGCCTTAAAAAAGAGGTGGAACGGAAGAAGGAAAAAGATGAGTTACACAAGGAAATTTAGACAAAAAAAGAAAAACTAGGGAACCAAGAGAGAAAAGGAAAGAAAAATAATATAAGAATAAAAGGAATTCGTACAAAAAGAAATAGGAGTTGATGTGGTTATAGAAGAAGCATACAGAATTGAAAAAAGGGAAATGATAAAGACAATAGTAAAATTGAAAAATTACTAACAGAAAGTTGAGATAGTGAAGAAGAAAATATATATATATATATATGTCCCAATCTATTTTTCTTCTTTTATATATATACTGCGATATCACACAAGAGGAACAAAAAGTGCAAGCAGCTCTCAGAAAAGTAGCAAGCGAAGAAAAAAACAGAGGTAAAAAGACAAAAGGAGGTTACAGGGAAATTGATATAGACGGGATTAATTACAAATAGAGTGATGAAGATGGAGGAAGTTTAAAAAGAATCCAAGACCCGGGGTCAAAAAACTAAATAAAATAGTAAAGGGCGGAATAACGGCAACAAAGATAGGTGTGAAAAAGGATATGAGATTGGAAAAAACAAAGACCAAACAAAAAAAGCAGAAAGAAAATAACATAGTAATAGAAACCTGGAACGTGAGGGGAGTTAACAGGGAGGGAGCCTTAAAACAGTTAATAAGGGAGATAGATTAATTCAACATAGATATAATAGGAATACAGGAAATAAATACAAAAGGAACTTAAACAATGGAAATAGGAGATTATATTTACCTAAATTTGGAGGAAAAAACAGATTAGGAAGTGGATTTATATTAAGAAGCTCATTAAAGAAATCACTGATGCAAGCAAAAGGAATAACCAATAGGCTAAGTTATATAAGAATAAGAGGAGAATACAGAAAAATAAGTATAGTGAATTGCCATGCACCAACAGACAAAGCCGAAGAGGAAATAAACAAAACTAATATGAGGAGTTAGAATTGTTATAAGATACCATTCCAAATTTCGATGTGAAAATAGTATTTGGCGACTTTAATGCCAAAATTGGGAAGGAACTGGAATACAAAGAAATTATAGGAATAAATACCAAACATAATGCAAGCAATAACAATAGAAAAAAAACTAATTGATTTTGCAATGTTCAAGTAATTACTAATAAAATCAACTTTTGAAATAAGAAAGTGATATTTATAAAGGAACATGGAATAGTCCAAATGGGAAAATAACAAACCAAATAGACCATAGCTTGGTTGAGAAAAAACACATATCGCTAATGAACAAAGCAAGGTTATATCGAGGAGCAGATGCTCATAGTGACAATTATATGGTTACGAGCAGTATTAAAGCAGCAAATACCAAGAATACAAGAAAAATACAAACGACAAGAGTAGAAACTGAATGTAGAGGAACTAGTAAAAGAAGAAATAAGGACAATATATACAAGAGGAATAGAAAAGGACTTAACAGAAGAAGAAGAAACAACAAACATAGAAAAGGAATAGAACACAATAGAAAGAATTGTAAATCAAAATGCAAATAAGTACCTGAAAAAATGCAAAGATAAAAGTGACAAGGAGTGGTTAGACAATGAGTGTACAAGAGTAGTTGAAGAGAGGCGAGAAGCAAAATTAAAATGTTTAAACGCAAATTCGGAGCAAAACAACATAGTCTACAGAGAAACAAGAAGGAAAACTAAAAGTGTTCTCCGGATAAAGAAAAGAGAATACTAGCAAGAGTAATAGACGAAATAGAAGAAAGCTATAAAAACCAAAACATACGAATGTTCTATAAGAAAACTGCCCAAATGGAGAAAAGCTATCAGACAAAAATCACTGTTTGTAAAAAATAAAAAAGGTGAGTTACTAGGAGCAGAAACAGACATACTAAAAAGATGAGCCGAACACTATAACGAACTGTTGACGCAGGAAGGTGAACCTATCATTGACGACGTACTTTTAAATGAGAACCAAAAAGAACATGAACTCCCACAGATAGAAGAGGTAGAAGAAATTATAAAAAATCTAAAGAAAGGAAAGAATTCTGGAAGCGATGAAATCCGGAGAGCTACTAAAATATGGAGGAAAAGAACTGGCAGAAAGGGTGCATAAACTAATAACGAAAATTTGGGAAAATGCGAAATACCGAAAGAATGGATAGTACCAATATGTAAAAAAGGAAACACAAAACAGTGTAAAAACTATAGACTCATCTCCTTACTGAGTGTAGCGTATAAAATTATAACGAAATTAATTGAAAAGAGACTTAAAGAATTTGCAGAAACTAAAATAGGTGAATATCAGTGCGGTTTTAGGAGAAATAGATCTACAATAGACGTAATACACTCATTAAGGATGATACAAGAAGAAATAGAAAGAATAAGACCCAACTCTATGTAATTTTTATAGATCTACAAAATAATTAAAACACTAACATACTAGAATGTCCCGGAATGCTAACAAATTTAATAAATAGACATTACAGGAACATTTACTCAAGTTAAATTCAACTTCAGACGATCAGAAGAATTTCCAACAAACGTAGAACTAAAACAAGGTGACCCAATTTTTACAACTCTCTTTAATCTAGTACTAGAAGCTGTGACAATAACAAGTCAGTTTAAAAAATCAGAGAACAGATCAGGGACAATATTCAAAAATTCACACAAATATCTGACAGATGATTTGGCAATCATAGTGAGAACCCAGGAAGAGCTAAAAGGCTGTATAAAAAAATTATAATAGAGGCAAAGAAAGTAGGAGCAAAGCTAAATACTGAAAAAACAAAGTTTATGGTAATGGGAGCAGGAAGGCACCAGCAAGAATTAATAATAGTGGGAGAAGACAAATATAGTTTTGAAAGTGTAAAAACATTTTTACCTTGGAGTAGAAATGGACTCCAGAGAAGAAATCGAAAGAACGTTACTACTTGGAACTAAAAGGGCAGGCTCTTTGATGAAGATTCTGAGAGCAAAATAATTACCATATACCCCCAAGGATTCGGCTCTACTAAACAGTAATCAGACTAGTGGCACAATACTCAAGCGAAACATGGGTTTTGAGGGTGGTAGAATTTTTGAAAGGAGAATATCAAGGATGATTTATGGGGCATAAAACAAAATAAATATGCCGAAGAAGAACAAACCAAGACTTACTGAACCTGTACAACAACACCAGTATAATTCCATTAATCAGGCAAATCAGAATTAAGTGGATAGGACATTTGGCACGCATGACAGATGAGAGAGTACCAAAAACAGTCACTTTTGTGAAAATGTATGGAAGTACAAGAAGAGGAAGAGCAAGGAAAACCTGGAGAAAGTGCGTCGAAGAAGAATCTGCTAGAACTGAAAATACCTGATTGGGAAAAAAGTGATAAAAAAGCCATAGGGTTTAAAGGCATGTGTAACTGAAGAATTAATATTAGATATATGCAAAAATATGCAACATTATTTAAAGGAAATAAAAACAAAAGCACTAACATTAAACAGATGATTCAAGTAAGGACACACGTTATCTTCTAAATTGTTCATGCGTTTGTTACGGAAAATATTGTAAATGGCTGGACTGATCAGATAAGGGAATAAACGTAGATGATAAATATCTCTCACATTTGCTATATGCAGACGTGTAGTAATAAACCTGCAAAGCTTGCAACGCATAGCGAAGTGGCGAAGCACTAACGCTGACCTTTGACCAATCAGTTTCAAAATCACTAGCAAACAAGCCTTTTTGGTCACCTGTCGATTGGTGAAAACATAATTCCCAGCTGTTCTTAGAGTTTTTGCTCGGACGGACGGCCGGACAACATGAAGTTAGTAAGTGACTTCGTTTCGCTTCGTCACTTAATAATAGCATTTAGCTCCGAAGAACTAAATGGCGATAAAATTAATCACGGCATCAAATACAGCTAGATTAAAGAGAAACGACAATAAAATAGAAGTAGTGTGTAATGGAGATAATATTGTGACAATAAATATGAATAAGTGAAACATATCAATTAATATACATATACATTTAGGACAAAAGTTAATATTAGGAAAGAATGAATCAGAAGAAAATAATAAATTGATATGGGCAACCTAGGGTAGGCTTTGTTTTATTTAAAAAAATAGACATATTCATCTATCTAAAAGTCAAAGTATTCGATTTCTGTATTTTATCACTTGTGCATTTTGGGCTATGAATATTTTGAGCTAGGAGAGTAAAGGGTGGCGTAAACACCTAGTCACCCAATGTTAACCTCACCTGCACGTGGTTCCCTCTTTCTTTCTTCTTTAGGTGCCGTCTCCGTTGCGAAGGTTGGCAATCATCATCGCTATTCGAATTTTGACACTGTCTGATCTAAATGGCTGGGTACAGTTAAACCATTCCTCAAGTTCTTCATCCACGAATGTCTTCTTGCTTCACGTTCTCCTCCATTGAATTTTCCCTCTATTATTATCTGAAGCAGATGGTATCTATCGCCTCTCATAACATGTCCAAGATATTGCAGTTTTCGTTTTTTAATGGTGAATACAACTTCGGCTTCTTTTCCCATTCTTCTCTACTAGATAACAAACGAGGCTCTGGCGACCCAGCAACGGGGATATAACCCGATACCAGTTGTCCTGGGGTAACATGGCCCTCGTCGTTGGACCAATCATCCAGAACAGGTAAGATGATTCAAGGCAGAATAGATGCAGCGACCATACCACGTTGAAAACACCGGTTCCCTTCCCATCACCGAAGTGAAACAGCGTCGGGCGCGGTTAGATGGGTGACCACTGGGAACACCGCGTGTCGCTGCGTTCTCCAACGCTGTGAGGCATAACTGGGTAGTAGAGAAAGAAGAGGGGATATTCTGAGCTATAGAAAGGCCAGTGTTAAGAATTTCTGTGAAATATAGGTAAACAAATGAGAGGATAAGGCGAAGAACCGGGGTCGTTGATGAGATACCAAGAGCAGCAAAACTAAAATAGACTTAGAATAAGGAATATGCAGAAAGATGGCATAATTCTATGCTTTCTTAGAGACCATACAAATAGAAGTGACCCAGAGTACGTTAATTTAATTAGTTAGTAGAAGATATTGGATACAGCTAGCACAAAAACCGATAACGATGATTTAGAAGAGATTTATATCAGGAAGTGGATGTGAAGAAGCAGTATTGGACGTCTTTTCAGATAAACCTTTAAAAACTTCTTTCATAATCCATAAAGTAATTATTGTTTATAACACAGCAACTACAAAAACAAAAATGTATTAGTATGTAATTTGGTAGTCGAATAAATCTATAGATTATTACTTGGAGTGTAAAAATTATTTTATAAATAAATTTTCATATTAACAATTTTTTGGGAAGAGAGTAAAATTTTAGCTCCTTAGAGAAACTTTTTCTTATTTCTTTGGTGAACGCATTAAGGAAAATGAACTGTCAAAATTACTCTACATTTTTTTATGTAATCTCATGATCAAGATTACTGAAGACATAAGCATTTAATTATATTTATACATTTTTGAATTAGTCTCGCTTTTTAAGTTCAAACAGTAGCATTATATGAAACAATATTACAATTTAATTGAAATAATAAAAAATTAGTAGAGCACTAAAATTTTTTTTTTTTATCTTATACATTTACAAAGATCAATAAATCAGCATTTGAGGGGGGGGAGTAATATTGATGTGAAAAGTAATTCGTTACGAATATATTTTCTTGCATTGGCAAAAATTTATTTTATTTAACTATTTTTAAGTGAAAATAATCACATTAAAATGATTCGTAGCCTGTAGATAAAAAGCAGCTGCAGCCAAACTCCAATTAAGTGCAAATGCGATAACGGTGATTTATTACCGGTAGCTATTGAAGCCGCCTTATTTATTTTTCTTTACATGCTTTTAAGCTAGCGGTAGCGCTGTAATTAATTCAACATTAGCGTGGACGTATTGTTTAGCTTTATTAGCAGTTGACATGTTGAAGCCGTATAAATATAACACAAAAAACCTTTTAGAGCGCTTGTGTTGTGCTTTTGTATGATAATTATTGTTTTAAATACAGTTTAAGCTACAGGTAATTGCTAATGTAGGTATTTGTTGTACCATAACGTCACATTGTAAGTAGAGCGTTTGTATAACGGAGATGCAATTAAAAATTAAGGTAAACAGCCAAAACGGAAAACGCATTTAATGTTTAAGCTGCTACATAACGTACAGTTAAATGCTAAAATCCTTCTATCTTAAATAAGCTTGCCGTTATATTTATCTGAAATAAATTATTGTTGATGTAAAAGTATTAATAAGCAAAGATCACAAAATATTACGAATTAGCCATACAAAAAAATAATGAAATTATTTTAAACAATTAGAAAATAAATTTTATATTCAAAGGACCAGCTTGGGACCAACATCCTTAACATTTTAATATTCAAAATCATCTAACTTTACATGACCTTAGCCTTTTTTGCTAATGATCTACGGGGCGTCATTCTTCAAAGTCGAAGACAATTGTTAAAGCAGAACCAATTTTTTTTCAAAAGATATAGCTCTTTCGTTGCTCTCTAAAGAAAATGAGTGAGGAAAGTGCTATTATTAGAGAAATTGTTAAAGCTAGTTGGACAGATCTCACAAGCAGAGAAAATGTGCTTCATAGTAGTGTTTTGCTAGAACCAAAAAATCGCGTGAGAAAGTTGTAATAAGGCTTTAAATAAAATATAAACCATTATTATTGAACTAAAAAAGAGAGGGAATAATCACAATTTTTACTGGTAATATTTAGTTTGTTAGAAAGTTTAAGTAAGTGTACTTTTATTCTTTGCGAGTTTAAAAGATACGTCTGTAAACTAACGGGATTAATTCTAGAAAATTCTTTTAATTAGAGATACGTTTATATACACTTAACTTTTGCTAGGCCTGCACATTTTTTATAATTCGAAGATGGTGTCCTTTCAAGCTGGATTTGAGCCGGGGAAACGAAAAGAAGTCAGGTGAGGCCAGGCTCGGTCTGTAGGGACGTTAGGGAAGCGTTCCTACCTTACTAGACGCATAGCTCATGAAAATTTTATGCACTTAATACTCAAACGTTGGTCAGAGTTCAAAACTTTTTTCACCTTAGTCACAGTGCTTTAAGTGTGAGATGTTGATGGGCGTTCTGCATGTTGTTCATTCTCAATGCTCTTTCTTTCTTTTTGAACGCTTGGTGCTATCTAAACATTTATAGTGTCGATAAACCATTCTTCCCGTAAGTCGTAGGAAAGTTTCTGTTGCGGATTTTTCGAGTTTAATGCACTGCGCTGCGTTTTGACCCATTACGACACGCTCAAACAGCTGCCCACTTTGTAAGCAAACTGCATTTTGTAAATGTGCAAAAGCAAAAGAGCTGGATCGGATCATCTGATATCTGCCACCAATTGTTAATCCTGAAGACCCCGTCTCCCGATTCTTCTGCTTAGACTAAGAAAATCAGTCTCGAGACGTTCCGGGGGTAGCTTGTATTCTGTGTTATACATATATACGTTGACAAGTTGTAATGGAAAATATTGGTGCTATATATTACCTGCTTAAGAAAGCTAGGGTTGAACTTTTTTCAATTTAAAGGCGTCAGCCTGTGATCTTAGTATAAATATTGATAAAGAGTTATGGAAATCAAATTCAGCGGCAAACCTCTTTGTTACCAAAGAAAATCAAAATGATTATTTCATGAAACCTAAGAAGAATAATAAGAAACCAAAACATTGTCCTTAATCCAAATAGAATTAAAAGAAAGAAGATTATTGGTGGCAAGGCTGTCCAATTATAATAGATACATATTACTATATCAAATATCACTACTGCAGAATGTTCCCTAGACAAGTGGTAAAAACGTCGAATAAGGCATATGTTGCATATATCCAATTGTTTAGAGATAAATAAGCAAATTAGAAAAATATAGCTTAAAGAGTATAGAAAGTAATAGTTCCAATGACCGAATAATTTCCTCAGGTTATCGTATTTTCCATATATCCAACAGTAAACTAAGCATCAATGATAAGGATCGTTTCTGAAAGCTATTCGTTAGATCATGTTTGTTTCAGTGCCAAAATATATATTAACTTATGATTTAAAAGTTATCTTCTCATTAATTGAGTAAACATGTGAGAATGTGAAGCTATGAATGCTATCTAGAAAGAAACCGAACTTTCGTTCCAAGGAACTGCCAGAATTATCCTAATATATTTTGTATTTATCCAGAATATGCTTTCTCTGCAATAGTACAATACGCACGAAGAGAAATAAGCATTTAGAACTTTTGCAGATTCTGCTTTAAGATTGCTACGGTTCCGGCTTAAGAACTAGTAAGTAATCGCAGAGAACGAGTGCCATGAAAATTCTAAGACAATATTTGTGTACGAACGGTTGTCATCGGTGAATGAGTACGGAACAAAACACGAAGAGACCTTTCCCTTGTTCAAATGGTCGTGTAAACTTATATAAATCTTCAATATTTCTAGTTTTAGCCAACATTTTACAGATTACAATGGGTTTCCTATTCATATTTCATGCAGTTTTCGAATGTAGCAAATGTGTTAGATCGATCACTTCCGACAGTCTTTGAATCACTAGAATCAATCTAAAACTTTTGTATAAGAGAAAGTGACTATTTTTACACCCTTGATCCAATAAAATATGTTTTAGTAAAAATTTTCTTTAAGCTGAACTGTAATATTGCTGCTCTGACTATTGTCGTGAAGAGAAATTTTATTTCTAATATTTTGTTTAAAATGAACTAGAATCAACAAGGAACCTTAAGATTAAAATGTTTGTTCAATATAAAAACAATGGATATTAATTTACCGAAAAAAGAAAGGAAGAACTAGGTATTGCTGAGATGAAGAATATTAAATGATAATGTTTAGGAGGGACCTCCAACTCCAAAATGAAGCCAAGACAGCAATTAAGTCAATAACAGCCTCATATAGGTACCTGTAGAGAGGCTCTTAAAAGCCATTGTAGACCTAGTCAACTCATACGAGAAAATAACCAGTGGTCAAGCTGGAACACTACCGATAGCGATGCTGGAGGTTTTGGACACTTGTATGTTCGCGTTAGTAGAAAATCAAATCGTACCCATTTTTAGGGGATGACAGTATTTCTGAGAAATTCTTAGAATCATCTGTGAAGACGATCATGCTTTATAATGGCTAAAATAGGCAGTTGCCAACCTTTCTCCCAGTGGGATGAAGCTCGTCTGGACATCGTGCAGGCGGATTGGCTGCCCAAAAATATTAAAATAAGGAAGAGCCGAGGAAGGAGGGTGTCGAGGGTGCAAATTAAAGGATCTATGTTGGTGAAGTTCTAACTTAGCATACCCAGCATCAGCGCTTCCCTCCTCTAACGGACATCCTCAAGTTACGATGAGGTCTAAGTGCGCGTGACTCTGTTACCCTCCATCTTATATCTAAAATTCAGAATCCAGATAGTATGGTTAAAGTCTGTGAAAGAACAGGGAAAAAAGAACTTTGGAAAAGCTGTATCAGACAAAATTTGGCAAACTATTACAGACGGAATAAACTGGAAAGCAAAATTTAATGTAGTAGAATCACAACTAAATAGAATAGTGAAACAAGCAGTAGAAAATAACTAATGGCACAATATGTAGCAAGTAAAACGACATGAACGAACTATGTCAGATATTCAAAGAGATGATAAATAAAATATACACCACTATCAAAACTATAAGGATCAAAGAGCGGAAATTAACCAACTCTATGGAAAACAAGTAGAGAAAATGGAGTATTAAGTAACCAGTTCTAATGAAACGAAGGAAAAGAAGCTAACTCGAGATTCATATAACGGCCCTTACTAAAAATGAAGCAACGAAAGTAATCAGATAACTAAAAGCCGGAAAATTTTTCGGCCCTGCCATGATCGGCAATGAAATGATATTAGCAAATAGCGAAATCATAGTGGGAGAGCTTTAACCTATTTTAAGAAGATATGGAAAAATGGAAATAACCTATTATCATCGAGCTACCAAAGAGAGGCGACCTCTCAAATTAGTTAAACTAGCGAAGGATTACTCTACTTAATACTTACACAAAAATACTAGCTAGTGTAATAGTAAAAAAATTATGGATAGGATAGCTGCGACAGAAACATATCGGACTTAGAACACGAAGATCGTGTATAGATCACATAAATAGGCCGCGCATAATTGTTGACCAATTTATTGAATTATGTTCATATTTATACACAATCTTCAGAGATTTTATGAGAACATTCTACACGATTAGTCGTCAAGCACTATAGCAAATATTTTGATCTACAGGGTATACCACCCAAAAAAGTCTCAGTAAATAACTGTATGAAGAACTCCAAAGTAATGCATTAAGAAAGGATGATAAATAATATAAAAATATTCTCTTTTTAAACTTACATTTGGACTGCGTTACGTAAAAAGCTTTCCATAGTTAAGATTTATATTATGCAAACATGTCTCATCGAAGCAGGACACGAAGAAATGCAAAGGAAATTTCGCGATATCATTAAATTGTGCAAAAATTGGATTAAAACTCAGCACAGCAAAAATCAAACCTAGAAAATTACAAGCAAACAACATAACCCAATTTCAAGTTGAAGAAGATTAATAAAAAGCAGTACGTGGAACAAAGCCTAATATCGAAACCAGAATTTTTAAGGCAACAAGAAGTTTCGGTATCCTCAAACAAACCTGGAACTCGACTGGAAATTTAAGAATACTAATATTTAACACAAATGTTGCTTTGAATTAGGGGGGGTAACAAGTGTTTAGAATCTATAACTGAAATGACGTATTAATCAAGGAGAATTAAGAATACGAATTAAAAAAAAAGGTTGCACGTGGATAGCGCGTATACCATGACGAGGAAACTATAGTATTGCTAAAAAGCAATCACAACGTAGAGAAGAACAATAAAGAAAAAAGTTAAAAATGGGAAAAAAAGAATGGGAATAAGAACAAAACAAGAACCATTGTACAATCCAGACGAGAATGGAAAAAATTCATCGAGATCTTAGACTTCAACAAGGAGATGAGGAAGCTAATCCGCATAAGGCATAGCATGCAGCGAATTCCCTCAAATTGTGATGTTTACATAGTTTTTGTTGACACTGACATGCAAAGTAAGTCTAAAATATGCTTCTAAATGGACCATTTGTAATATTAAAGCACTATTGACTATGGTTTTGGAACAATGACCACTCGAAGTACTGTAAAGAGAAGCATCTCTCTACGTCTTATTGTTTCCTAATTATTCATGCAGAAAAATTTGTAACGTGTTACTATGGGTAGGAGAAACTTTCATAACAGCAACCTTTTTATATAGTTTAAAATTTTGTAACAAATTCTCGATCATCTCTAAAAGATTCAAAACTGCGTGCTAGGAGAGCATCTAATCTAGGTTTTTTATAATAACTGTAGTATGCTTTAACAGCAATTTAGTTTTTATAATTGGAAGAACATTATAAATATTGCGTGATCTTAGTATGACCATCAATCTCAATAATTTTTCGTTTTTTAAAACATGGCCTTTTTCCTCGTGCTCTTTTCGTAACAAAAATATTTTTTTACCTCTTTCTGTGATCTGAAAATATGTTACATGGTGCGATAAACTGCTGCGAAACTTCAGCAGTAAAACTTTAAATTTTGTATGGAGTGGACCATGCAATACTTTTTTTTCTGCATATAGCATTCATTTGTCTCATTATTATCTTATATAGCACAAGATACCGCTTTGTACAAACTAAAACTATGTATTATTTGTTGTAAATTTGATTGTTTTGTATTTAACTGTCATTTAATTAGTTAGATGGACAAATAAATGCTGTAGTACTATCTGAAAAGGGCAAGGCTTGCAATCTAACCAAATACCCAAATGTTAATGAAATTACAAAATTAAGGTCCGAACAAAACGCTGCTTTGTTGAGAAATAAACTGGTTTAGAAATAGTATAAAGTTAATAAAGGAAGTGCGTTATAATGTTATGTTGCGGGTTTAATGCAATTGCGATTTTAAAAGATGCTAATGCATCGCATTTACATTGCCGGAAAGACAAAGTCCGTGCAGCGAAAAGCAAATTTTTAGTCGGGCGACATAAGAGATAGCCGAGGTTGAAGTCGGATCAATTATAACAAACAGGAATAACAAATAACAAAATATATTGGAACTGATAACCAAACTAGGATTTATTTAATCAGGAATAATACTCGAGAAAATTAATTTAAAATTAAA
Organism: Sinelater perroti; assembly: GCA_036346155.1. Classification (NCBI taxonomy): domain Eukaryota; kingdom Metazoa; phylum Arthropoda; class Insecta; order Coleoptera; family Elateridae; genus Sinelater; species Sinelater perroti. The sequence continues at coordinate 11,557,953 of JARFIY010000024.1, forward strand.
CAAGTCGGATTCGCTCGATGGGAGAACTCCATGTGTAAATAATAAATTAGATAGCATTCGTTAAGAATTCTATAGATTCGATTATAAAGTTCTACAATAAAGAAACAATATAAAAGCTGAACTCGTTAATTATAGAACAAGGTGAACGGGAATAAATGCTGGAAAAAGAAATCCGAATTGGAAAAATTATTGTGAGGGCTATAAAGGCAACAAAGGAAGAAGCGGAATTAAAAATAAATGAAATAATTAGAGTCTTATTGCGGGAGATAGGCTAAAGCATAGATATGCAAGAAAAAGTGCAAGAGGTAAGGTTAGGAAAATAGGTTACAGGGAAACTGAAAGACCGACTGATATTGATGAATTAACAACGCGGAATAAGAAACTGAATTAACGAACATTATAAAAGTAAATTCAGAAACTAGTGCTCACAAAAAATTTAAAAAAATAAGTCGACATAAAGTATATGGAACGATAAAAAATGAAATGAGATGAAGAGCATCTTGGTCATAGATAACTATCAACTATCTTATAAAGTGTTATGATGAATTTCTTTCACCTTGCATTTGAATATGTAATCTGGAAGATGATTTTATCCGATTTTCTGGCTGTTTTCCTTCAAGGTTTTCCATGCCATCCGCTAGTTAGTGTGTCTTACAGATTAGATTCTAATACAACATGATTAACAGCGTCTTTATGGTCTTTCAGTATTTATCCCAACCATCCCGACCACCGAGATGTTCTTTTCTCAACTTATGGATTCAGTTCTTCTTCATAGATCTTCATTTGGTATTTGTGCGCGCTATGAAATTTTTAGAACGTTTTTCAAACACCCATTAAAAAGAATGAATTTTCTTTCGTACTGCAATAGTAACATGCCAAGTTTCCGATAACTTGCAAGATTATAGTTTTAACTGCAGCATTAAATTTTTATTTTTGTTATATTATGATAATTGGCTCATATTTAAAAACACTGCTACTGATCCATTTATCCTTACTTCAAAATTTCTTGATGACTCCCATCTGTTAACACTAAATTACCAAGATAAGTGAATTCTACGAAATTTTGAGTATTATAGTTGTCTCTGTTTATATCATTTGCAACCCCTCTTTACCTTTTTCACTTAATATACTATTCAGCTTTGCTTGTGTATCTTGTGTGTTATAGATAATAAACAAATATCATTTGCACATTTTAGGTTTTGGCTCTCTAGTTAAGTTTTTCTTACTCTTTTTTTTTACCTTCAGCTCCTTTTCTAATATGAAGTCCATTATTACTAGAACTAGAAGTGGGGATAGAATACATTTCTGCCCAACCCTGCTTTTTGATTCAAATGGTTGTGGTAGTTGTTCTTTGCGTAATACACTAAAATTATAATTTAAATAACCTTTTCCAATTTTGTTTGTGAATCCTATGTTTTTGCATACCCTCCAGGTACATTCTCTGTCTATGGAATTAAACGTCCGCTGATAATCTATAAAAAGTAGTTGAAGCAGCCATTGATGTTGTTCTGATGGTATTGGTATTGTTTATACACCAGCGGTTACTTTTAAAATTACTTTATTCTTTTCGTATTATATGATTAAAAACTGCATTATTTACGTTTAATGTAATACGATAGAAAAGCTTGTTTGTGACATTTAAGACTTATTTCTCACTAATTTTCATATTTTATTTTTTAGACTTTGGTAATTTTGTCTTTTAGTCGATAAGGAATGTTTCCCCAATTTATATTTTTTTAAAAAACCGGGTTCTCAATAACAGTATTTTCATCTCTTAATTTTTATGGTGCGTTTGACATATCCTTCATGCACTTGAGTTCTTTGTTCTTTACTTTTAGCCAAAATTTCAGTTTCTTTTTTATTTTCTTCTTTATTTTACTTTAATCGATAATTTCTAACTAATCTATTCTTATACTAGTTGTTATTTCCTTGCTACTTTTAATAATGCTTACAATTTCTCCATATTTTTTCCAAGATATGTGTTGTAATTTATCTTCTCTTTTACGTATTATAAGTATTGAATGTAAAAACGCAATAGCTTTCGAGCCAGTCAGCGATAAAACAGGTTCGATAGTAGTAAAAAGGAAATTTGCAAATGTTAACATCCGCAGTTTACATACACCTACAGAAGTGCAGGAAAGGGAAGAGAAGTATATTTTCTACGCTATGCTACGATATAGTAGCTTATGACGCTAAACCGGTAATTTAACGCAAACCAAGGGTGTGGATTGATTATTGGCAAGCCCAATACAAATCAAATAAGTAACGATAATGGGAAATGAATTAATAAACTTGGCAAGTAGTAATGACACAAAAACTAGTATTTGCTAACGAGAAAATAATGACCCAGATAGACCACATTGTAATTGATTGGAGGTGAATGTCCGATTTACTAGACGTTTGTGGTTACAGAGAAGGAGACTATAGCTTTAACTATTTTGTGTTAAGTGTAAGTAATAGAGAAAGTATTTCGGTAAAGAAAGAAGGTAGTGAATTAAAAGCCGAACATTTAACCAAGAAAAGTTATGGAAAGATGAGAAAATACACGCCAAATGCAGGAAAGTAATTCCAAGGACAATCTGAAATAGAATAAAGTATGTATTGATGCCTACTTCAGATACGTTAGGAAGAAAGAAAAGAGAAAGCAGAGAGAAAGAGGGGTACAGAAGAGAACGACAAAAAATAAATTAAGCTAGACTTACACTACTAAACGAAATAAGTGAAGAAGGGGCAGTTGTGGAAGGCGAAAAGGGAGAAAGAAGGATATACACAACAAGGGTTAGAGGAAATAGAAGATATGACACAAACTAAAAAAAGAGATTTTAACCGTAGCTAACATTTTACAGACATAAAGAAGGGGGAAAGCAAAAAGGATGAGTTGGAAGAAATACTTTGAAAGGTTGCTAAATATAGAAGATGAAGCCTAGATGGCAGATAGGCTAGAATTAGTAATACCGCAATAAAAAAAGTGAAGGTCGAAACCCTAACAGAGAGTCTGACAGAAATTATAGAAACCAAACAAAGTCTATAAAGCTCCAGGGGAAGATTAAAATCGCAGCGAAAATGCGCAAATGTAAAGAAACATCTATAATCAAATTTAGAAAATTTGGGAGAAAGAAAAAATGCCTAAAGTCTGGAGTACAGCAGTAATTTGCCCATTATGAAAAAAGAGACTAAACGGTATGCGACAATTATAGGAAAACAGCTTTGTTGTGCATCGGGAATAAAATATTCAGTATAATAATAATTAGAAGGATAACATTAATAATGGAAAAGCTGAAAGATGACTTTTGTTGTGAATTTGGGAAGGGGGGGGGGAGATCTAATTTTATATTAGATCTTTATAATCAGGTAGTTAATGAAAAAAGTAATGAAAAGAGTTTTGATTTCCTTTATTTATTTGTAGATTTCAGCCAGGTTTATGAGACTGTTAAAAGGTTAATAGTAATATGAATATTAGATATGTTGTAAATGCTAGTATATTAATTAGGCTAACCAATATCTGTTAATAAAAATCCAAGGAAATTTATCAAAAATATTTTAATTTAAGGAAGGGCTGCAACAAAAAGTTCTCTATAAAACAAGTTTACTTTGACAAAGGATAAAGAATAAGAGAACAGAAGGGTACAAATTCGTGAGAATACGCAGACGACTTTTGTTAATTATTATATGACAAAGTAAGTCACAAATACAAGAAGTGTTTATACGTACCAACGAAGTTTATGATAACACTAAGAAGAGAGAAAGTAGAATATTACTTGGATAATAAATTAAAACGTTTTCGAGAAAATAGGGGCGGGGAGTAAAGAAAAAGTGAGTAACGCTTATGACCATTCAGTTTGGAAACTTGGAAGAGAGACTCGGCGAAAGAGTAAGTGTCTTTAAAAGAAAATGAGTTTTTGTGTCCTAATTTGTTTGCTTCACGAGAGTTGTGAAAGTTCATGGGAAGTCAGATTTGGTATAAGCTAAAAGTTTCTTGAGATCATGTCCAGAAGTGATCTATATCTGTTGCATCTCAGTTCTTTTCAGCAATAATCTAGATTAATGTCAATATTGACTTTGGTTTGTATTTTGATTTTAGTTTTCTTATCTTTAAATTCACATTAAACTTGTACTCACCTTTTGGGTCGTTTTTGATGTTGCCCTATTTAACATTTTTGTTGGGTTACTCTGTAGTGTCTATAATTTGTGAAAGAAGAAGGCAAGTAGGAAATTATTTGTTCAGTATAAAACCTAGTTCGGTTCGTACATCGAAGCAGAACAGACGTGTGTGAGTCAGCTATACTTGGGATATCGCAACGTGAAAACGGCCGATGGCCCGCCAGCTGACTTCACCAGCGTCGCGCGGAAACCGGCAGATCGCCACTGCGGATCACCATAGCGGATCGCCGCAGCGAATCTTGAGCCCCCGGGAACTTTTGCAAATCGTAGGGTTCACCACCAGAGATAGCAGAGGCCATTATGGCCTACCAAAATGCTCCTGCCACAACATTTCAAACCAGTCAACAGTACTGCCCAATACAAGTAGGCCACAACAACCAAACTCGGTATGTACAACCAAATTATTCTTGTCAACAACTACCAAATGCAAATTCGCAAACACAATTTTTAATAAACGATAATTTGCACGCTTCGAGTAATGCAATGCAAATAAATACTCCGTTCCAAAGCGATATCGCTTATCAACAAATGCAAAGACCACAAACACCTCACGATTCTGAATGGCATCTAGTTGAAAACAGAAAACGTAATCGCAGCAGTGATAAACCGCAGCAACAAAACAAGCAACCTAATATTACAGACTACTGGTTAAATCCCACAAATCGATTTGCACCATTAGCTGGAACTAACGAAGGCCAGCAGGAACCAATATCAACGGACCCCAAACCGCCGCCGATCTTTATATCAGGTGTCAAAGTCATTGAGCCGTTAATCAAAATGCTGGAAGCCGTAGCAAAGGCAGAATATGAAATTAAAATATTATATAATGATGAGGTTAAAATCACACCTAAAAGCTCAGACAAATACAGGCTTATAGTTAAAGCATTAACGGAGAAAAACACAGAATTCCACACCTATCAGACAAAGCAAGAGCGCAATTTTCGAATAGTTATCAGAAATTTACACCCTTCCACTAACCTGGAAGAATTAAAGGTAGAATTAAATGGGCACGGCCATCAAGTTACCAATGTATGGAACTTTAAACAAAGATACACTAAGAAAGAACTACCGCTATTCTTTGTTGATCTGAAACCGGACGATAGTAATAAAGAAGTATACAACATTACTAGACTTGCTCACTCAGTAGTAAAGATTGAACCACCTCGTCCTACCCGACAAATCCCACAGTGCGCCAGATGTCAGCGTTTTGGTCATACTAAGAACTTCTGTAATCGGAGCCCAAGGTGTGTTAAGTGCACCAGAAGTCTCAATGCCTACGTAAAGACAAAAATAATGAGGTACGCTGTATCAACTGCAACGGGAATCACCCCGCCAACTATAGGGGTTGCACAGTCTATAAGGAATTGCAACAAAAAATGTGCCCTCCATTACGAAGGAAGCAACTTGATAATGCCTCCCATATCCTCTCCAGACGCACTCAATTTAATCTAACACATGCCCAAGCGGTGAGAAGTAACCTACCACTGATCTCTCCAAACCAACTCCAACCTCAACAACCTTCACCAACTACTTCATCAGATGACATAAATGAAATGAAAAAAAATGATGAACAGCCTTCTGGAACAGATTACACGTCTGACGGAACAAATGGGAACAATGCTTAACCTATTAACCGCTCTCGTCGTTAAATCCAACAATGGCTTATCACATTAGAATTGCACAATGGAATGCCAATGGGCTGTTACAACATAAAGAGGAACTAACTTCTTTCCTTATAAATCAACAAATAGATGTCATGCTGATTTCAGAAGCGCACTTCACTGACAGAAGCTTCCTCAAAATCCCTGGATTTGCAGTCTACTCAACCAAACACCCTGACGGTGGGGCTCATGCCGGCACAGCGGTGATAATTAAAATCACTATTAAACATCATGAACTCTCCGAATATAAGCTAGAGCATCTCCAAGCAATAACATAGAAGATTGGACATAACAATATCTGCGGTATACTGTCCTCCACGCTACAACAACAAACAGCTTCAATATGAACATTATCTGCTGACCCTGGGCAACAGATTTATCACATGCGGAGATTTTAATGCCAAGCATGAACGATGGGGTTCTCGAATAACTTTAACCAAAGGCAGAGAACATTATCTCTCCACTGGTGAGCCTACTTACTGGCCAACAGACCTGACGAAACTCCCTGATCTACTACATTTTGCTATAGTTAAAGGAATCCCCCTTAACCATATAACCATTCAGTCCAGCCTAGACTTACCTGCTGATCACTCACCCATTATATTAACATTTGGAACGTATGTGTTAATCAATCAAAGTAATCCCACCTTGTGCAGTAAACATACGGATTGGGACCTGTTCAGAGACCAAATTGAACACACTCTTCCAACGGATATTCCATTAAAAACATAAAACGACTTGATCATAGCAATAGAGTACTGTACTGCAATTATTATTTACTGCCCCCTATTGGTCAAATAGAAAATTGCCGAAAAGCGCAAACTCCGGAAAAAGTGGCAAGCAACCAGACATCCTGCAGACAAGCGGAGATTTAACCAAGCCGCTGCTGACCTCAAAAGAACTCTGTCTGACATAAAGAATCAGGATATTCAAAACTATTTGAAGTCGTTAACACCGACGGAAGCAACTGATTACTCTCTATGGAGAGCAACCCGAAAGCTCAAACGACCAATCCAACATAAACTACCCATACGTCTGGAGAACGGAACTTTGGCTAGAACTGACAATGAAAAGGCTCTCGCCTTTGCAACACACCTAGCGGAGGTATTTCAACCCTTCCCGTCAGAAATCACACAAGCTGAGGAAAATATAATTCAACAATCCCTGGAGGCACCACTCCAGATGTGTCTTCCACTTACAAAATTTACAATAGCCGAAATAAAATCCCAAATTCTGACCAACCTTAACCCCCGAAAGGCTCCCGGGTATGACCTAATAACGGGGAAAATTCTAAAGGAGCTCCCTGAGAGCGGTTTTCGGTATATCACCTATTTATTTAACGCGATGTTAAGACTGTGCTTTATCCCTCCGCAATGGAAAGTCGCTACAATCATTGTCATTTCCAAACCTGGAAAACCTAAAGAACAACTAACGTCTTACAGACCAATAAGCCTGCTACCAGTCCTATACAAGGTTTTTGAAAAACTCTTCCTAACTCGGCTCACACCTATAATACAGGATAATAACCTACTCCCTGATCATCAATTTGGATTTCGTCAACAACACGCCAATGTCGAACAAGTACATCGAGTCGTAGAGAAGATCACCAAAGACTTCGAGGCAAAAAGGTACTGCTCAGCTGTATTTTTAGATGTAAAGCAAGCGTTCGATAAGGTTTGGCATGATGGCCTGCTATTTAAGATCAAACCTTTACTGCCTCCGAATTGCTTTCTACTTATTAAATCCTACCTCGCTGACAGACACTTCCTGGTCAAACATGGTGAATATACAACAACTTTATTTCACATCATCTCTGGTGTCCCTCAGGGTAGTATGCTGGCGCCGGTCCTCTACCCGTTATTTACTGCCGACCTACCAACCTCCAGAAAAATCCTGACAGCTACATATGCTGACGATACTGCGGTGCTCGCATCTGATTTCGACTCTCTATTGGCAACCCAAAATCTGCAATCTCACCTACATAATCTGCAACAGTGGTTTACGAAGTGGCACATTAAGGTCAATGAGACAAAGTCTGTCCACATAACCTTTACAACAAGACGAAGCACCTGCCCACCCGTCACGCTAAACAATCAACAGCTCCCACAATCTGAAAGTGTCAAATACTTAGGACTTCACCTTGATAGGCGGCTGACATGGAAAACTCACATCTGGACGAAACGAAAACAACTAAGCCTTCAGTTTCGAAAAATGTACTGGCTACTAGGACGCAACTCGCAACTGTCTCTGAATTGCAAAATCCTCCTTTACACAACTATACTTAAACCGATCTGGACATACGGTATTCAGCTCTGGGGAACAGCTAGTCATTCCAATATCGAAATTCTGAGACGTTTTCAAGCCAATACGTTGCGTAACCTCGGACGCACCATGGTATGTATCCAACGAGATTATACATCGTGACCTAGGCATACCTTCAGTAAATGAAGAAATCCAGCGTCACACGGTAAGCTACTGCGACAGGCTTCATGTCCACCAAAACGCCCTTGTCGAGGGCCTTCTGGATGTTGCCGAAGATGAGTCACGACTTAAACGGATTAAAACTCTGGATCTTCCAAACCGCTTCGAGTGAGTGATAGCGTGTGTGCGCGAGTTCATAGTGCCATTTAGCTGCAAGCCAAACTGACTTACTATCACTTAAGGAATTTGGTATTGAACTATTTCCTTCACGATATGCATGTAGAGTACCACATAATTTACTAAATATCAAATTTTGACAGATTGTAAAGTTCCTCAATAAATAAAAAAAAACCTAAACTGTGTTGAAGAAAGACCGCTCAAAATAAAGAAAAACACTTTTATGGCGATGGCTTATCTAATCTTATTTTTTCTGCTGTGATTTGGTATTTACACTGTGATACAAACTTTTAAGTGGTCACTGAACTTCAATGTTAGGTGTAAGTGAATGCTGTTTTATCACTGCCTTGTAAACAGTAAGCAGCATAAACAATGTACTACAAGTGCTGTGAAAGGTTTGTTGTGTTACATTTATCCGGCGAAAGTGTTGATTATTAATAAGGTTTCCAAATTCAAAGTCTGTTATTTAATTTATTTACAGCATTTGCGTTAACAAACAAATAGAGTGTGACATGAGCAGAATTAACACAATTATAGATTCGAATAATTCTTTTTGTTGTCAATTTTTAAGCTTCTGTTGGTGCTTGCATTTTATATATGACTTTGTATGCCAAATACAAAACGATTAACATTTTATTTCATACAAGTGTAATGCAAGAACAGGTAATTTATTTTTAATTATTCTGCAATTAAATTTTTACGAGATTGACGCAAATGCTTTGGTTGTTATAATTATCAGAAATAACGATTATAATTGCTAGTTGTAGCTAAACGGCAGAAGGTTTACATCCATTTTCACTTAACTGCAGGTGTAGTGTAGATGAAATTGTTGGAAAATTAGATAAACGTTTCAATATGTTCCTTGTACATTACAAAAATTGTTTAACATTTCTTTTAGTAATGATTGTAAACCACAGTTAAAAAATAAGTAAAACAATTCCTAAAAAAAGGAAAATATTTGATATTATTGAGATTTATAGCTGTCTCTTAAGCAACAATAAAGGAGGTATCAACTAAAAAGCGATAAAAAAAATATTTAAAGGAAATCAACTGTTGCGTAGTTGCACTGCTTATAAACGGCCTTGGAGGATGGGGGAATAATTACTATAAATAATAATTACATAGTAGGAAGAGTACTAACAAGGACACGAAGTGAGAAATTCCACCAAAATTATTGTTCCATTCAACGTTGAATAAGACTGCAAGCAATCCATCCAAGAGCTACGCGTCTTAAAAAATCCCTTGCGGCAAGGCGAGTAGATTTCGTTTTGATGACAGTATCTCCCTTCTCAGCTTTATCCAATTACCTCTGTATCTGGACTGTAATTAGGTATATATCTAAGAAATATATTTTATAAACTTGGTCTAATCCGGCAAAAATTGTGAAAGTTACAAAAAATTAAAAAAGTTTTGAATAGGGGTAGTTCTGACGCCCTAGACGTTTGTTATGAGAGCGTCTCCTTAAAAAGGTGCATCATAAGAACAGTAAGTTAACATTTAAATCGAAAGACAAGTAATTCAAATGAGTCATAAAGTCATAGGGAGCACTTCATTTTCTGTCTCTATTATCAAACTTTTGAAATATTCAAAGTGTCACTCAATTTGTTGCAACCTTTCTCAAAAAAAATTCCATTACTAGACAACGCAGCTACCACCGTTTTTGAAGGTCATGGAAGTAAACTCAGCACATTTATCACAGCCGTTTGGATTTCGGCAATGTTTTCTTGATGTTTTCTTTGGCGGCATTTTCACACGAGGAAACAAATAATCACACGGCAACAGATCGGATGAACGTGAAATATGATGTTTGGCCAAATATTCCTGGACTGATAGATCAGTATGGGGCTTTCAGTTGTCGTGCAAGAAGAGCCGTTGCCCAAAAGCCCACAAATTCGGACGGTGCCGCTGAAATGCAGTATGTTATTGTAAAAGTTTTTGTTTATCGATTGTTTTTCACACAAATATTCAGGGTGCACCAAAACGTTAGCAGAAAAAATGCGATTAATTGTCTGTGTCGTCACTTCGCCTTTTCAGAAGCTGATGAATTGTGAGCTAGCCATTCGGCAGTTTAGCGCTTCATTTAATGGTAGCTACTTTTATCTTCAGCAACAATATTTAACACCAATGTGAGATCAATTCTGGACCTTCCCAATAGTTCAGCAACAATTGTTCGTTTAGTTTCTTTCTGTTCCTTTGTCAGTATGTGAGGGCGGTTTTGCGTTTTCTTAAATCGGCGCGTGATACAAATCTTTATTCAATTTCAGCTCTTCTGATGTCATGCACACAGTAACACAGATGGACTTTTTTCAGTAACTGCCTCACGCGTTATGTTGATAATCGGCTGACTCTAGAAACGTCTTGTTTCGAAACCTTCTGTGCATTTCAAAGACACGGTTTCTCAATAATGTGTCGTCATGCATTACAATCTCTGCTCAGAATAGCTGTTTATCACGTCACTTGTATAACTTCCAACTAAATGCGTCGAAAAATGGGTTATTAATCACAGCCCTACCACCTACTGAGTTTACGTGGAAACACTTCCGAGACCATGTCTACTCAGAACGCATATTATGTGACTGAATAGTAGGTGAAGAATAAAAATCGAAACTGGAAATTTTCTGGCAAGGTTGTATAATGATGATGAACTTGCTTTAATAAGAAAATATTGACAACATATTTTTATATATAGAAAGATTAATTGCATGTGTACCTATTTGGGGCTTCATTGAAGCGCTCGTTCCAGGATGCGCTTCTTTAAAAAAGACGTTTTTTTATTGCTTTAATAGATGTTTGGCGGGTATTATTTCCTTTTCGCTTCATGATTTCTCTTAGTGATGACGAGCACATATTAAGAATTACACTTTCGGGCACCAGGTACTCGAATATTTCCACGATAATTATATTTATTATTCCTAGTTGTGGCATATTAGAGTTTTGATTGGTACGTATCTTAAAAATTACCGTCAATCTACTAATAACAAAATCAACTATTTTTTGTCAAAACTTGCTTCTAATAGAATGTTGAGGCGAGTAAATGTATTGTCTGTAGTTAATACATTGCCTTTTTTAATTAGACTTGTGCCTACTCAACAATATAAACTACTCTTTTGAATAATTTACAATTGTTACTTAGCTTAGGTTCCTAGGATACACTAACTATAATTTAGACACTTATTCATCACCACCTTCAATCAAACATATATCTTGGGTTAGCTTATATGTTATTCGTAGATGAGTTCTTCTTTGCTCTAGTTTTGTAATGTATTATTCAATCAATTTATAGTAGGGTTGGTGGTTGGTGATAAATCAGGTAGCGTTGACTGAGTTTCTAAGAATTTTATTTTGTTGTCCTGTACTACACACCCATGGACAACTAAGGATGTATAGGTGACTTGTATAAAAAACGGGAAAATTCAGCTTTTGTGGTGGACTTTCGGTTTATAACTCTGTATAGTTGAATTAATTAGTTATACTCCTTGTTTATTTTTTATTTATTTGTCGTGAAAAGATCTTGATGACACATTTGCAATAGTTGATGGTAAGTTCCACTAATTAAATCATCTGCTTAGTGTATTAGCAGTGAATTGTAGATTCGCAAATGCTTGTTTCAGTTGTTCATTTTTGGTTAATATAAGAACAATGCGAAGTCTGCATTGATGATGGGGTAGTTATGCATATAGATATTGAATAAAATTGGGGCCAATATGTTTTCTTGTGTGACCCCTTAATGTGTATTTATTTTTTTTAATAGTCCTAGTTTGGTGCATTTTTGGACATAGGCATCCCTTATTTGTTTCTATCTGTCTCTGTTCCGTGCCTCTCTCATCCATGATAAACTCTCTGTAACTTTTATGCGGCTGTGCAGCGCTTAGGTGGTCGTCCTCTGAATCTTTTTTCTTGGTATGGTTTCCATTGTAGTATTATTTTTGTCCATCTTTTATCCTGGCATCTGGCCACATGGCTTGCAAAGTTCACTTGAGTTACGCTATTACTTTACTCATATCCTTTATTTTGGATAGGCCTCTTATGTGTTTGTTCCTCTTCCGTTGTATTAGAGAAATTCCAATCATCCGCATTTCCATAGCTCTCTGCGTTGTTTGGAGTATGATTATTGATTTTTTGGTAATTGTCCAGGTTAGTACCATACGTCAGGACTGGCATTACACAAGAGACGAGTTGGGAGATACATTTGGATGTTCTTATTCGTTAGGGTACTGCTTAGTTTGCTAAAAGCTGCCCATGTTAACCTTTTTTGGCGGTTTATTTCCGCTGTCTGGTTTTCTCTTCCCAGTGATATTGTGTGACCTAGGTAGACATAGTTTGATATATTTTCTATTTTTTTTAATTTCTGATGGTGATATGAGGGTCTTTATTGCAAACCGGTTTTGGATACTTGTTCTTTTAGTTCTGTTAGCATTTCAATATATCAAGATAACATCATCTGCGTATCGCAGATGATTTAGTCGTTTACCGTTTATTAGTATTCCTTTCTCTTGCCAGTCTAGTTGTTTGAATATGTCTTGTAGGGCTCAAGTAAATAACTTTTGCGACAAAGCGTCACCTTGTCTTATGCCTGTTTCTGTTTTAATAGGTTTTGTGATACTGTTGAGTTGTATAATGGAATTGGCGTTTTTGTATCTATATTCAATGACTTAAGAATACCGGCTACCTATTCTTGTATTTCTGAAAATGTTCAAGTTATATTCTATTGCTTTTTCTGTTAGGACTCTCATTGTCAAAATCTGGTCACATGTGCTATATGTTTTTCTAAATCCGGCTTGTTCTATTGTCTGATAATGGTCCAGTTTTGCTGTAATTTTATTCGTAAGTATTTTCGCGATTAGCTTTTATATCTGTAATAAAAGAGAGATTGGCCGGTAATTTTCCAAGTTTGTTTTGTCCCCTTTTTTGTGCAGTAGTATTACAATAGCGTTATTCCAGTTTTTGGGAATTTTACCTTGTGCCAAACATTTATTTAGTAGTTCACATATCTTCTGTAGTAGTAAATTTTCTGTTTTCTAGCATTTCTCAGAATTCTATCGTCTCCTGGTGTAGTGTTGTTTTTCATCGAGTTCATTGGATGTTCTGCCTCTTTTTCTGTAATTTGTGGGAAGTCTTCAGAGCCTACGTCAATTACTTTTCTTTTATTTTCTTGATTTTCATCTTCTATTTTTGAACTGTACAGGTTTTTGTAAAATCGTTTTATTATATGTAATATTGTATTTTGATTTCTTATTGCATTTCCATGTTGATCTTTTAGTGCTATTATCTGTCTTCTGTGTTCGTTTCTTTTGAAACTTTTTTATCCTTTATTCTTTTCTAATAGCTTTATAACTTTTAGTTCATAGTATTTGTCGAGGTCTTTTCTTATCATTTTTCTGGTTTCTAAATTTCTCGTATTTTTTTTCTTTAAGTAGCTGCTTCTTTTTGTTAATGTTTCTTCTTGTTTCATCACTTATTTTCTCTATTTTATTTGATACATATATTTCTGGTGAACGATAACTATTTGTTTTATCTGCAAACATGTGACTTTATAAGAATGAATATAATATAGACTTGGCTGTCTGTACATACGCGATTTAAAACTTGCACTATGTCTACAAGCCAGGTAGTTATGTATTGTTTGGTTTCAAAATCTCTTTTTGATTAATTACAGGTAAAGTGTCATATTTTAAAAACAAATTGGAAACTCGAAAGAATGTTCAATCTTCCAACTCCTTCGCTAAACCAGGGATGGATAACTCTTTCGAATACATTTTATTTTAATAAAAATTATTTCTATTGCATTAGGATAAAGTTAGTTATTCTATTTTGGGTATAAAGTAACCAATACTTCTTCTTTGAAATTAGTAATACCTCGTTTCACTTCACAATCAACTACTCTAGTCTTGTACTTTATAATTTTGTTATTGTTGTCATGTGACAATGTTTAAATTTTTTACAATTTTCTGTTCCATCGAATCTTTCCACACCATATATTGAGATCTTAATTTTTTGTTGGTAAATAACAAATAGAAGTATATAAGTGTTTCTTGAAACATTCGTCTATTTTCGATTGTTAATTTGGCATCTGTTTACTTTAAAGGTTTGGATGTCAAATGGTCAAATACTCAATCTTTTGCTTTTATTGTCTTAATTTACTAGCTCATTCTCTTAAGGTACTCTTATTTTTTTAATATTTGAATTACTGTAAACCTGTACACTGTTAACCGCCTTTGTATCATGGCGTTGGGATTAATATAAATTTAATCTTTGTATGCACACCTCTTCAAAATTATCTGTTATGCACAGGGGGTATGTGATACCCCAGTCACTTAAAGCGTTTCTTACATACGTATAATTCGTTATTTTGACTCGAACAAAATTGCTGGCTATTGTTCAAAACTTCCAAAATAAGGTTTTGTTATTATTTCGCAAAAGAAAAAAATTATAAATAATATATTAACTTCTTCTTCTTCTTAAAGTGCCTTATTCATTATTGAATGTTGGCAACAATCGAGGCAAAATTTTGTCTATCTTTAGTGTCTCTTATCAACTCATGTGTACTCATGTGGGTCCAATCTCTAATGTTCTTGTTCTTCAATGTATTGTATTTGTCATTCCGATATAAATGTCCAAGTTAAGCTGTTTTCTTTTTTTAATAGTTAATAGGAGTTCATTTCTTCTATTCATTCGTCTCAGGACCTCTTCGTTTGTGATATGCTCTGTCCAAGATATACGTAGCATTCTTCTAAACACCCAGTACTCAAAAGCTTGTATTTTCTTTTCTGTATTAGCCTTGAGGGTCCACGCTTCAGCACCATATAATAGTATTGAGTATATGTAGCATTGTACAAATCTGTATCTGGTTGTAAGACGAAGACTGCGGTTGGTAAGTAGTTTTTTGAGTTTTTGGAATGCTGATCTTGCTGTTTCTATTCTTATTTTTATTTCCGTTTCTGGGCCTCCATTTTCTGCCAGCCAGCTTCCCAGGTATTTGAATTTTTGTACTTTCTCTATTTGTCGATTATATATTATAAGTTGTGTTTGTGCTATTGGTGTTTTCCTGAAAATCATGTATTTTGTCTTTTTAATATTTATCTTTAACCCTATTGCGTCTCCTTCACGGCTTACTGCATCCATCAGCCGTTGTAGTCCTTCTAGGCTATTCGAGATTATTGCGGTGTCGTCAGCGTACCTTATATTATTAAAAGTTTACCGTTTATTTTTATTCCGTCTTCGGATTTTCTAGGGCTTTGACAAAAACTGTCTCTGAATAAATATTAAATAATAGTGGTGAGAGGATGCAACATTGCCTCACTCCTCTTTTAATTGAGATAGCTTCCGTATTTTCATTATCTGTTCTCACTGTGGCGTTTTGGTTCCAGTATAGGTTCTAATAGCTATTATGTCTTCTTGATCAAGTCCTTTCTCAGTCAATACTGTCAATAGTTCGTCGTGCTTTACACGGTCGAAGGCTTTTCATAGTCGATGAAGCACACGTAGATATCTTTTGTTGGTCACGGCATTTTGTAGCAGAACTGACAGGCTAAATAACGCTTCTCTGGTACCAAACCCTTTTCTAAATCCAAATTGGGAGTCGCTCAGATCTATTTCACATTTCGATATATCCTATGGTGTAAAATTTTAGAAATAACTTGAGAACGTGGCTCATCAAGCTTATGAGTCGAAAATCATCGCATTTATTTGCGTTGGGTTTTGGGTATAGTGATAAACTCCGATGTCATCCAATCAGAAGGCATTTTCCCAGTTTGATAGATTGCATTAAAAGATTAGTAAGTAATGTTATGTTTTCTTCATTTAGAAGTTTCAAAAATTCGTTATGAATCTGGTCTGGTCCAGCTGCTTTGCCGTTTTAGAATTTCGTATTACGCTTGTTGTTTCACTTTGTAATATATTTGGTGCATGCTCCGTTGTTGTTGTATGCTGTTTTATATATTCTTCCCATACTTGTTTTAGATCTTCTTGGTTTGTGATTAGTTGGTTGTCGTTATTTAACATTTTGTTGTAGTTATATTTCTTAGTCCCTCCTATAGTTTCTTTGATCTTTTTGTGTAGGTTAAAAGTATCGTGTCTCTTTTCTAATTCTTCTATTTCATTGCATTTCTCATTTAGCCATAGTTCCTTCGCTTGCCTTATCTTCTTTTGTATTAGTTTATTTAGTTGTTTATATTGTTGTTGATTTTTGTTTGTGTATGTTGTTCTGTTGTCCATTAACGTTAATATTTCTAATGTCATCCATGGTTTCTTATTTTTTTACGATTTTGTCCGGTTATGGTATTTTGTGTGTTTGTGATGGCTAGTTTTATTTTGTTCCAGATAGACTCGTTAATCTCCGTGCGGTCTGTATCGTCTACATCAGTAATTACATTATTTATTAACTTGTGTATTCCAATTTCTTTTATATTTTCGTTTAGAGTCTGAGCCAATTGCATGCAGTGGACTGGTTCTTTCAGTTTCTGTAAATCTATTTTCTTGTCATATCGCTTTCGTAGTTTTTGAGACGTATGTTAATGTATCCTACAACAGGATTATGGTCTGAGCCCACATCACTTCTGGGATATGTTTTAACGCCTGTTAGTCCATTTCTATATCTCTTGTTAATTAGAAGATAATCTATTTGATTTCGTATAATGTGTTCCGGGGTGTGTGTGGAGACGTCCATGTATAGAGGCGCCTAGGTGGTAACTTGAACCACGTGTTCATGACGACCATATTTTCTTCTTGGCAAAATTGTATTTGTCGTCCTTCTCTATCGTTTTGTTCGCCCAAGCCAAAATTTCCCACAATGTCTTCTACTTTGCCTTAGCCCACTTTGGCATTGAAGTCGCCCATAATAATAGTTACTTCGTCTGTTTTAAGGTTTTTTCTTATTTCATTTATGTACACAGTTGTTCTATTTCTGCATCTGGTTTTTCCATTTTCAGGGCATATATTTGAAAGATGTTAATATTCTTTGGTGACCCTTTTAGTTGTAGTAATATTATACGATCTGAAAAGGGTATGCAGTTGATTATAGATTTGTTTATGTCCTTGTTGACTATAATCGCAACACCATTCGGATGATTTGTGTCATTGTTACCTGCATAGTATCAATTTCACTTTTCCACATCCCGGCCATCTTGTTTCTGATATTCCTAGAATTTCTATGTTTAATCTAGTCATTTCTTGAATTACGTTGTGTGTCTTCCCAGCCATATAAAGGCTCCTTACGTTCCATGTTCCAATTTTAGTGTTTTTTCTGTTTTTATCCACATTTGGGTGGTGCCTATCTTGTTTTAACGTGGGATTATTAGCACCCCTTGGTTATTTAAAACCTGCCACGGACTAGGGGCCAAATTCGGGTTTTGTGTTGCCATGATTGTTGGAACTTGAGAAAGTAGCGCAGTAGTTTCTCCTTGCTTTCTGCGCCGCGGTGCTATGACTGGATAGCATTTGCATAATGCTTTGCCCATAGGTTTCCGATAATAAGCCTTTAAGGAAGATAATCTTGCAGTAGCGTTATTTCGGTACTAACAACACCGCTGCCTGTTGTCAGCCAGTTTTGGTCCACCCCAGGTATTTGATTTCCCTGGTACCCACCATATTTAGGGGCATTCCCCTATCCGCCACCTGGGGAGGCGCCCGATGGGGGACTGGAAATCCCACACGGGAATATATTAACTAACAAACCGAAAAATGGACTTTTTCACTAAAACATGCATAAAAAATTCAATTTTTAGTATTTTTTAATAATTTTTGCGAGATTACTTTCTTGAATTACTACACCTTCAAAGAAAAATATTAATTTATAGCGACGTTGAAAAAAGGATATTTACTTTGCTATATGAAGTCACGCGTTTTTGAAAAAATTTGGGTATTGAGTATTACAAGAAATATGGGTTTATTTTCAAAATAACCGTTTTATTGGCAGCTTTTTGAGCTATTATCACACATGGTAATATAAAATGATACAAATACAAAAGAAATTACAAGATTTTAGGAAAAACTATCAGTCTACATAGGTACAGTCTATGCACAAAGGCGTTCGATGCTTGTTACACATAGGGTGTTTTCACTTGGTTTTCGTATTTTCTTTCTCGTGAAAAGTGAGCATCGATGGTATTTATCGTAAATTTTGATCTCAAGCGTCTCTGATTTGTCCTTAGTAATGCCCAGTATTCCTGCGATCCTCAATTTTAACTTTTGACATAGGGAAAATGTCGTATATCTCTCTTGCAGGTGATCTCTTGCTAGATGGATGTAAATGCGTTCCCAATAGTATTGGGCTGTGACTTTTGTATTATTATCTTCATTAACAAATTTGCATTTTAGCAAAATTCGAGTATTTACTGGAGTACGTGTGTCTCACACGTAATTTTTTTTCTTTCCTCTTAGTTTCGTTTGAGATCGACCGCGTGCACGGACTGAAGAAGTCTCTGTTCCGACGTGGCATTTTCCAATTCTTCGTCGGAAGTTTCTCCGCCCGAGCTCTCGCTCTCACTTGCTAACGTGGTCGGCTTCACCGTCGGATGTAGCATCATCAGAGCCGTTGGATTCTTCGTCCACCACTTGTAGCTGCTCTCGAATGGGGCGATTTCTCAAATTATAAGCCATCTGCAGACATTACAAATATATGTATTTATGAAAGAAAAAAACAAGCTTTTTTCTACTATTATTCACACTATTTAGAGACTAATAAGCTAAAAAACCGATAAAATAAAAGTTAAAATTATTTATAAATATATATGTACTGTGTACATGGGGTATTTCACACCCCAGAATTTTGGAACGTTAACTTCTGACCACTGGCAAGAGCAGACTAAAGCTGGGCGGGCAAAACTGTGTATAGGATCTTGAAGTATTATTCCCAGACTACAGGTAGATGGACAGCACAGGTCCTCATTCGCATTGTACGTATTAGAAAAACGTATTTGAAAATACGATGGGGTATTTTCTACCCCCGGTGCACAACAAAGGTTAAATTTATGTAAAAATGTGTAATGAGAGAGGACAGGATGCGAAACAAACAAATCGGAGAAGATCTAAATAAAGTCTTGTAATACAAGGACAAATGGACAAACCACCTCGGAGGAATGGGGCAGAAGAGGATCCTAAAACAAGCCTTAAATTATAAACCACGAGGAAAAAGGGACGTAGGAAGGCCGAGAAAAAGATGGAAGGAAGCAGAAACGGGTTTACGACCTAATCCATAATAGACATGATGATAAGGATAAAAATGTGTGGTCGTTCAAATTATATTTTTCTTTTGCTTTTTTTGAAGCGCCGGTTTGGCGTTGTTACACTTAAATATTAGATGTGGTTAAGAAGCATCTTAAAAATTAGGTGTTGTTAAAAAACTAAAATATATAGTTCAAAATTTTGTTTACTACATTAGATTTGCGAATGTCCTATTTTTTAAAGTTTTGTTATATGTTCTCATTCATAAACCATTAATCGTCGGCTTTAGAAAAGAGGATGAAGACAATCCAAAAGTGGTAAGAAACCGTACTTTTATGGAGGGTAATAGAATATGAAACTGCCATAATGTCACAGTGAACTGATAGGATTAGAAAAAAATTCAGATGTTGGGAAGAAAGATTTTCAAAAGTTCCACGTCTGGGAGGTATCGTACCGGATAATTAGGAAGATTAGCTACATTTTAAACAAAAATGAAAGTTATTATCTTCACTGGCTCCTTTTTTCAGGCCAAAGAAGCTACGGCTGGTTGAAAAATCGACGGTTTATAAGAATAACTTGTAAGAGCGCGACGACAAGTGTACATTTTTCACGTCTTTTAGAAGTAGACAGATCTGTTGTGCCATTTTTATTTCAAAATTATTTTTTGGAACCTTTTCAAATACTTTTGATATCATGTGATAGTGTTAATCATAATTCGTTACGCCTTCAGATTGTTCAACTTATTATAAGGCCTGAAATGTTACCATGCAGATAATTTATCAAATACAACCAGTTAATTGGCATAGCGCTCATTCAGTAATCATATTGCTGCACATGCTGCAAGATAAAAATTACAGTAACTACAATTAAGTTATGCTAATCAAGCTAAAGCATTAATATTAATTTAAGAGATAAAAAGAGGGTAAACAACTTTTAGCCAGCAATAAACAGCTGTTGTTATTGCCGTCTAATGTTTGTAAATTTTTTCTATCTGGCTTTGCCTAACGTGTTTTCGTGTTGTGAGGCAGATAAAGTGCTACCTGTCCTTCGGAGTAATTACCGCTCATGTTTCGGTGCCAAGCTATGCGGCAGCAGCCGGGGTACTCCAAAGGTTCAATCATTTACGTACCCCGCTCGAGCCATTAAATTCATGCAACCTGATGTAATTCCGATATAATTCATGTAGAGCCTGTGTAGTTTCACGCATTGATGTTTATTATCACAGGCTAACGAGGCAAGCTCAAATTACAGCTCGAATGGAGAGCTCTGCTTCTGGTGCGCAGCAGGCAGCAAGTTGCGGGCTGAATCCGTTCGAGTCGCTTCTTCCTCCAAAGCGTTTCAAACTGGCATTTGCTGGTTGGTTGCAAATTGTAAGACTTGTCTATGTTTAATAACTCTAGCGCCTGTTTTCAGATTGTTTCTACTGTAATCACTCAAGAGGTTACCTGGTTTTTGCTTACTCTTATTTATGATGGGGTTAGATTTAGTGCCAACAGGAAAATGCTTCGTGGATTATAGAGAGATGCAATTTTTCTTGTAAGAATGAAAAATGTTGAAGTTTGTTGTGGAACCTAAAAATAAATATAAAGCGATCCAAATTGGATTTCAGAATGTTCTTCCTGAATAAAACACAAAATGTTGGAACAATCCGAATTTGTTGCTACCAGTGGTAAGATATAGATTTAGCAGTTCCTCAGGACAAATGACGTCGACTTTGCGACTAGTCTTTAGCAAAGTTTTAGATGCTGCCTCATCTGTTGTTTCATGTTTTGGTCTTCGAGGTTGACAAACTGAAGCTCTAGGAATATATAAACTTTGAACCCTGTTAACATTCTTTTTGTTTCCGGAATTATAGAATATTATTAAATCTAGTACATGAAAATTCAAACTTTTTCACAATATTTATGATTTTGGGTAACATTGAAGGGACAGCTGAATGTTTCAAATTCCTTATTGATCATTATAGGATGTCAAAATAAAATAATAATAATAAACTCTACTAACGCAACACTAACTCAAATGCTCAACTGAAACCTACAATTAATACTCTGCGGAACCTCCTTAATGACATCCAATACTTTTAAATTTTAAGGCATGATGTTGATTAAATCGTCTATCGTTTTCGGAAGTTCTTATTGGCATTTTTTGTCACCGCTACCATTACCAAACTTCTTGTTTCTCTATCCATGTGGCTTTTGCGCGCGTTTTTGACAACATTTTTCTTAATTTACTTCTCTTTTATTTTTAGGTTTACACCTGTTTTTCTTTATGGTTTCGTTTATGCTGTTTCAGTTCTGTAAATGTGGAAGCCCAACTTCTTAGCCATTTCGTCTGTGATTGACCCGGATATTTTTTCCTTTCGTTCTTAGGTTTCTTGATATTTTAATTCATCTGTCGTCACTGGTTCTTTGGTCATGGTCGTTCCACTTTTTTGTCTTCTTCTGTGGAATTTTCACTCATTTATTAGGGGTTCCTATCTCTACTGAATTTTCCTAGAGTCATTCTTAAAACATTCATCTCTATGATTCGATGCAGTTGTTTCGTTTTGCTGGTATCCGCAAGATAGGGCATTATCGGTCTTACTATACTTTTGAATATTTTTCTCGTTTTGATTCTTAGATGACGTCTCTTAGATACCCTGTTACTCCTACCGCTTTCATGGCTTGCTGCCTGACTTCGAGGTAGTTATTTCCATCCCTAGATGTGTAAAGGGCATTACATGCTCTATTATCTTCGCCCTAATTTCTAATTTACACCATGTGGGCTGTTTTGGGACTATCAGTGTTTTTATTTTTCGAGACATCTATATTGTCTATTTTAGTTAGTGTTTGGACTTCAAGAGAAGTTTTTATAAGTTATTCTGAGTTTATCAGTAGCACGTCACCTATCTACAGATAGAATAATTATGTTTTTGTTGGCTACTTTACATTCAGCCATGTACTTTAGGTTATTGATTATGTTGTCCATTATTGTGTTAAGAACTATTGGACTTAATGTGTATTTAATTGTGTTAGTCACACACTTTCTGATTTGAATTCTTGTAGTTTTGATGATGACATCTTATATCATTGTTATTAACTATGCTCTTTTTGCCTTTATTAGGTCCACAAAACACATAAAGGTTGGTACGTTAGATTCGATCGCCTTCTCCACTAGCTAACGGACCATAAATATAGCGATTTGGTTTGACAAAGGCCTTGTTGGTTCTCGTTTATAGTTATGAATTGCTGAAGTTTATCTAAAATCACCTTCGTAAACAATTTATGCTTTAAATTCAATAATATTATTTTAGTATTTTAGGTAGAAGACCATCACGTAAATTTTATATATTTGGCGTATTTATTGTGCACCATACAAAATTAAAGGTTTTTTGCCACAGTACTAAAAACCATCTCATACATCATGCCATCTCTCTATGTTTTGGTGAAGGAATTTATCACCCGATTGATTAAGCGAATATATCGATACATAGCTTCGACCACTGTGTGTTTGTAAAAACAACGAAGGACTGCGAATTCTTCCAATTTTCTTCACGCTCTTTCTGGTAGGGTATTAGCAAGGATTCTTTTGCTCAGACTACAAATAGCGTTGATGTTTGTACTCTGGCATTATTTTTTGTCACTCCTTAATATTTTTTATTATCACTGCTAGTTTTCTTTATTGTGAGGGTTTTAGGAGGACGAGCCTTAGCAGTGTTGATAGATTATCGCTTCTTTTAAATTGAGTAACAGGCCGAGTTACTGTTGATAAAGGTATTTCTAGATACACAGTATTCCTTGTTGCAAAGCAATACGACCATGTCGCCGGATAAAATCATCTGCATGTTTGCGATGTTAGGCAGTGTATTTGATTGGAAGAACTTTATCTTTTTTGAAGAGTTTGTTTTACCATTTTGAATTACTAATTCACTTGGTGTTTGTTAATTCTAATGCAGCACATATCATATAGGCAACATATACACGTGAAATATCAAATATATACGGACATAAAAGTTTCTTAATTATAAAGAACTAACAAACTTTGCAGGTTTTTTGTGTAATATTACAACTTTAATGGACAAAACATCATTTCTTACAAAAAATTGAGATTGATCTTTAGAAACACGAAAAATGAAAAATAGCAACATTGTAAGTTGTATTCTAATTTGTTAACTGTTTTAAATTTACAGGTTGAAATTGTAAGGTACCAATTACGATGTGGTTGATTGGCAGTTTAGTTCCTTTAAAACCAGGTAAGAGGAAAATACGCCACTTTAATGAATGTTGTGTAAATAATTTTAGCAATGAAGATGCGACTACGTTAGTGAACAACATATTTATACAAAGGGCTGGATATGAAATGGAGAGTAATTTTCAAAGACCTCAATTCGACCCATTGCACTACCTCTGCCTGTGCGCCCATTCGTCAAGCCAATTTGACTTGAGGATGTCCGTCAGATGGGTAGCGCTGATGCTGGCTGTGCTAGGTCAGAACTCCACCAACTAATTTTAAAATTTTAGTTTGAGAACTGATAAAACAGTTTACCTCCCTTGTTATTAATGGCAGTCACTGTCTCCCCATTTATAACAACACCAGGAGTCTCCTCATAGGTTCCTCCTTCTCGGCGTTGTGGAAGATGCACTACTATCAGACCTTCGCTAGCCTACGGATGACTGTTTCTGTGGCCTCAGGTTTCCCTGGAATTCACAGAGCCGCCTTTCTCAATCTAGGTAGCCGATCCACCCGTACGACGTCCAGACGGGCTTTACCCCACAGGGAAAGAAGATTGGCTATTGCCTGTTTTAGACACTGCAAAGCATAGTCGTCTTTACAGGTGAAACTCTCCGGAATAATGTCATTCCCTAAAAATGGGTACGGATTGGTTTTCTGCTAGGGTAAATTTATGAGTGTCCAAAACCTCCAGCATTGCTGCTTGTAGTGTTTCAGTTTGATCACTGGTTATTTTTCCGTATGGGTTGGCTAGGTCTGCAATAGTTACTCGAAGGTGGCTTTTGAGAGCCTCCTGTACGAGGCTATTGTTGACCTAATGGCTGTCTTTGCTTCTTTTTGGAGTTGGAGGTGGTTGGTGAGCTTTTCTCTAAACGATCCCTTTATCCTTTATATATTAGAGGAGTAAGCTTTCCAAAAACTAGCCGCCTTCAGGTCAGCTAAAGCAGCCGACTTTTGGGGAGCATTAATGGTGCCGCCATTCCTCTTCTTTAAAACAGGCCGTGTTTGCCTTTTCCTACTGTCTTGTACAGGGTTAGCTTTGGTAGCCAGCTCCTGTGAAGAGGTCGTGGCGGCAGTGATTATTCCCATACTGTTTTCTTTCACAGGGCCAGCTATAGAAGCCAGCACCTGCTTGGAGGTAGTAGCCAGACTCTCTATATATCCCCCCCCCCCACTACACACAAACTGTTGTTGCCCATTTATTGAGATTGAGATTATTTAATTG
Organism: Sinelater perroti; assembly: GCA_036346155.1. Classification (NCBI taxonomy): domain Eukaryota; kingdom Metazoa; phylum Arthropoda; class Insecta; order Coleoptera; family Elateridae; genus Sinelater; species Sinelater perroti. The sequence continues at coordinate 11,582,967 of JARFIY010000024.1, forward strand.
TTGTATTCTAACAGTACAAAATTATATTTGTGTCTGCTTTTGTGTAGTATTTTTTGATTAATACATTCTTTGCTTCTGAAACTATTATGCATTAGCTTATAGTTTCAGTGGTTCTTTTCTATTTTTCCTTTTTTGGTGTTATTGCTGTTTCTGTACAAACCCAATCTATTATTTTAAAACGTCTTTTAAATTTAAAATTAGTATTTATATTCTATAAAAAATAATTTCACTTCTGAAAAAGGAGAGATAACTTTAGTTGTGTTTGTACGGAAGTGCTGCCATAACTAGGGGTTTTTACATTTCCTACCTCAATCTTCTTCTAGTTGTCCAGTTATGGTCAGTCAACGTTGGCAGATCGACCCCAAGACAAGTTAGTAGATTTACACAAAAATGTATTCATTTGAAATAAGGATTCTTAGGGATTATAGAGTGAGGTACTATAAATGACTTTTAGACTTCGCCAATACTCTGTTTACTGTAAACCTGCTGCAAATTGTATCAGCAGAGGGTTAATAAAATGTTTGTTTATTAAGTACAAGTATGATATCAAAAAAATATTGCACAAGAATTATGATAATAAAGAAGTTTATTTTTCTCTTTTTGTTTTATGTTAAAGTGGATTGAAGCAGTAGATGGTGTAAATTAATTCTAAAGACACGGCTTGCTTTTTGGCTGGTTGTTATTAAAATTTTAACAAAACTCCTCTTATGATTTATGATATGAAGATCATTTTAAAGGTAACTTAAAAATTGGCTGTTTGCAGCCTTTAAAGGAAGCACATTTTGGAAGCTTGGATGAAGAAACCTTTAAGTTTGATTCTGGCAATCAAAAAGTCGCAAAACAGTCTCTTGAAGATAAAATACAAGTATGTATATAATTGCGATAAAAAAGGGGGAAAAGTATAGTACAGCTTTCCAAATCAGCTAAAGAAGAACGCAAATACATTTCTTATTAACATCAGGTAGCTTGTGTTTTCTATTGAAAAGGCACTCTTACGACAATAAAGGCTAGAATATTTAACAAGGAACCAAAGCTAAAGTTGAGGAAGCTGATTGTTGCAGCCGAACCTAAGGAAGATAAAACAGTGTATAGTGAAGAAGGGAACAATAAGTACGTTAGTTAGAAAATTCTTAGGAAGAATGCAGCATTAATGTTAGATTTTTGAGCAATTGTATAGTCAGAGAGATATATAAGTTCGTCAGTACTGCAGAAGATTATTGAAGTAATGAGCGCAAAAGCTCTGTCTCACTGCTGGGTGCTGGAAAAGAAGAGGTAGTTGGAGAGAGTACCCAATTTTAAAGATTTTCTTAATTGAGCGAAGCTTGTAAAAGAAACTTCGTTGACAGGAAGTTGTAGTCAATAAATTTTTTTTATGACAACCTGTTGATCTCTTATGTTAGCAGGTATATTACCAAAGAAAACATACAATAATGCTACTGTTATCAAAGTTAATGTTAGGATTAATTTTCAACATAGGAGTATAATTTGTTTCGTTTTTAGAATACTTAGAAAATATATGTCCTTAGAACAAATTTTAAGTTTCTATCTACCGACATTGTTTCGCTAATCGCCTGTTTTTGTTGAGGTTAAAAAGGAGCTCACCTGCTTTTTTCTGTTCTGTTAACGTACACAACCACATGGTTGTCATACAGTTAGTATTTGCACTTACTATGACCGTAGATTATATTTCAAGTACTTTTTGTCAATCATATTTTACTATTACTATAGTTACTATTTATAATATTGTGTTATTGTAATTTAATATCGTATATTAATTGCTTAACTTTTGTTCAACTAACGATAAACGTTCTTTTTTACTTATTAAATTGCGACATATGCTCACTTTTTACACCTCTATGTTTTTATTAATGACACCTATTTTATCTAAATTCATTAACTTGTCCATGAACCGCCCAATTATTATTACCTGGATATAATTGAACAACTAATAAATACATGTTTTGGAAGAATTTATTTTTACCCATAATCCTTAACTACTTTAAGTGGAATTGTCCCACGAATGTAATTAAACTTGCTTTATCCATCTGAAAGAAATTTTTATTTTCTGTCGCAATTTTTACTCATTGTCTTCAAATGTCTAAGTTAAATTTAGGCAAACGGAAATTATTTAAAAATAAGATAAACCTGAAATCGAACAATTGCAGAAAACTTAGAGACAGGGAGGAGGGCGTTAAATGCCCCTCATCACCAGCTCTTATCCAGGGAGCCCAACAAGCCTTCGCTTAACGAAAACGGCTCCTCTCGTCACCCTCTGGGGGAAGGACTATTAGCCTTCCATTACGAAGACACACATTAAACAAAGCAGACTTTTTAAAGCCAAGAATATTGAGAAATACCAATCCATTCGCTTTCTGATCCAAGCGAAATTTTAGTACCATTTCCATCTACTAAAGGCAAAGAGGAACAGAAGAAAGCAATCCTGAAGCACAATATTCCCACCCTGAAAGTGAGGCGGATGAAGAAGGGCCCTAATTGAACACCTCGTGTTTTTGGCGCTTAAAGAAACAATAAGGAAAGGATGTTTTACGTGTACGGCGTCTATGTTTTGATTATTACACTAAAGCAGCTAAAGAAGGGGAAGCCGATAAGGCGGTGCTATCGATATCAGCGCTTTTGGCGCGCGCAAACCAAATACGTTAAGTGTAGGAGTGGCCATCACTCTGACGACTGTAAAAACCTTTAAACCACTTACAACTAGAAACAGTTTAGTTTTTAAATGATTGCTAAGACCTTCTAGATCTTAATGGAAGTGTCCGTGCTAATAAGTGCAACAAAATCAAAACGAGCGGACAATAGAGCACATTAAGATTAATTAACTGGGCCAGGAACAATGGCATAAAAACTGCAGCAAAAAGCGTGTAGAGGCAGCTTTTGCTGAAATCAACTTGAACAGTTAAAAAATTCGAGGAATTAAACTTCAAAGTGCTTGGGGCGTCCAAACGAACGCAACAGGCGGTTTTAAAATAAAATGAATTTGCAGAATTTTATGGTGTGGTGCTAAAGAGAGAAGAAATTGAATATTACAAAAATATAGCATAAATTATTACAACAAAAATAAAAACAGCGAAGCAGGTAGAGCCGAAAATAGAAATTCGACAGTTAGCGTCTTTTTGGACTGCCAACGGTTTTCCAATTAAATGTTACATCGGCCGTTGCGTGGCTAATTGAAATAACCGAGCGTCATTCAATTTCCACATATGGAAAGGTTGCCGCATGCGATGACTGTTGATATTTCGGACAAATTATTGTTGAAATTACAATATCGTTTCTTGTATAATGCGTTTTATGAGTGCCAGCGTTTTGATTTGGCGACTCGTTTACATGGAGATATTTTCGATTTACATAAGAAGTTGGTGATATTTAAGGAAACCACTTCTATGCAAATTTCCAGATTCGAGTTTATTTTTGGACGTCGGCCGTCACATAAATAAGTTCTGATGGGGGAGATTAAAACAATTTCTTGGCTTACCGTTGTTGTTGGATTAAAAACTAATCGGCCGAAGAGTGGCAGATAAAATCGGTTTCCCAACCGCCGTCAGCCTGACAAACGAGCGCCGCCCGAATATTTTGTGCTTTTCACGGCAGCACGCCTTACCTTTCGCGCACATTAACGAGCTAATTGAAATATCAGTTCCGTAATAAAACTCTGAAACTATTTGTCATACATGTTTAAAACATTAATTTTTAATAACAGGAACTGAAATTATAAATATTAATCAGTGTGCAGCGCATTTGAATTTAAACAAGGGCTCATTTACGGAAGCTAATGCATACAAATTAATCCCTCCAAGGGCGAGCAGTCGCGATAATGCGGCGCGAATGCGTTATAATTGTCGTGCGGGGCACTCCTTAAAAGCTGCGCTGCCGTTGGTTACATAAGAACTAACTTTTTAAAGCCATACCAAAAGTTGCCTTTACTTATGGGAAACTGTATTGGGTTATAGTCAAATTTAAACTAGGAAGCACATCTCTTGAGTGAATGGTATAATATTTAATATCTCGAAAATGTTTTAATTTACAAAACCAAATTTATATTACCTTAGTTTTAGTTTAGTCATCACGTAAAATTAGGGCGTTTTACTAAATATTGAATTACCAGCCGTAAACGTCTGGCAGAATTTACAAATGTTTGCTGCAATAATCATAACGGCGTTATCATATGATCGGCTATTCTCACCGCAAACATGTTTGTGATATGATCAGCCTAGCAACAGTTTTCATAAGTGCACTAAATGTATTCGTGATGTAACATGTAATGTTTCTACGAGAGCAATGTGATAATTTCAGCTTACGTTTTGCTGTTATAGATTATGTAGAAAATATCCCGGATAGTATGTAAATAACTAGACCAGCCTCTATTATACATACAGAGAAATGACATTTGTTTCGAGGAAGTATTCAATTATATTACCTATAATAATGCGCATTTCTTATATTTCCGTTATACGCTAGGGGATTGGGATAAAAAATTTAATAAGTAGGTGGTTAAACAAGAATCTTGTATACTATTTAGGGTGATACTAGTTTGAAGAGAATATAGTTATTATAATGCTTAGGTATACTAAAGAAAGGGCATCTATGAAGGGAACACAAACGCTTTTTAATAAGTCATCTACAATTTGATCTGTGCACGATGGAGTTTTTCTAAACTCTCTGACGAAAAAACGAACAGCAGTTGTTCACTTCAAGACATGCAGACTTTTCCAGTCGATAATAACACAAGGCGAACTCAATAACCTTATCAAGGTTTAAGAGCTTTCTGAAAGTAAAACGGAATCAAAGTTACGATAGAGGCATTATCCAAGTAATCGAATGAAATTGACAACATTGTAACGAGAAATAATAAAAAATCTTTTTCCTAAAACCAGAGATGATATTACTTACTGAAACAATATTGACACTCTTCTTCTTCTTCTTCCAGTTCCGTCTCTTATCGGAGTTTGGAAACCATCATTGCAATTCTCACCTTGTCCACAGCAGCTCTAAACAGTTCATTTGTACTACAGCCGTACCATTCCCTTAGGTTCCGTAGCCAGAACGTTCTTCTTCGGTCTCTTTCTTTTAATTTTTCTTTGTATTACAAGCCTCAATAACAATTATCTTTCTCCTCTCATATGGCCTATTCCAGTTTTTTCTTTTTTATAGTTTTTATTATTTCACACTCCTTCCTTCCTTCAGCACTATTTCTCTATTAATTACTATTTTTGTGCATGATATTGTGCATATTCCCCTGTAAGATCACATTTCAATGTTTTTGATGTTTGTCTGTTTTAAGATCCATGCTTTCATACCATATAATAATGCGAAGAAAACATAGCAACGTAACATACGCATTCTAAGATTTAAATTGATATCTTGGCAGCATAGGAACCTTTTCATTTTAGTAAACGCTTGTCTAGTTATTTCTGTTCTTCCTTTAAGGGGTTACACCACTGTAACGGCCTAAAAAAAGCTTGTATTTGATAATTTTTTTTAAATAGAAGGAAAAGTAATAGAAAAAACTGTTTAAGTGTGTTATTAGGCATGTATTTAAGTGTACAGAAAAAATTTTTCATTAAAAAATATTTCAAAATCGCGGCACTGCAGCCATTCTCCTGAAGCATGTTGCTGTCGAGGCGTTCCGCGGCACGTACTATAACTAGCGCAAACTTCAAGCTGGTAAAAAAAATATTTGCTTTTAATCTACATGAGTATAGCTAGAGAAACACGTACGGGATTGTAAAAATATTGTTTTTGTAAAATTGGCAAGCGTTTGAAATAAAACGTTAAATTTTTGACGAAAAAAGGGTAGTTATTGTTTAAATTAACTTATCAAAAAACCGTATGTGTTTTTCATCAAAATGTTGTTTTAAATATGTGGTTAAAATTTCAAAAGAAAATATTGAAGATTGTTGGAGTTACGCTGTGTGCGTTTTGAAAAATCGTGATTCGAGAAAAACGCGTTTGAAGCGAGTTTTAGAAAAAAATTGAGAAATTAGACTAAAATTTTTTAACGTTAATCTGCGATCCCGAGACCATAAAGCTGCATTTGCACATTTAAATAGTTCTCCTCGTCCCCTTTTCTCGATGATTTAATGTTAGAGCATGCCTCTTTTGCCGCATCAGTCAAAGAATGGTCGGCGTATTTGATGCGCGTAAGCATCGGCTTCCAAGCAAAAATTGTACGACTGCACACTGCTATCCATCTCCAGAATTTTTATAATTTGTAAAATGCTCTTCATACCATCGTTGAAGTTGCATACAGCAATATTAACAGCAATGGTAAGGCTCTACGCCCCGCGTGGGAGCACGGTCTGTAAACTGAGAGGTTAAGGCTCTCGTATGTTCGCTTTCTCTACCCAGTCGCACTATATCTGATGCGGGGCGATGTGGCAAGGACCCCGCCTTGGACGACCGCCATTATTACCCCTTGTTTCGAGAAGTGCTCAATTATGTTTAGTGCCTGAGTGGGCCACCCGCCAGACATCAGAAAGCACAAGGAATGAACCTGGGTCCGTCAGCATCGCAGCCCGCTCTCAACCACGCTGGCTTATTAACAACAATATTTAATACTTTTTTACTACTTGAATATAATTTTGGAACCAATTTTCAAACAGTGGCGTTGAAACCTTCGTTGCTATTTTGCGTATAGTCTCCCAAGCAACGATTCGGCAACTCGTCTCGGCTCAGTTCTTCGTATATGGGCTTGACAGCTTCAAAAACGGTCGAGCAGGTATGTCGGCGCGGGTATGAGTAGCATTAGAGGTGTTCGACACGCTTTGGGAAAAGCGCGAAATTTCTAATAATTTTTTTTTTCATGTATAAACTTTTTGCCTCATATTTTAGAAGGTTCAGAGTATGTATTAAACAACAAAAAAAATTGATTTTTTGAAAATTCTACAGTGGTATTACCCCTCAATTTCTCTAGTTTGTTCATTTGTTTCAGTGATCCATGCGCCTAGATTTTTATATGATGCGACTCTTTAAATTTGTATATTAGAAACTATTCGATTGGCGTGAATATTTGGGTTCTTTGATATTACATTAATTTCGTTTTTTTTTTAATTTAGTTTGACAGCGTAATTGATATTATAAGTATTTATATTTTTGAGTATGTGTTGTAAATCTATTATCTATCTACCACTAGAAATGTATCGTTAGTATAACGGATATTATTAATGATTTCTCCATTAATAGTCATTCCAGTATTTTGTTTTATTAAGGCTTCTTGACATATGGCTTCGTTATATATATTAAATAATATTAGGGAAAGAACACAACCTTGAAGCACACCTCAACAAATTTCAATTTCTTCTGTTAATTCATTTTCAACTTTGACTTTGCTGTTTGGTTCCAGTACAATTTGGTTATTATGTTAATATCTCGACTGTTAATGTGTTTCCTTGTGAGAATTTCATATAGCTTTTCATGGCGAACTTTATCAGATGACTTTTCAAAGTTAATAAAGCATATATAAAGATCTTGATTTATATCTAGACACCTTTATACGCTCCTAAATACTAGTTGTGTGGCACTTACGTCTTCCTCAAGTTTTCTAAAAATCCTTTTATGAATGATTTTAAGAAATACTTATAATTCATGATTCATTAATGCGATCGTTCTATATTCAGAACACACTTTTGCATTGTTCTTTTTTCGAAGTGTTACAAAAGTTGATAGAAGCCACTCTTATGGAATCACACCCGTTCTATAGATTGTGTTAAAGAGATCTACCTTTATGTCAATTGTCTCGTTATCTATGAGTTGTAATAGTTTTACTGGAATCTCGCCCGATCCTACAACCTTACATTTTTTGTGTTCTTAATGGCGTTTTCTACTTCGCTTTTTAAAATTTCCGGTCCTGTCTCCCTGTCCTCCCTCCAGTCAAAGGGATGAAGACAAATGATACACCACAATGTGATCAATTAATAAGTATAAGAGAATGGGAAAACCATTATCAAATGTTACTGACAGAAAACCGTAACGAATATAGGGAGAAACAACATACAGTAGAGGAAAGAGGAGACAACAACTTATTAATAACAGAAGAAAAAACTAAAAAACATATTATGAACAGGAAAAATTCAAGATAACCAGGACCAGCTAATATATCTATGGAACTAGTGAAATATTGAGAAAAAGAAATTATAAGTCGAAGTGCAAAGTTAATGAATAAATGTGTTAGATTAGCACATACCCCCAGGGAATAGAAAAAGTCTATATAACACAGGTTTTAAAAGGAAAATAGAGAGGACCCCAGTTGCTACAGAGCCACTAGTGTTACTGGTAGCATCAATAGGTTGTTTGGAAAGATGCTCCAGGAAAATGTAAGATGTAAGATGTTGGCCACAGTATAAGTGAAGATCAGAGTGGCTTTCTACCGGGTCGCTCCTGTATCGACAATCTATTTACACTACAATAAATATTAGAAAAAAAGATTTCAACGGGAGAGGAAATACATCTCGGCTTCATTGTCCTTGAAAAAGCGTACGATTCTATACCACAAAATAATCTTTGGGAAGCCCTGACTTAACTGAGACTACACTGAATACCAAAAGTGGGGACTGTAAGTAAACTTACATAAAACAGTGTATTTGGTAGTTAATAGTGAGATACAATTTTAAGTCCTCTTAAACGACGCTACACTTGTAAAACAAGTTGAAGAATTTAAATACCTTGGGACCATTGTAGATCGAAAAGGACTAGGAGAAGGAGAAATAAAACACAGAATTCAAAATAGCAGAACTATAATAGGCTGTCTCAATTCGCTATGGTGGAATAAAAAAGTTTTCCTAATGACAAAGAAAAAATAGGCCAATCAGTTCTCTGTTAGTGAAGTGCGGTCTGATAAGAGCAGATTACAAGCAGTAGAAATGGATTATTTGAGACGTAGTGCCAGGATATCCAAGCTTAAACACATACCCAATGAAGAACTTAGACGACAGATGAAGATAGACAAACAGTTATTGATAGAATTGAAATGCGCAGTTTATGCTGGTTTGGACATCTAATGAGAATATTTCGCTGCCAACTTCCAGGAAAAAAGAAACGGGGACAACCAAGACGTTCCTGGAATGAAGGCACAAGGAAAGCAATGGAAAGACGAAACCGGAACGTAAACATGACTTAAGACAGAGAAGGTTGAAGAAAGGGGTTGAATAGGCAGCGTCTGGCTGTGTAATGATAATGTTACATGTATTGTAATTATGTTTATTGTTTATGTATATATATATATATATATATATATATATATATATACATATACATATACATATACATATACATATACATAAACACATACGTGGCCATGTTTCAACATCGACAGCCAAGCCGAATATTCATGGAAAAACACTCATGTTGTGTACTTGGTAGGATCAACTTGGTGTCGTGTATTATGAGTTGCTCAAACCGAACGAGATCATTACTGGGGTTCTCTACCGAACACAATTGATGAAATTGAGTTGAGCACTCAAGGAAAAACATGCCCACTATTACTCCAGACACGACAAAATTATTTCCCTGCATGATAATGCTCGTTCACATGTTGCGGTGCCGGTCAAAACCTACTTGGAAACACTCAATTGGGATGTCCTACCCCACCCGCAGTATTCACCAGATATTGTCCCTTCCAATTATCACTTGTTTCGATCGATGGCAGATAGCCTGCCTGAGCAGCACTTCACATTCGTGGATAGCCTCAAAACATAAAGTGTTCTATTTTTACTCCCTTTATGGAGTAATTATATAATTATATATATAATGTAAACTAAAACTGCTTCAGTTTTTTAACATAAACGGAACATTTATCTTGAATTTAGAGGAAGTTATGCAGAAAAGTAAAGGCAAAATTTTATTTCCTATTTCCTACCTCTAGAACCAATTATAGAGCCGTTATATAAATATAAATAGACTTTAAGGCAATATGTAAATTTACTGCGAATAACTGACGTACGTAATAGGAAATAAATTTCAAACCTCTTTACCAATTGCAATGATGGTAATAAACTGTGAGATTACACCAATCACTGCAACGTTACAGTGATTAAAAAAGCTATTAACTATCTTCCATTAAAAATCCCCCGAGACCTGTTCCATTAAAGTCAGTTGTAATTAAAACTGACTAAAATTATTTGAAATTTATAGAAATGCACTACCGGAAAGTTACCTTTCGCGACTTAAGGTATAATCAGGGTTTATAGGAAAAATGAGTTTTTTGCCCTTTCCATACAAATAATTTAGCTTACAGATGCAAGCTATATATCATACTGATAAAAATTATTTTAAGATTTAAAAGTTTCAGGAACATCCTCAAATTCTACACAAATATATAAGCCCAAAGGTAGCGGGTAGGTACTACTTTACGATCACGTAAAGTATAGCCCTGCTTCAGGAACCTAGCAATCATGCCTACGCGAGCTCTTGATTGTTCCCATCTCCTGAAAGAGGGAGCAATCATGCCCTAGCCTAATTCCTTACCTACATCATATATCCCTACCTATCCTCACTCCCCTTACCAACACGCTTGGCCAGCGCGGTGAGTCATGGCTACCCAACAATACGTTAGGGGAGGCTTACATCCGACGATGGATGACACAGCTGATGATGATGATGATACAAGCCCAACAATTTACGCCTGTACATTCTTTTTCTTCTTTAATCAGTCTTTGTCGTCCATCCTTGAACATAGGCCTTCCCCATTGTCATCCGCCGTTCTCTATCCCGTGCCAGCTCTATCCATTTTGGGTCTGTAATTTTCTTGATGTCATCAATCCATCTTATGTTTGGTTGTCCTATTTCCACGTCTGTCTTACTATCTTAGTTACTATGTCTTTTGCACCTGTTCTCTGCTTTGTCCATGTGTGCCCTATTTGTTGCGCAGCGATATGCCTAGCATTACCCACTCCATTCCTCTTTGGGCTACTTTAATTTTGTTTGGTACTGCTCTTGTTCATGCCATGTCTATGACCCACGTCGTTACTGGTATAATGCATTGGTTATAGACTTGGGCTTTTTGATAGTTTTTGAATTTTCCTCTAAATACGTAGCACTCTATCCTTGTTTTATTCTCTTCTTTAGTTCTACCGTGTGGTTTAGCTTTCCTTTGGTTATTGTTTGTCCTAAGTAGATGTAGTCTTCTATCTACTCTATTTCTTCGTTATTTATTGTTATCCTTTCTTCGTTATCTTTCATTATACTTAACGTGCATTTTGTTTTTTCTTTAATCCTTCTTAATCCTATTCTTTCGATTCTTTATTTAATTCTTCTAGAATCACTTGCAGCTCCTCAATTCTATTTATCATCACGTTGTTGGCAAATTTCAGATTATTTAGTGTTTCTCCATTTGTGTTTAACCCTTGTTTTTATACTTTAGTCTCTTAAACACATTCTTCAGTGCAGCTGCGAACAGTTCGGAGATATAATATCTCCCTGTCTTATTCCTGTTTCTATTTTTACTTGCTTTTATTCTGTTTGTAATTTAACGATAAATGTTGCATTCTTGTATATGTCCTGGATTAAGGTGGAGTATCTGGAGTCTATTTCTTCGTCCATTATAGCTTAGTGCTCTACAATATAGAACGCCTTTTCGTAATCAACAAACTGTAGGTATATAGATAGGTTACATGCTGTGGTTTTCTCTATTAAGACTGTAAGCGTTAGCAAGTGGTCTAGCATTCCATAGTTTTTATGAAATCCAACTCGTTCAGATGGCTGATAGAAGTCTAGTCTATTAGTTAATCGCTTTGTTATTACTTTGGACAGTAGTTCATACATTTGTCATAATAATAAGGGAAAGCCTTTAGGCCCCGCGTAGGAATATAACCTGCAAACTGAGAGGTTAAGGCTCTCATATGTTTGCTTTCTCTTTCCCGGTCGTCGCGTACCATCTTTGATGCGGGGCGATGTGGCAAGCACCGCGCCTAAGACGATCGCCATTATTGTTTCTTGTTCGAGGGAACGCAGGTACTCAATTATTTTTAGTGACTGAGTAGGCCACTCGCCAAGCATCAGAGTCCGCAGTCTGCGTCTCAACCACTGGACCACTTTGGCAATTTTGTGATAATCAGCTTATTGTTAATTTGTTAATTTTCTTTGTGTATATGAACCCAATACTGCATTTCTCCATCCGGGTATATTTTCCTTTTCTATGTATTTGTTGAATACTATATAAATTTGTTTTCAAAGTGTCTCCCCTCCTTCTTTTAACAGTTCCATAATTATTCCATCTTCTTCAGGAGCACGTCGCTTCTTTATTTCTTCAAGTGCATTTTTTACTTCTGCTACTGTTATCTCGGATATGTCCTCCTCTTGGTTTTTTATTTTTTGAGTTCTGTCTTTCTGCATCGTCTAATTTATATAGATTTCCATAAAAGTTTAAGCAATTTCTCTATTTTTATCTATATTTGTAGTTATTTTTTTTCGGGGTTTTTCAATTTTATTATCTTTTTCTTCCAATGCGAGAACTTTCTTTTTAGTACTTTGAGAATTGCGTTATTTTCTATTGTTTTAATTATTTCTCCTTTATATATTGTGAAGTCTCTTTTCATATTTTGTTTAATTTTCTTAATTAAGTCCCTATACCAGTTTGAGTGGGTTGAAACGCCACGCTTGCCAGGCAGCTTAGCGAGTGTTTTTGGGGAAATGGGTTGGGATGAATTTGGTTGGGAGTAGAATTGGGATTAGGGCATGATTCTTTCCCGGGAGTAGGAGGTGGAGAAAATTAAGTCTCGCGTGGGCAGGGCTATCTCTTTGATTAAGTCTACCCTCCGCCAAGACCGCAGAGAAGTATCTACCCGCTGCCTAGTCCATACATTATTTGTTCTTTGTTCCTTTCTCTAACATTCTGTTACCGCCCCGGGTGTTGGATATTTGTATAGTCTGCCTTCTTGACCCATTTCTTCAATTTTTCTTTTTAACGCTATTTTGTTCATATCTTCTATTGTTTTCTTTTTTTGTTTTTTCTATCTTTGCAATTCCCTTCATTAATTAGTCTTGGTCTTCTTCTTTTTCGATTTTTCGTTGTTTTCATTTTCAGTATGCTTTTCGGTAGTTGCTGTTCAATATGTGTATATGGTATTCAATTTTTTGTGCTATACTTTCTTGTTTTAGTTTTCTTCTAACTTTTTCATTACTGGTGTGGTTTAGCTTGGTCGTCCCTGCTAAATTCCGAAAGTTTTGTCTTGTTTTTGGTGTATTGTCCACGTTTTGCTTCCATACAGGATCGTTGGATTTACCATTCTACAATTTCATCTTTATCAACGAACTTAAAAAGTTCGTTACTAAATTCTATATGTCTGTCTGTCGGTCGGTCTGTCTGTCGGTCCGTCACAAAATTTGAGATTTTTTAAAATTTGAAAATGGATTCTTATAGGAAATTTTACGCTGAATTCGAAAATTAACTCGAAAAAATTCTATATCAAATAATTTTCGAGATATTCGATTTCGAATTTTGCCGAAATTTGAAATCGAAATCGAAAGGTCTTTTTAAGTTCGTTTGCTTAGAGCAATCTCTTCGCCGGCCCCATGTTTTTTTAACTTATTTTTCTTTTTCCGAATATTGTCTAATTTGGTAGGTAATATATATTATTTGCTTTCCTAGTTTTATTAGCTATTTCAAAATATATTCTCCTACCATTTTCTATTACAGTTCCTAAGCTGTGGTGACTTCTTTCAGGGGTTGATTTCATTTATTATTTTGGTCTTTTTTCTTTTCCTTTGTGTTTATATACATTGTTATGCTTTCTTCTACATTTACTGTCAATTTAAATTTGCTATTTCTTCTATCCATCTATCAGCTTCTGTATTTTGCTCTTTTTACCTGCTATGAGGACTAGACCGTCAGCATATAGTGAGCTATCTATGGTGCCTCTTTTCTTTCAGAGCATGCTCCAAGGAATCTTTTGGCTGTATCTGGAACGCACACATTAAACTTCCTTCAACAAAACAGAGTGCGGAGTCTTTCATAGCAGACTCGATGACTTAACCTATTGTAAATGTCTGAAATATCATTGTGGTATCCTCCAAGGGATCTGGCTGAATTGTGGAACCGTGTCAACAATTAATGGAAAGAAGCCCCTTCAAGACATCATTAGTTCATTGTTTGCCTCGATACTACGAAGAATGGAGGTGGTCACAAGGGCCAGAGGTAAGAGCCAAACATTATTGAATAATTGTAAATGTTTACGGAAAATATGTTTTTTATTTAACCACTTCTTTTTCTTATACTATAAAATAAATCCAAAAAGTTTCATTTGTTAATTCGCATTGTTTTATGGTTTTGTTCAACAAATAGTAGTTAGTGAATAGAAAATAAGATATATAACAGAGCGTTCAACTGAAAATTACGAAAATACATTCTAAACACTAAAAGATATGAGAATGTTAATAAATAAAATATTTTGTACAACGTATTTGTTGTTAAATGAATAAAGTGTGCTAATGGATTACTCAAAGTTAAACAGACATATGCTTAATGTCTAGGAAGAGCGAGAGAGGACAAACAGAATCGGACACTGACGTTTATTGTGTTTGCGAATAAATTAAAGACATACTATCCGAGTGTGTCCGCAGTTGTTGCCTAAAAAGCAGCCACATTTGCGCTCTTAGCTTAGTTTAACGAACGGGAATTGCTGAAATTAATCGGCGCTGCTCGGCGTGGGCTAGCTCTCGACACTGCGCCTTTGTGTACACAGAATCATAGCTGTACTTGTCAAGAGTACATCTCGACTTTTTAAGAGTTAATAGCATCTTGAAGATATCAAATCAAACGGGCACTAGAAGCGTTCCCGGTGCTTGAAAGTTGCCCGCTCAGACAGAGACAAGCTTTTAAGAGTCGTACGTAATTTCAGCGCATCAAAGCCGCGGCGCTTTTTGCGGAAAGCGCGAGTCGAACCAGATCTAATTAAAGCTAACAAAAATGCTGGGGCTGGCCGGCCGAGTTATTCAATTTGTAATTTAAGACGGCCAGCTATAAATGGTCGCGCAAACGCCGAGTCGTGTAATAAATGTTTTTGAAATGGGAAACCGAAATTAATAAACTCGTTAGTGGTTAATAAATAAAATGAATTTGGTATAAACAGTATTTTTGCCGCGACGGTTCAGCCGAAACTCATCAGTCATGGTATGTAAGGATGTTGTTAGGCATTCGGAGAGGAAGAAATGCTTTTAGCCGCGGCTCAATTAATCTAAATAATTAGAAATACTGAACAACTTCCCGCACTATGGGTTTCAGATTAATTCATATTTGGTCTGTATGGTTTGCTACATTTTATTAGAGTTCATACATAATGAATTTTATATAAATACGAAAGTATATTAAATGATAAACCAAATAACACATTAAGTCGAAGTCTTATTGAAACAAGTTTCGTATCTTTGACATGAATCTTTATTACGAAAGTGAACTGAAAAATAGTTATAGGCAGTGGCAGGCAGATGCAATTGCAATGTTGTAGGAACGAAGTTATTTTTTACCTGCTCAGAAACCAAAGCTTATTTTTATGGCGGTATTATAGTAAAGTATTAAGAGACTCATGCTCGAGTTTTGAAAAAATGTGCATCCACTCCGATAGCATTCTAAGTAAAGTTCAGTGCACTTTTAGAAAGCTTAAAAACTGTGATTTCAAATGATACCACTTTGATTAGAACCGGACCTGTTCTGACAAAATTATGGGCCTAGAAATGAGTAACATAAAAGAGTTGAAAGGGAAAAAGTGAATATGAAAGAAAAAATGAAATTAATTTAATTATTTTTTCATTTTATGGTTTTGCCATCTCTACTCCTAATTGTACTTTTCAAGCGATTACGCATGGATCGGATGACTTTTCCTATGTTGTCTTGGAGGATTGCTTCTCACTTTTTAATCAACTCCGCTTTCAGTTCCATCACACTCTCTGGTGCAAAACTTCTGGCCCAGACTCTTCGCTTAAGCTCATACCATTTTCGGTATACCGACGTCAGGAGGTAGGTAGTGGTCACTCGAGCGGTGTGGCATCGCGCATTGTCGTGCATTAGCATGAAGTCCTCATCAACAAATCCCGCAAATGGAAGGGCATGTTCCTCCAGAATGTTCCTGATGTAGCGGTCCGTTGTTGCACCTCCCTCGTGTCTTCCACAGACACGAAAACCAACTCAGTGTATCCGTGCATGGAAATGCCCGCCCAGAACATGCAAGAGCCACCTCCATATGCAACAGTTTCTTAAGTACAGCAATGTACAAATCGCTCCCCTGGTCTTCTATACACCCGCCGTCTTCTGTCGTTGCCATGTAGGTACATCCTGGACTATGAACGGTGATTAATAGCTGACTGGAATGGCCGAGGTCTCAATTAATGTTTGCGAGAAAATTTTAGTCGCCTTGTTTTTGGACTGCAGGTAGCTTGGGATCCGTAGTTGGCTTTTTTGGGGTCAGGTTGGCTGCCTTCAGTCTTCTTCTCACTGTGCAAGTGCTAACGATGACACCTCTGACCGCACTCAGCTCTAGCTTGAGGTCAACGCTAGTCATATGTCGATTTATGAGGCATATTGATGCGAGAAATCGATTGTTACTCGTCGTTGTCACGCGCCTGCGGCCGCCTCCTTGCTGGCGGATGTAGCCACCGTTTTCCCGGTACCGACAACATACTCTAGTCAGCTGATTGACTCATATTTAGTCGATTTGTTACGACTTTCTGAGTGAGGCCCTTTCTCAACAATGCAACTGCCTGGGCGGCTTCGGAGGCTGTGGTATCCATTTTCTTGCGAATCGCTTAAGCACCTACGTCACTTACTTACTGATGTCAACTTCGGATAAGTGACTGCAAGCGTACTGTAGGCTAATTACAGTCGTCGCACACGTGCGTTCTAATTAGAAAGATTCGTAAAACTCCGTTCGTGATGCATATTTCTTTGAATGGGTCATCTGATTAATGCAGTAGCCACAATTTTTTTAAAAGCTCAATAATAATAAAAATACTCCTTGTACGTTAGTATTTTTATTTTCATTTTTTTTAGATTGAAACAGGAGACGAAAATGCGTGTGCAGCTAGTGAGTCGATTGTTCTACTCTCAAATGAAGTCGTATTAGCAGACATTGTTTTATGAACTTTAAATAAAATGAAAAGTTTGTGGCAAACCACGAATCATTTAGGTTGTAGAAGTAATATTTTGTTTCTGCAACCATTTGGTATAAACTTTTTTAAACCTCTAATTCTCGTTAGTTATTAGGGTGGTGCAAACGTTTTTTCCTTTTTTTAGTTATTAGACATAGCTCTAAATAAACAAATGAAACAATTTAACTATTTGATAAATCATCATGTTAAACCACAATTTTTTCGGTATTATTTATATTATCTTGGAACAGCGATACTTTAGTATGGTCAGTGGAAGACAGGTGCTGCTGCAGATGGGTAACGGCAGTTCCCATGCGGTCCAAAGAACCCGACAGAAACTCGAGAAACTCGATGAAATCGAAATGTTACCGCCTGATTTGGAATCACCGGATGACTATCTGTTCCGATCAATGGATTATGGCCATTATCAACTTTGCCAACTCATAGCAAATATAAGATACCCTTCTTATATCAGTTTTTTGATTCCAAGCCACAAAGGTGGTAACAACAAAAAATGATATAAAAAAACGAAAAAACAGTGGCAGTTATAAACAATAATATAACGATCTTTCTGTATATCACTATGTAAATCAATAGCACTGCTAATTGAAGATAGTGTTTAGCTAGTCTTTAGTTTGCTTTCGATTTATATATCATAGACACGAAATTTCTTTACCCATCGACGTGTATTACTCATATACATTATAAGTTTATGAGAATTACTTTGCTTTTAATATCGTTACTGGTCTGAAGAACGAAAATATTTATGAAAGTATACGTTGCCGCATGTGCAGATTCTGTAGTTTTTGGTATTCTTGTTTGCTGTGTTCTTTTTTAATTTTACTATCTGTGTCTAACCATTGTGTCTGTTTTACGACGCTTATATGCTTATATGTTACAATACATAACTGTATGCCATTTTTTTGTTATTTTAGATTTCCATTCTATTTGTACCTTTAAAGTTTTTTGAACTACAGTAGTATTTTTATTTTATATATATTATTATTATTGATTCGGCCGCGAGCCTTTAGAGTCAACGTGTTTTCAGTATAAGGCGCGTGATACCAATGCATGCGCTCGCGTGATAACCAGCCGGCAGTTTTTAAATTATATTTTACTTAGATCAATTGAATCCTAGCTGTTCAGTCGCGAGCGGGCTGGAAGCACCTATGACACCCATCAACTCATCCCAAAAGAGAAAATCCGACTAATTCATTCCACAAAGTTAATAACTAACAAGAAATTATTAAAGATGTAAATCTAATTACTGAAGATCGTGAATTTACAACTGCTATAAGTGGCAAATGGATAAGAATTAATGTCATCTCAATTGAAGGTTGTCGTGCATTAACTAAATATTATACGAATTTCATGCTTTTCAAAATACAAATAATAAACCCGTTTCTGTCATAATTAAAAAGGTGGGATCGTAGTGCAATGTTTTACAGATATCCCGGGCTTTTATCCATATAAATTTTCATTATAAAATTATCGAAGTGTCAGGACAACCGAGTGGTCTAAGGGGCTGCATTTAGGTTGCAGTTCGCTCTGTGGGCGTGATTCCGAAGTCCACTTCAGGCAAGTCACTTTTAATTTAAAAATCTGAAAAAAGCGACAGAGACCGCACGTGCAATAGACTTTTTTTTTATGTGTATAAACTCCTAAAATATCCCAATTTCTATCAATGAACAAGAAATCCCTAATGAACTGCGAGAAAAAGCATTATTAATAACCAACGTTATAGATTACTAAATAAAGAAAAAGATTCAATATCAGTGTGTGCCATTCTGTTATCAAATTCCGCTCAAAAATAGCGAAGATATTGAGTCAGGAGTATCCTACCTTACGTGCCATCTAAACAAACACAAGAATTTTGCCCTGTTGCTGTGAAAAGAAAAATTGCGGAAAAAAGGAAATTAAGGAAAACATGACTAGATACGATAGGATGCGCTATAAAAAGGCTACTGACGAACTTAAAACGCTAATTAAGGACCTGAAAAACAAAATCGTCCAAGAATACCCAGAAAATCTAAATCCAAAGGAAGACTCAAATTATGTCCTATGAAAAGCGACCAAACCAAACCCCCTTTGCGTAAAGGAGATAATAGTTGGACACGCATTGACTCTGAGAAAGCTGAACTATTGGCGCAACTAGAAAAAGTCTTCCAGCCCCTACCCTCAGCTGTAACACTTGAAGAAGATTCTGAAATTCGGGAATACCTAGATGTCCCTTATCAAATGTGTCCGTTGCCAAAGCTGTTCACGCTAAAAAAAGTTCGTGAAATGATCAACACAAATCTTCACCCAAATAAAGCCCCAGGTAACGGGGCAAATTATAAAAGAACTCCATTTCAAAGGATTCGTGATGTTAACCACTATTTACAATGCGATTTAACTACTGACAATGGACAAATCTTCACGACCGATAATAAATAGACACGCTGAACACAATGGCAAATTGACCTACGGGGACAGGTCAAAGTGACCTCGTGACATTTACATAGATATGAAAACGTCGTAAAGCTTGCTTTAACTTTACGTAATTATAATGGCATTGATGTATTACAGGTGCAATTTGCTCGCGCTAACGAGCTAACATATTATGAAGATGCATAAACAAGGTCACTGACCTGTTCGACTTCGTAGGTCAATGCTTGGTGCCGTTGTTCAACGTCCTAAGTACAGATCAACTTATCATAGTATGCGAGTTACCTTCGGCACAATGGAATAGGCTAATTAAGGCGGTTTCATACACCGGACAGTCGTTGACTTCTACAGACTTGCCGATTGTAAGATAAGGTATTTGAAAATCTTGCATTAAATAGAGCTAAATCTTATACGCTAGTCATCAGTTTGGCTACAACCATTTTGACCTATCGCAGGTTCACGTGGCTACATCAGGTCATTTATTTGAAGTGACCTCAGTGACATTTACTGGATGAGAGCATAGCGTTTAATGAACGTCGTGGCATGATAGCTTGCTTTATAAACTAACACATTGTGTCATTCGTAATTATATCAAATGAAATGCTACCTAGATGGATAGGTTCTTTCAGGTGAAATATTTGAACAACGGCAACTGCGCTAACGAGGCAGTGTTCTAGGACATGTAATTATGAAAATGATGCATAAACAAGGTCACTTTTTGACCTGTTCCCGACTTCGTAGGTCAAAATGCTTGGTGCCGATCCTGAAATAGCCATCAATGTGCTGCAAGAACATCTAAACGAAGCACAAGCCCTTACTTTTTTGGCAATGGTACGCACTGATAGCTATTCTCGATGTAAAGTGAGAACGGCTGAACGAGTTTCTATGGAGAGGAGCTTACCACGGGCCATCGAATGCAAAAACGAGACGTGACAAAAAACCCAAATAAGCGGCACAAGGTCTGATGATAAGCTGACGAACCTAGAGTCTGAGCTTGGCCGGCGTACAGCTTTTTTAAATGTAAACAAGCATCTAAAACAAGGGATGGGGAGAGAAAAAATGATTCGAAATCCTGAGGGACAGTTCAAGGACGTAAAAGTATTATGATTGTTTTATTCTAATCTTTGACCCAAGAAATACTAAAAAAATGTACGACTAATTATTTTCATTCGAAACAATATTCTCTAAGGGGATGGGAAAGGCTTAAACAACAAAATTGATTACGAAAAGTATAGTTATTTCCTGTTTAACTGAATTTTAATATACTAACATACACTTGTTGCTTAATTTTATCATTTTTCTGTTTATATTTACTTTCAGCCCTAGTTTTACTTTCTATAAATGTATCATGTTTTGCAATTCTTTTTCATTTTTTTTTTATTTGCACCGTGCATCTGCATATGCTTTATGAATACTGACTGCATTTCCCTGTTACCAAATCCAGTTTTTATGTCCACAGATGTTAAACAGAGCTGTTTCTTTCGTTTTTCCACGTTTTATCATTCTTATAGTGTCCATGTTGTTTTGTATCTGTCTTTCTAAAATGAAAGTTGCTTGTTCTTTCTTTAATATCCATTCGAGTTTTTATCTTGATTTCTTTTTTAAATTTTCGTGTGTACTTATAGCACGATTGATGTTAAACATAAGGCTCTGTAATTTTCACATTCATTAATGCCATCTCTATGTAATGGTGTTATATGGTTTGCGTTCCCTCAGGATTGTTTTATCTTCTCATGCTGTATTATATATTTATTTTATCTATTTTCTTATTTGTTCTCTATATAACTTTATTCTTCCCATTGGCTTTTGTATATTTTAGACCATTAATAGCTGTTTTTACTTTTTATTCTGCTATCCTATTTGTCACAATATTTTTTGTATGCATTTCCTGTTTCGTTAGTTCTTTAATCTATTTACCTTTTTATATATTTTATTTGAGATGTTTTCTTTTTTTTTAATATTGCATATGATTGTACTATAGCTCTATTTTACTTTTATTCCAAGATCTTGCCATTCTATTTTTTGGCCTCTTTTGCTGTATCTCTACCCTGTAAATTTTTTATGCTTTATTCTTTTTCCTTACATTTTTTTACCAGTATAATTCTACAATTTTATTTGTTAGAACTCGTACCTGTTTTTGTTATTCCATATACTTCTGTTACAATTTCCGATCATTCGTTTCTCTCTCTGTGTGTGCATATTTCTCTTTATTTTCTAGTTTCAGTTTTCTAAAGATGAATTTTTCTAATAAAAATTTATGATTGTTAGATAATTCTGCTCGTTTGTATACTCTTACGTACTTTAATATCGGTCTCGTACTTAAATGGAAATTATATAAGCTATTATGCTTTTAATATTTTTTACCTTGTGGTAAATATATTTGTGTGTGCCTTTATGTAGAAATGTTAACTTTCCTTTTATATGCATAATTGTAGGAGTAATATTTTTCTTATGTTATTGTCTTTTATTATTTTTTCTTAATATTTAATTCCAATATTTTCTTATTATATCGTATGTTCTGCTTTATTTCTAGATATTTCTGTTATTTCTGAAATTTTTCATAATCTTTTTTTACAATTTGTGTGTTTATCACGCACGTGTGTTTATGTCACACACTAGTTCCGGGAGTGCTACGTTTATTTTTATTATTTTCTAATTTATTGATTCATATTTTATAACAGTCTTACTGTTATTTCTACTTCATTTGTGCTCTGTTTGTCACTTCTATTTTTGAGTGTCTCAGGGTGTATTTCTTATGTTTCTCACTTGTAAATTTTGCTTCGTAGTATTTGTACATCATACCTTATCATTTTAAATAATATTTCGTTTTTTCCTATTTAGTATTTCTATGTCCCATATTGATGTTTTGTATTTATTTTTGTTGCCTATTCTCCTTTATTCCTTTTTAATTTGCCCTTAATTGATGTCCGGTCCATTGCTTTCGTCGTCAAAGTAGTTACTTTACTTTTTTATTATTTCGTTTCTTTATATCTTATTTTTTATATATTTTAATAATACATTTGCCCTTCTTTGTACATCTTTCGGTACAAAATCTTCGCCTCATGTTCTTTCACAGTCCTCCTCTTGCAATATTTCTCAAATCCGTTTGAATTTTTCTTTCTTCTGGTTTTAAATCGTTTTTGATATATATTCATTATCACCTTTTGGATTTTTATTTTTAATTATTAAGTGGCGAAGCAAAGGGGAGTCACTTACTAACTGCATGTTGTCCGTCCGTCTGTCTGTCCGTCCGTCCGTTTTGTCTGTCCGTCCGTCCGTCCGAGCAATAACACGAGAACGGCTGGGAATTTGCAAATCTGTGTGATTTTGAAACTGATTGGTCAAAGGTCAGCGTTAGTGCTTCGCCACTTCGCTATGCGTTGCAAGGCTTTGCAGATTTATTATTATATATTTTTATTTTGTTTTGAACTTACGCAACTATAATCTGTATGTTGTACGTTTCTTTCCTCGTGTAATTGTTTCTTATTATCATCTAAATTGCCACATTTTAATTCGCCAACTAATGGGCCTTCTTTGGTCCTTAGCACCTTTATACTATATTATTTTTGTATTTATTCATCTTTTGATTTTTTGATATGCATGTTCAAGTTATTCTCTTCTATTTCCCACTATAGAGCCCTCCCTTAAGTATGTTTTTTTAAATTTCGTATTTTCAGTTAAACTATTTTTCATCTCTTGCACCACTTGTTTCATTTCCTCGATTTCGTTTCCATTTATTTTCCATTTGTTTTAGGCTTCTATACCTGAAAGGGAAGGCTTATGAAATCGGTGCGTCCGTCCGTGCACTTGCAACTCGAGAACTACTGAACTTAAAGACATAAGAGGGTTATCATTCGAAAGCTCATGTCCTACCTGGTTCACATCCGCGAGCTGGCATAGGTGGGATATCCTACAACAATGCAATAAGAGTTTTTAGTGCACCCACCTTCCAAGTTGGAGACCAGATTCTATTTCTGTAATTTCTGACATCTGTTATGCCTTATAATTTTTGATCTGTGATAGATAGAGACATAACGTTTTCAGTATTCAACTAAGTCAAGTCCAGACGCCAAATATCAGCTGGATTGGAAAATCTGGAGACCTGTTTGACCGGAAGTGGCCGCAAATTTTTGTTTATGTACAGAAGCCTCGGAAATCTGTGGACCCGGAGTTCCACGTCCGTACTTGTTTGTACTAAAGTTACGGTGATTTGATTAATTTCTTGTATATTCTTTTTCCTCACTTTTTTACTATTTTCAATATAAATCATTACATTTTGTTTGTTGTACTTGCTCTTTCTTTTACCCTATTAGTAGGACGGTTCTTTCTAAATAAATGGCCAATTCGTTTATCAGTTATTTTATTTATCCTCTTAAAATACTTGGTACGTGATGTTTCCTGCAGTATTTTCACTTTCATTTATATTGTACACACTTTCTCACTACTATGTTCCTTCCTGTATCTGTCATTTGTCATTTACAAAGGATTAATTGCTTTTTGTCTCTTTTATTAACTATCCGGGCAATACGGGAACTTATTTTTTTTACTATGCCAGTCCTTTTTTTAGTAGCATATTAATTGGCATTTTCAAAGAGCGTAAGGTTATCTGTTTATCGCCGCTCTTATAAAATTTTTAGATGTCTCTTTGTTTACTTACCGTTACAGCTACCTTTTTCTCTTTCATTTCTCCTATTTATTATTATATATTTTTCCTACAAATAAGATATCGAGGTTTTGGTTTCTAAGATGCTTTAAAATTGTTGTTATTCTTAATAGTATTCATTGCTCTTCTACAATCGCCTGTCTATAAAGTATTGTCTATTTTTATTTACTTTTATGGTTTTTGACTTGCCTAAATCCTAATATTAGCTTAACGTATGCTTTTTTGCTCTTCTTTTGGGAAATTTTCTTTTCTATTAGAGTGTTGCCAACATTTATTAGGTTTCTCTTTAATATTATGACAAATTTTTGACTGAATGTTCGACGTTATAGTTCGCGTTTAATTTTTTGCTTGAGTTATTAAACTAAAATCTTAGCCATTATATTCTTTCTCTGATTTCTTAGCAGCAAAACGAGATTTTGGCATTTTGCAGACTAACACTTTAAAATTTGTGTCTATATTATTGTTTTAATTCTACGTCTTTTAAAGTGTTTCTGATTTTTTAACTCTACATAGATAACTAAGACAAGAGTAATTACTGAACTTCAAATTTCAAGTTTTTGTCTATTATTTTTTAAATCTCTTTTAAATAAACTATTAGAAAGATTTTTTTCGGTTTATGTAATTTACTGACATTTAATTTTTAAATTTCCTATTGTACTTTCTGTCCCAGATCATTGTACTTATTTTTCTGTCGTTTGAATTTAGTTTCCTATCTTTTTATTTGTTGTTAAGTGATAGTTGGTTGGCGTTTTATTTAAGTTAAATTAGTGAGTTGGTAATATTTTAAATGTCTAATTTTTTAATATACAAGAGAATTTTGGAAAATTAAGTTATATAGTAGGTGTTTTAATAATTTTCTTTTGTTCTTTTTAGTTTTGCTACCATTTATTAAAATAAATCAATCAGTAACTTATAAACATACCGATTATAATGTACAAGCTCAACTTTGCTTGTTACCAAGATGTAGTTCGGTGGATTTCCATCTTACTGTACTTGAAAAAGTTACGGATAATTGTAGAGTTATATTGTACCATGGTTTAAGCACAAGCAGTGAAAATAGATGAAATTTGTTGCTAACTTCTTACCGCTTCTCATGAGGATTGCTTTATTAAATGAGTCGTTATGGGATCAAAAATTGGTTTTTTTTAGTAATCCAGATGTGTAAGTAATATTAAAATTTAATTCAAACACCAAAAATCACTTTAGAACGTGGCGAATTTCAAAATTACTTTTTGTTTTCTCTGAAATTTGTGGGACATTATATGTACGAACAACCACGTTATTCGACTAATCAATGTCCATTAGTGCCTCTATATTTAAATTGAACTATTATAAAGCTAAATTATAATGTTGCCAAAGAACGCCTTTAGAAATTGTCACTAGTATTTGTCACGACAGTGTAAGACCTATTTTAGGAATTTTATTTGCTTGTAACTAATGCAAACATACATTAATTGCTGTATTTTTTACCTTATTGTCAAGTAATTTATTTTTTAAAATTTTATTACAGTATAACAAATAACGGGCATGATTTCAAAAATTATAATGTTTTTGAAGAATAACTTATAATCCAAATATAATCTACTTAGATTTAGTTGTGAGGCAAAATGTTATCAATAGATTATCTTAAAACATTCGCAAAAACTACAATTCTACGTAAATAAAAAATATTTGTGTAATTATGTGTAATGAATAGAGTAAAGGTTCAGGAAGACTGAAACAACAATTCAGAATCGTACATTTTCCTCTATTTTTACCCACAGTTTCATGCTAATTAAGCTCGACGGGCAATACGTTAGCTTTCTGGCGGCAGTGCGCGTTAGACAAGCCCAATAAAACAAGGAGAGCGGCAATTAGAAGATTAAAGGTTATAAATTATTATTTGCGTACAGCAGTACAAACCAAGGAACAAGGAAACATTAATATTAGCACACGTTCAACATTGTTGCTAAAACACACCGTGACAGTGATAGATCGACGAGCTACCGCTGTTACAACATTTTTGCAACAAAGGTCGACAATTAAGTACACTTCAGCGGAGCATTATTACCGGTTCTTTTTGTTTTTTGCCCGTTGACGCGATGATTTGCGGCTTATCTCGTGAGCACGGAAAACAGCATTTCCAGATTCATTTTTATCGGAGCATGCGTTTATTGCAACGCAAACACGGGGGTTTTGCTGCTTACTATGCATTATATGCGCTTTGAAACGGAACTGTAACGACGTATATTAATTTATTACAATATACAGGTGCGAAGTTAATCTAATAGGCTTGAATAAACAGTAAATTGAGATTACAAACTAATATCAATTGTTGGTGAAGTTATTTGTATATAGAGTTCAGCTCTAATGATATATTAATACCTTCCGACTACTGATTTATGTTTAAACTTTTAAACAAGAAATTTAAAGGTATACAGTAGGTAAATAAATCATGGAACCAACACAAAAAGTACATATTTTTGTTAGGTAATTTATAATTGGTATGATTTATGATTCGAGTGATAATGGTCACCGCATTTTTTGCTTTAAGAAGGCAAAACAAATCTTGTAATAAATATAATAATATGTAAATGCAGGTACAGATTGAGATAAATCTTCGATTAATAATATTAAACTAGCTTTGTTTAGTAAACTATAAATCCAGACAACAATTTGCACTCAAGTGTGTTAAGGCTAAAACTATTAATCAAAAGATAAAATGAAATCGAGCGAAATCTGCTGCAAGCTACAGTTTTAATCATGAAATGTTTTTGAGTTCATTGCTTGTTGTCTTCAAGGTTGTCTTCCAAGTGATTATTATTTTATTTTTTATTCTGAACTTGCTCGTTAGTTTAGCCATTTCTCCATGTCTATAAGGTTCTCGTTTTTACATAAGTGTTTAAATTTCTTGTTGTTTTTCCAATTACCACATTACGATTTTGTCATTTCTTAGTTGCCTTTGCAGCAAAGATATTTATACTGGTATTTTTTGTTTATCTTATTTAATTGTATTCAATTGTATTTATTATATTATGACATTCCTTTTTTGTTTATTATATATCTGTTAAGTACAACTGTTTATAACTTATAGAATGAAGCTAAATAACGGTGTTGATTGAAGTATATATAGAACGTGCAGGAACTATTTAATACTTTGATTAAGTCATGATGATCATATACGTTATTATCCATAAAGTAGTTATAGTCATGTTACAAATAAATTAAATAAGTTTCAAATGTTATAAATGTGATATAATAGTAGAGATTCGATTCACTATTTTCAAGAAAAAACTTCATAACTTTTGAAAATTTTTGAATCGGCGCGGATTATCATAGATCTTCTTTAATTTCTTTAAAACATTGAACTGTTGTACTATATGTTGCTTGTTTACAGTAATCAGTTATCCGCTATTGTTAAAGGACATCAGTACGATAAAATTCGGGTGAAGCTCCGTGAGCAATTTAGGTTTTCCTGTCAACTATTTAGAGTTCTATGTAGAGTAGTAGTCAATGCCAAAATTTCCAATGCCAGTTTCCATTATTAAACATTGTCTGCGTAGTATTAGTCAACGTAGTAATTGTGCTTTGTATTATCGGGCGATTTATGAGAAGAACCAACTTTCCCGATTGAATTTTTCTCGTATTCATTTGCATTGGAATACTGGTCAGACGGGTCAAACCTCATGCTCTTGGAAACAAATAGAAGAACGTATGTCAGACATCGGGTGCATAAAATATTTGTTTTTGGCGAAAGTGGCGTTGGAGTCTTTCTTCGAGCTGAATAGATAACTGAAAGAACAAATACCTTGACATCTTCCAGAAAGCTAAGCTTTCATATAAAAACCAAATTTGTGGTGCTTGGAAGCTTATACATCAACACACCAACGATTCAAATTTTTGTCAAAGTTTATCAAGAAATAACTTACCAAGAAAAGAGTCCAATCTTGAAATGGTCAGGTCAGTCGCCCGACATAAATCTAATTAAACATTTGTAGAAACAGTTCAATGAGTACTATCACCGATCTAATAACTTCGGTACTTTGACGTTACTTAAGTACTAAATATATCCAACTGTACTTAAGTGCTTTTGTGGCAAATAGTGCCATTATACCTGTATTTTTAGATTGTTAAAGCTGTTGCATGTTTTACAATCTACTAGGTTGAATAAATCTCGCTTTCTATTTCTATCTTTTTGTCGACTTTTCTTTGTATTACTGGGGAGGATGGTGCACATGAGACTGCAATATGCACAACAAAACAAAATATTATAAAACTACTGAATAGAATTTATTGAATCTTTGCAATGTTTCTTTTTAGATTTACAATAAATTAGTAAATGTAAGATGCAAATATATACAACCTAAGTTTTATGGTTGCTAAATGATGTTAACCCGCTATTTAGAAACATTATTGTCTTCTCAACACTAAAGCAACATTTTTATTATATCTATAAGACCTCCGCTATGTGTTAAAGTTAAGTTGGAAGTGAAATATTACCTTATAAATGTGGTTGGCTTTTAATAAACACCAACTATTTGGTGTTGCCGTTGTTTTTCAAAAATAATAATTGCAAACGGGTATTATCTATACTCTATGTTAACTGGATTGTTACATAATAAGTTATCATTATTGAAAATACAAATTGCAGCAAATAAAACAGCAGCTTGAGATTAAAAGTTGGATTTATCTGAAATTATTTAAGTTGTTAGTCTATAATTTTCCTGTTAAAATTGTGCTAGAAAATGTGTTTAGTAATAATAATACAAACAAAAATAGTAAACTGAAGTAAAATCAACTTGAACGAAGATTTTCGGTTTGAAACTTTATGTATTCACACGAAAGCATTGAGATACTAGGAAGCTTTTAGGAGTAGAAATTATACTCTCTCTCTCCGAAAAAATAAGGCAGAAAAATTAGAGATTTATGAAAAATATTTATTAGGATTCGAGGTACAAATGTTTCTAAATCAACAGAAGACTTAAATGGACCTAATGTGGATCCCAAGGATTATTTAATAGAAGATACGGAAGCACCTAAAAGACAACTAAAGTAACTAAAAATTAGAAGCCTTTACGTCTAAAGGAAAAAAAATTAAGTGCAAATGGATATGAGATGAATAATTTGGTCAGATAACAGGAAAATAGTAAGAAAAGTTGGTTTAATATTTCAAACAAGTGCACTTATACACTTTAGCACAACCATTTTGGTAGAGGTAGTCGGGCACACAAAAGCTAAATAGTCGCAAGCATTATAAAAAAATCGTATTTTTCTTTGAGATCCATTAGTAATCTAATGGCTAACTATATACAAGTATTGTACAAAAGCATAAGAAAATTTGTCAAAAGTGGGATATATTTTTGCTACGTCTGGTAACACTGAACACTGCGTAAATCAACCGTTTCTTGTTTGTTGCAGGTAGTATGGCCTGTGCACTAATAGTAGAATGAAGCAGTGTGATTTGGATGTTGTGTAGGTGTAGTGAGTGACCTGCATGTCCGATCTGGTGGATTTTTAGAGGACTAATTGGTTTATGCTCGTTTATCTGGAGGATGTATGAGCGAAACAACGACGTTATGCGGTATAATACAAGGCACGGTCTCGAAGTCATAATAGTGATCGAAAGACGAAGATGCAGGATAAGGAATACCGGGTCTTAAAGAGTACTGTTGTAAAGGTGACTACAGAAATTAATCAGCACCTAAAGACATCAATGTCATCCAAAACAGCGAGTCGGGAACTGCATAAAATGGGTATCCATAGATGTGTTGCTAATACCCATAGATTGCCCCTAATAACAGACATGGATGCTCAAAAGCGACGTGCATAGTATAATGCCAACAAAAACTGGACGTTGGAGGACTGGCAATATGTCGTTTATCCTCTTTTCCATCGCTAGGCGCGTGTTTGTCTAGCTAACACTCTCTAAAATGTACGATAAGGACTGTTTCCGCCCGACTGTTGAACATGGTGGCGAATCTATTATGGTATTCGGCAGCCCCCTATGTCACATTACAGTCAGGTCACAGCAGCAGTGTAGAGAGAAGTCTTGATAACCAGGTTCGCCCAATGGTTGAGACCTTATTTGCAGACGGGAATCCCATATTCCAGAATCATAATGCCTTCATTTACACCACTGAGCCTTTTCAAGTGAGCATGCTGATGAGGTGTAACATCTCTGGCTCGTCCAGTCCCTAGACCTGAATATCATCGAGCTTCTGTAGGCTGTTTTGGAAAACAGTGTTCGGCGTCGATTTCTACCTCTTTAGCAGAGACTAAGGTTTGAGACCATTCTTCAGATAGAACAATCTCCAATTCAGGTAGAGACTTGTATTTAAGGTTTTGTATATCAAGTGTTACGCAATGCATACATAATGTGTACTGGAGTTACTTAGACCTTAGGGCTGTAATGATCATCGTTCCTCTGTCATGAACCAGCGCAGGCGAGTGCGAGTCTCGCTCACATGGGTGTATGTGATGTCCCAGCTTTAAGTGAGCTGCAGTGTCGGTAAGTGCGCCCATAATAATAAAATAAATACTTAGGCCTTACCCAAAATTTGTATAGTGTTTTAACTCACTCTTTTAAAGAGATAATAGCCTACAGTATTTGTCAAGAATCTGATTAAGATTCTGATTTTCTCTTATGCTTTTTATACGCTCCATTCTTGTTGTAGAGTCTTGAATTTTCTCAGAAGAAAAAAGGCATAAATACAATATATCTAGAAAAAAATGAATGAAAATTTCAATATGCTAAAAACTAGACAATTTACTTGTAAAAAGTCATAATTCAAGTGTAAATATTTGTAACTGTTTGCTCAAACTGGTCCAAGTACTTTGGCGGTTCGACTGAATCATGTCAGTTTTGGGTCCTGGCAGCAGTTGGCTGCGCGTGGTCGACGGATCGTTTAGACGTTAGAGTCCTTTTATACGGCTTATTTCTTAAAAATGAAAATAGTCCAGATGGTCTAGGTGGCCCAGCCACCAAATGAAGTCATAGGGTGGTACTTCGGTTATGCAGCAACTTGCATGTCAGCTGGGAGTACACGTCCGCGTAGACATAGTTGCTAAGTAATAAAGCGATACAACTTGCTTCAATTTTTTTAGCTTAAGAATGCATTTAAGCACTTTAACGAAACTTTCATTATTCAAAGTTATTGAAAACAGAAACACTTACCAGGTCTTTCTAACAAGTTTAAAGCACCTAGTCGGCTCCGTCGCTCACGAGGGCTCAAATCGGAATACCGGGCGGCGGTAAAAATCCCGTTTTGTTGCGATGAGGGTAGGTTGGAGGACAGTAAAGGTTACCGTAGAGATGGGACGCGGGTTTAGAGATGAGCACCAAACATAAGCGTTTCTGATACGTTTGAATAAAGAAGCAAACAGGAAATGAAAATAATATATTCGATAACAGATAAAAGTAGTAAAATATAATAGAAAATTACAGTAATAGTTTTATATTTTAACTTTGAAAAAAATCATTTTAACACTACTTCCTTAATTAAGTAAGGCGTTTGAAAACAACTGTTGCAAATATTACAACAAGACGTTACCAACTCGGCTATAGCAAAAGTCATTCAACCATCCATGAAGTTTACAGAATTGTCAGCTGAAATACCAAGTGTTTTGACGAAAAGAATACTGTACTCCAGTTTTTCTATATAATAAAGGAATTTGACTAAATGTGGCATGTGAGATTATTTTATAAATTAACAACGTATCTTGTAAGTTGTAATCTGATCTGGCAGATCGGTTCTATTTTGAAAAATAAATATTTATTCCACACATTTTAGTATTGCTCGGACAGAGTATTTTACCGTATATTCACATTTAGTTCCCTTTAAATACAAAATATAACTTGTCAGGTTTGCTGACGATGCTGTAGTGTTATATAAGCTTCAAAATCCAAACATCGCCAGTAAACATTTACCATTTCAAGATCTCTTTAGTGAATGGTTTAATAGATATGTAAATAGTCCAAATCAGTACCTTTGTCATTTGCACTTCATTACGCCCATCAGTCAAGATACAATGGATATAGAAACTTCCATAGCATCCATAGTGGAAAAAGTACCAACTAAATCTATAATTTTGAAAAATTGGTTTTCTCGAAAACGATGCACGCTAGTATGTTGCAAAGCAAAATATCTGGGAAGATTAGACATGTTATTCATTATGCGAGAGATACAAATACAGGTCAACTGTTGCAGGTCAACATAACTTCCCCTTTGCCCATATTTGTCATTACTTCCATGATGGAGGCACTTAACCCACCCCTGGTGTTATGATGCCTTTCAATGACTTTCTCCGGGATCATATCTCACACGTAGTAGTCAAAAGCATTGTAGTCGAGGTTAGAAGTTAGCTACAAATAGAAGGATCAGTGATAATACAAATTGTTGTGTAGCCATTGGTCTTTCTTGCCTTGTGATCTAGAGCGCGGTCTTGCTGGAACAGGTACTTCCCCAGTGGCCATTCGTTCTATCCAGAGATTAACAAGTGTATTCAACACGTTGATAAAGCTGTCAGCGGCTACTTTCTTTAAAGATATGAGGTGCCAAGACACCCGTTTGCTATCTACAAGTCCCATCACCATTACAGAGGTGGGAAACTTTGTATGTATGACGGTAGGTAGTTCAGAGGCATCTTGTCAGATCCAACGGACATTTTAGCGATTTATTTTCCTGACCTGGACAAAGTTCTTTTTGTCCGAAAAGAATCTCAGAATGCCAACGCTACTGTGCTTGATGTCGTACAGGAGTGCTTAGGGCTTTAACTTTCTATCCATTTTTTTTCTCTGACAACTGCTGAGGGTTCTCCATGACCAAGAATTTGTAGTAAAGATGCACTGCTAGATTGATCTTCGACCTCAGCATACCCATTTCTTTTAATAGGTCAGTCATATCCGCCCGTGATCCTGATTGATCTTTTCTTTTGCAATCATATCACTTGCTGAGTTAACCTGTCGGCATTTACTTTCTCTTGTTGGTCAGATTTTCTGTACTCTTGGCTACGTTGTAAACTTGGGCCTTTTGTAGCTAAGCCACATAATAATTTTGTCGACAATCGTAGATGGTTGATTATGTGAAACTAACTTATTTTGTACAAACGTTAGGATTAAGTTATAAATAGGCGTTACAAATTTTTTTGTCCACGTAATTGCTGTCTTATTTTTTTAATTTACTGATAACTTTCAAGATAACGTAGAAATTTGCTTGTTGTATTTTCAACGATTATCTAACTCTTGCGTACCGTTTAAATTGCCAGATAAGATAAAGCCATCAAGATAAGCTTTGTAGGGATTATGAATGCAGACTTACGTTGTGTGTTTGTCAACAAAAAAGGTTGTTTTAATTTCTGCTAAAAAATAAATTAAATTAAATTCAGGTTGCTTGTTAATAGTCCTTACACAGTCGTATTTATGGATGAAAAACAGCAACAAAACGATTATCATCTGACGTTTAATCATAGTTTACATTAATACAGTCCTGTCTTTACCCGTGTCAACATATAGAAAACCACAGTACTAGGAAAAGTTAAATTAAAAGCCATTAAACTATTTTTTAAACAAGTGTAAGTGTTGCACAAAAAAAATTATAAAAAAACCTAATAGTGGCTCCCAGTGCAGACTCGGACTAAAAATAAAATAAAATTTTTAATAACAATGACCCCAGACGTTGCTAACCATATAAGCTTATTTTACAATATTTTTATAAAATAAAAAAATATTTTACTAACAAATTTTATCTTGAAATACCTAAATATGATCTATACCACACTAACCATCTAGACAACACGCCCGACACATGCAGACACCGTTATCATTATAAAAAACACCATTGACCACTACCAGCAGTAAGCATATAAAAAAATTTCAAGCACATATTAATGTGAAAACGTTACCTATGATGTAACAATATCAGCAGTATACTGCCTACCTCGACACAGCATCAAACAGAAAGATTTCAGTAACTTCTTTCAAATTCAATGTAGGGGCCGATTTCATTTGCAGGTGCACTCTATGGAAAGTCACACCTCACCATTACTAAAGGCAGAGTATTTACAAAACGAGAAAAAGTACTCTTTCCTGTCAACAATCTTTCCAACTTACCGACCAACAAATTTATCTATTAGACTTCTTTGCTACAGCGGTATTTCAAAATCGTATATAGCAGCAGAGTAAAATTTTGATTTATCTTTAGATCACACACCTATACTAGGAACGTTCAGTGAGCCGAAAGTAGCACTTCTCCAAAACTCATTGGCAGAAATATCATTAACAAAAACATAAACTTGAATGTAAGACCCAAAAATTTATTCGAACTAGAAGAGGGTATAATCAAACTAATTACAATTCTACAATAAGCAGTAAAATAAGCTACACCACCAACAAAAACAACAAACACAACCCTGAAAATTAAATGTAATAAAAGAAGAAATGCTGGAAAGAAATGCCAACAGAGTCATAATCCAACAGATAACACAGTGCTTAATTGATTACCGTACAAACTTAAAACAAAATTTAAAGAAGCACACAACCAAACCATTTATGACTGTGTATCTAATCTCAACCGATTCGATAATTCTATTTCGCAACTAGTAAAAGCAACTTTTAAGCCATTACAGTCGAACCACCGAAGACGAAAAGGAACACCTACACCAGGACTCTGAGCAGGAAGTACTAAGATAAAAGTCAAGATTTACCCTAAATAATGATGTAATTGATCAGAATATTAGAGACAGTGATTTATTACTAACCGAATCAGTAAAGCTTAACACATCAAAAGGAATCAGAGAGAATATATTGATTAAGCAACAAGAAATCACCTGGATTCGTTCAATTAACTCCTAAAATGCTAAAGAAACCCCCTCAAAAGGCTATTATTATGTTAATCTATACCTTCAATGCTGTTCTGAGACTCTTTTATGTGCCAAAATATTTTAAAATATCTGAAATTATCTTAATTCCTAAACCTGATAAAAATCCCAACCATGTAACCTCTTATAGACCAATATTTCTTGAAGAACTTGTGTTGCAAATCATCAGCCCACTCTTAATGAAATTTCTAATCATCAATTTGGGTTTTGTTGGTAACATTTAAACACATCACAATCCCCCCTAATAATTCATGTAATAAATCAATTGCTAGAAGACGTTTCACAAGGTTTAGCACAATGGTTTCTTTTACAAAGTTCACATTTTATTCCATAAACTTTTAACCTACCTGTCATATCTAAGCGACCGCCAATTTAGAACCACTGTTAAAGGTAAAACGTTAACCTTCTTTCCAATCTAATTGGGAGGCGCTTAGAGCACTGTATTAGGCCCAATACGTTATCTCTTGTATACGTCAGACCTACCAACAATTCCTAATACAGTAATTGGTACGTTCGCTGACGATACGGGTATAACTGTAAGCTATGAAAATTCATATATTGCATCCAATCACCTACAGCATCACCTGAACCTCCAACAGAATTGGACAAAAAAGTGAAAGATAAAAATTAATGAATTAAAGGCTACACAAATAACTTTCACCTTTCCATCAATAACACCGTAAGTATCTGGGACTATCCTTAAATAACAAACTGACCTAGGGGCAACATATAGTAAAAAAGAGAAAACAAACTGATCTGAGGTTCAAAGAATTATATAGGCTTCTTGGTAAAAGATCCTCCTGAAATAAATCCAATATGGACTTAGTGGACAACTTTTGGGAATATTCCATTAAGGCAAGCATTTCTCTCCTCTAGAGAGCTCGATCCTAAGGGCAATCGCAGATGCACCGTGGTATTTGCTGTACGACACACTCTGTAAGGATCTTAGTGTTCTATTCTTTCAAAAGATAATAGAAACGCCAGGTGAGAAACACCATCAAAAACTAGGATATCCGAATGCCCTCTTAAACCACCCCTGCATTAACCAGACAATAGAAGACTAAAAGAAAATTATCAAGTGATCAATTATTCAAGTGAAATGCTGGGGGTCTTTTTAGTCGAAGAGTCCTTATCGCGTTATTTCCTGGACTAAAATACTGTTGTTACTTTATTCTATTATTAGCAAATTAGATTATAAAATTATTTATTCTGATTGCAGATTAAAATGTAAATAAAAAAATAGTTTACCAAATTATCATTAGACATCTTAAGGGCAGTAAGCCATTTTTGAGTATATTCTCATATTAACGCCGTTCACTATGTTCTGCTGTTTCTCTTTTGGTCGTTGTTTTAAAGTAGAATATAGGCCGAAAGCCAATATATCATGTTGATTTTCTATCTGCTGGCTATAATATTAACTTATCAAATTGAGAATTGCTCGAATGGTAGCTGAAATGTTAGCCAGTCAGCACTGCATAGCGCAGCGATATCGCTTTGCTGATAAGTGGTGGCCTGTCATTTGGAGTTATATCAAATCCACACCCAGGGTCGTACGCATTGTAGCAAAACGTAGTGTTAAGGAATTTGTAATATGCAAAATACCGGCAAGAGCGAGCGTTCTTGGCAAATTTATATATGTAATGTAGGTGTGGCCGCCAGAGTGCCTTTGGTTGATCATGCTGCGACTTAATCAGAGGCTCAAAGGATACGTTCGCGCGACCGAAAGGCCCTTTTAAGTCGTTGTCTGGTCGTCAGAGTTCGCGCCGGTCTTGCGCTTGGTTCCTCGTGCGAATGCAGCCGCGTTCGCCACCTCGTCGCTGCAAAAACCTCGCTCGTCGGAGTCAATCACTGCTATCACTAATAACTTCTATATTGGCGCAACAATATTATGGCCGTAGATGGAGATAGCCATTCAGCGCGGAATGCAGCGCGTTGGAACTGAAAGTACAAAACCGACGGCAGCGCTGTGTGCCTCTCACTCACGCCGAGGGTGTCGCTCAACGTATAGAGTAATTGCTATCTACTGCCAAATACACTATCATTACAGCCCACATGCAATATCCGAAAGGTTAATAAGCCGTGAGGTAACTGCATAGCCATACGTACGGTTGTTGAAATATGACCGAGCCCGCAAAAAGCGCGCGCCCGCGAATTCATTTACGCCGAGACACAGTGGCCAATTAGTCATTGTTTCTTGTTAATTGAAAATATGTTCATTATTGGTCTATCTTAGATCAATACTTGCTCTGTGAACAGTTCCCAGAAAATGTAACTGATAATGGGACTAGACACTTAATTTGTAATTTTAAAAACAACACTCGTATTATTTTGTTATAATTCCCCGTTAAAAAATGGGTGGTATTTTTGTAAATTGCTAAAAATTTTAACGTCTCAAAATAGAACCAAAGGATCTTTTTGCACTTTCGTCCAGTTTTAAGCAACACACTTTCAATAACACCTACCCGCGACCAAATCGCAAACATTTTCGACCACTTAATTGTTCTTGATTGATTGGGGAGTGAAATATCCATCTTATTTTTTAACAAAAACACGTTTTGAAATTCAAAGATATGCTGCCTTATAGAAAGTAGGAATGGGCAGCTAC
This sequence comes from Sinelater perroti, assembly GCA_036346155.1. Lineage (NCBI taxonomy): Eukaryota > Metazoa > Arthropoda > Insecta > Coleoptera > Elateridae > Sinelater > Sinelater perroti. The sequence goes on from JARFIY010000024.1 coordinate 11,620,604, forward strand.
TAACCGCGAATATCTCGAATGCTCAGGTGTTCGAAATGTCTAATATATCAATTTAAAAAATTGAAATGCCTTCACCATCGCGAAGAACTAGTTGTAAAAATTGTTATGCATTCATACAGGTGCAGTTAAAAAAATTATGAGTTATTTAACCGTTTTATACAAATAGCAAGGCAGTTTTACGCTTGTATTGCCTTGTTTGCAGACTTGTTTGAAGCCACTACACTTTTATATTTTGCTAAACTATGGACGTACCTTACACTGTATTCTATAATCACATAATACACTGTAAATCTCGCCAAGTGTTCTTATTTGCCATAAACCAGAAAACATTTGTTACAAAAACATTTTAGGCTTAAATTTTTCGAATATGTCTCTATTTGTTTTTCTCCACAACTTTAACACATAGGTGCATACTGGTTAAAAAATGATTATTTATTTGTTAGTTTATTTGCTGAGTGGTGGTTCACTAAAGGCTAAAGGAAGGAATACTTGACTACAAATTATCCTTCCTTCAGGTGAAGGGATTAAGGTACTGGGTTAGCCGGTTCTCGTAAAAGGTCAAATATGCTAAAAAACTCAGGAACGACCCTCGGAACAAACAGAAGACAACAAAAGCAAAGAAAACGGAATTTGAAAATAGCGACCTGGAAACATACAGGGTTAGCGACTAAGCGGAAAGGAATAATAATAGAAATAGAAAAAGTAAACCAGAATATGCTAGTGTTAATGAAAATCAAGAAGAAAGGAACAGGACAAGAAGAATATACAAATTACCTTCATCTATGGAGTGGGGTAGCAAAAAGCAAACGAGCAAGAAGTGGGGTATCTATGCTAATACACAAAATGTGTACGAACATAATACAAATGTGGGAAGAGGTTAATGGCAGGATTATTAAAGTTAAAATGAAAATCCACGCACAACATATAACGATGGCGATATAACGATGTGCGGACGAAACAAAAACAAATGTTTTTTAATGCACCTGCACGAACAAATAGAGACAATAAACAGAAAAGATTATCTAATATTAATAAGCGACATTAATAGTAGAGTTGGAAAAGAGGCAAAGATGAAAAGTGGGAAATTTTAGTGAAGACACCGTAAACAACAATGGAGAAAGGCTAATCACTCTATGCAAGAAGAATGAAAATAGCATATACTTTCTTTACAAAATTATACATCAATATACAAGGACACAACCAGCACGAGGTCTTCGATCGATTGATAAACGTTCAGAGAGAGCAGAATATAATGGTCCTGGACGTGAGAGTATTTTAAGAACCGGAATGTGAATCAGATCACCACATGGTTGTAGGAAAGTTTATAGTAAAGTGCTACCAAAGATATGATAGTAAAGAAGAAGATAACAAACAAATAGTAGAATTAAAGTACACAATACCCAAATAGACTTGCTGAGACAAGACACTATATCAAGGCAGGTTAAATATAAGACTGGATACAAGTCGAGATGGGACGCCGAATGAACTATACGATCATCTAAAAATAGGTATAAATTAGGAACAGAAGCCAAAAGAACTAAACGCCCTGAAACTTTTAGTACAACATTGAAAGAAAAAATTGAAGAGAAAAAAAAGATGCATAGTAAGTGGTTATCTGAAAAAACACCAGAATCTAAAAAGAGATAAGTTGAATGTAAAAGACAAGTGAAAGCACAAATTAGACAAGAAAAGAACGAACACTGGGACATGGTCTCGCAAACAATACCGTGGGATATAACAAATCCAGCGAAGCATGGAGAATAATTCGAAACCTAAGACAAGATAATAAAAGAACAAAAATAATAAAGTTAATAACTCCAAATCAGTGGATACGGCATTATGAACCATTCTTACAAAAAAGAAAGCCAAAATACACAGAGCCGAACGAGAGACAAGCAAATAGACAAACAATACATAATAACAACATAAGAAGAGAAGATGTTACAAAAGCACTAAAGGACAGTAAAAACAATATAAAAATATCAGGATAAAACTGTTGAAAAATGTAGGACAAGCAGTGATAGACATATTAGCTAAAATATTCCAAAAAATAAAGAACGGAGAAGATTCCCGCATGTGTAATTTCTATACATAAAACGGGCGACAAAAGATCATGTCAGAACTATCGCGGAATAAGCATACTGCCTACAATAGCAAGAATGTTTGGAAAAATTATAAATCCCAAAATCGAAGAACATATGAAAGATTTTAGGGAAGAGTAAAGTGAGTTTAGAGCAAGTCGGTCGTGTCTAAATAACATCTGTTGTATAAGGGAAACTATAGAAAGAAACAAAGAAAGGAACATGGAAACTTATATGACTTTCGTGGATTTGGAAAAAGCATCTGACAGCATGCTTAGACGTATGATATGGCAAGCGATGAACTAAATGGAGATTAATGAAAAATGGATTGGAATAGTGCAAACAAAGAAATATTTAAAGGTTTAAAACAAGGGTGCACATTATGTCCCCTGTTATTTAATATATACGCAGAACCGGTCTTGGTGGTGTAGAAAGTGCGGAAGGATGGGAGATAAGACACTACATTCACTCATGTCTGCCGATGATCAAATAATTTTTGAACAGGAAGACCAAAATATAATATGTATGTTGAGAAAACTGAAGGAAGAGTATGTTAAAAGTGGAAATTAAATATAAATTATAAAAAACAGAATATATGTGCATTGGAGGACAAACAAAAGAATTAAAATTAGATGATGAAATAGTGAAACCATGCACAGAATACAAGTATCTAGGATCAATACTAGCCAATACGAGAAGAATCGAAGCAGACATCAAAGGCAAAACTATAAAAGGAAAAATAGCGGCGCGAGCATTACATGGATCTATTTGGAACAAAAACCTCACAAAAGAAGCAAAGAACATAATATTCCACGATATAATGGAAAGTATAACCACTTATGGAGGAAAAGATGTAGTCAATTACAAATAAAATCCTAGACCAAGTAAGAACTGTAAAAGTAGACTGCATGAGAAAAAGTCTACAATATACACGAAGAGACAGAACAATGATAGAAGTAACATGGCAAGAAATGAGAGTAACCACATCTAGTTGACTAGAAAACAAAGCGCCAAGATGGTATGGATACGTCAAGACAATGGAGAAGGGAGATGCCAAAACAAATTATAAATGGGTCACCGCAGGGTAAGAGGGAGAGAAAAAGGCCAGCCGTCAAATAAAAAGTACACATAAAAATTCAATGTTAGAACGAGGACTATTTAGGTGACTGGGAAGACAAGAAATATTGGAAGCTGAGAACGGCAAACTTTTAAGGGGGAAAACCATAGAAAGAGAGAGAGAGAGAGAGAGAGAGAGAGAGAGAGAGAGAGAGAGAGAGAGAGAGAGAGAGAGAGAGAGAGAGAGAGAGAGAGAGAGAGAGAGAGAGAGAGAAAGATAATTTTTCATTTATGTAAGAAATACGACGCCAGGCATATGCCCACCCGCACAGAGTCTTCATGCGAGAATGAGAATTTATGCGTTTCCCAAATTACTGACAACTCTTTCACCAGTTGTTTGGCCCGATGCCTCCAATCACGCGTATGATTTTCGTCTTCAGTTGCAGTATTATGCGTGGTTTGTTAGTGTACACCTATGATTTTACAAAGCCCCATAAAAAGAAATCACAGAGTAGCCGGCCATTCCTGGTCATCATGCAAAGAAATCACTCATTGCAGGAATTTTTCGTGGGGTAAGGTGTAGCAGATCTCTCCATCCTTCTAAAATCAGAGATGATTAATGTTTGTATTTTCAAACGTAGGCCACAACCGATTAGACATTATGTTACTGTAACGTTTTCCGTTGATGGCAACTTCAAAGGAAAACGGCCCTATCACTTTACCTGCCCAAAAACCACACCACATTAGTGGATTTATTTTACGCTCCTGGATTATTCGAAGATTTTTGTTTCCCCAAATCCGGCAGTTCTGTTTGTTCACAAACCCGCTGAAGTGAAATTGGGCTTTGTCACTGAAAATTATTTTTTTACGAAATCTTCATCCGCTACCACTCTCCACAACCCTTTTAGCAAATCACCTCCGTTTCCCATGATCAACAAGCTTAAGTTGTTGCGTCAGTTGGATTTTACACGCGTGCATATAAGAGATCTTTCTGCAAAATTCGTTGTAACGAAGTTGTAATGTAGAGCTGCTGAATTGATTTTTCAGGGCTCATAGTAACGCTGTCTTGCTCAACAGCGATTTGTTGCTCTGTCCGACTAGATTAATTTCGCCCTGGCGATTTCACGGTTTCCACTGATCCAGTCGACTCAAACTTCCTTATTAGTCTTCGAACTGTAGATTCGTTGGGTGCCTTATTTTTAGTTTTAACAACACGAACACGTTGCTTCGTTGTAAACTTTTCCACGACGAAAACAAATTGATGTACCGCAAAAGCAACTAAATCGGAGTTGTAACAGATAACAGAAATGATAAGGACAGGCTAATGTGTGGCTGTGTTAGTTCTTTGTCAAGATATATTTTACGCTGTCTGAGCAAGTATAACTGTGCAGTTATTGATGATGGATTTCTTTTTATTTAATATGACATTTCTTATTCCCTATTCTATAGACATGTGATAAGCTACTTGCTTTGGTTCCTGTTAAAATGGCGTCTAAAAACGTAACCGTGATAATAATTTCGTTCATTGAAAGATCACTTCTGTATAACGCGAGGTCTGTTCCGAAAGTCTTGAACCATTGTTAATATAAAGAACTATAATGCGCATGCGTGAATTAGGCAGACTCGCCAGGTTGGCTGGGATTTAGATGTCTGTAAGTGAGCACTTGTATTATGTGATTGTAGCATTTGCAATGGTTGAGCAAGTAGAGCAAGTAGGCTTTCTGGAACGATTAATTAAATGTAGCAAGAATAAAGGCATGGTACCAACAGTTTAGAATACCGGAAATGCTGAACGTGTACAGATTATCATTAACAAGAAACGGCACGCGCGAGTCCAAGAATCATAGAATAAATTGAGGACTCCAAAACCAAACTGTGTGAAATCTTGAAGAAGAAAATAAAACTTGGCAGCTACTGTTACTAAAATAGAAGGAATGTCGCGCTGCAGTTGTTAATGGATTGTTTCAAACTGCTACCAGTAAATCAGGTTACCTAAAGACTCCTGGTTTGCTATTTCTGAAGAAGTGCGTGTTTAGTTTGAAGAAGACTGTAGTTATGTACAATTTTTTTTGTATTCGAAACCATTTTTACTAAACATATCAATTATTATTATTATTATAACCTAATATGCTATCTTGGAATACCATTGACGTCGTTAGATGTAGTTCTGTCTTTTTAGATTTATATCGCACTCAAAAGTGCATTTTGGTTAAATATGTCTAAAAAGATATACATCTGGATTTTTTAAAATCCCCTCGGTTTCACAACTTACCAGACGCATAGTTAACATAATAGACTATTTTATTTTGTTTTATATTATTATTATTATTATTGAATATATTTGTTACTTCTTTTGATGTGTTGATTGTATAACTTCGCCTATTGGTAGTCGTTCTTTTAAAAAAGTTGTATTTCTTTGTCTTTCCAAATAACCTAAAAATGTTTAATTTTTTTTTGTTAATTTTGACGAGAAAACAGTTCTTTTAATTTTCTTATTGTTTTTCACAGATTATATTCAATGTCTATTGATGGTATTAAACTTTTAAAGGTAGTTCTAGAAATATGTTTTCTATCAATTGTTGTGATGACTAGTTATAATTTATTTTGCTTTGCCACTATTTACGTTTGTCAAATTTTCTGCAACTTTTTTACAATTTTTCCGAATAAATATTAGTCAGCGTAGTCCGGCTTTATTTTTGGAGCTCTCTAATGCCTGGCGGGTGGCCTACTCACTGTCAGTCACTAAAAATAACTGAGTATCTGCGTTCACTCGAGCAAGAGGTAATGGCGATCTTCTAAGGCGCGGTGCTTGCCACATCGTCCCGCATCAGATATGGTGCGCGTCGACCGGGAAGTGGTGAACATATGAGAGCCTTAAGCTCTCGATTCGCAGGTTGTCCTCCCACACGAAGCGTTAGAGCATTTAAAAAGAAAATATTAAATATGCGCTGCTTCCTGCTTTTGTACTGATGTAACTTCGAGGTAGTATGTTGCATTGAGACTCGAATTTTTGTATATCAGTGTTCCAAATTTTATTTGTTATGCTTATGATTAATCTTTTTATTGATTCACGTTTTCAAATATATAGAGCAAGCTTGTGGATTGTAAAGTTTTTACTTTGGAGTTGGTATGAGAAGAAATATTAAGTTTTTTAAGGATTTTTAGTTAAATGTCTAACTTTAGTTAAAGATTTATTCTTAGACAGGTCAAAAAAGAGGAAGATGTTGAAGTACAGGAATTTGTAGTTAATTTCGGCGTATGCTATTTGTATAGAAATTAAAGCCAATAATTAAGACACAAGGGAAACTTCACAGTATGATTTATGAAGATGCAATAATATGTATGCGTTATAAATAAAATAAGAAGTAAACCTGGTATGCCTTTAAGTTAAGTAAATAATAAACCTGCAGAGCTTGCAAGGCATAGCGAAGTGGCGAAGCAGTCTCCTAAATTTGAGAACCCTCTAGTTGACCTTTGACCAATCAGTTTCAAAATCACTAGCAAACAAGCCTTTTGGTCACTTGTCAATTGGTGAAAACAGAATTTGGAAATTCCCAGCCGTTCTCGAGTTTTTGCTCGGACGGGCGGACCGGCGGACGGACGGACGTACAGACAGACGGACGGACCACATGAATTTAGTAAGTGACTCCGCCTCGCTTCGCCACTTAATAAATACCTTATGTACACATTCAAAGTGCCATCTGTAATATTGTTATAGCAGATAAGTGTACTATAAGGTAGTGACGGAATTATTTTTTTATCATAATTGTTTTAATTGTAAGTGTAAAAATTAAGTTCATAAAAAAACTACAACTGACCATTTAAAATAAAATTATTGTTCCTATTACAGTCACTATATTATACATTGCTGGTATTAGTATGAAAATTAATATTTATGACTAAAAATATTGTAAAACTATTTACTTTTATTGTTCACTGTTATATATGATTTACAAGGCTAAATCAAATATACACCAAACTCTTCTACGCGCTGTGTGATCGAATAGGATTTCACTAGAGGGTACCTTTCGCCATCGCTTTTTAAATTAGCAAAAAGTATACTCGTCTATCACATAATGTTTTATGATCAAGTCTTTTACAATAGATCACATAAAACTGTCAGAAATGAAATTACTTCTGTTAACTTTTGCAAGAAACACAACTCGCATATTGCTGGAAAGACGCCAATTTCCAATCCGAGATGTCCTGTTCCGCGATGGCACCGTACGCCATACAGCTCCAGGTAGCCGCCTAAACCGAACGAAAAATAGAAAATTTGTTCTGAACTACACTGGAACACCATCGCTATAATCCTAACCTATCACCTCGCGATTATCGTTTTTTTTGGGCTACTAGAAGGAGTGCTTGGAGGGTAGAGATTTGAAAACGATGTTGCTGTCGGGGGATTGACTAGCATCACAGTCACCATATTATAGCAGCAGGTTCCAAAGCTACTCATCCGTTGGGAAATGTGTTTTTAATCAGGAGAATATGTAGAAGTGTGACTTTATATGTTTGTGTTCTGTTGATGCTCCAATTAACTAATAAAAATTATTTTGATTTATATATGATTATTCAGATAAACAAAAATAGTTTATAACAAGATCGCGTAGTAATGCTGTTCCAAACATTATGTAAAGTAAAACAAAATTACAAGTTTTAAATATTTGGCGTAAAAAATCACCCCTTCTTTGCATTCCAATTTAAAAACACGTCCGAGACAAAGAAAATGATTTTTAACATAGCAAAGGAAGGAGCTATACCCTCTAGCACTTGCAAAAAGTTATCCCGGAGCTTCATAAACGGAAATTTTAGCCTAGTGGATGATAAATTATTTCGAAAACCAAAACAGTTGAATGAACAAGTCAGCTGAGTAATATTCAAAAAAGGTATCGTTGGATTTTATAGATTACCCAGGCTTAACAGAAATAACTTTTTGTATAAAATAGTGACGCAAAAGAAAGACATTGCCAATTAGTCTTGGTGAACGGTCAACATATTTATGGAAAGAAACTTTTTTTGATATATGGTGTGATATATGTATAATGAGGTGTTAAAATGGAGCTTTGAAAATATCAACTTTTACATTTAAGTGACTAACGCAAAAAACTATAAAGGGCAATTGATATAGGCTGCACCATAACCCACAAAAGATATAAGTAATTAAGGACAATCTTGATTTGTTTTCTATCTACGAAATCTAATTATTTAAAATCTATTTTTACTTTAAAACTTTGGTAATAGCAAAAAATAAATTACTAACTTTATCGATTACAAACCACCGTTTTTTTACCTATAGACGATCCTTTACTTACTTAAAAAAATGTATAAATGCTGTTAAAGATTATTTTGCTGATAAAAGCGTGTTTTAAATTTGCATAAGTAAATTCTAAAAATATTTTGGCATTAATAAGTGACTAAAATTTTGTAAACAGTTAGCCAGGAATAAAATGCATCAACTTCAGTTTGTAAAAAATTATTAGCGAGCCTCATAGTCAGGGAGGGGAGAATTTTTTTAATAGCATCTATAACAATTGCTGCAATAAAGGTTCGAGTATGTCTAAGATTAGATTGAGGCACATAAATGGACATAGAAGATAAAAGCTCAGGGGTGTCAATTCGACAAAAATTATATTAAATCAGCACAGCCTCTTCTTGCTTCAAATAATGAGACGTTAAAGTGTTGAGGAAACTCTTCGGAACTCTTAAAACGTTTGTCTTTAATAAATTTGCTTTGGGCCAAGTCTAAACGTTTTATGCAGACGTTATAAAATAAAAACCAAATCATGGAGTTATAGTCAAGATGCGATTGAATAGGAGGAATACGGAAGGTCTATTTAATAAAATTTTGGGAATTTCCCAAAACAAATTCCAATACTATAAAAGTTCTGGAGTACACAAACAACAGCCAGATTCCTAATAAACAATATTCCATTAATTTGGACATTACTTATTAGGTAATCATGTTCCCATCGAAAAATACTACACCGAAAGGTAACGAAGAGCATTTTAAAGGATTTGAGAATAGTAAATTCTCATTCCACCATTTGAAAAAAAAATGTACAGCATTTTGTAAAGTCACGAAATCATTGGTTTATGAAATAGGAAGAAAAACTTAACGTTATTTAAGTACAACAGAAAAAGCGAAGGCTTGAGGTGACGCTTTGGAGGAACACATGGCAGGGAATTAAAGAGATGTGAAGTCGAGAAATTAATCTAAACTATCTGTTTGCGACCAAAGCGATAATCTTTGAATCGTGAGAGGAGAACGTTTTTTATTGAGATTAAGACTTTGTTGAAAACTTTTGATAGACCAGTGTAAACTTAGTCTATTTATAAGCTAATAGCAAACTGATCTACTAGGTAACTAACAAAGATTATCAAGTTAAACAGAGTGGAGCGTTTATTTAAGAAATCGCCTTGCTCAGGCATAATTAAAAGTCTACAATTAGCAGTTATCTGCCACAGACAATAGATTTGAAGAGTTTAGGCTTAGACGACAGCAAAAGTATAGGCTTACAATTTTTATAGCACATTTATTATCGATTTTAAAAATTGGTTAAACAAAGCTAGCCTTCCATTGCCTACCAAAAACTTCTTTACGTAGTGACATTAAATATATGATAAAGGGAGATAGAAATGATCATTGAAAAAAAGAGTTACAGAGTTTTCATTAGGATCGGTCCATATTTGAAGGTACACGAAAGTTACAAAGTTTTTAATATTCATAGTCAGAGGCAGTCCCATTTCTTAAAAAAATTTATTAGATAAGTCAATACTTTTTCCTAAATTATTAACGTAACTAAAAATGTTTGGTGTTGTTCTGAATATTTCTCTCACCAATTATAATCTCTAAAACAAGTTCTCCAGATTTTCTTGCATTCACCTCGAAGATCAGAGAATTTTTTTTAATCTAAGAACAAATCGTTCTGTGCGTGTTTTTAATGTGTCATTTTTCTCATTAATTGGGGGAATCAACTGCCTGTTGAACCATTTAAGGAAATTACCAAAAATGTGTTTTTTAGGAATACATAAATCTACGCATTCTTGTAAATAGTCGTACAAGGTGGTAACAGCTAAGGAAACAGGCATATTTTTCTTTAATTTTTATTGGTTATCAAGCTATTAAAAAGTTTATAATTACACTTCAATAAACCATATTCAATTGTATCAAAAGTGGGAAAAGATTGGGGCAGATTAGCACATTTTATCTACAGGAAAAGATCATAAGAATCAATTCGTATCACTTCCACCATTAATTGTGCCAGAGTTATTATTTAATACGTTAAAAATATTAAAAACATTGTGAAATATGGTAAATATAAACAGAGGTTCGGTTTAGGTCTAAAGTCTAAGTAAGTTTAGGCAGTTCTAAGTCACCTATGAGAATATATTTAGCAATAGGAAACTCCACAGTATTACATCATAAGATGTTGATGATTGTATATAGCCTCGAGAAGGAGTCACGTACGACACTTAACAGTGATCAAAGTACCATCGCCTAATATTTTAATGTTAAATGTTAAAATTCAAGTGCAGTACTATTTATGCTATCTATAAATTGATTGTAGTGAAGACAAAAAAGTACTGATCAAGAATTTGAATGGCAAAACACAAGTGATCTAGTTTAGCACAAAATGCCTTACCATTTTAGTGAATATAGTAACAGTTCATCAGTCAAAATATGATTTTGCTGACCCTTCCCAAATTCCTCGACTTATTCATAAATCTTGTAGATCCATAACTTCAATAATTGGAATGATCGTTGGAAGTAACAAATCTCTTCAGCACAGAAAAGTTTGGATTTCAGTAAGAACAGGTGGAGTATATCAGGCATCTTCAGAAGTTGAGATGTGCTCTTATTTACATTTTTCCCCAAACAAATTTTGTCACAACGATCACATCAGCTGCAGCGCCAAACGACGACATCCAGACACCTAAGACCCGATTATAGCACATGCAACCAATAACTTCCGAGGAACCTCCTCAGTCGTACTTTTTGAAGTACTTACATCGAAATGGCATGACTTTTTAAATTCAGCTAGTTCGTTCTTTAGTTCAAGAAGCAAACCCTTGGTTGATGGTAGATTTATTAAAGACGAGTTGTAACCAAGGCATAAAACGCAGATAATGTCCTATTAAACTGGTAAAGGACAAGTACCGCAATCAAATGAGTCTTCTCGTTATGAATATCTTCCAACACTAGCATTTTATTTTTTGGTTCATTGTGTATCTTTAGTAATTTTAAAATGTTTGAAATTATTGAAATAATTAACTAAAAGTGACTAACCATAGCGGTTGTTGTTTTGAATGTTGAATGTTGAATGAACATTTAGACGCGATAATCAAAAAAAAAATTTGATTTTGATTGCCTAAAAAATAATAATGGTTATATAGTACATGTATTGAGTATTCAAAATCTAAAATACAATACCAATTAAAATATTCAAATGCCGCAAATGTTGTGCTGCGTTATTTGGCATTTGTAACATTTGTGACGCAAAGTTATAATATTCTACGCTATCAGATAGTGTTTAAAGTAAAAATAACTTGTGATATTTGTTGAAGTTATCAATCATCATCATTAATTTAACGAATTACTTTGGGTGGACTATTCCATCCCAAGAAGCCATTTTTTGGTCGTCCGGTGCTTTGTCTTCTTTGAAATATATAAATGAATATTGTCTTTGACAATATTATATTTTAGGTCCCTTAAAAATCCCATTTTGCTGTTTGGATTTTTTTCTGTTAACTTGTTTCTGTAGAATCAACGAGAGGGTCCAATTTATTGAGTTCAAAATTTATCAAAATTAATTTTTTAATTTTCAATTTTCTTGGATAGTTGGGTGTAAAATTTTGAGACCTATAGATCAGTCTGTGACAGAATCGAATACAAGACTGGACGCAATAATAGTGTGATCATTGAGGAATCAATAAGACGCGTCCAAACATTTTATGAATCAGAAGACAAAACAAAACTAAGCACTTGTAGACCTTGCCTTAGAGATGATCCGATCACAAGAATTGGATGTAATGAAGACCCACTTCACCGATGAGGCACACTTTCAATTGGACGGCTATGTCAACCGTCACAATTATCACTTTTGGGGGTCTCAGAACCCACATGTGTCATTGGACATCACTGCACACCTAGAACCTCACTGTCTGGTGTGTTATCAGTCATTGGACTAATATTTGTGGATCAAACTATTGATTCTAATGTCTATCAGACCGATATCGTGGACAAATTTCTTCCTTTAGCTAGTCTAAAAGGTCTTATTGAAAATCATTGGTTCCAACAAGACGCTATCTTTCCTTATCGGACTCAACAAGTATTCGCTAAACTCAAAAAAGCCTTTGGACAAATATTGATCGCATTGGATTCGAGAAAAGCACAGAAAGCCTAGTTGTTCTCCTGATTTGAGTGTCAATGACTTCTGGTTGTAGGGATATTTGAAAGGCAAAGTCTATGAAAAACCGGTTACCAATACAGGAGAGTTGAAACAAAGGATCTCAACTGTTATTTAATCGATTTCCGATGATATGAGACAATGATCTGTAAAGGCCTTTCAAACTCGACTTCAACATTTCATTGTCACCAATGGCAAGCATTTCATTAATCTTTTTAATTAAAGGCCAATTATAACTGATATCAATGTATAACATTTCATTTGTTTTTCTAGTCTAATTATTCTGTCAAATAAAATTTATAATTAGTGCCACATGTTGGACATAGACAACCGCCTAATACATTTTGAATAATGTAAATTGGTTTAGTAACCTTGTCATAGCTCATGCGTATTACTACATTGATAGATCATAAAAGTTTTATTTTAAAATGTACCATGACTTATTCTTTATAAATTTGTCACGCCTTTTAGTAAAATCTGCAAAACCTATGTGCATTTCTAGATTTTGTTCTTTTCTCTTCCCAGCGAATTATTGCATAGTAAAAGCTATATCTATACCCCTTCTGAAATTCATTTTGTTCCACTTCTCAAAAGGTTTGCCCGATCAGATGCATTCCTGATGTTAGTATTGGTAGTAATACTAAATGTTATATTCAGAACATACAATGCGAATAAAAGGACACACTAAAAAGTGATTTATAAAAAAATTGAAATGGTGCAGTTCTACTTTACAAAGTAAGCAATTTATACGTTCAGCTTGAAGAGAAATAGCTTATTAAGAAATTTATTTGAAGTTCCTTCTCTCTCCTCTTATATTGTGAAAACGAGAATCGCAGCAATTAATGAGTATCTCGGCTAAAATTGGCTAATATACATACATAAAATAGTGTTTCTCGGCCATATTTTACGGGGATTTATTTCAGTAAAGTCCAGAAAATATTTTTGATTAGATCACTGACCTTTTATTTAACTCTACTGCCAAGACCTCAGTAACTGATTTCAGCTCGTGTACCATTTAATTAAAATGGATATGAAGTACACATAGTTCATGTGCAAATTATTAATTATTATTCTCTTTGAAGTGTTTACTGGATTTTTTGTTCCAAATATTCGATAGTTTTTTGCAAGAGACAAATGAAATATATTACGCCGACACTATAATAAATAATAAGTTATGAGAAACGGAAATAATTCTAGACATCCATAAAGAAATAGTTTGCATATCACTTTAATATGATCCTGCACGCAAATTTCATCAAACTGATCGCCTGACACCACAGTGCCACGCAGGCTCATTTCGAAATTCCGGCGTAATTGTTATACAATTTAAAAAATATCTGGCTGTTAAGCAAACACGGAACTCGTTAGCTCATTAACCCTTGTTATGACACACTAAAAGCACAATGATATAGTAATACGCCAATTAACTCTTAAAACCACCGTGCTTATACGTAGCTGTTAATTAAGTGTTATTAAATGGCAAAAATGCTAAATTGAAGCATGCAACTGCTCGTGTCTGCAGCAGTGGCTGCTCATGTTCGATTAACGTCTATCGAAAGCAATAATGATCTGCTCTGCTGGTCTACAGTGTGACAGAATGATGTTTCAGGACAGTTAATCATAACGAATACGTTTGCACATTATAAATAATTTCTTAGCACACCCGACCTTCAGGAAAATAAATTATGGGTTCAAATACATTACTAAAGCAAGGCCATAATTTGTTTTTATTAAACTGTAACGTTATTATTTTTTTAACCACATGTGTTATATATTTTTATCTTAAGACTGTTGACATATTTAGGACTCTGTAGAAGTTATTGCCTTTTTCCACATAGCTAGTTTTCACTTAGAAAGTTTACAGATTTTTCCTCTTAACTTAGTTATTGTTATTCAGCACTTCAATGAAAATGGTGCATTTAAAAACGTAACTGATTTAAAATGGCAGTTAACATTGTATTAGCGGTAGTATTTAGGACAAATCGCTCTTTCCGCTAGCAAATGGTCACTCTCTATTTATAATAGATCATGCAACAGTGCGTGAGCAACAGTACATTTTAAACTCAGTTAACCTTAACCTTGAATTCGCAATCAGTTGCTTGGCTGCACGTACATTCAAATTTGATGAACACACATATTTATGCCCGACGCTATCGTTGCTTATGGTGACGTTTTGTGATACATGAAATATGAGTCGGTTATATTTAGAAGCATGCTGTAAGATGCTGCATTTTGTTACGCACAACCTTATAAAAAATTTACAATACACATGTTATTCTAATATTTTTAGTAGTCATAACGAGCAACAATATTATTTTTTATTAGCGTGCAGCCTCAGGCAACCTAATATCAAGGTTTATTTTGTGGAATGTTTGAAGACATTTTTAATGCTTGATGTGTGAGCTAAGCCGTTGCCTAATTAATTAATTCTTGCCACCCTGCTCTGCGCTCAAAATCTGTTATTTGAATCAGCTTGATGCATGCTTCATAAAAAAAACATTACCTAAAAGCATTACACATTTGCTAGTATAGTAGCATATTTTACTATTTCTCTCCACACCCTCTTGTAATCATCTGCAGGCCCAATTGGTAATCTTAATTATGGACAATAATAATAATAATAATAATGATGATAATGATAATAATAATAATAAAGCATTTATTAGATCATTGAGATTGGTGTAGTGAGGTAATTTCGAAATGTATTTGGATGCCGAACGTTCGCTATTTGTCATAACTTTGGATTTAACTCTGGACGTTTAAAAGTATTTACTTTGTAAAAAGCCTTTGTTTGTGCGCACTTTATTTATTACTGATGTATGTTTTTAGAATTACAAATTTATCGAGAATTTTCTTGAGAATAAATTATTCGCCTACTAAAACTAATGGCGATAATGGAAAAAGCTACTTTAATGGTAATTTATGCAAGACTACAAGCGGGATATCGGTGAATTTGCAATGTTATTAGTGGTGTCAATCCAAGGCAACAAAAAGAAGCACAAAACATAAAAAAGTGATAAAGCAAATTGTCACCCATAATAAATTAATTAACTTTAGATTAGCATTTCTATTTTATAGTCAGTATAACCTTTTAAACCCATTTAAAAAAGAAAAGTGCAAATGTTAAAAGTAATTATTTCTGTAACTAAAAAAACTTCAAACGCAAAGATTGAGAAGAAAAACAGACTGCAATTTGCATATGTGAAGAGTGGGGCAAAAACCAAAGCATTCATTACAAAATTTTATTTGTATGCTGTCTGAGACGACAGTAGAAATAATAAAATCTACAAAAGGGTTATGTTTAATATGCACTAGTTTAGTTTATAGTTTTCATTTAGTGTCCACACTTATCAACGATCGTCTTTGTTTTTTTTTGCTTTCTCTTTCAATGTCGGGAGGCATTTCTCAGATTTACTGCGAGCTGCATATCAAAACTATTAGTTGTTCAAATTTTTTCTGTCCTACGTTATGTGTTCTTAGAAAGCTCACAAAAATAGTTTAAGCTACGCTTGCAACGACGCCAATTATTCCTACACCCCTTAACACACTTTTTCATGAATGCTGAATCAGAGGCGAAAATAAAACTTGGAAAGAAAACTATAATGTATGGCTAAGAATAAGTTCGACACAACAGTACAAGGATATAGAAAGCAGGCAAAAAACAAATACAACTAAAAAATTAAACATTGGGACAATGTGTACAGAAACTCCGATGACACAATATAATTCAATAAACTTAAAGAAGCCTTGATAGTACTTCGTAATCACGACAAGGGTAAAAAAGTAAAATTGACATTAGTTTAATAAAACCAAATCGATGATTTTTTAAAATACAGAACGAAGACTACATTGTATACAAAACTAGAAGAAAAAATGAAAATTAATATCAGAATAGAGTTAATAAATTACAGAGAACGTAAGCTGTTAAAAATAATAACAAATATTTTTTTAGGAAACACACAACATGGAACAAATCCTATATCTTAACAAGACATAAAAAATTAGATAAAACTTTGTCAGAACTGCCGAGAAACCTGTATATTGCCGACTCTGAGCAAACTATTTTCGAGAGTAATACAAAAATTAGGTTGAGGAAGGTATAGCGAATTTAAGTGAGGGACAATGTAGTTTCATATTTGGAAGATTATGTATCAAGTTATAAAAAAAAACAACATAAAGCTAAAATTATTGACATACGTATTATTATTGTAGATTTAGAAAAAGCTTTTGACAACACAGCACGCTGTAAACTATGAAACTTAATAAAAAGAAAAATAGAGGAAGAAGGAACGACCAGTGCTTAAATAGGGAATAATGGTCCAGAACAAAATGAGGATCGGTAAAACAGAAAGTACGAAAAAAAAGTTAAAATAGGAAACCTATAACGGAAAGATAACGAAAAGAAGAGGCCGTATATTTGTATCCTTTTTGTAACATATTTCCGCCTATGTCTGGATAATTTAAATGACTTGCTAATTGATAATTTACCGTTACACTAAAATCAAAATCATTAACTGGCAAATTGTAGATGTATTAGTTATGCCAATTGTATTTACGCAGTCCATATCATCAACATTTTAAACAAACGATATTTCAAAATTGAATTGCTAGGATTATAAACTGTCAGACTACTAGAGTCCTAGTGATTTACTTAGCATAAATTACTGTCACATCCATCCAATTGCAAATAGCAAGAAATTAGAATATGTACCAACTATAATGGATGTTGGGGTTACAAATTTTATTTAAATATTAGATGTTTGAGTATACACTAACTAGTGCTAGTCTGAAATTAAAGAAAACTAGTTAATGTAAAATTAAAACTCAAATTAAAGTATAAAATTTCAACTGTAATGAATATTTGTTTAATAAACCAAATGCACTCTACGCCTTTCCTTAGAATTCAAATTATCGAGTGTCAACTTTGACTAAAACTTTTAAGCTTTATTTTGGGGTAATCATATTTATCTTTAGAATATCTAGTTTTTCGTATTCTTACACCTTCGGTTTGGGGTTAGAGAAATGATGCTATGTAGAAATTCAGTTAATCTTTGTTGATCAACTGAAATACTTAAATATCGTTAATATTTTCTTATATTATGTGTACAGTGACTAAAGAATACAATACGCTTCTTTAAATTATTAACAGGGAGAGTTTTAGAATGACACATAATTCAGATACTCAATTAGTGCCCACATGAATTTATGCCAAATTCCTTAAAAAATTCCCAAAAATATTTAATTTGGTTTGCTGTGTTTGTACAACTTTTAAAATAGCAGAAATATGAAGATACAGAGAAATTAATTTAATTATAATAAAATAAAATAAAATAATAAAAAAAAACAACAAAGTGTTAGTGTATAAAACAGTGATAATTCCAGTGTGGGCTTACGGGATTCAACTGTGGGGATGCTCAAAACCCTCAAATATTCCAATCTTACAGAGATTTCAAAATAAAACTCTGCGCACTATAGCCAATGCGGAATGGTTCATTTCAAACCTTACTCTGCACAACGACCTAAAAATACGCATGGATTAGAGATGAAATCGATAGATATAAAACTAACTATGTTACCAGAATTCATTCTCACCCAAATGTGCTAGCACTCAACCTATTAGATAACACAAATGTAACTAGAAGATTAAATAGAAGTAAGATTTTAGACTAAGATAACTAGCATTAAGCAGCATGCGGGGCCCGCCGCTGGGCGGTTTCCCCCTACATGTCATATATAGTCTTAGATTACAATTGCTTGTTAGCTCCTAGGCTAGTTGTAAATCGGCAATAATGTTGTGTTATAATAAGTGTAGTTTTCTATTTCCAATATAATTGGGTAGCAGCTTATAAAACTCGAGCAGAAATTCTTTGATGCCTAGAAAGGTTTTATGAAAACCTATACTCAAAGGAAGTTTTTCAACAACCGAGAAATTCAAGAGACAAAAGATCAAATCTCACCATCAGCAAATACGAAATAAAATTTGCAATGATAGGTATGGAAAACAATAAATCACGAGATGATTATAGAATTCGTAAAAATGGGAGGTCGGAAAATATTTCGAAAGATTAATGAACGAATGTCTAGGGAAAGGAGAAACACCAAAATCCTGGAAAAATGCAACTGTAGTTATTCTCTACAAGAAGGGGGATAGGGAAGATATCAGAAACTATAGACCTGAATCGTTGTCATGTCTGCAAACTACGAACAAAGATAACAACCAGAATCACCAACAAACGTGACGATTTTCAACCCGTGGAGCAGGTTGTCTTTCGAAAGGGATACAGCACGATAAGACTACATACACACATTAAGACAGGGAATAGAAAATTATGAAGAATACAGCAAACCAATATATCTGGATTGTATAGACTTTGGGAAGGCATTTGATACGATAGAAAAATGGGCCTTTTCAAATTCCTTCAAAAGATGCCGCATTGATAGCAGATATAAACAACTAATAAAGAACCCGTATGGCGAAGCAACAATGACAATTCAGATCTTAGGGGGAACAGAGCCAATAAACATTAAAAGGGGAGTCCGACAAAGAGACAATCTCCTGCAAAATATTCTCAAATGCATTAGACGACATTTTTAAGACATTAAAATGGGAAAACATCGGTATTAATATAAATGGTGAGTATTCGAGTAATCTTCGTTTCTCCCGCGATATTGTACTACTTGGAGAAAATATGGAACACCTAATAAAATGATAATAGATCTGAACAACTCGGCAAGAAGTTATGGTCGTAATATGAATGCGTCCAAAACAAATATTATGTTCAATATGAATGACGCTATACCAATTATGTTTAATAACGAAAGGGAAGTGACAATGGTCGACGGGTATACCTATTTAGGCCAAAAAATATCCTCTGCGAAAAATACAATTGGGATAGGCTGCATATGGAAAACTTAGTAGTGTTTTTAAATCTAACTTCCCACAATAGTTTAAAACTCGAATTTTTAACCAGTGCGTTTTGCCAACTATGACTTATGCAGCAGAAACGTGGAGTTTAAATAAAGGACTGATGGAGAAATTAAGGATTACACGGAGGAAGGAAAGATGAATGCTCAATGTAAATTTGCAAGTCAGAAAGAGGAAAGAATGGATTAGAAGAAAAACAAGGGTGATAGACGCGGCAAAATATGTGGCAAAACAGAAGTGGAGATGGGCTGGACATTTGATGAGAACAGAAGGCGGAATATGGACCAGAAAGGTGACAGAGTGGCGACCACGGACAACCAAGAGGAACCCAAGAAGACCAAAAACACGATGGAAGGATGCAATGGATGGAAAAACGAGTAATACACAGGAGTGGCGAAATACTGGAGAGATGGAGTGGAACACTCTAAAAATGAGATTATAAAACATGACCATTTTCACAGCGCTATAACATATCTGGTAACAATATTAACATTTTTGATAACCATTTGGTAGTTTTTACCTTAATATATATGTAAACCATTGTAGTGTGTGCTGGGGGTACTGCTTGCAAGGGAGCAGCACACAATGGGAAATCTCAGAAAAGCTGACCAAGACCAAAAAAGTACCGTTAAAAAATGACTGAGAGATTTGTAAGAGTAATTAGTTTTACAATCTCTGTTAAAAGTAAGGATCTATTATTTTATCCGCTTGATTTTACATTAATTTAAAATGAGTCTCTAAAATATGTTCTGCTTGTCTATTAAATACAAGTAAGTTGTTAGAAGCATCAAGGAGGTATTAGACGTACAGTTAGATCCTCTTGTCATGATTGATAAAGGAGTGATCACATTTTTGCAGCAAATTACAAGCTACTAGTTTATGATCGATGTGTACAAAGCAAAAATTGATGGAAGATTTTACCTCTGTAAAACTATAGAAATGCCTGCTATTTATTTCTGTTAATTTTATCCAAATGTTGAGTAGTGCTCTTCTAATAGATTGTTCAAAAAGTTTCGATCGAACTTTTATAAAACCTTTATTTTCATATTAACTGAATTTGAGCTAAAGACATAATTAATAACCAAAGTTTTCTCTTTCGACTTCGAATATGGTAATGTCATTTACAAACAAAAGTTTACTACTATCACGATCAAACAAGGTACGAGGTGCGTCAAGACGTTTCTTCTCCTGGTAAACTCATGTGCTACCCACTTTGATGTCTTCCATTGTTTTTCTGCGTCTTGAAGGATGCTGCAAATTGTTTGAGGACTATAGTCGAAGTCGTCGACCAATATTCGCCAGTCTTAAATTGAGTTGAGCACAGCTTAACGGTCGATTTCTTACGGGCATCCGGAACGTTCCTTGTTGACCAAACTTTCTTCGCCTTCTTTGAATTTTGCGTCTAGCACTGGCTTCTCCAACAATACCGCCTCCGTAAGCTTTGCATACATTTCTGCTGGCCTCGGTAGCATTCATTTGTGGATTCAATTTGTATTTGAAATTGCAACAACAATCGAATATCTTCTCGTGAAAGCTCCATCCGGTAGCAACGGTGCAAGTGTTGCATATCAAAAAATCCACAAGAAAATTCTACATCAGATAGTAAAAAATATAAAAAATTTACTCATATAAATTAAGTTTTAATGGGAACAATCAAACCTTTTTGAACAACTTATCAAATACATTTTTCTAAATTTTAGTAAAATTTTTCTTCAAATACGGTCGTAAGCAAATATTAAAATACAAATTATTTCAAGTACCGTGAAATCATACAAAAAAGAAGGAATTTAACAACATTCGATCTAGTTTGCCCTAGACGGACGTAGGTCCTTATCGCTGTGGCTTCGCACTCCCCTCATTTATTTACTTGGAGACGAACAATGACACTTTTGCAAAAGGCACGAAAAGAGCAAACATAATTACTCTTTTTTTTATAAATTGAATAACTTCTAAATGAAGCCTTCTACTTGACGGACACATTCCAAGAGATATTTAGATAGTTTTTTCATAATTATGTAATAAAGGTACAATGCCTGCGGTAGAGAATGAGTGAATTGGGTAGCCCAGAAGCTGGCGTTGCCAGTCCCAAGCCCGGGTAAAGGAGGAACGTTGCGTCGTTGTAGCTAGCCACTCAGCACATAAAAAAATATGGCTCTAGTGTTTCCAAAATATCAGTGAATCTTAAAACAAAAATACCCCAGGTGAGCAGAGCAAACAGTTCAGGTACTCACACTAGTATGCTAGACACCTCTATGGATTCTGATGAGAGCAAAAATTTACTCTTAAACAAAATACAACAAAAAGGAACATTTAAAGAAAACAACAAAAAGAAAGTGGAGATTTAAAAGAACAGTCGGTACTTGGGATATTCAAGGGCTGCGCACCAAACAAAAAGAAGTAGTCTCAAAAATTGAAAAAAGTGAGTTGGAGAAGAAATACGAGATAACTACTACTACATATGGGGCGGAGTCCCAAAATATCAGCAAGCTAAAAGTGGATTAAACGAAAATAAACAAAATACATTACCTGATTCAAACAAATAGATGACAAAATAATTAAATTGGAGATAAACATATACGGACAACCGACAATGATTCTGGGAACATACGCGATAAACGACAATGCTTCAAAGGAAGAGAAAGATGCCTTCTTTGGCAAGTTGGCAGAATTAGTAGAGGATACAGCAAATAGAAAAGAATTAATAGTTATAGGAGATTTAATAGCCGAGTACAGTTAATTTGAAAAAGATACTATCAACGACAACGGGCGAAGGTTGATTCGCGTATGTAGAGAACAGGAATGTATTGTGGCCAATAATTTTAAGCAGCACAAAAACATTTACCAATACACTTGGATAAATCCGCAATTCTAGCTAAAACCGATAATAGATCTACTGGTTATGAAGAGAAGTAGGAAAATAGATATAAAAGGAGTAAAAGAAAGAGCCTACAGATAACCAGAATGCGCAAGCAATCATCACGTGCATGTAAGTCATCTCACATACAAAAACACAAAAGAAATACGAACCAGGCGAAATATCAGAATTAGAAGAAGAAATCAGATAAACCATATATAAAACAGATCTAGTGAAAAAATGCTACATCAAAATAGAATAAACAACAAATTAAACAAATACAAGGAGGCGTCTCTAGAATAAATGTACACTTAGAGTAGATAACGTGTAGAATAGAAAAAATTAAAACAGATAGAACAATTCTCAGAAGAATTAGAAGGGTTAATCAAAGAAAAAAGAAAGCATACATGAAATAGTTATGAGAAAAAACACCAATAGTAAGACAAAAGTGTGTAAAGTTAAGAAACCAAGTAAAAATTGAAAAAGATGAATATTGGAGAAGATTATGCATAGACAAAACAATAGCATGTAACAGATCAACAGCTGCATACAAAGTAATCAAAAAGATAAGAAATAGTAGAAATTCCAAAAGAAATCTGAATACTATAAAGCCACAAAAATGAATAAAGCATTACTCAGATCTTTTAATAGAACATAGAGACAAATACCAACAAGATGATCTACTCTCAACAGTAATAAAATATAAAATGGAGAAGGAAGGAATAGAATTTAGAGAAGAGCAAAGCGGGTTCAGAGGGAAAAGACCATGTCTTGATAACATGCATTGCGTAAGACAATTAATATAAAAAAAACGGAAAAAATAATAGACACTTATATGACCTGTGAAGATCTAGAAAAATTCTATGATAATATACCTAGATGTAAGATATGGCAGGCGATGAGAGAAATGAGTATGAGAAAAAATGGATAAACGTAATAAAAATAATATACAAGAATAACCAAAGATCAAGATTGGAAATAAAGTGACAAAGTCAATCACAACGACAAAGGGTTTGAAACAAGGCTGTGGTCTGTTCCCGCTATTATGCAATATACATCGACGAAACACTAGAAATATGGTATCGAAAATGGGCAGTAATGGGTTTTGAAATAAATAACGACACATTACCCTCACTATTTTTCGCGGATGACCAAATCATATTTGCACAGGATGAGAAAGATATGGAATACGTGTTAAGGAAACTTAAAAAAAATTGAAGGAGGATTAAAGATTAATTTAAAAAAAAGAGCGACAAATAACTTAAATGTTGACGCACAGGGTATTAAAACCTGCAACTATTTTACTTACTTAGGAACGACTATAAACTCAGATGGTAGGTGTGAGAAAGATATTTTCGAAAGAATAACGATGAGAAAAACGATGACAATGAATCTACACGGACTGTGGTGTGACAACTTAACTTAAGACAAAGAAAATGATGTTACATAGTATAGTAGAGAATATCACACTCTATGGGACAGAAATGTGATCAATGACGAAACATATTCAATATAGAATTGGAGCAGTAGAATTAGATTACTCAAGAAGATGCCTAAAAACTACCAAAAGAGAACAGAAGTAATATGGGAAAAATGGAAGTTACCCAGTCTATCACTAAGAGTTTAGAAAATTGATCACTACATTAGTATGGTCAAGTAAAACGAATGCCTGAAGATAGATGGCCAAGGAATATTATAGAGTGGTCTCAAAGAGGTAAAAGAGGAAGAAAGATGCCAGGCTTGAATTGGGATACATATATAAGAAAGATAATGGAAGGAAAAGATGTGAAAGAAGGAGACTGGTTGGATAGGGACATATGGAAACAAAAAACGGAAAATCAAAAGGGTAATATACCGAAGGTACAATGCTTATTTCATTGAAAATTAACACAAAGAAAATTGTCACAAAAAAACTTTAGTTTCGCCTAGATTGATATACCTATATGCCACCACTTCTTACCATAATTCTCTATTACCTAAAAGGTATACACAAAATTGGCTAACTATAGCTGCTCTTTGTGAGAAATTTTTTTATAATCGCTGCTCCGCCATTTGTGCCAGGTCGCGTTTGAAGAGAATTGTTTAATGTGACTACTGAATCAATTATGAAACATACACACGGGTGTATGGGTGCGTGGGCTAATGATCGGTTGGTTTCGCACATATATATGTGTGTGTATGTGTCTATGCACAATTTTTCTAGAAAGGAAGTGAATTTAATAAACTTATACCAACCAAAGTGCTCTTTTAAAATGAGTAATATAAATTTTTTAAATTTATTATCGATTTTCTATTTGTTTTTAAAGATTTAAGTATATTTAGTTTTATATGCTTCTGTTGTAGGATTTGGTAATGAATAATTGTTATACACCAGAAAGGAAGAAATCACATATTTACAACTAATACAGTTTTTTTTAATATATCATTTAATTAGCAATCAGAATTACAAATCATTCTATAGGCTAATATGCTGTTTTTTAATTACTAGGATAGTCGTGGTTGGTGTGAAGAGGACTTCTCCAGTGAGTTGCCCTCGCTAATCCTGTTTCAGATCTGCTGGCCAGTTTCGTTTCAGTCTTCTACCATTTTGCGCATCAAGCACTGGGTGCAACAGGGGGTTGACGTGGGTTTCCAGTTTGTTGTGATGTCTTGTACTTTTTTCTTTTATGGCGTCCCTCACGTAAGCAATTTTCAGATCATTGTGAATCGTCAGATTGGCGACGTACCAGGGTGCGTTCGTGATCATACGAAGTATTTTTGATTGGCACCTTTGAATTTTGTTTAAGTTAGATTTACTCGCACATTCCCATAGTTCTGCTCCATACATCCAGATTGGTTTAATTACGGTGTTGTAGAGTAACAGTTTGTTTTCAAGCGTGAGCTTAGATTTTCGTCCAATTAGCCATTGGAGTTCTTTCATCCTCAAGTCAATATGTTTACGTTTCTTGTCTACATGTTCTTTCCATGTCAATCTGTTATCCAGGTGTATTCCTAAATATCTTGCACTTGTAGATTGCGGTATTGGTATATTGTTAAAATATATTGGTGGGCATAACCCTTTTCGTAGTGTAAAATTTACTTGCACAGATTTTGTTTCATTAATTTTGATTTTCCATTTACGAGTCCATGTCTGTATTTGGTCTAGGTGGTTTTGTAGAGTGGTCGATGCTATGAGTGGGTCAATGGCAGTTGAGAGAATGACAGTGTCATCGGCAAACGTACCCATTATTGTGTTTTCATTGGTGGGAAGATCGGCTGTATAGAGCACGTAGAGCAGGGGTCCCAAGACGCTGCCTTGGGGCACTCCAGATTTAATTGGACGTTGGACCGACACCTCGTCATTGACTTTGATGCAAAATTCTCTACTACTTAGGTAAGATTTTATCAGTTTGAAGTAGGTGATGGGTAGAAGTTCTTTGATCTTATATAGTAATCCAGTATGCCATACCTTATCAAAGGCTTTACTGACATCAAGAAAAACTGATAGACAGTATTTCTTTTGGTCTAATGCTTGATTTATTTGGTGACTGATCCGATGCACTTGCTGTATAGTGGAATGGTTATTGCGGAAGCCAAACTGATGCATAGGTATCCAATCTTCTGTTATTGGGTCAGAGTTTATTCTTTGCAGGAGGAGTCGTTCGAGTAATTTTGAGATAATTGGTAACAGACTTATAGGACGGTACGATGATACGTCGTTGGGTTCTTTATCTGGTTTAAGGATTAGTATTATTTCGGCAATTTTTAATTGTTTTGGCCAGTAGTTTAGTCTTGCGATAGCATTGAAAATGTAGGTAAGTAAAACTAACCCTTTACTTGGCATCTCCTTTAACATTTTTGTAGTCACTTTATCTATTCCTGTAGCTTTTCGAAGATTTAATAAACTGATTTCGTTCTCAATCTCTTTCGGAGTAAAGGATTTGATCTTTGGTATGTTGATAGGGATCTCGGATAAATGTGTGTCTATAGCATTAGGCGTAAATACTTCGGCAAAGTAATCTGCAAATAGGACGGCCTTTTCCTTATCGCTTCTAGCCCACTGTTGATATGCTATTGCAGTGTTACGGAGGGGAGGTATTGGCGCCTTAGGTTTTTTTTTATGTTTTATAGGTTTCCATATGGAATTGTAGTATCTGTTGAGATTGGTAACATAATCATGGAATGACTTTTCTTTCATTTCTTTTAGTTGACGCCGCAGTTGGTCATTTAATCTGTTTAGTACAGTTTTATCTGCTGGTGCATGGGTACAGTGCCACTTTGCCCTGGCTCTTCTTTTTTCTGCTATAAGCCTTTTAATGACCGTAGGTACTATATACTTGTGATTTTGGAATTCTGTGTGAGGAGTGGCATGTTGAGCGGCCTGTTTGAGGATGTTTACTAGGGTGGTTAGGACGGTCTCAATTTCCTCTGGGGTTTTCAGACTTACTCTCAGTTTTATGTCTTCTTGTATCTTGTTCCTGTAATGTTCCCAATTTGTGTTTTTGTTATGGAGTCTGGGCGTTGGTTTTTTATGAATAGCATATTGACTGATTGTTGCAATTACCGGCGAGTGATCAGAGGAGAGATCGTAGCATGGTGTTACGTTCATATACGCTTGCGAGATCCCATTGGTTACATAAAAGTCCAAAAGATCTGAGATCTTATTGGGGTCTGACGGCCAATAGGTTTGTGTACCCGTTGAAAGAAAGGCGTAATTATTTTCCTGTATGAGATTAGCCAACTGGCTGCCTTTTGTTGTGATTAGTCGAGATCCCCAAAGCGTATGCTTACTATTATAGTCTCCACCTGCAACAAATTTATGCCCTAGTGTCTGGAAGAATTCCTTGAAATTTTCTTTTTTGATATTGTGCCGTGGTGGGCAATATACTGCTGCTACTGTTAATTCGTATGGGAGTGTCTTTACTTTAATGGCTGTGGCTTGTAAGTGATTGGTTACATATTTTGGCAGTTCGATGTGGCTTATAGAACTTTTTATTAAAATGGCGGTCCCAGCATGTGCACTATTATCTGGATGATTGGTTATGTAGGTTGTGCAGTTAGGTAAGCGAAAATATGATCTATCTGTGAAATGTGTTTCGCTGACTAGCATGATGTCCACTGAATTATGATGAAGGAATATTTCAACTTCATTTTTGTGCTGTAGAAGGCCATTGGCATTCCACAGGGCTATTGTTAGAAATTTAGTGAACCATGCTGTTCTGTTGTACGAGTTGCTGAAACATAGCCTTAAACACATCTAGGAATTTGCACAGGCTGATGGAGGGTGTTCCTGTGTGATGTTCGTTGTCTCTAATCTCAGTTGAGCGTAATGTATTTTGTTCGTTGGTTCTGTTATTTTGCACTGCTCCTGCATAGCTTAAATTTTGTTGGATACTATTTGTTTGAGGTTGGTTTTTTGTATAGATGGCTGTTAACGGGTTGTGTTGAATGTTTAGTCTATTGTTAGCATTGTTGGATTTTTTAAGTAAGCCTTGGTAGAATTCGCAGCCTTTATAGCTAGCCGGATGAGGACCATTGCATAATGCACATCGTGGAGGTGTGTCTTTGTTTTTTGTACAATTATTCGTGCTATGAGTCCCTCCGCAGTTAACACATACATAGGGTTTAGTACAATAAGCTTTAGTATGACCATATTGCTGACAGCGCATGCACTGTGATATACCTTTAACTTTTTTGGGTGGTTCAATAGTTATTAGTTGGTTTTGTATTTCATAAATATTTTTACTGCTTTGTGCTGGCTCAAGGTCAACAAAGAATAGGTTTAAAGGTTTTTTTGTTATTTGTTTTCTTGCGTACATAATATTTCTGACTTGATGTCCGTCTTTACTAAGTTCTTTTTTAATGCTTTCTGTGTTAGTTGTAAAATGTAAGTGCTTGAGTACTACCCTATAGGCTCGTTCCTCCTTCGGTTGATATGTATGGTGCACAATTTTGTTTTCTTGCATGAAGTGAATCAGTTTTCGGTAAGTATCAGAGGTATTGCAATTGATTTTTATTGTATTGTTAGCTAGAGATTTTGTGCTGTACTGCTCTATTTCTATGATTTCATTTAATTTGTTTGTCACTTGTTGGTAATTTATTATGCCATAGACAAAGATTGGCGGGGGTCGTGGGACCTTGTTTTCTACTTGTGTTGTGTTAGTTTCTTCTTCCATGGCATCGGTTAAATGGCTATATTTATTTTGTATTAAAATGTTTTGACTGTTGGGTATATTTATTTTTCTTCGCTTGGTTTGTTCTACTTTTTGCCATGGGTTTTCTTTGGAATTTTCATTGGGGTTTTCTTCTATTTCATCATCGCTGGCTGAGGTCAGTCTGTAGTACTGGCGTTCGTTGTTTGATTGCTGCTGCTGAGTGGAATGGGAATGGGCTGGTGGGTTAATGTTCTGTTGCGGTATGAAGAAGTTGCTACTAGTGGGCATTGATTGACTTTGTTGTTGACAGTTGTAGTACTGCATGGGATTATTATATGGTACGCCATTTTGGTTATAATTAACTCCTGGGCCATTATATGCTGGTAACATTTTGAATTTGTTAATGAAGTTTAATAGGTAAACATAGTTACCTTTTATTTAATTTCCTAGTAGTTTATTGAGCACGAAAATATTAAGCTGACCCCGCAGTTACGTTATCGTTCACAACAGCCGCTAGCCGATAAAACGCCATACTGATATCACTGGGCTCGGTTCGCGACGACCGTTTAACTGATTTCAAAATAAGCATCATAAATTAAAATTAAAATTTGTAATGAAAAGTAAAAATTTAAGAGCGACCCAAGAAAATAT
Source organism: Sinelater perroti (assembly GCA_036346155.1). NCBI lineage: Eukaryota > Metazoa > Arthropoda > Insecta > Coleoptera > Elateridae > Sinelater > Sinelater perroti. Next base: position 11,649,715 of record JARFIY010000024.1, read on the forward strand.
AAATTGAACAGGTAAAATACGGTACCTTACGAGGTTGCAGTAGCTGTCGTTGATGACGCAGGCACGGGCTGGCTTGTAGATCCGTTCGTTTTCCTTCAAAGCAGGAGGGTTAGCGTACACATGTACTCACTAGCACGGTCGCAAAGCGAATCATAACTAATACATGAAGATAATTTGACTAAATATATAGAACATGTCATAAGACCAATTTTCTAGAAAATGGTATTTAGGTTCAAAGAATTTCACAAAAATCGATACAGCCAAAACATAGAAAGATAAATACCTTTATGCAAAAAAAGTGAAATGAGTGAATGCACCCGTGTTTTTTCAAAAAGTTTGTCGAGGGGGAAGGGCAAAGGAGACAAAACTTCATGGGCTTGTTATGGGCCCAAATAAACTCAACGTATTGTTCTTCATAATAATAAAAAATTTATTTCTTCGCAATTACTTTAGGAATTCATATTTTTATTTAAATGAGCTTTTGAAAGAAGTAACTTTTCAATTCTGAATTTAATTTATTATCGTAATAATTTTTACTAGTTACCTATACTTGAATGCACGTTTCTGTACGTTTGGGAATAGAACAGGTATCTAATTATTTGTAATTATTGTGAAGAAATGATTTGGCTTTTAATTTTTTAAATACACTTTATGTGATAGGATTATTATAATGATATTATTATGAGTTTTTTATAAGCATTTTTATAGTTATATTTGTAGTATATACTGCATAACAATTTCTTTCATACTGATGAAACATAAAGATATAAAAATATTTTTTATTTTAGGACCTCAGTAAAATCTTGATGTCCCTATTTCTTAGTAACAGCTACTTCTTGAATGACAAAAACGGTAAACGAAGTCCCCTTGCTTAGAGTTTACACTTCCAGCTATGTACTACGTTGAAGTCGAACGGAACGAATTGCCTACGCGACTCAAATGAATAGGCCAGTTAAATGCTTCAAAAGTTATGAAATTAGCAACAATGACGATCCCATCGAGAAACTTTTAATTCTAGAACAGAAAGTATTTTAACTGAAAATGCTCCACTTTTGATTTTGGCTGAATACAGATTTTTGAAAAATTAATATTTGGAACTGAGAGCAGTAAACAAGAAAACAAACTCTACACATCTTACAAACAAGTGATACTAGCAAAAATTGTTGTTAGCCATTTCGGTAGGCTAATATTTTCTCAGATAGAACTGCAGAAATAAAGTTACAGATTTTGCTAAGCCACAGAGTCGAACGTATTTCACTGCCACAAAACGACGTTAGTGAAAGATTGGATTGAAAAAATTTAATCAGTAGGTACTTGATTTCTAATTAAAGCCGATCTGGATAAAGTATTTGTAAACAGAACAGATAGAATGTATTTTGTTGCTTCTGTTCTGCCATTACAACTTATATTTCTCGATTGGAAATTTAAAGTACAAATTGTGGTTTCAAAGAATTCTAGGCCTTCGTCTCCTTGCAAATACTAAGATTGCCAAATGAAATATACAGTTTCTTGTGAGTTCACTGCTAAAAAAGCATTTTGAGATTCAAAAGACTTTTAAGTTTGTGAATTAAGTAAAATTATTCTATTTTTTATCACTTTGGGAGAATTTCGACTAAAGCAATAATTCTTGCAGAGTTTGTTACTTAATTTAGAAAAAAATGTTATTAGCTCTCTACACAAAAATGTTGTAATGCCCTTTTATTGTCCACAATTTAATTGCAGTGTAGCACTGTGGCCAAGTGGTTGAGGCGCTTGGTCTTGGTGGAGAGGGGCCTAGGTTTAATCCTGGGCTCTCAGTCACTCAAAATAATTAAGTAACTGCGTTCGTTTCAAACAAGGGGTCGTCTAAGGTGTGGTGTTTGTTATCTGCCCGTATCAGAGACGATTGGGCAGTGAAGGAGAACATATAGAAGCCTAATCTCTGGGTTCGTAAGATCTGTTCTCATTTGGGGCGTAGAATCTCACCATTATTAATTTAATAAAGAATTCCTTCAACTCGTTTTTACATATACTCATGGAAGTTAAATTGGTTGCGCACCTCGCATAAATCAAAATTTTGAATTTATTTTTTTTTGACAATGATTTGTTTTAAAAATGTGCTATCAGAAGAGGCAGAGCTTTGGTCATTTGATGTAGGCGAACTTTTGTAGAAAACGTTACGCACACTTGGGGTTGCGAGTTAAAATTTATGTTATCAGGGTAGTTTTGCGAATGTTTATATGCGTTTAATACACAGAGCCGTCGAAGTAAATTTAGAATTCCTTTAGATTGTATCGCGAGAAAACTTAACTCATGCGTAATTTCTTATTTAGTAACACAAGTGAGCTTCACAAACAACCTATGATTGTTGACAAATGAATCAAGAATACGACCTGCAAAGTTGCTATACTCGAATTACTTCGTGCCGGAACATTGCCGCCAGAAATTATTACGTGGTTTGGCTTCAAAAAGAAATACAGGGAATTTAATCAACAGGGGAGATAACTGCTGACAGGGTAATTAACGGCAAGCGATCTTATCGCAAGAGAAGTAATAAATTCGTCCGCGAATTGAAAGAGAAGATTGATTAGGATCCTGCACTGGATATGACTGACTTGGCAAAAGAAATGAGGATGGCGACGTTAACGGTCAGTCTAGCAGTGTACCAGGATCTGCAATGCAAGTTTTTCGTTTTGAGAAACCGCCAGCCGTTGACTGAAAAACAAGATGGACAGGACGTTAAAGTCCCACACAATGTTGAACGATATCAGATATTCCGATGAAAAAAATTTCATCCAGGGCAGGAAGTTGAATAGCCAAACTGACTGTTGGATCTGCCAAGATGACTATGAAATCCTTACCGTCATATACAAAGTTTACCACTTTTGTGATGGTGGTGGGGCTTGTGAGCAACTAAAGGAATGTTATAACGCCTCACTTTTAAGGAAGGTTTGAAGGTGACCGCCGACAGCTATATTAATGTACTGGAGACAGTTGTGATGCTCTGGATAGAGGAAGTGGCCGTTGAGTAAGAGTACGTGGTTTAACAAGATTCCGCTCTAGCTCACAAGGCAAGCTGTACAATTTGTATTAACACTGGTCTTCCGACTTGTGCCCATCCTCCAGCTTTAAATACAATTTACTTGACTAATATGTGTGAGGTGTAGTCAAGGCGAAGGTCGATGAAAAGCATCATAAGAACAAGGACAGCTTAAGAGTCCCCATCATGGAGGTAATTACATACATACACAAGAAAGAAGTTATGTTGGCCCGCGGAAGGTTTAGGTCCGGACTGGACAAGGTCGTAGCTGACGATGGAGCCTATATTGAATAATATGATTAGCAATACTATTTACTTTAATTGTATTTTGAATTACAATGTTATTTTTATTGTTTATTAATTCTGCGGATTTACTTCGACGACCCTGTATAAGTAATTTAAAATTTGCTTCAAGCTTTAATTCTTTGATGTAACTAAATGATTGAAGTTATAAATATTTTGTGACAAAATCAAATGTTTTTTATTGCATTTATTTAAGAGTGTCATAAATTCAAAGTGCCTTAAAAATACTGGAAATCTGATTGTTAACGTAAGTATTACAGTATAAGATACTAATCATAATTCAGTCGGCTGAATTTAAATTCAAATATGACTTGCCTGTTAAACTATTTATAATAAACATTGCGTCTTATAATTTCGTTGTTCTAACAAAATTTGGTTGAGAGGGGCAGAGTAAAACTTACCAAATTTATAAAATCATTGGTGTCGTCCGTAAATTGAGTTGAAATTATTCTTTTTTCTTGTATTTTAAACAAAATTACCCTTTGCAAAATTTCACACACGTATCCTGAAAAAGTGTTTGACAAAGTCAGAATGGCAACAAATAAAGTTTACATGAATGAATATTTTTAATTCAAAATTTTGATCTTGACGTGAGTACTTTCGGCAGAGCACAACCTTTTAATTAGTGATGATAATAAATGTAATAATTTTCTGATGAACGTCGCCGTTCTTAAATCAAGCAGATTTTTGTATCTCATCAGCAATTGAAACCAATAAAGCTTTTTAGGTCAAATTTGCTTGTAATATGAATGTTTTGGTACGAGTATTTATATACATGATGACTAAAGAACATGTGCAAATTTGGGTCATTTTAAGTGCTGCGAATTGCTACGTCTTATGCGATGAATTGAATAAAAAATTGCTGTTCGTTTTTCTTTACTAGGATATTACCTATCTACATGACGACTGCGTTATCCCACAAGGTGAGGTAACATGTTAATTATGGCTGGCATATGGTCTGATTACTGGTGACGCCCGAGGCTCGCCGCTAGGCTAACACAATTATCTACATTTGACATGCCGAAACACTTCCACAATCCCGATCCCGAAGGTCAACAGCTCCGCGCGTTATCTCTTGCCCCCCGAACAGCTGCCGGCTGATGTCATCGCGCTTTTTGCCGAATTCGATCGATCCGGCGGTGGTTGATCACGAGATGCAATAATTAAATTTTATATGCTGGAACCGGTCGGCGCAAGTGAACGGTAGTTCGGTAGAGATAAAGTGGATGAGCTCGCGAGGCGGTTCAGTAAGTGGAAAAGTTTTTGAGCGCAGATAAAAACTGGGCCGGAGCGCGGCGCTCCGTTTGGTAGCTTGCACGTACCGCTGGAAATTCCAACGCTAGATAAGAATGGCGGCCCAATATTTGCCGCGAAGGTCTGTTCCAATTTCGATCATCTGCAGCCGCCGGTTAAGGCGCTGCTCGGAGGCTCGGTAGGAACTGCCAAGTAAGGCGAGAAAAAACGCCGGCACCACAACTGTATTGAAAAAAGCAGTTAGCTGCAGAAGTATTTGTAGAATCATGCGATGCATATCTGGCGTGTTTATCTCGCGTCGTGTCTTCCGAGTGGATATGGGCGCGCCATTTGACAAGAGCGAAATGTATGTGCCTGTAAATGCGGGTTTTTGCAGCTTATTGTAAGAATTGATAACCAGTTAGCTTTGCGGCGCTGAATGCGTCGAGTTGAAAGGTGCGTGATTTTTAAGCAGGTGCGAGCGCGTCTCGAACGGGACGCAGAGTCGTTACCTCACATTTCATACATCAAACCGGGATTCCTGCCCTCCCACATTCGACGCTGGCGATGTTGCTTTGACCAAAATTTCTATCACAGCCGAGAGAAAGCCAGCCTCAGCTTTAAGAGGCAATTTAGTTACTGCGCAGGGGTATTCTAAAGAAGGATTTTAATAAAAATTCTAGCGATTTTTTCCAGATGCACCTGTAACATTTAAGGTTTTCTTTAAAAGGACAAAATGTCCCACGAGGACGTTCCAGTACTTCGTGTATAGCATCTTAAGCAAAAACGTAGGTCGAATTCTTAACCGTTTTTAAGAATCGATGAAGCAAGTTAGGGGTCTTTGGGGAGGCTTGGTCGTTCTAATAATTTATTATTTCTCCAAGTATTATCATTCTAACTTTCGTTGCCAAGGACACTAAATCTAAAGTCCATTTTCATGAAAGGTTCTTTCAACTAAACTTTTACTTTGGCCTGCAGCTGCCGAAATTCGTCTTACGCTGGTTCGAGAATCCTCTTCAATTTTCTTCACTACTTCTTTTGTCGACCCTCTTATACGAATATCTCTATCACTTTTTCTATTTGCAAACGTTCCATTTTCTCGGAAAGAAAGAAAAACGCGTAGAATTGTTTTGTGATACGGAGAGTGACGATTCGGGTATTTGATCTTGTACCCTTCTGCTGCTGTAGATGGCGACAGACAATGTTTTGACCATAAAAATCAAAGTCAATATCCATGGTAACCATAGTAACAGGGAAAATAAAGACCGGTCGCGAGGAAGAATAAAATGTTAAAACGACCAAGCATCCCTAAAGACTTTTTGCTTCATCGATAGCTCAAAAACGGTTGAAAATTTGACCCATACTTATAAGAACTTTTTTGCTTAGCATCAAGTTTAAAATTGAAAGACATCTAAATAAGGAAAAAAATATAAAAATGTATTAATCTAAGCAATGAAAAATTATGTTTGCAGTTGGAACAAATTGAAATGCTGCTACTAAAAGTTTCAGAAAGCAATTCATCATATTTATATAAATAAAATATTTCTTACTTTTTGTATTATTTAGAATTAACTCTGCCTGCAGCATCGCTGAGTGGAGTAAGTAGCTTAGCGGTGTTGTTGCCGGTCTTAAGTCTCAACAAAGCAGAAGGGTTATCGCGTTTGGACTAGCAACCCGACCTACGTAAAACAACAATTTGTAGAAACAGAATGAAAAACTCATTAAATGAAAACAAGCCCCGGGTGAAAATCCACACTTTCCAAGAAATACGGGAGGGGGTGATCAATTGTGTATCTACAAAGGATGCAAAGAACTTTAGTGAACAAAATAAAAAAAGGAAGAAGGAGAAGAAAAAATTGGTAATTATTTCCATATATCGAACGGAGATAGAGGGCAATGATAGGAGTATCAGTCCTAATTAAAAACAAACGGAGAAATAAAGTACAATCATAGGAAAAAATAGACGAAAGGTTAATAAAAATAACAATTAAGATGTTTGGACGAATAATTACAGTAATTGATATATATGGAATTAATGACGATGCAAATGTAGAAAATAAAATAGCTTCTTTGACAAATTAGACAGCATTTTAGAAAATATGAGATTGGTTGGCGATCTAAACTGTAGATAAAACAAATATAAACAATAAATAGATACAAGAAATAAAACAGTACTACTATAAAATAAAGTTACCATTACCAGGATACTATAAAACTGTTATACCAAAAACGTCTCGAAGAAAAATTGGACCTATATATGCAAGGATTGCCCACAGAAATGTACGATTATATGATAAACTCCATTCAGCAGACTATGAAGCAATACGAATAGCAGACAAGGGGAATTTTCAACCCACGAAGTTAAGTAAAAAATTAAAAGACATGATAGAAAGTAAAAAGCGGGCATATCACATTTGACCAAATAACAAAACTAATGAGACACGAGGGAATTATGAAAGATGGCAAACGTGGAATAAGGTATGCTAACACATCGATAATACTTTAGGCTATGACAGATTTACGGAAGCATGGAGAGCTATAAAACACACGCGTAACAATACAAGAAATAAAACTAATAAGACAGTAATATAGACGAATCAATGGATGGATCATTACAAGAGAATATTATTACAAGAAGAATGAGGACAATACCAACAGGGAGAAAACATAAATTACGCATCAGACAACCACGAATAAATGCAAATAAAAAATGTAAAAACGAACACTGAAGGAATCAAAGAATAAAAAAGCACCGGGGCTAGGCGGGATTAAAATGGAATTACTGAAATGTGGAAGAACAAGTGGAAAAAGTCCCAGGGAATTGAATACATCGTATATATCCTCTATTTTTAAAAACGGAACTGTAATAATTACAGAAATTTAAGCGTCATCCCCTCAACGGCAAGAGTCTTCGGCATAATAATGAAAACAAGATTCAACAATATATGAAAGACGTTGCAGAAGAACAAAAGCGGTTTTCGATCCAACAGATCCTGCTTAGATTTCCCTCAGGCAATCATGATTGCAACACTAAAAAACGAACTAATAAACTACGGACTGAAAATTAACATAAAAAGGCATAATACATGTGTATAGGTGGAGAACACCAAGACATACGCATGGGGGACGAAACCATTCAACACTGTCAAAATTATAAATATTTAGGCTCAATTATCTTGGCTAATGGATCAATAGAAGAAGACGTAAACAACAGGTCAGGTAAAGAGCGTTGCATAGAGTTCTGTGGAACAAGAACGTAAGAAAATAAACCAAGAAAATTATATTTTATAGTATAATTGAAAGCATTATCTTATATGGGGAAGAGGCCCGATCAGCAACAGAAAGCTCCAAAACAAAATAAGAACAGTCGAATTGGACTTTTTCAGAAGATGCTTACAAATTACGGGTTGAGAAATATGGAGAACAGAAAAGATATGGGACAAAAATGGGAATAACTTTATCTATTGTCAGGAACCTAAAAAATGGAAACCTTCATTGGTATGGGCATGCAGAAAGGATGCAAGATCACAGGAGGCCGAAACCACTTTTCAATTGGTCGCCGAAAGGAAAAAGACGAAGAGCAAGAGATTGCTAACAGGGGACTGGGAGGACCGTAAAAGATGGAAGCTAAAGACGACGAACCCATAAAGGAAAAAACGTTAGGAATAAGATTATTTAGACTTGTAGTAGATGTAATTTTTTCTACGTTTTTAGTAAATATTCGGGATTTGTAATCCAAACTTTTTCTAATACAGTCACTCAGATTTTCACAAATATTGTGCTAAAATGATTTATAATAATGAGAAAATTCTTATATCATACAAGTAAGGTACACTGGGCTATTGGTTAATTGATGTAATCTGTTTAAAGACGATATTTGCTACCCGAATTGTTCCTTAAGTAATCATCGATGGCACCATAGATTTTTATGGTAATTTTATTAATTTGTTTTGGAGTAGCAAAAAAATAATAAAAAATTATATGATTTTACTACGTTTATTTACATTTAATAACACATACATACACAGTCTTGCAGTTCCATTGATTTATTTTATTTGTGGGCGTTAATGAATCTGGCCAATGTCAATTGCTTTTCTCCCCTTCAGCATTTTTTGAAAGTAATCAGTGGCATAGTCGTCGCAGCGATCCCCAAGCCTATTGACCTGGTTTTAATGTTGTTCTAACATCCTCCCACTTCTTCAAAATATCTTTACTAGCAGATGTCGTCATTGGTCTTCTTTCATCTTCTTCGTTTTCAGAAAACACATCTTCCTGAGTTTCTTAGTATTTTTTGGAGTTTTTTCGTCGGCAGCTCATTTTCGTGTTCTCATTATAAGCTCTTTAAAACAATATTTCTTTTTGAATGCAGGCTGAACATAGCTTTCGCCAAGCAGAATTCATCTGCCGTTGAGTGATTTCTGACCACGATTAAGAATGAGTTGGTTAGCCTCAAGAATATTAAATTTTTCTTTCCAAACGTCTTTAATATCGTCATTAAGCAGAGCTAGCATATTTCAAAGCACAAACAAAATCGTGCTAGTTTATAATTTCTTAAAAACCGCAACAATTTCTTGACTTATCGACTGAATTAACGAAATGGCACTTAGAGGCAGAAACTGAACTGTCAGCTAGACCAAGTATTCTAGCAAATTAGTTTCGATGTCTTTTGGGGTGTTCTAGTGCATTGTCTAATAACAAAGTGTTTTGTGATGGAAATTTATTTGTCTGGAGGTATTTTTTTCATTTTTTAAAAGAAACTTGCATGACCCATGCTCTTTCATTCGATCTCCACACCAGTGGCGGTCTTTTTTTGATTCTTGATTCTATTTTCGAATGCTCTGGAGTCCTCAGAGTGATAGAAGCTTAATATCACCACAAATATTAGCTCTCAAAATTACTATCAATCGGCCTTTTATGAGTTTATGCCTAGGAATATTTTTCTCATCTTTCATGATCTAGGTACAGGGCTAGCAAAATAAACCAGTTTCATTACAATTGAAAATTTGTTGCAAAGCAATATCTTTATGTTTATTTTTTAATGAAGTGTTAAAATTTGAGGCAGGACTTCCCAGCTTCCTCTTTATTTGCACTAGCAGACTCACAGTGTATTTTAATGCCAAACCTTTTAAACTTTGCAAACCATTCAATGGCAGCCTTGAATTCTACTTCCTCATGTAACGAATGTAGAGTTACTTCTTCATTTCTTCAAAAATGTCTTTAGTTTTCTCTAAAATGTCAAATTAGTTACATCATTTTTTATTTCAATTTCTTTTATCTAAACTAAGCACGTCCTTGTTTCTCAGATGTGATTATCGTTATTCCTTTAATTGCTGGAGTTTTCTTAATAATATCTTTTATAGATAGGATTGTGTCCACTGCACACCAGTTTAATCTACAATGCCTAGCAGAATTAGACATTTTCTGTCCACTCTCTACCTTGGCTATTATCCTTTGCTTGGTTTCTATAATGAGCACAGTTCTTGACACTTTACTCTTTTTAGATCCTAATTCTGGTGCTTATTATGGGCTTCCTATCTTCTTAAACTGTCGACAAGAGATACAACAAAATAAGACTCGTTAATGGTTTAAGTAGATATTTTTATTTTAACCGATTTTACTTTCACTTACATTCTTACATTTGTGGAAATTCTTTAATAGTATACGAATCTAAATAGAAGCCAATAGAACAGACTATATTGCTTCTATGGCACCTGAAATCCATAATATAATAATTTTTAACTAATTATTTAAACATCCAATAGCATGACCAAAATGATAAGTGGCATGGACATTCGACTGAAGCAACGCGATATTAATGAGGGCCTAACGGTCCAGGGTATGCACCCATTGACATTTATCGACAAATAGATGTTTTTTATAGCGGTAGTAAAGAAGTGCGAAAGGAAAAAATCCAGCCACTCAGATCTGAATGATTAGATTCGATGTGATCGATCTTTGAAAGCCGCGGATGAGCAGCATCAAACGCGTGTAGATAAACTGATTACGCCAATCGTCAGAAGAAGCAGAAGATATTGCCGAAATTAGAGAAATTTTTCTTGAACGAGGTCATCACATTATCATGCTTGGCTTGGCTACAAGAAAATATGTAAGAAAGGTTCCATACATACCTAAAATGAAACTCGATCGAAAGGAGATCTGCCACTAACTTATGACTCGACATAAACAGGATTGTCACTGATAGCGAGTTTTGGACATATTATTACAATTCAAAGAATAGACAGAAATTACTGGAGTATAGACATAAAATCTCCTTTAATCCAAAGAAACTCAAGTACTCTATTCTAAATAAAAGTGCAGATGACCATTTTTTGAGATTGGAACGGCGGAGTTTATATCGAATTTTTGAAACAAACCGACACTATCAACCCCAGCTCATGTATAGACACTTATTCAACGTGATTATTCTCATCCTCATTGTAACCACAACGGCAGGGAGCATACAGTGCCTAAAATTTGGCTACGTTTTATCGTACCTGCCTTATAGTTCGAATCGATTTTTCTTTTTTTCGAAGGTGAAAAAAGACTTGTAGGGACACTAATGATGGGAAGTTGCAAATAGCTGTGCTGGGCTGCTGATGGCAGCAGGCGCCTAAATTATTCTCAAACGTGATGCAGTAGCTTATTCAGCGTTAGCGTGCATATGGGGACAAGGTTGATGATTTCATAAAAAAGTAATAGCACCCCTTGATAGATGAGATCTCAAACTAATTTCCATACCCTGTTTGTTAATACAGTTGTTGCAAAAGAAGCAAAATTCCCAAAACACTTGCATATTTTATAAATTTACTGTACTCTTTGTGGCCGTAGTTAATATAACAATTTATTTAGGCTACTTTTCTTTTATAGATATTTTTAATAATAGAATTTTTTCTTTTTGTAGCAATTTCAACAAAAACTAGTGACTTATAATATATTCGGGCAGATCTACTCAGGCAACATTCATAATAAACTCATAAACATAGCACAGATGCAACCATGATTATAATTTAGACACTCTATTTGTAGATTTATACCTACTCTACACTTAATACGTTACGTGAGTGAAAAAAGATTGGCGAATTCACATCCGTAAAAGAATATGCAATGCCATTTAAATAGTTTTTAGCTCTTATAATTTTAGTTGCAAAATAATAACATTTGAGCATTAGACAAGATTTTTTCTTAATGCAATGAGGAGATTGATAGCATCATTGTAGGTGTAAAAAGTTTAATTAATAATGCGTTTAATATTATTGTGACCGCAAAATAGCAGCATGTATGTTCTAAGGTAAATACATAATTTTTGTTATGCACAAAGAACAAAAAAGGTTTACCGATACATCAGTGCATCGAGATGAACTGTATCATTAGAAGAAAGGTATTGTATGGAAAACTTCTTTTAAAAACAATATTAGCTTAGTATTTTAAAATGGCGAGCGCCTCTAGAATATTTCCCAGTTGAAAAACCATTATATGTATCATTTAGTTATTGAAGGCTTACATACGACTGAAAAAGTCGTTGGTTAATATGAAAATTACTAGAAACATTTTTAATATTCTAGAGGAAACTCCTCGAAAACAAGTTCACTATTGATTCAGAGAAATAGTAATAGAACCCCATATTGTCTAAAAATCTATAAAGTATTCTTTAAGAACGTGTTAGTTTTTAAGAAAAATGCGGCGGAAAACCAATGTCAATGTTCAAAGTACTCAAACAGATTTACTTCTAAGTAAGTGAACTGAGAAGGTGTGGACAGAAGGATTGTTACGAATTTTTTAAGCCTTAAATGACGCATTGGGTCCAAAAGACCCCAGTGTGTTTTTGACGGATTTTTTAAAGCCCGCTGAAAATAACCTTGTGGCTCTATTTATTATTAGGTCAATACCTAATAATGACGCGAGGTCAGTTGTGCTTCAGCTGTCCAGGGAAACGTCTTAAAGAAAAGTGGGGTATTTTGACCCCGGTGTGTCGTTTACGTTAATTTTAGTGCAAAACGGAGCAGTTTTTTTTTGGTTTTCGTTAATTTGGTGATTATTAAGCGTAAATATTACTGTTTTAAGGAAAATGTTTTTTTTTTGAAAACTATAATGCTTTTGGTACAAATAGTGTTATGGCGTACTTGCTAGAATCACTTCTCGAAGACGCTGTAGATGATACATCATAGGGGGAGGAAAACCGTGAAGAAGTTGAGGATGAGGACGACAAATTTGAACCATCTGATTTAAGTTCAGAAGAGACAGTAGAGATCAACGAGGAGAACACGTCTCTTAAGTAACGGTTTTTAGATGCTAGAGCTCGTCAAAACAGGCTCTTCCTCTTGGTCTAGGGCGAGGTCGAGGATGACCAGCAACCATATTAAGAGGCAAAGATCGCTACAAATGGAACTTAAGAGCTCCTGAAAGACGTTCAAGTAAGTGTATACTATGTATTCTTTTTTTGACGAAAATCGTTGGCTGCGGTTACTGTTACTTTCCCGCATAAACTGTAGCACTCAGAGAAAAGAGAAGAATGTAGAAGCGACTCTGCGATAATGTAGGGAGCGGTTTGATGGATCAACAGTATAATATTTTACAGTATTACAATTGAGTACATTATGATAAATTTTAAAAAATAAAATGAATTTTCAGATCAGGTTAATAATGCCACGGAAATTATTCCTGGTCCAGCTGGTTCAGCTGCTGATTTAATTATACATGAAGAAATTTGGCAAATACTGTTTACTAACAACATGATAAAAATAATAGTTGAGCATACCAATAACAAAATTGAGGATACTTGCGCGCGACTGATTGATCGCGGTATTGAAATGCAATCATACCTTCACCATACCCATATTATTGAAACGAAGGCGTTTATTGGACTGCTGCATTATTCTGGTGCTTGGAAATCATCTAACGTAGACGTTCTCGAACTATGGAACGACGAGTATGGCATTACCATACATCGTTGAGTAATGTCAAGGTCTTGCTTTTCATTTCCTTGCGTGTCCGTGCGATTCGTTGATAAAAGTAAAAGAAATTGTCTCTCATTCGAGAACGTTGGGATGTATTCATGAATAATTGTCACATTATGTCGGAAAAAGTTACGGTAGATGAATAATTGCTTAGTTTTCGAGGTCGATGCGGATTTCGTATGTATATAAAATCGAAGCCAGATAAATACGGTTTGAAAATCTTTACACTTAACGATGCCACAACCAGTTATTTATACTTTGGGATTCCATATTTAGGAAAAGACGTTATTAGAAATTTGTTGCCGAACGAGAGTACATCTGAATATTTATTCAGAAAAATCACGGTACTAAACGTACTGTAACTTGCAATAACTGGTTTACGAGTATTCCCTTACTTGAACGCTTTTTGATGAAGCCGTACCTGCTGTCTATAACTGGCACGATCAGGAAAAATAAAAGACAGATCTCGGCACAAATGACTTCGTCCTCAAAAACTGTACCAGACACAAAGTTTTGCTTTGGATCACAAATAACACTGTTATCACACACACCGAAAAAAACGAACAAAATAGTTATCAACTTTTTCAGACTCAACAGACATTACAGATGGTAAACCAAACATTAACTTACACTACAATAAAACCAAAGGTGATACCATTGTTTCGACCAACTTTGTCATGGGTATACAGTCACAAAACGGACAAATCGATGGCCACTGCGATACGTCTTCGGAATCCTTGATCAAGCAGCTGTAAATGCTCGCATTTTGTTGAAATGCGCGTCAGTTAATAAAAACATTAACAGTGCTGTAAGAGCCAATGATTGTTTAAAAAGATTAGCAACTGCAGTTGCGCCTAGATAATAAAACTTTGCGACTCAGCATTCGAACTGGAGTTGGAGCAGCCGATGCAACATGAAAGTGAAAGACCAAAATTCCGTGCTAAAATGAGATGTGCACTCTGCAGGCGCTTGGAGGATAAAAAATCGAAAATAAAGTGTCCTTCGTGTAACCGACCGATGTGTGATCTTCTTCGAATATACTTGTGTACGGAATGAGGAGGAGTAGAATAAGTTAATACTTGCGTAAAATTGTCATTATCATTTTTTTATTGTAAATAAACTTATGTAATGTGAATTGCTACTAAAAACAATATTTTGTAATTGCTTTCTGTAAATAAAACATCTATAACGCAGAAATCATGATTTTTATTAAAAAAAAATTTTTTTCATGAATTTTTTAATAATACTTAATAATAAAATTCCACTTTCAAATTGATATCACCCTTTAAAGGAGTCAAAGGAGGCACCCCAAAAACAATTTCAGATCGAAACACTAAAAACTCAAAAAGTTGTAGACATTTTACGCGCTTTGGTCCAAGCTCATATTTTATACCCATTTTTGCCACTTCAATCTTTAAAATAAGGATACTTTTTTTTATAATAGACTTTATTGTCAGCTCAACAATTAAAATGTTATACATGACATGTTTAATAATATTACAAATAACTACTATAAATGACACGACAAAACTATTTGTAACGTCTTGATTATTAATATTGTTAATGTTTAATCGTTATGCTCTTCTACGATAACGATGTCTTGGGGTAGTCTTCGTTTAAGCCTAGTGTGTATATTTCGCTTGCACATGTTGTAATAGGTGACCCCGTCGCACGCACTCGCGTTTTGTATAAACTTTTTAACACTTTCACAGATGTAATTTTGTACATATGAAACTCTTAGTTCGTAGTGTAGTTGGGTATTACGAATAAACCAAGGCGCGTTCACTGCAACTCGTAAAATTTTATTTTGAGTCTTTGTATTTTGTTGATGTTTGTTTTGACGTAGTACACCAAACCTGGCAAGCGTATAAGATTAAGGGCGTATTAGGGTTTTATACAGTAATATGGTACACTCCGGCTTCAGAGATGACTTGCGATTAATGAGAGGGTATAGCTGACGCATTCTGTTGTCGGCCTGGAGTAGCTTATTGTTTATGTGGTAGCTCCAGGTTAATCGTGTGTCGAGGTGTACTCAAGATATTTTACCGCTTGATCCCTGGGGTTCCATGGTATAGATTTGCCATCAATTTCGATGTTGGGCGGGAAGGTGTCTCTCCTTAGCGTGAAAATTTTGCTTTGGCATTTGGCAGGGTTAACTTCGATATTCCATGTTTTAAGCCACTTACTAATTGTATTCGTGGCGTGTTGAAGTTCATGTACTGCAATGTGTAAGTTCGTGTTTTGCGTGATAATCGCCGTGTCGTCCGCAAACGTGGCTATAGAAGCTCCGGTTGCAGGTATGTCTGATGTATAGATATTAAATAGCAGAGGCCCAAGAATGCTTCCTTGAGAAACTCCCGAATGTATAGCTTTGATATCAGATATGGCATAGTTGACCTTAACAGCGAAGGTTCTATCTTCCAAAAACGAAAATATTGCAGCTTGCAGGTAACTTGGTATATTAATGTCAAGTAGTTTTTTCATTAAACCTTCAATCCATACCTTGTCGAAAGCATTCGCAATGTCGATGAAGATGATTGTTGTATAGCATTTACTTTCAAATCCATTTTCGATTATTTCGCTAATTCTCTGGAGCTGATGGCAGCTTGAATGTCCTTTCTTAAAGCCAAATTGAAATGCTGGTATTATATTTTGGGTTTCTACAATTTTGATAATCGAACATGAATAATTTTTCCAGAATTTTTGATAAAGTTGTAAGTAGACTTATTGGCCGGTAGTTCTTAATATCTTTTTATCTTTTCCTGGTTATGCAAACATGAGTATGTGCGCGTGTTTCCAGCTCCGTGGAAAGTATCCAATGCGAAGACACGCATTATATATAGATGCGAGGTATGCTATACATTTTGGTCAGGTGTTTAAGGACAATGTTAGTTATTAGGTCATGGCCTGGTGACTTTCGTTTGGGCAGAGCAGATATGAATTGAGTTATTTCACTTGGTGATACAGGGTATATGTTTTCTGTGATAACTGGGTGATTGCGCTCGATATGATTTAGTACATGAAGTGCATGTGCAGTGCCCAGATGTTTGTTGGCGTAAAACGTGTTCGAGATGATCGGCAAAAGCTTGCGATTTTTCGCTATAGTGTGAGGATATTGGGTCCATTTGTTATGGTTGGTAATTCGTCATGTTGTTGCAGAATTCTTCTGGTAGTTTTCACATGCCCGGATCTCCGGTGATATCAGCAACATGCTTTCGGTATGACTCAATTCTGTATTCGTCCAGTTGTTTCTTAAGACGATGGGTGAGACTATTTGGAGTCTTTTTACTAGGGATTTTTAGTTCTCAGCCATAGTCTCCTGGTTTGACTTTTTGTCTTGATCAGTTTTAATATATAGCTGGGTGGGTAGTTATAGTTAGCGTGTATGATGTTTCGAGGAGTTGAGCCCGATGTTTTGGCAGCGTCCGTGATTGACTTGGTGATGCTAGAAATTGCAGTAAGGATACTTTTTGAAAGTAATGCTATTGGAAGTGATATTACCTCAAAGAGTAGCATTTACCACAGCTAAAATTTTATGAAAAAATATTGAAAAATGAAAAAGTTATTATTTCTTACGAAAAAATGCGATTTTTTCGATTTTTTTTATCATTTTTTAATCGATACTTAATAAAAAAAATTACTTCAAAAGTCTAATTTCCCTTTAATTTAGACATCAAGACATACCAAAAAACATTTTAGATCGAAATGCTTAAAACTCAAAAAGTTATTAACATTTTACACGCTGGGGTCCAAAGTACCCCATATATCATTGATGACACTTTTTTGAACCGTGTCATTTAAGGATTAAAAATAACATCAATTGTAGAATGCTTATGTCGAAAAGAAACATTATACTGCTTATGTGTAAGGTGCCAAAAATTGTGTAAAACGTTTCAAAGCAGATTAGAGTTTGCGTAATTGTTAACCGAGGGAAAATTTTATTATAATAATTAATTTTTTAATGTTTGGTGGACGTACTTGTTTTAGAGTTAATCAACTATTTTATTCTAAGTGCATTGAATGTAATTTTTGATACATCAAAACAAGAAAATCGCGCGTACTAAAGAGCAAGTGGTAACAGAAGGAGCATTATATGTTTACGATAAATGATTTACTAAGGAAACAATTGCAATGTTTATGTAAAAATAATAAACTTTTCTATCACAAATTCAATAGTATTACTTTAGGGTTATTATAATCTACAAGATGTACACACAATAGAAAACTAAACTTGATCAATCGAGAAAAAGGAACATTAGCAAGTACTGGGTGCTATTTAAAAAGTTAGTTAAAATAATTAAAACAATAATTTTGGTAACCATCAAAAATTACAAAAAAAAAACTAAAGAATATTAAAACCATTAAAGAATTTGTTGTAAGCATGAAATTGTAATAATTAAACACCTTTGTATAACATATTTTTAATTCTCAGTAACCTATAATACTAATAGCGTTTCCGAAAAAAAATAATAAAATTGTAGAAGACTTTTATATAAGTGCCAAACTTCCCTTTGTCTGAGCTTTGGAACTGTTTAGGTTTAAAAACAATAACTAATATCTGTAATAATTATTTATAGTGAGATATTTAGTACCGCCGATAAAAATCTCTTCTTCGATATGTTAACCAAAACATTATCTTTATACTAATAAGAAAGCAATTTGAAAATCGGGAAAAAAGGATGGTAACCATTAAATAGCATAAAGATTTGATTAACATTCCAGTTCAACTGCTCCTGTAAATGTTTTTAAGCTTCAATTTTCGTTAATATTTTATAATAAACGTTTGGTATTATTGTAGCACTTGGTATTATTAATTTTCTTAGCACATAATGTATACTCAATTTAAGAGCTATGTAACATTTGAAATTTGAAGATCTTAATTTAAAAGATTTGAAAGCGAAATACAAGCGTTTTTATGTGTGTTTTCTGTGCTTTTATTATTCATAACTGAATATCTTTTTTATTTTTTCTTTCCTTAACTTACGTCTATTTATAAATATCATGTACCAATTCCTCGCTCTACAATTATCATACGACACAATAATCAATGAATCTCTGCTTGTAAAAACGTGCTACGCTACTTGCTTTACAGTACACGAATAATGGTGACGGAATCCATTTCATTCAGTTACTATATTTGCAAAACAGACTGTGCTTAATAAGGTGACACTTTACGGAGTACCACAAGCGAATATTTAGGCAAATTCCAAAAAACGAAAAAAGTTTTTCTATTTTTCTGTGTATAATTACATATGCAGCTGTGGCTAACAGTATGAGACACCAAAGGTCAATAAAATATCTGATTGTCAAAACATGAATGTCTGTATTTTGTATACAAATATTTGGCTTTTAGTACAAGTTATTTCTTATACTTTGAATTGCCAGTGCGTATATAGTGAGAAGGTACTTAAAGTGTAGGAATGTTTCCGAATTCACTTTTATATGAACAAGGCAAGTGTCAGGTTGAATTGATAATGATGGTAATCGTTTTTATTGGGCTGTTTTAAGTATTAAGAAATATATTAGGGATTCCAGATCATACGTAAATCGGAAGATTAATTATAAAATTGCTTAAAAATCCAAAAAACCATTTCGAGGACTATACGCAGAAATTGGTTGGTCTTTTAGTACTAGGATCATGAAAGTAGGCTCGGAAACACAGGCTTGAGAGGCTGGAAGGCTACGAAAACGCAATGGTTCTTAGGAAAGAACGCAAAAGCTCATTTACGGTTTACACTGTAGAACGCCAACATTTAATAGCGGAAAATGAACGAGTCTAAATTTGAATTAAGGTTAATTAGGCGCTTTACTTTTATTCAGAACGTTTGAATCAAAACGGCAGGTGTAATAAAATGATGTTTAATTTTAAGTATTGTTTAGGCGTCTGCCACCCTTGGCGTTATTTACGCTGGGCAACAAATGGGTCAAAATTACTTTTCCTAGTGTGCCTAGAGCCATACATGGAGAGGGAAACGTGATGATAAAATAGTGTGTAATACTTTCAAAATAATTAAGTCTAGTTGTTATATTGGCCAGCCCAGTTGCTAGATCTCAACCTTATTGAGTATCTTTGGGGCACACTAAACTAGAAGGACGTATAACGTGGCATTAACAAAACGTCTTAATATATAATGATATTGTTCCTGAAGAGTGTGGGAAACTAGTAAGGGATTTGCCTAAAAGAAGGTGGACTAACAAAATAAAATTGGTGTACATTTTTTCGAACACTCACAACTGAATTAAGAGTGATTTTTATGTGGCGAGTCATAGTTTTGGCCACAGGTGTAAAAGCATTTACCTTGCGTTTTGTTTTTACCAATTAAATAACGTAAACTTGAAATTTATGTAAAACAATTATGGGAAGCGTCTTCATCACATGAGATTTGAAGATAAAATTTTTATAAAACACTCAAACCAAAGAGTGCAAATGGCGCCATTCTTATATTGAAAAGAAAAAATTAAACCTTTCAAACATTAAAAGAAATGTATCTGGCAATCTCATTAACTCTCTAACACTTCAAGTTAAAACAGAAAAACTGGTGATGACAAGTACTTATTAAATCTCAAGAAACTTAAATAGGGACTAATTACTTTTTTTTAATTTGATTGTGACGCAGATTATATTTTTTTCTTAGCAAAATTACAAAATATATACGCTTATAAAGTAGTGTTTAATTAAATTTATGTTCATATTAATTACCTAATTAATACACAAGTAACTAGTGTAAGTTTCCCGGAAATTCGTGTATTGAATAATTCAGTAATATATCAGTGCCAAACAAGCCAAACAAGTTCTGCCAGTTCCACTTCTCGCTGATTGTATTCAAATAATCATTTATTTAATAGGAAAAAGAACTGCTATAATAAAACATAAAATAATGAAAGTTCAAAAAACAAACAGCGGACAGGTAATAGAGGGACAAAAACGAAAAATTCGCTCGCAAACATTCCGTGCGGAAATTGAACTCGTCTTCCACCTGAATTTCATTCCGAACTGGAGCATAGTTTACTGCATTTTTAATATCCTTATCGTGTTGCAGCAGCTTTCCATTAGGCAAATGCTAATTAAACCTTTCGGAAAGGTTTTTCTGCGTTGCGTGCTCAAAGTCGGCCGAGTGTAACTAAATCGTGCGTTTTCGGCCGTTTTTTTCGTTTTGCACTTCGTACTCCTGTAACGAACTAATTAAACCCGAAGGTTCGGTTTTTGCGCGACGGAGCAACCGGCGAAACCGCCATGCGAATATTCTCAATGCTTTTATTGCTCCCCGTAATTTAATTTGGCACGCAAGAAGTGAAGGAAGCGAACGGCTCGCACACTTTGTCGCAAATGCCCCGTGGCTGATAAGACCAAAATCAATCAAAAAACTTTTCTGTTAAGTGGCTTTTATTGCATTTTTTGTTAATCAATTGTTTATTACTATTATTTTCAAAGTCATTAGCTTGCATTTTCTTGTTAATTTTAGCACTTGATCGTTACACACAATTGTCATTGTCAGAACTGGAGCGGCTGTGGTAAATAATCGTGAGACGTCTGGGAAGCAGGCTGTTTGATCGGGTTCTAGAGTGGCTTTGTGTTTGTAGCACACAAAAATGTACTCGGTAAGTATCTGGACAATAAGCGTTCAGCGGAGAAAGAAAGCTTTAGAAGCAGCCTGGATTGAAGGTTTGAAGCTTGTGTGACGTGAGCGCTTGGACAGAGTCGAACTGCCATGCATTACTGTTATAATCTAAGTATTAGGATCATCGCCATGGTTCAATTATTTACGATAACTTCCAAGCAACAAAATAGGATATTAAATTTAATTATAACGAAGAATAGATTTTTTTTGTTTTTAAATACATTCAGAAGTAGTAAATTAAATAAAATATTTAAATGGCTACCATATTTATGACTGACGCAATTAAAACGATAAACCTAAATAAATCAACACCATTGGTGATGGTTTTTAAATATTTAATAGTTTGTAGTGTATTGAAATAAATGAGAAGTTTAATAAGTGTCAGC
The DNA here is from genome assembly GCA_036346155.1 of Sinelater perroti. NCBI lineage: Eukaryota > Metazoa > Arthropoda > Insecta > Coleoptera > Elateridae > Sinelater > Sinelater perroti. The sequence continues at coordinate 11,671,229 of JARFIY010000024.1, forward strand.
TTGTAAGAGCTTGGTCTTGATCCATAAAAATGTAGTTTGGCGCCATTTTGTTGAAACCTTAATTTGGACAAATCAAGTCCATGCAATTTACCCCAAAAAGTCAAGTTAATTGAGCCATAGTAGCAGTAATCGTCACGGCCAAACCTTTATCATCTTGTTCTTCTTTATCTCATTTTAAATTAATCAAATTTGGACACAGATTTCTCTCACAACCCTGCATTTGTCCTAGACGTCTGTACCAGAGTCCTTCAATTTTCTTTAAGTTGTCTCTCCAGCCCTTCTCATTATTATATTCCATCTTGTTGTCTAGTGTTGCGGCTTGCAAAACTCCATTTCTGCTCTCTTACGCCTTTCTTTTTAGTTGTTATAGATTATAAGTTTTGTCTTTCTATCATAGTCTCACAGCTTTGAGTATTTAGTATAATACATTAGGAATCGGTGTAATGAGTTGGTCAAATATATACTAGTTCTTAAAAATCGAACCATTTTGATATTTTTGAGGATCTGCAACTCTCCGAAAACTGCCTGTTACTAAATTTAGAGCAGCTCCGGCCCTGGCTCCAGAGCACTTGACGTCTGCCCTCTTATACTTTGCGCTATTCGCTACTTGTAGATGTTATATTGTGCTGCGGAGCACAAGAGTGGCTGAAACCCTCGAGAGCTACATACTTCATGCACCGAGCCAGGAAGCATGAGCTCAGCATTAATTATAAGTGTAGCATTTGCGCCGCCATTGTCTAATTGGGCCTGCAGCCGACCGAGGAGCGTCGCGGCGGCGCGCCTCGGCGGGTTTTTCAGCACCCTAACCCCCGTCCGCGGCGCGCCGCGCGCTAATCGCCCTTGATCCCCGGCGTCCGTCGCATTTTGCGAAGACAACCCGCGGATTAATTGCCGATGCATATTTCACCAGAAATTTGCAGGACAAAGAGGCGAGCGCGCGGCGCGGGATTTGCTTTGCTTAATGGGAGCGCTGTCGGTTTACTGCTGCATTCGCGCTGCTTACTGGGCTGAGAACGCCGGACCGTTGCAACAGATGCATTTCGAGGAATTAACACATAAACACATCCGTTTTGAATTGTTCGTTTATTTCTGTGCATTTCCTGTTTTGGTATCTTTTATCTGGAATGGTTAGGCGAAGGCAGTAGCGCAGCGGCGCACTGTTTTTGCTCGCGACCATAAAGGCGCGCTGGCAGGCCGTTCGAGTAAATCTTTCGCAGATAAGGCGCGCGTTCTCGGTGCAATTCGAATTTTTGGCTTGTCCGCTTTATTACTGCATTATTCAAGGCAGTCGTTTAATTTCGGGCAACATAAATAAAACAACAGGGCTAAATGTGCGAAATGGCCATTTGAAAGCGGCCATTTAGATGCGGTTATGGTCGATTGAACACTGATAAAGTAATTTGTAAGCAAGTTCATCATGGGTTTTCACAAAATTCCTGTAAATTAGTACTTTAGTTGCGGAGCAAGCCGATTCCTAAGCAAATTTGCGCATATCCTACTAAATTACTGTTTCCCAACTGTCACCCGTGAAAAATAAATGGGCTGGTTGAGCTAATCGTCTACTAAATAAAGTATTAGTGACCTGAAAGTAGCAGTAGTTGCCTGTTAGATACGTCCTAGCTGCTGAACGCTAACTTCGTGAACATAATTTGTAATTTTACCTTCATTTCCAACCGCTACGGCAAATAATTTGTCCTTTGAGTTTCTTTTGAGACTTCAACGACTAATATTTTCTAATTTATGTTTTACACGCTCAAATTGTTGCATGTTTGGAATGTTATCAAAAAGTCACAAAGAAGTTTCTTGTTTAGACAAAATATTTTATGATTTTTTCAATTTTCTTTACATACGTACGCTTCAATACAAGGTTTGCAGATATGAATGAGTAAAAATAAAAACAAATGTCCATTTCATCTAAAAACTTTTATTTAGAAAACATTTTTTCTGATTTTAGAATTAGCAAACCTCTTGACTGGATCATCATAATGATTATCTAGAAACCTAATCTCAATAAATAAAAGTGTAAAATCTGCCATCTTTTCTTGTTTTAATGTTGACCTCAAAAAGTTTTTTACTTTCTTAAGAGTTGAAAAGGATAATTCTGTGCTGCACTTAGAGTTAGTAACTGCCATACTTAGAAAAACTCTTAGAACGGTGGCAGTATTGAAAAAAGTAGATTCTACATCCTATGACTTCAATAATGCTAGGAGTGTTTATAGTTCTAATTGCGTTGTGGTTTGGTATTCTTATCTTCTTCGTCAATACTTCTAATGACTTTTAAAATTGCTGTTAAACATAGACATTTCTTTGGAAATATTTTATCTAAATCAGAAGCATACTTTACCAATAGCTAATTTCCCTTGTCATATTCTGTAATTTTCCATTTGAGGGATTTCTCTATAGAAATTTTAAATCCTTATGTATTTCGGTATAAATTTTTTTTGTGCTACGCTGAATTTTAGATAATCAAACGCAGCATACTATGTTTTACCCACGAAAGATTGTCGTTCAAAAAACTTGTATTTTTGCCTTTGTTCTCACTAACAGGAGTTTTTGACTTTTTTTTTTATAATTCCTAGACGCCAATTCCATACAATAATTTTACTTTGATTTCTAAGCTTGAAAACACATCTTCGCTTTGAAGAGTGCTTGTGAATGCTTCTAAAGTATTGTACAGTCAGTTAAGTAAGAGCGTGTTTGGATTAATCAACAGTTGGTAAAAAGTAAAAGGCCCTAATTCTTTCGTGAGTCGATAGAGGGAACCTTCGTCTTCGATGCTTTGTCACAAAAGATTCAGTAGCGTTGCGCTATGAGGCTGCGTTTCTCTGTAGCGACCCGACAGGTCCGAAAATTCTCATGCGACGGCTGCTAAGTACATAAACAAGTCGAAAACATTTGTCAGCAAGTGGGTGCAGTGATATAAAGAGACAAAAACGGCCAATGTTTTCGTAAAGTCGAGAAACAGATCATAAACTTGTTTTCGCGGAACCCAGACTTAACATTGAGACAAGGATCAGCATAATTGTAACAGAAAGGTGCAGATATATCATACGTAGCTATCCGAACCCATCTCCGTGCAAATAATATCAGATGCCGTAGTTCAGTCAAGAGACCTTTGTTATATGAAAGTCATGTGACGAAGCTACTCGTTGGGGCAAAGGACAGTATCGACCAAGATTGGAACAATTTAATTTTTACGGAACATGGAACATGTTATCGTCCCACAAGCCTGATTAACCTCGACTAACAGGTTGGTACAGCAACCGGTAAAAGTGCATCTTTGGGGCTGCTTCTTAAAATTGATTTCGGAACGTTGCATCTGTTTACCTACAACCTAAATGCTCCGAATATGCTCGAGATTCTTAAGAAATATTTGTTACCGACTGCCGAAAGTTGGTTCATCAAGAAAAACGAGGAATTAATCTTGCAGGAGGACAGTAACACCAAACACCGCAGCAAACTTTGCATTGAGTGGAAAGAGCAATCTGGGATCGTTACACTTGATTGGCCGTCGCAATCGATGGTGCAAATCCTATTAAGATGTGTGGGCATATATCAAGCACGTGGTTCGTGGAAGAAAAGTGTTTATTTTTAAGCAGTTAACACGCGAAGTTTGCATTTGGATATCCTTACCGAATAAATACGCCATTAATTTATTCAAAAGCATGCTTTGAAGGTGCCAGGTAATTATCGACGCCGGTGGTGACTACACATTTTTGATACAATAGCATCTTTGTTTTGATGGAGTACAACGTACCAATCTATTGTTTTTCCACATTAACCCGAACACGCTCTTATTTAACTGACTGTATATGATGATAATGACCTTCTTTGAAGTCTTTTACTTACTTCTTGAGACTTTAAAAGAACATTGTTTCATAATCATACTATGCATGGCATGTCAAGATTTTTAAGTTTCTTCAATATTACAATTGATTCATAGTGTGCATTCTCAGTCTGATTACTATCATGAGTAATGTGTGTCAGAGCATGAATAGCCTTCTAGTACAAGTTGTATAATGCTTAAGTGGCATGTCATGAGCACGGGTACTCCATCGGGTTGTCGTCAAAGTTTTTAAAAATAAGAAGTCCTCTTAATGTAAGATTGCAAGATATACCATTTGGTAGATTTAAAAAAGTTATAGATTTGTTGTTATAAAAAAATCCGCAGCTATAGAGCTAACTAGTTGCAAAGAGTGGCTCGCGCAAAGGATGCACGCGGCTAATGGATTTACTTCTTTTATTCTATCCTATGACCTTCGTCAATACAAGCGTGCTGCTGGTATTGTCGTAACTTCTACAGTTATCCTTGATCCTAATCCTAAATAACCTTGATCCTAAATAACTTCTACAGTTATTTAGGATCAAGACAAACAAAAACTACACATTTGCTATCTCTTGATCTTTATGACCATAGATATAAACGTAAAAAATTGTTCAACAGGACTTTCCGTATATAGCAAATAGAGTACTACAAAAGTTAATTTGTCTCTGGCTTAACTTGACCCACTCACAATGAATTTATTGACAGTTGTATTTTACGAGGGGACAAATTTTTCTTTCTTTCCAAATTTTGCCACGTCTGACCATAAAAGAATCAAATTTAAAAATCACTTCTGCATAACCAAGAAAGTGCATTTCTTATAGAGTCTAATATTTTGTTATTGACATGAATTGGCAGTTCAAAGGAAGCCGAAAACGTAACAACATTAGCTAGTATTTATTAGTTTCCGAAATAAAAAAGTTTCTTCCTTGCACTGTTCTACTATTTTTTAATCCAACTTTTACTAATAAATTTTCTAAATACTCGCTCGCTTTTTATAAACCACATTTTTTGAGTGACTTGCTGTGTTTTAGATTACTTACGCCTTACAATTCGGGGTCGTAGAGTGATATAATTGAGATATAATTTTAGAGCTCTGTGAGCTCGAATCCTCTTGCAGTTGTATATTTGATGGGCTGAAATTTAGGAATAAAGTCACTGAAGTCGATGGCGATGATTGTTATTGCTGCACACTACGTGAGAGAAAAGTGTTTAGTTTTGGTATTTTCTTGATTACAGCTATTCAAGACACTCTCAGGAACAAACATTTGCTTATTACCGCACTAGAGTTTTTTATCGCAATTTTTTTGCTTCTCATTGTTCAGCTTTTATGATAAATGAAATGTGAATTCAACGATTATTTACTTTAAAACTAAATTTTTAACAATTACAACATATAATACTATAATTCAGCGGTTCGCTGTACGACTTCTTCCATTCCATTGTTCCGAATATCCGTCTGGTCCACCTTATATCAAAACACGCTGTTCTAGAATACATTTAAAGTTCTGGAATTTGAATACAAAGAAATGGCGCGGGGGTCATCAAATATTTTAGAAAGAACCTTCTTTGTGACCATCAGGTCACACGCTTATTGTTAGCTTTTTGTTAGAAATAAAAATTAATAACAAAACAGCAATTAGAGAACGTATACATTTGAACAAAATGAAAGAAAGTAGGTGTAAAACGAGAAATAGCAAAAAATTAAAAAAATATAAAAAATACTATAGTTAATTAAGAAAATTATCTCCTACTCGTATATAGGCTATTAGTCTGTTTCTAACTACACATTTCGTGTAGTACTATGAGCTATGTTAGCTGTACCCCGGGCTAATCTAACCCGTTAGAAGAAGGAGAATATACTTTGCGACCGCCAAAGGTGTTTGTATGACGGCCGGAGGGCCCTTGATGTTTGACGTTGCTTTAAACCTAGGAGGCGAACCCAGGTTTGCCGCGCGCCAGTGTGGCAGGCCGAGGCTTTTACCTCGCGGCTGTCGTGCTCTCCGAAAATTAAAATAATATAAAATAAAAAAGCAAAAAATACAGAGTAATATAACCCATAGGGACAAAGTATTTATATATAAACATGTGTTCGGAAATGCTCAGGTGCCATCAAAAATAGTAATATTATTCTTCGTTAGTCTTCCTTAAGAGCAATCATTTTAGTTACAATGTGTTTATACGTTTGTTTTCCCTTGTATGTTATAAAGTGCTGTTAAAGTGACCTGTTGTTCATATTAGGTGTAAGCAGACATGATTTACAGGTATGGACAAGCGGTGACCTCCTGTTAATATACCTGCCACTTTTGTGGCCGAAGTTTATAACAAGTTGCTACCATTATGGAATTTCTCTCTTTATTCTTCTGTGCAGATGAAGCATTATTTGGTAGAGATGGCTTAAAAGTGGGCCATGGTGAATTTTAGAACTCCAGCTCTCTTCGGTATCTCGATAATTTAACATAAATAAATCTTCTTAACTATTACTCGTGGATCCGCTTTAATAGCATCGAATATATTGAGTAAATTTCTAATGTGCAGGTTCTTGAATATGGCAATGTAGCCTGTGACCCTATTTTAATGCAAGTTGGAAGATTCGAATGGGCGCACCAATATATCATTTGCACTAAAGCCCATGTGGGGTCTCAAGCACCTACTGTAAAGTTATTAGAAATAAATAATACAGTGATCATATGTTTATAAGAGCGATATCCTGAAGTTTGTCTCTATAGTTAATATTTACTCATTGTAGGTTATGAAGATGAAAAATAAATAATATATTAAAGAAATACACAAATAACATTAATAAATAAAAAATTAGGAAGCAATGAGAGCTGAGCATTAGAGCATTTTAATTCAGTTGGGAAGTGCTTATAAGTATGGTAGAAATAAAACAATTTAGAAAACAAAAGAAAAATTGCTATATAAAGGTTTAACGATTCTCGTGTACTTAAAAAGCAAATGGAAATTTATTCACATAAGTAACAGTAGTAAAATTAGAAGCATTGATGTAATCAAATTTTTTTAAGAAACAGCGCAAAAGGATTAATAGAGTAGTCATAAATTTAACATTTTAAGATATTGATATTGATTAAAATAAATGAGAAATATTTGTTTTTCTAAAATGGGACAAAGTAAAAACTATGAGTTGGTGTGGCACAAATAAGAAATATATAAAAACTATTTAAAAGGACAATTAAAATATAAATTATCATTATAACACTAATCATTGTACTTATCATTTACAACTACGTTAGAAACATTTGAAAATGTAATACAAATAAGGACAAGCTATAAAAGCGTGAAAAACTAGATCGTGTGAGTAAAATAGAATAGTAATGTGGATGTTGACTACAAAAGAACCACTTTTTGGGTAGGGAAGAATGAAATAAAATACAATACAGAAAATTTAAGAGAAATATAGTAAAACACCCCATGTTTTTTATATTTTTTGTTTAATCAAACTTGTTAAACGTGTATACAGCTTATATCAAATTTTACTTGTATCTTTATGGTTTCTCTGAGTTTTAGTAAGTACAATAAACAATAATATAAACATATTAAATAAAAAGCAATTACACAATTTTAGTGACAATCAACAGTTTTAAAAATTTTAAGAGGTTACTTCCGTGAATTTTAGAAACTTTTTTATATATTTACAATTTCATTAAGTAGTTTAAACAACAAAATTTAATATATTTTATCAAATTTATGGTTTTGCTTATTTCACATAAACGTCATCAGTCCAACCCAATCTGCCAATTATTTAACAGAAATCTACTCGACCAAATGGGTACAATAAACAACATGTCAACATTTATTTAGCAAAAACAGATAATGGCTCAACTTTTAAAGATTGTGGTTTGGAATTCCAATAACTTGTTCCAACACTTGGAAGAAATAAATTATTCCTGCAAACTCATAACATCTTATTAGTATCAGAAACCGATTTCACCGATAGAAGTTACATAACGATCACAAAATAAAATATATACAACGCTAACCACTCAGATGAACCTGCACATGGAGGCACCATAATAACAATAGGTACAACAAAATATCAAGTATAACGAGAAAGCAGAATATAAGCAAAATAACATTCAAGCCACTAACATTACTGTCTAAGATAGTTCAGGAAATCACATTTTCCGCAATATTCCCCGAAACATATAAACACATATGACGACTATAATAAATTCCTCAACACATTAGTAGTTTTATAACAGGTAGAGATCATAACGCCAAAAAACCTACTGGGAATCTCAGATTACAATCACAAAAAGACGACAAGTATTGCGCATGATGGCAAATCTAAGCTATCTATCAACAAGAGTTACAATTGTACAATGTTTCGAACTGTCGTCAGACCACACGTCAATTTTAGTCACCATGCACGCTCAAATACTTGGAAAATCCACTATTCAACAAAAGAACGGATTGGAATTATTTTTGAGAACTTCTTGATGAGCAACTACTATATTTATCCTTAAAATAGAACTTGATATAGAGAAAGTCGTAGAGCACATAACGAAAGTTATCTAAAACGCAGCATGGCGAGCAACATCAAGTGTAACTGAAACTAAAGTAAAACAACAACACCCAATAACTGTTAAGCAAAAACTCGCAAAAAATAAGAAAAGCTTCTAAAAGGTGGCAACTAACAAGACATCCTTTGGATAAACAAAGTTTCAACAAAATAGCAAGGCCTCAAGACTACTCACTACGGAAAATTACATGAAAAATAAAGCACCCCCAACACCAAATTTCGCCAATACGATTAAACGAAGTTACCTGGGCAAGAACAGACACAGAAGAGGGTACAGCTTTTGGGAAATATCTCGCATCAGTGTTTTAGCTCTTTCCTCTCTCAATAACAGCAGGTGAAGAAAAAAATACTAAAGAACTACATATTTCTAATCAGATGGCCCTCCCATTAAAACAAAAACAAATACCATGAGGTAGAAACAATCGTAAACCCAAAAATAAATCCACGAAAAGGCTCTCGGACATGATTTGATCACCGGGAAAATACTGAAAGAACTCTCTCAAAACATCAACGCAGCAATAACAAAAATTTAGAATTACATCCTCAGAATCAATTACTTTTCTTGTCACTGGAAAGTGGGGCTGATAATGATGATTTCTAAACCTGCTAAAGTCCTCAACGATGTAATATTATATCGTCCAATTAGCCTCCCTCCACTTCTATCCTTGAAAAATTATTGCTTAAACGTCTAATACCCATCATCGATGAAAAGAGACTAATACCTCCTCATCACTTTGGTTTCCGTAAGGTAAATACTATCAAACAAGTGCATAGAAAAATCAGCAACGACTTAGAAGGTAAACGTTAATGTTTTGCACTTTTTATTGGTGTAAGTCAAGCTTTTGACATGTTATGGCATCTGAGCCTACTCTACAAACTCAAAAATGTTTTCCTTGTCCAAAGTACGCTCAACTTTATTCGATTCAATTTAAGGCATTGCAAAACAGTATTCTCGGCCCAATATTATACTTGTTATACGTCGCAGATCTACCTGAATCTAGTTACATACAGCATTCCTATCCTCACACCCAAGGCATATTACCCCTAGAAACCTAGAAAATCATTTGGGCCAACTGAAAAAATGGCACATAAAAGTTAATAAAAACAAATCAGTCTATGTCACATACACAGTGAAGAAAGACACTTATACACCAGTCACGCTGAATAGAAATATAATACCGCAAGAAGCAGTGGTTAAATACTTGGGCATTTATATTAACAGACGACTAACAGGGCGCACTCACAAATTCTTAAAAAGAAAATAGCTCGGACTGAAATTCCAGCAAATGTACTGGATATTATGCAGAAAATTTGAATTATCAACAGAAAACAAAATCCTATTATAATAAAACCAATATGAACCCGCAGTATATCTCTTTGGGGCTTAGTTGGTAATTCAAACTTGCAACTATTTCAAAATAAAGCTTTCGAGCTGTAGTAAATGCGCCATAGTATATTCCAAATAAAGTCTTACACTCTGACCTGAAGGTGCCAACCTTAAAGTAGAAATAACAAGTCACAGCGCCAAATACAGAAATAGAACCTCCACCCATCTACACGATGTTAGATCCTCACTCGTCAACGAAGACGAAGGCGCCAGACGACTGAAGAGATTTAAACCTCCGGATCTTCCCACCAGATTTACTTAAGCAACGAATAGACCAGTTCAATAATAAATAAGAGGGTATTCACTGGAATGTTACTCTGCATGTCATGTATTATATTAATTTTAAGTTTTTAGATTAAGGCCTATATATACTTATAGTCCTTTCTGAACCGATTGTATATTTCAGTGGAGTCAAAAAAAGGAAACTTTTTTTTAACACAGGTGACTTCGAGTTTTATGTAGAGAGACCTAAATTTCTTTCTTATGAAAATTTATGTGGGCACAGATAAGCGAAACCCTAGTTTGTCTACATTTACAACCTCCAAATATCGCTTTATCCATTTCGTAACGAAATCCTTTCAGTTTTGCATGTTTTGTAGGAGCTTTATACGACATTTTGGGTCCCTCCGCATGATACACTAAATGCCTCGTATCGCTTCCGGAATTTTGCACTTATTCTAAAAGTCACGAATTCACTTTCATCAACAGCACAGTCTGGGGGAAAACTATATACAGAAAAGCACAAAATAAATAAACTGATTAACCTGCTGCATTTGCCAAGTGACGAAGGTCATATCGTACAGATTGTATATGGCTGCACACAAAATCGTCAGATTTCTCCTAAACTTGACTCCAATTATTAGAAAAAAATAAATATTGTGTTCTCATAATAATTATTTAATATACAAATTAGTAATGCAAAACCTACGTTTCTGTTATTTATTACAGTTTTCCAACTTTATAAAATAAGGCAATACAATTATTTTCATTAACATAAATCATCGGACCGCATAAAACCGATAAATGTCTTCTTAAATAACCAAATCCGTACCATGAACATGCTCTACCTGTTCTGCGGAAAGCAGGAAATCTAAACTCGTTTTTGCATTTATCGGCAATTATGCGCAACGCCTAGCATTACATATTTTTTACGCGACTGCAACAAAACCATGCTAACGTCTCAATGTGTACAGGTACAGTTTAAATCAGTTACATTTACTTACGTCCATGACTTGCAAAATAGTTATGCATGCATCTAAAATAATTTATTAATTAATCAATTCTATATAAATGTAACTTACTGTTTTGGTAATGATCATTCCGCCTATCCATATTACTATCGCGTGTCCATTTTTAACTGCACCAAAGTTTATTACATAATTTGGGGGACAATAAAAACCACCCGAGCCCACGTACTGGGCGCAGTGCGACCTTTACAACTAGAAAAACGCGACTGCTCAAAAATCTGTTCTTATTAAATTAGACCCTTTTTATTAGCCCAAGTGACAAAAAGCTGCGCAAGGCTGCTTGTTCTGGTTTTTGCTTACGAATTTATTAAATTATAAACTGCAATATGTAAATCGATTGCTAAGCTTACGTAAAGCGCAAGGAGCACAATCACTTTGACCGCATTGGTTTGGTTTCGTTAGGAAAATTACAGACATCAAATTTGCAGCTTTAAACGTGCAACGTAGACTGTATATAATTATTACTTAACCTTCACTTATTCTGGTACGTTTTTGCTAGTGTGGGGTCCATGATGCTTTGGTAGACAGTTAGATTTCAGTTTTTCTTGACTTAAGTTTTTATTTTTGATATTTTTTTTTTATTTTTTTTATAACATCCCATTTATTTGCAACTGTACAAGTACATTTAGCAAAGTCATTTGATAATTTAATAGACATGTAGAAGCATGCTCTGCAGAATACTTCTATAACAGATAAGCTTATAGGCTTTGTGTGACAAACGGGGAAAAATCTTACAAACTACAACTTATAACTAGTCTTAAAGTAAACTAAGAATTCAAAATCTGGTTGGCAGATCGTTTGGCACATGTCGATGTAAACGCCTGTTGTCGCTGGGCGGATCCATAAGATCTATTGCGAGGATGTTGGGATGGGCGCTAAGTCGAGTACTGTATTGGGAGCTGTAACGCCTAATTTCGTCCTTGACTGTGGGGATACGAAGATCCTTTATTATAACCGTGTTTGGTACAAACCAAGGTGCGTTTGTTATCATGCGCAGCACTTTTCTTTGGAAACGCTCTAGAATTTCGATATTTGAAGTGGACGCAGTCCCCCAGAGTTGGATGCCATACGTCCAGATTGGCTTGATTATTGTTTTGTAAACCAGAAGTTTGTTGTCTAGCGAGAGTTTAGATTTATGTCCAATTAACCAGTAAATCTTAGTAAGGGTTAATGCTAGATGCAATTAAGCCTTCTGTCGAGGTGTAGTCCGAAGTATTTCACATCATCTTGTTGTGGAAGTTGGCTATTGTTTAGATAAACAGGTGGGCACGTGTTTCTGCGAGTGGTGAAGGTTATGTGAACGGATTTGGTGTCATTGGCTTTAATTCTCCACTTTTTCAACCAGTTTTGGACTGCAGTGAGGTTAGTTTGTAGTTTCTGCGAGGCAATGTTGGGATCTCTATCAGATGCTAAGACTGCAGTGTCGTCGGCAAAGGTTGCTATCAAAGTTTCTGGCGTAGTTGGTAAGTCTGCAGTATATAACACATATAATAGTGGTCCGAGAACACTTCCTGTGGCACACCGGCGTTTATTGGAAAAAGTTCCGTATATTCGGTTTCAAACTTTACCAGGAAGGATCTATTATTTAGGTAAGATTTAAGGATAAGGAAGTGGTTTAGAGGAGAAGTAGTCGCAACTTGTAGAAGTCCAACGTGCCAGACTTTATCGAACGCCTGAGTGATGTCTAAAAATGCAGCAGAACAGTACTCTTTATTTTCAAAGGTATCGTTAATCCTTTGGACAACTCCATGTATTTGTTCTATCGTGGAGTGCATCCTCCTGAAGCCAAATTGGTGATTGGGGATTATATCATTGTTTTCCAGGATTGGTAAGAGCCTTATTAGTAAGAGCTTTTCAAACACTTTTGAAACAATTGGCAGGAGACTTATTGGCCGATAAGATGTAGGTTCGCTGGAAGGTTTCCTTGGTTTTAATATTAGAATGACCTGTGCCACTTTCCATTGGTCTGGGAAATACCCTGTGCGAAGGACTGCGTTGAACAGCTGGGTAAGATGTTTAGTTCCGATTTAGTTCTTTAAGAATTTTACCAGTAATTAGCTCATATCCTGGAGCTTTCTTAGGGTGAAGATTGCCAATGATTTCATCGACGTCAGCAGTTTTGAGTCGCTGGATTGGTAATTCTAGTTGATATGGGGACTCTAATTGTTGAATAATTTCTGCTTCTTCTTCGGGCCTATTATCTGATTGGTGTGGCTGGAAGACGTTTGTTAAATGGTTGGCAAAAACACGTGCTTTTCCAGAATTTGTTCTGGCCCACTCTCCTTGAGGTGTCCTGATGGGCGGGGAATGTTTTTTTTATCTGTTTTAATTTTCTAGTTGTCTTCCACAGAGAGTAGTCGGTAGCTTCAGTAGCTGTAAGTTCTTCTAAGAAAGTCTGGATGCATTCATTTTGTTTTTGTTTAGTATTTCTTTTAGTTCTTGTGTGACTGCATTGAGTAAACGTTTGCTTTCAGGTGTTCTCAGTCTTTGCCATTTCTTGCGGATTCTTCTCTTTTCAAGAATTTTTTGCTTGATTAATATAGGACAGTCATAAGCTGTGGTAATCGCTGATTGCTCAGGCGTTGAATTCAGGCTGCCCATTGTATCGTATCATTGAAATGCTTAACAGCATGTTCTATGTCTGTTTCGGTCTTAAGAGATACGTTTAATGTTAGTTTTGATTAACTAGGATTCTGAAGTAGTCCCAATTTGTGTATTTAGTACATAGACACGGTTGTTTTCTCTACTTATTACTTTTGTTGAAAGTGAAACTAAGACTGGGGAATGATCCGAAGATAGGTCGAAACAAGATCGAGCGATAATGAGGTCCTGGGGATACCTTTTGTAACACAGAAGTCTACAAGGTCTGGTTGTTTATTCCTGTCAGATGGCCAGTAAGTGGGTTCACCAGTAGAGACATGTTTCAAATTATTGCTTTCTATAGTTTTAAGTAGCTCGCGTCCTTTGGGTGTTATAATTCGAGATCCCCAATCGGTGTGTTTGGCGTTGTAATCGCCTCCTGTAACAAACCGTCGTCCTAAGGTATTATAGAAATCCTCGAAATGCTCCTGTTTTACTGTATGGTTAGGGGGGAAATATACTGCTGAAATTGTTAACGAACTGGCTGAATCTTCTATGGACACACTGGTTGCTTGGAGAAAAGGTTTGCTGTAACTGCTTAGTTGGTGGTGTTTTATTGCGTTTTTGATAATTATGGCGGATCCACCTCGGGCAGTTCCTGCTGGGTGATTAGTATTATAGACACTGTAGTTGGGAATTTTTAAATAATTTCTTTCTGTAAAGTGGGTTTCAGAAATTAGCATGACGTCAATATTGTGAATTAGTATAAATGTTTTAGTTCTTCAATGTGGTTGAATAGGCCATTGGCGTTCCATAAGGCGAGTTGTAAGTTTTAGCCATTATGTGAGTTTGGAGAGCACGGTTGTCAGGAGGTTTAGTAGGGTTCTTATTTGGTCGAACATGTTTTTCATCATGTTTTTTAGATCTTGAAATTCATTGGATTGGTGATTAGGTTGATTAGTGTTTGGAAGATGCATTATGTTGGCGGGGGCGTGAGAAGGTTGCTGGGCTTCATTTACTGCATGAGCGTATGACAGTCCTGGTTGAAATTGTTGATGACGTATGACTGATGCAGGGGGAGTATACTGTTTTGGTCTAAGCGGTGGAAATTTTTTCTTTTGAAGTTCTTTATAGATTATACATCCCTTATAATTGGCAGGGTGATTACCTCCGCACAGGACACATCTCACATCTTTGGATTTTTCTTTGCGCTGACACTGCGCAGTAGGGTGATCGCCTGTACATTTTACGCATCTGGGTTTTAAATGGCAGAAATTTTTAGTATCTTTGACATCTCGCGCACTGAGCGATTTGTCTTTTCTGTTTCGGAGGTTCAAATTTGATTTTGCACTGTTGTATATACTCAACATTGTATATATCTTTATTATTGGTTGCTGATTTTAATTCAATAAAGAACATTGGAAGTGGTAATTTTGTTCTGTACTGTTTGATGTTCCAAATATTCGTGACCGTGTGCCCTAATTTCTCTATTTCAGCTTTGATTTCTTGGGTGCTGATGGAGTAGTGCATATATTTTAATACTACCTTGTAAGTTCGTTCCTCTTTTAATTTATAGGTGTGAAATTCAGTCTGCTTTTCATTTAAGGCTTTTATTATGACACCATAATATTCAGCCGTTTTAGGTTGAACTTTACTTGATTTTCAGAGAGCTTTAATTTCATATTGCTGTTTTGCGATTTGGTCTAGGAGTTTAATAAGCGGAGCAATACTTATAACACCATTTATAAAAATTGGAGGAGGTTTAGGGGAATTTTCAGAACTTTTAATTGATTGAGTATCCTGTTCTTTTTCTGCTGGAGACGAGTAACGATTAGAGGTGGAAGGTGGATTTAACCAATACTCATTGTCTTTCGAATGTTTGGCTTTTAGTTCTAAATCATCCACAGGATTTCTACTTCTTTTGTATACAACTTTGTTCCAAAGATTATTTCCTACTGGTTGCGATAAGAATGTAGGGGTTTGAGGATGGTATTGGGGTTGTTGATAGGGTTGGGAATAAAACATAGTTTGTTGAGGCTGGATAAATGAATTACCTGGCATTTGCGTTTGTTGGAACTGTGTGGTGTACATCTGGGTTTGATCAGTCGTTATCATTGGTGTATGTAGCGCCCCTGGGCCTGCTGCTACTTGTGAGGATGGAATCCCCCCGGGCGGCGGGAGGAATGCCATATCCTCCTACACATATGATTTATTGGCGTAATCCTGTTTGCAGTTTATAAATACCAAAATAAACTATTGCAATAAACACTCGCGATAAGTCTAGGCCGGTGCACTGATAACACAGCCGCGCACGGAATGATTTTTTGATATTACACTAGGCTCCGTGGCAATTCATCGTCTAGGGTTTTTTTTTACGACGTTAACTGTCTCAAAGCGATTTGATGCATTTTACGCAAAAAATCCACTGAAAATTAAATAGGGATAAATTATGTAGACATATTTAATGTGTTTTTAAAATTACAACAGATTATATTTACTATTAAATAATTTTTCTTTGGTAGCTTGCTTAACCTGCTAAGGTAAATAAGTTTTTAAATTTCGATATAGATTTCTTTGCAATGAAATAATTGTTCTTTGTTGTTTTGATTATACCCGTTTTCCGAAAAGCAACCCATTGCCAAAAAAAATTTGGAAGCTCTCTCGTGAGAATGTTGTTTTATTATATCCTTTGTACGGAGAAGGGCTACTTGTGTTTTTCGCTCAAATATCTCGTCATTAGGCTTATATGACTAAACCTTTGTTTTTTAAAATTAAATTTAGTGTGCAACTGTTGACGACAGTCGATGTTTGTTTTATTTATGACATTAAAATAGAGAAAAATAATAGAAATAGAGCCTAGACACATATATAGAGAATCCGAGTTTTTTTCCCAGGTCAGCGTATGAAAGAACATTCGAATAATGAGCAAACCATATTCTGAACACTCATTTTTACCGGAGATGGACGCGACCTTCTGCCGGAGTTGAAGTATCGCGATGACCAGCAGATAGATATACTAGAGGCCAGCTGCAGCAGTTAATAGCGCTGTCGCAGGGCACCGCAATTGCAAATGGGAGAGCAAGTTGGAGACCCTCGCGTGGCAGAAAATGATGGTCAAAGTCCTCCGCAATTGTCCTCATCCCATCCATCCACGGGAAGAACGGTGTCTCCTACACCGTCACTTCCAAAGTCGAGACGTTCGCTATGTTGAAGACGATATTGACTATGTGACCACGCCTGCGGCTGCAAAAGCCCCACAAGCACGGAGAAGTCCTCCAGCTGATCCGAACTCTGAAGCTGCGAAAGCTCTGCACTGCAAGTTCTCAAGAAGAGGAAGGCATTTGTCTGGAAAACTACAATTGCTAACGATTTCCTCTACTTCCCCATTTTCAAAACCCTTGCGAACGTCGTAATACTTTCCAAGTGTGGGAAGACCTGCACGTTTCCTCAGGTTACTGTCATATTAGCCTCTTTTCGACTATGAGGAAATTGGTATAACAGATCATTCCAGCTGATTCCGAGAAATCAGTTCGGATTAGGCCCTGGTCACTTCATCAGCTATCAATTCCTCTGGGTGGTGAGAAAGATCTCACAAGGGTAGATATGGCCAAGGTCTTTCACAAGATTTGGCACAACGACCTCGTCTACAAGATGGCTTCAGGATCCAGCCCGATCTCGATGCTGTAGCTCTGATCCTTTTTTTCCGGTCGAAGGTTCCGGGTCAAACTCGGCGGCATATAGTAATTGGAGTGGCATTTTGGTGCTGCCCCCGACGAGGACTCAGAATGCAAACGATAGAGCGGTGCTATTAAACTCACTACAACCACTCCTGACGGTCCGGCAAGACCGGATTTTCTAGAAGGATAAGAGTGTACGCCGAGATGAGTTTCACCGTCCTATTCTCCACGAACACCACATGACTTTGTCGGTGGCCAGACCTGCGAAACTCAGAATCCTCGATTGCGAGATATCTTGAAGAGTAGTCACGATACATGGGAGTGATTCACCTGTAAGCCGTACGTTGATTAGATGGTTGCGAAGGCGAAGACAGCTCGGTAGGCCCTTGGCTTTGTGCTTTATCCGGAATACGGCTGTTATTTCGTTAACACGTTAACGATTTATAGGATTATCCGCTAGATCATGATATATGCTTGCCTCGCTTGGGGATACTGTGCTAAGATCCACATTAATATGCTCGAACTGATACCAAACTGGGTCCCAAAATCCATCTTTGGCTCTCCCTTATGTTTTAGAACTACAATTTTGTAATGTGACATCGTCGTGTCAACTATCTAAGAGTATATAACTCAGTGCGCTTAAAACCGGTTTTCCAGAGTTGAAGACTACAGCAAGCTCATTAGCCGTGGCCCCTACGACTATGAATTCGACAGGGACTCTCGCCAAAAGTATCCAATGATTTTGATCTTTGTAAGGTGGTACCTGGGCGGCCTAATGTAATCCCGCCATCATCCGCGCCAGCTCGCCAAAGAAGAAAAGGATTAGGAGTTAGACTCGGGGATCGCCAATGTCGCCAATGAAGTCAACATCATTCTAAACCCCTGTGGTTCTCCCTATCTTTGTCTTCTCTTTTTCTCCCATTTTACCCCCTCTTTTATTAAAACTAAGCTCAACCTAAGTTCACGTCATCACATTAAGGTATGATGAATACAAATGGGAAGAAAACTGCCAAAAACATTACGTGGCAGCTTAAAAGACTATTTAGACTATGATTTAGAGGCTCATAAAACTTAAGATAAAGTACTGGATCCAAGTTTTGAAAGTAATCTGCTGCGACTTTTTTATAGCAATTAGTGCTTTATTTTCTAACAAAAAATTAATTCTTTAGCTTGTAGTAGCAATGCAGTAGCTTAATAACTTGTAAATTATGTCTTCTGTAAGTCTATAAATATGTTGCTGTAACATGTTAAATACCACTTTGATATGTGCTTTGTTTAGCATTTCTCACGTTATGCCTCAGGCCTGTGATATTTTGCTTGCTACCCTCGATGTCCATTGAGCATTGTAAATATTACATTGCTATCCTTTAAGGCCTTTGATATTTTGCTTGCTACCCTCGATGTCCATTGAGCATTGTAAGTATTATATTGCTATCCTTTAAGCTCCTTCTTCTTTTGTCTGGTAAGTGTGGCGAATGATATTGTGTTGTTTCATAAAATTTACAATTATTTTATAAGAGTCTGGGCTCTTACAGTTAATTTTTATTGTACTTTTGGACAAAATTCTAATTCTTTGTCTAATATTTCAGTTAGTTTTTTGTCATTTCTAGATAATTAGCTACTTTATAAAATAATAAAATATAGAGGAATGCTTTGAAAAATTCGCTTGTATTGTTTGTTTTCACTTGAGGATACATCAATTACTAACATGGCATAATACTTGTCGATGGCGTTATTAGTTAAATGTTACTGGTTTCACCAGGTTTATTTTTATGTTTCTGTAATATACTTATTTATTTTTAATGTATATACAGACATGTATGTATAAATTAAATTAAAATAGTTTCTTGATACTGAATGTTAACCCATAAATTTTATGAACAAACATAAGCAAAGAACGCTTATTTAACTGTACTTACAGTTGTATCTAAGCACGACTAATCTGTACTCAACATACAGCAACTCAACAACAACACTGTACAGCAAATTAACTAGTTAAAAAAATTGCAACTTACAGACTTATTATACAAGCAATTATCTGTATTTTACTATTATCCCCACCTCCCTCAGAAACGGATTTTTTGTAATGATAGTAATTCAGCAGAAATGAATTTAGTCGTTTGTCGTAAACTTCAAATTGATATTTCTTATTTTAAAAATATTTGAAAAAATCTGTTTTATTATTTTTATTCTGAACTTTATCTGCTTTACTGCCGACTATCGCTATTGACGTTAAAACCTCCAACAATATTTCCTGAAAAAGTAAACGGAAAGCTATTGTAGTGGCAATTATTTTTGAGGAATTGTTTTGAGAGATCTTTTACTAAAAGAGTATTTGGATAACCTTATCCACATCGTCATACACCAGACTAAAGCTTTCCAGTTAGCAATGCAATGACTATTTTGACTATCAATGTCAATAGGGGAAGAAACACTTAGCTATATCTAGCATCTCATAAAGACCCTCGAATTATGTCCTACGACTTAACAGCATCATGAACGACATACTGCCAAAACTTTTTACAAAGACAGTCATTTATTATACTGCTACAAAGAATATTGCGCTTCATCTGAAACATTCGTCATGCTCCAGAAATATACCTGATTTGATAATGCTTTACAATTTTGAGAAAATCGACACGATTCCCAAGTAATCTACAGCCACACAAAATAAATTGCAAAGCTCAAATTCAAAGGAGTAGACAAAATGCGGTATTATAAGGTTATCGTGAAGATGGTTTTAACGTTTGTTCAAACGTCAATTGAGCTTATTTGGTCCTTCTTGGTGGTCAAAGGTTTCAAATAAATCTATAGTATTATGCCTATCGAAATCTACAAATCTATATTCTGCACCCGGCGCTATTTAATAACCACATCTGGGAACGCTCTTTGAATCCTATTAAATTATTGGTGCAATTTGGGAGGAGTTTAGCAGTACACAAGACTGGGGAAATATAAATGAATACATGGTCACAATAGTACCATACACACTTCCATATGGTGTTTTTAGCGTTAGTTTTAACCAGACCAACTTAATCATGAAACTTGCTAAAAACGACTGTACTAAAGTTTTTCCGGTGTTAGGCCAGTGCTGTTTTAAAACATATAACATTTTTTTGACAAAAAGGTTTTTCAAAATTTATTCAGGTGATTATTCACATGTGTACCTGTGCACCAATGGTTTTTGTTTCTGTCACTGTAATATTGGTGTATATAAACCTCTCTGATTGAGTCAAAACATTAATGTGGAGGTTATGTACATTTATTAATAACAAATTTTATTTATAAGTCCCATTTATCTTAATTTTCACACCATCACTTGTAATTCAATTTATAGTTTTGGTCATCTTTGATTTTCTCATCTATTGCACCTCACAGTTTTAGGGACTTTAGCCATTATTTGAATTTCTGTGTATTCCTTGCAAAGGCATTCCTTTCACTTAATATTTTCTTCTCTGTTTATATTTATTTCATATATATATATATATTTGTTACCAGCTTTTTTCTTTTCTCCGAGTTTATTCTTTACTTTTTCATTCCATTATTTAAATCTCCTTTTGAGATAAGTTTTGTTTTATTTCTTTCTAATGACATACTGCCTTGCATTTTTAGTTTTTTTGAAAATTTTCTAACTTTAATTTAAGATACTCTAATTTTCTTTTCGAGTTTCATGTTTTAGGCTATTTAGATTTTTTATTAGTTAGTTTTGATACTCTATTTTTCTGTTTATTCTAGAACTGCTAGTTTGATTATTTTATATCGCTTGTTTCGCCCTTTGAGTAGTTTTCTAACCATTACCATTATAGCATAAACCGCACATCTCATACTTTCAGTGCACATAATGTGATCTGTCATGTTCTGATGTGCCAGTTCTTTGGCTTTGTGTGTTATTTTATATATATTTAATCTATGTATTTTTTTAACGATAATTTGTTTGTTATGCAGTAATTAAACATATTTTTGCTGCTTGATTTACATATCCTTAAAAATTTTAAGTTCTGAAAATTATAACCTAATATTGTATACATATTAGGCATAGAAAATGGTAATACAGTTTTTTAATTTTGATAAGTCTATTTAAACCAAAATATTTTGAATATTTCATGTTACGTGTCAAATCATTTAGTTACCATTAGACTGGGTATCACGTAATCATTTTGCTATACGATATACAATATAATATTTTTACATAGAAGTTAATTTACGAGGATTTGAAATTAGAAATAAACAATAACGTACAAAAGAGAGAAGGAACCATTCGACAAGTTTTTTAAATTTTACATAAGCATCGTTATTTTGGCAATAACAACGCAGAATTTTAAAATAGAACTGGCATTAGAGTAGTACAAATTGCAAATTATGTCTTAAATTTGTATTTCCAAAGCTAATATATTTTATGAGTTTAGATATACATACTAGATAAATGTTTTTTTTTTCAAGAATAATAAAATAAAATTTACTTGTTTCCATATTTCGATTCTTTATCAAATTCAATATATAAATTATTCTTTATTGCACTTTTTTCTGCGTCTTCTACTTTTTTATAACCTTAAAGCTTCTTTATTCCTGCGCATTCTTCCATCTTTGTCTCGATCTACCCGGTGGTCTTCTCTCCCTAGGCAACAAGTCTCTAACTTTCTCTACTCTCTTGGTATCTTCCATTCTAAATATGTAGCTATTCCATTCTGATCTTCTTTTTTTGGACCACTCGTCGATTTTTTGAACTTTGCAACTTCGTTTATTTCCCCGCTTCTTATGCGACCAAGTTTAGTTACGCCCATATTTTTTCGTCGTGTCCTCATTTCTGTTGTTTCTAGAATTTGTTTGGTCTTTACTGTATCTGACTTTGTCTCGATTGCGTAGGTCATAATCGGTCTTATGACGGATTTATATATTCTATCTTTGGCCTCCCTATTTAGATGTTTGTTGTTCTATATGGTACTATTTATACTTTTTGGGGTTGATATTCAACCCCTCTTGTCAACGATAGTTGTGAGTTTAATGCCTAAATATTCCACTAACATCACTTGCTCTATTACAGATCCAAATAGTTCATGTTTAGAGCGTAGCAGTTCTTTACTGATAGTTATTGCTTTCGTTTGCTTGTCCGACACTTTTAACCCAAACGTTTCACATGCTTCACTGAATTTAAATAATAACCGCTGCAGATTATCTTTATTATCCGCTATAAAAGTTGCATAGTCCGCATAGTATATTACCTAATTTACTGATTTTCCATTTTGTATCCGCGGTGACACCCCTGAAGTGTTGCTTTTATTATTTCGATTACCATTAAGTTAAAAAGTTGGTTGAGCGAGCTCTCTGTCTGATTTCTTTGTTATTAGTCTACTGTCATTCTTTGTTTAGGTATAGTTGTCTTTATATATATTTTGTACAAGGGAAATCAAGTCCGTTTGATTTGTTATTTTCTTGTAGCGTATCTATTAGTTTCTGAAGTTGTAAATTCTCGAACGCCTTCTGTATATCGACAAAGTAAAAATAGGCTGACTTGTTGTATTCTAAGGCTTTTTCCGTTATCTGTCGGATTACAAATATTTAATCCACAAACGACCTGTTTCTCCGAAATCCTTGTTGTCCATCCTTTAGTTCAATTATTTCTGCTAATTTTGTGGCTATCAGTTTAGTTTTTATTTGTAAGTCCGCATTCAGTTAGTTTATGTTCCGATAGTTGTCAGATGCTTGTTTTTCACCCTTTTTAAAAATTGGTATCGTAATGCTTATTGTTAGTTTCCACTTGTACTTTTTAGAATATGGAAATATTCCTTTTTATTTTTATATTAACCAAAAATATTCTTAGCCAAAGACAAAGCTCTTGAGTTGTTTTTTTATTGTTTTGTACCTGCCCCATAGAGATATATGATTTTTTGGTTACCATTTTAATAACCGTAATAAGGTCTGCATATTAATATTTAATTAACATTCATTTCTAATTCTATTTTGCCAACTTCAAGGTTTTAGGAGTAATTAATCCTATGTAGATTTTAGATTGTATTCAATTAAAACTTTTGAAAATACAGGTTTTTATTATTTTTTACTTTCCTTATCCTATAATAAGAAAAGTAATGTAATCGGCGGAAATTTGACCTACCCAGTTTTTCACATTTCTGGACGAATTATAGCCTCAGGACACCAAAAAAGTTGTTTTGAGCCATTGGTTCGTGTGTGTGTGTGTGTGTGTGTGTGTCTGTCGGTCTGTCAGTAAACAAGATATCTTGAGAACCGTAAGAGCTAGAGACTTGAAATTTGGTATGCAAATTACTTGTAGGTAGGGGACGCAGTGAAGTTTTGGTAAAATCGGCCAAGCCGTTTGGTCGCAAGGTCGCAAAATCGGTCGCAAAGCGGTCGCGAATCTAAACGTTGAAGATACAAAAATTTATGAGAATAAAATGATTTGTTATCATGAAATAAACATGAATTTAAAATAAAAGTTGGTAAAATAGAACATTCGAAAAAATTGAAGCTCAGGATTTTAATATACCGGGTGTTATAAAATGTTTCGGGAAATTTATATTACCGGATAGATCAAACTGAGACGAACAAAAATTACAATGAAATTTTTGATCCGAGGTCAAATAAATAAGTTATAGCCGATTAAAATTAATTAAACGGACCAATCACAGCGCGCTCGGAGAGCTACCGGGCTGACTACGGGAGGACGGGGGGGGCGCTTGGCCGCTAGGAGGGAGCACGCAGGCGATAATGGCGAAGGCTGTGCAGCCGAGCTCACACGGTTACCTTCAGTGACGTAGCAAAATTTTAAGTATGAGTCAATTATTATCTTGTACTGTTTATTTTAATCAGCTTTCGAGTGTTGGACTGTATGTGTGTTTATATATATATATATATATATATATATATATATATATATATATATATATATATATATATATATATATATATAGTAGGATAAGGAAAGTCGTGATGTTCACAGCAGATTTTTAAAACATGGAAATATTGCTTTTTATTTTTATATTAACCAAAAATATTCTTAGTCAAAGACAAAACTTTTGAGTTGTTTATTATTGTTTTGTACCTGCTCCACACAGAAATATGAATTTTTGGGTTACCATTTTAATAACCGTATTAAGGTCTGCATATTAATATTTAATTAGCATTGAATTTCTAATGCTATGTTGCCAACTTCAAGGTTTTAGGAGTAATTAACCCCACGTGACTTTTAGATTGTATTCATTTAAAATTGTTGAAATAATAGGTTTTTATTGTTTTTTACTTTCCTTATTTTAATTAACCTAGAATTAGAGATCGTCAATAAAAATACGAAATTCGATGGATCCATTTTTGGTGGCCCATTTCAGAAAGTTTGACTCAAAAACAAATAGTGGCTCAACTTTTATAGATTGTGGTTTGGAATTCGAATAGCTTGTTCCAATACTTGGAAGAAATAAATTATTCTTGCAAACTCATGACATCTTATTGGTATCAGAAACCCATTTCACCGACAGAAGTTACATAACGATCCCGAAATACAATATATGCAACACTAACCACTCAGATGAAATTGCACATGTAGGCACCACAATAATAATATGTACAACAAAATATCAAGCATAACGAAAAGTAGAATATAAGCAAAATAACATTCAAGCCATTAACATTACTGTCTAAGATAGTTCAGAAATCACATTTTCCGCAATATTCTCCGAAACATATAAACACATTTGACGACTATAATAAATTCCTCAAAACATTAGTAGTTTTATAACAGGTAGAGATCACAACGCCAAAAAACCTACTGGGAATCTCAGATTACAATCACAAAAAGACGACAAGTATTGCGCATGATGGCAAATCTAAGCTATCTGTCAACAAGAGTTACAATTGTACAATGTTTAGAACTGTCGTCAGACCACACATCAATTTTAGTTACCATGCACGCTTAAATACTTGGAAAATCCAAGAAGCCCTCACTATTCAACAAAAGAACGGATTGGAGTTATTTTTGAGAACTTCTTGATGAGCAACTACTCCTATATTTATCCTTAAAATAGAATTTGATATAGAGGAAGCCGTAGAGCACATAACGAAAGTTATCCAAAACGCAGCATGGCGAGCAACACCAAATGTAACTGAAACTAATGTAAAACAAGAACACTCAATAACAAGAGCAAAAAAAAAAGAAAATCTGGTAAAAGGTGGCAACCAACAAGAGATCCTTCGGACAAACAAAGATTCAACAAAATAGCGAGGCTCCAAGAAGATGTTACAAAACCTGAAATGAAGCTATCCAAAAATATCTAACATCACTATAATAGCAGCCACAGACTGGTCACTATGGAAAATTACATGAAAAATAAAACAACCCCAACATCAAATTTCGCCAGTACGATTAAACGATGTTACCTGGGCAAGAATAGACAAACAAAAGGGCACAGCTTTTGCGAAAGATCTCGCTTCAGTGTTTTAGTCCTTTCCTCCCTCAATAACAGCAGGTGAACAAAAAAAGTTACTAAAGAACTACATATTTCTTATTAAAAAATAATCAAATACCATGAGATAGAAATAATCATAAACTCAGAAATCAATCCAAAAAAGGCTCTCGGATATGATTTGATAACCATGGAAGTACTGAACGAACTCTCTTAAAACAGCATCGCAGCAATAACAAAAATTTAGAATTCCATCCTCAGAATCAACTATTTTTCTTGTCACTGGAAAGTGGGGCTGATAATGGTGATTTCTAAACCTGGTGAAGTCCTTAATGATGTAACATCATATCGTCCAATTAACCTCCTTCCACTTCCATTCAAAGTACTTGAAAAATTATTGCTTAACGTCTAATATCCACCATTAATAAAAAGAGACTAATACCTCCTCATCACTTTGATTTCCGTAAAAGACATGGAACTATCAAACAAGCGCATAGACATGTCAGCAATGACTTAGAAGGCCACCGTTAATGTTTTGATATAATTTAATCTTTTGACTTTACAAACTTAAAAATGTTTTTCCTCGCCCACAATATGCCTTACTACAATCATACCTCACAAATATGACGTTCCAAGTATTCTCGGCCCCATATTATACTTGTTATACGTCGCAAACCGAATCTAAGTAAACCATGACAGTTACTTATGCCGATGATACAGCATTCCTGTCATCACACCCAAGTTTTATAATTGCCTCCAGAAACCTAGAAAATCATTTGGACCAACTGAAAAAATAGTTAAAACAATGGCACATAAAAGTTAATAAAAACAAATCAGTCTATGTCACATACACAGTGAAGAAAGACACTTATACCCCCGTCACGCTGAATAGAAATATAATACGACAAGAAGCAGTGGTTAAAACTTGGCATTTATATTAACAGACGATTAACATGGCGTACTCACATATTCTCAAAAAGAAAATAGCTCGGACTTAAATTCCAGCAAATGTACTGGATATTATGCAGAAAATTTGAATTATCAACAGAAAACAAAATCCTATTATGCTAAAACCAATATGAACCCGCAGTATATCTCTTTGGGGCTTAGTTGGTAACTCAAACTTGCAACTCTTTCAAAATAAAGCTCTTCGAGCTGTAGTAAATGCGCCATAGTATATTCAAATAAAGTCTTACACTCTAATCTGAAGGTGGCAACCATTAAAGTAGAAATAACAAGTCACAGCACCAAATACAGAAATAGAACCTCTACCCATCTAAACGATATTAGATCCTCACTCGTCAACGAAGACGCCAGACGACTGAAGAGATTTAAACCTCTGGTCTTCCTACCAGATTTACTTAAGCAACGAATACACCAGTTCAATAATAAATAAGAGGGTATTCACTGGAAGGCTACTCTGCATGTCATGTATTATATTAGTTTTAAGTTTTAGATTAAGGCTTGTATATACTTATAGTCCTTTCTGAACTGATTGTATACTTCAGTGGAGTCAAAAAAAGAAAACTTTTTTTAACACAGATGACTACGAGTTTTATGTAGAGAGACCTAAATTTCTTTTTTATGAAAATTTATGTGGGCACAGATCAGCGAAACCCTAGTTTGTCTACATTTCCAACCTCCAAATATCGCTTTATCCATTTCGCAACGAAAGCCTTTCAGTTTTGCATGTTTTGTACGAGTTTTATACGACATTTTGGATCCCTCCGCAGGAATTTTGCACTCATTCTAAAGATTACGATTTCACTTTCATCAACAGCACAGTCTGGGGGTAAACTATATACAAAAGAGCACAAAATAAATAAACTGATTAACCTGCTGCATTTACCAAGTGACGAAGGTCATATCGTACAGATTGTATATGGCTGCATACGCAATGCATAGATTTTGTACTAAATTTCTGTTGGACAGTTTCAACTGTGCTGCACGCTTTCTTAAAGTTTTTGTATATAGCCATCAGCATAAATAAGCCCAATTTTTTTATTCAAGCAACTAGTCTATCACTCAAGAATGCATTTAGTAAATGCCGAAATATTTTTTCCATTTAGAGCATATTTTTTTACAGAAAACAAAAATTGCTTTTGAAAAACATTTAACAATTTTTACTCACTTTTTCTGCGGTGTAGCGCTTCTTAAGGCACTGTTTATATCCGTAGCGATTGATGCAACGAAAATAACATACTAAAAGTAATAAATTGACGCTTTTTCTCTCTAATGCACTTAATTGTACTGCACATTTCAAATAACAAAACACAAAATCGCCAGATTTCTCCTAAACTTGACTCCAAATATTAGAAAAAAATAAATATTGTGTTCTCATAATAATTATTTAATATACAAATTAGTAATGTAAAACCTACGTTTCTGTTATTTATTACAGTTTGCCAACTTTATAAAATAAGGCAATACAATTATTTTCATTAACATAAATCATCGGAGCGCATAAAACCGATAAATGTCTTCTTAAATAACCAGATCCGTACCATGAACATGCTCTACCTGTTCTGCGGAAAGCAGGAAATCTAAACTCGTTTTTCGCTATCTGGCGACGGAGTTAAAATGTAACTACGAGGGGTGTTCACATTTATCGGCAATTATGCGCAACGCCTAGCATTACATATTTTTTACGCGACTGCAACAAAACCATGCTAACGTCTTAATGTGTACAGGTACAGTTTAAATCAGTCACATTTACTTACGTCCATGACTTGCAAAAAAGTTATGCATGCATCTAAAATAATTTATTAATTAATCAATTCTATATAAATGTAACTTACTGTTTTGGTAATGATCATTCCGCCTATCCATATTACTATCGCGCGTCTATTTTTAACTGCACCAAAGTTTATTACATAATTTGGGGGACAATAAAAACCACCAGAGCCCACGTATTGGGCGCAGTGCGACCTTTACAACTAGAAAAACGCGACTGATCAAAAATCTGTTCTTATTAAATTAGACCCTTTTTATTAGCCCAAGTGACAAAAAGCTGCGCAAGGCTGCTTGTTCTGGTTTTTGCTTACGAATTTACTAAATTATAAACTGCAATATGTAAATCGATTGCTAAGCTTACCTAAAGCGCAAGGAGCACAATCACTTTGACCGCTTTGGTTCGGTTTCGTTAGGAAAATTACAGACATCAAATTTGCAGCTTTAAACGTGTAACGTAGACTCCAATTTATATAATTATTAGTTAACCTTCACTTATTCAGATACATTTTTGTTAGTGTGAGGCCTATGATGCTTTGGTAGATAGTTCGATTTCAGTTTTTCTTGACCTAGGTTTTTATTTTTGATATTACACTAGGCTCCGTGGCAACTCATCATCTAGGGTTTTTGTATACGACGTTAACTGTTTTAAAGGAATTTGATGAATTTTACGTAAAAAAGCTACTGAAATTTAAATAGGGATAAATTATGTAGACATATTTAATGTGTTTTTAAAATTACAACAGATTATATTTACTATTAAATAATTTTTCTTTGGCAGCTTGCTTAACCTGCTAAGGTAAATAAGTTTTTAAATTTCGATATAGATTTCTTTGCAATTAAATAATTGTTCTTTGTCGTTTTGATTATATCCGTTTTGTGAAAAGCAACCTATTGCCAGAAAAAAATTTGGAAGCTCTCTCGTGAGAATGTTGTTTTATTATACCCTTTGTACGGAGAAGGGCTACTTGTGTTTTTCGCTGAAATATCTCGTCATTAGGCTTATATGGCTAAACCTTCATTTTTTTTTAAATTAAATTTGGTATGAAATTGCTAAAAACCGTCGGTGTTTGTTTAATCTATGATATTAAAATAGAAAAAAATTGAAAAATAAAGCCTATCGTATATATAGAAAATCCGAGTTTCTTCTTCCAGATCATCGTAAGAAAGAACATTCGAGTATTGAGCAAATTATTTGATATAAAGCCAACTTGAAATCTTAAAACTTAATTTATCCTAAACAGTCGTCCTTACCAGAGATAAACGCAACCTTTTGCCTCCGGAGTGGAAGGATTGCGATTACCAGCAGATAACTATACCAGAGACTGACTGCAGCAGTTAATAGCGCTGTCGCAAGGCACCGCAATTGCGAATGGGAGAGCAAGCTGGAGACCCTCGACGTGACAGAAAACAGCCTGTGATGATGGTCAAAGTCCTACGTAACAGTCCTCATCCCATCTATTGACGAGAAGAACGGTGTCGCCTACACCGTCATCGTCAATGTTGAGCGTTCACTATAATGAAGACGATATTAACCATATGGTCACGCTTGCAGCTGATCCAGGCCCTGAAGCTGCCAAAGGCACCCGGGTCAAGAACGGCATTCCTAACCGAGCACTGCAAGCTCTCATGAAGAAGAAGAAGGCATTCGCCTGGAAAGCCACAATTGCCGACCATGTCCTTCAACTTGGCCATTTTCCAAACTCTTAGGCAGTTGTGAATGTCGTGATGTTTCCAAAATTTGGGAAGACCTGCAAATTTCCTCAGGATTACTGTTGTATTAGTCTCTTGTCAACCATGGAGAAATTGGTATAGTAGATCATTTACCAGAGCTTGAAGACAGTAGTCGAAGACTTCCAGCTGATTCCAGGAAAATCATTTTCGATTATGCCCTGGTCACTCCATCACCTATTAATTCCTCTGGGTGGTGGTAAAAATCTCAGAAGCCTTTCTCAAGAAACTCACCACCACCGCAGCAAGATTTTTGACAAGATTTGGCACAATGACCTCGTCTACAAGATGGCTTCAGGGTCCAGCCCGATCTCGACGCGGTAGCTCTGATCCTTTTTTTCCGGCCGGAGGTTCCGGGTCAAACTCGGCGACATATAGTCATTGGAGCTGCATTTCAAGACAGAATCCCTTAGGCCCGGTGCTGCCCCCGACGAGGACTCAGAATGCAAACGATAAAGCGGTGCTATTAAACTCACTACAACCACTCCTGACGATCCGGCAAGTCCGGATTTTCTAGAAGGATACGCCGAGATGAGTTCCACCGTCCTATTCTCCATGAACACTATATGACTTTGTCGGTGGCCAGACCTGTGAAACTCAGAATCTTTGATTGAAAGATGCCTTGAAGATACATGGGAGTGACTCACCTGGAAGTCGTACGTTGATTAGACGGTTTCGAAGGCAAAGACAGCTCGGTAGGCCCTTGGCTTCCTACTCTTTCAGGAATCCGGCTACCCTTTTGTAACAAATTAACGATTTATAGAAGGATTATCCGCTCGATTATGCCTGCCTCGCTTGAGGATACTATGCTAAGACGCACATTAATATGCTCCAGGTAATACAAGTCTGGGTCTCAAATTCTATCTTTGGTGCTTCCTGATATTTTAAGACTACAATTCTGCAACGTGACATCGTTGTGTTAACTATCTAGGAGTATACATCGCAGTGCGCTTAAAACTGGTTTTCCAGCGTTGAAGACTGGCAAGTTCATCATATGTGGCCTCTACGTCTACGAATTAACAGGGGCGCCCGCCAAAAGCATCCGATGATTTTGATCATCTTCGTAAGGTGGTACGAGGGCGGCCTAACGTAAGATCGCTATCATCCTCGCCACCTCATCAAAGAAGAAAAGGATTAAGGGTTAGGCTCAGGGATCTCCAATTTAGCCAAGGAAGTCAACGTCATTCTAAACCCCTGTAGTTCCCTTTATTTTTGTCTTTCTTTCTCTTCCTCTCCCATTTTACTCCATCTTTCACTAAAACGTAATTACTAAGCTCAACATAAGTTCATACATTAAGGTATGATGAATAAAAATTGGAAAAAAAACTGCCTAAAACATTACGTGGGAACTTAAAAGACTATTTGCACTGTGATTTAGAGTATAGGATCAAAGTTTTGAAGTATGCTTCCTTTGATAAAGTATCTTACAGGCAAGTGTAAAATTTTGTTTTGTGTAAGTTACGCCATTTGTAAATTTCCATAGAGACGACTTACTTCATAGCGAGAACATGATTAAATGGATAAATAATAATAATTTAATTTTACTTTGGAAATAGTTTAAAAGTTGATAATACGCCGAAATATAAATAGCTCTCCAGATGTCTCTTCCTGAAAATTTTAGATAGCAGTAGACGAATGCCGTTTTTTAATACTTGCTTGTATATTTAGAAGCTAATTGGATAACATAACATCTTAATATTAAAAAAATCCTTATTTCATTTAAGATCTCCTTTATCTTTTGTTGTCTTGCTATTGTAAGAGTGGATATATGAGTAGCTACATGTTTATAGCCTGATATAATCATTGTTTTTGTGTTCTAAATAACAAATAGAATACCTAGACTATCGTGTAACATATTGTTGGATATTTCGCATACTGCAGTGATTATTCATCGAACTTGTTTTTCTTCTTTGAGATATGTTCCTTTCAATTTTCAAGTTTTTTATTGTTACAGATGTAGCCTTCAACATCGGTGCTGATGGTGTTATAGGAATAGTTGTATTTTTGATGAAAACTACTGAGTATTGACCTTTTCTTGGTTTGCTACTAGTATCGTATAAAGTTTAGATGATTTTGTGCCTGTGATTATTGGATTTTCGTGCCTTGTGAGGATAACTATCGTCAAAAAATTTTCAATTATGGTATTTATTGTGATAGGTAAATCCTATGTACATAACAAGTCAATCAATGGGCAAAAAAACTGCTTTGTGGCACCCCAGTCCTAATTGGAAGTGTTTGAAAATTCGTCCTTTACTTTGGTTCTGAATTGATGGTTATTTAGATAAGATTTGAGAAGTACAAATAACTAACTTGATCTTATAAAGATGGTCACAATGCAATACCTTATTATGTGACTTTTATCTAAAGGAACGGACGAATAGAAGCTTTTGGCCTCCAATGATTTATTGAGTCGTTTAATAGCGTTGACGAAATCAGAACTGAAATAAATATTCTGTGTAGTATTAATTTCTCTAGAAGGTTAAAATGGAAGTTAAAAGAATTATAGGTGTATATAAGGAAACTTATTTTGGATTTTTACCTATTAAAATTACTTCTTCAATTCAAATACAAAGGCTATTATTAAAGACACAAAATGGTATTGAATACAAACGCTAGTTTTAAAACGCTTTTCTTGGGAAGCTCTTTTGATATTTTCAATGTAACTTGGTCGAGCCCATGCGTTTTCTATTGTTTAAGCGAGTGACTTATTTTAATCATTTCTTTAAGGGTTTGGTTCTATGAGTTCCGTGGTTGCCAAATTAGTATTCTGCACAGAGGCCATCCTTTTCCTATTACTTCTTGCTTAAGCCCCAGGTACAGAATCTTTCTCACAAACTCGGGGATTACGTTATATAGATTTTGCTAATGCTTTCACTGCTCGTTATATTCAATTGCCCTATCGTTTGAGAATAGTAATGTAATCTTGAAATGACTTGTCTTGTACATTTTTTTAGTTTGGAATTAAATTTGTTGCTTAACTGGTTCTAAGAGGTTTTACCCACAGTGAATGAGTTCTAACGAAAAGTATAAATCAATTCTTTAGCTTTTAGTAGCAGTGTAATAGTTTGATAACTTGTATGAATGAATTTATTTATTTTGTAAATTTTTTTACACTTTGGGGTTCCATTAATTTTGTAATCGTCCCAATTGGTACTTGAAATTTTAATTTTTATATTTACCACTGTCGTACGAGCTGTTACCATTACTGGTATATGATATGATGATAGATAATTCGATTCTATGTTTATATAGTTTGTGAAATTTTACTTTTAATGAGGAAATACAGAAGAAAATCTGGCATTTGGTTAGGTCTAACAACCAGTAAGCAAAGTGTGTGTGTGTGTGTGTGTGTGTGTGATTTGTATAAAGTATTCTTGGAATTATAATTTCTTTCTGATTAAAATTTGGAAGAAATAGTCGAAAAGGACTTGTTATGTTGAGATGGACAGTATACTTATATCGTTGAATTGGTTTTACGTTTTCCAGCAATTGATGATCGTTTTTTTAAGATTGAACTTTCAAAATGAACTGCTCTATGTGGATAAAAAGGGTGATAAAATTTATATTTTGGTACATTGGAGTATGATTTATCTTTAAAGCACAATGCGGAGGCCCTCGGTCCCCGGTTTCCGGCCGTGTGAGAAACATTGGTTGCCAGAGTAACGCATTTGGAGCCACGCGGAAATACACGAAAAATCGTTGCTATATATTTCGTAATGTCAAAATAACGTCCACGCTCATTACGGTTATGCACTAGAGTAAGACGGAATTTGTGACTGGCACAATCGTTGGAGGGCAGCAGTAGCAACAATTGCTACAGAAAGTTCGTAACACTTACATTCTCTATAGTAGCAAAGCGTAGCTGGCTGAATTTTCTAGTCAGTAATTAAAAGTATGTTTTAAATATTAGTAGAGAAAGACTTCTGTTTACATGAATCTATTCTGAGTACTTTTATCATTTTTCCTCTATTAAAATTGTTAACGGTTTAAAACCATGTAATTCTGTTAGGTGAATTATTTGAATATGCTTTTAAATTCTACGAATTTACTAAACATGGAATTGATATTTTGTTGCTGTTGCCGGCCTGTGTTTAAAGTATATTTTTAATATTATTCTTATGTTCATTGGCGTAGCCATTTATTTAATGTGTTGTACTAGAAGTAGAGGGTTAGTAGCCTTTATAGCTTGTAAGATTGCAACCACCGCATAAAACACACACGGCTGGAATGTCTTTGTTGCCTTTTGCAGCTTGTAGTATTATGAGATCATCCACACTTGCAATAACTTTTTGAGCATCTATGCAACTGACCCCGCATGCACCGAATTATATTTTCATTATTTCTGAGTCGTTCGATCGGTATAACATTGGCTAGTAAATGATGACTTCTGTAAATATCTTTGTTCTTATTAGTTCGTTTCAAGTAGACAAAAGTGGGTTCAATACCACTTTTACATGTCTTTGTTTAGCATTAGCAATATTTCTCAGGTTATGTCCCAGTCTTGTGACTTTTTACTTGCTGCCTTCAATGTCCATTGAGCATTGTATTCTATTGCTATCCTTTAAGCTCTTTTTTCTTTAGTCTGGTAAATGTAACGAATAATATTGTTTTGTTTCATAAAATTTACAAATCTTTTGTGTCTTAGCTATTACCGTTAATTTTTATGGTACTTTTGGGCAAAATTCTAGTTCATTGTCTACTATATCAGTTAGTTTTTTGCATTTTTAGCTACTTCATAAAATAATAAAACATAGAGGGATGCTTTGGAAAATTACCTTGAGTGTTGTTTTTACTTGAGGATTCATCAAGTCTAAATAGTTTTACTAGAGGTTACTTATTAAAAAATATTTTTTAAATACTTTTCTCTACTTCCCATGGATTTTCATCGTTTGAGTTTTTAATGACTTCAGCACTAGCTGTAAAATTTTTGTCAAGCTGTTAGTAGTTGTTGGATTTTGAATTGAATAAATTAGTATACTAAAAGTTGAAACTATGCTGTGAAGTTGTTGCTGATTACAGTCTGTCAGATAAAAGCGTGGCGGTGATTATTGGCAACACGTTAATTGTGGCCTTGTACTTTGTTTTTGTAAATGTAGAGGGAACTTTTGTCTTAAATGCTTTATAAAAGAAATCAGCTGTTCATTTGATTTAGCTAGATTTTGAAAAGTTAAACACAATGAGTGTCGTTTAAGCTTCACGCTACGCGTTGTATTTTTGTGCTCACATTCCAAGGGTCTGAAAATGACTCACACAGTCGCCGCGAAGTACATGAGAAAATTGCGGCAATTTGTAAGCAATTGGGTGAACCGGCTTTGGCAGTACATAATGTCGATGACTTTCCAAATGGTGGATTCTTTGGCAAAGCGTTGAAGGAAGTCAAGAAAATGATTCTCACTTTGTTTTCGAAAAATCCTAATTTGACTTTCTATTAGCAATGGAATGACTATTTTTATTAACTATGTCAATAGGGGAAGAAACACTTATAAGGGAAGGTTTTTAAGTGCAGAATCGCTTTTGAAAGAAAGACAAGTTTTTCTTGTAGATTTTTGGGTGCTCATTCTTATGACGGTGGTAATTTTTGTGGATACTTGCGTTTAAGGCCACTTTAGGTCGATCAAAGCGAGGCTTGGTGGCGCAGTTGGTAAAGGACGCAGGCTTCTAAATAGGAGGTACTGGATTGGAATTCCACGCTTGTCGATTTTTTTTTGTCTCTATACTTATTAATTAAAGTATTGTTTTGATAAAGGCACATTTGGTACACATTTTTTTTCTTTGCGTGTGCTTTTTGGTTTGTGCTTTATTTTTTTTTTCGGTAACTTAAGCTTTTAATGGTACCCCGAAGGCGCGATACAGCGCCTATTAAAGGTTTCCTCTCTGGCCGCTGCTACAACTCCCGTAAGTCCAAAGAGCAGCGCATGTTCAAGCATGCCAAAGGGATGTCCGGGCACAAAAGCCTTCCTGCGTCCTTTGACTAGGATATACGGCTTAAAATCCGGACCCGTAAGTCTCTCTCCGAGAGACATTGTACTTAGGACGCTGGGGAAAGGACAAGAGGGTCATAGGGGTGTTAGGACAAAGGTTGGCCATGCTGTTTGTGCTGCTTTTGGTTGAGTTTGGTTACATTAAGTTGGGTTAGATGACATTTTAATCTTCTTTGTTTTCAGAATACAAGATGATCAACCCAAATAATGTGTTTCTTGAGCTGAAAAAGCTAGCCGATAATGTTTACAACTAAACCTTCAGAGTAAAAGAAAGTTATTGCTTGGTACACTTCAAGACATTTATTAATCGAATATTTCAATTTCAACAAGGCTGTTTAGAGAACGATGACTCAACAGCTTCAGAGGATGGTGACATCGACAGTGATGAGTCCCCAGATAAGATGGAAGCAAGTAAGGAGAATTTCTCATTCGAGTATAAATAAAAACTGTTGAGTACTTGCGAAACAATGGTGGATCACCTAGGCGAAGCTTGAAATTGGTTTAAGCCAAATTCAGACAGGCCACATACGCCAGGCTTAAGAGATGGGAGAAAGCAGTTGACAACGGGGCACAAAGCAGAAGAAAGTTAAAATCATTAATGCTATGGTGTAACAAGTTTTCAGGAGGCTGGAGCAGCTTGGGGTTATCAGGAAAGTTTGGAAATAGGATGCAATTTCAAGGTATCGAGAAGCTGACCGCCAAATATCAAGCGTGAGCATAGAATAACGTCAAGGAAAGCTACAAAGATCGCCACACTAAAGCAATCGGATGATTACGGGAAGGTTGTGCAAGATGCGAAATTATTTGTACAGCATGCGAAAACAGTCTTTCCGGGGTATGATGCAAGCTGCAGTGTTAATATAGTTTTCCAATACGAGCTTCACTCAAAGAGAACTATCGACTCAGTTGGAGTTAAGCAGGTTTACCTTCTAGTAAACTTTGCAAACGCAACCATACATAGCTACACGATACAGACATTGTTAACAATGTTAGGAAAACTAATCTAAAAATTATATTTATTGTCTTACAAGAAAGCGAAGGTCAGTTTGGAACAAGAGTTGGTCCTGACGTAATGAACAGAAAGCCACCAAATATTGTTGTCAAATTCCGTTTATCTGGAAAGACGTCTAAAGAGCTTGTGAAACAGTTTTATCTGGAATGTGTCAAACCCGCAGTCAACGGTGAAAATTTTTTGCTTGTACATGATTCATGGTCAGGGTAAAAAGAAGCAAATTTCCATGCAGAGTGTTTTAACGACGACTGCCAATCTTTTACACAACTTGAAATTTTAACTGTAGCTTTTTGACAACATTTTCTAGTCCAGTACATAGGATTTTTTCGATAAGTTGAAATTTAAAAATTGTGTGATCGATAAGCGACCGATTTTTTGATGAAAAAAATGACTCTTGATTTTGCCCTCACAAGGATATATTCCCCCTTAAACCAAAGCATCTTAAATTTTACATGTTACGTGCAAAAATTTTTACTTATTATTAGACTAGGCATCATGTAATCATTTTGCTTTAAAATATACAATATAAAATTTTCCCATAAAAGTCAATTTACAAGGATGTTAAATTAGAAATAAACACTATTGTACCAAAATAGAGAGAGAACATTCGATAACTTTTTTTTTTAAATTGTACATTAGTATCATTATTTTGGCAATAGCAACGCAGAACTTTACAATAGAACTGGTATTACAATAGTACAAAATGCAAATTATGTGTTAACTTTGTATTTCCAAAGTTAATATATCATAAGACCTTAGATATACATATTAGAAAAATGCTATTTTGTGTTTTTTTGAAGAAGTTTAATAAAATAAAATTTACTTGCTTTCATCTTTAGCTTCTTTCTCAAATTCACTATGCAGATTATTCTTTATTGTACTTTTTCTTCTTCTACTTCTTTATAAGCTTAAAGCTTTTTTTATTACAGCACATCCTTCCATCTCTGTCTCGGTCTACCCGGTGGTCTTCTCCCATAAGCAACAGGTCTCTAATTTTTTTTACTGTCCTGGTATCTTCCACTTCAGATATATGACTATTCCATTTTGATCTTCTTCTTTTGGCCCACTCATCTATCTTTTGGACTTCGCATCTTCATTTTATTTCCCCGCTTTTATGCGACCAAGTTTAGTTACGCCCATAATTTTTCGTAGTATCCTCATCTCCATTGTTTCCAGTATTTGTTTGGTTTCTATAGTATCTGACCTTATCTCGATTGCGTAGGTCATAATCGGTCTTATGATGGATTTATATATTCTATCTTTGGCCTCCCTATTTAGATGTTTGTTGTTGCATACTTTCTGGGACTAATATTCAACCACTCTAGTCAACGTTACTTGTGATTTAGATGTCTAAATATTCTCTTGACATCACTTGCTCTATTACAGATCCAGATAGTTTATGTTTACAACGTAGCGGTTCTTTACTGATTGTTATTGCTTTGGTTTTCTTGTCCGACACTTTTAACCCAAACGTTTCACATGCTTTATAGAATTACTATAATAGCCACTGCAGGTTATCTTCATTATTCTCAATAATAATAATTTACTGATTTCCCATTCTGTATCCGCGGTGACACCCCTGAAGTGTTGCTTTTATTATTTCGTTCACTACTAAGCTAAAAAGTGGGCTGAGTGAGTCCACTTGTCTGATTTTTTTGCTATTAGTCTATTGTCATTATTTATTTAGGTATAGTTGTCTTTATATATATTTTGTATGAGGGAAATCAGTACGTTTGGTATGTTATTTTCTTGCAGCGTATCTATTAGTTTCTGAAGTTGTAAATTGTCGAACGCATTCTCTATGTCGACAAAGTAAAAATAGGCTGGCTTGTTGTATTCTAAGGCTTTTTCCTTTATCTGTCGGATTACAACTATTTCATCCACAAACGACCTGTTTCTGCGAAATCCTTGTTGTCCATCCTTTAGTTCAATTATTTCTGCTGAATTTTGTAGCGATCAGTTTAGTTTTTATTTGTAAGTCCGCATTCAGTTAGTTTATGCTCCGATAGTTGTCAGATGCTTGTTTTTCACCCTTTTTAAAAATTGGTATCGTAATGCTTATTGTTAGTTTCCACTTGTACTTTTTAGAATATGGAAATATTCCTTTTTATTGTTATATTAACCAAAAATATTCTGAGTCAAAGACAAAACTCTTGAGTTGTTTTTTTATTGTTTTGTACCTGCCCCATACAGATATATAATTTTCTGGTTACCATTTTAATAACCGCAATAAGGTCTGCATATTAATATTTAATTATCATTTATTTCTAATTCTATTTTGCCAATTTCAAGGTAT
The DNA here is from genome assembly GCA_036346155.1 of Sinelater perroti. Classification (NCBI taxonomy): domain Eukaryota; kingdom Metazoa; phylum Arthropoda; class Insecta; order Coleoptera; family Elateridae; genus Sinelater; species Sinelater perroti. The sequence continues at coordinate 11,710,644 of JARFIY010000024.1, forward strand.
GTGTGTGTTTGAATTTTGCGGAGTAAAGACGTGTTGCGATCGAGCTCCTAAATAAGAAAGTGCACAAGCCAACGTGATAACCGATCGTCGCGAACATGCGAGGCCGGTTGTGAAAACAAGGTAAATATAAAATTATAGGTATTAAATATTAAATTGTAAATACGAAACCCGAGAAATAATCGACATGGATCCGTATACGCGACCAGCGACATTTAGGAGAAGCACTACTGGCACAACAAAATCAAGCCTTATATTCAGGAAAGATCAATCTTAGAAGTCAGAATGAGTACAAGCTATTATACTAATGCCTGGATTTGTGAACGTACAGAAACGTGAAAAACTTTCAGCTGCCTTAAATAATATGCAAGGCCAGATAAACATGCTCCGAGCAATTATCAATGCAGAGCAGACAAAATAACGTAAGCAACAAGTTTAGTAATTTTAACCAGGGCGACGAAAAGTTAACGCCAGCAAGAATTAAGCAGAATCTGTCTCAACCAATTACGAATTACTGAGTTGAAGAGGACAGTTAGATCAGAAGTTGGCTGGATAACAGCCACTAAAGAAAAACAAGAAAAGAAAAGCAAGCGACTCACCAGGTTCTACTCAAGACCAGCCAACATACCAGCAAACTTTTACATGTCAAAATAGAAAAGACAAACTACCCAACCCACCACCAAGTTATTGTTCAAGCAATGTCAATAATTTTTGACTTACTTTACAACCAATTACAAAGTACATAAAACACTGTTCAAGGTAACAGCTCTGAATAATGATCAATATAAAATTCAATGCTGAAAATCGTGAAGAGTTTAGCAAAACAATTACTTTTCGTGGCTTGTAGAATTAGAACCTACAGTGGCATTCATGAACTGTAGGACAAACAATAGCAGAGACATAAAAGTAATGGCAAAGGACTACCAGCAAGTTCTCCCCAGAAAAAATTATTGCAGAGCTGAATAACTTGCAAACTAAAGTGTGTTAGCGCCACAAACATACTAAAAGAAATTTAAGAACAAAAATGGCGAAAATGAAGTGAGGAAGAAGCCGCTCCCACTATTCATGCTATCCTTCCACCACGAAGCAGATATCAAAGTTATATACGGAATCAAAAGCATATTAGGAGCAAAAGTGAGAATTGAACCCCTCAAAAACGAAACTGGTACCACAATGTAAGCGGTGTCAATTACACGGACATACGCAAAAGTTCTGCCCAGAGAGCCGAGATGCGTGAAATGCGCAGGAAAACACATAACTGCAGAATGTAGTAAACTAAAAGAAACAAAGCCAAAATGTGCAAATTGCAGCGAGGAGCACCCGGCTAGCTATCGAGGATGTGTCATGGAAAACGTTCCAAGAACGAAGAAATAAAACAACACAAGGAAAACATAAGGAGCCGAATATAACGAAACCTGTTAAATCCTACCCACAAGTCAACAGTGAGAAAACATACGCCCAAAGCGTTAAAAACCCGAACAACAGACCGAACCGAGAACTCCAGAAGCCTCCACTAACCAATTGCTCCTCACGCTCATAGCAAAACTAGACCGGCAAGAAAAGATGCTTGAATCGTTTTCGGAAGACTTCAGAAGCTAGAGAATAGCAACAGAGCAGCTGCCTCAACCAGCAAAATGACCAACAAAGATATTAGGATTGCAACTTGGAATGCTAATGGAATCAGGCAGCAGCAACCTGACCTGCAAGCATTCTTAGAACAACAAAAATAGATGTGTGCCTCATATCTGAAACCCACCTTGTTAGAGATTCTTTTATTAATTTCAGAGGATACAAGTTTTATCACACTATCCATCCATCGAACACAGCTAGGGTGGGAGTGCGGTAATAATTAGGGATAACATTACTCACTATGAAGAAATGGGTCTTGAACTAGAAGAAAACCAAGTAACAGCTGTAACAATTAACCCTAGAGGGCAAAAGATTACCCTAGCTGCAATATATTGTCCTCCGAGACATAATCAGAAAAAGAAAGCTACCTCAACGTGTTAAACAGTCTAGGGAAAGGTTTATAATAGGTGGCGATTTTAACGCCAAAAACACAAGATGGGGATCGAGATTGACCACTACCAAAGGCAAGGAGTTACACGAAGCAGCTGCTGAACTGGGGTGCAACTACTTGACAACAGGTAAACCAACATATTGGCCTGCCGATCCAGATAAGATTCCAGACTTGCTGGATTTCTTTATATCAAGGAAAGTATCGATCAACTACGTAACAATAGAAGAAAATTTTGACTTGGACTCTGACCATTCGCCAGTAGTTCTAACTCTGAGTGAAAACATAATTAGAAAAGAACATAATCCAACACTGGTCAATAAAAGAACAGACTGGAATGGATTTAAGGAAGAACTGAGCAATCGCATTCAGTTAAATGTACCACTCAGAACAATAAATCAACTGGAACAGGAAGCTGAAAGATTTGTCACTAACATACAACAGTCTGCCTGGAATAATACCCCAGAAATCAAGAGAAAACACAGGAATTAACTACCCTAGAGAAATCAAGGAGTTGGTAGCTGAAAACGAAAACTTAGAAAAAGTGGCAACAGACTAGAACACCTGCCAACAAAAATAGACTAAACAATATAACTCAAAGACTGAGAAGAGAAATTTTGGAAATCAAGAACGAATCCATAAACCATTATTTACGAGAGCTAACCAATAACAAAGAAACGGACTATTCTCTTTGGAAGTCCACTAAAAAACTGAAACGACCATGTATACATAGTCCGCCAATAAGAACTGCAAATGGTAGCTGGGCACGCGATAACCAACAAAAAGCTGAAGCGTTCGCCAACCACCTTGAACAAACCTTTCAATCAAACGAAACTCAGATTAACCAAGATTTGCCAGAAAATGAAGGCGAAGATAGCATGATAGATTTGGTAACACCCAGGGAAACTACGAAGACAATCAAGACTGACATCAACCCAAAAAAGCTCAGGCTATGACCTGATTACTGGGAAATTCTCAAACATCTTCCTAGAAAAGGAATTGTTAAGCTCACCAACTTGATCAACGCAGCGATTAGATTAAAGCATGTACCGGACGCTTGGAAAATGGCTGAAGTCATTATGATTCCAAAACCGGAAAACCACCAAATGAAGTGAAATCATACCGACCAATCTCACTGTTGCCGGTAATTTCTAAACTATTTGAAAAACTGATATTAAAAAGACTAAAGCCAATAATTGAAAGTAAAACCTAATACCTACACATCAATTCGGGTTTAGGAACAACCATTCAACGATCGATCAAGTCCACAGAATTACCGACATAATCGAGAAAGCCTATGAAGGAAAAGATATGCTCGGCCATATTTTTAGACATAGCCCAAGCATTCGACAAAGTTTGGTATGAAGGCTTAATATATAAACTTAAAAAGTTATTACCTAAAAATTCGCGGAAATACTAGAATCCTATATTTCAGGAAGAATGTTTCGGGTTAAACAAGAAGACGAATATTCCAGCATGAGAGAAATCAAAGCAGGGGTACCCCAAGGTAGCGTATTGGGACCAATTCTCTACCTGCTATATACCTACGACATCCCACAAACAGAAGACGTCACCATCGCCACATTTGCGGACGATACGGCGATATTAGCTATCGGCGACAACAGTGAAGAGGCAGCTAGGAAAATACAGCAAGCAAGTAACAGCATAAATACTTGGACTAAAAAGTGGCGAATAACAATCAATGAAAGTAAATCGGTACATGTTGATTTTGCTTATAAGCACCGTGAACATATACCAATAACAATAAACAATACCAATATACCATACAGCAATAATGCAAAGTACCTTGGGATGACCCTGGACGCACAACTCCGGTGGAAGGAACACGTGAAAAGAAAAGAATAGAGCTTGACCTAAAATACAGGAAAATGTATTGGTTAATTGGAAGAAAATCCCAACTATCCATACATAACAAGATACTACTGTATAAACAAGTATTAAAGCCCATATGGACCTACGGGATCGAGCTTTGGGGATGTGCCGCAAAAATCATATAAATAAAATACAAGTTTTTCAGAACAAAGTTCTCAGAAGCATCGTGGATGCACCATGGTACTTCGGAATGACCATCTACATAGGGACTTACAAATCCCTACAGTCATGGATGAGATCAAAAGTTTGCAGGAAAACATGAAGAGACTCCACTCACACGTGAACACCGAATTACTGCAACTTCTGAACAATGCTGATCTGGAACGAAGGCTTAGAAGAATCAAGCCCTTCGAGCTCGTGCAGTGAAGTGAAAATAGTGCAAAAGCAGAGTAAAGTGCTAAAAACACGTGAAAATTGTGTAATCCTCTTAAGAGACTAAGTTAAGACCGAAGGGACTTTTTTTTAGACAAGTATTTAGTTTTAAGCCACTGTAGAGAAAAATTGAAGGTTAGTCAGAAATGACTAGTGTCAATAAATTTGTAAAAAAAAAAAATTCAAGGTTTTAGGAGTAATTAATCCTATGTAGATTTTAGATTGTATTCAATTAAAACTTTTGAAATTATAGGTTTTTATTATTTTTTACTTTCCTTATCTTAATTAACCTACCGGACATTTATGAGAGTTCTTTTATAAAAGATTAATTTAGATGGACAGAGTACCTCATTTTTTACTAATGTCATTAATTTCAAAACGTGATGATTTTCTTCAAAAAAATGAACAACTAGTTTAAGAAATCAAAATAACGTTTTAAAAGCTTATTATTTTAATCAAACAATTATGAGTTTAAAGTACGGTTAGGATCAAAGTTTTGGCGTCCTAGGATAACAATTTTTCAGTGCCTTTTCTCAAACTTTTTCATGTCTTGGACGTTATCAAACTACAAAGAAGTTTATTCACGGAAAATAATTTTTTGATTTTTTAAATTTCAGTACATACACTTCTATAAAATCTAAAAAGAAATGTCCATTTCATCAAAAAACTATTATTTAGTAAACATTTCTTTTCGTGGCTTTAGAATTAGAAAACTTATGAACTGTAACATAAAAATAAAAACTCAATAAACAAAACTACAAGGCCCTTTATTTTGTTATAAAATTGATCTTAAGTTTTCTACTCTTTTAAGAACTGAAATTAATGATTCTCCAGTGCAGTTAGTAACTGCAATACTGAGAATTTTTTTATAATAATGGCAATATTAGGAAAGGTAGACTCTACTTCTCATGACTTCAGTAATGCTAGGAGTCTTTGTCGTTCTAATTGTGTTTTTGGTTTGGTATTTTTCTTTTTTTTTTGACAATACTTTTATTAACTCTTAAAAATACTACTAAATGGCCACATTCCCCAGGAAAAATTTTATTTAAATCAAAAGCATACTTTTCCAATACCTGATTTTATGTCTACGGTATTCTGCCATTTTTTAATTGAGTGATTTCTCATAGGAATCGTAAATCCTCATTATTTCTGTGTAAACTTTTTTTCGTATTAACAAGGAATGTCATGGAGTTGTTCTGCTCCGATCGTTATCAAATTTGGTATACAGTATGATATGACTGAGGGATGAATACATATTATTGCTTTTTGCTGTGTGACTCAAAACTAGAGATATGAGGTATTAAAATTTACCGCTTAACAATAATGCATATGAGAGATATCAAATGATAATGATGATTATTACTCACCAATTGTCATCAAAGTCAAGATCGACATCAGTTTCAATAGAAAGAGATGAATTCCTACAATTTTCAAGGACTTCGAAGAGTTTCGCCGCAAGATCTTCTTCTTCAAAGGTGATTGGAGATTCAGGGTGATCCTGAGGTCGATATTTTTGATGGAGGAGATGCAGAACATTTATGGGGTTGGTCATCTTGATGAGAATAGAAGAACAGTTGTTGTTGACACGAGAGAAAAAATAGTGATATGGACAATATACACACAACACAATGTGTGCCTGATGTTTCGTCATTTTGACCTTTCTTATCTCGTCTGTCGTGGGTCACACAGCAAAAAGCAATAACATGTATTCATCCCTCAGTCATATCATACTGTATACCAAATTTGATAACGATCGGAGCAGAACAACTCCATGACATTCCTTGTAAATTGAGCTTCAGATAATTAATTGCAGCGTATGTCTATCTATCACGAAAAACTTGTAATTTCCATCTTTGTCTTCACAAAAAGGAAGTTTTAGGTTTCCCTTTCTTGTGATGTGTTTTATACACCAATTTTGCTTTGTTTTCTAAGCTTGGAAACTCATCTTCGTTTCGAAATGTGTTTATAAGAGATTCTAAAGTACTGTATAAGCTAATGAACTTTGTTGTATCACTTACTTCTGGAGACTTTACAAAAACATTGTTTAGAAACATACCATTAATGCCATTTCTTCTTTTACTTTCATATAGGCTATTGACCTGTATGTAACCACACAGTTCGTGTAGGTCTATGGGCCATGTTGGGCGTACTCCGGAAAGGTGGCTAGTGTAAGCCGTTAGAAGAAGGAATATATTTTACAACCCCCAAAGGTGTTTGCATGACGGCCGGAGAGCATTTTATGTTTTCCGTTGCTTTTGACCTGGGAGTCGAACCCAGGCTCGCTATGCGCTAGAGTGGCAGGTCGAGGCCTTTACCTCGCGGCTTCCGTGCTCTCAGTCCCATTTCAAGATTCTTAAATTTTCTAATATTACATATGCGTCCTTGGTCTGATCACTATCATAGGGATCAGCACGGTCACTCTATTGGGTTGTCGACAAGGTTTCTGAAGATAGGAAGGTTTTTTTTAATGTGAGATTGTAAAATATCCCATCTTTTAATTGAAGAATTAAAAAAGTTGTAAATTTGTTGTTCTAAAGATAATTTTGACAGACCACTTGCTGCTCTCCCCAGCTGCAGGGCCAGCTAGTTGTAAAAATGACCAGAGGATTTACTTTTTTTATTCTAACCTGAATACCTTTGCAGCACCTAGACATGTTGGTGGCGTTGTTATAACTCTACCCCCATCAATTATTTAGATCAAGATCAATAAAATATACGATCGATATTACAGCATTTGCCCTCTATTCATTTATGTGGCCTCATTTGGGAATAAACGTTGAAAATTATTCAACAGTAGTTCCTGTAGGCAACACATAGAATACTACAAGAGTCAGTTGCTGTGGTCTGTGTACGACACATCTGACGTTAAATCTACAATTATAGAATAATTAAAAATTTAAAATCTTTTGAACAACCTCTGTTTTAGAATAATCTGCTTATTATATATTGAATTTATTGTACTTGATAAATATGACGATAGTCTTACCTACAATGACATATGCATGTGAAACCTGGGTTATGCAAGAAAAACATGAAAGTAAAATAATTGCCGCGGAAATGAAATACTTTAAAAAAATAACTGGAAAGACCAAGTTTGACAGAGAGAGAAACGAACATATAAGACATATGATAGATCAAGAACCGGTTGCAAAGAAGATAGAAAAGAAACAACTATACTGGTACGGCCATATATTGAGGATGGACCACAGTAGACTAGTAAAGAAAACTATGGAACCAGGTAGGATTGGGAAGAGAAGAAAGGGAAGACCTAGGAAAAACTGGTTACAGAATACAGAGGAAGTGGGCAGAAGAAGGGGAAAGACGAGGAAGGAGATGAAAGAATTAGCAGTGGACCAGAAAGAATGGAAAAAATGGGTAGAGGGTAGTTAAGAGAATAAACATCCGACACCCAAGGGGTATAAGGATACAGAAGAAGAAGAAGAAGATAAGTATGAAGTAACATCCCTTCCCTAACCTCTAAATTTTGTTACATAAAAGGTTTAAATTTTGAAATAAGTCTGTACCGTCAATAAAGTTTACCATTTCCTACAGAAACATTGTAAAATTTAACTTCTACTAATGAATTTTTAAAATGCATTCCCTGTGTTTATAATTGTTGTCAGTATTGTTTATTATATGGTTATTTTTCCAATACACCTTGCACCTTAGGGTAAAATATTTTTAGATTATGTACGTATGTATGTATTTTTACAATTATCAAATTCCTTAGTTTCTAGGATCGTCGAGTCTCCATAGAAATTGCATGGCGGACAAAATACTCGTCCGGTTGATTTTGAATAACTGAACCAATTTCACTTGACGCGTTCTCCATTCATTAACTTTTTATAAAACAAAATCTTTTTTGAGTGTGATGCTTTGTTTCTGATTTGTTGAATACCTTTGTAGGCCACCAACTTACCTCAACATCATTTACGCACCACAATGCTGAGTTATTAAGTGATATAATTGGGTCTACCTCTTTAACAATACATTAAGAATAGTTTGATGGACCGTAACTTCGGCCTAACGTCACTGAAATCGAAGATGATTGTTGTGAGGAAAAAGTGTCTGGTTTTAATATTTTCTCGATTACAGCATCCTGCCGTTCAAAACGCTTTTTAGTTTTCTGAATTTTGCTCTACGATTTTTTTTTAAATCTCGAACGTCTTTGCCACGCATGATAAATGAAATGTGAATTGAACGACGATTAAATTCAATATTAAACTTTGTTAATAAAAGCTGCACTACTGCACTATAATCATAAGTTATAATACGTAACGGTCAACAGATACTATAACACTAATTTATTGGAACTGTTGTTCGCTGCATGATTTCTCCTAATCGACTGCCGCGAATGCCCATCTGTTCCGCTCGCTTCTAGAACGAGTCAGAAGCTTCTGGAATTTGAACTCAAGGGCGCTGCTAGAATAGCGCGGACGGTGATCGATCATTACTTACTCAGTCTGTGGGTCAATTAGGCCCCCAGTACAATGCGTAGATACATAGTTTCTTTGTTTTCAGTTTAATCTGCTAATTTTTTTAGCATGAAACATTTTTTTACAAAATGAAAAAAAGTGAGACAGTAAAATTTTATTTGATATAAAATCTCATTTTTGTATATGATGCAATGACAAGGCCGTCACGACAAAGAAGGAAACTGGTGAACCGTTTATATTATGGAGCAATGGATTATTCCGTGATAGCACGTAAAAGTGAAACAGTTCGCCATGAAAACTGGACAGTAGCCGTACTGCTGCGAACGGTTAGCAGCCCCCGCCGGATTCCTTTTTTTGGGAGATCCTTGGCATTAGCGAGGCGCAACGCAGAACAACTGTACAAACGAACGGTTCATTAAACCCGATATTTGCGTCTCGCGAAAACACGCGCCGCACTTTTTGCACGCTCGTCGGGCCAAACAACTCGCTGTTCCATTGACCGAAGTGCATCGCAATTTATTCGGTCAACAGGATCAGTTCAAGGCTGGGCAGGAGCACTCAGCCCGCAGACACACAAACAGACGGGATGATTGATGACGCGCCGCCGATCGCTTTTCGCGGCTGTATGGGGAAATAAGCATTTCGTGATTCACGATTTGCTAATCCGGGCTTAATTTGAGGAAACGAGGGTATAAATATCGCAGGCCGTTGCTGCCACGCAGGTTGCCCGCCGCGGACGTTCATCAGAAGGCAGTAATGGAATCGAGCGTGTACACACCTAGACGGTGCACGAGGAACAGTTTTCCAGGTTCCATTAATATTAAACACGTTATTACAACGATTAGCATAATAATAATTTATAGATAGTGGGATTAGTTGCTTATTAATCTGCATTTAATCTCAATACTCATAATGAAACACAAATTATAGTAATCTGATACCCATTGAGTTACCTAAAAAAGTGAAGTAGTATCTATTTACTAGTTTTGTATGTAGGACACACAACATAAATTAAACAAATTGCCTATTGTATGGCAACGCGGAGGTGACTACTCGTAACATAACTTTTGGTCGACCCAACTGGATATTACAAAGGTATCTAATGAAAACTAATGGCTGGCATAATGCAATACCACTAAGATCATGCATATACGTGTGTAATTTAAATTCGTAACGGTAATGATAATGTCTTTATATAACAAACGTGTCATGAAAATGTACTAAAATTATATGGTGAAACTGCTGCGAGCTCCCGTGGTGAATGAAGGCTCTTCAAAGTAATGCTAAAATATTGGACCATAAATCTTCTAGGAGTAATCCGCAGTCCTTTCTTTTAGCGAATAACACTTCTTATTAGCTGGATTCCATCATAGAAACCCATCTGCCAACGCTTCGGAGATGCTGTCGATCTGAAATTCAAAGCGGCAGGGCCGCAGCCACGAAAGGTCGCCGGCTGAGTGCCAGCGAGCGGCGATGCAGCGGATTTTGGAGGTAAACAGGTCCGGGGTGGATGCACTCATTGTTGCATTTCACATTGAATCGATAATTGCACGTCTGACTTCACTAATACGCGAACTTGCTGAATCAGCACGCAACAGGCTACGAATTCGGCGCTGGTTTTATTTTAAGTGTCAAGTTTCGAACTCCTCAGACCTGCATTGAAGGCTGGGGCGGGTAGGGCCACAATGAAACACTGTTCCATCCGCCTTTTGCTCTCTTTGCCCATCTCCTGAAATGATGAACGTACAGAATTTCATGGGCGTTTTCAGCTTGTCATCGAGCAAAATGTACACCAGGAATGCATGCAGCAATAAAAATCAAACTTGTTTGTTATCTACACCTCAATGGCTAGCTGCATTGGGCAGCTTCTTGCACAGTTGTGTTTAGAATAACCTCAGCTTCTTTTGGAAAACTTTAGTTTTTAAAAAATGAATGTTTCTTAAGATACTAGAAGCTAATCATCTGATTACTTTAATAAACCAACAAGTAAGACTGCAAAAGCTGGAAAGTTGGTAAAATACGAATAATTTTAGTATCGTCTAAAACATATTATTTATTTAATTATTTATGGAACAGCAACCACAATTCGTTTAATACTGAATTCACCATTTTTGTGCGAATTTCTCCAATGATAAAACACTTGCTACCTAACTTTATCGTTTTAACTTTCTGTTGCTCTGGTCTTGTAGAAGTGGCAATAGGAGTAGATTTGTATATATTTTAAGTCTTAGTGCAGCTTTTGATTACTGAGATACCACGGTGTATTAATCATAGCCGTACGGATTTTTAATTGCGAACGTTGAATGTTGGCTTTGCTGGCACATCCCCATAGCTTGCTGTCATAGATTTATCTCAGCTTATTCATCTACAGATTTATTCTTTGGTGACAGCTTAAATGTTCTTCCAAGCAGCCTCTTTTTGTATGTTATTTCCAAGAAATTTTGAGTCTAGATGGATTCCAAGATTTGCTGATTTCGAGAGCGGTACATTGTTGTAGGTTGCCTAAAATAAACGTTACATACAAAGACTTTGTTTCATCAATTTTAAATTTCAATTTGTGAACCCATTCTTGAACTAGATTAAAGTGCTTTTATAGACGTGTGGACACCGTTAGGAATCTACTGTTTTAATGACTGTGTCATTTGTGAACATTGCTATGGCTGTACTAGTAGTTGCAGGAAGACCGGATCTCCAAGGGCACTACCTTGGGTAAAAGGTAGAAGTCTTACCATTTACTCTAGATCTGAATTTTTTATTCTCAAGGTATGATTTTAATAATAAAGCTGCAGTAAAATTTGTTTAATTGTGTATAGATCAAATCTTGTATAGGCCTGGTTCATATCGAGGAACTAGTACTTTTTGTCATGAGATATCTAACGTATAGAAATGACCATGGCACTGATATGTTGAAATTTTCTGGACGGAACCAAAATTTATGATCTAGGATTATATTTGTAGAAGTTATTCTAATAGTTTTGATACAGTCTTTATATTCCTTCCAGGTTTTGGTATTTTCTGAAGAATTAAATTTTTGTAGGTGCTGTTGAAATCTGACTACTGTATTAAATATAAATTAATACAAGTAATTTTTTATTTGGAAGTTCTTTGGGCATAATGTGGCGCATTTTAAGAGAAGAAGAAAAATAAACTTAAATGTATTTTTGCTGTCTTTATTTTCTTCTTTTTCCTTTTCCAAATATATTAATATATGGACATCATGAACAATCAAGTTTTTCTACGCCTTTACTAGAGTACAAAATTTAAGCATTTAAACAACCAGAGTTTCTTTTAATTCTATACTGTATAATGTTATGCTACAAAATATTTAGGATTTTTTATTTGACGATTTTGGGCTTCCCTGTACTTGTTTATCTTTTGACGTTAGAACTTCATATAAACTGATATTTCCTATGCTTGCATTTCTTTGCAGTGTTGTTTTTTAATGAACTTTTACTTTGTTTTATTCTGCCGGTTACATTGTGTTAAGGCTCATTTAAAACTTATTCAACTTAGTGTAGTTGCAGCGTTGTTTTATTATGCTTCTTAACAGATTTTAACTCTTATTTTATTCACGCTTGTCTGTAAAACCATAAAAAGGGGCAGTGCGTCTTTTATAAGTGTAAAAGAAATATATCGAGACCCTTCTGAACCATTGTCAGCAAGGAAAACATTATTCTATTAATGCCAAACTTATTCTAATATGTGTGTTTCTTTTTATAGATTTTGACAATAAAATAAATCATTTTTAATGTTTAATTAGAACATTATGTTATCGTATAAAGCGAAGTTGGCAGATTTATTAGTGACGATTAATTGTTCCATGACTGTTATTTTGGAGACCGGAAACGTTATTTCAGCAAAGGAACTGTAATTTTGACTGGAAAAGGCAGAAAAATAAATTAATATAAGTTGCATGTTAAATAAGGGCGACAGTACCAACTGAACAAGTTATGCAATAACACAAAAGCACGAATGAGTAGAGAAAAAATAAAGAACAAGTAGTGAGTAAGGCCAACTAAATCCTTGAAGTAAAACAACAGATTATGCATGAAGTAAAAACAAGAAAAAGAAAAGACAACTAGAACACATAAGAAAATATTAAACGTGACAATTAAATCTTCTTTGCTGTTATTTTTAAAAATAATAGCTTTTTTTGCATTTTCTACAATATTTTAACGAACTCGGTTTATAGATCAGATTATTTATTTAGTTAATAATGCACGTGCACTATTTATTTTAACAAGCAGTTAGTAATTAATTAACTAATGCACCAATACTATCACTAATTATTTATTTTTACAGGTTTCTCGGTTTCGCGGTGCACTTATATCATCACGAAGCAACTTATTCCTTGACAATTTTCTAGCTTTACATCAGCACGCCGAGCAGATTGTTGGAACTTTTCTTTAGTTCCGAATTCTCCAATACCATTGCAAACTTCCCTTAGCTACAATTCGGGACTTGCACGTGTTCTAATGGTAGAACAGTGAACTGTGGATGACTCTTTTTTGATATGCTGCGTGCTTTAGACAAATCGGTAACATAATTCACAGGTTCGGAAATACCATTTTTGCTGTTGTTCGTCTGTAGGGATGGACTGGAAATGTCAACTGTTCTCTTTTTCTTAGGGTCTTTTAAATTAGGTGATTTTTTAAAGAAGGTAACCTCCAGAACCACACGATTTGCATTTTTAGCACTATTATTTGACATCTTCGTTATAGTTTTTGAAATAGAATCGGTCTCAAATCTATTTCAACGTGCCCAAGGTGTCTTTCCGAAGCCCCATCGTGTAAGTGATGTAGAAATTCCGACCTTTTCAGAGTTCTTTCCAAAAGATCATTTTCTAACTTACTAATCTTACTAAGCCAAATAAGTCGTTATGAGTGCGATAGGTGCGTTGATTTTTCTGCGTTGGAGTCTTTTTCCTTGTCTCTTTTAATTCAACACCACTTCTAATTCCGACTCAAGTTTGTGCTCTTTCCATAGCTCCGGTCACAACCACCAATCGTCAAGGACAATGGTTCTCCACAACTTGTTCTAAGTAGGTCTTCAGGAACTCTTTGTTATTTCTCAAACTTCCCTAATACTCCCCTATGCTTCTTTTAACTTTTTTCTAAAAAAATATTTTTTTCTTTAAACGAAAATGTTCTACAATTAGCCGTATTTCTGGAAGCTCTCGAATGTTCTACTGAAATTGTGAATTATCCACTTGTGCCCATCTTGGAGCAATTGAAGCAGCTACTTCTCAAAAATTATTGTAGTCTGAAAATATTTGTTATCCCTCATTAAACGCATTTCGCCTTCCGTAGATCCTTTATATTCCCTACCACCTTTATACCTATACCATTTTACAATGATTTAAAGCACACATTATGTATGTATATATATTGATAGCTACCTTCTTGATAATAGCAGTCGAATACTATCTTAGCTGACTCGTTGCTATTGTGCTGCTTATTCCGAAGTGGCCAGTTAAAAATTTAATCGTTGGCTGTGATTTGCGCACAAGAGTATTAGGTATAATTAGTATTAAAATTTCAAATTTGAATTCTTTTTTTGTTGTCGGTTACCAATTTTTGATTGATAACATATGCTTATTATACAAATTTACCGTTCTGACAATTTTGTTTGTTCATGGGGGCTTGCCCACAGCGCCATGAGCCGATGACATTAAATATCACAAACTGGTGATTTCGATGCTACAAAGGGCAAGTTAATATCTCCGGCTTAATTTTCCTTCCTATTTTGTGGGATATGTTGCCTTTTTGCGCGCAATGCATAATTAAATATCGATTTAAAATGACCGAAGCCGACAATTGCAAACCGTTCTTTTTTATAGAAAAAGTGTTGTTTTAATTAGCTTACTTGAGCACTCTTAAACGTTGAACGAGTACGAATTATCGCCGAAATAGACGTTACTAAATTTAGAAAGGGGGTGTAGTATTAAACTCCAATGGGTTTTAGCGCATCGTATGGTTGGTTTCGGGTTATAAGGTTGTGGTCGCAGTTCAAAAACTCTTAAGGTTTCGTTCACAACTGCGGCGGACATCGTCAGAAGAAAATCTTCTAAAAATTTCTGGAAGAAAATCTAAAAATTATGTCTGACATGCCCATGGTGATGATAATTGTCTTAAAATCCAAATAAAACTAATAGAATTATAAAAGTAGAGAGTAAGCAGTGCCATCAACATCTACTCACTCAAATATCAACTTTATCTGCACATGGTACCCTCTGCTAGATAAAAAACGAGGCTTTGGCGACCCAGCATCCGATACCAGTTGTTCTGGGGTATCGGGGCCCTGTCGTTAGGCCATTTACTCACATGAGGTAAGATGATTCAAAGCAGAATAGATGCAAAGACCATACGACGTTGAAAATGCCGGTTCTCATCCGATCACCAAAGTTAAACAATGCCGTGCGCGGGTGTCTGCTTTTAATGCCGTGTGTCGTTGTGAGCCATAACTGAATAGTAGATAAATAAGAAGAAGAATTATAAAAGCACATTAATGTAACCGTGTAAGCGTCAAATTAGTACATTTTATGAATTACGGTGTTTATATCAATAATTAACGAAATAATTGGAAAATAAAGCAAAAGGACTTCAAATTAGATTAAAGTAAATTGAACTGAATAAAATCTGTGTTCTGTGTTCTAGGCACAGGATGTTTTATTGTTTTCTAAAGTGCGGATAAGTCGCACCCAGTAGTTAAAATGTTAATACCACCTTTAGAATGAGCAGTGCGCTAGCAATACATTAACTAGTATAACAATGTTATCAGTAGTCTTCGAACGTGATTGTCAAAATACGTTTAAAAGAGGTGCCTTGTAGTGTTGTGAAATGGTTGCAGTCGAGTCTTATAAGAAAATAGCGACACGTAACATAATTTATGTCAGAATTATAGGTAAAGACGCCGAAGCTTTTTAACTTCCAATTCAACTTTTAACATATTTTTTGTGTTTATCTGTAATTCTTTTATGGAACTTTTGGATTTTTTCTATCCTCTTATATTTTATAATTCTCTTTTTAATTGTCTCATCAACTTTCAATTATTAATAAAGTTTTAGATTTTTTTTTAACTTTTTATCCTGATGTGTTGTTTAAGGGGCAATAAAACAAGAGCTCTCTACCAATTTACATAAAAAGCCTATAAATGAAATAAGCAAACCTATAACAGAGACAATCAAAAAAAGCAGGTACTCAAGTGGCTAGAGAAGAGGACAAAGAAAAACGGAAAAGATAAGTGAAGAAACGAAAAAGCTAATGGAAAAAGAAAATAGTAACGAAAGAAGAAAAGATCTCGGACGAGTATAGGGACTTAAATAAGAAAATTTAAAAAATGAAAAGAGACCAGGATATATAACGTAAATCTCAAGGTACTAAAAAAAACGCTGGTATGGGAAGAAAAAGATAATAAAATTGAAAAACCACGAAGGAAAAACAACCACAAATATAGATGAAATTACGGAAACGTTTTATGGAAATTTACATAAATCAGAGGACACAAGAAAGATAGACCAGGAATAATAAATGTCAATCTCGGAGAACATACCTGAGATAACAGTGAGAAATGCACTGGAAGAAATGAAGAACTGGCATGCACCGAGAAAAGATAGAGTAATTATAGAACTGATTAAAGGAACAAAATTGCATATTATTCAACAAATGCATAGAAGCGGGAAATATAGCTGAAGGATCGAGAAATGCAGTGATGAAAAGGAAACGCAAAAAAATTAAGAAATTACATACCGATAAGCTTATCACAAATGTATAAACTGCGGTCAAAAGTAATAATAAAGAGACTCACTAATAAACTTAACTTTTATCAGCCATCTGAACAAGCTGGATTTCGTAAAAACTATGCAAGGCTAGACCACTATCTAACGCTCAGAGTCCTAATAGAGAAAACCACAGAATATAACCTACCTATATATCTAGCATATGTTGATTACGAAAAAGGGTTGGATAGTGTAGAGCACTGAGCTATAATGGACCTTTTTAGAACAGAAGAATAAACTCCAGATACTCCACCTTAATCTGGGACATATACAAGAATACAACATTTATCGTTAAATTATAAAAAGAGTCATAGCAAGTAAAAATAAAAAAATGAATAAGATAGGAGGCTATTACGTCCCCGAAACTGTTCACAACTGCATTGGACGATGTGTTCAAGAGATTAAACTAGGAGAACGGAGGAATAAACAAAAAGCGGAGAAACACTAATAATCTGAGATTTGTCGACGACGTGGTACTGATCACAGACAAAATTGAGGAGCTGCAAGTGATGCTGAAAGAATTAGAATTAAGAATGAATAAAAAAATACATAAAATACATGTCAAGTAAAACAAAAGAAAAATAACAATAGACACACAGGAAATAGAGCATGTAGAAGGCTATCTACTTAGGAGAAAGAGTAACCAAAGGAAAGCTAAACCAGACGGCACAACTAAAGAGAAGAATAAAAGAAGGATGGAACGTTTTCGGAAGATTAAGCTGTGTATTTAGAGGAAAGTTCGAAAACTACCAAAAAGTCCAAGTTTTTTAACCAGTCCATTATACCAGTAATGACGTACAGCACAGAGACGTGACCATTAATAAGAGCAGTAGTAAATAAAATTAATGTTGGCTATATCGCTGCGCGACAAAAAAAGAACACATAGATAAGGCTGAGAAGAGGTGTAGAAGATGTAGTAACTAAGATGGTGAGACAAAAGTGGAAATGGACAGAATTCCTTTTTAAATGAAAAAAGTGGACAAAAAATTGTTTAATGGAGCCGCTGGAAGGGAAAGAGAAATAGGGGATGACCAAACATAAGATGGATTGATGACATTAAGAAAATTACATGCCTAAAATGGATAGAGAACGGTGGAAGGCAATGGTGGAGACCTATGTTCAAAGATTGATGACAAGGGCTGATTAAAGAAGAAGAAGAAGTCATATTTTAACGAAACGCGGGAACTATGAAACGAAAAAGTACAGTGAAACTTTTGGGAATCGTGACATGAAGACTTCTACAATAGGTAATATTTCTAAAAAAATCTAGAAACATGCCTTTTAGTACTTAAGATTGTGTAGTAAAAATATAAGCAAATACTCCAAAGGAATTTAAATAACAATATTGCAATATTGAATAAAAACAATACAATCACCTTTAAGGAAGTCTTAGTTGTTAAGAGTCTTTAGTGTGAATATGAGCAAGGAAAGAGGTACTGGAAATATAAAAATAATTCTAAAGAGTTCAGTACTGCATACAAACGGAAACTAAATGAAAATGTTTTGGAGATAAAAATACTAACTACTAAACAACGAAAAAATATATAGTAAAATAACGAATGAAAGAAAATGTAAAACATGTATTCTATGAAATGAAAATAACGTCTTAACTGTATCCGTATTGACACGTGCAAATTAATCCTAGGTTATTCAATAACAACACTGCAATAATACGCAGACAATAGAAACAAAATATTTGAGTAAAAAGAAAGAATCCATCAATAGAAAAATAATAGAATACAAATGAAGAAAATAAAGGGTTGATGGAAACGAATGGGTCCTGAAATTCCAATGAAAGCCTGTATTTAAATAAAGTAAACGATACATACAAAGAATTAGTCAAGAATAGAAACTGAAGGAACAAGTGAATAAAAATTAAAGAAATCAAGCCCCCTATGGGTAACTTTAGAGTTTATTTATTGCGCCAGTGTGAGCATGCGATGAAGGTGCGTGAATACGTTGCGGACGGGCCCAGATCTATTCTTTTGGACTCAGAAGCCTGGCGGGTGGTCCACTCAGTTATTCAAAATAATTGAATATCTACGTTAATTTCGAAAAAGAGATAATAATATGGTCGTCTAAGACGAGATTCTTGTTACATTGTTCCAGTAAGGGTGGATGTATGGGATCCTCAACGTCTCAAGTTCGCAGAACAATTCTCCACACGGAGCATTAGAGCGTCACCATTATTATATTAGTACATACTTTACAGAATCATCCAATCTCATCAGGAAAACAATGAAGAATTACAACAAAATTTTCCGTTTCATATTTTTTATGAGCCAACAAATAACGTTGAATTAACCTGACAAATAGTTCCATCTTTAGCAATCATATAGGCCATCACTTCTACGTACATTCAGTTACGGATAAAATTCTGAAGAAAGCAATTCAGTAAGAAGGTTAACCTAATCTAAATTCAAAATTTCTCGCACATCCATCATATATATGTCTTATTTTCTAAAATTTAATATACTTTTTACTGAAAGGCTATTTCAATTCAAAGCAAGTTTTTCGGCCAGAAGTTGAAAAGCTGAATAAACGATTGACCAAATGTGTTGAAATTCAAGGGGATTATTCATGCATATTAGTCGCCTTGATATTTTGCATTTATTATTTATTTCCAATTTATACCCACTTATACTACATTTAACAAAATGGGCATAGCGGCAATTGAATATCAAAACTCAAAAATTGTTGCTGCTACAAGTGTGTAATTTACATCACATTTACAGCAGCTGTAAAGTTCAGAGCGCTAATAAATTAAAGGAATTATTAAAATTTGCAAGTTTCTGCCGAGACTCTTCTCGCAGCAATTTTAGTACAAATTACGAGAGGTTCTTATGCATAAGTCTTTTGATCGAAAATTACATATAAATCGCCCGGAGCCATTCGGACATGAAAATATATTTGACATGTCGGACGCAAGGTAGCAGTGCTTTGAATAATTTGCATATTTTAATGTCTAATATGTAGCAAAGTTATGCTGTTTACTGTATCCATCCATCTGTTATACATCGTGGAAGAATTTCTTTTACAGTTGGACGTGTTGTGCTTAATATTTATGAATAAATCGGGACAGCTCGTGGGAAATGGTGGTTATTGGACACGGAGACCTGTGTGTTCAACTTTCTTTATGGTTTTGCGAAGTCGTCGTTCAAGTTACTGGATGGCTTGTGTAATAAAAAATAAAATATTTTCCTGACTTTCAGTACAACAGTGTCTAATAAATTAGAATTTCGTGGATGGCGCAGTGGGAAACACAAAGTTATTTATTTTTATAAGAACCATAAAAACAGGAGTTTCGATAATTGATGATATTTAAAATTTTTGTAGTGAAAATAATGGCCCTTTGTTTGCCACACTAACGCGTGATGGTCTCGGATTCGACTCTCAGGTCAATAACAACGGCAAATATCAAATGCAGCGGCGCAAGTGAGGACTATTTTTGATACTTAAAAAGGCGACGTTTTCATTACAAAAATAGCGTGTAATCATTCGTTTTCTCCATTTTCGTGGTGTGACACCGACTGAAATTAATCGCCAGTTGAGTGAGACATGTGGTGATGGTATTATGGATGTGTCTAATTGTGGGTGCGGTAGTTCAAAGAAGGTAGAACGTCGTGTGACAACAAAACCAAGACAATCTCGACCTCGCGCCAGCCGGTCTGACGACATGATCAAGCGAGTGGAGAAACTTGTTTTGGAACACCTCGCCTCCAAAGTTGACATTTCCGTGGATCTCCACACACAATCCCGCATGAAGACTTGAAAATTCCACCAAGATAACGCATCGGGTGAACGCGACGCAGGAGTTTCTTCGTGAGATCAACTTTGAAGTGATTTCTCATGCTCCCTACTCATCTGACCCGGCTCCTAGCGACTTTTAACTATTTCCAACGATGAAAAACACTGTCTGTTGTCGCAAATTCACTAGTCGTGCTGCTATTGCATCAGCGATTTTCCAGTGGGAAAAACACACCCCTAAAGAAGTGTTTGCAGCGACTATGGAATCATGGCGTTGACGTTGTGAAAAATGTGTACGGCTGCAGGGAGATTACGTCGAGAAGTGACACAAGTTGCACAGTTTTCGCGTGGTTAGTTTGCGAGAAGAAAATCGTAGGTGTTATAACTTGAATGCACCTCGTATTGTCTCACAACTGCATTGTAAAATTGAGGCCCTGGCCTCGTTTCGTCATCCATACTGTTGTTCCTTTTTTTTGATATTTCGACCAATACCTATACCGACTTCACTCTTTTTGACTGTTTCACGTACAGACATACATTTTTCGACTTTAGCAGCTTCAAAACAATCTTCTCAGCTTTTGCGGTTTAGGCAAATAGTCAACCTTATGGAGGTTTGGAAAACCGTCGACTGAGTTTTTACAAAGACTCTTTTTTTGAATGTCACTTTTGCAAAAATTAGCCTGCTGATACTGCAGTACTGATTCGCTTCATTGCTTGCTAATCTGTTGTTAAACAATAGTAACAATTACAAGCCATCACTCAGCCGATGCGGTAAATGCCTATTACTTAAAAAAAATAGTTGCAATATAAAGTTTGGCATAAAACACAATGTGTCCGTTTAGTAAAATGAACAGTCTTAAACTACAGGTTTACACTC
This sequence comes from Sinelater perroti, assembly GCA_036346155.1. Lineage (NCBI taxonomy): Eukaryota > Metazoa > Arthropoda > Insecta > Coleoptera > Elateridae > Sinelater > Sinelater perroti. The sequence continues at coordinate 11,731,760 of JARFIY010000024.1, forward strand.
GAATGTTACAATAACTGGCAGTACTCCCTATAAAATATGTTTACAATATTCCTCAGAAGATTCGCAAATTGTATCAAATTTTGTCTAAATGTTTCATCCTTACATGTTACTGTGATCAAACTGATCTAAAAGTTTCAAAAAATTGACCAAATTGACCGTTGTGTTGAAGGGTTAACTGAAAACATAGCTGTGTTCACAAAGTGGGGTAAAAGATGTAACTTTTTTGATATAAACATATTTAAGATATAATAACCAAATATTCAAAAGTTTATGGAATTTAGGCATAGTAACTTAATTTTCTAATTAACGCAGTAATTAAAACCATGAGCTTTTTTGAATAACTTTTATTGCAACATGAACACTCGCTGCATCTAGAAAGCTTAATGATTTGACACCGAAGCTTGTTACTTAAAAATGCCAAATAAAAATCAGCATTATTCTGTAATGTAGAACTTTCTATTATATGAATTGAAAGAAATAGATGCAGATGATTTGTACTTACAAACATGACGCTGTTACCAACACCGTTATTATATATAAATATTTCTGTCTATGTTATTAACGACAATATAAACTGAGATCGTACCATATTTGAATTTTCTTCTTTGTGGTTTCTCTCAATCTTCAATCTTCTCAACTGGTATGTTGCATGACTGTTTTTCATTTTTTTCCATATCTCTCATTAACTGACGCATTACATTTATACAACGTAGAATTTCTGGTAGATTTTTCTTTCTTTTATACCTTCCATAATTATTTCAGTATGTTTTCATGTCTTAGTAGATGCTTTGTCAATGTGGCCCTTCTTTTCATTATTTCTTCTTATATTATTACTACTACTTCTTCATTGCTGACTCGATCCAGCAATTTGACATTTAACATTCGTTTCTTTCTGTTTTTTTAGTGAAATCCCGATAGACATCAAATAAACTCTTCTTGTTGTTAGAAATTGCTTTTGCTTTTCGAATTCTGTACACTTTTCCTGTGTTGCTTCTTCCTAACTATCGAAAACTTTCAACATTTCTAGGGAGGCTGTTGTGTATTGTTGTCTTTTTTTATTGCATACATCGTCTCCTTAGTTTTTGATATATTTATTTTTATGTTGTAGTCTTTCAGATACTTGTTCATTTTCATAATTTTTTTTTAATTCCTCTTGTTTCTCCTATGTTTCTTATAGAATACATTTCTTGATAGCATTTCAAATAATTTGAATCATCCGATATTATCAAAGGTCTTTTCCATATCTTTTCCTTTTTCCAGTCTTTTTTTCTATTAGCAAGTGTAGTGCTAGTACTGCTTTCCGGGTCCCTGACGTTTTTCTGAATCCAAATTGATTTTCTATTAAGATGTTTTTCTATTCCTTTTTCTAATCTTCTAAAAAGATTCGCTAAATATTACAACAGTATATGACATTAGGCTTATTGTCCCATGACCTTGACATTTCTTACTTTTTTCTTTTTTAGAATCGGTAAAATGGTGTGGCTTGTGAAGTTTAAGTTCCTGTTCTATATTTATGGTCAAACGTAAAAAAACAAAGATGAGCAAAAGTCAAGAAATACGTGAAGAATTTAAGTACAAGGTGTCCCAAAGAATACAGACTTTGGTAAATTATTTTATCTAAATGTGACCCTGCATACTCGCGACACTCTTTTACACGAGAAGCAAAATTTTTGAGCACTGTGTGGCACATAGTTTCCGTAATGGCTGCCATTTCTTGACGGATATTTTCTTCAGTTGAACCAGACACTTCTTCTAGAAATCAAATTTTTGGGGAAAAATTTTACGAACTCGTGGCAAATACATGTCGGAAGTGTGGGATGTTGCTCCATCCTGCTGAAACCATGTTTTTTTTATTACAACATTTTATTCAACATCTCCGCATAACGCTCTGAAGTCACTGTTAACGCGCGGCGTCTTCCATCTTCAAAGAAGTACGGAGGACTATTCCTCGCGCTAACATTGCAGTCCATACAGTCAGTTTTGGTGAATGAAGGAGTTTCTCATGCTTGTATTGTAGGTTCGTAGCGCTTCAGAAACGACAGTTTTGTTTGTTATGTAATCCGAAAACAAAATTTTGTTGAATTGAAATGCTCAGTTGCACAGTTAACGAATTGAAGCATCTCTATTCTTGCACAATTTGAATTTTACAGGGGTGCATGATCTAGGCACATTCAAAACACTTGCCCGTTCACGAAAAGATAGGTCAGGAGACTCGCAAACAGACCGTCATACGCTCTCTACGTTTCCGTCACTTCTTGATGACCTTGGTTGTCCCAACTTAGGTTTATCCATGGTTGCACCGATTTCTTCGAACGTACGCACTCATTTTCTGATGAGAATAGCATTTGGCGCTTGATTTGTTACTTAAATCATGATGATTACTGAACTTTGTACAACAATCCCTGAATCATAGTTTTCTAAAATTTCGGTACACAAAACGCACGCTCTGCTATCGAGAAACACTCCATAGCAACTACATTCCCGAAAGCCATACTACCGATTGACACGCGTCCTGCGCTCCTCTGTTTCCTTGCGTTCACGCAGTGAGTCAATCAAATAAAAACTTTCTTTTGGAACACCCGCTATAAAGAAATGAAAAATAAAAATACAAAGAAAAATGATATTCAACACAAAACTGTCACTAAAATTATTATCAACGAACTAACCAACACTGGTGCCGCAAGGTAAATGTGAACGAACGAGCTACTAAAGAAGATAAAAAATACTTTTTTTGCTATAGCGGATTATTAATGTGTCAAAATTAATGTTTTATTTTTTCATATCTATTTGTGTTTTTTGTTCTCGTTTTTACCTATCTGCTTGTACTATGATTGAGGTTTTAGACTAAGGTTATTTCTGAGTGAGGTGTGGATATTAATAGCGGCTATTTGTTAAGTAGTAGCTTTGGTTATTTATTGCCCTCCGTCGTTTCTACTTATGCCAGGGATATATAACTATATATACCTTAGCACTAAAACCTCCTGATGCAAAAAAATTTAGCTACTCGTGTTTGAGCCAACAGAAAGGAAAATTGGCCCGTAGGTTATTAACATAAAATAGACCCTAGATGTCTTAATCCGCACTTGTTTGTGATAGATTTCCAAATAGATAAGTGGTATATAATGTAGTTCACGATTTATAAAAAGAATTTCTTTTAATAAATTTGACAGTTTGACACAAATTTCGGAAAGAAAAGCAGCAGGAAGTTGGAGCAAATATAAGTACATGCGCTATTTCAGAATTAAATCAACAATCGCAAGAGTCGATGTATTAAATTATTGATCAATAATGACTAGAACGTGACTTTCGATAAAATTATACTCCCTCTGTTCAGAGATAAGTGTCCAATTTGGAATTTTATGCAAAATTAAGAAAACTATGACTTACGTGAGTATATTAACTTGCAAACAAATTAAATTTTATTTCTAAAAGAGAAATGTTTCGTACTAATATAGTGTTTTTTAAAGGAAAATTTTAATCTGCGATTTTTTCCAAACATGGACAATTAAGCAATATTTTGGCTGCAACTTTTCAAAAGAAACCCAATTTGGCTCCAAACACCCGACAAGCTTCTACCACTCATTATGTCAGTCCAGTAACAACGGCAAACAATCCAATCATAATTATTGCCAGAAATTCAGTGTGTCAGAGAAAATTATTAGTAAGATGTGGTATCGTAGAGGGTAATTATTAAATGGAGGGTCAATAGTAAAAGGGAAAGTGTTGCACTAAAACTGAAAATTCTCAATTTAGAACAGCAGTTCCGCTTAATTATCGGCGTCATGTTTGTTCTCTTGAACATTATATTTGAATTAGTAAATTTGAATTTCACAATCGATTAAACTTAGAACAAATATGGCGACAGTCCAATATTGTAAAGCCATATATGAAGAATGCCAACAAAATTGCACGGTTAAAATGGTGTTTATTGATGCTTGCTCCAAAAAGTGTAGCTGATGGAACATTTTATATCAACAATACGACTGATCAAGTCCCTGTAGACGAAAAATAGTTATATATCACTAAAAGATCCAGTACATATTATTGGTTGATGCTGGGCAGGAACCGCGTGGAACCTACAAAAGCAAATGCTTTTTTACGCAAATTATATTTGTGGCCGCTGTTATCATCTTCGCTGAAGTCATTCTCATAATAAACATTTTGATGGTAAATTTGGCATTTAGCCTTTTTTATTTAAAGACCCTGCTACGAGAAACAGCAAAAATCGTTTTTTTTTGATAAAAAAAAACCAGCGCCATTTGGAATGTAACAAGAAAATATTCGAAAAATTGCTACCGGCAAATTGAAAAAATAAGTTTGGTATTTTGAGGATATAAGTTTTAATTTCCAAGAACTAAATTAAACAACGAAATGTTTAAAATTGTAACGCCGCTCTGTAATAAAGTTCTTGATGCTCGTGATAAAATAGTTTTTGGTTGGCGATACTCCCAGCTCGTAATACAGTTTGGTATTGCAGAAAATCCATAAGGCATTCACTGCAGTTTGCAAAACCTTGTTTTAAAATTTTTGGAGTTTCAGGATCTTTATTTTGGTTGCATTACTCCCGATTGGAGAGGATTGTTGTAGGGATTTGTACAGAAAAATTTTCTGGTTAAGGGGGAGTAACACTTTAAATGTTGAAAATTCGAGGTGTTTCTTGTTTTTTTTTTAATTAAAAAACAAACGGCTCGATCAATCATTATGAAACTTGGTACGTTTATTATAACAAGTTAATATAATATTATTTTTTTAGCCGCCATGTTTTTACAGCGGTTGTTCCAAAATGGCGTCTTATTAAAATGACCTCTTTGGCGTTGACAGCTTTGAGGCAAGAGGAGACGTCTAAAATCAAAAATCTAAAAAAAAAATAAATAAATATATGTGCATAGTTATTACGTGACGTATGGAAATTGGAAAATTTGAATTAGAAAAAAAATGACGGCCATAAAAAAAATTTTTCTTTTTTGGGTAAATTTTGTAGTAAATTGTTTATAAACAACATATATAGCATGTATCAAAAAACGGCTACGTCACGTAATGAAGACACGCTTGCTGAGCAGAGTCCATTTTGAATCAGGTCGATAGGACAAAAATTGTGGGCGCTATGCTGTCAACGCGGTCAAAAAACGTGATTTCGAGAAAAACGCGTTTTAAGTTTCGGAAGGGGAAAATTGACTTCTAGTCTGCTACCCCTGGGACGTATAGAAGCTCTTCCTCAACCAAGGGTTGCCGGAAAGCTTGCAGGGCTTGAAGATCATCATGCGATGAATGATGCGCGTTCAGCGCTCCAAATCGCCAAGAACGCTAGAATAACTCTTTTTACTTGGGAACAAAGATACATGCTCTTTGCTTCCAAAAGTATTGATTTAGGAAAAACAAAAAAATCGATTTTTTGGAAAATTTACAGTGTCACTCCCTTAACAATTGGATGAAGTTGTCGGAGTTTATTGGACATTGTGTTATTTTTTGATTAATATGAAATCTCAATTCAATCTCGTATCTAGATCTCCAAAATATTCGATTGCAGATTTTCTGGGGTTTTAGGGTATCAGGGTTCATAGATGTTAACAGAGGGTTTATGTACTATTCCTCTTAAGGTAAAAATCTTGTATTGGCATTTTGAGGGATTTATTTTGATATTCCAGTTTTTGAACCACTTGCAAGTTTTGTATTACAATAGCTGTTTCGTCAGCATACATTGCTATTAACGCTGGTATTTTAGGGATGTCGGAAGTGTATAAGCTAAAGAGGAGTGGACTTCGGATACTGCCTTAAGGAACTCCCGCCAGTATGATTTTTTAGCCTTGACTTTGGCAACGAATGTTTGTTCTTCTAAGAAGGAAAAGGTGATAGCTAGGAGATAACTGTGATAAGCCATAATCTAGACATTTTTTTTTAAAACCTTCTACCTAAACTTTGCTAAAGGCGTGGGCGTCCCCTAGGAAGATCGCGGAGGAGTAATATTTTTTTTGAATGAGTTCGCTGATTCTTTGTAGTTGATGGTAGAATATAGAGTACGTTAGCTGCTTTGGATATGTTAATAGGCTGATGGGTCAATTCTTTGTTCTTTCTTTGGCAAAAAAGGAAAAAAACCTATTCTCAGGCATCCGTTTATCAAGTATGCTGAGGATTTACTAGTTAGATGCTGAAGGACTAAATTGTAAGTATTAGATCGTAGTCGGATTTTAGTTCTTTTGAAGATATGGATTGGGTGTTCCCAATGCTGACGGAGTAATGTGTTTCATTGCGGTTAATTATATGTACAACTTGAGTAGGGATATGGATGATTTCCGGTGTAAAGCTCAATTGGAGGCGGTTGGCGAAGCCTTTAGCTTTAGCGATGGTATTTCTTGGGCAACCTTATAATATTTTTTTTGGTGTTTTTCTACATCCCGGGTTTCCAAAACCGATGTCAGTGAAGTATTTACAGTAGAGTTGAATTCTATAGTTTTTCTTTTAGTTGATGCATGAGGTTATTTAATAATTTTTTAGTTTAAGGGCTTTTCATTTGTTGTCGGAGTTTTTTAGTTTGGCTGCGATGCTTGATCAAATTGATTATGGAGCGGACAGGCAGGTTATGGTTGGGGCTGTCTTTATTTAAGGTTGCTGCTTTTGCAACATTAACTATTGATGTACTAATGTTGGTGCCTGAGGATTCTTGTCTCTGCAAGGTCATGATTTGAAGTTTCTTGGAAGAGATTACAGTTATTTGGTTCATTAGTTAGTCGGACAGGGGGTGGTTTGGGAGAATTAAAATGGGAGATAAGTAAAATAGTAAATAGTCAGAATGAATTTTAAGATTACCCTTTGTGTGATTGGCGTGATCTTTGGAGGACAATATTCAATATGTTTTGTTGATAGTTATCTTGATATGAAAAGTGGGTATGTTCAATTAGTTGCTCTGTACCCCCATGCTGTCAACTTGCTGTTTAGGTTCCTATCATCAGTACTAGTTCAGATGTATTGAATAATGTTTTAAATTCGCTTTAATTTAATTTTTTGTTAGGTTGTTTGTAAGTGGTTAGGATTGTTACATTACTTGTGTCATTTAATTTAACTTTCACTCCCGTAATTTTTAGTTGGCGTTAGGAAAGTCTGGGATTGGATTATAGTGGAATTTTTGTTTGATGGTGCTAGCTACTCCGCCAGAGGCTAGTTGGGCGTTTATATCTTTACGGTATACTCAATATTCTGGGTTTTTGAAGATTTCATCTTTAATTAGATAGGTTTCCGTGATGCAGGCTATATAAACTCTATGCCTGGATAGGAAAGCATAAACGTTGATCGTTGGGTGACTACGCTATTAGCATCTCAGTTAACAGTGTTGAGTTTTCAATTATTTTGTAGTTGTTGGTTAAGGTCTATTTGGGGATAGGGATAGTGTTGTGGTAACTAGGGAAGTTTTTATTTGAGGAAGGTAGAGTTGATTAAGATTTTGATGACTAATGTGATGTGCTTATTGTGAAGTTTGAAGCTTTGTTTATGAATTGTTGCTCTGGGTCCACGAACATTTGGTTCCTTTGTTGGATCGTTAGTTAATAACATATGTTTATGAGTTCCTGCGCATTTGACACAATTTTAAGGAAGTGTGCAATAATTCTTGGTATGTTCGTAGTTTCTAACATCGGTGGCATTGAGGTATGTTTGTGACCTTCTTTCTTAGTTCCACTGTGACAATAGAGTGGTACAATTGTTTAAGGTTGAATGTTCGTTTGGTTTCGTTGTTATTTGTTAGTTCGATTTACATATTCGTAATGGTTTTTTATTTTACGTGAATAAACGGGTAGGACTTCCAGGGCTTCGCTGATTTCTTCTTTGGTTAGCGATAGCGATACATCTTTAATAACCAATGAGAAGGACTTGTTATTTGTTTTTATTATTTATTAGTTAATTTATTATTTTATTAGTAGGGGATTTTCTTTTTGTGTAAAATTCTGTAAAGGTGCGATAGTCGTCCTTTTCATTTAGATTGATTTTTATTGCATTTAGATGCTACATTGTTGTGAAGATGCTATTTTAATGTTTATAACCAGTGCAGCGTGATTTATTTTATTTGGTAGGTATTTTAATTTTTGTTTGCGGTTTTTGATTGCTGCGATAGGTCATATTTGGTTTGTTGACTCCTGCTCTCCTCTACAGAGTTACGGGATAAGATGAAAAATTGGTTTTGTTTTAGTAATTCGTTAGTTGACCAAAGATATATCTTTTGCTCATCATCTAATTTGCACTTGCGTCTTTAGTTTTGCAAATTGATTCTATTATTATATGAACCTTGGAAGGGGCTCGTAATTTTTGTATTTAAAGGAATAAATAAATTGATAAACTGTACTCACAGTAATATAAGTAGTATGTAATTATCTAAGACGCCGAACGTTGCACCGTGACATCAGAGCACACGCATGCTGTCTGCGATGTTTTACAGCTTGTGTTAAACTCATTTATTTCTTTGGAATTGAAGGTTTAGTTTTACTTAATTTTTATCGTTATTATTGTTACCGTGAAAATAAAGCACTGGATTTTTATAAGAAATTGATTTGAGATTTGTCAATTAAGAAATTGCCAAATTAATTGTGCTTATTTTAATTCTACTTAGTTTATTGATTTTTGGATCACTAAATAAAAAGTATTTATTAAAATTGCAGCACCAAAAATACACTAACCACTGATGGTTTACAAATTCATTTAATATTATAAGACAAATAAATTTTCTATAAACATTTACATTTATTCAATTGACTCGAACAATCAATGGTGTCTTGATAGACTTTTCTCTACTCATTATAATCTTTATTGGCGGTATATAAAGTCAGTGACAGTCGCAAAAAGAATATCGTGCCGTTAATTCAGTCTTCCAACAGATAATCGGTATCGTATAATGGTTCATCGTTGTTGTATTAGCACATTTGAAGTCGCGTTACTGTCTGTAATTGCAAGCCTTTGAAAATGACGATTCTTTTGGTTTGTTGCCCTGCAGGCTGCTTCAAACGCTCGTCTTTGGGAATAAGTAGCTTTTTAACCTATTAGTTTCATATACGCGCCACAGTACTGCTACGATAACCAATTTTTTTTTGCTTATCTTTCGTGAAGAAACACTACCTTCATATAGGTCAACAATGCATCCTCTTTTAAATTCGCTAACTTATTGACGACAAGGCATTCTTAAACCTTGCAAATTATACGTGTTAATTCTAAATGGCTGATGACACTTTTATGCTTATTTTATGAATTAAATTGCTATTTCTTCCAGACCTCACATCTAAAAATAATTTGACCAAATTTTAAATAAACGTAAGGTTTTCAAACTTCAATTATTTTTGATTATAGTATCCTAAATTGTACAATGTCTTCTGCTACATTTGTGGTGATTATACTGTACAGAAACAAAGAAAAAATATCACAGATTTTGTAAGGCAAGCCTATCAAGCTTATTTTGGCGTAGTGCTTGGAGATCAAGACAAGCCCTAGGCTCCTCATATAGTGTGCACAATCTGTGTTGTATGTTTACGGCAATGAACAAATCAAGAGACAGAAAGTTTAAAACTTGGTGCGCCAATGGTGTGGAAAGAACCGAAAAACCACCATGACGATTATTGTTTTTGTTTAGTTAATGTAAAAGTTTTTAATAGATTCAAGAAACGCAAATGGGAATATCCTGATTTGGAATCAGCAAGGAGACCTGTGCTACATAGCGAAGAAGTTCCCGTATCAGTATATACCACATTGCCTGATGTTCCGCTGTCAGAAGTAGAAGAAATTGAGGAACAGGACTTAAATAGTAGCAGTGGAAGTGAATATCAGGGAATACCTCAACACCCAGCAGTTCTCCCAAGAAGAACTGAATGACCTGATGCGGGACGTCGGTCTATCAAAGCAAGCATCTGAACTTCTGGCATCCAGGTTAAAAGCAAAGAACTGTTTAAAGCCAGATATAAAAATAACAGTTTATAGAACACGAGAGGCGGAACTTGTTACTTACTTAGCCAAGATGAAGAACTTGTTTATTGTAACAACATTCCCGGACTTTTTCGTCAAATGGGAATGCAATTGGTCCCAGGTTTCCCCAGTTTCAGTAGAAGTTTAAACTGTGTTTTGCTGCACAATGGCAACCCTTATGCTTCGATTGCTATCGCCCACTTAATAAAATTTAAAGAAAAATATGAAAACATGAATTTAGTATTGCAAAAACTCTAATATGATGAGCAGTTTTCTATTTGTGTGAATCTGAAAATGGTGAACTTCTTGCTTGAGTTGCAAAGTGGGTATACCAAAAACTCTTGTTTTATCTGCTTTTAGGATAGTAGAGCAAAGTAAGATCATTGGAATAAGATTAATTGGCTAATAAGACAAAACGTGACTGAACAACGAATGTCATAAACGAACCATTAGTGGACCGGGAAAACCATTCTGCTGCCGCTCCACATCAAGTTAGGACTAATTAAGCAATTTGCTAAGGCTTTGAACAAAGATGACGATTGCTTCAAATACATTTGTAGATTGTTTTTAGGCTAAATATGGAAAAGCTAAAAGTGGTATTTTTGCTAGTCCTCAAATTCTCACACTTATTAAGGACTCTAATTTTATAAGTCACATGACGACTCTTGAAGCTGCTGCTTGGTGTAGCTTTGTCTCGGTGGTGAAGAACTTCTTGGGTAACCACAAAGCGGACAGTTATGAGGAATTGGTGCAACCGATGTTAATGAACTTTAGAAACTTGCGTTCTAATATGAGCATTAAAGTACACTTTCTTCATAGCCACTAGGATAAATTTCCCGACAATCTTGGGGCCTTAACTGAGGAACAAAGGAAAAGATTCTACCAGGATGTAAAGGTGATCGAAAAAGGATATCAGGGCAGATGGGACAACCATATGATGACAGACTATTGCTGGAGTCTTCAACGTGGTGTTCCTGACAACTCACATAAAAGAAAATAATATAAACAGCGCTTTTTCTCTACAAATTAGTTGTAATTTTCCGAAATAGACTACTGTATTTCTTTGTTATTATACTGAATAAAACATCATTTTGCGATTATATTGTTCGAAAACATTGCAACTTTTAATAAAACTTGCTTATTGGCACCCTGCTCTATTATTTTGAATTTTTAAGCTATTGATTATAATTAGCTAATTATCTCCAAAAATAGAGCGAATCCAGCAAAATGGACTTCATATTCGTAACCACAAAATTGCCTAGAAATCACTCAATTATTGTTGACAATAAAATTAGTGTTGACCAGTGTAATTTGTATTAAAATCATGCGAAATTCAGGATATGGCCACTAATATTTTTTTATGATGCTTTCGTAAAAGAAACATACTTTTTTCTTACAACATTTCGTTAGTTTTTTGTAGTGGAATTCTGTATTTGTTGGCATTCAATACTTTTTAAGAGGTAATGAACAGCAATTATGATTTTTATGGTATATGTTGCGCCATGTGTTTAAAATTTATTTTTATCTGATGAACTATTGTTGGTCATAATATTTCCATTTATCTAGCTATTTTGCACCATCCTTCTAAAAAGGATCGCACTTACAGCCCAAAACTCAAAAATCTCGCGGAATTGAATCGTCATGCTAAGCAGGCAACGAACCAACATCGGAACCAGTTCTATTGGTTTCTTAATGTGCGTCTGCCATGGCACTCCAGAAATCTTGATTATGATAAGTCCGCAGTTTACAAAACTGCAATTAATACCGATACGTTGCAAGAAACTCAGCCAGTCGCCGGAAAAGGTTCGCTGCGAGCAAGCGACGTATAAACAAGTTCGTCAGTGTCTTTGATTAGTTTCAGCGCAAGCCGCGTTGCACTTTTTACATAATTAATTGGTGCTTGCGAAGTTGGCAGCGCGACAAAGTCTCTGCATCATTAGCGATCGCACATGCACATCCTTGAGCTAAATTATTGCATTTCAGCATGAACTCTGCCAACTTTGTCCGAAGCAATAAACGTCTATTTATGATAAAATAACGGCGGCGCTGTATTTGCCCCAGAATTTATTGCGGAATGGCTTCACCGTGCCACTGTGTCGTTAAGTCGCCGTTTATCTTGCGATTAAACGCAGTTATTAAGGTTCACCGATAGCGCCCGGTGGGAGCTTGAAGAATGCACCACAAAAACACTTGTCCGGTGTTTTTCCCATCGCGAATTGCTGGAAGTCGGGCGAGATAACGGCGATAGCGGCCAGACGGGGCATTATTGTGTATGAAGAGCAGCGATATCATTTTCGCGGAAATGCTGTGCGGCAATTATTATTTCTGATAGCAAAAACGTTTGGTTTGCAATCAGCGCTGTCATTTATAATGAAGTGCATGCGCTGTAGCAAATTTGTACTTTTCTCATCACTTACTACGCTCTAAGCTACAAGTATTCTCAAAAATGGCATTCAAAACCGCTTGAAAAGAAATTTTTCATGATATGTGTTAAAAAATTATATGTGTGTTATGTGTTGGCCAACAGTTTTTTTCAGGATAGTTGACATTGATTACGAGGTTAAATTATTGGAAGAAAGATTTGATTACAAGAGATGCTACAAACGCTGCTTGCCAAGTTGAAGGCGAGGAAACAGTTGCTTATAGAACTGTGACCAAATGGTTGAAGCGCATCAACGGAGAATATTTTGATCTTGAAGACAAGCCCCATTCTCGTTAGCCATCAAATTTGAACAACTAAGATTTATTGATCGCGTAGGCTGGCAATCGTGATTTCAAACTGCTCTCAACCACTTACATCATTTTGACTTTGTTCACATGGAACCTTGATAGCATTCGCTCGAACTCACGAAATCATAGGCTAACAAGCGAGTCGAGATCTGCCATCAATTGCTCGAATAAGGAGAAGTTTGGTGAGCTAAATGGCGTCGAGGTTCTTTCGCAACCAGCCTACAGTCCAGACGCTGTTCCATCCGATTATGGACTCTTCCAATCAATAGAACGCTGCTTGCGTGGTCGTCAATAAAATTGAAAAAGTGTGTCAAGAATGCTTTGATTTAAAGGACCCAGAATGGTACTCAAGTGTCATTTTTGATATTGAGCACGAAATTTTTAGCCAACCTTATAAATGTAGATCGCCAGCGTGGTTAAAGGTTCGTTCTCGGTGCTCTCTGGTGCCTGGCGGGTGGTTCATTCAGTCACTAAAAGTAATTAAGTACCTGCGTTCGTTTTGAACAAAATGACGGTCGTCTAAGGTGTGATTCTTGTCATGTCGCCCCGCACTAGAGATGGTGCGCGACGACCGGGTAAAGAGAGCTTTAATCTCTCAGTTCGCAGGTCGTGCTCCCATGCGGGGCGTTAGAGCCTTACGATTATTATAAATGTAAAAAATATTAAAATTGTGATTTGATTATTTTTCATTTTTATAAGAAGTTTATCAATTTCACAATTACTTATATATAAGAGGTATTTGAATGAGTAAATGACTATAAAGTCGGTAGCAAGTTCAAATCTAGCACGTCAGAGCAGTCTAGCGCAAAGAAACCGGCGTGGCACAGCTGAAGTAAAGCAGTTGCGTGTTATCTTGTTCTACACCTCAATATGCCATATTTCATTTAAGGCTACATATTATAAGAAATCGCTCTGCGTGACGACTGCATTGGCTACATCTTAACCTGTGATTTCCTAAAGGAAACAGCAGTTAATATTACTGAGTCACATTTAGCGTTAAACTATGAGATCTTTAATATTTTATAATTTTAAGTAACTTTATGTAGAATCGGTTCATTTAAAGCATATTTATCTCAGACATAAACATTGGCCCTTAAGCTTACTATTTAAAATCATTGCGCCGTATAGAAACGATCTTGTTATAAAACGTGCCCCAAAAAGAGCGCATGATTAAAATCGCCTGCCATTCTTTTCTGTAAGCTTCGCAGCGTTGTGCTTGGTGACATTTTGTGGTAAACACATTGCAGTTAGTCAATACAGAACGCTACTAGACAGAGGATCGAGTGACGATTGTTAAAATTCACTACAAGCACGGAAAATGTAGTTAACATTTTCGAAAGGAGAAATGCACCAAATGAAATAACTGTTAAAAGACTAATAAAAAATTTGAACAAACAAGTCCTGTTGTATACAAGAAAAAATAGGCCGACCTCGTACCGGCCGTTTAATGGAAAACATTGGCTTTGCGAGCGATTGTGTGACGGAGCGTCCATCGGTTACTGCAACTAAACTTTTCTAAAAGCACCATTCATTAAAGATTCAGCTAACTCAGGAACTAAAGCCGGATGACCATTTAATTTGCCGGGTATTTGTCGATTGGTTGTTATAGAATCAAGAAGTTTACAACAATTTTGTAAGGAAAATCATTTTCAGCGATGAAGCGCACTTTTAACTTAGTGAGTATGTCAATAAACAAAATGGTTGTATTTGAGGCACAGGAAATTCGCGAGCCATTCAAGAACGACTCGTGCATACCCAAAGAGTAACAGTTTTATGTGGATTTTATGCTGGTGCAGTAAGTTGACCGTTCTTTATTGAAAATGAGGCAGCTAACGTAGTGACTATCAAAATGGTAAACGTTATCGTGAAATATAAATTTTTACGGACTCATTTGGATGGCGTAGATTTAGATGATTTAGCAGAAAGGTGCCACCTGTCATACGATGCATGAATCACTCTAAATGTTAGAGTAAAAATTCAAAGGGCGGCGTATCTCGTAAAACAGCGAAGTGAACTGGCCACCAAAATCTTGTGACCGCACAGCGTGCGATTTTTTCTCCGAGGATTCGTGAATATTACAAAAATGAGAAGGTTTTTTAAATTAACAGCAAACATTTAATGAGTTGTCATCGATATTGAGCCACAATTACGCTAAAAAGTGATCGAGAATTTCGTTAGAAGAATTTGAGTTTTAAATGATCTGTGGAGAACATTAGTCAAATATCCTGTTGCACATTAAATGCCAATAGTTGCCCTTTAAGATACTATTATAACTTTTCCAACTAATAGATCGATAAAATGTTTTTTTTTAAATTGAATCTTACGTTTCTCTTGGGACATCCTGTATTTTATTAAATAACATTTAGTAAATTGTGAAACAGCCTACATGTATATCATGAAGGAAAGAATTCATTAACAAATTCCTTATTTTAGTTGGATTTTTCAAAGATATACAGTTAACACAATCACTCAAATCGGTTAGAAATATTCGATGTCTTGAGGCTTTTGAGCTAAGGTTTTTCTTTGGTTTTTCAGCAAATCTTTGACTAAAAGATTAGCCTAATCACTAATGGAGTTGTGATAACTCACAATATATCGCCATATTTCTTCATTAGAAGTATATCAAGATCACGGCGTATGACCTCGTTGGTCACATACCATGGTGCATTTCTATAGATCTAACCACCTTAGCTAAAAAGCGTTTTCAAAATTGGTGCTAAAATTGCTTACTGTCCCCATAGCAACCCTAGACGCAGATCTATTTTACAGTGGTCTTTTCGGAGCAGCATTATATGTAGTCCCTAGAGATAGGTTACGGTTTGTGACGTAAAAACCAGTATATTTTCAACGCATATTTTATCATATTGTTTGCGTGTTGTCCAGTTATGTATTCTAAAGTTAATTAACTATTCAGATTAATTTCTAAATATTTGTGCTTAAGAGACAGATGGACAGGTATCTCTTCCAGTTGTAAAGTTGTTTGTACTAATTCTGTTTTGTAAATCAGGATGTACCAGTTTTAAGCCATAATTGCAATACATCCAGATGGGCTTGGATGTTACTGAATACCATAACCGGGTTAGGGTACGATGCTGATACAGCAGTGTCGTCAATGAACATCATTTTTCTTCTAGTAGTTGGCAGATCACCGGTTTACAAAAGTTACAATATTAGCCCTAATGCACGCTCCTTTATAACTCCAGAGTTGATAATATTTTTTCATAATATTTAAACCTGAAGACATATTATCTGTCGGTAAAATATAATTTTGGAAATTAGAAACAATTTGGGAACCATCCATTGTGCCGTTCCTTGCCCAAAACTTCGGTTACATCTATAAATACAGATGAGCAGTGCCTTTTTGTCTCAAAATTTTTGACAACTCTATTTACGACTAGATAAATTTTTTATCAGTAGCTTGATCTCTAAATCCAAATTGATGATCGGGAACAAAGTTATTATCCAGTAGTATAGGTGTATATCTGTTTAGTAACAGCTTTTTCAATACTGAAACCAGGTTTTAGTATTGCTGTTATCAAGCATAGCCTCAGTAGCATTGAACAGATGGGTAATAAACCTAGAACCCTTATTTGGTTGTTTCCTTTACCCTTTCCTGTGATTAATCATATCCCGATGCTTTTTGTAAAATTAAATTTCTAAATTTAATTAGTAACTTGTAGTAGTTTGTTAAGGTTCTTTTAGCTGGACAAGTTTACTGCTTTCTGCTAGTTGCATTCAGCGGCATCAACTGGAGTATCTGGTGTTTGCAATTGTTTATAAGCACCATTATTTAGTTAATAATTACTTATCATTAATAAAAAATTGCATAATTATTGTTAACAAGTTGTTGCTGAGAATATCGATATCTGCTTGGAATATATTGTGTCGTAGCTTTGATCTAATTGTATCGAACAATACTGCCTTTTTGAATATACCGTAGGGATAGGCGAATGACAGTAGGTAATACCGTCTTTAAAATTAAAATGTAAATTTACAATAAAAAATAGAAAGCGTAATCTCTTGATTATTAAATTTTATCAAAACTTTGATAAATTTTCAAGCAGAGAAATATATAATTATGAAATTGTTACTTTATAGATACATTTAATATCTCCATTATGATAATGCTTAAGATGATATAAACTGATATGAAATATCAGATTTAATAAGACGGGTTTATGTAAAAAGATGTCAGTATACCGTGTCCATAGTCTTATTCTGGACATCAAAAATATCTCTGATGTGTGGCATATTAAATCAGTTGTTATTATGAAATCAGTTTTATTGTAGTTTGCTCTTATTACATATAAATCAAACGTATTAAGTTGCACTATTACGTTACCGAAAAGGTTAAATTCTACCCCACCGTTTTGAATAGTAATACACAACAAATTTGAAAATGATTTCATATCATTCATAAGCAGACGTTGCTAGAGTTTACATATTTCTTAAAAAATTAGTGTTTAGCGTTAGACCCACTATTTGGATTCAGATTTACGATTTGGCCTAATATAAGTTTATTTTTCTGTCAACTAAAATTTCTATGAAAAGTTCTGTTACACTGAACTTTCAAGTAGTTGATGGGATTTTCTGAAAAACATTTCTGTAATACAAACCCTTGCCTATTTTAATTTCTGCTTTAGATTGAGTTTTTTGAAGGCTAGTGGGCGATGCTAGTTTTATTAATCTCCTTTATATATTTTTTAATTGTTTCTCTACCTAAAAATTCTATTGAAATCCGAGTTAGATTGTATTTGATTAAATTTAAGGTTACTTTTAATATGAAAGACTTATTTTATTAATTATCCGATTGAGTACGGGACTAGTTTTGAGACAGATATAACATTAGTGGTAAAGAAGTAACGCATACCCAATAGTTGATATACACGTTGAGAGTTGTCATTTTAGTAGCCATGGAGCCGTGAATGATTAAACAGCGTGTCTTGGTTTACGACACCTTTGTTGTCATTCGGTGATGCAGACGCAGCGAAGACTTTGATCTTATTTCGTTTGTCGGAAACAATCCATAGGAAGTTTATCAAAGTCTCCACATAGTGAGAGAGTAACCATGTGCTGCGAAATAGTCCGATTTGACATAATTGGACCCCACTTCTTCCAATAAACGGACGCACAGCGTTACCTTGCGATGTTGCGAGAATTCTTGATGCCTGAATTGTAAAGACATACCTCAAAAGAGTTAATGGAACATTTACTAGGGACCTAATTTTATTGCCCAGGTATGTGGAGTGGCTCTTTTGATCAGCGAATGTTTCATTGTGTGATTTTTCTTATGAAGCTGCCTGAAAGCTCTGGTTACATTTAAGCAACGCGAACTCTTTAAGCTCTTTCGGATGCCATAACACGAGAAATTGGAACAATTTTACATAACATCTTCCAGGCAGACTCTGTATAATAACAATAGAATTTATGTTCAATATTAAGACTCATAAAAATCTGTTTTATTATAAAATGCTGCTTCATCGTTTGTTATGATTAAGTTAGTGTGTAATGTATATTTTGTAGTCCAGAAGGTTTTTTGCTAAATAAAACCCAAAATATTAGAACAATCTAAATTTTATTGCTATCAGTGTAAAGTGCAGACTTAGATATTACGTATAAAATATGATGTTCAAATTTCCTTAATGCCTTCTCATAAATGTGACTAAATTTTAGTAATTACATATTTGGTGTTTTTTTTTAATACTGGAATTATAGCAGGTTTGTTAGCATAAACCTTTTCCTAGTCCCAGAGGAAGTAGTCTAATTGGGTTCAATCGCAAGAGCGCAGTGAGCAATCGATGTCACCTCATTCATGTCATGTCATTCAAGTTCAGATCGTTGATTTCATTGAAAAAGTTTATCATTTCCCCATAGCGCTATACCATTGTTGTTCGTTCTCAAAAAAATGCGGGCCATTGATTCCTCGAGCCACCAAAGAATGCATTTTTGTGGATGCATTGCTTTTTTGTGAAAAACGCATAGATTTTCACTTCCCCAGAAGTGACAATTTTAAATTTCATAAAGCTATGTACAGAAAATGAGTTTTGTCGCTCTCTGAAACCCTGTTTATAATTGTACGGCACTCCTGGTGGTCTTTAGTGTACTTTACCATGTGTTCAAATACCAACTGTACACATGCAAATTTCCAACGTTCATAAACCGTAAACGGCCCGCTATTCAAATACTAAAGTTCAGTTTGGATCACACAATCCTTAAATTTATTAGTAGTTTTTAAAACCGAGTTGGCGGATACAATTTTGGAAATACTTAAATCGGCGGAAACGTGGTGTGCGCTTATAAAGCATATTCATGTTTCCTAATTTAAAAGCAAGTTTTAATAACAATTAAAATTTGTTTGTATCAACGGACATTTATTAAACTAACACATAAAAAAGAAGTATCTGTTAAACAACGATGTAAAATGATTGGTGCTTTAAAGCACTTGAAAATGCTTCGAATAATTGAAATTCTATTTAAATTGAAGATTTTCTGAAACTCGACTCACGTCATTCACAGTTGTAATATAATACCTTGATATAATACAAGTCGAAAGAGTAATTTATCTATAGAAAATGGGATTCTACTCAACTTTTGTTTTTTATTACAGAGATAAAATATTGTATTTATTTGTAAAGCTTAAGGTTCTGAATACATGTAACATAAAACGAACTGACACGTTTGTTTACATTTTTGCATTGGTTGTTAACTGCTGTATTTTGTTGTATCTCATGTACAATTTATTATATTGAGGCAATAAAAATAAATTAAATCCCTAAATCTAAGTTAAGTGCCTATTTATGATTATTATGAGTACTTTTCAATGGCTTGATATCTTTATTTACACAGTATTTTCTTTCGCTTCCGAAATATGCCAATGATAACGTTATGCGTTATTGCCTATTGAAAATGTTTATCGCAGCGAACTTCAAATGAGCAGGTGAGATAAGGTTTTTAAGGATTAAGAATTTTCAAAAATAACTCAGCTGGTGTATAAGTACTTGTGATCAGAGTGGAACAAGCAAGAAAAGAAACAGAGATGGAAAACAGAAAAGAAGGGCGGTAGATCAAATTAAAACAGATTGAAAGAATGGAAGGCATTGGAAGGGAAAAAGTACTGGAAAAATAGGAGATGTTAGTAAAATGGCGTAAACGATAAAAATGTACAAGTGAGTAATAAGAAGAAAATAAAAAAATAAATGTTAAATCTTTTGTATCCATATTTACAAAAGCCTTTAACCATTTACTTATTGAAAACAATTTTTTGGTTTTATCTTTTCTGAGTCAAGGTTTCGGTTCCAGGAGCATGTTATTACTTTAATGGGAAAAACAAACATTGACAGCAAATATTATTTAAAAAATATGTAAAGTAATATTTCTTACGGTACTAAAAAGTGAAGCCACAAGAACTACTACGCATTTTTTACGACAGTTTCGGTAGCGTTATGCATTATCCGTGTTTCTGGCTAGTGAGTGTTAACCAAAGGTCAGCTGATAAGATTTCCAAATTTATACTACATTTTAATACGCATCGGATTGAATATGTAAATAAGTATTGAACTTAATAAAACATTTAACTAATTACAAAAGGCTGCCATGTTTGATGTGGCGAATTACGAGCGCAACACCAATAATAACAGGTCAGTATCTAAATTACTGTGCGTACAAAAACAACAGCAACTTTAGTTTTAACAATTACCCGTGCAAGTCCGCTCACACCAATCACAACCCAACTAGCTTTCATATCCAACTCAACAATTAATTTAAAGAGGGTATAATTTTCAAATTTTGAATGGTTAATATGAACACAAAAAGAGCAAAACATAAGAGTCTCGAATTACAATGGTATCCCAAATAAAGAAAAACGACAAATTACTGGCTCAATGCCTAAACTACCTCTAACAGAAATAAAATCGCAACTACAACTGGTCAATAATACCCAA
This sequence comes from Sinelater perroti, assembly GCA_036346155.1. Taxonomy (NCBI): domain Eukaryota; kingdom Metazoa; phylum Arthropoda; class Insecta; order Coleoptera; family Elateridae; genus Sinelater; species Sinelater perroti. The sequence goes on from JARFIY010000024.1 coordinate 11,752,363, forward strand.
GCAGAGATATGACTAAATAAAACTACATGCTACTGAATAATCATCAAAGCACTAAAAGAAAAAGCCCGAAATTTTAGATACTCCAACAAAGTAACGACAAAAGTAATAAAGTTTGCCATAAGACATACATCCCATAATTGAACTTAAAAATTCGGCTACTGAAATAGCTAATTAGAGACATCAGGTTCTGAATATTTGCAATATTAAGCACAGAATCACCAAAACTCCACTGCCTACGTTCTTTGTGAGATTAGAACAGTCGGAAGATTATAAATATATCTACAATATAGAATTTATGATGAAATGTAAAATAAGATCCACCATTCAGACGCTCATAGTGTTAGAAAATAGATTAGATCATAACGTAGCAATCACCAACAATCCACACAAAATATACCTTATCAATAAATTGGTAACATATTAGAAACACTAAAGACAAAAATAATGGAATGTGCACAATACTTAATGAGATTCCATCCAGACTTCTTAGACTTTTCCGTCACCAAGGGAATTTTATCAAACCATTTAAGAGCTGAATCTGCTTTGGATCTGTTCTCCGACTACTCATTAGTATTTATTCATACAGCACAGAAGTATTACAAATTCAAAAACCAGCAACGCTATCCTCAAGAAACACCTTGTGAACCTAAAGCAGAGAATTAGTTACAAAAAAAATCTTCTATTAAAAAGAGAAAGAGAACTATTCAGTACTACCACCTCAATCAAACTGGAAAGCTACGTTGCACTGTGAAAGCCAATGTGTTGCACAATACTGTCCTACGATCACTAAACAAAAAATAAAAGAAACGCAAAGACTAAGAATCTGACAAAATATTAGAAATACCAGAAATAATACTAAACTCAATCAAACTACTCGTGAATTAAAAACAAATTTAATTAACCTTACAAACCAAGGAGTACAAAAATAGTTGGCAAACTTAACCCACTGGGGAGACTGATTATTATTTTTTATGGAAAGCTACTAAGAAACTAACAGTATCAAAACGTTGATCTATTGGAAAGCTTGAATAAATACTTTCCCAGATCATTTAGCACCAGCATTTTAACTTTACGATAGGGCCTATTAAGGAGACAAAAATAGTTATACACCAAACTCTCATTGAATCTAACGACAATACTCATCCTAAGACACTAATAAAAATTATGCAGAAATCTGAATTGAAGGAAAGCTCTAGGTTACGACTAAATAACATCTAAAATCTTAAAAGAGATATCAGAAAAGATAATGAAACTCAGTACCTACGTAACAAATAAAATATTTCAATTACCAACATTCCAAAAACACTGGAAAGCTGCTCAAATCTGGATAAACTCAAAGGAACTCTCTTCTTATCGACTCATCAGCTTACTCTCCCTAAAGTCTTTGAAAAAATATTATTGCAAAACCTTAAACCAATTTTAAAACAAAGAAATACCATACTACAACACCAATTTGGTTTTTGAGAAGGTTATGGTATGATAAAACAGATGTATAGAGTAGTTACAAAAATTAACCACAACTTACATCTACAACTGATGCTGCTCGTCAGTATTTGTAAATATTCGACAAGCTTTCCATAATATTTAGCGTATCGGGCTCTTATACAAAATCACGGTTCTACCAATAAAAATTTGCGTAGTTCTGAAAACGTCTGTCGGAAAGAAGTTTTCGTCTTAAATTTAAGGATGCACAATCGTCATTTCGGACAATCCAAGCAGGTGTGCACCAGGACAGCATTATAGATCCTGTTCTATATCTTTTGTATATGCCAAGAACAATACAAACGTTATACTTATCAGAGATCTACAAAGAGTATCACTGATAATCTAGTAAAGCCATACAAAAATCTAAAAATGGTCTAAACTATAGTGGATAAATATGAACGAAACAAAATCAGTTTAAAAAACTCTTCGTAAAGAAACCTTCTCATCAGTTATATGGAATACCACTGTGATACATCAACAAGACAGTGCAAAGCACTTCGGGATTTACCTAGATATGCGACTGACCTGGAAGATTCACATGGTAAAAGAAAGATTTCAACTTGGATTAAAATTTCTAAATTGTACTGTGGATGGAGAAAAAATCTCAGGTACAAAATGAATACTTCTGTATATAATACAATTATAAAACTAATATGGACCTATGGAATCAAGATTTGGAGATTTGTTAGCGCTAATCTAGTAGCAAATAAAGATAATAATCGATGCTCATAAATACGTTCCTAGTTAGTTACCCCGACATACCCGTCCCTACGATTAAGGGAGAAATTCAATGGGCCAACACCAATTACCAAGCGAAACTCAGTGCTCATTCATTTAAAAAAACTCGAAATATAAAGAACATTAGTTCCTCAAGTCACATACTAATTAAAATAATTTACTGAATGTTTATATTTAACACATTGTAAATATTCAAGGAGAACAACTTGTAAATAACTTTTTAAACTTCGCCCTTTAAGAGTTTTCAAAATTACCATATTTTTTTGCTAGAAAAATTAACTTTAAAATGGATTCGAACTAATAATTTTTCTTGCGAGTTAGTTAAAAATTAATATCAATATTTGAATTTAATCTTTAAGCCGCTAGCGCAGACTGGCGCGGTCACGAGATACAGCAACTATACCCGTTCCAGTGTTAGTCTCTGCCCACTTGTGATCGCTGCACTCTAGAAAGCGCAGTACCAGGAAACGCCACGGTGTTTGCTCTCCAAACATGTCGGCGACGGCCTTCTCACGAGCACTTTTAGTCCTGGTTTAATCCCCGCGCGCAATATCTAATTTGTTGAAATGCCTAACGTCATCGTATATTACGCGGGGCCATAATTAACTCGAAACCTAATTAATATACGAGCGGCCATGTGTGTGCAGCTGACTGATGAGGAATGGACAATAAAACGAATCGTACGCAGTCAACTGCACTCTACATTTATTAAAAAACAGCTGGTTTGCATTTGGTGGGCGCTGCGCGGCGGCTCCTTTGAGAGGGAGCTGCTCTCGTAATTCCGAAGTAAGTCAGTAGCGGCCTTTCAGCGACGAAAACAGGCTAATAAACGACCTGTTTTGTTTTCGTTTGGTGTCGAGATGCACCAGACGGCTGCTGCAGCGTCTAGTGTGGCCTCTCCAACTGGACATCGTGTACGAAATGAAAGTTGACTAGATTTTAAGTTTGTGTCAAGCAGCGGTTCTCAACCTTTTTTGCCATGCCCTTAAGTATTTTAAAAATCCTGATTCCTCCATAGTAATACGAAACGTGTCTTATTCAAAACGATAGAAAGAAAATTGTCATCATCTATTAAATATTGATCAATTTTTTGTCAGGTAAGACCTACGTTGATATTTATAAAAAATTGACTATTTCCTAATCCACTGAATAGCGAATCTGCCTTCTTTATTAGTTGAGTTAGAGAAACCTTAAACCTATATACAACTAAGATCTTTGTCTTAAAAATTGACGTGAACTCGATAAGCCAGCTTATATTTCAACACTTGTCGAAGGGGGATGCTAAAACAGCAGAATGAAGCCTCGAGAAGTGAGATAAATAAAAGTATCACAGCAAAGGAAAGGAATCAGAAGCCTCAAACCAATAAAACGAGATGGCAAAGTGAGGTTACAATGATAAAGGCGAAATACAAACAAGGTGGCTCGAGAAAATTTAAGCGACGTGTCGAGCCTGCCTCATCTCGCGCAAAAGGAAGAAGAAGTATTAAATGAACGGAAAGGTGAACGAACAAAACCCACGGGCGAATAGCGCTTTAGGCACAAAATATAAAAGGAAGAGACAAATAGACGATTCAGCGGAGTTTGAGAAGGGGGAATTGTTAATATTTAGAAAGAGTGCAAAAATACGAAGATTACCACAAAGGGAAAAAATAACGAACAGCAGAGAAAACAGTTAGCAGGAACGACAATCAAAAGTACATGCAAAAAAGAAAGAACATACATAAAGAAACACGGTGTAGTCCAGATGGAAGAACTAAGAACCAGATAGATGTGGTAATTCTGAAACGGCAGGCAGACGCAATTAAAAAAGTTTAGACGTGTAGGGGAGCAGAAGTGGCTTTGATTATTTCTTGATTAGAATCAAAACAAAGCAGGTTAGACCAACACACAAAAACAAAGCAATCTAAAGAAAAGCATAACAGAAATTATAAAAGAAGGAAGAGGCAACGAGAAAGTACTCAAAAGAAAGGTTAAGAAATAGTAACAATAAAAACGATATAGAAAATAATAGCATTATTGAGACAACCTTAACAGAATGCGGAAATACAATCATAGAGCACAATGAAAAAAAACGTTAGTTCAACCAAGAATGCGAAGAAAAGAAAAAGCAAGGTAGCGAAACAACAGTGATTGTAGAAACAGAATACCAATATAAAATAGCAAGAAATAGGGTTAGTATGTAGAAAAAATAAGAGGAAAAATTAGCAAAGAAATAGAAAAATGGAAGAATCATACAATACGAAAGATATAAAGATGCTTTATAAAACTAGAAAGGGAAAAGGAAAGGACGCCAACAACAGCTATAGGTTTAAAAAACGATGTAGGCTAGCTATGTATGAAGGAAACAAAAATAGTGGAGATATACAAACAACCTATCGAAAAAATATCTACCAACTAAAAAGAAAAATATAGAAAAATGGGAAAAACAATAAAAGTCCAGGAGCAGACAATATACCAATGGAATTAATAAAATATGGGAATGAATAAACGGAAAAGAGAATTTTCAAACTAATAAAACAAATATGGATAAGAACAGAGATGTCAAAGTGTGGGACAGAGCAATGATTTGCCCGATATTAAAAAAACAATTGGCAGAAAACTATAGACCAATATCACTTCTATGCACATTATATATGATCTTAGCATTATGAATTACTGCAAGATTTAGAAGCGATTCACAAGAGAAAATAGGGGAACGCCAGATAGGCTTTAGGACCAGAAAGTCAACAGTAGACCAAACATTAGTTATCAGACAAACCCAAGCAGAAGAACAATTTATGTGTTATTTATAGATTTTCAACAGGATTTCGATAGAGTAAAGCGACCAGTGATAGTAAGAGCAATGGAAGAACTACGATTCAGTGAAGTAGCAATAGGGTTAGTAGTGATGACGTTAACGAGAACAGTTAACAAGGTGGAATATAAAGGCTGCATGTCTATGGAGTTCAAAAGTGATCCAGGGTTAAAACATGAGGATACCTTATTACCTTAACTGATGAATATTGTTTTAGAATTCCTTATGAGGAGAGTTAATATCGAAACAAAATAAAAACCTAGTAAATGGTCTACATCAAATTCTGGCATAATAGCCAGAATAAGAGAACAACTAAAAGGATTGTGAACACCTTTGAAAACAAACACAAGAAAATTACACTTCTTGATCATGGAAAGTAGAAAATAAGATAAAAATCAAGAACTGTGTATTAAAATGGAAGCAACAAAGGAAATTTAACCTTCCAAATGGCAAATAGACAGTGAAAGAAAACAGGAAGAGTAAATACAAAAAAGAATCATAAATGCTGCAAAATGCTTAAGGTGCCTAAATCACTTCTTGACTAATAAGAGTATTTTGAGATCCTTAAAAATCCGCTTTTATAAGACCGTCTGGAGAGGCAGGCGTGTAAATAGCCGCTCTCGTGGATGCGGTGTTGGATACGATACCGATGCGGCTCGTAAGGACCAACAAATGGAGAGGCAGGCGTGTAAATAGCCGCTCTCGTGATGCGGTGTGAAAACGTAGTACGGCCCGTTTGGAAGGTCAGCCGATAAGGCCAAATCGTCCCTTAAACGGCCGTCGCGTAAGCGGATGGGGGCGGCTACCGATATCCACCAACGAATATTGCCAAATCGCTCACCTGAATCGGCTTCGGCTTCGCTTCGGCGATTCCCAGGTAGCCACTTCTGCGTTGCGGATCGGGTTTTTGCGGGTAGCGAATGTTCTTGCGGGTTGAGACACGACCGAATTGGTCGCGCTGAGGATGGCGAGTTTCTTGCGGGTTGAAACACGACCAAGTTGGCCGAGTTGCGGAACGTGAATGTATGCGGTGTTAAACACGACCAAGTTGGCCGAGTTGCGGAACGTGAATGTATGCGGTGTTAAACACGACCAAATTGGCCGAGTTGCGGTACGTGAATGTTGCCGGGCTTCGCGCCTGGCTTGGCGGCAGGCCTTTGCGGGCAATTTGCATTCGCCAGCACCTTTCCTATCAAAAGGTGCCGCCGACGGCGTATGCAGACTTGTCGGCCGTGCAAAAGCCCATATGCCGTTTTGTGTGCGATGGCAAAACGGGCAGACATCACAGCCGCCAGCATGCCGCCGCGAGATAAGCGGTTCAAGGGCGAAAAGGCCGCCACACCACCGTCATTAGACCTACTTCAACATACAAGTGAAAATGGGTGATAACAAGAGCAGGAGAAAACAAGCCAGCAACATGGGAACGAAAATTATTACGAAGAACCTCCCACGGTACTAAAGAAGGACAAGAGTGGCGTAGGAGAACAAACAAGAAATTGGAAGACCTACATAAAGAAGCAAATATAAGCACAGTGCTAAAACAAAAGTAGATGAGAGAGGTTCGCACATATAGTAAAAAGGGAAGACAATGACTCAATCAAAATAGTAAGACAAGAACCGGAAGGATAAAGGAAAACTGAAAGACTATAAAGAGAATAAAAGAATTTATAAAGACTGCTAAGCAATTGGAAAGCAACAAATAGAAGACAAGAGATATTACATAAGAATTTACAGTAAGCAATTGGAGCTGCTATATGAACAAAGTAGACAAGAAGATATGATGAGAGAAACTTTAATTGGCCAGTTCTATGAGCGATTCTGCAAATATTCAATAATTTTTTTTCTAGGGTGTCAACCAGTTTAGATGGAGGAAACTTTGTATACCAGTTATAGTGAGCTGATTCTATAGCAAAAATGTCTGATTTATGCAATAATTCTATTCTTTCGTAATTTTAGGCAACAAATTAAACGTTCTTAGAGATGACGAAGGTACATCTAATGTTGCTCATACAAACACATGGGTGATCTGTTCTACTTATCATGGTCAAGCCCGGCAATGTCTGATTTAATTGGGAAATCCAATAATGGAAGGCCTATGTAATTACTAGGCTGAAAAAAAACTAACTACACCAACACTCCAATTTTAATTACATTAAAATTAAAGTTAAGTGGACTAGAACATCATTTATTAAAGATAAACGAAAGGGAACAGCTACAAATGCTCAACATGCCCACTACCTTCAGCAACGCATAACTCGACATTGTTTTTGTCAGTTAATGGTTTCCATGTTGCCTCTTACTTCATCGGACGCTGCGTTAATTCGATCAATCAATTCTTTTCGTGTGCTTGATTTTATCTTACCCATACGAAATACCTTTGACAAATATTTCTTATGACAGAGAGAAAAGTCAGGCAACGAAAACTGACATAAGTAGGCAGTAATGGCTATGTGGGTTAGCAACATCAACAAAATCTCTTTCTGATTCCAAAAGATAATCGGAATTTGTTTTGGAATGAACAATCCCGGCTATGATTTCTTGGGACAAGTGCTTCTAATACGCTGGTATGTTGCAAATAGGCATATATATTAGTAAATCTTGTGCTAGAGCAAATGATTATTTACCCATAATAACGTCTTGTGATCCATTATTATACAGTTGCAGCAACTGTTGGTAGTCCTCCACAGGCTTTTAATAAAGAATAGAAGATTCCACGAGATTAGACTTGTGCAGCCGCCATATATATTAGTTGAAAGCTTACACTGTTTGCTAATATAAATGTATAATATTGCTGATATGTTTGCTGATTGTCCCTGTTTGACAGTCTGCTGCTTTAAATCTGATATCCAGCAAAACATAGTTCTGCGAATTTGGTACTGACACTACACGAAGACTAACTTCGTGTGGACATACATAATTAATCCACCTTTCTAAAGAATATCCGCGTATATGGACGTAGCATCACTGCTTATGATCGCCAGCCTCCATAATTTCATTGTTTTGAATGCAACACAGTGCGTTAGCCATTTTCTTGTAGATTTCGAAGTTAATGTTCCAGCTGATCTGGTTCCTATTTGATCTCTCAACAAAATCTCTTTCTGATTCCAAAAGATAATCGGAATTTGTTTTGGAATGAACAATCCCGGCTATGATTTCTTGGGACAAGTGCTTCTAATACGCTCCTATGTTGCAAATAGGCACTTTTTTCGAATCTTGTGCTAGAGCTATGATTTTTTACCCAAAGAACGTCTTTTGATCCACGATATACAGTTGCAGCAACTGTTGGTAGTCCTCCACAGGCTTTTAATAAAGGATAAAATTCCACGAGACAGACTTGTTGCATCCGCCAATATATTTAGTGTGATTCACCTGTTTGCTAATATAAAGTTGTATAATATTGCTCATACGTTTGCTGATTGTTCGCTGTTTTTGCAGTTCCTGCTGCTTTTAAACTCTGATATCCAATAAAACATAGTTCTGCGATTTGGTGCTGTATTCCTACACGAAGACTAACTTCGTGTGGACATACATAATTAACCACCCTTCTAAAGAAACCGCGTAATCTATCACTGCTTATGATCGCCAGCCTCCATAATTTTTTGTTTTGTCCACAGCTGCGTTAGCCTTTTCTTCTGTAGATTTCGAAGTTAATGTTCCAGTGATTGGTTCCTACTTGACGCTCTCTATCAAAATAGCACTCTCTTAGCTGCTCAATCTATCTTAGCAACTCTCCTGATTTACAAATTTGTAATAGCCATTTTTAGGTGCATAGTTTGTTCTCAGTAGAAAATTTTGATAAAGTAGCCAAATAACACTTCTTATCATATTGCATCAATAGAGAATATACATCTTACAGCATCTAGCTTGCATCGGTATCCATAAATCATCTGTCTAGATATATTCACGTACTTCCTCGGTTGACATTCATTGGTGGTAAATTCTAAGACGAACCGTCGGAAACATTTATATGCCCAGGCTAAGGAAATGTTATCTCTTGACACAACATAGTCTTTACGTCATTTTGAAAGAGGTGACACTTCTTGAAGCTCATCTTCATGTTAGCATTTTGCAACCGCTGAAAAAAATTTTCAACATTTTTTTAAATGCTCCTTACTATGATTATATCGACTAAATACACAAAATACGTTTGCCAAGTTAATCCTTGTAATGTGGTTTTCATAAATTTGTCAAAAATGGCAGGAGTGTTTATTGCACAACCCAAACGGTAGTTCTTGTCCCAAATACAAATTTCTCTCCGTCTTTGAGCTCTATTCCAACTTGCCAATTACTACTCTCTAGGTTCAGCGTAGAAAGCTACTGCGATCCAGCTATAGTACTTCAGGTGTCGTCAATCTTTGACAAGTGGTATCTATCATTTGGGCTGTATGATGATGATTCAGTAGCTTCTTGCTTTGATATATTAGTAACAATATATTTAATTTCTTTCCGTTTTGCTATTGAAAGGCGTCTTGGGAGTTGCCGCATCGTTGAGCACTTTCAATATAAAATCTATTGGTTACAACTTTGTTCTACCTTTTTTGTCGTGGTTAAGGTGTGTTTATAGTTAATAGTCACCTTCTTGAACTCCACTAATTCAAATTCGTTGATAATTTCACAGAAATTTGGAATAATAGTAAGTCCCAGGAGTATTTTGTTATAGGGTTCTCTTTCTGGGACGTACACTACAACATATAACGTGGGTCTGTCTTAGAATTTTTTTTATATTTACTAGTACTAGATAAACATTTATTATTCTGACAGACACCATACTTCCGATCTAGATAAGCGCTCTTTCTAATAAAAAACTTCTGGTTTCCCTGCCTATGATCAATTCCATTCTCAGCTGTAGGCTTCCTCGTTTGCTATGTTCTCCCAGATGTGCCGTTGGACAATGTCTTTACTTATAATTCATGGAAACCTAAAATTTTTCAAAGAACCCATCCCTAAAATGAACTAGTTGGAGATATCAGTTAATATAACTTAGTGGTTCAGGGTGTATTTACCAATGCTGTCGGTCACTGTAGCTTTTCCGTATTTAATCTCTTGTAACCACACGAAAACGTATTGTTGGGAATGGCTGAGCGTTGTTCTGTATTTTCTTTGAGTTTGTAATAGCTTCCTATGTGTCTGTGCTGACAAGTAGTAGAATCACCAACCCATTGACGTCGCCATTCATGTATAAGCTGATTGCATCTTGTAGTGGATAATAACTACTGGAACTTCGTTTCTTGAAGTCTGCAACTAGTTTTCTAACCCCTTTTTTGGCAAATGGCTCCATTCACCGCAATTCTAACCAAGTCTATCGCTTTTAAATTTATTTTCGCGTAATACCTGTTTTAATATTTTATATATTCGTTCTTTACCGTTTTATAGTGGCTCTGATAAATAACTACGATGCTTGTTTTGCAGCTATATATTCTATACCACATGCCACCGTGTGGTCAGATTCTTTTGTAACGACTGTTGGATTTTGCCTTCGAGTCGAAGCTGTCGGACGTGGTAACGCGTGCCAGACATGTGAATGCTTGTAAGTTCTCCCCAAGTTGCAGGTGCGGTTTTTTAATTTATGCATACTACAGTTCAAGGTGCAAATTGCCACATTTTATCTTTAATTGCAAAGCTGAGAGCCGGTAATAATTTTGTTAATTTACTGGTATAGCAGGAAAAATTTCATATTGACGGAAATCGTTAAAAAGTGGTTTGTCTTTGTTTCTTTTTTAATAAATTTCTGTTTTCTAGTTAGCTCTAGAATATTCTTCAAACTTCTTTCCAAGCTTCTGAACGCAACTACCTTTTCTGGTTCTTCGTAAATTCTTAAATAACTCACAACAATTTAAAATTATGTCTATGAGCTGCTCTAGGGTCGGTTGTAGTATCAAAAAATAGACTTTAAACAGAGCAGACATAGAAATAACCTAAATTTAAATTTCGCTTCATTTCATCGAGGAATCAAAATGGAATAAAAATATCAGAATAGGAGTTAAAAGTGTAACTGAGAGACTTTTATTTGCTTTGGATTTACATTGACGTCTTAATTACTATGCAAGGAACAAATTTATGAAATAGCAAAATTTTATTCCAAATCTGGTTATGCCATTTTCTAAAGGCTGCATCTAAGAAGCTTCGTCAAGTTTAGCGTTGAAAAAGTCACTTCGTATTATACAAGTCTTCCTCAAAGTTCTTATCCATTTCTGTTTTTGTCTTCTCACTATTAAAACTATGAGCTAAGAAAACTCAAGACAATAAATTATAGAATTTTGGTACCACAAAAAATAGGAAACTGTCTAGCACTTTTATTATCACTATTTTCTTTACTTTTGCAATTATATTGAAATTATGATCCTTATTCTCAAAGCCTTGTCAGGTCATTTGAAGGCTAAGCTATATGTGTATAGTCGGGGACAAAATTGTACGCACTGCCTTTATGTTACTGGTTATTTCGTCGAAACACTTATCTCTGTATACCTGCTATTACAATAAATTTGATAATGGTATTCTAAAACTGTGTAAATAATATTTATAATGTATCAGTTCAAAAATGAATAATCCCTTAAGGGTTGAAAACATTTGCTTATTTTGCAGTTAATCTTATCTGGACAAACCTTAGGTTGAAATGACACAACTGTAGTTTTACCAGAACGACTCATATGCACACACAATACTAGTCGATTTATTGGAAGAAAATTTTTATTGAATTAATAATTGATAGTGAAATATTCTAAGAAAGTTCCCTTTAGTATTTACTAACAATGGGTTCCATAAAAAAATCAGTTTAGAGATTCGAAAAGGTATTGTTGAAGACTAGAGCAGATCTTCACCTACATTCAACCACGTATGCCTCCTTATTAAAAAGAATTTTTGGCAAAATCTGGAGGCGATCTGATGAGTTTAAGGTCAAGTCTGGTCGATCTAAAGATTTTAGAAAAAAAATTAATGATTCCGCATAGTCCGCTAGGTGGCTATACCTTTAGGTGGACACTGTCGCCTAGAGGGGTCACGCACCCACTACGTTACTGTACTGTCAACGCACAATGGACACTTACGGGGGCACATATGAGGGTAAAGCCGTTTTGCTGGCATTTTAAATCCCAATTTGGTTTTAACCCTCAAAACAGCTGATTTATTTTATTGTTATAATAAATAACATACACTAAATATTGAACTCCTTCTTGATGACCAAATTCCCATTGCGAGCGTAGTCAGAAGTGGTGCGCTTAGCTTCGAGGTGGACATCTTGAACACACTTCTCCACCAACTGAGAGTGATTTGGAAAGGAGAATGAGATGGTTGAAAAATTCAGAACGCCTTTTGAGAAGAGGTGGTTCCACAGGGAGGATAATAATGTCAACCTACTGGGATTAGTGATCGGCCGATAGGTTGAGCTCAGACTTTATCGGTTTGTGGAACTGTCGAGGAGATGGAGGCGCGGCTTTCGAACGACAAAAGGTGGTCAATTGGGTTCGAGCTTGGCGGACCAACGAAATGATCCTTGTCTTCAGAGAACAGTCCTTCTCCTGGATCGTGGCGGTAACGATCCACTCTGGAGTAGCAAAGTAAGCGTTGTTGACGAGGACTTTGTCCACTGCCTCTTGCGCAGCTCTTAGCATTCCTCGGGCACGCATCGCCAGCTGGTGGAAGATGTAGGGTTTAGAAGAAACGATTGGATTTCTGCGAATGAGAAAAAAGATGAGGTAGTAAACATTGACGATGTACGTTAACATGAGGGTGAGTTGAGGGACTGAGTTAGGCTTTTCTTCGGCCAAGGATCAACGGATGCTGCGAGAAGCGGTCGTCAGCCAGCGCGAGTGGTTAAGAGCTGGGATCTCTTGAGTGAATGCTTGCTTGGAGATATCGCTTGGTCACTGCACACCGATGTCGAGAAAAATTCGTCAGGCCAGGTAGGAAAAGAAATGCTCTGCTCGTTCTTCTAGGAAATGTGCCAAAAATTGGCAATAGGAAGAGTGGAGGGGTCTTTTCTTTTGATCTCTTTACTCAGCGGGCCTTCGTAGATTGACGTGCTCGAAGAGGAAGCTCGTTAAGATGCATTTGGCAAATCACCGGCTGAAGTCATCGTCCGCCTCGGGAATGGTGAGCGAGGTGCAGAACTCCAGCTAAGTGTCATTGAGAGCACCGTCACATGCTCGTTCGTCATTGGTTTCCGAGTGGAACCACCGTCTTCCCACCGTTCACATCGGTGACTAATCGATCGCTTTCTATGAAATAAATGGCATTGGGTGAGTTGTGTCGCAGCAGTTGGGCAGTTGCCAACGACCACAGAGAGCTGATGCCACTTTGGATGGCGCCTTTGGTGATCTGGTGAGGTACAGCAAACTGGGAGGTCAGCGAGTTGCATGTCTCAGACGCAGTTTTGTGAGACACATTGCGTACAAGGTAACAAGACATGATTTGGGGACAGTGAGCCGGCGACGTTACGACTTGGGTGCAGCCAAATCCGGTGATAAGTCTTTGCCGCTCTCTTCTTCCTCCTCATCGTCGTCGGAGATGATCTCAGATAGACCAATTTGAGGCGTAGCTTCATTTCGGATCAGTAGACGTTCCAGCGTCTTGCGTTTTCGATCTTGGTTGCGATTGAACTTATCACTCTTTGCCTGGATATTCTGCGATCTAGTCGAATCAACGAAAGGGGATATTTGACGGAGCAGCTTGCCGCGCTGGTCGTCTAGAAACTCGACGTCACTCTTCTTCATTAACTTGGTGCAAACCACACACCTGCAGTCAGTTCCCAGCTTACATTGGCAAAAAGCAATGTCGAAGAGATAATGCTCCTGGATTTTCGCTTTCACTCGTCTGTCTTTTTCTTCGCCGTGTGCCGATGAAACCAGTGCGCCACTTGTTTCTCGTAGTGCTCGTATAGCCGCTTTACTTTTACCTTGACTTTTTTGACCACTGTATCGACCAGTTCGTTGATTATCTTAGAGTTGGCGCGAGGTTGCTGATGATAGTGGAACTTGTAGAAGCATAGAATGTCGCTTTTTGAAGGTAGCTGAGTGGCTGGAAGCTTTACAAAGTGGCCCAAAACCGGACACTGCAAATAGGTTTTGGATGGCATGGAAGTAGCTACATAAATTGGGTAAATTGACTAAAACAGCGCCGAGTCGATGATGTAACACACGCAATAACCGCTCACACCGCAAATGTCCAATGTACGTTGACAGTACAGTAACGTAGTGGGTGCCTGACCCCTCTGGGGCGGCAACGCCCACCTGAAGGTTTTCATTTTCCCAAAATCTTTGGATTGATCGGACTTGACCTTAAACTCATCAAATCACCTCTAGATTTTGCTAGAAATTCTTTTTAATAAGGAGGCATACGTGGGTGAAGATCGGAGAAACAAATGTTAAGTGCATTCTGCCCTATTAAAGACCGAAAAGTTACGAGCAATTAGTGAAAATACGCTGTCGTTCGTATCTGTAACAAAACATGCAGCTACTAATAGCGTAAAAGATATTGCGGACTGAGGACGCAAAAAAATTACAAATTCTAAAAAAATCAGAAAAAATTCAAGTGAACGTGTGCGTTAGTAGAGGGAATAGGTTAATATAAACGTTTCTACTAAAACAATTAAAATAAGGATTAAGAACGAAGGTTGACCATCAAAGTTTTTTAAAAATTATTAGTGAATGAAACAAGAAATAAAGATCAGCGTTTACAAAAAAATATGTTAATAAATCCCCAGCCTTTTGCGAAAAGTGGTATGGTCTGATGAAAACAAATTTAAACTTTTTGGGTTTAAACGAAAAGGGAGAGTACAGTAGCGAGCTGGGAAGCTTTTATTCCAAAATTGGTTAAGGCTACAGTTAAACATCAAGAAGGCATTGTTTTAGTAAAAATGGTGTAGGTGATTTCAATAGAAGGTATGATGGCAGAAATATCGTACATATAAATTTTAGATGAAAATTTGTACTTTTTTTGAGAAAATTGACTTTTGCGAGTTCATATTCCATCAGGATAATGATCCTAAGCATACTTTGCGAATTGATATTATTTTTAGGAAAACACTAGTGAAGTCCTCGAATGGCCAGCTCAAAGTCTGGATTTAAATCCGATTAAACATTAGTGGCTTTATTTAGATGAGCACATTTCACGGGAAGGAGTAAAAAATCCCACACTCTGTTCTAACAAAATGACCGCGGGATAAACTTCAGCAGAAATAATAACAAATTTAGGGGTCACACTAAGTACTAATCGATGAAATTGGTATAATAAAAAAGAAATTGTATCTGTTTTTTACGCCTTACTAAGTTTTTTATTTGCATATTTGTTATTACAGAACATTGTATTTAGTTGTTAATAAATTGTTCAGTGGAGTTTTTTGTTCATATTTTAAATAAAATGAAGGTTTATCTCTGTATCCACAATTTTATCCCCGATGGTGTACGTTATTTTAATAAACTATTTCAATTATTTATATTTGTTCAAATAAAGCTACACAAATATACTTTGTTACACCACATTTTTTTCATTTTGATATTTGTAATGAGCAATATACCAGTTTTGTAGTATTGTTTATTATTGTTGAATATTTAAGGATAAAGGAAGATTGGAAAATATTATAGATCCAAAAATTTGCAATCTATTTATGACCTTCTAATTGAATAATAGCAGCATTTTTTTCAGATTTGAATATGGAACGAGTGACTACAAAGTGTTGAGTTTGTTATTCCGTTTGAGAGGATCATAAACTTAGTGAAAAAGATATGCGAGAGAGGTGTGCGAATTCTATTACTCGCTAGAGCTATAAATAACCAACTCAGACATTGATGGCTACGCATCATAAGATTATATTGTTGGTGAAAGCCGTGGTTGCTTCTATGTATAAAATTTCTATGCGGAAATGTAGGTAATGTTGTAATGAACGAAATATGTCAAAAATGTTCATATCTTGCATATTAACAAGCGATTTGAATATAAAATTAAATAAAATAGCACGGATCACATGTCTCTTTATACCGGTGATAAAACATCAAATGACAACTCGAACAGTATTGGAAATTTTTTTTTTTATTGAATTCGTGTACATTAGCAATCAGAATTAATTACAATAAATTCTATGAGCTAATTGCGTGAAGTTTGGAATAGATTTGAAGAGAGGTGCACCCAGTGGTGCAGTCTCGTTACCTCCATTTGAAGGCTTAGGGGATGGTGTATGATTTCTTCATTCTGTCAAGTCCCATGGCCACTTCCGTTTAAGTCGTCTCATTACTGGTTGCTGTGTTAGCGGTGTAATCTCGTTATTAGTGTGTCCCACTAGCCGAGCATGGTGGCTTGCAGCCCGTTGTCTGATTATGTCCCGCACATATTGTACGTTGGAGTCAAAGTGGAGGATACGGTTTGAAACATACCAGGGAGCATTGAATATACTTCTTAATGTCTTAGACTGGAAACGTTGTATTATGTCAATATTTGAGTAGCTGGCGCAACCCCAGAGTTCACAGCCATATGTCCATATTGGTCGTATGATAGATTTGTACACCAGTAATTTGTTTTCTGTTGAGAGTTGAGAGTTTCTTCCTATGAGCCAATACATTTTTTAATTTTGATGTCCATTTCTTTGCGTTTTTTATTATATGTGGTTTCCACGTTAATCTTGTGTCCATATGGAGACCTAAGTATCTAATTGCATTTGCTTGCGGGATGGGTACGTTATACAAGCTTACAGGTGGGCATTGTGATCGTCTTGTGGTAAATGTTATATGATTGGACTTCGTCTCATTGACCTTAATTCTCCATTTTCCAGCCAACCCTCTATTGTACTTAGTGCCTCTTGCAAGATATTAGTTGTGATTTGTGGGTCTTCATGACATGCCAGGATTGCAGTGTCATCTGCAAATGTCCCCAATGTTATGGTTGGTGTCGTCGGTATATCTGCAGTAAAAATCAGATATAAGAGTGGCCCCAACACACTTCCTTGGGGAACACCAGCCGTGATTGGATACAGTTGTGAATATTCCATACCAACTTTGGTTTGAAAGTGTCGATTAGTTAGATAAGATTTAAGCAGGAGATAGTATTGATGTGGAAAGATGTGTTTAATTTTAAATAGTAGCCCATTGTGCCAAACACGGTCAAACGCTTGCCGCACATCTAAAAATACAGCAGAGCAATATTTCTTACTATGAAATGATTGCTGAATAATATTGGTTATTCGGTGGCATTGCTCTATGGTCGAGTGTCCTTTGCGAAATCCAAACTGGTGATTTGGAATCCAATCTTCAAGTAGACTATTTACGTTTATTCGCTTTAATATTAATTTTTCTAGGAGTTTTGACACGACAGGCAGTAGACTAATTGGGCGATAAGACTGAGCTTCATTTGGTGGTTTGCCAGGTTTTAATATTAGGATGACCTGTGCAAACTTTAATTGTAAGGGCCAGTATGTTAAGCGTAGGATTGCAGTAAAGAGTGCCAATAAGAATTGTTCTCCCTGTCGTGGTAATTGTTTAAGTACAAGGCCTGTAACGAGATCATAGCTCGGCGCTTTCTTATTATTTAACCATTTTATTTCATTTTGTAATTTACCAATTGTGAATTTTTTTATAGGGGGTGATAGTTGTAGTGGTGCTTCGAGAAAGTTGTCAACATCTTCATCAATTTCATTAGAGTGAGGTGTGATTACGTCTGCCAGATGTTGGGCAAAAAGTTCAACTTTTTCTTTGTCTGATCTTGCCCAGGAGCCATCGTTTTTGCATAACGGCGGGACTTGTTGTTGGGGTCTCTTAAATCCTTTAGTGGCTTTCCATATACTGTGATCTTCTTTGGATAAGTTGGTTATGTAGTTATGGAATGTTTCATTACGCGCCTCTAACATCTTCTTCCTAAGTTTATTAGTAAGTCGATTGTATGTGGTTTTATCATTAACGTTGTGTGTACGTTACCAGATTGACCTTGCTCTCCTTTTTTCTTTTATTAATTCACTTATATCTCTAGAAACATTAAATGACTCGATTTTCTGGATATTCATTGGTGTAGCATTCCAGGCTGCCTCTTGGACTGTTATTATAAAGTGATTAACTGCGATCTCTATTTCTTTCGGTGTTTTTAAGCTTATATTAATATTTATATGTCGGTGGACGTGTACTTTAAATTTGCCCCAGTCAGTTCGTCTATTGCAGAGTACCGGCTTAGGCTGCTTTTGGATAACTGTAGCGCTAATGACAGCTAAAACAGGGATGTGGTCCGAAGATAGATCGAAACTAGGAGTGACGTCCACATAATTTCTTGAAATGCCTGAGGCTATATAAAATCTAATACATCTGGAATCTTGTTCACGTCGGTCGGCCAGTATGTTGGAGTACCGGTTGATAAATGCATGTAATTGTTGTTAGTAAGAATTTTTTCAAGTTCTCTACCCCTTGTAGTTATTAATCCAGACCCCCACCTTGTATGTTTACAATTAAAGTCGCCACCTACTATAAATCTCCCTCCAAGGGTGTTGAAGAATGGTTGTAGTATGTTCGTGGTTAGTCTATGTCTTGGAGGGCAATATACAGCGGCTAGTGTGATTGGGCTAGGAAGTTTACGGATTTCGATAACGGCAGCTTGCAGGAACGGTTCTTCGTATTTTGGTAATTCATGATGAACTATCGAGTTTCGAATAATGATAGCTGCGCCACCATGGGCTGTATTATCTGGGTGTACAGTGTGGTAGATGCTGTACTGAGGTATTTTTATAAACGTTCTTGTTGTAAAGTGTGTTTCACTTATGAGTAGTACATCAATTTTGTTCATTTGAAGGAAGACTTCTACCTCCAATTTTTGGATTGAGGCCGTTGGCATTCCATAATGCAATACCTATGAATTTAGACATTATTTAACTAATTTGGCAATTACTGTTGTGAGCATGTTGAGGATCATGCTATTTTGTTGTAGCAGTTGATTGAACATTCCCTTAAACTCGGCAAGGAATTGTGCGAGGGTGAGGTCATTAGATGAGTCTGGTTTATTTGCTGTAACGTGGCTATAGGTATGCATCGGCATATCAGCGTAAACATTAGGTTTTGGCAGAGGAGGAAAATTTCTTATATCTGACTTATACTGTGCAGGTTGTTTCTTTGGTTGCTGTGTATTTGGGTAGGTCTTGTTTTGTAATTCTCTATAGACCATACATCCTTTGTAGTTGGCAGGATGTGGTCCATTGCATAAGATACACGTTGCCGGCGTATCCCTATTTTTGGTGCACGTTCTTGTATCATGGTTACCGCTGCATTTGACACACGCATATGGGCGATTGCAGTATGATTTCGTGTGGTTAAAGTTTTGGCATCTTGTACATTGTACTATATTTTTATTTTGCTTAGGTGGTTCAACCGTTATCTTTAGGTTCTGCAGATACTGCAATTTATAAATATCTTTGTTGTTATCGGCCGGTTCCAAGTCCACGAAGAATAACGGCAGGGCTTCTTTAGTTTGTTTGTGTTTGATGTTGCTAATATTTCGAACTTTATGATTTTTGCTGCCAATTCTGCTATTATTACATTTATCAGGATTGTGGGTGTAGATGCCGTACAACTACTCTATACGCCCCTCCTGCTTGTTTTGATATGTGTGAAATATAACGTTGGTATCTAAAAATGGGCGGTCAATTTCCTGTATGAGTCAGGCGTGTGAACATTGATTTTAACGACATTATTGGCCATACATTTAGAGGTATATTGTTCCTTTTCGACTATGTGCGTGATGCTAGCTACCATTTGTTGATAGTTTTTGACACCTTGAACAAAGATTGGCGGTGGTTTTGGCAGTTGAACAGTTTGACCCGCAGTATTAGTGTTGCTGCTAGCCCCTGGTACATCTGTTTCCTCTGTTAACGTAGAGTATTGGTTTGTTTGTGTTAAGTTGAATGTTTGAGTTAATTGTGGGTTATATTTCCGTCTTTTCCTTTTATTGCCAGGAACCACTTGCCAAGTGTTATTATTATCAGCCATGTTTTCGTCTTCGCCGACATTACTTAAAATTTCTTGCTGGTCTTTTTCTATTTGATTATTTTGCGGCAAGGTTTGCGGGGAAGGTATAATACGGAGATGGTTGAACCGGTGGGATTGATGGCACTGCATACTGCTTTAATGGTGTTTGTTCGAAGAGTGGTGGTGTTGAATGTATATTGTTACCCACAGTATACTGCTGCTGTTGATAGGAGGGTGGGTAACCATATTGTTGATACATATTGGAGTTATTTTGTGATGGCGGATTATTCCCATTGCCAGTGGGAAACATTAATATTAAAGTTGATTACATGGGTATTAAATTATTAAATAAATAAGTACGCCTGACCTTAAGGCTGCGACTCGGGCGCGGCGATATCGCAGGTAAAAATTTGGCTCGCGCACGTCCACTCTGTTTTAATGCACGGGCCGTACTATTGGAAAATTGGCATAAATATTTATATTACATTATATAACTTCATATATGGTGTATTGATGGTTACTGATGTGGGTTTTTGCAAAAGGTGTAAAAGTATCAGTCGGAGCATACGGGAATAATCTTGAAAATAATGAGCAAGTGACCGTGAATGACATATTCACTAGGTTGGTGATCAAGTTGTAATCCTCTAAGAATCTAAATTTTATTTCTCTTTGGAATTAGTCATCTAATTATTAAGAAGTATAAGTTGTATTCCACATTTTAGATTCGCAATGGATTTTATTGTAGTTAAAGCAAGTAATACGATCTACAAATTTAATTAAAGCTGCTTCTAACTTATAAGTGTCAAAAATTATTTTGCCATTTTTATTAAAAAAAATACTCAGATTATTACTAACCTACATTTTGCAAATTTTTATTATTCATGCATGTAAACAAGAGAAACTTTGGTATTTTTATTATAAATTTAAAAACGCTGTGAAATTAGACAAATAATTGTAATTCTATAAGAATTTTAAACTGAGGTTAGTTGTGGAAGATGTCACACAAGAAACATCCATGCAAGCATAAGAATTAAATGGCTAATCAGATTCGACGTCTATGGGCAGCAAAAAAATAAGAAACCTCGAAATGAAAACACGCTAATAACTGGTTGCGCGGCGAAAAAAGAAAGCGAGGGCTGCACAACGGAACTGTTATTATCCAGTAGAATTGTAATTAGGATTCGCATTAATATCCGCGATTCGATTCAGCCTCAATTTAGTGCCCGCGCTTTAATTAAATTTAAATGGAGCAGCGTCGCTTGTTAAAGCCGTGTTTGCCTTTCTGAGGATCCGCGTGTATCAGCTTATCTACAGAAAGATAATCGCGAAACTGCACTTGTGTGGTCGTTGTGCGAGCTTCTTTCCGACATCTTACACCGCGCGCTAACTCAGTACGAAATGCGCGCACAATCAGGCAACCATTCGCGGTTGAAGCGAGAAAAACGCCGGCCGGAAAGTTCGTCGGGGCAGGTAGGAAGACGCGATTTGTTTTACATATGCATGTGGACAGGCTGAAATCCGAACCTCCGTGTAAAATTTCGATGTTCGCGTTCAGCGCTCCAAATGCTGCGGTTTCGCCGAAGCCGAAATTGTGGTCCATTCGGTCTCATATTGTTTTTTGGTTCCTTGGGAACAACAGGTTGTCATAATGAGCAAACAGGACTTGAAACGCTATACTGCTTGGCACATCTATATAGTGTGGGATTAATGTTTAGTTGTCAGAGTAAACTAACAATGATAAATTTATGTTTTGCTAAAGGTTCTTTATGTAGTTTTATTGCATGCTGCAGTGTTAAGAGATTTGAGTTACCTTATGAATATAAATATCGCGATGAAACTAAAAATTTATTATTATTTTGACTATGCTGTTACGGCTATAACAGTTAAGAGCTGATCTTCATGAAATAGAAAAAATTGACAACTATTGCAAGAAGAACAATGAGCTATATTCATCGTTGGTTATTGTACTCCGAATTACCACTACTAAAAACCAAGCTCAACATCATAAACCGCAGGATAGCACACTATTCTAAAGGTGTTTAATATATTCTGGAAACACAAGTATTATGAAATTTATGATAAGAAGTTATTTCTAATATAGGATGGAATATCTTCCTCAAAGAAATTGCATGAGCTATTATTTACCTTATTAATCAAAGCTCAAAACAGGAAACGTTGATAAATTGTGTCAAAGTGTTGAAAGATAGAACTTCAATAAACATCCAATCATGAAAATTATGGAAATGATTTTAGTTAGTGGGTTATTATTAAGAATTAATTTTGCTTGAATTTAATTTAGAATGAAAAAGTTCGATAATAAATTCTGGATACCAATGAAATTACAGCGACGTATAAGAAAGGAAAATAATAAAATGTGTGCCTCCTAAAATCCACTTTATAACAAAGCTGAGACAATTTCTTAAATTTAGGCAAACAACGTCAACAAAAATACAGGGTAATCAAAATTGGATTTTAAACACTAACTGTACAGATGCAGACTTCCAACGTTCACAAAAATTCAAATTATAAATGCATGGAATGTCACTATGGCACCGTATACTGTGCAGTTTATTCGAAACAAACTATTGAGTGGTAAAACTCATTTTTCTTGAAACGGCTATGTGAATCGTCAAAATTGTTTCATCTGGTGTAGTGAAAAATCCAAATGCTGTTCACTAAAAACCAATGCATCCACGAAACTACACTGATTGGTGTGTATTGTGGGCTGGAGGAATCATTGACCCATGATTTTGAGGACAAAGTTGGCAATGCTCATACTATCAATGATATACGCTGTCGGAAGATGTTAAAAATAATTTGTACTGGAATGACAAGCGGTTTAACAAGATAGAGGCACATGTCACATAGCAAGTGAAACACTTACTTTACTTTAAACCAAATTTCCTGATCGTCGTATCTCATAGAGAGGAGACATCGATAACCTTATTAGACTTTTTCCTCTAGGGCTATTTGAAAGACAGGATATATGTCAACAAACCTGCTAAACAGAGTTGCATTTATGTTAAAGAATTATGGGAATCTTCGCTAAAAGAATTGTTACTTGTCAGCAGAATTGTGGTGGGCATTTTCCGACATTATACTTTATACTAATTTGGCAAGTTTTTACATAACACTAATATCATTAAAATTTAGATTATTCCAATATCTTGCTGTTTTATTCAGGAAAAGTATTTTCAATTTGTTTACAAGAAATACAGGGTTCGATAGGGACGTATGGTGTTTTTGAAAAAATTATCATGCGGGCTACCGTGAACCGAATGTCTTCGGAATGGTTTATAGCTACTCATTTATATACGTCATTTTAATAGTAATGGAGTCTTGGTCTGTAGCACATTGTGTGTTTTTATTGAAACGGGTTGTTCTGTATTGTTCACACTGCGATGATTTTGAAACCATTTTAATGTAGGTCGTCATGGTCACGTTCCAAAACGGAGTACCACTATGAAGCGGGTGAATAGTTTTTAAACAACAAGGTCTTTGAGATCGGAGACTGCACGCGCTCTTCGGATGTCAGACGTATCAGTTCTCAGAATCTTACACCTGGACCTCTATTTCCATCCCTACAAGGTTATAGTTGTTTAAGAATTGCGGCAAATGATTTTGTGCTAACAGACGATATGGTTTTGATCATGAGTGACGAGGCCCACTGTCATTTATCGGGGACGGTAAACAAACAGAATTTTCAGTACTGGGCACCCGAAAACCCGCAATAATTGCATCAATAACGTCTGCACTACGAGAAAGCAACTGTTTGGTGTAGTGTACCTCGAACCTGTATTATTGGGCCTTATTTTTTTCGTGAAAACGGACAAACAGAGTCTGTTAACACAGATCGCTACCTTACCATGTTGCGTGAATTATTTTCTGAGAGAATTAAGAAGATGACGTATTAATCTCAACAGCTTGATTCAGCAAGATGGGACGACTTGCCATAAATCAAGGCAAAGATGGCTTTTTTTAAGACAACTTTTATTGGACGCCTGAGTTTATTGCTGAGGATGTGGGATGGCCTACTCGGTTACCAGATCTATACCTGGCAATGTACCAGTAATGTATGATGATAATAAAATTTGAAATTTGCTCGAAAATAAGTGTGTGGCAGTCTTTTCAAAAGCCTACCTGCCGGACCCTGTTCTACAAATAATTACGTAATTAGCTAAGAGGTGAAAAGATCGAGGCAATGCATACCAAAACGCGTGCTTATCATAGAAAAATTGAATTTTCTAATATTGCTAAACTAGAACACGAAGTTGGTTTCTAAAGCTATGCAGAAAATATATACTTGGAAAATACAAATAAGGACAAATGGAAACAAAGATTAATGCACAAATATTATTTGGCATCATTCTATCCTAAAATTTTGAAGAAGAAATTGATGATAAGAAAATCCATTAGAAAATGGAATAAACAGTAAAAATCTAACAGGTAAAACCTAGATAAAGAAATCAGAATTGAATTATTTACACCAACTAATTCTAATGAAAATTGGGATAAGATAAAAACAAATTGCAATACTGGAACCTTAATAATAAAAGAGATTTATACAGAATTATTAAACATTATCAATGATAAACCAAGTACAAACGGATTAATAAAAGTGTAAGAGAAATCAAAAACATCCTAATTAAATACCACGATCAAGAATATTGGAAATGATGGTCAAATAAAAAAATAAGATATTAATATTTTTATAAATAAAATAATCGATTTTGTCAATTTTATGGAGGAATTTGGGTGATAAGAGGTTCTAAGAAGCCTGTCCTCTTTTAAGATGCACTGAAACTGTTGAAAAATGACCATAAATATAAAAGTATTGTCCTGTTCGTAATTAGTCAGATAGATAATATCTTTCACTTCAGAATAAATTTCAAATAATTAAGAAACTAAATGCTATAACAGAAGCCTCGTTAAAGTTTAAGTTGGCGACATTTTAAAGTGAGCAACTACCGAAACAAAAAATGGAAAGCAAAAATGTGGTAATAAACATAAATCAAAAATTTCTAATTGAAGAAATAAGAAGAGTTATGTGCTGCTGCTTTAGAGAATATGTTAAATAACAATAATGAAAAATACTCATAAATCTAAAAGGAACAAGAAAACTCAGAAATAAATACAACATAGGTGAATGTTATAAACAACAGATATATTACGCATATGCACACATTAATTAGCAATCAAAACCGTTAAGAAAATATTTGGACTAACAAAAATTGATTCAATAGGGTATTCTGTCCCAAAAAAGGACACAGATTTTAAACATAATTGTAACAATAGATTGCATCAACAGAAAAAATGAAAAAACGGGAAAAATAATTTTTAATGCCATTGAAGTTATAGAAAGGTTACGAATTAAGAAAAAACGGCCTATATGTAAAAATACGTATGATAAAAAAAAGGAAATCTATTTAAGTGTAAGTAAGAATTTAATAAATAAATAGGTAACTTTGTTTACATAAAACATGACGGATTTAGACCTGAAAAATAATAAAAATTCAATTACAGTGAAACCTCTATAATCCGAAGACACGTTAATTCGAACGCATGCTAATCCGAACGGCAAAATTACAAAATGATAATCCGAACGCTAAATAAGAAATAAAAACTTGTCGTTGTTTATACCGCCCACCACCCCTTTAGGTGGTGGTGGTACTGCGTCAGTTTAAATTTTTAGTAGTAACAAGACGTAACAAGTCAGTTGAACTGTGTCGGCGCTGCTCTGAGGGTCACTTATTTACGGTTTATTCAGTTTACTTTAGCAAACCAAAAAAAATCATCGAAAAAAATTTTACCACGTAGGTTTATGACAAATAGCTTGACAACAGGGATGAAAAAGATAATACCCCAGTGGATAGGTTAGCCAGACAAATCGCTGAACCAATAATTGTTAAGAAAATGATCTGAAGGAAATTTTGTACTTGGAGAAAAAGCTTGTCCAAAGCTTAACGAATGAAGAGATCGAAGAGTGGGTGACACATGATAAAGCAATCAGCGATGAACTACAAACTGAAACTAATATCATTCAAGAAATTATCTCTGATTCAGATAGTAATCCGGTTGATGATGTTCCTAGAATTCCCTGTGCAGTAAAGGATGGTGACGCAGTATTAGCCTTTAATACTTGTATGGAATGGGCAATCCAAAATAATGTTCTTGAACATAGAATTATACTTCTGCAAGAATTGTGAGCCCAAGCTCAAAAAGCATCAATTAAAAATAAAAAGCAATTGAAGATTACGAATTTTTTCACACCCACACGCACGCACGCACGCACGCACGCACGCACGCACGCACGCACGCACAGCACGACACACACACACACACACACACACACACACACACACACTATATATATATATATATATATATATATATATATATATATATATATATATATATATATATATATATATATATATATATATATATATATATAGTTTATAGTGCATAGTTTCGTTAATCCGAATAGACCACGGCAATGAGGTGTTCGGATTAAAGAGGCTGCACTGTATATGAGACTGGTAATCTTATGTGTAGTCACACAACAATTCTTGCATCAAAATAAATATAAATAAAAAAATTACGTTGCAAAAGTTTATAGACATCATTATGTTACTGAAAAAAACGTGATAAAAAGTTGTTATTTCCGAAATTATGGAAAACATGTAAAACAAAACATCAAATAAAACAAAATGAATATGCTTATAAAAGACATCATCTTCTAGATAAATATGCCAAAAACATGTTATTCTCTATTTACAAAATCTAAGTACAGAATGTGGTACATATAGTAGCACATTGAGTGCTTAGGAAAAGGAAATAAAGTCATGGAACAAAGCCACAAAAATCTGGAATAACAATGGAACAATAAAAAACGATCAATATTAGAAACAAAAGCAAAACGTGGCATATAGGATAAAAAAGGACCCAATAAAACCTCGTGAAGATACGTTAGCAACTTTGAAAATACTCAATATTAATAGATTGCAGTTAAACATTTAAAATAGTGAAAGATCTAGATAGAGAAGAGGAAGGACATACATTTATTAAATACCTGAAGATATCTTGCTTTCTGGTGTAAGTCGAGTTTGATATGTAACATTAATTGAAACTAACATTTCCTTCTGGCTATTTACAACTGTACCAGATCAAATATAAAACAAGTGGGAAAATGCCAAGTAGTAAACCAATACATGTATCTAGAACTCTTATTACTAATGATGGTGGTAGCACACCTAAAATTAAATGAAGATATGAGATAACGAGGAACCCTATCAAGGATATGGCATTGATGGCGAATATTATGAATTTCTAGGAGCGGCAAAAGAACGAATGAGTCAGTCTTAAGGAAAACCGCAGAATCTCAACAATTATCTCAGATAGCATATAGCCTTATCTTTATATTTTGTCATATACTAAGAAGGGATGAAAACAATCTAGAAAAACTGATAGTCCAGCGCAAAATGGAAGGTACCCAGCAAAACAAGGTCGCCTAAGCGGTGGACTGACAAAGTAAAGGAAAAATCAAACACCTCAGCACATCAGACGACACGTCTCTCTGGAAATAGAGAAAGTTGGAGGTAAATCGCAAGAAAAGTAACGGAAGCTCAATAATAATAAAGATTTCCTCAAGACAAGATTTAAAACTGTTCATGGTTAGAAGTTGTATCAACAAATTGTGCCGGAATAGTAGTTGACATCATTTGTATAAGGATAATGGTCAACAATAAGCATAATTAATAATATAAAAACATTAAATACAAAATATTTAGAATGAACAAGGTAGTTAATGTAGTTAAATAAAATAAGCAAAGATATGATATACTACACTAAAGAAGAAAATGGAGATTGTTTTAACATATGTTTTTAATTAAAGTTTATCCGTATTTAATATTAATAAAGTATTTTATTTGTAGCTATGTGTTCTTTTCGTAGGATTGATCGTTACTTTACAACTTGTGTTAGCTGAAAGCGTCTTTAATTCTACATATTTATGCTATTCAAAGTTCTTATTCATTATCACCAAAAACATATGTGATATTACTTTCTTTCTAGATGGTGCCCTTTGGGGTACTAAAAAAGCACATACATTTTTAGAAGTCCTCTCATCGACTTTTTTTAATGAAATCATTAGCTGAAAGTATTAGTGTGCCCAAATTATTTAAGCATCTATATTCGAACTCGTATAGTATGAAAATAATTATTAAAATGATATAAACAAGGCGGTGTTACTGTTCATTACTATGTGCAAATTCTGAAGAATATTATATAAGGGACACATGATTTGATGCTTATATTTCTTTTGGGGGTAAGCGTGGATGAAATATAAGCTGAAATACTGACCCACATGCAACATACCACAACACATGCCCTAGGAAAGATTTTTGCCTGCAAAAGCATGTCTAAGCTCATTTATTTCTCTGTATGAACCATTTCAATATGATGTGTTACTTTTTTACATTAGAAAAAATGTTTTAAGTTAATTAAGTAATCTGCTTTTGTTTATATTGATTTCTGTTTTAAGGGTAGTGCCACCAAGTCATTCTTAAATTTTTAAAAATGAAATAAACGCTTTCACTTTTTATTTTCATGATAACTGACAACAAAAATTTAGACAAATTGCAAGGGGGCTATTATCTTTGGCTTTTCGTGTGTTCCCCATTTAGTCATATGTTAAGGTCATGTTAAAGTCATGTTAAGGTCGATCTTTTCGACACAAGAAATAATATACCGTTTTAATTGCTCAGCCGATTTCCCGACCGGTTATTGTTATAAACCATTGCTCAAAAATGTTAATTAAGCGAGCTTCAGGCACATAACGTGGATTTACACACTTTTTTCACGACTGGCATCTTTTCAGGCACTTTAGCGTTTTTTTGGGCAAAATTCCATGCTGTCAGATCTAGCCCGAAAATGATTGTCATTTTGGTTATTCACAAAATCGACACCCTTCGGCAGACGTTTAGTGTTAGCCTCTATTGTAAAGTTTTAATTTAAGAGTGTCATCTCTAGACTGTAAATCGATTTCATAGTTACAAAGCCTAGTAGGTAGAAATGTTAGTAAACAATATCAAAACTGAGTATTATGTTGTCTTTACGTTGGAAAAGCATTTGAGAATTTCTACGAAGCGATAATAGCTTTGGGCGCGTAGGGACTGAAGATTTTTGTCTATATATTTGACTAAATTGTGTATGGGAAGCAAAGGTATTGATAATAGCTCGCAAGGGAGTATTTTCCTTGGAAAGATCGTTTAAATTTTAGGATTCTTGAATATTTTTATCGGTGTATTAGAAATGTTTCGGTATCGGGGTTGGATTTTTAGTATTGGTTATTGGATTGTTGGGTACTTTAAGATCTGATGATTGTAAATCAGTAAACCGTGTATCTTATCGATGTAGTCTAAATTGATAAAAATGAATGTAACGTTATCCCTTGTCTATCGGTAAGATTATAATGTTTTTGTCTTCTTTTATTCTTAGAGTTTTTAGAACTTATAATTCAGAAGGTTTGGTATTTGGTTTGGGTAACAATGATTATGCGTAGCACTTTAGCTGCATCTTGTCTGGTTTAATTGGCTATATTTTCGAATAATTTGGTAATAGATTTATTAATGGGATATGATTTGCTTAGTGGTGACACAATTTTGAGCGACAGCAAAGTTGGGATATTTTTCAAGAGCTTAGATTAGCAGGATCACTTAAAGGGTAGTCGAAAAGGTAGAGGTTCTGGTATAATTTGGAAAATTTTTTTTCTGATATACCGTTATATGATGATTTATCATATATTACTCTAGTAAAAATATCCCAAATAGTAGGATAAATACGGGAGTAGCTGAAAGTTCGTTACTTTCACCTGTTGTAGCAAACATTTGTATTGTTTTTCCCTTAAAATTTACCTGTTGAATAAGGTTGAAGATATCTTTGTTATCCGGCCTCATGAAGAAGATACGTTTTTTCAATTTCTTTTATATCTATGTATATAAATTTCAAATCAACATCAGGTTTAAAATAGAAGTTAAACAAAACAATTCACTCCATTTTTTAGCCACCTCAGAACAAAATGTTCTTTCAAAGGCAGTTTTTATCATGTTGTCTACAGAAAAACTACTCTTACTATCTGTTATTTAAAAGCTACATTCTATCATTACCTGCTCAAATCCATTTACTTGCAAAATTCCTTATCAGATTCCTCAAACTTTCCACACTAGAAGTCGACAAAATTAATTTAATTACCAAAACCAAAGAAATAACTTGTAATAGAATTATACAGTACCAGATAGTCCATAGGACTTTTACGTTAAGTTTCTTTAAGTGCATTCTGTAGTTCGTGAAAATAACCGAATTATTTGAAATTTGAATAAAGTTCTTATGATAACCGTCTCCAAACGTTTTTATGATGTTAAGATCAGGGAGAGCGATGACAAATCGAGAACATCTATGTGTAATTAGCTCGACATCATGACAAAATCACTTTAATTTTATGTAGATCATAACAATAATAGAAAAACTCCTCCAATTTATCTCACTTAAGTTGTTTTTGCTCCAAAAAATCACATGTTGCTTCTTGTATGCATTTAAGGCAGGTCATCGTTGAATTTTTTGGCGATTTGATAACAGGCAGCTCTTAAGTGACTTCTGAACAGTTCTTACTGATGCACATGTTTTGTGGTTTGTCTAGCAGATTCAATGAATTTACGCAGTATAATTCAGTTGTAAAAATTTTGTACACCTTTTGAAACGTTTTCCATAATTTTTGAGATCTTTGAAACTGGTCATGATCTGGAGCGAACATCTATTTCTCCAATAAGAGTTCTCCTTCTTCACGGTATGCCCCAATTATTCCAATTTCTCCAGCCGTTATGCATTTTTGCACACGCCACTCACTTCACGATGTTTTTAATTTGTTTTGTTTTTGGAAACCACCTTGTTATTATTGGAGTTTGCTTCATTGAAATTATGTATATGCTTTACGAGTTTCAATAAACAATTTTGAAAATACCTCGTACGCGCACCATATTAAATCGTTTAGTTCAAAATTAGAATTATGAACCAATTTTACATTATTACATAAAGTTACAGTTAATACGTGTTTTGTGTAAAACCACTGATTTATAATTTATTACTATTTGCAAACGATAAATATTATGTGTCATCCGTAATGATGAAAACATTATCCTTTAGAAACTTTGGGGGTAGTGTTGTACACTTTTGAGGATTTCTGTTAACTTATTATCCATATAATAAGATGATATCGTATGAAGACGATTTTTTAAATTAAATAAAGACTTGCGTACAAGTTTTCTGGTACTTACTCCGATATGATTTTAGGCTATTTTCTTTAGTTTCTGAAACTTATAGTTATTCAAAATTAGCTCCCTCCCCGATTTTTTTAAATTCTCAGATTCAGTGTTATTTCAGTACTCGTAAAAGTATCGTACGTTGTTCTCCGTCTAAACACATTTTTTTCTGATACATACAATACTATAAATCTACATCATTATCCAGGTAACCCTGCTATAGGATCGTTACTATAGTCCAGTTGTCAAAAGCATTGTCCCTCTGCTCCACAAACCGGCGCGAGTATGTTCAAGTCTCGACGGCAACATATGTCATCTCGTAATATTAAGTTAGCGCATGTTAGTGGGAATAATAAGCCCTTGAAGGTGTAGTACCGGCAAAGGTGCCCCTCCCCCCCAAAAAAACTCTTCCTATAACACGGTAGATAGATTGCTATAAAATTTTTTGTGAATCCATGTTGTATAAGACAGAAGCTAAATACAAAGAGGCGGGTTAAGTTTCTTTCAGTTAATAATTCTCTTCCTCATCAATGCTTGGTACAAACAAACCCAAACGTTTTTTAGCTTGAATGATATCATCTTCGCTCTTTGAATTCCTTTCATCATTTGCGTTTTTGCCCTCTTTAAAAATATGTAATTTTGGTTTTTTTGCTGGTCATTGTGGATTTGCTAGTATGGAGCACTCTTATAAATTTTCAGCTTCTTTATATTTATAGAATATGATTCCAAATTTGTGGGTTATCTTAGGCCTTTATTTCACTTTTCACTGATGTTCTTCTCAGAATCTATTTGATTTACAAATCTTTTGCCAATTTTAAACATTCTGAGTAGCCATATCCTCAAAATCATTGCCTCCGAGAGATTTTTTCATTTTTAATGATTTTTCTATTACAACTGATGTTGGCAAAATCTTTTTCCAACATGCATTTAACGGTGATGTTTTTTGGTCTTTCAACGGCCAAGATTTGGTTTCGATACAGTTCAAATTGCTTCCAAGCTTCCATTACACTAATTGATCTTGTTCTGTTAGACATTTTTCCCCTCCAAAGCCCATTTTCATCGACATTAAAGACTTGATGTAGTGTGTATCCTTGCTCTATAATTTTCAGATTTTTTCTGCATAGGTCCTGGCAGCTTCATGGCCAGTCCATGTAGATCTGTCTTGAATTTTTATACTGTGAATTCCAAAACGCTTTTTGAATTTTTCGAATCAACCTTTACTTGGCAGAAAATCTGGACTGACAAGATTCTCCATTTTCTTTAAGACGCTTGTAAGTTTTAAGAGCTTTTTGTTTGATGATACTGCCGTCCAATAAAATTCATTTAATTTTCCAAAAATTGGTATTTAAATAAAAAGACATTCTTCAATGGATACCCAATAATAAGGTTAAAATAATTTTATTTCCAAACCACAAACATAATATATATATACAAAAGGATCTTCACAGCTGACGCAGTCTTCCTTCACTCAACCGTTTCTTCCACTCCTTCTTGTCTTCCCAATCTCCGTCTGCTAGCCCTCTTCTTTCCATGGCTTCGTCCACCTCATCTCCGAAAGATCTTCGGGGTCTTTCTCTCTTTCGTTTTCCTGGAGGACTCCACTCTGTTATTTTCTTTATCCATCGATTATTGTCCGTCCTTCTAACATGGCCGTACCATATTAATTTCTTTTCCTCGATGTAAGTCAGTGTGTCTTTTCTACATTCATTCTCCTCTCTATTTCTGTATTTCTAATTCTGTCTAGTCGTGTCACCTGGCATCACCTTCTCCAAAATTCCATTTCTGTGGCTTTTATTTTTCCTCTATTTTCTTATTAATTATCCAGTTTTCTGCCCCATATGTCATAATACTTCTGATAATTGTGTTATATATTCTGTGTTTTGTATTTTTGTAATTGTGTGTTCCATAGAATGGGATGTAGTTGTCTGATACTTATTCTAGTTTGTCCTAACCTGTTCTTTATTTCTTCTTCTGTAGATGTATTTTTTGATATAGTAAAGCGAGGTATTTGAACTTATTTTTCCCTCTTATTTCTACATTGTCGTCTATTTCTAAGTTTTTTACCTCTTCTTCTGTAATCGCTAAATATTCTGTCTTGTCGAAGTTTATTTCCATACCGGCCTTAGTGTACTCGTCTTTTAGTTTTTGTAGCATATAACTCAGGTCCTCTTCATCTTGGGCTATTATCACTTGATTATCTGCGTAGCTTAGTGTATAAAGATGTTCATTGCGCACTGGTATCCCCATTCCCTCACATTTCCTTTTCCAATTCTTTAAGGTATCTTCTAAGAATATCTTGAATAGGGTTGGAGATGTGCAGCATCCTTGTAGGAGCCCTTTTGTTGTCTTAAAGTAATTACTGATGGTCTGCCCCACTTTCACTGCCACTTGGTTGTTTCCATAAAGTTGCTGTATTGCCCTGATTAGACTTTTGTTGATCCCTATATTACTCATCGCTTCCCACAGTTTTTCTGGGAACCGAGTCGTACGCTTTTCTGAGGTCTATGAAGGCCAAGTGAATGTCCCTGTTTTTCGCTCTTTTCTTCGCTATAAGTTGTTGGATAGTATATATGTTGTCTATACAGGATTTTCCGGCTGTGAATCCTGTTTGGTCTTCTCCTATTTTTCCATGAATATTGTCTTCTATTTTGTTTTTACTATTTTTGCATAAATTCTTCCCATTAGAGAGATCACACTAATGCCTCTATAGTTGTCACATATTCTGCGATTACCTTTTTAAATATCGACGTTATATACGCTTTTTCCATTCATTCGGTAGTACATCCCCATTTAGTGCTTTACGAAACATATGTTGCATCATGCGTAGTAATTTCGGGGTTCCATACTTTACCATTTCGGTACTATTCCTCCCGGTCCTCCTGATTTTCTATTTTTAATGATTGTGTGGCCTTTTGACTTCTCCAATTGTTATTTCTACTTCTTCGTGTTCTATTTGGTCATTTTGTTTATTTTCTATCGTTTGTCCTTTAAACTCTTCTCTATTTTCTGTTAGCAGATCCTGGTAGTATTGCTCCCATTTTTCTTGTTGTATGAACGGTATGTATGCCTTTTCTTTTGAATTTGTTCTTAACGTTTTTAGTATTCGCCATGCTTCTGAACTCTTTGTTCCCCCTATGTATTGGTCAATGTTTGTGCACATGGTTTTCCACTGATCATTCTTTTCTCTTGTTACTAATCGTTTTACCTCTTTGTTCTTCTCTTTGCACTTTTGTTGATCTTCTTGCGTTTTGGAGCTTAGCCACCTATTATATTGTTCTTTCTTTTCCTGGATACTTTTTAGCGTATTTTCACCAAGGATTATCTTGTGATTATTGTTCTTTTTTATTCTGACTCCCAGTACCTCCCGAGCTGTTTCTTTTATACTAGTTTTTATATGTTCGTACATATCGTCTGTTATATTATCAAATGTGAATTCATTTAGTTTCTGATCCAATTTTCTTTGGTAGAGTTCTCTTATTTTTTCGTCTTGTAGCTGGTCGACTTGGTAGTGCTGATCCTCTATTTTTTCTTGTGTTTGTTTGTAGGTTATTGTTGTTTTCCTATACCAAGGGAATTCCATCTTTGCGATTAATAATTTGTGGTCTGTGCCACATTCCGCCCCTATTTAACTCTTACATCTTTTATTTTTATTTTGGTGTTGATTCTTATTATGATGTAATCGATAATTGATTTCAGATTTCTTGTCATCCGTTCCCAAGTATATTTGTGGATCATTTTATGCCGTTGAAACCCATTCGTTATTCGGAGGTTATTTATTTCACATAATTCTATAATTCTCTCTCCATTATCATTTGTAACTTCCTCTCCGAATGGTCCTATTGTCTTGTTGTTAGCTTCCTTGCCTGTTCTACCATTAAGGTCACCTGCTACTATAATTTCTTGGGAGTCTCTTATTTTCTGGATTTCCTCCTAGCGTTTCCATAAAGTCCTTTTTCATTTTGAGTGCTATCGTCAGTTGGTCCATATACGCCGAGAATTGCTATCTCTTTTCCATATATTTCTATTTGTACTTTGATGATTCTCTCGCTTATTGGTTCCCAGGATTTGATTCTCTCTGCCAGTTTCTTTCTTATTATCATTCCTACTCCAGCTTGAGCTCGTTTTTCTTTGTTGACTCCACTCCAGCAATGAAAAACGTCTTGGATAATTTCCGTTCCGTTTCCCTTCTTCTTTGTTTCGCTGGTAATTAGTATATCTATTTTCATTTTCTTAAATTCTTCTATGACTTCAGATCTTTATTGTTCCATCCCTGTACGTTCCATGTTCCTACTGTGATCTCTCGTTTCTTCTTCTTTCCGTTTCGGTTGAGGTTAAGATTTGGGTTCAATAACGTTGACGCAGAACTGCCCCCGTAACCGGTGGGGCTCCCTCCACTGGAGGTGTGGATTGCCACCCGGGAAATTTTACTTTAAGTTTCTTTTCATTCTGCTTTCGTCTGAGCCCTTTTTTTGTTTTACGTGTGTTAGGCTGCTTACACCTAGCGCCACAACTTCTAAAGTTGAAGTTACTGAGGATATCATTTCCTATATCGTCGATTTAGGGTTATTCCGCCCATGTTCGGTCGTCAGAGCCTCGTTTGTTTTGAACAGACTTCACCGACTCGAAGGTGAGGTTGACATTTGAGTAGGCTAGGCTATGTATTGCGCTTCACTACCCCATTAGAAGTCCACAAACATAATCACTTCCTTAAATATTCATTTCTGCGATTCACAAGATAAAAGTCGAGTATTTCCCCAACTGTAGTTTATTTTTCTGTTTATACATATGCATTGTGTGTCCATAGCATGTAATTTAGATTTCTAAATGAATACATACGTTAAATAGTAGAAGTACATCGATATACTAGGGTTTCCACAAATTTCTGGTCTTTCAGGTGATTTCAGGCTTTAAATATGATTAGGTGAACATTATTACCTTTTTAATCATTCTATTTTAGTGAAGACTTTTTGAACTCAGAATACCGTGAATATAACGTTCCTATTAAATTATCACTGCTGATGGTGTTCAAAATGGTTTAGAAGTATTATATAATCCACTGATGACTTCTTAGTCTGTGACAATTCTTAAAAATAACTGGTTTCACGTTCTAACTCCGTGGGAGATTTGGAGATACACACGAGAATTCTGCATAAAACTGCAATAAAACGGGTCGAGCGGCAAACAGGACGTAAAGCAATTTAATGGCATAAATAATAAACTCGCGAGGGCATGAGAAGAGCACGGCAATCAAAGGCATTAAAAGCTCTGGCCACACTGCAGCCTCGCGAGGTTCGTGGGACGTCGACCGCCGTGCAGGCGTCGCAATTTCGGCGGATTTCCGCAATCGCCCTTGAAGGTTCTTGGCTGTTAGACATTCTTCGCCTGCTGCAGTAAATTACGGCGAGAAACGCGCGCATAAAGGTCGACGCTGTGCAGGCGCCAGTAAAAACTACTTAATGTATCCATTTTCATATAAATAGCCAATTTTTTACAAGGAAATTGCCGTTTTTAATGTGCGGTGGCAGTGCCTCTTACTTTATTTTTTGTTTTATGGCTTTATATATGCGCTATTCAGTTGTTGCAGGATAAATTCGCGGGCGCTAGGTATATGGAACGCATGTGCACGGCTTGGCGACGGATATTAATAGTTGCTCAAGGAGAGGCCTGCAGCGCGTCGATCTTACGTTTCTTGATTGCCGCGCGTTAATGCCCTTATAATCATTCCGTACCCATAGAATTTTCTGCAGGCTTGTTAGATCGCCAAAGTAGCCGCATAAAATAAATTTAGCCCATATTTCAAGTGACAAAGCCATTTTCTCCACAAAACTAGGTATGCAGCTGACACGTTATGTCATGATAAACGTTGTTAACATTTTTTTTAGCATGTTATCTTTTAATTTTTTACAAATACTTTAGACGTGATTTTTGTCCTCTTATAGTCATAACCTTTATCTTTGTACTGCAGATGTTAACTGACAAAATTGAAATTTTTCTTGAAGTTTTGATTCGTGATTACTGGAAACGGGAATTGTTAATTTTCGATGCCGAAAAACAAGAAACCGTGAGTATGAAGATCAGCCAAGTTCCAGACGAATCATCTATTTTAGATGAAAGTGAGACATACCTGGTAATATTGGGCACTGCATAAATCAACCGTCTCTTGTTGGTTGCAGTAGTATGAACTGTGAACTAATAATAGAGTGAAGCAGTGTGGTTGTGGACATAACGCAAGTGTGGTGAGTGAGCAGTATGACCGACGTGACGGAGTTTTAAAGAGGTCTGATGTTGGTGCCCGTCAAGCTGGATCATCTGTGAGCAAAACAGCGACGTTATGTGGTGTTACAGAAGGCACGCTCTCGAAAGTCATGATCGCATACATAGTGCACAGTAAAACAGGATTGGTAAAGCATAATAATGGTCGAAAGACAAAGTTTCAGGATAGGGGCCGCCGGGACTTGAAGCGTATTGTGACGGCGCAGAAGAAAACGGGAATTGGATAAAATGGGTATCCAACACACCCGTGTTGCTATTGCCAAATCCCTAATAACAGATACGAATGTTCAAAGGCGACTTTCATGATAAAATTTCCACAAAAACTGGAAAAATTGGAAGACTAATAACGTGTCGTTTGGTCGAACGAATCATCTTTTACCCTCTTTCCCGCCACCAGATGCATGTTTGTCTTGCGAACATGCTATGAAGCATATGATATGTATTGGGCAGCCCTCCTCGTCACATTATACGGTCGGATCACAGCAGCAGTGTATAACGTATTGGGTAACTCGGTCCATCCAATGGTGCAAACTTTATTTCCAAACGGGAATGCCATATCTCAGGATAATAGGGCGCCCATTCACATTGCCGGTCCTGTTCAAGAGCGGTTTCAAAAGCATGCTGATGAGGTTCAACATGTTCTCTGGACCGCCCAATCTCCAGACCTGAATATCATCGAGCCTCTGTAGGCTGTTTTGGAAAGCAGAGTTTGGCGTCGATTTACACTTCCTTCGACTTTACCTGAGCTGGAAGCTGTGCTGCATGAAGAATGGCTTCAAATTCCGCTTACCACTATT
The DNA here is from genome assembly GCA_036346155.1 of Sinelater perroti. Taxonomy (NCBI): domain Eukaryota; kingdom Metazoa; phylum Arthropoda; class Insecta; order Coleoptera; family Elateridae; genus Sinelater; species Sinelater perroti. The sequence continues at coordinate 11,790,689 of JARFIY010000024.1, forward strand.
CGGGACTTGTATCTGCCTGTTCCGCCCAAAATTGAAATGTCTTGTATGCTAAAGGTAGACCAACACCGTATTAATACAAGATGTTCCGACTTCCACAAGTGTTTTCATTATTTCGTCCAATACCTGCACAAGTAGAGGCGTCGAGAGCTAATAGTTGGTTCGGGGAAAAATTTTTACTGAACCCCCAAAATACGTTTTTATATCTTTATATACATCTGGGGAATTCTACTCCTCCCCCCTCTCTCAATCTCTTTCTCTCGAGAGAGATCTGCTTACAATTTATCAGCTAAACTGGACTTGTCGCACTTGACTGCATGACGTGAAATCGTTTGCTTCAACCCCCGCTTTGTGCACAAGACACCAAGACAAGACCCTCACGAAGTGACTGAGGGGCAAGTCAAGATTTGTTAAGTACTTGAAAATTTGCTAGATGACCGCTTTTGGAAGCTTATTATCATTTGCGATGAAAATCTTAGTCAAATTGTTTCAACTTGGGCTCCTCGGATTCAAAGTCGGTTGTCTACTGCTTGATAGGATCGTTTATGCGTATTATTTATTTAAGAGAAGTTGACCGTTGATTGTTATATTTTCACAAGACCGCTGGCAATGTAATATTGTTAATATTGTTCTAAGTTTGCAAACTACATAGGTAATAAATTATCATCGCAAAACAATCTAACAAATTCTGCTACTTGCTATTGTATTCTAAAAGCTTGGTTTTAAGAAGTTTAAGGATGTTCATTTGACATAGTTACTTCAACTCTTTCAAAGATGCCGCCTAATCGTTACTATCCAAGTATTTCTAATATTTATGTCACGTATTGCCTCAGGAGATAAAATAATTAATTTGTAAGCGAGTAGCCGGAAGCAATTTTTCTTCCAAAGAGGAAGCATCGTGTAACACTACTTGCAATTTTTGGTACATCTGTTACGTTTTCAATTCACTGATCCTGAATCTACTCCCCTTTGATGCCCCAGAAAGAACAAATATGATTTAGTTTAGAAATTTGCTTACTTTTTATATATTTAAAATACTAGTTATAATAAATTATTATTACCACGCTATTTCATATTAGCCACTTTTTCTTTTATTGTGTATATTGCCAGCGTGGTTCTGCAGTTGACGAGCGGGTTGCGGACAGACCCGGGCTCATTCCCAGAGCCTGGCGGGTGGCCTGCTCATTTACTAAGAATAATTGAGTACCTGCGTTCACTAGAACAAGAGGTAATAATGGCAGTCGTCTAAGGCGCGGTGCTTGCCACATTGTCCCGTATCAGAGATTGGTGTGCGACGACTGGGTACAATAGCGAACATATGAGAGCCTTAACCTCTCTGTCCGCAGGCCGTGCTCCCAAGCGAGGCGTTAGAGCCTTACTTTTATTATTATTACTGTGCATGTTTAACACTCTTGGTTCTATTATTGCAGAACGCATTTTTTGGTATTCTATGATTTCCTTCTACGTCTGTCAAAAACTACTTTTCTCATTCTTGTTACGATATCTCTGTTCTTTAGTGTTTATTTATTTTTTACACACCCACTGGAGTCTATTTCAGAAAGTAGGCTCCCTCGAAAGTCTCTAATCCGTTCTATTCTGTGTCACTCCCACCATTTTCCTGCTGCTCTTTTGAGGTTGTCGCTTCATCGTATTGGGGGTCTTCCTCTGCTCCTTTTGTCGGCACGGAGTCTCCAGATTATGAATCTCGCAATGTGACCTTTGTCCAGTTCCATTTGAGAATCGTAATTTGTTTTATGATGTTTTCAACTCCTGTTCTCCTTCGTATTTTGGTATTGCTTATACGATCTTGTAGCTTAATGTATATCATGGGCCTTTCCATATTTCTATGGGCTATTCTCAGTTTAATTGTAGTACTCTTGGTTAGTGTAAGTCTCTGCTCCCTAAGTCACTACAGGTCAGACGCATTGATCATAGATCTTTCTTTTCATATTATTAGGTAGTTTATTATCATTTAACACCTCTCGAAGCTTCCCGACGGCTGCCCATCCCTGAGTTATTCTTCTTGTCAACTCGTATGTTTTATTGTCCTATTGATTAGGATTTCGTGACTAGTATACTAGTAAAGAGAGCTATAAAATAGACATAGGTTAAATACGTTTTAATTTTTGTGGTAGTACATGTCTTCCTTGTTTTATCCTCTCCATCATAATTTCTTATTCTCCAAGTGTTTTATTGTTTCTCACTTCCTGTAAGGCAGTCTTTATTTCACTTAATGTAATTTCCGGGGGTCCTCTGACCCTTGGTTTGTTATATTTTTTATTTTATTTCGTTTATAATGAAGTATATTTCGATTACTTTATGATTTGTTGTAGAATTCTTGAACAATCTTCTCTGATGCTAATAGTTATTCCTCTTTTATTTTTCACTTTTAGGATTTCTTTTCTGCTATGACCTAGTTTTCTTTTTAATACTTTTGAACTTTTGTTTTATATTATTATGCGTCTATTTTGTTCATTATTGTAGGTTTTTATTTCGTTTCTTATATTTTTTGAGATCTTGTAGATTTCTCTTATATCTGAGATGCTGATAGATTCTCGGTTTAGTATTTGCCTTCTGTTCTTTAGTAGTGTTTTTGTACGTGCACTAAGTTTACTTTTTCTCCTGTCTTGGACAGCATCTCTTTATGAATATTTTATTTAACTTTTCTGTATTTGCCACTGTCTTTTGATATTCTAGTATATTTAGCGAATTTTGCGCTATTCGTGCAGACTTGCGTTGTGTCATTTTATACCTTTTTTATTCTAGGTTGATATCCACTTTGACTCTAACCAGAAGGGTGGTCAGTTCCTGCGGAAAATTGAGCACGGTTACGTCTTGCATAATAAATTTTTTGTCGTTTGTTATAAAATCTAATCTCGTTCTTGGTTTTTCCATCCGGGCTCCTGCACGTCCATTTCCTTTGCGTTTTTTATGAAAAAACTGTTTATTATAAATACATCGTTTTTTAGTAAAAAGTTCAACAGTGTTTTGCTTCGTGGATTTCTCATTCTATGCCCAAAGCTTTCCAATGCTGTTTCCGCTTCGTCTGTTTTAAAACCTACTTTCGCTTTAAAATCTCCATCTATTACAGTGTAATGCGTGTCTTCTAGTGCAGTTTTATGTCGTAGAACTGTAAAATTTCTTCATCTGAGTGGTTGGATGTGGATGCGTATGCTTGTATGATTTTAATGCTGTATTCTGTGTTAATTTTTGGAGTTAAGTAAGCAGCTCGTGCTTATAGATTTTTACATTTGTGATATTTTCCGCACGCCTTCTGTGGATAAAGAATCCTATGCCACTTATTGGTTTATCTGTTTCCAATACAGTATAAGGCATGATCTCATTTAAGATCTGTCTATCCTTCACCCAATGCCTTATTTCACATATTTTTACGACATCCCACCTTATTACTGATAGTTCTTCTTTCATCTCCAGTAATTTATCCTCTGTTGATAGTGTTCGGGCGTTGTATGTTGCCATTTTTAACTCTAACGATTGTTTTTGTTGTTTTCTTTTCTGTGTTGAATGTGTGGTCTCCTCTTCCCCAGAATCTATGGGACAGGCTGATGTTTCAGGGTGAGATTCTGAGCGTATTGCTTTACTTACCTGAGGCAGTCTTACTTTCGCAATTGTTTTTATATTTGAGGTTTTTGCTGTTTTGTAATTCAATGAGGATTTGGCAATTAAACACTACACTTGCCGGGCGAGTTGGCTAGTGGATAGGGTGTACGAATGATAAAAGTATGTAGATAATGAGTAGGATTAAGGTTGAGACACGACTTTTCCCCGGTGGTAGGAAATGAAGAAGAGTAGAGGCTTGCGTGAGCAGGGTTGCTTTCCTGATGTAGATCTGTCCGCTACTAGCAGTGTTTACACATATCTTTTATTTTAGTTGTTATGCTGTCTAGTTCTGTGTATATACATTTCCTTAACGTATTAACTAACTTAGATTGACAAAATTAGTAATTTTCAGTTTGTTCTTTAAATTAACATTTATTATGATCTTTAATTTAATAATATTCTCAACAGATTTGTCAAAAAATTGCAACAACAAATCAATTAAACGCTTTAAATGGGTAAACAATTTAGAAATTTTCTAAAAATGTAACATTAAACTTAAACCGAATGTGTAACAAAAAGGAGTCACCATCAATTATTACTTAATTCTCTTTTTAAAACCCGTTTACTGTGGCCTGTTACTTACCGATACATTTAACTGTATATTACGCATTTAAATAACAAAACTTACCTGAAAATTTTGGATGAATTTACTTTAAATTTTGGTTTAGAGAAAAAGGGGCGGCAATATTTGAGAAGCTCAAATAAACGGATTTTTAAAGAAATTTATTAGAATATACATAAACATTTTGCATAGTAATGCAATGCTAATTTGAGTTGAACAGTTGAAACTTTGAATCAATAAAAATTTCGAATTATTAACATTTGAATTGCAGATATTCTTCCGTATCATATAAAAAATTGTAATATTGAAAATAAGATTTAAGATTAATTGCGTAAGTTGTCCTCACGAGTTATTGCTCTCTGCGGCTTTGAGCACTTTTAAGCAGCACCCTTCCAGGGCAGATCCGTAAACTGACTGTTCGACCTTTCCGCCATCACGACCTGCCTGCAGCAACAGGTCGGGCCGAGACCTCGGCCGAATATGTTTAATACAACACACGTAAGGAGGTGCGCAGCCAAATTGTCAGCTTCGTAATCATATAAAGTCTTAGCCGAACCATTTATAAATTCAATGGTTCATCAGATGGAGCGAGCGTTTTTGAAATCGCAGCCGCCCAGCCCGTTCCTGCGCCGCCGGGGCCGGGCGCGCCTGCAGAACGCCTCGGGGCGCCTGGACGTGGCCATCTCACCACTTACCAGTGGATTTGGTATGCGCGAAGAAGCACCGCTCATAAATTCGTTAGGGTAACGAAGGAGAACGAAGACGCGGCGCAGCCATTGCCCTTCCTTCGTAGGTTTTGTATACCCCCAAACTTCGCCTGCAAGCTCAAGCAAAATGTCTACCTCGAGTTCTTTACTTCAATTCCTACGTTTACTTGCTAGCGAATGGCGAGGCAGTGCATCCTTAGTTATATGATAGATACTTTCTCAAACTAAAAAGCGATGTCTCCAATTACGCAGTTATCATGATTTTTGATAATTTAGATTTTTATTTAAACTTTCATTGTTTAAAAATTAGACCTTTAGATTAATAAACAACAGGTAGATCAAGTCAATATCTTTTAATTGACATTTTATAATTTTAATTTAAAGAAATATTGATTTATTGTTATATATTACTACCATAATAAAATTTTTTGGAGTGTACTGTTATATAAATATATAATGAAAAATTATCTAAAATTTTAAAATAAAGCATATTAAGAATGTAACAGATAGGGACCTAATAAAAACAATGTTATATATTATAGACACTTTACAAAAGGTTGATTACACTATTTTTATACATTTATTATTTTCAAAGTTTTAACCAATAACAAAGTAGGGGAGTAGTAAGTATAGATAAATTATTACCATTTCCTTTTTTTTAAATTTTGATTACTAAAGCAATATTTATAATCTACGGAAGCAATTGTAAGTGTTGACCTTGATTAATCGCATATGGGAATATCCTTCCTATGAAGAATTCCTTTTAAATTACACTTAATTTAATATTTGAGAATACAACAAGGACTAAAATGTTGTGGATTAGTCTAGAGGATGAAATCGCTTAAATCTATGTAATATATTATTGTTGTCCAGGAGAATGACTGCCAATGTGTTTGGATAAAATTCAAAGCGAGATTGCTGTGTTCTCTATTGCATTTCACGCCTTCTTTCAAGTGGAGAGCACGACGTAGGATATCATCATTCACGTACCATGTAATTAATGGTGCTTGGTGGCGGATCGTAGAATTATTGACTGGAAATGCTGCAGAATTTCTAAATTTGAGGTGCTTGCTGTTCCCCAAAATCGAATACCGTATGGCCATATGGTTTCAGTATTACAGGGTGTGTCAACATTATTGAGACACTCATTCCGCGCCACGCCATTAACGTGCTTGCTCGTTTCAAGTGCTTCAATTAATGTTCCTTCAAAGTTTCATGTGCTTTTTTTGTGCAAGAGCATCTCAAAGTTGCTGCGTGTCGGTCGGGCAACTGTCTACCGGACCATCCAACTGTACAAGGAGACTGGCGACATCAAGGACAGTTAAAGGAGTGAAAGACCGGTTACTGTTTCGATTCCGTAAGTGAAAACCATCTGAGAGCAGATACGTCGAAATCCTCATTGCTCGATGCGGAAGATGAGCCAGCACCTGAAGATCTCCTCAACTTCTTCAGTCAGGAGGATTTATAAAGAGAAGCTGGGACACTTTTTCTACCGTGTCAAAAAAGCAGCCATTCTATCGTAAAGGAATCGTGAGGTACGCCTTACGAAATACCGTTTCCTCTTTGCCCTCACGTAGTCCGGAGAGCACCTTCGCGCCGTCTTCTCCGACGAAAAGCTGTTCACCGTGGAAGCGGCTTTCAACCCCCAAAATCACCCTGTGCTCGCCAAGGACACTGAGGAGGCTGATCAGATAGGGAAAACCATCCACAAGGCAACAAGTGATGGTTTGGGCCGCGGTATGCTCTACCGGCAAGACCCCTTTGTTCCTCATCAATCCTGGCGTCAGTCAACAAAGAGTACTACTTGAAGGTCGTCTTAAAGGAGCAGCTGATACAGTTCGGCACGAACCATTGGATCTTACAACAAGACGGAGCCCCTGCCCACAAAGCGAAGAGTATCTAAGAGTGGTGTCAGACCAATCTCCCCGAGTTCATCTCAGGGGCAGAATGGTCTGCCTCCTCCCCCGACCTCAACCCTCTTCACTACACCGGGATCTTTGGAGGAGAAGACTTGCGCTAGTCCCCATCCCAATCTGGAATCTCTCAAGACATCCCTTCGCGAGGAGTGGGACAAGATCGACGTCAACTACCTCCGTGCTGTGATGGACGTGTACCCCCGTCGTCTTCGTAATGTCATCAAGAGTCGAGGAGTCAGAATCGAAAAGTGATCAGAGGCATTGATTGTTGATTGTTTGTGAAAAATAAATTACACATTTCGTTCCTTTTTGAAAAAGGTATTCGGAATTTTGTGTGTCTCAGTACTTTTGGCGCACCTTGTGCTTTATAGATTAAGAGATGGTTCTTTAGGGCGAGTTTCTTTAAACCAACTTGTTTGCGCTTGGTGAAAATGTGTTTCTTCCACGTTCGCCTTCTACTCAAATGGATACCTAGATATTTCACATCTTCGTATTAGGGTAGCTACACGTCGTTGAAGTAGGGCTAATATAATGGTGTCGTCCGGGAATGTGGCTATTGCGATTTCTTGTGTAGTATACAACAGATAGAGAATAGATCCCAGCAAACTTCTTTGAAGAACCCCAGAACTAATACTATATACATTTGTTAACTCGGAAGTACTACTCTGATATAAGCGATTTAAATAGTTGTTTTTGTTTAATCCTTAAGAGTAGTTCCAAATGCCAGAATTTGTCAAAGGCTTAGGCTATATCGAGAAAAGCTGCGAAACAGTATTGCTTTGATTGGATAATTTGTTCGACAACTCGATATACTTATTCGATCGTAGCAAGTTTCTCTCGATGATCTGGAATCAGTTTACGTTCCTCAATCGGAGGTTTTAGTCTCTCGAGTAGGAGTAATGGGGCTAGAGGATGGAATTTCCTCAGATGGATTTCCCGGCTTCGTTATAAAGAAAACTTATGTCACTTTCGACTGATATAGGAAGTGGAAGGTTTACATTATAGCATCAATAGTTTGAAACCTTCCTCTGAGGGTTTCTTTAGGGCCTTACTCGTAACGACGTCATATCCTGGAGTTTGAAACTGTCTTTTATTATAGATTTTATTTCCCCTTTTTATTGATAGGCTTAATTCTTGGACAGCGTTTACTCTTTTTGTGTTAACATGTATGGTAATGGCTGAAATACTTCTGCAAGGTAGGCGGCGAACATTTCAGCTTTTTCGATGTTGAAGCATGATGCTCTGTTCAACCTGTTTTTGTTGACCGGATGTTTTGTCATATTCTATAGCCCCCCGTTTTATCTTTCGTTTAATATTTTCTGTGAAAACTAATTCAGGTGCCGATTTACAAGCTATATATTGTATGGTGCGATTTCATCGTCTTCTTTGTTTTTAAGGGGTGTGTTTAAGTTAAGTTTATTATTTAATAATTCTTTAAATTTTGTTCTAAAGACTGGGAGATTGCTATATCGTAATATTTAACGTGAACAAAAATGGCGAATGGTTTACCGTGAGATATAAGCACTGTTCTGTCCTTTGATTATACAAAAATCAACTAGGTTCAAAATTTTTCTTTTGTATGTGGGTCAGTAGGTAGGTTCTCTACTGGGGAGATATTTGAGATTATTTGTGGTCAAAGACTTTAGCAGTTCCCTGCTTTTAGGAGTGGTTAACTTAGAACCCCATTGTTGGTGCTTAATGTCGTAGTCTCTGCCAGTGGTAAAATGTTCTCTAAGAGCACTGAAGAAATCTTCTTTTATAGCCTGTTTGGGGGAAGGGGACATTAATTAACTTATTCAATGCTGGGCTACAATATTTGTAATGGGTGGCCAATAAGTCGGGAAATAAAGTAAAATTTAATTTCTTGGTAATTAACAAAGATAAAAATTTAATTCATTGACTATAAATTAGTAGAGATCATAGGGTTTAATGAACAAGGTTCTCAAAATATGAGCCATTATTTTCAACGACGCGGTGAAGCCTTTCCTCAAAACTGGTAATTGCATTGTGGCGCATATCTTCATCAATGGTCGCAAACTCTTCTCTGATTCGTTGTTTCAGTTCGTCGATGGTCTTAGGGTTAGTGAGATACCTTGGCCTCGGTAGACATTTTCATCGACATATTTGGTGAGAAAAAACGGTCCAATAATGCCACGCCATGATATGGCTGCTCAAACACTGACTTTTTGGGGGTGAAGACTCTTGACTACAGCCAGGTGTGGATTTTGTGTGCCCCAGTATCGGTAATTTTGCTTATTCACATAGCCATCCAGGTGAAAGTAAGCCTCGTCTGTGAAATGGAGGAGTTTGAAGTCCAAAGTGTTGTCATCTTTTAAGGCCAAAGCGTGATTGGCGAACTCGAATCTTCGGTCAGCATTCACTTGAATGAGTGGTTGTTGAACTTGAATCTTGTAAGGAAACATATTCAACTTTTTGAGTATGTTTTGCGCTGATGTTCGGCTAATTTTCAGCGGTTCTGATGTGTTTGCCAGTTGTCGGGGCGCTTTTCTGGTTGAGGTTGTCGGGTACTGCACAAAGTGTTCCCTAACTTTTTCCACATTCTCAGGTGTGGTGACAGTCACTGGTCGGCCAGTTCTGGAGTCGTTGTCGTCGAGGACACTACCGGTTCGCTCAAACTTTTCAATTAACCTTAAAAATAATCGATTAGAAAATTTTGGGAGAAATTGATTTTTGTTTACTCACATTGTTATCGTCTTCAGAGTCAGTTTTGTGTTCCAATCGAACTCTGCTCGGAATTTTCTGAGAGCCATAATGGGCGATTTACCATTTGAGTAATACGCCGAGACAATAAACACCCGTTCGGGAACAGTGTAGGTGATCGGATCTGAAGACATCTCACCGAATGGTCATCAAATGTAAACAAAACCATATCGTCTGTCCTTCACATCAATGACATTCGATATGTATTCGGACACTGTAGTGGACAATAGTGACCAAATGAAATATTTCCCGACTTTTTGGCCACCCTGTATATGTTTGTATTACTTATTTAGGTTGTGGTATCTTAAGGTATTTTTAATGATGACAGCTGAACCATGCACTGTCCCATCTGGGTACTTGTTGTAGACAATGAATATTGGTATTGTGAGTTTCAGACGCGAGTATGATCTAAGTTGTGGTAGGCAATAAATACCTGAAGCTCTTGACTGTGATTGATCAAGCCGTTGGTGTTCCAAATTACCATTTTAAAAATTTATGCCATCACGGCAGACTATCGTTGTTAGAAGAATTAGGATCATCTTTATGTGTTCAGCTAATTTGAGCATTCGTTTTTTTAATTTGTCTATATTGGTTGACATAGGTTGTGTCGGTTGAAGACACTTGATGTATGTTATGTCTACAGCGTTATTTTCCGCGTTAATTGCAGGTTTGTTATCCATTTTGGATAGAGCTTGAAATGTGCTGCTTTTTTTGGCGCACTTACGGGCACTGTAGCCTCGAGGGCTTATTGTGCTCACTAAATGCACTTATTCTAGGATATTCACACACACACCCATGGGTTGAGCGAGACTCGAACTCGTGCGCGCCGGCTAGAGGATAAAGTCAATTGGTTGAACAATATGAACCATCGCGTCCCTAATGTACTGCTTACATTGATAGCAAACATGTGTTTATTTGCTATTTTTGGTTTTACGTAGCATCTATCAAAATCAGTGGATTTTTTTTTTTTTAATTGCATACACTAAGCTAGATATAGCTGGTTAATAAGGTGGTCATTATTACTGTGTCTTTGATATATGATTTATTGCAATTTGACTCACTTGCTGACTATATGAAGGGAATTGTACTACTGAAGTTGCATAATTTGTGATTGAGGTTTCATTGCTTGAACATGATTTTCAGAGAGCGGAGAGTATTGCATTTGATAATGCATTCCAAGTGGCTGTACGCATGGCACGTTGGAAAATTGATTTACGTGAGCCATTGCTAGTTAACAACAAAAATAAATTTAAACACATGTAATTCTGCTTCGTATGTTATTGCAATGAATATTGATGATAAATTTATCTAGCTCGGATTAATTGAGGTTAACACAGATTTTCAAGAAAGTTAATTCGTGAATCACATTAATAAAAATGCAGATAGTAACACCTTCTAAGTGTAAACGCATATGGTCAAACAAATAAATAAGTGTTATGTAATCTTTTTTAAATTTTATATCAATTAGTAACCGAAACTCTATATAACTAAAGCTAAAATTATGACTATATCTGACAAATAGAAGGTTACACCCATTGGTGTATACCCCCATATTGACATCCACTTTTAAGACAAATTAATTACAGTAAGAACGGAGTAAAAGTACATTATTTCAAGTTTTTCTCCTTAATGAGCTTGATTAGCTACTATTTTATATGGCTATTTTTTCTTGGACCTTTTAGAGCACCTCGTTTGCAGTAGGGATTGGACAAGTTAATTTGAATGCGCTTCTAGTTTATTTCGTTATTTCGCAGCTTGTTGCTTAATGACTTCTTTAATGAAAGATATTGTTTGGTTTTATGCGAACTAAGCTGCGTCAACGTAGCATTACGTAGTACCTTAGACTGAAAACTTTAAATAATGATTGACTTGAACATCCTCAGAACTTTATGCCATACGTTCACAATGGCTTTATGATTACTTTGTACATCAGTAACTTATTTTCAATCAATACATTTGCTTAACCTTAAGGTGTATTTCTTTTCCCTTCTTTAGTATGTGTGCTTTTCAAGTTAGCCTGCGGTCGAAATGCATACCGAAATATCTAACTTCTTTGTCTGTGGTTATTAGTTTTATTGAAGGACACTATTGTCGTGTTAGCGTAAACGTTACGTACACTTACTGTTCTTCGTAAACTGTAGCCTTTCATTTTGCTAGCTAATTTTTAATTAAGTAACTACAGGGTGTTATAATGGTCGCATTGTCTGCGAAGGTTCCGATCGTTATTAGGTACGTTACTAGAGGAGATTGAAAACAGAGTTTGGACGATTATTTAGATAATATTTTAGAATCGGGTAGTATTTGTGGGCAAGTACATAATTAATTTTTAATAAAAATTCCCGAGCCACACCTTTTTAAACGCCTGCATGACATCGACAAACAATGCGAAGAAATATTTTTTTTTGCATTAAAAACTTTGCTTGTGTTGTATAAACATGTTTTATATTAGAAATTGGAGAAGGCTTGAAATAAATCTTGGAAACTGCAAATTTGGTATTGCTGTATAGGGCTTAATATTTGTTTGGAAAAAGTCAAGAGTGGAATTTAAAAAAAGCGAGTTTAAAAAGTCCTGTTTTATAAAACTGAAAAGCGAACTAAAAAAAGTAGACATGTTGGCACAGAACCAATATGCCTTTTACGATGTTGCTTGCCATTGGATTGCTTATTAAAAGCATGCAATTGACATATGTGCAGTCTATGATAAATTGCACACACAATTGATCCCACTAGTGTTTATAGAACCTTACTCTTGGACAACAGAGGAAAATAAACGCCAAATCATATTGCCTATGGAGGATGAGGAACTATCTTTCAAATGCACAGCAATTATGTACTACCAAACATAGAACGTGGGTGGAAGTCAAGAAGCGCGCTAATGGAAACACTGCTGGACATTTCTCCTTTTCATTTTTAAATCATAGGAGAGGCAGGAGTGGCTTTTTATATACTGGACAATGGAAATGGGACATCTGAAAATTGAACACATGAATGGAGGCGTACTGGATATGAGAACAGACCATATGGCGCTAAAACTCACATTTAACATAAATTTCGAGTTAATTTTATGGATAAAAATGAACGTATAAACGAAATAAACAGTAGCAACAGACTCGAAAAAACTATTTGGTATACAGATGGTTCCAAAGACCGAGTCTAGAAACGGTAGTAGGCGTATACTATGAAAAGAGAAACTTTCAGTTAAGTTTTTCACTAGGAAAGTATACATCAATTTTTACAGCGGAGATATTTGCTACACTGCGGTGAACCAGGCAAAATAATTTGAGGGCTTGTCGAAATAAGCGAATCAATAAAGTCATTAAAGAAGGGAAACTAACATCTAGCTGGGAATTTCGCGAAGAATTCAGGGCTCTGGTAGACCACAACAAGTTAATTCTGAATGGTGTTAGAAAACAACATAAAAAATACTGAGAAAATGTAACAAGACAGAGGCATGGAAAAACAAATTGAAAAACTGTTAGTACAAAGCAAGCATCAGATACAAACTATTATAAGGATTTTTTTTCACAGGACATCTCAACAGAATAGGGACCTGAGCTGTAAGTAATGCAGCAGGGAACCAAAGGGAGAGAGAGAGACCCACATGTTGTGCGAGCGTAAGGCTTTAGTTCACAGGAGGCAAGCTATTTATTTATTAAGGACTTTTACAGATTGTTACAATGGACTAGGATACTAAAAAAGAGGCGTAAAAAATGAGTGCAATAAGCCTACAAGGCTGCAGCGCTACCTGAGACAGAGGTCAAACGGTTCTAAACAAACAGAAGAAATCTTTCAGACGTATATTGCAAAAGTGAGACAGAGAATAATTCACGTGCCCGCTGTTTTTATTTTGCGTTATCAGAAAAGCCTTTCCATTCATTCTAGGTAATTAAATGAGTTGGCTAATAATGCAACACTGGTGAATAAATAAAAAAGAGTGTGGAAATTGACATAATGATGGCCAATAACTAGAGGACTGAAACCACAAAAGAAAATTTTTAAAACAAGGAAAGATAAATGATTTCTGGAGATGATTTTCTTTCTTTCTAAAAGAATTTTGCACTATCAATGATCGAATTAATAAAATTCGAATTGAAAAATGTATTATTCCACGTCAAAACACTGTTACCAGCAAAAAGTTTATATTTTTGGTTTTTCTTCAATATTGTGTAATATGTGGATTAACCCTTGTATGCATGTGATTACTAAATTGCTTTTTCCCATTCCTATCTGCATTAGGTATTAAGCACCCTAGGAAAATCAACCTCGTTTAAAACCATGCGTGACCATGAGGCAGTTAGACTTGCCCATTCGTCACGTACGAAGCGGATTTACATCTGTTAGTGCCTTCCTTCACACGCAAACCATATTATTTTTAATATTTATTATTGCTACAACACGTAGATGTTAACTGTGCATTACGCTCAAAAGTCTGTGCTCAACCGGCGGGCCATAACTTCTGCACAAGGACGCGGCAATACGGGAGTGGAAAAAATTAAATTATTGGTTGGATTAAATTAGCGTGATGATATGGTTAGAGTCAAACATTCGAAGTTTATGGCCTTTGTGCGACTGGGAACATGTGGCCGGCAGCTCCGAGGATGTACGCGTGCATAAATTAGGAGCGGAATTAACTCCGACGGAAAAACGCGAAATTATGTTCTCGGAGATTTGTGTGTGACCGGAGGGCCATTATTCTGTCGTGTGCGAATGTTTACATCGGCAAAATCATCGTTTATTGATTTCCGAGGCACTTCGCAGGCACGTAAATCGCAGTAAACAAGATCGGGATGAAATAAGACATGCACTGCGCTTGTGGCTTTGTCAATACCAATAAACACATCGCAGCGTTTCTTGTAATCATTAGCATGGTATGCAGTTGAATCATAGTAATTTTTTGAAATGTGTTGCAGGTGTAACACAATTAAAGTTACATTTTATTATATTTAGGCTATAAGCGTTCTCTTTTATCATTATAGAGAATTTTATTGAACTTTGCTTCATAGAGAACGAGTTTTATATCAAAGCTAAAAATAAAGAAGATAATAATTGAATATAAAACATGCACACATATTATTTTAACTTAGCGTAACTCTACCTTTTCGAATCTCTTGTTAAAGCATAACGCTTTTCAATCTCCAAAAAATGTTGATTTCAAAGTGATCTTTAGTTAATCCGATTTCCATTTTTAGAGATTGTAATCGCTAGATATCAAACACAAGTTTTAAGCTTGCTAGTAGTCTGTATCAACATTCTTCTAATTGAAAATTATTTATTACTTTTCACAATGACACACACTCAAAAATTTTCGATCATGTAATTACCACATTCACAATTATAGTTTAGTTATCATCTCAATTACTAACTACAAGTAACCTGGCAATTAGGGTCGTACTCACAACCAATAAATATTCAAAATACTATGTATTACAGTCAGCCTTGGTCAAATTAACATAAAAAATATCAACAACTAATAATTAGTACTTAATTTCCATCCCTGGTAATACAAAAAGAATATGAATGGCAAACCATTAACTATAACAATAAAAAAAGTATTCTTGAAGTACTAGGTGTGAACACTGAAGCAAATTATTGTCCGAGTAATTTAATCCCAACTAGTAGTAGATATTGTAACTTTTCCTGCTTTTTCTAGTTGTGAATAACACGTACAAAATTACTTAAGCTACTCATTTATTTTACAGATTATCGAAATTACTTAATACTATTTGTGTACACAACACATTGAATTATTGTATCTCTCTGAACACTATTAATGTTGCAACCACTACTCGAAGTTGCTTTGATTCATTCTTGCCACTCAAATTCCCAGTGACCGCTCCGCTGCGCAATATTTATGCCTATTTCGGATCTACCAGAAGGGGCTTGAAACATCTGGAAGCTTCCCTTGTTTGAAAAATCGCACGAATGCAAGTGGCAACTGGATTCCTGTGAAGTACTATGTCAGCTGCCTAAGCGTGAAGCAAAAACAAGTAAAAATAATGTACCAAAATCACCGCTAGCTTTCGTGTCGCTGTTTGAAACATCAAACCGCCGATAGAAATGTTTGAATCTGTAACCAAAATAAATTATATTCTTAAATTCACTAACAATGACTGAAGTAAGATTCATCCTAAAGTTCAACATAATTACAGTGCAATCATAGAAGCTCTACAAGAACGTAACACTGAGTTCTAAGTATATAAACTCGTGCATGATAGAAATTATTGTTAGACCCTATTTTAATATACTATACCGAACATCTTAACAATTACTACGGATTATCAAGTCCCTAGTAAGCGCAAATTTGACAATTTATCACTACCAATAAACGAAGTTCAAAAACGGTACGCTCCAAACCTTATCGAAAGCAATAAATACTACCTTCCGCCGCATTTGGTAACTTTACTAGATGATAAACAATCTCCCCAGACAGATACGACGAAAATTAAAATTTTACCCATTTGTCTGCACAATGCAGTAAATCATACATAATGCTCTTGTAGCCTATATTTAAAAACATGCAACCGGCGCATTCACTACCACCTATAAGATTTTTGGAACTTAACCAAATTCTACAATAAAAACCAAATCTAATATCACGCATATACTTAACCTCACTTCCAAATTAAATCGTTTATTATGAACACCCTCCTACCCATGCTTTTCAATTGGCCATTATCAACAAAAACCAATTCAGTGCTTAACAATCCGTAACTGGGATGTTAATGGGCACCTAAATCTACTCTGTTTACTCTTTGCCTTCTTAGCTAGGCACCTAGACGAAACAATCAACTTCAAAATTTCTAGTTACCACGTCTATCGCAAGGATCGAATCTCCCCGATTACGTCAGGAAGGGCGGCAATTCTAATAAAAAAAAGGTTTAAACACACGTGACTCTCTGACATCTCCAACTCAAACATTGAAATGATTTTAATTAAAGTAACACTTGACGACAACAGCAGCGTAACAGTAGCCAGGGCTTACAGGCAGCCAAATAAAAAGCTAGCACTTGACGACATCAAAACAATATTTGATACAACCCAGCCAGTATACTGATTATCCTTATCGAAGAGACCATGAGCCCGGCATACTTGGCATTCTTCTGCAAAAGAATTTCAAGGATCCATTATACCAACGAGTCACACCTGAACTTAACTCAAGTTGTAGTGTCCTTTACAAATAACTTAGCACCTAAGCAACCAATACTGAAGCTAATAAATGGAAAAATGAATTGGGAACTGTTTTAAAAAAATAGATAATAAAATATTTTGTCCCACAAATACTCAAAGCAAGCAGGATATTGACACTACGATTGCTAACCTCACTACATCGATCGGTGACAGTGCACGACAAGTGTGTACAGCAGTACGCGTAACCGCTTTATCAGACTACAACTACCCACCAAGGCTTATAATCAACCTAGGCGCGAGTGTCAAAGAACTAGAAATCAATTAATTAAAAACCAACTAAACAACCTTGCCCATTGGATCAAAAAAGAACCCGACCTTTTCAGAGTAAACACCTATAAACAATACATAGCCAACTTTATCCCAGGAGATAGGGGCTTAAAAAACCACCAAAGAAAAGAACTACCTACACTCACAACAGATGCCGGTGAAGACAGCTACATTTCAGACGAAGGAGAAGCTTCCGCTATTGCTTCACATCTTGAAATGACTTTTACTCCGATTATCACCTGTACTCCTACACACTTTAACCACGTGATAACTCATATTGAAACAAATGTGCCTCACCTAGTAGAATTAAATGCACCTTCTCCAAGGAACTTAAAACCTATATAGATACACATTCAGCAAAAAAGTCTCCTGGCCATTAGCTTATTACAAACTCCATCCTCCAACATCTTACTAAGAAAGCCCTACCCTGCCTAAGTACAATCTTTAATACCTGCCTAAAGCTAGGTTACTTTCCTCAGGAATGGAAACACGCCCAAATTCATAACCAGGCAAAAACAAAACTAAAATTAGCAGCCACACCAATAAATCTCCTAACCTCTCTTTCCAAACGGCTAAAAAAATAATTCATATTAGATTAAATGCTGCAATTGAAAGTCTCAACACAATTCCCACTTTCCAGTTTTGATTCAGAAAAGGACACTACATGTCACCAATTGCAACGAATAAGTGCACATTTCGAGCGTAGCTTCGAAAATAAACTATACACCACGGCCTTATTTCTTGATATCTCACAGACCTTCGACAGAGTTGGGCTTGAAGGTTTGAAGAAGAAAATCCGGGATATTAACTTACCACTCTATCTAAAAGCCATCTTATTTTCATGCGTTGAAGATAGAACCTTTGTTGCCCAAGTAAACTCAAGACTATTAGAAACCAAGGATATCCACGCTGATGTCCCGCAAGCCAGCATTCTGTAC
Source organism: Sinelater perroti (assembly GCA_036346155.1). Lineage (NCBI taxonomy): Eukaryota > Metazoa > Arthropoda > Insecta > Coleoptera > Elateridae > Sinelater > Sinelater perroti. The sequence goes on from JARFIY010000024.1 coordinate 11,808,606, forward strand.
CCAACTCTATTCTGCATTTACACATTCGACCTGTCTGAAGCCAAGGCAACTCTTGCTACCTTTACGGATGACACAGCCGTCTTCACCCAGGCAACGTTGTTGGATGAAGCAGTGCTAGCACTCCAACAAGCTACAAACCAACTTTTTCGGTGGATTCCATCAGTGGATTACTCAAATAAACCCAGAAAAATGGCAAACCAAAGTATTTACGCTTAGAAGATTCACGAATCCCAACTTCGTACACATTAATAATAAACCAATACCAAGGAAACCAAATGAGTCAGCAGTCAAATACGTTCGCATCTACCTCGACACACGGCTGAGTTGGGGCTTTCATATTAATCACAAATTAAGCCAAGGTCATACCAGACTCAAACAGTTGTAGCCACTAATTAACCGCAAATTTTCCTTAAAAATTGAATGCACTTACTACATAAAAGCCTGCTACGACCTTTAATTCTGTATGGATCACTGATATGGTGTAATACATCTTAAACCAACATACGAAAGCTACAGAGGTTCCAAAATAATGTGTTGGGGATGTCAGTAAACTTTGTTTTATATAATACTTTGCAAGTCCTCAGTATTTTTTTATCTTCAGTTTGTATTTCGTTATTTTTATCTTTGATATTTCAGGTTGCCTTTCCGTATTTTCCTCCTAGTCCTTTCATATTTTCCCAGACTTTTCTATTATTATGTTTAAATTGTTTTCTATTTCGTTTTAGAATTTCTGCCATGCAGTACGTTTGGTTTCTTGCACATATTGTCTTGCTTGATCCTTTTTTTTTGAATACTCTTTTTTGTCTTCCTCTGTTTTTGTTCGTATGTCGTTACTCCAAGCTGTTTTCTTTTCTTCCACTTTTGTTTTGACTTCGTCATTCCACCATCTTGTTCGTTTCTTACTACCTTTTGTATTGACCGTCTTCATTCCACATACTTCTTCTGCTGTGCTGAGAAGTACTTTTTTTAGGATTTCCCATCTTCTATTTAGGTCCCATTCTTGTGCCAATTGTTCTTCTTCTTCTTTCGTTGTATTAATTTTTGTGTAACCATATCTTCGTATTGTCTTATTTCAGGATTTTTTAGTTGTTCATTATGAATCCGTCTATATATCTCATTCTTCATTCTTTTATATGGTTTCCATTTCCAGTCTGATAATAGTAGTCTATGGCCCGTGTTTAATTCAGGTCTTCTAATGATTTTCACATCCATTACGTTATATCCTATTTTTTTTAGAGTATACTATGTAGTCAATTGTGCTCTTTACATCTTTCGTTTTTGCTGCGAATGTAATTTAGTGGATTTTCTTATTATATATCTCCGTTGTCGTTTTTTGTCATTTCCGCACCAAATTGTCCCATTGTTCCTAGTCCTTGTATAGCATCGTTTCCGATTCTTGCATTCCAATTTCCTGTGATTATTATTTAGTTAGATATTCGACGCACCTTGTCTAAGGTTTTTTGTAATTCTTTGTGAATGCTTTCTTGTCTTCGACATGTGTATCTTTTGTATGTGCGTATATCTGAATAATTTCGACCTTTCCCTCTATTTACGTTATTACATACATTAATCTAAAGCTGATACTTTCCCACTGTGTGACTTTCTGGTTTATTGCTGGTGTCGTCTTCCCACACTCTCTTTCGCTCTTTTATTTGGTGCTATTCCTGAGTATCTTAAGGAGTAGTTGTTATCTAGGATTTTCTTCGCATTTCCTTTTTTTAACTGTACTTTGTATTCCTCAATTTCTTCTATAATCTCTACTTCCTTTCTATTTAGTGTTTTGACGTTCCACGTTGCTATTCGTGTCCGTTTCGTTTGCCTAGTTGTCTTCTTTTATTCCAATCCTTTCCGAAGCTATCATATTTACTTTGAATCTATTTACCTTACGCGGGTAATTAGCCGCAAGGGCCTCGTTACCTCGGGACAACTGGGGTCCAGTTATGTCTTCAAACACTAAGTCGTCAGAGCCTCGTTTGTTATCTAGCAGAGGTGACATTTGAGTGGCTGGATGTTGGCGCCACTCTTTACCCTCTAAAGATATCGGTATACGTAATTAAGCAATGAAAAAATATGAAGGTAAATGATAATGGTAAGGCTCTAACGCCTCGCGTGGGAGCACGACTTGAGAACTGAGAGGTTAAGGGTCTCATACATTCGTATTCTCTGCCCGGCGGTCGCGCACCATCTCAGGTGTGGGGTGATGTGGCAAGCACCACGCATTAGACGAGCGCTATTATGTACCATTGTTCGAATGAATGTTTGTACTCAATTACCTTTGGTGACTGAGTAGACCACCCGCCAGGCATTAGAGAGCACCGGGAATAAACCCGGGTTCGTCAGCATCGCAGCCCGCCCCTCAACCACGGAACCACGCTGGCTTGAAGGTGAATGATAGAAGTCAATAAATACCACAAAGTAAGAGGAACTACTATACTAAACTGTGTGTCTTAATATTTTCCATTGCCAAACAAAGTTATTTAAAACATTTTCTTCTTAAAACTATATTTTCTTATAAGTTTCATTCAATTCTTCTTTATTTCAATAGTAATAGTTTTTAATCACCCAACTTTCCAGTCTTTAGTTAATTTACTCATTAATTTTGATTTCCTAGTAAAAATGAACTGATAATATAAGTAACAGGTGTCCCAAAATTAACGCAAGATTTGCATTAAATAGAAAACACAGTTTTTAGTCTTTTGATTGTAATTTTTTTATTGAATCATAAAGTACATAGGATAGGGTTATTTATGGAATAACACATCGGGCAAATGGCCTCCACGGCTTTGCATACACATACGCACTCGTTTGTCGAAATTTTCCATGACCATTCTACATAAATGTGGCTGAATTTCGTTGATGCAACGTTGAATCTCCTCCTTTAATACACGCGTGGTTGTGGGCTTGTTGACATAGATCTGTGGTTTTAAATAACCCCATAAAAAGAAATCTAATGGTGTTAAATCACACGATCTAGGGGGCCAATTCTGATCACCGAAACGAGAGAGTACACGACCTGGAAATGTCTCATGCAGTAATTGAAGTGTTTCACGGGCTGTATGGAATGTGGCACCGTCTTGTTGAAACCACATATGGGCCACATCAATATCATCCAATTTCGTCAAGAAGAACTGTGTTATCATGTCGCGATATCGAGCACCAGTAACAGTCACTGCTTGACCAGCCTCATTTTCAAAAAAGTATGGTTCAATTATGCCTCCAGCCCAAAATCCACACCAAACAGTGACACGTTGTGGATGCATTTGTTTTTCGACAACCACATGTGGGTTCTCAGAACCCCAAAAGCGGCAATTTTGGCGATTAACAAACCCATCAAGGCGAAAATGTGCTTCGTCGCTTAGGATGATTTTGCTCGAAAAATCAGCATCTATTTGTTGATACTCAATAATCCATTCAACAAACTCTCTTCGCTATGCATGGTCATTAGGCTTCAGTTGTTGTGTTAATTGAATTTTGTAAGCATGGAGACACAGATCTTTAGTGAGTATACGCTGTAGAGAGCATCTTGAAATTTGTAATTCTTGTCCACGACGCCGAATTGAGGTTCCTGGATTGTCACCGACACTCTAACGCACTGCTTTGATGTTGACATTTGAACGGCTTGTTTTTGGACGACCAGTGTGTTTGGCATCTCCAACGGATCCTGTCTCTCGGAATTTTTCAATTAATCTCTTCACAGTTGACGAAATTAAAACACTATTCCGACCATATTTTGTATGAAATTTTCGAACAGCGGCCGCCAAGCTTTCATTATTTTTGAAATATTGTTCAATAATGAAGACACGTGGTTCTATCGTGTAACGCTTCATTTTTACTAACCCTAAACTGTCAGCTATCGATTTGTTTTTGTTTTAGGGTTGTCAACACTTTACTGCATAAATGGCGGCAAATTTAAATCTTACGTTAATTCTGGGACACCCTTTATTATGTTGTAACATTGCAGTAACCAGAAGCTATTATTAAACCCCATTTACGCCAAATAACAACCCTCATAAACGCATGGGTAACTCAAATCTGAGAGAACTCCCTCCTCACTGTTTTCGCCGACCATAGACATTATCATGTGATTTGTTTCATAATTTTATAGATTTTAAAAGCTGGTCTCTTCAGATGGCAACTATCGGGCTATTTAACATAGGTATATGCAAGTTTTACAAGCAATCGTAATTTGATTGGTTTTATCAATTAACTAAAGCTGACTCGTATATATATAATAGCTGTTTTTAATATGCTAAAAAGCGTAATCAAATATTTTAACCGTTTATAATGAAATACTAAGATCAGTATTTAATTGCACCATGCGTAATTGTGGATTTGTAATTTTTTTCCTATAAAACTTTTTGTTGTGTTAAATTTTAATGGTTGGGAGAAAAACATTAATTTTTTTGTCGTTAATTTTTTACACAATTACTTTACTACATTAAGTTTTTATTGCCTTTGGTTCTTTAAATATATACTTTATAATCGTACTTTACATACACAAAAAATAGACGTGGCTTATATTTAAAATTCCTACTGCCACTCATTGATTACCATATAATGTAAAATTGTACGGATAGAATTAGGAAGTATTCTTTATGAGCAAGAACTCATTGCCTTGACTAACTAGAAATAAATTGCTGCTGAAGTGAGACATAAATAAAATGTTTTAATTCAGAAAGGCAAATGCAACATTGAATATGTTGTTACAGTGGGGTCAATACTTGCTTGGACAGTGGAAGGTACCCTACCTTAAGCCAGTTTTAAATTTTATGGTTCTTACAAACAGCCAACAACTCCTAAATATTAAGTAACTACAGTGTAGCATATAAATTCGAACTGCTAGTTTGTGTTTCGATGAACATTTAATAGTAACAAATTAGACAAGTTACTAAAAGGTATGTGCTTCAATTTAAAAATGTAAAATGACATTCCCTCGTTTTATAATTAAAATTCTAATCGTAAAACACTTCTTGCTGTGAGCGATACTTCTTATAAGAAAGTCTAATCTGCTGTTGGATTTTTTGTGCAAAGCATATTTTAAACTTTAATTTTCATAAAGATTAATATAATTTCTTTTTAATGAATGCAAAGAAATTGTGCTTCACTGTTTTATCAATTATCTACAGTTTAAAGCGAACTGAAAAGTTTCTAAAGTAATCTTTGGAACTAAACATGAAAATTATAAATGTGAAAATATTGATAAAAAGCATTACATACAAATATTTTGATATTATATGGAAATATTAAGAAGAACCCAAGCCAGTATATAAGAGACGAAATATTATAACTTACTTATAATAAGAGTTACACAAACAATAAGAGAAAATAGTAAGTTTGAGGACAACAAAAAAATTGATTATCATAAGAGACCATAAAATTAAAACTTAAAAGAAATGGGAAGAATAAATAAAAAAATATTAAGTACAATGGTCACAAGGTGGCGTAAAAATCATTACTCTATTTCCTAAGAAAAAGAAAAACAATTGGTTCTGTTTATTGATTAGGTTTATTTAAACGTTTCAATTTGTCCCATTAAGTGGCGAAGATAATATCGGTCAAGTGGCCGCCGCCAGAATTAATGCACATTTAGGCTCGCTTCATTGTAGTTTCCATGACTTTTCTTAAAACATCTGGCGATAAATTCTCCACTACTTATCGAACGTTCTTCTTTACAGCCGCTAAGGGCTGTGAGTTGTTCGTTAAAAATTTTTCAAAATACATTAAAGAAGAAAGTCTGGAATGGTCAAATCGGGCGATCTTGCAGGTCAGCGTCGAAACGAGAGATTAAGCGGTCGGGAAACGCTTGTGATTACACCGTTCTGTTGGAACCATATGTCCTCCAAACCTAATTCGTCAATTTGCGGCAGCAAGAAATCGTTGATCAGAGTTCTGTAGCACTCACCAGTCACTTTAACAGTGTTGCCGACACATTCCTGGAAAAAATATGAATCAATTATCTTTCCTTCGTAAATTCTGCATCAAACAGTGACTTTGAGAAGGTGTCGTGGCTCTTCGTGCATTACACGCGGTGCCCCAGAAGCGATAATTTTGCTTATTCACCTATCCCCATAGGTGGAAATGCGCTCGTCACTCATGATAATTTTCAGTGAAAAATCATCTTCATCATGGTCGAGGTTTAGGAGGGTTTGAGTGATATCTAACGCGATTGGCAATATCTTATGCACTTTGTACGGGAACTTCTTCAAGTCTTGTACTAAAATTTGCTGTAAAGACAATCGATTCCCAATTGCATGGCCCGTCGTCTGGTTGATATTTGATCTTGAATATTCGCATCCACAGCAGCGATATTCCGCGTCTGTTATTGTCGCGTGTTGGGCTAGTCTCCTCGAGGAAAGGGACTAAACGCCGAAATCTTTGCCATACGACCAAAGAAACGATGACAAAACTACGTTTAGTCGAAATCACCGACCGATTGCTTGTCAAAAATATTGAGACAATTATTCCGCGTTCTTGAGGAGTATAGTGATTCATGTGTATTCTGTTTCTGCTTACTTCGCATAAAGACATGATGACATGAGATGCCAGTTGCAAAAATGAGAGCATCCTCCGATAGGGTGATGACTTTTGCGACACTACGTTCATGAAAGGAATAAAATTACAAGATGATATAATGGTGAGATATTAAAGATAATCTACATACAAAGATTGTATTATTTTTATGATTTTTAGATTTAATAGTAGCACTAACTATTGTACCAAAATAGAAGTTACAGAGAGTATTTGTCAAAAAGAATTAGTAGTAATTTGAATAAGGGAAACAAGAAAAATAAGTGGCGGTAACTAAACAATTTTCCATCGTCCTGGTTTTCTTTTAGACTTATCATCAAAAATCACTTTAAGTCTACTGCAACGTACTTACTTATTTATGTAATTTCGTTATAAAAATGTAGAGGAGCACTTTGGGTCAGCCGCAACACACTACTTATACCACAAGATTTTTTTACGTAAATTAATATAAATGTTAGTGCTTAATTTTTAAAAAGCACACAATTGTTAATAAAAGACTTAGGTTAGCTGTATCCATAAATTTTATGCATATAAACATTTACTCAATTTTAAGAACCTGTAGAAGTAGTTGGACCTGAAAGTATAATTAGTAGTTCCTTGATTTTTTATATGATCGTGAATATCGTTAGTCCTTCGTGCAGTTTGTGAGCTAGCGCGTATTAACTGGGATTTGTGGTCTTTTTCACCGGTAACAAATAATTTTTTTAACGTTGCTAATTTGTTTTATTCAACATGTAAAAATTGTATACCAGCAGTTAACATACTGACTCGCACTTTAACTGGCTTTGGTCCTAAAATTAAGTCAAAAGCTGCTGATCTCCAATTCAGTTAAATCATTTCTAGTGAAAAAAATGATTATGTTTTACATGTCTAGCTTGTGGTACAAGCAATTTTAATCTAAACATACCTACTTATACAAAAAAAAAGCATTTCAAAAGACAAACCGCGTAGAAGGATGCACTAAATGTACAACAGTGCCAGGAACATCTGAAAAGTAATTTATGCAATTGGAGATTTTATTGTTAAAGGAGAAATTTTATTAAACTGCAGCTTACACAATATTATCAGAATTTTGTAAAATTGTTGTCAAAATTTCCCTGGATAGCCGTAAAAACTCGGTTTGCATGCATTTTTTGTTCTTTTTTGTGTTTATAGTGTACTAAAAATCTTTATATTTAGATTTAAAATGGAAACTGGCTGAATTGGACTTTTTGGGTTTTGATGAAACGGGAATTGTGAACAAGAAGTGCTACAAAGACGCTTTGCTATGCGAAAGGACAAGAAATTGTGAATCGAGTGACTGTTTCTAGATGGTACAGGCAGTTGGTTTGGGATAACTTTAGTCTTGAAGATCTACTATGTTCTAACTGAGTATATGCTTTAGATGGGGCCTTGTCTTGAATACCAAATTTTCATTAAGCACTCGCGACTTGTCGTTTTTATGCACAAGAATTATGCTTGGCAAAGAATCTAAAAATAAAATATTTAAAAATGCCAAACTAAAATATTGTCATTAGTATGTAGACTTATTAAGAATGTATTTCAAGATATTGAATTCAATAGCTTTATTATCCAGTTGGATGAATTGCTGAAATTGCTATCATAGCTCATCAGCTAACATTTAGCAGATTTGCTTATGAAATATAGAATGTAAAACAGAGATAATTAAATAAAAATTAGAATTGATTCGTGCCGAGACAAGTATGTTAAAATAGATAGTAGTATAAGAAGCCTGTCGTCGCAATTATACTCCTGCTCATAATTATATGGACTTTTGGTTTTTCAAGCTTATCTCAAAATGGAAACAACCAAATGTTATGAAATATTTTCTTAAAGGGGGTGAAGCACAAGCCTATAGTATCCCAAGACTTACAGTTTTTATCGAGTTTATTTTTTCAAACTTTCACTCGATTTTCAGTTTTTTCATTTATTGGAATTTTCGGTTTTTTCCGTTTTCTTTTTTATTTGTCTGATATATTATTTAATTTCATTTGTTATTTTTCTTTACGTTTTATTGCTGTTATGCCTAGAAAGAGGGGTTAAAAAAACTTATCGGAAGCACAACTTTTCATCATCGTAAACGTCCGCCGGCTCGAACTCAAGCAGACTGATCTCGCCCTTCAATGCGGAGTCACCAAGCTGACGATTTCGGCTGTATTGAAGAGATACGATAATGAAGGCTTTCTTACTCCGGATTACCATTCACAGATCGGACCATCCTTATTGCATGCCGGAAGGATTCCCGCATCACTTCAAGGGATATTACGACGGATTTTTTGGATTCCTATAGAGCCCTGCGCCAGTCAGAAGACGTTTCGTCAACAGCGGACTTTGTGTTCGTCAAATGGCCCTCAAACCCTTCATCAATTCGAAAAATCAGCGGATCAGAGTGGAATGGGCGAAGAAACACCGCGCATGAAGTTGTCGACCATAAGATAAAGTCATCTGGAACGACAAAAGTTTATCACTTCTCTTCGGAAACGATTTGTCTGTCGTCGCTCTAAAACCCGATTCGATCCCAAGTAGATGGCAAGTACGGTGAAACACGGAAGAGGCAGCATCATGGTCTGGGCCTGCTTCTCACGCGACAAGAAGGGCCCTCTCATTCGTATTTCTGGCATCATGGGCCGCTTCTTGTACGTCAACATCCTCGGCAAGGATTTACTACCATTGGCGAAGAAGGAATTCCCCCGAGGATTCAAATATCAGCAAAACAACGACTCAAAACACAAGTCCCGCGACGTCGCTGCATGGTTCCGGGCCAACAACCTGGAAGTTATTGAGTGACTCTCGTCTTCCCTAATCCTATCGAACACTTGGGATGAATTGGACAGAAACACTTGCAAGCTCAAATCTAAGAATGCGCATGAGAGATTCGCTCAACTGAAGGCAGCATGGGAGCATCCCACAGTCGGTGCTCGTCGACTCCCCAGACTGGGCGCAATCTTCAAGTCCAAGGGAGCACCAACTTGTTATTGATTCTTAACAACTCTATTGGTAGCCAAAAACTATTTCTTGTTGTTTGGATATATATTTCATAGTTTATACAAGTTAATAATTTGATTGTGGATTGTGAGGTTTTTTGACATAGTGAATAATTTTTTTTTGTAAAAAGGCGAATTGGTTTGGGTGAACTGGTTATGTCTAAGTCACCGTCATATACCTTCAGAATACTGAAAATAGTTTCAAGAGATTAGCTCACCTATTTGCAGAGAACATCGAAAGAAACCAAAAAATCCACATACTTATGGACAGGAGTGTAAGATTGCGTGCAGCACTATGGTTTTTATAGAATTTATTCACATGTAGTCGTTATTGATACTCATATGTAGATGAATTATAAATTCAAATAGGAACTTCTAACTTTTTAGACAACTCAACAATCTGTGTTAGCTGATTTTCTCAGTAATGTGTCTTGGTATAATAAGGTTACTTTTGATTTTTTTAATTTTTTTTTATTAAAAGTATACAAGGAAAGCCTGAGTATATTACCCGCATCGACAAATTTAACACTACCAAAGAAAAGTTAATGCTTTGAATACAAAAAAGGTAGATTGTACTGGTGTATAGATATATACATCATCATATTAACGAAAAATAAGATGTAGCAAAGAAGTTCAAAACAATAAAGTTGTAGTAAACAATAATGTCCAATAAGAAATATTATTTTTAAAAAATGCGTGGGTCTAAAGCAAACAAAGGGTAGCTTCATTGGAAGCATCTCCTAGATGTAATTTTTCTGTGTATTCTTATTATTTAACTTATATAAATTACTTGTCCTCTAATGTGTACAGATTGTAAGCTTACTGGGGTTCATAATAAAAAGAGTAAATATAAAATGTTGACAATTTCCCGAAAAAAAGAAAATAGAAGGATAACTCTTGGCCGAAGAATTGAGTAAATATTGAATAATCCTCTATTTTGTATCTTCCTAAATGTTTCAAAAAAGTATATATTATTATTCTTTATCTGTGATATTCAAACACAAGACGTGGGTGTTATTTGGTCACCTGACATGGTCTTGAAAATATTTTCATGTAAACTCATTAGGTGGTGACTAACAATCTATTGTTTAGCTTGTTGGCACATGAAAGTTACACCAATGAAATTAAGTGATATAATTAGCAAGCATATGGTGACAAAGTATTATCTAAACGCCGTGTTTTTGAATGACAAAAGGTTTTGAAATGGGCAAGACATACTGCTGAAAATATGACAAGAAGACTGCCATGTTACTGTGCACATGATATGAGAACAGCTAAAATTGAATAGAAAAGTGTATTACCAAATTTGCACAATGATTTAAGGAAAAAATAGTCCCTCGCGCACTGGTAGAGAAAAGAAAGAAACCAGACGAAAAATTATTGTTGAACTATTAGAAAAGACTTCTTGTGAAAATGACGCTAAAAGGAAAGCGTTATTACCATATTGCAGTAGTTCAAACGGTTGTGACAGATGTGTTGAGAAGCAACTTGGACGAAGCTTTCTCTACTGTCTTTCATGTCCTCCACAAATAGCGGCAGCTGTGCATAAATAGGATTTTATTTATAAGAAGAAATTTGTAAAGTGTAAATTTTCATAAATTTGAATTATTACATTTGTCAATTACACCAACAAAACAACTGCAAAACAGTAAAAAAGGCTTTGGTATTGTTTCTTCGCGGCTTAACATTAAAATTTATTATTTTGTAGTAAATTGTAGTTAAAAATAGTTTAGATGTTATATAGTTAGTTGTTGTAAACAACACTATATTATTTTCTAACATAACAGCTTTAGATAAAAATGCATTTCCTGTAACTGTAAATAACACCCCATAACAAGTTTCAGTAGTCCACAATTTCAAATTAATTTTGTATCAACGCAATAGCATGAGGATTACACTTGAACTGTTTAAATTAAAGTCAAACAGTCAAATATTTTTATTTAAATGTTTGATAAAATATACAGGGCGCAATCTTGATCGAACACAAGTTGAACTCGCACGGCAATTTGGAGTGACCCAGGCGCTAGTGAGTATCTTTCTGAAGCGATGGAAAGTGCAGCAAGGAGTGAGGAAGAAGAATACAGTCGGAATACCCGTGTGACCACTCACAATTGATCGGAACATCGTCTGCTCCGCAAGGAACAACCCTGGACTCGCTGCAACTGAGATTTCCGCCCTCATCCGAACGGCCAGACGTCGTCTACAGTGGACAGGATTGCATGGACGGAGACCTGTGAAGAAACCAATGATCAGCGAGAACAATCGGAAGTTTTGACTTTAATGTGTGAAGAACTATCGGCGTTGGGGAAGGAGAGAGTAGCGACAAGTGGTCTGGAATGATGAATCCAAGTTCAGCTTCTTTGGCATGCATTCGACGTCCTGTCAGTACTATCAAGTACCAACTGGCCACTATAAAGCATCGTGGAGGATCGTAGTTGGTGTGGGGTCGCTTCGATGCCAATGGAGTCGGCCATTTTCGTCTTATTCCTGGACCGATTCGGATACGAAAACATCCTGGAGAACATGATGTGACCCCACGCTCTTCGTCCCATCGGCCTATCTTTCATCTTCCATTAAGACAACGACCCGAAGCAACGCAGTCGTCACCTTATAGACTGGTTCGCTCGCCGTCGCGTGATCTTCTTCGAGTGGCCAAGCCAATCTCCTGATCCCAACGTCATCGAGCCGTCATAGGGAAAGCTGACGAGACTTGTGGTAAGCCGTCGAAGAATGCAGAGGAGAGGTTTACTCAGCTGGAGGAGAAATGGCAGAAGATCCCCCAATCCACAATCGACACTCTCATCGACTCCATGCCCAGGCTGTCATCGATGCAAATGGCTATGCTACAAAGTATTTGGATATTCTTGCTAAGAGTCACTCAAAAGGATGTTTCTATGTTTGTGAATTTTTATTTCGCTTAGAGAAAGTTGATTGTTGATTATGATTTTTTTTTTTTATTATTAATTTTGGCCGGTACTGTATCTCATTTTGGTTTATTGTCGATTTTGAAATGTACCTCATAGAATTTTGTTTTTTATTCCATAAACTTAATATGTTCTAAGTTCTAAGAATTTTCAAAGCACTTAAATTGTTGTTCTTTAGCACATGAATATTTTCTACCTGTTAACCTTTTGAGCAGGCCTGTGTGATTTTTTCCTGACTTTTCTATTAGCCTATACCTATTTTGCAGTTTGTAACAGTAAGATTTTTCTTAAACTGAGTTTTGTATTGGGCTAGATATTTTTCTTGACAGACGACCAAGCCCTGAAAAGTAACACAAAAATTATTAGTTATATTTCACGGATAACTAATAATTCTTCAGTTTACTAACAGTTTAATGTGTCAGATGTCTTTAAACAATATACGTTAAAAAATAAATCCTCAACGTATTCGGTCAACTGAAATTGAGCATAAATTAGAAAGGGATAAGGAGGCCGATTTGAAAAAACCCTAGTATTGGCAGTGAGCAAGCAATGATAGGTAAAGCGCACAGTTCCACGAAACCTGTTCTCATTTATACGAGATTCCATTTGCTGAGCCCCATAATTTTATGCAGTTTAGGTTAAATAAACAAGAACTGCCGTTGGGAGGCAATTTATTTTAATTTCAGCTCCAGAGAGGCAGCGCGTAAATTACGGGTGGTATAGTAAACGCTAACATTCTAAAACATGACATCTATTAATGCGCTGAAATTTACTTCGCCGTTCGCAAAAATATCAGGAATAGATTAGCCTTTCTAAAATTAGCCGCCTTCGAGTGCGGTACCAGAGTAATAGCGCTTAAATACTCCCCGCCGGATTTTTCAGCTGCCAGCTTTACGAGCGCGGATGAGGCAATTAAAGCGGCAGCGCCGAAGGTGAATGCAGATAATCGGGCTGTGGGATGTCTCGGCTGCGCCGTGTCCTACACATGAATATGCGTGAACATCCACCTTATTCCCTATTAATTATCTAATTAGACACATAGGCATTGTGTTTAATTAGAGCCCGGATTGCAGCCACATCCTGCGGCTTTTTGCGTTTTCTGCCCTCTGCGGTGTGGCATTCCGTGCGCCTGTTCATTAAATCATTTTTTAATCTTTTTACGCGACGTATAATTCCGTGGCGTATAAATTTAATTAAATTAAACCGTGCCTAACCCTTCTCGTGTGTTCAACCTGGCTAGAGTCGCTGCAGTCGTGTGAGCAATTACGCGAAGATGAGGAGTCCGCAATTAGACTGATTTATGTGTGTTATTGTTCGTTAACGGCCATTACTGCGAAATTACTTTCCGCGGCGTTTGATTGGAAAAACTTGTTAAGTCGGATGGGAATAGATATTCTTGACTAATTTGCAAGTATTGTATGACAAATTAATAAATGTTTAGCGTTTATCATTATGGATAATTATTTTATGCTCAAAACTAAAACACTGATGTGGCTGTTTTGCTTTATACTAAGCAAAACCGTAGAAGTAGTTCTTAATAATCGTTCAAACATGATCTAAGACGCTACTAAAAAGGAATATCAACTATTCGTATATGTATTTAAAAATCCATAACCTGAATCAAAGCTAAATCTGGTAGCTGTTCATAATTATAGTTACCGACACGGATTGGTGTGATTAACGGTCATTAGTAAACTACTAAAAACACTATATGTGTTCATTTATACCTGTGAGGATATAAAATAACATTTTAGTGGTTTTTAGTGCTTCTTTAAAATTTTGAGGTAACGGGTAGACATCCTTCCGTTAACCCGTCGAAGGGTGTATCTACTTCGGGACAAAAAACATAAAAGCACCTTATCCTAACCGAATTCCGGCAAAAGCACTGCAACTTTTGAGGTTTCAGAAAAAATGCCTTATAGATTCAACGAAATTTGAGACTCGGGAAGCGTACCAGTAGCCTGAGTGAATTCGACCTTCGTAACAATTCCAAAAAAGCCGAAAATGCAATGAGTATTGAACAATTAATTGAAAGGGCCCTGCCTTAAAATTTTTCCCTTGTATAATTAATTGTAGAAGATATAGGAAAATAAAATAAAATATCAGCGAATCCCAATTTGGCTTTCGCATCAGTTTAGGATTTTAGCATCCAGGTTCTGGTGCAACGCTGTAGAGACATTAATGGAAATGTAGATTTGTGCTCTACAGATTTTGTAAAAGCATTCGGCAAAATAAGACATCACAAAATGAGAGAAATCATCAAAAATCTTTATTGGCACCAAACTAGTAGAAATTTTACGACCAAAAAGTAATTTAGTAACATGTTACATATTCTCGATTCTTCTGTATGTCTATAGCAAGGTTCTTCACATAAGTTGGATGGGTAGAAGTAGTAAATCGTCTGGATAAATCAAGTGAAGTATTTTGCACGTGTGAAGTGATAGCTTGAGGGGTACGACATCCTATACCTTGTCATCCAAGGTAAAATACTAGAGACCTGAGTAGAAGAATAACGATTCAGTAGATCAACATCTTGCTTATTCCGAGCACCATTTAATAAAATTGAAATAGCTAACACGACAACGAATATTCGCTAAGCGGAATTGGAACACGAGGAAGAAGAAACTTAAAATTTATAATGTGCAGGTTATTAGCAAGTTTTTTTTAATTTTGGAAACAACTGGAGTTTTTGGGTCTGCTTTAAGAGAGGTCGGTTGCCAGATATAATTTAATGATGAATGCTTAAATGTCTTTTCCGCTAAGATATTCTTTTCTTATTTACATTTTTCGTGCGTTGATATGGTATTAAATGAATTTAAAAAAAATGATTTTGAAAGGTAAGTGCAAAGTAAATAAAACAATAAAACGAAGTGTACCAAGACATTATCATATAGGGGGTGGAGGAATATCTGCTGTTTATTGATAACAGAGTTTTTAAATGTTTTTCGCTTTCGTACTGCGTTTATGAAATAATTCAAATTTTATTTAAAGAAACTTGATAATTTGATAGCTTTAGGAGCGCCCAACATCATTAAATTTGCAGACATACTTTTTTTGGCATGTTACTTTTTTTAGAAGTACTCAATATATTCGTTTTATACAATTAAGTATAGATTGACTAAAATTTACGAACAAAAATATAAGTAAAATAGAAAAAACGTGTCTCGGGCTACGTTAAATAATTTCTGTACTCCTAAGCCAACCCAATGTTTCAAATTCCTAAACCAAGAGATGTTTGGTCTTCATTTTCCTTCTATTTCACCTATCATGGTAAGTTGGAGCACGTGGTATTTACAGTTATGCATTATATGGCTAAAGTATTCGGCTTTACGACGTTTTATGGTTGCTAATAGCTGTCGTTCTTTTCCTATTATTTTCAGCGCTTCGTCGTTCGCAACCCCAGTTATCCATGGGGTATGGAGTACTCGGCGGTACATCCACATTTTGAATTTCTCCAGCCTATTCATCATATTCATTTTTAGGGTCCAAGTTTCGGTGCCATAAAGTAGAACCGGCGATACATAGCATTGGACCATTCTCTACAGAATATCTATGTCAACTTGTCTGTTGCATAGTAATTGTTTCATTTTAGGGAAGACTCTATTCTGATTTTAATTTCTTGATCTGGATCCCAGGCTTCGTTTACTTGACATCCAGGTAATTATACGTACTAACCTGTTCAATTTGTTTACCATTTGTGAGGAGTTATTTGTTGTTTGTGTGTGTGTGTGGGGGGGGAGGTTATTAACAATCATTATTTTAGTTTTCCTTGTTAATTTTCAGGCCTATATTAGCGTATTCGTCGTTTATCTTTCTTTAAATGTGGTTTAGATCTTTATTGTTTTCTGTGAGAATAGCGATGTTGCCAGCATATCGAATATAGTTGAGGTATTCTTGTATCCCTTTCGGTTCATTGGATGAGGCTTTTGTAACGTAAATATCAGAATAAATATTAAAAAGTGTTGGCGAACGTGTGCCCCCTATCTAACTCCTTTATTAATGTTCATTTTGTTGGTCTCAATGTTGCTAATTTGTATGTTTGCAGTTTGATTCCAGTAAAGCTCCTTTATCGTACACAGATTTTTATATTCTATGTTTATACTACTAGAATGCGTATAAGTTTTATATGTTGAACAGTATCGAACGCCTTTTCGACATCGACGAAACGAATATATACTGGTTTGCGATGATGTAGACATTTTTTACTAACACTTGTAAACTATACAGACCGTCTCTAGTACCTAATGCTTTGCGGAAACCAAACTGTGATTCACTCAAGCAATCTTCGTATTTCTTATAGATTCTTTGATGAATTATTCTTAAAGACATGTTAAGTACTTGATTCATTATGCTAATGAGTCTATACTACCCTCATGCTTTGAGACTGGCAATTGAGATTGGCAATTCACCTGTCATATATTGTGTTGAATAGATTATTTATTGCACTGTTGCCCATTAATTTGATTATTTCCGCTGGTATTTCATTTAGGCTTTTCTTGTTTTAGCTGATTTTACTGCTTATTCCACCTCTGATTTTAAGATATTTTGCGGACTGTTTGTGCCATTGTAATCGGCTTCAACCTCCTCCTTATCTTCGTTAAATAAAGTCTCTACGTACTCTTGCCACCTAAGCACTATTTCATTATTACCAGTAATAAGTATGTTATTTTCATTAAATAGTGTCATGTCATATGCAAGTGTAATGTTTGCTTAATTTTTTATGTACGTTGTAGTAATCGTGTTTCTTTAAAAGAACTTTCCTTCGCTTTCCTTATGTTTTTTTCTCCTTGTCTATGCACTTCATCTAATTTGTATTTTTCCATATCCTTCTTTGATCCATCAGATATAAAATATCGTTTGTTATCTAGCACTTCTTTTTCTTGTTCTTTATCGAGCTTTTAACAATTGTTTTCATATTTTCAGGATACTGTTTTTTATATACTTCAACTTTCGTTTGCGCTCAAATTATTGGTTTTTATATTCGAAAGTTTAGAGGAGAGTTTTTATTTTCGTTTCAATTGTGTTTCCTGGTCTTCTAATTTTCCTAGATCTATTTTTTGGACATTTTTTCGCACTTTCTAATTTCAACCGTAATTGTATTATAAGCAGGTTGTGGTGTGAAAAAACATTAGCTTCAGGATAGGTTTCGGAGCTTCTAATACTTGACCTAAACATTTTATTAACAAGATAAAGTCAATTTTGTTTTGTATTAAGTTTTTATTTCTGTCCTGAGGAGACTTTTAGATATATAGCCTTAATTGTAGTTTAAACCATGTGTTTCTAACTGAATTTTTCTCTTGGCAAAATTCTACAAATCTGTTGGACCTCTGGTTTCTCCCTGGAAGCGCGTAGCCCCAACAACATTGTTTACTGGCATGTTCTCAACTTTAGAGTTGAAGTCTCCCATTACAATATTAAGATTTTCTTTCCTTGTAGAGTTTAGTATCTCCTCAATGTTCTCGTAAAATTTTCAACTTCCTCTGCGCCTTTATTAACAATGGGTGCATAAACTTGAATTATATTTAGATCTATGGTCTTTCATTTAAGTTTTAATAAAATAATTTTGTTAATTAACAACTACTCCAATTTCCAGTAAAATACACTATTTTGTAGTCAGATTTAAATTTTCCACTTCTTGGCCACCTAATATATGTATGTTTGATCGGTCCATTTCTAATATTGTGGTGCGTGTCTTTCTAGCTTCATACAAACTTCGATTGTTCCCTGTTGTTAATTTTAGTATATTTTTCCCATTATGTCAAGCCCGGAGATTCTTCGCACCCATGTCTCATTTAAGGGACGCCGGTCATTAAATGATTCGCTTGTCATAATGTTTTTAAATTATGAAGTGATATCCTTAGGAAGATAATACGATGGTTTTCTCTTACTTTCCGTACCGCAGAGTTGACCGAGTTGCCGAATTTCAACTATGCTCGCTGTTCTGTACAGTCACATCTATGTCAAAATCATTTTCTGATCATGCTAGTTTTGGTCCGTCTCGAGTATTTTATTTTCCCGGTAAATACGTTAGCTTAAAATAAATATATAAATATTGTGACAGATTTGTTGATTTACAACTAAAAAGAAAAATGCCCAATAGTAGAGTTAATTTTGCAAAAGGGACTTAATGGAAGTTTTAAAATACAGAAGGATATTAAAGAAATAAATAATAAGAATTACAAGAACATGTCATAAGGTAGCAACATTGTGAATATCAATACTAGCGATACATCTCTTGATAAGCCAAAGAAAAACCTGAAAAATGACAAAAATGCAAAATAAGGATTCTACCTCAATAGGACAACCATCAGGTTTTTTATTGGTCGCCCTACAAATAGACAAACATTATACATGGTGTTTTAAATAGATATTTAGGCATATTTAAGTTTGTAAAAATGGATGACTATAAATATTGTGCCATAAAAACATACCATAACATACTAAATCACGTATTTAATAAGCTAGAGAAGTTACTGACACTATGAAGATTATCTCAATACTAAAGGTTTCTTATTTTTCGTTTTTCTATTGAAAGTACTGATTACAATAGTATGGTTCGCTAAACTGCTTTAGTCGGAATATAAAATATTACAAGTAATGAAGCTTAAATGTATCACACCACACCTGCGAGTAAGCGACACACATGGTCTGGAAACCAAAAACAAAGTTGCTTTCAAAAAAACAATGTGAGACATTTGGATGAAAAGGTGGTGACAACACTTTTTTGGGATTGTAAGGATGTGTTGCTGATAGAGTGCCTATTAAAAGGAATCACATTTAATGCAAATTGTATTTCAATGAATTGAAAACATTAAGTTTGACAATAAAGTGGAAACATCCAGCTTTATTAAGAAAAAATTGTTATTACATGAGCCCATCAAAGTTTTTGTCATTTGTTCGGAGAAATTAGGAATTAAGCAAAAGAGTCTGCCTTTTTATGTAATTTCACTAAAAATAAAAAGTTGCTAGCTTTCAAAGTTGTTTAGGTAATTTTTTTATAAATTAAAATTGCCAGTGTTAGAACACTGTAATGAAACATTTTTAAACTGGTAATTGAACGCATTTTCCTTACTATTATTTGGGATTTTAAAAGAAAAAATCAGCAAACTCTAGCCTGAAATGTCTTATCGAAATTAATTCATGGAGAATTGGTGCCATTCAATTTCAATATATGGAAAATTTGGAGCTTGAAAACTGTTTCGTTAATTGTTAAAATTTGCTTTGACATGGGAAATGGATTGAAAATTGAAAAATAGTACATTTAAATAAGGTGTATTGAACTGAAGATTAATAAAGTTAGCTCTGTAATAAACTCGCAATAACGTCACCTTCCAGACTTTTCCATAACTTGAAGTTTGCTTTGTGTGCTGATCCGGGACGCTTCGTCGATGTCATCTATCGTTAAGAAGGCAAAAATATACGATGCGTCTTTTACTACTTATTGTCTATTGCTTGTAGAAAGCACAAAGTTACTCATTTGAACATGTTTGTGAAGTTGCAAAATTGGACCGAAGTTCTATTTTGCCTAATTTCAAGAAACATCATCAGAGGGGGTCAAATTCAAACAAATTGCGGAAGAATGGGTAGAAATCAAAAGTGACAAATAAAAAATTTGAAGAGTAAACTCTGAGCTGCAAGACATTCACCAACCACTGCTATAGTTGGCCTAAAAAGAGATATCGAGAGAAGCTTTCATATGCTGCAACCAGTACCCGCTGATTACGGTATCATATTGATAGAAAAAGGAAAACAATATGAAACAACCACTAGAAACGAAAGGAATAAAAAAGGGTAGGCAAATAAAAACCCTGAAGAAGATAATTGTCTAAGACAAAAGAGTAGCGTCGATACTCTTCAAGTTGAGCACAAGAGCATTTCCTATATGTGACTGAAACGGTCCTTTAATCCGACTTTGAATCAGGATTTAAGTTTTCTATAACTTCATTCTTACATGGCAAAAGAGGCAAAACCTAATCTAAAATATTTACTTCTACCAACACATCTATGTTCTTGTTTCTTGAATCTTCCTTCAATTGTTACTCACTATTTTGTATAGATTTTTTTACATTTCAATATTCTTCATCAGATACTTAGATATGCCATTTACAAATGTCGTGTTTCGTAACTGTGGGTCGCACAATGTTGTTTCAATTAACATACTATCTTGGGATCTTCGGGTAATATTTCATAAAGAACGTAAACTACTTGCCTTCTGACATATGTTCAGAAAAAGTGTTTTTATTTACTGTTTTGATAATTTATTTACTTAATTTTTTTGAGATTCGCCAATATTTCGTTTTGTTAAGCACCTTTTTGGTTCAATGAGGTTTTAATTTTTCCAATGCTTTGATTATGTTTTGTTCCCAGTATATCAAGCATTATTTTTTAGTCTCATTTTTTCCGAGGGACATAAAAACTAGTGATGCATGAATTAACATCTAATAACTGTGCATTTTAAGATTGATTCTCGTTATTCCATTACAGAATAAACTCTTCCAATATCATTAAAATCCATTAGTGAAACATTAATGATTAAAAAATCAAATTAAAAAATATATTTACCTTAATTACTCAAAATGTAGTAAATTATCTTTGAGATTTATTAGATATGAATGGATAAATTGTTGCCTGCTACTCGTAATAACATTCATTCGTCTTATGGTCAACATCAAAATTGATTACACTGACGAAATTTAAGGTTCCTGGGTCCAGTCTTTAACCTTAGTTCTATTGATGGGAGACCTGGTGTTGATGGTGGATGGATGAAATATGAGCCGCCTCCGTGTTTCCTCGCGTAGGAATCAAAATCTTTAGGTGCTTGTGACGGGCGTGTCTATCAGCCTCATATTTGCTATGACCCTGCATGCTGTCATAAAGTAAGTGCTAAGGGAGATGAACTTCTGGGTCGTGGGAATGTCAACGTCGCGATGAAGGTGACGGGGTGCCAAAGATGAACTTTAAGGCTCGATTATTTGGACCTTATTTGCGTGAATCTGCGGTCATGATATGATAGCTAATTGTCTTGTAAATTATCGGCTTATTTTTGCTGAATATTTTGCCCCGAGAGTGTAAAAGAGAACTGAGCGCTGATCTGGTCGCGTTCGCTATGATGGCCGCCCTATCAGTGCAGTATCTCCTTTTAGAAGATTTTGAGAATAGCCAAATCGTTTCGTTATTGAGTCTTGGTGGAGAACAGAACCACCTATCGCATCACTTTTAGAAGTTCTAACTTCTGGAGCCATCATATAACAAAGAATGTTTGCAAGAAACTGAGCAGCACTACTGTGTCGTCTACGTACTGAGTCAATCTAATGGAGAGTATCGTCTGCATTTTTTCGACGAAGAGATTATGTAATGTTGGGAATAGAATGGAGCCTTAGGGGTGCCGGCTCAGGAGCAGGTGGATCATAGGCAGCGGGATTGCGGTGGAGTTTATCTTGCTACACCTTATTAAAGGCCCTGGCCACGTCGAGGAAGACTACACCTTGTTTGCTTCCTGATGGAGCCCTCGGTAATGCGTTCCACTATCCTGAGAAGCTGGAAGGTAGTGAAGTGCTCGGAGAGTGGTTTTAAAGAGTTGTCCTCAGGCGTTTATGGATTACTTGCTTCATAACCTTTCTTACTGTTTACAGAATGCTTATCGGCCGATAATTCTGGAGTAAATTCTTGGAGTTTCCAAGTTTGAAGATTATGATGACGTCTGCCATCTTTCAAGGGCTCGAGAAGTAGCGAAGAACAACATTAGTGATGACGGTGTTCCTAGAGAGAGACTGTTATATCTGAGGTCACATTGACGTTCTACTTTATCAGTGAAAGTTGTAGCTTTGTAGTGGGCTCTCTATGAATTGGCGGAGA
This sequence comes from Sinelater perroti, assembly GCA_036346155.1. Lineage (NCBI taxonomy): Eukaryota > Metazoa > Arthropoda > Insecta > Coleoptera > Elateridae > Sinelater > Sinelater perroti. The sequence continues at coordinate 11,830,897 of JARFIY010000024.1, forward strand.
TAGAAAGGGGCGGCTGCGAAGAACTTTCAACATCTTCCAGGGGTTGTTGGCCACGTCGAGTGCTTTCAGTTTGCATGTCTGCAGGGTTCAGGGAATTAAGTGCGCTCCATTAATTCCGGCTTTTCTTTCGAATCAGGTCTCTTCCATTTCCGGGGCGGACGGGGTTGGTAGCGAAGCGGGCGGAATCCTAAATAGAGATGTTTTGATTCAGGTGAACCGTGAATCCCCAAAGTAAATAGAACCGGGTTGTAATCTCCAGCTCGCTGACGCAGTCCATCTTCTACTGCATGGCGATGTCAAGGGTCCCGGAGCAACTGGTGAGACCGTAATGGGTGGGTCCAGGAGGTTCTACTACTACGAGGTCGTGGGATATAATCATGCTGCGTCCTGCCGTTGGTGTTTGACACGTAGCTGTCCTCTGCCAAAAACGTTGCGATGTTCTCCTCAAAGGCGGCATCCAGGAAGAATCGCATGTACGACGAATGGTCAAGACTTGATAAAGACGGTTGTTCTTGCCTTTTTAGCTAGCTGGCGAACTGTACGGTAGCATGTATAATTCGAAAATCTGACCGCATTTGGGTCCTTGAGGATGAGTTTCCAAATCAAGGTGACATCCAAATGATACCTGCAGGCGAACTGTAGAATCTGGTTCTTTTTGTCCTTCGGGCCGCCCTTGTTCTAGAAGACAAGTCGGATGTGAACAGGCCAGATGGACTCTCTATGTATACATAAAAAGGGTTAAGAAGGCTGACGATGTTGTCAGAAATCCGATGGAGTCTCTTAAGTTGGTAGTTCATTCGCGGGAACGGGGCACTGTGGGGAGAAATTTTATCACCTTTGGCATATCTAGCTTTTTGGGGAAGCTGAAGATTATAAGAAAGCCGTGGAAGGAGTTCCCGGACAGTACGCGATGAAGGAGGTTGTATATTTTCTAGTCAATATGCCTGACCTCAACAAACATTAATGGCATTGGACGCTTGCGCAGGTCTTCTTTGACTTTATTCTTCTAAAGAATAACTCGCAACGGTTTCTCTCGCGAAAGAAGATGGGTGAAATAAGTCATTTGGTTAGCCTTATTCGCGCGAGGAGTGCCTCGGTATTCTTCTTCGGAGCAAAGGCTAATGTGCTCTTGGCGGAATTACATAAAAAAATTACGCGCGTCTTTTCTTATGAGCGGATAAAGGGATAAAGAGAAATGAAATATTTTTTTATAATTCAGATATTCTACTTCAAATTTTTTGTGATTTTGATACAATGTGTGATACTAATTTAAAAAAAAATAAGAAAAAGTAGCATTGAGTGATGCTGTGTTCAAAAAAAAAACACACGAAAAACACGGAAAACAAACAGTTCGCTGAAATTACAGTGTGCCAATCGCCCTCGGATGTGATCGAACTATGATCAAATTCGACGTGATCTTAATTTTCATCGCCAAAGCATTAATTTTCCTCGCTGAAAAAGCAGCAAAACCTTGCCCCAGCCGCTTCTCCAAATTATCAGCGACATAATCGCTCCCTCGGAAGCCTCAATTAGCAAAGAATGCGCCGTTACTGTAAAATTCTGCAAATTGCCGGCCAACTTCGTTTCTGCGAAGACAGGTGTTTCGATACCGAGAAAAATCCATGCTTAATTTCCAGAGAATAGTTATCGGTTCCGTAATTGGCCATTAAATTATGGAAAGTTTATGGCGCGGCAATGGCGTAATTCAAGCCCAGTGGGTAAAAATGCGCGTTTGTATGACGGCGCGCACGTACGCTGGCTGCAGGATGCGAACTTCGTGCAGAGAGGACGTGACTGTAATTTCCCGGAAGAAATCGGGACGCAATAGCGCAGTTGCCTACCTGTACTGCCACCATTTGGTCTAATGAGGAAGGAGCCAATAACTATGACTTGAATAAACTATAAGGACGAGTCTTACTTTAAAGAAGGCCGAGTTTGAAGTAATGGTTATACTTCGAAAGATGTTCTAGTTCCTTTTTGTTCAAGAGAACTGTAAGATTATTCTAACAATAGCCGATTATCATTTTACCACAAAATGCTATAAACAGATTTGATGTTTGATAACGTACGTATTATTTAGTTATTGCTTAAAAAAGTTCATGAAAGAGTTTCAAAATTATTTCATCTTTTATCAGAACAAATTACTAAGTTATTCTGTTTCCTAAGGGAGAATAATACTGGCTGATTATTATGAAGAAGAAAATATTTATTTCACAAAAATGCAAGAAAATAAGTAAAGACTGATGAACACCATAATAAGCTAAGCATTAAAAAATAACGTTAGTAGTTATTAACTTTCTACAACGAAGCTGATAGTAGAAAGCTAATGAGATTACCATCCTGTCTGTCTACCTGGAGACAAGATAACTTCCGATCTATCCAACGGATTCACCTCAAACTTGGCATACACACATCTTAGGTCAGTACCTTTCATGGGATTGATTTTCAGCCAAATCGGTTAACGGCAACCGGAAGTGACCGTTATGATTTCGCACCGCTGTAGAAAGTTCCTTTTCGGTATTACACCGTTCTTGTTTAATACAGACATCGTTAAAGAAATTTTAAAAATAAGAATTATTTTATTGCAAACCAATGTAAATGACTGTTCTTTGATAGCTAGAGTTAACAACATACAGGGGAAGAACTTGACAATTTCCTTCATTGAGTAATTTGCTTCCTGTTACTTCAACCACTTATTGATAGTGTTATGCTTTCTATTGTTTTTTCCAAAAGGAATCCTTTAAAAGGCACTGTTTGTATAATAAACTTTCTAACTTTCCAGTAATATGAAGAAATGACAGTTGCGGATAACATTTACTTTATTATGCAGATTCTTTCGATATTTCCGTGTAACTTATCGTAATTTTATCAAAAAATTGTGTTACCTGTTGACGATATTTTTTTAAAGGAGGTAATCAATTAAAAGGGCACATTCTCACACTTAAAAACTGCTGTGGAGATTTCTATGGTACAAGATGTCTTCTTGAGTTTTTTGTTTTGTATTAACTCAATGCTGCAAGTGAAGTCTGTGAAGTGTCTGCGGTTTCAAAGTACATTAATCTTTTTTTACATGTTTCCATATCAGAATTTTCAAGCACCATTTTGGATAGATGTTTTTATATAAAATTTTAGAAGCTAATCACTTTTATAAGTGAAAGAATGTATGAAACAACTACAAATAATTTGTTAGTGATACCAGATGGGTGCTCTCATTTTAGATTATAATGCATATTTCTCCTCGCTTAAAGAAATAAGCGACATATACACATATTTAAACTTTTATTACAATTTTTTTATCGGTGCTTATGGCAGACAATAAATGTTGTGCCATAAAATGTTATTTTAATTAAACAAGAATAGCGATTATATTTTATAAACGGCAGGAATGAGACTTGGCATAATTTATTCAATACGGCAGCAAATATGTTTAATGCTCTAGGAAACATAGAAGTGCTTGGAAGATTTGATTTGTGTTGTAGTGTAGTAAGCATGATAGAATGCAAATTTATCTTATAATTTTTCCATAACTTGCAGAAAAATCAAAGACAATGGTTATTGCAAGGCAACAGGAAGACATCACAATAGAAGGATAGAACGCCATATTAGAACAGGTAGAAAGCTTCAAGTACCTTGGAACAACAATCGCAGCCGATGGGAAGCTAGAGGATGAGCTCAACAACAGAATCAAGTCAACAAACAGACTACATGGGGCGCTTTATAAAGGCCTTATGAACAAAAAAGAAATCTCTAAAGAACTTAAAAGCAAAGTTTATAAAGCAGTATACATACCCATCCTCACGTACGGTAGTGAGGCATGGACACTAAGCGATAGACAGTATAACCGCCTTCAAGCAGTAGAAATGAAAGTGCTGAGGAAAATTAGAGGAGTAACAAAGCTAGACAGATACAGAATTGATAAAATCAGAAAAGACCTGGAAACCAAATCATTACGCCAACACATAGAAGAAAACAAACTAAGATGGTTCGGACACCTAATCAGGATGGAGGAGCAAAATACAACCCAAATAATATGGAACTGCAAAACACAGACAAAAAGACCAAGAGGCAGACCCAGAAACAAGTGGAACAACACAATAGGGAAAAGCCTACAGGATAGAGGGAAGAGTTGGACAGAAGCAGTAGAACTGGCTAAGGACCGGAAAGTATGGAGAAACTTCGTCAGAAGACGCCCAACCCAAGACGGAACACCTCGCCACCAATAATGGTACAAGAGGACAGGATTAAGAAGAAGAAGAACTTTTTTGTACTTATGGAAATCGAGAATAGGGGAGTTTGTTGATAAACATATAGTTTACATAGGAATTTCTTGTTTGCAAATCTGTTTGTAATCAAGTCTTATTGTTTGCAATTGCTTTGCTATTCCATATATTTTATTCCTGCGGCTAAACAATCGTTGAAACTTTTGATTTTGTTAACCACAAGTTTCTTTGGGTCTTGACATTTTTCCCATTAATTTTTAATTATCGTAATTTTTGTGTTGTTTCTAGTGCTTTCTAGTTAGTTTTATCAATAAGAAATTAAAAAGCGTAGTTAAGAATGGAGTTATAGTAAGTCCTCCATTTTAAAGGAATTCCAACAATTTTACGTGTTGGCTTACACATACGACATTTTTCTGATAGCAACGTAGAATATATAAGCAAACAAGCTAAAGAAAGAAACAGAAATAAATCAAGACAAGTCCAAATTTATGAAAATTACTAGCAAAGAAAAAAATAATACCAGGGTCATAGAAAAAAATAATTATAAAGTAGAAGACTTGAAAATTTTATATATTTAGAGACAATAATAAACAAGAAAAATGGTCAAAAGGTACAATCTGGGTACAGGCTTATTATTAAGGATAATGTGTAACAAACAGATGAAAAAGGGAATCGAAAACAAGATTACATAAAACTGTAATAAGAGTAGTGACAACGTATGCTGCAAAAAATATATGCCGTGCAAGGATGAAGAACCATTAAGAGAAAAATGATAAGAAACATTTTTGGTGGTAAAAAATAAATGAAGATCAATATTAAACATCAGGAAATTAGCAGATTGAACAAATACTGAAAAAGGAAAATATAGACAGCGTAATTAAAGCAAAAGAATAAGATTATACGATCACATAGCTAGAATGAGTGAAGATTCAACAGTTAGGAGGATGACAAAATAAAAATTACAAATAAGACCAAGAAAAAGTTACTATGAGGAGAGCAAGTAATAAAAAATAATTGACAAAGCAACAAAATGCATCAAACTGTAAAGCAAGAAATTATAAGTGAGGTGTAATGACTTACCAACATACCAACACTTGTATAGTTTATACAGTTCGTAAGCTTCTTTAATTCCGATAGATATTTACTGCAATGGGAGAAGAAGAAGAAAATACGCGTATTGAGTTTTAGACCAGTCTACTTTTGAAAAAAATTTACAGTTTGGGTATTTTTGACCAGTCACATTTTATCAGTTTGCTATTTAAATTTTTTTTTTAATTTCGGAACTGGAAATGGCTTAGAGGGTGCGATTTATTTTATTTTTTGCATTTCTATTATATTATCTTGCTTCAGTTTATCTCTTGTTTAATTCTGCTATAATTTTTTTTCTGACCTCACTGTTTTTAATAATTAGTTTTTGGTGTTTATAGAAACAATTACTTGCCTGCCTCTTTCTGTTATAGTTAATTGATCAAAAATTTGTTTTTGCTGTTGTAAGTTAAGTTTCGAATGTTATGCTCTTATATTTGTACTTCGTATTTTCTTTTATTTTGTTTATGAATTATTAAATAATTTTTCTATAGTTCTAGATTATTTTATTTATTTTTCACCATTTAGTCGACTTAGTTTTGCCAAGTTTTGACTTCTGTATCGATTTAAATGTCTTTATGAACAAAATTCAATTTTTGCCATTAAACATGCATATACGTACTTAAATGAATAACTAAATTACGTAATACATTATTTAAATATTTAAAAATATATTCCTGTTATTGATTTCAGAGTACGTGTTATTTTTGATTTATCTTATAGCAGCAGTTACGATTGTAATTAAAATGTTTTTATTTCTAAATATATGTATTTTAAATGTTACTTAAGTTAGTTTTGTTTATTTTTGTCCATTTGTCTTGTTGACTGCCTTTTAAAACAATTGATTACTTTATGATGCTTCTATATCCTCTTATTCTACATTTTATTTTCTAGTATAAATATTTTGTCTCATTTTAAACCAAAATTATTGATCTTTAGTGTATAGTCTAAGATGTTTTATTCACTTTTCTTTTCCATTACGCTGCCATATAATATATTTGTTTACAATAAATGGAATAAGTTTATAAAAGCAACACTTCCCAGGCACGTAAACATAGCAAAAGTAAAAAATAAATAAAATTGCTAACGATGCTTCTTACATGTTACTCCTGCTATGTTACTAGAATTGTTCGACTCCCTACTTTTCATTTCTCGATTTAATTTTCTGAGAAATTTATAAAGCTGTTTATTGTTGACGCATATCGATTTTTTTTAATATTCTAATTTGTCTTAACCCATTAGAGTATGATGCCTGATAAGACGGGCGCTACATTTTCTTCCCTAGCAGTTCAGTATTGAGAGTTGCGCGATCATTGTTACGTTGTTATTGCGCCTTGCGATCTTACTGATCATACAAAGAAAATTATTTTTATTGGAGCCCCCCAATCGAGTCAAGGTCTAGTTAAAATAGCGGACTTGATCGATGCATTGAGACGTAAAGGGTGAGTAGAGTAGAAAATGTGCCTTTTGCTTATATTATGGGCGTTTTCGGAACAAGATTCTAAACTTACTAAAAGTCTTGAAGCCACACATGCTATTTTAGGGTTAATGATGCTGAAATCGACGTCGACAGCGACAAAAGCAATGATGATCACGCTGGCGTCACGAATCATTTTGAAGTATGGTAGTCTTCGGCGACATGTAAGGTGCAGTTAGCTGAAGAGAAGTGTAAAGCTTTTCGATTTGAATACAGTATCTTCTCTCTAATTTTATAACAACACTAAAAATTCAGAACTTTAAAACTCCTAAAGTAATGGAAAGATGTACTCAGCTATAAAGTAGTTGAAAGCAATTTCATCTGTATTCTCAATTATTTTTTCGTCTTTAGAAAAAATATGCTGGCTGATGTTCGTATAACTGAATTCTTAATAAAATTTGAAGGTTTGCTACTTTTTAGGTACACTAAAAGTTCCAATAAAAAGTTGTATTGGTCGCAAAGCGGTGGCATCCTTGAAATTTTGCTAAATAATATCGGATTGCACAGATTAGAACAAATTATCCATGCAGCTCATGCCCCTTAGTACGCAAAACAGTTCAAAAGAGGCAAAGTAATTTACTTACCTTTAAACTTTCTATGGGAATGAATCCATCTGACCAATAAAATTAAATGTGGTCTCAATGGATATGTAAATTGCGGCACAAATCATTGTTCGCATTTAAATTTTAATATAGAACGATCTTTAAATTGACTTCATAATTGAACTTTTTAAAGTACACAATCATATAATGCATATGGAAAATGTGATAAATTGCCACCTTGGTTGTGGCTGCAAATCTCGGTTCTTTTTACAAAATTACAAAACGCCGAAGTTCCTTCTTGAGGTAGTCACTGTTTGTGATTTTTGGCGTAGACCGCGGGTTTCGGGTAACCCCATAAAAGCAAGTTGCACGGTCTGAAATCGACTGTTGCTCGAGCTGTATGGCAAGTGACACCGTCCTGCTGGAATCAGGTTTCTTTTAGATCCATGTTGTCTACTTGGTGTCAAAAAAACTGAGTTATCGTGTAGCAGTAATAACGGTTATTCACATTTCAAGCATTTCCAGCATTGTCCTTGAAAAACCACGCCACTCAAAATTTACATCAAACATTGACTCCTTAGGATGCATTTGCTTTTCATGAATTACGCAATGATTTTCCGAACCTCAAATGGGACAAAATGCGCTCAAGTCTAAAGATAATTTTTCGACTAAACTGAGAATACATTTTATGATGCTTTAAAAACCAATTGACGAATTGTCGGCGGCAAGACTGATTGGCAAACTTAAGCTCTTACATCAGTTAAATATTTTATACGCATCAAGGTACAATCGTTAGTAAATATTTGCTGAAAAGATCTTGAAATATCCGATTTTTGTAGATGATGTTGAGTCGACATTTTCGGATTTGCATTAACACTTTGACTGACTATGGCAATATTCTCCTTTATTTATGAGGTTTATTGAATTATCAATCTCTAACCAAGGATATAAAATCTCTTTTTTAACTACTTTATATCTACCAAGCTGCTACGACATTTGACGGGAAAAAATATTTACCAACGGAGCAATGAGAAATAACCGGAGATAGAAACATTTTTGAAGTCGAGGGAGCTCTGAATTTAAAGTTGCAGTGAGGTGAAAGGACAATAAAGCAGGGAAAATAGCAGATTTAACGAAATAATTAAATCCTTTCCATTTTCATGGGAAAAACATAAAAGGAAAATACATGTTCACAAGTACAGTTTTGTTTATTCGAAAATTATAATAAAAACAGGGAGAGTTGATAAATTATGTCAATTAGTAGCTATATATAGAATGAACATGATACAGTGGAAGTAGTGATGGTAGATTTTTGGATACTTTTTTGTAGTTGAATTGTGAATACTTGGCTGATAATAAGAAAGAACATCTAACTGGTGACCAATAGCAGCTCTCTATTGAAGTTCGGAAGAAATATAGCTACAACCTTGCTGCAGATTATTATGACCCTATCATCGCAGACGTAAGGTTTGATAGTAAGAGTTAGTGGCCTAAACATACTAATAAAAAAAAAATAATGAAAATGTGAATATCTATGATAAAGATATCTTCAACATTCCTTCCTTTTTTCACTATGGTGAAATTTTCTTACTCTAAGCATAGTGCAGGAAAAATGAGATATAGTTAATTAGATTATAATATGTACTAAAAAATGGCTGAAAAACAAATCTAGTGTCAAACTGGTTTTAAAACGTTAGAATTGTGGTCGTAGATTTTACATTCTTCTAATAACATAGTAGTGATTTTATCCAATTACATTTACTTAGAAATACAAATTCTCCTCAACTCAAATTCGTACAATCGTATAATCCCCGAAAATGCCCGCCGTTAATGAGCCCCGCTCTCACTTCCAACGAAACGAAGAACAGTGGTTTCATATTACATAATTAACGAGTCGACTTGTAGAATGCGCGCCTAACAAAGCGAATTCGCCAATCTGTTTACTACGTATCCATGAATCTCTCCTTGAATTTATCGCCGGCGAAAGGGTATCAGGTTACAGATGCTCTTTAATTGGCCGATCTACACGTGGCTGTGTTAACATGCGATCTATCCTACTAGGCAGCCTCCGAGGAGTGTAATCAGCGAGGATGGCGCGACCAAACGCGTAATTACCTTCATAGTGAAACATCAGCGAGTCACAATGGAGGTTCTTCGCAGCGCCGGCCCGGTGACAAGATCATTAAGCGGGAATTCAAAGCTGCTATCAAAAGGGCCGCTGCGATGGAAACGGCGACTCGGGAACAATACCGTAATAACTCTGCTGGAATACGTATGTAAACAGGAAATGCCGACGACAATTTTTGTGCAACAATTGCCGGACAAATGAATGACCTAACTACCTCAAGGCTATCGTCGATTACACAGCGTTTGAGTGTAGGCTTGAAGTGTTGCTCGGGCTGTGCTGGTGAAGTATGCCGTTGCTTATGAAATGGCGATAAATTATGAGTCTGTGTGCAAGCAGCCAATTGGAAATAGCGAGGCTTCCAGTGTAGTCTGTCTTTTATTACCCCTTTTCAGCTAAATAATCATAAAGATACGTTGCCTAAATTAACGTAATAATGTACCAATCACAATTAATTGCTATGGATTATGCAAACTAAGAATTATCTATTCTTTATCAAAAATTTTTAAATAGATGCGAAGGCTTTCACGGCCGGTGTTATGGTGCATGGTGTGGTTGGTTCTCGGGTTTGTTAAGCCGTAGTCGGAGTTCGGAAACTCCGACCACGGCCGATCAATATTTAGGACGTATGATGTTAAACATTTATGATAGAAATATTTATAACTAATTGGGGTAGCTCCTTGGATTGGTTCTTTTACTGTTACGTTTAACCCTATTTAGCCACACTTCCGAAAAATGACATGATAGTCATTCTGGGTGAAATCCACCCGAGCACCTTTGCACTGCAATAAATAAGTCTAGTGTTGAAAAAAAGAAAAGGAAAAATTCTGGGATACATTTCAAGCCTTACTTTATAAGAAAAACAAATTTTATATTGTAAAATTAATTTTACATATGCAAAAAAAAGTTATGAAAAAAATATTTAAAAATGACAATATTTTACAATAATAGGCGCATCTATTGTAATTTTTAATTAAAAATAGAAAAGCAAACGGTTTTGTAAACCTAAAATACTACCCTTTCAGATGGCTATGATTATTTTATAGGCCCTTTCAAAAAGTATATTTATTTTGAGGAATGAAGGTCGGATTTTTCGAGAGAAAATGAGAACTATACGTATGTGAAATAATCCTTGTTTGTTTCGAAAAAAATCATAAAAATTATAAAATAATGACGATAAATGAAGGAAAAAAGTAAATAAAGCAATAAAATAACTATTCATTGCCATGACTGCTCGGAGAGGTGGTCTTCTTCGTTGGATTCCTCACCTCTGATAGCAGGTTGCTCCTCGATTTTCTCGAGCAGCTCCTCTCGAAAAGTTCGCGGGTACAAATTATAGGCCATCTGAATATCCTCAAAATAACGGTATAATTTTTTTTTAATTCTACCTTTCAAAATCTTTAGGAGTACACTTACTTTTTTGGAAAACATCAGATAAATGAAAAAAAATTGCTCCACACATTAAAAATATGATGTATTAGTCACACTGGGTGAAATTCACCCAACGGAATTTCGCGTTCCAAAGTGATCGACTGCCAGACGAACACTAACGGGAAAATTCAAATCTTACCTACCTGTGTCTAGAGTTGAAGGTTCAAACTACCTATTGATGCAGAGTAAGTTCCACTTTCTCAAATTTAATAGGCTATATTCCAGGTCAAAAAAAGGCTCTGGTGAATTTCACCCAGTGTGACTAAATAGGGTTAAAAATGGTAGTGTTCCATTTTTAATTTTTAATATAATTTATTTAGAGGGTTAAAGTAGTCCAACTCCACCTTCAGCTTCTAATGGGTGGACTGAATAGCTCATGGACACTGCATCCCAAACCCGAAAAAAAACGAATGGTGAGTCCAGTTAACAACATACCCATTGTAAAAAGAAACTGTACTACGCTAGTAGGCAATTTACTTTACAACAAAGATTCAATGAGTAAGAGGGCAATGTCAAACAGTTCCTGTGTTCACAGCAGTCTACGTATAAATAACACTTTCTCCCACTATGGTACGAAATAGAAATATACATTCATAAGTCTATATAGTAACAAGCCTATTTACCAACGAAAATGTCAGAACATTAAATTTGATCAACATAGGGGGCAACCATTTATCCGGTTTACAAAAGGTTAGAATGAGATATGCTATACAACAATGAACAAACCTAGAACAGATAGAAAAGTTTAATACAAAGAACGGGAGCACGAGATAATTGTACGCCAAGTGTTTAAAAATTAAAATATCTCCATAATTGATGAAGAATAACATTGTGAAAGATCAAAGAAATTAGTAAATTAGAGAAGTGTTACAACCTAAGTGCTACACAAAATCAAACACCATAGTTTATTAATGAAATGAAAGAGATAATAAAGAAAAAGAAATAAGCTTTTATGAGATACAGAACAGGAAAACCGAAAGATAAACAAATTTAAAAGTTACTTAACATAATAATTAGAGAAAGAAAAGTTTCAACAAAATGGAAGGTAACCACAACTATTATAATATTTAAAAGTATCAGAAGATTACGCTTCTAAATACAATACAGAAGCTAATATTGGACAAGTTATACTTAGGTCAGCATTTAAGTGGAAAATATGAGATGTTCCGCCATATTTATAGTACGTTAAGTGGTCAAAAAGCCAATTGAGTTCAACACACCAGCCACAAGTTTTGTGAATATAAGAAAGGCATTTGATCAGGTCAAATTACAAGATATATATTATTGATTTTAGAGGAAGCAAACTTCCCACAGTTTTGATAAAATTTGCAAAGGACCCAAATGAAAACGCGCTAATGAAAGTCCAGGTAGGAAATCGATTAATAGAAAGCATATGGGAACTAAATAAGAGACTCTAAATCATATTCTTTTTTAATTTTGCTATGAATAGGTCGAAGTAAGAAAATTAGCTGGCTACAAAAGGGATAAAATAAACATCTTTGTAGTGTGCTATTTTGATTTTACTATTCACGTGAAGATGAAGCTTCAGCTTATAGTTTTTCTTGTCGATTTAATAGTCTTGCGGTTCATCTTTCAGGAATTTTACCCAATCTGCTTGTTTTTCAGTAAGTTGATTTAAACTCCATTATTTAAATTTTCACTTGTTGTTAATTTTTTATCTCATAAACTAATTTAAATGTAAAATGTAATATCATTTACAAAGTTTAGTCTAATGAGAGTTGTATAATGACAACAATTTGTATTATGTAAATTATTTTTAAAGCTGTAAATGATATTGGAAATTAAAGCGAGAATTCTAAAAAGGTTTTTGCTTTTTTTCTATAACAAATACATTGCCTAATTCTAAATATTGAAAAACATCTCTTTTGTTTAAGAGTTATGCAACATTTTCTGAAAACTTGTATTACATGTTCAAGAGGAATGTCGTTTATGTTAATACAATAGATACTACAATTAAAAGAATTAGTTCAATATTGCGAATGTGAGATACCTCTCTATAATATAGGGTTGCATTAGTGCGGAAAAATATGATTTATATTTTAAGTAGAAGTTAAAATATCGAAACACTGAAAATTTTATAATTATTACTTTAGGAGCATTATTGGAGAAAATCCAATAATATATCATATTATGCTTTGTTACGTGACGAATGAGTCGTGACAGCGTGAAATGGGTGAATTATTTACTTAAGCATGTTCTGAGTGTGCTTTTAATGTTATTTTGGAAGTTAAACCATAAAATATGATATAATCGAAATTGATAAGAAGCGCTCGGTTAAATTATTCTGTTGGGGTTTTGGAATACTAGATTGTACATTCGAAAGAGGTAATTGTGGTTCTTTTTTTAAACGATTAATAATTTTTTGTCACTAGCAACATATTTGCTCTGCTATATTACCCATTGATAAAATGAAACAGCTTATACGGTGATACCTCTATTTGGATACTTGAGTCAAAAATTTCTCATGTGATTTTGCAAAGTTGGGGCTGTTAATGTATATCCTAATTTTTATTATTGACATCGGTACTTCTGTTTTAGTACAGTATTGCACATCTTGTCAAAAGTCCGCGTTTGACTTTCATACCGTTAAGACGTGTGCTGAGCGATAATAGTGAAAGTGTGTAACGTGATTACCACTGACCTTAGGTCAGCAATACAGTGGTTTAATCTGAGTGAAGTATAATAATTATAAACTCACATTTCGTAAAATAGTTATATGAAACCAATTCACATGCTACTAAAATGGCATGCAACAGCAATAATAATTTATATATTCCGTCAACGCAATTACACAGCAGCTAGCATCTCAATAGCCAGGTAAATCCCCAATTTCCTATTATCAATACTCCTTATTTACATAACAACTTGACATATGTGCCAAATGTGCAGATCCCAAATTTACAATCTCAAATGAATACACGAACTAATCATACTTTTACATCAATGCAACTAAATAACATACCGACAAATAATTTATCAAACAGAATAAATACATCCGATAGTGATAGTGAAGTGGAATTGAATACAATGCCCAATAAAGAATGGCAATGTGTACAAAACAGAAAAAGGAAAAGAATAACAAAACAATCAGCACAAAATAAAGCAGTACATGTCACACAAAATAATAGATATTCTGCCCTTAATAGCCTTAATGAGGATATTACTGACGTCGCACCGGTTGTTCAACAAAATAAGATACCCAGACCACCTCCGATATTTGTATATGGAGTTACAGATTATAATAAAATGATAAATTCTCTAACAGCTGTTACTGAAATAGAACAATATAAAACAAAAACAATGGCTGATAATATAGTTAAGCTAAGTGCAAATACTCCAGACACATACCGTAAGTTAGTAACATTCATGAAGGAAACAGGTATAATTTACCACACATATCAGATGAGAGAAAATAAAGCTTATAGAGTTGTCATTCGTAACCTCCATCCTACTGTACCCTCTACCGAAATAGCAGAATTGCTGGAAGAGAAAGGTTTCAAAGTAAGAGCTGTAACAAACATCAAACACAGAATTACAGAATTACCCTTACCAATGTTTTTTGTAGACTTGGAACCTGCTGAAAACAATAAAGACATTTACAATCTTAAATTCTTAAATAATCTCGTTATAAAAGTGGAGCCGCCACGTAAAAATACATCAATTGTCCAGTGTACGAGGTGTCAACAATATAACCATACCAACGCCTACTGTAACCGTCCCTACGCTTGCGTTAAATGTGGAGGACCGCATGACACTAAGACATGCAAGAAATCAAAAGATTTGCCGGCTAAATCTGCTTTATGTGGCAGTGATCATCCCTCCAACTATAGAGGCTGTACAGTACACAAAGAATTACAAAACAGACTGAAACTAGACACACAGACTCAAAACAGGTTTATCAATTCAAAACACTTACCACCCAGTAAAAATAGACAACACTCAAAGTTAACACCCTCAACATACAGCCAAGCAGTACAAGGTGACAGTGTACAAGCCAACAGTCAAGACACAATCTTACAAAAGTTGTCTGCTGTCATAAATAAACTTGTCGTTAATGTCTAAGTCCTTACGAATATGTTTATGGAATGGGAATGGCATTCAATCAAAAATTCAAGAAATCGAATTGTTTTCAAAACTCCATAATATAGATATATTTCTTATATCAGAAACACATTTTACGGACAGATCTTATCTAAAAGTTCCGCACTATACATGCTATCATACGGAACATCCGGATGGTACCGCCCACGGCGGAACAGCGCTGCTCATAAAGAGCTCAATAGTTCAATGAACTACAAAAATTTGAGGGTCCATGCCTACAAGCAACAACAATACAAGTTTGTAAATTACCAAACCCAATTATCATATCTGCTGTCTATTGTCCACCAAGACATAATATTACCAAGAAGGACCTCAAGTCGTTTTTCCAATCACTTGGCAGTACATTCATATGCGGTGGAGACTTTAACTGTAAGCACACCTACTGGGGATCTCGGCTAATTACCACTAGGGGTAGGGCACTATATAACCTCCTACGAGAAGAAAAATATGGATACCTATCAACTGGGGAGCCAACATACTGACCCACGGACCATAATAAAACACCTGATTTGTTGGACTTTTTTTGTCATAAATGGAATTTCTTCCAACTACACGGATATTATCAGCAATCTTGACTTATCTTTAGATCATACACCAGTTATCGCTACAATCAGTACAACGATAATTAAAAAATCACCAAGACCATCACTTTATAACAATAAAACAGATTGGGACTCATACAGAGCCATTCTTCAAGAAACCCTACAATCAAATATTAGTTTAAAAACTCCCTAGGAATTAGAGCAAGCTACTGATAACTTTATCACTACTCTGCAAAATGCAGCATGGAAATCCACACCTACGATCACAAACAGCGTTCAAAGAGATATAAATATTCCTAATGACATACTTGAATTAGTTCGACAGAAGCGAAGAGTGAGAGCTAGATGGCATAGAACACAACATCCAGCTGACAAAACAATATATAATAGATTAGCAAATACCTTAAAGAACCAACTACACATGATAAGGCAGGAAACGTTTAACCACTATCAAACTACATTATCAAGAACAGATAATAGTATTTGGAAAATCGCCAAAGCAAACAAACGGCCTCAAAAAACAAATCCCCCACTAAGAAAAACAAATAACGAGTGGGCTAGAACAGATCAGGAAAAGGCAGACTTATTTGCACGACACTTTGCTAATGTTTTTACGTCCTACTCAGATGATCCTGATGTAAACAGCTTCTTGGACATACCATTGCAACTGTCGCTACCTATCAAGAGATTCACCTGTGCACAGCTGGAAGAAGAAATTTAACATCTTAATCATAAAAAAACACTAGGGTACGAACTAATATCGGGCAAAGTGCTTGCTGAATTACCTAGAGTCGGTCTGGTGTATCTAAGAAATCTTTTCAATTCTATCTTACGTCTCCATTATTGGCCGTTACCACTTAAATTCACACAGATAATTCTCATACTTAAACCAGGTAAACCTGTTGAGGAAATTACATCTTACCGTCCAATAAGCTTACTGCCCCAAGTTTCTAAACTGTTAGAAAAACTTTTAGTCAGGAGAATACATGAAACAGATATATTGAAAAACTGCATCCCGGACCACCAGTTTGGGTTCAGAAAGTATCACTCTACCATTCAGCAATGTCATCGCGTTGTAAATATGATCAACACAGCACTGGACTCTAAATCTTACTGTCCAGCAGAATTTATTGATATACTTCAGGCGTTCGATAAAGTATGGCATAAGGGGCTCTTATACAAACTCAAATTACACCTTCCAAGTGAATATTATTTACTTATAAATTCCTATTTATCAAATCGACACTTCCAGATAAAGTATGGCCAAGAATATTCTGCCATTCATTCAATCAACTCCGAAGTACCACAAGGCAGCGTTCTTGAACCTCTTCTATATACATTGTACACGGCAGACATACCTACAACAGTAGCTACAACTATAAACACCTTCGCTGACGATACAGTCCTTCTCTCTCATCATACCAATCCTCAAACAGCCTCCTTAAACTTGCAACATCATCTGTCCCTCTTACAAACCTGGCTAAACAAATGGAGAATCCAAGTGAACGAAGCCAAATGCACCCAGGTAAATTGTACCCTAAATCGCTTGGAATGCCCGCCGGCGTCTCTAAATAATATAGCAATTCCTCAAGCAAATGAAGCCCGCTACCTGGGCCTTCATTTAGACAAAAGACTCACGTGGAAACTGCACATATTAAAGAAACGAAAGGAAGTTGATCTACGACTTAAAAAAATGTACTGGTCACTTATTAGGAAATCGTGCCTATCTTTAGAAAATAAGATTTTACTTTATAAAATAATAATTGAACCTATCTGGACCTATGGCATCGAGCTGTGGGGATGCTCCTGCAAGTCAAACGTAAACATAATCCAACGCATGCAATTCAAAACACTGAGAATGTTAGCCAATGCTCCCTGGTATGTTAGCAACGACACCCTGCATACCGACCTGGAAATGCCAACAGTAGTAGAACGTACTAAAAGAAGCAACAACCATTTCCTGCAACTTCAAGTTCATCCCAATGTCCTGGCATCCAGCCTGCAACATGATCCACCTCCTAGACGACTACAAAAAACGTGGCCCATTGATCTAAGAAGAAATAACATTGATGGATGGACTCCTCTCACGTCACTATCGTCATCTCATTAGCTCATAGGATCTTATTATATGTTTATTATGTAAAATGGTTCTGATTGTTAATTTGCAAATAAACTATAAAAGAAAATCTTGTCAAAGAGGAATCAATATTTTTACGTTTTCATACTTCATTTAAAAGTCTTAGTGAAAGCCGCTTTCAGAAGTAATTTACATCTTGAAATATAGAAGGAATGCATTTTTATTTCAAACTAGAACCTTTAGTTCCTGAGCTTCTTAAAAAAATTATGTAAATCTGTGGTGAAGAATATAAGATTGTTTTAGAAGTGACTTTTGTTGAAGGTATATAGTTTTCTCTTTGTTTCTGTATTGTCTTTTTATGATTCTACGCTTCCTGTGAATGTAGATTCTTAATTACCTCAATAATATTATTTAGCGTTTTTATGAGTTTGAAGCAATTCATTTGCAGATTAGTAAACTCATTTTGTGGTTTCTGGTTAAAGAGAGTTTTGTTTTTTGACATCAAATAATTTGCATTTTTCATGTTGAGCAAATTTATGCCGCACTCAAAGGAAGTTTGTTATCAAGCTTTTTATAGAAAAAAATTGAAAATGTTTGTCGTGTGGACTTGCACGAGTGTAAATCAGGTCGTTTTGTATTTTCAAGCTGTTAATGTAGTGCGGTTTATACGTGAGTTTTTATTATTTTCTTTGGGTTTCTTTGCTTGCAAAAAGATAGTAAACATCCGCTTGCATCGGAGCTACATAAGTTATTATAGGTTGACAATTCCAGTAGTTGTACTTCGGTTGCATACTTTGATTTTATCTAGTTGTATATATAGAAAAAAGATAATTTTGCTGTTATTGGAGGCAACTACAGAACCGATTTGGTTTTGTTAATTAATTATTAATCTCTGTTATTACATTCTAGGACGACTTCTACTCTTCGCTTACTTCTTGAATTAAACGTTTGAGTTTAATGGCACAAATGTATATCATAACCGAGTGCGCTTTTGCGTTTTGTGATCCATTTGTTAAGCCAATATTATGATAGTATTTGGGTTGTTTTAGAAGTTTTAGAAATGTACGCCGCTTGAACAAAAAAAAAAACGTGTCACATTCAAACTTTTTAAGGTGTTCAGTAAAAACAACAATTATTTTGTTTCTTTATTTAGCTTATAGAAAATTAAAGATTACCCTCCGCTATATTATCGTTATTGTGGTGAAGAGCAAGGAAGGCCTAAGCATAATTTAAATTAGTTTGATAATGCACTCAAAAAATAAAACTGAGATCTAAGACAGAAAAACAAAGTGATGGCAATCTCTAAGAAATTAGAAAAGAGTAGAAAAATTAGCCTATAACAGTTTCAAATACTTTAAGTTAACTATCAGCTCTGCGAGACGTTTAAGAAAGAATTAAACAATAAAGTTATGTCACATCTCGATGGAAGTTAAAAGAAGACTCTTAGATCAGTTTATTTACCCACCCATACTTAAACAAGCGATGTGGAGAGACGAAGTACAGACGATAGAGTAGTAGAAGCCAGGTAAAACTTGGATATTTTGGTCACCTAATCAGAAAGCGTGAACAGAACTTAAAAAAAATAAATTAGAATAGTAAAATACAACCAAGAAGGTCTACATAGAGATCCAAAGCAAGTTAAAATAATATAGTGGATAACATTCTAAAAGAGATGCAATGGAGGATAGATATATTACGAAAGACGGACTTTGATACTAATAATAGTAAAGGCGGTTTTGTATTAAGTAAGTGGGGAAATAAGGATCATAAATATTACTTGAACGAAAAATTGCATTTCCTAGATAATTTTTGCTAAGATGTTTCTCAATACATAAAAGTAAATATATAAAGCTTGATAAGAAAAAATATTGGACATTGACTTTCAATTACCTCTATTGCTATTGCTAAATCTTTATCAAGGCCAAATCTGAATTTTTTGATGGACAGTCTTGGGAAACAATTTGTGAGCTTCTGCTCCGGACATTGTGTTGTACAAACACTGAGAGTGTACCGTTGCAACTTTGACTTTAGAGCTCTCAAATAAAAATAGTTCATTTATGGTGTGAGGAAATATTGTAACCTTTGAACACTTAGACTTTCCATTTTCCTACAATTATTCTAATAAAAGATATCTAGATAATATTTAAAAATTGCGATTACGAATTATTCACCAATAATATCCGTAAAATTCTTAATTGTATATTAAGTGTTTTACTTTTTCTGTTACTAAATATTTTCGAAATACGTTATATATATATATATATATATATATATATATATATATATATATATAATAAATAATAATAATAATGGTAAGTCATCGCGTGAGCACGGCCTGCGAACTGAGAGGTTAAGGCCTCATACGTTCGTTTCTGCCCGGTCGTCGCGCACCATCCCTGATGCGGGGCGATGTGGCAAGCACCGCGCCTAAGATGACCGCCATTATTACCCCTTGTTCGAATGAACGCAGGTACTCAATTATTTTTAGTGGCTGAGTAGGCCAAAATATATATATATATATATATATATATATATATATATATATATATATATCTGTGTGTCTGTGTCGGTGCGTCGTTGTGTGTGTGTGTGTGTGTGTGTGTGAGATTAAATATCGAATTAAAATACATATTCCGAATAATTACACCATATTCAAATGCAATACGTGCAAGAATGACTCACACTGTGCAATAACAAAACAGTTATACTTCCGAAGTACATTAGAAAATTTAATCAATTTGCACGTTTCCTTAAAAGCCGAATTTGATATCAAAAAATCTATAATAGAACTAACAACTCTAATATAACAAACAACATGGAAATCTACACCCTTTAATGTTAAAAGAAAAAATAAACAAAAAGCGACGTCTCAGAAGACGTTGAGAAATTACGAAGTTAGGTGTGCATAGAAGAGATCTGAATCAAACTACAAATCAATTAAAGAAACTATTACTACAATACGAAAGTCAAGGTCCCGGGACTCGTTTGTCGACCGACTCACTTAAGCTTTCAGAAGTAAGATCTTATTACTGTGAAAATTGTCCAACAGCTACTTGAAAATGTAGTCAAAGCTTACAACCGGACTTTTTCCTAGTATTTTGAAAGTGGCACAGGTGACAAGGATGCATAAATCAGAAAAGAAATTGTTGAGGGGCTGGGCTGGGAAAATGCTTTATATTATTATTAGTTCTGGCCGAAGTATTTGAAAAGTTACTGTTAAAAAGAATAAAACCAATATTAGAAGGTAAATAGCTAATTCCAGAGCATCAATTTATACTTATCTTACCAATTATGTGAAATTTTGAAATTTTACCGTACAAATAGGCACTTTTTTGGCGAATTATCAAACATTTGCATCCTATTATATCTAGAGTACCTCGAGGTAGTGTGCTAGAATCCTGGTGTTAGCTTCTATGTACAACCAGTACCTACTACAAGACTAACCACAACTGCAACTTTCATAGGCAATACAGCTGTTTTATTTTAAACCTACGACACTATCCAAGAACCAACAAAACAATCTAAACAAGGTTTAACATGGCTGAAGGTACGGAGAATCAAAGTGAACAAAAATAAATCTCAATACGTTACATTTACATTGAAGTGATAACAGCCCACTGATGACTATCAATGGGTAACTAAATAGTAACTAAAACATGCAGATTCTGCAAAATGCCTTAGACTTGACCCTTAAATTGTAAAACATACTTTAGTAAATATAAAAAGCTTGGATCTAAATTCATTAGGTTACACTGTATGATCGGCAGAAAGTCTAAATTACCACTGGAGAATGAGGTGCCAATTTATAAGGTCACATTCCTTTATTGTGGAACTTATAGCGATACCAACAAAGCTGAAAGGTTCCAAAATAAAGTTTTAGAACAACTGACAGCAATTACACGGATTTGTAACGTAAAAATACTTATTGTAGACTTAAAAAAAAAGGACACTTGATATACCGTTGCGTATACAAAGAAAGAAGAAAATTGTATATGCGATAAACAAAGGTTTTAATTTTAAAAGTTTGAGATATCAGGTGAGCAAGAATTTTTAGGTCTTCTGTTAAATCTCACATATCAAAAAAAAAATTAAACATGGAAATGTGTAGTATAACGTATTTTCATCTCTATTTCTTGATTTAAATTAGTGCTCAGGCTTTTTCAAGAGAACTAGGACAAATATAACCGACATTTGTTTGCAAATATTTTAAAATGGCCCGTTGTCTTTCAGATTATACAGTAATTTGTAATTTTTTTATATCAAAATTAGAGTTTATCGGATGACTTTTCCTATGTTGTCTTGAGTAATTGCTTTCCACTCTCTAATTAACGCCACTCTCAGTTCCATCACGTTTTCTGGTGCTGCAAGATTTTTGGTTCGAACTTTTGCTTAAGCTCGCCCCAAACATATTTCACGGAGGCCAGAACACTTTCGATATATCGACATCAGCTAAGTAGGTAGTGCTCATTCGCGCTTTAACATGAAACCCTCAGCAACAAATCTCGCAAATAGAACTGCATGTTTCTAGAATGTCTCTTATGTAGCTATCCGCTGTTAAATCTCTTTCGCGTTCTCCATTAGGCATGAATACCAACTAAATTTTTCCGTGCATGGAAATGTCCGCCCAGAATATGCAAGAGCCAGCTCCATATGCGACAGTTTCTTGAATACAGTAACAAGCAAATTGCTTCCATTGTCTTCTGTAGACCTGACGTCTCCTGTCATGTAGACACATCCTGACTCGTCGTTGAATATCATCTGACACCAATGGCCGAGATCTCAATCGAGATGTTTGCGAGAAAATCTCAGCCGCCTTTGCTTTTGGACGCCAGGTAGCTTTGGACCCATAATTTCATTTTTTAGGGTCAGGTTGACTGCTTTCGGTTTTATCACTGTCTAAGCATTGGCGACTACACTTCTGACGGCAGTCAATTCTTGCTTGAAGTCAACGCCAGTCGTATGTCGATTTCTGGGGGGTATTGAGAAGAGAAATCGTCTGTCTCCGTCGTCACGCGCCTACGGCCGCCCCCTTGCCGGCGGATGTAGCTACCGGTTTTCCGGTACCGACACCACTATCTCGACACAGCTGATTGAGGCCTCTCTCAACAATGCAACTGCCTGGGCTGTTTCAGAAGCTGCAGTATTCATTTTCTTACGAACCACTCGAGCACTTACGTCAACTTCGGATAAGTGACTGAGATGAATTATCGGATTGCAAGCGTACTGTAGGCCAATCACCGTCGTCGCGCATGTGCGTTCCAATTAGCAAGGTTCGTAAAACCCCGTTCTTGATGCATATTTTTTTGAATGCGTCATCCGATTAATTCAATAGCAACAGGTTTTAAAAATCCAATAGTAAAGATACTCCTTGCACGTTAATGGTTTTATTTTCATTTTTTTTTAGACTGAAACAGGAGACGAAAAACTAAATGAAGATAAATATAAACAAAGGCAAATATAGTATAAGAAATATAAAAGTAACATGTAAAGATTAAGCTTTAGAAACGCTGACAGAATGTGAATATTTAAGACATGCACTAAGAAGTGACAGTAAAATTCTAAACAAAATAAGGAAACTAGAAACATATATTTTGCAATAAATAAGACAATAATGAAAAAGGAGGAAATAGAATTAGGAATTAAAAGCATGCATGTAACACCATAGTTATACTTACACATATATATGGAAATAAATCATGGATACTCCTGTAGAAAAAAAACACTTAAGAAGAAAGTGTGAAAATAGAAAACTGCATAACAAACGAGGAAATTTAAAATATTATAGAAAATAATAAGAACTTGCAATAGAGAAGATTGAAACAAAATGAATTAAAATGACTAGGAATTATACATAAACAGAATGAAGGGAAACAGATCTGTTAAAAGAGTAATGTAAGCTGACAGAGAGAAAAAAGGAGGACGAGAATGATCAAGCAAGATACGAATATAAAGGATAGCAGAAATAGGAAAGCAAAAAGAAAAAAACTGGAAGACAAATGAGGTGATTAACTACAACCAAATTGGTCTAGAAAAAATGGAATTATAAGATATAAGGGAAGAAGAAGAAAAATTTCAAATTTATATTAATTATATCATGAGAATTACTATAATGACATTGAAAATACAGCTAGGTAATGATGAAATTAGTATTTCTATTTAATGACACATCTCGACTTCTCCACATTATAACAGAAAACAATTGAAGCTACAGGAAAAATGATTAAATTTATGTGTTAATCCCTTCTTCGAATTAAAAAAAAATTACTAGGGGGCGAGACAGTGAAATGATTCTCTTTGAATTTTCTTTACTGCTATTGCGTAAAACCTACCATGAAATGCTATCTAATGAAATTTTTTTGTACAAAATAGATACAAATAAATAGTATTACTACTTTTATCTACATACAACTATCGCCTAACATAATGAACATGTTGAAACACCCCGCGAATACAGTTCAATAGAGCCACGACATAAAGGTAGGTGGTGAATTTCAATATCGCGGCCGTTGTTGAAGTTTAAATTATTGTAATTTGATCATCGAGCCATAATTTGAGCGAAGGTTGTAACAACTGTCCGCCGATCTTCACGCACGACCATTCCGGCATCAAATCATTTTTCAGTTGCAGCGAGCGCCGTGTACCTAGAGGTGGGTACTAATTGAAACGTTATCTCGCGCCTTTCATTTCGTTTACAAATTGATAACTAGCCGTTATGAAATTAAAACCAATATGTTGTTATGGTTATAAAATTAAATTAGCCTACACTGCAAACGTATCTAATGCACATCAAGGTCGGCAAACGCTGGAACTAGTTAAGTGGATAGCCAGCGCAACTTTTACGGTTTTTGATTTATATCACACCTGAAAACTGCGGAGTAGGCAGATATTTAGCTGTCCGAAGCTGGCACATATTTTCGAATTTATTTGATTTATGTCGAACGCGCGAGTACTTAAAATTCAAATGTGGGCTGTTATAATTAAGCGTGCGTTTACACCAAGAGCTTTTAATCGAGCGCTTAAACAGGTTACGTCTCAACTTCAGCGCAAGAAAGATGTACCCATCGCAATTTCCATCGACATTTTTAATAGTCGGCGTAAAAGGCCGAGACGTAGCCAGCTCTAATTAAAGGCTGAATTGTCTATCGGGGGAAAGCGATCGTATCTCGCTAAATAACCGGCAGGCAACGTGATAGTTTTAATGATTTACCTGAAAGCGCGGGCAGGCGGCAGACAGCATTGTTTTCGCACGTCGACGTCTTACATATCGCGCCATTATTCTCCGGCTAACCGATATTTAACCTTTGCGAGCGAAATGCATTTCATAGAAAAACGTCAAGGCCGAACTCTCAATTAATATGATTATAGCACTGTTGGGTAATAGCATTTAAAAATACTCCTTTCTCTGCTGTACCTTGGGCTTGACATTAACAACAATGTGTAGGTTTGAAAAGTAGGACCGGACATGATTTTTAATGCTGGTAAAGACGGCGAGAGGAACTTACATAATGCCAAACACAATTTTGTTGACGGAAGCGTGGGTGGGCGACAAGAATTGGGGGCCTATCCAGCTGGCTGCACCCTGCTTTCGAAAGGACGCTGCAAGCACGATTCGTTTTAGGCACGGTTGCGTCCTTATCTTAATTAATTACTGGTAATTAGCCGACTTATCCTGGTAGATCGGCTCAGGCAGGCGATGGCTGCGGCCTGCCCTTAAAAGGCAATCTAAATTGCTAGCCGTGCATCAAACCAAACACAAATGGCACGGTTTTTGCAGATTTGCGACGCGTTAGACTTTTAGCCTTGGCGGGAGGAAGGAAATTTGATTTCGAATGGCGTTTTTGCCGGCAAATTGCAACTTACATAATGAACGGCAAAAACGGTCATTACACATCTGCGGCGCGCTGGCCTCTGATTGGCGTTAAAAAGCTGGGCGAAAGCCTCCAATTATGCAACAATTCAGAGGCATAGTTTGAAATAATACGCGCGCAATGTGTATTTGTCTATGGGGTTTGAATTAATTAAGCGGTCGTTGATGCCGATCCGGAGTTCTAAACTATACTAAGGGTTTTTTGATAAATGTTATCGCTACCGTTTGATGAGTTGCCGTTTTTGTAATAACAAAGATAAAAAATGCCTTTCTGCAATTTATTATTCCAGTAGATGGTGTGTATATTTAATTTATGATTGCAGATATGAGTACTAACATAACTTTTACTATAGAAACTAGAACATTTAAAAGCAAATCTTAATTTTATTATACAAGTCACAAATAAAAACATTTTGCACAATGAACTGTCTAATGAAAGTTCTTTCAGGAATGCTGTTTTTTATATTGTTTTTAAGGAAAAGGGACTAAGCAGAATAATATGTACAAGAAGCCAAAAGTACTACATGGCAGAAATTCGGAAAAGAACTAGAAGACAACTATGAAAGGACTGAGAGGAAAATATGGAAAGGCAATTCGAAATATCAAGGATAAAAACAACCAAATACAATGTGAAGATAATAAAATCCTGAAGACTTGGAAAGTATTATATGGAACAAAGTTTAAGAGAGAACAGCAAGAAGACGAAGATCCCATAAGAGATATAATTGAGAGAGTAGAAGAAGAAGACGAAACTAATTCGATAAAAATAACAAAAGTGAAGAACGCAATTAAAAAAAATAAAACTAGGAAAGACAACTGGAAAAGATGAAATCACTCCAGAATTAATAAAATATGGAAAAGAATTAGCTAATTGTCTATATAAGCTGTATCGACAGACATGGACATAGCAAACTATACGAGAAGAATGGTAATTTAATATAATAGTTCCGATTCATAAAAAAGGTAAAAAACCGAGATCCTAATAACTACAGAGCAATATGTCTTTAAACAATAGCTCTAAAAATATATACAAGAATTCTAAAAAAATTTGGAGATGAAATATAAAACTACAGTAAGCACAAGCAGCTTTCAGAAGATACAGGACCACATATATATATGTAATAAATACTATAATAGACAAACATCTAGAAATAAATATACCCATATATATAGCATTCTTAGAACTATCTGCAGTGTTCGATAGAGTCCTCAGATATACCACATGGAAAGCACTACAAGAAATGGAAATTCCGAGAGGTTTATATAAAGCTATTAAAGGAGTATTCGAAAATGTTAAGGCACAAGTACGTTTAGACGGACAAACTTCTGAAACGTTTAATCTAGAAAGAGGTATAAAGCAAGGGGGCAGTCTGAGTCCACTACTATTTATAATATTTAAGAACCAGATAATAAAGGAGAGCAAAATAAGAACAAAAACCACCAAATTGGAAATTGGAGAATGAGACTAGTGAAAATCCAGTTAATAGTATACGCAGATGACATCGTGGTGGTGGCGGATAAAAGAAGAAATTTGCAGGAAGCAATAAATATACGGAACAATCTTATTAGAGAAAAGAGAATAAAAGTAAATTAAGAAGAACGAAACTAAGAAGATTAAAAGACATATTGCAACGGAAAAGAAAGAAAAGGGATAAATAGATTTGAATATCTAGGTGTAAGAAATAGTAAAGATGGAAAGGTAGACAATGAAATAATCCATAGAATAACAAAGCGAGCCACGTATACCACCAACTAAAGAATAGCCTAATCGGGAAAAGAGAAATCGGAACCAAGACTAAATTACAAATATGTAAACAAGTATACCTACCAGTACTAACATACGTATCTGAAGGTTGGGTACTTAACGAGAAAAGTAAAAGTAAAATACAGGCAGTAGAAATGCCTTCCCACAGGAAGATAGCAGGTAAAACTAGACTCGATATGATCAGGAATACGAGAATAGTAAAATCACTACACCACTAGAACAATCAATACAACAAAAACAACTTAAATGGTTTCGACACGTATTCCGCATGAATGACAAAGCAAGTAATGGAGACAAGGCCGGAAGGAAAGAAAAGAAGGGGTCGACCACGGATGCAATGGCTGGACTACATATACAAAATTGGAAAGAAGAGAGGAAAATCAAAACAAGAACTAAAAAGACTGACTAACAACCGACCAGAATACAAGAGATGGCTACAAAACCCAACGCCGTAAGGAAAAATGGTAAAGAATAAAGAAGAAGAATATTGTTTGAGACAGATGTAAATGATGTAAATGTAAAATGATAGGATTGTGCTTCGAGGACCTTTTTTATCTGCTTACACATCAGTAATGTGGACAATTCAATTGCCAAACTTATGGTTTCTGATTTTTTTACTGATCTTCATCTGGTTAAAAGAAAATTTTGTTGGTTTTTCTAACTGCCAACAATAAAATTCACTTTCCTGAAGTTTTATGTGCATTTTTATACTTTCCATTTCAATAAAAAGATTGTTGGAAACACAGAAGGTACTGTTCTCGCAAAACAATACTCAAGACGTGTTTTTAACATTATTTTGATGCACTTTTTGTACTATACAAGTCTCTCGTTTAAAATACTTAATAGTTTACTGAAATTTATCAAATTGTACAGTAAAACTTTAAATAACTGTGCTGTTTCCATTTCGAAAATTAGCAAATCCAATAATAACGGAGTGGTAATCTAACAAAAACAGATGAGAGGACTCTAAAGGACTTAGAGGCAGAAATTTGGAAAATTTAAAATTAATTTTTTTATCAATTAAAGATTATAAAAATAGGTTTTTAGAAATATATAGCAGAGTAACTGTTAAGATCTGATAGAATAGGAAATGGCCGTGGAATGTTGAAATGCTAAAAAATCAGATTTGACACATCTGGTTGGCGGTGACAAATATTTGTTAAAAGTATCTTTCATGAAACAAAAGGGAAAACATAAAATATCAGACTTGAAACGTTGAGAACCCTGTAACGTGCCAATTTTTACACTTAAGATTTTATTATGTCTATATTTTGTCTTGCAATTATTTGTATAAGAAGCATACGAACAAATTAGCCACCAAAGGAATCTTTTGGAGTGCCTCTCCGGCTACTATGGCTATTTTTATCTTACATACTAATGGTTCGTACTCAAGCGAAACCATTATCTTAGACTGTGCAGCTTCCCAATCTTCTCTTGCCTTAAACATAATGTGGTCCACGTGTTCAAGTAAGACCTTGTTATTGGTAATGCAATCTATACAGGAAATTCTCAATATCCGCCAGTAGCATTAAGTTTCAAAGAATCTAAGTTTTTTTTAGAGACACCACTATTAACGTCCAAGATTACATCTGATAAAGAGGAACTGTATAAACATATTAACGGAGTGAACGAAGTTTGTTCTTGGTGTTGTCCATCTTAGTAAATGCTACTTGTAGTTTCTCTAAACTTTGTTTTATCTTAATCGAGTGATTATAATGGTTGTGGTTCTGGTGCTTAAAATTGGTAAGTCTTGCGATTGGTTGTTGAATGAGCATCAATTTTTCAAGTGGTGCGGGGCTTTTGCTAATGATCATGTATTTAGTTTACACAATGTTGAATTCTAGGCCGTAGCGTTGACTGACTTTCGCTACATTCGAAAGCTCTGCGGATCTTTGAGACTGTCCGTAAATACAGTATTTGTCCAGGATTTCGTTACTAACCTCCACAGCTTCTCGAGCTCCTCTTGAACCCCAAGTATTTTTTGTTTGACACTCATTTTTCCTTCGTGCGTTTCTGTGCTCTACGCCTTATTTAGTTATTTCGACCTGTACCTTAAACTTTACTATGTTTTATTTTTCAACTTTCTCTCATAGAACCGAACGAAATGTTACGGTCAGATTCGATATCAGCACTCCGAGGTATGTTTCCACTGAAGTTACTGAATTATAATATTTCTTGTTGATCACGAAATAGTCAATTTAAATTCTGCCGACAGGCGTTGCAGTCTTTTATGGTGATTTTTATGTATATAAATGTTTGGCAGTTTAAAGACACAATTACTGACTGCTTCTTTGATGCAAAAGTTTTCGGTTAATCCCGCAATTATTGCTGCTTCTAGTTCGAATTTTATTTATTGTATTTACATTGAGGTTATCCATGGCCATTATTATTTCATTTTTATGAATCAGGGTCTTTTAAGGTCACTTAATGTTACTAAAGGTTTGAAGTTGTATATAGAATAGTCTATTAAATATCAGATAATGTATGCATCAATGAATACATTGCTACCCGTTTATATGTCCTCTATTGCTATTCCTAGAATGGAAAATCTGATAGTTTTTCACGCGGCACTATCCGGAATCAGCACAACATTTTATTTATACCTATAATATCAATAGTTATTCTTTGTATTTCCTTAGTAGAAACGTGAATTTTTCCAGCTGCTTACAAATTTTAACATTTCAGCTTTTTAGAAGCTCTGACTATTTGACGTTTTCCGGGGACTGAGGTCTAAACTTTCATTCAATTTGGCCATGTTAGATTGTATAAAGAAAAAATGGTGTCTATGTACAATGACATGGTTTTTCCTTTAATGCAATTCTTCTTAAGCATTTCTAGCTATAAGTCTTTCCGATGCCATTTATCTTCAATCTTATTTGAGTTCTGATACTGCTGCTGCCCAGTACCAGAGAGATCCTGTGCACTCTGCACTAGTTTCGATCCGCCCTGGATATTTCATTTCCCCAGTACCAATCATATCTGCGAGGCATTTTGTTATCTGCCACTTGGGGACTAGCAATTGCGTATGAGGTCAAAGAAATAATATTACAAAGGTTTTACTATAATTTATAATTTATTTTATTTATAAAACTTTATAAAAAATTAAACAACTTAAAACATTAGGAACTGTTAGATGAACAATTGCATATAAACTGCGGTACGCATTTTTCAATATAGAGAAAATAAGTTTTTTAGACAACATCTCGACATTAACGATATAGTTTAAGTAAATTAAAAGAGAACTTAATTTTAACTATAGTTAACTTATTTATTCTCATTTGTATTGTAGCTCCCGTAAGCATGATACCACAAGCATTTGTCTCTAAATAGAATTCTTCTATTATAATGCTGCTTTTATTTATAGAGTACATGTTGGGATAATTTTAATTACAAGCATGTTTTCCTTGTAATGTATTGCTGTTTTAAAGAACCATCCTAGAAAGTCCAATTAAAACCTATAATTTTATTTAAAAGAAGCCTTGCAGAATACAAAGATATTTATACAATCTAGTTTTATTATAATTAACATAATTTTAACTATAATAATTTTAATCTTAACTAACTTTCATAGAAGTTCTTTAAATTTATTAAAAAAACTATTTGCGTAGGTCTCGGTTAGTTGAATATTATATTTAAAATCTGAAAACTAATCAACACCGAAAAAGACAAACATTTGTAGGAACAATGAATATTTTTCATTTAATTTAATTAATGGTTAATCAAAAAAGGAATTTGGTAGGTACAAGTACACTGCCTCCAACATATCATCTAGAAAATTAAAAATTTAAGTTTTATAAATTTGACCGTTCTTAAACTGCCTAAAGGAAATCTTTATAAAACCGAAATCAACGTCTTCTTCCTAATTTTCTAAAAAAAAGCCTAACAGAAACTATGCTATCTATTTGGCAACAAGAAAATGCATGCTTAACTTACAGTTGTAGATATTTTGCATTAATACAAGAGGGTTTAGTTTTAGAGAAAATATTGTATTTATATTTACTACACTTGAATATAGAACATTAGAATACAAAAGACAAAAGTACTTCTGTGGATACAAATAAAAATGAGCTTACTCTGGAAACTTGGTTCTGTCTATTACGCAAAACAGCAATGTAATCACATTTTGACTATATTTATATAAAAAGTTTTATTTCTTTGACTTTCTAAATTATATTCGTTTATTATATATATTATTCTTTGAGATTTAATAAATGGTAGTCGTACGGTTTTCCTTACGTATATTAACACATCTAGTGCTTTGAAGTCTTTTTGAAATTTTGAGAGGTATATTTTTGAAGACCTTCTAGACCTCAATTTTATTTGTGTGCCGTACCTTTTTGAATCAACATATTTTAAATATAAAGTCAAATAGTTATCCTAACTAGTCTGTAAAAGAATGTTGCATTATTATGCTGGTCTGTCTAGATTGTGAAGACGACTTATTTAATCGATCATCCAAAATTACTCCATTCATTACTTCTTTATAAAACGATATTACTATTGAGCAGAATACTTTTTCTTTCTTGTCTTTTCTGCTCATTTCTTGTTATTCAATAAGCAACACAAGTGACGAAAAAGTAGAAATAGAGAACAGAATAGGGAAAGGAAGTAAAGCAGCCGGAGCATTAAAAAATTTGCTAAAATCTAAACATGTTTCTCTGGCAGCTAAGATACAGTTGTAGAGGACGGTAATATGCCCTGCCGCTCTGTACGATGCTAAATTGTGGATAATGAACAGACAGGAGCAAAGACATTAAAAGCCTGGGAGAGAAAGACGTTGAGGAATCAGAGATAACGAAGGGAATAAATAATAGAAGTTTATAGAAAGCCAATAATAATACAAAAAATTAGAGTAGAAAGTGTCATGTGGTTGGGACATATGGAAAGATTACATCCAAATAGAATGCCAAAAAAGTGCTACTAGCCTAAGGAGAGAATAGAAAAAGTGGTAAACCAAAGAAGAAATGGCTGGAAGCAGTCATAAAATATTTAAAAGAGGCTGGAGTAGAAACATGGAAACAAAAAGCCCAAGACAGGAGAGTATGGAGGGCCTAAAGCGCTAAATTTATATATATATAGCGTCTTCAAAGATTTTTCTGTATTGTTTGGGAATCGTTCTTTTTCGATACATCATTTCAACCATTTTTTTTTGTAATTCTTGGCTTTACGTATAGGTAATGGACAATCTTGAATTTTTTTCCGGGTTAATCTATTTTCGTTTATCATTTAAATTTAGCAGCAATTTTCTGAATATTTAAATAATTCATTGTCCAATAATAATATCTTTTAAGACTGTAGATTTCTTCAATTTTAAGTCTAAATATATATAATATATATTTTGTGATTTTGTTGCTACAGTATCAAATTAATTTACTGGGAATATCGCGTTCACTATTTGCCCAAAATTGGTTTTATCTGTTATAAATCCTAGAGACATATTTATATAATCTTAGAAAGATATACCTGTGCTTACAGCTGCATATGGTAAGGTATCAAATAATTTCACATAAGAAAGAACTGATATACATGAACTACATAAACAAAAAATGCAAATTAGAAACAAGAAACACCCACATAGGATACCATAACCTAAATCCAGTAATGACACAAGACCTAATATATGCCGGCGACATATTACTCATGGCAAGGAACAAAAATCAACTACAACAAAACATAAACATATGGAAAAAACACCTAGAAGAAAGTGGGATGACCATTAATATAGAAAAATCAAAAGTAATGCATGTCACAAAACAGGAAAACGAAGAGGAAATAGATATACAAATAGACGGGAAATAG
Source organism: Sinelater perroti (assembly GCA_036346155.1). NCBI lineage: Eukaryota > Metazoa > Arthropoda > Insecta > Coleoptera > Elateridae > Sinelater > Sinelater perroti. Next base: position 11,863,950 of record JARFIY010000024.1, read on the forward strand.
ATACAAACAGTACAAACATACGAATACCTAGGAGTACTAATCAGTAAGGATGGAAGAATAGACCAAGAAATAAAACACAGAATAAACAAAGGAAATAGGACATACTATCAAGTAAACAACACATTGATAGGGAAAAAGAAATAGGTGTAAAAGCAAAAATGCACTTATATAAAACAATATATACCCCTACACTTCTATACGCTTCCGAGACATGGGCGATAACAGACAAACATAAATCCAAAATAACAACCGCAGAGATGAGGTATCTATGGCGGATAGTGGGCAAAACAAGAAGAGATAGGGTCCGTAACAGATCCATACGAGATGAACCAGAAATCACACCGTTGGTAGAAGATATAAAAACCAAACAGTTACAATGGTATGGACACCTGGTCAGAATGAGTAATGAACGATACCCAGAAACCGTTTTTGAAATGAGATGTGATGGAAGGAGAGATAGAGGAAGACTCAGGCGAAAGTGGGAAGACAACATCAACGAATCAGCAAGAGAAAGAGGACAGACCCTAACACAAATCCGAACCCTTGCAAGGGATAGACATTCATGGCTCAAAACCCCGACACCGTGAGGTACAATAGGAGAAGAGGAAGTAAGGAAGTAAGTAACAAAGAACTGTCAAACGGGATTTTTACCGTCTCACACAACTCTTTTTCTCAACGTGCTATAATAAATGTTTATATGTTAATTATACACCGAATAATGATTACGTCTCGTTTAGAGTCTCATGATCTCAATTCTATTGTGTAGTAAACTTTGTTCCAATTATTCAGCTTTCTTGGAAGGTTCAAATAAAGTATTGACATGATAAAAGGAAGATCAATAATGTTTCAATTTTGGTATCTTACCGTAACATTTTTTTTTATTGTCTACGAAATTCTATCCATAATCTGGTGTAATAGCATTACGTAAATTATTTACATATTAATGAAGTTTGACATACGGAAGTAGATATTCAACGTCATCTCTTCGGTGTTACTTTACACAGTTTCTGAATATATACAATATATTAGTAGTTGACTAAATTTTTAGACTAAATTAAGTTTTTGATTCAACCAACTAAATCTAAACGGTAAGTCTAATGTATAGTGTTTTTTTAAATGGTGGTTTTGTTCATTATTATTTAGTAAGTTTAGTACTAAAACAGTAGTATGACGCTGTCACTTATTACGATAATTTTTACTGGTTTTTACTATCACGTCTTTTTAAGAATTCTTTTTAAAGTCGGTTTCATTATCTGCATTTGTACACTAGTGATAATTTGCACTTTTTTAAGTAGAAACATTTCCAATATAGCTATGTTAGAGTTTGATGATGAATACCATAACCGAATCTGATACATCCACACCTTTGCAGATGACACGGAGGTACTAGTTATTAACAAGGGCCCAGTCTCAGCGTCAGAAAAACTTCAAACTGCATTACTTTTCATCGAAGCTTGGTTCAAAAAGTAGGGGATAAGAATAAATAAGAGAACTTCTACACAAGTAACATTTACTAAACGTAGGGGGATATATACACCATTTATCCTTAATGGAAGGGCAATAGTGGTGAAGGTAGGCATGCACCTAAACAAAAGGGCTTATCTAGCGACATCATATATGGGCCAAGCGTAAACAGTTAAACTGGAAACTTAGCAAACATTATTGACTACTCGGTAGAAGTTCCCAGCTTTCATTAGATAATAAAAATAAATTATTAGTTTACAAAGCGATATTATCGTTTTTTCCCCAACTCGAATGTACTTCTTTATTTGCTTATTAGTACAGTTGGTGAATGGATGAATTAATAATAAAATAGAACAGTTGAAGAGGAATAATAAATCGCGGTACTGATAATGATATTTTAAGGTCAGGATCTTAAGTTGCAAATTATTCGCTGCCACTTTAGGATCTAGTCCCTTCATAAAATGTATTATTTTTTTGAAGCCTAGAGTCCGGATCGACTCATTAATCTATTAGTGACTTCAGATTGGCAGCTAGGTATTCGGTTGAACTCTAGGTTAATTACCTTTTGAGTATGCTGAATCATACCAGTGAAATATAATTGATTTTTCAGAGTGCCCATTAAAAGATATGCATCATCAAAAAATGGTGACTTGTTCAACGTTAATTCGACAGTAATAAACGAAAGAATTTACCTTCAATAATCTCAGGGGACTATTTCTTCTGAAAGCACTAACACTAATCACTTAATCACCACTATCTAAAATAACAACATAAAGCAATGCTTATGTGCCTCACTAAAATAAGAGAGGTATTAGGGCACGCAGTGGCTCAGATGGTTTAACCAGTTGGCTCTGTCCTCTAGCCGGCGCGCGCGAGTTCGAGTCTCGCTCAACCCATGGGTGTGTGTGAATGTCCTAGCATTTAAGTGCATGTTAGTGGGCACAATAAGCCCTTGCGGTTGCAGTGCGCCTGTAAGTGCGTCAAAAAGCAGAGAGGTAGTGGCTGGGGCAAATTTGTCCCGTTGAGCGCAAAAGGATTAGTGAAATTGCCCTTCATTTTTTACTCTTTTGAGTTGAGAAAAATAGTTAATTATGTTAAAGTAAAGAATTGTGTCATTGTAAAAAATACATATTTTCAGAGTCAATATAATAGCAAATTAGAGCGATTCATGGAAGATTTTTTAAAGTTGGGTAGATTTAGACTTAAAATTGAAAAACATATTATTATAGGACAATGAATTATTTAAATATTCAGAAAATTGCTGCTAAATTTAAATGATAAACGAAAATAGATTAACCCGGAAAAAATTCAAGATTGTCCATTACCAAGAAATTACAAAATGATGGTTGAAATGATGTAGCGAAAGAGAAGAACGATTCCCAAACAATACAGAAAAGTCTTTGAAGACGCTATATAAAGGGTCCGCCATCTAACGTTTTTTTTTTTTATTCGGTTATTCGGTGAATGGCAACACTTAGCTCATTACATTTTTTACAGAAAATTAGTTTTATCCTTTTGCTGAACGAAAATGTTTGTGTATAAGCTTGAAGAACGCTGGGAAATATTGCGACATTACTTTGAAAATCATGGTAATGTTGCAAAATGTGTGCAAAAATTACGTACGGAAATGGGAAGAAAAGAGGCACCGTCAGCTCCGTATGTATGTTATCTTGTTAAAAAGTGAGAGAAACTAGCACGCTTATTGACAAACCAACGCGTGAAAAACCAAATCGCTGCTGTTGCCGAGAGTGTGCGTGAATCGCCAGGAACGTCAGTTCACCGTCGTTCTCAACAATTAGACATTTCGGAGACATCATTGAGACGAATTTTGCGTAAAGATCTTGATATGACGCCGTACAAAGTCCAATTGGTTCAGTAATTGAAGCCAACTGGTCAGTTGGATGGTCATCCAATGCGTTTTCGCTTCGCTTCATGGGCTTGGGATCGACTTGAAGAAAATGCCGATTTTGGGCGAAAAATCATCTTTTCAGATGAAGCTCATTTCCATCTCGGCGGGTATGCCAACAAGCAAAATTGTCTCATTTGGGGCACAGAAAACCCGCACGCAATCGAAGAAAAGCCGATGCACCCACAACGAGTCACTGTTTGGTGCGGATTTTGGTCCAGAGGCATCATTGGGCCATTTTTCTTCGAAAATGAGCAAGGAGCAGCTGTTACAGTCAATGGTGAGCGTTATCGGGTCATGTTGAACGAATTTTTGTTCACAGAAATCGAAGAGGAAGATATTGGCGACATTTGGTTTCAACAGGACGGCGCTCCGTGCCACACACCCAACGTTACAATCGATCTTTTGCGCACTGTCTTTGAAAATCCCATGATCAGTCGAAATTCTGATGTTGTTTGGCCACCTCAGAGCTGCGATTTGACACCGTTGGACTATTATTTGTGGGGAGCCGTCAAAGATAAGTGTTACGCCGACAAACCAGAGACAATTGAGGCTTTGAAGGACAACATTCGTGCAGCCATAGCTGAAATAGAGCTGCATACAATCGAAAATGTACTCAAAAATTGGACCGATCGTATAGGTTACTGCATGGCTAGCCAAGGCAGCCATATGAATGTAGTTATATTCCATTATTAACCGGAAGGATTGTACTTTCAAATAAAAAAAATTGGTAAAATATTCAGTAGTTTTTTATTTATAGCATTTAAAAAAAGTTATATATATATATATATATATATATATATATATATATATAATATATATATATGTATATATATATATATATATATATATATATATATATACATATATATATATATATTTAAACAACTTAGTTCACGGGATGAACCGCGTCTATTTTGGGAAAATTCTCGACGTTTCGGCATCGGCTTTGATGCCATTTAAAGAGGTTAGTTCTTCACTCGGGGTCTTAATCTGCCTACTCTCTAAGGAGAGCTATGAGTCTTTAAATATGACTGACCTTTTGTGTGACCTGCTTGATCTTTTATAGGGCTGAAAGTGAAAGTTTTTTTGGCGGGAGATGAGTTGGGTTGGGGAAAGTTTGTAGGATTAAGGGTGTTGCGTAATTGGCGGTGCGGAGTAATCAGTGATTTCCATATGACAGGTAAACGTTGGCTGTCATCTCTTGTGTTGAGGCACTGTTGGCGTTTTTTTTATTTCAATTGCCTCACATATTATGGTTTTAGCCTCGGAGAAATTAATTTTGTGGCCTGTTTCTTTGTAGTGTTTGGCAAGTGCCGACCCATTATCGCCTTTCTGTACGGCCAGAGAATGCTCGTATATTCGGCTAGATATTTGCCGATTTATTTGACCTATGCAGGTCCTTTGGCAGTCTCCACAAGGTATTTCATACACTCCTTGGGTTTCATTGGGGCAGTGATCCTTTGCTGAGCGAATAAGCTCAGATATTTGGTTATTGGTCGTAAAGACCGTGCGGATATTTTACCGCATTAGTATGCGGCTTATTTTATCGGTGATGCCTCTTATGTAAGGTAGGAATGCTTTTTGTTGGTCAGGAGGGTTTTGGGATTGAAAGTTAGTGTTTTTATTTATATTTTTGATTATATTAGTTAAGGATTGGTTAGAATATCCATTTTGCAGTAGGGTGGTGGTAATGGATTTAATTTCTGTTTGGCGATTTTTTGTATCGGAAACTCTGATGAATCTGGTTATGAGGGATTTTGCAACCGAATGGATTTGGGCAGGGTGGTGATGGGATTTGGCATTTAGGTAGCGGTTAGTGTGAGTGGGTTTTCTGTAGACAGTGTAATAAAAGCTGTCATTAGAAGGATTTCTTGTTATGATATCGTTTAATTCGGGCGCTTCTGGCTTTGACTGCCTGAAAATGATCTAAATTTTAGACGATCCTCATTAAACAATTTTATTGCCCGAAACAGAAACATATGGCTAGGCTGAGAGGATCCACTGCATTAAAAATTACACTTTTTTGAGTTCCACACTTATGTAATGTTATTACAGCAGTACGGTTTTCCTTGTTGCCTCACCCCATTGGTAAATAACCATATTTGTCAGAAACGCAACGTAGCTTATAAGGGTAGGTTTGATTTTGTGACAGTATTTAAGGAAATGCTAGGTAATAAGACTAAACTACTAAAAATATCATATTCACACTTTATGTATCATTTAAAAATATAAATTTAGATGTAACAGAATCTTATAAGGTCCAATCTTTGCTGTTGTTGCAAAAAAAATTACTAGGCAGAGGGTATAAAAGTTGAATGAATCGGAATTATTATATTCCAATACCCTAGAAAACAAAAAATTGTTCTCTAATCTTTCAAATATGGCTCACAAGGCATTATTCCATTTCGATAGTTCGTAAGCTCAATGGCTCCGCAGCCCGGCATCGCGAATGGCACGAAGTCGCCGAACAGCGTGCAAAAAATGCACTTTTAAGGCCACGCCAAACAGCGCAGGAAGTAAATCCGATACTTGGTTATCGTCACTCGGAGGCAAGGCCACGCGGAGCCCCTAGCAACTGCAACGATTACGTAAACGCTGCAGTTGACATATACCACACCGTTTGTTCATGCCGTTGCACAACGGCCGGAATCCATCCCGTCGAACGCGACGTTTCGACGATTTTCGTGACGTCGCGGCCTTTGTTGCAGTGCGCGTGCAGCGCGCATGTAGTAGCAGTACCGCCGATTGTCCGCCGATTTCGCGCTTCTCGCGTCTTCGGACCATTGTTGCACACACCTGCTCATTTGCATGTCCATATTTATTGGCACACAGTCACTGTCACTAATTACGGATTGGCTCAGAGCGCTGCCTTCGCGTAGCCGTAAATCTGAAAAATCTGTTTCTGTTATTGGCTGCCTCGGGAGATGCATAGATATGAGTTTTTTCCATGCATTGCATTATGGCACTGCCACGCAATAAAAGGCAGGCTGTTTAGCAGCGCGAAGAGAAACTTTAATAACGGAATTATAACACGTTGTGCTTCACGGGATCTCTGCAGGTTTTCACCACTGCTCTATAGATCATTAAGGTTTTTGGCGCCCTAGCCCCGCCTTTCCTCAAATTTTTATGTTTGGAACGTTGTCAAAAAGCTATAGAAAGCTGCTTGTTTAGATAAAAAATGTATTTGATTTTCAATTTTTCTACATACATACACTTCAATACAATGTTTACATACATTCACATATCAATGAGAAAACTCGTAATTTTTGTTTTTGTTTTCATCAAAAGGGACTATTGGGTTTCCCACTCTTGTAATGTTTGTTTTGTAGAAGCCAGTTACACAGATCAATTTTGCTTGGGTTTTTAGCGCTGAAAACTCGTCTTCGTTTCCAAGAGTATAATTATATGAATAATAAAATAAAAAAAAAATAAAGATTCAAAAATACTGCATAGAGTAATGACCTTTGTTGCACTTGTATTTTCTTCCTGAATCATTTCACTTACTTTCCGATATTTTACAAGAACAATGTTCCAGAACATACCATTAATATCATTTTAAGACTTGTATAATGCTTCACTGGCATTGTAATAGGGCAGGTATTCCATCAGGTTGCCTACAAAGTTTTTAAATAAAGGATTTTCTAAATAAGAACGATATGATTTTAAGGGTAAATAAAAGAAAAACCATTTCGGATACAACCAAACTTTTTATATTATTTTAAAATTCAGTCTGTTACATTATGTTTTGAATAACATACCATTTTTTATGTGCTCGCCTCGATTTCGTGCACACGAGCAAATTCGATGAACCCAATTTAGATGACTTTGTGCAGTAGTTCGGGTCTAATATCACGAGGCAGCGTTCGATGTTCAATCTTAATGCTTCAAACGTTCGTGGTTTGTTTGCATAGACTATAGATTTAAAATGATCGCACAAATCATAATCTTAAGGAGTTAAATCACAGCTTTTTGGAGGCCAACTGATACTTGCATTTCTTAAAATTATTCTTTTACCAAACTTTTCTTGTAATACGTGAATAGCGGCATTAACAGTGTGACATGCAACACCGTTTTTTTTTGGAACCACTAGTCCTTTCAATCAATTTGATCTAAATTTGGTCACAGAAATCTGTTAACATTAAACTTTACCGCTCGCTAGTCACTGTAACTACATCTCCTACCTCGTTTTGGATAAATAATCGCTCGATGATGCCACGATGCTATAAATTACATTAGATAGTGACCTTTTGTGGAAGCAAGGGCTTCTCATAAATCTCTTGTGGATTGTTTTCAAAAATGATAATGTTTGTTAACATATCCACTTAACCAGAAATTAGCTCCATCTGAGAAGATAATTTTTTGTCCAAAATTATGGTCCGCTTCAAGTTGATGTAAAGCCCAAGCAGCAAAGTCATTGCATTTCGACGTCTTATTCGCTTCGATTTGACGAATAGCATACCATAGGTTTCGCGAAGAACACGTTGAGTGTTCATAAAAGAATGTCTACTTTCATAACACTTTTGGACAACAACCAAACGTCCTTCGCCATGATAAATTGTCAGAGTATACTAAATACAAATAACAACTAGCGGCGGTTACAACATTTTAAAACTGGATAGTATTTCATTTCAAAATCATATCAGTTTTAATGGGAAATCCTTTATAAGGGGTGTGTTTAAGGCGAGACTGTGAGATATCCCACCTTTTGGTTGAAGAATTAAAAAAGTTATAGGTTTGTTGTTCTAAAGAAAATAATCTAACAGAGTACTTGTTGTTCTCGGTAGCTGCGGAGCTAACAAGTTATAAAGAGTGGCCATCGCAGGGATTATGTAGCCAGAGGATTTACTTCTTTTATTCTAACAACTCTTAAACATTTCGCCAATACAAAGCTATTTGCTTGTAGTGTTGTGCTATATATAGGTAGCAGATAGGTACTCCTATGCGATCCCGGCATGGGACAGACCTATTACAGGGACGCGACCCTGCCTTATGCGAGCAATGATTTTGCCCCTACCTCCACTTCTGGAGGAAAATCATTTCCTACCCTTTACACCTACCCATCTCCCCTACCTACCCCATCCTTTACCAAACTCGCCAACACGCAATGGCAAGCGTGGCGTTTTTAATGCCAAATACCCCTCATTCTCTTTAACTATGGTAATGTCAGTATCCAAAACAAAATTACCCCAGGTGGGTAGAGCTCAAAGCTCAGAATCCCACACTGATCTTTCAGTTTGACCCACGGATTCTGGGGGGGGGGGGCGGACAAGACACTGATACATAAGAAGAAATGTTCACTCCTAGTAGCCGCCTATAACTGCAGATCCCTACTAGATGATTCACAACTATACGATCTGGAAAACAAGCAAGTAAAATTAATTGGGACGTATTGGGACTTGCAGAAGTAAGGAGAAAAGGAGAAAGCTATATCACTCTACCATCAGGAAATGCACTAATGTATAGCGGCCATGAAAGCGACAGTCAAGAGGAGTAGGTTTCCTTGTTAAGAAATCAATAATACCAAATATTATTAGCTTCAAAGGAATATCTGAACGAGTAGCGTATATGATCATAGAAACATCAAAGAACTACCGCATAAAAATAATACAAGTTTATGCACCTACTTCGGCATATACTGACGAGGATGTTGAAATATTATACGAGGACATTATAAATGCGAGGAAAGAGGGAATGTCTAATCTTGATATAGTCATGGGCGACTTCAATGCGATTATAGGACATATAAAAGAGGAGGAAGAATACATCGGAAAATATGGATTGGGCGAAAGAAACCCAAGAGGAAATATGCTAGCAGCTTTCCTGGCAGATCAAAAATTGTACTATGAACACCTTTTTTAGTAAAAAATCCCAGCGCAAGTGGACGTGGATAAGCCCAAATGGGCAGACCAAGAATGAAATTGACTATATACTCTCATCCAAAAAGTTAAGCATAAACGATGTCACAGTCTTAAATTCATTTAACACGGGAAGCGACCATCGGCTCGTAAGGGCAAAGGTTAATGTTCAAAAGTTTAACAGATATAAATATAGATATAAAAGAACGATAAATGCCCAGACACTCAAACAAAACAGGGAACCCTATCAAAAGTACATACGACAATCATTGCTATTAAAGGAATATAATGACAACAATCTAAACCAAATATCTCGTGATCTGACACTAGCATTAACAGAAGCGTCGGAAAAATCACAAAGACGACATGCCAAAAGATAAATAAAATTACTCAACAAACAAAACAAAAATAGAAGAAAGAAAGAGTTATATAAAGAAGGAAAATATGCAACTGATGAATATCGAGAAGTGAGAAAAGAAGCGAGGCGTATGATAAGAAAAGATTTAGAAAAATTCTATGAAGAACAAATAGAGCAAGTAATAGAGGACAACAAAAGCATGAAGTGCCTGAAAAGAAGATATGGGAAACGAGAAATCATTGTAGTGAAAGACTTCCGCGGAACAGAAATAAGAAACACAGACGAGATCCTAAAACTACGGAGAAATACTATAAAACACTATATGGGTCGCAATTAAACAACCTGAGGGGCCAAAAGAGAATTCTAAAATAGTAAATGTAGGATCTGAGGATATGCCGGAGATTAGTGAAGACGAAATTTTGCATGCACTGCAGACGATGAAAAACAATAAAGCGCCGGGAGATGATAATATAATAATAGAAATGATCAAAGAAGCCAAAGAAATAGTAATCCCCAAGCTAAAAATCCTATTTAACATGTGCCTACAACAAGGGCGAATACCAGATAACTGGGATAACGCCGTGATAGTAATTTTGTTTAAAAAAGGGGACGCATTACTATTACAAAATTACCGCCCTATCAGCCTACTTTCTGAAATGTATAAATTGTTAATAAAGATTTTGACTAACAGATTATCACAAAAATTAGATGATTATTAGACAGTAGAGCAAGCAGCTTTCAGAAAGAGATATGGTACCTGTGACCATTTACTTACTGTTAAAATTCTAATTGAGAAATCCATCGAATGCAACCTGCCTTTGTTCATGGCTTTTATTGATTATGAGAAGGCGTTTGACTGCGTTGAACACTGGGCAATAATGAAGGAACTTAATTGTGCTAGAAGAGATTCCCGATATACAGCACTGATAAGTAATATATACAAACACGCTACAGCAACAATTAAATTACATGCATATAGTAATAAATTCTCAATTGATAGAGGTATTAGACAAGGAGACACAATGTCTCCAAAATTATTTAATTTGGCACTTGAAGGAATATTTAAAAATCTGGACTGGTCAAATAGGGGTATTAATGTAAATGGGGAAAAAATGAATCATTTAAGATTTGCCGACGACGTAGTTCTATTTGCAGACAACAAATACGAGCTACAAATTATGATAAACGAATTAGAAAAAACGTCTAAAAGTAAATTTGAATAAGACGAAGACAATGTGTCTTGAGAACCCACAAATAAACATAAATGGAACTATCCTAGAAAACGTCAACAGTATATATATATATATATATATATATATATATATATATATATATATATACATATATATATCTAGGACAAATGTAACATTAAGGAAGGAAAACAGAGAACACGAGATAGATAGAAGAAGACGTCTGGCGTGGGCAGCTTTTGGAAAGCTAGCTTATATTTTAAAAACAACAAAATACCCCAACGCTTGCGAACTAAGGTATATGACCAATGTATACTTCCCATAATGACATACGGCGCTCAAACATGGACATTAACGAAACAAGTAAAAACAAAACTGGAAGTCACTCAGCGAGCAATGGAGAGAGCAATGATTGGAATTACAATACGAGACAAAAAAAGAAATAAATGGATAAGAGATAGAACTGGGGTCGCGGATGTAGTGAAAAGAGTGACAAAATTGAAATGGGAATATGCAGGACATACAGATCGGATCAAAGATAGTAGGTGGAACGTTAAAATCCTCCAATGGAGACCATGGACAGGCAAGAGACAGCGTGGCAGGCCAATAATGAGATGGCAAGACGACATTAAGAGAGCAGCAGGACTGCCATGGATGAGAGTCGCACAGAATCGCGCTGCATGGAAGAATTTGAGGGAGACCTATGCCCAATACTGGGCGCAATGAGGGTTAAAGAAGAAGAAGAAGTTGTGCTATTTTATAATCCACTCTTTATGAAGCTCGACTCCTTAACAAAGTTTGAAATCCACTCTTTGTGTTTTCATGTCATGTTCGTTTATTATATAGTTACTTTTCCAGTCATCAGCTCCTTTAGTTGTTAGAAATGTCGTTCCTTGGTAGAGTTTGCAAGGTCAACGAATTTCGCTTGATTCGTTCTTCATTCTTCAACTTTTCACCAATTCGATTTTTTTAAATAGATGTATATAGGAGTAGTGTTGCATAGCGGTTTTAGTATCGCCCTAATGCAGTTTCAAACATTTATTGCTTGAGGCAGCACTAGTCACATAACATAGTGTATCCACTGAGCTAAAAAGCTGCTATTTTCTCGCGTGTACTTGGTTTTCCACGAATATAGCTTCTTCTTCTAGTAGGTTCTTTAATTGTAAAGATATTAGGTTTCTCGTTCACCGATGTATGCGTTATATTTGATGCGTGGATTTAAAGTTCTAGTTATAATCACGTATGTCTATCATTCGAATGGTATTAGACAGAGAAATAGCGGGTCACATAAAATGTTTTTATAGTCAATCAAAACTTAGATTCTTATGAGCTAAGTTTTTGAATGGGTTCAAGAAATAGGAAGATAGCAATATAAAACAAATTATACAAAAAGTAAAAGATAGCCGGTTCCAAACAATACACCAGGGAATCATATTCAGATAATAGTAGTACCATCTAACAATTTTTTTTTGAAGAACAAGGGCCCTGATGTAAGCAGAACGTCGATGGTCAAATAACTCATCTCACTTGATGATTCGGAAGTTTTCAAATGCCTGTGGCAATTTGAAGAAGGGCTAATAGTCAACTGAACCCGCAATAAAATAAAAATGATGAAATAAAAATATTTGTATTATGATTTTGTGAAGAGATATATAAACATATTGAATTAGGCACGCTAACTGAAGTAATGAAAAATTATGTTACATTTTATTGCTAATACAATTGGTGTCTCATGAATTCCGCTAATAAGCTGAAAGTGTTGACAGATAAGGAGGAAACAAGTTGGGAGGTTAATGTTTGTGGAATGTGCCAAAAATGCCTGCCATCTTGTTGATGAATATATTTTTGTGCTCCTACGTATGAGGTTAATAATGATTTAAAAAGGGTATATCATTATAAATCTTCTTTGATATTCAATCCAATGAAGAGATTAGAAAAAGTTTATCTAAAATGGTTGTAAAGTGTTCTACTGATCGTAAATTAATCTGTTCAAAAACGTATTAAAATCCGAGGACATGACTGTATTTTACAGGATTTATCTAAGAGAACGTGGTTCATCAAGATTATCATGTACAGGGATGCGTCGGTTGAACCTTAGTATTTTCTAATTATAATGCAACAGCATACTATTAACCAAAAATAATAGAAAATAGATGTTTATCAAATATCTATTGACTCTCAAATCACTCTACTGAACGCAGATATAGCCATACTCTTCAAAACAACATTTAACTAACTTTATTATATCGTCATTACTTTAAGCAAAATAGGTTTTCTCTAGATCAACCGCATATCAAAAAATAGTAGAGCAAATTTCATTACTTACTAGTAAGGCAAACGTTAAGAAACAATTAAAATTTGGACTCCAAATTCTCAATAAAACGAGTTTAATTGTATGGCTTGGTTTCAATTAACCTCTTTTTAAGTACTTTTATTGTGTTTCTAAAAATCACTTTAATATTAAGACAACACATTGACATAAAAAACGGTATAATATTTTTCTAGAGAAGAGCATTGTAACACCAGTCTGATGCCCAACACCAGCATCAGCAAAGGGTTTGCTTAATTTACGTTTCCAACGTTGTATTAATTTCCTCTAAAGAAAGAAAACACGCAGACTGAAGATTGCCTATTAATTGATGATTTTGTATTCATAAGAATTTTTTAAAATAGATAATAATTTTTAAGATCAATTTTATCGTCACCTAGAAATTCTCTAGAATGTATTTTGGGTTATTTAGTTACTTATGTTTGCAAATGCTATATTTTGATGTAAAAGTTTGGTGTAGATTTATCACATATTAATCATAAAGAAATGAACAAGTGTGTAGTAATAACAAAAATACATTATATTGGTGAATATTTCCATTTACTAAGCCTTGTATACGCTATATAGCCAAAGGTATTCGGATTCCCACTATTGTAAAATAGACTCGTGTGGCATGTATTAATGGGATGTCCGTCTACCTTTAGCATCAACCACAGTCTGTGCTTGTTTGAAAAGGTTTTCTACTAGCTTTTAATATAGTTCCTAAGAATTACCTTGCATTCCTGCATACGAGTTACAGTAAGTCCAGCCACTAAAGGTGAAAGATTTGGCCTAGCGTGTAATCTGGATTTCAATTCTTCTCGAGTGTATTTGAAGGGTATGAGATCGGGTTTTGTGAAAGCCAGTCAAGTTTTTTGACGTCAATTTCTTTAAACCTTCCCTGTGTGGACAGAGCAGTTATCCTGTTGGTATAAGATGGGTTCTTCCCCTAACTGTTGCAGAAAGTTGGAAGCACAGAATTGTGAAGAATGTCAATATATATCATAGCGTTCATTTTTCCTGCTACAGGAAAGGTATTTAGACCTAACTACGAAAAACAGCTCCAAACAATGATAGCTCTACTACCAAGCTTGACTACTGGTACAACATGCTTGGATAAGAACTTCTCCTGGCATTCGATAAACTTGATCGCGTTTGGTCGGATTTCCAGATGGTGTATGGAGAATTCTCGCTCCTTAGATTTTGTTTGCAACATTGCAAATGGGTTTAGCATTAGTCGTACTTATTTTGAGCTTGTGAGCGATCACGCGATCGTGAGAACCTATGCCTTTCAGCTTTCGACGAAACTGAAAATTACGAGTAACCGTTTCCACTAGGAACATTTGAATTTTCATAAATATTTTTTTCAAAGTTCGACGGCCATTAAGTATATGCGCCTTACCGCTTCGTTTCTTGGTTTCTTGACATCTCGAACATTTTTATTTTATGACATTTGCGTTGATTTTAGCACATGTATCAAGGCCGATATTTTACCAGCCGATCAGCTAGAATTATGGCACCCAATGACTATTAACGTTCAAAATAAGTCAATTCTACATACTTATTTATTGTTTAATGGATGTATATGACTTCCATTTAGCACTACCTGCCTTTATGTCTTTAGGTTCAGTAGTTCTTGAGTTAAAAGTCGCGATGGACAGACAGACATCTTCACCGATTTCATTAGGCTTTTCTTTCAGGTATAGAAGCCTAAAATTGATCAGAATATAGTTTTAAAATAGTTTCATACTTTTTAAGTAATTGTAGAAGAATAATAACAGTGATATTGCTTTGTTCATTTATCTAAAAGCAATAGAACCTTTTTCGAAAAGGCGGAACTACAAGTCATGTGAAATACTCACTAATAAAGCTTCAACGCAGTAAAGTTAGTAGCTGAAACCTCTAAATTATATGTCTTTGTATAATAAGCAGGTTATGAAAGATTCTTTCATTTATAATATTTCCGTTATACTTTGTCATCCTCAGACTGATTCTCTGTTACTTGTTGGTGGCAGTCGGAGGTTTGAGTAATGTTATGTGACAACTCATGCTATGTTTAAATTATTATGATTTGTTTTGAATAAAAAAATACATTTTTTGTAGTTTATCTTGATAATCGTAATTTTAAGGTATTTTCTTTAACAAATCTTGTTTAATATATAAATGATTTAAGATATTTAAATTATAGTTCTTGCTACGTTCAAATAGTTGTACTGACAAATCGCTACGTAGCAATGAATAGTGAAGTAACTGGTACGGTAATTTAGTTCACGTAAATGATATTTGAGCCTTTGACAATTGAAAAGTTAATTATAACGTCTGTGTTTTTTGCCAGCATTAATTAAAATAATTTAGCTGTGTTTACTTGTAATATTTGAAGTATTGAGATAAATATTTTTTTGAATATAGACTAGTTAACAATTTCTTTGTATATGATGGTACGATATCTGGAATTTTTATTTTCATTTATTGGCACAGTTCCATAAATTTATATTAGAGTTGATTTCTACAAATATTTAATTTTGAGTTTGCCATATAAATAGAATTAGCATTTGCTTTTCTCAAATGAGCAACTTATTTACTCTTAATAACAAAACATGCAAAATTCACATTTTGCAAATTGATTTTTGTTTGTTTGAATTGAAAATCTAATCCTAAATGGTTCTTTAAGTATGACCGATTAAATGAGGCCATTTAAATACACGGATATTTAGGCGTTTAGAATTATTGAAAAAGAAAGCTGACATAACGGCGAGGATGAGTGGTTACCAAGATTTTGATTCAAAATTTGATGCATAACTAAAACATTGAGGAAAGGATCAATCATCATGATTCCTTTCTTGTTCTGTATGATAGGCGAGAACAGTAAAAATTGCGTAAATTGGAAAAATTATGAGCCATATAATGATATTGTACGTTTATCACATTTTGATTCTAATTGTCATTGTTTAAAATTTTTGCATTGCTCTTACTTGTATATTTCTAGGATTTGTAGCTTGAAAGCAGCGTTTTAAAGAGTTTTCTACAATATTAAAAAGAGAGTTAATAAAAACACCATTTTTTATTAGGAGTTGGTAAAAAACTACACGATTGCATCTTAGCAACAAAGCTAGGTATCTGTGATTTTATAATACACAAAAAAATAATAGACGCATAAAAGTTTGTTAAATGTGTCTGGATAAGCTGCTTTGAAATGATAAATTTCACTAAAAGTTCCCTCTATAAACTATAAGGATATAATATAAAAAACTCTGGCCGCTGGTTCCCTTTGGGAAAAACAAAAGGGAAAGCCAAATTTGACGTAGAATCCGAATCCGCGATCAGAGATTCAGATCAAGAATTCAAGACAACCAGTGCAAGTGGCCTAAAAAATAGCCCCTTTAAAAATTATAAGGCTTGACAGATGCCAGAAATGACAGAAAAAGGAACCGAACGAAGCAGCGCACAAAGGGCGCTTACCCGTCTCCAATTGGTCGAGTTGGTAGCGGGTTTGCTTCGAGATGCGAGGTTTGTGGGTTTAATTTCTTTGGTGGCTGCCGTCTTTTTGCAGTTTTTTTTGCAACATTGGCTACATTTAAATGGGAGAGAAGGTAGGCCTTCTACTTCTTACAAGGCGCAAAGCGCCTCAACGCACGCCGCTCGAAATATTTTATTTTTCCTTTTCGTAAGTTCCATCTCATGATCACTTTTTAAATTTATTGAGTTGTTTTTTATTTATGAAAAGTGGTTTTCTATTACATTAAAAAAAATTAAAGATCGTTGAAAATATTGATAAACTAATTGATGCAGAGTAAATAGGTTTTGAAAAACGCAATGAGAGAAATTGGATGCTATTCTTCTTCTTCACTGTAAACTTATATGGAACAGATAATGAACCTATTTGGGAATAACTCGTACAAGATAGTACATTTGAATAAAGCTGAAATATGAAAATTGCCTACCATTAAATAATTTATTTAACTGAAGTAATAATTGATGCTAATGTTTTAATAAAATTTAAAAATTAATTTATAGTTAATTTTTTTTACAAAAAAGACAACTAATTTGGGAGTATTTACTCTCTCCAGACTTTTTAACTTTAAACATCCCACTATAATTATGTTTATTTGTAATTGAAAAATTTATTATTTTGAGTTTGAAAATTAAAAATGTAGTAATAATATCGAAAAGTTTAAATATACGCGATCTGCCTACAAAATATCCAGCCGAGATTAATATAATATTACAGGTTGTCCGCTATTGAAAGTGAAGTGTAATGCGCACGCGTTAATGAGGGCAATTTCACTGGCCAGGCCCGTTGGAATTGAGAGAGTACGCATATATAGTGTGTATTCGTTATATTTGCAATGCGCGAGATCAGTATATCGATATCAAACGAGTACGGATATGGAACTCCAGTTCCACAAATGTCCCGAGGTTCTATACATAAACAAAAATTTTCGGCCACTTCGAGATTTTCTGATCACGCTGATTTTAGGCGTCTGGACTTGACTTATGGCCTTAGTTGAATACTGAAAACGTTATTTCTCTATCACAGATCAAAAAATATAAGGCGTGACAAATGCCAGAAATGACAGAAATAGAAACTTGTCTCTAGCTTGGAAACTGCCTCGATCAAAAGTTGAAAAAATAAAAAGGACGGACGGACGTACAGACATACGACATTACTCTCTACATAAGACTTCTCATTTTAATATATAGAAGACTAAAACTATTTTAGTGAGTTAGAAGATATTTGGAAACGACGTAATAAGTGCGTTTAAGTTGTTCAGGGGTTGTAGTGGCGACCAACCACTTTTGCATTTACTATGGAAATTCATTTGCAAGGTTACAATTTAATTATTATATCATCATTATTGTTAGTCGCTACTCTCTGTAGGTAGGAACAAAATACATAAAAACACACATGAAGATTTAAGGATGGTCAGAAATATATTAAAAATGATCTATGTTCTAGAAGAGCAGAAAATTAGAAAATGTTGGCTACGATCAATAAGGATCAGCGATTGGCAGTCCCAGAACTAGAAGATGTATCATATTACAATTCATATTTGTCATCCTGCGACTTCGGGCAGGTAAAAAACTTGAATCGTATTCGAAAAGGGAGGGATTCCAGACCGTCAAGTGATTTTGCCCTATTCGCAATTCCAACACAAGATTTTGCTGGTTTTTTAACCAGTCTGGTCCAAAAATATATAACTAATGTTAAGATGATGAAAACAATGCGATCAACCACGCAGGCGACGAAATTGGAGTGTAATGCGCATGCGGAAATGAGGACAACTTTACTGAATCAGGTGGGAGTTAGAACTCGAAGGCTCAGTTTCATGTAATAGCGAGTAAAGCAACATATTTTTTATCAAACTTTGTTGGTAAAACTGGAACAACGCAGAAACTATTAGGACGATTGAGAAGGCTTTTGGAAACAATAAAGCTCGATTAGTGCCAGATTGAGAACTTGAAGATAAGTTGGAGATTCCAAAAACTGAAGTGTGTGAATTTTTGACAAGAGATCTTAACATCAAAGGTGTCATGACAAAATTTATTAGTGCCAGAACAGAAAGAAGGTCGTGCTGCATTTGCTAATGGTTTGTTTCGGGTTGTTACTTAAAAAGTCGTAAACAGAGATAAAGCGTGGGCCTACGGCGGCGTTCGGAAAACAAAGACTCGGTTGTTCCAATGGAAGTCTCCTGATTCGCTACGTCCGAAGAAGTGTATGGGATGCCTAGGTGCTTACCTTAAAGGGGTTAAAGAGGTTATCCATGATGTTTTTTTTTTGTAATTTGTATCATATAGCTCGATATTTTTGAAGTAGTCCACGTATTTCACCTCGAATATTATTTCGGACTGTTGATCTTTCACAATAATGTGAAGTAAAAGGATGCAAGTGTATAGGAATACCAATCAGTGCTTTGAAATCACATAAAATGAAATTAGGGCTTCATGATTATTTAAAAAAAATACAGTATGCGACACCTAAAAACCGCGGGTCCGGGATATTCTATTTCCTCATTCCCTTCATCTAGACGGACCTGCATAGTAGCTCCAGATTGCGGCAAATTCTAAATAATTGTGCAATGTTTTTATTTACACGCCCCTTACTTATTGAGTCTTATTATTGATAAAAGAATGACTAGATTATTTTATAGTTGAAGGTTGGGTTTCTGATTGTTCACCGCTCTTTTTCTCTTCTAATTTAGTGGGTTTTTGCAACTCCTTCTTGGTGACCTTTTGATCTGCTCTCTCGGCGATAGTGGCCGGTTCTTTTGTAAATAGAAAGAAAGACTCAAGCTTAATCAAAATGCAGATCTGTTTGAGCTAATCTCTGTGCGCTAAATTATTTTTGTTAAAGTAGTCAGAGGACAAAATCGAAATCATATGAAAGTGCCATATACATTTTTACACTCTGCTCTTCACTTCTCAATCAAGATTTTTTCTAAAACAATTCAATAGTTTTTTGAATCTGTTGATTTAGCCTGACAAGCATTCAGTAGCTCTAGTATTTGTCAGTTACACAGATTTGGCTTCTAAAAGTTTACTTGCATCACTAACCACATTTTAAAAAAATGTCTAGATAATCTTTTGTTGATTTTCTAGAGCAGCTTCAACAGCTTTACAAATTATGGTGGTCAACAGTTTGAAGCATCCAAGTGTCTTATACATATTTATTTACTTCTTGCTCCTTGTCATATTTATCGAAAAAGAGATTTTTGAAGTCGCATGTTGTTACTATTCTCGATGTATCATACAGCAGTAAAATAGAAACAAACAACCTTTGTAATAAAATGATTGATTTGAAAAGTCTTACTTTTCGAAGTATTTATTTAGTTTAGTACATAAATCATTATGATCTAAGGACTCGTAAGGTATGATAACGTTATTTGAGGATTAATACTAATCCACTTTTTGGACGTTCCAATCAAGTTTCTAGCTCATTGTTCTTAATACATTTTATTGTTGTTAATACATCTTTGCATATTTTTTTCTTATAAACTTTTATGTGTTATGTCTAATTATACATTTTTGTGTTGTGGTTTAAATAATAATCGTGAGCTACAGAAGAATGATAGTAGATTAAATTAGTTATTTGATGTATAAGTTTCCTCTCAACTTCCTCTATCTTGCATCATAAATTAAAACGCAATCGTTACTTATGAAGGATCAATTTGGATTAGTTCACATAATTACGGCTAATTGAATCCCTTCCGATTAAAAAGTTGCATTTGCTTTATTACCAATATTGACAGCATTAGGAAGCATAAACAGCGCAATTAGTGACTCGATTGGTGCTAAAAACCCCAAAGCCGGACATAATAATTAATTGTCGCACTTGTCGCCCATTTGCATCTAATATTTCATATGTGACGTCTTAATAAATTGCTTATTAAGTGAGGAGGCCGAAGAATGCGCGGCTTTAGCATTTCTCCGCCGTACATCGTGGGGTAACAACTTTTTGCAAAATGTCTCGAACGGCCGTTCTTCTAAGAAAAGCCAGCGATCTGATACCAGTAATAGAGTTGCCTTTACTTTAATCAGAATTGTTTCCTAAACAGACAACTCTCAATCCGTCCTTTTACAGATGCAAAAAGAAGAGGACGCTAATTACTTTTTAATGCACACCTGTCCATTTCGCCTGTGTCGGCCGCAGCGCCAGTTCCTGCCGCTCTGCCGTTTTGTTGCTCCTCGTATTTGCTTTAGATTATCTAATTGCGAAAATATCGCAAAAACTTGCGTCGGTAGTGCTTAAAGTATTATAGCGTTCCCAGCCTGTTATTATGGTTGTTACTGAAATCTTTACTTTTTCAGCCGCGGCGTGTCTCAACTTGACGAATTACGCTAATGAAGTTAATAACACGCTGCCGTTTAAGTGGGGGACTGCGCGGCCAGGGAACATCTTTTGGATGCAATCCAAAACTGCACTTAAAACGCGAGAAATTGGCCCATTTGCGTGCTTATTAAACGGTGCACCCGGTGATAATTAGGCGTGCAAAGCGTTCTTCGCTTTTGACGTAAATTTCAGGACCACTTTGGGCATGCAAAAGAGACTACTTTTCTGATATAGTGCTACTGCAATTATTTATTACTGAATCTTTGATTTAACAAAAAAGAACAGATGAAACGTATTTTTATCGTAGACCATGTATTTTATTGGCATGCAAGTCAAGTCACTTTAATCGTTTATAAGGTAAATGTAAATGTAATTGTAATGCATTTACATTGATTCAAGGTTAACTCTAATTCCTTTGCGATGAGCAATGTGGTGGACGTTAATTTTCTAACAAATCACCAAAAGGTATTATATTTAATTTGGATTGCTTCAAATTTTCCTCCGGCATAAAATGCGACGACCATCGAGCCAACTGGGAAATTAAGTATCTTAATCTGTAATTGCCAAAGCTTACGTTTATTGATACTTTGCAATGATGGCGTATAAAGACCGTTAATTACAGCTTCCACCAACGGCCGCTTAAACAGCAGGTTGCTGCAAGACAGAACAGCCTTCATTTTCGCACACTTTTGTTTAAGCTTCCATTTAGAGCCGCTCCGGCCACATGTTGTAATTGTTTAGTGCCTTTGCTTGTAATGGGCAGCTGAAGTATTTATTGCTGCAACGTCCGGAGGCTAAAAGCCATAGCAGAACCGAAGTGTTGCGTCAAAATCGCAAGTACGCGACAACCGAGGTTTAAATCGAGCAGGATGTCGGTTGTTTGAATTGAAAAGCTATTTAGGAATGTGTATGGCACAGTTGATGTGTGCAAGAGCTGTTTGAAAGTAATAATGATTTTATTAGATTAGATTTTTCTTTTCAAATTACCTAATTATAAATAACATTTTTTTATTATTGATAAATATGACTAGAGAAAAACATTAGTTTTTAAGCTGCTATTATTGTTTGCATTTTAAAGTTTAGAGATAAAGTGGTTATTGACATGATCTCTTCATGTAGTGTAGTAAAAAATCAGTTTTAAGAACATGCCAATGGGCTGTTATGTGAAAATGAAACTACATCATTGCAAGGTGTAAAAGCGGGATGTCGTAACTTTAATAATATTTTTTGTCACCAAGAGTGCAATAAGCAGGGAAAAAACTTAACAATAGCAGTGCTGGAGACTATAAAATTTATAATAAACGGGTGCAATGGAACGTGCTGGTCCAAAGGGACGTAAAGAAGAAAGTGGTAGTACACCACTGGTTGTGTGGGTTTAAACTTTGGAAATAGTTTTTTGATTCTATTCACGAAAATGACACTTTATCATGTGATGTTCACCTAAAAAATTCTTAAATATAGAGCATGCCTAATCAATTCTTTGCCAGATGTTGGAAAAATTTTAAAAGGGTATAAGTTACTTAAAATAGCAATAATAATACTGGTGGAGGTGAAAAAATGCACTATTTGCAGTTTTATAGATATATGAGAGGCTTGACAGTTGAAAATGCCAAAATTGAAAACGTTTCGGCCTCAGATTAAGAAGAAGTAGATACTAGAGGGTTATAATTGCAATCAAACTTTAAAGTAAGAGAATAAAATAAAGTTTTTGAAAGAAACATAACGAAGTAAATTAGGAAAAGTCAAATGTAACAAAAGTTATACCACCTTTACAACAAATGATTATAATTTAAATTTTGCTGTAATTTAATAACCTGAGGTTCGGCAAACCTACAAATCTGTTTCTCACCCTTCACATAACAGTTAGACTAACTCCTGTCGTAGGATCAGTGCAAACTTGAACTTGTTACAGTTGCTATGCGATTATTGTGATCATCTGGGGTAAAGTCTTTGTTAAGTGTACCCGACAAAGTTGTAAACAAGTTGTTCCATCAAGTTTTATATAAATTTGGGGGGGGGGGCACTAGTGTTCAGATGCTACAAGAACTATTTAAAGAGTTGCGAAGAGAGATAAGACGAACTTAGTGTGGAAAGACCTTCAATTTCCGAAACAGATGACAATGTGAAAAGAGTGAGGAATATTGCGTCAGCCCATCGATTGACATGAAGAATAATCTATGATGAGTTAAATTTGAACCGGTGTACCATTTACCAGATTTTAACTCAAGATTTGTGCACGAGAAAAGTGTGCGTCAACAAATTTTTGGCAGAAAAAGGATTTCTGTGGTTGCCTAATCCTTCTGTTTACCAGATCTTAATCCCCTTAACTTCTTTTTATTTCTTCGTTTGAAAACCATTCAAAAGGGCGCTATTTTACTGCTTTGGATAATATCCAGAAGAAGAATTGACGAGTTGGAAGGCATTTCATAAAAGTCCTTCAGGGCTATAATGAAAAAAAAAAAGAACTTCATCGGTGTGTAGCTGCTGAAGCAAACCACTTGGAAGGGGATAACCTTGGCAAAAAAAATTAAATTCATAGTTAAACGAAAAACTTTCTCTTTATTTTGCTTCTACACTGTATTACTGGTGTCCTTTCTATTAGGAGTACTATTTTTTGTCTTTTATTTACAGAGGTTGTCAAATTTATTATTATATTATTATGCCTTAAAAATTATTTTAATTTTTTAGTGAAAAAATTAATTTTTAGAATACCATGCTTATAAGTACGTACATAAAGTATGAAAGTAAATTTTAAATATGATTTTTAGATGGTTTTGAGGTTATAAGCTTTGATTGCAGCTATGGTCTCCTTACTAATATGTCACTTTGGAAAACATCGGTCACCGAAACATCCGAATCTCTCCTTTAAATGCTAAAGAAAATTGAATGGTACATCTTAAATAACTTAAAAATGTACCAGATGAACAAAATACATAAATACTTTTGTTACGAATACAGGTGATGTGGATAACGGGAATTGAAAACGCAGAAGTGAGAAAGTGATTAAGCAAATTGTTTTATTTATAAATTCAACAGAAGCTAGAAATAAATATGCCAGTTTTGATCTCGGCCAAATGCTTTACAATTTGTTGCCTGTCCCTCATATTCTCACCACTTTATTGAGTTTCTGATTACACACTATACAGCTCATACGCTTTAATTATTTCAGAAATACTTTGAGACAAATGTGTCAGATGTATAACTACCAATATAGCAATGTCGAACTGGATTACAAATTGTGGTTTGCACTTGAACACATGATCTGCAAGAATTCTACAGTATCGTTGACACTAAATGTGTAATGTAGTGCGTAAACATTTTTCCGATGTATAATGCAATCACTAAGTGGTTACAATGCTTCTTTGTTTGTATCACTGCTATACAATATATATTACTCAAATATAAAAACCTCTCTTACCATCTTTTGCCATTACAGCGAATGTTTTTTTTAGTAAGTAATTTTTAAATTTCCTACAAGATGATTCAAAAAGATTTCGTACCGCTGCATTTCTAGACCAATACATTGTATGTATATAAGTTACTTAACATTTGAAAGAGGCATATATTGCACACAAATTTATTGTGATATAGACCATAAGATTTCAAATAATGATTTATTTTATTGTGTAGCGCTGCGCTTTACGAGACTACACCAGCACTAGCTCAACTATATTACTCTTATCCTTTAAAAGCGACTATAATACAAAGTGTTCTTTAATCTCTGTTGTAGCCATAAATTTACCTGCTCTGGCACAGGAAAAACCTAAGTCAGGGCAGGCGACTCAAAACCACTAAGGTTGCAAGTCCTTCTAATTTTAAGAATTCTACCCAAAGAAACAGATTCATCTACTTTAACCTATGGTGCAGCTTCTATCTGCTTATTTTCTGTTTCAGCAGCAAATAATTTGCTTAAACCCCGCACATCCACTACAAATTCGTTTCTATCTAATTGTTTGCATTGTTCCGTGAATACTTCAAAAGCTTCTCACCACTCGCTCATTTCCGAAAGTCTCTCGTCTCCTCTCGCGTTTATGGCCATTTTATAAGGAACTTTTGCAATATTTTATTGTGAGAGGCTTTGGTGCAATCCCATAGTTGAATTCCATATGTCCATACGGGTTCCAGCATTACTTGGTATATGGGCAACTTATTGGATAGGGAGAGTTGTGACCAAGATTCAAGCAGCCAGTGTCTTATGTTGAGCTGTTTTTTTTTTATTTGATGTGGGAACTCTCTAGGTAAGCTTTACAAGAAGTTGCATTCCAAGGTATTTTATTTCTATTTTTATTGGCAACGGGGAGTTCTTGAAGGTAATTTGTGAACAGATTGTTTGTCTGTTGGCGAAGGTAATTTGAGTGAATTTTTCACTGTTGATCGTCACCCTCCATTTGTTGGTTCAGTCTCGGAGTAGGCCAAGGTGGTGTTGTAAGTCTTCTGGTCCAATTCTTGGTGTTTCTCTAACTGCTAAAATAACCGTATCATTCGCAAATGTAGCGATCGTAATGTGGTTAGTACGTTGGAGAAATAGATCAGGGGTAGAGGAGTGGTCCCAGAACGCTGCACTGCGGTAGTAGTCTGATAGCTCGTTGTTGATTTTGATTTGGAAAAATTGTTCTTCAAGATACGATATTAGCAGTAGATAGATCTGATTCGAAAAGTAGATTTTGCACAACAATCCTTTATGCCAGACCTGATCGGAGGCTTGCTTTTTGTCTAGAAATGCAGCTGGACAGCTTTTTCTAGCTTTAAGACATTATATAATTTGATTCACAATCCGGTGGTTTTGATGTATCGTCGAATGGTACTCACAAAAGCCGAATTGGTAAGGTGGTATTAGCTGGTCAAGGTCTACCGTCTCTTTGGTTGGTTAAAAGGTTTTCCAGGCTTAGCAATCCTGATAATTTGAGCAAACTTCCACTGAGTATTGTAGATAATAGTGAAAAGCACTAGCGCCTTATATGGAAGGTGTTGCAAGATTTCTCCTACTATCAGATTATAAGTTTAGGCTTTCCGGGAATTTCCTGACAGACTTCAGCTGGAGAGAACGGTGCGAGTCGTAGGTGTAGCTGACTCGGAAAATCCAGGAATATTTCTGTTTCGGTGTCATCGTTATGTCATTGAGATAGGAATACATTGGAAATATATTCGCCAAAAGTATCTGCTTTCTCCTCATCTATTATAGCCCAGCTTTTATGGGGGTTTTTGAATTGGTGGGATTGCCCTTTGAATTTCTTTGTTGCCTTTTTTATGGTGTGATCAGGTAAAGAAAGTTGTAAAATATAATCTTTGAAAGATTCATTGCGTGCTTTTAGTAATGCGGTGTGCAGTTGATAGACGAGCCTATTATAGGAAGCTTTATCTTCTCTGGATCTTGTTTTTGCAATTTTTTCCGAGCTCTACGTTTCTTTAAATTGGGGTTTTGTTGGAGTGAAGGATGTTAATTACTTCAGGAGTACTCTTCGTAGAAGTGGAAGTGGCTTGCCATGCTAAAGCCTGGTAATCAAGTATTGTGTGGCAACATCAAGATCTTGACTATTGACTGATTCCAATCCGTATATTTAGTACAAAGTTTTAGGGGTCTTTGGTAATTATAATTGTACTTATGGTAATGATGACTGGGGAGTGATTAGTGGGAAGGTTTTCTGTACTGAAGGTATTTGCTGTACTGTTTGTAACTGCATAGTCCAAAAGGTCCGAAAGTTTGTGTAGATTGGTAGGCCAGTAGGTAGGTTCTCCAATCGATAGATTATTGCAGTTGTTCTTGTGTATTGCGTCCTTTTGCCCCAGCTTGTGTTTTTCGTGTTACAATCGTCTCCTGCTAAGAATCTGGTGCCTAGGGACCTGAAGAAATATCGTATATGTCACTTGAAATAGTATGCTTCGGATGGCTGTATACTGCTGCAACTATAAGCGAGTATGGGAGAATGTGAACTTGTATACTTACACTTTGAATTATTTTTGTTTAGCAGTGTTGGGCTTTTTGATAAAGAATTGTATTTTTAACAGTCACAGCTGAGTCACCGTGAGCTGTAACATCAGGGTGCTTAGCATAGAATACGTTATAACGTGGTATTTTTAGTGCTCTCCTGCGAGTTGCATGAGTTTTTGAAATAAGAAGTATGTCTAGTTGTTGTAGCTGTAGAGAAGTTATTACTTCGGGAACGGAGTTAGCAATGTCATTAGCGTTCCGTAATGCAATACGCAGTAAAATTGTTATTTTGAAGCTAAATTATTAATAACATGGAAAGTATGTTTATTGTCATGCTATTTTGGCTTAAGAGTTGGAACATTGCTTTGAATTCTAGGAGAAAATGTGATAGCGTCTCATAGATGTTCATCTGGTAGGCAGGTTTTGACGGGTTATTTCTTGGAACCCAGGTTGGAGGACAAGTAGGTATTTTTTGTGTGAATCGTTGGTGGTCATTATGGGGATTATTATGTTGGTTTGGAGGAGGAAGAAAATTATTTGTGTTTGTAGTGGGAGGTGGTTGTTGTGGATAAATTGTGTTTGTTATTTCTCTGACCGCGTTTCTAGTTCTTTCGAGGTGTCATAAACTGTGCAGCTTTTGTAGTTAACTGGATAGCCTCCACCATGTAAGGTACACTTAGCTGAGGTGTTGGGATATATCTTCACCACAGGATTTGACGCAGGTAAATTTATATTTTCGTATATCCGTAGTCTTGATATTTCAAACATTGGTGAATAATATTTTTCTTTCTGGGCGGTTTGATCGAAATAATTATATGGTCTATATCAAAAAAAATGTTTATTGTTTTTGTTGGATTCAAGGTGTATCATAAAGAGAGAGGGCTGTTTAGTTACTCTGTGGTGGCAACTGTTTATAATGTTGCGGACTTTATGACAATGTTTGGCTAGTTCAGTCTTAATTACATCTACAAGAATAGAATAATTTAAGTGTCGGATAGCCATCCTGTAGGATCTTTCAGCGGGTATGTGTGGTAAACAATATCATCATCTTTAAGATGTCGCGTAAATTTTCTGTAAGAATTTACAGTTTTAATTTTAATAGTTGTATTGGATATTGCTGATGTATAGTATTGTTCTCTTTCAAAACCCTGAGTGAGGTGTTGTATCATTTTCTCGTAATTAGTAGTACCATGAATGTTATTATCGTTTTTATTTTGTACATGTGAAAACATGTCGTATCTGTTAGATGTGGGCCGTATTGGTGTTTAGTTCGTGTAAGTTATTGTTCCTAGCTTTGGCAGCCTACCATTCGTGCTTGGGATTCGGAGATCTTACTTCATCATTACCATTGTTTGTGTTATCTATATCAGTATTAGCCTCTACATTTATTTTTTGTGTATAATTTTGTTGACTTATAGTGGATTGCATTGCCTATGAAAAAACGGCCCCATTTTATAGAGAGTTTCATCTACAATCCAGTAAATATGCTGAATGGTATCTTCTTGTAGACCGTCTCTGTTTATTTTAGGAGTTGGCTACCACTTGGTTAAAATGTTCTCGGTCTTCAGCTCTCCATGGGATGACTGTTTGAAATTCCTCAAATAGAGATAATGTTGAGTTTAAACAACATCGTACTATAAAACATGTAAATGCGCACTAGTGTGCATTAGTATGCAAGCATTGTCTTGAAAAATGATAATAGTAATTTATAGGATTTCTTAGATTATATAGGGTGTCCCAGAACTTCGTGTACAAACTTGGAGGGGAAGTAGAAAACATTGATGGGAACCATAATTCTATAGAGCGATAGGTGGCGCTGTACGCGAGCTCTTGAACTCGGCACGTGTGGCTTCCTCATCGTAGAAGCTAACTGCGTGCGATCAACATGAATCGTTTCACAAACGCCGAGTTGAGGGGCATCCACTTCATCTAGCCGATGGAAATGGACGCGCTGCTGTTCGATTGTATCGGGAAAGGTATCCAATAAGGCGACAACCAAATCATCAAACGTTCGCTCGGGTACATCAGAACTTTGCGAAACGTGGATCCTTCACAGCCACGATGCAGAATTCTGGGCGACAGCGAACAGCACGAAGACCCATATTCAAAGGGGATCTGTTGAATGATGTGGACCGAAATCCCGGTACCAGTATACGGATGCTTGGCGCTGCCACCGGAATTTTTCGATCAATTCTTCGTCGTGTACTGCAGGACAAAACCTACATCCCTTTCATCTTCAGACAGATCAGTTATTACAGCCGGATGTTTACCCACGACGTGTCGCGTTTGCATGTGGTTTCGACAGAAAAGTGCGGCCGACACGCAATTTTCCAGTTTTGTTATGTTCAGTGCTGAAGCAACCTTTTCACGTGAAGAAGTGTTTCGCACAAGTGATACGCACAACGTGTACATTTGGGCCTTAGACAACTCAATCACGAGGCGGACAAGAACGCTTCGCTGTTAAGGTGTGGGCGGTTATCGTGAAGGACAGTTTAGTCGAGCCATAACATCTTACCACCTCGACTAAACGGTCGCAGGTATATTGCCTTTCTTTAAGAGGTACTTCCGGAAATGCTTAACGATGTCCCCGCACATGTTCGGCGCAGAATGTGGTTTCAACATGATGGGGCGCCATGTCATTATGCAACGTGTATACGTGAGCATTTGGATCGGATATTTGGAAACAATTGGATTGGGCGTGGCGATTCCGTCGCTTGGCCTCCCAAATCACCTTATTTATTTTTTCTTGATTATTTTCTCCGGGGTGCCATGAAGAACATTGTGTACGACACACCCGTAAATTCTGAAATGGACCTGGTGGTACCAAACTCTATCGTTACTGCTACGAGCAGCGAAACGCTAAAATGTTTGCAAATCTATGTCGCGTAGGTACCGTGTGTGCATCAATGCCAATGCGCGCAACTTCGAACACCTGCTGTGATGCTTGTACTCTTTTGTTGTGTAATAAAGGATTTTACACTATATTCTGTGTTGTGGCCTTATTGCGTCTTTGTGTCTCTTTATCACGTGAGGGTGACGTTTCCGCCCATGCTTCCTTATGTAATTATAGTTCCTAACGATGTTCTCTACCTCCCATCCAAGTTTGTACACGAAGTTCTGGGACACTCTGTATACAATAATCAGCAGTTGCTGGTGAGCTTTAAGACTAATGAGATTTTGATATTTAGGTTTATGAATTAGTTTCTCATTATTTTTGAGTTCAAAACAAGGAATTTATAAGGATTTTATCGGAATTTTTACGACTTTTTCTTTAGTAATTAACTTGAATTTGAATTTTTTTAGTACTGCAGTTTTCTGATTGTTATATGAATTTTCTTCCTTATTGATTTTTAAAGCTGGCGTTTTACTTATTTACAGGAATAAGCAAAACTACCAGCACAAGACCAAGGCTATAAGGGCAAGTATATTGGTGATTACAAGTCAGTTGCGGTTTAATAAGTGATGCAGCTGACACAAAACAAGGCGGCGTGTCTTTTCTTTTCGGTTAAGAAATGAAGTACCCACAGAGAATAAATATTTTTACTTTTATGTAGCTATAACAAACAGTATGAAATGCAGGTGAAGAAATAAGCAAGGTTCGCCTCTTCTGCTGGTACTTTAATTGTTTCTTATTTTTAAAGCATTTTGTGCACACCAGTTATGTTCGTTACTGTGACAGCAGAAAAACACTAACTTCAAGCTGGGGGCGAGTTACTTTTCATTATATTTTTCTGTCTGCGCATAATTAGGGTACAATTTGTTAAGGTCAATTTTAATCTATTAATGGGAATTAATGAAATTTACAATTTTTAATTAATTAAATTTATTTTATTTATGGAAAATTTTCTGAAACAAATATAACAAATACAATGTAGCTTTATTGGATGATAACGCAATTGTTGATTTTTATCAGTTTTTATTAGTGTAAAATCTGATCAATAACTGTAAATTACCGTGTATATGGAAAAGCAGATTTTTATAGAGTAACAGCACTTTTTATTCTTAGTATGTCGTTATTCTCTCTGTAATATTTATTGCATTAACTACCAGATAAATGTGACACAACAGATAGTTGCTGTATTTAATCAAACCCGCATAAATACTCATTAAATAATCCCCCATTAAAGCCCGCAAAAGTTTTTAATTTTGGTATTAATGGTGCCTTATCACTTAGGACACACCCATAAACATAAAGATAAAAGCTTGGAAATGACATGCAGAGGAGCAGGTGGGGCCGCCTTGCCATCTACGAATGACTTTACCAATGCAAATTGCTCTATAATGGCCCTGCTTGTCAAAGCTGCAGTATCATACGCCTCATATCTTTATTCCGTTTTAATGGCACGCACATCAATATATTAATAAGGCCGTTATTCATGGTCGCAAATAATAAAATTTGGATTTTTAATGGCCTCTCCTTATGGAAGCAGCAGTGAACGGCATTAAAATTATAAATTATACGAATTTAATATGTTTTCCGAAACTCTCCTCGCTTTATTTATTCATTGGGGGCCGGCCACACCTACGTCGGACTAAATGTCCCAATCTTCTTTAACGGCCTAAATTGTGCCGGCAACTATTAAATGCGTTAATTAACATTCATACGCTGGCATACCTAACGAAACAACTGAAAAGAGCAATTTGGCCGAAGGAATTTCTGGACGAATGGCTTTTCGTTGTCCTAGTATTTGGAATATGCGTCTTAATTGCATGCAAAGCAGCTTTTTGGTGAATTAATGCCGGCTTATTATGCCATTAACACCGTAAACATCAACTGAAAAATACTTTTGCTTGTTATTTCCTCATTACCTCTGTGTGCTGTGTACTTTTATTGTTTTAATAATTAAAAGCTTAATTGCTATTCCCTGTTATATTTTATTACACATTCATTGCTTAATAAAACATCACAGTTGTGGATGTGTACGGTTTGTGTGTTTTATTAAGGCAGATGTAACTGCTAGGAAGTTATTCAAGTACTCATGTTTGTGAGCAGGACTAGTAATATAATTTAGTTCTGAAGGACATTGACATTGACATAACATATTTTTTTGTATTGATGTATTTATTTACTTATTGTGTTGTAGTTGCTTATTTTTATAATTTTATTCTTATAAATGTTTGGGTATAAAGAAATGTTTTAGAGTAGGTTATGAAGTTGTCCAATAATATTTTTGTTGATTACATAATTTTCGATGCATTTTAAGGTAAAGTGTGTTTTTTATAGAGGTATAGAGCATTGAAATGGAATAAAACAAAGATGAATTTTTTAAATTGACATGAAATTTACTTTATTTGAAAGATAATCTTCTGGCATTATAATTTAAATATGACTTCTGGCATATGACCGCCACGGCTGGCTCGGACGTAGTCTAATCTGGAGGTCCAATTTTCGATGACTTTTCCAACATTTGTGGCCGTATATCGGCAATAACGCGGCGAATGTTGTCCTCCAAGTGGTCAATCGTTTGGGGCTTATCGGCGTAGACTAGCGACTTCACATATTCCCACAGAAAATAGTCTAGCGGCGTTAAATCGCACGATCTTGGAGGCCAATTTACGGGTCCGAAACGTGAAACTATGCGGTTACCAAACGTTTCCTTCAATAAATCAATTGTGGCACGAGCTGTGTGACATGTTGCGCCGTCTTGTTGAAACCACACCTCCTGCACATCATGGTTGTTCAATTGATGAACCAAAAAGTCAGTAATCATGGCTCTGTAGCGGTCACCATTGACTGTAACGTTTTGACCGGCATCGTTTTTAAAGAAGTACGGACCAATGATTCCACCAGCCCATAAAGCACACAAAACAGTCAGTTTTTCTGGATGTAACGGTGTCTCAACGTACAGGTGAGGATTACCATCACTCCAAATACGGCAGTTTTGTTTATGGACGTATCCATTCAAACAAAAGTGAGCTTCATCGCTAAATAAAATTCGCTTATGAAAATCGGGATCAACGGCAATCTACGCCTTGCTAGGTGGTCGTGTGGTTTCAATTCTTGCACGAGTTGGATTTTGTAAGCACGCAAACCAAGATCTTTCCGCAAAATCTTCCATAAAGTGGATGGAAACATATCCAATTCCTGTGCACGATGGCGGATAGACTGATTCTGGTCTTCCTCTACGCTACGCTCTACAGCAGCAATGTCTTCTTCTGTACGCACTGTACGACGTCTCTGTGGATGCGTATTATCATTTAGAGTAAACGTGGTGCGAAAACGTTCCATAGTTAATCGAATTAATTGCTCTGATGGACGATTATGTTGACCGTAAAATGGACGTAGTGCGCGATACGTATTTCGAACAAAACCATGATTTTCAAAATAAATTTGCACAATTTGGAAGCGTTGTTCAGGCGTCAGTCTATTCATGTTGAAATGCCAAACCAAACTAAACATAAATCACTTGACAGCTGACAAAATGGCCGCCAGTTAAAAAATGGTTGCCAACTTAAAGTTTTATACCTCTATAAAAAACACCCGTTACAACTGGAAGATGAGTTTTAAACATATTTGTATTGATTTTTGCAGACTACTTGAAGAATACAACAGCCTTAAAATGCTCTTCGTTTTCTGTTTTACAAGGTCTAATCATGTATCACGATAGTTAATAATTTATTGTCGAATATTATTTTTTAATTTCTGAAGAAGTATTATGCTTACTCTTATAGTGTGGAAATGTAGAAAACGAAGAATAAATTTAATTGTTTTTGGTGTCACTTTTCTGCCACCCTGATTGAATTATCTTAACAATCTTCAAAGAAGTCGAAACCAATGATTTATTTCGATATGATTCCTCCAAATTGTGCGGCTACTATCGGTGTACAACTATTGAATTTTTAAAACTGAATTTTACAGGATTAAGTAATATAATTCGTTAAACATGCGTTTGAAGTAATGTTCCTGGTTCTTCTGCAGTACCTTCACATACTATATATCTATTCTTTCACCGTTGTAGGTCTCTCTAAGTACTTTCTACAGATCCCTGTCTTGTGCTCTCTGTATCCATTTATAATTGTCTGTTCTTTTTATGTCGTCGGTCTATCTTAAAGGCGACCTTCTTCTTTCTCTTTTTCCCAGTGGCGGTCTATACTGGACAATTTTCTTGGTCCATCTATTTTCTGTGGTACGAGCAATATGCCCCTCCCACGACCAATTCAATTTAAGTATCACTTCAATCACATCTTCCGCTTTTGTTCTTTGTCTGATTTTTATATTCGTCCACCTGTCTCTTAAAGATATTCTTAACATCTTTCGCTCCATAGACCTTTGGGCTACTCTTAATTTTTGTTTGTTCCTTGCGGTTAGAGTCCATATTTCTGCTGCCTAAGTAAATATTGGGATTATATTCTGATTAAATCATTTTGTTGCGATCTCTGGTTTTATTTTAATATTTTTAATATTTCTGTGCCTCCATAGTTTTGACCTAGATATATGTAATTTTTTACTTCTTTAATACCTTCATTTTCTACCTGTATATTCACTTTCTGGTTTTGTTGGTCATTATTACTGTCTTCTTGTTAATTTTTAGTCAAATAACTTATAAGCATTTCTTATAAGTTGTCGTAAGTAGAACGTAAAACATCGTCGGCGAATCTTAAATGATTCAATCTTTCGCCGTTTAAATTAAGACCTTTGTTTTTCCACTGACAATTCTTAAATACATCTTCGAGGCATTATGTAGACAGTTTAGGGGAGATTGTGTCTCCCTGCGTCATTCCTTTTTCCATTTTAATTACGTTAGTTGTATTGCACAGTTTACTTTTGCAGGTAGCGTTCTGATAAATGTCTATCATTAGCTTAATATCTCTGGAATCTATTCTACTGTTCTGTAAAGATTTTATGATAAGCCAATGTTCAACTGAGTCGAACGTCTTTTCATAATTTATAAAGTCAAAGCACAAAGGCAAGTGATATTTTCCTAATCTCTTGATTAAGTTTCGTACAACTTGTAAATGATCTTGTGTGCTGTAACCACTACGGATACCCGCCCGTTCTGGTGGCTGGTATGCGTCTAATTTTTGGTGAGCCTGTTAGTTATATCTTCCACTTTCACATTTATGATTTTTTTATATTTTTAATTTTTGTTACTGCTTTGTACTATATAGTTCTTTATACAATTCTTCTGTTATTTTCATTATCTGATCTTGGTTCATAATTACGTTTGCTCGTGTATCTCTTAGTGATATCGATATTGTAGTTCCTATCTTTTTGCGATTGTTTTATTTTCCCCACATTTTTTAGAGCTTCTTGGATTTTGTTTCGTACCATTTTCACTTCCTTTCTTATTATTACATTAATTTCTCTAAGACATTGTCTTCCTGATTTTTGTCAATTTCTTCTTTCTTTTAACATTTCATTTTGTGTTTTCTGTGATATTACTATCCCTTTTTTATTTTGTGTTACCAAGGACGATGCTTCTGCAACTGCGTTTGTTATTTTCTTGCTTCGTTCTTCTAAATTACTTTCTATTAATTTCTTTCTTAACTCTTCTGCATAATCTTCTTTGTTTACTGATATATGTTTACCTTCTATCCTATTTTTTTGTTTTGTATATCTCTAATTCTCTCATTTCTAGTTGTAATATTTATTTTCCTCTTGCCAATCTACGGTCACTTGCTATATTTATTGTATGAAGCACTGTAATATCTTTTACTATTTGTTTGTGAGAAGATATTATTTTTGGTTCCTCCATTTTTTTTGCTTCCTTTTGAAAAATGTATTTATGACATGCAGCTGCCGTTGTTCCATAAAAGTTATCAACATATCCCCTCTGTCATTTTGATTTTAGATACCATGGTCTCCAATGCAGTTTTCTATTATATTCTGCTTCTGTCGAATTTTAGCATTAAAATCTCCTATAATTATCATAATAGGTACTTTGTAGGATTTTCTGTAATACATGCGTCTATTTTTTCATAAAATTGTTCTATATATATATATATATATATATATATTCTCTTTACTCTTTTCTTCTTGTCCTTTGTGGAATAGTACATTTCCCGACGTTAGCTTTAAACACTGTTCTTCTCCTCTTCTAATAACCTTAAGCAATTTATATATCATTTGACTTTCCTTATTTCCTAGTCTAATTCTGTTAGTCTGTCTTCTCCAAGGATAATTTTTATATTATAAGTACTAATGAGTATTTCTGTTTCTTTTATGTTCTTATTCTTTCGTCGCCAGTCTGTTCGAACCCAGAGATTCTTAGCACTCACTCTCTAACTTTTTACTGTTCCACCCGCTGCCTTGGGTGGTAGCTTGTAGATTGCTGAGGACTGAAGGCCGTTTGCTCTGCTGTATTTTCATATTCGAGAAATTTGGTCTAAAGCACCACTATGGCTAGTCGTCTTGGTGCATGGATAGGACGCAGGAAGGAAAATAGTTTAAGGGAAGGATTAGGGTTGGTACATGGCTTTTTCCTAATTCTAGGACATGGAGAAAAATGGAGGCTTGCGTGGACAGAGTTGGTTCTCTAAAGTAGATATATTCTATGGTAAGTCAAAAACGATTTTTTGGTTTTGAAAAAGTTGAATTACACTTTGTATCGGTGGTATTAAGAGGCTATTTCTAACATTACAATGATAACAATATGTTTTGGTGTATGTGAACTTGAATGATTATTTTTATTATTCTGCCCAGCTCTTAAAAAGGAAAGTAATTTTTGCACCGTTTTGTATATACATGATGTGGGGATACAACTTTTGTTATTAATAAAGGTGTTTGAATAATATGTAAAAGAATTTTAAATTTTGAATTTAATGTTTTTATTTGAAGCATTGTAATAATAGTTCCCCGTAATAGGCCCTGAAGGCCCTTTGGGGTCGTAACAGGATAGGTCTGCTACAATATAGAGCCTACGGTACACAAGGGTAGTAACGTGGCCAGCGCTACGTACCGACCGCCTATTATTACCCCAGAGTTTGACCTCCAGGTACTCATTTATTGCAGCCTGAGTCGAGCTGGGCCATAAAAATGCCAGCGATAGAATTGGCGAGAGCGGGATTCGAACCCACAACTCTTAGTTTTGTAGTCTAGCGACCTATCCACTAAACCACCACGGCATTGTAACTTTAATAAATATTTATCATACCCATATAACTGTGCTGTATGCATTACAAAATAGGTACGACCCAACTCATTTTGAAGGAAGAAAAATAAAATGTCAAATTTTATTATTAAACATTAAATCACAATGAAGAGCACTCACCATCGTTGACTCATGGGATTCGATGACTTTACGGGTCCACTTACTAGGACTCAATGAATGTACGACCATATTGTTTTTGAGTTCTTTTCTCACTGATATGACGATCATTTTAAATCTGCTTGTTTGGTGCACATCTCTAAACCCTCTTGTCCCTAATCCCATCTCTACTTGCAACCTTGATCCGTCCGCTAACTCACTCTAGTCACAACTAAACGGGATTTTTATCGCCGCCCGTGATTTCCATTCAAACCCTCGTAAGCGACGGAGCGGAGTTAGTCGCCTGCCGAAGTCGCCCAGGTGCTGAACTTCCCGACAACGCGCTGTCGATTGCCATAAA
Source organism: Sinelater perroti (assembly GCA_036346155.1). Classification (NCBI taxonomy): domain Eukaryota; kingdom Metazoa; phylum Arthropoda; class Insecta; order Coleoptera; family Elateridae; genus Sinelater; species Sinelater perroti. Next base: position 11,901,339 of record JARFIY010000024.1, read on the forward strand.
TTAATTGTACACCGCTCTCCGATATTCGAAGAAATCGGGTGAGATCTATATTGGTTTCTCCAGTTCTAAGTTTCTTCAAATAGATTGCCAAAGCTTGTTGTGTCGTCCGGTTTTTAGTATTATTTAAATTGTCAATGTATTTGTCGTGAATATGATTGAATTGTGCTTTAGTCAAACCGGTGAAAATCTTATAGCCATCATCGCGATCGAACGGTTTGGTTGACGAAGAAATTGGAATTTCACAAGTCAGGTTGACAAACCAGTCATATTTTTCGTCTACTAAAGTTACTTTCAAGTTAGAGGCAAGCAGATTTATATTTGTTTGTGTCAGGGTTTTTATTGCTTATATTTTCATCGCACAACATTGAATGAAACCCATTTTTAGCGTAATTATCATCAAAAATAGCAAAAACTTTGATGCCATCTAACGGCCATATATAAATTAGAAGTACTTTTTTCCTTGATCAAAACAAGTTTGACCCTGAAAGTTTTATGTCTAATTTCTCTCGAATTTCTCCCATCGATTTTCATAATATTTTAGGATTAGCAGCAAGCCATCGAAGAAAAATACCATATTCAAATCGGAGTTACAATGTATTTAAAATGAGCCCTTGATATTTCGCTCAGGAACAGTCGGCTCATTGCAAAAGAAATTTGCCCAAAGTTACTCAACATTACATAGAATAATGAAAGCTTGTCACTGATATAAAGATGATTACCTTAGCAGAATTAAAAGATTAGATAGTAATGAAGGATTTATAAAGGTGTTTCGTGGAAAAATGTTAGTGGCCAATAAAAAATAAAGTGATCATTTTATAAATTCTTGTTTAAATAATGTATAACCGATAAACCGTGTGCAAGTCAAAGACAATCACCTTAAACTTGGATTAACGAAATATCAGAATATTACAGTATTTTTTTGGAATTTTAAATTATCGAATTAAATATTTTAGTGGTAGTTTTATAATAAAAAATAGTAGGGGAAAAATATTACGTATAAGATAAGACGTGGAACAGTCAAATGTGTAAGCCTGATATGTGTAATCTAATTTTTACCCTATTTACATTTTCTTTAGTTGAAACAGCATCTTTATGCTTATGATGATGAATGTGATACGATTTGTTTTTGTAAATAATCAGTAAGTCATTATAACTTTATTATATTTCAAACCTATGCGACGAATTTGTGAGGAGCTAATATTAGTTTGTTTAACACACTCAGTTCGTTATTGGATTCTGTATGTCGATCGCTTTGCTTGTTTAGAATATCAAAATATTACCTTTAGGTTTAGACACCGCAAAAAGTATTTTTGTTTTTTGATATTACAAAGCTTATTAAAAAGACTCATAATTATGGGCATTTGAAAAAATTAAAAAGCAACAATTAACAAAGTAAAAACGGTTGGAAGGCATATAAAAGTACAAAGATTTCTCACATAAGAAAATATTTTCACAATAATAAAACGAGAGTAACTAACAGTGGAACGAAAATTGATTAAAAATTATAAAGGGTGACGTTAGATAGGATTATACTTGCATTCTTATCTATAGTGGATTAATTCTGATTAACTGCTGAGTTTGTAGTCGCCATTAGGCGTTTAAAATAAATTTTTTGTTGAAACAGAGGTTGTAATAAGTAAACATATACACAATTCATACCGGATGTTTGTAGTTAGACTATTACTCTTTGTACAGCTCAATTACTAGATTAAAGTTGCAAATTAAATGCTTGTATAATTCGGTTCTCAATAAACAAGTACTTCTTATTCATTCCTTGAATTTGTTGTGGTTTGTCGACTGCTATTAGCTGCTTAGTTCTGTTAGATAATTTTGGACACTAGATAAATGAATTGGATTAAATATCCCTGTTGCCTAATGGACAATTTTAATGAGATACTAAACGCTAAAGAAATATTTCACTTCAAATACCTGTTGCTAGATAGATTATTTCGATCACATTCCTTTAACTAAATGGGTAATTTAAATTCAGTGTTAGTTGTTGGATAGGTAATTTTTATCGGCTGCTAATCGTTCAGTGAAATATCTGAATGGAATCAGTTCTGGTTGGTAATGCAGATCAGTGGAAGATATACTTACTTTTGAACCGTTAATTGGTTGAATAATTCGGATCAAGATTTTAACAGGATCATCATGGTGTTCGTAAGTGGGTGATTAAGGTCAAACGAGCATCACTAGATTAATGATTTACACATATAGAATGAACAATTTCAAAGAAGCTGTTTATTGGGTAAAATATTGGTGTAGAATAGGAGAATAATAAGAAATAAATTAAACACTTAGAGACACGTCTAATTAAGGGCGTCAATTAAATAATTAAACAACCGTCGATTGCTCAAGTGTTGGATGGTTAAATATCACCTTTAGCGATTCTGATTTTTTTTATTTGTGTGGTAGGCAAGTTTATCTGCGGTCCACATTTAGCCGCTTACGACCCGTGCTTGCTAAATCCGGTGCAGTGATTTGTAAGAAAAACCGCGTCTAATTCCGCCCCGTTGACAGGCGACGTCGACGGCCGTGTCCTCGCGTTTAAAAACGTGTAAGTCGGTAATACCATTAATCAACGTTCACCCATCGGAATCTGTAGATTTATTTCACGATCGGCCGCGGGTTTATCTTATCAGCCAAAAACGCCGTTTGATATTCGGCCGACTCGCTTAGATCTGTGAGTGCTTTTAATTCGGCAGTCGGCCAAAATTAATCGCGACTCAAATTTTTTTGGACAGCCGAGATTTATAGTGCCATATGCCATGCCGCCGATCCGCGCGGCCATTCACTACTACTTTCACCGCAACAATATAGCGTTCTCTCCCTTAAGCAAGGAGCAGAGCCGTTTTTAATACCAATCAGCGAACATTAATACACGTCATAAATTTGCAGGCAGTTAGGAAATAGAAAGGCATAATTGGTGTCGGAAACATAAGACCTGCTGTCCTTAACAAGATGTCAGCTTAACGAGCTGATAACGGCACATTAAAAATAAATGCAGTATTTGTCACAATAAACATTATTATTGCCGCTTGTAGTTCATATTCCTGCTACTTACGAGACGTGACGGGAATCAACCAACGATAATTGCGAATAATCCCTCGAATGGCAGGCATAAATTTTGCTTACCGCTTGTTTGAAAAATGCAAAATGCACATAGGTGCGCTAAGGGCACTTTTATAACTCGCCTCGCATGAATATATGTATGAAGAGAAGTGGCATTTATAAATCTCTAATATTGGCAATGCGCTCTGCTCTGAAGCTACCGGTTTTTTGTGACATTGTGAAGGTAGGAGAATGAAAATGCAGTGCTGTAAGTCACTTCCTCTTCTTAATATTTGACATGTAAATCAGATATGAGCCATGGTTTTGTCTCCCTCCTTTAATGCTATTATTTAACCATATAATAATGTTTGGACTGTGAGAATAATAAAACAATTATGCATTTCATATGAGATTAAAAATTTAAAAACTACAATACTTTATGTAGCGTCACTATAATTGAACTTTCGTATATGCCAGGGCAATAACAATGCACAAATATCTATATTTTAACATTAAAATTTTGCTAAAATTAATAAGTGAGGCTTTCGTAAAAATGTTTAATATTCTAATTTCTCAAGTAGATGCGTGGAATTTATTTTAGGTAGAAGAACTTTATGTTGGGTTGCGGGTACAAGTTTGCAAATAATCCTAAATAGCGTTGACAAACACACTATTAGCAAGAAATCTACAAAGAGAATACAAAGCAACAGAAACTAAATAATCAAATAGAAACAGAAAAATGTAGTTGAAATAAAACAATGTAAGAAACACATGCATTTTGGCCTTGAAACAGCAATCTTTAATGTTTGCTGATTATAGATCATAGATGTTCAACGTGTTTTGAACATCTTTTTGATGCTGGTTTTTCAAAACGTGGATCACGTCTCACCGAGTTAAGTTCCCTCATTCACACATGCGCAGTATTATCCAATCTCTTCTGTTACCTGGTCATACCGAGGTTTCACAAACGGTTTTCGTTATATTAACATAGGCTTGTTATTTTCGAGGCAAACCTTGCATATTTATTACTTGTGCTTTTGCGTGCAGAATAACTTATTAATTTAAATTAGTTTACTATGTAATTTGCTTAACAATTGTTTTCATACTATTAATACGTAAAGATAAAAAAATATGTGTGTGGGGGGGGGGGGCGGGGGGTGAACAAATTTTTTTTCCTGAACCCGGCACTATCTCAATGCCTCTGGCTAAGATAGTCAAAGTCGCTTAAGCGATTATTACTAGCATTGTACAAAATATTCTTAAAACGACGCAAATGTTGCGAAATACTATTTGAATGCATAACTTTTTAATTAATACGTTGCTGGGGTAACGATTTTTCAATTTTTTATTTTTTTATTTTTTCATTTTTTCATTTTTTGGAAATATCCCAGGTATAACTTCAATGTCTTGTCCCAATTTGTTAATATTACTAGTTAGATATTACCGCAAGCATTCAAATGAAGTACATACTTTATTTACAATTTAACATCTCTAGGTCAAATGTCCGATAATAGTACTTGAGTTCATTTTTATCGGATTTTTTCTAAATTTACATCGTTTAGTAAGTAAACTTGTAGAATAATTAATTTGACAATTTTCCGAAGCAAGTTTATATTCGTTAAAGATACCGCTCTACAATTCCATTCGCTGATACCTTTCAGATCCCATTGTTGCTGTTATTTCTTGCAGAATTTTACTTCTGCAATTGATTGCTGACACCACTTGAAAGCATAAAGTCGACAACAATAAACACATCTGATTCAGGATCCCAGTGCAGACCGAAGACACATTCTAGCTTATCTTTACTCACATTCAAAGTAGCGCTGACTTCCGAGGTCAGATCTGCGTTCACAACTTTCAACGCATTTCCGTATTACAGAGCCATCCACGGCGACCATTTTTGCGTACACGATCTTCATCCAAACATGGATATTACTGCATTCGCTTTCGGTTGCATTTGCTAAATTTCAAAAGTTGTTTTTCAATTTCACATTTGTCAACATCATTCACTTATAAATAACATGTTATAGAAACTGTTTATTCTATATAGTTACAGCTATTGTTACTGAAAAATATTTCGCTTTTGCTTTATTCAAAGATTATATTTTTTTATTACCTGACCATATTATATAAATATACATGTCATCAGCTACGTGTTAGTTATGATTGTTTCGTAAAACTGATTTTTAATATGGAATTATAGTGCATCATTAATTCTATCATAAAAAATCTCGGTTTCTAGGACCACGTAATAAATGTATTTTAACTCTAAATGCTGAACCCTTTTCCCTTAAAAATAAAATCACATCTGAACTTCTATGTAATATTCGTTTCTATTACTTTTATTATTAATTGCTGCGTTGCCAAGTTGAGTTTCCAAATTACATCATTCTATGTTTTGCGACTAACGATATTGTAATTTTCGTAGATTTTTTTAAATAAGCTTTTCCATTTTTGTTTTAATGAATATTTTGGCTTTAAAGCAAAACGTCGAACAAGGCACTCGTTCACCATTTTGTTAAATTATATTGAGTAAATTAATTTTTTAAGGTATTTATATCTACTAATTTTATCGGATAGTCCTGGGGTGATCCATACCACTTTTTTCACCTGAACCAATGTACAATATTTTATTTTAGTTACATTCTTATCAATTATTGTTATAGTTATCTTTTTATTGGGTCTGAATAAATATTATTTTTGTGACAAATCATCGGCTTTTTTTAACATTGACAAACTATACATTTTAGCTTAATTTCATTATCTTTCTTAACATCTTCGCCTTTTAATAGAAATTTTGTACATTTGATTGTTTAGGGTTTTTTCTCTTTAGTTCTATCAAATGTTTTTTTTGCATTGAAGTACTTCTGGGTTATGAGGGTTGTTCATTATTGAACATTTAATCCCCCAAAAAATTATTTACAGTAGTAGCTAAAAACATTTCTTTACAGTTAAATTACATGGCAAAATACATCTACAAAAGATAAGATGTAAATAATGTAACATATCAGAAGATTAAGGAATCATGAACTCACTATATATTCAAAATACTTAGCCACATTTTTTTGAGGCTTATCAAATCGTGCATCATAGTTTTGCTGATATCTATTATAACTACTGTATTGTAAGATTAATTATTATTTCATCGCGTTAATTCATCCAACTACGCCCAACAAATAATGAATCGGAAGAAGAAAAAAAACTATTACAGATAATTAAAGCAGTTTACTAATTCGAGCCACTAGTCCCACGCATTAAAATCTTCGAAGTTCAAAGCGTTGTTAAAATATTACACCCAAAAAGCACCGGGGTACGGTTTGATAACTGGCCCCTACAAGGGAATAAAATATCTTACGCAACTATTTAATGAAATTCTGCACATTGGGTACTTCATAAATCACTGGAAGGTAGCACAAATCGTCCTAATCCCAAAACCAGGACAACCTGTAAATGGGGTAAAATCGTATCGACCGATAAGCCTACAGCCTACTACCCATGATCTTTAAAGTGTTTCAAATAATTTTACAAACTAGTCTCTCTACAATTCTTGAGAATAACGAAGATATACCCAACCACCAGTTCAGTTTTAGACCGATCCACTCCACGATAGAGCAAATTCACCGAGTTGTTGAATCATTGAAGTATTTGAAAACAATACTGCTCCGCAGCATTTCTTGTCATTATGTAGGTTTTTGATAAGATGGGGTATGTTGGACTGTTGGCTAAGTTATGATTAATCTTCCCCTGGAGCTATATCATACCTGCAAAACCGACACTTTCTAGTAAAACTTAGCACTGAACTAACTGAACTCGTTGCGATAAATGCTGAAGTACCACAAGGCAGTGTTCTTGGGCCGTTGTTATACTAAATATACACGGCCGATCTTTCGACCACACCAGAAGTTCTAATAGCAACATTATAATAACAATAATTCTGTTGTCGCCACACAAACTCTACAAACCATCTTAACTTCAATAAGAACATGACTTAAAAAGTGGAGAAAAAGAGTTAATTAAACCAAATGTGCACATATAACGTTCACCACACGACAAGAAACTTGCCCTCCTGTTTATCTAAACCAGATTCAACTATCACAACAGGAAAAAGTAAAATATCTTAGACTCCCCCTGGCAAAAGCACCTATTTACGAAGAGGAAATAATTAGGTTTGACACTCACCAAAATGTACTCGGTACTTGCTCGAAACCCGAAATTTATCGTCAAAGATAAACTTCTTGTTTATAAAGCCATAATTAAACCGATGTAGTACTATGGAATCCAACTCTGGGGTACCGCTACTAACTCTAATATAAAGATACTTGAATGTTTCCAGTCAAAAGTGCTGCGTATAATTGTATACGCACCCTGGTACGTGACAAACGTGGTTATTCGGAATGATCTCTAAATCTCAACGGCCAAGGAGGAAATAGGCAACTACAGCAAACAATATTGAACTCGACTCAGAATACACCCAAACAATTTGGCAACAAACCAGCTCAGAAATAATAAGAGGCTTCTGCGATATGCGCCCAACGAATTACCAAACAGATTATGATTACTTTTAAGTTAACTAGTTTTAGAATTAGGGTTTAGTTTTTAAACATGTTATCCTTAGGTCACCCAAGGCCTAGAAAACTTACTATACGAAGATGGCTATCACATAATTTGCTGAAGGCAAAATACAAATTGCAAATAAAGAAGGCATATTACAAAAATTCATTGCCATTTCTGATACATGTGTGTTACGTTATATTTCGTACGATATGTGATTAAGCAACGCTAATCATACACATACATTAATGTGTAGATGATAGAATGTAAACATAAGTTTTTTCCTTTCAATAAGAGTTTTTTCACTGATTAGGTATAGACCATAATCTAAGGTAAAGCAAAAACAAATGTGGATATGTTTACCACATTCAAAATTCAACATACCGGGTGTGTCGAATCGACAGGGTGCTAAAGTGTTGCGAAATATGACCACAGAGTAATTGTGCAGGTATGGTTGGTGAAAATAAAAATAAATGATTAAAAAAAAGGTCAAACACTTGATATTTTCATTATGCTATAAAAACTAGCAATCATAAATACTGAGCACTCAACACATAATGCATTAAAAATAAATAATTTTATAAATAAGGAGAAAAAGTCAATTACAAGGAAAACTTTCTAAGTTCATCTCTATTGCACATGTAAAATTGGCAGTATAATAAATTAATAAAATTTATTATAATATTAAGTGACGTAAAACATTAAAAAGTCAATTTTCTAAGTTTTACAACTGATGTAATAAAGTAAATTAAATTGCTACCTTTATGGTATGGTATGCTGCGTGTGAACACACATTTCGTTTCAAACTCTCCCTTCGCAAATAAATATACGGAAAACTTTCCGATTGTGCAACGACACCAATTCGGTCTTCTGTAATAATAATGGTGAAACTACGACCCGTGTTAAAAAGAGAGGTTAAAACGCACTCAGTGGTCGTGCATGTCTAGTGACTAAATAGGCCATCCGCCAGGCTTTTGAGCTAGGGATTGAACTCGACTTCGTCCGCTCTGAAACCGAGAGCTTTTACTGCGCAACCACTAGTGTTTCCAATTAGTTTCCTAGATGTATTTAAAAAAATAAAAAACTTATAAAAATAAAGAGGAATACAGTGGAATTTGTCTGATTTTTTATAAAACACGGGCCTGGCGAATTTTATAACCCTCTCCCGCGCGCCCCCTCTCTCTCTAAGGAATAGTACTCTTCCATTAGTTGTACTTATGTATCTGATTTACTTTTAAATATCTTTTCGCTGAAATTATAAAATGCGAATGGTTTACTTTTTGAAAAAAGAACGGAACTATTTACTAATTTTAAAATTTTGGTACTAACTATCTTAATAATGAATAATAATTAAAAAAGAGGTGCTCAAAAAATAGACAAATATTTGCTTTTTTGTTTACTCTTATTTGTATTACATAAAGATGCATCCAAAATCGGAAATTATATTTCGTAATGGCAGTTTTGTAATTTTGGGCAAATTAAAAAAAAACTTTGTTGCAAACGTGAATAGTGGTGGAATTGAGTTATATCAAAAAAAAATCAGAAAAGAAAAAACATTAAACACATACAACAAATATGGAAGAAGAATTGAAGAATAGAAAATATACGTAAGTATTAGGATTATGATCATTTCTACTCTTTTCTTTTAAGATTAGTCTATTTTTTCAAAGAGTTTTGTGTTTTTTATATTAAATCCTTATAAATAAGACACACAAAAACATAGATATGGAAGATGTGAAGGTAATACTTCATCTATATTTTAACCAAACCGCTAATATACAAATGGATAATGAGCAATCAGAAGAAACCAGATACAAAAAGGAGTGAGACAAGGGGGCGTATTCTCGCCTTTGCTATTTAATCTATATTTAGAGGAAATAATCAGGAAATCTTTAGAAGAAACATTAGTTGGGATAAGGGTAAATGGGAAATGCATAAATAATATCACATACGCAGACGATACTATACTCATTGTAGAGTCATTAACAGGTCTACAAATAATTTTAAATGGTGTACTAGAAAGCAGCGAGGAAAAAAGTCTGACACTTAATGTTCAAAATTTTTAACGATTACAAAATCGCAGCAACATCAAGAAAATTTATGTATTGAAGGTGAACAAATGGGAAAGTATAAACATATAAATACATAGAAACTAAAAAAAATATACAGGGGAAATTAAGATGAGGATTAGACAAGGCAGGACAATATTTAATAAAATAAATAATGTGTTATGCAGTAGAGAGTGGTTCAAATGGGGTAGTGCATGCGTACCGCATGGTGCCGCATCCAGTTAGCACCGCATAGTCTCTCCTATCCAATTACGACTCTCACCTCCAAGTTGGCGAACCCCGGGAACCTGAACAACCCCATAAGAGATCGGGTAACGAACCCCGGTGGAAGATGGGGTCAGGGCTGACGAGAGCGGGAGAAATGGTCCTCCAAAAAGTGGGTTGGACTAAGGGCTAACAACCCCTAACTGTAAAACGTACCACTAGGTACACCTGTTCTGGAACCTATGCAGAAGCCTCGGATGAACGGGCTGATACATCGGAAATGACTCAGGCAACGGAATATGAACTTTGAATTGGGTACATGGAACGTAAGAACGCTCCTCAAACCGGGCGCCCAAATAAATCTACTTAATGAAATAAAAAGTTACAACATCAAAATCACAGCAGTACAGGAAACCAGATGGATCAACCAAGGGATCAAAGGCACGAAAACACACACTATATTATATAGTGGCAAACCAAGAGGGGATAAAGAATTCGGAGTAGCTTTTATTGTCGACAAAGAATTCAAAGACTCCGATTAAAATTCTTTAATGTATCACTCATAAATGTACACTGCCCTACGGAAGAAAAAGACAGAGAAATCAAGGAAACCTTCTACCAACAACTAGAACAGGTGTATGATAGTACGCCAAAAAATGATACAAAAATAATACTAGGTGACATGAACGCCCAAATAGGCAAAGAAAATGAATATCTAGGTACAATAGAAAAACATAGTCTTCACACAAAATCAAGGCGACAAACTACTATGTAAAAACTACCGAGGTATTTCACTGTTATGCACAGCGTATAAAATATTCACGCACATACTGAATAAGAAACTACTTAATTATACACAAGATATTATAGGGGAATACCCAGAAGACTTCAGACAAGGTAGATCCACCATTGATCAATTGTTTAGTGTTAAAGAATCCCTGAGAAGAACCTGGGAATTTGACGTTGACGTCCACCAAATATTCGTTGATTTTCGTCAAGCCTACGACTCAATAAAAAGAGACAAATTATACGCCATCATGAAGGAATTTGGAATCCCAAGAAAACTGATCAGACTAATAAAAGCAAAAATGGCAGAGACCACGGCATACGTTAAAATACAAAATCAACTGAAATAACCAAAGGATTAAAACAAGGCGATGGAATGGCCCCTACATTATTCAATATTGCCTTAGAATATGCCATACGGAAAATGTCAATTAACACCCACAACATTCTGATCAACAAATCAACACAACTTGCAGCGTACGCCGATGATATTAACATAATGGGGAGATCAATGATGGAAACAAAAGAAATTTACATAGACCTAGAAAAATAAGCAACGGAAGTGGGGCTAAGAGTAAATGTAGACAAAACTAAAACTCTAACACAAACACGCTCAAGAAGAATACTACAAAACGTTACAATAGGTGATGACAATATTGAAAGGGTCCAAGACTTTATATACCTAGGAGTAAACATAGCAAAAGATGGAAATGAAGAAACGGAAATTAGAAGAAGGGTCGGTCAAGCGAACAAAGCATACTATGCCATGCTGAACATATTTAAGTCCCACGATGTCCACAAAAACAATAAAGTCAGAATTTACAAAAGCGTAATAAGAACAGTAATAACTTACGGATGTGAAGTATGGGTAATGACAAAAAAAATGGCAAACTACATCGATGCATTCGAAAGAAAGATACTAAGAAGAATTTTCGGGCCAAAAGAAGATAACGGAATACAGAGACTAAAGTGGGCAGGACACGTCGTGAGGATGAATGAGGAAAGAGTACCAAAAAGAGTACTGCTATCAAGGATGGAAGGACGAAGGCCAGTGGGAAGACCCCGGAAGAGGTGGCAGGAGGAGGTTGCCAGAGATGCAGACGACATACTGAAAGTTAAAAACTGGAAGAGAGTGGCAACAGACAGAGACGGATGGGGAAGATGCCTAAAGGAGGCCAAGGCCCGAATCGGGCTGTAACGCCATTGGATGGATGGATGAATGCAGTAGAGACCTGAATCTACAACTTAGAATAAGAATGCTGAGATGTTGTGTATTTTTAGTAGCATTTTATGGAATGGAGGCTTAGACAATGAGAAAACATATCAGTGACAGACTAGAAGCTTTCGAGATGTGGATTTGCTGAAGAATGAAAATAAGCTGGGTAGAGTAACAAACGATGAAGTGCTTAGAAGAATGAGGAAAGAAAAAGAAATACTAAACACAGTTAAAATAAGAAAATTTTAATATCTGGGTCATATAATGCTAAGAGGGCGATATAAAATTTAAAAAACATTATACAAAGGAAAATACAAGGAAGAAGTAGAGGAAGAAGACGTATCTCCTGGTTAAGTAACCTGAGAAAATGGTACAACTGTAGTTCCATTGATCTGTTCAGATATGTAACGTCAAAAATACCAATAGCCGTGATGATAACCAATCTTCTTAGAGAAGATGGCAACTAAAGAAAAAGAAATAGTACATATATTTGGAAAACTTCATTATCATAAAAAAACTGGAACATTATAAACACACCATCTTAAATTTGAGTATTTTTATATAGATTGGTAATTTACGTCTTGAAATTGCTAAATATCACATTTTTGAATAAAATATAAAAAGCTGATTTTAAATGACTATGTAACAGAACAATAAATAAATAAAATAATTGTTTATTAACTTCCTATGAATTAATTCCAAAAGGGGAAATCATAAAATTTCTAAGATTTGTAAAAATTTTTAGTTCATTAGATGAAAAGGTATCACAGAGTTTCAATTTAATTTAATTTAATTATAGAATGGTGGTCCAAAAGAATAGAAACTTTTTTCTGCTCTCTATATACAGATAAAGTTTATCTGTTGATAAACATGGGACACTTCGGAAGAATAAGACGGCGTCGGATGGTGCCCGCAGGCTCTTCTGCCGCCACCCCAGCCCAATGTGTGCCGGTCGAGCTCAGGAGATTGATTACAGCCCGCAGAGTTCGCTCCTCGCCACCTGTGCCCGTGAGGCGCTGCTTGAATTTCAATGCCAACGGATACTTTAATCCCGTTCCACTTTCGGATCAAATATCCGCAGATCTCCGATATATTATGTGCGCGCCGCCGGCCCAAGCAAAAATGCCCCCGGAGCCGCGCCGGTGGAGATATGGTCTGCTAAATATGCGCGGCCCGCCGTAAATCTGCCGCCGCGGAGCGCCGAATTTTCGTCACGACCAGGTGAGCCGCGGAGACAAAGGTGGATGGAGTAATTATCCACAGAAATATAATTAATTAGGCCGCTCCCGGATTGTGTGTTAAAAACAGGACGCCGATTTTATCGCCGGACGAAATATAGCGATCGCACTTCTTAACAACCCGAGTGTCAATTAAACGCTAACAAAGACTTTTGACTAAAAGTTACCGTAGATTTCGGCCCGATACATATAAAGTGGTGTTAAGGATTTAGCCGAACCAATTGGGCCTAACTACCATGTTCACTAATATCCACACGGCGGTTAACAAAACTCTAACGAGTCCGCTCATAATTTGGCTTATTAAAACTTATGCCTCGTTATCTTCACCTCTGATCACGTGGACTCACGAATAAAGCTAATTAAAAGCTCCTTCCTTTTGGTAGCAGCAACAGACAAAGTGCGCTAACGAACGGAATGGCCCCTCACTGTAAATTACATCGCTGAAAAGCAAGTGGAGGATGAAAAATATATGAATTAAATTTTAATCTCCCCTGTCGTTTTCTAGCACCAGCTGACAGCTTAAATGGGCGAGAAGGAAGATAGGAACGTAAATAGTACAAACGCACATATTTCTTCTAAATTTAACTAACAAGATAATTGAATGCGAGTAAATTAATAAATACGGCGACGGCAGCTGCTTTAAAACTAGTGTTGCTTTAAACCGTAATAAACTCGTTTGTTGCAAGATACTGGTTATTTGTTTTCGTTCCAAGAAATGTTTATATGCCATTTTATAATTGAGGGATACGATTTGCATTAAAACAAGGAAACTGATAACTGAACCAATATTCTTTTGATCTTTTGGATCGTGTACTTGATAACTACAGCTAACCCTTCTACACCACGGTATCTTCTAACAGGTTGAGAAGTCTGCGGAAGGCCTTGTACAACCCTAATATTTAAATTATTTAAAAATCTAAATCATAAACTAGGGCCTTACAATACATATGCATACATACAAAAATAAAATACAATTGGTGAAATATCTGACTTTTATCTTCACACCATTGGATACATACAATTGGGGAATACCCGAATTTTATTTTATCAAGACTCACTCTCTGAGTTAAGTACGCATCATCACGTATATTGTATTTCAAGTGTTGAGTTCGTGAATTGCAGAAAATATTATTTGAAGAAATTCTAGTGTTTGTGGTTTCGGGGAGAAATTTTTAAGCTTTTTTTGGGTATGTCTCAAAGGGTATCTTTTTTAACCAGCATTTGGAAAATTAAATTTCAGTCCCAAACTATGATAAAAATAAAAAACAAGGTTTAAGAGAAAATTTATTTATCTGGATATAAAAATATAAGTTCTGGACGGTCTTATGAAAGTGCAAAAATTATCACACAAAGGGTGCCTAAAGTTGCCCAACCGATGGATCATATTGGTTTCTAGACGAACTTTCACACTAATGTAAAGCTCCTAGAAGCTTACTTAAGCGATCACATCCCGGTACACAGACACACATGCCAAACTAAATGAGATTTGAAATTTATGTATTATAATGGCTCCTATAGAAACTATACCTCACCATAAGACTGCCGGTAGAAGTAATTAGCACTTCAAAGCCCACAGTTTTGGGTTGAGGAGCTGATATGTGAAAAGGCGCTTCCTTGTCCTGGGATTGAGAAACTGGTGCTAAAGTCGAATGAACCTTTACAGCGATCAACGACATGAGAATACAGAAAGCACCGAGAAACTACTACAGTAAATATCCACATGAATATTTTTAGTATAAACATCATGGCAAAGTTCAGAACAAAATATACCGGAGCTTTAAGTTTCTCATCCGTATCTCCCGGGGAGACGCTTGTAAACAATTTTGTTAGAAAGCATTTTATGAAAATAATTGAAAATACATGGAATATAAACAGCTTGTATACTTAAAGTAGCAGACTTAAACCGAGTATACTTGGAATTAGTGATCTACAGTGGCTACGATTATGAAGATATATAACCACTGCAGATGTTTTGTATTATGCAGGTATGGAGGACCAAACCCATAAATGTGATGTTGGAATTATCATAGAAAAGAAAATAAAAAAATCTGTAATAAGGTTTACTCCCTATTCTGAACATTCTATAATTATGCAGATAAACCTTAATAGAGGAAAAATCAACATAATCCAACGTCAGATAAGGAAGATAAAGAGGTTGAAGCCTTCTATGAACAATTACACTCTGTCTTAAAATCTATTAAAAAGCACGGGGTAGCCCTCATAATGGGCGATTTAAATGCTAAAGTGGGCAAATAAAAACTGAAGGATGTACCGGAGAACATGGATTGGGGAAGAAAACTGATCGAGGAGAACGACTCATAGAATTTTGTTAAAGCAAAGAATTAGCAATTACGTTACCAAATAGAAGATTGTACATATGAAGGTTGTCTAGCGACAACAAAGAGGGAGTTGTCAGAAATCAAATAGATTATATAATAATTAGAAACAGATTTAAAAATGTCATTACATCAGCAAAAACATAACCCAGAGCTGACATCGGGTCAGATCACAATCTTGGGGCAGCAACATGAACTTACGCAGTAATAATTATAGTACTGACCAAAAGTCTATTGACTGGACATTTTTTGCGTTTACTGAAGGTGCAGGTAAAGAATGACCACAGAACCGTTTGGTGGTGAAAATATAGTCAATGGTTTCACTTCAATATTTTATCAATTTTAAGGTTTTATAATTGAAAATATAACATTAGCATCTCCGAGACACGGAATCCAGCAAGCTGTCGATAATCAGTTGGGGGATGCTCTGCCGGACAGTGTTTAGCTGAGCAAATTTCTCCTTTGCATTACTGGCCTTTTGTCCTACCAAGCGACGCTTTAACTCATCCTAAAGGTTGGGCCAGTCCATTCTACGACTCTTGAACCAGTACATGACTGATTTACTCTTGTGTTTGGGGTCACTTTGTTGCTGGTAAGTGAATCCCCTTCCATGTTTCTGGCGTGTCCATGGAAGTATGTGGTTGTTGAGGATATCCTTGAAGACTAACTTATTTATTATGTTTTGAATTCGAACAATGGGGCCCATTCCAGAAGAAGAGAAACACTCGCAGACGAACACCGACCCTCCTCCTGGGTGAGCAGAATCGAATCTGGAGCCTATGAGACGTCGTTCAGTGACCTTGACTATCAGTCCTGAACATAGTGTATTTCAACTCATCGCTGCAAATAATCCTATCCCAATTCGCACGAGTCCATTTCAAGTGCGCGCGTGCCCAAAAGACTCTGGCCTTTCGATTCTTCTGGTTTCTTGCAGGGACGACGGGCATTTAATCTGGTGGGCTGGAGGCGATAGAGGATAGTACGGGTGGAAGGAAGACGGTTTTCAAAAGTTTTTAACTCGCGGGAAATATCAGTGGCGGTCAAGCGCGGGTTGTCCCTTGGATATGCAAGATGTTCCTATCGGTCAGTCAGGTGGTGATCTTTGGTCTACCGGGAATATACCTTTTCGTTAATCCTTCAGCGGTGCAACATCTAGGATACGGCTTGTTTGGTGATGCTAAACTGCTTGGCGAGTTGTACGAAGGTCACGTTACGGCTTTCTCGACAGCACGGCATGCTCTTGCAATAGAAATACATTAAAAAACACAAAAAAAAGCGAAAGAATAAACATGAAAAGTAAGGAAATTATAAAAGTCAAAAAAGTTGATTGTAGCGATTTTTAGTATTTCTCGTCCAGCTACGTTTTCTAGCACACGCTGTCCGTACACTAAATTACAGTACTTCTTATCTACAAATATAATTCAAACGCATAGGGGCTTCGGGCAAAGCATATTTGTTTTTAGATAAAAATTTTGGCCAGTAGACTTTTGGAAAGCACTGTTTGGCTTGAAACTAAACCTTTAGATGACAAGAAACTAAATGTTTTTTTTTTATTTACTGCATATTTACAACTAGTCTAACTAGACTAACAAGCAAATGAGTTAATGTACATAGCATGTGGGGAGGAACACCAAGAGTGACCTCCTGTCATTACAAGGTATACAAGTCTTATTACTAATTTGTTAGGTCACTAAACTTTGTCCGTTTCAGGCGTCTAACTGCGTTTGCATTATTTAATAAGTCTGTCACTAGAACACTAGGGTGATCACTAATACGATCGTTGTATCTGATGCAGCAAGCTTTGATGACATCTTTAATCCATGGGATCTTTAGATCGTTATGTAATGTGCGGTTGTTCACATACCATTCGGCGTTTGCTATTGCGCGAAGTGTTTTGCTTTGAAATCGCTGTAATATCTCGATGTTCGATGACTTAGCAGATCCCCAAAACTGGATCCCATACGTCCAAATCGGTACTAACATGGTTTTATATAACAACACCTTGTTTGTTAAACTGAGCTGGGATTTTCGTCCGAGGAGCCAGAACATCTTCTTCACGCGGATATCTAATTCTTTTCGCTTAGTCTGTATATGTTTTTTCCAGTTTAGTTTGCTATCGAGATGGATACCGAGATATTTGATATCTTCTTTGTGTGGTATGTTAGTGCCGTTGAAGATTATAGGAGGTGGAACAACCTTGCGGAGGGTGAAGACCACTGAAGCCGATTTGTTTTCATTGATTTTGATGCGCCAGGTCTTTATCCAGTTTTCTAAAGCTTCCAGCGCATTTTGCAGGTATATTGATGCCTGAAGTGGATCTCTGTGTGAAGATAATACAGCCGTGTCGTCCGCAAACGTAGCAATTAAAACATTGTCGGTAACAGGAAGGTCTGCCGTAAACAACTGGTATAATGTCGGTCCCAGTACGCTACCTTGAGTGGCTGTCATTGATTTTGACCCGAAAGTATCTGTTTTCTAGATACGACTTGAAGAGCAGATAGTACTGTTGCGGTAATGTTTGCTTGATCTTATATAGGAGGCCAGGGTGCCAAACTCGATCAAAAGCTTGGCCCACCTCTAAGAATGCTGCTAGGCATAACCGTTTTTCCTCGAAGTCTTTTTCTACCTTATCCACTATCCTATGGACTTGTTCCAATGTTGAGTATTTTCTGCGGAAACCGAATTGATGTTCCGGAACTAAATGCAGTTCTTCTATAATGGGTTCAAGTCTTCTTAGTAGAATTCGCTCAAAGAGCTTAGAGAGGAGTGGTAACAGCGAAATCGGTCTATAAGAAGCTGGTAATTGAGCTGGTTTTCCTGGCTTTTGAATGACAATTACTTCGGCAAATTTCCATTGGATTGGGAAGTACTGAGTTCTTAAGATGGCATTATATATACGTGTTGTAGCTGCTATCCCTTTTTTTGGCAGTTGACAGAGTAATTCGGTCGTAATTAGGTCATATCCCGGTGCTTTGCCAGTTTTTAAACATTTAACTTCTGTTTGGACTTCGTTGGGTGTACAGTGTCGAATGGGTAAATGGAGTTGGAGTGGTGATTTGAGAAATTCGAGAATTTCGTAATCATCTTGTGGAGTTCTGTCTGATTCGTGCGGTTGAAAGGTTGCAGCTAAGTGTTCGCCGAATACCACCGCTTTATCTTTGTCACATCGGGCCCAAGAGCCATCATTTTTACGAATAGGAGGGATAGGGATAATAGGCTTTTTAAATTCCTAGTTGCGCGCCATAAGGAGTAGTCATGGTGTTGACTGGGGATAAGTTTCGCACGTAATCATTGAACGTTTCGTTTTTCTGTTCCTTGATTAATCTTTTAGTTGTGTGGTGAGAGTGTTTAGTATATTTTTGTCTCTTGGGTGTCTTGTTTGTTGCCAGATCCGTCTTGCTTTTCGTTTGTCGCTGATCTTTTGTCTAATTTCTAAGGAGTAGTTGTTAGTGTTTTTGTTACATTTATGTTGTAGTTTTATGGGCGTAGCTGTCCAAGAAGCATATTGTAAGGTTTGTGTTAGTCGTTCTATTGCCGTTTCAATTTCATTTGAAGTGTTAAGTACTGCTGGAATCGATAGATGTTCATCAATATATTGTCGAAAATGTCCCAATCCGTAAGACTGTTGTGTAGGCTGGGCCTTGCAGGCTTGTTGATTATGTAGCTACTCAACGTGCATATTATAGCAGAGTGATCCGAGTTTAGATCGTAGCAGTCAGCAACATCGATGTAGTTGGGCGAGAAATTTTTTGTAATAAGGAAATCTAATGCATCCGGCAGTTTATTCAGATCGGTTGGCCAATATGTGGGTTTACCTGTGGCTACTGCATTATAATGATTATTTAAGATGGTTTTATATAGTTGCCTTCCCTTTGGGTTAATTAATCTGGAACCCCATAAGGGGTGTTTAGAGTTAAAATCACCACCTGCTATGAACCGGTCTCCTAGCGTCCTGGGTATTATGGTTACCACCACACTTTACGCACGCCAATGATTTTCTCCAGTAAGTTTTGCTGTGTCCGTATGCTTGACAACGAGTACACTGGATGATATTGGTTTTTTCCCTTGGTGGCTCAACTGTAATTATCATATTTAATAGAGATCTAAGTTCGTATATCTCTTTGTTGTTACTGGCAGGCTCGAGGTCAACAAAGAATAAAGGAAGTGGTGTTTTGTCTACCCTGTGTCTTATATTCATTAGATTGCGTACAGTATGTCCTTTCTCTTTCAAATCTTCTTTTATCAACGCGGTATCGACTGTTGGGTGAAGGTTTCTGATTACAACTCTAAATGCCCTTTCTTCTTGAATCTGATAAGTATGAAAAATAATTTTCTCGTCATCAAGATGTCTCACAAGTTTTCGATATGTTTCAGGGTTATTAGTATTTATCTTGACGACGTTGTTTGCTAGTGTTTTTGAGTTGTATTGTTCAGTTTCTAATACTTTTGTCAGATCTGTAATCATTGCGTTATAATTTTCTACTCCGTGTATATATACTGGAGGGGGTTTCTTAACTGCAGCTTGTGGTTCGTCTTTAGTTGTTTCCATTATGTTATCTTCGTGCATGTCATTTAATAAATTAAATCTGTTGTTATCGATGATTTGGCTTTGTAATTCGAGGTTATTATCAGGGGAGCGTGAGCATCTTTTTCTCTTTTTCATTACTTCCCACTTATGAGAGCTCGTTTGGGGTTGGTCATCGTTTGTTGCGGTCATTTCAGGTGCTGAATGCTGGTTATTAGGATTTTGTGTCGGATAGTGCATAGGTTGTGGAATATTAGTAGGATAAGATACATATGGAACATACGTTTGGCTTGATAATAATTGTTGCGTAGGAGGATTAGTGTAGGGCGTTAATGGCTGGTTTTGATATAATAAATGATGTTGACAAATTGGAATTTGTTGTTGAGCAATAGGCATTTGTGGTTGAAACGGAAACATATTTAAAATAAATAAAATAAACTCACTGATTAATGCGGGTCACTGGCATTCGAGTGCATGCATAGATAACACGCGCGTCACAGACACATCCACTCATCTTCGAGGCCAGCGGCCGAATCCAAAACTAAATGTTGACGACAATTTGACAATGTCTAATAAATTAATTAAAATTGTAAACTGCTATAAATATCTAAAGGCATGGATTACAGAAACTAGCAATCGACTAAACAAATTAAAAGAAGAATAAAGGTAGCAAGACAGTTATTTATACAGTTGAAAAGATTTCTGTGCTGCTGGGATATTAATTTGGACCTTTGAGAATGGTATGGCTGTGGTACCAACAAATTATTTAAAGCTGCTGTCAATAAGATACAAATCGTCTTGATGCTTGCTAACTTTCAATTAAAGACAGTACTCTAAGAAGAAGACATATTACAAAAACTCCAAATTTAAATGAAGCAACCGTCTGAATCATCAAGAAAAATGAAAAGAAAATTAGTGGTGCTGTTGCCATGGGATTTTCTATAAATACAAACTATGCAGCTCGTTCCTGTGTGCCAATAATTGAGAAAATGGAAAAGGCACACATTGATTTATTGAATGGTAGTACCATCAAACTAAAAGCTTCTAAATTTTACAGACGTCGGCTGATAATTAAGCTGTTAGGACGTATCCAACAGAAATTTAGAAAATTATAGAACAAATACATACGCCACATCAAGTTTTTAATGCTGATAAAACTGGAATTTGGTGAAAAAATATCTAAACAAGAAAATACTGCACCAGGATTTAAAGTATCTATGGATTATTTGACACTAATTTTGTGTAGTAATGCAACAAAGGACCTTATGACAAGATCCTTGCTTATTCAAAGATCCTTAAGACACTGCCCACTTAAAGGCCTCAATAATCACACCTTCATAGCACAATGAGAAGCAAATTCAAAAGATTGAGTAAATAGAAATTTATTTAGAGAACAGTTTTTTAAATATTTTGTGATAGAAGGGGAAAATTATTTAAAGAGGAATAATTTGGACTGTAAGATGCTGCTGCTATTAGATAATGCTCCGGTTTACTCTCGAAATTTGAGTTAACCCAATGTCGATATCGTGTTTCTACTATCAAACACTACTTCGTTGTTCCAATCAGTATCAGATTTAACAGATTTGAGTGAGGATAGAAACGTTATACTTGGAAAATCAACGAAAGGAGGTCGGACAGAAGTTGTTTCAGAGCAACTTGAACAACAAAATGGGCCCCGTACAATTTTAAGTGCATTAATTTTGAAAGCCAAATTTGAGTAGCTGAGGTTAAGAATACAAAAATATAAAAATTCTATAAATTAAAAGATATTTTTTCCAAACTTCTTAATTTTAATTTTTTCATGATAAGCTGCCCAGGTGTCAGATCAGAAAGTAGTTTCAGGAACCTAATGATTAAGGATATAAAGAGATTGACGAGTAATCGGAAACCAGTTCCTTACATGGCATATACTTAGAAGATACAAATATTACAGAGGAATTAATGGTTCTTAAAATGTTAGTCGCGACCCTTTGGAAGGGGGGGGGCGGGGGGTAAAACGGAGAAAGGGCCGCCAGAAAAATTCTAAAATAAAACAGAAAAACCTTACTAAGGCATTTATTTTCGTCTTTGGCAACGTAAATAAAAATATATCAAACAAAAGTCATGTTTCATTTCTGAACATATATGTCATAAATTTAGGAACGTAAATAAAAACATTAACAATCTTAAATAACACAACAAATAAAATACAAAGTAAGAAAAGGATGTTTCACTGTTGTTTCGATGACAAGAAACTTAACTCGCATAATTAGGATGTTGCGAATGGAATCAAACATTTGACAACTTCGTTTGCGAGCGGGAATACCCCTCGCATCTTTTTGATCAAAATCTATTCTTGTTTCTGGAAAAGAGTCTATTTTCAACTGTTCATCATCTAATATTTCAATGAGATTACATTTCATGTTTTTTAGAATATCAGTGTATTGAAAGGAATGGTTTGTAATTGTCATAATCGGCTTGACATATCTTTGGGGAAATAATCCCAGAGCTGTTATTAGAAATTATAAAACTGACTTGAATGTCTCCAAAAACGTACTCATAATTTATCATATTATACAAAGTACGTCCTAAAAGTAATTAAACTGATCTTCTTTGGTCAAATAGAAGGGTCGGAGGATAGAGGAGCCTTTGGACCTGTCGGTCATTAGGGGCTTCTCAATTGCCAACTCATTTGTTTTTCCAGAATTCGAATCATTTACAAAGTGAATGGCTGTGTGATACAGAAAGCTTCTAGGAAGGATACTTTAACGAAAGTACAAGTGTTTAGCTGGCACAAAGGGTTAGGAGAAGGAAGAGATGACGTCGAGAATGAAAAACGCACAGGGCGTCTATTAGCGTTTTGCACTTGGCTAAGATAAAAGCAGTTTTGGACTCTGGCTGTTTGAGTATTAAATTGATAGCAGATAAAGTGGGAGATTGTTTACACTTGAGTTTTTCAAGGCGACAATTCGCCGAGCCATGCGTCGCTACTAGTGAGAGAGTTTCTCTGTCTACGAACAACAAATTTTTCTGAAATTAATCTCGGACGTATCTAAACGAATCATCTATGAATTCTTGAATCCATTGGAATGTGTCAATTTTATTTTTTCAAATTTAAATGGATCTTAAATTAGGTTTTCTTTTAAATTTGTTTACTTTATCCTTGGCTGTTATTGTATTAACAATGCAGCCTCAAATCCTATATTTAGGTGTTAGGTGTCTTTTTCTACACTGGCTCCTAATTTTATTATGATTACTTCAACGTGATACTCTACTTTCTATAACTACAAATTCTATTTATAATGCGAAAAGTGCAAAACATAAAAACCATATATAAATTAGAATAGTGGTTAACAGTCATATCTTAAAAGGGATAAAACATAAAGTCACTAAGAGGTATAAAACATACAGAAATATTTAAAGAATAGAAATACATTATGTTTGATATCTCTCTCCCTTCTTTCCTTCCTCCCTCCCTCCCTCATTCTTTCTGTTTCTTTCTTCTTCTCTCCCTCCCTATCTCTCTGCCTTTTTCTTTTTATATCTCTCCCCCTCTATCTCCTCCTTCTTTCCCTCTCTCTCTCTTTCTTCTTCTCTCTCGCTCCTATCCTTTTTCCTGCTCACCCCCTTTTCTTCCTTATCTTTCCCTCCCCCTTTCCCCTCTCCCCATCTCCCTCCTCTCCCTCCACTCCTTCCTCTCCCTCCTCTTCCTCCTCTCTCTCCTCTCGATCCTCTCCCTCCTCTCACTCCTCTCCCTACTCTCCCTCCTCTCTCTCCTCTACCTCCTCTCCCCCATCTATGGATTTTCTTCCTTTTTAGGTTAGCCGTCTTCAACCTCTACAACTGACTGTCTGACCCATTATCATTTTCTTGACATTCGTTTTCCATTTAACTACTGATTGTCCGCTTTTCTTTTTTCGTTCATTTTTCCCCTAGGTCGAATTTCATTATTCGTCCTTTGGACGTAGGCATATTATCTCAACATTTTGTTTTCCAGTTTTCTTCCCCCTCTTTGGTAGTCATATTTATTCTTTTCCTGTTTTTTATAGATATTGTAACCTTAATCTCATATAGTCCGGTTCCAATGTTCTTATGTTATTTATATTTGTTCGTCATGGGTCACATTTCTCCTCCATACGTTATAATACTTTCTAAGCTTGAGCTATAAGTTTTTCTTTTGGTATTTTTCGTAAACTCCTTATTTCAAATTAGTCCATATAATGTTTGTGTTACCTTTTTTGCAGCAGCTCTTATTTTTTTGTGTCCTATATGTGGTTTTTCCAACACACATTTATTCAGTTTTCTTAAAATTATTTGATCTACCCGATCTAAATCCACTTTGTTCTTCACTGAATTATTTTTTGTGCTGTTTGATATTATTTTTTATAATTATCTAGTAGCTTCTAGTAGCTAGCATAACTTTTTGTCCCCCTTTTCATATATCGGTACAGTATACGACTTTTTCTATTCTATTGCCACATTTTTTTCATTTCTATTTCTTCACACGTCTTAGTTAATATTTATATTATTCTATGTTTACCACACTTCACTAATTCTATTCTAATGTTCTTTGTTCCGCTGGTTTATTATATTTACTGTTAATGTGTTTGTCTTTTATAACTTCTTGATTACTTTCGGCATTTTTTAAGTTGTATTATATCTCTCTTGTAGGTGTGCCTCATAGTATTCTATCTATTTTCCAGCTGTTCATATATTTAATTTAATGTTGTTCTTTGTTTCCTGTTTAAGCTGCACATTATTCTCCAAATTTCTTTGGATGTATTTAACCCTATTGTACTACTTATGTTTCTATATACGTTGTCCCGGTGTTTGTTTTTCTCTGGTTTTACTTTGTTGCTTCTTCTACTCTAAATTCTACATGCTATTTATTTGTTTTTTCTTATCTATTTCAAATAATTTCTTTTTTATTTTTAATCTTCTCTAATTTCTTGTCGATTATTTCTTTTTATTATTTTTCTTTATTTCTAGTCCCATAAATTTGTATACTGCTTTGTGAATTCTAACTCAAACATATTTGTGATTGTTCTTATATTGAAAGGGGGGGTCGACTATCATTAACTTATGTTTTCTGCATTTACTTTTTTTTTGAATTTTCCAAGTGCTTTGCAACTTTTTTTCCTTTCTACTTTCTATTCAAATCTTCGCTTATTATGAGTTCACTCTGGTTACTAATCCTTTCTATTTGTTTGTCCAGAATACTGAAAAACGTTTGGCTCCCATCTACCCGTACTGGGTCATTTACAGCGTATACTATGATTGTCATATTTTGTTTATGTAATTTCTTATGATTTTTATAATTCTTTTATTTACTTTATTTCATATTTGTAACTTTTTGTTTTTTCGGTTTTAGCTACTCCACTCTATAGATACATGTATTTCCTTTGCTTTTCTTTCTGGTTTTTGTTGTAACTAAATCGGGATTTATTTTCCTATATTTATTATTACTTCTTTCCCTTTGATTGCTAGCACTTGCAAGTTTCATGTGTCTATTTTTAAGATCCATCTTTTTCTTCTGTGTTTGTCCTTGCTTCTGTTTTTGTTTGATATTTAAAACTGGTTTCAGGTAACCCCGTGTATGATAAGGCTCTCTCCTCTGAAGTGTGGATTTGCACCAAGGGATGTGTTATATTTTTATGATTTTCTTTACATCTACATCTCCCTCCATTACTTTTATGTGTTAGGGTGTTAATTCCTATCACCAAACCCTTTCACTTGAAAGATTTGTGGAATCAGCGGCCTGCTTTGAGTCTAACGCTGTTGGTGGCCGTCTATTCTGGATCAAACGCTGCTATGTTTTACATATTTGATTTTATTTAATTTAGCTTGCAGATCAATGTAGTTGCCTTGGATTTGGTACGAGCGAGAGCTGGGTGTACTGCAAGGGCCAGTTATATCTCCCTATCAAAGACTTTTGAATCGACCGTTCCGGCAAAACGTGCTATTTAGGAATTTGCTTATGAAGCTGTTTAGGAAGAACAATAAAATAATATCAAGAGGTAATAAAGGAGAATATTTCTATGTAAAGAAAATTAAAAAGAATCTAACATTCTACATAATACACTTCAGGCAGGAGACGTCCTAATAAAATCTTAATTTAAGTTAAAGGAGTAATCAAAAGGCTAACGAACGATTCGTTTTAAAAGTATCTTACAAAGTTGAATGCTACAGCAGCTGTGGAAAGCAACCAAAAATACCAAATGGCAGAACCAGTCCATTCCCCTAATCCAAAAGGAAAATGACTATTGGGCTAGACAAACAAAAAGATGAATTCTTTTGCCGTTTCCATCGACATTAATACTTACAGAAAAAACGGGAATGACAGAAACTCTAGTTGTGTCGTTTTTAGCCCGAAAAATCACAAAATAAGATTTTTGCTATAGGCCCGTAAGTCTGTTACCATAATTAAACAAAGTATTAGAGAAGTGGCTTGCGAAAGAAATGGAGAAAACCATTTAAAAATTAAAATTAATTTTAAAGCTTCAATTTGAATTCGGAGAAGAATACTCAACATTAGAAAAGGTGTATAAGATAGCAAACACCATCTTTCAAATCTTTGAGAAAAAAATTATTGCACAACGATATTTTTAAACGATAGTCAAACCTTTTGGTATAGTTTGGCACAATGAATTTTTATACCAGCTAAAAAGATTAATACCTCATTGTTACTTTGTTATCCTTCTAAATCAATAAAGCCACAACCCCTTTTAAATCAAGCGTTCTACAAGGGAGTATTCTAAGCTCAATGCGTTACCTATTATTAAGATCAGATTTTCATAAGTAAAGACTCTCTATTACCGCAAATTTTTTCCACGATCAGATAGTATTAGTGAAACACAAAGATCCAACAGTCGTCGCCAACTGGATCAGTATAAAAAAACAAAAATGTACTCGCAAATGGAGAATCAAGATCAACGAACAGAAGTCCGTGCACATTACACTCACCAATTGTAAAGGCAACATACTATCAATTTGAATGTAGTCAGTCGCTATGAGGCACATTTATTGAATGTTATGCCTTTGTTCAAGTATTCATAGACAAAGCATTGACTTTAAATATTGTGATTTAATAACATTTTGCTTTTGTTCATTATGATGTGCACATTCATTTACTATAAAGTTCTGGAGTTACGTGAGACATCTATGTCTTGTTAATTTTATAATATAACTATATATGAGACAGGTTTACGCAGTAGCAATTTGATACTCTTAGCAAAATTGCTAGTATTTTGCTAGATTTTCGTGCAAATCGTTCCATCTCTTTGCCCACATGCACTAAAAAATGATTGTTTTTGGCCTAATTCATCTAACAATATTGAATCTCCTATGGTCTGTTCTCTAGACACCATATAAAGTTAAAAGTGAATGTATACGATTCTTACATTTTTAGCATATAAAAATATTGATAATATTTTATCGACGATTTTAATATCGCAAAATAACTTCTACAGCCTAACGGATTGTAACCATCGTATCACAATATTTATTTATAATTTGAAGTAAGTTAATGTTGGCTAGAAGCAAATTTAAAATTTAGCCTTGGCCAATCTGCAACACAACCATTAAAATGGGCAACAATAGAGCTAATGGCTTTGTGATCACGGATGGTTATAAATAATTATAGTCAGGATTTACAACCTAATTCGAAGTGTTTGGGTTCATTACATGATAAATATACCTTTAAGGCCTCTTAGTTTGTTTAAATTTGTGGTTTCCCATATTGGTTCATATACAATTAAAGGCCACCGGTGAGCCATAAATAATAATGGAAGAAACAATTTGCCCGTTTTTTATATTTTTTCTAATTTCCACCTACATAGGAAGTTTTATTGAATTTGACTTTTATGGTCACAACACCTTTCCATCCACTTCCATTTACATCTTTACTACGATCTTTATTACACTGCTACGTATTTATGCATATTCATTTTTATTACTGCTGCGTTGCTAGTTTAATGATATAATATATAAACATTCATAATTTTACTACTTTTTAGATGTTTATTTGTCACTAATTATAATTTACGAGTACATTATGTCCTACGTCCTGCATATTTTTCCATTCAAAACAAACCACTTTTTCATAATGCCCATTTGCGTTATTCTAATTAATTGTTGGTAAAAGTTCAAATTACGACCTCTAATTACTTTAAATATAATTAATATTTTAACACTTATAGGTTTACATATAAAGTACTTGGGCAGATTTTTCAGAAATTATTCGAACTCAATCATCAGCACAAAGCATAAATCCGTATTTTCAACTATTTAACATCAAAATTTCTTTAGTCAGTGGCTTATTTAAATTATAATACCGAAATTTTTGGGTAAAATTAGAACATTGTAAAGTCTGTATGATGTAAAATATCATCCTTTAGATATTTGAATGGTTGGAAAAAAATCTTGTTCTAAGAAAATGGTCTAAATTTTATAAAACATAATTTGCGAACTAAATGTTTAGAGTCAATTTTAGTGTCGTATAAAGATCTATTTCCTAAGTCACATATCCGCAGATCTTCAAACTGGCAATTGCGGAACTTTATTTCATTGAGTATTTATTGACCGAAAAGAATAACCAAAAAAAAATTGCTAATAAATTCAGTAAGTCAATAAATTGAACAAATAAGAAATATGCAAACATTTGGTGAAATATCCGTGAGCTACTGGCTGTTGCATTCGAAACCTCGTTCACAAAGTTTCTTTTATCCGAAGTTAAAGCTTTTTTAGTTCTACTAAACTTTAATGATTATTTGTAGAGGCCTTAACAAGAGCAAACTTATAAAATGTAATAGCGGTAGAAAACTCTATCCTGCTGTTTGATTCTACAAAAACCCAGCTTTTAGTGAGTAAATTTGACTTGTTCCATGGGGGATCTGTAGCTTTCTATTTTAATAAATAAGTTTTTCATTGTTTTAGAAGTGTTCTTGAGTTTTTTATCTGCGTTTTATTTATTTTTTTAAGTTGGGATTAGTTCTAGATAGCGATAGCTTTTTTTGTAGTTCAAAATTTTAGACTTTTAATAGGAGGAAAACACAAGCAGCAAAAGTATTTCTATGCAATGAAGAGATTCTTTTGCAATGTTTTATTTGGTTACACGGTTCTTGTAGGTAACTTTAGAAAGTTTTCTTATGTATCTGACTGTGGTAACTTGACACAAATGAGAAAGAGTTTAATCATTAACAGAGATGTCAAGGTGAGTATTTAAATAGTCAAAGAGGACTATTCAAAAACAATAGGTTTATTATGAGGATATACTTAATTTCCATGTGGGTTATAGGTTTATAACTAATAAGAAAAACTTAATCATACTTTCCTTCAAAATGTTCGCACTTCTGATCTGTATTAAGTGTATGATTTAGAGGGAAATTGTAATTGTTAAAAAGCATTTGCAAATTATTTGATGATATTGTCTATCCCTGTTCGACCCTAATGTAATTGTGTTACTTTCCTTTATTGAGTACTTACCTACAGGACCTTTATTATGTGACGCAAACTATAAAATATTTATTATAAAAAAGCTATGAATAATAAAATTTCAATTCTTTTTTTATTACTGCTTTCACTAGAGATGATCATTTCAACCCTTTTCCTGAAACTCACAATTTCGGCTTTTCTGATATTCACAGAAATGGCAAGAACCTCTTCTGTGGTGCAATTCGTAAGTTTGTCGATAGATTGGGGTCTATTCTTATAAATTCTATTCTTAAGATAACCCTATAAGTTTAAATTGGGACAATTGCCACAATGCCACCTTCTATCTTACAGAGGGTGTCCAGACTTATGATCCTTTGTCCAAAGACTTCTTTGAGGATGTCAAAGATGGCCTGAGTTTGATAAGTGGTGGCTCCGTCTTGCTGAAACCAGTATTGGTTGACTTGCCTTTTGTCTCTCACAATTGGAATGCATTTCTCGAGAACTTCTGTGCGATAAACTTCTTTATCCACATATTTTGTGAGAAACAGTGAGCTGACAATTCCATAGTGGGAAATTGCACACCGTACGCTAACTTTTTCTGGGTGCAATCGACAAATTTCGGTAAAATTTGGGTTTTCGGTACCCCAATGGCGGTAATTTTGTTTGTTGATATAGCCATCTAGTTGAAAATAGGTTTCGCTCGTGAAATGGACAAGCTTTATGTCCAAATTTTGGTCCGAATTATCTCCATGATCTCTTCTGCAAAAGTAAATATTTTGCCAATGTTGACCTAGTTCGCGTTTGACTTTCCTACAGTAAGGACGTGTACCGAGCCTGGCGACCTGTGTACAACGTGGTTGTCGCTCACCGCGGAGTCAGCACTATGTTATCTTTTTTAAATTTACATCTTATTTAATACAAACAAGTCAGTCTACAAGTTATCAACATGGATCACAATACCAATAACTATTAATCGTCACTGCCATTATCACAGCCGGAAATAGGATTCACACTGATAAACAGCCAGGTAATTCCTCAATTTCCTTTTGTTAATACTGCTTGTTCACTTAATAATCCGTCATATCTACCTAATACGTTCCAAATGCAACCGACAAATACCCCTGTCACCAGCGAACAACGTCACACCTCTGGAAATAAACAACTAACCAGCTATGAATATGTCTATTAACGATAATAACATTGAATTTTCTACAGCACAAACTAATAAATGGCTGTGCATACAAAACAGAAAAAGAAGAAGAACCACAAACCAACCAACACTAGACAAAGAAAATAATGTCATGCAAAATAACAAATACAGTCTGCTCTCTAATCCTAACGAAAATATACTGCTAGTAGGTCAAACATAAAAGAAAATATAGTGCCCAAACCTCCACCAATATTTGTTATGGAGTTACAGATTATAATAAAATGGTTAATGCGCTAACAACAGTTGCTGAAACGGAACAGTTTAAAACAAAAACAGTGACCAACAACGTGGTTAAGATAACTAACTGTTAATACCTTCGATACCTATTGAAAATTGAAAACATACTTAAAAACTCTAAGGTAATATACCACATATATCAAATAAAAAGAATAAAGCATACAGATTTGTCATTCGTAACCTAAAACCACTAAAAGAGAAATTTATGGTTAAATCTATAAGAAATATTAAACACAGAATTGACACCTTTGCCATTGTTCTATGCATACCTAGAGCTTGTTTCAAAAAACAAAGGGATTTACAATCTTCAGTATTTAAATAATCAGGTTATAAAAGTGGAACCGCTACACAAAACACATCTGTTGTCCAGTGTACAAGGTGTCAACAATATAATCACACTAAAGCTTATTATAATCGTCCACATGCTTGTTTAAAATGTGGCGGACTTTACTATACAAAAACTTATAAAAATACAAAGAAATCACTTGCTAAGTGTGCCAATGTAGTGGTGATCACCCCGCTAACTACAGGGGCTGCACAGTGCACAAAGAATTACATACTAAATTTAGATTAGGCATAAAATTTCAAGGTCGGTCTACAAATCAAAATCAGTTACAACAACATTCAATACATGGCTAATCAATCCTTCTAAATAAAATATGTGCAACAATATTCTGATCTTCGTCAAATCAACTCTGGTGGGCTTCATGGGCGCGTTCTTAGACCTCTATTAAATATGTATTATACATCGCTGGCATGCATATAACAGCACTTTTGCTGATCACACTTTTCTTGTCTCAAACCATACTGATCCTCTCATAGTCTCCACAAACTTGCAAAATCATTTGTCCTTCCTACAAACCTGGCTGAACAAATGGCGCATACAAGTCAATGAGGCAAAAAGCAATCAAGTTAACTTTACATTAAATCGTATGGAGTCACCTGCAGTATACCTAAATAATATAGCAATTTCTCAAGCGAATGAAGCACGCTACATGGGTTTTCATTTAGACAAGAATCTAACATGGAAACACCATACTAAGAAAGGAAGGAGATTGATTTACAAATTAAAAAATGTACTGATTGCTAAGCAAAAAATTGTGCTTATCTTTAGAAAACAAAATTCTTTTTTATAAGTCGATAATTAAGCCAATCTGGATCTATGGCATTGAACTTTGGGGCTGTTGTTGCAAATTTAATGTTAACATCATACAACGTCTACAATCGAATACGCTAACAATCCTTGCAAATGCTCCTTGGTATGTCTGCATACTAACCTTGAAATACCAAAAGTTTAATACGAATGCACCAAAAGAAGTACTAACCATTTTCAGCGACTACAGGCTCATCCAAATACACCATGACCCTTCTTCCAGAAGGTTAAAGAAGAAATGGTCGATCGATCTGAAAGGAGGCTAACTCCAAGTAACTGGATAATATCGCTGGATGGATTTCCTTTATGCTATTATAACTCATAGAACGTAAATTATTATAATTAGTTCTGATTGTTATTATGCTAGTAAACAAAAAAAAATATTGACCTCGGTCAGGGGCGTTTGCGATTGAATCTTATACGGAAACAGATTCAATTTCTTGGTCAGGATGGTGTGCGTGGAGCCCACACTCACTACGAGTTGAGTTGCGCCTTTATAGACCGAAGTTGTGAACTCTTGTTCATAAAGCTCTCGAGCTTGGTCTACGGCTTCGAGAGTGGTTATAGTGACAGGTCTGCCCGTCCTTGACATATTGTCGCCCAGTACATTTCCTGTCAATCAACCTATTATGACAAAGACAATTTAATTATAGAGCACGTTTTATTGTGTTACTTTTTATTTTGCTATTGTAGAGACAGACGAGGTAGTCTGCTTGCAAACTTGGCCTTGAAGGCAGTTAGCGCTCCACTAGCATTTTGGTAAAAGGCGGCCACAATAAAAAACCCTTTCTTTGGTTGAAAAGTTGGTCTTAACTGACGCCATATTCAGTGTTGACCTAGAGTGTAAACAGAACTCCAAATATTGACTTAGCTATAACTAACCACAAACATAAAATTGGCTGAACAGTTTGACCATGGTAATAAAAAGTACACGAACACGTGAGCCTTGTTTGTTTTAACTATTTGAATTATAAGATAATGTAAATATAATAATTAAAACATTTTTGTATTATATGTTTGATATACATACAATCCCCGAATGCATGTTATAGTCCTAAACCTAGAGGCTTGAGTATATTGCACTTAACGCATTTTTCCTGGAACTAGCGTTGTTTATA
Organism: Sinelater perroti; assembly: GCA_036346155.1. Lineage (NCBI taxonomy): Eukaryota > Metazoa > Arthropoda > Insecta > Coleoptera > Elateridae > Sinelater > Sinelater perroti. Next base: position 11,934,444 of record JARFIY010000024.1, read on the forward strand.
GAAATAAATAACATCAATAAAGAAAAATAAATGTGTCTATGTGATAAACATTTGTGCTGACTTTCTTGAAAATATTAAAAGGGAAATGAGCAAGCAGAAATTTAGGTAATTAGTAGTCCCTTCTTTTGATGTCCTAGTAGGCATTTATATTTAAGGATAGACAGCTTTAAAATCTGTTTACGGACGGGTAAAAAATATAATTAAAACTATAAGTAAACGCTTTATAATTTTTTTACCAAATCTAGGAAACAACTTGTAACTAGGCACAGAATTTTCTTTTAGTGAAAACTACTGGATAACCGTGCCGTGAAAAAACTGATGAAACTTGTAAATGCGTGTGAGTGGCAATAGGAAAATGTTATTACTGCATACGCTTTTTAATTTAAAAAGTGTGTTAGCATGTAATATGTATTAGAAAATGAAATAATATTAGAATTAAAAGAAACAAAAATAGAAATTGAAGGAAGAATGATTATAAAGCACAGAAGAAAAGAGAATAATACGGATATAAAATTAATAAAAGCATTATTACCAGCCATATAGGTCGTATTATGGTCTTGTATATAACTAATTTGTTGTCCAAAGAGAGAATTGATTTTTGCCAAGGAGCCAATACATTTTTCTAATTTTGATGTCTATCTCCTTCCTTTTTTTGGATACGTGTATTCTCCAGGTTAGACGTTTGCCAAGGTGAAGGCCCAGGTAAGTAGCTTCGTTCGCTTGGGGGATGGGCTGATCCTTGATGTAAACTGGAGCACAGGTAAACGTGACGTGGAAAGATTTATTTCCATTAATTTTTATCCTCCATTTGTGTATCCATTCCTCAATTAAGGTTAGATGATTTTGAGTTTTATTCATTGCTACGACTGGATCCTCACTACTTGTTAGCTATGTCATCGGCAAAAGTTCCTATAATATTGTGTTCCAGGGTTGGGATGTCATGCGTATACAAAAGGTATAATGCAGGTCCTAACATACTATCTTGAGGTACACCTGCTTGGATTTGCCTTATTTGTGATGTTTTATCACCTACTATAACTTGGAAGTGACGATTTTTAAGGTAAGACCGTAACAATAGGTAGTAGTGGTGAGGAAATGTATTCTTGATTTTGTACAAAAGTCCGCTGTGCCAAACACGGTCAAATGCCTGTTTAACATCTAAGAATACTGCGGAGCAGTATTCTTTATTTTCAAGAGTGGTTTGAATTTTATTAACTAGACGATGACACTATTGGACAGTCGAGTGTTGAGCCCGGAAGCCAAATTGATGATTTGGAAGCCAGTCTTGTAGTATTTCACTTTGATTTATTCTCTTTAGGATTAGTTTTTCAAGCAATTTAGATATCAGCGAAAGAAGGCTGACAGGGCGATAGGAGTTAACATCATTAAGATGTTTACCGGGTTTAAGGATGAGAATGATGTGGGCAAATTTTAACTGCAGTGGCCAGTGAGTAAGGCGAAGAATTCCATTAAATAGTAACTCCATATACTGGATTCACTTTTCTGGAAGCTCTTTTAAGACAGCCGCTGTTATTAGATCAAACTCTGGGGATTCTCTATTACACAGGTAGTTTATTTCCTCCTGGATTTCTTTCTTCGTGAAGTTACGTATTGGTGGTGACATTTGTAACGGGGCATTTAAGTAAGTTTCAATGTCCTCATCAATTTCTTCTGAATTAGGAGTAAAAACAGATTGAAGGTGTTGAGCGAACTCTTCTTCTTTTTCTTTATCAGTTCTTGCCCAGGTTCCTGTTTGATTCTGTAGGGGTGCTGTGTGTGTTTTAGGTTGCTTGATTCCTCTAGTAGCTCTCCAGATTGTGTTCTCATGTACTGATAGTGAACTGAGGTAAGCTTGGAAGGTGTGATTGCGGTTTTCTTTTAATTTACTTCTCAGCTTATTGTTTAGTCGGTTAAGTTCCCTTCTACATACAATGTTGTGGGTTCGCTGCCATTTTGCTCTCGCCTTGCGTGTTTCTCTAACTATCTCCATTATTTCATTGGGAATATTAGGAGACGTGGGTTTTAAATTCTTTGTTTGCTGAGTCGCGTGCCATCCTGCTGATTGGTGGGAATTAAGTGATTCGTCGCGCTCTCGATGTCTTCTATCATTTTTAACCTAACATTAGTGTTTAGATGTTCATTTATGTACCCCTTAAATATTTCCCAATTGGTTCTACTGTTGCTTAGGACTGGTTTAGTTATTTTATGTATTATTGCTGCACTTACAGTTGCAAACACTGCAGAATGATCAGATATTAAATCGTAGTTGGAAGAGATATTTATATAATTTGAAGATAGGCCATTGATTACAAAGAAATCTAACAAATCGGGGATTTTGTTAGAATCCGTTGGCCAGTAGGTGGGAGTGCCTGTAGACAAATAGTTGTATCCGCTGTCGGAAATAACTTTCAGCATTTCTCTGCCTTTTGTTGTTGTTAATCGGGATCCAAAATATGTGTGTTTGGCGTTGAAGTTACCCCCTGCAATAAATGCTGGTCCAATAGAATCAAAGAAGACTTGTAGTAGGTCTTTTGTGAGATTTTGTCTTGGGGGACAGTAGACAGCTCATTGTGAGATGTTGATCGGCATAGAAAGTTTTTTTGTACTTGAATTGCTGCTGCTTGTAGGAAATTTTCTTTAAAAGGGGGTAATTCGTGGTGTACAATTGAGTTTCGAATTATCACTCCCGAGTCAACATGGGCTGTCCCGTCAGGGTGTTGGGTACACTAGACAGAATAATAGGATATTTTTATAAACGTTCTTTCAGTGAAATGTGATTCGAGATAAGCATGATGTATATATTATGCAACTGTTAAAATGCTTCGAGTTCGAGTTTTTTATGTTGTAGTCCATTAGCATTCCACAGACCGATTTTTAAAAATTTAACCTTTTTTTAGTGTATGACTTTGTTAATGATAGTAGTTAAGAAATTCATGATCATAGAGTTTTGCTGCAATAATTGGTTAAAACGATTTTTAAACTCATCGAGGAATTGGCCTAGATTTATCTCTTGTGTTTGCGAGTAAAGGTATCTATTTTGTTCAGGTTGATTGGTATGGGTCAAATTAGCTCTCTGCGAGGGCAGTGGTGAAATATTATGAGTTCGGAGTCTACTGCTTGGAGGTTGATTATTTGGATGATTATTCTTTTGTAATTCTTGATAAATTTGACACCCCTTGTAGTTAGCTGGGTGGGGTCCACCGCACAGTGCACAGGTAGCTTTTGTTTGTCTTGTCTTCGTGCATGTCCTGGTATCATGGGCTCCACCACATTTGACGCATGCCTATGTTCTATTGCAGTAAGTTTTGGTGTGGTTATAGTTTTGACACCTGGTGCACTGTACTACATCTTTATTAGCTCTTGGAGGTTCAACTCTAATAACTAGTTGAGAAAAAAAGAATTGTGATAATATGCGATTTCAACAACATGGGGCTACTGTTCTAATCAGTGGGCTCGGGCTAGTGATCGATAAAGCTACACGACTTGCTAGATCTAGATTTTTCTTTGAGGGAAGGGTCTTTTTTGTTGCTAGTTGTGAGAAATTAGAGTTATTTTTCAGAATATTTTAATTGCGAGACGGGAAGGGTTTTATTTGTATGTTAGCATTTTTAAAAAATAGCTTTATAACTCGTTAGGTTTTTGTCCCATACAATATGCTTCAAATTATATTAATATAAAGTAGGGAATTATTTGTAAATGATAAAATTGTGCGTTGTTGCAAGACACTCAGCTTAAAATTTGTACGCGTAGTTCCGAATTCATCTAATACGATTCACAGTTTTGCCTTTGGTTTAGAATATCTTGATTAGAGAACTGCGCAGACAGTTTTGATCTTAGAATTTTCTATACCACTTCGTGATACTCATAAAAAGAGCTGCCTTCTGGGATTCTGCTAGAGATTCTTGATATACAGTCTAAAATACAAAATAACTTCTCCAATTTATTGAACATCATATTCCCTTAAGAACAAACCACCGCGATTCGTCTCGCAGAATTTTTCTTTGGATATATATTTGAATAACTTGATTTACACGTTGTACTGCGTTGTTTGAGATTGAGATAATTTTCTATATTTCGGCATCGGCTTTGATGCTAATTTCAAGAGAATTTAGCTCTTTGCTCGCGGTCTCCATCTGCCTACCCCCCAAAAAGAGTTACAGAGTCATTGAATAAGACTGACCTTTTGTGCATTTTGCTTTACTCTTTATAGGATTGAAAATAAATATTTGATTAAAATGTTAGGCCTGGAAAAGTTTTTTTGAGGTATTGCGTAACTAATGGTGCAAATTAAAGAGAGACTCCATATGATAAGCGTTTTCTATTTCAATAACCTCACCAATTTTGGGGCAATGGTTTTTTATCTTGGAGAAGTTATTTTTATATATAAGTTCTTTGGTAGTTTCCATAAGGTATCTCATATACTTGTTGGGATTCATGAGGACGTTGAATCTATTTTATTATTAGTCGTCAAGATCGCTTGTAAGTTTTGCCCTATTAATATTCGGTAAAATAGCAATAATGCTTTTGGCGTGAGTCAAGAAAGCTTTTTGATCGGGAAGATCTGGGTATTGGGAGTTGGAATTTTTGTAATATTTCTCATTATATGGGATTCAGATTTGTTGGATTACCCGTTTTGCAATAGGGTAATAGTAATGGTTTTAAGTTCTACTTTTTGGTTTTTAATATAGGAAAGTTTGATTGATCTGTTAATGAGGGATTTTGTTTTAAAAGCGGTTTTGTTTTACACTTGGAACACCGTTAATATGATATTAAAATTGTTTGGAAAGGTAAAGTAGGTATTGGGTGGGCAATGGTTTATTTGAAAGAGGGTATAGTTCTTTATATTCTAAGTTGATGAAAGGTTTCAAGAATTGAGATATTGGTAAACAAGGAGATGTCATTAAAGATCACCAAGATATTATCTTTGCATACAGCGAAACTTACTAGGAAATGGTATAAGTTGTGAACGTAGGATGAAGCTTGCCCTACAGAATTTTTGCAATATTTAGTTAGGTTAGAGGTGGGACAACCGAATACATTAAACTATAAGGCATAGATAAACATTTTTTTTTATATACAAACTTTTGGGAGGTCATACAATTTTCGAATTCTAAAGGATTTATTTTAAGGCATAAGGAGTTTTTTAGTATCTAATGGTAGGTTTTAGTTGGTAATACTTGTTTTGGTTTTCCTTTCAAGATAGGCGATGGAATTGTTAGATATACCTTACTGATGTAGTATGATGTGGTTTGCATCACTATATAGTTGCTTTTGTTTGATTGTAAAATTTTAATGTTATTATTTTGTTTTAGAGATTTTAAGGTACACAATTTGAAGATTTTAGTATTGGATTTAGATTATTTTTGCCTGGTTTAATTTGTCATGTTTTAGGGAACGTGCGAAAGAAGAATTTTATCTGGGATCTGATGCGTTCAGTGGGGGTTCGGTTTGCAATAACAGCAAAATTTAAAGCTTTTGCAATAGCTTGAATAGTCCAGTCACTTATAGGATAGTAGAAATCTTTAAGTACGATGGTGTTGGTGAATGATGATTGAGTATTGAGGCGTTAATTTACTTGAAGAAATTTCGATAAACCTAATTCGAAACTGTATGGTATTTTCCATAAATTAAGTTACTTCAATAGAGCCACCTTATTATATGAGAATCCTTTTATAAGACAAAAAATCGAAAGGAAAATCCATACTCAAAAATGTAAATTTTTCATATAGTGCCAAAATTATTTACAAAGTGTTGAAACTTTCAAATAAACACAAGAATGTTAAAATAATTGTATAAACCAGTGATTTTCAACTGGTGTATCGTGAAAGGGTCGTAGATGTAACGCAAAATGTATTGATACATGTTAGTATAAATATTTGTTAGAGAAAATTGGGAAATAGCTAAAGCGAATATAATTAATTTAATTATTAAAAAGGTGTATGTGTCGTACACATGGAAACTTGTTCAATTCTAAGAACAAATAGAAGCAGGTGGACAAGAAGATTCAGTTAAATGGTTATGAGCATCGTTTATCACTCGTACAATTTTTGAGTAGACGCATTAGTGAGGTTTTGAGTTTTACTGAATTTAAATCGTTTTTCACTGGTAAAAGTTTTTTTATTTCTATCTTTATTTAAAAAGCATTTTGTTTGACATACACAAATACTTAATTTAAAAAAACAAACTAGAGGATGAAGAAAGTTACATACTTTTTAACATATCGACCATAATTGGTCTTCAGTCTAAATCAAAAATATCGTTTTCTAGTATAGTGAATATATTTTATTTTTCGAATTTCTATCCAGCGAAGCATTGCTTGTAATAAATAATTTAAAAATTTGCCTAGGGTTTTAAGTAACTTAAAAAGGTATATAAAATCTAAATATCCCATTTATGCATAATTAAAATTAAGTACTTTAAAATACTTATACCAGGTAAGGAAAGTCCTATAAAAAATGAATTAAATTTGCGACAATATTAGGTAAAGTTCAGAACCAATCAATGCATTTGCAAAATTTTATACAAGTTACATAACTTTATATGACTATTAGTAGTACGTAAAATTGTAAATACCGCGTTTAGCGAAGTATCTAAAAAGGGTTAGATAATACCTCTGGAATTACAGGTAATATTCTCTATTAAAGAAATTGTTTTCTATTCAACTGGATGAATCAACCAATGTCGCCACTAAAGCTCATCTTCCAGAATTCAGTAGATGTGGTTATAAATTAGAGATTATGGAAAAGATTTTATTCGAGACCACTCCCAGAAATAACGAAAGGTCAAGATATTTTTAATGTTAATAACTTGTCTTGGAAGTTTTGGGTTAGTATCGATACGGGAGCTTACTCTTTTTGTGGAGGTGTAAAATAATTTATTACGCTGCTCCTTCCCCTCCCCAAAAAATTAGAATCACTTTCTTCACTAACGTAAGAGACGAAACTACTAAAATAGTTTGCAGTACCATATTTTGGAATGGAATCTACTCATATGCAGTTGTTAGTACGTGCAGTAGTTTGGTGGTTAAATCATTATCATAAACTTATTTTACAAATACAGATATAACATGTAATGTGGACTTTCTAAGTTTCTTTAAATATTCATTCGTTTGATGTTTGATGTGGGCTCCGTTTGTGACGCTGAAGACGTCTACGCGGTAGCTTTTACATCATCGTGCAAGCATAGTCTGTTCAACTGAGTCGATCATCTCGCCTACCTGCTGCTTTAACTGCTGTAAGTTGTTTGGGACTGGAGGTATAAACACCTTGTCCTTCATATACTTCCATAGGGACTAGAACAATTATACATGACTCGGCACGATTAATTCAGACTTCTGGAAAAGTGGTGATTGAAGTAATCGTCTCCGTGTTTACACCAATATGGTGAGGTACGGCTTTACTACAAAATGAAGTCGAGCACTTTTTCTTCCATCTGGGATAACAACTACTCGGATAGCATGCGGAAAAGCCGAAGAAAAGTCCAAATATATTGCAGTTGGTTATGGCGGAAGTATGACTGTTTACTAAACTAGGCTTTGTTAGTGAATACGAGTCTGTCCGTAAAACCATCCACCTTTAGTTGTGCCTTGTAAATCAATGCAGACATCTCTCCGTTTTAGTTTATTGGTAGTTTTTAGCCCTTGAGCCATATAAAATTTGTAAAGCTTGAACTGCAAACGCTTGTAACACTATTGCTTGCGGCATGTTAACTTCTCTATGGGACTTCGTTGATAAGTCGTATGAATGTTTTCCATCATTTTGTCGATCATGGCCGTCTTGTGATGTTTTTCTTGGATCCCGTTTTCTCAAACTGTTTTACCCATTTTAGGATATTTTGACTATGAGATGTTTGGCAAATTCTATTCGGGAATGCCTCTGAACAACAGCTACTGAAGAAGTGCGTATTCTACCACACAGAAAGTTTTTTTTGATGTTTTACAATGTTTGTTTAGTATATTCATCAATTATATTATAAATAGTATTGGGTTAAGTGCTTCCATCTTGGTTTCACCTGTATTTTTTTTAATGGCCAGATTACTTATTTGTTTCGTTAGTAAAATAATTACTTTATTCCAAATGTTAATGACATGTTTTATTTTTGCCTACCAGTTGTTTTACTGAAAAATATGTGTCTTTTTGTTTTAAAACTCCTTTGCTACTTTTCATGAGGAAGTCTTAATCATTAATTAATACATTATAGTATCTTATTTTTTTGTTTAATATGTGGCTCCTAATACTTCTATTTTGTTTTTGATATTTTGGTGATACTGCTGTCTACTTTAATGAGAATTTTTTATAACGTTGTAATCTTACAGTAGCTTAATATAATTTTTATTAGGTTTCTTTTGGTCTATTTTTATGTCTTCTGAATCTTGGTGTCTTCTTTCTTAATTTGTTTGATTTTTACACTGCAGCCTCAAAGGTTTAATGTGCTTGCTGACATATTAAAATGTCAGATAAACCCATGGGTTTCCAGCGAGACGCGAACTCGTTTGTGCCGGGTTTGAAGATAGCGGAGCAAACTATTAACTGGGAGGCCACGCAGAGCTCAACTATACGATTACCAGAAGTAGAACGATACATGCTTGCACAACGTATTAAACTTGTGAAAATTTACCAGTCAAAATAAAGCACTTTATGAAAATAATCGAAAAATTCGAGCTTTTCACTACAGTTTCTGATGTAAAGAGCCGTAAGTGTGCTCGCCCAGCCAGGTCTGTTGGAAATATCATTGACAGTATTGTAGAAGATCAGAATTGGTCGTTTTCAAGTTGGATATCTCACAAACTAGTTTGAACCGTATATTGCACAAATATCTGAGCGTAAAGGCTTATAAAGTCTAGCTAATTTAAGAACTTGTCCTAGCCAATCATAAACATTTGTTAATTTGTTGGAGATGCAAAAAGCTAAATTCCTTTTTTTAAATACAGTTACCTTCACTGAGTAGGTAAATAAACAAAATAGTCGCATCTGAGGATCTAAAAACCTAACAAAAATAGTCGAAAAACATCAATTCCCGATAAGTTACAATTTAGTACGCTTCTTGAGTTAGTGGCGTCATTAGTACGTATTTTTTCGAGGATAAGGCTGATAAGACCACTTTATAAATAGTGTGAGTTACTGTGAAATAATGACTAACCCCTTTTGCCTAGATGTAGATGCCGTAGCCGAGGAAGACGTTTAATTCCGACAGAACAGTGCTACATGTTACACAAGTCGCTATATAAAATATAAGATCCAAAAATTTAAGCAACCAACAGCGGTACCAGAACTATAATTTGCAAAATAAAGCTACATTTGTCCGAAAATATTAGAAATGCAAACTTCTGAAAAACGAACAGCGTTTTTTTTATAATTTAAAACAAGACCTCTTCATAGAAAACTCTGTACCACGTCCAATACTTTATCTTTTTGTTGGGTACTTTGCTTCTTAGACGGTCAGTTCTTTATTTTAATATTTTTCTTATTTTATCTAATTTTATATATATTAATTGTACAAAAAAGTTATAATTTATTAAACTTAGAAAAGATATATAGAAAAAAAATAGGGGGCTCTAAGAGTAAAATAGATCATAATAACTAGTTTTAAAAATCTAAAAATATATAAATTGAAACAATTGAGTGATTAGATTTAAAGAAATAAAGAATAAATACAGGGTCCAGCAGGGAGGTGTTACGATTTTCTAATGCAGATGTTCTTAAACAAATTTCAATTTTTATTTTTCCAAAGGTTGCATATATAATTTTATTTAAGAAATATAAAGCACAAACAAAAAGAACGTAAATCAGATGTGAAAATGACTCCATCGAAGTGTCGACCGTCCTTGTCCAGGCATTATTGCAGGCACGTGGAAAAATTATCCACTTTTCATGCATAGCGCGTGAATTGCTGGAATTTTTCGACTTGTGACTTCCGAACGAGTTTTCAATGCAAACCTGAGTTTTCAGGCAGTCTCATACAAAATAATCACACGTTGAAAAACCAGGTGATCAAGGAGCCCCCTCCACATCACTTTAAAAACCAAGGTCTCTCTTGAGGTTTGGCAAGTAGTCCCCTCCTGTTGAAACCAAACCCTATCTGTTGTCTTCTCAATTCAGGTATCAAAAATTCTCGCAACATCCTAAGGTAATGCTGTAAGTGACCGTCACAGTACGTCCGTTTAATGGAAGAAGTAGAGTCCAATTATGCCAAATTGGGCTATTCGTCACCAGACAGTTATTCTCTCACTATGTAAGGGTCTTTGATGGACTTTCCGTGGATCATTTTTCGACTAATAGCGGCAATTTTAATTGTTTACAGCACCCAATAAGTGAAAATAAGCCTCGTCACTCGTTATTAGAATACAATCATCTTTCAAGGTTTCCAGAATCATTTCTGCAAACGTAAACTGCCGTACATAGTCATTTTCGTTTAGTTCTTGAACTACCATGATTTTGTAAGAATGAAAATGGAGGTCAAAATGCAAAATTCGGCAAATTGAACTATCTGATTTTCTCGAACTTTTATGGTTCTCACTGTTTCTCTAGTTTTAAAGTTGCTAAACCATTTCAATATTGTTGGATGAGATGAGATGGCGCCGCGACAACCATCATTGAAGTGAGTTTGAAATCTTCCGTGTGTCTGCACCACCAAATGACCGGTTGCAACAAAGTTGTAAACAAAGATGCATTGTTCCATCGTCCACGGTTCCATGGCTACTGAAATGGTATCTAACGAGAGTATCGCAACTATCGCGCATGCGCTAGTTCCCATATTACCAATGTTATATCTATCTCAAAAATGTAATACCTTCTTGAGCAGTGTTACGATCGACTCATGCTTTTTTTATTTTAGTTTAAATTGGGGCTTTAGCCGCTCTGCTGTTTGAAAATGCATACATTATCGAGTAAAATATGAAATATTTGGCCCGCGTCCAGCCCTGCGTTATAACACGAAACCGGCGTGAAAGCTGACATGTTTCTTGCTTCGCAAAGTTAATACTACATTTCGTATTTGACTATTAAACATTCAAGTGTAACCATCCGTCTCCAAACTATCCACCCGCTCTGTACGGGATCTATCATCCCGCTGTAAAACTGCCAGAACGAACGCTCTTAGGTCTTCCTTTTACTGGTAAAGAACGCAAGCAACAGGTTTGCATTCTACATTTTCTCTATCAACGGATCCGTTTGTGGGGAATTGGGGATACCATTGAGAAAAACCTGCGCCCATAGGCGAGGAACACCGAGGAAAATGTTGCTTATCTACCCTGCCGTTAGTTTCGTCGACCGGTATCTACGGTGCCGGACCACCAGCAGTATCGCACGGCCGCTCGTCCAGTCGCCTACACCAGCCTTGGGCGCCGCCGCTGACGTCAGCGCTGCTTGCCGGCCCGCTCCGCCGACGACGTTAGGCTAAACCTTAGCGTTAAGTTAGATTAAGTTAGGAATAGTACGCTCTAGTTTTGATAAATATAAGTGGTCAGTGTAATTTGGTTTGCTTATTCTCTATCTATTTTTTTATAATGAATTTTATCTCTTTTTGCAACCAGCGCCTATTTACACCTTCCTTAGGAGCGCATGTTTAAGCAGCAAAACCAAATAATTTAAAAAAGAAATTAATGTTACTATAAATGACAATAAAACAAAAAAATGTCATGACTATGCAAAATTAGCAACAAAAAGAATAAATGTAAGACATTCACTTGAAGTTAGAAAATTAAACATATTTGTTTAATATGCGATGATGTTTTATAGAATTCTTAAGACGAAGGAAAAAAGATGGTTTGAAATATGCATATAAAAATAACAAGATCACAGCAGCTTACAGTATGAACAAATATAATCACTTCTGTTATTGTATTAAAAAATATCTAACAGAATGAAATACCCCAAAAATATTTAAAAATATAAATTGGACAATAGTTAATTATACCATCTGTAGATTGAATGGATTAAGAAGAGTTTCTTGGTGTTCAGCCTTTCACTTCCGCTGCTGCTAATCTCCAAACGTCGGCGAAAATTTAACTTTTAACTTTCTGATATGAAAAAGTGCCGTTCTCCAACTGTGAAGTATACCTCTGAAGATTAAAATCGTTAAATTGTCGCTTCCTAGAAAATCGTGTGTATGCTCCTCCGCTTTTATGTTTCCTGTTTCCTGTTCCTAGGATCACCTACAAAGCGAAATTCGGAGAAGCAGTAAAGCGAGCCTTGGTGGCGTTTGAAGCGGAGATGGAAGAGTTGTTGATTTTAAAAGACAAACAGGCGCCGTAGCTTTAATACCCATTAAGCGTTGCTGGCTTAATGCGGGACGTAAAGCAAGCGCGGGCATTAAGTTTCTTCGGTAGGTGATAGTTAATAACAGTTTAGTTCAGCCAGTAAGGTTACACAGGCTATAAAATTCGACGCTCCTCCCCATAAACCATTCCTGTCATGCCTATTATTATGAACGAGCGTCACATTTTCAAATATTCATATTGCATTTGGTTAGGCCGCATGCGGAATGTACGAGCGCTATGCAGCCACGGCCCACGCATTCTAAATCAATCATTTGCATTCTTCGGAGATTGATTGCATACCTCTGCAAACCCACAATTCCTTTGACAGATACGTTGCAGATGGCTTGCAAATTAGTATACCACACATTCATTTCCATTCAATTCTGCACGTTTACTTCCGAGCCACGCGAGCCGTCCGTGGCTGCCCGGCGTGCCTGCCGGGTCCTAGAAAAAGCCGATTCGGCCTCTATCGCGCGGCTCCCAAGGATATCAGGAGTTATGATGGCTTTTCGCGGCGATTCGATTCGAGTCCAGGCAACGACCTGGACAGGTTTGCGGCATAAGTGAATATTCGAAAACAGGTGTGGCCCATTCATTTATGTGTTTTATGATCGGAATACGCAATCAATAACTCAATTGGTAAGTTCCCGCAGTCCCCACGGCGCCAGGAAGGTGCATCGTGCCTCGCGAGCGGCCGCCTTCTCCAACGGTCCTCCTAGGGTTTGGCGCGCGGCAGCCGTATATATAACCGAGCCCGAAAGATCCCAGATAATTCGATGCTTACACGATACAAAATGTTTATTTATAGCGCCGAAGAGAGACGCCCGGCTAGAAAATAAACGGTTATGATGCAACCTGTTATTTTTATGTAGAAAACAGAGAAACAACCGTTAAGATAAATTGCGCCTTGAATAAACCGGTAGATTTAGGGGCTATAAAGTTTCTGACTAATCGAATTTATTTGGCAAATTTATTCCCACTCTTCGCAGGTGGCAAGCCTCGGAACGGCCACATTCGGAAGGTGACTTACGCGCGTTTTTGAGCAGAACGGCAGCTTTCGTGCGGCATTTCAGCTCTGCCGCGCGACTGTATTTATGTTGCTGCAGAAGATATGCATTGAAAATAACTGCGGCGTACTACTTACACGCTATTTGCAGGCCATCGTAAAAATATTCGTGTGAAATCTTACGTACGTCACTCGGAGGACATTGTCGCCGAAACGTCGACACGTTTAGCACGTTGTACTCCAAAACACTTTATTTTTGGCCCTCTTTACTAGCAGTGAAATAGATTTAGTACTTATCGCAACACATAGGGGTAAAAAGTGTATTATGTACTATCTGAACTGAAGATATTTTTACGGATATACATTCACGTCAAAGTTAGTGTTTTATTATTATTTTTGAGTTAAGGTACGTACAGTCCACAAATTTCTATACGAGAAAATTTCCAAACAGACGGATTGTTATTTCGACATTTTAAGCACTATTTTTAATGCTTGATTTGTTGTACACTAAATATAATGCATTAATGGTCTGTATTACTCCATAAAATGAGTTCCACACACGACTAGCTCGAGCTTGAACGTAATTAAATTTTCTTCGTTAAAGTGTGTAATAATCAGTATTAAAATTTAATTCTTTCCGAAGTTAATAACTACACTAAATACGAGTGGAGCAGGTGAACGCGAAGCGCTGATTGCAGCGCTGATTGCAGCGCGGGCCGATGCGTTGCGCTGATAACCAACCAAAAGCGTTTTAAATATGAGTGAACGAGATGGTTTCCAACTCAGGCCTACAGACATAATCTATAAAAGAAGTAACCCAATTAATAACTTAGACGAAATGGAATTTTAAGGTACAAATACGAATGACCCGAACAAACGAAAAAGACCCTTATCTTCACTTCTTGACCCTCACTGCAACAAACGATATCTATATAACAATGACTCTTCAATCTTTCAAAATAAATTCCATGCCTTACAATTAAGCGATTAAACAATTTCATAATCAGAGATGACCATATTACTACTGATAAACCTAAATCCCCACCAATATTCATTCCTAATATCACCAATTATCAAAATATAATTGCATATATAAAAAACGATAGTAAAAGACTTCTACCAAGTTACAAAGGTATGGAATTAAAATAATCTAAGCAGCATGGATGACTTTAGAAAATTAAACCAAATTTTACCATGAAAGAAAAATCAACTATTACACATATAAAAATCCTAAAATTCCAATGCAATTATTGCTCTAGAATAGAATGAAACCGAAAATGCTAACAATATTTTCAACCTGAATAGACTATATTATTGTGCGATTTCGGTTGATCTACATAGAAGAAGCAATGACACATCACAGTGCACCAACTGCCAGCTAAAGGTCCACACGAAAAACTTCTGTCATTTGCCGCCTCGCTATGTGAAGTGCTCAGAAAGTCAGCTCTCAATGTAAAAAACAAAGGATTCTGAATTTCCGAAATGTGTAAACTGCGGAGGTGAACATACCGCTAACTATAAAGGCTGTCCATTTATTAAAAAATACAATAACCCACACTCCGACCGCACAGCCAAACCAACAAACCCCAACTCAAATTTCTCCGGAAAAATTACAAATAACCCAACTTACGCATCTAATCTCCTAACTCAATCAAACGTAAATCAACCGACACTAATGCCACTCTACCTAATTTCCTTCAAGTCATTATAGAACTAATCGTACAAATTAAAAATGTCATCTCATTAATTCCCATGCTTTTCCAAAATGGCCGAAATAATCATATTTGTACAGATAAGCTAACCGCACTCAATTGGCCTTAAAAGCCAACGATCTGCATTTATCTCCTTCCTAAATAGACATAAAATTGATATAGCGCGTATCACCGAAACACACCTCATTTGGATTGAAAAATTTACAATTCTAGGCACTACAATATCCATAGGAATAATAGAATCACAGAAGTTGGCTGGGGCAGCTCTGTCATAATTATTAAACGTAATCTAATTACATCAACAATAGAACTAGATGATGTTAGAAATCTACAAGCCGTTGGAGTCAAGGTAACCCTATTTCAACTGGGGATGCAGAGCAACCAACCTCAATGGAGTAAAACTAAATGACTACACATTCCAACTTTCGGACATCTTGGACATCATACTGCACAAAAATGTCAACCTACCTATAACCCAAACAACATGACAATCTTGTAAACTATCGCCCAATTAACCCTCTCACCACTGTATCCAAACTTTTTGAGAGAACTATACATACACGACTTGACAACCACTTAGAAACCAATAATACAATCCTTCAATTTCAATTTTGATTCAGTAATTCACACTCATCAGATCTTGCGAATCACAGAATTAATTGAAGAAGGTTTTGAAAATAAATTTCACACGCTTATAGTGCAAGCGTTTGATCGCGTCTATACAGAAGGTTTTATTCGTAAATTGATAACGATAAATATACCCCCTTATTTAACACGCATAGTCACATTATTACTAACGGATAAGACCTTCCAAGTTAGAGTAAACAACTCTATTTTACAGATCCAACATATCTGAGCCAGCGTCCCGCAAGGATCAGTCTTGGAACCATCATTGTTCAATATTTACATGTATGACATCCCGACACTAGCATGGCAATGTACGCAGATTATCACTCAAAATTACAACACAGCAGCCACCAATCTACAAATAGATCTAGACCACCAAACAATTTTATGACAATATTAATCAATGCGATGGAGCTAAGTTTTACAACATTGGCCACACATTAATTAACACTAGACTCAACCTTTTAATAGAATTATGAAACATTGATAATTGACTATCACTTTACATAATTAACAATAATTGTGTACCTTAACAACAAGCGGTCAATGGTGGTCTATAGTACGTAGTGAAGTTATTTTAAACATTGTATACATAATCTCTACCATGGATAGCAGTATATGCTGAGCTAATATAATATTTGTTATAATATGGTCCATAAAATATATTATTATATAATAAATCATTTGTGTAGCAGATGCAACCAGTTAAAATTTGGTTGATTTAAAAAAAAAACGTTTTTGAAGATCTTATATATTTCCTTATTTGTTACAAATAAAAATTTTATTTTTTTATTAATGTGACTCTCTTTGTCCCTCCAGCACGTGTTTATTTGTTGATTTTGTCCGTAACGGTAGTGATGTTTAGGTCTGATTACTTACATACCAAGGAGCATCTACGAATGCTCTCAGGACTTTGGACTATAACATCTATATGATTTCCAGATTTGAGGATTCCGCGCAGCCCTGAAGCCTGTATGCCCATATTGGCTTGATTACGGTTTTGGACAATAGCAATTTATTGCGTATGGAACGTTTTGAATTGCAGCCGATGATCCAGTAAATTTGATGAAATTTGAGGACTATTTGTTATTGTTTTGAATGTCTACCTTCCAGGTAAACTTCTGATCGAAAATGAATCCAAGATACTTCGTAGGTACAAGTACCCTAGCAATTGTTACCCGTGGATAGGTGCTGCGTCTGATAGTAAATGTAACATAAACTGATTTTGTTTGATTGATTGTGATCATTTATTTATGGTACCAGTCAAAAAGAATGTTTAGGTTAACTTGTAGATGTTTTTACGCTATTGTTGGGTTATTGTTTACAGTTAGGAGAGCTACATTATCAGCAAACAAGGTAATCGTTGTTTGCACGCGATTTTCCTTGTTTTCAAGAAAAAACTGGCAAATTCAAAACACTTGTATATTCAATAACAAGTCACACCAAAAACGAAGCTAGACTGATTACAAATTATCATTACACTAGCTGGTTTGAAGCAGACCCAAGCCCGATTGATCGAAGTAGAGTGACAGAATTCCCCGAGTTCGGACTGATTCTGATTTCTTATAACCTCCTGACCTACGCCAAGAAGTTCGTTCAAATCTACTATTTCTAGAAGGAGGAAGTTCGGCATCGAAAATACTGACTGTTGGAATATCCGATTTTCGCGTATTCCTAGAGTCAGCATTTCAACTGATTAGGATATTAATGAGCGGTTTTACAGACCAACGGACACAGAATCCTAACGAACTTTAACAGTATACAATTAGAACTTTCAAAAATTCATTTTTTGTTTTAATCGATAGTACCATATTTGTAAAATTGTAAAAGTTACAACCCTGTGTACACTGCGCCTCAACGCCCAAATTCGGAGCGAGGGGCGCTCTCTCGGAATAGAACCTTTCCTTTATTATTTTTTTGTTCGTGATACGTTACAGCAGCTACAGTCATAGTCAGTCGAATTTCTTAATCAGACGAGTCTTTCCGTCCCACAGTGGGCCAAAACCAAAAAAGCTGGCCAAAATGGTTAAACTGCAACATCTCAAAACTGACCTTCAACCCTTATTTTTAGAAAGAAAAATTTTTGAGCTTTCTAATACGTTTTTAATTTTCTAATAGGGTTGAAACTATAAAAGCGGTACGCGGTTGAAAATGGGCATTTTGCGACTCAGGTGATTTGCATTAAGTAAAATAAAATTTGATTTTTTATTTGCGGTGGCTTTTGGTCGAAGTAACTTATGGAACAAGTAATTTTAATTATTTACTATTTTATACTTTACTTCATAGATAGATGCTTTACTTTACTTTTTATACAAGTAAATGCTTGACCATGTTATCAGCTAATTTTCAGTTCTAAAGTAGGACTTTAGTTTGAGCTACAAAACAATTCTGATTAGATCCGGCTCTGAAACTTTTTCGAGCGTGTTCCCCAAAGTTTAAGCTACAATATATCTAAAATTTAGCTACAGATATTTTCAGAATCAAAAATTATTCAATTTTGTTTTGCGTAATGACGTAGTCGTATCGGATGCAGTTCCCGTTTGCTCGGACGCTCTGGTTCTTCTTTTCGCTACAATAAATAGCTTTCAACTAATTACATAAAATAATTCATTTATTAATAGCATCAAAACAAAAATTTCTTCTAATGTATAACCGTTTTACATTTTTTTGTGTAATTTTCTACAACTTTCGTTTTACAGATCTTCCTCTAACGAGAAGAAATTCTTCGGAATTTGGCAGTAAGAGAAGGGCAAAGAATATTCGATCAAATGTCAACATGCGTAACGTCCTTCTACATTATATCGAAACTTAAAATTTGAGTGATATCAATATAGAAGAAACAAAACTAGCGATATCTCGTTGTTGCACTGAATTTACAAAAAGGTGGCAAAAGTGCAGCAGGATGTTGAAAACTTTCCTTTTAAAAAATACTGATGGGTTGAAAAAGAATTTTCATCGCCTGCAGACATTTCCGTGGAGGAAAACATCCCGTCAACGTCTGGGGTTGGCAGAAAAAATGTTCATTTCGAAGAAAGCAGCGAAAGAAGAAAAAGGCGCAAAAGTAAAGAACTTCGGGAAAGAGCATCGACAACTGAACTAACTCATGCTGCCCAGGTGAGTCTGCAATCTGCTGGTCAAGAAGATGCCGCTAAATTGTTGAGCGAGGCTACAACAACTACTCCTTCAAGAGCATCAAGAATCCGAAAAGCATGGATCAATCGCGAAGCCCGGATTGTAACTCCAAATACCCCACATGAAGCACTGGCTTTATGTGTCGACACAAATTTGACAAAAAGCCAATATTCAAAAATTAGAGTAAATGCCAAGTTACAAAACGCGAATATGTTATATCCAAGTTACCACAAATTACAAGCAACAGCGCTGTTGCCACTAAGAACGGCGATTACAATTTCGGAATCTTTGATGGAAACACAGTTACAGGCTTTTATGGACTTGACGACTTCACGTTTGATGGTTGCTCGAGAGGAACTTTTTCTACAAGAGTTTCGGATGTTTCCACCGAGTTAGTATTAATATCAAAATGGGGTTGCGATGGAAGCACAGCGAATATAAACAGAAATGGAAGCAAAATTTTAAAGATGCAGACATGTTTATAACCTCGTTTGTTCCTTTACAATTATCAATTTCTGGTCAAAAAACAAACAATTTTATGGCAGAATCCTCGACCTTCTTCTGTGGAAAGAAGAATGAATCCGCAGACGTGACAACAAGAAATTACTTATGTGGAATAGTAAATAAGTAAATTCGAGAAGACGGAAGTTATGATTGATTCGCACAAATATTTTGTGTCGCATCAAATGTTATTAACAATAGTGAATGGTAAAAGATGGTAAAGATGTTACGTTTGTGGAGCCACTCCAACCGAAATGAACGATATAGAAAGATGTGAGAACAAAGAAATTGATGCCATAACTTACCGATTTGGTTTGTCGTCTCTGCATGCTTGAATTCGGTTTTTCGAACGTATTCTTCATATTTCTTATAGACTGGAATTTAAAAAATCAAAATGGTACACACAAGAAGATAAGAAGAAACTAGAAGAAACAAAACGCAACATTCAGACAGAATTTAGAACTCAACTAGGTTTACTAGTTGATCATGTTAAACCTGGAGGAAGTGGAACAACGAATGATGGTAACACGGCCGGAAGGTTTTTTAGAAACGCGAGAGTTACATAAGAATTGTTAGAAAGATGTAGTACTATTCTGTAGGTACTTTCATCAGGCTTTGCTATAGATGGTGACGCGTTTAAGGTTTACGCAAAAGAAACAGCTTGACGATTTGTGCAGGAATATCCGTGGTACTACATGCCAGTTACCATGCATAAGATTTTAATCCACAGAAGCGACATCGTAAAGAATGCCATTCTTCCTATTGGGCAATTATCAGAAGATAAAGACCTGAAGCAATGTAGAAGAAGTCGGACCAGAAAAATTTCCCGAGAAGCAACGAATAAAGATCTCTTGAATTTACTTATTGTTTCTTCAGATCTGGTCATTTCTTCTCTGCGAAAACTGCCAAACTGAAAACGGCAGAACTTTTCTAGTGACGTACTGTCACTATTGTGTCCTTCTAATGAGGAAGAAATAGAAATAGAGGCTTCGTATTCCACCAGCGAAGACACGTCTACTAGTGGGACCAATACGGAAAGTGAAAACGACTCTGGTGACGATGAAAATGAATAATTTTTCTTTGTAAATAGAAAATTATTGTTAATTAGTGTTTTTTATCCGCATTTTTACCCATTTCAGCAAAAAAAAAATAAAATTTTAATTTTGGCCAGCCTTTTCGCGTTTTGGTCCACAGTGCATTCGTCGAATTTCTCCGTCAGTCGAGTTTTTCCGTTGGTAGAGTTTTTGCATTGCGTTTATCTCAAAACATTTTCCAAATAGGCGTGCAGGATAGCACAAAAACTATTCAGCCGATCCATTTGAAAATTTGCACACATCTAAACAATACAATTGCTTTCTAGATGACATCAATTGTTTTTGGATAAATAAAAAAAATGTATTTCACAAAAAATTATGAAAGTGTTATGGAAAATTGCAATGTTTCGGTTTAATTGCGCTCCATTTTTTTCTTTGCATTTTTGAAATTTCAGAGATGTCAGATAGAAACTACATGTCTTTAAAATAAATTCCCACGGTTTATTTTTCAGATCAAAGACTACGAAGTGCTAGAGTTCTTGCCGATTTAAAACTGCTGCCGCAACGATAGGCCATAACTCCGCCATTTTGTTATTATTTACGTTAAATTTTTTTCAAAGTCTAATACATTGCTTTCAAGTAACTACAGTTTCATACGTGTGAAATATTAATTTCCAATTTAAAAAAATTCTCAAAAATCGACTTTTTTCTTTTCGTCTAATTGTATATCCCCCTTAACGAAATCTCCGTTTTACATTTTTTTAAAAAATTCCTAAGCTGCTCAGGGGCTTGTACACATGGTGTTGCTTGTTATAAAAGTCTGTAAGACAAAAAAGCAACAATTGTCATGCAAATCATTGTATTTTATCTGCATAATAGTTGATTGAAGTTAAAAAGTTATGTTGTGAAGGTTTTCGAAAGTTTTATATTGGCAACTTGATGGTAGATCTATTATAATTGCGTCGGTATATCTAATTTTATGTAATCTTAAACGTGCAGTTTCTTTAACTTTATAAAAGGAATTGCTTTCTATTACTCTCTTAACGCTTGGTATTCCAGTCTCTTTGATAAACTCTATTTTACCTTAGTTTTCTGACTATAATAAATTAATGGACATTTCTATTTGAAAAGTATGTAGTAATACCTCTTCCTTTATTTCTAAACTTGTTGTAAGTTCGGTCATAAAAGAATCTAACTTTAAAATCAGTTCTGCACAACCAAGACAGTTACCATTTCCTACAGAGGCTAAAATTACATTATCGCTATAAATTGACAGTCTAAGGGAAGCTAAAAGCTTCACCATTTCAACATCTCTTAAAGAACATTTCGTCAATAGAAAACTTATTTCTTGTACTATTCTCTAATTTTAGAAGCCAGTCTCTGTAAAACTCGACTAATAGTTGTCACGATTGTTCTTATGATCATTTTTTCAACATCGAACCCTTAATTGTTAGGAACATTGTTTTTCAGTAGAGTATGCACTGCGCACAAAATGTTCGTCCGGTTGATGCGTTCTCCGTTCATTAACTTTTTATAATACAACAAAATCGATACAATTTTTTTTAGAGTAGCATACTGTCTTCGAGATTTTTTGAAGTCATTTGCCACTCAGTGTCCAGCCTTATGATAAACGAAATGGTTATTGAACGACTTTATAATTCAAAAGCTGCACAACTATTATAAATCACAATGGTCAACGATTACTAAAACAACTCCAATATATTAGCACTGCTGTTGTTCGCTGTATAACTTTTCCCATTCGACTGTCGAGAATGACCATCTGCTCCGTCTTACATTAATATGCGCGGTTCTAGAACGAATTAGAAGGTTCTGAAATTAGAACACAAAGGCGCCGCTAAAAATACGCGGGTGGTGATCGATCACCAAGTTCTTGGATAAATTATTTCTGTTGCAATATAAATGTTTTTATAAATTTATAATACGTCGTTATATACGATGAATGTACGATTTCAATGTTTAACAGTTATAACCTATCCAAGGTTTCCCTGATTGAGCTCACTTTTTATTTGCTCAACTCATAACTTCACGCCTCCCCAAATCTTGACACCAGGCAAATACAAATCTAAAAAAAAGTAATATAGATTAAAATTTAGTTTGCAATGCGATGTACATGTCTAGACAAAAAATTGTATGAAGCTAAAATATTTAGCGTGCTACTGCAAAGATGAACTTGTACACTATGTTTTAGCTTTGTAGCCTGAACATGCAGAGATAAAATCTACACTACGCATCCAGCACCGTGTAACAGTTCTTTATTTCTAAACCTTCCCTGTTCCCTCGCAAGTCAGTCCCGCCAGTAAACGTAAGTAAAACGGAGCGTGTAGGGCCGCTTTAGAGGCAAGCTTCTAGTTTCCGTGAACACAGGAACGTTATCCCTTTCTCTTCATGCAATACAAATTCTTGGTCGTCGAACATTCGATACCCTGTACTCCGAACAAGGCTGCGACGTGACTCATAAAACGAAACGGCTTCTTGCGTTCCTTCTGCTTGTTTTTCTTCCGAAACCCGCGTCAGGTGTCGAGTGACGGAGCTCTGGGGCTTCGGGCGATCCAAGCCCCGGGGAAGTCTTCAGAGAGATTACTAATCCACGCAACCCGATACGTGTCCTTCCTACGCACGTGTGCGCCTCACCTAAAGCTACAGGCGTGTTCGTGTGTCGTGTCGGTGTTTGCGTACATTATAGCTTCACTTAAGCTGTAAATTAAACAAGCGTCGCCCATCCCGTACGCTATTCCACATTGTGGAATCGAGGAAGTCCCGATTAGCGGGCGGATGGCCGGACGTGGGCCCCATTAAGCCTTCCAGCAATTTGAGCACCCGCTCGTTTGCCATTATTCATATCAATTAAACTGTGCGCGCAAGGCTTCGCTTCTGCGGCAACTGCAGGCTACAAAAATACGTGGGTTGCCGCAGATGCCGAGATCGACACGATCTACTTGAAACATTTTATTAATTCTAAACGGTGCAAAAATTTATGTTTGCGACGAACACATTTTTTTTATTTCTTTGTACATTTTTTACAACACATAAAACAAACTGCGTAAACTTATTTAGCTCATCCAGCTGCTTAGCAAAAACGAACGGAACGTTAATGAGTGTGATGTGTGGCAATTTATGGCAACCACCGAGCCAATTAAACCGCTCTACGAATTAACTCCGGCGCTTTTCGGTTTTTGCGAGTATCTCGAATGATATTCCCCGACAATGCTGAAAATGTGCCACGGCCCTGGGAAACTTCCGGTGCTCTATTCGAGTCCAGATAGAGCGCCCCATTAGGAATAATTAAGCCCAAAAAGATCAATGGTTGAGCAATAGGGAACGTGCAGTAAACAATCATTTTAAGGACAAACGCCTTTAGAAAGTCGGCGTAAGAATAATAGTCACTCCGGTAAAATTACAATCCATGACTTCCAAACATGGCGCGGCACGCCATGGCGCAGCATCGCGGTCATTTAGTATGACAGCAAAAATGAAGACGTTGCCAAGATTTATCAAGGTTCATGCGCATGTTTTAACCAGAAAACTTGGTTAAATAATTCAGGCGATTCAGATGTCGCAGCTCTTGATGGTATCTGCTGGCGTAAATCAAAAATTCTTCCCCTTAACCGCCCAGGGCTTCATACGTATCTTTTAATTGGTACAAGGATCTTAAAATAATTAAATTTTAATTAGTTTAGATAAAAATACCCGGTCGCGCGTTTGGAAATGTCGTTAAAGTTCTTAGTTCCGAATCTCCGACTTCTAAGATGTGTAGATGTATAAATAAGTTCTCAGCTTTTTTTCTGCAAAATTAAAGTTTTATTTAAAAATAAACAAAAAAAGCTTAAGTATCAAAGTATTCTCCGTTGGCATCGATGACCTTTTGCCATCTTTCGGGTAGCTTGCGAATTCCCTGGTGATAGAAGCTCACCGGCTTCGAGACGATAAAGTTATCGATGCGTTTTTGGGCTGTAACGAACGGAATAAATGATAATCGGAAGGGGCCATGTCTGGGCTATACGCCGCATGTGGGAGAAGTTCCCAGCCTATCGCGAAGATGTGTTCTTGTGTCGCATTTGCAACATGTGGTCGGGCATTATCATGGAGCAGGGTGACTTTGCGACTACCTTGTCCAGTAAATGGCCTATTTTTTTCGATTGCGTCGCTCAAATTGATGAGTTGCTGTCGGTAGCGATCCGCCGTAATTGTTTCACCTGGTTTCAAGAGTTCATAGTACAGCACACCGTTCCAATCTCACCAGATACAGAGCGTGGATATTGGGCTTTGGAGTCGATGTCGAAGGTTTGCCAGGGTCTACCCATGATTTTTTGCGCTTGGGATTCTCGTACAAGATCCATTTTTCATCGCCCGTAATAATTTTATACAGAAAATCCTTTTTTTCGGTTCCTTGAAAGCAAATGGAGTGCGTGTCACCAGTCCATTTTTGTTGTCTTCGGACAGTTTATGCGGAACCCATCTGCCTTCCTTTTGTATCCATTGCATGCAAACATTTGGAAATGGCTGGCTGAGTGACGCCAAGCTGTTCTGCAAGCTCCTTTTCAGTTTGCGCATTGTTTTGATCCAGCAATGTCTACAGCTCATCCGTGTCAAATGTTTGAGGGCGTCCAGCGCGTGGTTGATCTTCAAACTAAACTCTCCTTCGCGAAATCTTTGGTACTACTTACAGCATTCTCACCATGTGCAGCACAAATCATTTCGGTGGCTTCAGCAGCGTTTTTCTTAAGATGAAACGCGAAGTGGATAGAAAATCGAATATGCTCTTTTGTGATTGCTATCGTGAACACAGCTGATTATTGAGGTTATGTGCATCAAACGCCAAATCGCATGATGTTTCGAAAGACTAAATGTCATTGCTTTAAAACCGCAAGGGCAGACTAATACGTTACTTGTAAACGGTGAAATCTAAAGCTGAGAACTTATTTATACATCCAATATTACACCATATAAACCAAAACTACACTCAATTTCATTCTTCTTGTTAAGCCAATTAGTCATGATTAGTTAGATTAACAGCTGTTGGTAATAAAATGATTTCCCTCCAATATGAACGTTAAAATGTTTTTTTTTGGCAATCTCTAGAATTTAATTTTAGTAGTGTCCAATCTTCTTTACAGTTAATTTCTATAATTTTATTTTTACCTGTTATTTACTGTTTCTTCACATTCTTCTTGTTAAATTAAACATTTTTTTTTAGAGAATTTATTACAAATTTACAATCTACTCCGTCTACAGAGAAATAAGTAAATAATGTGACGGTGTTGCTAAATGTCATTTGAGTTGGGCTCCATCCACTGATGGGTTTCCAAGATTCACTCGACGAGATCTTCAGGCCACTGCCTTTTGAGTCTCCGATTTGCGGGTTGGAGCTTGTAGAGGTTGGCGATGAGTTGATTGGTGTGGTTCAACGTGCGGTCTCGGCTAATGCGAGCTGAAGTTTTGATGACATCTTTGATGAAGGGAATTCTGAGATCGTGGTGCAGAGTTTGGTTACTGATGTACCATTGAGCGTTTGCCAGAGTACGTATAGTCTTCGACTGAAAGTACTGTAGAATCTTGGTATTGGAGGGTTTGCTACATCCCCAGAGCTCCATCCCGTAGGTCCATACAGGCATTAAGATGGTTTTATACAGTAAAATTTTATTTTCGATGCTTAGTTGCGATTTACGCCCGATGAGCCAATATAAATTTTTTGTTTTCAAATTTAGATGCTGCCGTTTGGCTTTTATATGGGGTTTCCATGTCAGCTTTTGGTCAAGGTGGAGTCCTAGTTATTTAACCTCAGTTTTTATTGGAATGGGGTGATTATAAATAGTGACTTGTGGACAGGTGGAGCGTTTTGTAGTGAATGTGATTTGGGTGGATTTTTCACTATTTACTTTGATTCTCCAGCGACCTAGCCAAGTTTATAGGAGGTTTAGGTGTAGTTGCAGCTTCTTGGGTGCCCGGTTAGGATTAGTATCAGATGACAATATGGCAGTATCATCTGCAAAGGTGGCAATTAAGGTAGTGTCTGTAGTGGGAACAACTTTGGTATACAGGAAGTACAAAAAGGGTGCAAGGGACACTGCCTTGTGGAACTCCAGAGTTAAGGGAGTGGTAGGATGATAGTGAGTTGTCAACTTGAACCTGGAAGTGTCGTTCATTTAAGTAGGATTTTAAGAGGAGATAAATTTGATGAGGTAACTTTCTTTTTATTTTATACAGTAGTCCTGTGTGCCATACCTTGTCGAAAGCCTGCTGCACATCTAAAAACACTGACACACACATATTCTTTCCTTCCAGATTTTCTTTGATGTACTTAACTATCCTATGGCATTATTGAATAGTTGAATGCCCCTCACGGAAGCCAAACTGATGGGGCGGTATTAGTTCATCTGGTTGTGTTATTTGCTTGATTCTGTATAGCAGTAATCTTTCAAATAATTTTGATAATAGTGGCAACAGACTTATCGGCCGATATGAGGTGGTTTCATGTGGAGGTTTTCCAGGTTTAGCAATCATGATTATTGTAGCGTATTTCTACTGTGTAGGGAAGTGAGAAATGGCAAGCATGCGATTAAAAATCGTTGTAATGAGTACTACTGATTTTTTCGGAAGGTGTTTTAGTACTTCTCCTACTACAAGGTCGTAGCCCGGGGCTTTATACGATCTGGTTAATTTAATTTCCCTATATACTTCTGCTGGTGAAAAGGGATAATCGGTCAGGCGCGCATAAATATTCTTCTATTTCTGCATCAAAGTTTTGGTCATTAGATGTCAGTGGTGTGAAGACTTGGGCAAGGTGTACTCCAAAGTTGTGTGCTTTTTCTTCGTTTGATCTAGCCCAGCGATGGTCAGGTTCTTAGTGGTGGAAATAGAGTAGTAGGTCTCTTGAGTCTTTTTGTAGCTTTCCAGATAGAATAATCTACTGGAGATAGGCTAGAGATGTAATGTCCGAATGTTACATTTCTGTTTTCATGTAGAGCTTCGTGAAGACGGTGGGTTAAATTATTTAAGATGGTCTTGTCTCGAGGGTTTCTGGTCCTTTGCCATTTTCCACGAGCTCGGTGTTTTTCTATGACGAGCTGCCTGATATGTAGGGATATGTTATATGTTACTGAATCGTTTTTGTGTTCAGTCGGTGTAGCTTCCCAGGATGCCTTTTCGATTAGGTTTGTGAGGTACTCTACGGTTTCATCAATTTCGTTTGGGGTATGCATTTTGTGGGCTAAGCTAATATTACAGTTGATGTGGTGTTGGAATTTCTCCCAATCAGTCTTAGCTGTACAAAGTTTTGGTATTGGGGTTTTATAAATAACATTTGTACTCAAAGTAATTATTATTGCACTGTGGTCTGAAAATAAATCAAAGTTGCTTTCAATTTTGCCGTACACATCAGGAATATCTCTGGTAACTGGGAAGTCAAGCAGGTCGGGAATTTTATTTAGATCTAACGGCCAGTAGGTCGGTTCGCCGGTAGATATATATTTTAGATTATGTTGCTGTATGGTTTTAAAGAGTGCTCGTCCTTTGGGTGTAATCAACCTAGATCCCCATGTCGTGTGTTTGCTATTCCAGTCACCTGCTACAAGGAAGCGGGGTCCTATTGGTAGTAGAAATTCTCGATATTCTTCAATTGAAATGGTGTGCCTAGGGGGGCAGTAGATGGCTCCGACAATTAATGGCCAGGGCAATAAATTTATTTTTATCAAAGCGCTTTGGATTTTGTTAGTTGTATAAGGTGGTAGCGGGTAGTGGTCTATTGCTGTTCTGATTATGATTGCTGAACCTGCGTGGGCAGTCCCGTTCGGGTGATTTCCGTAATATGTAGAGTAATATGGAATTTTTATAACTGTATTTAGTGTACAATGGCTCTCCGCTATCAGCAGAACGTCGATTTTATTGATATTTAAAAATAGAGTGACTTCATGTATATGGTTTTTCAGCCCGTTTGAATTCCATTCCGCTATTCTTATCGAAGTAGCCATTATTGGGTTACTTTATTAATGACTGCGGAAAGCATAGATAAAATCATGCTGTTCTGATTTAATAATTGAATGAACATATTTTTGAATTCGTTTAAGGTGTTTAATTTATCGGCTATCTCGTCATTATTGTTAGTTTTTCTTACAGCTACTTGTGAATAACTTGGGTATCTCTGAGAGGGATTTTGTAAGATTTGCTGGTTAGTTAGTAAACTTATTACTGGGTTTATTTTATTTGGTGTTATTATGATTATATTCTGTATGCGTCGATAGTATTGGTATTTATCTTAACTGTGTTGTTTGATAACGCTTTAGAGTAGAATATTTCTTCTTCAATGACTTTGTTTAGGTTATCAGTCATGGCTTTAAAGTCTGTAACACCGTAAATATATACTGGTGGGGGCTATGGTTGCTGAGATTTTGCTTAGTTTTGTTATCATTTGGGTTGTTATTTTTCTTCATGTTCATTGAATACTTGAAATCTATTTGCCGTGTTTATTGTGGGAGCGTTTTCTTGTCAGTTTGTGTTAGTCGCATCGTTTGTCTTCTTAGTAAAATTTTCCATGAGTGTTTTTTATTATTGTCCTCTTGGTTTGTTATCATTGTTTCGTCATCGTCGGTTTCGCTATTGTGGCTAGTTTGTGAAGATTGTATGAATGGTGTTGCTGGATAAGTGCTGTTAAAGTTAGTTGTGTTAGGAAAAGGAGATTGGTTTTGGTGTTGCTGGTAAAGATGAGGCGCTTGGTTTTGATACATTTGAAATGATTGATAATTTGATTGTGTTTGACTTAGCTGACCTGGATAGATTGACGGTGATTGAAATTGGCTTTGCATTGTGGACATCGGTAGTAATTTATTCCAGTTGTTTGTATAATTATTGGATGGACCGGGTATATTCCTGACTGGAAACATTTCACTGCATGAATGTCTTTAATAAATAAACGATAATTTAAATGAATTTTTAAAAATTATTATAAATCTTATTAACACTATGCGTGAGCAGCTGTGATATCAGCCGTCTGCACTAGTCCGCAATCACCCCGGTCTACCCTCAGAGATAAGAGAGCGGCGATCGACACGTCTTTATTCTAGAAAAGTCAACCGAGAACCTCAAATTAAATATGGCGATCAAAACTATTTCAGTTAGGTTGTTAATTCGTAAGTGTGTACTAGGCGCTAGATGTGTCGCATACAGACCAACTAACTTTTGTGGTACAGTAGGTGCGACCTACCCGAAGTCGTGTTGATCTGTTTTTGATGTTTATTTCTAAGTGTGGCATAAAGATGAAGAGAGGGCAAATGCTGTAATGTGTCGAGTGTCCATTATAGGCTTTATAGGTCTTGATCTAAATAAATGTAGAAAACAGAACTATGATAATACCAGAATGTTTTCTTCAGGCTGTAATAACAAGAGTAAATTTTTTGGCCACATACATCTCTTGGGTGGATCACTCTTTACAACTACTTTACAATGTACTTTGGTGATTTTTTTTAGAACAATAAATCTATAATTTTTTAGTTCTTCTACCAAAATATGGATATCTCGCAGTTTCACCTTAAAAAGGACTCGTTATTTTTAAAAACTTTACCCACAACGCGATAGAGTGTCTGTACTCAAGTGAACCATTATACAAATTGTACCAGGAGGTTTTGAATGGTCTGATATGCATTAGCCATGACAATAATCAGATTAAAAGCGCACATAATGAGCAAGCACGATATTGGAATAACTTGTGAGTCTTCAAACGAAATGAAGTGGCATTACTGCTTCTGGAACAAAACAACGTCATGGTAAAGTCTCGAGAAGTAAGTGAAGGGCTTCAAGGAGAAAGTACATACACAACAAAGGTCTTTACTTCATACAGTACTTTAGAAGCTTTTGTAAACACTCTTCGAAACGGAGATGAGTTTTCAAGACTAGAAAATAAAACGAAATACATGTGTAAAACTAACAGGCATTACAGGAAAGAGGGAGTCAAAAGTTTCTTTTGGTGAAAAAAGATGGAAATTACTAGTTTTCTTGACGATAGTCTTTCATAATAGAAATATATCATGCTGCAATTGATTCTCTAAACCTCAGCTTTTGCGAAAAAAAATTATAGAGAAATACGTAAGAACTTCGGATTTCTATGGAAAATCACTCAAATGGAAAATGATAGAGGGCAAATTAGCGATCTGAAGAGTATGCGTCTTATTCAGATAAGACGTTCCCTGACAAAAGTGTGCGTTTGGCAGTATTTTTAAGAATCAATAGGCTAGTAACAAAGAAGATGAAGGTTTCAAACCAAAAACACAATTAGAAACACAGAGACTCCTAGCATTATTGAAGTCATGAGACATAGGGTTTACTTTTCCTAATACTGCCATCGTTCTTTTTATAAGTATGGTAGTTACTAACTGCGCTGGGGAACGATCCTTTTTAGCTCTTAACAGAGTAAAAAACTTTTTGAAGTCAACCTTAAAACAGGGAAAAATAACGGGCTTTGCTCTTTTATTTGTTTAGATTGAGTTTCTACAAAGCTGTTATTTTCATGACATATTCCGGAGGTTTGATAATTTAAAGCTAGGAAATAAATTATTTTTAAGTAACAGTTTTTAGACAAAATGGACATTTTTTTATTTTTGAAGTGTAAGCATTTAACGAAAATTGAAAATCAAATAAATGTTTTGTCTAAACAATTAGCTCATATGTGATCTCTTGATAAAATTACAACCAATGAAAATTTGAGAAAAACCCTATGTGTTTGACAATTCCTAATATAACCATATCACCGTTTAAATATCCTCAAATGTCAAAATAGGTCTACCTAGATAAACAATAATAAAGTTAAGTATATCTTAAGTGACTTAAAGATACTTATAGTCTATTTATGTGACTCCCATATACCTCAGAGGTTAGCAAAATTTTTAAAGATGCTTGTGGTTTTCAAAAATATCAAATTTTAAGTTTATCGTTATGATAAAAGCAGAATATTTTAAAATGACATTGTTTTTGAAAATAATTAAATATTTTTTGTTAATTTACTATGTCATATTCCAGAACGATCTGATACTTTAGTATTTAGAAATCGTTGAAATTTACATTATTGCCACATAATCAGTTGCTATTTTAGAGCAAGCTTTCGATAGAGTTGGTAACAGTAAATGTCCCCACAATCTCTTTAAAAATAGCAAACAAATTATTTGGTAAAATACTTCCTTTAGCATGTGCTGCATCTTAATTGCATTCAATTTTACGATCGCGAATAAAACAATTATTCGTTCGTGTGGAAAAATGTCTGCTAAGACAGGCATTGGATAAAATTAATTTTAATTTTCCAAAGGTGGATTTTTTATTCTTTTCGGAAATAATTTTTATCATATTATTTAAATCGACGCAACAAAAAGCAGTAGATGGAAATCCTTGTTGCAATATAAGATTTTATAGAAAAATTATTTTGTTGAACGTTTTTAATTAAAATTTGACATACTGCTCGCAAGACGTAAATGAAACGGAGTTGCAACAGACATTTTTGTGTTTAACAAGTCGCGGAAAGGCTACAGTTTACTATATGGTTATTTTTGCAAGCTGAACCAAAATAATAAGTTTACAAGCGCGACACCAAACAGATCGTTTGAATTTATTAGGTTTTCTCAATTATATAACTGTTCTTGCACTTTTACTTAGGCTTGCTTATTATGAGAAATAATTTATCTCTTTTTTATCTTTTCCTGCAATCACATTTTTATAATAGTACAGTTATCAACAAGCGACAAAGTTTTAGAACTTTAATGGTATTAAATATAGTGCATGTCTCGAAGGTCGACGGTTGAAGTAATCGGGCAACTGAAAAACAAGATAAACAAGATAAACAGGAAGTTAAAGGCCTGAGCACTGCCGAACGACATCAAGCATGTCCTGAGTTTTTTAGGATTAAAAGAATTTTATCTAAGACAGCAAAGTAAATTGCTAAAATAACTATTGGATCTGTCTGATGCCTCTGAAGTACCTACCGCCGTGTTTAAAAAGTTTCCTACTTCTTTAACAGTGTTGGGGCTTGTGAGCAGTGAGGGAAATGTCAAAATGTTCTTATTCTTTGAAAAGGGCGTAAAGGCGATGACGACAGCTGTACCATGTGATAGACAGTTATAAAGCCTTGTAGAGAGTATGCGTTCTAGAATGATTCTGTTCCAGCCCATTAGGCAAGATATTCCGACTTGTGGTTACCAGCCCTGTTTGCAATTTTCTTTACTAATACGTTGGGGTATGGTCGAAGCGAAAGCCAGTGAGAAACATCATAATGTAAAGGACAGCTTAAGAGCCTCTGTCATGGAAACAATGACGTATTGGTTAAGGAGGAAGTTATGTTGTCTTGCAGCAAGTTGAGGTCCCGGCTCGAACAGATCGCGGCCACTGATGGGGACTACATTGTATAGTATGATGCTCATGTAAATAATTTTTTTTTTGTATTTTAATGTTGTTTTCATTTTCTGAATTTACCGCAATGAGCCTGTAGTCCTTAAGATAATAATCACAAAGTTTTCAATCAGAAATATTCTTCTTCTTCTTTAATGCCTTCTCTAATTAGAGGTTGGCGACCACCTGGTGAAATTGTTGACGATCCATGGCAGCTCGGAACAGTTGCTCAACGCTCATGTTAGTCCACGCTCTGATGTTTCTCATCCACGATAATCGTTTTCGACCGACACCTTTCTTTCCCTCAATTTTTCCTTTGATTATAAGCTGCGGTATATTGTATTTATTATTTCTTAGAATATGCCCAAAATATGACGTTTTTCTCATTTTAATTGCAGTCAGTAATTCTCTTTCTCTACCAATTTTGCGTAATAGTTCGATATTGCTTACTCTTTCTATCCACGGTATCTTCAGCATTCTTCTGAATATCCACATCTCAAATGCTTCGATTTTCTTCATTATAGCTTTCTTTAGGGTCCATACTTCAACGCCATACAATAAAATAGACCACACATAACACTTTACAAATTTTATACGGATCGATAGATTTAGGCCTTTATTACACAGCATACTTCTGAATTTTATAAATGGGTTTCTTGCAATTTCGATTCTTACTTTTATTTCATCGTCCGGATCTAATTCTGTATTTATCCAACAGCCTAGATATTTGTATTTGAGGGCTCTTCCAATTGACCTATTATTTACTGTAAGTCGAACTCGACCAACAGGCTCTTTGCTAATGACCATAAACTTGGTTTTCTTAATATTCATACTCAGTCCTGCTTCCTCACATTCCTCATTTATTCGTGTCAAGAGATTTTGTAGATCTTCCATATTTTCAGCCAACACCGCAGTATCATCAGCGTATCGGATGTTGTTGATGATCTCACCATTTATTTTTATTCCTTCTGTTGCTTCCCAAACTGCATTTTGAAAAATTTGTTCTGAGTATACATTAAACAGGAGTGGCGATAGAACACACCCTTGTCTCACTCCGCGTTTAATTTTAATCTCATTCGTTTCACCATCTTCTGTTTGTACTACCGCGGTCTGATTCCAGTATAAGTTTTTAATTAATCTTACGTCTTTGTCGTCAAGTCCTATTTTAGCCAACGATTGTATAAGTTTATTGTGCTGAACTCGGTCAAAGGCCTTCTCAAAATCTATAAAGCAGACGAAGGTTGTTTTTTGGTATTCTCTGCACTTCTGCAGTAAGGTGTTCATACTGAATAGTGCTTCTCGAGTCCCTAAACCGCTTCTAAATCCAAACTGAGAATTGGTCACCATCATGTCACATTTTCTGTATATTCTATTTTGTATGATTCTTAGTAATAGCTTTAGTGCGTGACTCATTAGGCTAATTAGTCTAAAATCGTTACATGATGTTGGGTTATTTTTCCTCGGGATCGGAATAAATGTAGATTTGAGCCAATCTGCGGGTATATTTCCAGTGTTATATATTTGATTAAACATCTTCGTTAGCATACGTGAATTTTCTTCATCAAATAACTTGAGGATTTCTGACGGGATTTCATCTGGACCAGCAGCTTTATTAGTTTTAGCCATTCGCAACACATAGTCGACCTCTGACTGTAATATTTCTGGGCCTTCCATATTTGCTTCTGTATCTTTTCCTATATTTATATCGGCCCTATTATCATCAAATAAGGTTTTAATATAGGTTTCCCACATTTTTACTCTGTCTGCCGGATCTAATACTAATTTATTATCTGCGGTTTTAAGTATGGAGGGTATCTTACGTTTTACATTATCAGTTACTTCCTTCAATCTTTTATGTAAATTAAATTCATCATAATGTTTTGTTTGTAATTCTTCTATTTCTTTACATCTGTCCTGCATCCAGTTCTCCTTAGCTTTCTTAATTTTCCTTCGTAATTTTAGCTTTATCTCTTGGTATCTCATTTCGTCCGTATTTTTAAGCCG
Source organism: Sinelater perroti (assembly GCA_036346155.1). Classification (NCBI taxonomy): domain Eukaryota; kingdom Metazoa; phylum Arthropoda; class Insecta; order Coleoptera; family Elateridae; genus Sinelater; species Sinelater perroti. The sequence goes on from JARFIY010000024.1 coordinate 11,969,097, forward strand.
TCGCCGCTCTTCTAATAAATCTATTATTTCCTTTGTCATCCATTCTTTTTTCGCTTCTTTTCTATGTGGTACTAAGACTTCCTTAGAGATTTGATCTATAGTTTTTCTTATTTTACCCCAGTTTTCCTCTGCCGTGTCTTCATTCATGTTTATTTTCTTTAGCTCCTTATTTAATTTACACTGTAGTTTTTCTTTCACTTCAGAGTTTTTGATGTCATTTATATTGATGTTGGTAGTATGGGTAGATTTTCGTAGCGCTCTTAGTTTTATTCTTATATTTGCTATTAAGAGATTATGGTCGGAGTCAGCATCGGCTCCAGGGTAGGTCTTTGCACTTTTAACGCTATTTCTAAAACGTTTATTAATTAGAATAAAATCTATTTGATTTCTCACTATCCCTTCGTTACTATCTTGAGGCGATCTCTATGTATAGAGCCTTCTTGGTGGTAACTGAACCAGGTATTTGTGACGATCATGTTTTCCTCTTCACAAAATTGAATTAGCCTTTCACCTCGTTCGTTTCTCTGAGCCAGTCCATATTCTCCTACTATATCGTTTATTCTACCTTTACCTATCTTGGCGTTATAATCGCCCATAATAACATTAACTTCGTGTTTCTTGAGACATCGTGTCAAGTCTTTTATCTGTGTATAAAATTCTTCAACTTCCTCATCATTTGTATCCGCTGTAGGCGCGTATCCTTGTATAAGATTTATATTTATTGGTTCGCCTCTCATTTGTATCATTATCACACGATCAGAGTAAGGAACAAAATTTATGACTGCATCACTGATTTTTCTATCAATTAATATAGCTACTCCTTTTTGATGAACATTATCATTTCTGCCAGAGTAATATATAACGGTGTCGTTTGATTGTAACTTTCCGCTTCCTGTCCATCTAGCTTCGCTAACGCCTAGTATATCAATTTTATTTCTCTTCATTTCGTTACTTATATTCCTTAATTTCCCTGCCTCGTACATAGTCCGGACATTCCATGTCCCTATTCTTTGAATTGTCACTTTTTGGGTCCGCCCGGGGATTCTTAGCACCCCTGTCCCATTCAAAGGACGCCGGGCACTCGGGGCCATTACTTCATGCTGATTCTCCATGGTGGTTTTTCTTGGGAATCCCTAGGGATCTATAATGCAATGGTTTCCCCTTGCATTTTGCATCCTTATGCCATTGACCATATCTAGTTCATCTGCCTTCAAGGCCAATTTCTCGACCTCAGGACAAAAGGGTGTCCTACTCCCATGGTTCTTCCACCCGAAGCTGTTGACCAGTAAGGAGGGAACTACTTATACCGGCAGTCATTCGGTTGTTGCTGGTTTTGGTCCACCCCGGGTATTTTATTTCCCCGGTACCCGTCATATCTAACGGGCATCCCCCTATCCGCCACCTGGGGAGGCGCCCGATGGGGGACCAGCAACTCCACACGGGAATCAGAAATATACTAAAGATAAATTAAAACCAGACTTAAATTAAACACAATTTTAGCTTTCGTTGGGGTTGATTTAGGAAAATCATTTATTAGTTGCTGTCTAGAATTGAAACAAATTAGGTTTAAAAAGCATTTAAATGTTGGCTTCCCTGCTTTTTCCATTTTTACTCCCATTTCCTGATAATATTTATAAAAATGCAAAAACAAAGACAATACCTTTTATGCCTGTTAACAAAATATAATTTAATTAGCTACTTTATTAATTTATCGCCAGTGTGGTCTAAGCGGTCGAGGCGCGGCTCCGAAAATAATTGAGTACCTGCGTTTGCTCTAGTAAGAGGTAATAATGGCGGTTGCCTAAGACGCGGTGCTTGCCACATCGCCCAGTATCAGAGATGGTGCGTAACGACCGGGCAGTAAAGTCGGACATATGAGAGCCTTAACCTCTCAGTTCGCACAACGTGCTCCCACGAGGGGCGTTAGAGCCGTACCATTATTATTACTTTATTAATTAAGGTGGGTAAGCTGGGCTATACATATATAATATTAACTATTTTTCCTTATCACATATCGAATTTCCGTAGTTTATAAGATGCTGCACACTATAATCTGCATACAGCAGCAGTATAGGTTTGTGCTATTTATTGGCTGGTTTATTAATGTTTCCAGATATTAACCAACTGTAATGTGATGTTTTATTTCTATTGGCACTTAAAGGAGTAGCCAATATTGTAATTTATTGCAATTATTTATTCAAGCGCAGGAAATGCAATGGAAAATTGAATTTTAGTTGATTTTTTCTAAAAAATTTTGTGTACTTTAATAAAAGTCCTTGTAGTGAAAATGATGTTGCAGTAGTAAAAACGGTGACTAAGTTCTTGGGATATTTTGAGATAGTAGTGCAATGAATTGTATGTTACGCGCAACTATAGTACATTTTGAGTAAATTTTCAATCAAAGAATATTTATTAGTACTTTTGATTTTGATTGGTTCTTAGTGCAACTCTTCTACTTGTTGGTGTCTGCTTTTACATCTAACATTGTTGCATTTATTTAAATTTTTGACTTCTCCGAGCTACTCTGTCTAAATTATCTAGTTATTTTTTAATTTACAATAGAATGTTTAGTATCAAATTGTTATATTATTAAATATATGTTGAATATTCATCCTGGACCAACTAAGCTATAGTGCCCTGCATTGCACAAAAGGTAATATTGATGAACTTTTACATATATTTTTGGCGCCAAAGTGCAAAAACTTGTATATGCACTGGCTAAGAATTTATTTTTAATACATGAAATACTTTAGGTTTGCCATTTATACATTTGTTATTTGTTAGTTATTGGTTTTATTTAACCAGTGGTTACTCTTTAGTGCTATTGCGCAACTCAAGTTATATTGACCCCCTACTATAAAAACGACTGGTGAAATGAGTTATAATCTATGTTGTGGACGTAAATTATTGCTTGTTTATTACTAGTCCATATTTTAGAGATAGTTATTTTGTATTAAGACATAGTAATATTATAAGCTCTTCTTTATTTGTATTATGAACATGAAATATGTGGAACAGACATTTCATCATCAATCCGAAAGAAATACTACTACGTCTTGCAAATTCTTTAATTTGTTAATGATTGTCTAATTGGCTTTTGTTGCTCTTATACTGTCTATATTTTACTTATTGTGATATTAATTCGCTAGCGAACTATACGAATTTTTTTATACGAATGTCTTGTTTTTTTTACTTTCTTCTTGTTTTTATTGAATTGTCTTTAATAGATGCCCCTACCTATCTTTGTATTCGTTTTTACTTTCCCCATTTGCCAGTTATCCATAAATGTTATAATCGGGTTTAAATTTATTTGAAAATTTCCGATTTTACACTTCATTTTAATAATAAAAAATCTATATAAAAGAGTCACTATTTCTTGTACTTTTGAAAGCAATATAATCCTTTACAAAGACTGAAATAAGCACAAAGTATGACGTATCTAATAAAGGAAAAGTAGCTCATTAAGATAAATTGTTTTTCCTAAATGTAATTTAGTAAGGGACTATAATACAAGAAGTACAAAAACATATTTAATACAAATTTAAATTTTGTTAAAAGACCGACCATTGTTGAGAATGGAAAGATGAATAATTATCTTTTATTGTTTACTATTCTATAGTTTACTTTTACCGGACGAGCATAATTAATATAGCTTTTAAAGTTGGTATATTACCAGGTTGTAAAAGAACTTTCGTGATACTTCGATTTTTGTGTATTTTTTGTTGTGTTTACAGTGTAGTAATAGTCTTTATCCTTGGATTCCAGGTGGTGATTGTCAAAATGGAATTGACTGAAGTCTAAGCTCAAAATCAAACCGAGATTTGTCGCAAACTGCTCGAAAATCCACTTGGTTACGGATTAGGAAAACGTTGAGTTCCTTGGGGTCAAAATCCAACGCCATTTGCCGACTATGTTAATGTGTTTGTTTTTTGTTATCTTTATGTTTATAATGTACTAATAATCTTTATTTTTGGATTAGATGGCAATGGACGAATTTAACCTTTAGTATTGATGAAACTGTTAATAATAAGTGCTATAAAATAGAATTTTGATGCTACAAGCTGATGAATTGGATTGAATTCTGATGATCTCAAACTTGAAAATCAATTATGATTTGTATGACCACAGGAGACTTGCTTTGGATGCTGAACCTACATCAAGTACTCGCGATTTGTCGATTGAACTTGGCTTCTCGCACATGATTGTTTGGAATCGTTTGGATCAATTCAACTATGTGTAGATGACAAGATCCTTACGGATTGACTGAAACACACGGCAACGAGCGGAACGAGATTGGTTGCACCTGATTAAAAAGCAGCCGGATGACTAGTTTTCAAAGCATATTGTTACTTGTAGTAAAATGGGTTTATCTTGCTAATCTTAGTTTTTCCGAGTACTAGATTCCTTGGTGCCAAAATCTACCGCCATTTGCCCGACAAAATTTAAAAAATTAAGATTTTGGTTTCGTAAAATACTGACGGTATTGTGCATTTTGAATTGGCTCTAAGTGTAAAAGCCGCAAATGACGAGCCGTGCAGTGAGCAACTCGGAAATGTTTATAAAGTTTTAAAGTTATAGTATCCAACCCCTTCAGCAAGACAACGTACTCGCTCATTATGCCACAAAGACCATAAACAGAATTGCTGAATTGGCTAGAATTAAGGCCTTGGTCAGCTTAGGGCTCTGATTTTGCACCTTCTGATTACGGCTTATTTCGATCTATGGGGCACTTTTTGCGAGGTCGTTGAAAAGCTATATCAAAAAGCCGACAGATTAATATGATAGATAGACTTAACCACTACAGAATTCTGCCAAAAAGTTATTGATAATGATGGGCTGTAATTTGAAGAATAGTTATTAGAATTCAAGAATGTCTAAAAATTGTTTATATATAGTGTTAACATTTCTACGTAGGTGTAACAATATTGCGCTTTGAAGCGAACAAAAATAATGTGGTTTTCGAGCCGGATAAAATTAAATCTATACAAAAAAAAATGTATAGTGAAATCAACAGATTCGTGAGTGAACTCATTTGTTAAATTTGTGTGCGAACTGTGTTCCAGTAATACAAAAAATCGTTGTGAAAGTTGAGTTCAGCGAGACAACGTACTGAATATCCAACATAATCACATCCAAGTTGAGAACTGTCAAGAGGATTCAGAATCGAGCAGCGTAAGGAACGTCGAAGAAACGTGCAAGCAAGTCCTTCCAGACAGTTGAAATGAATAGTATCAGTTGATTTTGTGGTGCGAAAGCGAGAACAATGCATTAACCCACATGTTAAATCAATTAGCCGAGGACGAAACATCTACAAACGTGACTACTATGTGGACTAACAGGAGATGACAATGTCCAAATTCTAAGAAATTGCGCGATGAATAATTAGTCAGTATTACAAGAGTTGGAAAATTTGCTTTAAGAAATTGGATATCAGAGGGCTCCGAAGTTATCTGAGGAACTGTCTAATATAAATTTGCTGATTGAAAATAGTTCAGAAACGAAAGTGTTAGGAATTTAATGGAATATGAGAAACTATACACAAAACCACGGTCGCGAAACGAAAAATGTTTCCAACTATTGCCAGACTCTGTGATCTAATAGACTTAGTAGATATAGTGATAGTATCCAAGAAAACTTTGTATGTCAGTGAGTGATGGTTGGGATGAATTGCTGTCACATAATGTAATATTTAAATTATTGCCGCCTTGCGGTTTGCTGCATGCAAATGAACAGGTGGTAAACACACGCGATTTGTCTTGAAAATATCCAATTGTCGTTAATATAATGAAAATAGATAGCGCGGTTACTATATAACCTGGCAGCTGATGAGAGTGGACTGTAATGTGTGTGCATGAATACTTTACTGACCATGTCAGTTGAAAATTAGAGTTATTGAGGGAGCACACACAGCGTGTGATCGTCGTATTTGCAATAACTGAACAAATAGAGTAGCAAATCTTTATCACATTTTATACGACACCTTCGGCTTTCGGGAACGATGTAATGAGTGCAGTACAAATAAAGGCTTAATACAAACAATTCAGAGATAAACCAGAATTTGTTGAAAGCGATTCATGTTTTAAAAAACCAGAAACGAGCAGAAAATTAGAAAATGTTGAATGTGTACAAGCTACAATCAATAATGACTGGTTATTGACAGTCCTAGAACCAGAAAATGTGTCATAGTTCGGTTCAGATTTGTTAGCTTGGGATTTCTGACTGTCCCCAAAAATTTTTAAATGGAAAAGGCCATCTAAGAGATTTAGGCCACTACGATGCGAGAGCTATTTGCGATTTTAACACAAAATTTTCAGAATATTTTACAAAGAGGCAACGTCTTTTTGACAATAGCAAGCCAATGTTAAAATGATGGCAACAATTTCAGTGCTAGCAGGTAAATTGGGACTGTAATGCGCATTTATAAATGAAGAAAATTTAACTGGCTGGGTCATTTGAGAATTATATGTCGCATTTATAGTGTGTGGTAGTCGCATTTGCAATGACTAAGCGAGTAAAGCAACGAGTTGTTGGCAAAGCTGTAAACATTTCTCTACAGAAACTATTAGGATGATTCAAAAGGCTTTCGGGAACGTTGGTATGAGTACAGCATAAATAAAAGCATAGTAAAAAACTATTTAGAGGCGACCAGAAATTTTTTTTTAAAGGTTTCATGTTTTGGTAGACCAGAAATGATTAAAACACCGGAAAATGTTAACATGTATGGCCCTGGGTGAGTGACATTTAGAGAGCTAAAAAAATTTTGAGAAAATTTATTACCAGAATTGTTGTTAATAATTGTTTTAGATTGAACCAATAAACCAGGTTTTCTCAAAAAGGTTACCACTATAAATAAACATGGGTCTAAGGGTCCGTCGTGAAATGAAATTAAATACTCACGTGCTTCAAAAGTAACTGAGGCTGCGTACAAAGTTTTTTATAATTTGTACCATTTTTACTGATTATATAAATTATTTATCATTATAATTACATTTTTTTGTATTACAAAGCTCGGAACTTTCGGAACCGCCACGTATTTTACCTAGAGTGTTATTTTAGACTGTTTTTATCCTCGGAAATGTAAAAAAAGGATGCAACTTTCTATTGATATCGACCAGCTCTTTAAATAACAATTTCTACTTGCTTCCCCTCCTTTTTGACATATGCAAGCTTTTTAAATAATTAAGCAAATTTTCCTTAGCCAAATACATAGATTTGAGCTTAGAAGAGTTCCGGACCCACCATCAGCACGCAAGAAGTTTGCATCCACCGTTTCTGAGACCCGAACCGTTATACATTCCACATTATAGATATTCCCAGGTCAACCACTTTTGAAATCGCTGGCTGAAGGAGTGCCTGCTATCTCTGTTACAGAGATGAAAGTGAAACCGAGATACTCTGAATTTCTAAGTTGGCTAGTCGGTGTTTGTGCTTGACGCTGACCAGAGAGGAATCAGTGGACCAAGGCTGTGACTTGGAAAAGTGCTACGTGAAGAATCCGAATTGTCTTTGTGAAGACTGCTGCTGAATTTCTTCGGGGACATATAACAAAGTTATACTACATCTAAGGATGGAATCAAGATGGTGATTCCGGCTAGTAAAATTATTGGGAGGGGCTTGTTGGAGAGAGAATTTATATTAAACTTATCATACAGGATATATATAGTTCTGCAACTGTTTGGGATGAAGACATAAAGGCAGAGATGTCAAAAAATGGTATCATTTCTTGGAACAAGTGGTGAAGATTCGAGAAGTGATTATCCCTAGATGCGTAGCACCTCCAGTGTCAAATTGCTATTAAAAACTGCAACTGCATGTCATGCGTTATGCCAGCCACCAAGCATTTTGTGTGATTGCGTTTCTTTGTGCCACTGGGAAAGAAGGTGACATTAACCTCAACATTATGATTGCAAAGACTAGAATAGCTCCTATAAAAGCTATGTTAATTCCACTACTAGAGTTGGAAGCAATATTCATTATTTATGAAAGACTGGACATCCCAATTTAAAAGACTGTTATGTGGAGTGATTACAGGAATATAAAGTGTTGGATCCGTGCAGAAGACTCACGGCGATTCAAAATGTATATCGCTCACCGTATTTGCAGGTATTTTAAATCTCACAAAGAAGTCAGACTGGAGAGGGCAGCAACGAATGTAATGTCGCAGATGGCGGCATACAAAACTTAACAGCAGCCGATGTGAGTTCAAATTTGAGGTGGTGCAAGACTCTTCAATTTTTGTGAGAACCTGAAAGTCAATAGCAATCAGAAACGGGCTAGCTACTACTTGAATCAACTGGAAGACTTGGAATTGAAGAAAGTTTGATGTTTGATAATTGTAGAAGCTGGATAATTGATTAAGGTGGGAGATTTTAACAGTTGGATGCGTCTCAAACGTACATAACCTTTGTTTTATGAGAATGTAGTAGTTATAGAATATTACAAAAATTATTTCAGGCAGTGAATGAAGTCTATAAAAGTAATTGGCTCACTGGTCAACAGTCATTCCAAACAGTGGTCTACGGAAGCTAAACTGGCTTCGAAAATCCGCCTGAAAGGTAATGATGTCAGTTTTTAGCGAGCAAAAAAAACTTTCTGATTGACTATCGATAAAGAGAAAACAGTGCGAATATAACGCAAACCTTTCCCTGGAATGGCCAAGAAAAGTGTTGTGTCGGTGCAACAGTTGACTAAACTAATATTTGAAACTTTTTCGTATTCACTTTATTTACTACATCTGGCTCTTTCAGATAGGCATCTGCTTCTAAAACTTAAAAGTTTCTTGGTTGAATAAAAATTTGGGCTAAAGAAGGAGTCGATACAGTTCGTATGACTATTGTGAAAGCCCCGAAAAAACTTTTTTCCGTGAATTGCAAATTTGAATAAATGTTCTTTATAAAATTATTATTTTTATTATCAAACTAAATAATTTATGAAAACGCGCTTGTATTTAATATTACAATATTTGATCGTACCATATATACTTTTGGAAAGTTCTTAGAATATCAGTCAAATACCTAGGTTTATTTACTGCTACAAGACGTATGTATATAATTGTATGAGCTGTAAAAGAGCAGTTTAAATTATGGAAAGATATCAAAGTTACTAATTTCAACTTACAGCCAAATACATTTGGGATGTTTTAAAAATATAGTAAAATAAAATTATGATATGGAACACTGAAACTCAATCAGATTAATTAAAAAAAGGTTTCGGAATATTATATAGACTATGATAATCATGACAATGTCATTAATAATGTTGTTATTCTTTTTTTTTGAAATTGAGATTCTTATTAATTCAATTCGAAAGTATTTAATTGTATTATCAGTATTTTAGCGGCTTTAAGAAATTTACTAGAAGTACACTTGCTGTTACTATAACAAATGGCTACAATTTATGTCATTCTTGTCGTTTAACTCTTTTACCATTTTGATTCCTTGGAGTCACCCACATCAGAGCATCATTAAGCGAAGCGGGCAAACAATAGAAATCCTGCGCACAGCCGATGCTCAGGGTAATTGCAGCTGCTGCGGTCTTGCCGGAGAGCAGCGAGATACATTCAACATAAACACCGCCATGAATGAGTAAATTGCACGCTTAATTTGATAGGAGGATAGGATGCAGATTTAGTGAGCGTGGGCGTCCTGCAAGTCTTATAAGTGCACGTTTATTGCTTCATGCAACGCGAGTGCCGGGATGGCACATTAGAAAACTGCGCCATAAATTTTCAGCGCAACTATGAAATACAACGCGGAAAGCATCTTTAAGGACCGTCATAATTCCGAGCGCAGTAGTGGTTATTGCACCATTAAATTAAGCGGCCGCGGAGACGCCGCGGGCATTAGCTGAAACGCAGATTTCGCTAACGAACACCGTCTTGATGACGCATGGGGTGGATTTATGGGTTGTGCCCCGAACAACGTATTGTTTTGTAGTACTCCGGAGGCTCGCCTGAGAAGAATTTTATTCCGCCTTTTCAATTCATCCTTTTAATTAAGGATTTTGTCCTTTTCTTTTCTACTTTTGTTTTTTTATAATATATTTATGTAAGTAAAATCTCCTTCCTTGTGCTGCATTGAAAACTTACACAGCTAAACTCAACACTTTCAATCTACAACACAATAAACAATCTCATTTTGTTATAATTTATTGTAGCATTAGTTAGGGTTCCCAAATATTAGAGCGGGTCGCAGTTTTGTTATCGCTGTACTAAGTTATATCAAAAAGCCGTTTTGGAGGGTACTTGTGGTTAATATATTTTTAATAGGCATGTAGTGTTTAATACAATGTTCTACCTGCGAGAAAGGATATTTCAGTGCGCTAATTTTGCAGAGAAGTGCGACTTTGTTGTCTAGATATGATGTGAAAACAAAGAATTAAGGCTTACATGCTCAGCACATTAAAAACGGTTATTCTAATAAAATATAGGACGTAAATTAAAAGCAAATTTCTTTTGTATGTTTGTTAGGGCGCCTGTTATAATATAGTTAATTATGATCTTATAGGCGTAGAGTATAATTGAGTGATTTGTCATTTTTTTCTGAGCTGACTAGTTTCATATTTTTAATGTTGGATTTTTGACTTTGGAATTGGACTTCTCGATGGTAAAAAGCACAACTGTACATGTGCCCAAACAGTGGAACATGTAAGCAGATTGACTACCTCGTGGTAGAGAGGATTTATTCTAGGCTGGTCTAAAATGTCAGAATATATATAGGAGCGGACATGGACAAGTCAAATAAGAAATTCCAAATATAAATATATACAGAAAAAAATTACAATGAAAATAAAATAGAGAAGCTTTAAAAGACGAAGGCATTAGGAAGAGGCGAAGAAATTTCTAGAAGATATAAACAGATACGAAATGGGGGATAATAAAAGATCAGTCGAGCAAAACGCAAGTAAATTAAGAAATATAAAATAAATTAAAACAAATATTTGGTATGATGACAATTGTAAAAAGATTATAATGGAGAGATAGAATGCTAACCAGGTAAAATTGAAAAAGCAAACAAATAACAAATGCTAGATATAGAGAAGCCAAAAGGAAAGTAAATGCAATTTGTAGATACAAGAAAAGAGAAATGTTAAAGCGGAAAGTAGAAGAACTATAACTAGAAGGAAAAAAGTTGATATAGAATTTTGAAACAAAAAAAATATGGATACGAACAACTGCTACTGTATTTTGGGAAGATACAAGGTAAGATGGTATTTGAACATATTGAAGTGCTGGAAATGCGGATCGAACACTATAAAAAATACTTATAAGTCAGAAACTGCACAGAAATGGTGTGAATAAGATCGAATGCCACTGAGAGAACCAACGATGCAATAAATACAAGAAATGTTAGTGAATATGAGGAATAACAAGAGTTCTGGTTTTCACAGCCTGTCAATAGAATTGTTTAAAGTAGTTCACGCAGAAAAAACAAGAAAATTGTATTCACTGACCATAGCAGTATGGCAAAGAAATACATGCCAGCCGAGTGATAATAATACATCCAGTACATAAAAAAGGAAGCAAACATGTAAGAGCAAAATATTATTTTTATTGTTTTTTTTACACAACTATTTCAGATAATAAACTTTAAGGTAATTTCTTGTTTTAGAAAGACACAATGGTGTCCGGCATTTCTCACATAATATTCGAGATCGAGTTGTGCACGTTTCGAGGCTACTCATGATCGTCTCTGTGAATGGGACAGAAGCCAACATTGTTGTACCTAATATAATTTGTGAGATGGAGGAACCTGAGCTTGAAAATGATCTGCCCCTTTTTGAAGTAGATTTCACGAAAAAGTCAAGATTTCTACTGTTGTCCAAGTAAAATCGAGCAGATCAAGTTTTTGTACTTGACTGCTCTGTATATCTGATTGTTATTCTAGGCATGCATTACACATAGCTAGATTATAGTAATAGATATTACTCTCAAAGATCCGGTAAAGGACAATCAAGAAGCCGTTTTTGTCAACGCCTTTTATTGACATTTATATATAGTCTCACCTCCTTACTTTGTGGTTTTACACCAACAATATGTAACGTCGTTTTGACAATTTAGTTGTCAAACTAACGAATTGCCATAATTTTTCCAGTATTTAAAACAATGAAGTCACTGCTATCACGCCCTAAAATTTTCAGTTCTGCTTCTGATTTCAAGACTCAAAGCTCTACTAGCAAAGGCAACGATGTGAAACGGTTATCACAAAAAAGCTTGTGATTTTGCTTAATCCTTTGACTCAAATGAATGATTAAACTATTCGTTGTTGAATAAGCATCCCTGGTAAGAGTGTTGGAGCGTTGGTAGACATAGACAACTGAACGATAAATTATGCCTGATTCACGATATAACAAGAACACTTTGACACCCTATAAACTTGAGTTTTTTCTGACGTAATATAATACTTGGTGCACAATTTCCCCTTGAGTGAAATAATTAATTTATCAATGCATAAGTTCTTTAAGAGGGAGCTCTTCACATCTCTCTTTCGAAAAATGGATGACTGGTCGAACTTTCCAAAGTTTATCGGTCTTCTTTTACTGCCATTGACATCTACAACTTGAAGATTATTTCTCAACAATTTAAATCGATTTCTGATCAAGCCAATGTTATCAATTTTTTATTTATGTGAAAGGCCCCCAATACATCCTTAGTCTTAGAAACTGAACAATTTCTATGAGTATATGAAAGGGAATAAACTTCTTAATTTCCTATTATATCATTTTCGGACTTTCGTATCGAATATTTGTTTGTCTTTTCAGCTAGCCCAGAAAAATTTTATCAGGAAATTCTTTCGAAAAACATTAGAATGGAGTTTGAGCTTCAGCGAGATTTTCTTTGACATCCATGTTTTTAGATGGATTATTGAACATGTCTGCTCCCTAAGTTATTTTTCTCTTTGTTGACTTTGGTTAACATATCTCCATAGATAAAGCTCCATTACTTGTAGTAACATTTTCTTATTCTCTTTGATTTTCTACAACCGAATCCTGTTCATCACTCGAAACAACTGAGTCGGGCAATACCGGCGCAGCGGCTTTCAACGATACTTTTGTTGACACTTTAATCAACTTTCGTTAAAATACAAGAAGTGTTATTCCATCTTCATTTGAAACAGAAGAATAATGTTTAAAATAATTTAAAATCTACGTTCCTAATGCACTTGATGCGGTCCTAAGAAGAAGTGGAATAAAGTTAGAAAATAATATATTAGAACATCCGTATCAGTGCTTAGTCTTTGTGCACCACCTGGTTTCAACGTCAAGGACACGAGAAAAACTAAAAACATTTTTTAAGAACATGGCAAAACAGGATTGAATATCAGTGTAAAAATTTCAAATATCTAGTTTTTAGAAAAGAAAAATGGAAGTATAATAAAGAAAACAATACTTATAAATTTGGTGGATTAATAGTTTGGCGTATTTGGGTGTTAAAATTAATAATGATGGAAATCATAAAAGCGTAGTAGAGAGTCGAATTGCAACAGCATCGAAAAGTGTAAGAAAATACGAGAGTCTACTTTGGGAAAACAATCTAACACGTGTAGCAAATGTGGAAATTTATAAATCCATCATAAGACAAGTAATGAGTTAGACACTGGATTCTGGATATAAAGTGGAGGGTAAGAAACTCGCGATTGTAGGTCTCAATTGGGCTCATTGATTACCTCCTCCGCCTCTCTCCGTGCGCCCATCAATCAAGCCAATTAAGCCTTTGGATGAACTTGAGGATATCCGTCAGAAAGGTAGCATCGATGCTGACCATACTAGGCTAGAACTTTCCCAACATGGATCCCCTAATTGTAGCAAGCGCAGAACATTCGCAAAGAACGTGCTCTGCCGTTTCGTCCTCTAAATTGCAGCCTCGACAAGATGGGTTCACCAGGAAGTCCATTTTGTATATATGCGTTTTTATTCGAGATTTACCTCTGTCATAATGGTAGGAGTTACTTCCATCATGGAGGGCATTTCTAGCGGGACTATTGCAGCCATATTCTTCTGGTAATGTTGCAGAGGCTGCTGTTCTTGCAATTGAGGGGTATCCAAGGTTGCACTCTTCTTATTTGCTGTTGGGTTCTGCACTGCCTCAGGTTTTACTGGCATCTACAGAGCCGCCTTCCTCAACCTAGGCAGCCAATCCACCTGTACGACATTTAGAAGGACTTTATCCCACGGGGAGAAAATGTTAGCAACTGCCTATTTTAGACACTGTAAAGCATGATCTAAGCATCTCCTTGAAATAATGCTATCCTCTAAAAGTGGGTACGGGTTGGATTTCTGCTAGGGTGAACATATGAATGTCCAAAACCTACAGCATCGCTGCCTGCAGTTCTTCAGCTTGACCACTGGTTATTTTCTCGTATGGGTTAGCTAGGTTAACAATAGCTACCCGAAGGTGGATTTTGAGAGCATCTCTATAGCCTCCTGTTTGAGGACCTAATTGCAGCCTTGGCTACTTTTTGGGGTTGGAGATATCTGGTGAGCTTTTCTACGAACGACCTCTCTTAGCTATTATATTTGAAGAGGAAGCTAGCCTCAAGTCAGCTGAAACAGTCGGCCTTTGGGTAGCAATAGTGGTGCCGCCAATCCTCTTCTTCCAAAAATGTTGTATTTGCCTTCTCCTACTCTCTTGTATAGGGTTAGTTTTAGCCAGTTCTAGTGAAGAGGTAGTGGCGGCAGTAATTACTCCCTTACTGCTCTTTTTTACAGGGTTAGCTATAGAAGCCAGTATCTACTTGTAGGTAGTAGGAGTTGAGTTGGTTTGGTTGGTTGCTGCTGCAATGTGGGCTTTTCTACGTTTCTTCTGTTAACTTTAGAAATCATTTATCTTTTTTCGAACTAAATGTCCTGTTGTGTTGCTGAATTGTAGGGATATCCGAAGACACTCTGTAGGGTTGTTTAATGTAAGGAACTCATGTTAGGTAAGTAAACTTTATGTCTCTAGCTCCCCATCCGTCACAGAGCCTAATAAGGACTAATGTTGCTAGAGAGCTATAGAGAATGCATTGCACCCAAGCGAGTAACCCCACGTTATCCAATCGCAGGGGCTCACTGCATATCCCATCACTCCCAAGGAGCTCACCTTGCCGGCGATCTGACCCGACGGCGCAGCTGATTGGTCGCGCAATCACCCGGTTCCTTTCATTCACCGACACGGGTCGCCTTGCACGGACAAACACGAGTGGAAGCTTTCAGTTCACCAGTTCATCCTCAAACGGTATTTAAAGGATTCAAGGGGGGAGACGAATGGGAAGAAGAACAAATACGGGTTTGGCAGAAGTTTATAAGGAAACGAGATGTACTATCAAATCAGTCTTTAAGCTAACGACAGCAGGAAAGAGGAAAGAGGAACCAATAGAAAAAAATTCAAGTTAAAGTTAATCTTCAGTTACTCACTTATTATTACAAAATTATTAAAACAGAACCATCGTCTATTGAGTACAGTCGTCAGAGTTAACATTTCATACTCTTATAGCTGCAGTTCTGGTAAAACCAACCAAGCCATTAAACAACGTTTTTTTTAAATATATTAATTGGTTCATACATGTATTCAACCTTGCAATTAGCAACTTTAATGACCGGCAATTAAAAAACATTTTAAGGACCTAAAATGAGTTACGTAAATAATTTCAGTCGTGGGAGCCGCTAAGGTCTTTCGCTTTAAAATGCTCCATTCGCTGCAATAATAATAGGGATTAGGTTACATGCACGTCAATCTTCATTAGCTGGGCTACATCCCGGTAAATTACACTAGTCGCCTTTGACGTCATGGGTGACAAATGCGTTAATATACTTAGTGGACAGCGCTCCCACGCATTTTTCGAATTTGTCGCCCATCAGCAACTGCGCAATTCCTTGCTGGTCGGGGGTGAAGCAACAACGCTGACATTAATTTTATGAGATTAATTTGATGGGTCAAGCTGCTGATAGCTGATAGAAAAAAAGAGTCGCAGACATCTCCTTCTTGGTGTTTGTTGAGGTGTCACTAAAGAGGCTTAAAATTTAAATTCAACCCAGCTTACTGATAAAATGATTTGCCATGGAGATCGTGACTGAGGAAGTGAAATTTTGTAATTAAAATTGGTGTTTTTGTTATCATATGTGTCATTTATTATACAACAAAAGTAAAACTCGTATCTCACAAGATTTTTGACTTGTTCAAATATTTATAAAACATACTGCAAGCATTGATAATTTCAAATTCATGTTCAACTGAAATTATTCAAGTTTTTAACGTTTTTGATAAGCAGCGTATATGTATATACTAAAATGATTTTAAGTGAAAAAAAGATGGACCTAGCACATACTGCAGTGCTGCAATGTTGGAAAGCTACAGTTTTTAAAATTCGAACGTTTAATCGAATTACTGTGCAGTCTACTAATGGATTTCTACCCTAAGGAATTTTTGAAGCCAAGCAATTGTTAGTTTCCTGCTGAAGTTTAAGGTACGGAATTAATTGTACCAATTGTAAGTTAGTAGTTTTGCAACAAGGCCCCCAATTTCTGCACATTTATTTTGTTGGTAAGGACAAAGAGAAAGCCAGCTTGAAGCATAATAATTTTCCTAGTGTAAAACAATTCTAACGTGAGTTACACGATAACAAAAATTAAAAAAAGCTAAAAATTAACTCGGACAAAGTGCTTTTAAAATGCAAATGGTGATGGTCATAACGGTCAAACAACATAGCCATTGTAATTAATAAGTCGGATCTTAAACCTTCTGATGGCACAAGTCTGTAAACTTAGTGGATCAAATTGGTTCATCATCTCGTAAGGTTTTGGAGAACCTTAAAACCTCTTGATTGTGGGAGAACTAGTGATGTTATTGTGGAACTTTAACCCATCTAAACTCTCTAAAGATTATAGACTGTGAATAAAGGCGCTCCACAAAATGTAATTGGGGCTAAATGGTTCTGAAAAGAGGAAACTCAGTACCAAGGATACGATTTATACATCTAAATAACCATTTAAATTTATTTTGTCTCAAACATTTACTTTGTCGTCACAATAAACATGTTTTAGGGGCAAACTTTGAAGGTAGCAGGAATTGACTTGAAAGGGAATTGCTTCTCATCCAGGCACTATCACCTGTAAGAAGAACTGCTATAATTTTTAAAGAAATAGTAATACTTTGGGCACTAACCTAAAATATATGTCTTCGGTGAGTTGGTGGTTGGGGATGTCCATGTAGATTGGATCAGTACTTTTCAGTGAGCCGTTTTGCTTCTTCTTGAAGGAAGGGCACACCTAGGTCCTCATGGACCGTCTGCTTGTTTATGTATCAAGGTATCTACGATTACTCTTAGTAGTTTCGATTAGAACCGTTGGATAATGTTTATATTAGACGGTTTTGCACATTCTCATAATTGAATTCCGTATGTCCAAATTGGTCGTACAACGCTTTTATAGAGGAGCACTTTGGTTTAATTTTTATTATGGAGCGTCATTTAAGCATCCAGTGTTATCTTTTTATTTGCATGTGTCGTTTCTAAGTGAGGCATTGGTCCAGGTGGAGAACCAGATTTTTTTCTGTTTTTACAAGGATTAGAAACATGATTGGTAAGGACTATAGGACATAAATTAGATCGAGTTGTGAATGTGATCTGCACTGATTTGGTTCGGTTTACTTCTATTTTCCAGCGATTGAACCATTTACTACTAAGAGTGCCTGAACATTATTGTAGGTGTTCACTGGCAGTATTTGGATTTTGGTAGGTGGAGAGTACTAAAGCACCATCGGCAAAGGTAGCCATTATAATGTTTGAAGCTTCAGAGACAGTTATATATATTTATATATATATATATATATATATATATATATATATATATATATATATATATATATATATATATATATATATATATATATAGGGACTAAAGATATTCCTTGGGGGACACCGAGCTGTATAGGATAGGGTTAGGAGAAGGCGTCTTTGTATTTTACTGAATAGAAGTGATTCTATAGGTAAAACTTTAACAAAAGGTAATATACACTTGGTAGATGTGTTTTTAGTTTGTGTAACAGTCCAATATTCCTTTTTGTGAAGGCTAAGTGCAATTTGATTAACGATTCTGCGAGTGTGGTGTATCGTTGAATGTTCTGATCAAAATCCGAACTGATGAGATTACTTAATTGGGGAAGCAAACTGATCGATCCGTAAGATGTTCGGTCTTCGAGTGGTTTTCCTGGTTTGAGTATCATGACTATATTTGGGCGTATTTCCATTGAAGAGGGTAGTATGAAAGGCTTAACAAGCGGTTATATATGGTTGTTAACATAACCACAACTTTTTTGGTAGGTTTTGTAGTACTTTCCTAGTGATAAGATAATAGCGTGGAGATTTGCAATGTAAAGATCTAAATAACTAAAAAAAAGTTTAGGTTGCGTGTTTAAAAATTATCTTGTTAATAATTAATTGGATTATTACTTTATTTAAAGAAGTAACCAGAATGATCAATTCCCAGAAGTATAAGAACAAACAAAATGAAGGTTTGGTAAGAAAAACTGTTAAAAAATAGAAAACAGAAAAACAAGTGTAAAAACAGAATAGCATTAGCATAGTGTGGGGCTACAAATATGTGTTGAGGCCGTCTTTTTTCTGACAAAAGCCTACATTGCTAATTTAGTGACAGTGATCAACTCTAAATATAGAAGTTCGCCTAATCAGTTGGATGATGAAGAGCAGCAACAGATTCGACTCTATCGTAATTGGAGCAATCTCAGGACATGAATTCAATTTAAATTGGAGAATTATTTAACAAAAAATGGCCATAAGATTACGAAACCTAGAAACACAGATAAGTTAATGGCAGTAATGACTGAGGAATAGTAGAAATTATTTTCATAAAATCATCAAGTTCTGACAAGTATTAATTGTAAGTGGGTATTGCATTAATAAAATTTGTTATTTAAATTTTATATTTATCTACTTTAGTCTGACACCCTAGTGCATACAGGAATTCCACAAAATCGAATTTAAAGATTTATGAATAATAGAGCTATAGATCCTTAGACACCCCTGTAAAAGTATATTTTTATTAGCATATAAAACAATTTTTAAATATTGAGCAATAATAAATATTTCTAAATAATTTATAGTAAAAAAGTTGTTATTAGCAATAATAAACAAATATCAGCAAATAAGCCTTTAATAAAAGATCACTTTTTTGATGTTTTTTTTTTGTTTGCTAGCTTTACATTTCAGTAGCTTATGGTTTGTTACGTTGATTTATAAGTACATGTACTCATGTTCCTCCTATTAATAATTAAAAATCTTTACTAAAAGATGGCATCTTTGGTCATTTAAATGTATAAATTATGCAGTGCATTGAATATACTCTTTTAAAGCATTTGGTGTACGTAGCAAAATGAAATTCAAATAATATCTAGTTTTGCCAAAAAATCGCAAGGTTTTAAGCAAATCGAATTTTGAAATAAGGGAAAATAAAATCGATGTTGAGTTAAATAAAAATTTATCGGATAATTGTAATCATAAACTAACGAAAGTGTTATTTGTTATTACAATTTGAAAATTGTATTTTTGCACCTCCTGTGGAGCTTTTTATCACTTTCTTATTGAAATGAAACCCGGGTGAGGTTGCAATTGATTCTTACAAAACTAACTATTTTTATTTGTAATGTTTAGAAAAGCAAAATTTTCCGTCGTAGTAAAAGATCTTGTTATTAATGCACAAAATATATTTTTTTAGATTTTTTACGCAGTGTTTTAGTAAGAACTTCGCTGCATTTGACAGCTTTGGCTCTGAAGAAATAATCTCTACGTTTTCAGTTTTATGCTACTACTTATAAAAGAAATGTGGAAATTGTCTGTTCACAATTTATCTTTTACTATATTTCTAATACTAATCCATACTTCTACTAAATTTTTTACCTCATAAAGTAGTATAATAGTTGTATAATTTTGTAGTTACCCTCTTTCGTAACAGAAGTCGAACAATAACGTCTTATAACATCTACAGCGTATTATGTTGTACATAAATTCCGTCCGATATGTACGAGTATACGGTTGAATGCGTTTCACTGCGCTATCGTGTAAGTACATATTGTGGTATGTTAAACTAGATGTGGCTAGTAAATAGATCAGTCTGCGGATTTCAAAAATGTTGCAACTTTCAACGTATGTTAGCTCATTAATTACCGATGTAATCTATGACTGAGGTGCATATTATAAGAAATAATTTGCTTTTTTATTTTTTTTGTACATTTAAAAGATTTGTTAAACAATTAACGGGTTAATATGTGTAATACTTTGAAAATTCTGTAAAATGTATGTTTTAGAAAAATCTACTTCACCGTTTGATTATAAGATGTAACAAGAGAACGCATCGACACGTTACCCTTTACGTATTCAAAAAAGGAAGGAGCACAAGCGAAGAAAAAAGAAATATTTAAAACGTGTAGGAAAGTAATGCAAGTAAAAAATAGGTGGGATGAGAAGCTTAGAAATAATGATTTTAGCATGAAACATAGCGAGCTCATCGAACGCCTTCCTGGGTTTGATATTAACGCTTTGAAAACTATAGTAGAAAATCATCTTTTTATTACTATTCAAGAAATTGCAGAAGGGCTAAATGTAAGTCATACGAATTTTCAAAGTCATTTGAAACAACTGGAAAAGTGGTAAAGTTGGAAAAATAGGTACCGAATAACCTCTCACTGACACTACTTGTGCATTGCTTTGCTATGTGTACGTACAGTTAATGTGGAGAAAAAAGTATTTAAAAATATTTTTATATGCTTGGCATCTTCAAGGCATGCTTTAGACCAAACTGGGGTGAGATTGGCCCAAGTCTGGTGACTTTGGTCCAAGTCCTGAAAATGTTCGTTTTCGGTGCTGTTTAGCAGACACCTTTATTTAATCAGTCGTGGTGGAAAACGGTAGGTAGCAGCAATATTTACAAGTTATCGATATTTAGTTTAGTTCGTATTTCAACTACCACATACAGCGCCACTTAAGCAAACATTTGTTTTTGACGCGGAAAACGTACCCTGCCAACTTTCAGGTGCATATGTGACCCTGAACTTTTCTAATTCATGGTAAGTAAATTGTTCTGTACTTACATGGCTATAGAACATGTAAATAATGTGAAAAGTTGAAATTATTCCACTTTGTTTGACCTGCCTGACGTTTTATGACTTTGGCCCACGATTTGGGATGACATTGGCCTAACCACACTTTGTTTTCTTTCGTATTAATGGTCGTCACGTCTCCAAATGCTCTTTTTTTGAAAATTATAGCAAAAGTTTGTGTAATTTCTTTACAGTCATGCCACGAAGTCACCAAAAAGTTGAGCTCGCGTTTCTACAAGAACTACAATCCGCGAGTGTTGCAAAATTGCCTGGAAAATATAAGGTCCGGGCAACTAAATCAATGAGCTGCTGAAATATAATAATAATATTAATAATAGTTCCCCGTAACAGTCCTTGGAGGCCCTTTGGGGTCGCAACAGGATAGATCTGCTACATTCTAGAGCCTACGGCACACATCGGTAGTAGTAACGTGGCTAGCGCTACGTACCGACCGCCTATTATTATCCTAGAGTTTGGGCCGTAAAAATGCCAGTGATCGAATTGGCGAGAGCGGGATTCGAACCCGCAACTTTTGGTTTCGTAGTCTAGCGATCTATCCACTAAGCCACCACGGCTCTACGAGCTGCTGAAATAAAATATAAAATTACGAGATTCACAATTAAGAACAAGTTGAAAGGCCTGCACAACAAGCAGGTGGGTGGCTCTCGAGTGTTTAGTGACGAAGAAGAAGCTGCGTTTGTTCAACATCTGATCAAATTGTCGGATTATGGATTTCCAGTTGTCGCTTTAGATTTCTGAATGATGGTTAAGCAGTATCTCGATAAAAAAGAAGCTGCAACTGCCAAGTTTAAGAAAATTTATCCTGGATACGAGTGGTCGCAGGGTTTCTTGAAATGGTAATATTAAGAAAGTGCCTGCTAATGTTGGTGAAGCTCAATTTAACGAGTATATGGACAACTTGAGTGACCAGGAAGGTGAAGGCGTTTCAAATTTAAAAGAAAGTTCTGATACTACCATCCACCACAGGAACTGCAAACTCTTGATTATGTGGCCGATAATTTTGTTGTCATTATGTTCACTGGCGGAAAGTACCCCGGAAAAATTATCAGCATCTCGCAGAGGACCCACTGTTGACTGCATGGAAAGAAGTCTTAAATTTTGGAGATGGCCTAAAAGTGAGGATTGGATTCCTTATGATTGGAATGAAGTATTGCACAAGTTAAATCCTCCAAAACTGCTTAAACGCAATCCATTTTCTGTGCATGAGATCGACAATTTTGTATAAAATGTACTTATTGTTATTGTTATTGAGCCAAAGTCGTCCCAACGCCATATAACTTTATCCCTAATTTTTAAAAATTTATATATGGCGATTTGGATAGTCAAGAAAACTTAATTTTTCTACCCAAATTGTTCCTCCATTCATTTTCTATATGTAAAAAATACCAGATGTGCTAATACACAATAATCTTGCTAAAGTTATACAAAATAAATGAAAAAACGTGGTATTTTGGGTCAATGTATACCCAGTTTACGGTGACCTATCCATCTGGAAAATGCGATGAACTTCTCGTGTTAACTGCTTCAAAGTGAACACTTTTCTTTCACGAAGCGTGTGCTTGATGTATGCCCACACATTCTCAATCGAATTTACATTTGGCGACTGCGACGGCCAGTCGAGTGTAACGATGCCAGACAGATTTTTCCTTGGTCTTGATCTTTTCGCTTGTTGCGATGTTTGGGGTCGTTGTCCTTCCGGAGAATCTTGATGAATCAATGTTCGGCTGTCGGTAACAAATATTTCTTATAAATCTCGAGCATTTTAGGAACATTTAGGGTATACGTAAACACTTTTATTGGGCGTGTAACGGTCCGCTGTACCATCCTATTAATTGAGGTTAATCAGACTTGTGGGTCAATAACATATCCCTAAACAGAAACTTCGCCCGTAAAAGTTACATTGCTCCAATCACCTTTGCCCAAGAGAATCGCTTCGTCACATGATTTTCATCTAACAAAGGTTCCTTCACTGAACTACGGCATGCGCACGGAGATGGGTTCGGATAATTACATACGATATATCTACATTTTCTGTTTGAGTTTTCCTGCTACTTGATGCAATATTAAACTCAGGTTCCGCAAAAATAAGGTTACAATCTGTTTTTGAACTTTAGGAGACACTTTGCCTATCGATCCACGTTCCGGCAAGTCATAGTCATTTGGGTGAGTACAGAAGAAGACAGCACGTAACGCGACGCGTAGGCGGCACTCATGATGCTTTACGCGATTCTCTATGAAGAATTCAATACCAACTGAATCTTTTGCTACAAATCTTTGGGTACAAAGCCTTCCTGTATTAAGTCGCGAAAGAATTAGGGCGATATCTTTTACTTAACATACTTCCTTAACTGACTGCAATTGTAATCTCCAAACTTTATTTCTGGAACTAATTGTTACTGAGGACTAAAAGGGGTGCAATATAAAAATCTCGAGTGTCGGCACCTTTTATTAACCATAGAAATAAAAAATAATTTAGCCTAAAATTGAATTTCGTCTAAAGAAGACGTTACTTGGCGTTTGGAAGGTTTCAAGTGTATTCACTTCGACCTGTTGGACCATAGTAGAGGTTCAGTGTTAGAAAAACGTCCAGCTACATCTCATCAAAACAAATAAAGAAGAAAGTTATCCGAGAAAAAATAGTCTGTACCTTTTCACTATTCAAAAAAAAAAAACGAGAAACTCGAACCGAATTAAGAAACATTTAATTTCTAAAATTTTTTAACAGTAAATAAAATAAAAACTGTAGACTTACATTTCTATTACATATTATTAAGGTTACTTAATAATTTTTTTAGTTTTATTTTACTATGTACACAACTCTTCAAATTAAAATTCGAAATAGTTAGACACTGTTCGGTATAGCTATAAAATGAAGTAATAAAAATACCTAGGAATACAAAACATGAAAGCTTGGGCCTGTAGTGTCAAGTAATCTTAGAAGAAACGACAGCTTAGTGCACAGCAAAAAGGGCAACTTAAATTAACTCGTAGACGCCACTATATCAATCTATCCGTGTCATGTACAAATGCAACATGTTCCGGCTGAACAGTCGGTTTAGTATAACATGGCTAGCATTTACGACAATTTCTGTTCACAGTTGTCGAGCGCGCCTAAGCAGCGAACTATTTCAATCTATTCGTGTGCATTTAATGTAGATATTTCGGTGACAGTCTAATAAACCTATTTAACTAGGCTATATTTGCACGTGCTACAGTTTAGTTTGCTGTCCCACTAGCTTTATTGGGTGCCTCTGGAATTTTAGCACGATTGCGACGTTACAAGTATCATCTCTGTTGGTCTGTGCATTTCTTTGTATAGTGTGCTTTTTTAATGATTCAAATCACTTTTTAACCGTACGGATACTTAACATGTCTCAGAAAATTTTAACATCTGTCAAGAACGAGATCCTTGATCAGGTTAATTTTGTGCGACTCTTTAGTTGACACGTTTGTGTTGCTTAATTAATAAACTAAGATTCTGTTGTTTATTATAACTATTTTGCACAATAATATATAAAAAATGTAGGCGCATATATGGACGGACATTAGACGTACTATAAGTTGGATTGTTACTTATTTAGAGGTGGAAAATTAGTCAAAATTGTAATTTTTGTTATTATGGATATTCACATAAGAAATATAGAGAATAGATTAATTGAGATTCGATTTATCAAATGAAAAATTCAATACATTACTGTTAACATCCTTAATAATTAATATTTTTTAGCTAAGTTATTTTGAACAGAAAAAAATTATTTACTCTGTGGAAATAGTACTTAATTACTAGTATGTGGAAAAGTTGGCTGACATTTCAAAATTTAGTGCTTGTATTTTAAAAAATACAATTATTAAAAAGGAATACAAAAGAGACTTAATTTAATTTTTTTGTAAGGCTCTAATGCTCTGCTTCGGAGCACGGCTTGCAAACTGCGAAGGTTGAGGCTCTCATACATTCACCCCTTGTCTGCCCGGTCGTCGCGCACCATTTCTGATGCGGAGCGATGTGACAAGCACCGCGCAATTATCTTAATATTTTAGAATATAATAGGAACTAAAATGCTATAGGTTAGTCTAGAAAATAAAATTGTCCAAGTCCTGTAATACATCTTTGCTGTCAACGTGTGTGGATGAAATTCAAGGCGAGATTGATAGTGTTCACTATTGCACTTTACTTTCTATTACACACTTGTCGCGATAAAGAGTATCATTCTTCACGTACCATGGAGTGGTAATAATGTACCGTAGTTTTTGACTGGAAGTACTGCAGAATTTTCAAATGTGAGTTACTCAGTGTTTCGCAAAGTTGAATACCATACGTCTATACGGGTTTCAGCATTACTTTATATGTTAAGAGTTTGTTCTCTAGGGCGAGTACTGACTTTCTTCCAGTTAACCACTGAGGATTCGTAAATTGTAAACTCAATTGTTTGCGCTTAATAAAAATGTGTTTATTCTATGTTAGTCTTCAATTCAAATCCAAATACCTAGGTATGTCACTCTTCTGCTTGAGGTAGTTTTACGTTGTTCAAGGTTATTGGTGGACATGTGTCTATTCTGAGAGTTAAGGTAACATGGGCTTATTTTCTTTCGTTGGCTTTGATGCACCAGTCTTCGTTTAAAGCAACTTGAAGTTTATCAGATGAGGTCACTGCATTTTAGCGAATTATGATCTTCGTGGAACTCCAGGTTAATAGCATCTAAATTTGTTAACTCGCCTTGGAACTTGATTTGGAAGTACTAGTCTGACAGATAACATTTGAACAGCTGATATTATGTGTATGGAAACTTTTGTTTAATCTTTAAGAGCAGTCCTCAATGCCAGACTTTGTCAAAAGCATGGGATATATCAAAAAAAATCTGTAAAACATTATTATTTTAATTCAAATGCCTGGAGGATTTGTTCCATCATTATATGTTCGCCTCGGAAGTTAAATTGATGATCTTTAATCAGTTCGTGTTATTCAATTCTTGGGTAAGGGTTTTTTAATGCTTCTAACGCTAGTGGTAACAGAGTAATGGGGCGATAAGATGCTATTTCCTCGAGCGGTTTTCGCGGCTTTGCTCTAAGAAGAATCTGTCTCACTTTCCATTGAAGTGATTTCTGTCAGTGGTTTGAAACCTTTCTCTGGACATTTTTCAAGACCTTACTCTAGTAAGGTCATATCCCAAAGCGTTCTTCAGCAATAAGCAATTTTAAATCTTTTTATCGGTAGGTTTAGTTGTTCTGTAATATAGTTAGTCCTGAATTACTATTTCTGCTAACATGGGTGGCAACGGCTGAAATATGTTTTAGTTTTCTTATTGATACTTGCGACACAGCTATCATTATTTCCTCTAATAGGTGACATTCTGTGTTGAGAATGTTTTATGT
Source organism: Sinelater perroti (assembly GCA_036346155.1). Lineage (NCBI taxonomy): Eukaryota > Metazoa > Arthropoda > Insecta > Coleoptera > Elateridae > Sinelater > Sinelater perroti. Next base: position 11,995,577 of record JARFIY010000024.1, read on the forward strand.
GCTTAGTAGTACGTCGGAGAGAACAATCTATTGCCTTCTTAGGGACAAGACTTTCCAAGTAGATTTGAAATGTCAGATTTTGGAGAAGTATATTCTTTTAGTCTCGTGCTGCTATGTTAAACCTACTGTTGTCGACGAGAGTTTTCCACATTTTACAAAACCCCCTTTTTTCAGCAAGCCTTTAACATTTATTGTGACATTTATAAACCAATTTAGATGCTGATTTTTAAACTGCATATTGTATAGTGCGGTTTGGGTATTCTACAGCTTTATTAATATCTTCTTTGGTTTGAAGAAGTATGTTTAAGCTGATTTTCTCAATTATTATTTCTTTAAATAAGTTCTAGTCCATTCTTCTGCTTCAAAAACTAGCAGGTCTTTATATGAAATACCGTAGTACTTAACATGACTAAAAATAGGAGTCAGATCTAAGCAATGTTCTATCCTTGAGTAATTTAGCAAACAATCAACTTTGTATTTTTTTTGTCTGTGGGTTGTCTAGTAGAGAGATGGTTGAAATTATTTGTGGTTAAAGATTTTTGCAGTTTTTTGTCTTTAGGAGTGGTTAACTTATGAACCTATTAGTTGTGCTAAGCGTTGTAGTCTTCGCTAGCAATAAAGCGTTCCTCAAGAGTACTGAAGAAGTGCATATATTGATCTTTTTTATAGTGCATTGTAAGAGGGGGTAGTACAATGCTGAGATCATAATTGGGCCTATCTTATCTTAGCCTACAACATTTGTTGCTTGTATGTGTTCTTGATGATATTTATTTTATTGATAACAGCCGAACTACCATGCGCTGTTTCATTTGGGAACTTGATATAATAGAAAGTGAACCTTGGCATCTGAGATAGCTACTGTTGTTGAAGTGAATTTTAGACACAAGTACGATATTTAAGTTGTAGTGAGTAATAAATGTTTAAAGCTCTTGTCAGTGATTGGTCAATACCTTGGTGTTCTAGACTGCCACTTTAAGAGGTTGAGTCATTACGGGAACTTGGAGATTATGGTTGTTTTCATATGTTCACCTAATTCCAGCAACAGTTTTTCTGGTTTTTTCATGTTGGTTATGTCGGTAGAGGAGCACTGCTTATCGACTCTAATTGGGTTTGACTTGGTTGTTTGGGACGTAACGGTGGAAATTTTTTGCTTCGTACGTTGTTGTAGATTCTACAACTCTTCCAGGTTGTTAGGTGCGCTTTATTGCAGAGGGCGTAGTTGTTCCGGACAGTTTTTAATTAAAAATGTACAATACGATTTTGTTGTCACCTTGCGCAGGGGTCATGCTAATCCTCTCTGTATTGTTCAACTTTTAGTACATCTACCACCGAAACGAGTACGGTTGCAAAATATGGGAACTCAAATTTAAATATTTTTTTTCTTTGTTAAAGCCGTTATAGTGAACTTCTAAGCATAGATTTTTCCTTGTTGATTTTATCCCACTTAGTCATGGGCAGTACAACACATTTTTTGCATGCTGTTTCTCTAATACTTCACTATTTTATGTAATTGTATTTGTTATTTCTATTTTATAGTACACATTGTTATTATATCATTCACCATAGTTTTAATTCTTAATATTTTTGATATTTTTGAAATTAATTTCTATTAGTATTTATTATATTGAGTAAGTCTCATTTGTTACTCATTTTAATTGTAATTGTGATGATTTCTAATGGGTGAGTTGATAAAGGGAGGATACATATATTGACCATATCATATATTCCAGGTAAGGCTATGGAAAATCTCTGTGAAAATGGCTTGGTTTTCCATAAGAAGAGGCATTGGGAGCCAACACCTGATCAGGGAAAAATATTTTACAGGGCCCCTAAAGTCAAGTACATTTTTATATCTACGCTCTATTCATATTTAACGTTATAAATATAAAAAAAAACATTTGTAGTATCATAATAGTGAGCCTATTGTTTATGAATTAACTGGAATCGTTTATAAATAATTTTTATTTTATTATAATAAATTGGGTTTTCCTTATTTTTTGTTATTTATAATTTTTATTCTTTTTCCAGCAAAATTATAAGACCAAAATCGCATATATTTGATGCAAGACTCATAATCGCTCTCAAAGTTTGAAGAACATAACCATTTAACTTATAAGCAAATTTCCGTTTTAGTTTTCTATAAATTTAACAATAAAGAAAAGTTTTATTTCAGAATTGTGCCTACAAGAAACAGGCAAGATAGTTAATTTTCTATTATGATTTTTCTTTGTAAAGACCTATTCGAATTTTCCCAATTACCAATTTTTCTATTTTCTGAAAATTGGTGAATATTTGCTTTGCGAATTTTGTAATTCACCGTTTTAAATTTTTTTCATTTTTTCTTTTGTTGCTTAAGGGGTTCTAGTTTTATGCACTTTTTCTATATTACTCTAACAAATTTTAAGCTGTGAATATCTTTATTATTATCTTTTCTTTATTTGTCCTTGTTTTCAATTAAAATTTCTATTACTCCTATTTTTCTAAATAAATCATACTAGAGACTCAGTTCTATATAAGCTCTTTCAAATAAAAAAAAACGCGTTGCGTCACTTTACCGTCTCTTCTAATAGTCCATCAAGCTGATTAAATTAGCATACAACGTATAATTACAAAACTACATTAAAAACTCACTTTATTGATGGCAGACATTTCGATATGGGAATACTCTTTGTAAATGTAGATATTCTACCTTAAATATATTTTTTCAATGGCATATTCCATTTCTTATGCTACTGTTTTTAATTGTCTATTTAACTCAGTGAGGTATTTTTTGAAATAAAAAAATTACACAGCTGTATAAAATTCATTTATTCCTATAATAGCCACTTGCTATTTGAATAAATGATAACCAGTATAGTACATCATTGTTTGTTATTGGTCTATGACAGTTTTAGATGTGTTACAATCAATAAACTAGAATCTAACATAATGAATACGTCGAAGACGGGTAAATGTCAAGATTGAAAATAAATGTTTGCACGTTAGCACGTAGAACATTTAAACACATAGTATTTATAGGAAAATAATTATTTAAGAGCGGAAATGGGAATTGAAATCAAATTAAACAGAATATTAGGTGAATATTAATCTAAACTATTTGTGATTGTGTATTAGCAGATAACGTTTAATGTCATATATTATAGCAGACATTAACTTTAATACAAAAGACTGAGCAATAGATATTTAAATTCAATCGGCTAAATCGTCTTTTTCATCATTAACGATATCATCTATATAATTTATAATTAACTCTCCTTATTTGCTGAAGATTACGATTGTTGGGGTGAGAAATAAATCGCATGAACGGAAAAGAAGTAAAACATTCTCTTATTGTTTGTTCAGAAATCATATTGTGCATAATTTTATTATTGCAAATTATTTGTAGGAAAGTTAGCTTTAAAGTAGCCAAAAATAGTGCTAAGACATATTTAATAGTTCTGCACGGAGTGAGATTATACAGGATCGTCAAGGTAAATCCAGAAAATTAATATAATAAACAATGCAATTAACATTACACTACAAGAAAAATTAAATCTATTTTTATAAAACTTATAACAATTAAAGTAAATAGTATTGCGAATTATATTATTCGGTGTAGCCTTCATTAGTGGTCACGACATTTTCAGGTCGAGGCATAAATCTGCTACAGGCCGACACAACTGCTATTATTTCATGATGGAGACACTTAAGTTGTCCTTGGTGTTAGATGTCTCTTAGTGACCTTCGTCTTGAATAAGCGCCATACGTAGTCAAGAGGATTGCAGTCGGGATTGTAGAGTGGCCATAATTCGAGGTACCTGTATTATTACAAATTATTATACGGTCATGCTTAAGTCTTATTTGCCTTGTGGGCTGGAGCGGAGTTTTATTGGATCACGTGGTCCACTAGTCAGCTCTTCTATCCAGGGCTTGACACCTGTCTCCGGCACGTTGAGAGATAGCTGGCGGCCACTTTCAGGCCTTTTTCAAAGAAGTGGGGCGGCGCCATAATAGAGGCGGAACACTTTGTATGTATAAAGGTAGGTACTACAGACTCGGCAGATCCAACGATAATTTTGGCAATTTACGTTTTTGTTCTGGATGAAGTCTTTTTGTCTGCAAAGAATCTCAGTGCTTGAGCATTTAAGTTTTTGTCCATCTTGTTTTTCTCAGTTAAGAGTTGGCGATTCTTCAGAATGACAGACTCATAGTGTAGATCTTGGTGCATTACTAGACTAACCGTCGACCTTGCCACATTCATTTCGTTTGTCATTTTAGTCATGCTTCGGTCAGGATCCTGATCGATTCTCTGTTTCAATTCGCCGACGAATTCCTCAGTCTTCTTGGAATCACATTGCCTGCTGTAAGTTGCCTTGTCAGCTGTTATCTCCTCCTAGTAGTCAGATTTTCTGTACCTTTAGTAAACTTGTATATTTTTGTAGCCAAATCACATAACAGCTCTGCGGTTGCGTTCTAACAGGGGATTGTGTATGAGTATAAGACTACTTTTCGAATCTCTTGCAGGACAACCTAAAAAAATCCCGCATTACCTCAACGACTGTATATACAAGGTGGCGCGCGGCTGACGCATGGATTTGAAAAGGTCATTGCTCCCTCTCTAACGGTCCTAGAAGGTTGAAAGTTGGGTGATTTGAAAGAGGAGGATGGGAAGTTTATGCTCCACGCGGTTTCAGTCGCTATAATGGAGTGGTCCGTTCAACAACATGTTTTTAGTGTGCAGACCTATTTGTCGAACGCCCGCTCGATCGTCCGCGTGTAGCGTGTCTTCAGTTTAAAGTTCAATATCTCCCCGCGACCGAATTCTTGATCGACATCTAATTCTCGCATGGGCTTATGCACTCCAGGATACCGAAAATGTGTCCACGATAAGAAGGGGGCTTCAGAATACCGTAACTACCCCAGAAAACATCGAGATGGTTCCCAGGCGTTCGATCGAAAACAGGCAGGTGTCCTTGGCATTACGAGACGTTCCATTCAACGAATCGTTAATGAAGCATCTTTATTTGCACCCCTATAAGATGGTTGTCGTCCAAGAATTGAAGCCAGACAACTCGCTAGTGAAAACATGTTTGTTGCGTTGCCTCTCGATGGTATCGTTTTCTTCTCCGACGAGGCACATTTTCACCTCAGTTAATGTGTCAATAAATAGAGTATGCGCCATTTGAGTGATACCAATCCCAAGGAGCTCGAGCAGAGACGCTGAACTCCGACAGGATGACAGTATGATGTGCAATTTCAAGAAGGATCATTGGCTTTTACTTTTTTGAAGAAAATGATCGAGCGGCTACAGTCACTTCTGCACGTTACCTAAACATGATCCAGTTTTTTTTCTTACCTGAATTGGAAGGAATAGAAATGGAAGAAGTTTGGTTTCAGCAGGATGGGGTCACAGCCCACTCAGCAAGGGGTTGCATGGATTTTTTGCGGGACAGATTTTGCGGGCGCCTCATCTACCTAAGAGGCGATTTAAACTGGCCGGCGCTCTCTCCTGATGTGGCCCCTTGTGATTTTTCCCTGTGGAGATACCTAAAATTCCTTGTTTAGGGTACTGGACCCTGAAAGCTTTCAAAAGCAACATTAGAGCTCCAATCGCCAAAATTCCTGTGGCAATGCTTCAAAGAGTGCACGAACACTTAAAAAAAAGACTTGCTCAGTTCTTGGAGCGTGAGGGGCGCCATTTGGGCGACACTTTGTTCAAAACCATGCAAACTTAAATTTACCATGTTAATGAACCAGGAAAAAATAAAAAATTTGGTCATTTTGTAACAGTCTACGTTTTATTCTATATTAAAATCCATGCGTCTGCCGCGCGCCACCCTGTATATATTTTATCATAAGACATTCCTAGATTCTGTCAAATTTGTATTATGCTATACAAATAAATTGTCTAAATAATTACTATGAGCATTTTCGTTTATAAGTTTTTTCCAATTTTCCTTTTTTTGGTAGGTAAATTTCTAACAATAATTTTTGTATTTATTAAAAAACCACCCCGAAATCCTAATAAACCTTTCAGATCCAAAATTGAGCTTTTGGTGTTGCTTTTTTACTACCATTATTTTTTTAAAGAAATTTATTTGTGGTATTTGATTGCTGTTACAATTTCAAACTATATATAGTACAATTATTGAACGGAGCTAAAAAAACATGTCTATTTGTCTATTTGTCGTGAAAGCAATGAAAATTAATCCACGCACAAGAAAAATATATCGGCGAAAAAAACTTTGAGTATCTTTATAAACCCCCTTTATGCCTCCTCCCCCATGTCATATCTCTAGGCGCAATAAATAACAATGGCAAGTTAAATATCGCTTTTTGTACTTGACATAAAAAAGTGAAATACATTAAGATTTACTTATCGGGCAATCTTGCGAAATCCTACTGACCCCACGGAACTGATATAACATAAACTAGATATATGGATATTTAATTGATTAATAAAAAGTATTAAAATATTAAATCAAAGAAAGAATTATAAAGTCATTTATCCCAACGTGTAATAAATCAGTTATGTTGCATCTAAACGCATAGGTGGCGAACAAATACGTTTTATTTTAAATATTTTGCTCTTTGCATTGTTAAGAAATATGAAAACTGTTACAAAATAAAGAAAGACATATTGGAACTTGTTTGGGGTGTTAAGAACCACGAATCCGGAGAATGTTGCCTCTTCTCGTTGGACCTGTCCCCAAAAGTAAAGCTGTTTTTAATTTCTCTTTGTCTGATACACTTCTTAGTTCTATTTACTAAATCTTTGCGCTAGTTATTTCTCAAAGTTTTAGGGAATAAGTCATTTTAATAATTATGTATAAGCTGTCTTATTTCTTCCTCTGGATAAATATTGTTTGGTATTACCTTATTTTATTCTACTTGTATCATGGCACGGCTCTATATGATTTTTATAATGCTTCTACAATTTGTTTGCACTTCAGTATAGTGTATGTATATGTGTAGAACAAACTACCCTCAGCTTAGCTACTCTGCTCTTTATTCTCGTTTATTTTTTATTATCAATCCGGTTGGTAGTCTCAATAAATTTTGTCTTTGATAATTATTGCGAAAGATGAAAGAGATCTCCCAATTACGAAAGATATTACATCTATAATCCCATTTCGAGTAACATAGATTCGGATAAAAGAAAAACTTCCTTAAAATTAAAATATTAAAAATTAGGTAAAGCTTCAAACAGCGCCATTGTTTCGCATGTTATTCGATCTGAATGAAAACCCTAGGAGCGGTTACATACCTATAAATAGTTCCGTTGAATACAATATTAATGAAAGTATAGTAAATGTAATAAATAAAATTAAATAGATTGCAGTTAAATAAATATATGAATAATTTCTCTAAAGAAAATCTTTAGAAAGAAAAGAGAATATGTTTGAACCGCCTTTATAAAACTTAGGGTTACTAGTATTGCCTTTATTCTCATCTATTAGTGCTTCAGTAAACTTTATTATAGCCTCCATAGAAGGAAAATTATACTATAGGTGTACAGATCGTAATTAGAGCATTATATAGTTGATTTCATCTTTGTGTTTCTTCAAGACAGTTGTATAGTAGAGAAACCTTTAAGGTACAATGCGATTTAAAATGATGGACTCAATTTTGTAAGTTTACAATTTAGAATTAGGGTTGGTGACTAATTACATTGGATTACACTCACATTATAAATATTTAATGTGTCCCCTTTCGGCCGCGCGGATAACATCTAGGTGATAGCAAAATTTATCGCACCACGATGAAGAATATTTTGTATCACTGAGTTTACTGCGGCTGTGATACGGTTGTTGGTAGAGGTGGTACATAAAAATTAGGAGATTTCAGGAGCCAGTAGAAAAATACCAAGTCTTCATTCCCCGTGCGACCTATCTATACTCGAGGTAGAGATTCATTCAAAAAACTGCAAACAGCCCGGTGCGAATAGGGCGGAGCTCCGTCCTGTTGGAAAATAAAGTTTTCTAAATCTTCATCCATTTGAGTAAAAACATCACGAGATAAGTTATCCCGAAAGGCGTGTTACCATAAAAGAAGGAAGGTTCATAAACAGTTATTCTCGATACGGAACAAAACATATCAACTTTCGGGAAGTCCCTCATGTTTGAGTGGGGGGTTTTGTAACCCTCATATTGGAATATTGTGTTGGTTCTCTATAGTTAAATGTGGCAGAAAAGTGTTAACTTCTATGTTCTCGAGTATTCGGCTGCGCTTTAAATTCTCTCGATTCGTCCCACATTTCTCTCCCATACACCTTTATACAGTCAGTTTGATCAAATTGATGATTTCGCCGATTAATGCTCTTCCTTGTTGGAGGTTCAGTGTTGTAGGACGACGAAATGTACGTTGTAAAGGAGTGGCTGATTTTGTTTTACTGATCTTATTAAGAACAGAATTCGAAACTTTAAGACATCCCCTTTGAAATGTTAAGTGAGTCATTCAGGAAATTGAATTTTTGAATATTTTGATACACAACTAAAGAAACGTAACGACATTCTTATTTATATTTAAAATTGTTTTAATTAATCGAAATTTATGAATAAGCGATCGGCATTCATAATGATGGCGCAACATTTAAATTAGGTATGTAAGAAATAGAATATAATATTATGACAGCGCTTTTTATTGAGACTCTAAATACTGGAATAGATTTTGTTCTTTCAGCCAAACCTATTTCGCAAACTCCAAAATTATGGCCCAGCTATATTCGTGCATGCAGTCTGCATCTGCGATGGCCACAACATGACGTCAACGCGGCCGCTTGGGATTCAGAAGCTAAATTTGATACATATTCGTATGACGTATAAAAAGCGTTTCCTAGTTGACCCCTGCGCCACACCTAGCATGACGTGACTTAATACACTTTACAAATACGCATTCCTGTCGCCGCGCATGCAACGACGCGCGAGCCCTGCGAAAGGGTTCGTTCGGCCCGGCAGATGCTCACACGAATCTGCATAAATAATTTCACATTTGTATGTAGTTTCCGGATTCGAGGCGAGCATAAATCCCGGCGTATTCTGTTTGAACACTGCATTGTTCTATTGTGAGGGCCTTCAGAAGACGCCGCTGCTGTGCGTGTTTGTAATACCGCTTTATCTCCGAAGAGGATACGAGAGCTGGTCATTGATACCGGCTGGAAGAACTACAATGTCCGACAGTTTGTATAACTGTAATCTCCGAAGCATTGTTTGACTAACCGCGGCCTGAAAAATGCTCGCGCTGCAGACCATCTGCGCAAGTGAAGCGAATGTGTGCATAGGGAAAGCCTGGTTAGTTAAAGTAATTATGGCTCTATTCACAAGATAATCAATCTCTTTAAGACAGTTTAAATGAATAGCGTGCATTGATTAATAACTGGCCTACTGAAAGTATCTATTAAATTTTGCTCAACAATTTTTCGATTGACTTGCAATCAAGTGTTAAACGTGACTGGGAAAGGTACTTTAAAAGTAGATTAGTAATAAGGATCACTTTTATTACCTTCCTGGTTGTGCAAATAAGCACATTGAATTTGAGTAACGGATTTGAGTACATCTAATTAAAATGGCAAATCGTGTATTCTGTGGATTGAACAGACTATTAGTCCATTTTGATTTTAAAAATTAATTTGATCTATATTCTTTCAGTTAAATCAATTATTAGTACTTGAAAGTGGAATGGTATTATTAAAGATAGTTGTAAAAAGCAAACCGTTTCAAAACGGAGAAGTGAATAGATTGTCATTACTATATAGTAAAAAAAAGGTTCATGAGAACCAACCAGATAAGATGCGAATAATGATGACAAACGTTGGCAAATTTGGACATTTTTTTACGGACGAGTCTTCCTTTCGAGCATGTTTTTTCTTATCGAAAACCGACAATTTAAATAACCATGAACATCTCAGCAAATTATACAGTGAGTGGAAGCAAACAAAAGAATGTCACCACTATGGAATAGCTAAGAAATTTAATTTAAATGAAAATATTCTACATGAAAACGAAGTTCAAAGAAGAGACACGGTACACAGCGAAGCAGCTGTTATTTCATCAAGAAAATGTGGCAATATTTGCCAAATGATTTTGGAGAAAAAGGGGTAAAACTATACATCAGTATAGAGGTGATTGGGCCAGATATTTTGGCAGTGAAGCAATACAAAAAATTTTATTTGTGTTTTTATTTTTTCAAGGCTGCAAGGTTTACTTTATTATTGAAGAGACTTTAATTGCGATTCTATTCCAAATCTAGAAGCGTTCTAAATCAAAATGTGGGCAAAATCTTGATTGTATTATTATTATGCTTATATTTGTGATTATTATTTCTTCTTATTCTTTCTTCATTATAGGAATTTTCCTGTTCATTCCCACTATTATAGTAGTCTCTCCACTTTCTTGCTGGTCTTCCAGGTGTTCGTTTTCCTATCCGAATTAATCGACCTCCATTCATTCTTTAAATGTGACTGTCTCACTCTCTCCTCCTAACCAGGATCAACTCATTTATTGGTTGTGTTGCGCTTATTTGCTTCATTAGCAATTGTTGGAGCTGGTTTTCTACTACCAGGACATCATCAGATTGTAGCATACAACTGTTATGTGTTTGTCCCACACCTTACATTCTTTTAATGTTTTCACCTCTTTTATTACCTTGTCCATCACAATGTTAAGCTTAGCGAGTCTCTTTATCGAATTATAACTGTGTTCCAAAAACTTTCCATTTGCCTTAATTGTGACTTTATTGTTGGTGAATATGTTTTTAACTAATTTTATAATTTCGTTTGCATCTCTTTGTATCTTTGCCACTTATAATTTAATAACATTGTGTCAAAAGCCTTTGCAGATCTATCATACCCGCAAACTGTGGTCTGTTGTACTTCAATGATTTTTCTATTAATTGTTGTCATATAAAGATGGCGCCAGTGAAGGATCTTCTTTTTCTAAAATCTTGTTGTTCGTCTGTGAGAGTTACGATGTTTTCTATTCTTTATTTTAAAATTCTTGTTAGCTTAACTGAGGTGCCTAGCGGTATAATTCCATGGTAGTTATCCCACAACTGTCGAGCGCCCTTTTTGAATATTGATATAATTATGTTATTTTTTATGTTTTAGGTATCTTCTGTTAGTAAAATATCTTTTGTGGGAGTTGCAATAATTCATTTTCAAGCTGTTCAGCCCCATATTTTAGAAGTTAGAAGTTACATTTCGTTGTGTGGTAAAGTTTTTCTGTTTTTAATTTTTTATTTGTGATTTCATTTCATCTAAGCTTACATCTTGTTTTTTATTTTTTTACAATTGAGAGCAAAACAATAGTCTCACTAGCTGCACGTGCATTTTCGTCTCCTGTTTCAGTCTAAGGAAAATGAAAATAAAAAGATTAACGTGCAAGGAGCAGTTTTATTATTGAACTTAAAAAACTGTTGCTATTGTATTAATCGGATGACGCATTCAAAAAATATGCATAACGAACGGGGTTTTTACGAACTTTGCTAATTGTAATACGTTATTGTAATTGGCCTACAGTACGCTTGAAATCCAGTAATTCATCTCAGTCACTTATCCAAAATTGTCGTAAGTGCTCGAGTCGGTAAGTGTTTGGCACAGCCACCGAAGCAGCTCAAGCAGTTGCACTGTTGAGAGAGAGCGTCAATCAGAGGGCTATGGCAAATCGACTAAATCTGAGTCAATCAGTTGTGTCGCAAGTATGGCGTCGGTACCGAGAAACCGCTCGCCAAGTCCGCTGGCAAGAAGGTGGCGCGTAACAACAGAAACAAATGATTGATTTCTCGTCTTAATATCTTTTAGAAATCAACATATGACTGGAGTTGATCTCAAGCGAGGATTGAGTGTGGTCAGAGGTGTAGTCGCCAGCGCTTGGACAGTGAGAAGAAGACTGAAGGCAGCGAACCTGACCTCAAAAAAGGCAGTTACGAGTCTCAAGCTGACTGTAGTCTAAAATCAAATGCGACTGAAATTTGCTCGCAAACATCTCGATAGAGAGCTGGGTCATTGGAGTAAGATATTAATCGACGAGTCTAGGATGTGTCTATATGGCAACGACATGAGACATCGGGTCTATAGAAGGCCAGGACAGCGATTTGCTCATTACTGTATTCAAAAAGCTGTTACATATGGAGGTGGTTATTACATGTTCTGGACAGGCATTTCCATGAAAAACTGAGTTAGTTTTCGTGCCTAGTGGAGGACGCGGAGGTGGTTTATCAGCGGACCGCTACATCAGGGACATTCTGAAGGAACATATTGTTCCGTTTGCGGGATTTGTTGGTGAAGACTCCATGCCGCATCGCGCGAGTGACCACTACCTATCTGGCTGACGTTTGTATACTGAAAATGGACGGGCCTCCAGACTTGAATGCAATGGAGGATGTTTGGAATGAGCTCAACGAAGAGTCCGGCCCAGAAATCTTGTATTGAACCAGAGAGAGCGGCGTTAATTGAAGAGTGGGAAGAAATCCCCCAAGACAGCATAGAAAAAGTCATCCGAGTCATCCATAACTGTTTAGAAAGTGCAATGAGGAATAGAGGTGGCAACATCATGTGTTGAAGAAATCATTAAATTGATTTAAAAGTAGGATTTCTTTTTGTCCTTCCATAATCACATTTTTTCTTTCAACTTTTTTGTGTTACACATATTTTTAGGCTCATAACTTTGTTAGAACAGGTCCGATTCTAATCAAAGTGATATCATTTAAAACCACAGCTTTTAAGCTCTCAAACAGTTCACTGAACTTTACTTGGAATGCTGTTAGAGTGGATACACATTATCTCAAAACTCTTGTATGTTGCTGAGTCGATTATTTTGCTCTCAAGTGTAGTTATTATCTCTTGATTTGTGTTTTGTCTCTATATTGTGTCTGATCATTTATAAATTAAAAAGTTTGCCAATACTTCCTCGTCAATATTATTTAATACTACATATTTGTCCATATAGGTCTTACTACTCCTTATCACTCCATATATTTTTTTGAGCACTCTAAAAATCACTTTCCAATTTCTTTGAAAACTTTTTCCGTTAGTCTTCTTTAATTTTTCTAATGTCGATGTTGACTTTATTTCTTATTGTCTTATATTTCTTGTAGTTTTCTGCCGTTGAATGTTTTTCTTGTTTCTTCAATCAAGCTATTGACTTTTATGTAAACCATGGTGTTTTTTCATTTCTTTTCTTACTAGTTTTTATCTTTGTTCTCAGTGCCTCTGGCGCACTCTTTAATATATTTGTTTCTAACTTCTACTAGGCCTCATTACCATTGTCTGTTATTAACATGTTATTTCTAATGTTGCTGGACAAACGATTTTGATGCAAATTTAGAATTATTTCGTCTTACAACAGCTCTATCTTTAGTTTTATTTCATCACCTTCTTGGTTCTCTGTCCTTAATTCGATTTTTGGTATTTGCAACTTTAATTTTTTTAGCAAAAATCTGTGCCTATTTATATCCACTGAATTTAAGGTTCTTATGGTCAGTACCTGTTCTGGTTTTATTGTTCTTTTAGATATTATGTAATTAATTATATACTTTAATCCCGTTGTGTTGTACCAAGTATACTTGTATTTAGCCGGGAGGTTAAAATATGTGTTACATATCTTAAATTGTGATCTGTACATAGTTGTATTACAAGTTCACCATTTTGGTTAATTACGTTTTCATTCAATCTTTGTTACATCCCATTTATTATTTGATTTCTCATTCGGGCGTTTAGATCTCCCATTAAGATCATTTTTTATTTTCTGTTACATGTGCTATTTCTTTGCTTAATCGCTAAAGAAATCTTTACGTTCTCAGATGCATACACCACAACTATAAATAGCTTTTTTCAATTTCCAGGGTCACTTTTAGTGCCTTTGATGCCATATATCTAGTTTCTTTAATATCGTTTAGATATTTTTGTATCAACATTGCAACTCCTTCTTTATGAACACCGCTGTGGATCAGAATGTATGAATTGTATTTTCGTGTGCCTTGTCCTCTTTTTTATTTCTGTTAATGGTTATACATAAATTTTATTTCTTTTATTTTCACCACAACTTCTTGAACTTCTGTATTCCATCCATTTATGTTTCAGTTGGCTACTCTTGTATTATTTGCTCTCTTGATTTGCGTCTTGGATCGTTAACTTATTTAACTTCTTGTTTATCTTTTGTCTTCGTCCATTTTCTCGCCGTTTCGGTACCATTTGAACAGTCTGGATTCCGAGGCCTTTTTGCCTGTTGTAATCCATAATTAATGTTTCTTCCAATACGTTCTTTTAGTACAACCGTTTCCGTATTCATAGTCCCTTTTTCATGGGTCATTGGGCCCCATGAGCATTGATTATTTTACGGTAGGTAGACTGCTGGTCTGATCCACCAACTCTCGTCACCGGCAACAGTTTCTAATGCACTACTCAATCTATGCATCTTCATTTACCGCAGGCTGAGTTACTTATTATTTAAGTTATGCAATTTACTAACAAATAAATAATAAAACATTAATAGAAATATAACAGGAGCCAGAAATATACAAGTTGATGTTAAGAGAGTTTAAAGAAATTGTTACAATTTACATTTGCGGAGAAACTAATGACAGGTAGCTAAATACAGTTACAAGTTTTTCCAACATGTTTTTCAGTTAAAATGTTCTGAAATGAACATATTCCTATTCAATTACCATTTCGCAGATAGAGCGCAGCGTAAAACAAGAACGGCGAAACAACTCTCGGCTGTCTATTACATAATGACTTTTTTTATAAATAATTCTGCCAGATAAAATCTGCACGAAACATCGCGTAGCAGAAACCGAGCGCTTGTAGTCACACAGATATTACGTAACGGCCGAAAACGGTTTTAGTTTTTACTCCGCTCCATTGTATTTAAATACGGCCGTGTAAAAAACGCAACTCGTGGGCTATAAATTAACAAAACGCTTGTCAGTAGTGTGGCTAAATTAACAATCACAGGCGCAATTTGATAATGACGTCATAATAACGTGAATTACGAAGTTTTTTGTTATAAAGCACGCCGAGAGCTGTAAGGAAAAAAGTGCGTTTTTTGTTACCTTCGAAATTAAATTCATTTTTTTTGTTTATTTAATGAGCGTATTTACTAATTTATAAATTTTACTGTGCTGGAAAGACTGAGTTGGTTTAATAAAGTCTCTTATTGTCATTTGGCCAAGAATTTAGGGCCTATTTGTTAAAATAAAGTTTTCTTATATAAGTATATTAATTCTTCAACACAAATATATATTGTTTTTATTATTTTATAGTACTATAAAAAAGGTGAGTAGTAAAAAAGTGAAGTATTAGTGTATGGCTTAGTTAGTACAAATTTAATTTTTTGTTAAATAAAGCAATTTTTAAATCTACTGATAAAGAGTTCGAAACAAGTGGTTTACTACCCCTCTGTAGACGTGAACCGAAACATCATAAAAATGCAGCCAGCAAAGTTGAATGATTTTGAACGTGGCATGATCAGTGGGTGCCATTGTTGTAACAAATCGGTTCGTGAAATATCAGCGTTACTATAGATGTCTAAATTAACTGTAAATGAAGCCATTATAAAGCAGCCACGAGACGAAGTGGTACGCCGCATAAACATAATGATCGTAGCCTCCGAATTCTGAAGAGGGTAGTAAAGAACAATTTGATACCTTGGTGGTAACGATCACTCAGTGTTTTTAAAGTACTTTTGGCCTTATTGTTAGTACCAAGTAGTTGTTCGTCGAGAACTTTAGTTAGATAAATATGGGTTTCAAACTTTTCAAAGTCGCTTTCAGGCTCCACATAAGTATGATCAGTACCCAACGTCTCTTGCAGTAGTGCAAAGCCCACCACCACTAGATTGTGGAACAGTGCAAACAAGCTCTGTGAGTGATGAATCTTGTTATACGATGTAAAAACGGGATGGATGCGTCTGAGCTTGTTAGAAAACAAAAGAAACGCTTCTCGTTAAAGTGTATTGTGCCAACAATCAAGTTTGGTAGCAGGGACATTATAGTTTGGGATTGTTTTTTGTGGTTTGGCTGGGTCTCTTAGTTTATTTCTTTGATCTTCTACCAGAATATAAATAATCGAGTTTTGCGGTTAGCATTTTTGCATTCTTAACATAAAAGACGACCCCAACGTGATTCTGAAGGGTGAATGGTTATCATGGAAGCCATAAAAGGAGCAGATGACAAGGAGACGAGCGGTTGATGAGCAGGAGGAAAACAAGCAGACGATGAGCAGATGAGCAGACAACGAGGAGTCGAGTAGACGATAAGAAGACGACGAAAATAGGTCAGGATTTCTTTCCATAAATGAGCTTTATGGTGCAGGGCTGATACTTACAATCCAAATTCAAGATGAAGAATTTACTGCAGATGAAAGATCAAGATTAATTAGATTGGATATATAGCAGGACGAAAGAGGTATCTTGCGAGTGAATGCTCGTTTGACCTACTGCAAGGATTTAGGTGATCATCGTGTTTCTGTACTATTATCTATTAAAAAAAAGAAGAGGTAAAACAAATAGAGTCTGAAATTCACCGATCCTATTGTCATCCTGGTGTTAGATTTATGATGACAATTTTACGACGTAAATATTGGATTCTGAGAGCACGGCGCATGATTTGCAGCATCATTTACGACTGTAATCGTTGTGTGAGATTTTTTATTAAAGCGGCTGAAGTAGATCCTACTCCTCTTCCACTCAATCGTATAAAATACTGACTGGGGTAGTGGGGATTGATTTGGCTGGACCACTTATTTTTAAGAATCAGAAGGTATAGTTGGTGATCTACACCTGTGCTATGTATCGCGCAGTCCACTTTGAAATTGTAAGGAAGATTACTACGTTCGCTTTTATTGCTGGTGTGGAACGATTTTGTGAAAAATATGGAAGACCAAATAAAAAACGGCACTAACTTTCGTAGTGCAGGCAATTTGTTTGAGACGGTTGACTGGAGTTCGGTACAAAGTAAGGACAAGATTTTCAGAATTAAGTTTCGTTTCTCCCCTGTCACATCCAGTTGGTGGGGCGGATGGTGGAAACGATTCATATGTCTGACGAAGGATATACTGAAAGGGGCATTAGGGAAAGCTATGCTTCCAAGATATTTTTAGACAATTGCGAAAGCACGACTTCTAACGTATGTTAGTGAAGATATCCAAAATTTGGAACCTCTCATTCCAGCTTTATTTTTACGAATGCGAGATGGCAAAGGCGCAGAAATTCCGGTTTAAATTAAATTACGTTAATACGTTACGAGGAAGAAGACACGCACGATGAAGAAGGTGATTTGGTACTTGTTGGAAGCAACAATCCCAAAACAATTCAATGGCCGTTGAGGAGGGTACTTTATTAAAAACTGGATCCGACTGTGGGCCGAGTCTAGCCAAGGTGAAAGTAGAGAGAGGTGAAATTGTACGCAGTGTCCAAAGGCTATTTTCTTTGCAAATAGGTGCAGATGCGACGACGCACTTTGCAATCTGTACGCACATTACCACGACTAGAAGCGAGAGAAAAGTGAAAGCTCCCGTCAGATATTAAACGAAGTTCACGTACGTGTGGCCCCATTGGGCTCTCAGTTTTTTGTTCCTTTTTATTTTCCTCGGGCGTCCCTTTTTAGAATTAAAGTAAGGTTAGAAAAGAGGTTTTTCCCGAGTGCCCACAATTGCTCTTTTCTTTTTTATTTAAAGTTTTTGTTGCAAAGATTTCCATTTTTTTATGGTGGGGCTATGAAACAAATTTATGATTTCGAAAATATTTCCTTTCATAAATATAATTAGTTAAACCTGTCAATATTCAAATAAATGTGGAGATGTTTTCATTTTTCCTTAAAATCATCAAATTCTGTTTATATTCCTCCGGCCTTTCACCATTCTTGTAATCTTAACATAATCCATTTAACTTGGCAGTTCAGTTACAAACGGCAAAATCTTATAGATTGAAAATTTTCGCTCCTGAAATAAAACCTATGCTATGACAGATTTAAGGTCTTTATAGCCACTAAACAAAGCTTGTTATGTGTTTACTTCTGGAGAAGCATCAACTTTATTTATTTTTGTGTTTCGTAAATCTTCCGGCACTACATGCATTTCAAAGTTTATCTCGGCATTCGTTTGCAGAGCGCGTCTTGATCGAGCAAAATATGGTTTTTGGTGGCAGTAATGTGCAGGAAGTGCTGCTGCAGTCTTGTATTTTATAGTGCATGCAGCAGCAGCATGTGCAATATGGTACACGTAAGTTATGTATATTTGAATTTGGCGTAGTTGCAAAATCCAGAATTAAATGTTTAGAGAAGCCACGCCAAACAGACGGTAGCGGCTTTGTGATATTAATGCGTTGGTGTGGCCGTACATCAAATGCCCGCGAAGAGTCTAATGAAGCCTCACGCATTCAAGCAACGTCTCGTGAGATAATGTATGACAGAGCCTAACAAAAATGCCTGCTGTTTCAGCACATCCAGTGCGTGAGGAAAACTCTATGAATAGAATATTGAAATGGGAATGTGGGGCCCCGAAAACGCCAGGCGCATTTGTCTCCCAGCTGGGGATCGAACCTGGAAAGCGCGGGCCGTCGCACGCACACTGGCCGCGCGGAAACCCGCCGAACACAAAGGCGCGGTCATTGGTATGGAAATGAGAAAATTAAATCGAGCCGCCATATAAATCCGATCGGCATTCCGCCGCGCGCCAGAAATATTAATTACGCTTTTCAAACGGGCAGCATTAATTATGGATGCATAAATATTTTCATATTGACGTTTCAATTTGCGCTCATTCCGGTAATTGCGCGCCGTATGTGAGCCAATAACTCCAGTTTATCTGGCCCCGCAATTACGCCAAAGAGGTGAATTATGGTGGCCATAAAGCTTTTGGGAGATCGCCGCACCGCGCGCAACGCGGGGACCTGTTACGCGCCGACGTCTTTAGAAGTGCGGGCCGCGTACTCAATTACGGGCTTAATTACGGGAAACGCGGAAAGGCCGGCGGAAAACGCGCTGGATTTTTGATACGCGCGAACGCGATAATGCCCTCCTAGCGCAGAGTATCACGCACGCTTTCATCGTGCGCTTTGCATGCTCGCTTGATGTATGGTCGTGAACGCTACGTTAATTAATCATCGCGAACTTTCATTTCGTTCGGTTTAATTCACTTTATTAAGTGCGGGCACCGCCCACTTCTGCACCTGCAAAAACAATAGCGGTTTCAGAAGAAATTAATGAATAATTCGCCGGCGGGGAGGTGCGCGCCGTCTGGGGCGAAAAAGTAATTTGGGGCGGAGGGTTTTGTTTTGCGCTGCAAGGAATAACAAAAATATCTCTGCGTTTACTTAAACCAGATAATTAAGGTCTACAGTCTATTATTTTACTTTTTTTTTGTGTTGAGAAGCGTTTGACCCGTCTCGAGTAGCATTGAAACCTCAGGGACTTATTGTGCTTCTCCCATTTTCAGCAGTTTTTCCAGTTCTTTGTTCTTTGTAACAGCCTGCACAAGTCTTTTACTGAATAGCTGCGATATTCTTCTGGGTTTATTATTGCTTTTCTATAAATAGCTTGTCTCCTGTTAATTAAAATCTCACTCTTAAACAACATAGGTATGGACAGCTACCTCTGGTTCCCTATCACATTGTCTGCACCTGACGTCTCCATTCTACAGCCCTATTTTGTTGAGGCGTCCTCTGAGATAACAATGGACTGGGAGGAGACTTGTAATACAGTAGTGATCTTGACCATGTTTGGTTTTGGTTTTTTGACTGTAACTTTTTGAAAAGTACGTTTTTGACTTGAAACTTGCACAAAAGATGGCCAAAAGACTTACTCGCCGCGCTTTGTCATGATGCGCTGTTGAACACTCTCATCACGAAAGTTGCAGCAGACAGCGCAATATCAGTGAAGGTGAACTGTTTGCAATGTTTCGTTTTTTTAATATCATCGATTTTTGCTCTTTTTTATCCGTTTTATTATTTTGATTTTGCAGTTTTGTGCGTACTCGATCATTTTCAGCCATCACGTGCTAACTACCCAAGCTTTCGGCAGCATCAGCTAGACGCGATAGTCCGCGGTCGCTTGGACAGTGATTACGAAGCAGCTTGCGACCATGCACAACGACTTCGAATGAATTATTCAAAGTGATTTTTGGGGGAAGTACGAGGTCCATGGATCGGCTAAAGCCAAAGTTGGTCTCGGACCATTTCGCATCACGTCGCACGTGGTCGATCGAACATTTTTTCGAATCACAAAAAGTAACTCTTGCCTCGCCGCAGCTGGTATTCTCCATGAAATCTCGACTCCAGAAGGCCCGAATATTCGCACTGTCCGGGGTCGGCTTCAACAGATGGGACAACAGGCAGGTCAGCGTCCATTGACCTGCCAAGAAGCCGTTGGTATCGCTGAAGAATCGCAAAGCATGGATGGAATGGGTCAAAGCCCACAAAGACTGGATTATTCAGCAGTGGAAGATCGTCTGGAGCGATGAATCGAAATGTATACGGTATGGATGGCATGAGCTACGCCCGACGTCTTCAAAGTGATTTTTGGGGGAAGTACGAGGTCCATGGATCGGCTAAAGCCAAAGTTGGTCTCGGACCATTTCGCATCACGTCGCACGTGGTCGATCGAACATTTTTTCGAATTACAAAAAGTAACTCTTGCCTCGCCGCAGCTGGTATTCTCCATGAAATCTCGACTCCAGAAGGCCCGAATGTCCGCACTGTCCGGGGTCGACTTCAACAGATGGGTCATCAGGCAGGTCACCGTCCATTGACCTGCCAAGAAGCCGTTGGTATCGCTGAAGAATCGCAAAGCATGGATGGAATGGGTCAAAGCCCACAAAGACTGGATTATTCAGCAGTGGAAGATCGTCTGGAGCGATGAATCGAAATGTATACGGTATGGATGGCATGAGCTACGCCCGACGTCTTGTGCCAAGAACAGCGGTGGTTTTGTCATGGTGCATGGGTCTTTCTGTGGCAAATGATCCTAAGCATCGCGCTCGTCTTCTGCAGGGCTGGTTCGGACTTGAATCCAATCGATTATATGTAGGACGAGCTTGAGAGTAGCCTTAAAAGTGCCAAAGGGAAAAATGCAAGCGAAAAGGTTCTTCAGCTTCAGACCACATGGCTCAACATCCCGCATTCGACGATCTACAAACTAATTGAGTCTATGGCGCTCATTATTCAAGCGGTAATCAACGCCCAGGGGTTTGCAACCAAGTATGAAAGTTGTAGTTTTGATATTTGTTGATTTGTCAGTTACGTTGTGCTTTCGTAGCGAATTGAAATTAAAATAAATTATAGCGACTGTTTGCATTTGCTTAGATTTTACAAAAAAAAAATATGTAAAAAATTAAGAATAATTTACCTGTGCAAATGTAAATATTTAAAGTTATTACTAGCTAATTTGTCTACATTGAGCCTAAATTTCAAGTTAAAAGCTCAATTTTGAAGAAAGTCAAAACACTAAAACCGAACACGGTCATTACCGTTACTGTAGTTCATAGCTGATTTCTTTCTTTGTAGCGACAGTTCTTCAGGTTGTTTAGGAGTTTTTTTTAATGGCGATTTTTCATGTTTCTGTCCCGGCATGTTTTGCCAGTATATCTTATGTTGTTTCCGCACCTATTGCCTTTCTTGAGTTTGTATTGTATCTTTAGGCACTCTCAGAGCCAGTTTGGGGCGCATATATGGCGTTGATCCTTCTTGTGCTAGTTCATCAGCTTTTTGGTTTCCTGTAATTACGCAGTACCTTGGCATCCACAACAGAGTTAACGTGTGGACTGTCGGAGCCTGGATGTTACCTTCGAGTTCTTTAACGCCTTCAAAGATACCTGACTATCTATAAATATTATTAATTTACCTATTTGCCTGGTCTGCACTAATATCTCGGATTGAAATAACTGATGTATATTTTCCTAACAAAAAGCTTAACTACAAGTTTTCTTTTTCTCAATGTAAGTCTGCTACCGTTTCAGATTCGGTATTTGATCTGTCTGTCTGATATTTTTTTTTGTTGCTTATTCCATTTGTAAATTTATTTTAATCTATAATATTAATTCCTAAATTCATGTTAAAAGTGAATTTTGTTTTTATATTTAGTGTGCCTTTATCCATATGCCTAATTTTCAGCTGCTCAACTTCCATATTTTTTTTGCAAATGAGTGCAATACTTTATAAAGAGCTACCCTTGTCTCTCCCATGATTTTAAAATAAAGAGGAGGGAGGTCTAGCAGCATTGTTATTGCCGCTATTGTTGTTTTTATAGCACTCGCTATTTTTAGTCAAGCAAGTCTGTATTTAGCACGGTTATAGCAGTTTTTTACGTTATCTTTGTCCACCATACCAACGCTGCATATAATATCATAGGTGTAACCACCGTAGTATATATTTACTACAGCACTTTTGGTTTTAGACCCCATATTTTTCCACGAACTTGTCTAGCTAACACTAGTGTCGCCCCCGCTTCCCATTTGACATTTTGAATGCGTTAATTTCAGATGAGTTTTGAGTCTAAGATCATTCCATGATGTTTTACTTTATCTAATAACTTTATTCCTATACCACGGAGCCTAAGAGGCTTCAGTTTCTTTATGTTTCTTCTTGTAAACGCTACTATGGTAGATTTAGAGGGACTTGTATTTAGTCTTTCTGCATCTGTCTAGTTTGATCTTTCTAACTGTAATATTAAACCTTCTTTGGAATGGTATGACCAAGTCATCTGCATATCACAATGTTCTGTATCCGTTCTCTTAAAGTGTTTTTAATAGCTCATCTATTACAAAATTCCACAGTAGAGAAGACAAAACTCCTCCCTGTAGACATCCTCTTGCGACCCAATCCGTTACTCCATCAAGAGGACATATACTACTCTTTCTCTTAGCATACAGTTGATCTACATGCATTTTTATGTTGAGATTTTTACTCCTTAATGCTCTAGTGACTGAATTTAGGGATGTATTACTATACACTCCCTTAGTATCCAAAAAAGACAATTAAAAGTACCTCTACAGCATTCTGCACTCTGATAACAAGTAGTTGATTTATATGCATACCGGTCTTTATCTAATGCTCAAGTGACTAATCCACCTTACTTAATATGGCTCTAGAGTTTTTATCCAAAAAGACATCAAACCAATTGGTCTTAGAGCATTAGCTTTATCCTGTTCTATTTTCACAGACTTTTATATAAATATAGCCTAATTTTTTATCTTGCTTATTGTGTACTTTATTTTAAAAAAGGAAACAAATTAAGAAGTAAATGTTGATCTAAATTGCGCTTTAAGGTGTTTCTCCTGAGTAAAATACGAAATATTGAAACAATTCTTCTTTTATTGCTCTTAGTCTAAAGTACAGACTTGGCCCCTTTGTGAGATAACACGTTCAGAAAATTAGATTTGAAGTGAATGTTTCGCGTGCTGTGTGACATGTGCCTCCATCTTGTTGAAACCGCTCGTCATTCAAGTTTAAATTGTGGGTTTTACCCACTTATCTTCCGATAACGTACACCATTGACAGTGACAACATTGCCAAATAAGTACCGGCTAACGATTGCTCCAGCAATCAGTACAATTTTGTGAATGGATTGATTTTCGTGAATAGCACATGGATTTTCTATACCCCATATGCCAAATTTTGCCGATTTACAAAGCCATTTAAAGAAAAATGAATTTATCGCTCAATATGAGTTTTTTTTACGAAAATCAGCATTAATTCTTTATGTACGCTATCACTTACCCGAACAATATTGTCACCAAAACAACTGCTACGTTCTTAATTAATCCTTGCTTTGTCAAGAATTCTATCATTTATTTCAAACTTTTCCACTAGATCGCGAATTGTACTTTCACTTGGCATACTACTGCGTTCGAACAACGTCCGAAGTTTC
The DNA here is from genome assembly GCA_036346155.1 of Sinelater perroti. Lineage (NCBI taxonomy): Eukaryota > Metazoa > Arthropoda > Insecta > Coleoptera > Elateridae > Sinelater > Sinelater perroti. The sequence goes on from JARFIY010000024.1 coordinate 12,019,412, forward strand.
CTTTGCGTAGTCGTCACCTGACTGCGATACTCGGAGCCACGATGACTTTGCACACTGTACAAATCCAAATTTTCAATGCTCGCAGAACACAAACCGCCGCAATTGAAATCCTAAAGTTCAATTTGGATCACCCTATAGAATATATTTTTGATCTGAACTTTACATAAAAAGCTTTTAAATTTTTATATAGCAAATTTAGTAAACAATTTGTGTCCCATTCATTCAAAAGCTTAGAAAATTTACTAAAATTGTGTCATTCCATTCAGTATTGAGCATAGCTTAGATTAAACGCCACGCTTAAGTGGATAGTGAATGTACTTTTATGAGAAATTTTGTATGACTAAATGTTCATTTCATCGCCAGTTTGGCAGGTTGATTGTCATGCTCCGTCATTTAATGGGTTATTTGAATATTCAAAACTGCATATCAAAGTAATTAAATGCTATTTTGCATATTACTCGCTGAAATTATCTTTGTAATACATTGCTGTTAGTAATTTCATGGCTAAGTTTAGGTAAGTAGCTAATAAATAGTCAAGCTGGACACCTTTTATAGAAAACATAATTGTGCCTCCTTATTCTAAAATCCCACTGATTGAAGTAATTTTAAAGTGAATTAATAAAACCGTACTTAGGAATAAATTAGTGTAAAGATTCTATTAAAATATTAGTGGTTTAGCAAAACAAATTATAGCCCCTATCAAAAGCAATGTTACAAAGAGGCATAAAAAGCTGAAGTTTTACAGTAAAAACCATAAAGAGGGGGGGGGAGCAAAGCTTCCCGTAAATGCTTTAAAATTTATTATCTGTTGCAAAATCCAGGTGATTCTATAAAAATGATTATTATTTAGCAATGTATTGAATTAAAACAAACTTAGGTGTGGAAAGCCTCTGTGGTCGACTGGTTAAGAAGCAAGTTTCTTCTGGTCAACGCGGCCTAGTTCGAATCTCGCTAAAAACTAAGAATTATTATTGAGATCAGTAACGTTCAACCTGATTTACTGTGATGAGAAAAATTAAAGTATTAATAGGACTAAACAAGTGTATTGCAAAAACTAAATTATACCCAAAATGTGGTGCTAACAATTAAAATAAAAAGCAAACAAAATTTAATTGTACGCAGAAATCAAGAAACAATTTTAGGAACTACCCTAAAAGTGTCAGCACGTCGTTAAATGAGGCAAATTAAATTAGTAAATCAAGAAGAAACTCCTGAAAAGTACAACAGTTTAGTGGAAAAACACGCAATCACGATGACGATAACAATTTGTGATAGATTGCGTGATAGTAGATATGTCAGGTTAAATGACATTTACATATATTTGTGCTTTTAAATCAGTATCTAATAAATACTTAGAAAGTTGCAAGATCTTAAATCTATATAAATTTACATTTATGCACTAATGTCACGCACCTAATGCAACTGCAAGAACATTTTCCTACGTATTTAGAAATCCTTACGGGATAAAGTATTCTGAAATAAACAGATATTTCATAAGGACCGATATGCCGAATTAATAAAAACTAATAAAATAAATTTTGCAACTTTCAATGTCTTCTAATTTCTCGGTTGTTTTTTATTATTTTCTTGTTGTTTTTTGCCTTCCTCTTATTAGAAGTCCGGTATGCTTCTAGAAAGTGAAGTTTAAGACATTTGGATGAATTTACGTATTACAATATGTTACTTTGTGTACACCACTTTAAAATACAGCTAAAACTAGACAAAAATGGTGTTCAGATTCTCAACATATCGCAAAAAAATTTATATGCTTTGTAATGAAATATTTCTTATTGTCTCTATGGCTATGAAAGGATCGCTTTTGAGGTCACATGAACAAATTTCCTGCCAAGCAAAATTTATAGTGATTTGTAATATTGACAGGTGGGTAACTCTGAGATTGTCTTGCACTAAAGTTCTACTCTCCTGAAACCTTGTGTAATTCAAAAACACATCTTTTCAATAAAGGCTTGTACTCTTATGCTTACTTATGCCATTTTTATTCGGGGTTTTTGCTAGTTTAACACATAACTTAATGTTAACTCTCTCCTCGGTTGTTGCGTCTACCACGTTACTCGTATAACTTCTTCACAAATGCGCCAATAAACTGAACAGTAAATTACTAAGCACAGCTCTACCACCTAGTGAGTTTACAAGACAGTTTTGAAGGCTACGTCTATTTAAGATGTGAATAATAATCATTTATTACGTTGGAATCACAGATAAAGAATTAAAAAAATGTTCCTGGAGCATTTCTAATGAAAGTTGTATTTTCTATTTAAACGTGGATCATTTCTTCTAGCTTACCGCCCATTTCCTATTTCTTTAAGTTGAAACATCTTTGTAACGGAAAATTATGTTTATTACTTTTTGCTTTTTATTTTTAGTTCTTCTGCATTAGCTGAGTATTAAATATTAGATAAGTAGTATTTTTATGAGTATCTAATCCATTGGTCACACTTTGTGAGGATGTAATGACAAAAATAATTTTCCTAGGTATATGTTACGATTTCTGGATATTCTTTATCCGTATCATCTAAAAAAAAAATTTGTAGAATAGGCGAGTAAAAATAAACGCAAGATTATGAAAAATAAAGAATTATCAATAAAAATATAAGTAATTCGCGTAATACAAAATAAAAACATTTTTATAATTATAAACAGTATGGTAGTAAAAAATGAATATAACGAAGATGTATCTGTCTCAAGTTTGTGATGTTGTATAAACTTGGATTTGTGTTACGTTGACATGAAGAAACCAGATAGAGGGTAATGCAGTATAAATATGCTGATTTCCGTTTTTATATAAAAAAATGTTGCTGCCAAATGCAGTATCATCGGATTTGTGATACACTCGTGATAACTTTAAAGTTCGAAGAGCTTAAACAAAAATTTCAAAAAAAACACCCAGCTTAATACTATTGAGAAAAAGATTTATTGTTATTTAAGTAAAAAAAATTGCTTAAGTAGGGAGCTTAGCCCCAAATCCTTATACATATGAGCCATATTGGGAAATTTCTCTTGACAAAACTTGTGGTTATTAGTATAAATAGCAAAGTCAAATTAAAAAAATTATAAATTAATTATAAACTACAGTTAGTAGCTTCTGTATAATAAATTAAAAATAAGCAAGAACTTTTAAAATCACCTAGTAAATTTTAAGAATATAAAGTTTTTTGTAAAGAAATAAAGGAAGAAGCATATACTGAATAGGTCAGATTATACAGGGTTTGTATAAAAAGTAATGAAATTATTTTTTCAGGCTGATGGAGGGGGAAATCAGATTCCAAGCGCACCTAGTATCAGTTGCGTACGAACTTCCATATGTATGCTTCCTTTATATCGTCGTTTTAGTGGACTCGGATTCGCCATGGGACCGTAACAGAGGCCCAACCGGCTTCGACGCGCTTCTTGAAGGACATTCCGAAAGAGGACTTCCAGAGCGCCTTCCGAGCATGGAAAACTCGTTGGCAGAAGTGTTTCGACACCCAATGGCCCTATTTTGAAGAGTTTTATTTGTTTGTATCGATATCTTTAATATATTTTTTTTCCGAATTTGGTCTCATTATTTTTTATACAAATCCTATATTACACAAACTAATTTTTATGGGAAATTTTTTAAAAAGAAGTAAAAGCTTAAAAATCTAATTAAGTTCCTAGGTATATGCAGATTTGACTCAAATATCAACTTAGGGGACATGTTCAGTGTCATTGAGTTTATAAGTTCTTTCGGATTAGATAACTTTATTCGATCTAAGTTTAGGAAATTTTGTGTCAAATGGTAGAGACGTAAGTTAACAACCAGTAATATTAACATATTGTAGACTGGTGACACAATTTGCATCTATCCATTACAATTATGCAAGATGGATGATGCAAATATGTGTTAACAAAAGCTTAGTTTTGATGCACTGTACACTTATTACTCAATACTTGGAACCTTTCTCCTAGTGATCTTGATGGTGAATATTTGCAGAAAAATGAACTCATTACGAGTTAATGATCTGTGATAAGTATAGACAACAAACTAGTTCTGTATTTTCCTATTATCTGCTCTGCATTTAGTCGGTATTCAGATTTCAATTGCTTTACACCCATGGTGGAAAGACCTCAAATATTATACGGAAGATGAAATTTCAGCGGAATTGTTGACAACACTGATAGTGACATTGGAAATTACTGTTGGAAATAGACAAAATAAAATTGTGCATCTTTTACCAAATTACAGTGACAGTGAACAAAGCGTAAACGAAGATGATGATGATCATGTCACACTAAATTATTAATGTATAAGGTGTTGCAATGCCTAGCTGTCACTGTAGGGAAAATTAAAAAAAATCAATAATTATTCCTGTAAAGTAGGTCAAGAAAGGCAAACGAAAGGATTACTGGTCTACGGATCAATTTTTAAATACTTCTGTAATAATCAACTAAAAGACTTTTTAACATTTAACTTCATTGGCTTTTTCTTTGAAAGATTTCAAACTATAAGCCAAATCAACATCTTTTTTCAAATGAAGCGCTGAGTTCCTGGGGGCTTCGTATACCACCATATAACCTGGAGGAAATCATAAAATATAACATACTCGTTTGTACTGAAAGCATCATGTTTACTAAGACAACTCATATGGTAACTGTTGAAACTCTCTTTTCAAGGCAGGTTCGAGTATGTGGAACAACCAGTCAGCAGTGGTCTTTCTACTAAATGAAAAACGAATCACAGTCTCTGAAACGTAGCGAAATCATATTTAAGAGAAAGGATAAACTTCTTCTTTAACCCTAGAGAGTTACTCGTGGTTGTCAACATGATTTTCGAATGCACGATTCAACAACAGTTGATGTTCCAAGGGGAAATAAAGAAGTAAAAACAAAAATCTATACGTATTTTTGGTAGGACAGATCAATACTAGTATCATTGTTTTCTCCTGAGAAAAATAGTGAAATGGCCAAAAATTGTTGCGTTTTGGTTTATAAATTGTGCACATTTTAGTTTTTTTCGAATCAAAAACTAAACCCTACATAAAAATGGGAATTTCTGCTACAAATTCCAAAATATTGGGCTGCAGATAAAGTGGAGACAGACTCGGACATCAATCCAAACCCTTCGTATGTCTGATGAGGGCCCCCCTCTGGGGCAAACGCTAGAAGAAATTGTTGAAGCTGAACGGGGTAAAAGAAAATATCCTGCTAGAAGATGTCATATTTGTGCTGCCTACAAAAAAGGCGGAATGTTTCCGGAATGTTTCCAGAAGTATCACATCCTCGAGCACTGCTAGGCTCTTTGGTGACTATTTTCTGAAAATATCGTATTACAAAAATAACAAGTTTGTCACATTTTTAAAGAAACAATATAAAAGATAATTTAATTATTATTACCGTGTTAAGTTATATATTTCGTTAAAAATTCTATTTGATTTTTAATAGTTTAGAAAAATACAGCTAAACTGTTAATCTACATTATTATTGGCTGGAATATCTAGGACATATATTGGAGGACTCAAAAGCTAAGATTATGATTATGGAAATGTTATAAGATGTTCCAATACAAGATTTTTTTGGCATTTTCTGTAAGATGTTACTAATGTCAATTGATACAGCTGATCATTGGACATAGAAGCAATCCTTGTCAGGTCTCTTGAAGATGTTCAAATGCTTTTTTGAGTTCAACAGTTGGATAGTTTTAAAACACATAAATAATAAATCCGATCAAAACACAAAAAAATTCTTCGTGAGAAGGTCATCAAGGGGCTGGTAGATTTCGTTTTGATATCAATCAAACCAGAATTCAATATATATTTGTAACTATATCTCACCTCTCCTTTATCCGATATCCTCTATTTTTAGAGCGTACCTAGGTATATGTTTAGGCAATATATGTAGTCTAAAGTTTGAGAAAATTATGGAGGTCACAAAGATTTAAAAATAGTTATTTATCCCTACTCTTTTGACCAATTTCGCCCATTACCAGACTTGGTCTAGACATTTATCCAACAAATTTGTGTACTAATAATTATTTAAGTCTCATAAGAATTTCGGGAGTCTGGGAGTGTGAAATGAGAAACTCTTATCACAGAGCAATTTTAAAATTGTATAATTTTGTTAAATGAGACTTGAGATCCTAAAATAACATAAAAATAAGTTTGTTTTTATATGTAAAGCAAAGAACTTAGTAAAAAAAGTTAAGGGGGTCCAAGTAGAATTAAAAAATTCTAATTATTGTTAAGCTGACATACGAACAAGGATGACAAAAGGATGACATTTGCATATACATATAAAAATGTTTGTACAATGGAGAAAATGTTATCACAGTCTGTTTCAAGCCATTTATTTCACTGTTGTTCTTAAGAAATTTGATGCATCTGCAAAATCTCAGGTTGCTACGTTCTGCCAAGTAATTAACTTTTCCGTACTTTCAAAACGCAGTGGTATTTATTAACCCTTAACACCATAAATCCTCTTCTTAACTGTGAGATGCGTAACCTGAGAGTGCAAGCCCCTTTGGTTGAATTTATGCTTCTACCTGGTGACAATAGAATAGGGTAACTGAGAACTTTCGCTGAATCCGTGTCGAACAGTTTGTGCGAAACACCACGGCCGCGTTAGGATTTTTAAAACTCTCACCTGTTGATGCCCTCCATCGAGATAGAAAAGCTCATCCAGTTCTGTCATGTCGGGATTATTAATTAAAGCCATTTCTGACCGACACAGTTTCATTGATAAGATCGAGCCCATTGTTAAAGGATTAACACCTGCTATCACGGGCTCAGCTATCTAGTCTCCGATTATTAAGATAAAATAGGGCTTAACTTTTGGATGGGCTTAAGGTGGGTGATAGCTCGCTAAGTAGCACATCGCTCCAGGAGTAATGGGAGGTGCACGAATTTAACCTTAGCGATTTGAGAGGGAACCGCAGATAAAAATTTGCTGAAACGAGGCGTAGAAATTATTCCAATAAATCACGCATTTACCAGTGCTATTTGTTTTGCTTGCTTCCCAATTGGATTTCCTCACGACTCGTTCCACAGGTTGCCGTTCCAACGTTATTGAATTTATTAATTATAGATTACTCCCGACTTCTCTCCGGCTCCTCTAATTTATGTAGTGTCGGCTGTTCGTGATTCCCGCTTCGCGATGAGTTCATAATTTATTGTTCTTGCGTCTCTTTATGGGTCGCGCCGTAATTGTGCTCGTTGCAGCCAATTCAACACCTTTTGTTTGATGTCGTGACCGCAACCTCCCACCCTGCGATTCGCTCTCCAGCGTGTGAATCTCAGGCCGGTTCGATTTTCCCGCAGAACTGCTGCCAGCGAAACGGCACGCAGAATTTCAGCTTCGCCCTTCGTCGGCGCGGGCGCGATGTAGTAAAAGATAAGCGGATCGGGTCAGAAATAGCCCCGAATCTGGACGGAGCATTAGCATAAAAACTTTCATAATTGTTTTGGGGCAGATCGGGGTGATTGCCGAAATGCCCATTCAGCAAGTTGCGCATTTGCATATCTGTAGATGTCGGCGTAGTATAGTGGGAAATGGGTGAATAAGCAACTAACTTGGGCATAACCCAATTAGATGCAAATCAGTGCCCTGGCGAACCGTTACTCTGAAACAGAAATAACTAACTATGAGTATATTTACTGTTTTTATAGTGCTAAGAAAGATTTGTTAAGGGGGCGTTTACATAGTATTTACAGCGTATGTACTCTGACCTTTGTATTTTTGTTAATATAATATTTGCAACATTTGTTTATAAATATTGTTACTGTGTTTCATACTAGTTAGATTTTGTGGTACGAAAATTTGTATTATAGTTTTGATTTATTAAATTGACTAGGCAATGAAAGTAATCGGCAAGTGTCCTTTAATTTGTAAAATTAACTGGTACTCAGAAAGTGCTCCGAATAAGTAGTCAACAGCTGTAAATAAATAGCACCACAAACTCATTATCAACTAAAAGAAATAATAATGCAGCGTTATCAGAACTAGAATTTTAGACAAAATAGAAAATTTGTGTAGAGTGATTTAGTAGGATTGATTAGCTCGCGCAGGTGTCAAAGGCAGAAAGAAGTAGGTTTTTGATTAATGTGCACGGAAACCCAAGAGTGCTGAATCTATATGAAGTAAAGGGTTTAGCATTAAATACTAAAAGATAGATAAAACTACGAGGGTGATTTTTTATCAAGGTCCGATTGGTCGCTAAATGAAAATCAGAGTCATAATCAAGAAAATTTTATATGGAACAATGTGATACAACATTAAGCTACTATTCGACGTAATCGCCGTTCCTATTCACACATTTGTTATAGCGTGGTATCAATTTTCCAATACCTTCATCATAGAAAGCAGCCGCCTGTGTTTTCAGCCAATTCTGTACGTTGGTCTGCAGCTCGTTGTCTGTGGCGAAAGTTTGTCCTCCTAGCCAGCGTTTCATGTGGGCAAAGAGATGAAAATTTGAGGGAGCCAAGTCAGGACTGTATGGTGGGTGATCAAAAACTTCCCATCCAAAACGCTGCAGGAGGAACGTTGTTGCAACTGCAGTGTGCGACCGTGCATTGTCATGAAGAAGGACAATGCTTGACGACAACATTCCTCTTCTCTTGTTCTGAATTGCCTTTCGAAGACGTCGAAGAGTATTGCTGTACGGAGCTGCATTGATGGTTGTGCCACGTGGCATGAATTCTACCAAGAGAACACCTTTACGGCCCCAAAACACTGTAGCCATAGACTTTTTGGTGGAGAACGTGCGCTTAAAGTTCACTGGTTTACGACTCGGGGAGTGTGAATGCATCCACTGTTTGGATTGCCTTTTCGCTTCTTCAGTTTCGTAATTTTGTTCAAAAATTCATCTCCGTTGTAGTAGTAGCGCGGGAGGAAGGTTAATGCGGCGCCAATTCGCTGAGTTTTGTGATGGTCAGACGACATCTTAGGAACCCATCTCGCGCAGAGTTTGCGGTACTCGAGTCTTTCACTCGCGATGGTATAGAGAGCTGACCGTGAAATTTCCGGAAACAAATCACTCAACCCAGAAATTGTGAACTGACGATTTCTGCGAATCGCCTGATCCACGCGCTGAACAAGATCATCGGTTAACACTGGCTTCCTTCCCTGGCCGCCTGCATCATGAACATCTGTGCCTCCAGCATCAAAGTTCCTGCACCATTTCCGCACTTTGCTGTCACTCATGAACGTTTCTCCGTACACTTTATTCATTCGTCTATGAATTTCAGCTGTATTGTTTCCTTCAGCGTGCAGAAATCGAATGACTAAACGCAATTCACATTTGGCGGGATACTCTATTTTTGGAAGCATGTTTATGTGCTCCCTACGTACTCAGAAATGACAACCGTGAATCGACGCGTTCCCCGGACCAACTACAGACGTCTGCGCATTTTCCCCAAAGCTTTCCTTTAGCGACCAATCGGACCTTGAAAAAAAAATAGCCCTCGTATTACAAAACATGCAATAATTCAAAGTAAAAACAAAGAAGCGTGTTACACATGAATAGCAGCTCAAAAGTGGTAAAAGTTATAAAAGAGAAAGGGCAAAGCTAAATACATTCCTTGAATGACAAGGAGTCTTTCGAAGTAAACAAATTGGCAATATAATAAAGAATCATTAAATATGGAAGAGGTTAAGAATATGTTAGTTAAATTTAAAAACGATCTTAAAAACGACCTTGAACAAGAAATGCTGGAAACGTGGAAGGAAAGTAAGAGTGCATTAAAGAGATAAAACTTTGGTTTAAAGATATGAAAATCGAAATAAGAAATAATAACAAGGAAATAATGCAAATAAGAGGAATAAACAAGCAAGTAAAAGATAATTGGATTAAAGAAAGGGAAAATAAGATAGTAAAAATTGAAAAAGAGAAAATTTGAAATAATTTGGTAATAACGGCAATAATAATTGGCACAGATAATTAGGACAAAATCACAGAAGCAATAGAAAATATGTTAAAGAGAGAAGTATAAATAAATTGAAAGGAACACATCAAATTGAAGAAAGATACACGATCGAAAATGCTTAAGAGACGGTAAGAAAGGAAAATAAAAAAGGTGCTATTGTAAAAACAAGATGTTAAAGAATAGAAATAAATGAAAAAATATAAGAAAGAGTCAGAAAGCTCAAGAGTTTATTAAAACAACGGAGGGCCTGCGTCGCTAAAAAAACTGATAATAAGCGATAGTTAAGATGTATCACACAAAGAAACTGGAATGATGCGAAATGGCATTTTTGAGGGAATAAATAAGTCAAATTTAAAACAGATAAAGAGCAAAGAGTCAAGAGGAGGACAAAGATAAAGATAAAAAAGAAGAAAACCCGGACTCTTGGGTGCAAAGAACTGATAATTTACTCACCTTAAATACCCATATCAATAGAAGCAGTATTTTTTGATTTAAAAATATATACTGGAACTGGAACATCAAATGTACCTAAGAACGGTACAAAAAGCTGGTACAAATAATAAAAGAAATGGATACGTTAAATATTCTGATAAGAGAGCTATCTGAAACAAGATGATTTGAGCACAGAGCGGTAGAAAATATTTTCAGGATAAGACAAAAGCGAAGAGAGGCGGAACGGAGTGAGATTACTATTAAATTATTAAGCAAAAAATATATATTATGCTGGAATACAGTATCATATAAAATAATTACAGTACGCTTCAGTTCCCAATAAAGAAATTGCATATTGCAACGTTATTCCCCAACGAAGGTGAGCGATAACAAAGGGAAAAACACTTTTATTAGAAGCTGTTAGATGTCTTAAACAAAATTAACAAAGGAGCTATAATAATAGTTATAGGAGACAAACCCCACATTAGTGAAAGGTAACACAAAACGTAAAATAGTTATGGGTAACCATGGAATATAGACCAAAAATAACAACAAAATTAGCCTAGAAAATACTTTGCTAATTTGAGATACAATATTCTGTCACAATATCATGGGTCCCGCTTGATAAAAAAACGCCAAATCAAATAGCCCACATTAGTAACAAGTGGAAAACTGTTCACTTGATATATAAAACAAACGATCAACGGATGTGGAAAGCGACCATTGCTTACTAATTGGGAAAATTAAATTTAAAATTAATACAAATAAAATTAGTGGGCAACACTTAAAAAGGAAAAAAATATTATGCTCAGAAGCTATAGAATAATGTAGTACATATCTAATAGAACATAGTACTAGAAAAAAGTGTAAAACAGCTCGGTATTGGTAAATAATGGAAAATAATTAAAACGAAGTTTTACAAGATATTTTAGGCTATAAAGAGGGAAGACAAAAGAAGGGATAAGCGAATTCACGTGAAAAAAATAAAAGCCAAATTAAATAGAACACGAAACGCGGAAGAGAATCGCAACATTGTTAAAGAACATGAAGTAGTAAATAAACTAGTTAAGGACATTGCCAAAACAGACAATATAAATTGGACAGACAATATGGTAAAATTAATAGAAGAGCTAGCAACGACAATCAGCATGAAAAAATTGTAGAGAATTGTCAAATCTTTGTCCTAACAGAAATTATAACAGTGATAAACCTTTAGGGACGAGAAAGGGTAACTATTAACAATAGATAAAGAACAATTGTAGCGGTGGCGCGAGCCGTATACGGAATTATTGTCTGAAACACGAGCAAGATAATCTACATATGAAAGACAGGGTAATACACTAGAAATATACACAGAGATGTCTACACAATGTGAGATTAGAAAGGCAATTCAGCTTATGACGAATAATGAAACGCCAGGTACAGACTATATACTACCAGAGTTATGGAAAGCTGGTATTAATATTACCACTTCTTCTTTTCTTCTTCTTTAACCCTCATTGCGCCCAGTATTGGGCATAGGTCTCCCTCAAATTCTTCCATGTAGCGCGATTCTGTGCGACTCTCATCCATGGCAGTCCTGCTACTCTCTTAATGTCGTCTTGCCATCTCATTATTGGCCTGCCACGCTGTCTCTTGCCTGACCATGGTCTCCATTGGAGGATTTTAACGTTCCACCTACTGTCTTTGATCCGAGCTGTATGTCCTGCATATTCCCATTTCAATTTCGTCACTCTTTTCACTACATCCGCGACCCCAGTTCTATCTCTTATCCATTTATTTCTTTTTTGTCTCGTATTGTAATTCCAGTCATTGCTCTCTCCATTGCTCGCTGAGTGACTTCCAGTTTTGTTTTTACTTGTTTCGTTAATGTCCATGTTTGAGCGTCGTATGTCATTATGGGAAGTATACATTGGTCATATACCTTAGTTCGCAAGCGTTGGGGTATTTTGTTCTTTTTTAAAATATAAGCTAGCTTTCCAAAAGCTGCCCACGCCAGACGTCTTCTTCTATCTTAATGTTACAGTTTGTCCTAGATATATATACTCGTTGACATTTTCTAGGATAGTTCCATTTATGTTTATTTGTGGGTTCTCAAGACACATTGTCTTCGTCTTATTCAAATTTACTTTTAGACCTATTTTCTTAGACGTTTTTTCTAATTCGTTTATCTTAATTTGTAGGTCGTCTTTGTTGTCTGCAAATAGAACCACGTCGACGGCAAATCTTAAATGATTCATTTTTTCCCCATTTACATTAATACCCCTAGTTTACCAGTCCAGATTTTTTAATATTCCTTCAAGTGCCAAATTAAATAATTTTGGAGACATTGTGTCTCCTTGTCTAATACCTCTATCAATTGAGAATTTATTACTAAATGCATGTAATTTAATTGTTGCTGTAGCGTGTTTGTATATATTACTTATCAGTGCTGTATATCGGGAATCTATTCTAGCACAATTAAGTTCCTTCATTATTGCCCAGTGTTCAACGCAGTCAAACGCCTTCTCATAATCAATAAAAGCCATGAACAAAGGCAGGTTATATTCGATGGATTTCTCGATTAGAATTTTAACAGTAAGTAAATGGTCATAGGTACCATATCCCTTTCTGAAAGCTGCTTGATCTACTGTCTGATAATCATCTAATTTTTGTGATAATCTGTTAGTCAAGATCTTTGTTAACAATTTATACATTTCAGAAAGTAGGCTGATAGGGCGGTAATTTTGTAATAGTAATGCGTCCCCTTTTTAAACAAAATTACTATCACGGCGTTATCCCAGTTATCTGGTATTCTCCCTTGTTGTAGGCACATGTTAAATAGGATTTTTAGCTTGGGGATTACTATTTCTTTGGCTTCTTTGATCATTTCTATTATTATATTATCATCTCCCGGCGCTTTATTGTTTTTCGTCGTCTGCAGGGCATGCAAAATTTCGTCTTCACTGATCTCCGGCATATCCTCAGATCCTACATTTACTATTTTAGAATTCTTTTTTGGCCCCTCAGGTTGTTTAATGTGCGACCCATATAGTGTTTTATAGTATTTCTCCGTAGTTTTTTAGGATCTCGTCTGTGTTTCTTATTACTGTTCCGGCGAAGTCTTTCACTACAATGATTTCTCGTTTCCCATATCTTCTTTTCAGGCACTTCATGCTTTTGTTGTCCTCTATTACTTGCTCTATTTGTTCTTCATTATAAATGCGAGGAAAGAGGGAATGTCTAATCTTGTTATAGTCATGGGCGACTGCAATGCGATTATAGGACATATAAAAGAGGAGGAAGAATACATCGGAAAATATGGATTGGGCGAAAGAAACCCAAGAGGAAATATGCTAGCAGCTTTCTTGGCAGATCAAAAATTGTACGCCATGAACACCTTTTTCAGTAAAAAAGCCCAGCGCAAGTGGACGTGGATAAGCCCAAATGGGCAGACCAAGAATGAAATTGACTATATACTCTCATCCAAAAAGTTAAGCATAAACGATGTCACAGTCTTAAATTCATTTAACACGGGAAGCGACCATCGGCTCGTAAGGGCAAAGGTTACTGTTCAAAAGTTTAACAGATATAAATATAGATATAAAAGAACGATAAATGCCCAGACACTCAAACAAAACAGGGAAACCTATCAAAAGTGCATACGACACTCATTGCTATTAAAGGAATATAATGACAACAATCTAAACCAAATATCTCGTGATCTGACACTAGCATTAACAGAAGCGTCGGAAAAAATCACAAGGCGACATGCCAAAAGATAAATAAAATTACTCAACAAACAAAACAAAAAATAGAAGAAAGAAGAGAGTTATATAAAGAAGGAAAATATGCAACTGATGAATATCGAGAAGTGAGAAAAGAAGCGAGGCGTATGATAAGAAAAGATTTAGAAAATATTACCACTACTAACAGATATATAAGAAAACGAAAAAATACCTGCTGCATGGAAAACGTTCAGTAAAAGAGATGTACAAGATTATGAAAACTGTAAAGAATAACCATAATATGCACCATAACCAAAATTCTAGCATATGTTATGCATCAAATAATTAATAAAGAAGCAGGCAAAAAAGTAAAGAAGGAGAAAACAGATTTCAGAAGCGGAATATTTGTAACGGTAGAAACGAGAAAAAAACGCATCCTTAGTGATGATCGCTAAGGCTTTTGACAGTACATAACATGAAACTCTATGGAACATTCTTTTCGCATTTCTTATAAAATTGCCCAACTAATTAAAATGATATGTAAAAAATTCACATGCACTGGATAAAGGATATGTAAGTAGGAAAACAGACCGTTTCCCCTGCTCTTTAATATATGCTTAGATTATGTAAGCAAAAAAATAAAATAATGAAATTTCCTAGAGTCACCTGCTACAACGTGGACATCGCATGTGTCACAGAAACCCAACTTGCTTCAGAAGATGAATTCAAGATGCCAGGCTACCTAGCGCACAGAAAAGGTTGAGGAGTAACCATAATAGTTAACAAGCATTTTAAATACATCATACCTGATCCAACTACACCAAATATTGGAACTGTTGGCATCAAAATAACATTAAATATTCAATACCATACACTAATCAGTATATACAGACAACCAGATAAAAACGAAACCCAGCAGATCTGCTTGCAATATTTAACTCGTTTGAATCTACTTTTGCAATAGGCGACCCAACTATAAGAACACATTATGGAATTACAGAGCGTCCAACCCGAAAGGTGTTAAAGCTAGAACAAATCTACTCAGAAATAGGATACCAAATCCTAATTCTGCCCGACTAAACTTATTACCCAAATCACTAACCTGATATCCTGGACAAGGTTCTCCAAAAAGACTTTTAAAGAAAATGCATCAAACGGTCACTGATGAGCTGACTCGGATCACCTTCCTGTCTCTACATATAAAACTACAGACTCCTCGCCTAATAAACGAAGCAATAAACTGAGAAAAATTCCAATAGCCCTAAATAGACAATTAGAATACCTAGCCGAACTGAAATCACCAGATGGAATTGACAACGCAGTTTTGAACTTTACAATATCTATTGTAAATAGCTTATATAAGGCAACATCGAATAAAACATTACATCATAAACCCAGGACGTTACTACCAATCAAACTACATAACAAAACTTATTTAAAAAAAGATCCAAGCTGGACGCGACTGGCAACGAAGTAGAAACCCATCAGACAAACGAATACTTAACTACTTAACACACCAACTCAAAAAAAGATAAAATAAGAATTGTGACATATAGCCAATATATATAAGAGTTTGAACCAAATGGGATGTGAAAAGTATTTAAAAGAAATTTAAAGCAACATAATGAAATTCTAACAATAACAGATGGCTCTAGCAGCTATTACACCGATGCAAAAGAAGCAGTAGCATTCGTTAATCTCCTGGAACGCACATTCATGCCAAAAATTACATGCAGTCCAACTAAAACAGTATTTAAAATTGATTGGCAACGTACCTGTTATTAATGAACAAATAGAACCAACATCGTCTCACGAATTATAAAGCTTTAATCGCCAGACTCCCCAAAAGGATAAGCTCCGGTTATAACCTCATACCAAATATCGTTCTAGCACAACTAACTATGAATTTCTAGCCTACCTAACATCAATATTTAATGGCTGCTTGAGGATGAGTTACTTTCCAAAAGAATGAAAACACATCCCAAATATTGTGTTGCTAAACCGAGGAAAGACAAGAAATGCTTAGAAAACTACAGACCTATGAGCCTTTTAACATCATTGTCTAAATTTCTACAAAGGGTAATCTATAATTGCCTAAACAATAAAGTGACCTCTCTTAACATTCTCCCTTTACATTAGTTTGGCTTCAGAAGAATTTACTCAACTACACATCAACTCCAGAGAATAGTTGCATGATAGAAACTGGATACGAAAATAAACAGTTCGCAATCGCCTTTGACAGGGTCTGGCTATAGGGGTTGAAAAAATTACTTAAACTTAAAATACGTAACTATCTAAAGACACTTCTATTCTCTTTTCTCGAAAACAGAAACTTCGAAGTAAAAATAAACGCTGAAGTTTCGGAATCAAAAGAATAAGAGCTGGAGACCCACAAAGCAGTATATTAGGACCACTTTTATTTAATATTTATAATTCAGACATCTCAAAAGTTGAAACCACTCTATAAACATTTGCTGGCGACACTAATACAGGCTGCAATTAACAAAGTGTACAAATGATTTAGTAAATGGAAGATCCAAATCAATTCAAGCAATTGTCAAGCAAAAATATTTACTCTAAGGGAATCCGCAACCCAGCCAACATCCACATTAACAACGAAATCATTGAATGGAATACCACTGATAAAACAGTGAAATAACTAGGAGTACTTCTAGATACAAAATTATTATGGAAGCTGCATGTCAACCGTAACCTAAACCAGAGTTATGCAAGGTTAGCACAACTGTACCCACTATTAAATCCGAAATCTAAATTAAAAACGAAATGCGCAATCATGATGTAGAAATCTCTCATAAGACTGTTAGCACTTTATGCAGCACCAGTTTGGTGTACTACATCAAAAACAAACATAATCAATTTACAAATATTATAGAACAAAGTCTTAAGAATTTCAGTCGATGTGCCATTGTTTTAGCAGAATAAAAATAAAAATAGAAGCGTACATAAAAACAAGTACCAAAAATTTCTTAATAACATTAAGGCCTGCGATAGAGTAGCACACTATAATCTTGGCTAGCGGAATATCCGCTCCAACTAAAACACTGACTCCCCCAAGACCTGTTTTTGTCAGATGAAGACGAATAATCATACAGCAGTGTTCGAAGGAAATTCGCGAGTAAATCGTGAAGCAGTGCAGACGCTACGCGAGTGTTCTGTTATCGCGGTTCTACAATCGACCTTATAGATGGCCTCATATTGTAGCGGGTAAATATTCACGTTTTATTTCCATCGTTTAAAACTATAAACCACGGAACAAATTAACAATTCATCTAATAATGAAGCCGTCTTGCAAAATCAAGCGCCCAAACACAAGGCAGAAAAAAGTTTAACACCTATTAATGACGTACAGAAAAGGTACCTACGGTCAACCTACACCTTACTGAAACAAAATAAATACTACAACTTATCACACAACGTCGACGATGCAAATAATAGTCAGTCAACTAAAAATAAAGATCCAACAGAAACCACAACTACAAATAAAATAAAAATCCCGCCAATCTACCTAGATACCATAAATCACAAAGCTCTGGTGACAGACATTAAAGCTCTAATAAAAGGCCCATTTACAACAACGCATAGCCAAAACACCATACGAATTAATTTAACCCAAGAGGATGATTATCGCAAATTAACAGAGTTTTGCAAAACCAATCAAATTCCTTATTATACTTTCCGCAATCCCAACAGTAAACATCTATCCGTAGTGATCAAAAATGTACCCTTGTCTTTAACTAAACAAGAAATAAGTTAAGCCCTTACAATTCTACCAGTTATCAATTTAACCAGACTGTTAACTAAAGAAAAAAGTCCGCTACCAATTTGTGCAGTCGAATTAACAAACAACGACAAAGGCAAAAAAAATATTCAACCTTAAGCAGCTATATCACTCCATCGTTACAGTGAAATTACGAAAGAACGCCACCAACATACCTCAATGTCACAGGCGCCAGAAATACGGGCACGCAAAGAACTACTGCACCCTGCCGTTTAAATGCGTCAAATGTGCAGGAACCCATAATCACACTACCTGCAACAAAAAAAAACGACGAAAACCAACATGTGCTAATTTCGGGGGGGACCACGCCGCCAGCTATTGTGGATGCAGCCACCACAAGGAACTCCAACAAAAACGCACACACATTAGGACCCCTAATAGAACCAACTTCAACAATGCATACGTAAAAGATAACCAAACATATGCCCAACGCGTACAAAACCTTCTAAGCAATATCCCAAACACTTCAGCAAACACCAGATCCTGTCTCTTCAAATGATCTCATCAATATATTAATAAACCTAATTACACATCGACCAGTTAACGTATCAACAATCCTCAATTGGAACACCAACGCCATCAGCTCTCAACTCTCAACGTTCATAGCCTTCTTAGCCAAATACTAAATAGACATAGCTTGCATCTCTGAAACCCATCCTCACAGAGGGCAAAAACTTTAGAATCCCAAATTATCGCGTGTATCGCAAAAACAGAAACGCCCAGATAGCGTCTGGCGGAGCTGCTATCATCATCAAGCAAAATTACGCCCACAACCCGATTGCCATTTTTCAACATACTACGTTAGATGTCACAGGAATACAAGTTAAACTCAACAATATATAGCACTCCCAAACCCAAACCACCCCCTGCCCAACTCACTAATGGACCGATAAATTGGGAACTTTTCCAAGAGATATTGAACCTCAACCTTACCAAGATGCGAACTCTTATTACCCAAAACGACATAGACACAGCCGTCTCCGACATAATCTCATCGATAACCGATGCTGCCAAGAACTCATCCCTAAGTAAACCCAGATATCCTCGACCCGACTATAATATTTCTCCCTCTCACATCCTCAACAACCTAACGCATCAATTAAAACGTGAATTGGACTGTCACAAAATTCAATGTTATCGTAAACACATTGCCGATACCACTAGAAAAATATTAAAACCCCCACAAGAGATACCAACACTAAAATGAAACAATGATGTCATCTGTACAGACGAAGCTAAAGCCGCCGCATTTGCCAACCACCTGGAGCAGACCTTCACACCTACAATTTCTTGTATCCCCACCCAAGTGACTTACATAACGAACTATATTGAGACACACTATCCGATCAGCTCCGACTTTAAACAACCCACATCTCTAGACGAACTAGCGGAGCTAATAAAGACTCTACACAAACGAAAAACCCCCGGACATGACCTAATTTCCAACCTTGTCCTCCAACATCTAACTAGAAAATGTCTTTCATACTTGGCAACTCCGATGAATGCATGCCTGCGATTAGGCTGTTTCCCACAAAGCTGGAAACACGCACATATACTCATGTTTCCCAAAACTGGGAAAAACAAAGCACTCCTTACAAGCTGTCGTCCATTCAGCCTACTGACCACCTTGTAAGCTCTTCGAAAAAATTATACACTTACGCCTAATCAAAATTACTAATACACTCCAGATCCTCCCGACTTTTCAGTTCGGATTCAGAAAAGCCATCAATTGCAACGGATTAGCGAACACATCGAAGCAGGATTTGAAAATAATTGCTACACCACGACAGTCTTCTTGGACATCACTCAGGCCTTTGACAAAAATTTTGCTTTTGCCGTGTTTTATTGATCTCTAACTTAAATAAAATAACAGTCGTATTTAAAATACCATTCTTGTGTAACCTAAGAGTCAGCGTAGAAATACCGCGACTGATAAGAGACATTATGAAATGCGCTGTTTTACATTCCAATGCAAAAAAAAACCTAATGATTCTGTAAGGTCCTGTAAGTCATCTTGCAAATATAGACTTGCAGAAAACAAGAAGCAAATCCACAATTTAAACCTCTCATACAGATTCAACCCTCTCAGGAAATGTCACGTGCGAAAAAATTAACAAGAAATAATAGAACATTTTAAATCGACAGATACCGAATTCATCAAATTCGGGCCCATATTCAAACAACTAATTAATGAAAACAGGATCGTCCTCAACGTGTTGAACACAATTATAAGTAATTTGTCCACTAATAGACAATTTAATAAGAATTGTGCTCTGGAACGAGTTTTTAACCAACGAGTTTTTAACTATAAAGCAGAATACCTCTTATAAATAAACAGGATAAATGTAGCA
This sequence comes from Sinelater perroti, assembly GCA_036346155.1. NCBI lineage: Eukaryota > Metazoa > Arthropoda > Insecta > Coleoptera > Elateridae > Sinelater > Sinelater perroti. The sequence continues at coordinate 12,039,597 of JARFIY010000024.1, forward strand.
TTAATCTGTGAGATTTATTTTACCACAAGGATAATGTTCCGAATACCATATTATTCACTATAACGACCTCAATGCTAGGTAAACAAGATTCAAGCGGCAAAAGTCCAAATTAATGCCTTCCCTTGATCTTTCATTTTATCTGTAATATATACTGTTCTCCAAGATTGTATGTATCATCTGCTGAGTTCGAAATTTTTTTTAATTTTTAAACTAACTTTCTGGTGGGAGAAATTGAAACACAAAAATGAGGCTCTAGACTCATCACAACAAAGCGAATAAACCTTCCAGAGGTCACACTTAGCTCAACTGCAGTAACCTCTCAATTGGCGAACCAACATGCTGGTCTGTAAACTCTAATAATACATCAAACTTATTGGATCTTTTATACTTTATAGAATAGCCTTAAACTATATTAAAATAAAAATCAATTATTAATTCTCGTCGGTAGTATTTACATAATAACTAAACTAGCCAGATCCATGCTTAGCGCTAAAGTGAAAAATTTTATGCTTACATAAAAAATTGAATAAGCTTGAGCGTTAGGACAAAGCTACCTGATCAATTATACGATATAACACAACTACAGGAAGCAATACGGCTACACCCTTTTTGAACCAATAAGTAAGAGAAAGCAACAATATCGTCCTTTAAGTAGTTTATGTTTATAATAACGTAACGCAGAACCACAAACGGATGGCAGGGAACACGTTACGCAAGTTAAAAAGAACCCTAAAACAAGCGAGAAATGCATAACTTGAGTACTACACTGTTACCTTTCAAAAGTCGACCACTCTATCTGCAGAGCAACAAAAAAATTTAAAGCTGCAAACACCAGTATGGCCTATCCGAAAACCAGATGGGAATTGGGTCTAATCAGAAGTTTCCATACACTTTAAACCAGATGTAAATAATGATGATAACAAGATTCAAAACTTTCTTAGGCATACTCTGCCAAATGTGCTTATCTCTAAAGCTAGTCTGTTCAAGAAATTTCCTCTAACAAATTACGTTAGTTAATCGACATGATGCACTTAAATATGCGTAATCGAAGGGAGAATATTAGAAAGATAACCAAAAAAGCAATTGTGGCTCTGACAACAATCTACAGCAGCATGTTAAGACTAGCACATTATCCATTAATGTAAAAACTTGGTCATACTATTATGATTCTGAAGTTTAAAAAATCAGCAAAGCAAAGTTTACTTTCTATTATTACAAAGGTCTTCGGAATACTATTATTAAAATTGCTCGGAGTTGACACTAACCTAAACTGTAGAACAAACTCAGAATTGTTAAGCAAACTGCAATAAGCACAGTAATGTTTCTGGATAAGTTTTTGTATAAAATCAAAAATGCACTGTTTAGGCTATACTACGTACTTTTAAAATCAAACGTTTCTGACAGGTACTACCAGATTAAATTTAGTGTCACTCTCACGAGTCTCATTAAAGTCTCCTCCGCTATGCCTCATTCAAGTGTCTGGGTTTCTTATTGTACTTCATCTACAACGCAGATTTGCTAATAACAGAAAACACTAAAATTGCAGACGATGCTCTCCTCTTAGAAGTCAATAAGAGCATCCCATCTTAACCTCGTTGAATAACGGTCATTAAAATGGAGAATAACTCAACATAGGTCCCCTTTCCAAACATTTCTGGTCCAAACTGAAGCTAAATAGGAGGTGCATTCAAGTTATAACACTTCCAAATTTTTTTCTTAGGGCTGGGAATAGATAGAAACATGTAGTTTCTCTAGCGGCAGCGGCGAGAATGAGGACTGTTTTTGATACTTAAAATGGCGACGATCTCATTACAAGAACAGCGTGTAATCATTCGTTTCCTCCATTTGCGTGGTGTGACACCGAATGAAATTTATCGCCAGTTGAGTGAGACATGTGGTGATGGTGTTATGGATGTGTTTAATGTGGGTTTGTGGGTGCGACAGTTTAGAGAAGGCAGAACATCGTGCGACAACAAACCAAGACAATTTTGGTCTCGCACCAGCTGATCTGACGACGTGATCAAGCAAAGTGGTATTTCCGTGGGATCTGTGCACACAATCCTGCATGAAGACCTAAAAATACAAAAAGTCTCCTCTAGGTGGGTTTCTTTGTGACAACAACTTTGAAGTGATTTCTCATGTTCCCTACTCACCTGACCTGGCTTCTAGAGGCTTTTGGCTGTTTCCAACGATGAAAGACACTGTCCATGGTTGCAAATTCATTAGTCGTGCCGCTATTGCATGAGCGATTTTCTAGTGGTCATAGAAGACCCCTAAAGAAGCGTTCGCAGCGGCCATGGAATCGTGTCGTCGACGTTGTGAAAAATGTGTACGTCTGCAGGGAGTTTACGTTGAGAAGTGGCACAAGTTTCGTGCGATTAGTTTGGGAGATAAAAAATCGGAGATGCACTTCGTACCTTGGTTTACATGCTTATCAGAGATTTACCTGGAAAAAGTATATAAAAACTAAACATTAATAGTTTAATGTAAAATTCCGACAACTGTACTGTTTATTTGGAAGAAATTGTTAGCTATTCCTAGAGAAAAGAGTCATAATTTACGAAAATTGATAAGAACATAACTGTGGGGATGTATAAAACTGACAAATTCCAAAATAATAACAAATGCACCCTGGCATATATATTCCATATGGACTTAACAAAACGGACAAATATTTTCAACTACATCCCACCAAAAATGATTTTATTTTAAGAACGAATCGTCACCTAACTAGCCAATCCTCTAAATGTAGTGTGAAGGTTAAACAGATCGTGGTCAAGCGACTTACCACAATTAGGCAACAACAACTGAAACTCTCACCATCACTCTAATATCCAAGAAGAAAAAGATCATTAATGGATGGTTTTCCTTACATCACGTTTATTTGCTCAAATCAATAGATTGTAATTTGGTATTTAAATAAATAAGAAAAATAATTACTAATAAAAAATTATAATTGAAGATTTAGTTTTTAAAGCTTATAAGCCTTATTGAGCACATTATACTGCAAGGCAAGGCACAGAAATCAAATACGTAATGAACAATGAACCACTTAGTTGAATAAAGAAAGTGAAAGAAAAATCAGATGGAGTTAACAAATTATGTTTCTGTAACTACTTTATTCTGGTGTTAAAGTTGGCTTTCCCATACCAAAGAGCTTTAAGTCCACATAAATTGCCAACAATGTAATCTGAATACCTCTAGTTTAGAAAGTACATAGTGTTCATGTGGCGCATTACAAATGTGCGTTCGGGGCTGCTTAAGTATTCCGTATTCAGTTACGATCATTGCATCGATTTCACAAGAAGTATTGTGTCCGCAGCTGTAGGAAGTGCACACGGGAGCCTTCTCCGCTGCCGGTGAAGAAACTACAAAGTAATACAAAGTAAGTGCGTGCTAAAATCGGCGAGTGGAGTACGCAACGCGGGATTGCTGGATAGAACGGCTAATTTTATGACGTGTTAAGCTCGCCGCGCGAATACACACAACACACCTTCGTGCTTTTGCAGGAACGGCACGGAATAACAGCCATAAAATTATCTTTTATTGTGGCGCAAATGGCGTATAAATATTTTGAAGAGCACCAACAAATATGCTAATGAAATATCGCGGCTCGCGCACGTTGTTTATCCAGATGAATAATACAGCCTACAGTAACGTCAATTACCATCGTAAATCAAAGCGAAAATAATTAACGTCCAGCAACGTGTGTCAGTCGGTACAAATTGAAACGTTGCGCAGCTGTGGCGGTCCATCGCTCCATAAATACGCGTTCTATTATTTGCTTAGCCCTAGGAACCTGAAAGCGCCGAGTTATAGGGAACGTATTAACGATAGGTTATGGTAAATTACGTGTCGGGCTAGAAGGACTGCTATAACAATAAAGAGGTGATTGCGTCACTCAATTAGTTTTGTGCAAACATTCACGTGGCTAGAAAGGCTTGAGGGACGTGTAACTGCATCTGCCTACGTAATTAGGCAGCATAAAGCAGGCATAATAAAAACGCAATTTTGGTCAAGGAAAACCAAGTTAGCGTCATGCTGTATGGGTGTAGAAGAAGCTTTGATTTTGGTGGATAAAAGTTTGGTATTAGATACTGTGTCGATTATAACGTATAGAGTGATTCAAATTGGACTTCAGGATGTTTTTCGCGAATAAAGCACAAAATATTGGAATAATCAGAATTTTATTGTCATTAGTGAAAAGTGCAGATTAGAAGTTATGGCCTCTGCGATTCTACAACTCCCTTGACCATGCGACCATTCTTTCAGCGAAATTTCTCATAATGCTTTTAGCCTGGAATTTTTAACTTTTTCCTTTTCCTTTCCCCTAAAGGAAAAATAAAGTATAGGATGATTGCAAAAGTTCGTGCCCAATTTTATAGATGACGTTGTTTATAGGAAATAGCGCATTTGTTTTGATGTGTCATTCGATTTGTAAATGATATACAAAGAATAGCGTCCGTTTCTTGCAAAAAAGGCTTTAAAAAGTTTACGTGCTCGTGCAGTAGGTTCATGAAAATGGGATACGAAAAAGTGCATTTGCGGCATGTGATGCTGTACGAATTTAGGAAAGGCCTGAGTGTTGGAACGGCTCAAAAAAATATTTAGGCTGTTTATTTAGACCGTGCTCCTGCTCTGAGAACTGTCAAAAAGTGGTTTGGACGGTTTTCGCAAGGCAATTTTTCAATGGAAGATGAACCTTGCTCTGGTTGACCTTCTGGCCTTGATGACGACGTTGTGCGCACTCTAGTGAAGACACATCCAAGAATTACGACTGAGTAGATAGCTGAGAGGCTAAACATTGACAAGTCGACCGCGTTTCTCCATTTAAAAAATCTTGGCTATACCTCCAAGCTTGATACCTGGGTACCGCACTGTTTAACGGAAAGGAACAAATTAGACCGGATGAACGTGGCTCTTTCACTTCAGGCACGGAACGAGAATGAGCCATTTTTAGATCGACTGGTAACAGGAAAAGTGAGTCTTTTACAACAACGTGCAAAAAACGCACATGGAAATAAACCGGCGAAGGTGCAAAAGTGGTCTGCATCCAATGAAGGCTTTGCTGTGTGTTTGGTGGGACTGCAGGGGGATCATTCATTTTGAGCTTTTGAGGCGCAAAGAAACAATAACAGCAGACATCCACTGCCAAGAATTAGCCAGACTTGATGCTGCTATTTGTGAAAAACGTCCTGTTTTGGCCAACAGAAAGGGTGTTATCTGATATTGCACCTTCAGACTTTCATTTGTTCCGCTTCTTACAAAACAGTTTAAATGAAAAACGACTTAGTTCTGTACAAGCTGTCGAAAACCACCTTACAGACTTTTTTGACAACAAACCGAGCTCGTTTTATAAGAATGGCATAGAAAAACTTGTAAATCGTTGGAAAACCATCGTGGAAAAGAATGACGACTATATAATTAATTGTTAAAACTCTTTTATTCAAAATAAAAAATATTGTAATAATTTATAAAATCGGGCACGAACTTTTGCAATCATCCTCTTATAATGGAGTTAAATCGCTAGACCGCCATGGCCAATCGATGACATCCCTCTGCTAGATAACACGACTAAGCAATTTGGTTTAGAGTTAGTAGTTTACGTGCTGTATGACATGTGGCTCCGTTTTGTTGAAACCACTTGTTATTCAAGTTTAAATCGTTGAAGTTATCGAAATAAAGTTGTATAGTATCTCCCGATAGCGTACATCATTGATAGTCCAGGGTTGCCAACTTCTTCCTCCAAAAAAAGAAGTACGCGCCAATAATCCCTCCACTCTACAAAGCACACCAAATAGTGCATTTGTGAATGAATTGGTTTTTCTTGAATAACACCTGGATTTTTACTATCCCAGATGCACTGAATTAATGATTCAGAAAGCCGTTTAAATGAGTTTTACCACTCAATATAAATATTTTTACAAAATTGACATCAACTGCTATGTTCTCTACTGGCCTACAGATTTGCATAAAAACCCAGATCTCATAAATTTATTTATAATCAGAAACGTTTTATCGAATTGCTTGTACGCCAAAGAAGCATGGGATCATTTCCCAATGCCCCTTTCCTAAGTGGTAGTGTTATTTAAAAAGAACTGCCTTACAAATTCAATAGACTGGGAAAGCTTCAAAATCTGTCGTGAAAACTCCAGTGAATTCTCGGTCTCTTTAAAAACAGAAGAACAGTTAGATAGTGAAATAGAACAAAAATATTCAACAGGTATCGTGGGAAAATACCTCAGAGAACAAACCTAGAAAGAACGTAAATAATTATCCGAATGAGATTAGAGAACTAATCATCAAAAAAGGAATCTTAGAAGAAAATGGCTACAGACCACGGCACCTGCATATAAGACAGTTTTAAACAATACTGCTCAACAGTTAGAACGAGAAACACATAATATTAAAAATGAATCGATTGATGAATATTTGAGTGAACTTACTAATGACAACAAAACAAACTACTCTCAATGGAAAGCCAACAAGAGATTAAAAAATTCTATACTGCAAAACCCATCAACTAGAAATGCTGATGGAATGTGAGCTCGCAGTAACTCGCAAAAACCATTTAGAGATGAATTTCCACCAAATCCTCAGAATTGGTCTGTACCAACACAAGACGATGTTACTCCAAAGAATTTTTACCTCCTCAAAAGAATTAAACTAACATTAGTCCGAAGAAAGCTCCCGGATTTGATCTAATTACTGGAGAAATATTGCAGCAACTCACAAGGAAAGCCATCGTACAACTGACCAGTATTATCAACGCATCATTCAGATTAAAATGTGTTCCTAAGATGTGGAAAATAGTAGAAGTTCAGGTGATTCTCAAACTAGGAAAGCCTCTCTATGAATCGAAATTGCACAAGTCAATTTCTTGCTACCCATTATCTCGAAAACTTGTGAAAAATGCTTCTTATGAGTTTAAAACTGATAATAGAAGAAAAATTAAATTTAGAGAAAAGCACTCTACAATTTATCAGATACACAGAATATCTGATATAATTAAAAACTGCTAGAAGAAAAGAAATTTTTCTGGCATGAAGGCTTATTTTATTGAAAACATGCTTCTGTCACGACAGTATTTTCAACTCTTAAATCTTATTTGGCAAAAGTACTCCAGAGTCAAACAAGAAGGGGCTGACTTTAAAATAAAAGAAATTAAGATGAGAGTACCACAAGGGAGAACAAGAAACCATATCAACATTCCGTGTGATACAGCTAGTTTAGCTGTTGGGAAAAACATGAAGAGGCTGCTTATAAGCTTCAAACCTCCATATATAGTATTTATAATTGAACTAAAACTTGGTGTATCAAGTTAAAAGAAAAAGTCGGTAAACATAAACTTTACTAACAAATAACAATATCTTCCCATTAGAATGAACCACACCCAGATTCCATATGCCAAAAATCCAAGTATAAAAAAAAAGAAAAAACATTGCTGATGTACTTTGGTACGTCCTTAACCCTGATCTACACCGAGACCGTCGAATCAACACAGTTGAACAAATTATTATCAAATTTTTCAAAAGCCACGAACAACGACTATTAAAGCACGTGAATATCGAGGCGATCCCGCTCCTCGATAACACTAACATAGTAAGAAGACTCAAGAGGACTAAACCGTTTGAGTTAGCTCAATAAATACAATAGTGTCAAGCAGAGTAAAGTGCAACAGTGGATAGAGTGATTTTAAATGTAAATATGTTATCACATAGTAATGAGTGCTAGAGAGTAAGGCCTTAATATTATATCCGTAGTAATGTCCTTGTCCATATTTTGATTACTGTCACACTATTTTGTGCACCTTACATAGACTACCTTCATATTATTTTGTCGCCTACTTTCGGATTGCAAGAACTTTATGAGTTTCTCCAACTCATTTTTTTATCTTAAGCTGTCTGACATCATTAGGGAGACACGATTTTATGAGGGGTAGAGCAGGTCGGCACATTTGTTCTTTTTAACCTTCAATATTCCAATTCTTCCATGTAAAAGCAGGATACAGATGAGTGCATCCCATATCTTGTCTGTTACTAAGCTGAAGAAATCTTGAACATAAAGGCGCACATTAAGATTTTCTCGGCTGTACCTTTCAAACCGTTTTTAAGATGTTTCGATGTAAGGGGCTGAGTTTTAACGATTTCATATGGTTCTGAGCTCTTCTATATGTACTGTAGTAAATATGAGAGCAGATCTGTTTCTTCTCAAGTTTTTATTGACCTTCAAAAGGCAACCAATCGCGGATTTCCTCTGAAAATTTGTGCGATTTCTAATTAGATAATTTGCATTTCACATCAATTTGGATCTTTTGTTTTCATTGGAAACGTCTTGGCAACTACATCAACTAATTTCATCTTAAGCCTGTATCCATTTTGCAACGCGGTGACTTTTTATCAGTGACGTCATTGTGTTCCATCATTTTCAAATGAGGTCATTAGTCACACTTGCTGGGCTTTCCTAGTTCTTCATCTAGCTTCTTCTTCATGTCACAACCAGCTTTCTGTGCCGTTTGTAACTTTTTAGCTTAATTTATTCTAAAATTCCAGACAATTATCATTACTTGCACGAAACTATATTACTTTCAATATTTTAATTTGTCAGATCCGATCTAACTGATTCTCAAACTTGGCCTCGAACACTTTTTTAATCTCCAAACCTGACCTCCAAATTAATTTCAATTTTGAATTTAAAACTCTTGCTCTTCGTACTCATTCAAAAGTTGTATTTTTGAAATGCTCTGTTATGACTTCTATCATCGAATACATGAAGATTTGCTTTCCATGTGTTTTTTCATTATTTTTCCTTTTTGCTCTTTTGTTGGATAGCTGAGGAAGGGTGGGGCTTATAAGTTATCGCAATACTTTTAAGTTTCTTCTTTTTAGTAATGTTGGGGATTTTAATTTTTACATTTACTTTAGCGTGAACAATAAATATAGGACTTTTGGTAATTATGATAGATACATTTTAATGTACAAAACAAAAATTAATTATCACCTATTGGTAAGTTGCCAATTTAAAATTTATTGCTCGTGATTATTATAACATTTAAATGAATAATAAATAAAAACTTCTAAGCAGTTTCTATTATAACTAAGGGTCAGGCAACAGTTTAAATAAAATGAAAAAATTCTGAAATACAATTAAGTATATGTATAGCAAGGATTTATTACTTAGCTGTAAAGAAAGAAGAACAAATAAAGAAGGAATACTAACAAGCGAAACTTTGCTTTGTAGGTAAAGCAGAACGAACCCTATGCATGAAACCAAATTATAGGGTTTAACGAAATTTTATTGAAACGGATGACAGTGAATTATATTCAAATAAAAGTGAATAACGGTAAAAATTTAGCGGCCGGAACCAAAAACTTTGTGGCCACTTCCGGTCAAACCGGTCTCGAGATTTTCCGATCAGGCTGATACTTGGCGTCTGGATTTGACTTATGGTCCGTAGTTGAATACTGAAAACGTTATGTTTCTATCTATCACAGATCAAAAATTATAAGGCGTGACAGATGTTAGAAATGACAAAAATGGTAGCTTGGCTCCAGCTTGGAAGTTGCCTTGATCAAAAGTTATAAGACCCGACAGATAAGACAAACGTAGACCTGATCTCCAGCTTGGAAGCTGGGTCCGCTAAAAATGGATTATAATAAAAATACTGTATCTTAAACAAATATGCTCAGGTTCGTTAATCAAATATGTTGCTAATGATAATTGTTATGATGCATAAAATAAAGGCATAAAAAATTAGAAAAATGTGTTAAAATAAAATTGCATTCAAATTAAAAAAAAACTGAGGGGTAAAACAAATACAAATAAAAATTGAACGAAAATTGTCATAAAAGAGAATAGTATTTTAATTTTTTTTGTATAGTAAAATAAGATTAATACAGTCACCAATTATTTATAGCCGTAGCCAAAAGTATGAGGCACTACCCTATTTGTGTGCTGTTGTAAAAACACATTTTTCACTATTTTTATAAATTTTTAAATTTTCGTTAACCTTAATTGTTCAATGTTAAAAAATTTTACTTCTACGTTAAATTTTGTAAACAAATTAATTCAAAGAATTAATCAAAAATGTTATACATAATAATTAATTTATTACAATTACCAATGTGGATAACAGTCTTCAGCAATAATCGCTAAAAGCTAAAGCATTTCGCTATTTTATTTTCCTTGGTAACGTTTTTCAATAGCAGCCATGGCTTGGTGGAACTCTTTCTCATGTTAATCACTAACATCAGCAAGATTTGAAAGAAAAAGTATCTAAATGTATCTTAGGGTTTATATTATAACCTAATATTTGACATCTCTCAGAATTCAACGACAATGTCTTTAGAATTTTTAGACTTTGTGTGTTTGTGTGAGTGCTTTGAATTCGTTTCTAGTAGTTTGTTCTAAAACGCTTAGAACCTTGAGTTTTACTTCCTTTAAGCCGGGATTTTTTTAAGATATTGAAATTCAGCCAAGTCCTCTTTTGTTAATTGTCTTGAAGAAATTTTCTATCAAGCTCAATTTTATATGCAAAGGGCGGCAAAAATAGATAAAAAGAATTATGCTTTTGGTCAGAATCTACTGTTTTTTGTTAGTCATTTGTTTAACAACATAATGCGAACTTTTGCCCGGCTATCTCACTCACAAATAAAAAACCAATACTTCTTGTATTCAAATTTCAACTGAACTAGAATTGCTACAATTTTCCTTCATATTAATATCACATCCAATATAAACTGAAGGTTAAATATTTCCTAGGTGTAGAAGAACAGCTTTTAGGCACAGATTCAAATAATTGAAGAAGAAAACGCCATTTTTTTACATTGTGTTTATAATCTAAGGCAAATATCAAGCTGTTACTGCAAGAAGAAAAACATTCTTCAGTTGAGGAATATTGAGATAACGTTATATTGCTGTTTCCCGAATTACGCGTGTTTATAGCTAGCATCTTCTATTTTTGCAATCTTGATTCTAGTACCTCAGAATGAATTTTTGATAACTGTAAGTCTCGCACCAGATCATTAGTCCTAGTTGGGTAATTAGGTGCGGTTTATCTTTTTAAGATGGTAAAAATTTATCATCACTGCTAGCTAGTACTGTAGTTTCTCCTTCCTTTTTCTGTTAAACCAGCTGAATATCTTGGAACAGGAAGGGTTTCTGAATGAATTATCGACCGAATAGCAAACTCAGGTTTGCTTCTTGTTTTTGCCCAAGAAGCCATAAATTTTGGTGCAGCAAATTACAAACGGCATAGTAACGCCCATTCAACCAACTTAGAATAACAACACAACGTTCACAGCAATTTTTGCGAGTGCAAGATTTGTCTTGATTTTTAATTTTAATGCCAAAGTAATAATAGTAGTTTTTTTCTATTGTCACTGTGATATTTTGCTTAGGCTGCTGAATTGTTAATTCTTCACAAGTATAACAAAAACTATTCGCGTATTCATGCGCTTGCAAAACATTTTAAATATTAAATGTAACAGTTGACAACAAACCAATCTAATTTAATTTAAATAATCCTTCTTTTCTCTTTTGTATGCCCACATATTTATGAATTTCTAAAATATGAATAGTCAAAAAGATAAAGAGACACGACTTACGCGGAGATGACAGGAGATTATTGCCGGATCGGAAGAAACGGCTATTGCCACGTTAATTAGCTGCCGAGCTCCGAACCCCTCGGTAGCTTAAAATAAGTGTAAGGAATGCACAGGAAAGTCGACCCTATTCTATTTTGATTTTTTGCCAAATGCCCAGACGTTTGCACAAGTCACGAATGGCTTTTTACAAGGACGCCTAACCCTGAGATTCGTTGACTTGTGCAAATTACCAACAAACATCGAACACAATTTAACCGTGAACATTAAACGAAAACTTAGAGACATTGATATTGGTGTACAAAACTTCACTAATTCAATACAAAAAGTAGGCTGGATAAGTACACCAACACGAACCACAAATAAACAAGAAGTTACTAACATACCACTAGAGATTACGATTAAAAAAGACTCAAGACGCCCAAAAACTGCAATCCTGTTGATAAAAATACATATAACAGGTATACAAGATTACTTAAGACTACACTACGAGATTTAAGAAATTCGACATTTGAAACATATATTACGTCTCTGTCGAGAGAAGACCACTCAGTGTGGAAAGTAATAAAGAAACTCAAAATACATGCTAATCACATATCACCATTAAGGAAGCAAGATGGAACCTGGGCAAGAACAGATCAATAGAAGACAAATGCTTTTGCAGAGCACTTAGCCCAAACTTTTAGTCCTCCAGAACTTAATCCTAACATAACTATTGAGAATACCAATAATTCCTTAGCTGCACCATGTCCAATGACCCTCCCAATTAAACCGTTGGCACCATCTGAAATAAAACATGAAATTAACAATTGTAACACACACAAAGCTCTTGGATTCGAAATATAACTGGCCAGATTCAAAAACCGAAAAAGGCAATAAAATATTAACTACTATTTACAAAGTATGATAAGACTTATTTTCCCAATTTTGGAAATTTCCCAGATCATATTAGTACCTAATCTGGTAAACCACCAATTCACTTTTCATACCGTCCTATAAGCCTGCTATCTAAAATATTTGAAAGATTACTAGTAAAGAGACTGGAGACTGATATTAACCTAAACGAGATACTACTTAAACATCAATTCGGATTCAGAGAACGACACTCCACAATTCACCAGTGTTACAGAATCGTTAACGAGATCATAAGAAGTCTGAAAGAAAAAAAGGTTTGCGTCTAGCATTTTTAGATATTGCTCAAGCTTTTGATCGTGTTTGGTATAAAGGTCTTTTATTTAAGCTAAAACAAATACTTCCTATCTACTATTATCTCATCCTAAAGTCTTATCTCAGCGATCGCTTTTCCAAACTAAATTTAATAATAATGTTTCCACAATCCACCCAATCGAATCGGGAGTACCACAGGAAGTTTTGGACCATTCACCTTGTATTTACGGCGGACATACCAACTACATAGCACAACCATTGCCACTTTTGCAGACGATGCTGCAATCCTGTCAGTCGACAATGATCCTCAACTAGCTGCTGATTGTGTGCAAACTCATCTAGACAGACTTGAAGAACGGCTCAGTTCCTGGTGTATCAAAAAATGCCGTTAACTCAACACAGATAAATTTTAAAACTAGACAAATCGACTGCCCAAAACCTGTCCAAAACGAGGTCAAAACCAGGACTAATACTAGACTCAAACTGGGCCCACACTTAATATTCAGAAAGAATCACATAAACAAGATTCGACAAATGTATTGGTTACTTGGTCGTAATTCTCAATTAAAATAGAAAATAAAATATTCTATATAATGTATTATAAACCCATCTGGACATATGGGATTCAGCTGTGGGTGAAGGCCTCAAAAAAATTAAACGACTGCAGTCCAAAATCCTATGCAAATTAATTTTAATTTGAATTTAAAACTCTTGCTCTTCGTACTCATTCAAAAGTTGTATTTTTGAAATGCTCTGTTATGACTTCTATCATCGAATACATGAAGATTTGCTTTCCATGTGTTTTTTTCATTATTTTTCCTTTTTGCTCTTTTGTTGGATAGTTGAGGAAGGGTGGGGCTTATAAGTTATCGCAATACTTTTAAGTTTCTTCTTTTTAGTAATTTTGGGGATTTTAATTTTTACATTTACTTTAGCGTGAACAATTAATATGGGACTTTTGGTAACTATGATAGATATATTGTAATGTACAAAACAAAAATTAACTATCACCTATTGGTAAGTTGCCAATTTAAAATTTATTGCTCGTGATTATTGTAACATTTAAATGAATAATAGTTAAAATAGCCTTCTAAGCAGTTTCTATTATAACTGAGGGTCAGGCAACAGTTTAAATAAAATGAAAAAATTCTGAAATACAATTAAGTATATGTATAGCAAAGATTTATTACTTAGCTGTAAAGAAAGAAGAACAAATAAAGAAGGAATACTAACAAGCGAAAATTTGCTTTGTAGGTAAAGCAGAGCGGCCCCTATGTATGAAACCAAATTATAGGGTTTAACAAAATTTTATTGAAACGGATGACAGTGAATTATATTCAAATAAAAGTGAATGGGGTGTTGGGGTTCACGCTGAAGGGGTAGTACCTTTTGCCGGGACGGTCACATCGAGCGTTATAAATGGGAGATGGTTCCCGGTAACTGGTCCCCGCAGGGTGCCCAACCCTCACTTATGGCTCCAAGTGCCACACCCTGGAAACTGCGTTGACCCGCAGGCTAAATAAGTGAGGGTAACCAGATATGGTAAAGAGTCTGCAACGTCTGACCCAGAATGGGCGGTTGCAATGAGCAGACACGGCTCACCAGCCGTAGAGAAGGCAACGTGTCTAAGGGATAGTAACCTGAGAAATTGCTCTGCCTGCCGGAGACAGAAAAGTGGCAGCCCCACTACCGACTTAACCTACACAGCGCTCGTAACGCTGCCAGGGGATTTTAAATTACTGGCAAACTTCATGAGAATCAACCGGACGGATCACCAAGTAGACGAAAAAGGCGTGAAAAGGACAAACGAGCTGGAATTAAGGAGAGAATACAGATAGCCACGTGGAATGTTAGAGGGCTAGGAATAAAAGAAACTGAATTAGACAAAGAACTTATGCAAAGAATAGTAGACATAGCAGTTATAAGTGAAACAAAGGCACTAAAGAAACTAATAATTATATAATGATCTGCAGCGGAATACCTCAAAACAGACGGGCAAGTAGTGGAGTCGCAATCATGGTCAACAAAAAGTGGAGAAACAAAATAGTAAGCTACGAATATATCAATGAAAGAATAGTAACTACCAGAATGAAAATAGATAGAGGACACATGATGGTTATAGGAGTATACGCCCCTGAAGAGGGAAAGAAAGAGGAAACAGAGCAGTTCTACAAACAACTACAGAAAGTAGTAAACAAGTATACAAAGACAGACCACCTCATAATAAGTGGAGACCTAAATGCAAGAGTGGGAAAAGACCCCATCCCAGGAACTGTAGGCACATGCGGCGAAAACGTAATCAACAATAATGGACAAGAACTACGACATTTCGCTACTTTCAACGAACTAAAACTAACAAACACGTTTTTCAAGAAAAAAGATATACACAAATACACCTGGTCAGCAAGAGGATTAAGATCAATCATAGACTATGTAATAGTCAATAACAAGATGACAAACCTCGTGCAAGACGCAAGAGTTTACAGGGAAGTGATATAAATTCAGATCACTATCTTCTAGTAGCCACTATAACCCTATTAACAAAATGGAAGAAACGAAAAACCACAAACACAAATAACCCAGAAGAAGTTTTCAAAATACATCTCCTTAGAGAGGAAAGTACCCGATGTTTATATCAAAACAGACTACAAGAACACTTACTACGTACACCCACTAGTAATGAAATCAATGAAGAATGGGATAATATAAAGATTGGCATCATTAAAGCAGCGAATGAAGCAGTAGGGAAGAAAAAGAAAAGAAAGAAAACTAGAGGATTAAAAATATGGAATGAAGAAGTAGAGAACGCAATAAAAGAGAAAAAGAAGCATATCTAATATATCTACAAAGAAGAACCCCGAAAATAAACAACGCTACAATGAAAAACGAAACTTAGTAAAACAGATCGTAAGACAAGCCCACGAAGAATCTTGGGAAAAACTGATAAGCAACATAGAACACGACGTATATGGAACACATGAATTCGCTTATAAAATGATGAAACATTTGAACAGCACAGTAAAGGACGTAGCAAAATTAAAAACGATTAACGACAAAGAGTGGAAGGAACACTACACAAACCTATGGAATAATCGAGAAATCAACGAACAGGATATTTTAATACAGGAAGATATTGATGAAACTGATTTTACAATTGACATGATTACCATAGAAGAACTAAGAAAATGCCTAAAGAAAATGAAAACCGGAAGGCTGTAGGGCCCGATGGAATTAGTATAGAATTATTGAAATATGGAGGACCACTTCTAGAATTCAGAATACTACATCTTTTAAATGAATGTTGGCGAAAGAAGAAGATCCCAACAGAATGGCAGACAACAGAAGTCATATCAATATTTAAAAAGGGAGACCGCTCAAAATGCTCAAATTATTGAGGAATCAGTCTCCTAAACACCACCTATAAATTATACTCCAAAATAATTAATGAAAGAACAAAACCCATAGCTGAGGTATTACTAGACGAAGGGCAATCTGATTTCGCAAAGGCCGCTCATGTAGTGACAACATATTCGTTTTAAAGAGATTAATTGAAAAAGAAGAAAATTCAACTTGGAAACCCACCTTGCATTTATAGATTTGAAAAAGCTTTTGACTGCGTAGACAGACATAAACTCCTTGAAATAATGAAAGAAAATGGATTCCCTAACCACCTTATAGAAATCATAAGATCATTATATATCAGCACAAACATAGTAATAAACAACAACGGCAGTAAGTCTGATAAAATTCAAACAAATCAAGGACTAAGACAAGGGTGTGGGCTATCACCCACTTTATTTAATATTTATATCGACGACGTGGTTAAACTTTGGAAAACACAAGTAAACCCAGGGATAAAACCACGAGACGACAAAAACATAAACTTACTGCTATATGCCGATGATTTAACAATAATTCAAAAGAACGAAGCCGATCTGCAAAGATCAATTTACCGTCTCAAATTACTCTGCGAAAACTACAATTTGAAAATATCTAAAGACAAAACAAAGATAATGGCCTTCCAAGGAAAACAAACAGTGCGATCGAAAATAATAATAGATGGAAAGACTTTAGAACAGATATCTCATTTCAACTAAGGCTGCGACACCACATACGAAAATGATAAAGATGTAGAAAACAAGATTCATAAATTCCAAGCAATTTGCGGGACAATAAATAGAACGCTAAAACACAAAACAAGAAAAGAAACAAGAATGAAATTTTACAAGACCATGGCCGTCCCTATACTCACTTATGGAAGCGAATCGTGGATAACAAACACAAAAAACAAATCTAGCATACAAGCAGCGGAAATGAGGTTTCTCAGAAATGTTAAAGGTTGCACAAGGAATGATAGGATAAGAAATGAAGAAATAAGGGAAGAACTAGAAATTTTCAACGTTAACGACAAAATAGAAGAATACAGAAACAATTGGAGACAACACGTTAATAGGATGACAGAAGAAAGAATACCGAAACAAATCCTAAACTACCACCCAAGAGGACGCAGAGATGTAGGAAGACCGAAGAAAAGATGGTCCTAATCAAATGAAGTTCGGAACAGGCAGAATGGCCTAAGCCTTGACGACAGAAGAAGAAGAAGATAAAAGTGAATAACGGTAAAAATTTAGCGTCCGGAACTTTGTGGCCACTTCCGGTCAAACCGGTCTCGAGATTTTCCGATCAGGCTGATAGTTGGCGTCTGGACTTGAGTTATGGTCCTTAGTTGAATACTGAAAACGTTACGTCTCCATCTATCACAGATCAAAAATTATAAGGCGTGACAGATGTTAGAAATGTCAAAAATGGAAGCTTGTCTCCAGCTTGGAAATTGCCTTGATCAAAAGTTATAAGACCCGACAGATAAGACAAACGTAGAGCTGATCTCCAGCTTGGAAGCTGGGTCCGCTAAAAATGGATTATAATAAAAATACTGTATCTTAAACAAATATGCTCAGGTTCGTTAATCAAATATGTTACTAATGATAATTTTTATGATGCATAAAATAATGGCATAAAAAATTAGAAAAATGGGTTAAAATAAAATTGCATTCAAATTAAAAAAAAAACTGAGGGGTAATCCAAATAAAAATAAAAATTGAACGAAAATTGTCATAAAAGAGAACAGCGTTTTAATTTTTTTTGTATAGTAAAATGAGATCAATACCGTCACCAATTATTTACAGCCGTAGCCAAAAGTATGAGGCACTACCCTATTTGTATGCTGTCTTAAAAACACATTTTTCACTATTTTTATAAATTTTTAAATTTTCGTTAATCTTAATTGTTCAATGTTAAAAAAATTTACTTTTACGTTAAACTTTGTAAACAAATTAATTCAAAGAATTAATCAAAAATTCAACTGAACTAGAATTGCTACAATTTTCCTTCATATTAATATCACATCCAATATAAACTGAAGATTAAATATTTCCTATGTGTAGAAGAACAGCTTTTAGACTCAGATTCTAATAATTGTTGAAAAAAAACGCCATTTTTTTACATTGTGTTTGTAATCTAAGGCAAATATCAAGCTGGAAATGTTACTGCAAGAAGAAAAACCTTCTTCAGTTGAGAAATATTGAGATAAAGTTATATTGCTGTTTCCCGAATTACGCGTGTTTATAGCTAGCATCTTCTATTTTTGCAATCTTGATTCTAGTACCTCAGGTTGAATTTTTGATAACTGTAAGTCTCGTACCAGATCATTAGTCCTAGTTGAGTTATTAGGTGCGGTTTATCTTTTTAAGATGGTAAAAATTTATCATCACTGCTAGCTAGTACTGTAGTTTCTCTTTCCTTTTTCTGTTAAATCAGGATTTCTGAATGAATTATCGACCGAATAGCAAACGGAGGTTTGCTTCTTGTTTTTGCCCAAGAAGCCATAAATTTTGGTGCAGAAAATTACAAACGGCATACTAACGTCCATTCAATTTTTAATTTTAATTTAATTTTAATGCCAAAGTAATAATAGTAGTTTTTTTCTATTGTCACTGTGATATTTTGCTTAGGCTGTTGAATTGTTAATTCTTCACAAGTATAACAAAAACTATTCGCGTCATTCATGCGCTTGCAAAACATTTTAAATATTAAATGTAACATTTGACAACAAACCAATCTAATTTAATTTAATAATCCTTCTTTTCTCTTTTGTATACCCACATACTTATGAGTTTCTAAAATATGAATAGTCAAATAGATAAAGACACACGACTTACGCGGAGATGACAGGAGATTATTGCCGTATCGGAAGAAACGGTTACTGCCACGTTAAAGAGGAGATTTTTTCATGTATATCCCTCAAAGAATTAGCTGCCAAGCTCCGAACCCCTCGGAGCTACGGTAGCTTAAAATAAGTGTAAGGAATGTACAGGAAAGTCGACCCGTATTCTATTCTTGATTTCTCCTCATGCCAAATGTTCTATGCATGCTCCACTGACGTTTGCACAAGTCAGCGAATGGCTTTTTTTACAAGCACGACGCTTAACCGGCTGAGCCATTCGCTGACTTGTGCAAACGTTAGTGGAGCTTCCAACAATACATCGAAGATAATTTAACCGTGAACATTAAACTAAAAGAACTTAGAGATATTGATATTGCTGTACAAAACTTCACTAATTCAATACAAAAAGTAGCCTGGATAAGTACACCAACACCAACCACAAATAAACAAGAAGTTACTAACATACCGCTAGAGATTCGACAGCAGATTGCACAAAAAACACGTGCAAGACGCACATGGCAAAGAACTCGCTATCCTGTTGATAAAAATACATATAACAGGTATACAAGATTACTTAAGACTACACTACAAGATTTAAGACATTTGACATTTGAAACATATATTACGTCTCTGTCGAGAGAAGACCACTCAGTATGGAAAGTTACAGACAAACTCAAAAGACCTACTAATCACATACCACCATTAAGGTAGCAAAATGGAACCTGGGCAAGAACAGATCAATAGAAAACAAATGCTTTTGCAGAGCACTCAGCCCAAACTTTTAGTCCTCTAGAACTTAACCCCAACATCAATATTGAGAATATCAATAATTCCTTAGCTGTACCATGTCCAATGACCCTCCCAATCAAACCGTTGGCACCATCTGAAATAAAACATGAAATTAGCAATTGTAACACACACAAAGCTCCTGGATTCGAACTTATAACTAGCCAGATTCTTATGAAACTAGCGAGCAATAACAATATTAACTACTATTTACAATAGTATGATAAGACTCACCTATTTCCCCATTTCATGGAAATTTGCCCAGATCATATTAGTACCTAAATCTGGTAAACCACCTAATTCGACTTCCTCATACCGTCCTATAAGCCTATTTCCTCTGCTATCTAAAATATTTGAAAGATTACTAGTAAAGAGACTGGAGACTGATATTAACCTAAACGAGATACTACTTAAACATCAATTCGGATTCAGAGAACGATACTCCACAATTCACCAGTGTTACAGAATCGTTAACGAGATTATGAGAAGTCTACTATTATCTCATCCTAAAGTCTTATCTCAGCGATCGCTTTTCCAAACTAAATTTAATAATGATGTTTCCACAATCCACCTAGTCGAGTCAGGAGTTCCACAGGGTAGTACCTTAGGACCATTCTTGTACCTTGTATTTACGGCGGGCATACCAAGTACCGATAGCACAACCATTGCCACTTTTGCAGACGATGCTGCAATCCTGTCAGTCGACAACGATCCTCAACTAGCTGCTGATTGTGTGCAAACTCATCTAGGCAGACTTGAAGAATGGCTCAGTTCCTGGTGTATCAAAGTAAATGCCGTTAACTCAACACAGATAAATTTTAAAACTAGACAAATCGACTGCCCAAAACCTGTCCAAAACGAGGTCAAATACCTAGGACTAATACTAGACTCTAAACTCACAGGGCGGCCACACTTAATATTCAGAAAGAATCACATAAACAAGATTCGACAAATGTATTGGTTACTTGGTCGTAATTCTCAATTAAAAATAGAAAATAAAATACTTCTATATAATGTATTATAAAACCCATCTGGACATATGGGATTCAGCTGTGGGGTTGCACGAAGGCCTCAAATTCAAAAATTATACAACGACTGCAGTCCAAAATCCTATGCATGATTCTAAATGCGCCTTGGTATATAAGCAATAAAACCATTCCTACAGTTGATGAAGAAATCCAAAGATTCAGCACCACTTATTTACGCAATCTCCCAGGGAATCACAATGAAGAGGTTATGGTTAACCTCTTCATTAGGTGGTCTAATGAATGAATTAGCCGTACCTAGAAGATTAAAGAGCAAACGCCCTACTGATCTACCAAATTAAATTACTTGAGTAGTTATTAGACTGGTCAGGTAAATCGTCAGATGTAAACCCCATTGAGTTTTTTTGGGGGACCCTAAAGCGAAAGATAAAGGAGCATAACATAACATTAAAAATTTGTCTCAAAAAAATTCTATGGATAGAATGGAATGTTATTACTTCTAGAGGGTATCGGAAGGTAGTTAGGGGTTTAGTCCATTCTAGAAAGTGCTTCAAACTTTTAACCACGGCTGTATAGATATATAAATATTCAGCCATTATAAAGTACAGTTATTACTGTAACTGTTTAAAATATAACAATTATTTTTGTGCGGAGTCATTAATAGTTTAACGGCAACAGTTTCAAAGTAAACAAATTCATAAAATCTTTATTTGCTTACACTTAAATCATGCTAACGCTTTAACGACTTGTGGTGTGTTTAGTAGCTATAGAGTTGTCGCATTTTTAACTGGACACACATTAGTGTGATATAAAACTAATGCAAAATTTAAACATTCTAAAAATAAACTTTAACTAACAATAACTCGTCCAGAGATCGGCCTCAGACGATGTTACGACCAATTCTGTCAACAGTGTAGCTCGCAAAAGAAATTTGTTTCTTATTTTCTATCATCGCTTAAATAAATATAATACACGCCTCTTTCTACACGAATTTATGTTAAAATAAAAAATGTTTAGTTACGTGCTCTTCTAAATACGCCAAAAACGTTATAAAACTATAGGGAAAATAGAAAATGCATTTGATTTTTAAGGTAACAGCCCTTTAGGCGACAAATGGGAAAATTCCTTAATGGATATAACGTGTAAATCATCAGTCTTGGAGTATTATTTGACAAACATCAAAAATAATTTTTATTGATTGGTTATTAAAGAAATTATGGATCAAGCAGCAGTAAAGATTCTGTTTGAATGAACTGCATTAAGCGTTTTTGCTTACCGTTGTCCACACAAGCTGATATCTCGCTACTACAGAATTTTTTTTTAACTGTAGTCAAGGAGCTTGTTGCTCATATTTTGCTCTGCTACGTACAGCGAAACCTTTCAATTTTACGCTGTAGGGGGACAATAAATTTACTTAATTTTTTTAATTTTAGTATGACTTTAAAGAAATGTGACATACTCCAGCATAAGCACTCGACCACGCACCACAACACCTTACACAAAGTTCTTTAAAGAAGCAAAAGTTATTGGCCGACTTAGAGGCTCCTGAAACAATCAGTGACTTTGACTGAAAACCAGTCATAGCTTTCCTGACAGAAGGAACTCCTCTAAATAAGTTGGAAAAAAGTCCGCTTCGTAGAGAAGTACTGTAATCGAAAAGTCCCCAGTGCAAGGACACTGGGCGAGTTGTACCCTCAATCCACGAGGAAATGTTAAATGAAGTGAGACAAGAATGTGGCGTATCTGCTTAAGGCAAGACAGACTCTACGGCACCTTTATCCAAACCTGCTACACACCACCTGCTTAGCCCACAGACTTCATGGAATAGTAGAAGCTGTAAAAGGAAAAGGTATTTTTGAAAATCCTAGCCGAGTTGCGACTTTTAGAAGAATTTTACCGAACACTCCTCTTCCTCCAGTAATCACAAGATGTGGCACTTGCCTCTCTACTGCCATCTACTGCCAACGACATCTTCAAGAATTTGTTCAGGTAGTAGAAACTCTGGAATAAGAAGCTGAGTGTGTGGGAAAGGTGAAAGAGGTCAAGAAAAAAACACCTAAAACGTGAACTAATTGTGATAACTTTAAATTATAGGTTTATCCTAGAATTATAAATCTGATCAGGCGAGGTGGGGTCATAAATTAGGGTCAAGATGAGCGCCGTGTTGGAGAATAATAGTAGATAGAGGGCACTAAAGCAAATTTTTGATACATTGGCATGGAAAGAAGGAGACAGGGACGTCCTGTGGGATCTCACGATATGGTGGCAACGAAATACGCTCCAGCTACACCAGCTGATGTTGAAAAGTAATTTTTAAGATTAAAATATTTATTAAGCTATCTTCGAGTGTTCATTAAATGTATATTAATGATACGAAAACGTCAAATCTTTCTGTTTGCACCTTACACCGAAAAAATACTTTAAAAATTACAACTTTTAGGGGCTGTTGAGAATTTTCCTAAGAGATATAAAGGAGATACTTTTTGTTGTTGTTCAGATATAAAAATGCGTTTGTTTAGATATATTTTTAATAATAAAAGATGTAATTTGTCTGGCTATAGTTCATATATCTTCATTTCTTAAGGGAATGGCTCTGCCTTTCTTGAAAAATTTTTGCATTTTGCAAATAATGATGATTTGGTACTTTTTAAAATACGACCAGTAGTTGGAGAACTATACAAAAAAATCTTTATTGAGGAGTGTTCATCAATTGATGGGCAAATGTGCCCAACTAAAGCAAGACATTCTTTGCAACAGTATTTTACACCAAAGCCACAAAAATAAGGACACAAACTCTTTACGCTATGTGGAGTATTTGGATACTCTTACAATTGTGAAATTTATATAGGCCAGGAAAACGATCCAACACTGACGAATAAACCAGACCTGCGCGTTTCTGGTAATGTTGCTCTTTGTCTAAACAGAGGGATCCCTAGTAACCGCAATTATTAACTGATCTGTGCATCTAGCTAATTAGGTAACCTATCCATTAGGGACAACCAGAAAAATAATATTCCGAACATCAGAGAGAGATGACAAGAAAAAAGAGGTGCAACTTGACACTTTAAGTGGAGAAATTCTCATTTCTGAAACAGGCAAATTCGATAAGAAAGTGAGCAACAATCTGCCAATAAAATGTCTTAATGTTGTCAAGCACTAATAACGAAAATATGAGTGTTGACCTGCCTAATAACTTCCTAGATAGACACAAAAACAAAATATGTTCGAATTTTTTACCCTCTTTCGGATGTAACTGATGTAAATGCACGGTTGCTACATAGGAGATTCTCTAGGGATAAATTGAGACTGGAAAAATTTAAAGAAGAAGTACCTGAAGGTTTGTACAAAATGGGGCGCAAAACGATGCTAAAAGAGGAAGACCTGAACAACAAATACAAATAAAGAAGAAACGAGAATTTGTTGACACAAACACAAATTTTCATTAAAATTTGGAAAATGGTCAATAGAATTTGGTCTTGGGTTTCCAGATGTATTTTACTAGGTGAAATATTTTTGTCAAATAGTAAATCGTTAAGAGATGTCTGATGAGTATGATGGTTGGGTGACTGTCATAAATAAAAAGTATTTTGCCCCTGTCTGACAATGTTAGATGTTTTTTAGAAGTTTTTGTTCTAAACTTGTTCTAGTGCGTCGCAGTAAATTTTAACAGTGACTATATTTTCCACGTCCAAAATCTGTTATAAACTATCTATCTATACATTTGAAAACAATGTAAACAAAGAAATGCGGCATAATTATTTGCCCTTGGTTTACACGAGGAGGCCCATGCGTAGTAAACAAAGACAGCCGACACATTTAAACGGAAAGTAAACAAAGACGGCTGACATGAAAATTGGCATACCGCGCTCTAAGCGCTTAATTTACACGAGAAGTCCGTGCGTTTGTGCATGCCGTTCGGGGCCGCTCTCGCTCCTTGCCGAATGCAAAAGCGCTCTTCCACGGCAAGTTGATTTGCTTCCGCTGAGCTGAGCTTTGATTTTAATGAACATAAGCATATGCCGCCCTTAAAAAATACGTATACTGCACATAAGCCTTATGTAAACATTTGAAAATAGCGCATGTTCAATCAAAGTAGCGGCAGTAGTGTCCTTCCAGGAATTGTGCATAATTATGTTGCTTTTGTACCTGTTATCCTTTTTATGGTGTAAAAACAGATTTATATTTACTAAATTAATTAATAGTTCCCTATCCGTTGTAAAAACGAAGCCAAAGTCTCGTCAATATTAAAGTTAGGTTATAAAACTGATTATTATTATCCTTATTAGTTTCACTCACAGTTGCTCTGTTATTTTTTTATTTCTCACTTTATCCATTCTTGTGTTTTCTTCAATTTTATTTCTATAAGAGTGATTTCCGTTATTTTTTTGTCTATTTGCCCCCTGTTTTCTATTATTATACTCAGATATTTGAAATTTGTTACCTGTTCAAATTGATGGTAGCCTATATTGATATTGTGAATCAATTTTTTTTTTGGTAGAATCATAGTTTTGTCTTTTCTGTTTATTTTCTGGAGTTCCATTTGGTAAATATTAAAGTTTTATTCTAATTTATCTCTGTCTTTGCTACTAATATCATATCATCTGCAAATAGCAGTTCCTGTAGTGTTACTTGGTCTAGTTTCCATTTTGCTACATTTCTGTTTTTGTATAGTACTTTAAGGACGTTTACCAATTCTTTTTCCACTCTTTTTTGCAAACTTGCCCAGGCATCTTTTTCTGTACTCCATCGAAGGCCTTCTTTAAGTCTATAAAAGAAAAATGAATTTCATTCCTTACCAGTTTTTTCTAGTTGTCTATATAAAATTAAATCCAGGGTACTTCTGCCTTTTCTAAATCCGTGTTGCGATTATTCTAATGAAGTTTCTATGTTGTCTCAGTCTCTTCTGTATTATCCGAGTTAATATTTTGCCAGGTATGCTTGTTAATGTAATTCCTCTATAATTTATACATCATTTTTATGTAAAGGTAATATGATTTTACATTCCAGTTCGAGGGTATTGCATTTATGAGCTATTATTTCATTCAGTAGCGCAATAAATTCTTCTGTAGATTTATTTCATGTATTTTAACATTTGTCCTGTGATTTCGTCTGCTTCCGGTGGTTTACTTAATTTAATTTTGTTATTTGCTTCAGTGACTTCACTTGTTATTTTACGTACATTATATACTTCTTAATGTTCTACTCTTATTTCCTCTGCATCTTGTTCTTCAATTTGTTTAAATTCAGTTTTTTGAAATATTCTTTTCATCTTTGCATTATTGCTTCAGTTGTCTTCAGATATCGCACTCCTATTTTTGCCCTTTATGTTTTTAATTTGGCTTTCATTTGCCTTCACTGCTTTAGAGTATTATAGAATGGTTTTTGATTTTCTAAGTAATTTTCTTTCATCTTGTTTCAAATTCTTTCCACGATTTCTTCCTAACTTTTTTTATAATTTGTTTTGTTTCTGTTCTTGCTGTTTTGTATATATTATTGTTTTCTTCAGTTCCAATTTGTATAAACTTTTTCTATTTTCCTTTTTTTTGTTAACTTTTTGTTGTACCTCCGTAGTCCACCATCTACTTCTCTTTGGGTATATATTCACAATTTGGCTTACTCCGCAACTAACCCTTGCTGCTTTTAGGGTATTTTTTTTAATTTCTTTCATTTAATTTCTATCTTCTTACTTTTTTCTGTACTTTGTTCAATTTTCTTCTCCAGGTTTTCTTGGAATTTTTTGAAGTTTCTCTATTAGTCTACGATTTTTAATTTTTTGTTTGATTATTTTCTGTTTGTCCAAAGTTTAATCCTTAGTAAATACTGATCACTTCCTACTTATGCAGTTCTTTTACTATTACGTTCTTCACTCTTTTCCAATTTTCTGTGTTTGTAATAAAATAATCGATAATTGACTTTCCTTCCTAGAGCGAACTTTCTTGGTGTATTTTTGTATGTCCTTGTGTATGAATTTTGTGTTAGATATAACAAAATCGTTTCCTACACATAGGCTTTTTCGCTTCATACCATTAACATTTTTTCTTGTTTCCCCATAGGGTCCCATACATCTTTCAATGCCTTCATTGTTCATTGTCCTTTTTATTTTCAGTATAATCTTTTCTTCTTTTTCGTTCTCTATCGCGATATTTTAGGTTTCTTTGTTTGCAATGTTTATATCCATATTCTGTGTGATCTTAATTAATTTTATATATTTTTTTTGATGGTTTTCCATTAACTCATTACCACCCCTTGTAGTATCTTTACCTACTAGTTATTTTGCGTGGTTTGGGTTATTTTTCTTATTTGTTCTTTAAAGCTGCCTAGGAAACGTTTCTGTTACAGACATTTTTTGTGTGTTGCTTTCGCTTCTGACATCTTTTATCTTCTTTTATATCATTTGCCCTTTACATATTTCATCATTAACTCTCAGTGTATTATGTTTTAATTGTACTCTGTACCCTTTTCTTTGCGCTTCTTTCAAGTTGGGTATCAAAATTTTTCTTTCCTCTTGGTTACTTTCTTAGTATAATCTTCATTTATGCATATGTCTGACTCTTTGAGTTTTTTCGCATTTTGTAAGATTGCTACTTTTGTACTATCTTTAGTTAACTTGTTTGTTTGTTAGAACATTTTCTCAATTATATCTGTTCGCGCCAATCTCAACATTATATTTATTTTTGAAGTTTTAAATTAGGACCGAATATATTTTTTGATTCCCTCTTATATATATTTGAAATTTGTTTTACCGGCCCAATTGTCTAAGCACGCGTTGCGATATGGCCGGCGGTCTGGGCCGTGGGCAATTGCCTTTGGGCATTTACCATTTCGACTTCGTGTAATTCGCACGGTATTTACGCTTTTGGCTTTGTTCACGTTTTGCATTTGGCTTTTTTCTGGCTGTGTTCTCGCAGGCAAATTTTCCGTTTTACTCGGTCCATTTTCGTTCATCTGGCTCGGCGAGGAACCTTTTTCATCAGGAAACACGCTGCCTTTCGGCCTTCGTCTGCTGTGAAGATTGGGGTAACTTATCCTTTTTTTTTTATCCATATCCTTATCCTTAGCCCCAGAACCAACAGCAGGGAATCGATATCTGCGGGAAAGCGCCGTTCCCACAGGTTAGTGTTTTAACTTTAGATTTGTTTCAAGTCCTCTATTCAAAATTCAAAATTACCTATACAGTCCACTTTATTCCCACCGCACCGCTATCTATTTCGCTCATCTTCAGTTTCGCTGTTGGCCTCGTAAACTTTTATTCTAACTTTTGAACTTTTTAATTTTAATTCTTTAACTCTTTGATTAAATTTACAAGTTTCGCCGCGGTTTATTATCCTGCTCAATCTTTGTAATTATCTTTCTTACATATAGTTCTTTACTGTTTGGGTTGCCTATCCAAACGCCATAAATAGCGCAAAGTACGTCACCCAAGTCCACCTTTCGAAGGTGAGAAACTTATCTACAGGCGTTGCTATTTATTCATAAGTTGTTTGAAGGTGAGTAATTACTATGACTTAATTATTGTATATTTACCTGACCTAATTTGATTTATATATAGCGCACTCTATAACTTACGTGTTAATCCTGTTCGCAAAGGCCCGAAAATCTAGTTTGTTTATAGGGCAGATAACGCGCACTACGTTACGCGATCACAGCATCTTGAGTTTTCACTCACTTTACTTAAAACCAAATTTTGTGGTCGTGTTATTTTCCAAAAGAGTGTAATCGATTGGCCTCCACAGTCTTGCTATTTTACCCCATTAGACTTTTTCCTCTGGGGCTGTTTGAAGGAAGGGGTTTGTGTCAAGAAACCTGCGGCGCTTCCAAAGCTAAAAGAGACCATCAGACGAGTAATTGCTGAAATAAAGCCGCATTTATGGAAAACATTACGGAAAACTTCACTGAGAGAATGATCGCATGTTAGCGGAGTCGTGGAGGGCATTTTGGCCGCCATCATATTTAATACGCAACTGCTAAGTTTGTACATTGTCAGTAATAAAATTTAGATCGTTCCAATATTTTCTGTTTTATTCCGAAAAAATCTTAAAATTTAATTTGCGTCACCCTGTGTAAGTTATTTATCGTAGGGTTATCAATTATATGTCATAAAAATTTCAAGACAAGAATTCTTGTTCTCCTTTTATTAAACTGGTAAATCAAATTTCTATGATAAGAATCTTGTAGGTATCAAGGCAATTAGAATAACTTGCTCTCTAATTAACTCAATTTGAAAACACATGCAGTATCTCGAATGGGAAAATTATAATGGCCATTACTTATTTAATAGCTTTATCTATTTGTAGTTGAGCGTACATTACGACAGCCGTACAAATAATAAAATGGAAATTGCAAATGAAGTACTGTAAATCTGTCTGAATCGTATATTTTATATTTGGAAAAAATTATTCGCCTGTATTGCCGATATCACCTTCGCAGCGCACATTTACGCACTTGTTTATTGGTATTGGTAATTGCTAATAAGTTATTCATGAAGTATGTCATTCTTGCTCAGTTTATATGATACTATCGTTAAGGAGTAATGGTTCAAGAGACTGCCAGTGTATTAAGGTGTTCAATTCGTGCGGCCATTGCCACGGCGCAAAAGAGGGGCCAATAAAGCTTCGGCGTCATTAAGAGGCCTTATTGCCATTTTATGACTCAAGCGATTTCTTATCAAATAATTGCGATTGTGATTATTATTATATAGTATACCACGTGTTACGACTTCAATTGGGGCTAATTTTGATAATCAATTTCCGGTTTTATTTATAATTACAACCAAGAATTTAAAATTTATTTTGACGTATTGTATAATATAATAATTAAACATCTGGTATGCCATTTCTTAATCGATATGCTGGTTCCTTAATGCTCGGCTTATTCTTTTATTTTTAGACGACCTCTTTTCTTTCTGGTAGTTTTCAAATGAACATTTCCTTTGCCCATCCTGAGTTTTTCATTTATAATTCTGTTTGAACCATTTCAAACTTTTCCTTCCTTTTTCCTACTTCTAATTCATTGATTTCAGACTCGTTGTAGCCCTAATATTCTGGAACTTCTGCATAAGTAGTCTATTTGTACTGCTATTAGTTTTCATTCTTCTGCTTCTCTTGCTAACCAAATTTCACATCTTTACGTCTCAACCATGGTCTTTTCTGTTCATTCTTGGTTTGTGCTACTTAGATTATTATTCTTCCTTCAAAAACTATTAAAGCTTCTATAACGTTTCTATCTATTTGAATTTTATGGCGTATTACCTGATTTTCAATTCTCTCTTTATCTACTGTGGCCCTGAAATACTTAAGTGTGTTCACCTGTTTTATTTGCACATTATAATCTATAAGAACTTCAAATTTCTAATCAGAATTTACCAGATGTTCTGTCTTCTCTAGGCTCATATTTAACCCTTATTTTATATATTCTACAAGTAATCGTTTTAATAAAATCTCATGCCATAAGAATCTTGCACCGATAAGTTTAATTATCAGCGAAGTTTAAGATAAAGATATGTGCTTCATCTATAGCCTCGAAAGGCTATTTCTATGTATATATTGAATGAATGATGTGACAAGCTATATTAGTTCTCATAAGTATTCTTCTTTGTTACGATAAGAGATACTGTTTTTATACATCTGACAATTTTAAGTAAATAATTGCAAAATTTAGCTGTTTTAGTAAATAAAATATTTTTCCTTAAAATGTTATGACACGATTTTTTTTAATATATAAAAGTAATGTATGTCTTAATCTCTACTTTTCTTTTTTGCTATTTATTGTTATAAATGAATAAATTCTCTGTGCCTGAAGGGCTGACTACTTGATCATCACTAATAAAAAGGCCTATTTCACTTGTTAGTCTTTTTTGGATTAGTTTTTCCCATAGTTGACTCAAAACACTGGTTACGTTCAACCTTCTTTAGAAATTAGGATATTTTTACCAACTTTCTTAAATATCGATAACACAACACGTATTTTCCATTGCTAAGGTATTTGTTATTCGGTAGGATATAAACTTAACAATTATAAAAGTAATTGAGAAAGTGAATTTCTATCATATTTAATAATAACTGGGATGTGTTCGACTTTTCATTTCCCTCACACGTACTTCTACTTTTTCGAGTTATTATCTGAAGTTTTTTATCTCGTATATCGCATTCATTGTGCGTAAATTCCTTACTTTATTCTATCAACAAAGATTCGTAATATTCTTTCTACTTATTAATATCAACTAATGTCAAAAACTTATCGGAATTGTCTGTTTTCATATTTTTTATTGTTTACCACACTTTAGTTGGTCGTGAGCCTTAGGTGATAATATATTACATTTATTTTTACAAAATTTATTCTATTTTTCTCCAATCTTATTTCGCTGCTTTCTAATTTTTAGTTTATAATTTCGGTTATTTTTCTCCGAACTATTTTTTTTCTTGAATTAACTCTTTTACGATATATGTGAGCTAGAATGTTACTTTGTTCTTCGGTGCTTTTGGGTATGCAAAGCTGTTTTAGTATTTTCATTTCTTTTCTTTATTGATTGTGATAGTGAGTTATTGCTTAATTAGTGGTCTTTGATATAGTCGCTTGGTGGAGTAAATATAAATTATATCTCTTGTTATTAACTTTAGTAACATTTTTGATCGGTTAATATCTACCGTGTATCGTTTTACCCGAATGGGATAAACTATTTTGGCTACTACTAGATGGTGAGCAGTCACACAGTTGGATTTTCTTTTTACTCTAAAGTCGTGTACTTGATCATTTGTTTTTTTTGTGATGACGTAATTGATGATTGGATTTTGCTCCATTGATGGTCTCCCCCAAATAAAACTGTGAAAGTACTTATGAGCATACCAAATAGTAGTAAGTTGTAAACTGTACTGGATACGGGGGCGTATGAGTCTTTGGCCATTATAATTTTGGAATTCTGTAGAAAATTTGCCAATTATATCACTATTATTGGGTTGCCCAAAAATTTTCAAGCGTTTTGCTTTTTTCATAAATTTATTTAATAATTTAAAAACAACAATCAAAGTATTCTCCGTCAACACTGATCACTTACTCCCACTTTTCCGGCAGCTTCATGATCCCGCGACGATAGAATTCGGCATCTTTCGAGTCAAAGAATTCTTCAAGCGATTCTCTCATTTCACAAATGTTTTCAAAACGTTTGCCTTTTAAAAAGGGTTACAACGAACGGAACAAATGAAAGTCTGATGGCGCCAAATCAGGAAAGTAAGCCGATGATCAACGCGGCCCTAACCAAGTTCGATGATCTTTGCATTTGTCGTCCAGAAAAGCAACCCGACCTTGACGACGGCGATCCAAACTTCGATTCAACGCATCTAACTGACGACAATAGACTTCCGAGCTGACAGTTCGTCCTGGCTCCAGCAACTCCCAATACTCAACGCCACGAGCCGACCAAAACACACACAACATTGCCTTTTTGTGCCGAAAGTCCTTCTTCGGTGTCGCAATTGTGTTGAGGATCCGGATTTTTGAAGCTGATCCATTTCTCATCTCCCGTAATCAATCGATTGGCCAAGAACGGAGTTTTATTTTGACGATCTAACAAAGTTTGACTGGCATTCGCCCGTTTCGTCTTTTGAGCAGCAGACAACTCATGTGGAACCCAACGCGTCTGCTTCCAGACCTTACCAACTCGTGGAGGATATTGTCAATAGTCTGAGGGCTGCAATCGAAATCATCGGCCAACCTTCGGCATGTCACTGACGAAGTCTATTCAGTGGCTTCAAGAACGGCTTGATGATCAACCTCTTTTGGACGTCCAGCTCCTTGCTTGTGCTCCAAGTCTTCATAGCCGGTTTTGAACTCTACAAAATGGGTATCTTCTCCCCATGCTTTCTTGATTCGGCGAGCAGTTTTAGCAGCATATGTTTTTAAACTCCACTTTTACTCATGCAGCATTAACAGTCCTTTTTGCTCGCGCGTAAGCTCTACACTGAAACAATTATACAAGTATTATACCATACATCAAAATGCACGGAAGATTGCGAGCTTTCAAATGATACCAAAATCATGAGAAAACAATGCAAAAAATATGAAAAAAAGTAAAATGCTTGAAAATGTTTAGACAACCCAATATCTTGCTGCTTTACACCCGCATGTAAACCAATATTATACTTGGGCATATTTTAGCACGCATAATTATACTTGAAAGTTTACGGTGAAATTCATCTTTAGTGCGATTCTCAGCAGAATCTTTAGACATTTCGTAACAATATAATATATGGTATTTTGAGTGTGGTCGTCAGTATTCTGCCAGAGATATGTGATTACGTCCTATCACTGTTATTTGCGATGTACATTTGATTATTATTTACATTGCAGATTATCAGTATCTTTGACATACATTTATTTTGTTCTTCATCAATAATTTTTAAAAATACAATTTTTGTATAAACAGATTGCAGCTAGTTCACAATAACATAAGTAAGACAAACCTATTTATGCCAAGATCTAGCAATTTTAAGTTTACTTTTACATTATCATTAGGCTAGGGACTATTCATTATTGTATAGACGTTGTGTGTTATAATAAATTATATTTCAGGTGCTATTTCTATAATTATATCTGATATGCCACAACTGCTTCATCATCCTAACATTGTCTTAATTTTGTCTTATTTTTAGCGTTAAATTTGTTTTAAAAGAGAAGAATGCTGACCTACTCCTCCAGCCCCACAGTTGGAAGACCATGCTTTTCTGTCAGGTTGTGCTTCCTTATCCGAGGGGTTCTGTTTTTAAGGCGCCATAATTTTGGCTTTTACCTTTCTCCATCAGTTTTAGTCTATTACCACTATAGACAGCATATCGGATGTAAACGTTAGGGATAAGATTTGCTGGCAGCACTGCTAAAAAGAGCTGCAGGGCACTTCCTTATTTAATATTGTACATTTGACATCGGTAATTCTTTTGAAACGATAGCAGCCGTTCGCCTCTCATAAAACTTATAAAATACAAATTAAAAGCCAAACAATAGTTAAAACAAAATCGTTCAAAACTGCAGCAGAGAGG
Source organism: Sinelater perroti (assembly GCA_036346155.1). Classification (NCBI taxonomy): domain Eukaryota; kingdom Metazoa; phylum Arthropoda; class Insecta; order Coleoptera; family Elateridae; genus Sinelater; species Sinelater perroti. Next base: position 12,073,390 of record JARFIY010000024.1, read on the forward strand.
ACATATGTATAAAGAAACGAATATCCAAATATACAAAGAGGAAAAGGAGAAACAAGAAACGAAAGAACATAATATGAAGTATTTGAGAATAGTCATAAGTAAATAAGTAAAAGGTTAATAAAATAAGATATATTAATGAGCTATATACAACATAACAACATCAAAAATATTAAAAAATTAAAGAAATGAGATTGATCAGTACAAAGAAAGGGTGATAATTAGGTACTAAATAAAGCGAAATAAAACAGAAGGCTAGGATTAAAAAGAGATAAAAGAATAGAAGGTAATATTAAAAAAGCAAATTAAATATGATTGGATCTATAAAAAATTACAAAAAAGTCAAATATCTAGTAATAAGATCAAGATTGTTTAATAATGTAAAACAATTTAAATTGAAAAACCACGAACACAGCATAAAGAAACAAAATACCTTAAATAAGTATAGAAATACATAAAATAAATAACGGAATAATAAGAAATATACCGTGAAAAAGAGAAACTTGGATTTCAAAGGTTTTCTTAACTTTATACATGCAAGTGCCAAAAGCAATCGTTTCTTTGGGTCACTGCTCAGCTTACTCTTACTCAAATAAAGATTTTTATTAAAATGTTAGCTAGAATTTATCTTCTCTATACACAACACAGAAGAGAAAGATTTCTTTGATTTTAATTTTTATTTTTTCTTATAATACTGAAAATTTTCTTCAAAGTAGGAAAAGATGTCTTGATGATTATAGTGTTTAGATTGGCAGAGCTGGTAAAACATTCTTTGTATAATCTTTAGGGCTAAATAATTTACGACTTTCTTGCCTGCTTACTTTTCACAAATGTTATAACATTTATATTTACTGTTTATATAAATGATAACTGTGATATCACAAAGGCAATATTCCAATTCTTCTTCTCCAAGTACCATGTTCTCAATGAGCTTTTGTGATTATCAACATAAACTGTTATCTTGTCCACGTCTTTCTGCAATAGTAATGTTGTACTCTATTCACATCACCGCCTTATATTTTTAGCCAAGTAATCTCTTTGCATTTGGGTTACTTTTTCTATCTATTTTTCTTGTAGAATATTTTGTAAAAGGAAATACTTTTGATTGAATATTATGTGAGTTGGAAATTATATTTTTTGTTTTTAATGGTAAATATTACATAATTTACTAACCTTCTCTATTATAGTGACATTTGAATACTTTCAGTTTGTGGGATACATTGTACTCTTCCGTATTATACATTTCAAATACTTGCAACTGTAGGAAATCGTCTCGGTTAACGTCCATTACTTCGCTTCATAAAAAAACGTAGAAAAATCACAACACATAAGCATTTTAAAGTGAAGCAAACTGTTTATTCTGCGGTTTAGGAAATAGTTTTTATATTCTGAAATTCCTTGCGAATCTGTTCTATTTTCTACGTATTATTTTTACTCATGCTTATTTTAAGGTACTTACGAGGATATTTTTTCTAGTTGTTTATTATAGAAAAGTATGTCTTACCCATAGTCATCCACTTAGCTTTCGATATGTTTAAACTTAGGCCTATTCATAGCTCTTTGTATCACTTTATTCAGTAGTTCCTGTAGTCTTTCTGAACTGCTGGAAATTAGAACAGCGGTGTGAATATTTCAAGTTGCTGGTCTTCTCTCTAGATTTATTTTTCGTCATCATCTAAAAGTGCCTTGATACCTTTGTCTGCATATGAATTACAGAAAAGTGACGAAGAAACGCACCCTTGACGCAATCATTAAGTTATGTGTCCAATAAAGGATGCAAATTAGATTTATACGTCTCTTATGGGTAGCAGTTCTTAAAAGAACAAAAATGGCGTCATATATACAGGCATGGAAACATTTGAATTTGAATTCACGAAGATATTTGACAAACTATAAGCATGAAGTGTGGAGCTTTAAGTATTTTACATTAATATTGTTGTCTGACATTTTGAGGCTTTTATGGGCGCGAATGTACTCTTCCATTGTAGCCCAGTGCGGCATAATTATGTATTTTAAATCAATAAAATTGATTACCTTATTTGTAGGCGTATGAATTTTAATTCATAAATTTCGATAATTGTTGGGGACGCCTTCGGATTCATAAAATATGAATTATGAAAGTAACCATTAGATAAAAATTAATAATTAAACCATGTCACCCCATTCCCAGTAAAAATATTTTATTTGCTACTTTCAGCAGCTATAAAATGCCGTACCAAAGCAGTATTTATGTGCTTTTAATGGGCACATTTAAGTTTACTATTCTTCATCTGCATATTTACCAATTTATAATTACATGCCTTTATTGGCTGACAGATGCTGAATTTACCGTCTTGCAGAGATTCCCAAGGTTTAAAAAGTATTTATGGCCTAGCACTAATAACAGTTTAAATTACTATGATTTTCAAAGGCGTGTCAGGCAGCAGCAGTTAAATGAGCTTGGTATACGCTCAAAAATTAAAATATTGGCGACGATCTGCATAACCATAATGTTAATTTATTACTGTGAAAACAACTTTTATAGCGACTATTTTAGAATACATTAGTTTTAAATGGTATGATGCAGCAAAACTGGGCCGTTGCCGTAGACGGTTAGTCAAGAGAAAACGATCCTCTGGCCGCGTTCGGCGCGAGCGCGTTCGGGCTTCTGTGAAAACTCATGATTGCCTGTGAAGTGTTAAACTAGGTACTAGCTTAAAGCAGGCTTTTTTGGGTATACAAATTTTTAAAATTAACAATTTCATTTAGAAAAACTTGTTATGTGCTTGCGCTTGTTGTATTCGGTTCGTCTTAAGTAAATTCGACTATATATGTATGTGATGCGAAAAATCATTTTTACTGTAATAGTTATAAATCTCAAATTAGCTATTGTCTCGATTCCGATGAGAAAAGAGGAGGGAAAGGAAAACCAACTTAGAAAAAACAGTATTTATTTGGCATGGGCGATAGCACCTTGCGAGGACCCTTGCTTAAAGTACAGGTAAAGATATCTGACCAACAGCTTTGAAGGTTACAGTCAAAGCAGCAAAGGAACTAGATATTTTTAGGGAATACAAGTCTATTAAGTAATCGAAGACATCCAGTCTAGAGTTTGGGGTTTAGGTCATCCTTTAAAAAACTTGAAACAATTGCAAACTTCTCAGTCAAATAATCGAAATCGGACAAATCTAATCAACAATTGGCAAAATAGAACGATATTATGAGGGGTAACAACCTAGTTAGATGAAGTATTAAAAAAACCTCAACATGACTATAGCGGCATTGATGGAGACAAAAACCAAAAAAGGCGCGGAAGCAAACCATCATTATATTTATTTTTAATGCTGTACCGATAGTTTAGTAAGTAAATTCTGGAAAACCACAAATGGCCGCATTCTTCAAGTTGAATTAAAACTCGAAAACCGTATGCTCGTTTTCAAAACCATGTATGCCCTAAATAACGACGCTTAGGCTGACAAAAATAAACTTTCTTTGATGAATTAACTATGGTAAGACAATATAAAGAAATTACTGCAAATTATAATAGATAAAGAATTACAGCGGTATGTTGAGCAAATTATTTAAAAGTAGCAAATGGATGATTCAAGCACAAATAAATATAAAAATATACATAGATACAGCATAGCTGCTAACTGAAGTCTAATATTACTGTTAAGTAACAGTCACAGCTTAGAAGCTTAGATGTGAATGTTAAAAGAAGCCCAGAATGAGGCATTGATCATCACAGTCTAAAGGCCAAGGTTTACTTTCTTTATAGAAATATACAAAGCCAGACACAACTGCAAATAGTACATTAAAATCTTAAATATCTCAAAGATGATTCTACAAAGTTCCAATATTAATTTAGATTTTGCAGCCAAACTTGTTTATACTAAAAATAAAAATTCAAAAAAGATACAGTGCCATAAAAGAACAAAAAAGGACGTAAATAAAAATAGCATAAAAAGAAGATAAGTAATAAAAGAAATGAAGATTGGAAAGAATATTTACTGGGAAAAAAATCCGGGATGACACCTTTTGTAATTTACTATTCGCTGACGACTAAGTATTCGTTGCTGACAGCAAATTACAAGAATGGACTGTACTAGAAATGAAGAAATATAACAAACAATGCGTTTATTATAGATATTATAAAAACTATATTAAGAAAACAATTCGTGCGGTATTGACAACTATAATGTGCATCAGACAACTGATGGTCAAAGAAACTGTGAAATTGGATACCACGAGGGGGAAAAAGCATAGAAGATTATCAAGAAGCTGGAAGTCAGATGTAACAAAAACCATGATTTCAAGTGGTTACAAACTAGTGATAAAAAAATAGGCATCTGTGGAAACTGAGAAGCAAAAATACATGTATGTGTTCTGAAAAAGCTACAGATATACCTACTCTATTATAATTAATAAATAGGTAGTTAGAAATGAAATGAAACTAATGTTTATTAATTTCGCTCACATTTCTAGAGCCGATATTATATGTTGAGCATTGCTTAAACAGGTAATAGCAGTTCACAAAAGAATAACTGGTTATCGTGTCTCATCATTGCTAAAATAGTGCATTCCTGAAAAATGTATTTACCTGCACCACCTGTTTTTATTCGCTCTAGTTCTTATAAAGTGACCATTTAAGCTGCAGTATTTTGTGAAGATTTTAAAGTTACCTATGCAGCTCCTTATATATTTTATAGTCTTTTCTGTTTCAAATTTGCTAAAGACAACGCATTTCACTAATCCTTAAACCTACTCTTGAAAGATACTTGTGTTTGCTTATGGGAAAAATACATTTAGTTTCCAAAATATTTGCTCTATTACTTTTCACAGACCGTTTGTATACCAACTGGTCGTTTTCTTCTTAATTGGAAATAGACATTATTACTTTATATATTTTTATTTTCTTACCGCTCAATTGAAAAAAAATTATATTTAAAAAATTCATTTAAAAGGTTCTTGAAAAAGTCTTCATAGTAAGGGATTTAGGGCGGTTTACTCATTACAATGTTTTGTTTTCTTTATTAAAGAGCCTCTTCACCTCCACCCTTAATGAAGTCGGTTAATTATCTCCTTACAAGGTGTTATTTTTCCATTGTGTTTGATTTACTGGACGGCTTGATTTAAATGCATTGAATAATGTTTTATTAATACTGTCTTGTAATTTTCAATTGTTCATAATTTTAACTTGGGCTTCAATACAGCTATTATTGATATGTCTTCTTTCACTAGTTGTATAAAGTTAATTTTTATGCCACAACAATGATCGGTACTAAAGTAAAACGGCAGTATCATGGGTATCAGAGGCTAACTTATATGTTTATTATTTGTTTAAGGCTTATACAACATTTACATAAAATAAAATGTCAATTAAAATTCAAAGAACTCTCATTAATATTTTGTTTAATAGAGTTCCTACAAAAGTATTTTACTTTCTCTATGATGGTATTATTAAGCAGTTCTAAGTATTTTTGTTTTTCTTTCTAATTAAATTTACAATTCCTAATGATCAAAATCGATGCTAAAGTGCATATCTGATTTTAATCAGTGGTTTTTCTATTATATATAAAACATACATTTTAAAGGTTCTTAAAATCCGTAGTTGTAGATTTATTTTTTCATGTTTATAGATGTAAAGAAAAGTGCCCAGCTTACCAGTTTATGGGCTTCATTATATAATTAACTACACTTGAAAGTAAAACAATCGACTCACTAGATGCACGAGCAATTGGTTTCAGTGTAAGGAAAGTAATAAAAACATTAACGTGCAAGAAGTATCTTTATTATTGAGCTTTAAAAAACTGTTGCATTACGACGGGGTTTTACGAATTTTGCTAATCTCTTATCTAAAGTTGATGTAAGTAAGTAACTGCTATAGTGATTTGCAAAAAAATAGAAACAGTTGCCGAAGTACCGGAATTTTCTCGACAACATCAGTCAGATTGGGACCACAGACTATTGGAGTCAGATCATTATGTCGACACGAGTCCGGTACGACCGGTGCTACGACCGGAACGAAAGTAGGACTGTGGCAGTACATAGAGAGGAGATCGATTTGTCTCAATATCTAGATATACTAGTCAAGGTGACTGTTCAAAAGCAAATACGGAATGCCACATCGTTGGACTCGTCTATTGGTCAGATATTATTCACACGAGTGACGGCATGGAAACGACATAGATGTCGGGTCTATAGAGGCAAGCGATTTGCTCATTGCTGTATACTAGATCGCATACGGAGTTAGGGGGCATTTTCATTCACAGAAAAACTGAGTTGCATTTCGTGCTTAGTGGAGGGTGCGGGGGAAGTTTAACAAAGCATTGTTATATCACGAACATCCTGGAGGAGCATGTTATCCTGTTTGTGAGATCAGCTGGTGAGGACATTATCTACCTGACTGACGTCGGTATACGGAAAATGGACTGGTCTCCGTGAATCTAATTGAGCATGTTTGGAATGGGATTAAGCGAAGAGCCCGGGCCAGAAATCTTGGACCAGACAGCGTGATGGATATGAGAGTGGCGTTGATTGAAGTGGGGAGCAATCCTGAAGATCAGCATAGGAAAAGTCACCCGATCCATGCGTAATCGCTTGGAAGGTGCAACTAGGAGTAGAGGTGGCAACACCATGTATTGAAAAAATCATTAAATGAATTTCAACTAAGATTTCATTTTTTTCCATTCTACAGGAACGTGTTGTTCTATTCGCGCGATTTGTTGGTAAGGATTTCATGCTAATGCACGAAAATGCGCGATGCCATACCGCGTAAGTGACCACTATCTACCTGTTGACATCGGTATATTGAAAATGGACTGGCCTCCTTGTATCTCAAACTTGAATCCAAGTAAGTATGTTTGGGATGAGTTCAATCGGAGATTAAGAGACAGAAAACTTGCACCAGGGAGCTTAATGGAACTGAAAGCGGGGTTGATTGAAGAACGGGAAGACCGCATAGGAAAAGAACAAAGTTGAGGTAGCAACACCATGTATTGAAAAACTTATTAAATTAATTTCGACTAAGGATTTTATTTTTTCCTTTCGTAATCACCTTTTCCTTTCTAACTCTCTTGTGCCACACATCTTTTAAGTTCCATAATTTTGGCAGTACAGGTACGATTCCCATCAAAGTGGTATAATTTGAAACCACAGTTTTTAAGGGTGTAACTGTAATTAACTGACGCACTACTACTAAAACTATTGTTTATTTCCACAATATCTCCCAAACGCACTTAGATCACTACATGAACTCTCCCTCATCCCAATTTCATTCTTCATTATTCCTTGTACAATCTAAATATCTACGCATGTAATTCCAAAATATTTGCGGCTCTGGGTAGGCCTATTAAAAATGTTTTCACGTTGTTCCTTTACTTTAATTCAATTTTCCAAGATCTGTTGCTACACTACCCCTTTCTTAAGGCCTTGCTGTTACAGAAATGGAAATGTCGTTAGTATTAGCTTCTTTCTCCGTTCAGCAAAAATCGTAATAAATTATCTTCTATGGTAATTAGTAGTTTACTCTGGTAGTATCGCGCGCAAAGTAAAAATGTTACTGCCTTCCTCTTACGCGGTAATTAGAATAACTCCTACCGTTGGCACAAATTTGAACTTGCTACAGTTACTGAAATTTTTGAGACGTAAAGTTACGCTTGTAAGATGCATTACGAAAATAGACTACAAATATTTGATTGAGTTAAAGTTGAACCGTTTTGTCGGCTATTAACAAATTTTTAGTAGAAAGGGATACTTCTGTGGTTTTATTATATATAGTTTATTCTCCAGATCTCGGTTGCTATAACTTTTTTATTCATTCACATGAAAAAACATTTAAAGAGCTTTATTTCAGGATTTTAATATTTTTTTGATAATAGTATTTGAACTATTATAACTATTCTTAATTAATTAATTGTTTCTCTTAGTATTTCAGATAATAATCAGAGAAGCGTAAGCTTTCCAGGATTGTCATGAATAATGGGAAAGATGCATCTATCCCTATAGCCGCCCAAGGAAACTACTTTGAAGGACATAAACTTTGTAAAAGGAATAAATGGTTACAGGAAAATCCGTCTCATTATTTTTCTGCCATACCTTGTAGGAAGATAATTTGGATTACAAGAGAAGAGCTGTTTGATTACCAAATAGTAAAAGGAATTTTCCTTAACTGATAGTCATAGAACGTCAGATTCTGAGCGAAACACTGAATCTTGGCTATATTGGTCGTGATATTAAACAAATCTTGCTATATCTAAGTCACCTCAAATCTGACTTATTATCACTAAGATGTTCGTTTATGTATGGTAGTCATCGAAGCTCTAATGTCTTTCTGGCTCTTGGGTTTCCCCCGTTACCAATTTCATACTTTATTTGTTTGTATACTCATTATTTATTTCTGCGTAAGGCGCGAGATGATTAATGTGCACCACTTTTGGCTTACTACTAAACAATTTTTGAATGAGATGTATTGTCTCTGAAGTTTTGGCGAAAGGTGACGTCGTGTTTGAGGATTGTGGAGAGAACTGAACTTTCTGGTTTAAACCGTCCTTTCCTAGCTTTTGTGTTACACTGGTTCTTTATTGTCACTAGCAATTTGGATATTTTTGCGAGCATGGCTATCTAGTTTTGTTCTTAGTCTGTTCACATAATCGTCTCCAGTAACCTACTCTTTCGACATTGTAATTCCAAACACAGACTGCAGTTTGTCTAGTGGTTTTACGGACTAAAGATCGATAACCTTCAGGAATGGGTGTTCAGGTACAACCTACGCAAGGTATTGTTCGGTTCATCAACTACGGATGTAGAGAAATTGTGTTAATTTTATTACGTAATATCTAATAGTCGATACACAATCTGAAAAAAGACTTAAAATTGCATTCTTAATGCGAGCAAATTGTCAAGGGTACCCAAAGGTGATTGAAAACAATTTCATTAATATCTTTGTGACTATGGACTATTAGGTAAATTAGTCCAATGCCAACAAGAATATATTTGATACCATTAGTTTATTGAAGCACCGCAGATGACATAGAACTTTCGACACTTGACTTCTCGGTTCTTACAACTGCGATCAGTGCTATTAACGTTCTCTAATGTTTTCAATAAAAGATTATACTTTAACTTTAAGGAATTTCATTGTATCCAATAAGTCTTTATCATTGAGTTTAGTGCGCTGAATTATTCCCATGCTGTTTTTTTAATCCAGCACCATTTTTAATTTTGGTCAAATTCTTGTCTGCAACATAAATGCTGCAACGACCACCAATAATTGTTGTTTTGTGCAACACACGTCAGCTCGGCTTCAGAAATTATTATAGCCAATTTAAATCAGTGCGGTCTGTTGTCAGTAGAAAGATTCTACCCTAGAAATTTTTTTTAAATGTACGTTTGCTTTTAGAACCGAAACCCTCTTTGTATTAGGCAGTAGTTCTGCTTCGTCTTTAACAAAATGTTGTTAAAGTAGCCGAATAGCTTTTCTATCATGTATCTGAAAGCACATTTTTATGGCGTTGTTGCTTAGATCGTACATGGTAAAATTCCGTTTGAGTCGGTGTTGTAATCAAAACTTGTTTTAATTAATCGGGGACTATGTGGTATATATTTACGTCGCACTGCGGTTAACTGGATCAGTTACTTTTAAGTGTTAGCAAATCTAGTACATATATAAGCGGAAGAACCTGTGGATATGCTGTTTTGGTGTGAGCCATGCTCATTCTGCTCTTTATTTGCTTCACAATTCTTTAGATACATCTCAAAAGATTTGTCCATTTCGATTATATCATCTAAGTACATCAAGCATGTCTACTAAGTTAGTCCTCATAATAAGATTTCCATGTATCGCTAAAAACTGTTCTGAGGACAGGGTAAAATGTCGCAGTTATCATTGGATTGTGAATATTTTCGAATTACATTCAGACTTACCTATAACTGTTCTTTAGATCTACTCCAAAAAACGACAGCGAAACAGATATTATAGTAGCTATTATTCTTCAACTACCACATTTAGCTGATGGTAGTCGACAGAGAATTGTGTTAATACGTCTTTTTTCCTAACTAACATAACTACTCTTCATTGACTGCATGACAGTTTAATAAGTTTTTGTCTTGCCATAAATATCAATATCCTCGTCTTTTTCCGTTTTACTATTGGACAACATTTTAAGAGTTGTATACTACAACTTGAGCATTTCCGATATTAATTCTCATGGTAATCACGCCTATTTTAGCTTTTCTGTTGCGCTTAAGTGCAGAAATGTTCGTATAGTTAATGACTATCTTCGCTACCTTTTCTAATTTTGAATTGTTTGTGACTTGGGAGGATTTCACAATCCTACTCAGTAGGTTTTTAGAATATCTTTTTACAAGGTTTCCGTTTTGGATACATACATCAACGACAAATACCAAATACCAAATGCCAACCTCACCTATACGTGGTATCCCCTGTTAGATAACAGACGAGGCTCTGGCGACCCAGCATCGGGGAGTATAACCTGATACCAGTTGTCCGAGGTACGGGCCCTTTGTGGGCTAATCACCCGCACAAGGTAAATAGATTCAGAGAACAAACAATCGCCTCGGAAATGGACGGAAAACTGGGAAACGGACTCGGCGCGAATCACGGATAAGAATAGGAACATGGAATGTAAACGGTATAAAAGCAGAAGAAGGCCACGAGAAACATGGGAACAGAGCTTAGAAGAGAGGGTAGAACAGAGAGGAAAACACCTAAAAGAAGTAAAAAGAATGGCAGCCAACCGGGACATCTTCCGGAAGTGGTTAGAGGACCCGACGCTTTAGGGCATAAGGGAGAAGGAAAAGAAGAAGAAGAAGAAGAAGAAATGATTTTCCTATTAATATCTGCTGGTTGTCCTATTTACAACCGATTCCTTTTATCAGTTGTAGGTTTCCTTTCTTTTTGGGTCCTTCCAGGTGTTTTGGTATTATTGTCTCACTCTAGCCGTATTTTCAACTTTCAATTTTTGAAATACCTGGATAGCTTTTCTACGTTGACTTTCAGCACGCCGTTTATCAGGTCTATTGTAACGTCAAGTTTCTACAAAAGATTTATCCCCAAAAGAAACTTGTCTGAAATGTCAGTATATGTTTACCAATACTGACATTACAAAATAGTTATGACCGTAGCTATGACCCCTGTCGATAGTAGTAGAAAGAACAGTTACCACATTGACGTCACCATCAATATATGTACTGCTCATATTTTTTGATAACGTAACATTGACAATGACTACCAGGGTTTTGTTTCTTGACTCCTTATGCCAACCCCAGCTAGTTTTGATGATTCTTCCACTTGAAATTATGTCACAAATCGGCCTGTTTACTCCAATTGGAAGAGCCTGACCACCTTATTAACTTATCTGAGCGTGATACCTATCTCAGCATGTCTTCTATTTTTTACTGTTTTCTTGTTTTTTTATAGCGGCTTTGATATGGTGATATCTACGTGTTTGTATTTTATGGCTTATCAATCATATGCTAGCGCAGCGTCAAAATTATTGGGAGGGCTAAATAAAATGTCTGTTGATCGTCGTTGTATCCGAGTCTATTCAAAAACGCCTGTTTTGCGAGTTTCTTCAAGAAGCTGTCGAATAGGTCTGATAGCTGTACCAATAACGCAAGATTGAATTCGAATTTTCGCAACGTTGCCTCAAATTTGTTCAAGATATGCATTGCCATATTTTTATTTGGGAAGCTAATATCCGGTAGCCTTTATATTGATTTTCTAGTACAGCATAAAAACTCACAGCGTTTTCCTGTAGAGTCTAAAATGGTTTTTTCTTTGTATGTAAACCTTTTGCTTCTTACATTTTTCTGTAAAAAGTGGTAACTTTTATTTTAATTTTCTGGCATATTATTTTTTACCGAGAATACATCCAGCTTGAGAGTGATACTCATTGTTCCATTTCTACTTTTAATATATCTAGTATCGTCTGTTATTTTCTCTTTTATTGTATTAGAATTTTAACTTTAATCCATGGTTTTAATAGCTACGTGCTTAGCTTTCCACTTTCTTCGATTAGATCCTGTTGTACTATTTCCCATAGAAGGGTTTTTCCTTTATATTTTTATACGTAGCTTTTTAGCTTAATCACGTTTAATGCATTCAAGTTGACTTGCTTTGATAAGGTAATTTTTTTTAAATAGTTTTGATTGCTCTCAATATCACTTCTGGTACTAATATTTGTTTTATAAGTTAGATTATTTATCTTCATTTAATAATTGCCTAGCAATATACAGACACTAATTATTTTTATAGCAACTGTTTTCCTGAGCGTTTCTCGTGCATGAATAAATAACGGTGTATTTAATTCCAGAATTCTCGCGGCTTTGCATTAGTACGTCGACCAGTTTATTGCAAATACGCCCTTTGCGATCCGTCAAGAATTCTCTGGATATTTGCGTGTTGTTCTGCCGCTGTGGTCGATTGTCACACTATTAAAATAGGACAAAAATGTTATTAATAGGGTAAAGTAGCCTTTGAATATTATTCAGTCATTTAGAAAGAAGGAGAGGTGATGTCATTAAAAGTGTTGGTGGTAAATTATCTATTGGGAATCAAAACGCAATACAATTATTATTCTGCAGCATAATCACCATCGACCTCAATGTACTTGACAGATGGCTGATTCCATTGGCAAAGAAACTGTGATTTTTCCTGCCAATCCACGCCGAAACTATGACCTTCTTGCTTTCTAGCCCTATACAACTCTTGAGAGTTTAACTGGCTGACGCACAAATTCCCTTTCTGTTTTTTAAAGAAAAGTTCAGACTTATCTAATATAGCGAGTTTGTTAATAAAAGGGTTTTGCTCATTTCTTTGCTGAAAATTCGCGATTTTGTCAATTTTGTTGTAGACAAGCTCGTGCAATACCTATCCAGGTAACTTTCATACTTTGTCGCATTTTTTCAAGCAATACACGATCATGGAATAGTTGAGGTTGAGGTTTTATATCAGCATTCTACTGATCAAATATTTGTAGTTTTTCACAACCCCTAAAAAGGCTTAGCCGTCAAAATCCTATAGCTAACCTCTTTCTTAGATTTTGTCTAATCTTGTGTAGTAAGATTTGAAAGGAACCGCTGATAAAATTGTTTTTTTTTACAGATCGTCGTTTGAGCAGTTTATATATATATTTTATATATTATATATATATATATATATATATATATATATATATATATATATATATATATATATATATATATATATATATATATATATGCACTTGAAAAACACATTTAGTCAACTAATTATAAAAGAATTACGTAATGCGATATTAACTAAACATTCATTTTAAATGATAATATAAAACGGCGAAAAATAAAATCCGAATAATTACGCATCTAACTAAATATAAATACAAAAATATAGTTTATACTAATTTTAGACAAGCTGAAAGTAGATAATTAGGAAAAATATTTCAAATTGAAAAAAATTGATTAGTCATGAACGAAAAATTTATCAGCTTTTTATACAATAAAATTGTTGATGTAACAAAATCTCTTAATGGTCTACATTTGAATTAAAATTTAAATCAGATGAAACAATTTCTATTTCTATAATCTTTGCTTGCCTCAACTTTTGTTCGTTAGCATATGTCAATATTAAAACGACTGTATTTTATTATTAAAAATTATTGTTACATCATTCGCAACTGAAGAAAATAATGTATTTAACACCATGTTATACAATAGCTTTGCTGTACAAGGTGTAGCCTTTATGTCATTTTAATAAGCACCCTTAAGATTATTAAGCTTTACGTGTTCTTTAACGTTTGTTAATTACATACTTCCGTTACCTAACCGATGCTGAATTTATTGTTTTGCACCTTGTATCAAGGTTCGAGAAATGCACATGTTGCTGCGCCTAATTGTCGTTTTAAACTGCCATTTTCTAAGGGGTATAATTAACAGTTCACACATTTGCAAATGCAAATACAACATAAAATTAAGCCTTTTCACTAGAATAAAACTTTATTGTAGTGATAACAGAAAACAACAAAATTAAGGTGTTGTTTTATTAAAAATATATTAGTTGTAATAAAATTATAAAATCACTATTTTAATTTTTTTACGTTGGTAGTCTATTCATATTTGTTTCTTTTATCATTCAATTATTTGTTTGTAATATGATTTTCTAAAAAACTGCAAACCTTTGTTATAAATATGTTTAAGATAAAAATGTGCATAATTAAGTAACCAGAAATTTGTAAAAGATTTATTACAGAACATGCGATAGCAATTTCGACCTCTACTGTGATAAAATCCTATACAAGGCTTTACTTTTACGTTTCTATAATAAGCATGTTTGAGTTTATTATGCTTTATTTGTTTATTTAACGTTATATAATTATATACTTCTACTGACTAATAGACGGTGAATTTACTACCAGTATGCATTTTCAAGGTTTAAGATATATTTATGTCGGGGTATAGTGGTTTAGAATTATTACGGCATTCGCCTTAAAATAAAGAAAATCAATGTTTGATACAAGGTTTATAGGCAAAACTATTTTGCGCGTGTTCAAAACAAATTGATTAATATTAAGAAAACATTTTTGCTTTGTGCATATGTACGTTTGTTTGACATACCGTGGGAAATATGTTGCCTATTTTATTGGTGCTATAGTCAGTTATTGAGTCTTAAATTTTTAGGCGACTAAATTAATTGCGTTTTACAATTTGATGATAAATGTCGAAAGAAAATTTAAAAAATAAATTTTTGTAGTATCAATTAACATGTTTTATGTTTCTTAATGTTAATAACATATTCGAACGATAAAATTTGTTTAATAAGTCAAAAACTTCTCATTCAGTTCTCATAAACATCACTAATTTTAGTTAGTGGAACAGAAGTAGGTAAATTTATTACTGTAAATGAAAGCGCACTCAATATTAATCATCTCTAGATTTGCTTTACTAACATGCGGCCCTGGCTCTTTATTTAATTAATAACGCAAAGGCCGATTGAAGTATTTCGATGTAAAAAGTTCTTTGCAAGTTAATATCAATAAGGATAGCTGGGAAAATTTTTGTTGGTACTATTATTAGTATGAAAAGTTCCGTAAAGAACTCGAAACTCAAGATTAGTAAGTGTTATGCCTTTTGTCTTATTTCTTGGACTACAACAAGCATCTGCCAGGTTTTTGATGTTTTAAGAAGTAGATGGCAAAAAGAAAAACTAAATTGTAAGGGTCCGGTACAATAATGTCCTCACGCGCAATGTATTGGTAGACGGCGCTCGAGTCATACATCTTTGAGCAGCACAAGGCATGCTATTTTAGTGCCCATCATGGGGTGGAGTGCGTTTGTGTTGGAGAATCATTGTGATGCAGTGGATATTTCGTAGTTATTTTGGAGTCACGGAAGAGTTCTAACCAAGAAAAACCATAATGTTGTGGGTACACCATTTCCGATAGGCTGGTTTAGCATTCAAACGGAAATTATCCGGTAGATCTCATAGTAGGGAGGCCACTAAACACGCTCTCACCTTGGAAATGTTCGACTGGAGCGTGCGGAGAATTCTACACTGCGATCCCATATTCTATTCATACAAACTGATGGTGGTCCAGAAATTTAAAGAATATGACTGTCAGCTTGTAACTATTTGGTGTGCTGTTACGAAATTTTGCAGGGCCACATTTTTGTAATGAAGCAAGACGCGCGGTGCTTGCCACATCTATTCGCTGTGTTGCAATGTTACGCAATGTTCTGGGGCCAAGACTTATCGAACATAGAAATGTACCACTGTGGTTCCAACAAGATGGTGCTACTGCACACACATCGTGAATTCTCGAGAACTTCTGAGACAAATGCTTCCGGGTCGCCTTATCTCATTACATGGTCGGCTAGGTCGCCAGACTTGCCCCCTGCGATTTATTTCTGTGGGAACACCTGAAAATTGAAATCATTCAATGTAGATTGCAAATTATTGAGGAATTAAAGAATCCTGTTTGTAACGCGATCGCAGCAGCGCCAATTGAAATGGTTCAGAAAGCCATGTGAAACTTTAAGGTGAGGCTGCAGGAGTTTTTTATTCGTGGGCCAACCAATGGACGATATCGTTTTTAAAACTGATTGATGACTAAATGGCAAGCGTTGTTCTGTATGAGAGTACAATAACACAATGAACAGAATCTATGTCGTTTTTCTATTTCGAAAGGATCAGATCATTGTGCCGGACCATATACTTTAGCTGTATAGTTCGGCCATTTGAAACCAGTTTGTGGCAAATCAATTAAAACAGGTCAGATTTGACTACATGATTTTATAACTGTCCTTGATCTAGCCACTGCTTTTGAATGTCAGTATTACTCACATAAATTCATTTTGATTGCACGTAATAAGTCTTTGGTGGCAGAGAGAGCAATTGCTGGCAAATTATGACCTGACACCGAATATGATTTTCGTTTAATTAATGGGATACAATTCGAAACTCTCAAACACTTTACCAAGACTTTAAGGTATCGTTAGATGGACCAAAAGTATTTGACAATTTATTGATACTTGTTCCAGATTTGCTTCCTGTTGCTCCATCTATTACTTTAATATTTCTCTCAATAGAATATCTACTACGAATTTTATCTTTCAGGGTTAAGTCGTCACTTCAAAAACAATAATAGCCCCTGTGCTACCCAAAAATTTACTAGGCCCTTCTCTTTTACTTTACAAACTTTCTTAACTGTTTTACGGGGCTCGAACTTTTTAATGTTGTTACAACACGCAATTTTTAATTTTTATCTTTTGTATTTTTGAGTGCACTACCACAACACAACTTAATAGAATTTACATATTATGCATTTAGTCACACTCAACTATACAGTTTGCGTAACTACCTCGCTAATAACTTTTATATAGCCTAATTAATAGGGACCCCTTCAGTTTTCAAACCATTGACTAAAATAAATTACCCTTCATCTGTGCATTTTAAATCTTGTTAAAAACAATAATGCAATTCTTCTTAGATTTACACTAAATTACTCGTCATAATTATATTGGCTGATAGGTGGTCTATCCCAACAACAGAGATTCATTTATATCAAAAAATTACAATAACAAAAAATCTATTTATTTAGTAAAAAAAAGTACAAGGTATAAGAACATTGTACGTAGTCTTAACTGCTTTCAAAGTAAGCACCTTAAGATTGCATGTACTTTTTCTGGATTTATTTTTACTACTTAAAACATCCTACCAAAGTTCTGTTTTGGAATTACAAATAATTGCTTTGTTGAATTGGTTTGAATCTCGTGAATAATCTGGCATCTTTTTCTCTTCAAAGATGGCTGAATTATCTGCGATGAATCAACGGGCGCGTCTTCGTGATAAAAGTGCTACTTGTCAGAGTTGTGGTTGTCTTTTTCTCATATCGGCGTTTTGTAATATTGGATTAATAGTTTTGGGACATCATCATCATCATCATCCCCAAAGTTTAAATATTCCATCTCTGGACATATGTCTCCCTAAGCTGTCGCTATGCCATTTGGTCCGCCGTCGCTCCCATCTATTGTGTTCCTGCGACCTTATTGATGTTTTTTCCATCTGGTTCTAAGTTTTCCTCGTTCCTTTCTTCCTGTCCTTGGCCTCTGCTCTGTTACATTTTTGATCCAGCTATCGCCTTCTCGTAAGGTAAGATGACTGGTGTAGTGCCATTTTAAGGTTGGGATGCGTTGTGCTACGCTCTCAATTTCGAATCCATTCGATTGATTTTCTAAGCTGTAGTCATACTCCCAACATGGATCTTTCCATTCTTCTTCTTTACGTAACTTTCAGTTTTTTCATTGTGGTTTCCGTAAGGTACCATGTTTTCTAAACATATGTGGGTATTGTAAGAATGCCTTAATTAAGCACTCTAGTCTTAAGATGTTGCGGTTATGTTGTAGTTTTGAGCGCATTCCTTATATTTTTATAAGTAGCTCAAGCTAACCTTATCCTCCTTTCAATTTCTGCTGCCTGTGTATTTGTCCTCTAAGTAAATATTTGCCCTAAGTATATGCATTCTCGATAACTTCTGTTAAATCATTCTCGAGACAAATAAGTGTTGCGTGTTTGGCGTAATCTTTGTTTTAGTAGTGTTTATTTTTAGCCCAACTTTTCTTGTTACTTCTTGCAGGTTTTTAATCATTGTCATCAAATCTTTCATGTTATTTGTTTATAAAACAATGTCTCCAGGCAGTCGTAAGTTAGACAGATATTCTCTATTAATATTAATTCTTAATTTATTCCAGTTCAAAGCTTTAAAGGCATCTTCTAATAAATTTGTAAATAGCATGGAGGAGATGGTGTCCCTATGTCTAATTCCCCTTGTACATATTTGTTGTAAAATTAATATTCTTAAAAGAAAATGATAATCTAGGTATAGTAACTGAAATGCAAAGTTGCTTTTGCTATTTTTATAGTAGCTTGCTCTAAATAAGAAGTTATTATGTTTGCCTTAAAAATGTATTTTAAGTTTATTGCTTAAAACCTTATAATACATAAGATACAAAATTCTTCTGGCATACAAGAGAGCTTATATTACTCTATAGCGGAGACCCTTGTAACGTCACGTAGAAAAACTAAGAATAGCTGAAAGACAGCTAGTTAGAAAAATGTTAGAATCAGTTAAAATAGGCTAAAATGAGCTGTAGGTGAAGGAACAGCCAAGAAATATAACAAGAGCTGAAAGGGGAATATATAATAAAAAATAAATGAAGCAGCAAAGAGCAAACTGGCTGGGATACGTTTGAAGGACGAGCTTAGACAAAATAATACTGAAGTGAAAATCAATAGGAAGAAGAAGAAAAGTTAGGCCAAAATCTAAATGGCTACAAAAGATGAAAAAACGATCTAAATAGGGCAGGAATAATTGATCAGAAAAAGCCGCAATGAAGAGAAAGAAATAGGCAGAAATATCTAAAACAGAATTACACCGAGAAAATGGATCTAGAAAGTGTAAACGAGGCGCTATCCCACAAGGGGTTTTATACCACATACATACATAGAAATGAGCCACGAATTCTAAAATTAAGATAACATTTTTTTCATATTTAGCATTTAAAGTGATAAAATAATAATTTCATGCTGTATATAGATAGATATTTTCTGTAGTATTCATCGTTCGTTTTATTGTATCATTAAGTAGTCCTTTGGTCTTATCACTCCGCAAGATTTTTTGACTGCATCCATTTCTAATGCTTCTAAAGTTTCCTTCTAGCCGCTGTTTGTTCGCTTTATTCCACACCATTTCTTTCTTATTTCCAGTTCGCTCTCTAATCTTTTGTTTGTCCGATATATATTTCGTTATTTCGACCCCTAGACATTTGTAACGATCTCATATTGATATTTTCTTTGAAAGTCTAGTTCATTTTCTTTAGCCCCTATATGTAAATACATGGTATTGTCCATATTCTTACTTTTTTGTATTTCTGTTTGATTTCATGGGTTATATATTGAAGCTTTCTTTGTTTTGGACCAGAAAAACCTGATGATATACGAATTGTAAAATATTACTGTTTGTGTTATTTATGACTATACTCGTGTCTCTTGTTTTACTTTTTTTATTTGACATTGGTGCATATTAACATAAATGAGTATTAAGCAAATTGAATGAATGATATACTAACTTGAGGGATGTCTGTCCATTAATGTTACTTCCAGTTAGAAGCCTTAGTCTGGCTGAGCCCAGGAATGAGATCATGTGGCCACTAGCATCTTAATCTTCTTGGTATGATTGGTTCTCGGGATAGTTAATTTACGAGATCGTTTTCATGCCCCACAAGACTGTAGTGGTAAGTAGATGCTAATTTGATGATTTTGCTGGATACATATGGAATCTCCAGGTTTTCGTGGAGGGTTTAATTATTGACATAACAAAAGGCGTCTGCTAACATGCGAAGCGTTTTGGATTTTAGCGTTGCAAGATTTTGAGCGGTTTTGAGTAACTCCATAGTTGGATACTGAAAGTTCAAATTGGCTTTAAAATGATTTTGTAAAGGATAATTTTATTTTCTAGGGATATCTGGGATCGCCTTCCAATTAACCAGCTCATTTGTTTGACTTTGAGATCAAGTGTTTTCTTTTAGTTTTATGTGAGTTTCTGGTCAAGATTCATTTCTAGATATTTAGCTTCTGATTTAACTGGCATGACTGTGTTGCTGATTGTGATTTGTGGATATATATTTCACTTGTTAGTGAAAGCAACTTGGGTGAACGTCTTCACTTATCAAACCAATTTTGCAGAAAATAGAAATTATTCTATAGGTTTTTAAGTGCCTCTAAAGATTGATCACTGATTGATAGTATTGTTGTATAGTCAGAAAAAGTAGCTATCTCAATATATTTTTTTTATTCACTCATTTGCTAATTTACAATCTACTCCTATAACTAACAGAGTAATGAGTAAATATGAGGCAAGGCTCATGGCAAGCGTTGGGTACCGTCCCTTGACGGTTCTCCACTTTCTCCTAGTTAACTAGGTCTTCTGGCCATTGTCTTTTAAGTCTTCTTTCAATTTGTGGTTGGGTGTATAGTTCACTTATGAGTTGGTTGCTGTGGTTGGTGCTGCGTTGTTTGGATTTGTTGGCGTGGTGGTTGATCACTTCTTTTATAAAGGATATTCCAAAAACGTTGTGGAGGGTTTGATTGGACACGCACCAGGGAGCGTCGGCCATCATGCGAAGTGTCTTCGACTGAAAGGTTTGTAGGATTTTTGTGTTGGAGGGCTTACTGCATCCCCACAGTTCGATACCGTAGGTCCAGACTGGTGTTAGAATTATTTTGTAGATGATCAGTTTGTTCTCCAGGGATAGTTGAGATTTCCTGCCTAGTAGCCAGTTCATTTTCTTCACTTTTAGGTCCAATTGTGTCCTTTTTGCCTTAATGTGCTCTTTCCATGTGAGTCTCTGGTCTAAATGTAGGCCCAAATATTTGACTGTGGCTTTCTGTGGGATCAGAATGTTATTTATGTTAACTTGTGGACAGTTGCTTCGTTTTGTGGTGAACGTGATCTGGGCGGACTTTTCGGTGTTGACCTGGATCTTCCATCGTTTTAGCCAGTCTTGTAGTTCGTTTAGGTGATCTTGCAGTTTATTAGAAGCTCTTGCTGGATCGATATCGGACGACAAGATTGCTGTGTCGTCAGCAAATGTGGCCATCATAGTGCTCTCTGTGACGGGAATGTCAGCAGTGTATATTAAGTAAAGTAGTGGCCCAAGGACGCTGCCTTTCGGCACTCCAGCTTTAATTGGGTGGTAGTTGGAGAGTGAGTTGTTTACTTTTACTTGGTAGGATCTTTCATTAAGGTAAGATTTTAGGAGTAGGTATATGGGACTGGGAAAATGCCTTTTTAATTTATATAATAATCCGTTGGTCCAAACCTTATCAAAGGCCTGCTGTACGTCAAGGAACACCGCAGCACACATCTTCTTCTCTTCAAGACTTTCTTTGATTTTGTTCACAATTCGGTGGCATTGCTGTGTTGTGGAATACTTTTGTCTGAATCCAAATGGGTGTTGAGGGATTATGTCGTCTGTGAGTGTTGATTGGGTTATTCTGTTGAGAAGAAGTTTTTCAAATATTTTTGACATTTGTGGCAGCAGGCTTATTGGACGGTACGATGAAGGTTCGGTAGATGGTTTACCTGGTTTTCCAATCATAATTATTTGCGCGTGTTTCCACTGAACTGGGAAATAGCATAATCGAAGGATGCTGTTGAATATAGTAGTTAATAGCACGATTGCCTTTCTTGGTAGATGTTTTAAGATCTCTCCGACTATGAGGTCATACCCAGGGGTCTTGTACGAATTTGTATTGTTGATTTATTTTCGAATTTCTGCTGGTGTAAAAGGCTTAACGGGCAGTGATAGTTGACAGGGGGCGTTAATATAGTCTTCAATTTCTTCATCTTGGTTGTCATTGTCTGAGACTGGAGAGAACACTTTTGAAAGACGATCCGCGAATACGTTGCTCTTTTCTATGTCTGACTGCGCCCAGTTTAGATCAGGTTTTCTTATGGGTGGGGTTTGTATTACTGGCCTTTTAAATCTTTTTGTTGCTTTCCACAACGAATGGTCTTCGGGGGATAGATTCGTGATGTAATGTTTGAAGGTGTTGTTGCGGGCTTGGTTTATAACAGAGTGGAGTTGGTGTGCTATCCTGTTAAGGTCAGTTTTGTCCTGAGGGTTTCTTGACCTTTGCCATTTCCCACGTGCTCTTCTTCTTTTTGTGATCAATTTTTTAGTATGCAGAGGAATATTATCATTTCCCTGGTTTGCTTTGTTCCTTAGAGGAGTGGCTTTCCATGCTGCGGTTTGTATTGTATTCGTTAGATGCTGTACCACCTCTTCGATTTCGAATTGCTCTTTGATACTATGATTCAGTCTGATTTCTTCATTTATTAAGTTTTGGAACATTTGCCAATTGGTATCTTTTGTGCACAAGGTAGGCATTGGCTCTCTGTAGATAACATTGGTACTGAGGGTTAATATTATGGCGCTATGGTCATGGCATAGATCTAAACTAGACTTAATATCAATGTAAGTATTTGATATGCCTTTTGATATAGCGAAATCAAGTAGGTCCGGAATTTTATTCCTGTCCGTGGGCCAGTAGGTTGGCTCTCCCGTAGAAATATAAGTTAGGTTGTTTAGTTGTATTGAACGGAACAGATTGCGACCTTTAGGTGTGATTAATCTGGACCCCCATGTTGTATGTTTGGAGTTCCAGTCTCTGATTGCTATAAATTGTGTTCCAAGATAGTTGAAAAAGTCATTATATTCTTCTGTCGTGATATTGTGTCGTGGCGGGGAGTAAACAGCCGCAATAGTAGTTGGTCTAGAAAGTGATTCTAGTTTTAATAACGTCGCTTGGATTTTGGCTGTTTTAAAGGGTTGGAGGACATGGTGGTTAATAGTCGATCTAATTATGATGGCTGAGCCAGCATGCGCCGTACCGTCAGGGTGATGAGTATAGTAAATGGTGTAGTATGGGATTCTGATAAACGTTCTTTCAGTTGAGTGGCTTTCAGAGATTAGGAGAATATCAATTTTATTGTAGTTTAAATATAGGGTGATTTCTGGAACGTGATTTGATAGCCCGTTTGCATTCCAGGCAGCTATTCGAATTGAGGAGGTCATTGTTTGGTCAAATTGCTTGCTGTTTTGGTTTAGTAGCTGGTTGAATAGGTTTTTAAATTCGTATAAAAAGTTTTGCATTGTATTAGTAAGGTTGTCATTATTATTATTATTTTTATTTTGATTACTTGTTGCTCCTGCGGCTACATGGGCATAACTACCTCTAGTTTGAGGAGGCTGTTGTGTTATCTGTTGAGAAGCTGGATTTGTACTTGAATGTAATTCGAGGATTGGTTTATTTGTGAGGTTTGGATTGTGTTTATTTCTGGACTTTAATAGATCTCTGTAAGTTGTGCAGCCCTTGTAGTTGGCAGGGTGTCCTCCGCCACATAGTGCACAGGTAGCCGGGGTGTCTTTGGTTTTATTACAGCTTTTTGAATCGTGTGGTTTGCCGCACTTAACGCAGTTGTATGCTTTCATACAATACGATTTGGAGTGTCCATAGGCCTGGCATCGGGTGCATTGTATTATAATGTTTTTATGTTTTGGTGGTTCAACTCTTATTTTTGTATTTTGAAGGAATTCTATGTTATAAATTTCTTTATTATTACTTTGCGGACTTATATCGACGAAAAATAGTGGTAGCGGATTTTTTGTAACTCTGTGCCGTGCATTGATGATATTTCTGACTTTATGTCCTTTTTCAGCTAGTTCTGTTGTTATATCTTCTAACTGGATTGAATGATGAAGACCGCGTATGACAGCTCTATAGGCCCTGTCTTGTTTTAATTGGTAAGTATGATATACTATTTTTTCGTTCTTCATGTGCTGGATTATTTTTCTGTAGGTGTCGGGTGTCCGTGCATTTATTTTTACTGTATTATCTGGGAAGGTTTTAGTGTAGTAAGTTTCGTCATCTGTGACAAGGGATAGATTTTCGATCATAGCTTTGTAGTTGGTAACTCCATAAACGTAAATTGGGGATGGTTTCGGGTCTTGCGGCTGAATATTGTTCTTCATATTGTTCGATTTGTTAGTATGAGTTTGAATGGCATTAGTATCTGCTTCGGCGAGTGATTGAAATCTGTTTGTTGTTATAGTTTGAGGGGGATTTACGGAGTCTGTTTGGATCTTAAACCTTTTTCTCTTGTTTGTGACGCTTTGCCAGGGATGAGAGTTTGTAATTTCAGAGTCATTCTCCATTTGTTCGTCTTCGCTGGTCGTGCAATCGAAAGTTTCTTGGGTTGATTTTGTGTCGTTGTAGTTATTATTTGGTGGCATTAAAGGCTGTGTGTTATTTAAAGGAGCGAGTTTACTAGGAAGTGGTGGGAATTGTTCTGTTGTTACTTGATTTTGGTAAAATTGTGGAAGTTGCATATTTATAGCTGCTGGATTTAATTGGTAATTGTGTGCCTGCGGCATTTGTGCTGGTATTTGATTTTGAAGTAATGTAGGTGGCTGCATAAGGGTGTAATTATACATATTGGTGTTTAAACCGATCCCATTCCCGGTTGGGAACATCTTTGCGAGGTATAATGTGTTTTAAAAATTATAAATTCTTACGGTTTTTAAAAGTGAAACAGTTGTTTATCACTTGAGTTAAACGTTGAAATTAAATTAATAAATATATAAATTTGCCTGACCTTAAGCAAGGCTACGGCTGCGGCTCCGCCGTTGTGATAACTCAGGTATAGCTCGGCACGCACGTTCGGTCTGCTTGAAGGCACTAGCAAGAATCATCTCAATATTTGCTGTAGTTGAAGCGTCTGCAGTGGACACCAGATGTAATAGAGCGCCCAGCACAGTTCCTTGTGGTACTCCAGCAGAAATGTGTTGATAGTCCGAAAATTCATTGTTTATTCCGACTTGAAAATTTCTATCACACAGATAAGATTTTAGTAACACATATATTTGACTTGGGAAGACTGATTTAAGTTCGAATAATAAACCTCTATGACGCACTCTATCGAATGGTTACTTAATATCCAAGAAACCTGTGTTACAGAATTTTTTCGTTTTTAAGGATTCCCTTATTTTTTGTTACAATCCTGTGGGTTTGTTGTATATCGAGTAGTGCAAGTCAACAGTCTCTTCTATTCTTTTTAGGAGCAGTTGATCAAATATTTTTTACATTAAAAAACGATACTGATTGGTCTATATGATGTAGGTTCTCTTGGTGGTTTACTAGGTTTTGCTATCATTGATATTCCAGCGTATTTCCATTGAAGCGAAAAGTAGCATAATCGTAACATGCTAATTGGTGGAACGGCAGTTCTTGGTCTTGTAAGTCTTGTTAAGGCTTTCCATATTGAGTCGATCGTTGGTCGATAAGTTGGTTATGTAGAATTTTAAAGTTTTGTTTTGCGACGTTCTGATCACAGTTTGTGAGCGATGAGTAAGTCTTTTGTATTTTTTTGTAGTTTGTGTTTCTGGTTCTCTGCCTTTTGTTTTTCGCTCTGCACTTTTCAATAAATAGGTCTTGTATATGACGAGGTATGTTATCAGTTTCAGAACACTGATAGCATTCAATTGGTGTAGATTTTCGGGCGACATTTTGGATAAATCGTGTTGAATATTCGATTGTGTCATCTAGTTCATTAGGATTCTTAATTCTTTATGCAAGGTTGTTGCGTTTATTTAATATTTGTTTGAATAATCCCCTTAAAATTTAATCTTGGCGAATTCTATTTGTCGTATTTGGATTTGATTTTGAAAAACGTATTAGGAATCCCTTTGGTTATCACGAAATCTAACAAAACTTGCGTATTTCTTTTCTAGTTTTTAAGCTATGTTTGTTGTAGACATTAAAAAGAATACGTAAAAGACAAGAACCTTGCCTAAGACCTATTGTTACTTTGAACTTTTTTGTTAAATGTTGCCTTTTTCTAATCTGTATTATCGTATCTTCAAATAATTTTTCATATAAATCTTTATTATAATTTAAACTGTCTTACATATTGTTTGTTATCAAGGCATGATCTTTTCCCTTTGAATCCGCTTTGCTCTTCTCTAAATTCTATTCCTTCCTTCTTCATTTTATTTTTTATTACTGTTGAGAGTAGACGGCCTATGGAAAGAATGACTGTTATTCCTCTGTAATTAGTGTATGATTTTTTTCTCCTTTTTTATATAGAGAAATTATGTATGATTCTTGCCATTTTGGTGGGATATCTTGTTCCTCCTCTTTTCCTGTTAAAGATCTTAATTATGAATGTTATAACGTTTTTCTCTCCATATTTGAGAAGTTCCATTCGTATGTTTCCTAGACCTGGTGACTTGTTATTTTTAGCTTTTTTAGAGCTTCTTTCACTTTGTCTTCTTTAATCTCTGGTATCGATCTGTCATGCTTTATTGTGTCATCTTGTTGGTATTTACTTCTATGTTTTTTTGAAGATCTGAGTAATGCTTTATGCATTGTTGTGGCTTTATGATATTTAGATTTGTTTTGGAATTTCTATTGTTTCTTATCTTTTTAATTACTGTCTATGCAGGTGTTATATACTATTTTGTTGTCTATGTATATGCGTAATCTTTTCCAATACTCATCCTTTTCAATTGTTACTTAATTTTTTTACTTGTTATTTAACTTTACATACTCTTGTCTTAATATTAGTATTTTTTCAGATAACCATTTTATGTATGCTTTCAAGTGTATTTGTGAATGTTCTTTACATAAGCGAATCAACCTTCGCCCATTGTCGTTGGCACTACGTCTTCGTCCTTTCTTCCAACTCGGCTATTTAGATTTACTATAACTATTAATTCTTTTCTATTTGGTGTATCCTTTACTAATTCTGCCAACTTGGCAAAGAAGGCATCTTTCGCTTCCTATAATTTTTTTTAAATTTTGATTACTTTGTTATTTATATTCGTTTGTTCCATCGAATTTACACAACATTAAAATACATATGTCATCATACATTTTTTGTAAATCTATAAACTCTTCCTGTATTAAGTTTGTTTTCAATGTTTTGTACATGACCGTTTTGCTCGAAATCCATTTTCTATATCTTCAGCTTTTCTATTTTTTGTATTTCGTGTGGAAATTCTAATACTTTCTACTTTTATCTCAATTGGTTTTCCCTGTACATTAATATCTGTTTTTATTCCTATGTAAATTTTACTCGACTTTCTACAAATCATTTTTTTGTAATATTCTTTCCAATCTATGGTAGATGTTGGTTGTAGTATCGGTTTTCTATTACGTCTTCTAATGTCACCAATACATTTTTAGGCATTTACGTTTTACTATTTTTTCTCCTGAATTGATTTAGTATTTAGCTATTGGAAATGTGTTTTTTCCTCTTTATGTTCAATTTCATTTGGTTTAAACGTTGTTATATATTATCATGTTGGTATTTTTGTAATTTTTGAACTGTCCTTAGTTTACAGTATGGAATGCTTTCTTACCTGAAGCTTTCTAAGTTATATTTGAATATTTTATTTTTCTGTTTTTCTACTTGTTTTCTGTTTGTATTTTTTTTATATATGGAAACTACATTTGCGTTTTAAGTAGATGGTCGTCTAATCCGCACTTATCTTTTTTAAATATTTCGACAGTCATTTTGTCGATGATGGAATTTAGTAGTACTATAATGTAATTTATAATTCTTTTTAATTTTTTAGTTGGTTGTGTCCAAATGTACATGTGGTTGTTTATACTGGAAGAAATCATATACCATTTTATAGTTTCTAAGGTTTAAGTCCATTGTTGTTTCTTTCTGTTTCTCCAAATTTGCCTATAATTTTGGCCCTACCCAAGCATTGAAATTTCCCAATAAAATTATTTATCTATCATCTCCGATAATTCTCATAAACATAAAATTATCTGAGAATACAGCTAATAAAAGCAAATCTAAGGAGTTTAACATTGTAATTAGATAATTGTTATGTTAACCTTGTAAAGTAGTAGTTTATTTTTTATTTTTATTTGCCGCATTTTGTCTAATAATCAGTACAGTTTTTTTTTCATATGAGCCGCTGGCATAAATGTACATGCAAATATTCTACATCTTCAGTTTCCGCAATCAAGGTATTATTAAGCGTTATAGCTGGCGATAGTCATCTTTTCATTTTAACATGTGAAGGTTTGTAGTTGTTAACTTAATTCCTGCAGTTCTTAGCTGAATTTTAGGTTCACAGATGCCACATCAGAATTGGTATATGAAGCGGATATAACTGCATCAGCAGCAAATGTGGATGTAGTTGTTAAAAATACTAGAAAATTTCAGAAGCAATACAGTTTTGATAAATTTTTATTTTATCTAACCAGAAAATATGCTTTCCAAATAGATTTCATAATTACATAAAAACTATGCGGCAGTCTATATATGAATTTATGATACAAGCCTTTGTGTCTTACTTTGTTAAAGACCTGTTTAAGATCAAGAAATTCAACGTTTTTTTTGGGATTCAAAGTAATTATTTACTTATTTCACACTTTTATGCATTTTTTCAGTCGCACTGTTTTGGCCTTTAAAGCCGAAGCGATAACTAGGTATGAGTTTATACGATTCTACATTATTCCAATTTTTTCCGCCTTTAGAATGATTATTTGTGCCACTTGTTATTGGACAAAGAAGATTTTTAACTTAAGTTATAATTTCCATATATTTGGAAGTAAATTTTTGCTGGTGTCATTTTTAAAATTTTTGTTTTTAAATATTCTATTGCTGATAGACTGCAGTTCTTAATAGGTAGTTACATTTAAAACTTCTAAATAATTATGAATTTAGTTTTCTCTGGCTGAGTTCAACAGTAAGAGAAACAGCTTAATTTTTTTTAGATATTTAGTAAATTCAGTAGTCTTTTTCTTGTCATCCCTTGTCCAGTTTCTTCATCTTTCACTGGTAGTACTGCTTAGCATTGCTGTTTAATTTTTCGGGTAGTTTTGTATAATGAGTAGTTAATAGCATCTCTCACGGTGAGTTTTTTTTGGCGCACTTACAGGCACTGCAGCCTCAAGGGATTATTGTGCTGACTAACATACACTTGTTCTAGGGCATTCACGCACACACCCATGGGTTGAGCGAGACTCGAACTCGCGCATGGCTAGAAGACAGAACCAACTGGTTGAACCATCTGAGCCACCGCGTCCCCCACGGTGAGGTTGGTAATATACTTCTATCAAAATTGGTTTCTGATAAACAATAGTAATTGTTTGAGGTCTTGTGTTGCCTTGTTAAACTTCTTTTTATCTTCTGCTGATTGTATTATTTGATTTGCGTTGCGTCTGTGTCAGGAATTATTTGTCAAGCAATTTTTGTACGACTTTTATTATCTCATTGCTTGCATTCTAAGTTGATTGTTTGGTTCAAATTTGTTTTAGACATATCCCAGTCAGTGTATTTGAAGTGTAGCGTTAGCCGTTATTGTTTTTGTTGTACTTTTGTCTATATAGTTATTACAATGGAAGAGTGGTCTGGAGAGAAATATAGTAGCCATTGAGTTTTACAGCGTCTTTAGAATTTATGTATGTAAATTCGGTAGAATTTGTAGATTATAGATTTTTATGCAAATTAAAATTATTTTCCTTTTGTTATGATTGATCTTAATTTCCATGGTGGATTTTTGGGTATTAAAATTACTACTGAAAATACTTGTTTCCTAAGATTTGAAAATATTGCTCGTAGTATTGCACTTTATTATTAAGTTTGAGCGGGCAGTTTACTGCTAGTAGCTCGTAAGTTATCGCCTTGATATTGTTCTTATAATTTTTAATTCTTTGCGTAACAACAACTGTTGTTTATTTATGAGTTTTTCCACTGGGATGTACTCTAAAAGAAATACAACAATTTGGTATTTTAATGTGGGTGTCATTAGAGACTTGTGCTTTGATAATAATATAACGTCGCTTATGTTCGATTCCAATAAGTGGAACCTATCTTGCGCCTGCTGCGAGAGACCGTTGGCATTTCATATTGTAACTCTAAATAGTTTAACTATTAGACTAGTTTAGTGACAATAGTAGTTAACAGATTTAGTGTCGTATTCATCTGTTCCATTAATTTTTTTATCATATTCTGGAGCCCAGAAAACTCATTTATTTGTTGATTTGAGTTATCTGTAACGCTTTGAGTGGAAATGTTAGCGAAATGTAAACCACAAAGATAACGCGCTGCTTTATTTTTGCTAGTATTTTATTAATTTTTTGACGCAGTGTTGAGGTAGAGTTTCTGTTGTAATTATTTATAAATTCGGCATCCTCTTTAACTGGTAGAGTGATAGGTCTTTTGTTTGGTGGTTTCTTATATACTTTAGGCATTTATAGTGGTCAAAATAACTTTCTGTCTCTAGGACTTGGCACATACGAAATTTCTTAACAATTTGATATCTCATATATGTAAATTTTTAAATACAATACGAATATTGTTATCTTGCTTGGATTTAAATGCCTGAAATTTAGTGTTGTGTACTTTTTAAGCTTTAATCTCTAGAAATGGTACCATGTATGATAATATGATTTTTATTCAGTTCCTGTGCCCTTCTTAGTTTTACTAAATATAGCCATGTTTGTGTTGTACTTCTTTAGTTCGAATACTTCTGAGAATTTGTTTGTTAATCTTGTTAATCTAAACCTACAAGTGGCTATATTAATGTTTATTTGCTTGTCTTTTACTTATGCTTATTTTACTTTTCTAGTGAGTATATGCACTTTTGCTAGCTCCTCCAGAATCCTTAGGGTTGGCTGGCAGAACAACATGAGATTATGAGTTCTCGGCTCTACTTTTTTTTCGAAGTTAGTAACCGCCCAGTAGCTGCATTCACTGTATCTAAGTCCCCATTACAAGCGGAGTTTGACTATAAATACAGGCAGTCTGAAAAGTTTTGAGCCTAACATAGAAACAAGAATTCTTCTGTCAAATTTAATTTTATTTTTCGACATAGCCTCTTTTAAGTCGATACACTTTTTGCAGCTATAATTCAACCTCCTTAATCCCTCCAAATAATAGTTGGTGTCTTGCTCTGTAAAATAAGCGTCTAGGTGCGATGACCTCCTCGTTTAATGAAAATATCTACCCATCGAGCTTTGAGCTTAGGAAAAAAGTCGCTGGGGCCAGATCTAGTAAATATACTAGGTGGTCAATAAATTCAAACTGAAATACGTGAATTTTGGCCATGGCGACCGCCGAAATATGAGCCGGTGCGTTGTCTTTATGGAAGGGCGCTTTCTTCCGTTCCAAATGGGTCCGTTTTTCAGCAAATGCTGCCTTCAACTAGCCCAATAACGATGCGTAGTACGGCCTGTTATTGTTTTCCTCTTTTTTATGTAGTCTGTGAACAGAACTCTCTGTTTCTCCCAAAAAACAGTCGCCATCACCTTCCCGACCGATGAAACCGTGTTCGCTTTTTTGGAGCAGGTCCACCCTTTGCAATCTACTGTTTTGAGTGTTGCTTCGTCTCAGGAGTAATGGTAGACCTAAGTTTCATCGACAGTGATAGATCGACTTGTTTCGCTGAATTTTTGTTTCAAAGCGAGCAAGCGCGAGACTCAACGTGCGGACAGCTTTCTTATGTCCAATTCTTCAGTCAATATGTAACAAACGCGTTCTTTCCATATTCCCATAGCCTCTACTATTTCTCTAGTCTTCATTTGGATGGTCGTCCATTTGGTAAACTTTTTCGATGTTATCGGTGGAGGACACAGTTGTTGGCCGTTCAAAACGCTCATCATCGATTTCAACGAAACGAGACAAACTTTTTGTGTCGATTTATTACTGTCGATAAATTTGGGCCCTCCATTATACACCTGAGTCGCAGGAACAGTGAAAACAGTAGCTGACGGCCAAGCTGGTACTATTACGTTTAAATTTAGCTGCCCATCTCTTTGCAGTCGCAAATTATGAGGCAAAGTACTGTCAACGGCACCTAACTCGGTTCTAATTTGCGTAGACGCATTTGCGTTTCAATTGCAAGTGCTTTGCGGCACGGTATTCGATGTTTCCATTTTTGCAAATGGCTGAAATTTTTACAAGCATCCTTTCAAGGACAATTTTCACGAGCAGCACTATTTTCATGTTGAGGCTAAAAAACTTTTTAGACTGGCTACGTAATAAATAATAATATAAATCGTAACTTGCTTATAGCTTTAGCTACGTGCATCGATTTTACGGTCTTTATTTATTTGTTTTGGCTATCATTAGCACTGGTGCTCAACGTACAAATAATAAGTACAAATTCGCTCCATTTGGATGCACGAATCGAACTCCAATGCAACTAAAGCAAGAGACTATTATACAAGAAGAAGAAAATTATGCCACCGTTTATAGTGTAATTATGTATTACTAGTACTAAACATGTAGGCTAAAGAGATTTTTTTTATAAAACTAGATAAACAGTTCTCATTTCCATAGATAGTGTTAAAGATTTTTCCAATAATAGTTGTTATTTGTCTTTAATATACTCTTCTAATTTATCAGCCTAAATACACGCCTCAAGAGCATTTGAATATCGTCCAAAAATTTTATGAAAATAGACGTTCTTTTGTGAACACTCAACGTGCTCTTCGCGAAACCTATGGTTCACATAAACGCCCTTTTGTGCTTGATATTAGTCAAATCGCTGAAAAATTTGAAAATAATCTTACTCTGCTACAAGACATCCAATAAAGGTAAAGAACATAGACTATAAGTTTATCGATTATTCGTCGTGCTCACGGATGAAGGCTTAGGAGAACTACAATTTGGCGTATTTTGCTAAAAGATTAGAGTTTACACCCATATAAAATTGTTTTGACCCATGAATTGAAGCCACTTTGGTGCTTGGGCTTTACAGCAACTTGAAACGGATCATAATTTTGGACAAACAATTATCTTCTCAGATGAAACTCATTTCTGGTTCAGTGGATATGTAAACAAACAAAATTGTTGTTTTTGATGTGAAAACAATCCACAGGAAAATCAGGAGAAGCCTTGTATCCGCCAAAGGTCACTGTATGACGTGGTTTATGGTATGGTAGTGTCATTGGACACCACTTACAGTGACTATTGAGCGGTACTGATTGATGTTGACAAATTTTTTGTGCCCAAAATTCGATGAGATTGATTTGGAGAACATATGGTTCCGAAAAGACGGTGTCACACGTCACACTGCTAATGCCACTATTGACGTATTGCAAAAAAGTTTGGTGAAAAGATAATTTCAAGAAACGCAACTGTTAGTTGGTCTCCAAAAACTGTGAATTAACTCCGTTAGATTACCTTTTGATGGGTTATTTGAAAATTATGGTTTACGGAAGCAACCCAGGAACCCTTGACGCATTAAGATTGGGCATAGAACGCTGGATTCATGACATTAGACCCGAGTTATTACACAAACTAATCGAAAACTGAGTTCATCGAATTTGCTCGTGTGCATGAAGTCGAGCTAGACACTTAAATGATGCCTTAAAATAATATAAAAGTTTGGTTGTATCTGAAGTAGTTTTTGATTGTTTTTATATTATAATCGTATAAATAAAGGGTTTTTCAATATCTTTATTATACGAGTATAACATTAGTTTAAACAATCAAAAGACAAGTTTGTGTGTCATACGTACATACATTTTATAAAACAGAAAAATTTGAACATGTAATGCATATAATCACCATATATGTAGAAAGTATTGTGTAACAATTATAGTGAATGAATTAAATAATATTTCTTTCAACATTTGCAAAAATTGAATAACAAAGAAAAATGTCTTAATTCTTATTGAATCCAAACGGAGTTAGGGAATTAAATGAAATTCATAAAATTACTATTATTTTTTCTGAATTATGCTAGTAAATTATTTATTTATTTAATAAGTTTAATTAAGCCTTAAAAGGATGGAATGTCGGTTGCGTAAAAAGACTACCCAACATGCTTGCAATAAAAGTGCTGGAAGTTTCAATAGAAGTCCCGATGACTAAGATAGCGTTCTTGCAAGGACGAGATTTTACATGCACGTTGCTAGGCTGTATCGCTTTGTTGGCTTGTTTTCGGTGAAACTTAATCCGTGGCCGACAGTGACGAAGGCGAGCGCAACAATCTCTTGGCCGACTGCACTACCCCTTAGACACGTCGGCCTTGAACTAAAGTATACTTTACCCTTCGTCTGGCCTCCGTCGACTAGACTTCAACCAGACAGCCTCCCACTGTTGCGCACAGAATTAGTTCTTCCAGGACATTAAGCGCATTTTATAGAGGCCAGACGGTGTTTGCCTAAATTCGGCGGTTTATCGCGCCGGACAAATCGTAAACTGCGAGATATGGGCCCGTGGATGGCAGGGAAACCCAGCTCGGCCGGCCGCGAGATCCGCGGTTAGCGCCACCGCCGGCCCATCGCTGGGCCCCGCCAATTCGGCCGGCCTCAGTTGCGGTAATATAATAATACGCAGGATTAATAACACTAATCCCATTGCGCAAGGTGTGCTTTTATGGCGGCCAAACTGCCATAGAAAACAAACTGAGCATTAATTATAGGCGAAGCTATTAATGCTGTAAATGACCAGCGCACGAAGCAATTTCCGAGATGTTGGTCCGGTCGGGTCAAGGCTTCCATTCGTCATTGTTTTTCGGCGGTCGTGGACACAGCCAGGTACCTTCTAGGGAGGTAAATTCGATCTATATTTCGTTCCTCTCTGAGAAACTGGAAAAACTCAATTACTAAGTCCCAGTTACTATTTTACAACAATACTTTTATGGATGACAATTTTCTCTATAATTTGATCCTGTTTAGCATACTCGCGTGAATTTACCTTTGGAAGTCCGCCTTGGCTTTACCAGGGCTTTTTTGAATTTTATTCTACCCTCATAACCGTTTATAGACAACATGTTCCAGAGCAATCGTATATCACATTTCGTCGGAGGACATGTGGGTGAAGATTGTTTTAACGGATTTTATTGCCGGGTACGGCGGGGTTTACGGCCTTTGCTATCTCGGCGTTTATGTGCAGCGGAATATTCGGCTGCAGGCGTCACGTGATGCTATCAGCCCCGAGAAATGTTAAGAATTTTCGACAAAAAGCGTATGTGAGTAACAAGATCCGCGCTGCGGAGGCAGCTGCGATACGGCCGGGCTGCATTAAAAGGTCGTTTCAGCCTCCTTTGTTTTATTGGACGTTTATAGTTGGTACCAAGCCATTAAAATTTTAATTGTGAACAGCAAACACTCCACTATGTTTTTATCTCAGTTTAAGATTTTCATTGCGTAATTCATGCGATGCGTATTTAACAACTTGTCGTAGTAAAATAAAGATCGTGCAGGAAAATAGTTTAAAAAATGTTATTTACAGTTTTTAGAACTTTATGTATTCGTTTGAGCAAAGAAGAAAATCTTAATTTAGATTATCCTTCCATTTTTAAAAACATGTAAGATCTAGATTTTTATAACGTCTGTCGAGGTTGATCGATTTCCAAACGCTTTCTCCATCTTGCTTGGTTTTGATGTATATTTTTAGCGCTAATTGCCTTCTTGGTGTTGCTTTTTCAAGTTATTCTTATTTTCATGTTAGCTTTGGTAATCTCTTTTCACCCATTTTCATAGCATGCTCATACAAAGTAAGTTGCCGTTTTTCTAGTTCTTCTACGATTGTGTGTTTCAGATTAATACGTTGCTGTTAGTAGTTCTGTTACGCTCTTTATTATTATATTGCGGCAAAACCCTGTGGAAAAAACTATAAATAGTTCTAACTGGAATATCAGACAAGACTAAAGGTTCTATCTAGGTCATGTTCTAAGGTCAGTAGCTCCGACCAGAATCAATTTTAAGTTCTATTGCAATAAACCTTATTGGAGCTGACTGTCATTATTAGACAGCAAGATCATTTTTGTACGTCTTTTCTAGCCGGCGCTATAACCTTTTTTTCTAAAAGTCCTAAAGCCTATATTCCATATCGCTTTTTTGGTAGCCTCTGCAACTCACCGAATTTGGTGTCGCGAGGTTCTAGTTAAATCCTCATCTGTCATTGTGCGGCACTTCGTAGTCCCACTATGCCAGGTCAAGTTCTAAGGCCAGATTCAGTTTTAAGTTGTAATTACGATAAATCCTATTAGAGCCCCCTATCATTAGACACCGAGCTCATTTTAGTACGACTCTCCGTACCGGCGCTATGGCCTTTTTTTTAAGTTTTAAGGCCTATATCTTTGTTCAAAGAGGTCGTACCGGGTTGGTTCCTTAGACAATGTTGCTCAGGACACTCAGGGCTTTCGATTGACATAGGTTTCGTCTGGGTACCAGAATTTTTAATTTGGATCCCAATTTGCCCATCCTTTCTATAAAAATACGTGTGCCTTGCAACTCGACGAAGACCCAGGGCACCAAACATTAGTAAAGAAAGTACTAAACATAGAATTAGAAGACATACCCATACACCAGTCTGTTACCTCAAATCTAGAAACTTCTTACAAAAATCAGTTGCAAGTAAATTAGATGAATACCAACCTGTAGAATAAGCCCCATTCAGAAAAGACTACGGTCACCTAGTAATGAGATTACTTACTGAGAAAGCAACAAAAGATAATCTTAATATCTGCTTTGCTTTCGTAGACTTCTACAAAGCATTGGACTTCATAGAACTTAGATTTCGAAAAAGCTCTTAAACATATACAATGGTAAAATAAAGGTGTATTAATAAACGACAAAAGATTAATCACTTACGATTTTCCGATGATATAGTCCTTATCACGAAAAATCTAGAAGTGATAGAAGAATTAGACGAAAAAGTAAATAAACTAATGCTACAAACATCCATCTGAAGCTCAGGACACGGCTATTTGATGAAGGTATCCTCGCTGTACCGACATACAGATGCTAAACTTGGATGTCAATAAATAAAATAGCAATAATACAGAGATCTATGAAAAGGCAGATGGGCATATCTCTTAAAGACAGAAAAAGCAATGTCTGGACTCGAAATACTACCAAAGTGAAAGATGTGATCAAAAAAGTTTCCACATTAAAATAGAACTATGCCAACTATATATCCCAAACACGAAGATGAAAGGTGGAGCAATATATTACTTTATTGGAGACTGTACATAGGAAAGAGAGCAAGAGAACGACCACTAATGCGCTGGACAAACGACCTAAAATTAACAGACTTAAAATGGACGAGACAAGCGCAGAATAGAGATAATTGAAGTGATATGAGAAGCCTATGTTCAAAAATAGACCGTATAATAAAGGTTTTTGAGATTTGATTGAGAGATTTTAGATATTACGACTTTATTCCTAAAAAATATATTTGTATGTCACCCGGGATACAATACCTTTTCCTTGCATTATTCTGTCCCTAATCTTGCTTTTGCCTCGCCCATTTTGTTCTGTTCATTACTCTTCACTCTCATATGTCATTATTCTTTCACCATTTTCTAATTCGAAGCTGTCTGTACAAAAATACTTTGTCTTACTATTTAACGTTACATTGTGGTGAATTCTTTTTTATCGTGAGTCATATTTTAAATCTTATCATACTAACAAAACTTCCAATTATTAATGTCGTATATCTAAGTATGTTTCTATCGATTTTCTATGGAAGCGTTATCTTGCTATTAAATATTTTCAATAACTTAGCTTACTTTAACTTAATTGTAGTGTGTCTATATAGTTTTTGGGTGGTACTAACTAATATATTAATTAAATTTGCCGATTCTAAGATTTTCTATCGATTTTCTATGGAAGCGTTATCGTATGCTTTAGTTAAGTCAATGAACAGCAAATTGGAAACGTTCTTTATTGGTACTAAGTTTTGTTCTATTTTTTCAAACAAATTAATCTAGACGATCGGACCATAGTAGATCCACTTTAATCGTTTTTAGTTGATAATTGTGGTTTCTCGTGTACTTGTCTGGACCATAAAACGGTTATTGAATTGTTTCTGTAGTTGTCACAGTTTTCTGTCGATTTTTTGTTTATTGGAGTAAAGTAACCAGTTTGTAATTCTGGAGAGGTTCTTAGAGTAGTGATGCAAAAAATGTTATAATCATTCGTTTTAGCTTTCTTATTCCGTTCTTAATTAAATCTGCTGTCATATTTTCTGGAGTGCATGGTTTGTTGTTCTTCACGACTTTAACGGATTTGCGAACAGATGTTTATCTAGTTTCTACGGAGTTTCCTTGGATCTTGATGTGTATGTGTATTGATGTATTGTCTATTGTTTTATTTTTAGTTAAAATATTTTCAAAATCAGTTTTTCATTATGTTTCCTCCGTGTTTCTGAACCTTTTTTGCCTGCGATGTGCTTCGATTTCTCTGAATATTCTGTCCCACATTTTTTGTTCTCTTCCAATACATTTTTTACTTTCCTTATCCTATAATAAGGAAAGTAATGTAATCGGAATTTGCACCAGTTTTCACATTTCTAGACGAATTATAGCTTCAGGACACCAAAAAGTTGGTTTGGGCCATTGGTTTGGTGTGTGTGTGTGTGTGTGTGTGTGTGTGTGTGTGTGTTCTGTCTGTCAGTAAACAAGATATCTCGAGAACCGTAAGAGCTAAATTGAAATTTGGTATGCAAGTTACTTGTAGGTAGGGGACGCAGTGAAGCTTTTGGTAAAATCGGCCAAGCCGTTTGGTCACAAAGTCCAAAATCGGTCGCAAAGCGGTCGCGAATCTAAACGGTCGAAGATACAAAAAATTTATGTGAATAAAATGATATGTTATCATGA
Organism: Sinelater perroti; assembly: GCA_036346155.1. Lineage (NCBI taxonomy): Eukaryota > Metazoa > Arthropoda > Insecta > Coleoptera > Elateridae > Sinelater > Sinelater perroti. Next base: position 12,112,066 of record JARFIY010000024.1, read on the forward strand.
GATAAACATGAATTTAAAATAAAAGTTGGAAAAATACGAACTCGAAAAAATTGAAGCTTAGGATTTTTAATATACCGGTGTTCATAAAATGTTTGGGAAATTTATATTACCGGATAGATCAGACCGAAACGAACAAAAATTACAATGAAATTTTTGATCCGAGGTCAAATAAATAAGTTATAGCCGATTAAAATTAATTAAACGGACTAATCACAGCGCGCTCGGTGAGCTACCGGGCCGACTGCGGGAGGACGAGGGGAGCGTTTGGCCGCTGGAGGAGCACGCAGGCTGTGCGACCGAGCTCGCACGGTTACCTTCAGTGACGTAGCAAAATTGTAAGTACGAGTCAATTATTGTCTTGTACTGTTTCTTTTAATCAGCTTTCGAGTGTTGGACTCGCGCCTCGTCCTTTTAAAATAACAAGTTTTGGGACGAGAGCAGCGCAGGCGTATATATATATATATATATATATATATATATATATATATATATATATATATATATATATATATATATATAATAGAATAAGAAAAGTCTGTGATGTTCACACCAGATTTTTTATCTTTTGTTCTTATTTTTACCTATTTTTGTAATCAGACATTTCAAGCGCGCTTCCTTCTTCTCGCTTCCTTTTTTTCTATTTTATTAGTCCATATATCTTTTAATTCTTTTATGGTCTATTCTTCTCAGAGTTTTAATGGTTCTGTCATGAACTGCTTGTTTAACATGTTCATGCAATGCTTTTGTTTTCTCATAGTTTGCAATATTTGTAATTTTTGGCCCAGTATTTTTTGATCCTGTCCCTTTTTAAAATCTCAAAATTGTATTGATTATTTCAACTTTTTCCATGTTATCTCCGATTATATGTTGTTCTGTTCTTTAAAAGATCATTTGGAATTTTAAGTAGTTTTGACTTTAGAAATTGGTTATCTTTCTCTTATTTTACTTTCTATATATACAAAGAATTTTTACAGCTAAGGCTGTCTTCCGTTTTTTGTTTGTATTTTTGTCTTTTCTATATTGCTTTATTCACTTTATCTCAAAAGGATCTTTAGGGTCTTCAGTTCTTTCTTATTCCTATTGGCCTTTAACGTCATTTTCTTTATCTATTGATTTTTGTTTGCTGTTCTGAGGTGGTCATAATTATATTAACCTTTTTTCTGCTATGACACTATTTTTGGTACCAATTTGTGTTTTAATTTCTTTATTTTTAATTATATCTCTTCTTTTTAGCGTGCAACACCTTCTCGAGTATTCCGTCTCCGTCATTGTTATCTTGTTGTTGTTTTTCTTATTTATTACTCAGTTGTTTTCTCCATAAATCATTATATTTTGAGTTATTGTGTTATTGATTCTGTTTTCTATTTTTTTGCAATATAAGTATTCCACTGGATTGGGCGCAGTTGTTTAATACTTTATATGCTTTTGTTTGTCTCATTTTGTTGTTTATAATTCTTTAGTTGTCCTCTTTTCTAATGTAGTAAATTTCAATTACTTAAATTTAGCATTGACTATAATTTTAGGTTTTCTTGAAATGCCAAGTCCTTAATTTCTTAATTTACTACGTATTCAGTTTTTCAAAATTAATTTGTATGCTTGTAGTATATTCCTCTTTAGTGTGTCTACTTAATGTTTAGATTTTTCTGACGAATTGAGATTCCCATATATTCACAATTCCTTTTCCATGTTTTGAATGTGCCCTCTAAGTATCTATCTAATATTTTTAAAGCGCGGTCTCCGGTCCCCCGGCCCAGCCGGCATTGGTTGCCAGAGGAGCGCGTTCGGGCCACGCGGGAATACAACGAAAGATCGTCGTACCTTTAAAGCACACTGCAATTTTAAAAACTTAAATTCAAATTAAATTATTTATCCTACTGTTTTAATTTTTTTGTTCTTTTTTGCAAATAAGCATTCTTTGGTATGAAACGGGTGTAAACGGCTGAGCACCACAAAATTGCATGAGAAAATAAAGAAGTGAGAAGACTGCGGATGAAAGGTCAGCAATAAATGAAGCGAGGCGACGTATATGTGCCGAAATAACTCCGGGGGAAGTTGAAGTAGAAAACCAAGTAAGACGACAATGACGTTCTCAAAGAACACCGAAAGAAGTAGCTGCAGAGAACAAAGCAAGACAACAGCGAAGTTTACGAAGAATCTAGGAAGAAATAGCAGCACGAAACCAAGCAAGGCGACCGCAACATTCTCAAAAAACAACGGAAGAAATAGCTGCATAGTAATAGTAACGATTGCTATAGAAAGTTCGTAACATTTGCATTATCTATACCATCCAAGCGTAGCTGGCTGGATTTTTTAGTATCTTATATAGGGTTGGTGATGTTAGGCACTCTTGTAAAAGATCTTTTGATGTTCTAAAGTGTTGTATTTTACATACCTTTACTACTACGTTACTCTTGTACAGCTCCTGGTTCTTCTTACTGTCACCATTACATTTATGCCTCTATAATTTCATTTAATCTGCAATTGCTCTATTTGAATATGGAATCTGGTAGTCTCTTTTTGTTAGTTGCTTTTTCAAACACATTGTGTACCACTAGAAACAATTGTTGCCACCCACATTTCATTATTTCCAGGACAATTCCTTCAGAGCCTTCCAATTTATTTTTTTTAATTTCTTTTGTTGCTCTGTTTACTTCTCCTTCAGTTATCGCTTTGCAGTGGTGTTATCTTCTGTTTCCTTTATACATTTATGTTCTTCAGTTATCGGTAGTATTTTTGCCCACTGTTCTATTTTATTTTCTGCCCGTGAATTAAAATGATCCACTATAATTATTCTTTTCTTGTTTGCGATGTCTTCTATGAGGTTTGTATGTTATCATGATTATCATAGCCAGGATTGTACACACTAAAAATTGCGAATCGTGTTCTGTTATATTTATTTACACCTTTACTATTCAATAGTTAATACTTTTTTCTTAATTAGTAATGCTACCCCTTTTTGCACATTTTTCTTTTTTTAGAATCCACTTATAAGAGGCATAAAGTAGGCTATTTCTACATTACTTTAACTTTTCTTCTTTGTTTCGGTTACAACTATAATATCTGCACTCAATTTCTTTATTTGGCACCCCATATCGGTCATTTTATAACTTGTACATTTGACGTTGCCATTTTTTTTATTCTTTTTCATTGCCCTTTTGTCGTTGTGTTGTTCCATCCAAGTTTCAAGGGTCTAACCTGGCCTTTTTGCATTTTGAGTATTTTGCAGGTAATTGTGTTGCAGGTCTATCTTGCCTCAACCCTCAACATGAAAGACCAAGGACTCTGATTCCAGAGTGTTCCATACATACATTTTTTCTTCTTGCCTTTAGAATTCATTTATTTTTTTCGCCAAGAACTGCCAACCTTATTTTTTCTGTAACTTTTGGTAAGAACCCTTACAAGATGCTGTCAGGTCAGCTGAATCTTGCTTTTTAAAGTTGTTACTACTTATCGTTACCTATTCGTGCTTTGGGACAGACTTTGGGTAGTTTTACTAATGAATGTATGTTCAAAAAGCAAGTACTAAAGGATAAGATAAAAATACAAAAATAAATATTATAAGAAATAATTAACTAAGAATGGCCTCCCTTTTTCTTTTTTTCGTTTTTCCTAGTAAAGATTTGCCGTCTTCAAACTGAAAAACGACCTGTTTTTCCAATATTCCTCTCTCAGAACTCTGTATACATTTTTACTACAGATCTTTTTACATTAATACGTTAAGCTGTTGGTGTTATTTTTTCCTATATTGTAAACGATAATATAATTAAACCTTAATACATAAACAAAACTCAGTAATTAATTTTTATTTTTATTCTACTGAATAGTTTTCAATAAAAATATGATTTAAATATGAAGCAAATCTTTAAACGTAAATTTACTAAGAAAATGTTTGACTAGTTTGACGACAGCTTATTTTTTTAATATCGGTATTAACTACTAACGATTTCTACAACCTACTTATTGCTATCACGTTTTTCCTATTTTAGTGGTCCACGGTTAAGAGACATAAACAACTGGTATGGAGTAGATGTCTTTACACGTGAGAGGGAAGGAAGATTACAGATCATAAATTAAAAAGGTAGAGAAACGTCTGGCGTAAGACAGTAGAAGAACTCCATTCAGTTGCTAAAATAAATGGTAGTCACAAGGTTATAAGTTGCGATTACAGGGTAAGTATCCAACAATTTATCAATGAAGATTTGTAAAAGTTTGCCTTGGTCTGTCTTTCAGCAGCAATGCACTAAGGATTAAAACTCCCTATCGTTTTGTTGGGTACTTAGTTTTTAATTTTCAGTGCAATCGTAGCAGGCACTGATCTCAAAAAATTGCTGTAATGAGTTTTTCTGCGGACATGTTTATGCTTTTATCGGAAATATTTTATTATTTAAACTACCATGCCATACCAAGAAATAGTGATTCACCCAACATTTATCAAACGTTAAAAAATGTTTATCAATATTACCCCCGCCCATTTCATAGCGGTTCAAAAGGCTGTGGGCAACTTCACAGCATTTTTGACCTGGGCTCCACGAGTACAGTCCTTAAAATTTAAGGTCTGTTCATGCAGATGTTTCTATACTACTAATGTTTATACCACTCGTAGTCATTTCACTAATTATAATGCGCCGGTTCCCAGAATAGGATCACGAATTCGTTGAATGTTCTGCTGCGTTTGGATAGTGCGTGGACGATGAGATTGGGTTAGATTTTGCATTTTTGTTTGAGTCCGACAAAGCAATTTATACCATTTGAACACATAACCTGTCGAGACGCTTTATTGCTTAATTTATTATTCATTATGTCTACCTAAGAGTAGAATAATAAAAAATAAAAGAATTTAAGATAATTTAATAAATACAACTTGACTCTTTTATTTTTAGACAAAATCTCCAGACAAACTGTCTACGTCTGGAGAAGATGTAGGTGTTTAGAGAGAAGTGCAAATTTTAAAAAGAGATACTACAAAAACAAGATTGCAGATAGAGATGCTTCTCCGGATTACTTTGCCACTTTACGTGTTACAGGGGAGAATCGGAACGCTAGTATAGATACAACCAACAGATAGTTGTTCCTATTTCTTGTAATAATTCTAGCAAAAGATAAAGCTCTTCTGTGCAATATTTCCACTCAAAACCAAATGCAAATTTAAGAAGTGTACTTTCTGTTGCATTTATTGCTGTCTGAAGTTATATTTAAAGTATTTAGCAAGCGCGTTTTTGCACTTCTTGATATATTACGCTTTTTCACAACAGTTATGTCTTGTATTCCATATCGAGTAAACGAAAAGTGAGCTCAATCAAATAAACTTTAATTCGGGTATAAATATTACACTTAGAAATCGTTTAATAAACTTTTTAGAAACATATTGTAATAAAAATAACATATAAAAAAATTATTTAGAAACTTCCAGAATAATTGATCACCTTTCGTGCCTTTTCTAGCGATCCCCTCGAGTTAAATTCTAGAACCTTCTAATTCGTTCTAGAAGCGTACGTTTCAATATAAGGCGGAGTAAATGGACATTCGTGGCAGTGTAGTAGGTCATACACTGAAATAAATTCATGTTGTTATAATAATCGTCAATCGTTGCTTTAATAATATTATAATTTATAATTATTGTGTCACAGTGCAGTTTTTGCGATTAAAGTTAAATTATGAATTAAATCGTCGTTTAATTACATTTAATTTACAAGAGCAAAGATGGACAAAATTTGTTAGAAAAAAAAGTGGAGCAGACTTCAGGAAACCTTCTAAAGAATGTCTTAAACGGTAGGATGTTGTGATCAAGAAAATACCAAATCACAATCCTCGCCATCAGCCGCCTTTCAGTAACTTCAGGTCCAAATTATAGTGCATCAAATGTACAGAACTCTGAAAACACTCTCAAAGAGGTAGGCTCAATTATATCACTAGATAGCTCGATATTGTGGTGCGTAAATTATAAACTTTATGAGTTGGTGGACTACAATGGTATTAAACAAAACGATGACAGTATGTCACTCAAACAAGATTTTGTACCAATCGGTTGTTTTATAAGAAGTTAATTAATGTAGAACGCATCAAGTAAAATTGACTGGTTTATTAAAAAAACAACCGGATGAGTATTATGTGCACCGTGCAAATAAATGGGAGTTTAATGATAACAAATAACCATATAGTAAACGATCATAATAATAACTCTACCCTAGAAGAATGCATTTCAAAATTTAATAGTAGAAGTCAAGTTTCACATAGATGAGTGGATTGTAAAATAGCAGGATAATACAAAAAAAGCTTTGTATTGGCGAAATGTTTTCTTAAGTGTTGAGTTATGAAATTTTTAGCTTCCCGTGGAATAACTTTCTTGTCTATGTAGAATTAATTTTAAAATTCGATCCTTTTCTATGGCCGAACATGTAATAAATTTTGGAAACGAAGGAAAAGGTGTTATCTCATATTTATCAACTACAATTGTTAATAAATTAGTAACACAGTTAGCCGGACAAGTTGAAGGCAGAGATTGCCCAAGAGATTATAAATGCCACGTATTATTCCATAATGGTCAACATAACGCAGATACGTCGAACATATACCGACTAGCTTTTGTTTTACTCTATATACTAAAGGGTCTTTCATAAGCGCTTCCTATTTTTAAATTTAAATAAATATGAGATATAACATCGTGCAAATGTCCGCCGCGGCTTCGCTGGGTGGTACACATCCGAAATGTCTCTGGCGCATAAATCAGGCTGAATTTGACTGATGGCATGGGTTATGTTGGCTTTGAGGGCCGCTGTGGTTTGTGGCTTATTCGCATAGACCTGCGAATTAAGAAAATCCCACAAGAAAAAGTCTAACGGCTCAAATTGCACGATTTCGGTGGCCAGTTCACATCACCTCCACATGAGATGACCATGCCCTCAAATTGCTCGTGCAGAATGTCCAATGTGGCATGAGCTGTGTGGCACGTAGCGCCGTCCTGTTGAAACCACATGTCGTTGGTGTCCATATCATCCAATTCAGGCCAAAAGAAGTTGGTAATCATCGACCTATAGCGCTCGCCGTTGACGGTGATGGCCTGGCCAGCGTCGTTCTCAAAGAAATATGGACCGATGACGCCGCCAGCCCAAAATCCACACCAAACAGTAACTTTTTCGGGATGCATTGGACGCTCTTGGATCTCGTGTGGATTGGAATCGTCCCAATTTCGACAATTTTGTTTGTTGACGTACCCATTCATCCAGAAAAGGGCCTCACCGCTGAAGATAATTTTTCTATGAAAATTAGGGTCAGTTGCCAACTGCTCCGGGGCCCATTTAGCGAACACACGTCGTTGTCTATGGTCGTTTACCTTCAGCTCCTGTGTCAGTTGAATTTTGTTTGTGTGCAGGCCCAAGTCACGAGGCAAAATTCGCCAAGTTATGGTCTGCGAAAGGCTCAGTTCTCACACTCTCACGGACAGCGGCGATGTTTTCGATAGATCTTACGTTTCGTCGTCGTACGGGTGTACGACAAAATGGCAGCAGAAAATCTTGTCGTTCGGCTAGAAGAAAACCAATTTAGCAATAGCTAAACCACTTCAGCATTGGGCGTAGTGAGTGGATGGGGTTTTATTCACTGTCAATTCGATGCCAGACGTGAGTGAACAGAAAAACTGATACATAGACTTAAGCGCATTCTACCGTTTGACTGTTCGGCGAGAGCGGAAGTCTGGAAGCTCTTGTGGCCACCAGTGACTTGGTTAATTTAATTAATTGGCACGAACAACTTGGCCACACAGCATATGATGTTGTAAAATGCGGATATGTTGTAATTGTGCGCATAAAAAATTTCAAGCATCATTCGAAAACCTGGAAAGACTTTTGAAAACATTATGACTTTGGCGAATATATGGGCGTGTCGTTTCTAGAATGAGATTTAAATCACTTCGACGTTATGCCGACCAACAAAAGTATTTAGCCAATTGTTGGTAGTGTGACTTTCACTGACGACAAGAGTGGTATATTAATTCTGGTGCCGATGCAAAGGAAGGCCAAAGTGGTTAACGCATACAAGTTTACGATTTGGCTAATGGGCTCTGGAAGAGCATATTGGCAAGAAAACGAAAGCAATTTTACGGCGAATGTTAATTAACTAGGAAGGGGGACGCGTTAAATGGTGAAACGTTCGTCTGCGCAGCCGAAATTACTTTGACGACAGTGGTTGAGGCCAAATCTACTCCGACTTAGAGAGAATGTAAAAAGTCATGATAGAAGATTTAAGGCTCTAACTGAATTAAAAAAACGTTTATTTCTGTTACCTGCCAGTAGGTCAAAAGACAGTCAAGTGTACATATATCAATATATATTTCATCAAAATAAATTCTGATGCAACGGGTGTCATGATCAAAGACTACTCTCAAAAATCCGGTATTAACTACAAAAGAACTATTTAGTTATGGTTATTGATACAGCACAATAGACTAGACATAAACGTGGTCTTCCTCTAGGTTGATTTAGGGGAAGAAATTAACGATAAGAATGGTTGCGTGTGCAAACTTTAGAAAAATACGTACGGCCTCAAGCAAGTGTCGCTCAAGTTCTACAACAAAATCGTTGGTGTGCTAAATAAGTTTGGGATGAAGCCATTAAATGTGAATGCGTGCGTGTACGCTTGCGAAGACAAGGGACTGCGTCTGACCTTGTATGTGGATGATGACTTTTCACTTGACTGCAATCCAGCGCGAATGTTGAAATTAATTGAACTGCTAAAAAGCGTATTAGATCTCATCAATACCTTAGTTAGTTGTTATTTTGACCTTGAAATTGATTGTGACATTAGGCAACATGAATTACGAGTTGACGGTATAAGCGATTGCAACAATGTTGATGAAAATGGCCAGCTGGGAAAATTGATCAACATGCGTTACCGTCAGGTTTTCGGCTCGTTTATGTAGTTGTCCTTGGACATGCGACCCGACTCGGTTTATTCGGTTGGCTAATTTGTCACAGCTTTTGGAGCGGCCATCGCCCGCACATTGCAACACTATCAAGAGCTTATTCCAATATTCAAAAGAAGGTTTCGACATTGATATTACTTGTAGCGAGAGTGGCTATCAGATCAATTAATTGGTCACTATTTTGAAATGGTTTTATTGTTTAATTTGCATGTTTCTGAAATATTGTAATCGATTTAGTTGTATCCGAGCGAGTGGCAGTGTTAAATATATGTTGCACAAGGCCAACTAAGCGACAGTGTCCCGCAGTGAGCACAAGGTGACATTAACGACTAGCAACTTTTGCAATCATTCTTAGTGTTAAAGTGCTTGCAAAACTTTTATTGGCCGAAACATCTGTATGCACTGGCTAAGCATTTATTTTTGATTCATGAAGCACTTCAGGGTTGTCATCCATCGGGTTAAGTTGCTTGGAGTCCTCAATAAAATTTTATTCGTGAGTTATTGATGATAAAATACGATTAATAAAAGAAACCGTAATAGAATAAAAATAATCCAATGATCAATTTTTTTTATGAATGATTACAAATATGATGGGGCGACAAAGATTAAAAAGAATTGAAAAAAGAATTAAACCCCGAAGCTGTAAAATGCAGGGATAATCATTTTGCATGTGCAAACAATATTTGTCTTATTTGCAAGGCTCTAATCTTACACGGAGCTAAAAACTTGTGTTTATTCATATAAATACACCCAAAAAGAAACATAAATAATAACTCTCCCTTCTCCCCCTCTCTCCCTCTTTCTCTCCCTTTCTTTCTTTTAACGCATGTTTCCAATCTTGCCTTCTGGTCTTTCTCTTTATTTCTTCATAATTGCCTATGTCTATGTTGTCCATAATTTGTTTTATATATCGGTGGCGTGGACGTCCTCTTGTTCTTTTCTTTGTATAATTGTTTCTATAATTTCTTCCTGGGGAAAAATGTGTCTAATTAGCTGATCTTGTCTTTTCTGTATCTGTTTCCACATTCTTTTCTTTTTTTGCAGCCCTTTCAAGTACTTCTTTGTTAGTAAAACTATTATTTTAGCTAATTTTCACCATTTTTCTATAACAATTGTTCAAAGACGCCAATCTCCCTTTTTTCTTGTAGACCAATGGTCAACGAATCACAGATATACAAAGTGATAGTACTCAAAACTGTGTATCAAAACCTTTTTTTACGTTTTGGGAGATATTATTGGAGTCTATGAGACTTCTTTTATTTATGAAAGCTTATATTATTTGGTTGTGTATATGTTTCACTTTTTGTAATGATGCTAACTTCTTGCTATCAGTCTTGGTTTTGTGTATTAATTTTTCACATATGATTTTAGTCTTTGTTCTAGTAAACTTTAAGTTATATTTCGTTTTTATTAATTTTTCCATAATATTGAGTGTCCGTTTTATTTCCTCTTTACTGTTAAATAGTAGTGCTATATTTTAATATTTTTCTCAGTGTATGTTGTTACAGTACGCTGTAACTTTAGTTCGGTGCCCTTACTTAATCTAAATTAACACTACAAAATTTTACCTCCTTAAGTGTCAACAAATAAATGTAAAAGATCGCGCAGACAGCAATGGAAAGCTAACACATATTTTTCAGGAACCGCAAAGAATATTTCTCTCGGTCTAAAATATTCCTAAAAAATTGGTGAAATTTGGTCAACGCGCATGGAATTCAAACAAATAAGTTTGAACATCAATAGTGCGCATTTTCTACGTTTAAGGTATTTTCACGCCAAAGTTGGCCATTAACGTTTTGTTGTTTTAGGTTTTGAGTGTAATTCTTACCATATAATTAAATTTTGAGAAAATTGCTAAAATTGGTTACTTTATAAATAGAGAGAATTGATGAAATGCCTTTGGCTGAATCCGGAAGACGAAAAAATAAAGTGTATTACATCACATCTTTAATCTAACTATAAATTAAGTACCTTACAATAATAACTGAAAGAAAATTAGAAATACATTATTAAATCTATTGTTATTACTATATAACACACAATAAATTTATCTAAATGAAGTTGTCTAAATAACAGTGCATTTTTGAAGATTAATTAAGTTACAAACGAGTTTGTTATAATTAGTGTTGTATTAATTTGTACGGAAAAACGTACACGTTCATAAGCAATTAGAATGAATAAAACTATTCATCAATGTAGTAGATTTATGTTATAAATAATATTTTTGCTTGCATGATATTGATTTTATCTCAGTATTCTGTCCTTTCTAAATTGCAAAACGAGATGCGGAACACGAAACCTTGTTAAAGTTACGTTTGCGTTAATATTTATTATCATTCCATAAATAATCAACCATTGTAAACACATAAGTGCAGCTTGTCGCAATAACTCAGTTTTAGGATTTTATCTAGGATAATGTGTAGAATTGGTACGTTCTCCATTATAGGTACGTTGTATAGCTGAATGATTTCTTGTATTCATTACAAAGATATTAAGTCATGGGAAGTTAAAACAATTCTTCATTAACTTTAAAATGTACCGATACGAATCGACTTTAATATTTTTGTGTATTGGTTTGTCATGCAGGGCGTTTTTAAGGTTTATAAAATAAGGTATTCGATAGTTAGAAATAATATATACGTCATAATGACTATCAACCGAATGGAGAAAGTTAGAACTAAAATTATTCGTTGATTATATCAATCAAAGCACGATCAATAGCTGTACGTACTCGAAGCCATCCCGATCTCTTACCTTCTTTGATAACATATCCTATTTTACTATGCTTGCAATGTTACTGACAACTCACGTTTTTATCTTGCGGAAGTCTAGTAATTTCATTGGAAGTTGGTCTCCAACAAGGCGGCAGTGCCGGCCCAACGGGATTTTGCATTGCAATCTATCCAATAATTCAGGTTTTGAAGTCCAAATTGAACCCATGGTATCTTGATGATAGAAACAATTTCTCCGGGAATCTTAGTTCCAAAATCTTTAGCTCTCCTAGGAGCTCTAATTACTGAAGACATTATGGAGGCATCTTTACATAAGAAATCAGACGAGCTAGGTTAGATAGTTTGTTTAGAAGATTATGAGATTTGGAGAAACAGCATCAACTGGCACTCATGGACTACCATGCAACTTTAGTGCTGGTCGTCAATCTCGCCACTTTGCAATTAATGAGACCAGATGAGGTCTCCAAACTGTTAAAATACCCGATGAACCGGCTAGGGTTTAGAGAAATGGTCGTCGCCCGGATGGATTAACTCTAATTTCTTGGAAAAACGGCCCCGATTTAATTTGGGACGCTATCTGCACAGACACACTTACTCCTTCTTATTTGAAGTAGGATTAGTTGCCGATAATTATGCCACGAAGAAACAGTTAAAATATAGGAATATAATTAAGACCACTTCTTTATTCCTTTTGCAGTTGAAACTCTGGGCCCTTGGTGCCATGAAGCAATTTTTTTATAGATTTCCTGGAAAAGATAGTTGCTTAACTACTGGCGACTCAATTTCTAAAACGTACCTAAAACAAAGGATTAATATTGCCATTCAAAAAGGGAATGTCTTCTGCATTATGTGAACTATGTTACCTTTGGAGTCCGTAGACGGTGTTATTGTATGTTGTTATTTTGTTGTTGATTTTTTCAAATCTTAAATAAAAAATTAATAAAAAGTACAACGCATTAATCCAATAGATGATGGCAACAGCTGCTAAATAAAATTACTATAAATAAAATAAATAAGAATATTTCAAATGTGATACAGGGCTTGCAGCAGTATGCGGATAAACGGCAATAATAGCAGTCACAGAATAACGCCAAATGCAGTCATGTCACATTCTGAATTTGGCCTTCATGGCTATGAACGCAAGTTTAAGATATTAATATTCATCTTCTCTCTTTAACTATTTTAAATTGTTTAAGTTTGCATAAAGGCCTCTCTCCAACCCTACCAACTGTATTTAATGTAGTCTTCTAATTTTATTTAAGTTGTCTCCTAATTTTGTTTGTAGGTGCCCCTACCATTTTTACCGAATTATGACCTTCATTACTGCAGAATAGCAGTCCACTTTAATTTAGCTCTTTTGTATTAATTGTATACTTGATCTAACTATTTGCCTTATCGCCAAATAGACTCAAACCTATCATTGTTCCTTCATAAATCCTGTAGCCATAAACGCAGCAGTATTTTTGAATACCGCTAACTTTCCGAAAGCTGCTTATAATAAATCGCATTCTTTTGTAATTCCATATTTTTTGTTTTTAAAAAAAGTACCAATTGCCGTATAGAAAATAAAGAAACTGCAAAGTTCATTAAAGTTTTCATGGTGATATAAAGTTGGAGAGATTAAATTATTTAACATTAAATGCGCAAAAATCTTCCGTTTTCTGCTTTACGTATTTTTACCCGACAGTGAGATACACTCTATATCTTGGAGCACTTTGATTTTAACTGTAATATTCGCACCTCTTTTAAATATAACGATTTGGGAGACACATTAGAATTATTTATTTGATAGTGTAAAATGACATTTTGTATTATGAAATTATTAAATTTAATATCAGAAAGGAACTGTTGATTTTTAAAATTATCTACAGATTGGTAAACCACAAATCTCTATTCTTTATCATATATTCAAATATTCTATTTAAATGCCAATTGTTGTCTATATTTCTATTAATAAATAATTTTAAGCAAAACTTGCTACTCATCTAAAATGTACACAGTGGTTACATTTTTGTTATTACTTCTATCGCGTTAAAAAAGTAATGAGAATAAAAGTAGAACTGACCCCTCAAAACAACCTTGTGCTACAATTTTTGTTAAAATTACATTAATTAAAGGTTAGTGGGACTGTAGTTCTGTGAAATAATGTTACTCTTGGCAGATTTTAGAAATATGGTTACATCAAAAAACTTTTTAACAAAACAAAGACAGGTTAAGATCTAAAAAAGAGTTTGTGGTGAAGGTTACTCATGCTGTCAAGGAAAATCTTTGAGTAAAGGATAAAGAAAACTAGTGTATGCAAACAAATTGGAATTTTTCCACTCGCAAAATTGTTATCATAGTTTAGCCCAATTATGCAATTATATAAAAGCTGCATTCGCATAGCAACAACTATGTAAATAATGCCGCTTTAATTTGCATGAAAAGCAACATTTTTACTTGCATACAGCTTTAATTCATGCGTTGCATGGCATAAAAATTAATGCGTAAATTGCTAAATCTGACTATGTGTCATTACATAGCCTTTTCATAGCACAATCAAGCGCGGCAACTAGCGGAGTATTTTATTGCACAAAAACTGGCAGAGAGATAATAAGATAAACAGTACGTTTCATGTAGCGTACGTACGCTTATCCGTACACGTGTATTTTTATAAATCACATCACATTGTTGCATGTCGTACATCATCCGAACGAACCGCGAAACACGAGCAGCTCTTCATCGCTCGCGATGTCTTCAATCATAGTCAAGCAACAGATAAAACTTGGCGAGCAGTTATAAAGAAGATACCTCATAAATCATGAAGAGTAATTGCGAAATTACCATATTTGCACGGCATGAAAGGGTACGGACACGTCTCAATCCAGGCGAGCGGCGTGTCACTGCGCCGTTCCGGTGAGTGACCTTCCAAAGCTCGTCCCTATCCTCTTTGGCCTTTTTGCAGGTTAATAATAGGCTGCAGTTGATAAATGCGAGCTCCGCAAGGTAGCCGGCCCTTTGTGCGGCCCTGGCAGCCGATATATAACAGATATTTGTCATTCGCGATCGCGGCGGCTCGCGATGCACCACTGCATGCGAATGCGGGTAAAAATTGCAGGGTGAAAAACTACCAGACGGTTTCATTATAGCCTTAATTCGTCGGCCTGGAATTCCTTGGCGGAAACCCTTTGTATTTGGATTTAGTTCGAGCCTAATAACGCGTTCCTGGTGCAGGTTATGGTCGCGCAATTTCGAATCGGCATGATTAGTGCGCTCAAACTGCACTCTTCCGACTTCCCCGAATGCGTTTCAATCTGCAGGCTGTGTTTATGTCTAGTAATTAGCAGTCATTTTTGAAAACAGACAGCAAATAGCAGTTATTAATGGCGTCATTGTGTTTTATTTAAAAATGACGCAATTTTCCGCCTGCACTTCTGTTTTGCGTTTTTCATACAATGTATTACATACTGCACTGACAGTGATAGGCAAAAATTACAATTTGTGACGTGTGCTTAGTCCATTTATTTTGCAATTATTGTAAATTATCAAAAATAATATTTTTTTATTATTTGTGTACCAGCTGGTAAACACAGGAATTAGGAAAAATATTTGCCAGTATGTAGTTAGATAGAACGTATCGGCAGAGTGACAGTGCTGCACTCCCGCTATTTTAATTACAACAGAGCGTGAAACACGACACATCGGCCATTTATGGTAAACATTTTTTTTAATGATTAATCTGTTGTATCCATTCTGTGGAGATTTCTGCAACATTTTAATGTCGCTGACATTACTAAATTCCCAGCTGCAACACGTCTGGTGGATTGCAAAATTGTTGATGTACCGAGTTAGTGATGAAATTGAAATTATCCCGAGATCGCAGTGGTCCAATCCAGAAGAATACCGAAGATTTTATAGATTGCATTTTTAGTCATTACTGATTCACGCAAATGTTCTTTGTCTTTTTGGCTTTTTTCTTTGAACCAGTCTGATGCGATTGCTGATACTAGCTGATATTTTTTGGAAAAGTTGTTTGCATTGTTATAGTCAATCAGTGCAGTAGCACATCAGTGAGTTTCGATGCTGAGCAATTTTTGGTACTAAAATTTCATAGACGTCGTGGTATAGCCTGTTGTACAGTAGTGAACATGAAGCAGTTGATTATATTCAATACTTTATGAAGTGCGAAGTACCGCTTGACAACATTGTAGCATTGAAGTATCACCGAGTCGTTTCTATTGGTAATTAACATAAAACATTTCAAGCACAGGATATTTGATATTTCTTTTAGTAATTTATACTCTAGTGCTTATAGCCGCGAGGAAACTTTAATAGAGCAAGCTGGTCCTTCTCGAAAATGGCCATATTGTTCACTAGACGTTTAGCATGCAGACGAAGTCTAATAGTATGAACTGAGGGATGAGATGTGGTTTGTTTGGCACAAATGTTTTGTCAAATAGATTAAAAGTTGTCCCAGGTTTATTACAACTGTGTATCTTAACAGTACAACAACGTAGAACACTTAAAACGGCTACAATAAATCCAGAACTGTTCACCAAGCTTCACCTGCGTGTTATTATTTTGATGTCTTTTAGATAACCATGAAAACCTTAATCAACTAGTGACATTCCTGTAAGGAACATTTGCAGAAAGTTGCTAAAAACTGGAAACAGAATAGTCCGCGTCAAAAATTACTGTACAAGTGAGGCAAATAGAAAACTTGAAACTTTTCCATTGTAATTGTACCAAGAAACATAATTATGACTATCATTGCATGTGGATAGAACAACATAGTATACAATGAGGACTTTTAACAAAAGTTTTCAAAACAACATTTTGAACATTCTCAAAGAATGTTTTTTAAGGTGGATTTGAGCTGGGGAAACAAAATATAGACAAGCTGGGGCAGGTCCGGGCTGTGAGGACGTTGGGACAGCGTTTCCACGGTTGTTTTATCAAAAACTCTCGTTGTCGTAATACCGTGTTGAATAACCTAGATATTGGTGATCTCCAGATGAACATGTGCAACTCTTTCCAATAGCAGTTTAAGCTCCAAATAAAATGCAGCGTTAATAGTCTATCTAGTTGGTACGAATTTCTTTTTGACAACACATTTAGAGTAAAAAAAGTTGTTGACGTTGACCTCCTTGGCATTTAAGATGCCTAGGTCTACTTGGGTTTAAACTTTCGGTTTAGAGTTTTCGTAGTTTTCAGACGTATAGAAAGTCCTGAACATGCCAAAGATGGCGGTGATGTCGGTTTTGCAGGAGATCCGTTCTGCTACTACCCCAACGAAGTTTGTGGCATTTAGAGTGGCCGCCGCGATGTTGCTGACGGAGTCCAAAAACGCGGAGGGGTCGACGTTCTCGAAAAGTGTTGCGATAGTTGCTCAACCTTGGTGTTCCGGCTGAGGCTGATTATTGTGTGGTGTGCGTCGTGGGGCTGGCTTTCCCTTTTTTCGCTGCAGCGTAACTCCAGGCGGTCGTCGTCTGGCAGTTAAAAAAAAAGAATGAGCATCACTTTTATCCGTAATTTACCCATTCGAGTCTTCTTTTGTTACCAATTATCATTTTCTCCACAAAATTAGATTTACACGTTTGGACAGCTCACGAGAAATTGATACCAGTTTAGTACAAACTTTTGGCACGCACAATTCCTTTATGACGATTTCGCGCTCAATAGATTTTAGAAGTCTCACTTTATCTGTTCTCAATCTATTACTAAGACGTCGACCAAAGTCAAAAATTACTTTTATCTTAGCCACATTGTTCGAAGTATAAGACGTTGATAAGTGCTCTACGTGTTGCTCAGCTCAACGTCTTTCCTTCCTTTTCTGAACACTTGTGCCATCTAAATGCTTGTGCTTTCGATAAAGCATCCCTTCCGCGCGCTTTTTGCATCATAGTAAGAGTCCGGTTGTGGATTTTTCAGATTCAACGTAAAATTTTAACACTGTATCGCAGAACGATACTCTGACGTGCCTCCATTTTGCAAGTGATTCGCACGTTTCAAAGTTTGCATATGAGCTGGGTCGGACGCATCTTGTACGTCCAAATGTATTGCATATTTGCTAAATGATTGGCAATATCAGAAAAGATAAAGTAAAGTAAATAATCTATGATGTCTGGTGTGGCGGCCTTTTCGCCCTTGAACCGCTTGTATATCGCGGCGGCATGCTGGTGGCTTTGATATCTGCCGCTACGTTTTGCTATCGCACACAAAACGGCATATGGGCTTTTGCTCAGCCGGAAAGTCTGCATACGCCGGCGGCGACACCCTTTGAGATGAAAAGTGCTGTCGAGTTAAAAATTTTCCGCAAAGACCTACCGCTAAGCCAGGCGCGAAGCCCGGCGACATACTTGCACCGCATCGCGGCCAGTGCGGCCGCATTTAATCAACCCGCAATATATATTCGCACCTCATCGCGGTCAGTGCGGTCGCATTTGACCAACCCGCAGATAACTACCCCGCAAGACATACTCGATCCGCATTGCATCTCGGCCAGTGCGGTCGTGTTCCCGGCACGAAGATATCGCAACAAGGTGGCCACCGTGAAACCATCGCCGCCGAAGCCGAAGCCGATTCAGGTGAGCGATTTGGCTTTACTTATCTGTTGATATCGGTAGCCGCCCCCATCCGCTTTTGCGCTGGCCGTTTAAGGGACGAGGGCACAGCTATTTACACGCCTGCCTCTCCAATGTCTTATTAGGAGCTTCTTACTGATGGATGATACATATATATGAAGAGAAAATAGAGGAATTGGGATGTTTTAATAATTAAAAAAATGTATATATTTCTAGATTGCATGGTATCTATTTTGTAACTGTTTGGCTATTAGTATGTTTACTATAAATAACTTTTGTATAGAATGATTAAGACATTTTACATATATAATGTGTGTATATGACAGGAACCGCATAATCATTGTTTCTTATTTGTATAGGTGGGGATGGGGGCAAGAGAAAACATCAAATTTAATAATTTTTCAATTTATAAAATTTCGAAATTTGTTAGCTTGCAGTTAATTTATCAATAGTCCCGTATCTAAAAAAGAGGAAGTGGAGTTTATTTAAATTTAATATTACCATTCTCTTCAGTGTCCCATCATTTAATATATATAATTTACATTGCGAAAATTAGGAAAATTTTGTACTTTTTCTTTTTATTAAAAATTTGTAGGTCAACATTTTTACCCGTATTATCAAAGGTTTGATTTTATATCTACATATTCGTATACTTTATATCTATATTTTCACTGAAATGTGATAACTAAAGATTAATTTATTTTAAAATCTCTAACTTCAGTAAACATTTTATGCCGATTCATGGAAGACATTGATAACGCAACGCCATTTACTTAGAAATGAAAGAGTGGACTTATATAGAACTTCCTTATATGTGAAACACTCGGTCAAAGCGAAGGCTACATAGTAACATTTATTGTAGAGGAAAATTTAAAGCCGTTCTGTGTTGATGCAGTATATTTTATCAGCAAATCCAGATTATTGAAAAGAGAAATAGATTTTAAATTTGATTATTGCTAAACAACCTTTTATTTACTTTAGTATTTCATTCATTTAATAATTGTATAATACTTATATGTGTCTTACTGTATACTTCTTTGTCAACAAATGTTACGGAGTTTATTCATTGTTTTTCTTTTGATAAATCGGTGTTTCCTGATTGTTTTGTGGTCTAATATACTAATATAAGGGAAGTTCAAAATTGTTTGGCTCTCTCTATCAACCGTTTATTAGAAATTAGTGAGTAAGAATTTTATTAAGGGTGTTCTCTCTCAATTTCAATTCACTTTTGTTATATCTCTGCCATTTTTGTAAAGCTACTGCAGACCATTTTTCGGTGTAGCATGCTACCACTTGTGGATAGGCGATTGAAGTTTATCGCTGGGGAAAACTTCTTACCACGCACCGTCTTTTTCATTGTGTTAAATAGACCGTAGTCGCTTGGTACAAAATCCGGCAAATAGCAGCATGAGACAGCATGGTAGCAATGGTGTAACGATTGACACCTAGTTATGCATTTTCGTTGCTCGTGGTAATGTTGCAAATGTCGGCAGAGACACTTCAGTGTATTTCACTATAGTTCACTGATTATTTTCTCACGATTGATCAGCTAATCCATCAACACAAACTTTCTTGTATCCCAAAAGACAATCGCCGTACGATTCTTTAGACGAGGGCTTTCAATGTGTTGGTGTTTCTTTTCTAGCATCTCGTGTCAGAGTTACTGATTTATCTGCTGTGACTACACAATCAAGGAACGACTACCAATTTACGCTGAACGGCTGCAACAACTATTAGCATATTTTTATAAGTTTTTGCTCCTGCTAATTATATAGGAAACCCATTCTGTTTGCCCTTATCAAATCAGATACAGGCTAGATAGTATGCGGCTTACGTGTATTTATCAAATGTCTTTGTTGACTCTCAATTTCGATTTGAAGCAAAATGAACTACGTCGTTTGCTTTTATGCTTTTTCTGCTTTTTCTACAATTACACTTGCAGTACTGCACAAATACCTCGCTACTTTTTCCCCTGTACGTTCTGCCAACTCCATCTGATGTTGGCACTGGAAATTTTAGGGATAAATTAAATAATTTTTGAACTCTTTAAATATATCAAAGTATGCTTAAAAGCTTTATCATTTATAAAATTTTGGTTGGTTCTGCCACGATCATTAGCATATTTTAAAAAAACTTGAATTATTTTTCTTCTCCATGTTTTGTTTTTTTTACAGACAACTATAATCTAAATACTAGGGCTTGTTATATTTTCTGTGCGTCTACGATTTCATTTTATAAAGTGCGCATGAATAAATTCTTTCTTCATTCTTTATGCATGATTATATTTAACATAATTGCATTTTATTAACATTCTTTATATATTTTTATATCTAAAAGTGCTTTATTTTACTTATGTAGTTATATTTTCGCTTTTTGATTAAGCTAATTTGAGTAATTTTTAACTTATTTAATTTAATTTGCAAAAGCAAGAAGTTAACGGTAGGATACTATAAAATGAAGCCTGTGGAAGTGAGTGAATGCGTGTTTGCAGACGATATTGCATTATTGGCAGGTACGGAAACAAGGTTACAATTTAACGTAGATTTATGAGTGAAAGAATTGGACAAACAGGGAATGAAAATAAATATAAGGTAGATAAATAATAATAATGAGCGAGAAATAAGCATAAAAATAAATAATTAGGCAGTGGAACAAGTAAAAAGCCTAAAGTACCTAGGAGTAACCATAGAGGAGGGAGGGAAGCAAACAGAAGAAATAAACAATAGAATAACGACAGCGACAAAGATCTTCCATAGTATGAAAAGGGAGTTCATTAGCAAAGCAGAAATTAGTAATAAAATAAAAATGTCAATTTATAAAACCATATATTTGCCGACGCTACTGTATGGATGCGAACCATGGGTACTGACAGAGAGACAACTTAAAAAGATTCAGGTGTTAGAAATGAAGTATCTTAGAACAGTAGCTAAGGTTACGTTAATGGATCAAATAAGAAATGAAGAAGTAAGGAAAAGATTGGATACCGAAAGTGTCAAGAAGATCGTAGAGAGGGCACAGCTGAGGTGGTGGGGGCACATGAACGAAGAAAGACGTTGTAAAGAGAAAAAACGCAGACCAAGGATGACGTGGGATGGAGAGGTGGCGAAGATAATGAAGTCGAGAGGAATCTCATGGAAGCAGGCTGAAATTACAGCAAGGGGCAGGTCTAGATGGAGAACAATGATAAAATAGTGGAGAATCATTGTGAAAGTGGGGAAATAAGGCTGAATGAAGGGGAGTTCAGTTGTTCAGCATCCCTGATAGGCTTGGGGTTAGAAGGAGGAGAAATGTGGAGTGTTTAAGGGAAGGGTTAGTAAAGTGATAAATGACGGAGTCATCACAAATAGAGTTTAGTTATAGGGATAGAGCAAGATAGGGTTTGATGCAAATGTAGAATTACTAATAATTTTTATTTCGAACGGAAAGATGAAATTATTTCAAGTTATTGTAAATGAGCTGTTTAGATTAACTTTAAAAGAAATGTTGTATTTATCCTCTATACCTGACGGTAGGAGAGGTACAGATTATATTATTTATATTATTATTAATCTAATTTTGTTTATATATAGAAGAGAGAGAAAGAGAGAGGGAGAGGTTTATTGAATTTATATAAATATGTATTTTAAATTCAAAATAATCGTTTGAAATAAAAGTATTTACGATTAAGGTAAAATACTCTCTTTACTGAATTTTAAGATTTTATGACATGTTTCTAAACATAATGTTTAATGATTTATTCAAACGCTATTGCTAGCAGATCTAACATTAGAACCCTTCTGCTATATCCAGCCTTGTAACTGTCAAGGAAGCGAATAAATTACTTAATTCACGCATGTTATTCCATTGCGATAAGCTTTCATGGCCGTAGTCTTCTCACGAACTTTTTAAAGAAAATGGTAAATGTTTGTCTGGTACTCGAGTTGAGTATGTTGGCAGTTGCTGTGGGATTTGTAGAGAAAAATATATCGAAATATATATATTTAACTAACTACTAATCTTAATAAGAAGTTTATAAGGTAACCTAAACCAACTTCTAAGAAATATTTAATGACATCCTCATAAATAGGAAGTAAGATATTTTTACAAAAATTGAATGGATACACACTTTAAATGAACTGTGTTTTTAGGATTTGTACTAGGTGTATTTATTTTTGAAACATAAATAATTGTGGCTCTAAATTTAAGTTAACATGTTTATCAATCATATTATTATATTAATAGTCAGTTATTTCTAAAAGCCATTGCCCAGATTAAGCTTGTTTCTCATTGAATTCAGATATCATTTTTTTTAATTTATGCTGAAAAAAATTTCTATAATAATTGCTGCAATGAACAGCTCATGTTTTGCAACTTAACATACATTTGTCTGGACTGCAAAATTTGATTTTATAGATTTATTTTTTCGCGTGTAATTTTCTGTTATAGTAGTTTCAAGTTCTTATTAATATTAAGCATATAATCTTGTTTTGATATATCTGTATTCATGTTTTATTTAATCGGGAAAATTTTGAACTAAAAGGTATTGCTAGAAAAACATTAGAAATCAAACTTTTAAAATCGAACACTAAAACTAAGAGTATAATAAATTAGTTAAGAAATATATATAAAAATGGATTAATTAGCCCTCTAACCTCCTGTCAACCTCTTTACCTAAAGAATACTATAAGTTAACTAAAATTAGTATCTTTCTTCTTCCTGAGAGGTATTTAACAATATCTTAACAATGAGGAAATAACATAGTTTTAATACAAGTAAATTAAATTCGAAAGGCAGATGTAGTATTCTAACAAAATTATAATTTAAATAGCTGGCAGCATTAAGCAACCTTATTTATAATTAACTTGTTTATCTCCCATTAATAAAGATGAGACTGAAATAAAATATTATATATTGCAAATTTTCCAATGGTTTGTAATAAAAAATAAAAAATTAATTGAAATAATATATTATTTTTGCAGTATTAAAAAAGGAAACAATTGAACTAAAAATCTTCATGAAACATCAAAGATGCTTATAAATAATTAATTAAAATTAAACATAGTTTTAGACCAAACAACTTAAAGCAATCGGCTAGAAATTGTGTGCAAATTGTTTTCATTTTGATTACTATTATTAGTTTAAATTTAATATTTAATTATTTTAAAAGAAAGCTAATTATTTTAGCAATGCGTGGAACTTGCAGCAATTTCCTTTGTTGTTTGGAATAATACATAAATCTATTCTACACTAATTAAAGATCTGGTAAAAATACAAATCTTAGTCTTACCGGGAGGAATAGGCAAAATCAGAGCCGGACTAATAATCTACGATAAGTATTTTTATAAATGATTGTAAGTCTGAGGAAATTTAAAAAAAGGAAAAATATGTTTTTTAAATATAAACTTTAGTCTTTAACTAGACAGTATATAGCAGAATTTGGCTCATTAAAATTTTGTGTTTTAATAATAAAATATAGATATAACGCACACTAAAAACAGATAACAATTTTTAGAGCTTTTTGTAGTACAGCGCCTTGGTGGTGCAAGATCTAGACGAGAGGCTCCCAAACTTTTTTTTCTCATAGACCACTTTGAAAGTTTTGCTGGTTCCGGTGAACCCCCTGCAGCTACATTTCTACCAGATTCCCAAAACTCGAAAAAAATGTGAAGATTAGATCTAACTATGGAAATTTGCGTTGCTGCTGAGTTGTTGGTTAATTAATTAATTGATTGTGCTGTGAGTGGATGTCAAAAAAGTAAAGTTAGCCAATCAAAAAAGTCATTCCATCCAACTTTACTCCTTTGACATCTACCCACAACACAACATCAATTCTCACATATTTTATTTAGAAAACTCCCCATTCGGAGTGGTAAAAATAAAAAGAAAAATAGTATATTTCCTTGTGTTGTATTTATTCAAATGTGTAATTATTACACTATTAATTATTATTGTTATTATATTACATTGTAATATGATAACAGTCGTAATATAATTAAAATAAAATATTAATAACGTAACGTAACTTCTATAATGACAATCACAAAATAGTCATAATTTTAGTGGGAGGGATGCACTTGATGGATTGACAGCAAATTATCAATATTTGGCTTCAGTTTTGTTAGGAATAACCGCAAATCTCCCCGTTCTGTGATATTCAATCTGCTCCTTTTTTTGTTAAAAGGTTTGTAACGACACTAAAACTTTTCTCGACAAGATATGACGAGGGAAACACTATCAAAAGCTTTCTCGCAATTCCCCACAGTCCAGGATATTTTTCGGGTATTTCTGCCTGCAGCCAAAATGTTTGATACCCTCTTTTAAATTTCACCTTCAGTTCCTCATTAGTGCTAAGCTCGAGTAGCTCCTCTTGTAATATCACATTCTCCACTTCCGTTTCATCTAGGGGATTTATGATCCATGGTGGTATTTCCATCGTCAGAATATCTTCAAATCTGATTTTAAAGTCATCATGCAAGGCAATTAAATGTTGAACGTATGTGTGAATATCCTCATCAAGACATTCTACCTGTGACAAGTTTGAAAACTGGGAAAATTCGCGCCGACTAATATTTTGTTTCATAAATTTCAATTTTCCAAGAAAAGCTGAAATTACACCCCTTGTAATTGTAAGTTAATGTCATTACATTTTTTGAACAAATCTGTCAAATACGCGATGTCTGCTTTCAAATTGATCAGGTTTTCTTTTAAATCTGGATATTTACTTTCCAGAAACTCTACAACTGATTCAAAAAGTGAGAAAAATCTTGTTAAACGTGCACCTTTCGACAATCAGCGTACTTCAGTATGTAAGAGCAATCGTTGGAAGTCTTCATCATTTTTATCGCACAATTGTGCAAATAAACGCGTATTCAATGCATTGCTTCTTATTTCTTTATTGCTTTCTTATGTTAACTGCATTAATCACAAATTAAAATTGATTGGTGCACTTTATCACTCAAATTTTTCGCTACTAGGTGTTGTCGGTGGATGACACAGTGAATTGAAGTTACCTCTGGTATAATTCTTTTAAGATGGCTTATAAACCCACGACATCGCCCAGCCATGGCAGAAGCTCCATCTGTTGCCACCGAAATAACGTTTGTGAATGGAATCAATTTTTCCTTAAAAAATTTCTTAAAATATTATCTTTCTACATTGATAGGTGAACTCAAGCCAACATTTTAGTTCTTCACTATCGAAACCAGATAAATTTTCGTGGACCCCCGCTTACGAATTGTGAACCCCCATTTTTTGTCACGCCAACGTAGACCCCCGTCGAGCTTCCCGTGGACTCCTGGGGGTCCACCTGGACCACTTTGGAAATCAATGGTCTAGACGATATCCCAAGTAGAAAACGTAAGAGTAAAAGGTTTTAAAACGGGGTGGTTTCCATGAATTCTAAAGATTATATGGATAGATTTAGTAAACAATGAAAAAGCGTTAGCAGTTATAAAAGAAAAAAGAACTCTTTGAAAGAACATTACGAATAGAAAACACACACTACACTGATGGGGTGTATACTAACAATAAGATATGAAGGGGTACTGAAAAAAAATGAAACAGAACACAAAAGGAGAAATGTATCAAGAAAGCCAAAATTACAGCATATGTTTCAGATAATCAACGATATGAATTGCCCAGCATATACAATCTTAAAAAAATTAGCAGAACACAGACAAATTTGGAAGACAGCCATGTAGCAAACCAATCGAGAACGTTGAAGGTTGGGGGAGATTCTTTTCTTGCAAATTTAAGAGATTTAGTTTTTTATTTTAAAAGGTGCGAAAAATATTTCATTATTAGAATTAGTTACGTAACGAATGGTAATAAGAAAATCTCGGTAAAAATATTCATAATTATTAGATTGTCACAAAGTAGTAGACAAATCTGTCTAAGGAACAGTCACCTATTGCTTTTCAAAATCTTCTTATTAATAGATGTTAATGAAAATTGCAAGTTTACTAATGTAAGTATTAATTTTTTATAGCTGCTTGTCAGTTCCTGCAAAGGGACAATTTTTTAGTGTGATGACATTTTAAGTGTTTACGTTATTGATAATAAAAATGCGATTTAGAAACTAAAATAAAAAATATATTATAAAGAATGAAACGCAAGATAAAAATACAAAGATGTATTTTGTTTTTTCTTCATTTCAGTAGCAATATTTTTAAATGTGCTGATTATGGCATTTATGTAGTATAGAAATGTCCAACATTAATTGAACGCAAACACTTTTTGGCAAAATAGGAATTTTATGATAAAATATTTAAGTGAAATGTCAAGAAGATTGCGATAAACATATACGGTAAGTATAATTTTTAGTTTTTATTAATAAACTACGAGATAATATAGTGACGATTAATTATTTTACTTAATGCTGTCGTATTATATCTTATTTAAAGCTTGCAATTTGGATAAAAATGGAAGTCTAATAAAAGCCTAGAATAGTCTTTTCAAATTTAATCCCATTACCAATAACACCATACGATTCATTTTTTTAGGAAGGTAGTGCAGTAAGTCTTAAATTAATGTTATTTTTATAAAATAATTGAGACGATAATTTACTCATAAATTTTAAATTCATTTACCATGCTATTACAATTTTTAGTGTCAGCATCTATGTGGTCTTTCATTTCAAGTGAATTGAATTTAAACATTCCTTCAGGTAAAGTGATGAATAATTGCAAATATATTTTATTTAGTAGGAAAGTTAACAACCAAAATTATATATGTTTAACAACCGCTTCTGCACTGTAGTCATCAAATAAAAATTACTGAAAACGAAGATTGAGAAGAATATGGCAAACTTATAGAAACCCTAGGGAAAAAACTAAGCTCAACCAAGCTGCCCGAGAACTAAAAAGCCTTCAACCAATCTTCGGAATCAGGGCGTTCATGAATACGTATGTCCCACTGAAGCTACAGACTTTTTAGGAAAGCAACGAGGAAATAAGGGGCCAATATTGACAGTCCCGCCACTTAGAAAACCTAATACAACATTTTGCAAGAAATAATCAAGACAAAGCAGAAACTTTTGCAGGGCAGTTAGTCTCAATATTTCACCCACACGATAGAATGTGTACCGCAGAATAAAAATCATTTATACATTAAATTTTCGAAAGAAGTAAAGAAATCGCCCAACCTACAAGACTAGTTAAAATTACCCAAGTTAATGCCGTCATTAAGGATCTTAGTTCAAAGAAAGCTTTCGGTTACGAATGAATAAAGGCTGGCGTTCGTAAATAATGACTGAAAAAAGGAATAAAATTGATAATGTACACTATTAACAGAATTTTTCGGCTACGAACATTTTCGGAACAATGGAAAGCAGCGCAAACAGTCATAATACTAAAACCCGGAAAAAAACTTGAAGAAACAACTTAATACCGATCTATTACCTTGTTACCTATAATAACCAAAGTTTATGAAAGGATATTGCTGAACAAAATAAAACCAATTCTTGAAAAATAAATCATTATACCGTCTCATCAATTTGGTTTTTGTGAAGGCCATAGCACAACAAAAGAAGTACATAGGGTAACTACAAAAATAAATTACGATCTACATCTAAAAAGACATAGTTCGTCTGTATTCCTTGATATAGGTCAGGCTTTCGGAAAAGTGTGGCACACGGATTTGCTATATAAGATGAAGACCACCAGAATACTATGAATTGTTTGAGGCATGTTTAACTGAAAGAAGTTTTTAAATTAAATTTAACGGTGCACAGTCAAGTCTTCAGTCGATATAAGCTGGAGTTCCTCAAGACAGTAGACTGTCTTATATTTGCTTTATGCGGTGGTCTTATCTATAACACCACAAACATTAGTAGCAACAATATTTTAGCGTCACATGAAAACTCGCAAACAGCATCAACAGTCCTACAACAAAACTCAAACAAAATCGAAGACTGGTTAAAACTTTGGCGTATACACGTCAATGAAACAAAATCGGTTCAAGTAACTTTCAACTTAAGATATAAAACTTGACTAACAGTGTTAGTAAACAATACACAAATTCCACAACAGAACAACGCTAAATATTTAAGGATTCATTTAGATAGACGGTTAATCTGGCGGACACACATAATAACAAGTACAATGCAACTTGGACCGAAACTACATAAAATGTATTGGTTAGTAAACAGGTAGTTCCAGAACACAAAGTGCTGTTCTAGAAATCTATTATAAAACCAGTCTAGGTTCATGGAATCCAGCTTCGGAGAGTGGCAGGCAATTCAGACCTGCAAATCTTGCAAAGATATCAAAACGAGGTTGTCAGGATGATAGCGGAGTGTTCCAAGCTACTTTTAAAATTGGGCCATTCGCCAAGATATCCTCCTGTCTACAATCAACCAAGTGAAAGATATTAAGCCAAACTTAGTGCTCACACCAATGACTTAGTAGTGGCGTTATTAGACAAACAATGTTTCAAAAGTTCGGAAGCTGACTACAGAACACTCGCTAAACATTATCTAACTAATAAAATAGCTTTTCACACCTATTAAAATCAAATGAACAGCCTCTGTCAGTTGTTATTAAAAATGTAACTCTCTCGTTAGCAGAATCAGACATTCAAGAAGAACTCGCCCAATACAATCTTCCTATTATGCGAATTACAGAGGCTTTTTAATAAAAATAAACAACCAATAACGGTTTGCGCAGTACTTCTTATGGCAAACGAAGAGCCAAAGAAATTCACAAAATTAACACTCTATGCCACACACTAGTAACAGCTGAACCAACGACACGGCCACACAAAGAATTACTGCGACTACAGCTAAGGTGTGTAAAATGTTTAGGGAACCATCTCTATCCTGATTGCGATAAAGGTAATACCACTGCCGCAATATGTGTTAACTGTGGAAGCTACCACCCAGCTAACTTTCGTGGCTATTCATATTTCGAAGAATCCAAGTACAACAAAAATAAATCCTTAAGTACCAACTCCAAAACCGAAAAAACAGACAAGCACCCCATCCAAACAATAACTTTACCAATTTCTCAAAACGAATAGCCCAGATAATAATAGCCAATAGCTAACAGCCAACCCTGGAGCACTCCAAATCCTGACACATATTCACCAATCAATACAATCTTGAAAACAATTCTCAATTTCATTCAGCCTTACTTAGGGCAAATCAAACAATTTTTATTAACAAACTTATTACCTTTACTCCTTAATTATATATATAAAAAAAAATATGAGTGCTGCTGCTGCTGTCACACAGGTCAAAGGTCAAATCGTTCGTGCCTTTCCGTGCCGACCCGAGCGCCTCCGAAGGACAAATTTCGGTCCGGCGGCAGGCGCGACCGAGGTAATATATTTCCGGAACCGCAAGCGATGGAAAATTTTCGTTTGAGAGCGGGTAATAAAGCACTTATACATAAAAAAAATTATGAGTGCTGTCACACAGGTCAAAGGTCAATGGTCAAAGTTCACCTCTAACTGGGTATACGTAAATGCGTTGTCATGGCAACGGCGTACGTCAATTATGTCAAACAGAGCTTTTAATCGTGTTTTATTTATTTTAAAAACTACTATGCGAAGGGGCTCAAGCATGTCGGAGTTGGACAAGCTCTCCGGGGGGCGCTGCCAGACCTCGTAGACCATAACAATATTAACACTATTAATCACTTAAAACTCTAAACTGGAACGCAAATGGTATTTTAACACAGCGAGCAATGTTTTCATCATTTTTCGCAAGACACAATGTGGACGTGGCATGCGTCTCTGAGACACATTTAATATGATCGTTTCAATCCCGGATACCATTGCTATTGCACGGACCGTAATGCAATGGTTTCATTCGGAGCTGTACCTATACTGGCCAAGCGTAAACATGAGCATCACAAGTTTTCACCTATTAAAACCACTAATTTCGGGACCATAACGGTTAGGGCCAAAACACAGGAAGGCACCTACATTAAAGTTACAAGCGCCTATCGACAATCTAACAAGAAGTGACGCTACTAAGCGGATACCTCAATTCCAAAAATACAATTTGGGGATGCAGAAAAGATAATCCATCTGGACTAAGACTTCACTCCTACTGTAAAAAACATGCCCTTCAAATTTTCGCCCCGGAAGATCCGACGTACTTCCCATATCAAGCTAACCACAATCCGGACGTATTGGACATAATAGTACAAAAAATATTCAAACCCAAATCTTCCAAAAAGTTAACACCGAACTTGATTCAGATCACTTGCCGGTTTTGATATCATTTATAACAACACCAATGTTAAGATACCCTACAACTAAGCTAAGGAATGAAATTGTTAACTGAAATCGCTTCAAAGAAACACTTGATGCAAACTTGAATTACTCGAATGGATTAAAAAGTACAGAAAACATAGATGAAACAGTTGATCATGTCACAAAAAGCCTAACTGGTAGTTTAAAGAAAGCAACGCACATAAAAAAATTTCAGACATACCAACCTAAAAACGTTTCTGCTATACATAATAACTTATAAAACAAAAAGCTAACTTCGCAGAGAATGGCAACGCTCTAGAAACCGTGCGACAAAAAATATAGTCAACGTCCTGAGCCATCGTATCAAACATGAGTTAAAGAGGTGCAGAATTGATTCCTATCAAAAATACATCAACACATACGAATCGGGCGACCCAGGTCTCTGGAAAACAACAAGAAAGATACTAGGGCAAACACAGGAAATTCCATCTATTCCCATGCAAGACAAAATATTGTGAACAGATGAAGATAAATGTGAAGCCCTTGCCAATCACCTAGCACAAAATTTTACTCCGCAACAATACAATGTCTCCTAATCAACAATCTTGTAGCACACCAAGCAATAACGGGACTTAACATGAAACCGATTTCCTCTACGGAACTGGCTGCTATAATAAAAAAGCTTCCGAACAACAAAACTCTAGGAGAAGACGAAATAACCAACTACACACTCAAAAACGTCACAAAAAAAGCGTTGGCTTACTTATCATCACACTTCAACGCTTGTCTCAGAGTTAGTTATTTTCCTAGCAAATGGAAACATGTAATTATACTAATGGTTCCTAAACGAGGAAAAAACAATAAAGACCTCGGCGGATATCGACCTATTAATCTCCTTTTAATCATCTTCAAGGTTTTCGAGAAAGCAATAAATAGCAGACTCAACGATGAAATTTCCAGACTGGAATTAATCCCCTATTTCCAGTTTGGATTTAAAAAGGATATTTTACCTGTCATCAGCTACAACGCATAGTCGAACTAACAGAGTGGGGCTATGAATCGAAACAATACACTGCTGCAGTATTCATTGACTTCTCCCAGGCCTTTGACAGAGTTTAGATCAAAGGGCTCAAATATAAACATTCTCACTCTCACACATCGGAATATTTAAAAGCAGTTATATTCTCATATCTAGAAAATATATCTTTTGCAGTCATCTCTTCTACCAGACCTATTAACACAGGTGTGTTACAGGGAAGCAACCTAGGGCCTATCCTATTTAACATCTACCTTCATGACATTCCCAACACCACTGCAAACCTAGCATTATATGCAGATGACACCGTGCTGCTGACCAAAAATGAACAACTTCAAAACTCAATGAATACTTTAACAAGATGGTTAAAGTCCTGGAACTTGATGATTAGCCATTCCAAGTGCACCGCTAAAATCTTTACTCTTAGACAAATCATGAACCCGCCAACCCTGCACATTAATAATCACTTAATATCATGTAATAATACAACAGACCCCGTGAAATACTTAGAGATCTGTCTAGATACTCGCCTCACATGGAATTTTCATATTCACAGAAAAATTAAAGAGGGTCGCACTTTGGTATAACTCTACCCATTGGTTAACAAAAAATCGTTCCTGCAAGCCGAATGCGTCATCTTACTATACAAATCACTAATACGACCACTAGTATTATATGGATGCACCATTTGGGGGAACACCTTGCAAGTAAACATAAAGATTAATTTAAGTATTGCAAAGCAAAGTACTCAGGACGGCAGTTAACGCAGCCTGGTACATAACGAACAGACAAATACATTTCGAACTTGGCATGGACATCATTCAAGAACACATCAAGAAGCTGACCAAAACATTTCACCTAAATTTTACGCTAGTGCGCAACTTATTACGAACTAGGACGTAAAGAAATCCACACGCGGCTAAAACACAAACTTCCTCAAGACATTTATACAAATAGTAGTGATGAGGACTGACAGTTATTAGTTAAACAGTGGTGATATCAACGTAAACAACTGACAATATAACTAGGTGATACTTACCTATCTGCTACTCTGTTATGTTACTCTTACTCTGAACCCTACCATGTATAACAATTATTTGTTGATCTAGTATAACCTCTAATAATAAAAAAAGTATTATTATTAGACAACTAATTCACTGAATGTTACTGTACAGTAACAAATTGTAAATAATCCAAAGAAATATACATGTGAAAAAAACAACCACGTCACTTTTTCAAAAGTTTAAGATTTTGCGGTCCTAAGTAAACGATATAGATACAAGAAATATTTAGTCGGCTTAAACTCGACCGTATGCGCAAATTATAATTGGGCATTTTATACACGCGTTTTGAACAAATAGATAATCTTCAGTTTTAAATTTGAAAATAGCATAATTCAGAGACATTCGGGTGTTTTTGAATACTAAGAGTGCTGTTAATTTATCTAATATATTTGGTGCAGTAGGTGACTTGGGCCTACCTCACCTCATTACGGTAACGATAAAGCACCGCACGTGAGATTTGATATTTGTCAGTTCTGATAAAAGGGCGTCGTATAAAATGTACATAATAACTCTATTGGTTTTAATTATGATCAAATTCTATTACAGGCATTTAATACGGAGCATAAGATGTATGTGGCATTTCCGTATTCCTTATTAATACGGATTAATTTATAGAATATGTAAATAGGAAATTCAATTAAGTCTCATTGGCTCTCTCAGCCACAGTACTATAGGAATTATATGTACAGCGTTTCAGTTTAACAGATGACTTTAAATGCTTAAACCCATTCATTTAAGTAGCCTTTTATCAGTATAGACAAAGGGCCCTGAACTTAGGACAGGAGCCCGAATTCGCTAAAACTATGCGCAATTTTTATTATTCCACGAGAATTCCTTGGACTCAATAATTTGAACGCTTACGTGTGATGTTGAAATCAATTTTCGAAACTGAGCGACAAAAAGCCTAGTATTTAAATTTCTATTGTAACTGCATGTATCTGTTTTTTTATTATTACATAGAATTAATATAGAGTAATATGGATGGACAACTGTCTTGCTTCTTGTAAATAGCTATAGTTTCAATACCGTATGAGGTATTACAAAAATACTAGGTTATGATACCAGTAGTGTATTGAATTTTGTGTACTGATGTTTCTATAGCTTCTCATAAACAATAATGGTGGTTGTAAAAGCTCTTTTTACTATTGTTAAAAGAGTAGAAATTATTTGTGGCATTAAAACTGTGAAAATCCGTCGATAACTATAAGAACTTTTTGTCTAGAATTTTACGAGCATTGTTTTGATTGTAATTATTGACATAATTATAGGAAATTCTAGAATAATATGTTACAATTGCCGATGGATTAAGACGAATTAAAAATTAATGATTTTAGAAAGATGATGTTCGACTTCATTAAGCTCAAAATGCTTTAAAAAATCCACAATGATTTCGATTTACAGAGAAAACTAGAAGATATAATGGATGGCTATCACAATCCTAATATCAATGTTAAAGATTAAGTTGACACTATGGGATTCAAGATAAATGACCAACTCAAGAAGATGATTAGATATGACATTTAACCAATTCACTACACGATCTGGCAATCTGATGAACGTGTAGGGTTTGGCAACTGCCAATAAAATGCTTGTTATTCAAGTGCATTATGCCAACAGTCAAGTAAGAAGAATTAAAACTTAGATTACGCGCTAGACCAAATAGCACTTCCAGTAGCTCAACTCGCTATAACTCTCATAGAGCAATTAAAGGAAATTCCCACGGATATATATATATCAAAAGCTAGTGAAAAGTCTTCCCATATGTGTGCAGACTATGGTTAATGCTAAAGGTGAACCGATGTCCTACGAATACTTGCTATTTCTGTAATTGTAGGTGTATGGATACTTTTGGACATATAATGTGTATAATTTTAGAAAAAATAGATTTAAAAAAAAACACACCCGTGAGGGGTAACTAGTCCCCCATCGGGCGCCTCCCCAGGTGGCGTATAGGGGAATGCTCACCAGATATGGCGGGTACCGGGGAAATAAAATACCCGGGGCGGACCAAAACTAGTAGGTATTGGGAAGCAGCAAGTACCACAACTGGACTAAGGCGGAGGAGATGAACTCTGGAACGGCTTACCCCCAGATAGTCATAGGCGACGGCCACATAATGGCCCTACCGGTTATGATACTGCGATGAGGAAGGCAACGGAAAACCATCTCATTACTTATTTCCTAGTACAATCATCATGGCTGAGAAAATACAAACCATGGCCCTCAGTCCCCAGCAGACCTTCAATGGTCAGAGGTGGAAGAATCCCGGTCAGCTATGAAAATTGCAACATGGAATGTGCGAAGTATATTTGGAGCAGGAAGACTGCAAAATGTAACCAAAGAGATGAATCGACTACAGCTGGACATTCTCGGAATTAGTGAAGTACGGTGGCCAGGATCTGGTAAAATAAAAACAGATAATGGAGTAATGTACTACTTAGGCAGTAATGAAGCAAAACACCAACATGGAGTCGGAATAATAGTCACCAAAGAAACTAACAAAAGCGTCACTAGTTTCACACCACTATCTGAAAGAGCAATGTTAATACAACTATGTGCCACAGTAGGTAAAATAAATATAATCCAAGTCTATGCACCTACCAATGAGAAAAACGCCGATGAAGTAGAAGAATTCTATGAACAAATAGACACCATTCTATCCCTAACCAAAAAGAGCGATGTGACATTAATAATAGGAGCCTTTAATGCCAAAATTGGAAAAGGAAGAAGTGGAGAAAATGTAGGAGAGTTCGGTCTTGGAATGCGAAATGAAAGGGGTGATAGACCGATCCAATTTTGCCAAGAAAGAGAATTTATAGTAGCCAACACATACTTTAAACTGCCAGATAGAAGATTATGGACTTGGAAATCACCACAAAACACACCACAGAATATTTGCCGAAATCAAATTGACTATGTTTTAATTAGAAAACGATATAGAAATAGTATAAAGTCGGCAAAAACATATCCAGGGACAGATATAGCGTCTGGTCACAATCCTGTTGTCATAAAAATGCATATAAAACTTAAGAAGATACAAATAACAAAGAAGACAAGTAGAATAGAAGTGCAATACCTGAAGGAAGAAAACATAAGAACACAAGTTAAAAATGAAATAAATAACAATTTAAGCATCATGGGAAGACACTCCTTGGATAACAACGACAACATAGACTCAAGACGGCATACCATAAAAGATGCGATAATGAAACCCGCGAAAGAAATACTCACCGAAAGAAAACCAACAAAGAAAAAAGGTGGATGACAGACGAAATCTTAGAGCTGATGGAAGAGAGAAAAAAGTAAGATAAAAGAGGACGGCAAATACAGTGAAATCCACAAATTGATAAGGAAAAAATTAAAACGGAAAAGAAAATTGGATGAAACAAGAATGTGAAGAAATAGAAAAGGCACAACAGAAACACGATATGTTTAAGTACACAGAAAGATCAAAGATGTCACAGGTACATACAAGAAGAGACAATCAAACATTTTAAAAGACAAACAAGGAATAATTATACTAGATGTAAAACAAAAATAGAAAGATGGAAAGAATATATTGAAGAACTATTCGCCGATGACAGAAAGGAAGACTATAAAACTATTGAAGGAGAACATGGCCCCAAAATAACAAAAGAAGAAGTCATTAAAACATTTGAAACATCAAAATGCGGTAAAGCAACTGGACCAGACGAAGTTCCAATTGAACTAATTAAACTAATAGACGACGACCAAGTAAATATTCTTGTAGATTTATACAACACCATATACTCAACTGGTATAATACCGAAAGAATGGCTGAATTCAACGTTTATTACAATACCAAAGAAAAACAACGCAAAGGAATGTTGTGAACATAGAACGATAAGCTTAATGAGCCACACGCTTAAAGCCTTTCTAAAGATCATACACGCAAGAATATATAAAAAATCAGAAGTAGATATTGGTGAGACACAGTTTGGCTTTAGAAATGGTTTTGGAACAAGAGAAGCATTGTTCACACTAAACATACTAATACAGAGATGCAGAGATATTAATAAAAAAGTATACGCATGCTTCATAGACTACGAAAAAGCGTTCGATAAAGTTAGACACGATAAACTAATGAAACTCCTAAAACAAAAGAACATAGACGTAGAAGACATGCGGATAATTGCAAACTTATATTGGCAACAAAAAATCAACTGACAGAAGAAATAAAAATACAGAGAGGAGTTCGGCAAGGTTGTATTCCTTCGCCCATGCTGTTCAACCTATACTCGGAGGCAATATTTCAAGAAGCACTAATGGAAGAAAACGGTGGTATAGTAGTAAACGGAAACATAATTAACAACATACGTTATGCTGATGATACTGTACTTTTAGCAGATAATATTCCAGATTTACAGAGACTTATTGAACGGACAAATGACATCAGCAGAAAATATGGTCTCCGAATGAATTTAAATAAAACTAAATACATGGCAATCACAAAAACACCAGTGAACATTCGTGACATTAGAATAGATAATGTGAGTATAGAGAGAGTAAACAAATATAAATACCTGGGAACATGGGTGAATGATAATCGGGAATACACAAATGAAATAAGGACACGTATTGAAATGGCTAGAGCCACGTTTGTAAAAATGAAACAAATTCTAACCAACAGGGATTTAAGCTTGGAAATACAGATGAGGACAACCAGATGCTATGTTTTCAGTGTTCTCTTATATGGAATGGAGGCATGGACCCTAAATAAAGAAATTAGCAGAAAAATAGAAGCATTCGAACTCTGGATATACCGGCGAATATTGAAAATATCATGGATGGATAGAGTGACAAACGAGGAGGTGCTACGACGAATGAACAAGAACAAAGAACTCCTGTATACAATAAAGAAAAGAAAGCTGGAATATTTAGGCCACGTAATGAGAGGGAACAAATACCAAATTCTACAACTGGTAATACAAGGAAAGATACATGGAAAACGAGACGTGGGAAGAAGAAGAATATCCTGGCTTAAAAACCTACGCCATTGGTACGACTGCACGTCAAGAGAATTGTTTAGAGCAGCAATGTCCAAAGTTAGAATAGCAATGATGATTGCCAACATCCGATAGGATACGGCACCTAAAGAAGAAGAAGAAAACACAAGGCTGCTCTCATCTTCTACATTATTTTTTTTTAAATTCAAAGCAATTTTGACAAGGAGTAAGATATTTAAAGCTTGTATACATTTATCGTAATACTCATTTTAAATCTCTGTCGTTGCATATTTGCATTCATTATTTTATTATTTACGGTTGTACTTTAGTTTGTAGATTGCTGAAAAGCAGACACTATTAATATATGGCTTAGTGATATTTTTGTAAAGGAAATTGAATTTACGTCTATATAAATTTATTTGAGAATGCTGAACAACGCATTATCTCATGTCAATATGATAAGGCTCTTACGCCCCACGTGGGAGCACGGCCTGCGAACTGAGAGGTAGAGACTCTCATACGTTCGCTTTATCTGCCCGGTTGTCGCATACTATCTCTGATGAGGGGCGATGGGGCAACCACCGCGCTTTAGACGACCGCCATTATTACCCCTTATTCGAGTAAACGCAGACACTCAATTATTTTCAGTGGCTGAGTAGGTCTCCCGCTAGGCATCAGAGAGCTTAAGGAATAGGACCCGGGTCCGTCCGCACCGTAGCTCGCGTTTCAACTACTGGACCGCGCTGGTGATACTCATGTCAATATAATTGTGTTAATATAATATTTAATTTCTTTTTAACTTAAAAACTAGTTAATTTTATCGGACAATTAAATATTTATAATTTAATATGGCAAAGTAGCTAAAATAAGATAATTAGAGGGATAATATAATGTTATATGTCAAATACAACAACATAAATTTTGAAAATTATTGCAATTAAACATCGTTAATTATCCATTATATATCGGATTATTAATTAGTTCAACTATTATGTAAAAACCTAGACTTTAAAGGGCATGTTATGAGAATGGGTGAAGAGCGATTTTCTGATACTAGAAGAACAGGATAAAAGAAAAAGAGCAGATCAGGATAGACGTGGTTACAACAGATAGCAAACATAGGAAGAAACAAGGGGAAAACGCTAAATGAGATGAAACAAATGGCACAGGACCGGAAAGCAAGGAAGGGTTCCCTACACCAACGCTTTATATAGGGCAAAAGAAAGCAGATGAAGAAGAAAAAAAAGTTTCTTGATAGTCATGTCAATTCGAATGCTTCATTTTCTTCTCAATCCCGATATGTTTAATATATCTGTGAGCATTTACATACGGATGATTTATCTAAAACGATCCTTAAATTTTTATTTGAATGATTATGCTGAATACATGTTGCCTGACAATTGATTTTTCAGATGATTCAGAAACGGACAAAAAATATTTCCTTGTTGTAAGTATAGTTTAATGTTTCTCTAAACAACATATCTTATATGACACTCCACAGTCACGTCATACATGTAAGTACCATTTAATCGTAATAAATGCTCTTATCTGTGATGAGCGAAAAAGCTTTTGTTATTGCTTGTAACCATTTAGATTAAAATTTGTCCATTATATCTATTAGCATTATTCCCTACAGTTGTAACCCATAGGATAATATTGTACATGAATAATTTGTTGGGAATGGTAGTTAAAATAGTTATTTAATCTTTTGATAAAAAGTTCTTCATTGACTTTAAACATAATGGGTGGTAGGCTAATTAGTCGATAAGAATTAGTTTCATTAGGTGGTTTACCCAACTTATAAGTTAAAATTACTTCTGCTACCTTTTATTGCGCTAGAAAATATTTTAATTTGAAAGCTGAGTTAACACAACTACTTTTTTATGGTAAAGTAAGTTCGTTATTTGTCTTGTAATCAAGTTTAATCGGCTGTCCTTTTGATTTTATTGATTTTAACTCTTTTTGAGTCACTAATTTGTAACTTTTTCTGTGTGGGCGATTTTGATTTGGCTCATCTAAAAAAATTGTTGCAAATGATTTGGTCTGGCAATTTTTGTGTGTTTCATGGTTAATAGGTGAATAGGTGGTTGAAGTGGCAGTGTTGTATTACCTCAATTTACTTTTCAAAATACTTTTTTCTCTTTCAGAAACGGATAGCCAGAATTATCAACTAGAGTGCTTTGCATCATTGTCATCTCCAATTGGAAACTTATGTTTAAGTGCTGAGAGTTTTTATTATGTTTTTATTAACTTGGCGAATAAATAATTGCGGAAGTAGTTAATTGGTTCGTGTAGGTCTTCTCTGCCCGAAGATGTGTTTTTTTAAATTTTATGTAACATATTATGTTAGTCCAAAGGTCTACAGCGCTGAAGCTGTTGCAAAATATCTTTAAAAATAGGATAAAAGATAATAAGATAAAGGTGAAAAAGGCAGCATGAATATTTCTTCTTATACGTAGAAGGGACACTAGACAGACGAGAAAATATCAGAATGGAGATTGTCAACATAAAAAGAGAGAGAAAAAGATCCTTCTAAAATAGGCCAACGACTTTTAAAAAACGTCAAGTTAGAGGCGGATACACAAAGTGCAAAAAACAAGGCGTGGGGAATATGTGATAAGAAAATATGATGATGTACGACATACTGTAGACTGTTGCGCCAGTGCTAGATTTGTCGCTGAATCTAAAAATATGATTGTTAAACAAGAGTTATATATAACTTAATGCTATTCTTGTTAAGAGTTAGAGCGGATTTTGTTTGATATTCGTGGTTAAAACATCGTTGTTACTATACAGCACTATTTTAAATCACTTGTTGTTCAGTAAGGTAACTGATCTCACTCTTTAGTTATCTGATCGTTTGAATTGATTCTAAAACACTTTGTTGCTATTTTTATTGCTATTAAAATAGTGTATTTTGCTGCTGTGAAAGATTTGTAACCTTATAAATGTGTTGTTGTCGATGCAATCGGGATTTTCAATTTTGTTTTGTTGAGGATATTTTGTAGCTACTTAAGCATAATATTGCAGTAGCTGGAATACTCAAATTTTTTGACTGGTGGTGGAGATGACATTTCCTTCCTTTGCATTTTTAATGTTGTTGCTTGTCATACTGGAAAACTTCTTTATATAATATCCTTGTACACCTCACATCTTTTATGATTTGCCGGGTGTGCACCTCTCCCTCCGCAAAGTTAATTTGCCATATGTTTTTTAGGCTTCTATACCTGAAAAAGAAGCTTAATGAAATCGGTGCGGACGACTGTCTGCCAGTCGCGACTTTCAACTTGAGAATTACTGAACTTAATAAGCCTAATAAGGGGGTATCATTTAAAAGCCTATGGCCTACCGGATTCACATGCACAAACTGGTATAGGTAGAATGTCCTACAACAATGCGATAAGGGTTTTTAGCGGACCCAGTTTCCAATATGTCATTGCTTATAACTTTTGGTCGAGGCAGCTTACAAGCTGGAGTCCAGCTTCTATTTCTGTCATTTCTGACAGCTGTCACGCCTTATAATTTTTGATCTGTGAGATAGAGACATAACGTTTTCAGTATTCAACTAAGGACCACAAGTCAAGCCCAGACGCCAAAAATCAGCCCGATCGGAAAATCTCGAGACCGGTTTGGCCAAAAGTAGCTGCAAATTTATGTATAGAAGCCCCGAACATTAGTGGAAAAGGAGTTTCACGTCCGTACTTGTTTTGTTGGGAGTCTGGTTTTTTGCATTGAACGATAATTTGTTTGTTTGTACTTCACTGGGTACAATTGAATTTAAAAAGTTCTAATTTTGTACATATTTTATTTTTTGATTTTTACTGTTTTTGTTGCTATATCTAATACTACTAGCATTTACTTGACATTATGCCCGTATTCTTTTGTCTTTTTTGTAGATTTTGTAATATTGTTGTATAAGCTTTTTCTTTTAATATTTAATATTTATGACATCTACTGCACAAACTAAAAATCAAAATGTACAGATCATCAAATGGCAGATCATCGATGAATGCAGACGACTATTTGCTCTGGTGAGCAACAAAATATTTAAAGCAGCCCAAGCAACACAAATTACTGATTCACACCGCTAAAAGCGACCGAGAAAATACGCTGACATTTGCCGAACGTCTAGTAAATATTTTCGAGGCACTTACGTTGGTAGTAAATAACGAAGAAAAGCTCCACACAAGTCTAGAAATGCCTTTCTAAATGAACCTACCGATTAAAAAATCTAACATACCAAATAGAAACCACTATGCTAAAAAAGTAAATTCTCATAAAGCCCCGGGTTACGATCTAATCATTAGCAAAATATTAAAAGAACTACCAAAGAATATCAGTTTATAACCTACCCTCTCAATGTAATCTTAAGACTTCGGCACTTTCCTAGGCAGTGGAAAAGTGCTATAATAATTCTAATACCCGCGTCTTATAAACCAATCAGTTTTTTATCAGCGCTGTCAAAAGTAGTCTACAAAATGTTTTTAGAAATGCTATACCCAATTCTCCTCGACCAGTACGTCACAGCCGACCACCAATTTGGGTTTAGAAGAAATCACGCAACAATTGAACAGGTACACATAGTAGTCGATAAAATTATAAATGACAGTTGAAGAAACTGTGTAAAATAACGCTTGTAGTCATAGTCTAATAAATTATTGCGCCTCCTTGTGAATTTAAGTATCACTCACTTGATAAATTATTAAACTTTGTGCAGTCAGATGCAATATAGATTCTTAAAGTCAAGACCACTACATTAAAATAATTTTTTTTTATTATGTAATTATTTAGCAATCAGAACAAGGTTACATTCTATAAGCTAAATGGTTAACAATCATTATAGATACTAACAATAAGAATAACATGATGAGGCTTGCATCCTACGATACAACCTACGTAATTACAGTTTTGTACTTCGAGAGTATTAGAGTCTAATAGATATTAGGAATACACTACACACACACACGAGTTTGTTGCCCATACCACGACACTCACACTAGGTTTATTGGCCATAGTTTCTTTAGTCTTTGGTTGACCCTGGGTTCCAGCATCTGCTCCAGTAAGGGGTTTGAGTGAGTTTCTAGGGTTGCATGGTACTTGATAGCTCTCTCCTGGATTACTTCCTGGACCGTTGGGAGATGTAAGTCCATATGCAGCGTGTTGTTGGATACATACCACGGCGCATTTGTAATCTGACGTAATATTTTTGATTGAGTACGTTGGATTAATGCGATGTTTGATTTGGATGCACAGTCCCATAACTCTACTCCATACATCCAGATTGGTTTTATAACAGTCTTATAGATTAGGGTTTTGTTTGCAAGCGATAATTTTGAATGTCTTCCAATTAGCCAGTTGAGTTCCTTTACTTTTAGATCTATTTGTTTTTTTTTCTTCTTGAGGTGTTCCTTCCAATTTAGCTTATGATCTAGGTGTAAGCCTAGATATTTTGCCGTTTCCAGTTGTGGTATTTGTGCATTATTTATTACGACTGGTGGGCATATCTGTTTTTTTTTTGAGCGTAAATGTTGTGTGTACCGACTTGTTTTCGTTAACTTTGATTTTCCATCTGTGTAACCATTGTTGAAGGAGTACTAAGTGATTTTGTAGGTTGGCCGATGCAGTTGCAGGATTTTCATGTCTGGACAGTGTAGCAGTGTCGTCTGCAAATGTTCCTATTGTTGTATATTGTGTCATTGGTAGATCCGATGTATATAGGACATAAGAGTAAAGGCCCCAGAACACTGCCTTGTGGAACGCCTGAGTTGATAGGGCGGTAATCTGATGTTACTTCATTAATTTTTATCTGAAATGTTCTATCGCTTAGATATGATTTTAGTAAATTATAGTATGCCAAAGGGAACGTTTGCTTAATTTTGAAGAGTAATCCGGGGTGCCACAATTTGTCAAATGCTTGACTAATGTCGAGAAAGACAGCTGAACAGTACTCTTTGTTTTCTAGTGCTTTATTTATGGTTTGTGTAATGCGGTGTACTTGTTGCACGGTAGAATGAGCCTGTCGAAACCCAAACTGATGAGAAGGTATCCAATGTTGGGGCAGTAAGTCTTCATTAATTCGACGAAGTATGAGTTTTTCTAACAGCTTTGAGGTCACCGGGAGGAGGCTGATACGTCGATAGGATGTAACGTCGGTTGGTTCTTTTCCGGGTTTTCCGACCATTATGATTTGTGCAGCCTTAAAGCATTTTGGCCAATATCCTAGCCTCAGGATTGCATTGTATATATAAGTTAAGAGCACTAGGCCCTTTTTTGGGAGTTCACGCAGCATTTTGGCAGTTATCAGATCAGTTCCTGGGGTCTTCTTGAGGTTTAGCAGATTTATTTCAGATTTTATTTCGTTTGGGGTAAAGGGTTTAATTTCATGACGTATGTCAGGAGGGATGGAAAGACTTCGCTCTACTTCTTCGTCTGGTGCGCTATCAAGTGGTTGAAAGACTGAGGATAGATGTTCAGCGAAGAGTCTGACTTTGTCTCTATCGCTTTTGCCCAAGGTTCGGTGTTGCTTTTTCTAATTGGTGGTATTTTGAATTTTGGTTTCCTAGCTTGTTTGATGGGTTTCCAGATAGAATCATCAGTTCGATTTAATTGAGATACATAGAGCTCAAATTTCTCATTCTGATTTCTTTGAGTTTTGTTTTAATTTATTGGTCATATGGTTGTAGGCGTTTTGGCAGCAGGTGTATGATTTCGTTGCCAGTTAGCTCTAGCACGACGTTTTTCTGCGACCATTCGTTTAATTTCCAGTGGTATGTCAATGTTTAGTTGCTTTTGTGAAATTGTTGGTGTAGCTTGTTGCGCGGCTTGCTGGAGTTTTGTTATGAGTTCTTCAGTAGCTGTTTCAATTTCTTCGCATTCCTTGAATCGAATGTTTAATTTTATGGTTTCGCTTAGAATATTACGATATGTAGCCCAGTCCGTTCTAGAGTTGTGTAATCTGGTTGTGAGTTTCTTGTTTACTATAGATGCCCCAATTGTTAGTATGATAGGAGAATGATCGGAAGTTAGGTCATAACTGGGTATTACAGTAGTATATGCCTGATTGATTCCATTTACGACGAAGAAGTCTAGTAGGTCTGGTAAC
Source organism: Sinelater perroti (assembly GCA_036346155.1). NCBI lineage: Eukaryota > Metazoa > Arthropoda > Insecta > Coleoptera > Elateridae > Sinelater > Sinelater perroti. The sequence goes on from JARFIY010000024.1 coordinate 12,156,624, forward strand.
TTGTTAGCGTCGGTGTATTTTTTGTCCTCCATTGACTTAAGGAGTTCTCTACCTTTCGTTGTTGTTAGGCGTGAGCCCCATCTAGTATGTTTACTGTTGTAGTCCCCTCCCGCTACGAATTTGTGACTTAGTGTTAGAAAGAATTTGTCAAAATCTGCTTTTTTGATATTATGTCGGGGTGGGCAATAAACTGCATCAAGTGTCAATACATATGGCAATGTTTGTAACTTGATTTTGGTGGCTTGGATAAAGTCTTCCTGATATTTTATTTCTTCATGGTGTTGAATTGTTTGCTTGACAAGAATGGCTGTACCTCCATGTACCGTCTGGGTGATTGGTATGATAGAGTTCATAATGAGGTATTTTGAAGTAAGTCTGTTGTGTGAAGTGTGTTTCACTTATTAGCAGTACATCTATGTGGTTATGTAATAAGAACAATTTTATTTCTTCTTTATGTTGCGTTAGGCCATTAGCGTTCCACAGAGCTACTCTGAGAAACTTACCCATAATTAGGCTAGTTTATTTATTAGCGTGCTAAGCATGTTTAGAATCATGCTATTTTGTTGAATGAGTTGATTAAACATGGCTTTGAATTCAGGTAAAAACTGAGGGAGAGCGTTGTTTAACATTTGTGTTGAGTCATTGTAATTGTTTAGGGGGTTGCAGTTGTTGGTTACTGCATTAGCGTAAGATTTATGATGTTGACTAAGATTCAGTGACTCTGTTTGCACTGCGGTGTTTGCATTATTGGTTTGTGGATTGGGGGTAACATTTATTTTTGATAGTTGTGGTGCGAAGGTTCTAGTCTTGCTTTGTGGATTATTTCTACGAATTAGTTGTTGATAATGACCACAACCTTAATAGTTGGCTGGGTGGTCTCGCCCGCATAATGCGCAGCTAGATGGGGTGCCTTTGCTTTTTTTGCAGTTGATTGTATTATGTGCTCCACCGCATTTGACGCATACGAAGGGCCTGTTGCAATACATCTTGGTGTAGCCATAGAGTTGGCACCTCGTACACTGTACAATATTATTTTTGTCTTTATTCGGAGGTTCTATTATTACTACGCTATTTTGTATTCTTTCAATTTTATATACATCTTTGTTATTGTCTGCTGGCTCTATGTCAATGAAGAACATGTTTAAGGGTTCTTTGGTTATTCTATGCTTCGCATTTATAATATTTCTAACTTTATGTCCTTTATTTTCTAATTCTTCTGAAATGTCATTTGTGTTCATTGAGTGATGAATGTGTTTGATAACAATTCGGTATGCTCGTTCCGTCTTTAATTGATATGTGTGGTGTATTATGTTTTGTTCCTTGAAGTATTTTGTTAATTTTCTGTATCCATCAACTGTATTACAGTTAATTTTAATTGTATTATTGGCTAAGCTCTTTGTACTATATTGTTCATCTTCTAAATGATCGCGTATTTGGGTGAGCATGTTTGGAAAATTTACTACTCCGTACACAAAAATCGGAGGAGGTTTGGGTATTTTGGCTGAATCTGTAGTGATGCTGTTGGTAGTGTTGCTTTGTGGAGTGTCATCTATTGTATTTGTTAATACGCTATACTTGTTGAAGGTTTGTGTAACATTTTCGTCACCATTTTGTTGTGCGTTCGTCCTTATTTTTCTGCGTTTCATAGCCTTAACAGTTTGCCAAGAGTTTTCTTTCGATGTTGTAGGGGTTTCCATTTCATCGTCGCTAGTTGAATACATTCTAACAAGTTGTTGGGGATTATTAGTTGGATAGGCTCCTTGAGGCTGGTAAGTGATTAATTGTTCTTGATTTGGAGGGGAATAATTACTGGACCCTGATGATAATTGAAGTGATTGTGTGTTGTATGGTGTAGGAGTTTGGCTGTTTATGAAACTTTGAGTTTGATACGTATTTGGAATTTGTAACTTTTGGGCACTTAATTGAGGTTGACACTGTATATTTGGTGAATATGGTTGGTTATATATGTAATTAAAGCCAGGTCCATTGCCTGCTGGAAGCATTTTGGTAATTTAAAAAGAAAGATTACCTAGCTGGAAGTTTTCTTTCACTAGAAGGTTTTTAAAAGTGAAACAGTTGTTTATCACTTGAGTTAAACGTTGAAATTACATTAATAAATATATAAATTTGCCTGACCTTAAGCAAGGCTACGGCTGCGGCTCCGCCGTTGTGATAACTCAGATATAGCTCGGCACGCACGTTCGGTCTGCTTGAAGGCACTAGCAAGAATGACATTAAAAGAATAAGAATATTTTCGAATTTATTTACTAGGTACTATTATTAAAGTACTTTATTTTTTCCTTCGTCATCAGCAAATGTTTGGTATATCAACGACATTTGTTTTTAATAAGAAGGGATGTAGACTTTATTTAATTACATCTTGCTTTTAGATTACCCTTCTGTAAATGCATTTGTGGATAGTTTTGATGCTCGTTAGGATACTAGAATTTTAAATATCAAGTATTTTTAAAGGTGTATAAATGTTGAAGAACTAAAAAATTCCACATTCCAAAAAAGGAATCACAAATTTATAGATTCTTTATTTCAACCTACAGTCTGTTCATTAATAAAGTGACCCCTGTATTTTGAAAAATAAAAATGTGGATGGATTTCCCTTCTTTTATTGAAGTATGCATTATGAGCTAATAATATCTGGTCCAATCATCTCCATTGTGTTTACAATTTTTTACAAGCTTTTTTGTATAAATATTTGGCCAAGATAGTCATATCTTCTTAAAAAATAAACAGTTGCTTTATGGTGTGCACTGGCTTTCCTTTAATGTAGTGTTGTGTTCATTGCTGCAAGGTTTAGGGGCATTGTCTTCTTGCGGCACCCAATTTGGTGTCTTAGAACCAGAAAACTTTTAGGCATACTTAAGTAAGCATTTCTGGTAAATGGTGTACACTTTTTTGGCGTTTAAATTGTTCGTAAATAGAAAAAGACAACCAAAACGGTGTTTACAGAAGTATCCCACAACATGTACTTTTACGAGGTGTTTTACTATGCGCTGAGGAATCTGATTATTCTTCGCTAACCATACTTCCGATAAGGAAGACCGCGTCCCGAAAAAAGACTTTCTGGTGAAGATAACATTGTCCCGATTTTGATCCAAATTTTCTTTTGTCCACATCTTCTTCTTGTTCACATTCTTCACTTATAATAGATAAAAAATTGATCGAAAAGGAAAAACGTTTTTTTTCGTGCAGGCAAGTTCAAATCGAGACCTGAATTCCTTTCTTGAGGAAATTTCTTTAATTTGGACAAAGCGTAGTAAAAGGCCTGGCATTATTCTTCTTCATTGTTGTGACGCGGGCTATTTCCCTCTCCGGCAGATCGTTTACATTTCAATATCTAAATATCGCTTTATGCACTTATACAAATTCTCTGACTTTCATATGTATTTTATAGCCGCTTATACATCCGTTTTGATTCTTTCGCACGATTCACTAAAACACTACTTCGATACTTATAGTAAAGGTAACAAATCTACTTACACCCCCAATACAATTTGTCGACGAATTATATACGGCGCAAAAGAGCACGAAATAAAGATTTAAACTGAATTAACATTAATGGCGCTGCGGTGCCTTCTTCTCAAATGACGACGATTTGTGATTTTTTGAATATTACATACAGGTAGCAGATGATTCAACGTTAGTAAAATACCCAATTGCAAAATAGTATTTATTATTAGTGTTTTCAAAAAATATGAATTTTATATAAATATCTTTAGTGTTGCCACTTAACTATTTTATTTATTACTGAATTACTATCTAGTTGAACGAACACGTTTAGATTGCAGTTTAATTTTCTGGCGTGCAATCTATGAGAAAGCTTGATTTGACATTTGAGTAGCCTTAATCGAGCTTTGTTTAGCGCACAGGCGCCTAGAAATTAATCATTTGATTTTTTTGTTCCGGCGGCACGGCAACACTTCTTAGAGCAAAAAATGGTATTGGAACCCCGCGAACCTCCAGCGAGCACCATTACTCGCATGCAGATATCATTAATCACATTTATTGTACAAAGTTGTCATCACCTGAAGCATTTAAATGAACAAACCGGCGCGCGGCAATTTTTGAATTAATCGGATGTCATACGCACCGCCCGCTCGCGCGCCTTTGTTGTGAATTAACAAAACGGCTTTATCAGAAGTGTCGGCCGTTGTAACAAACCGCGCCGCTGCACGGTTAATACGTCCAATTATCACGTATAGGATCGGGAAAATAGCTGGGCGTACTTTGAAGGCTCAGTGAATGTTGATAACGGGTTTCCGGGCGGTTTCCGGCAGCTCTGCCGGAAGCGAGCATCTGCAGTCGCCACCGTGCATGAAAATTCAAATTGGACGCTATCGTTGATTGAAAGTCGCGCTTCTGCTACCTGAATTCGTGGCTTTGTTGGCACTTCCTCGGCGCGCCATCGGAAATTGCTTTAAGCGCGCGTGCTTCGGCGCCGGCAGTGATCGTTCATTGTTTACATGCCCAAGAGTATTCAAAAGTCAAGTGTACTAGGACTATGCTGAACATTGCAAGTAAAACAAGAAAGGTTGGTTTGCACTTTTCCTTCCGTTTCCTGGTTGGAACGTGAAGGAAACTCTGCACGTTGCGTGAATATTTATAACAACAATTATGAGTTTAACGGATACTTGTTTTGTGGTGGCACTCATATTACGTGACAGTCAAAAATGCTGAGCTGAAATGTGGATTACGTTAATTACATACATGAATCCTTTGAGGTTTTAATACGACTTTTTTCTTTTGTAGTTTGCGATGTTAGGAAAAAATCAAATGAAGAATAGAAGTTTGTAGGTTCTGCAAATTACTTTTAGAAATGAGCCGTAACTACCAATGCTACCAGATTGTATATAAAAAGAATAGTATTTTTATCTATATCTAAATCAATTAACTTCGATATTTGAGCTGCAATCAATTGCTCCAATGGTCTGTCGCAATACGCACACGCACCTTAGACTTACCGTATATCGGTTTTTCAAATTCCCATTCCCAAAAAACTTTTATTTTGCCGTTTCGAGTGATTTGTGTTTTGTAATTTTAGACATTTTTTGCATTTATCAAGTTCTTCTAAGGTAAACCCCGCCATAACAATTTTTGGTTTTCGCACTCACAGTATACTTTGTTCTTAATTTATAAACCTCTACGTTCTCCTTGCAACTATTCTTTACCATTTATAGTATCTATTATTTCGGTCATCAACCGTTTGTAAAATAAGTCCTGTAACTACAAGGTGGTATTGTCAAACATTTACTTGTACATATCAGTCTTCACCGTACTCCCCTACGGAGTCAACACATTTTTTCCAACGTTCTAGAAGCATCCTGATGCTGTTTTCAAAAAAGGCTTTTGGTTGGTGGTGTATCCACTTTCGAACAGTATGGATGACGGCATCGTTTTCCGCAAACCCTCTGCCTTGCAAGTTTGATTTAAGCCTTCCGTCTTGAAAGAAGGTTTCCCGCTTTCCAGCTGTCTTCGCTTGTATCGGATCTTTTCCTTCACGTTTGTTGCCAGGAGGTCTGAGTAATAAGTTGCATTGACTGTTTTGGTATCCGTCAGAAAGTCTACGTAAATAACCCTCTGCCAGTACGGGAAGAACGTTGCCATCACTTTTCCTGCCGAACAGCTAATCCGCGCTCTCTTGAGTTTGGGAGACCTGGTATACGGCACTCGCGTGATGACTGTTGGGATTCAGGAATGAAGTAGTGCACCCATTCATCGGTAATCACTGGACTTCAAAAACATATAACTTTCGTCTTCAAACTTCCGTAGCAGACGACTAGCAGCTCTTGCATGTGCACCATTTAGTTGGCGTCCGTCAAAGTGCGTGGTATTAACCGTATTTACCTTGCGATAGTACAGGCTTATTCTCATAAATAAGCACGTCTGCACGATCGATTTTTGGCGATTAATACTCTGAAGCATTAAAACCGTCAAACACACAAATCAGTAAGAAACTCTTCGCCATATTACTGTTGGTGTCTGCGGTAAATTTCAATGGACGGGCCTTTTGTCCAACGAGGAATTTGACCACAATGCGTTGTTCTACGCTCCGCAGTACCTTCTGTTCGCTTATCACTCTAGTAACTTCCAAACAGGACTTAACAGGTCCTAACCCGAATAGGAGGGAGGGTGGAGGTCGTGGCTCTACTTTTTCTATGTTCTGCATTGCGGCTTACTTACACAGAAATTAGTTCTAGTCAGATTTGAATCATCTTGTATTATCTATTATTTAGGAAGTATTATTTTTTTGCTTGTTGTGGCGCATTTGTATTTGTAAGTTGAGAAGCAATTTAACTACTCTTACAAAGAAACTATTCTAAACAATTAGTTGCCTCTATAGGGTAAGTAGTGCATTTGGTTTTTACTTTTGTTTATTCACTGTATAATGCATTATACAGGTTGTCTCAGGAAGATGTTCCAAGATGTCGTGTATAGGTTTTTTAAATCATTTAAGCACAAGTCAATAAGTCGAATTCTCAGCCGTTTTTAAGATGTCGATGAAGAAAGTTAAGGTTCGTCGGGGATGCTTGGTCGTTCTAATTTTATTCTTCTTTTACGTATTATCGTAGTAACTTTTGCTGTCAAGGAAATTAGATATAGACAAGGATTATAGGTACTCAAAAGATTAGTTTTTGGATATTGTAGGAATAGAGTTCGTTTCCATGTAGGGTCCTTATAATTGAACTTTCATTTTGGTTTGTGCCGCCGAAATTCGTCTTACACTGGTTCGAGAATCCTCCTCATTTTCCCTCAGTACTCCTTTTGCCGACCTTCTTCTACGAATATTTCTATCACTTTTTCTGCTTACAAACGTTCCATTTTCCCGAAGAGAAAGAAACATGCGTGGAATTATCTTGCGACAATTTGGGTACCTGATCATGTACTGTTCTGCTGCTGCAGATGAATTACCGTTGCAATAGCCAAGCCATGTCTGCATATTAGGGGTTTGAAAAATGATATGGAATTTTTAAAAATTATTTACAAAATTCAAACCAAAATAATTCGAAACCTTCAAATAAATTTGTTCCTTTCTATCACATTTGTCATGTTCAATGGTGAAAGACGACGTTTAGAGAATAAAATCAAATTAAGTATCCTTCGTAGCCATAGTAGCAGGTAAAATGATGACCGGTCGCGAGAAAGTTGGAAGAGCTAGAACGACCAAACACCCCAAACATTTCTAACTATCGTCAGAGATATCTCAAAAACGTTTGAGAATTCTATCTATATTTATTGTAACGATTCTGTTTAAAATTTTTGAAATAACTCATATAGGAAGTCTGGTAACATCCTTGTAGGACACTCCCTATAATTGTCTTTACTTTTACTTTTATTTGAACTAACACAAATTGTGTTGTAATAATAACAATAATAAATAATATTACTTATGTAATAAATAAACTTAACTCAATATGTACATGCACTATAAAAAAATTTCTTATAAGAATTTTCAAACATAAATGCGACTCACCGACGTGTTGCGGATTAAAAAAGGGCTATAATTTGGAACAAGCTGGTTCCACAAACAATATTAGAGGAAATAAAACAATAAGTCACTAATGAACTTACCGGAAGATAACAAATTCAACTGTAAGATAACAATGAAAACGATAATGGCCAAATCGAGGACATAAATGAAGAAACTATAATAGCAGAAAGAATAGAAAAACAAATGTGAACAAAAATAATACAACTAATACTACCCAAATCAACAAAAGTCCAGCAAGAGAGAAATTTGAACATAATATGCATTCAAACCTAATTAAATTTATGGAAACTAATCCAACTAAAAAATCATATAATTCTAAAATAAATCTATCTAAGAAGCTTACAGAAATAGTATATATCTTTAATAAACATACTCTTCCGAATCGGCTTTAACAAAACCAGTTTAGAAAATAGATTTCGAAAAACTTGGTAAAAATGTAGCTAAACTAATACAATATAAAAGTGGAAAATAGTCAAAGATTACAAAATAAATTAAACACAACTTTTAAAAGTCTACAAACACATCCTAAACGTAAAGGACATAGTTAACACATCATAAAAATATAATTAATTAGCTATAAAATTGTCAGTAAAATTTCACCAACTTGCAAGAAACAACAAATTACTTATGTGCAAACAAGACAACATCCTATTCGACGCAAATCAAAAAAGTTTTTTTGGGCAACTACAAAATTCGCACGAGAAAAAGAATAATAATGAATATATAATACTATCAAAATTAAAATAACTGGTACAATACTGGTCAAATAGTTGGTCAATCTCAACTGATGACAGCAGAGATGCTAAATGGATTAATGAAGAACAAAGAAATTAAGAACATATCAACCAAATGCAGTACGGGAGAAGGTTATGTGAAGAAGAGACACAATCAATACAGAAGACAACAACTACACAACTATTGGTATAGACAATTAACATACCTGCACCTAAAAATCGCAAAAAACCTTAACCAAAACTTATCTTGTTTCTTATTTCATATATAGCGGATCGAATTTATAAACATCTAGAAACATATAACATTTAGCGAACAACAAAAACTTATATAAAAAGCAGGATACGGGATGCAAAGAACTATTGATGATTGACTCGCTAATTTTGAATAAAACACATAAGAAAAAGCAGACACCTACATGTAACTTATATTGATTATAGAAAAGTATTCGATAACGTCCCACTAGTGTCTGCTACATGTAATGAAAATATACAAAATTTATTTTATTACTATAATTTACATTTTTTTTGTTATATTAACTTTAATAGCAATCAGAATATATACAATCTATGAGCTAATATTATGTAATTAGGTATTTGAATTGAGAATCAATACATCTTAAGCATATTTTTTATATCTTTATGAAACACTATGAAATTTTTTTTAACATCAAAATGTTTGAGCCTCTACAGATAAGTTCTGTTCTTTTTTATTTCTTTTCGAATGGTTCTACTTGTAATTTATTTGGTACTTCTTCGTTTCGTATCCTTTTCTTGTTATTCTAAAGTGCTATACAAACCTAATTAAAGTTTTGCCTATTGTTCCACATACTGACTGATATTTGTTAATTTTGTTTCTACAGTCTATCTCAGATCATTAAAAGGTGTCCCAAAATTAACGCAAGATTTGAATTAAATAGAAAACACAGTTTTAGTCTTTTGATTGTAATTTTTTATTAAATCATAAAGTACATAGGATAGGGTTATTTATGGAATAACACATCGGGCAAATGGCCTCCACGGTTTGCAACATACGCACTCGTTTGTCGAAATTTTCATGACCATTCTGCATAAATGTGGCTGAATTTCGTTGATGCAACGTTGAATCTCCTCCTTTAATGCACGTGGTCTTGGCTTGACATAGACATGTGATTTTAAATAACTCCTAAAATAAATCTAATGGTGTTAAATCACACGATATAGGGGGCCAATTCTGATCACCGAAACGAGAGAGTACACGACCTGGAAATGTCTCATGCAGCAATTGAAGTGTTTCACGGGCTGTCTTGTTGAAACCACATATTGGCCACATCAATATCATCCAATTGAGGTTCCTGGATTGTCACCGACACTCTCACGCACTGCTTCGATGTTGACATTTGAACGGCTTGTTTTTGGACAACTAGTGTGTTTGGCGTCTCCAACGGATCCTGTCTCTCGGAATTTTTCAATTAATCTCTTCACAGTTGACGAAATTAACACTATTCCGACCATATTTTGTATGAAATTTCCGAAAAGCGGCCTCCAAGCTTTCATTATTTTTGAAATATTGTTCAATAATGAAGACACGTTGTTCTATCGTGTAACGCTCCATTTTTACTAACCCTATACTGTCAGCTGTCGATTTGTTTTTGTTTTAGGGTTGTCAACACTTTACTGCATAAATGGCGGCAAATTTAAATCTTGCGTTAATTCTGGGACACCCTTTAAAATCTTTTAGTTGTTCTAGTATTTTGTTTTACATTTGTACTTTTGTTATTATACCTTTTTTCCTTGTGAGCCATGATCTTTGTCATCAGTCGTGTCGCAATTTTATCTAATAAATATATCTATTTTTGGTCATCTCCAAAAGTATTTTTTCCAATCTCTTATGATTTAGTCTTTATGTATAATAAAAGTATTGATAGGAATGGATGCTTTTGTCATTTCTTATTTAGTTCTTTTAGTTATTTTGCGGCTTGTGTTTGGTAGCAACTTTGTATTAATTTTATGAGATAGTACAAAAATCGTTTGTTTTTGAGTATGTGCGGTAGCTTTCTCTTGTTTATATAATAGTGAGCCTTTCCAACTCGATGAATGTTAAAAGCGTTTATAGATGAAATTTTCTTCTTTTTTCTATTGTCTGTTGTAGAATAAATCTAGAAAATTGAATTCAAGAAAACCTTTTCTAAATCCACTTTGCTCTTTGATCACTATCTCGTTTGTTTTTGTTAAGACATGTTGCTATTATTTTGATATAAATCTTGTACCTTGCATTGAGTAAACATATGCCTCTATAATTTTCTGTGTTGCCTTGATTGCCTTTTTTCTGTATTGTTTGTACGATACTAACATTTCAGCTTGCTGGTGTTCTTGCTTTTTTTGCCAACACATGTTAAACAAATTGTAGTCTTCGTTTTAAAAGTACTCTTCGTAATTGTATAATTCTTTTCTATTTTTTACTTCTTTAAGTTCTCCCATCGTCAAATGTTCTATGCATATTGTATCTGGTTTTCTTATTAGTTTTTCTATAAAATCAGTTTCATTTGCATTTATCTCTAATTTCTTGTAACATTCCCTGCTTTGGTTTTTTTACTTCTTATGCATATCTTCTTTATATATTACTCATAAATTTATACCAATCTTTTCTAAGCGTCTTTTGTGTTATCTTTTTTTTAACTAGTCGTTTCATATTTTTTTTTAAATTCTTGATTTTTAAAACTTCTCTGATGCACAACTTCTTTATATTTTTGGCTTAAAATTCTATTTCTCTATTTGATTTTTGTTGGAGGAAGAGTCACTTTAACCGATTTTTATATAATTTGTGTAATGCTTTCATTTTTTAAGAAATCCACTTCATATTGCTGTTATTGATTTGTATTTTGTTTTTTCTTATTCTTAAAGTTATTTTATCGATAACTACATAGTGATGTATTGTCTGTTATATTCTTGTACATCTTGAAAATGGTTCGCTAATTTTTTTAACTATAATGCAATTCTGTTAAAGATCTTCCTTTTCTTTGTATTTCTCTTAATGTGAATCTGTTTATTTGTTTATATTTTTAAAAAAAATATTTGTAATTTCATTTTATTTTATAAAGATAGATACAGTTAATCAATATTCATTTATATTTTACCTTTTTCCTCTGTATGGTATGGTTATACTGAGTTATCTACAATTTGGTTGCCAACTCTGATATTGAAGTCTTTACCAGAATCAATTGATCACTATTTTTTTTTATTGAATGTTTTGTATTTGTAGTATAAAATATATTACAGTACTCTACAAATGGTGGTATATTTGTATTTCTCAGTTCGCAATATTTCAATTTGTTATTTTCAAATCTACAGCTTTTTATATCAGATTTTAGTTTTTTGTATATTAATATCGCAACTCTCCCGTTTCTTTCGTTTTCTTTGCTACTTCACTGTAAATTATGATGTACTTGTTTAGTTTTTTAGTTTATATCTGTTTTTTTTTACAGGGGCGGAGTTCAAATATAACTGCGGCATCTATATGCTACTTAGTTAAGACCGACAACAGCTTGATAAGCTATTCAGTTCATCCACCTCATCTCAGGCAGCCTTAAATTGTAGCCTTAACGTAAAGTTTCTGAAATTATCCTGTTCAAGTGTTGGGTGTTTTTATTTGACTTTGATGTTATTGACACGTCGTGACGTACATTCGAAATCATTTATTATGTGTCAGATAACAATGTTTGTGTGATGGTTAATTATCAAAGGATAATAATTCTATATATTTTAAATGACAAAAAATGTTACATTTCTAATTGATAAAAAATTAAGTAATCGGATCGGCTTTGTTGATCCACTCGGTTTAAGGAAGTTTAATTTGTAACTTACCACTTGTGGTCGAGCGTTATTTTGTTGAGTGTTTGCTTGGGGAATTCCCTGAAGTTAAGCAAGTATCATGTGTTGTAAGACCGCGTCGATATAGATCTGATTGGTAATCTTGCCTTTATTTTTGAGATGTGACTAGCTATCATAAATAATAGCTTCACATAACATAATTCCCATTGTATGTCTTTTGCGAATGTAGCCTTCTTGTTCCGTTTCTAAGTATCTATGACTCATTAATTTCGGTTTAAACAAAATCAGAAAAAATGATTTTATGCTACGCATATGTCTACAGACGCCTTTCCGTTGCCCATTTGAATCTTTGTTTCCAGTGCAGAGAAGTCGGTGTTATTTGAAAGAAAGGACGTCGTGCTAGTAATTACATTATGAGTAATTGTCGTCGCATAGAGGAAGTACACAATTGATATCGTGAAAATATTTGCCATAAAATGAAAATAAAAATTAGAATATAGAATATTGAGGCTAAGAATAAAATAATTGAAAAAAATTAAAGAAACAGAATTTTTAGCTTGTCTTTTGCTTTACTAATAGCAATGTAGAAATTATTATTTGCACTTTATTAGATAAAGAATTTTTCTTCTTCTTTTTTTCCTTCTTCTACTCTTATACATAGGCTATTAGCCTGTTTCTGATCACATTTTCGTGTAGTACTATGAGCCATGTTGGGTGTACCCCTAAGTGCCTAGTCTAACCCGTTAGAAAAAGGAGAATATACTTTATAACCGCCATAGGTGTTTGTATGGCGGCCGGAGAGCACTTGATGTTTGCCGTTGCTTTTGAGCTGGGAGTCGAACCCAGGGCTCGCCGCACGCTAGTGTGGCAGGCAGAGGCCTTTACCTGACGGCTATCGTGCTCTCATAAAGTTAAAATGAAATTTGTAAAGCAGATTAATCTTGGGCTCTATTCCACGCATTGCAGTTCTGTACTTTCTATTTTGCAATTTTTGAAAAGTGCAAACATTTCACTATTAATAGTAGATACTTGGCAGATTCAGTTCCTAATCTAAATATTTTTGATAAGTTTTCGATTTGCTGTGCCTTAAAACTTTGAGGTAAGATATTTTTTAAGTTATTTGTTTGTGATTTGTCCAAAATACTAAGCATGACGAAGAAGGGGCGGGGCTTAAATAAATTAGCTGTTCTAGAAGTTATAAAAACAATATTTTTTATTTTGGCAAAAGAAAAGAAAGTTGCATGGCAGGAAGTGCTGCAAAGAGCTCAACCCTAACAGCTGGCTGATCATGGCTGACAAAGTATTTGGATTTGGAAATGCCGTGCATTAGTAAGTATAATTCTTGTCACTGTTATATTCTTACTGGTAAGTAAAGTTGGGCATATTTATATGTATGTGTTTTATATAACAATAAGTATTTACATATATGTAACACAATAGTTATGTAACAGATGCATTGCAATGTTGAGTTGATGACTGAACTTCAAACATACACATGTAGAGGAAAAAACTATGCTGAGACTGATCAGGCGATAAAAGTAATTAAATGCATTTGTCTACACTATATAAGCAGGTTAAATTCTTAAAATAGGTATAATACTGAAACATAATCCAAAAAAAGTTAACATGTAGTGTTTTTTATATATGATTAATGCATGAGTTTCATATTATAAGTAATTAAATTAGCATTCCGTTCACAGGCCAAGAGAGATAATCCACAAAAAACCTGATGCAGGGGAAAAGGAAAAACAAAACTACGATTTGGATAAGTCTATACTACGGCATTAGGTTATCTTCAGAAAGCTATGGGGAGGAAGCAGTAGCATCTGTAGCAGTAAGGAAGAAACAACCTTCCCAAGCACAAGTAGATGTAAAAGCTGAAATAGAACCTATAAGGAAAAAGAAGGCTTCTTACTTCTCATCTTAGGAATCTACTGAAATTACGCTAAAAAGGAGCTTCTAAAATGTTGGAATGGATTATATGAGGCTGCAGGCTCTACAATTTAAAAAAAAGTTGGGCTTTGAAAATATATGATTTTAAATATTATAAACCAGTTCCCTATTATTCAATTTTATTTAATTATCGTAAGATAAATAACACATTGGTTACAAAATATGACTGATTTGTATATATGTTTACATATCATGTACTCTTACAATTAGTATGTAAACAATTGCATCAAAGTTTTTAATTTTGCTATTGTCCTAGCTTTAGAAACTTTATTCACACGATTGTCATTGTTATAATCATCTTTCATTTGAATATCCTCATTCATTTGTTGCGTTTCTTTTACGAATTTTATGCTATGCAATATAATACACATCAAAATAATTTCTTTGCTCTTTATTGAAGCAGTGAGAGCATTTTTAAATCTCTTTTTTATGAGCACGATTATCGCTATTATTTTAGTCCGTAATTAACCACCTTCAAGTATTTACGCAGTCTAGCCAGCTGGCATTAGCATAGTTTGGCTTATATATTACAATCACATTAAATGTATGATATCCGTGCCTTTCGATATACACATGACATGGGACGACCATATTTATGTGTCCCTTCAACACGACCACACATTGAAGGAAATCCACTCTTTATTAAGAGCTCTGTTATGAGGCCAACACACAATATTTTGAAAGAATGGCGTTTACAACACGATTCACTACTCTACACAATATTGATTTTGATATTTCATGCATAGAAGTAACTCCAAGCTGCTAAGCATCATTTTCTGATCAATACAGACATAAAAGCAGTGGCTGTTTTCCTGAAACGAATCTATTATTGTGTATATCTTAAGTCGCAAAGCGATTTTTGCAAAAACCACTTTAAATTGTACTGCATAACATTGCGCTTTGCTTGTTATTGCTTGATTACTTCTGTGATCTGATACTTTTTAAATATTATGTTTCTTTAAGTATCCATTGTGGAAACATTTTTTATAATACTTTTTCAACAACCATGTCTTAGATTTTACAATGTTTTGTTACATTTGACTAGCAATTTTACAATTATCTATCGTATTTGCTTGGGCATTCCAAATCACAAATTCTTCTTCTTGCGGTTCCCAGCCGTTCCGGATGTTGGCAACCATTTGGGCTATTACAATTTTGTTGACTGCTGTCTTGAATAACTGTGTTGTGGTCATAGAAAACCATGTTCATAGGTTTTTAAGCCATGATATCCTTCTTCTACCCGGACCTCTTTTGCCTTGTACTTTTCCCTGCAGTATAACTTGAAGTAGTTGGAATCTGTTTTCGTTCCGCATAATGTGTCCTAGGTACTGGAGCTTTCTTGTTTTTATTGTAGTCAGTATTTCTTTTTCTTTTTTCATTCTTTGCAGAATTTCGTCATTCCTGACTCTCTCTATCCATGACACTCTTAACATTCTGCGATAAAGCCACATTTCAAATGCCTCCAGCCTTTTTTCTGTTGTTTTTGTCAGGGTCCATGACTCTACTCCATAAAGAAGGATAGGGAAGATGTAGCATCTCAGAAATCTTATCTTTGAATTAATTGTTAAATTGTGGCTTTTGAAGATGGTACTCATTTTGTTGAACACGG
Organism: Sinelater perroti; assembly: GCA_036346155.1. Taxonomy (NCBI): domain Eukaryota; kingdom Metazoa; phylum Arthropoda; class Insecta; order Coleoptera; family Elateridae; genus Sinelater; species Sinelater perroti. The sequence continues at coordinate 12,172,231 of JARFIY010000024.1, forward strand.
CTCTAGCCTTTTCAATGCGGATCTTTATTTCCTGTGAGTTATCCCACTGGTCATTAATGGTGCTACCAAGGTAAGTATACTTTTCCACTTGTTCTATAGGTATATGGTTTATCATGAGTTGACATCTGGGGATATTATTTTTACTGATGATCATTAATTTCGTTTTGTTTATATTGATGTCTATGCCCTGTCTCTGACTACATTCTGTTACTCTGTTTAATAGTACTTGTAAGTAACCTTTCAGCAAAAAATGACTGTGTCGTCTGCGTACCTGATGTTATTTAATCTTTCTCCATTTAAGAGAATCCCTATATTTGTGTTTTCTAACGCTTCTCTGAAGATGTATTCTGAATAAAGGTTGAACAATAGCGGAGACAGTACACAGCCCTGTCTCACCCCTCTCTGGATTTTTATATCTTCGATGTTTTCTTCTTCTAATTTCATTGACTAGCATGGCATAGGAAGCAGCTGTGTCATTAATGAATCAAGGCTGCAGAAGAATGACTTCGGTAACAGGCTGTAACACTGCGATGAGGAAAGCAACGGGAAACTACCTCATTATATTCCCAAGAAAAATCAGGATGGCAGTGGGCCAGACTGATCGCCAACGTCCAATGAGGATACGGCACAAGCAGAAGAAGAATTTCATTGATGCCGTCTGATTCCAATATAGATTTATAATAATTCTTAGATCTTTTTCGTCTAATCCTATGTTTCTTAAAATATCTATCATCTTTTGATGTTGGACTCTATCAAAAGCTTTTTGAAAGTCTATGAAGCAGGCATATACATCGCAGTTTACATCCCTGCAACGTTGAATTAATACTTGAATGCTAAATAGGGCTTCGCGTGTTCCGACTGCGTTCCTGAATCCAAACTGTGTAGGTGCTATTTGTTCTTCGCATAGTTTGTATATTTTATTATGAATTATTTTTATAAATGATTTTAATAGGTGGCTCATGAGGCTTATTGTTCTATACTCGTTGCACTTCTTAGCTTCTGGCTTTTTAGGTAGTACAATGAATTCAGATTTAAGCCATTCTATAGGTATTTTTCCAGTGTCATATATATAGTTGAATAGATCTGTCAGCTATTTCACGTTTTCTTCATCTAGGAGTTTCAAAAACTCTGTCTGTATGTTGTCTGGGCCAGGTGCTTTGCCTTCCTTCATACTTTTTATTGCATTTTGTACTTCTTCTACTAGTATTTTTGGTCCGGTTTCGCTGTTTATCTGGAGAGGTTTTGGTCTATTATCGTGAAATAGCTGTTCTGTATATTTTTTCCATGTTTCACTTATTTCATTTTTATTGATAATAATTTTCCCTTCTTCATTCACTAGTTTGTTCACAGTTCTCTTTTTATATTTCCCAGTCACCTAGATTAATTTTCTTATATATATTAAAATTGTCATGTCTCGCTTGTAAGGTTTCTATTTCCGCACATTTTTCTTTTACCTCGTTTTCTTTTGCTTCTCTTATTTTCAATTTTATTCTTCTATTAATGGTATTATATTCTACTGGATGGCTTTTTGCGAGTCTTCTTTTCTCCATCAGTTGTAGGATTTCATTTGTCATCCATGTCTTTTTCTTTACGGTGTCTGGTTTTAAGAATTTCTTTTGATACTTTCACAATGTCTTTTACTTTTTGACCTCCTCTTCTATATTTGATATATTGACCATATGTCTATTTATGTTTGTGTTTAATCTAATCTCGTCGTTTAACCTTATCTTTGCTTTATGTTTTATTAGTGGTTCTTTTAGTTTTCTTACATCATACTTATTAGTACCTTTCTTTCTTATTCTTTTTAATTTAACTTTAAAGGTGCCCACTAATGGGATGTGGTCTGACTGTATATCTGCACCTGGATATGTTTTACACAGGTGCAACTGTTTCTGTATCTTTTATTTATCAGGATAAAGTCTATCTGATTTCTAACAACGTTTTCCGGTGAGTCTTTAGGTGATTTCTACGTGTAAAGTCTTCTTGGTGGAAGTGTGACAAATGTATTCATTATTGCTAAGCCTTGTTCTCCTGCAAATATGCTTAGTTGGTTTCCACGCTCATTTCTTTCTCCTAACCCGTGCGGTCCTATGAAATTACCTTCCCGACCTTTTCCGATTTTTGAATTTAAATCTCCCATTAGTATATTTAGATCTTGTTTTGGCAAGTTTTTCAGTATATCTGCGATTTGAGAGTAGAACTGTCCCATTTCTTCGTCTGTGTGATTTGTCGTTGGAGCATATATTTGAATAATGTTTAATGTTGTAGGTTTAGCTTTTATTTGTAGTAGCATGATTCTTTCTGAGATTGGTATAAAGTTTGTTACACTTTCTGCGATTGATTTACAAACTATGATTCCTACACCATGTTGATATTTGTCATTTGATGAACCTGAGTAATATACCCGATGTTTGTTTATATCACAGTAACTTGCACCAGGCCATCCCATTTCGCTTATTCCCAGGATTTTGATTTTCAATCTTTCCATTTCTTGGATAGCATTGCTAATTTTTCCGGTTTGCGCCATTGTTTTTACGTTCCATGTACCTATTTTCATATTTATTTCTACCGACTGGTTGTTTTTCGATTTCTCGACTTCGTTCATAACCCCCCCCCCCCCGGAGATCCGATCGGGGGACTTGAGACTCCGGACAATTTTGTTTTGAACATAGCCTTTTCATGGTGATACTAGAAAATATCCTTAGGATCTTTAATGCAGTTATTTCTCCTTGTCTTCCGCATTCCTATGCCGTTGACTGTATGTGGTTCATCCGCCTTTGGGGTCAATTTCTTAGCCCCAGGGCAAAGAAGTGCCCTTCTCTTATCGACTCATGCACCCGAAGCTGTTGGTCAACAAGAGGTGTCCGTTTATACCGACGGTTTTTCGGATCAATTTCTTTTTGCTAGTTTTGGTCCACCCCGGGTATTTTATTTCCCCGGTACCCGTCATATATGACGAGCCTTCCCCTATCCGCCACCTGGGGAGGCGCCCGATGGAGGACTAGCAACCCCACACGGGAAAAAACCACAAATATGAAATAGAAATTTTCCTCAAGCAACATAAGGTTGGTATAATGCTAATCTCTAAAACCCATTTAACACAAATCAGTCAGTTTAAAATCTAAAATTATTGTATCTACTCCACGAGCACCCGGACACTTGCAGACAAGCGAGGGGAGGTACGGCATTATTGATTAAACAAGGCATTAAACACTACGAGCTTCCGAAATTAAAAAAAAAAACTTTTTACAAGCATAAAGCATAGTAATCGAGTTGGCACGATCCGCTTACACTTTCGGCGGTATACCCCCCCCCCCTCTAACTACCCTACCAACAAAGAAGGGTTCATTGAACACTTCCGATCCTTAGGTAGCAGATTCATGGCAGGTGAGGACTACAATGCGATAAACGAGCTCTGGGGCTCACTCATCACTGCTCCAGGACGTGGTAGAATGTCAAGTAATGCAGGACTTACATCTTAATCACCTTTCAACTTATGAACCAACTTACTGGCTAAGTGACGTAAATAAAATTTCCGATTTCTTGAACTTTTTCGTAACCAAAGGCATTCAGGTCATACCCCAATTCTAGTTACAGTCAGTGCCACTATAATTGAGAAAGAAAAGTCACTGAAGTTATTTAATAAAAGAACAGACTAGTGCTACTTTAGATCCTTGATCCATGATAAATTAAACCTGAAAAGTTTGCTCAAAAAGAGTGAAGATGTTGAGGTAGCAGTATCCCACCTTACTCAAGTAATTCAAGAGCCGGCTTGGGAAGTCACACCTGATATGCCATCCAAAAAAACACAAGAATGCTGTCATGTTGCTATAAAAAGAAAAATTGCGAAAAAGGGAAATTAAGGAGAATATGGCAGAGGACTAGATATCCATCTAATAGGATGCGCTATAACAAGGCTACAAACGAACTTAAAACGCTAATTAAGTAAGCGAAAAACAAAAGCTTCCAACAATACCTAGAAAATATAATTCCAGAGGAAGATTCAAATTATGCCCTATGGAAAGCGACCAAACGAATAAAACACCAGAATAAACCAATTGCCCCTTTGTGTAAAGCAGTAAAATTCTGAGAAAGCTAAACTATTGGCGCAACATTTAGAAAAAGTCTTTCAGCCTCTACCCTCAGCTGTAAAGCCTGAAGAAGATTCTGAAATCCGGGAATACCTAGATGTCCCTTTTTAAATGTCGCCAATGCCAAAGCTGTTCACGGTAAAAGAAGTTCGTGAAATGATCAACACTAATATTCACCCAAATAAAGTCCGAGGTTTTGATTTAGTAACGGGGCAAATTATAGAAAAACTCCCCCGCAAAGGATTTGCAATGTTAATCACTATTTACAGTGCAATTTTGAGACTAGGTTACTTCGCGGCACAACGAAAAGTTTCCCAAGTAATTATGATTCTTAAGCCAGGAAAAACACCAAACGTACAGACCAATCAGTCTATTGACAATTCTAAGTAAGCTATTTGAAAAACTGCTTGCCAAAAGTCTATTAGAATAGAAGAGCTAAATATTATACCTAGTCATCAGTTTGGCTTCAGAAATTAGCATTCTACTATCCAGCAGGTTCATCGAGTAGTTGACTACATCAACCAATCATTTAAAGAGAAGCTATACTGCACGGCAGTGTTCCTGGATGACAGCTAAGCCTTTGATAAAGTGTGGCATGATGGCCTTCTTTATAAACTGAAACACACATTGCCTCATTCATATTTTATCATCTTGAAATCCTACCTAGAGGATAGATTCTTTCGGCTAAGTGAACTGTACCCGGCACTATCTGGTGCCCCACAAGGCAGTGTTCTAGGGCCTATATTATACCTGTTCTATACGGCTGATGTACCCACTAACACTCAGTCCATCCTGCTTAAACATAAAGATCCTGAAATAGCCGTCAAAATGCTGCAAGAACATCTAAACGAAGTAGTTAAATGGATCAAGCGGTGGAGGATTAAACTGAATGAAACCAAATCGTTTTATATCAGCTTCAGAAAATGTAGAGGAAATAAACCGTAAATCCTATATTAACAATACATCATTGTCGCAGGTTTTAGAGGTAAAATATCTCGGCATGCATCTCGACAAGGGGCTAACATGGAGGGCACATATTTGATGCTCGGAAAACTATCCAAGTTATCACTCCAAAATAAACTCCTGATTTGTAAGATTGAATTCAAACCAATTTGGGCCTATGGCATTCAGCTATGTGGTGCAGTAGCAAATACCAACATCCAAATCATCGAAAGAAACTTTAACATCTTGCGCGACTTGAAAGTAGACACAGTGAAAGAATCAATTACCAAACATAGTGAGCAATACTTAAGTAAATTGGAGTTTCATAGTACGTAATCCCCTAGCGCTGAATCTTCTTGATAATAGTTCGGACACTCAAAGACTAAGTCGAGTTAAACCACTACATCTATCTTATAGGTTTACCTAGCAATTAAGATTACAGTTGTTGTTTTTTCATTGTAATAACCTAATCCATATCTCCACACTTTTTAAATAACCTAACATATAGGTTTAAGTCATTGAACATTAATCCTAACTCCTATTCATGTCATTTAATCATTTATTTGTCAAATTTGCTTAGTGTGTATACAAATTGCAAATAGGGAATAAATAAATATAAAAATTGTTTGGATAGTTTTTGCCCCTTTTTGTATTTTTTGTAAGTTTGTGTTAATAAGGGAAGACATTCTTTTAAAATTTATCACACTAATAAAAATGTCCTACAAATCTATAATTATTGTTCCAGTATTTTAATTTCTTTATAACAATATAATTTGGTTTGTTGGAGTATGCATTTAATATGGCTAAGATCATATATTTTGTATTTACAAAAAAATGTCAAGTGTTAAAGTAAACATTTCGAAAATAGTATAAACTAACTATCTGCTACTGAGAAACTTTATTAAATAACTCTGGACAGTTTAGTGTTACTTAAAAAATGCCCTACTTATCTGAATGCAAGGATCTAAATGATTGCAGCCGCAAGCGTATTACAGGCGAGGCTGATCCTCGTGTCTCACAACGTGAAATAAGTGGGCGTCTACAAATATCCGTCTCAACAATGAACCGGGCTATTATTCAATTGAAAATAAGCAACTGCCAGAGCTTGCTTTTGACGGTTTGTCAATTTTTCTATCAAAAGCCGATCAAAAGTCGGTTTAGTGGCAGTGGCAGTGGCCGAATCTGGGTTCGTCTAATAAATTGGGTGATAAGTTCCTTCACCAGAAGGTAAAATATATGGTTAGCGTAATGGTATGTGGTGGTGTTTGAATATATTTGGTATACTGCCAAATGTAATGAAATTTTGGGTAATATACTTTTATTCATCTTTAGCGGTAACATTGTGATTATAGAAAATGTACATGGAGAGCGTGGAAAAAGGAGCAACAATTCGACTTTTACCATGTCTGGAATAGTCTTTTGACGCAAATCCGATTGAAAACCTGTGGCACATTATCCTGTGCAAAAAAACATGAAAACCTAGCAGCAAAGCCGTCTTGATGGCAGAAAATAGTTCAGAAAACGGTCAACGATTTAATCGATACCATGCCCTAAATGTTAAAAATAAAACTAAGGGGAGTTCTATATGTTTTAGTTAAATATTTTGTATCTGTTTACTTTATTTTGTTACTCTAAAGTAGTTGAAATGATCAATTTGCCACTTAATAAATAATTTAAATTATTTTTATAAGGGTATACAATATTAGGTAACTAAATATAATAATAACCTGATAATATGTGACATATAATAACAAATCCGCTTTAAATTTGAGGACTTTTGAGTTATTTTTAGACACTGCCGCAAATACAATAAAGTTTTATAATAAATAAGGTAAATTTGTTTCGTTCATTAAAAACTGCCACTTAATTAATTTTGTGCAGTTCGGCTTGTACTCTAAAACGCTGTTATGCGTTAGTGACCTAATAAAATTATGCGTTTAACGCAGGTGAAATAACCACCTCCGTGACGTAGCTGCGGCTTTCAATTTGTAGAGGAAATAACAGAATAACGCTGCCCGGAGTTCGTGGTGCTTACTCACGCTTCCGATTTCCGGGTGCCGGTTCCGACCTGTAATTTGTAAATTAAAATAGCCCGGGACGGTTTCGAAAATTAGCCGTTCTGCGCGGGCCTACTAATTAGAAATACAACTCGTTTTAAAAACGGTGACGCAGCGCGTTGCCTTAAGCATGTCCTGTGAGAACGCAGCGGCGGTTCCTGGCGGTGGCTGCTTGTGGAAGTTGTAAATCGCGCGCATGCTGTAGGTTCTTGCCGAGAGCGCACAAACTATTAGGCCTAACGGCAGGAATTAAAAGCAACAAACAGTTATTCGACTCGGGGAGTGCCATATAGGCTGATGGTGCTTCATTAATTAGAGATGGATGCAGGCGATAAGCCCGCAGCTAATTGCGAGCCACACTTACCACGGAGTGTGTAAGAGCGCCTATTTAGCGATGCGCACAGGAATTTCCCAGTGATAAAGTCGTAATGAGACATTTCGCCGGGCACAACGACATACGCCATCGGAGCCATTTGCTCGAGGACGTAATGGCAGCGTACCTTGATTGCCGGCAATTTTGGGCCGCACCTATTAAAGCAGCAAGGAATTAAGATTATTCTCAATCGAGTCACCTCTCTAGAACTACCAGCTTCAGCAGGAGTGAAAACGATTAAGTTTAACGCGGTTAATGCATCGTCAGAGGTGAAGTTGAGGTTGTGAAGTAGCACGTCAGTTCCATATTACGACTATTATTGTTAATAACGAGGATTCATTTATACCACGCAGCTATCGCATATGCAAATCATATTAGGTAACAGAAAATTTCTGAGATTTTCCCATCCCAATTAAGCTCTAAGTAATGCGGAATACCATTTTTATGTTAATGAAGAGTGCAGATGTTATGACAAATACTGATTTTGTAGAAGATGAACTGAAAGCTCGTAGCAAATGGGAGTTTTGATCGATAAGCCATCTTGAATAATACGTTTACATATTTCTATCCTAATACGCACATACTTATTTTATTTCAAAATTTATTACAAATTTCAGCAAATTCGATTTTAATTTCTAAAATTGTTTTTTATTTTGTTTGTAGTTAAAGATGTCATCGAATCAATTAAGATATGAGGTTAGTAATTAAGAAGCATCTATTAGAGATTGTTGAATATATAAACTATAATAAATATTTGATAAAATAAAATTAGAAGACTAGAATAGATGTGGAATGACATAATAGTTGAGGTTTTTATTGCACATTTTCTTTTATAACCGTCATTTGATAAAAATAATTTGAAAAAGAAACATATCAAAGCATTTTATTTTTAAATTATTTTATCATGATATAAAACAACATATAAACTATACCAATAAAAGAACAAGTGTATATCAATTGCATAAAATTTTGTTCTGTAGATTTAGATGTATATAAATAATAAAATACTTACAATGCTACAATATTTGACAAGAACAGGAAGTTACAGTTGTGTTGCTATGGAAAGGGCAGAATATGCACTTATAGATACATTTTTTGGCAAATCTTAAAGATTATTATATTTATAGTGATTAACGATCTAAGTTTTAGTGTTATTTGGCAAAGTATAAACTATTTTGAAAACTTTTAATGTATTCTAACAATTCTTCTTATATAAAGATGTAATTGGATTATAAGTTATCATTGCCCTTAAAAAATGGTGTAGCAATGGTTTGGAAAACTATACTAATTATTCCGTTTTACAATTGCAGCTTTGCCAAATTACTATTAGAAAATTTGGACTAATAGGTAAGCAGTTTTTAAATAATTATATTTGCAATTAATTTCTGTTTCCTTGAGTACAGTCAAAATTTTGCACTTTGTAAAATATTCCAGAATTTCTGACACTGTGGCACTCAGGGCTGCTAAACAAAATTTATAATTTACTGAAGTCCTACCTAAATGATCGACAATCCTACATTAAACACAGTGATTTGTCATCTGCACAGTCCGCGGTGCCAAGGGAAAACGTTCATGGGCTACTCTTGTATTTGTTTTTACGGCAGATTTACCAACATTTCCATTTATAACCATAGAAAGATTGTCTGCTAGCGTCGCATAAAGAGTTGTCTAATTACTTAGAGAATAAAAGTCAGTAGCAAAAATGAACACATGTGTCTTTGAAATGAAAAGAGGCAGTTGTTCTCAATATACTTAAATGACCATCAAATAGCTCAAACTACTCAAGCTAAATATCTAGAAATAGATTTAGACTGAAAGTAGAAAAAGAAGAGATGCCTTGAAGCAAAAGAAGCAACTGTTTTTTTTTTACATTAACATCCACGAATTTTACAATTTACTACTGCGTAACATTAAGAAAAAGGTAAAACAACTGTGTTTGAAACACAACTCTCTCCTGTAAATTACTTAGTACAATCACAGTTACAATTACAGTTACAATTACCGTTACAATTACAATCACAATTACAGTTACAATTAAAGTTACAATTATCGTTACAATTACAGTTACATTTAAAGTTACAATCACAGTAACAATTACAGTTATAATTACAGTTAAAATCACAGTTATAATTACAGTCACAATTACAGTCACAACTACAGTCACAATTACAGACGCAATTACAGTAACAATTACAGTTACAATTAAAGTTACAATTACAGTTAGAATTACAGTGATAACTACAGTCACAATTACAGATACAATTACAGTTACAACTACAGTTACAACTACAGTTACAATTAAAGTTACAATTACAGTGATAACTACAGTCACAATTACAGTCACAATTACAGACGCAATTACAGTTACAATTAAATTATAACTACGTCACAACTAAAGTTAAAATTACAGTTACAATCATACTTGCAATTACAGTTATAATTACAGTCACAACTACAGTCACAATTACAGACGCAATTACAGTTGCAATTAAATTACAACTACAGTTACAATTACAGTGATAACTACAGTCACAACTACAGTTAAAATTACAGTTGCAATTACAGTTACAATTACAGTTACAATCACACTTACAATTACAGTTAGAATTACAGTCACAATTACAGTCACAACTACAGTCACAATTACAGACGCAATTACAGTAACAATTACAGTTACAATTAAAGTTACAATTACAGTTAGAATTACAGTGATAACTACAGTCACAATTACAGATACAATTACAGTTACAATTAAATTTACAATTACAGTGATAACTACAGTCACAATTACAGTCACAATTACAGACGCAATTACAGTTACAATGAAATTATAACTACTGTTACATTTATAGTGATAACTAGTCACAACTAAAGTTAAAATTACAGTTACAATCATACTTAAAATTACAGTTATAATTACAGTCACAACTACAGTCACAATTACAGACGCAATTACAGTTGCAATTAAATTACAACTACAGTTACAATTACAGTGATAACTACAGTCACAACTACAGTTAAAATTACAGTTGCATTACAGTTACAATTACAGTTACAATCACACTTACAATTACAGTTAGAATTACAGTCACAACTACAGTTACAATTACAGTTATAATTACATTCACAACTACAGTCACAATTGCAATCACAATTAAATTAGAATTATAGTTACAATTACAGTTATAATTAAAGTTACAATTACAAGTACAATTACAGTGATAACTACAGTCACAACTACAGTTAAAATTACAGTTGCAATTACAGTTATAATCACAATTACAATTACAGTTATAATTACAGTCACAAATACAGTCACACTTACAATTACAGTTATAATTACAGTCACAACTACAGTCAAAATTACAATTACAATTAAATTAGAATTACAGTTACAATTAAAGTTACAATTACAAGTACAATTAAAGTGATAACTACAGTCACAACTACAGTTAAAATGACAGTTGCAATTACAGTTATAATTACACTTACAATTACAGTTATAATTACAGTCACAACTACAGTCACACTTACAATTACAGTTACAATTAAAGTTATAATTACATTCACAACTACAGTCACAATTACAATTACAATTAAATTAGAATTACAGTTACAATTACAGTTACAATTAAAGTTACAATTACAAGTACAATTAAAGTGATAACTACAGTCACAACTACAGTTAAAATTACAGTTGCAATTACAGTTATAATCACACTTACAATTACAGTTATAATTACAGTCACAACTACAGTCACACTTACAATTACCGTTACAATTACAGTTATAATTACATTCACAACTACAGTCACAATTACAATTATAATTAAATTAGAATTATAGTTACAATTACAGTTACAGTTACAGTTACAATTACAAGTACAATTACAGTGATAACTACAATCACAACTACAGTTAAAATTACAGTTGCAATTACAGTTATAATCACACTTACAATTACAGTTATAATTACAGTCACAACTACAGTCACAATTACAATTACTATTAAATTAGAATTACAGTTACAATTACAGTTACAATTAAAGTTACAATTACAAGTACAATTAAAGTAATAACTACAGTCACAACTACAGTTAAAATTACAGTTACATTTACAGTTACAATTACGGTTTCAATTACATACTATAATTATATTTACATATAACAACGTGTTGTAAATAATAGTTTAGTTACTTTACTTTATAAATGGTAAATCTAAAGAAACAAATAATCTTCAATCTTTGAACACTGGATAAATGAAGTACAGCTTTGGCGAGTGTGTTGGGATGATTTTTGATATTTAGGTATTTAGTACTAATTGCTTTGATGACTTCTTTTAATGTGTCTATTCGTAGTGGCATGGTGTATCACCGTATTTGGGAGAAACCATAGTGCATCTGCTACCAGTACACCATGAAAGGGCATATTTCTGCCAAATAAGTCGTCAATTCATGTGGATTCAAATGTATTTTACTGCTTCCTTTTCAGGAAGAACACAGTTATTTAATTGGGCTAACAAACATCTGCCTTTTTAATGTGAAAGTAATATGCACTGACTTAGATTCATTAACTTTTATACGCCTGCATCTAAGCCAGTTTTAACTTATATTTAAATGTACTTGCAAATAACACAGCTGGATCTCTAAAAAAAGTCAAGATCGCTGCATCATTAACAAATTTAGCGATCGATGTTAGTTTAGTTTTGGGTAAATTTACAGGGTATAGAGTATAAAATAAAGGTTTAAGGACGCTCATTTGGGTCAACCCTGATTTGATTGACATTAAAAATGTGTAGGAATCCTGGTAATTAGCCGTGAAGTATCTATCTGTCATACATTGAGACTGAGTGGGCGATATAAACTCACTCTTTCTAAATCCTTCTCCGACATTTGGATCGGTATAATTTGTGTTACCTCCACGATGCTGGAACGTAGCCTAGTCTCAGGACTGCATTACAGACCATAGTAATGAAACGGACCCCTTTATTGAAAATGTATCTTAATATAAAACTTAATAGAATGTATTTATTCATTGACGAAGGTAGAAACTTAATAAAGAATAAACCGTATAAAGCCATTTTAATGGAATTATGATATTTAACTGTAGGGTTTACATCAATCTCAAATATTAAAATTTTTGAAAAAGTTCAGGCCAGGGTTTTACTCAATATTCCCCATGGTTTGTAACCAATGCATTTATTAGAAGAGACTTACAAATGTCTGTAGTAAAAGAAGCGAGTAAAATTAGTGAGAAGTACAGTAAAAAACACATTGCATTCAAACCCTTAGGAAAAACTAAAATATAATATCATTTACATTTCTGAAAGACTTCTGCTTTAGAGAATAAACTTTGATTTACTCTTTGAATACTGAACTTCTTTTCATTGATTTGATTCTATGCAACAAAGTCATTGTGTAGTTTATGTGGATAGTCAATCGCTAAATTAAAAAAACATTACACTTTACTATATTGAATGTTAGCTAGGTCTTTTACAAGTTCTCTTGTGCTGCTTTTTACAAAATCTAACAATCTGTTCCGCTAAGTCACTATAATCTATTAAAATCTTACCTAAGCGATCGGGAATTTAGAGCCAAAGCTTCAATGAATTATGATGACAAAAATTTTGTAAAAACTATAACAATCCATAAAATCGTTTGAGTTACTTGTGGATCTATCTTCAAAAATGAAGATTAAAGTTAATAAAAGTTAATTATAATACGTAGATTTCACCTTAAGAAGAGAGCAGTGGTCGTGTATACGTGTAAATGACACAGTAAAATACACGAAATTTTGTATGAATATCAGGCTTAGGTCTAAATAACACACAGCTAAGAAGAGAAAACATGAAAATATATTGGCTAATACATAGGTATATGGAAAATTTAAGTTTCTGAATGTTAACCAGGCATTCTTTATTCAGGCATTCCTTTCACGAAGACCTTCTTGTGCTTTCTTAAAAACAGTAAAGCAAAAACACAAAATATGACAGAATAGAAAATTATACCAATACTATGCAACCCCTGCTGGAAAAATCAGTGTCAATAAGAATAAGAAAAAATTAGAGTAGATCGGAGAGAAGGCTAAAATGTTCCACCCAAAAAGTTTCTTTACATCAATGGAGTATTATTGCCCATAGGATAAAATGTATTTTGACTACTAATATAAGAAGTAAAGGTAAAAAAATTGAATTTAATAAGATTAAAAATTACGCAATGAAAACTCAAATACCCTTTGTATAAAAAGAACATAAAAAAGTAAAATAAATGTGTTTTCTGATAAACTAAGACCAAACAATAAAAATGTTTTGAGCAAGTGTATTGGTTTATAACAGACATACAACAGCTTAGTTATGTTTATACAAACTAATAAAAAAATGAAATTCGGGTAAGCATATAAAAATATAGATCAAATATATCAAATAGCTTATTGTATTTAGTTAGACTTCACACAAGCTACGCTATAATGTCTGTTGTAGAAAATTGACCTTTTGTATATAATGTCGTCTGTGAAGATTAAAGACTTTCGGATAAAAATTATAGAAACACCTCAAACCAGATTAGTATACATATGCTACGAAATACTTTCAAGAAAAATGTATCTTGACAAAGACTAAATGGTTAAATTGCATACTAATAATAATAAAATGTTTTGGAAATTCTGTCTCTCGATATCTCCAACATACTTTTTATGTAATTATTTATTATTTGCAGTTGTTCCAGTTTTAGTTAATTGAGATGCTAATAGCTTTGATAATCTTTCTTTCTAATACTCAACTTTATATTAATATTATTTTTTTCTTCTCATTTAATTTCTTAAACATCAGAGAACTTTTCCCAACCCTTAGTAATCCCGGGGATTACTGCGTTGCAGAATTATTTTAAATTTCTTTTAAGTTTTTGTTAATAATGTTTCTCAAAATACTTTGATAGGAATTGCTCATCTTTAACTATCTCTTGTATCCAAACTTCTCAAATAAAGCATACACTGGGGAATGAATGAGCTGCTTTTAAAATTTACTCTACAGCTCATTAGATAAATTAGGAATTTGGAAATTTTGATCTCTTTTACATTATTTTAAAGCGAGTTAGCGACTAGCAGCAGCATAGTAGTTTTAATTTGGTACTTTATATAATTATAGTTTCTAAAACACTATGTTTTATTGTCAGTTGCTAGAGAAAACAAATTATTGTTTTTGAAGCAATCAGCACTAAAAAATTGCACCTCCACTTCGATATTTTAACATTCCAAGTCTGGTTTGAAATACGCTGCACTGCAGAATAAAAAGGTTATCTAGATTTTATAATAATGACCTGTGATTAGTTAGGTACTAAATTGTTCTTCTTTAAAGTGGTTGCGCTTTTGTATACCTTGATGTATTGGTATGTATGTTCCTAAATGCATTTTGGACTTTGTTGTTTCTTTCAGCTAAATATTCCGATCATTTCTTTCACATGTACGTCCATATTTGGATTACAATTACTGCGGCAGAGAAGCGAGGTGCGTCCAATGCAGGAAATCATCATACAAAAACTGCCAAAAACTGAAAGAAACCTAAGTGCATTCATTGCGAGGGAAACAGTCAGCCAATTATAAAGTCTGTAGTACAGCGATAGCTCTCCAAAACCAAAGAAACAAAAGATTCAATAAGAGAATCCGAGAAAGACAATAAGTTAACAGTAACAGAAGAAAATAGGCACATGCAACAGAAGCAAATAGAGCCAAATGTAACTTACCCCCAAATTACAAAGAACAAATACAACGAGATGACACTGGCACTGATAATTGAGCTCTAATGCTCCAAAGATTAAGAGCTGGATGGAAAATCAGGAAAGAAAACAAGAAATATTCAACAAAACAATCCTACAAAAATTAAATAAATTAGAAAACGCTATTAACATCAAAACTAAGCTAATGATCTTGGAATTCTACAATAGAATGCTAACGGATACCTGCAACATCTACAAGAGTTACTAGTAATATTAGAAACTCAAAAACTGATGTATGCTTAATCTTAGAGACACAATTTATTAGCGAAACATATATTAAACTGAAAGGCTATCAAGTGTATCATGCTTTACATCCAAAGAATACAGCTAAAGGAGCAGCAGGTTATTGTAATTAAAAATAGTATAACTTTTTTTTAAAGAAAAGTACGAGACGGAGGAAATATAAGCTGCTAGTATATGCATCACACAAAAAATACAAAAGTATCTAATAATTGTAGCAGCGGTATACTTTTTACCCGGACATAATCCTGAAAAAGAAGATTATATAAACTTTTTTCAAACATTAGGTGAGAGATTTGTTATAGTAGCAGATTTTAATGCCAAAAACACGCACTTGCGGGCGAGATTAACGACAGCTAAAGGCAAAAACCTTAATCAACCAATCATAGAACTTAAAGGTAGTTGGCACTCAACTGGTAAAGTATTGGCCGACGGATACTCAAAAAACTCTAGATTTACTGGATTTCTTTATTTCAAGAAAAGTGTCAACAAACATTTTTTTTGACGCACTTACAGGCACTGCAGCCTCAAGGGCTTATTGTGCCCACTAACATACACTTAATGCTAGCACACACACCCATGGGTTGAACGAGACTCGAACTCGCGCGCGCCGGCTAGAGGACAGAGCCAACTGGTTGAACCATCTGAGCCATCGCGTCCCCTACCAACACACATTATACAGATAGAAGACTGTGATGACCTAATGTCTAACCAATCGCCTATCTTGCTGACGTTAAAGGAAAACATAGCGACACTAACTAATAGGTTTACCGGCTGGGACGGTTTTAATTTAGAGGCCAGTGAAAAGATTTTGTTAAACATATCAATCCAAACAAAAGAGCAACTAGAATATGAAGCAGAGAAATTTATGATGGATATTTAAAAGGCAGCATTAGAAATAAGTAGAAAGACGACAATACAATTACACAAAAGAAATCGCAGACTTAATAAAAGAGAAAAGGACAGCTAGAAAGATGTGCTAGAAATCGAAAATAAGAGAAAACAAGCATATACTGAATGCTCTTACACCGCAACTCAAAAGAGAAATCAAAAAATTAGGAATGAACCATTGAATGTCTATCTTAAAGAAATAACGGAAGACTAAAGTATGGGTCATTTACATTGGAAAGTTACTAAGAGACTTAACAGACCGAAAAAACATATTCCACTTATGTGCAAAGAACAAGGGTTTTGGGCAAGAACTAACAAACAAACATATGCCAACCAAACACAGAACAAATCCAAATCCAAGCTCAAAGAGTATCAATAGCAAGAATAATAAATAACCAGCTACTCAAAAGAAAATATTGGGAGAAAAAAAGGCTTCGGGATTTGACCTGGTCAGCGGAAAATATTAAAACAGTAACTAAAAAAAAGTATTGTAAAACTTACACACTTGATAAATGCAGCACTTAGACTATAATACGTTCCAGTCATAGGAAAAACAGTTGAAGTTATCATGATACCTAAACCAGAAAAACATATTAACGATGGAAGATCATATAAACCAATATCCTTGTTGCCTATAATATCAAAGCTGTTCGAAAAGCTATTTTTAAAAAGAATGAAGGCAATAATTGAAAATCAACAACTCATCCCTCTACATCAACTTGGGTTTCGCAGTAAACATTCTACGGTTGACCAAGTACATCGTATTATAGATATGATCGAAAAATCTATCGAGGAAAAGATAACGACCCGAAATATCGGAACAAGTTCGTGACCGAATAAGGTGACTACGCTAGACACTCTTTCTGAACTAACTGGACATTTTAGATTATGTGGAGCAACGCCTGCAAAATAAGACATTGTTGAACGCACACGAGAAGTTCTACCAGTTGAAGCAAACATCTTTTCTATTCTAGGAGAAACAATTAGTTTCAATTATATGATTGTATCGATTAGTAGAAAATAGTTGATACTATAATCTGACCTCGCGTAACCGGATATTCTTGCATTTTCTAACCTGGAAGCCCCTTACCAACTTTCACCTCCAATAAAGCTATTCAAAGCTGGTGAAGTCACAGAAATGATCAACTTACTAAAACCTAACAAGGCACCAGGCTAGGATTTTATCACGGGCAGGGTACTTAAGGAGCTTCCTAAAATAGGGATTACAATGTTAACCGCCATCTTCAACGCTATCCTCAGAACAGGATTCTTTCCCACCCCATGGAAGATCGCTCAAGTAATGGTAATTCAAAAACCCGACAAACCCCCCACAACGTCGAGTCCTATAGGCCTATCAGTTTATTACCAATCTTATCTAAGCTAATGGAGAAGCTCCTACTAAAAAGAATCTTGATGACACACACCGAAGAAGATCTCTTCCCCGATCATCAGTTCGGCTTTAGGAAAAACCATGCAACCATCGAACAAGTTCATAGAATCGTTGAAGTCATCAATAATACATTTGAGGAAAAAGCTTACTGTGCTGCGGTTTTCTTGGATGTAAGCCAGGCCTTCGACAAGGTCTGGCACGAAGGTCTACTATTCAAGCTTAAGCTGAAGTTATCCCATCCAATCTTTACTATCCTGAAATCGTACTTACAGGAAAGATACTTCCAGGTTAAATACCAGGATGAACTAACAGAACTGATGCAAATAAAAGCCGGTGTTCCGCAAGGCAGCGTATTGGGGCCTGTCTTATACCTCATCTTCACAGCCGATTTAGCCACTGATAATAGCGCTATAACAGCGACGTATGCAGACGACACGGCCATCCTATCAATGCACCCAAATCCAACAGTTGCTGTCCAACAAGTACAGACGCATTTAGATAAAATACAGCAGTGGCTCCAAAGATGGCGTATCAAGGTGAACGAGAATAAATCAGTCCATGTGACTTTCACAAAATGTAGAGGGCACTCCCCAGAAGTAAATATGAACGGTCAACCACTACCACAGGCAGATAGCGTTAAATATTTAGGGATACACTTGGATAAAGGGCTTACATGGCGTACTCATTTATGGAAGAAGAGGGTGCAGCTTGGACTGAAACTAAAGAAATACTACTGGTTGTTAGGTAGAAACTCCCAATTATCGCTTAAAATAAACTTCTTATATACAAGGTAGCATTGAAACCAGTTTGGACCTACGGGATCCAGTTATGGGGCACTGCCTCTAGATCTAACATTGACATATTGGAGAGGTACCAATCCAAAGTCTTACGTCTAATAACTAATGCCCCATACTACATCCCAAACATTGAAATCCGAAACGATTTAGAAGTGGCCACCGTCAAGGAAGAAATTAAAAAATTTAGTGTAAAGTACCTAAATAAGTTAGAAGTGCATCCTAATCCTTCGGCAGTTAATTTACTAGACAACAGTGCTCAAACGCAAAGACTCAAAAGACTTAACCCGCTCGATCTACCGCATAGATTTAAGTGCTATTTAAGTTACATTAAGTGTCTTAATTAACTTACATGTAGTGTAACAATCAAATTAATTAAGTAATCGCAGGAGGGTCGTCATTGGGCGACTTCTCCAACACTGCTCAATACGATCAACATAATTACTTACTGTCAGATGAATTGACAGATTGTAATTAACTAACAAATACATAAAAAAAAATTTCTAAGCTACGCTACTAAAATCAATCAATATTATGATCTGTGTAAAACAAATAGCTTTTATCATCATGGTAAAATAATTCTAATTTTTAAATAATTCAGTCTGTCAGTAATTAAAAATTAAATTAAGTGTTTCACTGATATTATTAACAATTTCGTCCAAAATGCGTGTAAAACATATGACAAATATTTCCAGTAAAATATATAAATAATAGAGATACTATCTTCTTCTTTTGATGCCATCTTCTGTTGAGGGTTGGCGCCCACTGTTTTTAAGCGCGTCTCTAGCCACGTGGAATATCTGTTTGATTGTAAGAACGGACTAATCTCTGATGTTTTGTAGCCAAGATTTCTTTCTTCTCCTTTAATTCGTCCTTACATGATGTTCTACAATAAGACGTATTTGGCATTTCGAGGAATGTCTCGATAGGTGATTCTTTTCACTTTAAAGATGTTCATGATTTTAGTCCGTATCCAATACCTCTCAAAACCTGTTTATTTGTAATTTTAGCGGTCCAAGAAATCTGTAGGCATTCGCCCCGTAATGCCACATTTCAAACAACTATTTTCTTTTATCGTTTGTGCTTTTATCATCCATGTTTCTACAACATCTGGGGCCATACATATCATTCCAAGAATTCCAAGCTACTAGCAAACTTAAGTTCTTGTTTGTGAACATTGAAGAGCACTTTGTATGTTTAATTCTAATTTTTATTTCTTGATTCTGAGGGTTTATAATTACACTGAGATATTTGTTTTTAATTGTTTCTTTTCTAACGTTTTCTTGGCTTTTGGATATGGTTATGCATTTGGTTTTTATATATATTATTATATATATATTATATATATATATATATATATATATATATATATATATATATATATATATATATATATATTTATTTAACTTTTGTTAACACTTCCTGAAAGCTTTTTTAACTCTCTAATGCTTTTTAATATGATTACGAAAATCTAATATTCTTAATTAGTACTCCCCCGATGTCTGTTTCTTCTCAGAGTTAAATACCTAAGGCAACAGCACACATTTTTGTTAGTCACTTTTTTATCTCAACTGCAGTTATTTCAGTGGCGTCTATTGTAGTACATGTTTTTTATAAGCTCAACGTCTTCTGATCCAAATTGATGGTTTCTATTGCATCAATAAGTTCATTGTGCTACACCCGGCCAAAGACCTTTTAAAAGTCTATGTAACATACATACACGTGCTTGTTGTCTTGTGGACAAAAAGATCTCTTTATTTCCTGTGAACAGTTTTGTTGTATATTTCTCCCAGGTTTTTTCTTATACTCTTTGGACAGTTGAATTTTTCCTTGCGTGTTTCTCATTTCTAGTGGGATTTTCTTTCTTGTGTTGCCAGCTACTCCAACTTACTAGCTATTTGATTCCGGTAAAATACTCGATCTCTTAGACTTTTTCATTACCATGGAATTTCGTCTTCATACTTAACTGTTATACCCAGTTTTTATCTATGCTCAGACCACTCTCCAATGATTGCAACGATTAATACATCTGTAGTGTATGGAAATATTGCACCCAGAATACACAACAAGTACACCAACTGGGAAGAATATGGCAAAAAAGTGGAAGAGAAAGTTAAGCTAGATATTAGTCTTAAAACCCCCAAATAAGTAGATGAAGCATTAGTAAGGCTAATCGACATGCTCAAACAGGCAGCTCACCAAACCACACTACAATTAGGAGCTCAAAAGAAAATCAATAAGGTGCCAATAGAAATTTAAAAACTTATTGCGGCAAAAAGACGGGCGCGAGCACGCTGGCATGGTACTCAATCTCCCATAGATAAAAATGCATTTAATCGCATAAATAACTACCCAAAAACTAAAATCAAAAATTTCCGAGAGCTCCTTAACTACTATGTTGTCAAACTGAGTTGATATGACAACTCTATTTGAAAGCCAATCAAATCCAGGCCCAAACCCAAACCCTGGATTTCTTTGATACGTAACCCCGCTCTCCCTGACGTAGAATGAGTTAAAAGTAAAAAAAAGAAAACGAGTCTTTTTGTCTAGTATCTTGCTGACGTCTTTACACCCAGCGACCAAGAAGAGAACGAAGAGATAAACACGCATATTTCTAATATTCTCCATAATGTATCACCAATCAAAGTTTTTACATCAAAAGAAGTTTACAAAGAAATTAGCCGCCTGAACACCAAGAAAGTTACAGGTATAAATGGAATCACAGCAAAAATGTTATGTGAACTACCTAAAAAAGGAATACTAGCACTCATGTACATTTGCAACACAATTATAATAATTTCAAAGTCAGGAAAAGATCCGATAGTAGTCTTATCATACCATCCTATAGATTTATTGTTTATTATATCAAAGGTGCCTGAAAGGCTTGTACTTTTAAAAATTTACTCAGACATATATGCCGAAATTGGGTTTCTCACCATCGATTTGTATTTAGACTACTTAACTCACGGCATAACTCAAGTAATAAATCAGGCATCTGAACAAAAAGAATATTGCACTACAGTCTTCCTAGATGTTAACCAGGTCTATTATGATATGTTGCTCTATAAAATTAAGAATTCTTTGTATACAAGTACTTCAGCTTGCTAAAACCCTACCTGAGTGTTAGAGAATTTAGAACCAAAGTAAATGGAGAGGTGTCTCACAACTACCAAATAAAATCAGGGGTACCACAAGAGAACGTGCTAGGCCCGATCATGTACGTACTTTATACTGCCGACATCCCTACTAGCAGAGATACTCACTGGAACCTTTGCAGATGATACTGTTTGCCAAGAGCTTTTTGTGCAAAATATCTAGGATTCCACTTGGATTCTAGACTTACCTGAATAAGTCACATAATTAAGAAGAGAAAGAAAATAAACCTTAAAACCAAAGAATTATATTGGCTGCCGGGTAAATTGTGCCTGGAAAATAAACTTCTTGTGTATAAGACTATCATTGCACCAATACGGAAATATGGCGTAGAAGTGTGGGCTGTGCTAGCAAATCCAGTGTAGATATAATTCAACGATGTTAGTTCAAAATACTTCGAATGTTGGTTATTGTACCTTGGTACGTGACGAACCAAACGATACATGAAGAACTACGAGTACCATATGTAAAGGACGTTATCCTGGCTAGCAGTACCATATAATGCACCACAACAGAATCTCAAATCACACGAATCTCCTACTCCAACCATTACTTGAAGTACCTATGGGAAGAAGATTAAAGAACAACTGGCCAGCAGACCTACTAGGTGACTGAAGATCTCCTTACTGGAATAGGGTCTGAAAACGTCATTTTTAGATTATATTAGCCTATAGAATTTATTGTAATTTGTGAAATTGTGATTGCTAATAAAGAATAAGAAAAAAATATTACCGGCGATTTCTTTAAATTTCTTATGAAGGTTGGCAACATCGTGTTTACCGTTTATTCTATTCTTCGATAAATATTTTCCATCCAGTACTTCTTGGCTTTTTTAATTTTATATTCTATTTGTCTCTTTAATTGTTTTATATATATATATATATATATATATATATATATATATATATATATATATATATATATATATATATATATATATATATACAAAGGATCTTCACAGCTGACGCTGTCTTCCTTCACTCAACCGTTTCTTCCACTCCTTCTTGTCTTCCCAATCTCCGTCTACTAGCCCTCTTCTTTCCATGGCTTCGTCCACCTCATCTCTGAAAGATCTTCGGGGTCTTCTTTTCTTTCGTTTTCCTGGAGGACTCCATTCTGTTATTTTCTTTATCCATCGGTTATTGTCCGTCCTTCTAACATGGCCGTATCATATTAATTTCTTTTCCTCGATGTAAGTCAGTGTGTCTTTTTCTACATTCATTCTCTTCTCTATTTCTGTATTTCTAATTCTGTCCAGTCGTGTCACCTGGCAGCACCTTCTCCAAAATTCCATTTCTGTGGCTTTTATTTTTCCTCTATTTTTCTTATTAATTATTCAGTTTTCTGCCCCATATGTCATAATACTTCTAATAATTGTGTTATATATTCTGTGTTTTGTATTTTTTGTAATGTGTGTGTTCCATAGAATGGGATGTAGTTGTCTGATACTTATTCTAGTTTGTCCTAACCTGTTCTTTATTTCTTCTTCTGTAGATGTATTTTTGATATAGTAAAGCCGAGGTATTTGAACTTATTTTTCCTCTTATTTCTACATTGTCGTCTATTTCTAAGTTTTTACCTCTTCTTCTGTAATCGCTAAATATTCTGTCTTGTCGAAGTTTATTTCCATACCGGCCTTAGTGTACTCGTCTTTAGTTTTCGTAGCATACAACTCAGGTCCTCTTCATCTTGGGCTATTACCACTTGGTCATCTGCGTAGCTTAGTGTATAAAGATGTTCATTGTGCACTGGTATACCCATTCCCTCACATTTCCTTTTCCAATTTTTTAAGGTATCTTCTAAGAATATCTTGAATAGGGTTGGAGATGTGCAGCATCCTTGTAGGAGCCCTTTTGTTGTCTTAAAGTAATTACTGATCGTCTGCCCCACTTTCACTGCCACTTGGTTGTTTCCATAAAGTTGCTGTATTGCCCTGATTAGACTTTTGTTGATCCCTATATTACTCATCGCTTCCCACAGTTTTTTCTGGGAACCGAGTCGTACGCTTTTCTGAGGTCTGTGAAGGCCAAGTGAATGTCCCTGTTTTTCGCTCTTTTCTTCGCTATAAGTTGTTGGATAGTATATATGTTGTCTATACAGGATTTTCCGGCTGTGAATCCTGTTCGGTCTTCTCCTATTTTCCCATGAATATTGTCTTCTATTTTATTTTTTACTATTTTTGCATAAATTCTTCCCATTAGAGAGATCACACTAATGCCTCTATAGTTGTCACATATTCTGCGATTACCTTTTTTAAATATCGACGTTATATACGCTTTTGTCCATTCATTCGGTAGTACATCCCTATTTAGTGCTTTACGAAACATATGTTGCATCATGCGTAGTAATTTCGGGATTCCATACTTTACCATTTCGGGTACTATTCCTCCCGGTCCTCCTGATTTTCTATTTTTTAATGATTGTGTGGCCTTTTTGACTTCTCCAATTGTTATTTCTACTTCTTCGTGATCTATTTGGTCATTTTGTTTATTTTCTATTGCTTGTCCTTTAAACTCTTCTCTATTTTCTGTTAGCAGGTCCTGGTAGTATTGCTCCCATTTTTCTTGTTGTATGAACGGTATGTATGCCTTTTCTTTTGAATTTGTTCTTAACGTTTTTAGTATTCGCCATGCTTCTGAACTCTTTGTTCCCCCTATGTATAATTGTTTATATTATTTTTTTATATTTATATACTTTTTATATTAACATATAGTATAAATAATAAAATTTATTGTGTTTGATCTTTATTACCAACTGCTTGCTTTCTGCCGTCTATAATTGCGAACTTCATATCTTTTTAGGCGTTGTCAATATGTTTGTTGTAGCTTTATGAATTGTTTCTATTACCATCGCTTTAATTTGATGTTTACAGTTTTTATCTTAGAGATACTATAGGGTTATATACTGATTTGGATATTTGGATGTTTTGGTTGGTTTTTATGTTTTTCTTATTCTCTTCCTTTTTTCTTTCTTTTTTGAATCATTTATATTAATAATAAGATATTTTGTTCTGTTTCAAATGCTCTTGCATTACTGTATATTTATTTGTACCCCTATAACAATGCTATATTTTTTAGATTCTATACACCTTTAGAAGGTATTGATGTAGTGCCTTTTTGGTTAATAGTTTCCTACTTATTTCATTACTCTCCGTTTGTATGTTTTTACATTTCCGTATAAACCGTCGTTTGTAATGCTAAATTGTTGATTTATTTTAATAACCGAATTCGTACAACATAAATAATTAAAAAGAAATTTAATTTGAGAAACCCATTTCAGCAGAACTGTAATAATTCTCTAATGGATTTTTCGTGGTAAAGCCTGTCAAGATTTTCCAGGTAGGATAAAATTTATAATGTGCTTAGATGTCATGCCTGCTGCTTATGAAACAGCAAACATTCTCGGCACAGCTACCGTTACTGCTGTTTTGTAATAACACATTGTGTAAGTAATATAGTGATTTCATTTTCTGTTAACAGCGACAAGAAATTACAGTCAGCTGTAAATCGTGTTGCATGTAGCCAATTCCGGCCTTAATAAGCGTATGTCTTTTGTGGCGCAACAATTTCGAGCATTTCTTTGTTAATAAGATAAATCTCGGAGCGCACTGCCATTACCCGTAGCCGGCCTGGTTAATAATCCGGCGCGGTTGAAACGCGCGCCGTTTCAGTCACGTTTCAGCCAACTAGCCGGGATGTCATTCTAATAATAGCGCGGACGCGACTACTCCTCCCCGAGCGCAGGTGCTTAAGCAGGTGATTTTTTATCAATATCTGTTTTATGTCAATAAATAAAATTGGTCGCTCGTAATCGCTGATATACAGCTCGGCGGGGCGCAAGGCTATTTAGCCTGAATTATGGCCAATAAATTTCGAATAGCTTTATAGCGAATGTGCTTTCTTAACGTTAAATAGCCTATGACTACCCGCGCGCGCGGGGGGCTGCTTGCCTTCCGCTCCTGCGTAAGCGCCTCTAATTACAAGGTGTGATCGGCAATAAAAAACCCGATTGATGTTCCAGCTGTGCGGTGCGACACTGCCCCATGTCACACGTATCTACTTGCCTCTCTATCCATGTACCGTTTCTTGCGTGCTTTTTATAGTCACCAACATTTCCTACCCTTGCAAAAAGTATCCACTTTCACGTTCAGGAAACATCACAGATGATAACTTTATTAAACAACAATTTTTTTGGCTGTGAGTTAAGCTTTCACTATTTTTTGCTAATTTTTTATAAGAAAAAATTGTTCCATAATGATTTTCATCGTTTTCAATACACTTTTTAACAATTATTTATTGGGAAACAACACATAATAATTACACATGAGACTAAAGTTTATCTAATCATTTAAAAATGAGCATGTAAATTACCTTTTTAACTTAAGTGGCTAGTCGTAAGTACTAAGACAGGCTTGCAATATGGCGATAGTCAGCCGTTGAGACTAGTTCAACCTTGTTGGGTTACACCTGGACTACAGCCGGTAGAACGACCTCTAGTTGTCCAAAACGGAATAATGTGCAATTTTACACTACAACTTTACACGTGGTTTGAGTGTTGATTGGTGTTCTTTGCGTTTCTTTTTTTTATTACATTTCCTTGTATTTTAGTTCTTTAGTGTGAATATATTTTTTCCATGTTTGTTTTTGTCTTGTACTGCGTCTTTACTTTCTTGCCTACCGTCTTGTTCTTTTTGTTCCATTATTTATCGTCCTCTATCCACATATTTTTGTTGTGCTAATTAGTATTTTTTGGTACTTGCCATCTATCATCTATTGTCCACCTTACCTTCTATTTGCTTTTCTGTAATTTTTCTTTTCTTATCTTTATATATTTGTTCTAGTTTTCATCTTTTGTTAATTTATTTATATTTACTCTATTATAATTTTTGTCTTCTCTACGTTTGGTTTGAGGTTTTCTAATTCTCCTATTACTAGCGTGTGTTGTGTACCCATTACTGCTTGTAGTTCAACTTTATTTCTTCTACGTCTTCCTCCATTTCCGCTGTGTATGCTGTGTAGTCTATGATGCTCTTTGCTTGCCTTTCTTGTGCTACGAAAGTATATCTGTCCCCTGTTTTTGTCTCCAGAAAGAACTTTTATTTCATTCAGTTTCTTGGGATTGTTCTCGCATTTGAATTAGTTTTAATTATTTTTTATTTCTTTCTCGCTGATTTTTCTTCTTTGTTTATAGTATTTTATGTGTGTTTTCCGTGCATTCCAGACTCTTCAAGATATACCTATTTTCAATGACGAATAGTTTATTGTAGTACATATTTGATTTGTTTCTCTTTTCCCTTTCTTTTTTCATGTGTTTTTCTAGTATCTTATTTTGGATTTGGACTTCCTTAGTGTAGTTTTTAGTTACAAAGATTATGATACTTTTTAGTTTTTTTGCTTCTTTCATTATTTGGTTCTTTAACCCTCCACTTCTCAGTTGTACTAGTATTGGCCTTTCGTTATCGTTGATTTGTTTTCCAATTATTTTTATATTTTCAAGATCTTCATTTTCGTTAATATTAATTTTCATTCTGTTTGTAGTCTCTTCGATTTTATTTTCCATGTATTCTACATTTTCTTCTTTGGATTCTCGAGAACCGTACACTATACTATTTTTCTTTCTTATTTTCTTTTAAGTTTTCTATTCTTTTCTTGTTTCAATCCCTTAGTTTTATTTTTTATTTTTATATATTTTTTTATGTTTCCTATTTTACTCTCTATTTCTTTTGTTTTGTCATATTCTATTTTGATCTTTGCTTGTGTATTCCAAAATCTTTTCTATGTTTTTCTCCATCTTATATCTTGGCAAAAACCGCCAATCCTAGCTTCTGGGACACAGCATCGTCACAAGTAACGATATTTGGATTTTTGATATTGGCGTAACCACATGGCCGGTTTCCCGAAGAAGCATGGTAGAGTTCTATGACTGATTTTGAAGCACATAGAGTGTCTTATAAAGTATATCAGAAGATTTTGAAAATCGTAGTTCTATTACAAAACTTTTCTTAAAAGTAATAGTTCACAATCATCGATAACGAAATACTTCTATTACTTATGCAATAATACACAATAATTACAAATGAGGCTAAAGTTTATCTAATACGTAAATTATTTATTTAAAGAAATTAACTAAACAAATCTTATCTTTCGGTCTTATTACAGTTTATAGTTATTTTACCGCAAACAGCTATTTTAAATAGTTTTACAAGTTTTACTGTTTTTAAATTTGCATTTTGTATATAAAGCGGTGGTCTAAACTAAACGCTTGATATAATTTTAAACGACTTTTGTATTGCTTTTATGATAGAATTTTATCGAATATTAAAGTATACAATCTCCGATTACTTTTTGCCAAACTGTCAATTACAATTTCGCATACATTTTGATCAATTTCATAGTTATCAGGCGGGTTTTGTTTTTGAAGTCGTCAACTGTTTGGAAATTGCTGGAAGTTGGGTATTAAAACACAAGATGTTTTTTAAAGGGTCTCTCGGTTAAGACGGGCAAAATGCCCCCATCGCGAATATCCAAACTAACATTTCGAGGGTCAAAAAACATTTTTGGCAGGGTTGGTAGGTCACGTGCCCCCTCCTTCCTGGCTAGGGGCAAAAAAGTGATTTTTTCGAATTTTATTTTTTTCTAATTTTTTCGTGAACGATAAATTCTGAAAAAATTCATAAGTATAGGTGGCAGGAATGCGATTTTTGGGGTCGCCCCCAGCTCCTAAACATCTGACAAAATTTATATAGGTGTATTTTGACATAAATTTTCATAAGAATAAAGAAAATTTGTTATATAAGAACATAGAAAAAAATCTAAAGCAACATTAATAATTTTTTATTTTTTTAGGGGGTATATCGGGGATGCCGGGGGCCAAAAAAATGTTTTTCGAAAGGCATTTCTGTCACCTATACTTATAAATTTTTTCAGAATTTTTCATTTTTATCATTAATATGTTCAAAAGAACATATCAATTAGATTTTTTGCTTCACATCTCTATTTGCCTAAACTTTACTTGGATTTTGTTAAAATCAAAAGTAAAATGGGTGTTTAGTATTGATATCTTTTGATAGAAAGAGATAGTATAACTATCAAACTCTTGTTGTTCCTAATAAGCTTTTGCTGAATCTAATTTTGCTAATCTCTTCTCAAACAGTTTTTAGTTGACATAAATTTTTAAGGGTAGAGTAGAATATTATATTGCAAAAATGCTTAGGATACAGATTCCGTATAGCTTGAAAGTGGACCCTTTAAGTGGCTATACAACCTTTTTCTGTTTAGTCAAATGTGATCATTTTCAATTCATTTTCGAATATTTTCTAATATTATAACGCGCTATACATATCTTTAATTGTTATTTTTATTTGAGTACGCCAATACCAATATATAAGGGTTAAAGCTTAATAAGTTTATGGAATCTTAATCTTCAAAGTTTGGTTTTGGGCCTTTCTAAAATTTTGAATATACTCAAAATTTGTTTTTTTGTGGATCAAGCGTATTATCTATTGATTTGTTACAAAATGGATCAGTGCAACAACATACTAGAGTACATTTTTCTAACTGTATGTCATGATTTAAAGCTATGTGTCATTTTAGAAAACGTTTCTGGAATTTTGTTGTAGAGATAATGTGCTTTACATTGCGTTAAGGAATGTTGCACCTAAATATTTCTTTTTGGAAACATTTTTTGAATATAGTTGAATAGCATTATTAGTAGCTGTTGTGGAGGTTTTCTTGCAAATGTTCTGACAAAGTAATTTACCTTTCTTTTCAATGAAGTACAATTATGCGCGAGCGCTCAACTCCAAATTCTTGATTTTGTGGGTGTCAGAATTTGTTCTACTTTTGCGTTATTCTGTACAAATTTGGTGGTTTTATAATTTTGTTTTTAATTTTTTAGTTTCTAGTATAATTAGAGAGTGTTTAACACTTAACACTTTTATAGCGAGACAAACACTATCATCTCCACTTCTGGTGGTAACTAATAGTAATTTTCTACCAAATTTATATTAAAGCTGGTACAGATCGAAAAAACTGCTCTATGTGACAAATAAGTAGTTGCTTAAATACTAGTGGCATTACTATTTAGTGAAAGCTTAGCATTGCGATATAGATGACATCTTAGTAGGTGAGTGGCATGGAACAGGCTGTTTATTAGGACCTTGATAGGTCCCCAGATATAATTTATAGCCACATCTAAAATTTCAGGCTTTTTCTCTTAGACTTTGATTTCGGAAAATAGTCTTATTCTGCATACAAAAGTCATTGCATGGATCATCACAGCTGGTGCTTCTCTTGAATTGTTATTCTGGATTCCGGGGTCGGAAGATTTCTTTTTTTTCAATATCATTAAGTTTTTACGAAAAACTGATTATGGAAATAGATTCATCGGTTTTCTTTCTATGAGGTTGCCTCGCAACATGTAACAGATAGAACATTTCTTTATCAATCTTGTTCAGGTCCAAAGGTATAAAGTATATTTATTTTTATATCAATAATATTTGTCTTAACCAAGTCATTATTGCAAATTAGCAGGCTTTTTTTAAGATAGTGAGTAGATATATTAGAAAATATTACCCGTTTGAATTTATTTCATGATCCCTTGAAAATCAGCATCATGAAGTTTATAAAACGTCTTATTTCTGTAGAACTTATATATGGCTATCATAAATGGTCATAGGTTTGAAAAATATTACGTGTAGAATATTATATTTGCATATAAAAGAAAAGTTTTATTTAATTATTACAAATGCTTGATGAAAATGCTCCTCTCATCAAATAATATATGTACATCAACACTCGTAACGTTTTTTGTTGATGGTACTTAAAATAGGAGCCCCTTTAACGTCGCTAGGCAAAGATGACACAGAAACACTTTCTTTAATATGCCTCTAAAGAAAAAATTCGCTCCATAGAAGGGCGGTCATCTGAATCGAGCTAAATCATCTTCAGCATATTGCACAATTCATCAATGTGCAAGTTTTTCGTTTAAGTAATGACACTAATGTGGTGCGGCTCCATATTATTGGAATATAAAGTTGTCGCTATTATTTTCCAGTAGTAAAAAAATCATAAAGGCAACATATTGAAGTACACTACAGCCGCACAAGAGTTCTCTATGTGAACTTTGTATCAATTTATTTTTAATTTGAACAAAATGTTCGTGGGTTGCAAAATTGCCGTTCTTCAATGCGTTTTACTTGGTGATAGTGTTAGAAAAGTTTTCAAACGGTTGTGGAACACCAAGTTTGCAACTTTATATCTACTTTCCAGGGTTGGGTATGAAACTATTCCTAACTCTTTTCACTGTTTTATTAGAAACGCTTGGTTGTTTTGTGCTTTTATCTTTATACTTCGTTTTTTGATCTCGCAGACTACTTCAGCGGCTTGGACATTCTTTTTGCGCTTTCTTCGAAACGCACAATAACAAACTGACACGAAAAAAGTAGCTCTCTTTCTTCAGATGATTAACACAATCAATTAATCAAATCAAATTAATCTACCCTACAGCTTAGATATTATTAAATTTTTAAACTTGATGAATCACTTACCGTAACTCTATGTATCATATTTTGAACTTCACTACAAGCCTTTATCGCATGTCTCAAAAGATAATGAATAGGACTTTCAAAGAGGTTGCTTCTGGTTGATAGTTGCACATTGCAGTTTTAAACTTTCATGATTGCAAAGTATGCAAAAGAGCCTACAACACTCGTTGAGATCTCTCAGAGCCATACTCGAACAGTCCATCTCAACATCTACTAGCATTGACCCGTTACTAAGTGTAATTATTGGTACAACATTGGTGATATCAACTGTTTGCCCCTGTATCTTACGAATGTATTCATTAGTCTCCTTTTTAAACGTTTTGTATTTAGCAAAGTTTGTGTTTATCTCTTTTGCTTAGACATAATCTACTTAACTTTATGGCAACTTAAATATTTCTGATTTTTATACACACACAAAAAGGTAAAAAGTTAGTGCCGCTAATGACAAAAAGTGTAAAACCAATCACAATACATCTGCATTACTTCTTTACACTTATACGATATTATCACAATTTTTAATATATGTAGGACCAGTGAATTTGTGGCAATTATTCTTTTTTTTAGATTAGGCTTAAAAATAAACTGATAATCTCAACTTAATTTCAGTATCTTCACAACTGACTTGCCCAAAATTATAATTGTAACCACACGTCAAGGACACCGTTAATTGTACAAGTCCTACAGACATCAATAGATTAAGTCAAGTTAAAAGTTTTTGATGGCGCCTTGCACGAAGTATCGTTTACATCCCAGCCGGAGCTAACTACACAAACGTGCATCTACCATAGAAAGGAGAAGGGATCAAATTTTTCCTACTGCGCCAAACCTTCGCAGGTGTCTACTAATGCCCGCGCCGTTTCCAGCACCAATTAATTTTTCAAAATACCGCGTTGCGCTGGGGCTGCCATTCTTCAGGCAGGGTCGTGGGGGCGGCCGGAGAGACCGCCCTGCCTGCATTATCGGAAACATTTTTACGCCGTAGGTGCCGTCGTGTTCCATGTTCACGCCCGTATTTATGATTCGAAAGCAATCGTTAACATCTGTAATTTGCCGAACAAGTACGCGATTTTTATTGTTAGCATCGTATGAGTAATGGTCTTGTTCGAGTCTGCAGTGGTGGAGGCCGCGGCGGCCGCAAACCTACCGAGCAGGGTTTATTTCGGGAGTGCGGTGTGGGTGACGATTTTACTGACTACCTGGAGTAGAATAAATTACTTCAAATTAAATCCTTAATTTCCGACGATAAAGAATCTGCGGCAAGCTAATGCATGGGCTTCGACACTTCTAGCCGTGTTCAATTAATGCGGCGATATTTTACCCTGAACGTTCATCAAGGGAGTAATGCCGGTTTTGGTTTTTATCTTCACGGCCAGGAAATAAAATAAAAATATCGTAATGTGACTTTTGAACTGCAACAATGTGTTTAAATGACTTTAAAGTGGAAACTGAAGTACAGAAGAGCAATTTGTTACTAACACAGTAACTAATATATGTCACATCCCTCACACCATAAACCTCCCGTAACGAGCAATTTGTTAAGTTTATTTTTATAGAAATTGTTTTAATATTTTTTTGTTTAACTTCTTTACCATTTACAATCTGTCTTAATGTAACTAGTCATTCAGTAAATTATATATCTATTAGTGATAAATAACAATAACATAAATGCAAAATATGTACACAGTAAACTTATAATTGCAATATAGAACTAGAACTAACCTTAATAAATTTGTTTGGTAGGTCCATTGGTTTAAAAGGTTTGAGTTTGCGTGTTTCTTCATCATTATGTAGAAGTTCCGTAGGTGCGATGTTAGAATGAAAGGACAACCTATCTCGATATCGTATGCTGTGTTTGGTAATTTCCTTTGCGATATTAGGTATCTGTAGATCTCGATAGATGAATTCATTTGGCACATACCATGGAACATCTATTACAGCACACAGTACTTTTTATTGGAAACGTTGTAGTACTGCTAAGTGGGATTTACTTGCAGACCCCCACAGCTATAACCCATAGGTCCACACTGGCTTGAGTACTGTTTTATATAGTAGTACTTTGTATTCTATGGATAATTGTGATTTGCGACCTATTAGCCAGTACATCTTGCGAAATTTAGTATCTAGCTGTTTTCTTTTGGCTCATATATGTTTTCTCCATGTAAGTCTAGATGAATGCCTAGTGTTGGTCGTTTAAGTATACTGCAGGACAAGCTTTTTTGCGTAAAGTGAAGGTTAGATGTGTTGATTTGGTCATATTTGGATTTGATTTAAGTGGTACTGAAGATAAAGTGGCGCCTTGTCTGGGTTATTGTTAGATGCCATAATAGTTGTATCATCAGCAAATGTGGTTGTTACTATCAGATTTGTAGTTGGAAGATCAGAAGTATATAGCAGATACAGCGTTGGTCCTAACACGCTTTCTTGAGGCACCCCTGAACAGATTGGATGAGCTGACGTGTATTCATCTTTTATCTTTACAAGAAAATTTCTGTTTGACGGTATGATTGTAAAACTGTATAGCTAGTATGCGGTAGATTTGTTATTATTTTGAATAGTAACCCCTCGTACCGTACCTTGTCAAATGCTTATGTAATATCTAAAAAAAGCCACAGAACAATATTTTTTGTTTTCTTAATCTCGGTGAATTTGATGTTGCGAAATTGAATGTTTTTGTATTACATCTTGTAAGAAGGTTTTTAATCCTTTTATAAATATTTTCTTGAACACTTTCGATATGACAGGAAGGAGACTGATGGACCGGTGAGAAGATCTTTTCTCTGTTAGTTTTCCTGGTTTTAGAATTGGTATTATCTGTGCGACTTTCCAATGATTAGGAATAAATTCTGTTTTTAAGAGTTTCACGCAAGTTTCTGGCATGTGTTTTAAGATTTTTCTAGTTATTAGATTATATTCGAGTGACTTTTTGGTATTCCATTTAGTGAGTGTATTTTGTTTTACTTCATTTGCTCGTATCTTTTTAACAGGTAGTGTCATCTGGAACGGGGCGCCGAGATATTCATGGTTAAAGTTTTCTTCTTCTGGAGTGATTTCAGCTGTTCATGATGTAAATACTTTTTTAGATGTGGTAAACACAGTTACCTTTTCTTAATCGCTTTTTGTCCAGGTATCGTTTGATGATCTGAATGGAGGAATATACTGTTGTGGTTGCTTAAATTTCTTGGTTGCTCTTCAGAGCGAATAATCCGTTGCTTCCGTAGGAGTCGATGCATTACGATATTCTTGGATTGCTTGCTATATTGTTCAGTGGTGTTTTCAGATGTCTGCTTGCTGCATTAAGTGCCCTTTTATCTGAGTCTGCGCTTTTCAGCTATTTTCTGTTTCACTAATAGAGAAAGATCTTCTCTATTTTTAGGTTGTAATGAAATAGGCGTTGCTTGCCACGCAGCGTGTTGGATAGTTTTGGGACAATTAAAACCAATATTACTGGAGAGGCAGGCGTGTAAATAGGCGTGCCCTCGTGGTGCGGTGTGGGAAACTAAGTACGGCCCGTTTTGAAATGTAAAACGCTAAGGCCCAAATCGTCCCTTAAATGGCCAGCGCGAAAGCGGATGGAGGCGGCTACCGATATCAACCGATAAGTAAAGCCAAATTGCTCACCTGAATCGGCTTCGGCTTCGCCGGCGATGGTTTCACGGTGGCCACCTTGTTGCGATGTCTTCGTGGCGAGAACACGACCGCACTGGCCGAGATGCGATGCGGATCGAGTATGTCTTTCGGGGTAGTTATCTGCGGGTTGGTTAAATGCGACCGCACTGGCCGCGTTGCGATGCGGTATATGTGCGGGATGGTTCAATGCGGCCGTACTGGACGCGATGCGGAGTGAGTATATATTGCGGGTTGGTTAAATGCGACCGTACTGGACGCGATGCGGTGTGAGTATGTTGCTGGTTGATTAAATGCGGCCGCACTGGCCGCGATGCGGTGCAAGTATGTCGCCGGGCTTCGCGCCTGGCTTAGCGGTAGATCTTTGCGGGAAATTTTTAACTTGACAGCACTTTTCATCTCAAAGGGTGCCGCTCCGGCGTATGCAGACTCGCCGGCTGAGCAAAAGCCCATATGCCGTTTTGTGTGCGATAGCAAAACGTAGCGGCAGACATCAAAGCCACCAGCATGCGCCGCCACGATACACAGGTGGTTCAAGGGCGAAAAGCCCGCCACACTATACTCTCCGCCTTGAAAGGTCCTGAGCTTTCAAAAAAATTAATACCTTATTAAGGAGCTATTAACAGCGGTTTGAAACAATAATGTCATTAAATTCCTGAAATTAACTATTATATTTCAGGTGCGTTAAATTGCGGTTAGATTTATATCGTAATAAACTATATAAATGCCCTATTAATACACTATCTATATATACATGAGTCAGCTAAAATATTGTTTATTGGGTTGGCAAAGGATATAGCTTGGTGACAGGACGTTTTTATATACCTGACCCAGTTTTTACTGAATTTAATTCGTTAGAAAAGTGAATACTTTGAACTATTCGAATAACAAACTTTTCAGCGATTTGAATATCTTTAACAGATTGATCACCATCACGTTTTTTGCTCGCAAATTTGAGAATGTACGTGATTATGCGCAACAGTTTATTCCACGAACAAACACGGGTGACTACAGAGTCAAAAACACGTGGTTCGAAATTCGCGGCTTTAACAACAAACGCCTTCGATTTGAACTCCGGTAGAGTTTCACACTCAGTTGGAATGAATTTTAAAGGCCATTCGTTATTAGACTGATGGAGCCAAGCAGGGCCATTCCACCAGAGAGTGTGTTTAATTAAATCAAAAGGCAGCATGCCGCGTGAAAGGCAATCGCTGGGATTCTCTTTCCCGGACACATGATTAAAGCAAGCGGCAGGTAAATTATCGTGTATTTTAGCAATACGATTGCTGACAAAAATAGACCACCTATGTGGCGATGAGTGGATCTACGAAAGCGCTATTGTAGAATCCGAGAAGGCGTAAACACCTGTAATAGGTAAACGAGCGGAAAGTTTATCGCGGACCACGCGAACAGGCTTAGACAATAGCAAAGCGGCGACAAGTTCTAATCGAGCTAGCGTTGTTATTTTAACTGGAGAAACCTTTGACTTTGCACATAAAAGCCGGACGGTGATATTACCTTCAGGATCAGTGATGTGTAAATAAACACAACAACCATAATCACTGAAGCTCGCGTCACAAAAGGCTACGATGTTCACTACTGCTTTTCCAACAATGCCAATATGGCGCGAAATTTTTAGAGAAGAGAGTGCGGAAAAATCGCGTGCAAAAGCTGAAAAGCGACTGATGATGGATTCCGGAGGAACCTCATCCCAGTCTATTTTAGCTAGCCATAGTTCCTTAATAAGAATTTTGGCGTACAGCACAACTGGAGCCACAACGCCAAGTACATCGAATAAGCGGACAACTAGCGATAGAATCATGCGCTTTGTGCATTTATCTTCTACAGCGACTGTTGTTAAAGAAAAGTAATCGTCAGCAGGATCCAAGGTTAAACCAAGGATTTTAAAATTGTAAATATCGTTACCCATGCCAGAAAAATTTACTGGTAAGCGGTGAGACTCGGGAAGAACCTCCAATAAAGCGGGTGAATTAGTGGCCCATTTGACAAGGTCGAAAGAGCCTAATTTAAATAAATCGATTAATTCGCGAGACAATCGCATAGCAGTCTGTTCATCGGGAACCGAATCGACATAATCATCCATATAAAACTGAGTTTGTACCAGTTAGAAGCCTCAGGGAAGCGGTCACTATTCTCGCACGCTAAGTTGCGTAACGTACGCATAGCTAGGTAAGGGCTAGGCTTTAGCCCGAAGGGTACGCGGTCAAAGTTGTAAGTGCGAATAGGTTCGTTCCTACTGAAACGAAATAAAATTCGTAAGTATTTACGATGGTGCTCGTTTACTCCGATGCGCAAAAACATTTGTTTTATATCAGCGGTCATTGCTATTGGGAATGTACGAAAGTCGAGTAACAACGAGAACAAGTCGGCCTGCAAATCAGGTCCGACATGCAAAATGTTATTAAGTGACAGCCCTGAGTGCGTTTTAGTACTAGCGTCTAAAACGATACGGATGCTGTCCTTATCTGGTCTGACAACGGCGTGATGCGGTATGTAGTAACCCTCCTCTGTCAATTCAGAGTCAGGCACCTGGGACAAATACCCCTGCGTTATATAATCGGCGATAGTTTTATTATAATTTTCGCGTAGGGTTGGCACGCAATCGAATTTACGCTCGAGCGCAAGTAGACGACGGTGAGCCACACCGCGTGAATTACCCAACTCCGAGAGGTTTCGTGAAAAGGGTAAATCAACAAAATATCTGCCGTCTTTAAATAAAGTCGAAGAGTTAAAGTTATTTTTGCAATCTAATTCATCTGGACTAATAAAACGTTGAGATGGAATTTCCTCTAACTCAAAGAACTTCCGTAAACTTGATTCAATGTCAACGTTAGCAAGCGCGGTAAACGAAGACGTAGTACTATGTAGCCAGGTTGCATCATAATGACATGCAATATCTCCCATAAGTACGTAACCAAAGCTGGTTCCCAAATAAATATAAGGAAACAGTTGAGCACCAAGAACGACGTCAATTTCTCCCGGTACATTCCAGGATACATCGGCAAGCGGTAAATTATTTAAATATGACATATCTTCATTTAATCTAATGAAATTTGCGGGAAGTTTGTCTGTAATACAGTCAACTACTAAAGCACGAATGTAATATTTGTTGTTTGGATTAATTCGCGATTCTATTGCGAAATTAATAAAACCGTGTACAGGTCACGAGGTCATACCAACACCTTGTAAAGATGAATTGCGTAATTTAATTATGGGAATGTTCAAGGGTTTACAACAATCCATAGTAACTAATTATTTTGCGACTCGTTGTCTATTAAACACCTGACGACGAGCGTATTTCCGTTTTTACCATATGCATAGATCTGTGCGGTCGATAACAATATAGCCAAACTCGACGAAACCACCGAACTAAGCGATACAGAAGAAATGTCGTGAGGTTGCCTTACTGAATGCGCTGACTCAGCTATTATGGGCGCACGGTTACCTGCTTGCGGTCCAGCCGCCACAGACGGCTTAATAGGGCGATCATCCTTTAACTTGGAAAAATGCAGTAAAGAATAATGCTGTTTTTTACAAGTTTTACAAACGTTCCGTGATTTACATTTAGTTAACGAGTGAGATAGACTTAAACAGTTTACACAGCCGCGTTTCGCTTTAATTAACTCGAAACGCGCTTGCGGTGATTTCATATTTTTAAATTCAAGGCAGCGAAACAGCTGGTGTTCTCTGTCGCATAGCGGGCAACGCGTATTAAAAATCTGTTCACTCGATACAAACGACTTGCAGGCACCTTGTGCGCCACGGCCAAGGCTGTGATAAGGTAAAACTGAAATTTGCGCGCGGCTTGGTCTGCGAATTATTAGCATGCGAGCGCTCGAGTACTTTGACATAATCTTGCGTAAATGAAATAAATTGTTTACAGGAGGGTAATTCTATTCCGCTCACAGTATTTTCGAATTTTTGAATTGTTTGGGGATCAAGTTTTCTTAAACCACAATGTAACAAGACAAAGTCTAATAAGTCGGGAATATCTAACTGTTTCAATGCAGCGATGGACGCGGAATATTTTTCTATATATGTATTCAAACTAACAGCATTATCGACGCATCCTTTAATGTTCAGAATGTTATTTAGATAATGACTGCCTAAACTACGTTTATCTTGATACTTTTTAACAAGACTATCCCATATAATATTATAAGTATCCCCTGTAGGAATAATACCTGCGGTTAATTTTAAAGCGTCATGAGTTAATTTACTAATCAAATACTGCACACGCTGTGCGTCAGTCAAATTGGTATTTAAATGCACATTGCTACGAAATATTTCGTAAAATATTGGCCAGCTCTCAGTTTTGCCATCGAAAGAAGGTAGTTCAATTGGCGGTAATTTTACGATACCTCTTTTTTGATCTAATGTAAATGTTTTGCTGTTTGACAATATAAGGTTTCGTTTATATTTAATACTCGAATATAAATCTTCAATAGAATTTAAACATGAGTAGTCTGGAGAAGTCTGATCAATTTCAAATTGCAAATTGTTAATTTCTTCAATTATTGTTTCAAATCTGCTGTATAATTCACTAATAGCTTCAGTTTGAGATAAGAATAATTGGTTTGAGCGTAACTCATAATTTGAAATATTTGTTGACGTATTGTATAAACGATTAAATCGTTCGAAAATCGCCTCTTTTTTGGCAGTTAACTGAGCTAATTTTAATTCTAGCTTACCCATTATAAGGGAACTTTACTTGAATAAAGCGTAATAAATATGTATGTAATTTACAAAGAATTAAGATGGCAGTCACCTTACCAAAAACCTACGTAAGTCTGTGACGACCGCCAGCGCGAAAGCGGATGGGGGCGGCTACCGATATCAACCGATAAGTAAAGCCAAATCGCTCACCTGAATCGGCTTCGGCTTGGGCGGCGATGGTTTCACGGTGGCCACCTTGTTGCGATGTCTTCGTGGCGGGAACACGACCGCACTGGATCGAGTATGTATTGCGGGGTAGTTATCTGCGGGTTGGTTAAATGCGACCGCACTGGCCGCGTTGCGATGCGGTATATGTTGCGGGATGGTTAAATGCGGCCGTACTGGACGCGATGCGGTGCAAGTATGTCGCCGGGCTTCGCGCCTGGCTTAGCGGTAGGTCTTTGCGGGAAATTTTTAATTCGACAGCACTTTTTATCTCAAAGGGTGCCGCCGCCGGCGTATGCAGACCCGCCGGCTGAGCTAAAGCTCATATGCCGTTTTGTGTGTGATAGCAAAACGTAGCGGCAGACATCAAAGCCACAACATGCGCCGCCACGATACACAGGCGGTTCAAGGGCGAAAAGGCCGCCACACCAATTACGATACCTTTGTCAAACAATTTTTACAAATTTTCTTACATATTTTCGTTTCCTAAAAATTGAGATATAATTTATTTATTCCTTATAGCTGAATTAAAATATAAATAAAACTTTCATTAATTATATTCTGTTTCTTTCACTCCAAATTTTTTTTAGGCATCTATCTCATTTCTTTGTTGTGTTAAAACTTTCAAATTTTAAATTATTTTTCTAATAGCATATAAGTGCTTTTTAAATAGAGGCAACCTCGTATATCACGGCATCCTACAACACGGTTTCGCTGTAACACGTTTAGAAACTTTCATATAACACTGTATTTCTATTATCGAATGTATGTATGTGCACATGTGTACATACAAAAATAAAATATTAGACCTTTATCTTTGCATCATTGAATGCGTACAATTTGGGTAATATTTTATCAAGACATACTTTTTGAGTAAAGAACATATCATTACGTATTTTATGTTTCCAGTGTTTAGTTCGTGAATCAAAGAAAATACTATCTAAAAGAATTTTACTGTTTGTGGTTTCGGAAGGAGTATTTTTTTATTTTTAGCACTAATTTTGGAAAATAAAATTTCAGTCTCAAACTATATCTCATAATAAATAAGAAAACAAAGTTATGAGAAAATTTATGTTTTGTTAAAAACGCAAATTTTAATTGTCTTATGAAAGAAGAAAAATCATCACACATTGCAAAACCCTTAAATATGAATGAAGCAACAGTCCGAACTGTAAATAAAATTGAAATAAAAATTAAAAACGCTTCGATAGCTACAAAATATGCAGCTCGCTTCCGTGCATCAATAATTGAAAGTGGAAGAGATACTCGACGTTTGGTTGGATGTTAGCTGCCAAAAACGCTTTTTTCAACAAAAATGTCATCAAGCAACAAGTTCCTAATATTTACAAGTACCTTAAAAAATGAAGAATCTTATGTCAGTTTAGATTATATGGAAAGTTGGGTTGGTTTGAAAAATCTAAAAAACGTTTTGCAATTCATACTATAAAAATTCAAAGCGATTCGAAATCAGCTGATCATGAAGCTGCCAGGACCTATCCAGGGAAGGCCTAATCAAAATTACACATTTACATAACAGGAAATCTATATCGACTGTATGAACCTAACCCCTCTCTTTCTAGTTGCCCTGGGTCTCATACAACACGACATTTTCTAGGAACCCATCTACCGTGTTATGGAAGGGGTAACTGTATTTCGAGTATTTTGGAATATTTTAGCTATTTAAAGAGATTATACAGGGTTTTAATTTTTTTTAAATGTTATTACATATGTATTCATTAAATGGTCTATATGTGTTAATTCTTTAAGCATCTTAATGTTTTAGAGACATTGTTCTTAACTATTTTTTTTCATCGAACACTTATTTAAAAATTAACATAATTGTGTATAAAATCGCAATGATCTAAGAATAATAACCGCTTTTGGTAATTTCTCAAAACTTAGTTGTATTACAAAATATTTCCATTACTTTAAAACATACTTCGTGTAGAATGTCTCTTTCGAAATGTTGGATTGTTATTGTCTTGTTAGATTCCCAGATTTGTAACTTCAGATCTTCTTCTGGTGTCTTGTCCCCCGCGGATGTTGGTCTATTCTATTTATAAAAATATGACTTTTAACATTTCCCACCATTGTCATAAATTCTTTAATCAAAATGTTCTCTGCGTTCTTGGGATTGTTTTGCTCTTCATATTGCCTTCGATAATTAGTGTCTATACGCCCAAAGTAGTTTAGTTTTCTTTTCTTCATTACATTTGGGGCTCTCCATTTTTCCCATTATTTACGATATTTTTGTGTTGCTTTCATAAGATTCTGCACGCCCTTCTATAACAAAACATTTCCAAAACTCTATTTCTTCTGGTAGTTCTGTAAGGGTCTCTGCTTCAGCGCCATAGAATAATAGTGAAAATATGTAACATCTTAACAATCTAGTTCGTATCTCCATGTTTAGTTTGCTGTATTACGTACAAGACATTTTTCACTTTTGTTAAAAACGGTTCTTCTTATTTCTGTCCTGTATTCGATCACATGGCTCGTTCAAGAATTAGTCTAAGTAGGTTATATTTGTTACTTTTCGCTATGTATTCCCTTTTGTTTAAATTACTCTAGCTACATTCATATTTTTGCTGACGATCATTTTATATTTTTATCTTGTTAGTGTTGATTCTCATTCCACATTTCTAATATTCTTTCACAGTCCTGTTGACTAGCGACTTTAAATCTTTTTAGTTGTCCCTTGAGTAAAAGATGTGGTTGTCCGTTTTCACTTTCTGTGATCTGGCCCTGCACATATTTATCCATGTTAAATCTTTGCATTTTGTGCGTTACATTATGGGAGTTTGATATGAACTTCTTATTTTTTGTATTCCTTTTCAGAAAGATTGGGTGATCTTAAGTCTAGTTCCGCAGGCAAGAGTTTCGCTGGCTAACAACCTGGAAAGCTCTGGCGCCTAGTCTTGGAGTCTTTTCTTGCCGGATCTTGAACCCCGAATTCCATGATCAGTAAGAAACATTTCATCTTTATAGGTCATCGTGATTGTACTAGGAATCTATGAAGATTTATAACGCAGGGTTTTTTATTACTTTCTGCATTTTCTTGGCGTTAACCGATTGCTGATTCGTCCGCCTTTATTAACAGTTTCTAAGGATTTGCATTTGCGAGCTCCTCTACTCGTAGCTGTTGACCAACAAGAGAGATTTGCTTATTTCGCTAGATGCTCGATCAATGAAACCTCGTTAGTTATCTAGCAGGAAGTACCGCATGCAGATTGTCATTTGGGTTCGCTCTTACCCTGCTGCCATCCACTACATACTCCTAATATCTTAATAGTAGTCTAGCTTGCTGAAATTAGGCAAGAAGGCTAATCAATATCATTTCATTTAATCGGATAACGAGTCATTATGATTTTCAGTGCTTACACAAATGATATCATATGTTGGACTATTAAAACCACGCTCTAAGAATTTTGGCAAACATTTCTGAAACAATTCTTGAAACAATTTTTCATGAATTTTGGGCACAACGACTCACTGAGAAGTTTCGATCTGTAACTACAATTTTTCTCTTGTCTGGATTAAATAAACCATGTAATATTTAGTCTTCAAAATCTTCGATTTCATTCTGTTTTTACTTTTTAGGGGGCACCATGTAGTAGTTTCTTTTTTAAAAATATTTGTTACCAAGCAAAGCGTCACAGTGTTTTTTATTTATTACTTATAAACTAGAACGTCACATAGATCCGTAAATTTTCAGGAAATTGATCTCGCCAGCGCGTTGAGTTCGCGGCTAGCAGAGTAAACGTTCTTGGCCATTATGCCAAATAGCGGCTCTCTTACAATGTTAAACTTATTATAATATGGTAAAATTAATGTTTTAGTTAGAGAATGTCATAAAAAACTTAAGAGAGCATTAATTGATAGTAACTTCTAGCGCTTTTATAAAATATAAACAGAACAGACCTTGAAAGTAATGGCTAACAGGTTGCATCACTTCTATAGTTTGAAAAGAATTGAGAAAGCAGCATAAAATACTTGAAGCCGCACATAATTTCAAATTTAAGGCAAAGTATCTGTTTTTTACCATTATAAATATATTTCCTAATTAGTAGGATATTGCAAAACGTGAGATATAATTGTAGATTGTTCTCCCGTTTCTCTCACTTTTAGCGAAAGTGCCGTTCAAAAAATGAAAACATTTAAAGTAGTTATCAAATTAAAAAAATTAACGGGGCCTCAAAATTAATCTTGAATTTCGTTAACTCATCGATTCTCTAGATAATAACGAAGTACTCATATTTTATAATTCCGCTAACTAGACGTAAACAATGCTGCATTTATTTTACTGTTTAATTATTAAATTAACATGTAATTTTGTTACATGCAGTTTATTCATCAAAAGACAAAACAAGTTTCGAGTGCTTCTGTTGTGAATTTTATCTGAATAAAGGGAACTTACCTCAGGTGATACTACAGCTAACATTAAAAACAACCTTTACCTTAGAAGAGCTTTTAGGTTTTACCTCATCACCGCAGAAGCCCTAATATAACTTTCGAGAAAAACCTTTGTAAAAACGATCAATCTCATCAATACTTTAATTTGAAATATGGTTTCACGATGTGAAAAGTGGCTAAAATTATATTTTCTAATCGAAACAAGTCTCCCCAATTTTCTTTACATACGCG
Organism: Sinelater perroti; assembly: GCA_036346155.1. Lineage (NCBI taxonomy): Eukaryota > Metazoa > Arthropoda > Insecta > Coleoptera > Elateridae > Sinelater > Sinelater perroti. The sequence continues at coordinate 12,216,642 of JARFIY010000024.1, forward strand.
TGTATTATTTGAACTTTTTGAGGAATTGCTTTTAAAGTATTAAAACTAATTATCAAACTTAAAACCCAAGAAGAGATGTAGTGTGATTTCAATTCCAATTAATTTATTGTAAATTAGTGTCATTCGTTGACGATATTCCAATCAATATTGTAGAAAAAGGTTATGAAGAGTAAATAAAAATAAGTTTGTTTTAAATTTATTAACAAATGTAGTCAATATTTACCGGTCCACACTCTACGCGCTAGCATAAAAATACTGCTGGAAAAATTCATGTTAAAAGGAGAAGAAAAGAACTTGGCCAAATTACAGACAAATTTGTTGGCTACTCGGGAAAAATCTATCTTACTCATTTATAACAAAATATATTTTTACTAACAAGTACGGGAACCTACTTAAAATCTACAGCATCTAACTTTGGAGCTGCGTTAACAAAACCAAACCTTAAATGATATAGCTTTTCTAAAATAAAGTATTAAAAAGAAACATTGGTTTTAATATTATTTTTAGATACAAATGCTGCTTTGTGCCATTTAATAATGTTTGTTTTTCTTTATATTTGCGAACCAAAAATACTGATTTAACTAAGAGCTTAATTATTTATAATGCAAATTAATGAAAAGAACCTAAAAGTTTATGAAAAATAAATAAGGAACAAATGAGTAATAAATGTCATCGCCACATTGGTGATCTAAGCAGTTAGGAACTATAAACTTATAGCAGATTTCTTGTTTAATTACTAGTAAACACATGGCAAATGTGATCATGATAATTATTAAAGGGAAATGACTAGATTAACGACATTGATCTACATTTCGCATTGGATTTTCCAAGGCCTTATCTATCAAAAGTAGTATTTGCAGAACCACTTAATCAAAACCGCCTAACATGCAAGCAAGGGAGGAGGCTATGCAAATTTATTATCATAAGTAAATTTAATAGATAAAAGATTATTTGTTCAAATAAGCAAGTCTGTTAGGCCGAACTACATACGTGCTTGGAAAGAGAAACTCTGATAATGTTCTTTTTGTGATGATCGAATATACCACTATAATGTTTGTAAAATTATTGCCATTTTATTATGACTGGTTGTGTACAAAAATATAATATAAATAATATTCTAATTAGACGTATAAATGCATAGAAAAATGCAAATGTTAGGAAGTATATTTGTTGGATAAAAAAATATAGCTAACTTATATTGCTTCTTCAATATACACATTTAAGTTGTAACGTAAAAGGACAGTAAAAAAGTATATATTTTTTAATAATAAGTCATGTATAACAAAGTAGATAGAGAAAATTTTAAGATATCCAAATAAAAGGTGTCCCAAAATTAACGCAAGATTTGAATTAAATAGAAAACACAGTTTTTAGTCTTTTGATTGTAATTTTTTTATTGAATCTTAAAGTATATAGGATAGGGTTATTTATGGAATAACACATCGGGCAAATGGCCTCCACCGCTTTGTATACACATACGCACTCGTCGTTTGTCGAAATTTTCCATGACCATTCTGCATAAATGTGGCTGAATTTCGTTGATGCAACGTTGAATCTCCTCCTTTAATGCACGCGTGGTTGTGGGCTTGTTGACGTAGACCTATGATTTTAAATAACCCCATAAAAAGAAATCTAATGGTGTTAAATCACACGATCTAGGGGGCCAGTTCTGATCACCGAAACGAGAGAGTACACGACCTGGAAATGTCTCATGCATTAATTGAAGTGTTTCACGGGCTGTATGGCATGTGGCACCGTCTTGTTGAAACCACATATTGGCCACATCAATATCATCCAATTTCGGCAAGAAGAACTGTGTTATCATGTCGCGATATCGAGCACCAGTAACAGTCACTGTTTGACCAGCCTCATTTTCAAAAAAGTATGGTCCAATTATGCCTCCAGCCCAAAATCCACACCAAATAGTGACACGTTGTGGATGCATTTGTTTTTCGACAATCACATGTGGGTTCTCAGAACCCCAAAAGCGGCAATTTTGACGATTAACAAACCCATCAAGGTGAAAATGTGCTTCGTCGCTTAGGATGATTTTGCTCGAAAAATCAGCATCCATTTGTTGATGCTCAATAATCCATTCAACAAACTCTCTTTGCTGTGCATGGCCATTAGGCTTCAGTTGTTGTGTTAATTGAATTTTGTAAGCATGGAGACACAGATCTTTAGTGACTATACGCTGTAGAGAGCTTCTTGAAATTTGCAATTCTTGTCCACGACGCCGAATTGAGGTTCCTGGATTGTCACCGACACTCTCACGCACTGCTTCGATGTTGACATTTGAACGGTTTGTTTTTGGACGACCAGTTTGTTTGGCGTCTCCAACGGATCCTGTCTCTCGGAATTAATCTCTTCACAGTTGACGAAATTAAAACACTATTCCGACCATATTTTGTATGAAATTTTCGAACAGCGTCCGCCAAGCTTTCATTATTTTTGAAATATTGTTCAATAATGAAGACACGTTGTTCTATCGTGTAACGTTTCATTTTTACTAACCCTAAACTGTCAGCTGTCGATTTGTTTTTGTTTTAGGGTTGTCAACACTTTACTGCCTAACTTGCGGAAAATTTAAATCTTGCGTTAATTCTGCTACACCCCTTATTATGTTTTTAATATAGAAGTTGCATAAATAATTCATAGGTATAACTTCTGCTTATACTTCAAAACAATAATAAGACCTACGGTGACATATGGCTGCGAAACATGCATGTAAAAAAAAAGGCGGACCAAGAAATACTAATGAGGTGGGAACGGAGGAGGTTGAGAACTATATACGGAGGAGTACAAGAACAGGATGGATGGAGAAGAAATAGAAATAGTATATAACGAATCTACAATAAACACCTATATAAAAGCCCAAAGAATAGGAGGTTAGGACACGTGGAGAAGATGTCTAGGCGAAAAATTGCAAAAAAAGAATGTTGAAACTAGCACCAATTGGAGAAAGGGGGAAATGGAGGTCAAGGATAAGATGGTATAACAGCGTGTTGAATTATAGATATTATTTAGTGAATGAAATGTAATATACATAACTTTTGTAAATAACTTTTGTAAATAAATAAATAAAATAAAAGAAATTGTCATTTTTTAGGTGTGGGAATTTACATTAGACCTTGATGAAGTCAGTCAGTCGGGTCATAGGTTTTTGAACTATTCCTGTTAAAGTGTTTATTGTTACCAACTATTAAGAGCTTCAACATCAATAAACTAAATATTATAACTTAATGTATTAAATGTCATTTTGTGTAGCCTGTAATTGATTTAAAAGTACTCTACGACATTTTACTACTGAAAACTTTGCAAATAATAAATTTTCGAGGAACTCATCTTTTTTATATAAATTTGGTATTGTTAGTATTTCTAAAGATGTAAGAATTGAATTGGGAAAAATAAGTTGCCGTTATCCTTCACGCGCCCTTCAGATTGTATGCTGAAAGGACAACACAGAACGATTGTGCGATCTTACGGGGCACTTCTGCCCCAACTGCAGAAGTAGAAATATACAGTTACTAAATCGTATTACATTGTTTAATTTTAATATGGTGCACTACTTAGTAATTTATGTAGTACCTTTCGATTTCTTAACTTTAAATCTGATAAATATAACTTTTAGTTTAACAAAATTTATAAAAAGAAAATACCCAAACTAAAGTCAAGAACCTCTCTTAACATCCTGATAACTGTATACCTAAATTGTTATTGTTGTTCTTGTCAGTAAAACAAAATAGAACAGGTTAATATTTTCACTTCTTGCTGGAACTGCTGTGTTATAGGTCATTAAGGATTTTTGGCGTTTCTTGTACAAGTTTCCAATAGCCATCCAGTCTAACACGAGTGATAAAATAAATAACAATTAATTAAAAATTCCACAACTACTTATATATGGAAATTAGCAAGTTTGCTGAGTAGCACAAACTATAAAGTATAGTTTGAAAATAGACACAAGTTAATATAAATGCGTTAATTAGTTGATTTTTTATTGTGCTACTATTTACATACGAAATTGCTAATCTTGTGCTTGATATACGAACATCTCAGTAATCCAAGTATTAGGTAGCGCAGGTACTAGTTAGTTGGGCTTCATAAATTTATAATCAGCTCGTGGTTTAACTGCAAGCCCAATTAATTAACACAGTTGTTTATATTTGTAATTACGAGCAGAGCAATTTTTGCTAAGAGCATGCATTATTTGATAGGACGAGTTCTTTAGCATCTGCGCTGCATGCGGACTCGTCATTAAGTGAGTATAATACATAAATTGCAAATATTAGCGTCCAACCCGTTCCGGCTGAATTAATTATTCGTTTCAGGCCGATCGCGCGCTTGTAGCTGCGATGCCGAGACGTAAAGTAAAACGGCGATTTTTCAGTTTTCGCCGACCCGCCGCATTAACAAGTTGCTCGGGCGGGCTCTCAGTTCCGTGTCATCAGGGAATTACAATGGCCACAATTAGAAATTATCGTCGGGACATTAAAATAAATAAGGCCTGAACAGCGATCACGTCAATTATAGAAACCTGAAAGCGCGTTCGGCGCGCAGTTAGAGGACGCAAAAGTTTAGGGCTGCGCCGCGTAATGATAATAAATTCAATCAGGTTGTCGCAGGAAATGCGCAGCACCGCTCGCCGATGACCACGGAATTGAATTTCTGCAGCTCCCGTGTCACATCGATATGATCAGAGCCGGATCCTGCAGATAAATGGCCGTTGCTTTGAGAAGCAGCTAATTTTTCAATACTCGACTTACAATTCGCGATAAGTGGGATGACAAGTACTACCTTGCGTGATTTATAATTAAAACGGGACGCACGGAAAGATGCCACTTTTCAAACGCGGAAGGACTAAGAAAAGGCTGGAAGAAGGAAGCACAGAGTGTCAGCTTCAATAGATTAATTTTGCACAACCCTACCTAGCTTTCTGCCAAATTAATTTGGATTTTTAAAGTTTTGAGTTGTTTAAAACTAAAATCATGTGTGCAAAATAACAATTATAATATTGAAATAATAATTTGAAACTTTTTCAAGTCTTATTTTTCTGATTTACCTTATGCAGCAGATTGGAGAAACATGTGTATGAGCATGAAGCAGTACATTTTCGTTTATTCTTTAATGCATTTGATCAAGATTGAAGAAACTGAAATTAAATTAAAATGTACAAAGCGATTTGGCCAGAATTTGAATGCACTTAATCATAAAGTAGGGGATTAGAAATAATTTTGAAAACCCTTGTAGCTTCATACATACGATAGATCAAGGTGAAGACAGTACGCCAATGGAAAATTACCACCCATGACAAATAATATAGAAGAGGAAGAGACATTAGACAAACAATACAATAAATATCATTACACTTGTAGTATCCACATGTAAGCAATTTCAATCATTGTCCAATGTTCAAACTGAAATAAACTAAAATCAAATCAATTACCCTAAAATCCCAAAACAACCACCAAATATATATTGATATATAAATAAATATATAGGACTACTGACAATCAAAAAGTGATTAAAAATCTCAGCAAGCTATAGAATAAGAAACATCTTATTACAAAGCATTGTCAAACGAAACTATAAAAATAAATGCAACTTCTGCATATACACACAGAAAATTGATTCGACATCTAAATGATTACCATGATGAATTGAAGGAGATACAAAGACGTTCTTAAAAACCTCCATTATTCTGATTCAATTTTCGACATAAAAAAGAATTGTAACAGAAAAGACACTGTTTGTAACATTATGACATGAGGTATAGAACCATTAAACAACTTTTAATGCTTTTCTCTATAGATTTAGAACTCTAATTAAACATCAAGAACATATATAATCTTGAATTAGAGTAAAATTTTATAATGTACAGGCTGTTAGTCATATGATCACTCGAAATCATATTGCCAAAGACCTTACAAACATGTAAAACGTAAGCAAGACCATTTTATGTCAGAAACCTAAAACTATTTTATCCAAATATCTTTTGAGTTTAAAACAACTAAATTATAAAGATGGTGAGGTCTATAGAAACCTTGACACTACCAGAAACAATTTTAGAAGAGTTCGGTAGCAACGAGAGAGACAGATTTACTATTCCAACAAACGTCCATAAAAACAGATATACACCGACGTCCTAAGAATGCCAAACAAAGAAAATAAAAACGACAACTCTATTAATCAGTTAAATATTTTTTATTGAATTCGAAAATATGTTTAAGCAATTGATACATCAAAATAACCCTACTCTCAAGCGTCGTAAATAAAATAATCAAGTACATAATAGACTATCAAATCGCGCTACCGAATTTATTTTTTTCCTCCAAATTAATGAAATAAATAAGATGCTTATTTCTACAACACGTACAGCAATACCCGTCTACTACGCTAATACCGCATCACTCATTTCTATTGCATAACACACGGCGAAGCAGCCGTAATCATTTGCAGTGTATTATCGTATTGCGATCTACACTCGCTCCAAATAAATAAATTCCAAGCATCAACAGTTCACGTCTACGCTAAACCAGTTTCAATCACAATAACTGAAACTTACAGTCCCCATAGGTACGCAATCTGCACTGAGAAAGGCAAAGATTTGTTCAACTGAATATGAAACCGTTTCGCACCTAGAGAAGATTTGCATGATAAACTCGCAAGCTGAAGTTTCAGGTAGATAAATTCTAAGGGAAGACAATTACCATAGATAACAACTGTTCGTACTTATCGATAAAAAACAAACTTACAGGCCCTTAAATCTAACTAAACCATGATTTAATACCTATCAATTTTTGTCATCGGACTACACTCTTACTTTTAGCAGTTATATTATTATTAAACTAGATTAATGAAAACTTACTTCTTTTAAAATTGATTAGTTAAACTTTTAACGTTACGGTCAGGAACATTTAATAGAAAACATGAAGATACTGATAATAGTGTTGAATACTTTACTGCAATAATGCAAGAAGCAGAACGAAAAAACGCATTTTCTCTTTTGCAAATTCACCTAACAATAACATCTTAATTAATTAACAGGGAGAAAACACGTCTTAACCTTTATGCCATACCCAACATTAAAAAAAATTACAAGATTTTATACACTCGACATTTGAGACATACATAACGAGTCTATCCAAGAATTACTATTCAGTTTGGAATGAAACCAAGAAACTGAAGAAGAGAAGTAAACAGTTCAGTGTTAGAAATAAATAAGAATCATTGAGCTACATAAAAAGAATATAAAGCCACTATCTTCGCTGAACACCTTTCAAAAATATTAAATCCTCTAGATCCTAATCGGCATAATATTGTAGACATGATTTAAACTTTTCCAGGTACTCCTTGCCGGGCCTCTCTATTAATCAGTTTTGTTACTCAAACATTTCTGTATGAGAACATTATAAAGCCTTAGAATTTGATCCCCTCACAGCTCTAATCCTACAACAGCTATCAAGAAAAGTTGCACTGAAAAAAAGATCTTTCTTTATAAATGCGTTATGAAATCTATATGGTCGTACGGGGTAAATTAATTTAATCAAAAATCTACGCTTGTTTGTAGATGTTCCATTGTGCGTAAGTAATAAAACCATACACGTGATTACATGTGATACAATCCTACTCTTGCAAAGAAAATCCGTTCTATAAGCACCAACTACTTTCGTACCAGATCACCAGAATAACGAAATAAGCCAAGCAAATAAGCCTCTTCCAAAGGACAGAATAACGAATTAATACCATGTACGAAGAATGATTAACGAACGTCTGTTTTCTTCGGATTCATATTCAGTCATCAAATTTGCTTGATGATGCTAAACTGAGAGTTATAAATAATTTTATCGATAAAAAAATCTACAAAAGAATGAGACACATCTAGAATGAGGTTTCGATTTAACTGCAAGACTATTTGAAGAAAAATATTTTTAAACAAAAATTTCATTATGAACTAAATTTTACTTTAGAAATACCGCCCTTTAGTACAGCTCTGGCTAAACAACAAAGAAATCGGACGTGTAACAAATTTTTCTAATTTCAAAACAATCACTTTCATTTCTCATTCTACCAGTAGAATTATTTGTGAGACTATTAAAATAAAGAAATACCTTCAATGCATCAGTAGTCAGATACTCAGTAGGTATAATAGTAAGCAATAAACTAGAAATAAAAATGACACATTAAGAAGCAGAAAACTCCAGAATACTTGCTGTTAATTTTGAACTGCAAGAGAAAGTAGCAGTAATTAAAATATATGCTCAAACAGAAAACGCTAATAATAACGACAAGGGCCAGTTCTCCGACGAATTGCAAAGAAAATTAAATAAAATGCAAAATAAGAACTGTCACACCATAATAATAGGAAATTAGAATGCATATAGGTGTATGCACCAATAAAGAAGTAGGTTAGAGAACAATGGGAGAATCCAGTCTAGAATGAGATATAAATAACAATGGAGAAAGAAGGATAGACTGGTTTCTCATTGGGAATATATTATATGAACATAAGACCATACAAAAAATATCCTATAGGGTTATAGATCTAAGGAATAAAAGTATGATAAATTACATTGTCATAACTAGAAGTATGAGATATACATTACAGGAAGTAAAAATGAAAAAAAGGGTGGGGTGCAAAATTGCCCACTAACCATATATTGCTTATGACTATTGCATTGTTTAAGAAATCCAAAAGAACAATTAGAAAAAACTGCATAAACATAAAATCTCAGCAGTAGAAAACGTGCAAATAAGAGAAGAATACTAAAGAGCACTTAACCTAAAACTAGAACCACTAGAAGCAGAGAAGTACAAAAGAGAAACTCCCTGGAACCTCAACGGCCAGAGGAATAACTTTAAAAATTCGGCTCTAGAAAACTGTGGAACCAAGTAAATAAACTACGGAGGTCACACGAAAAGAACGAGTTAGTGTAATGATGAAATAAAAAGAAAAAGCAAATAGAAAAAGCATGCAGCAGATTTAAAAGATCAAATACAGAACAAAACAAAACAAACTACATTCAGAAGTGGAATGAAGCAAAAGAAACCGTAAAACAAAAGAAAAGAGAATCCTGGAAGGAGTTCGATAGAAAAATAGAGAAAAACTATAAAGAAAACCAGAAACAATTCCGGAATATAATTAAAAGGCTAAAAGACAACAGAAATAAAGTAATACGAAATATCCGAAATCTATAAGAAAGGCTTAAAACAATAACAGAAGGAGTTCTAAAAAAATCACTATAAAAATAAATTTAAAAAACAAAGAATAGGTTCAGAACGAGAAATAGAAATAGAAACAGGAAGAAAAGAAGAAAGACTAGTGTTTGCGCTAATCTTCAATCACTTTATTTGAGTTTTAAATTAGGGCCGGCTGTCTTTTGGTTCCCTCCTGTATACGCGCTTTAGTTTTGATTTGAGATAGCGGCGGTTAATTTGTCCGCGTACGCGATATATAAAAGCGGAACGGCCTTCGGTCGCCCTGCCTGGCTCTTCCCATTATTTCGCTCGCTTCGTTTTGAATTTTGAGTTGTGATGATTCAGAAAGCGGGCGGCCGGCTTTAAATTTTCCGTGGCCGAGAGCGTTTTGACCGAGAGTTGGCCGGCGTGTTTGATTGGCGGCAGAAGTTTCCATTTCCGTGAGGCCGTTTGTCGAAGGCTATTTTGTGACGGAATTCGATATTTTTCCGACCAGATTAACCTCTTCCCGGAGATTGTCTTGTTTTCCGATTGGATTTCGGGAGTTGAAATTCTGCCGGTGAGAAAACTCGTCTTATTTGACTTATATCTGACTTGGCGAGGAATCAAGAAGGAACCTTTGCACCAGGAAATACGCTATCGATCGGCTCCGTTGTGAAGATTGAGGTAACTTGTCCTATATTTTCACCCAAACCCTTATTTCTTCTTCCTGGATTCCCTAAGATTACAGCACAGGAAACCGATTTATGCAGGACAGCGCCGCTTCCAAAAAAGTTAGTATTTTAGCTTTGGCTTTTGTTTGTTTAAATTTAAAATTACGATGCAGTCCCCTTTTGGTCGTAACAGCTAGTAATACTAGAATGTGGAAACAAACAAGGGGAAATGAGATAACGGAACAAGAAGTCATATGGCTGTAACATGGAATAGAAAAGCCCTAGGAGAAGACAAAATAGCCTTAGAACTACCCAAGAGAAAAGAAAAAGTAATAGACAGGTGGTTTAAAAACATCTTTTAACAAGGACGGGAGAGCGACTAAGAACCGTATATACAAAAGAAGAAAAAACTAAGTGTGACAAGTACCAGGCAATATGGCTATCGCTAGTAGTACAAATATGTACTCCAAAACTATAGAAAAAAAAAAGAGTACAAAACGAAGTAAAAGAAAAACTGGAGGAAGAACAAACTCCATTCCGTGTCGTAGTTATAGCCATCCTTACTTCTTCTTTCATTGTCTTATTTCCGCTTCTTGTTTTCATATTCTAGTGTTTCTAATATTTATTATTCTCTTTCTCTTTCTGTTTCTATTTCCTGTCCTTGATTTACTCCTTTTTCTTTAAATTTATTTCTATAGTGATCAGACTTCTAAACCCCTTCTGTTGTTGAACGTTTCTTGTAGAATTAGGATATTTTTTCTGTTGCCTTTAGTTTGTTAATTATATTCTAGGATTGTTTCTGTTTTTTATGTAGTTCTTTTCTATTTTTCTGCCGAACTCTTCCTAAGATTCCCTCTTCGCTTGTTTTACAATTTATTTTGCTTCATTCCGCTTTTTCAAATATGCTCAATGCTTCTTTTTTCTATTTGATTTTTGTTTTCACCTCGCCATTCCACCAACTCTCTTCTTGTGGCCCCCGTAGTTTATTTGATTGGTTTTCTCAGGCCGTTTAGAGTATAATTTTTCTAAAGTTATTCCACTTGTTGAGATCTCAGGGGATTTCTCTTTAGTTCTCTTCTGCTTCTAGTGGTTTTAGTTTTAGGTTAAGTGCTCTTCACTGTCCTTTTCTTATTTTCTAGTGCTGATATTTTTATGCCTATGTAGTGTTTTCTAATTTCTCTTTTGGATCCCCTGATAAATATGTTAGCTAATAGTAATGTATTCAGTTCCGCCCCCTTTCATCACCTGTACGTCCTGTAATGCATATATTTTTAGTTATGGTTATGTAGTCTATCATAATTTTATACTTTAGAGCTTTGGCCTCGTAGGTTATTTTGTGTCTTATGTTTATATAATATATTCTCTGTAGGCAGCTGCTTTGTTATACAGAATTCTTTTTTTTCCATTGTTAATCATTTCTTTTTAACCGTATTATCTCATTGTTCCATAACCTACTTCGTTATTGTTGTCTGTGTGTGCATTCCATTCTCCTATGATTGCAGTGTATCAGTTCTTATTTTAAATTTTATTTAGTGTTCTTTGTAATTCTTTGCAAAACTGGCCCTTGTCGTTGTTGTTAGCGTTTCCTGTTGGAGCACGTATTTGAATTACATTCACTTTCCGTGCTAGTTCCGCATTAACACTAAATATTCTGAAGTTTGCTGTCTCCTAATGTGTCACTTTTGTTTTTAGTTTCTGAGTTCTGCAGGAGATTCTGAGTACCAAGAGTGTATCCTTTCTTCAAGGTCTTTATTCTGTTTTCTTTTACTTCAGCTTCTGCCATTTCTAGAATGTGTACCTTATATTTTTTTATCTCGTCCGTTATTTTTTTATAAGCGGCGTTATGTTTCATATACCGAATCGTACTCCATTTGTTACCATCGTTTTCGCATATTCCGCCAGTTTTTATTTCCGAGGTTCCTGTATCGTGTACTGTTAATTTTTGCGTAGGGTTGTTCTATTATCTATCTCAATTTCCTATTCTTGCGTTTTGTTGTATATATGTGTAGATATACTCTGAATCCTAATTGCTAGTGTTATATTGGGGGGATTGATTCAACGCTGAACTTGGTCTCTTATTTACCAGTTGTTATCCGTACACTGGGTAGGGGCCCTTACTGGATTCCATGTTTTTGAAAGGTTGTTACTCTATAATTTTGTCTTCTTTTTCACCCTGGCTTGGAACAAGTCATGGTCGAGTTTCAAATTTTTTAACATAGACTATATAAGCCATAACAACTTTCAAATCAACTTAACCTCCACTTTGTTTACCTATGTCACTTTAATGGCAAAATCTTTAGAACATTCGTAGTGATATACTATGTATTATTTATTTTGTCGTCGATAATGCTTCACACGTAATAATGAAGGGAATTATAGTTAAGATTAGAGTGATTATAAAAGCCTGTCTGGGTTTTCTTTACCCCATGATCCAAAAAAAATATGCTCGCTAAAGTATTCTCTTTTAGAGGCTACCTTTTTTTATTTAGAGCTTTATAAATAATGTAGTTGTTTGAAGTTACTTGCAGTTTCTTTTCGAAGAAGTGTGGTACTACAACATATTTTTCGTTGCTTAAAAGCACGTGAGTAAATACTCCCTAATTTTTTTATTGTTATTTTACTAGCGTTACTAGCTATTAGCCGGGCTAACACGCATGCTGACTTTACATAAATTTTATTTTTAACGCCTTGGTTTTTAAATCAATTTAATTAAAATCACCAGTACCGGACTGTTTTCGAAACCATCAGATTGCAGTAGCATTTCTTGTTTTCAGCAATAGCGTATCAAACCTCGAAGTTTAATTTTGAACTTCCCATCTGGAATCTTAAGCTATAGACTGTTACCATAAAATAAACACACAAAAAAAACACTAAATGCACTTATTTACAAATGAACTTATTTACAATCCGAAATAAATCAAACGTTTTATGGATCAAATAACATACAATCATTGCCTTTCGCCTTACTAATTGAAACCTCAAACCCATAGACAGTTGCTGTTTCACATGAATGTCCGTTTTGATCTTAAATACGTGGTAAAATCGACAACATCTAAAAGTTATTCTTAACAAATGCGCTTGTCGGTATCCACTGTATCTAGTACCTATACGTAGCATCCAAGATAGTAGTTGTTTTCGATATTTATATGCATTTAAATTTCCTTCAAAATAAACGGTTTTGCATTTACTAATGACTAGGTTTGTGTAGCTGCGCTATTCTATTAACTAGCAGTTGTTCAGGCCTTTGCGTTAGTGATTGGTACATTTAAAAAATTTTAAGGCAGACTTGAAGTTGAAAACAAATAGTGACTCAGATACAATGACTAACACATAACACAATGCAGTAGCATCAAAACATCAGTGACAAAAAATAAAGAAACGAAAAGAGTAATTTTCCTCCGAATTGTACTCTGGTATACTCTAATCAAATCCATACATCTAATAAATACCAAGTCTTATCATACACATAAACTAACAATATTTAAGGGTAAAATCCTACAGGGTCAGTAAGACAGGAAAAGTGCAATTTATAAATCAAGATAGTATAATATTAAACATGATTAGCACCTTATTACGAATGGCTTATCTAATACGAATTGCGCTATGGAATGTTAATGTTAATCGTTAATCACGTTTGAATTAATAAATTGCTTCAGTTACAGAAAAGTAACTAGGAATAATCAAGATAAATGTAGTCTAACAGCTTAACCTACAAACTACACAAAACCATAGGGAAGCTAAAACAAAACCTTCAAATACTACATTGGAAAGCATTCATTTAACGAGTATTTAATATGGAAAGCCACAAAAGGACTCAAAAGGTCACTAATCACAATAGAATCGATCAAAAAGCCTGACTCAGTCAAAGAAAATCCAGATATTTCTGCTGAACATCTAGCAACTGTTTGTTATTTGCAGCAAGCAAAGATCGCTGATAATAATATCGAATATTTTCTTAAGGCAGCATATGAGGTGTCATCGCCAATAAAAGTTATATCGCCAACAACAAATTAAATCTGCTCATATTCATAAAGTTCCTAGATATGACTTAATAGTAGGGAAAAGTGGACAAGAAAGTTGTAATTCTTAGTACACTAATACTCTGTTTTTTCGTCCAATGGAAGAGCACCCAAATAATAATGATTACTAAACTTAAAAACCTTCTAATTGCCCTACAGATAAATAAGTTTCCTACCTCTAACAGCCAAAATCTGACATTCCAAGTTAAAGTAAACAACAGCTTATCAAATTAATTAATTCTGGTGTACCCTAAGGTAGCGGGGTAACCTCTTGCTGCATTTGATATACAGATCCGATATTCTATCAACAAAAGGCATGCAGGTAACACTACCGTACTTTCAATCAAAGTTAGACCAAAAAAATCTTTTTAAAATTGTCTTAACAAATTAGAAGATTGATTCATTAAGTGAAAGATACTTGGATTATCTTTGGATTACAAAATGACTTGAAGAACGCATATGGAAGCGAAACGTTGACAATTGGACATTAAAATAAAAAATATAATTTGGTTACTTTTGCTATAAAAAGCAATACTGAAGTTCGTATGCACTAAAAGGCCCTACAAAAGTTCACTTCAAGATACTTCCTATTATAAAGAACACGTCACAAATGAAACATTGGATAATGCCCTGGAAATACCACACGTGACGCCAGAAGTTCCACGATTTGCAAGATATTGCCTTTATAACTGAAAAGGACATGAAAACGAACTAATCGCAGAGTTTTACAATTTACTAGCAAAGAGAAGATTAAAGAATCTTCTTCGCCTGATTTACTCTTTATTGGTTTCGTAATGTGTTGTAAATCTACAATGTAACAATTAAAAATAATTGTCTTGTCCGGGGACAGCTGAATCGCTTACGGTGATATTCAATCTGAGTTGGGTCTGACGTGGAAGATGCTGTTTAGATTTTCTCACTTATGAATATAATCTTAGCACCTTGAAAGAAAAACTGCAGTTTATTGTACAACTCTAATTTGGTAGGATGGATGGTGGATCTGAAAATGAAACATTAATTTTATTGTCAATTGATATTTACTTGTTTTAGTTGTCCGTCCTTACGAATAGTATTTCTACATAAGTAAAATTATATTTTCAGATTTTTTAGCGACGACATCTCGTTGGCAAAGTTGTGCTTTTGGGGGAAATTGTCTTCAGCTATTGCTGATGGCTATTATCACATGCGTTTTCGATGTCACTGAATTAGTCTTACATGTCTGACAAAACTTTCCCGTTGTCCCCAAAACAGGATATCACAGAAAGCTAAGTTTTTGTCATATCTTAAATTAAACAAGGATGTCGATAAGAGGAAATCTTAGGGGAATAAATTTAAAATCTATTACGTAAATTGTCAAGTTTTAGTCGTTTTTGTTGATTAAAGAGTTCTATAATTTTTCTTACGCCTCTAAATCCAGGTTCTGTTGAAAAATAGTTTTAAACCAATTTATAATCACATGACTTTATAAATGCAATTTATTTCATTTCTTTGGGGTTTACTTCAGTACAAGTTAATAAACGTAGTATTGAGTTTTCTTCATTAATTATCGTTCAT
Source organism: Sinelater perroti (assembly GCA_036346155.1). Taxonomy (NCBI): domain Eukaryota; kingdom Metazoa; phylum Arthropoda; class Insecta; order Coleoptera; family Elateridae; genus Sinelater; species Sinelater perroti. The sequence continues at coordinate 12,232,063 of JARFIY010000024.1, forward strand.
CAAGATTAAATAATAAGTTTTTAACGACAAATTATGGAGACTGTAATAAATAATTACCCAGCTGATTGGTGTAAAAGAAAACTAATTGCCTATATAATTAAATCAGAAGTTAATTAATCTAATTAGCATTTTGTGAGATGAATATAGAAGCATTTGTACTTATCGTTTGTTTTCCTTTACGAGACATATGTCGATGTGTTTTGTTTCTATTATATCATTATGCAGTTTCTTCTGAAACTGTAAACTGTACAAATCGATTACATTCAAACAAGTTCTTGCATCTGGTTAATTAAATTCCCAGCTTGGATATTTATATCTCGCTTCTCACGTTTGATGAAGTTGGTTCATGATTTTATTAATGTTGTGCCTCTTTCTCTTTCTCTCTCTCTCTCTTGATAAAAATCATTTAAACTGTTACTAATGCATATATAGTAGATTATTAGACTAACTGGATTATGCCTATAAATATATTTCTATTGAGACTTTAACATTTCTATTTTAAATAGATTTTTACACAGATTCTACGTTATTTGGTCGCTAATATTTTTTTCCTCCTAGAGAATCGAATATTTGCAGTTGGTGTTAATGCTTCCATCTCTAATATCTATGAGATTTATACCAGAGTTCCCAAGGTAACGTTCTAGGACCTACTCTTTTCAATGAACTCATTTCGATATCCCAATTCCCAATATGAGTGAATCTGTATTCTTTGCTGACGACACAGCAATCATCACTCTACGCAACGACTTTCTCATTGTAATTAATTTACTCGAGTCAGCTATCAATACATTAAGTCATTGGCTTAATAAATGGTGCATATTGTTAAATCCCTCAAAATGCGTGGCCGAAATATTCACTTTATAACGAGTAATGGATCATCCGACATTGCAAATATTTGGAGCCGGCATACCTTGAGCTTCAAGAATTGGAACAATTAAATATCTAGGAGTATATACGGATATGAGATTGACACGGAGCCAGCACATAATTTTTTTTTATTGTACCATAAATTAGCAATCAGAATATGTATTCTATAGGCTAATGTGCTAACATAGGATCTTAAATATGAAAATCCTTATCGGTCATGATGAGGCCTCCACCATCGAAGAGTCCTCGTCGTTTTCATCGGATGTCGTTTGGCCAGAGACGTTTTAGTCTTGAGGATATAGAAGTGGGCGTATAAGAGGGTTGCTGTGTGTTGTAAGTCTGGTATGATGGTTGTTGCTTCTTTGCTGGATAACTTTAGTGATGTATGGGATGCGGAAGTCATTATGCAGTGTATTATTAGACATATACCACGGAGCGTTAGTGAGTTCACGCAGGATTTTGGATTGGGATCTTTGGGCAATGGAAATATTTGATTTGCTGGCACAGCCCCACAATTCAATGCCGTATGTCCATATGGGTAGTAATATTACTTTATATAGTAAAATTTTTTCCTCGAGTGGTAGATGCGATTTTCTTCCAAGCAGCCAGTGTAACTCCTTGAACCTCAGATCTATTTGTTTCCTCTTTCTGGTTATGTGTTCTTTCCAATTCATTTTTTCGTCAAGATGTAGTCCTAGATAACGCACTGAAGAAGATTGTGTAATGGGAGCATTGTTGAAGGTGACCGAAGGACATCTACCTTTTCTCAGTGTAAAGGTTACTTGGGTTGATTTTGATGCATTAATTCTTATTTTCCATTTGTTGACCCAGTTTCCAATTAGGTTTAGATGGTCTTGCAGGTAAGAAGCTGCGATTATGGGATTTTCGTGACTAGCCAGAATAGCTGTGTCATCAGCAAACGTGCCGATTAAGGTATTTGTTGTGGTTGGGAGATCTGCTGTATATAATGAGTATACCAGGGGGGCTAAAACGCTGCCTTGTGGTACTCCAGCTTTAATATCGTATGAGTCAGAGAATTCACCATTTATTTTAGCTCTAAATTGACGGTCTTTTAAATAGGATTTAAGTAGGTAGAAGAGAGAGGAAGAAGGAGCTTGATTTTATAAAGAAGGCCATCATGCCAAACTTTGTCGAAGGCTTGGCCTATGTCCAAAAAGCCGATGTACAATATTCTTTATTTTCCAGGGATGTGTTAATTTTGTGAACTACTCGATGACATTGCTGGATCGTCGAGTGCTGTAACCGGAATCCGAATTGGTGGTCAGGGATAACATCTAAAATGAGTTCATTCTGCTGCGGATTAGTTTTTCCAGTAGTTTGGAGATAGCTGATAACAAGCTTATTGGTCTGTAGGAAGATACATGATTTGGATTTTGCCAGGCTTGGGGATCATAATTATTTCAGCAACTTTTAGTTGTTTGGGCCAATACTGTAGTCTTAAAACCGCATTGAATATATATGTGAGCATTACAATACCTTTCTTGGGGAGTTCTTTCAACATTTTTGGTGTAATCAGGTCAGGACCTGGAGCTTTTCTAATATTTAATTGAGTTATTACATCTATGATTTCTTTAGGAATGATTGGTTTTATAGGTTCTGCAGGAGGAGGATTGTTGTTCAGAAAATCGGAAACTTCTTGATTTGGTGTGTTATCGTGAGGAGTAAATACTTTTGCTAGATATTGGGCGAATAGGTCGGCTTTTTTCTTGTTGCTTCTTGCCCATGGCCCCGGGGTGGGATCTTGCTTGCGAACTGGGGGGTTTGTGTGAACTGATTTGAGAGCTGCTTTAACGGGTCTCCAGATGGAATTATCATAACGATTCAAGTTTAATATGTAGTTTCTAAACGATAAATGTTGAGATTCCTTTATTTAGCGTTTGAGTTTCCTTGTTATTTGGTTATAAGCTGTTTTGTCGGTTGGGGAATGGCTACGGTGCCATTTTGCTTTAGCTTTTCTTTTTTCTGCTATTAGTTTTTTAATTTCTAAAGGGATATTAATGTTACTAACATGAATTTTCGAGGGCGGCGTTGCCTGGTGAGCGGCTTGTAATAATATTGTGGTTAGGTTATTTAAGGCATCCTCTACTTCATTGGGTTCTTTTAGTCTTATTTTTAGATCGATGCTTTCGTTGATTTTATTCCTGTAGTCTTCCCAATCAGTTTTTGAATTATATATCTTAGGTGGCTTTTAACATTTATTATAGTTGTGCTGACTGTTGCTATTACTGGTGAGTGATCGGAAGATAAATCTAAGTTGGGGACAATGTCCAAATAGGAGTTTGAAATGCCATTAGTGACGAAAAGTCCAGGAGGTCTGGAATTTTCCTGGATCAGTTGGCCAGTAAGTTGGACTGCCCGTTGATAAGAAATTGTATTTCGCTTCGTGTAGGACCTTGGCTAATTCTCTTCCTTTCGTGGTAGTAGTCCGTGATCCCCATAGGGTATTTTTACTGTTGTAGTCGCCACCAGCGAGAAACTTAGTGCCAAGCGTTTTAAAGAATTCTTCAAAATGTTCTTTTTAAGTTGGTGGCGAGGGGACAATATATAGCACTTATGGTTATGTCAAATGGTAGAGTTTTAACTTTTATCGAAGTGGCTTGTAAGTAATCTTTTGCATATTCAGGTAGTACATAATGTTCGATGGTGTATTTTATTAATATTGCAGATCCTGCGTGGGCTGTGTTGTCTGGGTGGTTAGTGTGGTAGAATTTGTATCCGGGAATCTTAAAGTATGACATGTTGGTAAGGTGGGATTCGCTGATTAAAAGAATGTCAATTAGGTTGTAGTGAAGGAAGGTTTTATTTCTTCTTTATGTTGTAAGATACCATTGGCGTTCCAAAGTGCTATTCGAAGGAACTTAGCCATTACTTTTGTCCAATTAACATGGTTAGCATGTTTAGTACCATGCTATTCTGATGTAAAAGCTGGTTAAACATGTTTTGAATTCTTCTAAGAACTTATTTAACAGTTCGCTGATGTTATCTTCTGTATTAACATTCTGTGATTGTGGTGTGTAATTAGTATTATTGATGGCTGTTTTAGTGTAGTTGTAGTTTTGAAGTGGGTTGTTAACAATAGGTGCAGGTGTTTGTTGATTAAGATTTAATAATGTTGGAGTAATATGAGGATTAATATTGTTGTTTGAGACAGGGTTTCTTTTGTATAAACGATGGTAATATTCACAACCTCTGTAATTCGCAGGGTGTGTACCTCCACATAAAGCGCATGTAGCTGGGGTGTCCATAGTTTTTTTGCAACTGGCGGTACTGTGCGTATTGTCACATTTTACACATTTAAAGGGTCTGTTACAGTATTTCTTGGAGTGTCCATATAATTGACATCGTGTGCATTGTATTACGTTGTTTTGTTTTCTTGGAGGTTCGACTTGTACAACGCAATGACATAACGTACGGATATCGTAGACTCTTTTATTATTGTCTGCTGGTTCTAGGTCCACAAAGAACATATTCAGCGGTGTTTTGTCCTTTCTGCTTAGCACATTGATGATATTCCTTACCTTATGCCCCTGGGATTCGAGATCATCTATTATATCTTGAGTGTCCATGGGATGATGTAAGTATTTTATTACCACTCGAAGAGCTCTTTCCTCTTTAGGTTGGTAAGTATGGTGAATGATATTGTTTTCTTTCATGTACTTAGATAGTTTCCTGAAGGTGTCAGGGTGTTACAATTTATTTTACTGTATCATTGGACATACTTCTAGAGGAGAACTGCTCCTCTTCAATTATTTCATTTAATTTTTTTATCATTTCTGGGAAGTTGGCAACTCCGTATACGAAAATGGGAGGAGGTCTAGGGATGATAACTGCGGTTTGGTTGTCGGTGCTTTCTGGGTTAGGATTTAAGGCACTAAATTTATTAGATAATTGTATGTTAGTCGGTGTTATTCCTTTGTTTGTGAATGTTTTTCTTCTCTTGACACTTTTAATTTCGTTTGATGAATTTGCAATTTCTTCATCGCTGGTTGATATCATTCTTTTGTTGTTAATTTGCTGTGGGTGATCATAAATGAATTGTTGGGGGCGTGCTGTGATTGTAGAAAATATTGAGATTGTTGAGGGTTTAGATTTTGCATGTAAGGTTGTAGTAATTGCTGTTGGTTAGGTGGGAATGTATAAAGCTGTGATAGGAACGTTTGTGACATTTGCGTATTCGTAGCTGGCTGGTGTTGCATAATATTTGTTGATGTCATTGGGTTTTTAAAGATGAAACAGTTGTTTAACTCTGAGTTAAACGTTGAAATTAAATTAATAAATACATAAATTTGCCTGACCTTAAGCGAGGCTACGGCTGCGGCTCCGCCGTTCGGTCTGCTTGAAGGCACTAGCAAGAATGAGCACATAAATTGTAAATTAAATTTGGCTCACGCACAATTCAAACAGTTATTTCCTTTGATTAACAGAAATCCTCCATTGTGTAAAGAATGTAATATTTTACTTTACCAATCACTTTTTAGACCAATCTTAACATGTGATTGCCTGGCTGACGCTGTCTTCTTTCTCTCAGCCTAAAATTCTCCCGTTCCTCCACGATCTCCGTGGTTTTCCTTTTCCTTCTTCTCAGAGGGATCCATTCTGCTGCCTTCTTCATCCATCTGTGATCATTGCTTCTTCTTACGTGTTCATGCTATTTTAGTTTCTTTTCCTCTATGGTGTCCATTACGCTTTTTTCTACTCCCATTCTATTTCTTATCTCTTTGTTGTGTATAAGGTCCATTTGTGTTACTCTGTAACATCTTCTCCAATACTTATTTCTGCCGCGTTGATCTTAGATTTATTTTTTTTGTTTGTGTTCTAGGTTTCTGCATCGTATGTCAGAATGCTTTCTGCCATTTCTTTTTTTTTTGTTATTTTTGGTAATGAGTTTGTATCGTAGAATTGTGTAAAGAGTGTGGGGGATGTAGCGCATCCCTGCAGGAGGCCTTTGGATGTTTGAGTTACTGAGTTTGTTTTTATTTTTTAAAGCTACGATGTTGTGTTTGTAGAGGTTCTGCACTGCTTTAATTAGATTTGTATTTACACTTATCTTTTCCATTGCCTTCCATAATTGTATTCTTGGCACAGTCGTACGCCTTTCTTATGTCAATAAAAGCTAGGTGGATTGTTTGTCTGATGGTATATATATGATTTATACAAGATCTTCTGGCCGTGAACCTGACTTGGTCTTCGCCAATTTTACCCTGTATGTTATCTTCTATTTTGTTTTTTATTATTTTGTCCTATAATTGTCCAATACTCGAAATTTTGCTTATGCCTCTTTAGTTCGTGCATTGTCTCTTGTCGCCTTTTTTAAAGATAGAGGTTATATACGCTTCTATCCATTCATCTGGTAACTTCTAGAACACATTTCTTAGTACCCGATTTAATTTTTCTGATCCACACTTAATCATCTCATTTTTTATACCTTTCGGCCCTGATGTTGTTTTTCAGTGTTTTTATGACTTTTGCACTTGTTCGTTACTTATGTCTATCTGTCTACTATCTTCATTTTGAACTTTCTCTATGTTTCTTTCTTGAAACTGTTCTCTATCTTCCGTTATTAAGAATTTATAGTATTCTTCTAATTGTTTTTCTGATATAAATTAAATATGCACTCATTATTTTGTATTTGTTTTTAATATTTTTATTATCTTTTGTAATTCGTGTTCTGCTTACATATTGTTGCAATGTTCCCACATGTCTTTTCCCATCTTTCGTTTTTTTTCTCTATTTATCAGTATTTTCGTTTCTATGTTTTCCTCTCTGTATCTCTGCAAGTCTTCGTCCATTTGTGTGTTTAGCCATTTTTCGTATAGGGCCTTTTTCTCTTTTATCTGCTCTTTGGTCGTCTCGCTAATCCGATTTTTACAATATTTGTCCTGATTTTCTTCCTCTCCTAAGACTTCTAGAGCTGCTTGCTTGATGGCCTTTTTTACTTGATTATATTCTTCTTGCATGTTATTGTAATTACATTCTATAAATTTTTGTTCTAGCCTTTTTTATACAGATCTCTTACCGATTCGTCTTGCAGTAAGCGAATTTTGAACTTTTTCTCTTTGTTTCTTTCCTTAGGCGTTTCTTCTTCCTTTTCATTTTTTCCTGATTGTTTTTTGTTTCTGTCTTATTGCATGTTAACTACTAACAACCGACAGTCCGTTCCACACTAGGTCTTTTATTATGATTGTAGTGTTGTGTTTTACTATAACATAATTTTGCGGGTTTCTTGGATCCGTGTAAATTTATGTATTACCTTGTGTTTATATAACCCGTTCGTTATCTTGAGGTCATTTAGTTCGCATATTTCGATTAGCCTGTCCCCATAGTTTTATTTGTCGGGAGTGCTCAATATTGTAATACGCAATTGGCCTTAAAAACGGCCACATGAAGAATTTGGATGTAGAACGTGAAAAGTACGGCATTTTTCAGTTATTGCGGCACTTGCGCAAAAATCTGCGGCAACTCATGTGTAACAGAAGTTAATTAATCCGACGGCTTACGAGCCGAATGTCCTTACACGCGCTCGTTGCAACTTTCCTGCGTTTTTTACGGTAATTTATGGAAAATCAAAAGTGAATGTAACGGGTGGAAGCTGATTTAATTAAAAGGCCCCGTTTTTGAAATGCATAATGTAAATAAGCCGGGACAGTAGATTATATCGAATGCCACTTTATTGAATGATAAACGACAATTAAATTCATTAAATGTAAACGATTTAATTACATCAATCACAACCAATGTGTGTTTAATTGAATTTTAATACGCATTATGCATGCGGAGCCGTTTTAATGAAGCAACCGAACTCGGCACTCAAGGATGATTCGATAAATAAGTCCGGCTGCCTCCTTAAATCACCGCGACGCAGGCAAAATAAACATTGTGGCGCAGCTCCATTTCGTGCGCAAAATAAATACTCGCCGAATTTCAAATTCCGATGAAGAGCGCGGCACTCGTGCGAGGGGCTTGAAATATGCCTTGTCATCACCCTCTCGTGCGGACGAAAACCTGCCCAAGAGGGCTTCAGATAACAACACACGCGGAGAATCCTCGAGGCCCTTGAGGCGGCGCGAGCAAGGATTACAACATCCGCGGAATTTTGCAATGCAATTAATGAACATCGGCCGCAAGAGCTATCGCGTTTTGTTCTGCAAAGCGCCTGGAATGGCGTGGGACTATGATTTATTTGATTTAGTTAATAGCGCTCAATTAGCATACAAATTGGAAAGGCGAATGCGTCTGAGCTTTGAGGCATTAGAAACTCGCCAAATTGCAGGTACACCGTACTCAATGGATACAGCAAATACACGTTTAAATGACATTAGTAAGTCAGGGTTATTAAATGTAATGAAGCGGAACGTCCCATCAATAACGCAACGTGTTAGCTTCAGGTGCAAATTCTTCTGGTACAGCTTTCTACAAAAGGCTTTCAGGAGATGTCAAGTACTTGGCATGTTTCCAAAATTTTCTGCTTCAAAAATTGAAGTATTAGAAGGGTCATTTGTATTTTTGGTATCTTTTATAAATAAAATTTCATTTCTTTTCTCTTATGTCTTTATTCTGTTCTTAACTCCAAGGTACAAATTATATCGTTTAATTTTCTCACGATTTTTATAGTTTTAGAAATTCAGGCTTGTGACAAAGCAATATATTACAGATAATGGAACTTTTAATGTTTATAAATAAAGCCCGGATGTTCAGACAAAATGACTAAAATGCCAAAAAATGCTTATTTTGACTATTTTTATTTATAAATGCTTTTTTTGCTTATAACAGTTATAACTGCCTATTTAATCACATAAATTTGGTTCCTCATAAAATAAATAGCAGCAACAAAAATCGCATCTCATTATTATCTATGTTAATTACCATGTTTCTGATAATCTGTTAATCCCCTACCGAGAATTTGACCTGAAAATGTGTACCTACTTTAGTATTAATACCTACTTTGTTTGGTGATTTGCATTCATTTTCATTCATTCTTACAAGAAGGTTTGTTTCTGTCACAATGCCAAAAGTGCGTTCTTCTGTTACCTACAAATTAAATAAATTTTGGAAGAGAGTTTGGAAGTGATATCTTTTCAACTGATGGTTCTGTGTTTTTTGTTATATCTGCGAGAAATCAGTAAATTTCGAAAAGAATATTTTATTACTTAAGACACTGAAGGACTTTCCCATAAAATAGTAATCGAAAAAAAGTAGCTGCCCCAAAAACTCCGTTACCGAAAACGTTTGTGTCTACATCCAATCGATAATCCGAGTTTTCGTTTGACTTAAGTAAAGCCTTTTTGAGTGTTAAAATTCCGTTATGGAAATTACAAAATCCTCATTGCGGTCATTTTTCGAAAAGCATGCCAAACAAAATTTACCAAATGAATCAACGTTCAGCAAAAATTATCTCGACAGAGCTTACAAATCCACAATGGATGAAATTCGAAGAAACATGAAAGACAAGAAGATTTAGATATTAATAGATAAGACAACAGATGATACAGGAAGGTAAGTTAGAAATTGCAAACTTTAGCCGTCTGTATCAATACAATCTGGTTTTGCAGACACAGCGCCAATGTAATGTTGAATCTTTAGAGCCAAATCAAGCATCAAAATTTATTTGTTATATACCAAATCTCTTGAGAGGGAAAATAGCACTACAATCCCACAATTATTCACGACTTCCCTGTCACTACTTTGGCCAGAGAAAATTCTTTATCAACGTCCTTATGTTTGTAAGCGATGCTGCCCCATACATGAAAAAAGCAGGAAATGCTATAAAAGTATTATTTCCACCTATGTTGCATTTGACATGCCTTGTCCATGGAATACTTCGTGTAGCAGAGGAAATACGTGAACAATTTTCGACGTGGATATGTTCATATCTTCAGTAAAAATATTTTTCTAAAAAACACCATTTAAGATAAGACGTTTTAAAGGAATGGCACCTGACTTAGCTCTACCACCTCAACCAATATTAACTAAATGGGGTACATGGATTGCAGCTGCATGTTACTACGCTACCAATTTTACAAAAATTAAGGATATATAAGTTTAGACGAAGATTCGGCAGTACCAATCAAAACAGCCAAGACACTTCTTGAGAAAAAAAGTTTACAAATTGATCTGGCCTGTATTTTAACTAATTATTATCAATATTATAAATAATACCATACGAGACATATGCAGTGTCTCAAGCAATAAGGGACGTATTATTAAGGAAAAATGTGAAACTGTATTTACTACAAAACAAGATTTTGAAGTTGTAAAAAATCTAGCCTGTATTCTTTCTGGAGACGCTAGTGTAAAAACGTAAACTAAGATGTTCCAGAAATCACGTGTTTCACATTTGCTACAGTGACATCAGCCGATGTAGAGAGATCTTTTTTCCGCTAAAATATTTATTGTCCGATAGGAGACAATTCTTAACAATAGAGAATTTAAGAAAACATCTTATTATTTGCTCTAATTTTTGTAAATAATGTTTAAATTCAGTCTACATGATAAATTGTATAATAAAATCACTGAAACAATAATGCCTGTTCAGTTTCATAAAATGCCTATTTTTAAATGTCTATTTTCGAATTTTCTTATGCCTATTTGCTTGCCTATTTTAGTGCTTAAACATTCGGGCTTTATTTCTAAAGTACTCTGTCTGTAACTCAAATGCTTGTAGCAAAAATGATGATAGATAGGAACATGTTAAACGTGATATCTGGTTATATTTGCTTTAAGTAACATGGGTTATAAAGAAATAAAAACTATTCTTAAAAGCAGAATCTTTTGTGAAGCTATTGGAATAGAAAGATATCCTTAATGCTTCAATACCTTACGTAACTCGTTAAAAGAAACAAACTCTTCTCAACGCAGTGTATTCCCTACCAAAACATGTTTTTCTCAAACTTTCTTTGGCTCATAGTTTTCCCCTGGGGGATAGAAAGATCGAGACTTATAATAAAGAATTAACTTCTAATCCGTGATCTAACCTTTCAAAACAAATGTTTTGTGATACAATATACAGGGTTGTAGCCAGAAGTAGTAGGACTGTTTCTTTTCGCGCGCGCGGAGTGATGGAGGGGGGTGTCTGCAAGGCCGGATGTTATGGAGGGGAGCCTTAGGAACAGGTTTCGACCTGCGGCAGTCGCCTGCGTGCGTTAGTTGAGTGTGGACCACTGTTTTAGTGGCCTCCTGTTGTGACGCCTCGTCGTTTGGAGCAGCGGTACGCCATCAAGTTTTGCTACAAATACGACCCGGAAACAAAACGTCAGAACGAAGAGTGGCACACCGCCCAATCACCCCGTAAAAAGAAGGCAAGAATGTCGAAATCGAAAGTGAATTCGATGTTAATTGCATTTTTGACCGAGGTGGCATTGTCCATAAGGAGTTTGTACCTCTTGGACAGACTGTAAATGCAAGATTTTACGTGGAACTGCTCACAGGGCTGCGAAATCGGATCACACGCGTGCGACCAGACCTGGTGGGGAAGTGGAAGCTCCACCATGACAACGCGCCGTGCCACGGCGCGTGGATTGTGAGGGATCTCCTGGCCAAATTCGGCGTTTCTACGTTGCCCCTCCAGCCCTGATGTGGAATCGCCGGACTTCTTCCTGTTCCCCCGGATCAAGAGGCAGCTCAAGGGACATCGTTTCGACTCGGTGGAAGCAGTTCAAGCGGCAACGACGAGGGCGCTGAACAGCATCCCGGAGGACGACTTCCAGAAGGCCTTCGCGACCTGGAAAGCTTGCTACCAGAAGTGTGTAGATGCCCAAGAGGCCTATTTTGAAGAGTATTAAGTCGATGTACCAAAATGTTCAATAACTTTTTAAAAAAATAGTCCTACTACTTTTGGATACCACCCTGTACTTTCAGACAAATGTCAGAAATTCTTTTAATTACGTTCTGTAGGATTTCTGCTATAATGGCTTTCTATATTTTTTGCTCTCTTTAAAGAGATTTGCTTCTTGATTCAAATGGTCTCATAGTAATTGTATTGAATTGCAGTTCTATGTAGTTTTCATATAGCTATTCCATTATTGTTAGGATTTCCTTCTTGCGTTTATTGTAAAAATAATATTTATTGATTAATAATCCGACATTGTTCGCTTACAATTAGATGGTATTCCAGTATTACTAACAATAACTAATTTTATTATTTATTCTTCTTTCAATTTGGACTACTATAACAATTCGTCTGTCTTAAAAATAACCCCAAACTATTTTTTTAAATGCTCTATGCTCCACTGTTTTTATTGTTTACTACTTCAACAGCCTTGCTCTAGGATGAGGACATGGATTCATCTGATCACAACGTTTACCTCCACTAACCAATGTTGATACTTTTAGGCCCTAAGTCAGTATTTCCAGTTTATGTGTTCTGTTCGAGAGGAGCTCTTCGACCATCCTATATACTTTGAGACCAGCTTCATTTAAAATATGCGTAACTGTTGCAACATAAATTGGTTTTAGTAGAAATATCGGTGCTCTACAACAGTGGTGTCGTAGTGATACTTTAACGTAGCCATCTTGATGTTGACGCTCTCGGTCTATAATCTTGTCTACGGCACTCTAGCTGCTCCGTATCTATCTTAGGTTTAAATGTTTGCCGTACATAACATTTAGATACTTCTAGACTGATTTGAAACTTTTAATTTCTGTAAAATAAAAATTCTTGCCTTTATTTTAATGTTGAGTTTGCGTTGCCATACTTCAACACTTGCACAATTTTTTTTATTTTGAGAATAACTAACAATGATAAGTACAAATACGGATAAATTTTGAGATTAACTAACAATGATAAGTACAAATACGGATAAATGCAGTTATTATATACATTATTTAAAAATAATCGTGGTGCAAACCTATTTTAACGCTGTTTAATAAATTACCAATCTTTTTAAAACAGCGTATCTTAAAATCATTTTACTTTGTTGAACTAAATGTATCCGTTTTAATTTTAAAAACCGGTGAACTCAGCATCAGTCCTACTCCCCAATAAAATAAACTTTATGTAACGGTTCACATCCTGCGAATTACAAAGGATGCCAAGTTTACCAGGAACTGAAGCAGAGAAAATTTCCATCACCACGTCCTAGAGGGTTTGCACCGCAACCAACTACCGTACCCATACAAATACCAAACAAAAATGAAGGAACATTCCCTCAAGTTGTGTCAAATGTGCCACAAACGTCTGACATTGAGAAACTGGAAAAAATGATGATAGAACTTGCTGACAATCTAAAAACAATGCTAAATCTCCTCACAGTCATCATCTCCAAACTGCAATAATGGCTCAAACACTCAAGATTGCAGAATGGAATGCCAATAGCTTGTCAAACCACACCCTAGAGTTACGGGCGTTTATTACTAATCACGATTTAGATATAGTTTTAATATCCGAAACTCATTTTACAGACAGAAGTTACTTCACAATACCCAACTATATTACGTATGACACACAACACCCTAGCGGAGCTGCACACGGAGGATCTGCAGTACTTATAAAAAGTTCCATCAAGCATTACCAAACAGATAAGTACATTCATGAGCACATTCAAGCTACCAGCCAGAAGATTGGACAGGACCAATTACAATTACCGCTTTGTATAGTCCCCCGAGACATAACATAAAAACAGAACATTACACCCAATTCTTTAACACACTTGGTCCACGCTTCATTGCCGGCGGTGACTACAATGCTAAACACCAGGAATGTGGTGCTAGAGTAACCACCACTAAAGGCAGGCTCGTCAACAATAATCTCAACAATCTCACCACCAGGCAACCCACATACTGGCCTACGGACAGGGCTAAAATCCCGGATCTACTTGACTTTTGTCTTACCAAAAACATAGTACAAAATTACGTAACAATCAAATCATGCCTTGATATGACATCAGATTATTCCCCAATCATAATCACATTAAGTACCCAAATACTTCACAGGCCTAGACCAATTAGACTCACCAACAAGAATACCGACTGGGACTTCTTTAGAATGATAGTCAACGAAAAAATAGATCTAAGCACACCCCTCAAGACCACCGATGAGTTCGATGATGCAGTAGAGCACCTGAACCGTACTATACAGGGTGCGGCATGGGATTCAACACCCTTTTCTGAGGTGAGTGATATCCGCAATACTCTACCTATGGTAATAAAAAGAGCAATAGCCGAGAAAAGAAGGCTTCGCAGAATTTGGCAGAACACTAGGTCACCAAATGATAAAAACAGGCTCAACAATGCTACACGAAATTTGAAGGCAATGCTTCAAGATCAAAAAAATCAGGCTCTACAATATTATCTATCAACCCTCTCTGCTACCGAAACAGCAGATTATTCCTTATGGAAAGCCACGGAGAAACTAAAACAACCACAGCAAGCAATCCCTCCAATTCGGAAACCCGATGGAAGTTGGGCTAGGAGTGAGCAAGAAAAAGCCGATACTTTTGCTGCACATCTAACACATGATTTTCAGCCCTTTCCTTCTGCACTAACTCCAGAAGAAGAAGCCGAAATACAACAATATTTGGAGACACCAGATCAACTAAGTCTGCCAATAAAGAAGATTACGGTAACAGAAGTAAGGTCGTTAATTACATGCGATCTAAACCCTAAGAAATCAACAGTATATGGCCTGATTACAGGAGAAGTCCTGAAACAATTGCCGGAGAAAGGATACAGACAAATAACGGCCATTTAAAATGCTATTCTAAGATTAAGCTATTTCCCAGCCCAATGGAAGGTGGCCCAAATAATACTTATACCTAAGCCAGGAAAGCCTCCTGAAGAACTGTCATCTCATCGTACGATCAGTTTGCTACCTGTAATATCTAAAATCTTTGAAAAACTGTTACTCAGAAGACTCGAACCAATCCTAGAAAATCACGACTAGCACCAGTACACCAATTCGGTTTTAGGAAAGACCACGCCATTATTGAGCAAATTCACAGGGTAGTAAACGAAATCAACCAGGCCTTCGAAAAGAAAAAATATTGCTCCACCGCTTTTCTCGATATAACTCAAGCGTTCGATAAGGTCCGGCATGCGGGACTTTGTATAAGATCAAGAAAAACCTGCCACACGCTTATTTTCAACTGACCAAATCCTATGTGAGCAATAGGTACTTCCAGGTGAAGTTTCAGGATAAACTAACAAAACTACATCCTATTAACTCCGGTGTACCGCAGGGAAGCGTACTGGGACCTGTGCTTTACCTACTATACACGGCAGATATACCTACCACCAATCTTACGATCACGGCTACATTTGCAGATGATACTGCAATTCTTGCAACTCACGAAGATCCTGCAAACCTCTCTTAACCAAGTTCAAAATTGGTTTCGGCTCTGGTGCGTAAAAGCAAACGAAAACAAGTCTACCCAAGTCACCTTTACACTCAGGAGGAAAACATGTCCACAAGTTACCCTTAATAATACACCACTTCAGCAAGCCGAAGACGTCCGATACCTTGGTATGCACCTTGATCGCAGACTAACTTGGAAAAAACATATACTTACTACACGAAAACAACTGGGCCTAAATCTCTCCAAGTTATACTGGTTATTAGGTAGAAAATCCAAGTTAACTTTATACAACAAGGTACTACTCTATAAATGTATACTAAAACCAATTTGGACATACGGGCTGCAACTATGGGGAACTACAAGCAACTCCAATTTGGAGATCTTGCAGAGATTCCAATCTAAAACCCTAAGGGTAATAGCAGATGCACCGTGGTACGTTAGAAATGAAGTCATTTATCGGGACCTCCGAGTGAAACTAGTGAAAGACGAAGTGAAGTGCGTGAGTGCAAAGTATATTTTACGACTGGAAAATCACACAAACTACCTTGCTGTGAATTTGCTGGATAACAGCAATTCAGTTTATAGGTTAAAAAGACTCACTCCCCTGGATCTTCCAGATCTACACTAGTTGTTTTGTGTGTTAAATATTATCCTGTATATAATAGTTCATAAGTAATTCTAAGGAGGAGCCTTCCACTGGGACGGCATCCAGTATGTACTCTTTCTGTAAATTCACCTGATTTACTTATTGCTCATCAGAGCAGATTGTAAATATAAATAAAGTTAAAAAAAATATATCCAAATGTGCAAAAAGTAGTTTACTTTTAAATAAAAAATCGTTCAATTAAATAGCATTCGTTTTCTTGCAGGCATCCATGTAAAAAAAATGCTGCCAATCCGATTACAACGATGAGGCGTCACTTTCGCGGAGCCGCATGCGCCTAATCAGTTATTTACATGCGCAAGGGAACGAACTTCAACGGCACCTTATTATAAAATTATCTTACCCTATCAATTAACATACATTAACTGGAAACGCCAACAAGGAGCTTATTAAAACCCGATCCGCTTTTTTCGGCCTCGGATAATTAATTATTTCTGTGGCAGCTCGCAGATAAGCGGCTGGCGTGGTGGTATGTGCGCGACGGATAATGTTTAGCCTATTTTTGAAGTGTTATGTGTTAATTGGACGTCGCGCATGCAAACAGAAGCCCGCCAGCCTGGGCCATGCGGCATCGGCATCCATCTTGTCCCGCCTAGCCGCGTCCGGCCGATCGAAAGCCGAATCGCCACCAATTAATCATGCCCGGCGTGCTGTTGAAGCTTTTTTGGCAAAAAGGACCGCTGGTCCTTGCGTATCTAGATGCTAATGAGTAAAAGCGAACGTCACTTCGTATAATTGATTACGGCAAATATTTAAATAACACGATCGTTTGTTGCTAGATTAAATCTACTACTGGGCCTAAAGGCCGACAAATGCGGAAATGGCGTGGAGTTGACCCATATCAAATGTTTAGAAACAATTATTCAAATGGCGTTTTTGTACGCCCGCCTCTGGCCTGTGAATAACGAACTCGCCATTAGCGCAGGGGCTTAGCCGAGTTGTGCAAGTAGAATTCATTCAAGTATTTGCTGAAAAGCATATGCAGCCGTTTAATTGCATAATAGCTGCAGCTGGTGTTTATGGTCCGTCATATGTAAGCGCTTAACCAAAGGGGACCTAGGAGATGGCGTGAAAAATATTCTTAATCTTTTCAAACTTTTAGATGTTTTGTATCGTTCCTTCTTCATTTTGACTGCCACATACTAATAAATTAAAAGATATAAAATGATAAACAGGTTTTTACAAGTATGATTTAAGCCATTTTTGCAAGAAATCTTTTTTTTTCTAATTTATTAATGCACTTTACAATTTGTTACTTAACAACATTCAATAAATATTTTGACTATATTCATACAACATGTCGGAAATAATCCATCGGGTATCCCCTAACTAAACTTTGAAGGTATGACAATTGCTTATTCTAAGAATATTAAAAAATACCATTAGTCTAGTCCACTTTTGAGCACTGCACAACACATTATGTGCACATTACACAAATCTTGGTGGTAAATCGGCAAACTTAAATCGTATCAGTCGTGGCTCTTCAGAGTTTTCTTCTATTGAATAGTCTACCAGAAAGTTCGGATGGGTACTAAACCTATCTTTATATCGAATACTAAATTTTTTGATTTCTGCGTTGATTTATGGAATGTCCAGATCTCTTCGTATGGCTTTATTGGAAATATACCACGGTGCGTCTACTAAGTACGCATCGAAGTACTGAAAAAGTCGTATGTCAATGTTTGAGGTGCCAGCTGCGCCCCACAGCAGTATACCCTATGATCATATTGGTTTAATTATGGTTTTCTATAATAATATTTCATTGGCAAGTGACAACTGAGATTTGCGGCCTAAGAGCCAATACATTTTTTGTATTATGATGTCTCACTGCATTCTTTTTATCATATTTGACGTTTTCTGTTTGAGGTATCTGCTAGTTATTCAGCTGGACTGGAGGGCAAGTTCCCCTTTTGATTGTAAAGGTTATATGTGTTGACTTGGTCTTTGCTTACTTCGATTCGCCATTTCTTACACCAGTGTTCAAACTGGTTTAGGTGATTCTGCAGCTGTACGGATGCTATGTTTGGATCTGTATGTGAGAATAGTAGGAATGTATCATCTGCAAAAGTAGCGACGGGAAGATCCGACGTGAAGAGTAGGTACAAATCGGATTCAGAACGCTGCCCTGTGGGACTCTTGCATTGATTGGTTATAAAGTTGTTTGAGATTTACTAAATTTTATAAAAAAATTTCTATTAGAAAGTTATGACTTAAGTATTTGGTAGAGATTTGGTGGCAGGACACTTTTAATTTGTAGAGCAACCCCTCGTGCCAAACCTTATCAAAGGCCTGTTTGACGTCAATAAAAGCCGCTGAACAGTAATTTTTGTTTTCAATCTCTTTAACAATTGTGCCTGCTACTCGGTGTACTTGCTCAATTGTGGATGTGGTATTCGAAAAACAAACTGGTGATCAGGTCAGCACTGGTCTTAGTTTTTGAAGTAGTAGCTGACATCAAGTGAATAGGCCTACAGGATGTCACATCTTTAATGTGCTTTCTAGCTTTGGGTATTTCTATGATTGTAGTTACTTTCCATTATTCTGGAAAGTACTGAACCCGTAAGACTGCATTAAGTAAATAGGTTATATACCACCTATATTTCTTTTCTGGTAGTTCCCTAAGCACTTTTTCCGTTATCAGGTCGTAACCTGGCACTTTATGGTCATTTAGATCTTTTAGTGTTATGGTTTTAATTTCACCAACTTTAAATGGTTTATATAGTCATTTAAAATGGTGGTTGTAGATATTTCAAAATCACATTTTCAACATCCTTAGGAGGAAATGGTTTAAATACTTCAGTTAAGTAACTAGATAATGCTTAAGTTCTACTGTGGCCATTTCTGGTCCACGTATTGTTCGCGAACCAAATAGGTGAATTATACTGTTGTTTTTATTTGAGCCTTTTGGTGGCTTTCTATAGTAAGTAGTCGGAGACCTCTGTAGGTGTTAAGTGAGGTAGAAAATCTTGCACTACTTGATTCTTGATGGAACTGCGAATAGTTTTTAGTTCAGTCTTTGCTTGATTAAGTGCTTATTTGTCGCCTGGGTGTCTAGTAGTTTATCCATTTCTTGCGTAATTTGCATTTTCCGCGATTTTTCTTTTCACTGTGATAGAACATTCAGAATATTCATTTTTATCAAATTTCTTGGGTGTCGACTACCAGGTAGCTTGGTGAACTATGTTGGTGAAGTTTTTTACTGTAACAAGTTGTTTTTCTGTTTTCAGGGATATATTCGGTATGAGGGTTTTGTCAATTACTTTCCAGAATAGGTTCCATTTGGTGTGTTTATTATAGAGAGTAAGAGGACACATTACTAGCAGGCACACTGTTACTGTACGGAGAATATTCACCTGTAACATCTTATAGGGATTTAGCTTTAAGATTATTTGAACTGATTCCTTTTACAATGCAGAAATCTAATAAGTCAGGCATTTTTGTCGTATCTGTGGGTCAGTGTGTTGGCTTCCCTGTTGATATGTATTGCAACCTTGTAGTGCTGATTGTTTTTAGAAGTTTACCTCCGATTTAAATGCTTGGCATGGTAGTCTCCACCAGATACAAATCTATTCCCTAGTGACTGCAGGTAGTGCTTGTACTGGTTTTGTTTATTATTGTGTCTTGGGGAACAGTATATGGCTGAGATGACTAACGGTCGAATCCAGTTTTTAATAGTTATAGTTGTGGAGGTAGTGTAAATTATATTTTGGAAGTTTATAATGTTTTATAGTATTTCTGATAATTAGTCCGGTTGTAGAGTAGAGTAGACTATATATTTGGATATTTTTATGTTTTTTTTTTGTATCTATTTATTTAGTAATTAGAACAATACATGCGTTCTATAAGCTAAAGGGTTAACGGTCCCTATGTGTACTAGTAGGTAAACAACATGATAAGATTAGCATCCATCGATGCAATCTATGCAACTTAAGTCTAAGTTTTATAAATTGTATTTGTCAAAATAAAATTGAGGACTCACTACACTCACACTAAGTCTATTGGCCACAAATTTTTAAGTCTTTTATTGATCCTTGGTTGCAGTAACTGTTACAGTAAGGAGTTTGTGTGAATTACTATTGTTTCGTGATGTTTGGTAGCTCTCTCCTATATTACTTCCTGTACCGTTGGTATATGTAGATCTGTATGAAGCGAGTGATTCGTTATATACCACGGAGCATCTACAATCTGCCGGAGTATTTTTGATTGGCTTCTTTGAATTATTGTTACATTTGTTTTAGTAGCACAGCCCCATAGCTCTACTCCATATGTCCAGATAGGTCGGATGACTGTCTTGTAAATTAGGATTTTATTTTCTGTTGATAGTCTAGATTTTTTTCAATTAACTAATTTAGTTCCCTTACTTTGATGTCTATTTGTTTCTTCTTTTTTTAATATGCTCCTTCCATGTCAGCTTGTTATCTAGATGTAAGCCTAAGTATTTTGCAGTTTCCATTTGTGGTACCTGCACACTATTTATTACAACTGCTGGACATAATTGCTTACGGAGGGTAAACGTTACGTGTACCGATTTGTTCTCATTCATTTTAATTTTCCATTTGTTTAACCATTGTTGGAGTTCTAGCAGGTGAATCTGGATATAATCTAATACTATTTGAGGGTTTTCATGACTGGATAGAATAGCAATATCGTCTGCAAATGTTCCTGTTGTATTTTGTGTCATCAGCAGATCTAATTTGTACAGGATGTAGAGTAAAGGCCCTAGTACACTACCTTGCGACACTCCGGAATTTATAGGAATTATTTACTTTGGTTTGGGAGACTTCCTCGCTCAGGTATGATTTTAGTAAATTAAAGTAAGCCGGAGGGAATGTTTGTTTGATTTTATATATTAATCCAGTATGCCATACCTTGTTCAAATGCTTGACTAACGCCAAGAAAGACGGCTGTGCAGTATTGTTTATTTACAAAATGCATTGTTTATAACTTGTGCGATTCGATGAACTTGCTGCACCGTGGAGTGAGCGCGACGAAAACTAAACTGATGTTCCGGAACTCAATTTTGAGGTTCGAGGTCCTCATTTATTCTGCGAAGTAATAGTTTTTCTAAGAGTTTGGAAATAACTGGGAGCAAGCTTATAGGACGATAAGAAGCTACATCTGTTGGATCTTTCTGGCTTACCAATCATTATGATTTGGGCAACTTTGAGACATTTTGGCCAATATTCAGAATCGCATTATAAATATAAGTTAATAATACAATGCCCTTTCTTGGACGTTCACTCAGCATTTTAGCTATTATTTGATCAATACCAGAAGCCTTTTTGGGATTAAGCTTTTTTATTTTAGCAGTTATTTCTTTTGGGGTAAATGGTTTAATTTTTCGATGTGGCTCTAGATGAATGGATATATTTTCTTGAATTTCTTGATCTGGTTTATTGTTATTGTTATGACCAGATGCTCTGCGAATAGGTTAGCCTTTTCTTTATCACTCTTTGCCCAAGGTTCAGAATTATTTTTTCTTATTGGTGGTAGATTTAGTTTAGGCTTCCTGGAGTTTTTGATTGGTTTCCATATATAATTATCAGTTCTAGTTAGTTTGATTATATATTCTTCAAATGGTCTATTTTTTACTTTCATAAGTTTTGCCTTCAACTTATTACTCAAATGGTTATAAGCATTTTTACTGCGGATGTCTTTTTTCTGCAATAATTCTTTTAATTTCTGGTGGTATGTCGTTATTTAATTTCCTTTGAGAAAATTTTGGTGTCGCTTACTGTACGGCTTGTAGTTTTGTTATTAGTTCTTTCGTAACTATTTCTATTTCTTCAGGCCCTTTGAGTCGAATTTTTAAGTCCACGTTTTTACTTAGTGTCTTACGATACGCATCCCAGTTTGTTCTACTATTGTGTAACTTTGGTGTGGGTTTTTTGGGTATAACAGATGTATCCACTGTCATTAAGATAGGGAAATGGTCAGATGATAAGTCAAAGCTAGGTACTACTTCAGTATATGGCGGGTTGATTCCGTTTGCAACAAAGAAGTCCACTAGGTCAGGTACCTTGTTTGGATCGGTAGGCCAATAGGTTAGTGTTCCTGTTGAGATGATTGAGTATCTATTGTCCTCAATTGTTTTATGAAGTTTTTTTACTTTTAGTTGTCATTAGATGTGAACCCCATCTAGTATGCTTACTATTGTAGTCTCCCCCAGCTATAAATTTTGCTCCTAATGTTTGAAAGAAATTTTCAAAGTCTGCCTTTTTTATATTATGTCGAGGTGGGCAATAAACTGCTGATAGTGTCAGTTCGTATGGCAGAGTTGTTACTTTTACTGTGGTTGCCTGCATAAAGTTTTCTTGATATTTTAATTCTTCATGATGTTGTATACAGCGCTTAACGACGACAGCAGTGCCTCCGTGTGCAGTACCATCGGAGTGATTGGTATAATATATTTCGTAATAACGTATTTTGAAAGATGTTCTTTTTGTGAAGTGTGTTTCACTTATTAAAAGTATATCAATTTGATTGTTTGCTAGGAAGAGTTTTATTTCTTCTTTATGTTTTACTAACCCATTGACGTTTCACAAAGCGACTCTTACCCATTAATGAAGTTTACTTATTAACGTTGTGAGCATGTTTAATGCCATGCTATTTTGGTGTATAAGTAGATTGAACATGACCTTAGTCATTTAGAAATCGTGATAAAATATTATTTAAATCTTTTGTTGTTTCACTGTTATTGTTTAATGTTTTTATATTGTTAGCGTAACTTCTGGATTGCTGACGAACATTGAATGGTTGTAGTTGTGGCAGTGTAGTGTGTAAGTTATTGATTTGATGTATGCTGGGAATAGTGTTTACGTTAGGTGATGGTGCTTTCAGAGCTCTAGTCTTATTTATAAGGTTATTTCTGTGGATTAGGTCTTGGTAGGTTTCACATCCTTTATAATTAGCGGGATGGTCCCTTCCACATAATGCGCATGTACATGAGGTAACCTTGGTCTTGGTACAGCTGATGGTACTAGTATTTTTATGTAATTTCTGCTTGTAAAATGCGATTCAGAGATTAATATTATGTCAATAGACTGATTTGACAAGAAAGATGTTATTTAGTTGGTCTGATTTAACAAGCCATTGACATTCCATATTGTTAGTTTAAGATACTGTGCCATTGTGTGTTTGAGAGACAATGGTAGTTAAAAGATTTAACATGCTACCTATTTCATCCATCAAGGTTTTAACCTTTTTTTAACTCACTGATGTAGTTATTTACTTCATTTATTGATGGGTTTTGTGCGAAATACAGCTAATTAACCGCTTGAGCATAAGTAACATAATTTTGTGTTGAATATTGCCTTGTTTGATACAAATTTCTGTTTGTGAATGATGGAAATATTTTGTGTTCTAGTTCTTTGTATACAAGACAACCTCTACAATTTGCAGGATGGTTACCGTTCCAGTTAATGCAAGCTACTTGATTTTTTTTTTCTTACGTGGACAGAGAAATGTTGCCGGCACACTTTACGCACCTCGGACTTCTGTTACAAACATTTTTTGTATTTTCAAACCTTTGACATCTTACACATTGTGGTATTTGATGCTTTGCTATTGGTGGGTTAAATATGATTACTAAATGCTCTAGCTTGCTGACATTGTAAACATTTTTATTATTTTCTGCTGGTTTTAACCCAACAAAAATAGTGGTAAACGTATTTTGGTTATTTGTTGTCTGATATTTGCAATGTTTGTGACAGTATGCCCATGTGTTTGGAGTTCCTGTTTTAATTCTTCTACATTAACGGACGTATGAATATTTTTAAAAATTACTCTAAAATTGCACTCTTCTTTTTTTGTGATACGTATAGAAGTCAGTTTTCTTCCGACAAGGCTTTGATTATTTTGGTGTACTTGTTAGAAGATTTTGGCTGAACTTTTACTTCGTTGGTGTTTAATATTTTTATGTCATATTCATTTTTTGCTATCAGTTCTAAGTGGTTCTACTATCTTAATCCCGGTGGTGGTTTGGGTACAGCTTTTCTATTTTTATCAGAGCCTTTGTCACTTAAGGGATCATAACAGTTTGTAAGACCAAGTCAGTTAGTGCTAGTTTTAGTTCGTTTTGGTGGCATCTTATCGTTATTGTCTTTGCGTCCACGCTTTTTACTTTCAACTAGTTGCCAATCCGTTTCTTAAGAATGTCGAGCTTGTGATGTTTGTTGGTGTAGCATACTATTTGTGTAGGCATTAGAGAATTTGGTGCTTGCATTATATCTTGTACATTAAATCCCGAGTATGAATTATTTTGCCGCGTTTGCTGTGAATACTGATAATTTTGCAGAATTGTTGGTTTTGTACAGGACTGGTGTGATTATAGTAATAAGAATTTGAAGTTTGACTTTTTAGTGCTTACAACACTAATTTGCTGATTAAAGTCTTGTGTTTTGATACCACAGAAACTGACCCGGAGGTTGCATGTTTATCTTTGAAATGAATACTAATAGTAAAAGTGCAAGCCTGTTAACTTACCTGTTTTGGGAAATAAGTCGCTCATTAAATATTCTGCCTTTCAAATGGTTATCTCGTTAGTTTTTTTATTATCAGCAACCGAATCTGTTTCTTGAAATTATATATTAATTAGTATTTAACTATTGTTTTATTTGATGCATTTCTTCTTTCTATAATGCCACCACAATTGCGTACATTCTCGGAGAAACATTCTCAGTGCTTATATTGAATTTTAATAATTATCACTTGCTTTTCTATATTGACCAATCGCAATATACTTCAAAATGTCATCAAGCAAAAGGCTATCAAAATTGCAGAAAGATAAAGATGTACAATTTTCTGCGTTTTCCCTGGGACACCCTATATATACTCAATATTTAAAAAAATAACATCTTTAAATATCAATACATCGTTGTTAGCGGTTCTGCTACGTACCGTAGCTCGCTAGGAAGTCCTGAACTGGGGTTTATTTTAGAGAACTTGCCACAGCAGCTTACACATTTTTAACAGGCCCAAAATTGTGTTCTTTCAAGCTAGATTTAAGGTCTCGTGAGAAATCGACTTACAATATTTCTTCTGTTTGTTGGTCAGAACTTTAGAAACTAGTTTAGCAAGAAACTTTTCGCATTTGTAATCCATTGTGACGTTTTTAAAAATCCTACTTTATCTCTCACTAATCTAACACTTTGACTTCGGTTAGGTTCTAAAACCGATTTTTTTTCGTATTGCTGATCGACACTGCGCTGCACTTTGACACGTAATGCAATGCTCAAACAACTGTTTACTTCGTAAGGAGTTTGCAATTTGTAAAAGTCCAAAAGGAAATGAGCTAAGTCTGGTTATTTACCTGATATCTACCACCAATCATCATACTCGCAAATTTCATCCTTCCTTCGACCCCACTGCTTGGGGCAAGAAAATCACCCTTATTACTTTCCAGGCGTACCTTGTATACGATGGACAAAAGTACAAATTTCCTTCCTGGTCTTTCTCTCTCTCCCTCTCCCTTTCAACCCCCAACGATATGGTGTTTTTCCAATTTATTCTGTACTCGACGAATCTCTTCAGTTCTATAGAATTACGGTATTTTAAGACGGTTTTGATTTGTAGGATATGTTGCTGTCTTAGTCTACCAAGTGCTTTCCTCCCCTTAATTCTTCCTTCTATAATAGTTTTTTATATTTATTTCGTTAACGTTCTTCTGTCTTGAATTCACTTTTGTGTTTATCACACTATTTACCCATGATATCTATGTCTGTGATACAGCATACTAAAGACCTCTGGTCTTTTCTGTTTGTTAGAAGTTATCGTCCAAGATTCGTAAGCCATAAAGCGCGAATGTTGACGAATGTTTTAAGAAGTCGTTTTTTTTTTATTGAGTAATAATTTGACGTCAATAGTCTTATCTTTTTAAAGATTGAGATTTTGTTTGTTGTGTAGGGCTTCTTATATCTTTATTACTTCTACCACATTTGGTAATTTTAAATCGGAGCTAACAATTTCTTCGACTTGTCAATTGTCAAGTGTTCCTTGCACTGGCGTTTTACTACATACTATTATTTTCGTTTTTTAAAGTTATTTTCTTTTAGTGTCATGTCTATTTGCTCCAGTATTTTTTAGGTCTTGGTCTGTTTCTGCTACTACTGTGTCCGATAGTAAAGAGACTGATTTTTTTGATTTGGGAGAAGGGGTGAAGTTTTCGTGGTTTTTGATTGATGGGATATGTCAGATAAACGGTCCGACCCAGCCCATTTGCCTTTGAGATTTTGTAGAGTGCAGATCACCTGCGAAGTAGACAGCTGCTTGGCGTCGCGTCACGGATCAATTTTTTGTTTCTTTATCTAATTGTTACTCAATAAAATGCCTGTTTTTAATGCCCTTGTTGCTTTTTCTTAGCATGGGACCGACATCATACCGATTCCGTGTTAATAATATATTTTGTACTGGTTTTTCATTGAATGTTTCTCACAGTAATGTTGTTAGGCCAGAAGGCTTTTATTGTTTTCCTAAGGAATTTGTCTATATCGAGATATCATAATTTCGTGACCTAAAACACATATTTTTCTTCTATCTCTAAATACCTACATCAGTTTTGGTTTTTCACTATGTATTAAGCTTGCCGTAAACTTTATTTTACCGGCGTTTAATTCTCTCTTTTTTAACTTTCCTGTAGATAGTATTAAGTTTAGTTGCATTGTCGTGATTTTTCGTAGGTCATTCGATATTAAGACTATGTCAGGTGCAAAACTGACCTGAATTAATTGCTCTCCGTTTATTTGTATCTCAGTTAAGCGTATTGAAAGCATATTCTAAAATAGCCTGAAATAGTTTGGGTGATAGTGTGTTGCCTTTTTTAACTCCTCGTTCTACTTTTATAGGTTTCGATTTTTCATGTAGTTTAACCATCATAGTTGCATTCGTATAAATGTTATTTATAAGTTTAGTATATCTGTAATCGACACAACTTTCTCTTATGTAAGATATAATGCAATCCATTTCCATGATATCAAAAGCTATGAGAAAATTAATAAAAATAAAGTGGTCTGTTATATTCAATACTTTTTTCTAAAAGAGTTTTGATACATTGGAGGCGATCGTTTGTACCAAAGCCTTGTCTAAACCCGGCTTGATATAAATATAATTTTCTTTCTAGTCTAGTTGTTATTATTATTCTAGTGAATAGCTTATAGATATAGTTTAAGAAGTTTATTGGTCGATGATTTTCTAGATCTGCGTTATTTTTTTAGAAATGGAGAGTTTTATTCTAATTAGTGAGTATCATACACTTGCATAAGCATAAATTAACTAGTTTTCTTATTATTTTCAGTAATGAGCAGTGGTGTGGCAGCCTTTTCGCCCTTGAACCGCTTTATATCGCGGCGGCATGCGAGCCTTTGATATCTGCCCGTTTTGCCATCGCACACAAAACGGCATATGGGCTTTCGCTCAGCCGACAAGTCTGCATACGCCGTCGGCGGCACCTTTTGATATGAAAGGTGCTGTCGAATGAAAATTGCCCGCAAAGACCTGCCGCCAAGCCAGGCGCGAAGCCCGGCAACAGTCACGTACCGCAACGCGGCCAATTTGGTCGTGTTTAACACCGCATACAGTCGCAATCCGCAACGCGGCCAATTTGGTCGTGTTTTAACCCGCATACATTCACGCACCGCAGCTCGGCCAATTTGGTAGTGTCTCAACCCGCAAGAAACTCGCCATCCGCAGCGCGACCAATTCGGTCGTGTCTCAACCCGCAAGAAACTCGCCATCCGCAGCGCGACCAATTCGGTCGTGTTTCACCCGCAAGAACATTCGCTACCCGCAGAAACCCGATCCGCAGCGCAGAGGGGCTACTTGGAATTGCCGACGAAGCCGAAGCCGAAGCCGATTCAGGTGAGATTTGGCAGTATTCGTTGGTGGATATCGGTAGCCGCCCCATCCGCTTACGCGACGGCCGTTTAAGGAAGATTTGGCCTTCTCGGTTGCCGTTCCAAACGGGCCGTACTACGTTTTCACACCGCATCACGAGAGCGGCTATTTACACGCCTGCCTCTCCATTTTTTGGTCCTTACGAGCCGCATCGGTATCGTATCCAAACCGCATCCACGAGAGCGGCTATTTACACGCCTGCCTCTCCAAGCAGTTTTCGGTACTTAGTCGGGAGCTGGTCATTCTTCAGATCCTTGTTTAATTATGTCCTTTCTTAGTAATTATCTATGATTTTGTCTCCTTCTGTATAGATCTCCATAAAACACTTTTACTGTATTTAAAATCTCTTCTTAGTTTAGTGTTTTGCCTTTTTTGTGTGTCAATTTATTTCTTGTTTTTAAATTTTGAGTTGTCAATAATTTTTTCTATTTTGTTTTGATCTTATCATCTTTAAATTTCTTTTTGTTGATTTGTTATAGTTGTTTTCCGTCTACATGTTTGTTACTTCTTATATTTCTTCTTTCTTCCGTTATTGGTTTAGTTTTACAACTACTTTTTTAAGTTTTGGGCATTGCCTTTTCTGATGCGCTTTTATTATCTGCATGATTTGGTTATTTAAGGTCTGATGCCATTTTAGCTTTCAATATGTCTCTAATAAATTGTTGATATTTGTCAACACCTTCCGAGTCGGTCTAGTTTAGTCTAGCTTTTCTCTAGATCTCTCTGTATCAACATGGTAACATTTCTGAGGCTTTATTTGTATCGGTAATGATGTAATCTATTTCGTTTTGCGTTTTTCCGTCTGGGCTTTCCCATGTCCATCTTCGATGTGTTCTTTTTTGTAGAAGAAGCTATTCATTTTAAATAAGTTATTTTCTAACAAGAAGCCCAAGCAAGTTGTTTTCTGACATTTCTGTCTTGAGGTCCGAACTGTCCCATTGCAGTTTCCGTGTTTTCTTCTTTTGGTCGCATTCATTGCTTGGGTAATACCTACTTTGACATATGTGTGGCAGCCTCTCGATGCATTTACAGGTATGGTTTTCATGTAGTATGTGCGATCTTCAAAAAAAGTATGCTACTCTTGTTGATATACTTCTTATTATGCTGATGTTTGTATGTTTTTTGTTTATGAAAAAGCCAACACCTTTAGTTTCTATTTCGCTACCTATGTGGTAAAACACGTGTCCTAATTTCAATATCTGTAAGTTTTCTTCATGTTGTTTAACTTCGCTGGTGTCTACGACGTCCCTTTTGAGTTTTGCCAGTTCAAGCTCTATTATAATTAATTTCTTCTGACAGAAAAGTTCTATTATATGTTGCTGCATTTAGAATGAGCGGCTGCTTCAATTTCTTCTTTAATGCTCTTTTGCTTATCACATTTTTGCCTCCTCTCCAGAATTTATGCGACTCACTGAAACAATGTGAGATTCTAGGTATAATTTGCTACTCAGTCGGGGTATTACATTTTGAAAATATTAATTTTAGATTTTTAGATGGGCTTGATAGTGTTTTATAACATACCTCGCTTGCCATGCGTGTTGATGTGTTATGGAATAGGATCCGAGAACTATGAATATTAGGATTTGATAGGATCTAGGGTCAGGAAATGGCTTCTCCAGGTACTGTTATGTGTGTAACAATTATGATCTCAGGTAGGCAAGGTCGCTAAAATTCTATAGTAGGTCTGTTATCTACCGGGATCGTAGAGACGTAACCTAGTCCCATGTAATATGTTAAGAAGGTTTTTCGCAATTTATAGTATAACATATATATCATCTGCGATAAAGGTCTGTAAGTCCCTTAAGATGTATTCTACTCTGTTTGGGTTTCTTCTTAATGCAGCTTTACTAAATTATTTTGTATGTATTCCTTATTGTTTTTTTATGGCGCATATTCTCATCTTAACTCCTCCAGTCAAGAGGTAGTGATCGTTTTCTACGTTTATGGATCTTCTATTTCAACTCATTTGTTGCAATAATTGTTTAAATGTTATCTTATAATTTTTTACTAGAAGTCTGTAGGAAATTTTGTTATCTAAGCATTATGATATAATATACTATGCAACTTACCATAGACTACAGTTTAACATTTAAAAAATTGCAAAATTTATGACATACGAATGCATATGTGATGTTCTGAATGACATTTATGCGGAAAAAATAGAGCACTACACAAGTACACTTAATGATACTGCATATGTCATTAAAAATTAAATAGAGATTTTGTGTATATTTTGAAATGTTATATGTTCTCAGTTTTATTGTAGTTCTTTTTGTTGCGAAATTCTAATAGTACTTTGATAAATATGCTTCAGTTGCTTTTTAAGATTTATATAAATTGGCTAACAAGTAAATAAAAATCACTTTACATCTTGGAATTATCTTTCTCCAGTTTGAATTGACATAATTTGGTGAAGAAAATGTTTTTTTGGGGGGCGCTGCACAATAATGTAAATACTTTCTATACCTTTAAAGGAGCGTTAAAAATGTTATAATATATTTTATAGTATATAAAAAGTTTTAATTAGAAATTTCGAACAATAAAGCATTTAATAGCAAGCACACAATTTTAAGTGCCTTGTTTTCCTGCAAGACCAATAAAAACCGCATTGGTGCAAAAATAAACCGCGCCGAGGCTCTCGCAGCCTGCGATTAATCTGCACAAAAAGGATTTTTTGCTGCTGGCTCTATAATAAGCTATTTAGACATGCTCATTTGTTAGGCGGCTTTTCCATGTAATGAATGCATTAAATGAGTGGCTAGATATAATCGTTTGTATTAAAATGTAACTGTGTGGTAGGAAACTGGTTTGCGGGCATAAAAAGCCCGCATAGCACTTTGTACACGTATCGCCGATAAGTAACAGACGCCGCTAATTTGTTGCAGCGCGATAGTTGGCCTTTGGGTGCATAGACTAATGAAAGCGTTGGCCGCGCCGCCCGAAAAGGGGAAAAGTTGCGGAGATAAGCTCTGGGCGGGACCCGTGGACGTTTCGGAGACTGTTGACCCACCCGAACGTAAATTGTCGCTAAAACGCCCGTAAACTCCCACAGAAATGTAACTACTTGCATATATAGGCATTTTTCAGTTTAATTTAGAATGTATTAATGGCAGAACAGGTTCCTTGGCAAGACAGATAAGATAAGGTTATTTTAATTAATTACCGAGTTTGTTCATTTTTCGATAGCCTTTTAAAAGGATTGTTTAAGGTAGTGCAAATGAATTTGCATAATCGTTTGTAATTCCAATATGCAAACTTGTGTCTATTAATCTTGCTTACAATCAAAACTTTCTTATTCATTTAATTATTCAAATGATTTTTAGTGACACTGGCCATTTTTTGATTTTTACTTATAATTTCAAGATGTTTTTTAAAATAAACTTATTTTGCAACTATTCAGCAATTGTTATCTAAGTTTGTTTAGATTGCCTTTTCAGTATTCTGGTGCACATTTTCCACGTGCTTTACACTGGAACTTCTATCACTTTACACTAATTGAAATGGCTTTATCCCCTGAGTCTTTTTTATAATCCTGCATTATTGTTTACATGTTCGTGAAGCCTAATTTTATGCTTCTGGGCAATGTTCTTTATTTCTTCTGATACAGTTTTTACCCTTAAGTCTCTGTGGATATCGCTGTTTCTAACGTACCAGGATGTACTTACGATGTTCCTTAATATTTTATTTTGAAATATTTGGATTTTATTAATGTTACTTTCACTGGGCACAGCTTTATAGTTGACAACCGTATGTTCGTACTGGTTTTGTTAATATATTGCTGTAGATTGACAGCTGGGACTTTCTTCCTAGCTGCCAGTACATTTTTTTATATTTTATATTTAACTCTTCTTTTTTTGATGTCCTCTTCCTATCGTAATTGAGCATCCAGGTTGATTCCCAGGTACTTCGCTGTATTAGCATGTGGTAAGATTATGTTGTTTAATGTTACTGGTAAGTGCTCATCCTTGTTCTTACCATCTCACTTAAGTCTTGTTGTAACACTTTTGTTGTTTTTACAGTGCTCTCGCATGTTGCCAGTATTGCAATATAATCTGCGAAAATAGCTATCATTATAGTTGATTATAGGAATAGCACTTGTGTGGAAGAGGTAAAATACTGGCCCCCACCACGTTGTTCTGTCATACTCATGTTTTAATTTCGTACAAGTCGGAGCATTTATCTTCTTGTTTAATCCCGAACACTCTGCAATGTAAGACTTTAGTAGTTCAGAAATATTTTAAGTTATTTCAAAGATGTTAACTAGAAATTTTATCTATTTTTAGCCTAAAAACATTTCTAAAATACTCCATTGAATGAAAGGAGCAAATAGAGCAGTCTGTGCAGGAGTGTTTGTGTTTGGTTTCATTGATGTAAAAGCACAATTACAAGAAAATAGATTTTCAGAACTACACATGAGCACAAGGCTAGACAAAGACAACCACGTACTTTTAGAATTTTGTGGAAATATTGTCGAGATATACTATATAATATAATATAATAATAAGCGCCCTTAAGTTGAATAATGTATGTTGTACTAAATTGCTAAAAAGCATTAAAAAAAACATTTTCTTAAGTGCAAGGGTATAGTGGCGAAGAATCGACTACATCTACTTTTATAGTTAGGTTACAGAAGGGCACAAATTAAAAAAAATATTAGTAATTTATCATGGATGTTGATCTTTGTTCTCAATTGTTCATGTAATCAAAACTTTGAAACTTTGAGGTAGGAATTTTGTTTGGTCTTTCAAGAAACTTGTAAATCAGAGGTAAAAAATTTCTGTACAACCGTGCACTGGACAATGATTAATGTTTGAGAAGGAGTCGCTTTAAAATTATATTTGGTGGATACTACTTTTAATTAGTTTATTTCCTAATAATCACACCCGAGGATTTTCATTTTTGCTTGTGTGAAACTTGCTCTCACAGTTAGAATGTTATTCCCATAATGTAGATGATGACCATAAATGGTAAGTTGATATACGATTTATTCGAGATATTAAAGCCGTAAAATCTGTCCAAACGAATTTACGCTCATGTTTACGAGGTAGGCAAAGACTAAAACCTTTCATATGTTTCTACTTCAAATAGTGAAAGAAAAGGAGAAATTAAAAAAGTAGTTTTTTAAGTTAACCGTCTTTTTTATTTGCATTTCCATTTTGTTAATGGTTTCTTGAGACCTATTAAAACATATAAACACAAATTCTTGTAATATCAAAAGTACCAATTAGTGTAAAATATTAAATGAAGTTTTTTTGGTCGTTGAAACCTGATAAAAATGGAATGTAAAAATTTTCTTATACACTTATAAACTTAATATAAAATTTCCCAAAATAAACACCATTCTAGCCAGGTTGGTAGTGTTTTGCTTGATGACGTTTTATAATAAATAATATTATATTGCGGTCAGTCAATACTTGTACTAGGTAGAGGAGCGAATGACGATTCAATTCAAGTACGGATAATGCTTTGTCGAGACTGCGCGCAAATTATGGGGCTTTTTTAAAAGAAGAAATCCCTTTAATGAAAGAACTGTAAAAAAACTATTTAAAAAAAATTTAACAGACAGGTTCAGTTACAGACAATAGAAAAAAACAGACTGACGTCGTACTGGTCGTTTAGCAAACGAAAGTGTGACGAAGCGTCTAGAAGCATCGGCCACTGCAACTGAACATTTCAAAAAGCACCACGCAAAGGGTTTTAACATCTGCCTCTGTGCCCATATAAGGTTCAATTAATCCAGGAACTAAAATTTGATGCTAGTCAACAAGTTGACGGAAATTTTAGTACGAAAATGATCTTTCGCGTCAAGGAGCATTTTTACCTTAGTGGATATGTTAGTAAGCAAAATTGTCGCATTTGAGGCACAGAAAATCGCTGGCTTATGCATATCCAGAGAGTAACAGTTTGGTATGGATTTTATGCTTGTAGGGTGATTTGACTGTTCCTTTTTGAAAATGCGGCCGAAAACGCGGTGGCTATCAATGGTGTACGTTATCTTAAGATGATAATAGATTTTTTTATTCATTTGAATAATATAGATTTGGATACTTGTGGCCAGCAGAAGGACGTCGCTTGTCATACGACGAGTGAAATAATCTGATTGTCAGAGCAAATAGTTCTCTCCTTATGAAAAGGGGGTATAAACTGCTCGAAGCAGTGTCCAAATTGAAATAAAAAACTAAACTGCCTCTGGACATGTTTGCACTTGACGTCAATAAAATATTTAGAATAACAAATATTATGGGAATCAGGTGGAAATTCTTCCAATTAAAAAATCAAAACTAGTACCTCAGTGTAAAGGATGCCAGGGTTACGGGCATACACAGAGGTACTGCGCTAAAAAACCAAGGTGTGTGAAATGCCCAGGGAAATATCTAAAGGCGGAGTGCCAGAAAACTAAAGAAAGAAAGCTAACATGTGTACACTGCGGAAAAGGATACCCAACTAAATATAGGGGGTGCATGATAGCGAAAGAAATGCAAAAAATAAAAATATGCAAGTAAAGAAACTCACTTTACCACAACAGCCACTGGATTTTCCAACCAAATGCACTAAAGCCAAAACAAAACGGCAACGCTCCTAAACCCAAGACTTATAACAAGTTGATGGCTGGTAAGGCGGAAGGAAGTAGTAAAACCTAGCAAGATTCGTCATTCTCTCTCCAACAAATACTGAAAAAATTGGACAAAACGGACGAACGTATTTCTAATTTGGGATATCGCGCTCAAGGAGCGATACCCAAGGATAGAAATGGCCAATCAACTTAGAATAGTAGAATGGAATGCCAATGAACTGCTGCAGCACCAGCATGAATTGCAAATAGTCCTAGGCTTAGAAAAAATTGATGTGTGCCTTGTTCCTAAAATTTATTTTATCGGAGAGTCGCACATTAGATACAAAGGATAGATAAAGTCTACCACACCATCTATCCAGATAATGCAGCAAAAGATGAAAGTGCAGTAATTATAAAGGAATCAATTTTACACTACCAGACTAAAAAATATAGGCCACATTTCTTAATGTCAAAACTAAAACTTGTAGAGTTATTATTACAGCATTATATTGCCCACCAAGATATACTCTAAAGAAAGACAGCCAAGGATATAGGTTCATAGTGGGAGCTGAATTTAATGCAAAGCACACGCACTGTACACAACTAAAAGTAAGGGACTTTTAGTAGCACGTGATCAACTGAAATGTGAAACATTATCAACTGGCAAGCCAACTTATTGCCCACAGATCCGAACAAAATTCCAGACCTCATAAACTTCTTTGTAGTCAGAAATATCTCAGCAAATTGCTTGCATGTACAAGAAGCATGGGATACGAATTCAGATCATTCCCCCATACTCATTACCATAAGAGACAGTGTCACGGACTGGTCACTAAACTGATTGATTGGCAAAAATTACTTTTGAAAATTCTATTGATCTATCGGTTCTACTGTGGACCGAAGAACAAGTAGATAATAAACTGGGACTGTTTGTCAAAAATATTCAGCAAGCAGCGTGGAAAAGCAAAGGGCAATAATTACCCGAAGGAGACCAGGGAACTTATTGCTGAAAAAAAAAATTAAAACAAGATGGCATCATTCCAGAGCACCTATCGATAAGATAACTCTAAATAATGCTACTCAGCTGTTAAAACGGGAAATACAACGTATTAAACATGAAACGATTTGTGAATACCTGAGGGAACTTACGAATGACAACAAATTGACTAGGCTCTATGGAAAGCCACCAAGAGATTAAAAAGGCCCATACTTTAGAATCAGCCAATCAAAAATGCTGATGGAAGTTGGGCTCGCAACAACTTACAAAAAGCGTCCAGATTTGCAGAACATCTAGAGATAACTTTTTAGCCAAATGATGATGATCCCCAGGAATGGGCTGAACCTAAACAATAGGATATTGTAATCAGACCTACTCTCCAAAAGAAATGTCTAATGAAATTAGAAATAACATCAACCCGAAAAAAACCTGGTTATGACCTGATTACCGGAAAAGTTTTGCAGCAACTCCAAAGAAAAGCCATTGTAAAACTAACCAATCTTATCAACGCTTCAGTCAGATTGAGGTACGTTTCTAATATATGGAAAGTAGCAGAAGTTATGATGATTCCTAAACCTGGAAAGCCCCTCTTGAAGTTTCTTCATACAGGCCTACCTCTTTATCTCAAAACTCTACGAAAAATTGTTTCTAAAAAGACTAAAACCGATAATAAAAAAAAGTTTGGTTTTAGAGAAAATCACTCTGCAATCGAAAAATCATTAGAAGGAAAACATTTGCTTCACCATTTTGCTTGACGTTGCACAGGCATTTGACATTCTCAACTTTTAAAATCCTATTTGTCAGAAAGATACTTTAGAATTAAAGAGGAAGAGGACTATTCTGAAATAAAAGAGATTAAGGCAGGAGTGCGCAAGGTAGTGTACTAGGTCCGGTGCTTTATTTGCTGTACACTAATGACATCCCTGACGTAGAACGCAAAAAATAGCAACGTTTGCTGCCGATACAGCAGTTGTTGCCGTTGGAAAAAACACGAAGAGACTGCCAAGAAGCTTCGAACCTCCATTGATAGAATTAATAACTGATCTAAAACCTGGTGCATCAACTTAAAAAAAAAATAAATCTGTGCATACAAATTTTACTAATAAAAAGAAACAATACCTACCCATCAGAATTAAGGATACCTAGATTCGACATGCGGAGTCAGCTAAATATCTAGGCATGAATCTTGACGCAAGACTACGCTGTAAAGGCCATGTGATTAGTCTTAGACCAGATTGTAATATTAGAAATATCCCTAGAGGGATATTTTAATTAAAAAAAAATTGTTGGAACCAAAATTTAATGAGCGACTTACCTTCCAAAACAGTTAAGTGAACTGGGTACCAAAATCTTGCGTCCTCATTAGAGAAGATCAAAGTTTATGTTACGAAAATAAAAACTATTCTTGAGTTAAAACAAAAAATTTAAAGTTATCGGCAAAATTGAATCACGGTTGTGTGAGAAAGGGATCGAGAATTTTGTTGAATATGTATGACAACGTTTAGCCTTTAAAATATTGTCATAACTTTGTCAACTAATGAATAAAAATGTGGTTTTTCTAATATTAAATCCTGTGCTTCTTTTGGCACACCCTTTATATATGTAACTAAATCACTAATTTTTCAACGTTTTTTCTACACATAAGAAAAATATTTTGAAATAATTAATGCAGTATACAACGAATGCAGTAAACACGAAGATATTTTACATAATGTCTTTTACTGAAATTCAACAGGTGTTTCGAATTTCTCACAAGATAAACAAGAGGGTTTGCGGAATGCTTAAATAATTGTTTTGGATGCATCAGAAAGGACATTCTCAAACTATCAGGCGAACTGGGAGATACTGCCTAGTGCAAAAATGATCAGAAATTTTGAAATTGTAGAGGTTTCACTGGTAGAGAGTAAAAGAACAGCAAACATCTTTTTTAGATTACAAAATGAAATTTGGAAGCGCGCCAGTCCCGCTTTTGTATTCTTTTATTAAAAGTCGGAAGTGGATCATCTGGCCCAATAAATCATTTTGGTGCAAACGTTTCGGAAGGTTTTGTTTTTACACCAAGCGTTGAGTTTCTGAGTTTACTTTTATGTCGCTCAGTAAACGATAAAATTAAGCAGAATACGTTCTGAGCTTATGATAAATATACAAAAAGCAAAATTTGGCGTTGTGGTTGATGTAAGCAGCCGCAACGAATGTACTAAAACACAGAAATTTGTACTGCCTACTTACTAACTGGTGCAATTTATGCAATGCGTGTTGGCATTATTTGAACTACTAATTTAATACGTAAAGGGTAGGTACCTTGCAGACAACATTTTCAATCATCGGTTGACAATGTATATTTTTCTAAAAGCTTGGTATGGCTGTGTATTGTCAAAAAGTATGAACATTTCTTTTACTTGGTTACACTGTAAACATGGAACATCAAGTACTTTAGATATTTAAAGATCTTCTATTTTTCTATTTTTCTCTAATTAATATATTTGTTGTAATTTCTTTTTATTTCGTGTGGATTGCCTACATATTGGCTATAAATAGCTAAAGTTAAAACTTTATGCTACTGGAAATAAGTAAAATGTTGGTTTATCGAACTATTCTCAAAGGTTTCTTAGTCAAGATGTCTTTCCACTCGAGCTTCTCTTTTTCTGCATCTCGTTTGAATAATGGTAGAATGTTGCACCTCTCGGGGTGTTGCAGTGTGTGTGCAAGGTACTTTAGCTTGCGTATTTTGATTGTTTTGCATAATTAGTTGATTTTCCCAAGCGATTCAGTACTTCCTTGTTTCTTACTCTATCCATCCAACTTATGGAAAAACTTTTATCAACCCACATTTCAAATTGTTCTATTTTTTTGCAAAACCACTCACTCTCTAGAAGCATACATAAAATGGAGAATATGCAACATTTTGCTAATCTAATTTTTTTGTTAATTTAAATTTCTACTTATAGTATCTTTTTTATTTTAAAGAACGCTGATTTAGTTTTTGCTATTTAAATTCTAATATTGTCGGATTTATTTAGATTTACGACGTGTTGATTGCTGTTTGCTTGCTAACAATTATAGTCTTACTAAGTTTGAGCTTTAGTCCATATTCGTTGCATATATTCGTTATCTATAAGATACTGTAGTTTTTATGCGTTGCTGCATATCTAATTGGAACATCACTGATCTTAATAATTTTGCCCTACTTTTACGTTAGGTACGTGGAACCAAAAAATATTTTTGATAATCCTCAGGTTTTTATCATAGATTACAATATTCTATAGAATGTTTATCATTTTAGGGTATTTTACTTTATCAAAAGCTTTTTCCAAATCTATAAAGCACAAATATATATTTCTATTAACATTCCGACAGCGTTGTACTAGAACGTGAATCTTAAAAAGAGTCTCTCGTGCTTCTAAGTTTTTGCGGAAGCCAAATTGGGATTTTTGATTTTTCTTTTATTTTACCGTACATCTTAGAATGAATTATATGAAGTAAAATCTTCAAAGCTTAACCCTTTGAGCTAACTGTTCGGTATTTATTACGTTTTTGGCATGAGTTTTTTGTGGAACTGTTTTGAAGGGCGATTTTAGCCAATCTGCTGGTTTGTTTTCTGAGTCATAAACGTTGAATAGCCTCGCTATGGGTTCTTTTCTGATACCTTAAAAGGCCTCAGTGCTTCTGCCGAAATTTGGCCAGGTCTAGGTGCTTTTCTGTTTTTTGCTAGTCTAATCGGTCTTTCAACTCCTTTGAAGTTATGGATGGTCAAGTTGTAGTAGTATCTAATTCAACTAAGGAGTCTTACATCCCCGAACACATATATTCATACCATCTATTTAGCCTCTCCTCTTCGTTAATTACCAACTTACCATATTAAATTAGATTCATGTTACTCGAATCGATTGTTGCTTTGATCTTTTTATAAATGTCAAAATGTTTTTATTGAAATTCTTCAACATCTTTGCATTTTCTTCGCGCCAATATTTTTCGAATTTCCAAATTTTTGACTTCGCCATATTTTTCTTTCTTTCTATTCTTGTGCTGTCTTCGTTCTTCCATTAATTCTAAAGTTTCGTAACTTGCTCATTATTTTTTCCTAATTCCTAGTTAACCACATCGTATTTGAGCTTATTTGTTAATTTTCTCGTAAGCTGTTAAGATTAATTTAAGACTATTTTCCACTTTACATTGGATTTAATGGATATTATAGCTTTCTTCAGTTTCTTTAATTTAAAAATTATTTTATTAAGAAACAGAATGGGATCCAAGGGGATATATTTTTGAATATTCGATATATAATGAAAAAGTGTTCTTATATTGTCTTTCTTAATTGACATTTAAGCAGCCAATTATTGTATTTATGTTGTTTTTTGAAAATATTTTTTGCAAGACTGTTAGTCCCATTATAAAATTTTTCATAGTCTTATTTTTAACTTTTAGTAGTGGGTGTATAAAATTAAATTTAGCTGAATTATAATTACTCTGTTTGATGACTATATTACAGATTTAACGATTTTTCTACTACTTTTGTTACAATTACCTTGATTCTGTTTCAATCATAATTGCTGAGTAGCATACGGTATGATCATCAATACTGCATTAACTGGAGTTGAATCATCTTAACTCACTTTCATTTCTTTTGTTGTGATACGAACCTTTTTAGGTTTATAAAGATTATTAATATTTCATGTTTCTTTTGGAAGTGTTGGCCCAGGTTTGATCTTCGCTTTCTGAGAAATTTCTAACGCACCTGCTTTCATTTAAGGAGCACTCGTATTTAGGAACATTCTTTCTTCTTCTTTCTCTTTGTCCCCATTTATACCTCACGGTGTTGGGTCTTTTATCCATCTCTTGAAGGTGTTCCTTTCTCTTGCCATTCTCCGTATTTCAGTGATGTTTTTTCCTCTTTTCCTTGCCATTTCCTCTATTGATTCTTCCCACTGGATCCTTGGTCTTCCGCTTTTTCTTCTTCCTTCGGGTCTCATATTTAACATTTTCTTGGGTATCCTTTTCTCCCCCATACGAACCAGGTATCCATACCAGCTTAGTTGTTTTTCCTCTATTTCTTCTACTAGAGGTTTTACTTCTAGTTCGTCCCTTACGCTTCTGTTACGTACCCTATCTCTTCTGGTTTTGCCTATTATCTTCCGGAGGTACCTCATTGCTGCAGCTGTTATTCTGGATTTATGCTTGTCCAGCATCGTCCACGTTTCTGATCCATAATTGAGTGTCGGTGTATAAATGGTTTTGTATAAGTGTAGCTTTGTTTTAGTGCTTAATTCCTTCTTTCCTACTAGAGTGTTGTTTATTTGGTAGTAGACTCTACTTGCTTTGGCTATTCTGTTTCGTATTTCTTGGTCGATCTTCCTGTCTTTATTTATCATTGTTCCTAAATATTCGTATGTTTCTACTATCTCTAGTTGTTGTCCATCTATTCTTACGTCTATGTTTTCTTCTCTTTCTTCTTTTGTGATGTGTAGAATCTTACTCTTGTTCTTGTTTATTTCCATTCCTTTTTCTTGCAGGCAGGCATTCCATATTTGGATGTTTCTTTGTAAGACAATTACCTTGTCGGATATTAGAACAATATCGTCGGGTAAATCAGGTCTTGTGTGTAAACTGGAATTAGGTTGTAGTACCCTAATCTTGTCGGTCTAGTTTGATTCTTTTTATTATTGTATCCATGTAGGCTACGAAAAGAAGTGGACTTAAGCTGTCGCCTTGTTTAACTCCCTTTTTTATTCTAAACTCTTCTGATGTCTTCCGTTTGGTCTAACTGTTCCCTTCACATTATTGTATATGCTTCGAATTACTCTTTGTAATTTTGAATTTGTTCCTAGTTCCTCTAATGCGTTCCATATGTGTTTTCTTGGTACTTGATCAAACGCTGCTTTTAGGTCCAGGAAAGCTAAGTATATGTTCTTGTTCCTGTCCAGTGATTTCTCTATTATAGATCTAAGAATGTATATGTGATCTTGCGTTTGTCTGTTTGGTCGGAAAGCTGTTTGCTCTTCTTCGAGTTTATTTTCAATCTGAGCTCTTAGACGCTTTTCTAAAATTTTTGAGTATACTTTGAGCGCGACAGGTGCTAAGCAGATCGCCCTGTAGTTATCTCAGTTAGTTGTATCTCCTTTCTTATGAATTGGTATGATTACATTTCTTTCCCATTCTTGGGGTATTGATTCTGTTGTCCATGCTTGTTTGAATATTTTCTGCAGCCATCTTTCTACTACGAATCCCCCCTTTTTTAATAATTCCGGTGGTATGTTATCTTCACCTGCTGCCTTTCCATTTCGGGTTTCTCTCAGGGCTCTTCTTACTTCTTCTACACTTATTTCTTCCTCTGCATTTTCCTCGCTGTCTTCTCGGTTTGTTTGGTTTTCTAACGGTCTTTCTATATCTTCCTCATCTTCTCTCGTTTTAAATTTTGCTGCATAGTGGTCCTTCCATGTTTTCAGGATGTTTTCACTGGTCGTTTGCAAATCTCCGTTTTGGTTCCTTATGTTTCGTACTTGTTTTGCACTGTTTCCTTTTAGCTTCTTGACTACATTCCAAAATTGTTTTTGGTTTAACTTATTTCCGAATTCTTCGCAGGAGTCCTGTTTTGCTCTTTTTACGGCTTCCTTTGCCTCTTGTCTTTTCCTTCGGTATGTTTCTTGATCGTCGGCACTATTTGTTCTTTTGAACCTGCACCAGGCTTCTTTTTTCTGTTTGATCTTATTCTTAACCGTTTCGTTCCACCATTTGGTTCTTCTTTGGTTCTGGCCTGTTTTCACTCTTATTTTACCGCATATCTCGTTTGCTGTCAGGATTATTGTTTATTTGAACTTTTTCCATCTATCGTTGAGATTCAAATGTTCTTCTGTCTCTGCTTCTTGCTCTTCTAATCTATTTAATTTCCTGTTAAGTTCTCTTTCATATTCCTCCCTTTTTTCTTAGTTTTCCAGTTCTTCTAGTTTTAATCTTTCGTATACTATTGGTGTTTCTTTGGGGGGGTGTTTTCAGAATGGTGTCGGTTATCAGTAGTCGGTGGTCGGTGCTGAGTTCTGCTCCTCTTATTACTTTTACGTCTTGGATTGCATATCTCATAGTTCTAGAGTATGTTATATAATCTATTATGCTTTTTTGTCCTCTTTCTTCTGCTTCGTACGTAATCTTGTGGATTGTTTTATGTTTGAACCACGTATTTCCTATTAGTAATTGATTGTTTATGCAAAAATCCAGCATTCTTTCTCCATTTTTGTTTAGAGTTTCTCCTCCTCCATGTTCTCCCATAGTTCCGTATCCTTGATCTTTGTCTTTTCCTATGCGGGCATTCCAATCACCGATTATCATTACGTGTCTGTTTTTGTTTTTCATTTTCTCTAATACTCTTTGAAGATCTTCGTAGAATTGATCCT
This sequence comes from Sinelater perroti, assembly GCA_036346155.1. Taxonomy (NCBI): domain Eukaryota; kingdom Metazoa; phylum Arthropoda; class Insecta; order Coleoptera; family Elateridae; genus Sinelater; species Sinelater perroti. The sequence goes on from JARFIY010000024.1 coordinate 12,274,727, forward strand.
TGTCTCTTACATCCGTGTCTTCCGTTGGTGCATATATTTGTATTATACCGACCTTTTCTTCTAGCTCAAGGCTAACTGGTATGATCCTTGAGTTTAATCGGCTCCCAGTCAATTAATTTGGTTTCTAGTGCTTCACTTGTTATGATCCCCACTCCTTCTTTCGCTCTTTCTCCGGGAGGCTTTCCTATATATCTCAGTGTGTATCCCTTGTCCAGTGTCTTGAGTCCTTGACCCTTCTTCTTCACTTCACTTATTCCCAGTATCTGTAACTTATACTTTTCCATCTCCTCTACTACTTCTATCTCTTTCCCAGTTAGTGTTTTTATATTCCATGTCCCTATTCGTATTCGTTGTCTTACCGGTCGTCTCCTATTAAGCAGTCCTGTTCCGAGGCGCTCGTTTTTTCTCTGAATCGACTATACCTCGTGTGGGTGATTGGCCCAACGACGAGGGCCCCGTTACCTCGGGACAACTGGAATCCAGTTATACCCCTGGATACTGGGTCGCCAGAGCCTCGTTAGTTATCCAGCGGAGGGTACCGCGTGCAGGTGAGGTTGGCATTTGGGTGACTAGATGTTGGCGTCACCCCTTACCCTCCAGGAACATTCTTTGAGGTTTTTAACTTCTATTATAATGACTTGGAAACTTTTTTCAACCAAAATGGTTTTTTGTGGCTTTTTTCGGTGGATTGAGGAAATAGCAGTAATAAATTTGGTAATTTCGGAAGTTAAATTTGGACATAATTCTTCCCTATAACAGGAGATAGAAAAGAACTATCAGTTATGTGGGCTGGGTCGCTTTCCTAAATAAATATACTTTCGAAAGTGTTCTTGGAAGGATATCTACCCGCTACCTGCCAATGGTGACTAATGATAAATGATTATTGTAAACCATTTTTACACGCTTGGTTACATGCCTTAAAATTTGAAGGAAAAATAAACGATAAAGAAAGACATAAAATGGATTGTATGTGATAAAACAGGGGTCTTAGGTAATTTTCAATAAATCATCACAAACCTCATTAAAGCACAACAGCCATACGAAAAGGATTAGTATAACGTATATGTTTAGTGGCATTACAAGGAAACCGTGACTTACAAATTGCTGCCGCAAAAATAAATAATGTTAATATCGGAAACGGTTAATAAGGTAGCGGTAGTTAAAAAGAGTTGAGATTGGACCAATCATTTTTATGCTGTACTCCACCAAGACAACGTAAGATGCTACATATCTTTGAGAACCAAGCAAAGACTGTTACATTTTGATTGGAATGCCGTGTGTATTTTTTTACTTACCATGTCTTACATAATAAAATTTTTATTAAAGTTACTTTAAAATTCTTTTAATGAAAAATTATTTTTTTGGAAGCCTCCAATAGTTTATAGGCAGTTTTTTACCCAGAAATTTGGAAAGTTCTAATAAGATGAAAACTTTAATTTGACCTAAAGGTTGCTAAAGTTTACAGAATATATGTACACATTTTTGAACGTAGGCTGTTTTAAATGCATATATTTTGTTTATATTTTATTTAAATGTTTAATTTTTTGACTCTTTCTCTCCTATCGCACTTAAGTTTAACTGACCTATTGTACTTCTATTTTTTCCACTATTTCTTTTCTAGAGTCTATACAAGTGTCTTACAAGGTAGTTGCTATTTTATTCTGAATTCATTATATAATAAGATAAACAGTTTGCCTCCTGTGAACTACAGCCTCACACTCACACAATATGTGGATAACTCTGGTTTCCTATCTCATTGCTTGCAATTTAGGTCTCTACTGTACAATTCTATTTTGTAAGGGTTTCTTCTAAGAAAACAACGCCTCTTAAAAAGGTCTCTAATATTTTGTAACTGATTTCTGCTTTGTACTAGCAGTTCTTCAGTCCTTTTACGAGATGATCTTTTTATTAGGGTTTTTCTGTCTTTGTCCCGGTACATTTTCTCAGTATTTTCTGTGTTATTTCCTTGCCTATTCTTTCACTTGGCTTCGTATTGTACCTTTAGATACTCGTAGAGTCGGTTCAGGGCCTATATATGGAGTTGATGATTCTTCTTGTGCTACCCACAACAGGGTCAACCTGTTGTGGTCTGACAAAGCTCAAAGTTTTTCGCAGCATTTTCATAACGGCTCGAATATTACCTTTGAGTTTTCTAACGCCTAAAGGAACACCCGACTGTCCGTGGATATATTGATTCGTCTATTACGATCAGTCTTCAAATAATTTTGCCTCCGCTTAAAAGAAAGATGCATATTTTCCTAGTGAAGAGCTTAACTATAAGTTTTTCTTTTCACAATATTTGCGTGCACCTTGCCAGACTCGTCTTCCATCCTTCTGTATATCAGATAATTTTCCGGATTTATTCTTGTGGCTTATTTCATTTATACATTTATTTCGACCCATAATATTAACCTTAAAACTCATGTTAAATGTAAATTTAGGCATCATATAGTTTCGTCATACACTTAATATATTCAATTTGTTAAAATTCCATACTAGCTCTGCGAATGGATGCGCTACGCAGTTTATAAAAATAAAGAAAAAGAAGGTTTAACGGTGTCTTCGGTGCCCCTGTTGATGTTTTTATAGCACCCGTTATTTCTAGGAAGCAAGTCTTTTTACTTTACATAGTACGGTTATAGCACTTCTTTGCGTCATCTTTGTGAATCATATTACAGATGCATATGTTATCATGGTTTTAATCAACGTGGTGTATATCCAGTACATTGCTTTTGGTTTTAGACCACATATTTATTCGGTAAGCTCACACAATTGTCGCCTCCCTTTTTAATTTTTTGAATGCGTTTATTTTAAGTGATTTTGGAGTCTAAGATCACTGCAAGATATTTCACCTCACTTGTTAACTTTGTTTCTACACCTCGGAGCTTAAAAACGTCTTAGTCCGTTTAACTTTCTCTCTTGTAAATGCTACTATGGTAGATGGACTTATATTTAGTCCATGTGCATCTGTCTAGTTTTTTTTTAATTTTCTTAAAAATTTTTTTACTCAAACTCTTTAAATGTCCAATAGCGAATTCCAAGTCCTTTTAAAGGCACTTAGTTTATTTTAATTAGCGCAAGCTTTTTGTTATTTATATCAATTTAATTATATTTATTATTACTTTTTAGAAACAATGGCTAAAGTTTCAAAGCTTTCCGAATATGATAAAGGTCAAATTTTAGCTTATAAAGCATCGGGAAAAAGTAACAGAGAGATCGGGCGCGTTATCAACAGATCTGCCACTGCTATCCCTAATAATTACGGTTAGAGGAAGGTTCGAGGCATCACCAGAAAGCTTTCTGACCGCGATAAACGCCGAATATGTCGCGAAGCATCAAAGCCTACTAAGCATTGTAGTCAAATCAAGCGTGAATTAAACTTGAATGTGAAACAGAAACGATTCGCCAGACAATTTTGAAGAGCGAACACTTTGTTTCTCGAAAAATTAAAAAAACTGACGCTTCTCTCTAGAGCTGAAAGCCGTCCATACCATCACGTTACACACCACCAAATAACGCTTTTCCTTGCATAGATCATGCCAGTAATGCTTTGATTTATCAAGACCATCCAAGTTAAACTTTTTTGTCACTTCAGATTATCTGAAAAGTTTAAATTTATTTTTAAAAAACAGTAAAAATTCAACAGCGTTTTCAAAAAATTGCTAACCTTTGACGAATCTCTTTATCCGACGCTAGAATGCATAAGGATAAGAACGAAGTAGAAGATTAATTTCTGCGCACGTTTTGACGTGCAGATTCGAGTCGATTAATTTTGTGATCAACAGTTAAAGCTGAAACACGTTTCATTTTTTGAAAAACAAGGTGTTCGTTTTTCAAAATTGTCTGGCGAATCGTTTCTAAAAAACCTATAATAGAAAATCCCATATCTAGAGTTTTAAACTTCCAAAATATGGGGTGCCTTTATAGCATTTGGAGAAGTGTATATTTCACACCCTGTGGTATGGAAGGTTTCTTCTACAACAGAATAGAATAAATCATACTACCTACATCTCTCATTTTTTTGTGTTTTTCCAATTCTTCCTAGATGTCCATTTTGGGGGTTCTAGTTCTGAATTTTGCCAGTCACTCGGTGATATATTAGCAACCTGCAACCCTGGGAAGTGCATCCTAAGTAATTCTTTCGTTGTTTCCTTTCCAGTGTTGGTCTATTATCCTGTCTCCATTTTAAAAGTTGTAATTGGGCTCTGAAATTCTTTTGAGCTTATTTTGTGGAGTCTAGTACTTTCTCTAGTTGTTTCCACCTATCCACAGTATCTTGTCCATGCATTTCTCTTAAATTTTTTTAAAGCTTTTTTTGTTGAATTGCTCTCTTTGATTTTTATTACTATATTCGAGTAATATCTTTGTTCCACCAAGGCACATTTCTGTTAGAAACCCTTTTCACCTAAGGACAGTCATTTTCACGCTGAGATCGTCCCTTCTTTAGTGGGCGGTAGGGTGAAGTCATCGCGAGTGAAATATACCGATGCGAGTATTAGCTTCCTCAGTGCATTCTTATTTTTCGTCCTTAATCTAACTACCGTTAAATCTTTGGAACATAAAGGATTCAAGGGCAGTATTTTGGAACATTTTTTGATTATAATGCAGGTTCGATGGACCTCTGAGGATCAACTGTAAATTCTTTCTACAATTAATCTTAGGCTCTAATTTTGCTCCTGTTTCTAAATGGTTCTTGAATGAGAACTACGTCGCAATTAATTCTTATTCAACTCAAGAATTCAAATGTAGAACCCAAACCAACAGTTGATACTTTATGGATGGAGCGTTAATACATTGTGGCAAATAACATACTATTGCAATATGTTTATGGGCGTTTTATAATTTCAACTCGGCATAACGTAAAATTTTAATTTTTGGGTATTTGACTTTTATAGATCAAGCTTTTTGTAGCCAGTTATTGAATTCCTTGAGCGATTTTAATGTTTGCATCTAATACATACGTTTGCCCACTTTTCAATGTTTGGCTTTGCACCTGTCTTGAATTTATTTATTTTATTGTTTATATTGCTTATTTTCTTGATCGTTAATGTATTTGTTGAATAATTATCTCCTTAGTGCCTGCCCACACAACTATTTTCCCATAAACATAAAACTCGTGTTTTGTTGGCAGAGGACGGTTCTGTTGTTATTCGGAGAACTTTGACGTTGCCATGCGTAGCCGAGAAACACCTGTGCATTCATAGAAATTGGGCTCGGCAGGTAGATAGAGCAATATGCCTCCTCCTCGGCGGCTCTATGCAAGAAATCAAGTTCGGGGACCGGTCTATAAACATATTCCTCCGCAAGTGGAACCTGTCGCCCGAGCAACCTGACAAGCCAACACATGTCGCCGAACATTCCCCAGACAATTTTGGCGGGAAATAATCTCACATGTGGCGTATATTGGCTGCTCCGAAAATAAACCGCCGCGCTCCTGCCGCGTTTCGCTCCGGCTTGCAACATGTGCTCGAGAACACGATAGTGACAGTGTCAAAAACCCCGCTAGCCGGCGGCACCGCCAGGAATCCGGCGATTTCGTTTTTGCGCCGGGATTTATTTTGATTTGGCGGTTGTTCGCGGCGATGCCTCTGCTTTGTGTCGGCCTGGATCGAATCGCGGCATCTGGCAGTTTTCGATGACTCGAAATAGCCGCGGATTGGTCGCGCGGGCTGCGGGTGCCAAAGCACTTTTTAGCCCCAAATAAGATTCGGGCGAACTACTACATGGAATGGCAGATGTGTTTTTTGGCCAATTTTGCCGCTGTGCATTCTTCAAAACGATCCATTTCATTTACCCATACTATAGTCGAATCTGTAGTGCAGGTTACCTTTACATGTTTATCATTGTGTACGTTGGCACAAGCTCATCAAAAGTAAAAAGGCCGCTTAGAATCAGTATGGTATGAAGTAGTCAATTCAGATATTTTCAGATTTGTTCAAAGAAACTTTATAATGAAGTCTTTTGGCAGTTAGTTTCAGACGTTGGAGACCGTTGTCATCAAACAACTACATATTAATAGAATGGTCAAATGAACGATTTGTATTTCAATTCTTCATTTATTTTTCTTCTTAGCACACATTTCTTTTACAGCTGTCTTTCTGTCATAGTTTTACAGAATATGATAATATGTTTGAAACAGTAAAAGACAAAGTAAATGAAGGTAGGATAATTAGAAATTCAAACTGGCGATTGAAAATCGCCATAGCAAACGTTAAGGCGTCAGGTTATGTCGTATAGTATTTTGATAATCTAATCGAAAAATTTAATTTGTTCTAACAGTTGATTTTTTGAAAAGATAAACAGGAGTACTAAAGTCCTTAATCATATTTAAACTATAGCAAAGAAGTTAGATGTGAACCAGGTGCCTGCAAAGGCACATAACTAGACTTTTTTCAATTTTAATTTCAATTGTTTTATGCATGTCCAATGTATTTTCAAAATTGTAGGGTACTCTTGAAAGTCTTTCAGAATATTAAACAATAAATTTTGGTACTCGAGTCCCCGTTGACGGTGCTGTTTATACACCCAAAATTTGTTTTGAAGTCTTCTGGAAGTATTTCTCTAATGCTTGTATGTTTGTATTAATATTGGAGCGCTCGACTTCTCCTTAAGGTTGATTTGTCCCGGATCATTCTCACCTGACGTTTGGATGGTCCGTGAAGGTACTTGCACTCTTGGCTTTGTTAGATAAAAATAACAGTCTACTGTATTGTACGAGATTATCGGCTTCTGCTGATGATTGCAAATTAAGACATTGATGCCATAGCTATTTCTATCATATTCCTAACTATTCTCCAGTCAAGTCCTTTCAATCAGCACGCCAGTTTTAGTATTGCCAAGCTTCAAATATTTTTGTTCAATAGATGATCGTGTATCTTTATCAGTGTTTTCCACAATGCACGATAACATGGTTTGTCCTGCATGATGGATCTCTACCATTATTTCCCTCTAGTCGATGATGTAGCCATCTTTAGATTTGTTTCCGAAAAGGGGGCCTATGGTAACTTCAGTTTACGAGCGAAGGGAATATAGGCTGATGTTTGGCTAATAAACTCAAACAGATGAACAGTACGTCAATAGAAACAAATGGAGATATTGGTTCCAGTCTCTTTAATGATCAGAGGCAACTTTTGATATATACTTTTCCACTTAAACATATCATCTGAGCATGGATGTAACAATTTTGTTCTAGGTTTCCTAACCGGTAGTATTTCGCATATTTTTGTAAACACCGTCGATTAGAAATTTTGTGCTTAGTACGAATATTGTTCTTCCGGTATATCAAATGTGGCGATTAGTTTTTTTACTAATACCTCAGCGATGGTTGTGGCTTTTTGGTTTGGTAACGCATAAGCTTTGCTGAAATAATCCATAGCTATTAGTAGTCACTTATAGAGAACGGCCCAACTATGTCAACAGTAATTCTCTCGAAAGGACTCCCGACTTTATACTGTCTCATTGGTGCCTCTTGTCTCTTTTGTAGGCCATTACTTGTCTTGCATATCACACATTTTCGGCACTAATTAACGGGTTTCTTGCAGTTCACCCGGTAAAATATTTCAAAGTTTGCAATTCCCACCGGCTATTAGCCACACCATCATAAAGTTGTTGTAACACTTTTGGAATTTTCTTCTTTGGAACTAGTCACTCAAGTTTGTCTTTTACTGTAATATAAACTTGTTGATTTTACTGCTAGCGAACACGAAGCCACTTCTGTCCAATTAGGTTTTATTCCACCTTTCTGCTATTCCCAGATATATTTTAAAATTGGATATTCTTTCTCGTCGCGTTTTAACTTGTTGGATTACCATAAATCATTAGTCATAATTGTTAGCAACGTAGGGGCCGTTCTCTCTTTTGCGCAACTACAGTGCCTGCAGTTTTCTAAACACGATCTTGTTGGCAAGACGTCGGTGTTGCGATGACTACTCCCATCTCTATTCTCCATCTCGAAGTCATACTGCTGGAGCCTTTCAATCTATCTATTTTCTTCTTTGGAACTAGTCACTCAAGTTTGTCTTTTACTGTAATATAAACTTGTTGATTTTACTGCTAGCGAACACGAAGCCACTTCTGTCCAATTAGGTTTTATTCCACCTTTCTGCTATTCCCAGATATATTTTAAAATTGGATATTCTTTCTCGTCGCGTTTTAACTTGTGGATTACCATAAATCATTAGTCATAATTGTTAGCAACGTAGGGCGTCTCTTTTGCGCAACTACAGTGCCTGCAGTTTTCTAAACACGATCTTGTTGGCAAGACGTCGGTGTTGCGATGACTACTCCCATCTCTATTCTCCATCTCGAAGTCATACTGCTGGAGCCTTTCAATCTATCTTGCTACTTGGCAGAATGCTCAGTCCTCAAAAGAAACTTTTTGCTATGCAAATACTTAGAAAAGTGTTTTATAAATTTAACAACAGCGAGCTTCTCTCTCCTAGTTACGCAATAGTTCAGGCTTAAATAAGACTTTACTGAAATACCGATGATTTTCTGGTACTGGTCATTTTTCGCGCTTTTAACATTTTCCGAATCAGATGCTATACCTTCATCACTGACTATATGTCTAAGGCAATTCATTTTCTTTATTTTGCCTTATTTTTTACTTGTTACTTAATTATTTTAATTTAATTTTTTATATTAATCTGATTTGATTAAGTTTAATTTAATTTAATTTATTGATTTACCACCCACACCCAACACCAATTGTTTAAGATATATAAATAGTACGGTGTGCTATTTACATATTTAAAATCTGTTCTGGAGTTTTCTCAGAAATTTTTTACGGTTCTTCTGAAATATTCTAAAACTATTTCAATGTACGTATATTTATAATATGAATTTGTTCAATAATTTAATAATTTTTACACGTTATATCCTTGTATTATATCAAATCACTCTCAATACTAATTAAATTACATTGCCTCTTTTTCCTCCTTCCAAATAAGTTTTTTTTTATACTTTAAATCATCGTGGAGGTAGTCTAAATATATAAATAGAAAACAAAATTTAATAATAAAAACAATATTAACTTAAATATATTAGCTTATTAGCACTTATACGCTCATTGGGTTTATTTCCAGTAAAAATGCTCCTGGATCTGGCAATAGCACTTTTAATCTACAAATTCTATAACCAATAAAGTCCATACTGGTTTCTACGCTATAATTTTAATCTCAACCTGTAATCACCCACTCGCTTACAAATTCATCTCGGTGATAAATGGCAATTGTATCAAATTTATTAGCTACACTAACCAATAGGGGGAAAGTAACAATAAATTTGGTCTCCCACTGAATACCACAACTTAGACGAATTCTACTAATGATATTGTGATCACAAAAGTTTCTAAACTTTATTATACATGTCTTTATAGTGTTATAAATCAATTGAACTTTATAACAGGAGTATACTGTTCAAAGTGTATGCTCAACAGTTAATATCAATTGTAACATACCCGATAAATATCGCAAAATGACGCGTTACAAGAAAAGGCAAAACGTCGTGTATCACACTCACAAACAAATGTGTTTACTGAATTTGTGGTTGAAGCATCTGCACATTTCAGTTGTTACAAAAAACATCATCGGAGAATTTTCCAAAAGGGGTTTTGGAGTAAAGAACATTGTTAATACGAAACATTGAGCAATAAATCAAATTAAAACTAATCTGTGAATTTAGAATCAGCAAATAACAAAAAACAGTATACAGAAGCAAAAAGATCAAAATATAAACGTACTAACTGTGTGGACATAAAATTATTCTATAACCTGCCTTACGTGCGCAAATAGTCACACAGCACTATAAAATGCTGAAAAAGTAGATATATGCCTGCAATCTGTGGTCTTTGCGGTGGAACACATCCGGCCAATTAATTGCTGTAAATATTACCTTAACATTGTAAAAAGAAACGCTGCTAATAAAACATTATAGCACAACAAGCGCCTATCAATAACAACATAAAATCGTTTGATACGTAAAAAGTCTAAATTAGAACTTAAACCGATATGAGTCGCATTAATGAAAATAATGGCGTAACACAAGTAAGCAGTTATATTACTTTTCATACGAAATTTTCTAGATATTTTATTAACAAACCAAACGCATTTTGTCACCGAATATATACCATTTGTTCGAATTGTGTAGCTGATAATTTTATTACACAAACATTTATAAAGATATGCTTCAAATCACGTCAAGTCTAAATATTGTCATATGATTTTAACTATGTCACCCGTGTATTGCTTGTCTGGTCATAATATAAAAAAGAATAATTTTATTCGTTTTCAAATTTGTGCCTCAAAATTTATTACTGACGGTTACTACAATAGCAGTGTGGTGGGTTAAATATAGTAGGGTATATAGTTAGCAAAGCTTATAGGTGTACAGAATTATTCGCCCATTCTGATCTAAAAATTTCAGGTCACTTCCTCGCTTTAGTACTACCACTACGTAATGTCGAATTTTGGTTTATCTTCAGATCAAGGTACACGAAAGTTATTCAACTCAAAGAGAAATGTATTACATGACATTAATTTATAAATGACATTAAAAGAAACCAGTGATGCTGTAGTGGCAACTGATGCATTAATTATAACATAGTAAAATGCAAAGTTCTGGATCAAGAAACTAATTGTAAAAAAGAAGGGTCTGTGTGGTACTGAAATCAAAGTACAAGAAAGTAAGCTATCATTAAACTTTCAAAAAATACAAATAGAAAACCATTCTGAATCTAAAGCCTTGGACAAAAAGTAATAATGAAAAGGTAGAACACTTTGCCAGAAAAGTGATCTACCTTTGGAAATAATCCAAGTGAAGCATTGCATTAATTCAGATTAGCTACCTCAAAAAATATAAAATAGAATCAATCTTGAAGTTCAAAAATGCCCGATTTCTCATATTCTCATATATGTTAAAATATCGACAAATTTTCTAAAAAAAGACTAATACTGTTCGCTTTAATAATTAACAGTTAAAGAACAGTGAAGAAACAGTTAAAAAAGTAAAAAATTATTATGATACTTTTTCTTTAATACTTTATTGTAAATTTACAATCTACTCGATTAATGTACAGAGTGATAAGTAAATAGGATGATATATTTCCAAATGGCTTGAGTTAGGCTCCATTCATTGATAGGTCATTAGGATTTATTCGATCAGATCTTCAGGCCATTGGCGGTTTCCTCTTCTGTCAACAACCCGTTGGTTGTAGAGCTCGGTTATAAATTGGTTGTTGTGGTTTAGAGTACGATCACGGCTTATATCTGGCTGTAGTTCTAATTACATCGTTGACCTAAAGAATGCCTAGGTCATTGTTGAGTGTCTGGTTGCTGATGAACCACTCTGGGTTCGCTATTGTTTAGAATATTTTCGAACGTTTATAAGATTTTGGTGTTAGGAAGCCTGCTACAACGCAAGAACCCAATTCTCTATGCCCATACGGGTTTTAGGATGGCTTTATATAATAGAAGTTTGTTGTTCAAGGATAACATATTTTCGTTCTATTAGTCAGTACATCTTATTTACTTTTAATATGAGTTGCTGTCGTTTAACTTTAATACGAGCTTTTCAGGTTAACTTCTGACGTAAGTGAAGCCTAAGATATTTAACTTATGATTGGGGAAATTCATCTCCATTAACTTTTATTCTCTACTAGTTTAGCCATGTTTGTAAAAAGTTTAGATGTACTTGGAGTTTTTCGGATGTTCGGATAGGACTTAGATCTGATGAAGGTGGCAATTAGTGTGTTGCTTGTGGTTGGGACGTGTGATGTAAATAGAAGGTATAGAAAGGGTCCTAAAACTCTGTCCTGTGGAACTCCAAAATGAATAGTATGATAGCTTGATATAGAATCCTCCAATTTAATTTGAAAGTGTCTTTCGTTAGGTAAGATTTTAGTAATAAGTAAATTGGATAAGGTAACGTCTTTTTTACTTTTTACAGTAGCCCGGAATGCCACACCTTATCGAATGCCTGTTGGATGTCCAGAAAGACTGCAGAACAAGCTTATGTTTCTTCTAGACTGTTTCTGACATAGTTTACAATTCTGTGTCATTGTTGGATAGCAGGATGATTAGGTCGAAAACCAAATTGATGTAGTGCGTTTAGCTCATTAATTAATCATTAATTTAGCTTGTTTTCTCAATTCTGGGTAGCAAGAGCGGTTCAAATATTTTAGAAAGTAATGGCAGAGGACTAACTAAGTCTGTATAAACTGGTTTCTTGCAGTGGCTTTCTAGGATTTGGCACCATAATAATTTGTGAATCTTTTTTACTAAACTGGAAAAGATAACATAGCTAGTATACGATTGAATATAGAAGTAATAAGTACTGTTGCTTTTCTTGGTAGTTGTTTAAGTACTTTACCGACTATGATATCATATACTGGCGTTTTATATACATTTGTTATCTTTATTTCTCGGTGTGCCTCGACACGAGTATTATGCTACCTAAGTCTCGGAAAGACGCTAAAAATGTTTGTTGCCAGTGGTTTCTAAATTATCTCTAAATCTCCTACTTAAAAAGTTAATAAAGATCTAGATACTAATTAAAGATTTCTAATTATTAATATAATTTTTGTCGACAATTTTCAATAATTAACAATAAAACCTTAAAAATAGTCTTTTTGGAATGTTAGTCGGACATGTGATATCTAACATGTTTTTTTAAATCCAAAATTTAATAATTGTTTTCTATTCTACATGTTACTCTACGGAAGTTTTACTTATGTTACCATCAATTACAAATAATAGTAAAGAAGAAAAACTAAGATTTACATTATAAATGCTGTAGTTTCACAGTCAGCGTTTTAAGTACACTAGTACTTGTACACTTCGTATTTATTTCAGCTATAAAAGACAATACCAACCAATTGTAACTAATGAACAACTTTTAAACTTTATGTTGCTATATGAATTTAAACATTTTTTAAATATGCTCCAACAGTGGTTTTACAAATGGCGTATAAAACTAGCGTAACTAAATCCAGCTGCATAATATTTGCTATGAATAAAACTTCCGACAAGTACGCTATTTCGGCTTTTGTTCAATAAAAAAATTAAATAGTGGAAAAATTATAATCAAAAAAGGAAATAAGACTTTAAAATTAAAAAAGTAGTATTGGTTAATAAAACGATCGTTCGGAGAAAATAAAATCTTTATGTATAAAAATATAATTATTTAAAACTATAGCATAGAATTGTGGAGATATGCTAGCAAAACTAGTATTGTAATTATACAAAGACAGATAATTTTAGGGGTGATAGTAGATGTTCCATGGTATATTTAAAATTAAACTCCGTGTAGATTTAAAAGTACTATTCGCCCAAGCTGCCGTTCTAAACTCTAAACATCACAAACTGGAAAATATGTCTATATATTTCTGTTTGATTTTCGAATAAAACGTATTTTATACATACAATGAGTAATTAAAAGTTTGTAGTTGTATAAATAGCAATTATACCTTATTTTCACACCGTCTTAAATACCTTTCAAGTTTTGTATTTTACATTAGCTCGAGAATATGACATCTAAAAACCTTTTGATTTAATTTTTCAATAGACAAATGTTGTCATCTTTGTTATTTAGAAAATGGAAGCTAACTAAAAGCGCCGATAGAAGTCCATCTCATTGCAATTATAAGAATATTATAACGACAAATAACGATGCGATGTCTTGAAAATGAGCAGCGGTTTCTGCGGCAGTTTTCTGAGAAACGAGAAGTGATCTCTGTGGCAATATATTGAACAATGAATAAATATCACATACCACGTTTTGATTAGTTCGTTAAGAGGTTGTATAATACAGCATTGATAATTATACGCCGGCAAAGTAATAAACGCTAATTTTAATTAACGTTTGACTTCTTACTAGGAAAAATAATTACTGCGCCGACGAAGACCTCTTTTGAAGAATACTTTTTCTTACAAACCTTTCAAAATGCTAACTATAGCGGTGTTTTCTGAGGTCAACAAGTAATGAGCGTTAAACGAGCACTTTAAAACATCGACTTAGTGCACGTTGACACCGATGTGTATACGATAGTAGTATTCGTGTTTATTCATGCTTATCAGTTTGACATAATTTTATTTAAAAATGTTTAACACAATTAAACTAAGTCATCTAAGGGAACATTATGTTTCCTATTTAAACGGGCAGCCTAAATGCCAATTACGGGTATGTCTAATTTACTCGGCTATTAACCACCAATTCAATACCAGCGGTACTAATTGACCTAAGGTAGTCAGGAAACCTCTACACATCATTATTTCTATAAAAACCAACTTTCCGTTTTCTGGTCAGGATCAAAATATAATAATCCTATATTCATATATATTAACAAATAATCAAATACCTATTGAGGTAAATAAAGTTGACAAAGCATCAGCTAATACTTACACATGTAAAGGGGTCAAAACCGAAGAATATTTATACATTTTATGCTAGATGTCCCTACTCATCAAACCTTCTAAGCCTAGACATTCGGCTTGAAATAAAAAAATAAACAACTATAAAGCACAAGGTTACAATCTTATAACAGGTCAAGTATTAAAGATAGTTTCAAAAAAGTCTCTAATGTTGTGAACAACTAATCTAATAATATCTCCTCTTATAGAAATCTGCACAGATAGTAATGATTTTAAACAACTTTTTATATACCAATTCATTTTTGGCCCTTCTCAGAAGGAATCTGCAATAAATCGTTTCTTAAAGCCCTGAGAAAATGTGGATTACTCAATAGACATTCCACAACTTAACGAGTATTTAGAATGGTTATTTATATCTTAAGGAGCCTTAAATATAACAAATACTAGACAACTGTTCTCGGGAGTTTGCAAAAATCCGACACAATGGATTACTTCATAAATTTAAAAATTTTTTTCAGGTTATTGTTATCTTCTCGTTAATTCTTACTGTAGTGTATGCCGTTCAAAATCGCAATCTTACGCAGTTTGCTCTGCACACGGATACTTACCTTTTCGAAAAATATTTTAGGCAAGTATAATAATAACTCTTCAGCTATCTATCTGGTCAAATTCGGTGTTTTATAGAGTAGTGTTATTGAACACCTTCCTTACTTGATTTACATTGCTGACTTATCAGAACATGATATAACCGTTATAGCCATATTTCTATTTACACATGAACATATTTTTTACTAGCCGTCGAAAATCTTCAGCGGCATTCGAACATCGTAAATAACTGAGTTACTAAATTGCGCATCAAAGTTAATTTACCTAAATCAGTACCAGTGGTGTTTAACACTCGATTTAACGTGTGTCTTTTAGTCACCTTAAAGAATGTTAAAACAGAAACCAAGAAGCTAAATTTGCACTCCGAACGAAACAATTAAATCTAAATTTTTACCGCATGTATTGGCAATTTAGAAGTAAATCGAAATGATTATTATCTAACTTCTGCTTTACAAAACTATTTTGAAACAATATGGACATATGGAATATAACTATGGAAATGTGCTAAATCTAGTAAAATAATAATCATCGTTGTATGCAACAAACTAAATTTTGCATTAGGACTTCGGCATTCTTTTTATCGCTGAAGAAATTCTTTACAAAACTTATTATTATAGGTTTCATAGTCAACCGAATCATCTAGCACACTAATTCGCTACGGACTTCTCTCCCGCGAGAAGAGAACAAGTAGAATTTTTCTGCAAGCCGAGAGCTTCACAAAGTTAAAAGGTCTGCTACAAGAGCATCAATATTTAACAGTTTCATCTAACAATGGCTATTTCTTGTTATCATACTTAATTCTTCTCGTAGATTGTAAATTTATAATAAAATATGGTGTTTTCAAGAACATGCGTAGAATTTGAAAGTGTCAACTATAAAAAGGGCAAACAATAAAAATAATTTTTACAGTAACAATTTGGTTCTTTTCTCTGACTATCTTTTGGAACACTTTCGATGGCAAAGAAAAAATAATTGTATTTTGAAAGAAGTTTTACTGTACCTGGTGTGGCGGCCTTTTCGCCCTTGAACCGCTTTATATCGCGGCGGCATGCGGACCTTTGATATCAGCTACGTTTTGCCGCCGCACACAAACGGCCTGGGCTTTTGCTCAGCCGAGACATTCACGCCCCGCAGCGCGGCCAGTTCGGTCGTGTCTTAGTCCGCATAAAGATTCACGCCCGCAGCGCGGCCAGGTCGTGTCTTCACCCGCAAGAAACATTTCGCATCCCGCAAGCATTCACGCCCGCAGCGCGGCCAATACGGTCGTGTCTTAACCCGCATACATTCACGCATATTTAACACCCCGCAAATATTCACGCATCGCAGCTCGGCCAATTTGGTCGTGTCTCAACATCCCGCAGATACCAGATCCGCAACGCAGAGGTGGCCACCTTGAAATCGCCGACGAAGCCGAAGCCGAAGCCGATTCAGGTGAGCGATTTGGCAATTCATTGGTTGATATCGGTAGCCGCCCCCATCCGCTAACGCGACGGCCGTTTAAGGGACGATTTTGGACTTATCGGCTGACCTTCCACTACGGGCCGTACTAAGTTTCCACACCGCACCACGAGAGCGGCTATTTACACGCCTGCCTCTCCATTTTTTGGTCCTTCGAGCCGGATTGGTATCAGATACAATTTATTACGCTTTATTCAAGTAAAGTTCCCTTATAATGGATAAGCTTGAATTAAAATTAGTTCAGTTAACTGCCAAAAAAGAGGCGATTTTCGAACGATTTAATCGTTTATATAACATATCAAAAAATATTTCAAATTATGAATTACGCTCAAACGAATTATTTTTATCTCAAACTGAAGCTATTAGTGAATTATACAGCAGGTTTGAAACAATAATTGAAGAAATTAACAATTTGCAGTTTGAAATTGATCAGACTCCTCCAGACTACTCATGTTTAAATTCTATTGAAGATTTATATTCGAGTATTAAATATAAACGCAACCTTATATTGTCAAACAGCAAAACATTTACATTAGATCAAAAAAGAGGTATCGTAAAATTACCGCCAATTGAACTACCTTCTTTCGATGGCAAGACGGAGAGCTGGCCAATATTTTACGAAATATTTCGTAGCAATGTGCATTTAAATACAAATTTGACTGACGCGCAGCGTGTGCAGTATTTGATTAGTAAATTAATTCATGACGCTTTAAAATTAACCGCAGGTATTATTCCTACAGGGATACTTATAATATTATATGGGACAGTCTTGTTAAAAGTATCAAGATAAACGTAGTTTAGGCAGTCATTATCTAAATAACATTCTGGACATCAAAGGATGCGTCGGTAATGCTGTTAGTTTGAATACATATATAGAAAATATTCCGCGTCCATCGCCGCATTAAAACAGTTAGACATTCCCGACCTATTAGATTTTGTCTTGTTACATTGTGGTTTAAGAAAACTTGATCCCCAAACGCTTCAACAATTCGAAAATAGGGTGAGCGGAATAGAATTACCCTCCTGTAAACAATTTATTTCATTTACGCAAGATTATATCAAAGTACTCGAGCGCTCGCATGCTAATAATTCGCAGACCAAGCCGCGCGCAAATTTCAGTTTACCTTATCACAGCCTTGGCCGTGGCGCACAAGGTGCCTGCAAGTCGTTTGTATCGAGTGAACAGATTTTTAATACGCGTTGCCCGCTATGCGACAGAGAACACCAGCTATTTCGCTGCATTGAATTTAAAAATATGAAATCACCGCAAGCGCGTTTCGAGTTAATTAAAGCGAAACGCGGCTGTATAAACTGTTTAAGTCTATCTCACTCGTTAACTAAATGTAAATCACGGAACGTTTGTAAAATTTGTAAAAGACCGCATGATTCTTTACTGCATTTTTCCAACTTAAAGAATGACCGCCCTATCAAGCCGTCTGTGGCGGCTGGACCGCAAGCAGGTGACCGTGCGCCCATATCAACGCAATCAGTATCACAATCTCACGACACGTCTACCGTATCGCTTAGTTCAGCAGTTTCTTCTAGTTCAGCTATATTGTTATCGACCGCACAGATCTATGCACATGGTAAAAACGGAAATACGCTCGTCGTCAGGTGTTTAATAGACAACGGGTCGCAAAATAACTTAATTACTATGGATTGTTGTAAACGCTTGAACATTCCCATAATTAAATTACGCAATTCATCTTTACAAGGTGTTGGTATGACCTCGCGACCTGTACACGGTTTTATTAATTTCGCAATAGAATCATGAATTAATCCTAACAACAAATATTACATTCGTGCTTTAGTAGTTGACTGTATTACAGACAAACTTCCCGCAAATTTCATTACATTAAATGAAGATATGTCATATTTAAATAATTTACCGCTTGCCGATTTATCCTGGAATGTACCGGGAGAAATTGACGTTGTTCTTGGTGCTCAACTGTTTCCTTATATTTATTTGGGAGATAGGGTCGATTCTGGTAACCGCGCACCACCCGCTATATTAACCAGCTTTGGTTACGTGCTTATGGGAGATATTGCATGTCATTATGATGCAACCTGCTACATAGTACTACATCTTCGTTTACCGCGCTTGCTAACGTTGACATTGAGTCAAGTTTACGGAAGTTCTTTGAGTTAGAGGAAATTCCATCTCAACGTTTTATTAGTCCAGATGAATTAGATTGCGAAAATAACTTTAACTCTTCGATTTTATTTAAAGACGGCAGATATTTTGTTGATTTACCCTTTTCTCGAAACCCCTCGGAGTTGGGTAATTCACGCGGTCTGGCTCACCGTCGTCTACTTGCGCTCGAGCGTAAATTCGATTGCGTGCCAACCCTACGAGAAAATTATAATAAAACTATCGCCGATTATATAACGCAGGGGTATTTGTCCCAGGTGCCTGACTCTGAATTGACAGAGGAGCGTTACTACATACCGCATCATGCCGTTGTCAGACCAGATAAGGACAGCATCCGTATCGTTTTAGACGCTAGTGCTAAAACGCACTCAGGGCTGTCACTTAATGACATTTTGCATGTCGGACCTGATTTGCAGGCCGACTTGTTCTCGTTGTTACTCGACTTTTGTACATTCCCAATAGCAATGACCGCTGATATAAAACAAATGTTTTTGCGCATCGGAGTAAACGAGCACCATCGTAAATACTTACGAATTTCATTTCGTTTCAGTAGGAACGAACCTATTCGCACTTACAATTTTGACCGCATACCCTTCGAGCTAAAGCCTAGCCCTTACCTAGCTATGCGTACGTTACGCAACTTAGCGTGCGAGAATAGTGACCGCTTCCCTGAGGCTTCTAAACTGGTAGAAACAGTTTTACATGGATGATTATGTCGATTCGGTTCCCGATGAACAGACTGCCATGCGATTGTCTCGCGAATTAATCGATTTATTTAAATTAGGCTCTTTCGACCTTGTCAAATGGGCCACTAATTCACCCACTTTATTGGAGGTTCTTCCCGAGTCTCACCGCTTACTAGTAAATTTTTCTGGCATGGGTAACGATATTTACAATTTTAAAATCCTTGGTTTAACCTGGGATCCTGCTGACGATTACTTTTTTTCACAACAGTTTCTGTAGAAGATAAATGCACAAAGCGCACGATTCTATCGCTAGTTGCCCGCTTATTCGACGTACTTGGCGTTGTAGCTCCAGTTGTGCTGTACGCCAAAATTCTTATTAAGGAACTATGGCTAGCTAAAATAGACTGGGATGAGGTTCCTCCGGAATCCATCATCAGTCGCTTTTCAGCTTTTGCACGCAATTTTTCCGCACTCTCTTCTCTAAAAATTCCGCGCCATATTGGCATTGCGGGAAAAGCCGTAGTGAACATCGTAGCCTTTTGTGACGCGAGCTTCAGTGGTTACGGTTGTTGTGTTTATTTGCACATCACTGATCCTGAAGGTAATATCACCGTCCGGCTTTTATGTGCAAAGTCAAAGGTTTCTCCAGTTAAAATAACAACGCTAGCTCGATTAGAACTTGTCGCCGCTTTGCTGTTGTCAAGCTTGTTCGCGTGGTCCGCGACAAACTTTCCGCTCGTCTACCTATTACAGGTGTTTACGCCTTCTCGGATTCAATAGCGCTTTCGTGGATCCACTCATCGCCACATAGGTGGTCTATTTTTGTCAACAATCGTATTGCTAAAATACACGTTAATTTACCTGTCGCTTATATACCTACCGCCGTAGGGGTCAACGCTCTCAGAAAGTTTACATATGTTTGTTTGTCTGTATGGTTACTAAAGCCATACATATCGAACTTGTATCGGAACTTACATCCGATGCGTTTCTTTCCGCCTTCAAAGGTTTATTTCCGCCGCGGTCCAGTGTCTGTTATATACTCAGACAATGGCACCAATTTTGTCGGAGCTAAGGCACAGCTCGGCGAAATTTATTCTTTTTGTTAAACTCCACTGTCCAATCTGATATTAAAAGGAGCTTTAAAACACGCATTGAGTGGACAATGATTCCGCCACGCGCACCGGATGTGCTCACTCCGGCGCATTTTTAATATCCAGTCCTCAAGTATTTACCTTCTTCTGAATTGACAGAAGAAAGCTTGAACTTAACAAACCGCAAAAGGCTTTTAGATCAGCTTGTATTGTCTTATTGGAAAAAATGGCGAGTTGAATACTTGCACACGCTGCAAGTTCGACAGAAGTGGGGATCACCCGATCGCCCAATAGAGATCGGTACTGTTGTTCTCTTGGGTCAAGATAATGTACCTCCTTTAACTTGGCCACTAGGCGTTATAACAGAGACTTTTCCCGGATCGGATGGTGTAATCCGCGTAGCTTCAGTAAAAACCGGGTCGGGTACATACAAACTTCCTGTCACCAAGCTATATCCTTTGCCAACCCAATAAAAAATGTTCTAGCTGACTCATGTATATATAGATAGTGTATTAATAGGGCATGTATATATAGTTTGTTACGATATAAATCTAACCGCAATTTAACGCACCTGAAATATAACAGTTAATTTCAGGAATTTAATGACAATATTGTTTCAAACCGCTGTTAATAGCTCCTTGATAAAGTAGTAATTTTTTTGAAAGCTCAGGACCTTTCAAGGCGGGGAGTATGGTGTGGCGACCTTTTCGCCCTTGAACCGCTTTATATCGCGGCGGCATGCGGCCCTTTGATATCAGCTACGTTTTGCCGTCGCACACAAACGGCATGGGCTTTTGCTCAGCCGAGACATTCACGCCCCGCAGCGCGGCCAGTTCGGTCGTGTCTTCACCCGCAAGAAACATTTCGCATCCCCGCAAGCATTCACGCCCCGCAGCGCGGCCAATACGGTCGTGTCTTAACCCGCATACATTCACGCATATTCAACACCCCGCAAATGTTCACGCATCGCAGCTCGGCCAATTTGGTCGTGTCTCAACATCCCGCAGATACCAGATCCGCAACGCAGAGGTGGCCACCTTGGAATCGCCGACGAAGCCGAAGCCGAAGCCGATTCAGGTGAGCGATTTGGCAATTCATTGGTTGATATCGGTAGCCGCCCCCATCCGCTAACACGACGGCCGTTTAAGGGACGATTTTGGCCTTATCGGCTGACCTTCCACTACGGGCCGTACTACATTTCCACACCGCACCACGAGAGCGGCTATTTACACGCCTGCCTCTCCAGTACCCTAAAATTATTTTGCAGCTTATGACGACAGCGTTTTTAGAAAAATAAACATTAAGGAATTAGGAACATTTCCTGAAGGTCAAGCGATCATTTTACACCATTATAGTTGAGTATGTTAATACTTCAATGGTAAAGATTGCCTATCAGAAAAGCAAACAATGAGGCGTTAGAAAACATCTAAGATAGCGAAGTTTCCCTGCAAGATAAAACATTATCCTTTGGAACCACATGTTTTAATGATAGACTGTTTCAATAAGGATTGGTGATAATGGTCCTTAAGAAAATAATATTAATCCTAGAAACAAAGTGCATACTCATAATACTTCTTGGTCACAGACTTTATTATATAGTTCTTAGTTAATACTGAAAAATATATAACAAACATTAGATCAGACAACCTTTACGCGATATTTCAAAAACGAAGTTGTTTTTAGTTTATTCTAATGTCAAAATAGTTAAAGCAGGTAATTTTAAATGCCCTGGAGCTACAGGATCAACTCTGGCATGGAAAAATTTCTATTGTTATAACATTTACATCGACGTTTTAATTTTACCTAAACTATCAAAGAATGTCCTACGTTAGAATTTTGAATTAACAATTCTGAAGATTTTAGACATTAAATTTATAGTCGTGAAATATAATTTAGCTCAGCTAGCAGCTTGATTAGCGTTAACTTCAATTCCCAGCTCTGAATTCCCATTAAGTTAGTAGTATTTTATGCTACATAAACTAAATTTTTACCAAAAGAGATAAATATATTTCTTACTTAGTAAACTAAGTAAGTAAGGTTTATGTATGTTTAAGGATACATAACTATTTGTTAGATTAATAAATCTATCATTTGTAAGGTCTAATTTAGTCATTACGCTAAAAATTCTTTTAAGATTTTCATAATTAAAGAAAAACTAAATATCTGGTTATACGCAAATGTCTCATTAGGTAGAATTATAAATAAATTTTAGTTTTATTTATATTTTTATTTTGCGAAAAAATGAGCTGTCTACTTTGACTTGTCAGTTAATTCGAACAAATGTATGTAAAACTAAAGCAAGAATAGCAGACTTCTATTAAAAAGAAACGAATTTTGTTTTGTTTTGTCTGACCTATTATAATTTTTTAAATTTTGCAAGAAAGTAATGAAATTTTGATATCATTCGATAGCGTAAAATATCCGAAGCGTTTTGATATACAACACAGAACTTTTTTATAGGTCGGAGCTCTTAAAAGAAAACAGATTGAACCCGAATATAGTGCTTTAGAAGCTTCCCGAAACGTTTGCCAGATTGTTGATGAGCGCACTGGTAGACATTGGTTTACAAAGTTTAAGGAGGGAGAAGAAAGCTTCGCTGACAAGGAGCGTTTGGTAGACCACAGGAAGTTGATTGTCAAACCGTCGTTGATCGGATCGAAGAAAAGACGACAGCAGTATGCCGGATACTGACTGAGTTTAATTGCTACTATTTGACGATCTACAAAATTCTGAATGGCACCGGCAAGACCTGGAGGTAAATTGGATGTCACACGAATTTATCGAAAAATAGAATTGTGACAGGCAAAACTTTTGGAACATTTTTGCTCGTAATTTTCGCCAACTAGTTCACTTTTAAGTATTAACGCATTTTCTACGCGCCGGAAATTGCAAAATTTTAAATAAAAAAACGCAATACTGGATTACAAATTAATTCTTGGTCTTAACATGAAATTCGTTATGAGGATTTAGCTATATCTTTAGAGCTGCATAGTATCACTATAATAAGAGCTATCGGTTGTCTATTGGTACAAAGATCATATGCTCGACTAACTAGAACCGAGTTTAAGTTCCGTTGAAATTTATATGTAGATATTTAGATGTAGATATTACAATTAAGTTTAATTGCTTTTTAGTACTATGCAATGTGTAATTCGTAACAGGGAAACTTAGCACATTAAGCTATACTACCCTAATATATAGTCGGCATTATTATCTTCACCTGAATGAAGATGTGGAAAATCAGCGCGTTAGTAAACTTAATTTAAACGCGATTGAATTCTTCTTTAAATTAGCGCGCTTGGTACTTACGAACAAAAAATGACAAATTGTTACTGATGGAGGCTCTTAATGCAAGCTTTGACTCAAAATATAATGAAACCTTTGTAACCACCAAAAGGTCTAATTATATTTTGAGGCTTTTGGTAACCAAAGATTTAATCCAAAATCAAGTATGCGTTTAATTTTTGGGGAGGAGGAACATCAAACTAAATTTATTCAAATAAATAACTCGGCCTCGTCGGACCTACTAAAAAATTAGTTACTGAAAATGCAATTTTTACAATGAAAACAAATAGTGCCATAATATATAATGCGAATGTATTCTCAGTATCGATGACATGCAGTCACTCTAATGATGCTCTAGATGTTAATAAATTTTCAATTTTATATGAGTCAGCAGCAAACTATTTCACAAATTCCAAACTAATAGTAAACACCATTACTTATTTCAACCAGAATTTGAATGCAACTTATCATGAAGCAGATGTAAATAAATATACCTTGAATTTTTTGATAGCTTTACTCATACGGATGATTAAAGTGAAGCCAATGACTCAACGGAAAATACCGACTCATCGGAAATTATAAATAAAATGAGAACATGTCAAAAAATTAATCCTTGTCTGATGTTTAAGCTGAAAATAAATGCCCTTGCCCCTTTTCCTTTAAAAAGTGTCTGTTGGGTAAGGTACGGTGATGATAGGGTTATTATTTGGCCTGATGAGCGAATTCCTTTCCCATCTAAATAAACTTTACACTAATATTAAGTTTACAATGGAAGTCAAACATAACAATTCTCTCCTTCTTGGTACATTCTCTTAACAAAAGATCTCTGCAACGATAGTTTTTATCATACCGTTTACATAAAGCTTATCCATACTAATCGTTATCTAAACTCAAAATTCCAACACCGCCCTGCTCAAATCCACTTTTTACCATACACCAAAGGTATTATTGACAGAATAGGCCACATACTAAATAAATAAAATATACAAACTGTCTTCTAAAATAGGCGACTTCATCCATTATTACCTCCGCGAATCCCAAGGAGTCTACGAAATACTTTGCAGTGACTATGACAAAACCTACTTAGGCCAAACGAATATCTAGTCGTAAATACGAGTATTTTTTCAGTTCTAAAGCACTTGCTCCCATCTCCAATTTTACCAATAAAATTATTTCTTCCGTGCTTCAATACTCGAGACGATGGTCAGCATTTACCTGTTATTTAGAAACCGTTAGTTACCGCACATCATCACTTACGTCACTCGTTACAATAACCAAGCTTTTCCAAATCTAGTACATTTCCCTCACAAACATGTCTCTGTCAAACTTTCATTTTTGTTTCAATAAGTAGTGAAGTAGAGCATATCAAAGGCCAGTATCCTCATTTGGATCGAAGTTTTCTTTGGGGAGTAAGCAGATTGGAACAAGTTGACGACAACCCGGAAATTACTGAAAATATCAAAAAAACCATGAACATAAATACAACTCTAGTAGATATATAGAGTAAATTTAGTTAACATCTAAATAATAGGATGGTTCACCACACGCATCAACTAAAAAGATAGGCAGACACAAGAAACCTGCATTAACTCTGTTTTAATTTCCAACATAAAAGTGTGTTAGATCAAAAGAACCACATTGTTAAAAATATCATGAATATTAGACGTAGGATCACTAAACAATCCTAATGGTTTTCTACGTAGACTTAAGACCCAAGTCAAATAACAGACACATGCAACCTGGAATTTTTAGATTAGATGAAAAGCATTGGTAAATCATCAAATAAAAGATATAACATTATACAATGTATACGTTGTCTGTTATACGGTTGCTCAAGGTCATATTGTCAAAAAACTTAAAAATTTGTTAGAGAACAGGTTTCAAAAATGCTTTATGTAAAAAGGTCAGTCATTAAATTACAGAAGGTGCTGAGTATATAGAAACCTTGAAACCTACCAGAAACAATTCTAGAAGAAATTGGAACTAGCCAGAAAGGCAGATCAACACATTTGTGCAACCATCTATTTCAATAAACATCTAAAAAGTAATATGTGTCGATGCGCTAAGAATACCTAAACAAAGGAAGTTAAGACGGCAACTTTACCAATCAGTTAAATAATGTGCAGTTTTACACCTAAAGGTAGAAAGGCTTAGGACTAAGTAAGTAAGTAATTAACTTGCTCACTGAATTCAAAAATATATTTAACCACTTAATAAGTCAAAATATTGTTATACTAAAATGGACATTTCGTTCCTATGCATCTGTCTCTAGAATGCTAACTGACTAACAAGTCATACAACTTAATTTATACATTTTCTCCAAATCAATAAAACAAATGTAATGCTCATTTCTGAAACAGACCGTACAGCAATAAATATACTTTATTATACAGTGTACCACACTGTTTTTCCCAATGGTACAGCCTATGATGAAACAGCCGTAATAATTTGCTGCAGATAATAATAATAACCTTTTTTGTAATTAATGTATTAATTATTATTAAATAAAATATAACTGAGACTTGTCATTGGACCATATTCCAGCAATTCTCACCTTTAATAGTTTTATTATTGTTAAACTAGATCTACCAAGACTGACCTCTTCTAAAACTGACTAGTTGAGCTTTCAACTTTATCTAGGCGAAAATTTAGAAATAACATTAAAATAAAATAACCTAAAAATCTTGATAATGCGGTTGAATATTTTACTACCATAGTAAAAAGGTATGAAAAAGCGCAGCTGTTCCTTTCAAAAGTCTGCTACAACAGCATATCTCTCACTATTTATGAATTAACAGCTGTTAAGAGACGAGCAAGATTTACATGACATAAGAAAAAATGTTTATAACAGGCTCACTTGACATTTTAAAAAATATTACAAGCTCATTTGAGACATACATAACTAGTCTATTCAAGTTTGAAAAGCAGCTGAGAAATTTAAGAGAGCAATACACCTAAACTAACTTTCAAGCTACCTTCTTTGGAAAAATCTTTAGTTCTCCAGATGTTAATCAAAATAATATTAACGACACTATAAAAATTTCCTAATAAGTTTCCGTAATTTATTTCCCCCCTCAGAAATAAAAAATAAATTTTTCTATATAAAAATAATAGTTTTAGGATTTGATCTTCTATAGCTAAAATCATTAAACAGCTACTAAAATCATTGTACCCTTAACCGCAATCTATAATACCATAATGAGATTTACATACTTTCTCATCGCCTGAATATGATACACAAACCTGGAAGACATGGAAACTCATTATTCGTATTAATCTATCATACTTTATTATCAAAAATATTTGAGAAGCTGATACTCAGAAGAGCAGAAAGTAAAATCTACCTTCAAGAAATTTACCTCAACACCATTTCCTCTTTCGACAAATTCTACTATATGACAGTGCCACAGAATAGTCAATGCGATTATAAAAAGCCCAGAAGAGAAAAAGGTATACTGCAACTTTTTGACTTTGAAAAAGCATTTGAGTTAGTTTGGCATTAAGGACTACTATTTAAAATATTTTTTCCTACAAACTACTAGCTTATTTTGAAATTATATCTTTGTGAGCATCACTTTCAAACTAAATTTAGCCTCAAAACCATTGCATTAAATTTAGCGTGCCGCAAGGTAGTATAGCCAGTCTATTTTACACCTTGTTATCACTGCCGTTACTCCAACAGACTTAGCAGCCGATGCCATTATACGATTCACTTATCGCGACCCACAAGAAGCCAAAAACCAACCACAAGTTAATCTAGACAGCTCGAACAAATTCAAAATACTTGGCGAATAAAGATCCATACAGATCACTTTCACAACGAGACGTGATAAATGCCTAAATGTTAAAACAGATAATACCAATCTCCTCATTAAAAATGAAACTAAATATTTGTACATAATGCGTACATTGTGTATAACCTCGAAGAAGACTTAAATGAAACCTAGGCTACAACAGATGCAATGGCTGTACAACTATCTCAAGGATCAAACGTCGATTCAAGCACACGAAATATATCAATATGAGATCAGCAAGAAGCTCATTAGAACCATCTGCAGATCCGAAAAGACCAAGATTGGATGATAATCGTGATACCGATAATAGTAAAAATGTTCCAGAGACATCCGCGAATTCAACAGAAGATGGAAAACTCAATTGGAAAGAAAGTTGCATTTTGTGTACAAAAAATATATGTTCATTGGAAGGACTTTTCCCTTATGGGACCTAAAGGCAAAAACACTGCCATAAGATTTATAGAGAAAAATCGAAATATAGAAGAGTCCTTACGAGTTGAATTACTGAGTGCATATTGGGAATATGGTACCACAAAAATTGTCAGAGTAAATGTAACTTTGAAAACAACTACTTACCAGAATTTTGCAAATAAGAGCATCTATGGAAATGATATTTAATGCATTGATCAAAGTGACGAGAATTAGTTCAATATGAAGGATATTCACGATAATTTGAATCTCAACAATCGATACATACCATCTGATATTATTATTTGGAACAA
Organism: Sinelater perroti; assembly: GCA_036346155.1. Classification (NCBI taxonomy): domain Eukaryota; kingdom Metazoa; phylum Arthropoda; class Insecta; order Coleoptera; family Elateridae; genus Sinelater; species Sinelater perroti. The sequence goes on from JARFIY010000024.1 coordinate 12,302,887, forward strand.
AATTAAAAATCATTATTAAGACATCATCATAATGACCAGAGTAAAATCTCCATCGCATTGCTGTTTGACCAGAAAAAGATTTTATATTAAACAGAAGTCTCTGTAAATCTAGGGAAGATGCTGCTGATTACCTTTAAATGGGTAAAGTTGTCAAAATTCTTTTAGCTGATATCAAGGAAACGGAAACTGACTATGAATACTATCCGTCAAGTGACAGCATGTTTTATAAGGCAAAATGTATGATACCAGAAAAACTCAAGTATTTCGTAGAAAAACTGTTCCTCAACAATCACAGAAAAATAACCAAAACTTCAGACAACTTCAGTTCACGCATGATTTCAATTGCTCATGCCATTATGTCAGCAGAATTTCCTAGTTTAATTCTATCACCCCTTCACATTGCTGTTGGAGTTGCACTTCATAGGAAATTTGGCTCAAGAGGATTATAGATATTTATAATGCAATGGATTTCAGTTGTTCTTATAACAAAGCTGAAATTATGAGATATCAGCAGCACAGCAAGGAAAAATTCTTACAAAAGTTGGAGCATTCATCTAATTTGTACACGATAATGCAGACTAGAACGTCGGGACTCTTGGTGGCAAATAAACGTTCCATAGTTTAGGATCAATTGAACTTATTACACCTTCTTCAAGTGTCATGCTTAAAGAATCTTTCCCACGTCTAAAATCAGTAGAAGAAGAAATAGCTGCTCAGAGTAAGATTGAGCTTGAATTTTACAGAAAACTATCATTAGACGGAGTCAAATGGTTTAGATTTCCTTTGCCCAGCCAATATTTGAATCTCAAGTCAACCTATGCAACTAAAACTCTTTGGGTATTCAGAAAATGTATTTGTCCAACATATTCCTTAGGATGGAATTGTTATATACAACATTTTTTTAAAGTGTAAATTTTTTTTATTTTTTAGCTGATTGAAAATGAATATATATTTGGAAGATTATTATTGCAACAGAGAAGATCAGCGCTTTATGAAAATTTCAATGTACTTTGAAAAAAAAAGGCTAAGAGAACCATATAAAGTTCAAATATGAAGATTTTTCATCACTTTTGATTTTTTTACTTTAAATAGAACCTTGGAAACCAGTTCTTGAACATTAAAAAATCTTGAAAACCTCTATTTAGTTAATATTATTGATAAGTTGCCACACTAATGGGGTTGTCTGTATCCAAGCAAATTTTATTTCGTAACAATATCTGGAAAAAATCGTTTTGAAAATAATTAAAATCAAATCATATTTAAATAAAAAAAACACTACTCGTACGCCCCCAGGATATCCTTTTCTCAAAGTGCCCCAGAACATTTTCTTGCTTTGGTGCATTGGAGCTTAATTTGAGAATCAAAATAACGATTTTGTTTTTGGGGCCACTGATAACGTATTACACAACTTTGAGTTGAATCCTCAAAATTGCCTCCAGCACTAAGATTCCGCCGCGCTAAGTGCATCGGAGCACTTTCTTAGCATCATATTCGTGATCTGCAACCCCAAAACCCTTATATAGACAATTAAAACTCGATAAACAAACAAATTTGAGGTACTTCTCAAAATCGCCCCTATCCCCAGGATTGTGCTGCTTCCAAGTGCATTTGGGCACTTTTGAAAAATCATACTTTTATTAGAGACCTCAAATGTTTTTATTCAGGCAGTTTAAAATCGGAAAACAAATAAATTTGAAATTATTCCCCAAAATCGCTCACAGCCCTAGGATTTTGGCCCCCCAAGTGCATTGGGACACAATCTAAGCATCATATTCGCGATCAGCGTCGCCAGAAATCTCCGAGTAAAGCGATTGAACTTATTTTGGCCAATATTAAACTAGCAATAAAATACTCTTTAGGGTCTGTAAAAATTCTTATTAAATTATTTTTGCGTGCACTTTCTCATTTTAACAAAATTTTTTTTTTATTTTGAATTTGCCTGTTCAACAATTTACACTGTTATACAAGACATTGATAACTTAGTAAGTAATACATAATATATATTGAATAGCATAAGCGGTGAGTATGACCGCAAGAAAGTTTTATTATTGTTTATTTTTTACTATGAGAGCACTAGGTTTAGAATCGGTCACTTGTGTTAATTATCATCACTATAGTCACTGAGAAATATATCTTGGAGAAGTTTTCGTTTTAGCCTTGCGTGGATGCCGCGTTGTCCCAGTGAGTAGTAAGCTGCACCACTGCAGTTGGTGAGATTGGCATGAAATTTTTTAGTAAGTTTCGCTATATGTTGTTCAATTGTGGAGAAACCCAGTTCGTAGTGTAGCTGTTGATTTGTGATGAACCAGGGAGCGTTGACAGCGATTCTCAGGAGTTTGTTTTGGAATACTTGGATTTTGCTAAGATTTGTTTTGGATGTGTTGCCCCATATGACACACCCATAGAGGATTAATGGTCGTAGCAGTGATTTGTACAGGATAGTGGTACATTGAGTAAGCAAGGTGGACTTTCGTTTTAGCAGTGGGTAGAGTTGGATTAGTCTCGTGTGAATCTCCAGGTGAGCTTGGTGTCAAGATATATACCTAAGTATTTAATGGGTTTGTCGGTGGTGCTCCATTGAATGGAGTGTCCGTTAATAGTGATTTCTGGTGGGTTATTAAATCGTCTTACTGTGAAGATTTTTGTGGCACATTTGTCATAATTGATGGATAGGTTCCATTTCTTGAGCCACCTACTGAGGATAGTGCTGGCTTTTTGCAGTTTTGAGATAGCCATTTTTAGGCTTTCGTCTTTGGTTATTATGGCTGTGTCATCTGCATATAATGCAAGGTCAGCGTTGATGGTAGGGAAGTCCTGCATGTAGATGTTGAAAAGAATTGGGCCTAAGATACTGCCTTGAGGGACCCCTGCTTGTATGTTTTTGATTGCAGATAGGGATGTGCGAATTTTGACTGCGTACGTGCGATTATCAAGAAAGGAGAAGAGTGCGGATTTGATGTACTTGGGTAGTTGAAGTTGTAAGATTTTATATTTTAGGCCGTTGAACCGTACGCGGTCAAAAGCTTGAGCTATGTCGATAAACAAAGTTACTGTGTATTGTTTGGATTCGTAACCTCTTTCAATTGTTTCCGTAACGCGCTGTAATTGATGGCAGGTGGAATGACCTTCTCTAAAGCCAAATTGATAATGTGGTAGAATGTTCAGCCTAAGAACTTCGTCGTTTAGTCGAGAATGGATGACTTTTTCTAGCAGTTTCGAAATAGTAGATAATAAACTAATGGGTCTATAGCTTCTGATATTTTTCTTATCTTTCCCCGGTTTAGGGAACATAAGAATGATTGCATGTTTCCATATGTTTGGGAAGTAACCTATTCGTAGACAAGCGTTGAATGTCGTTGTCAAATACGCTAATGCTTTCTTGGTGAGTTTTTTCGATACGATATTGGGTATTTTGTCATTGCCCGGCGATTTCTTGATTTATAAGGGTTTTGATAATTATAGCAAGTTCCTTGGACGAGGTTAATTTGAAGATTAGTTCCGGGATAGGTTGGTGTGTTTCAATAAAATTGGTCACTATGTTATTGAAAACCGGGTCTTTATAGGTGTGACTAGTGAATGTTTTCTTGAGTTGATCCGCAAAGGATTCGCTTTTTTCTGCATCAGAACTGAGTATTTGATTGTCCATGGTAATTGGAAGTATTTCGTGAGGTTGGCGTTGTATCCGTTTGGTTGTTCTCCATAGTCCTGGATCTTGTGGTTCAAGATTGCTGATGTGTTTTTGGTAAGAGTAAATTCGGTACTCTTCTAGATGGTTTCTGATACGGGGAGATAAATTATTTACGATGGTTTTTGTTATGGGACTTCGGGTTTTCTGCCATTTTCTTCTCAGTGAATTTTTTCGCTTGATTGGGTCAGTTATGTGTTTTGGTGGTAATTTAATGGTTGTGTGTTTTCTATTTTCCCTCTCTTCGGTAGCCTTATGGATGCTGTCAATAATGCTTTTTGTTATGTGTATAATTGTTTCATCTATTTGGCTTGTTGATCAGAAATTGTTAGGGTACTTGAGTTGTTTGTCAAGTACTCGCCGAAGGACCCCCAGTTGACTATCCCATTAATTAGTCTAGGCTCTGGGGTGAATTTTGCTGGTGTTATTAGAAATGAAATAACTGATAGGTGGTCAGAGTCTAGTTCGGGAAGTACTTGTTGTAATGCTTTTTTGTTAAAGTTTTTGCGAGCAAGAATGTCTAAGACGTCGGGCAGGTGATCATTTTTGTAGGGCTGGTAAGTGGGTTCGTCAGGAGCTTTTATGTGTATGATGATAAATTTGAAAGTTTGGCACCAGCGGAGCTTGTTGTTCTACATCCCCAGATGGCATTCTTGGAGTTTAGGTCACCAATGAGCAGGGTAGGTTCATTTGTAGTGAAGATTGCTGAAATGTCTTGTTCTAACAGTGTTTAGTTGGGTTGTTTATAGACACATGTGATGTTTATTATTGTGTCGTCTTGCGCTTTAATTTTGATTCCTACTGTTTCGAGATTTACAGTGTTAATTAGATAACATTCGTGATGTATAATTTTACGTTTAATAATGATGGCCACCCCTCCTGATGCAATATTGGCATTTCTGTCTGTGCGGTAGATTTGGTATCCAGCTATGTTAAGTTTTTCTGCATGACTTAGGTGTATTTCTGAGATGCATGCTATATCAATGGAATGCCTTGACAAAAAGGATTTAAATAAATTTAGTTGGGTTTTGATGCCGTTTGCGTTCCAATTTAGGATTTTTATTTGAGAAATTGTGTTGATTTTAGGGTCCATTAAACAGAGAGGGTAAAAGATTAGATAAAATGAATTGCTTAATTTGTCCGATATAGGGTTGGATTAGATTTAAGAAAGATGATAATAAAGTATTAAGTAAGGATGACGTTTTAGGTATTGAGGTGTTTGTTCTAGATTGCCATGGTGATGAGTTAGTTTGTGGTAAATTTTTCATGTTGTTTATGGGTGGATGGTGGTTCTGAGTTCCTGTTGTTTTGTGAGGTTCGTTTCGATGACGTTTGTCTTGATAGTTCGTTGACTCAGTGAAATATTTGCAGCCTCTGAAGTTAGCTGGGTGATTTTCTCCACAGTTGGTACATATGGGAGGCTCTTGGGGCGGTTTATCGCAATTTATATATAAGTGATTGCCTTTGCATTTGACACACGTGGTTCAAGACGGCAGTAATTTTTAGTGTGCCCAATGCGCTGGCATCTATGGTGTAATATAATATGATGTAACATTTTTTTCTGAGGCTTATACGAATCGAATACTTCCTGGAATGTCTCGATACGTGCGCCCAGAAAAAATTAGAGATTTTTTACTAATTTGTCTCGACTAATCACTTACTTTCAAAAACTACCAGCTCGCCAGTATAAAGAAATAAAAATAAAATAAAAATATTCACAAACCAAAGGACAAAATTATAAAATAATTTTATGAGCTGGGGCTCGTCGATGGACGTCTTCTCCCGTTGGATTCATTTTCAGTCAACAAATTCGCTTATTGCTCTTAAGGAGGATTTGCCAATAAGAAATGGGTACTTTCGTAAATATGTTTATCCGACACAAAAAGACAGATGCTAATTTAAAGAGGTTTTTCCTAAGAGAAAATTTTCCTTAAACATGTAATTTAAAATTATATGGGTAAGAAATCAGACTTGCTAAATTATGTCAATTTTTAATTCTGAGTAGGCAATACAATAAGTGTCTACCGATTCTTGTAATACTGAACATTATTTTTCCTCTAAATAAAATATTTATTTCCTGCTTGTACAAACAAATTTACCTTGGCTTAATTTAAAAAAAATTATAATTGTGTTGTTTGACATAAAGCAAATTTGATTTTTGATACTTACGCAAAACAACATTATATAAATAAGATAGATAAAAAGAATTAGTAATTCAGTTTGCCTTCTATATTCGTGGCTACCCTTCGGATTGCGTTTCCATTCATCCAGTTGTTCACGTAGTAATTTGAAGCATGAAACAATAATTTCAGATATTAAGATATTATCTGGTGCTTATTAAATGAACAGCTTTGTAAGTTATAAAGTTATTTGCTTCTTTCCATTTATTTTTCTTAGACAACGTAATAATCCCTGTTAACACATTTATTGTCCGCCTCAGTAAAATAATAATTTTTATCTCCATATATTTAAGTTCACCTCAACAACTGCCAGTAAAAATAAATTTTCGGCAGCTGATTATTTTCAACCGTTTTATTATTTAATGAGCACATAATTCAAATTGTTATTAATTTTTGTAACAATTAATAAACATTTCATTAATACTAGAAACTAAATTATATAAATTTAATTTTAACTAATCTGTCAGTTATAGATCACTTTTTATTTTGACACTCGTTCAACCGACATGGCAATGTTATACTTATATCCACCACAACCTGATGCTAATTAATGTTAATGGAGTTTTTAGTTAAATTAAATAAGACGATTGAACTTAAAAAAAAAATTAAACGAAATATTTAATAAAAGCTTCCAGGCAATATTTAAAGTGTTTTTCATTTTATTCTACTTCAAATGTTATGAGCAGTGGCTATTAGAGAATAAAACTCAGCGCTTTATATATGACACATTGAAATGTAAATATCATGCATATTAATTGATTTGTTGAAAACATGTCAAACAAGCTGTGTTTGCTGTCGTTTGCAACTGGTCTCTGAGCAGCAATAAAAATGGCCAACTGAATCTAGCGCCCTATTAATATCAAATTTCTCATATAATTAAATAAATTATCGAGTCCGTGTTTAAAAAATAACTGTAGGAGGTTTATAATATGTGTAATATGTACTATATGTGTGAGTACTTTAATGACAAAAGACTCAAAATTCTGAAATTTTGGTCAAAGTGAAAAAAAAGACAGTCAAGGGAAGGTTTCCTGGAATTGAATGAAAAGTTGTTTTTGTGCTTGGTGTGTGATCTTTTGTGTCTGTGCGCGATCTTTCAACATTGGACATTAAGGCAACTTTAAGACCGGCTTAAAACCCGATGACTCGATAACAGGCATTGCTCTCGGGATACTAGCGAGAGGACACGAGGGTCGTAGGACGATAGGGGTTTACACATTGCACTTTGGACATTGTTTGGAGTTCGTTAAGATAGATTAGGTTGGGCTGGGTTTTTTCAAACATTTCTATTTGAGCTACATAACTTTCGTATACCTTGATCTGAAGATAAACCATAACTTGACATTACATAATCGTAGTACGTAAGCTAGAAAGCGATCTGAAAGATTTTTGTTATGGTCTATTACGTGTAGTACCGGTCGAAATAGGCAAATAATTCTGTTCACCTATAAGCTTTGATAACTCTATGCCTTACTATAATTAACCCACCACATCTGCTATTGTAATCACCTCCAGTAATAAATTAGGAGGCACAAATTTGAAAAATAAATGAAATTATTCTTTTTTATATAATGACGAGACGAGCAATACAAAAAATACAAAAATTATTATTTTCATTAATGCGAGTCACATCGGTTTAAGTTATAATATAGACTTTTTCGTATCAAATGATTTTATGATGTTATTGGTAGGTGCTTGTTGTGCTCTAATGTTTTATTTAGCTCTGCTTCTTTTTACAATGTTTTTTTTATTATTATATATCATTTAATTAGCAATCAGAATTACAAGTCATTCTATAAGCTAATATGCTGTTTTTAATTACTAGGGTAGTCGTGGTTGGTGTGAAGAGCACTTCTCCAGTGAGTTGCCCTCGCTAATCCTGTTTCAGATCTGCTGGCCAGTTTCGTTTCACTCTTCTACCATTTTGCGCATCAAGCAGTGGGTGCAACAGGGAGTTGACGTGGGTTTCCAGTTTGTTGTGACGTCTTGTACTTTTTTCTTTTATAGCGTCCTTCACGTAAGGAATTTTTAGACCATTGTGAATCGTCAGATTGGAGACGTACCATGGTGCGTTCGTGATCATACGAAATATTTTTGATCGGCACCTTTGAATTTTGTTTAAGTTAGATTTACTCGCACATCCCCATAGTTCTGCTCCATACATCCAGATTGGTTTAATTACAGTGTTGTAGAGTAATAGTTTGTTTTCAAGCGTGAGCTTAGATTTTCGTCCAATTAGCCATTGGAGTTTTTTCATCCTCAAGTCAATCTGTTTACGTTTCTTATCTACATGTTCTTTCCACGTCAATCTGTTGTCCAGGTGTAGTCCTAAATATCTTGCACTTGTAGATTGCGGTATTGGTATATTGTTAAAATGTAATGGTGGGCATAACCCTTTTCGTAGTGTAAAATTTACTTGCACAGATTTTGTCTCATTAATTTTGATTTTCCATTTACGAGTCCATGTCTGTATTTGGTCTAGGTGGTTTTGTAGAGTGGTCGATGCTATGAGTGGGACAATGGCAGTTGAAAGAATGACAGTGTCATCGGCAAACGTCACCATTGTTGTGTTTTCATTGGTGGGAAGATCGGCTGTATAGAGCACGTAGAGCAGGGGTCCCAAGACGCTGCTTTGGGGCACTCCAGATTTAATTGGACGTTGGACCGACACCTCGTCATTGACTTTGATGCAAAATTCTCTACTACTTAGGTAAGATTTTATCAGTTTGAAATAGGTGATGGGTAGAAGTTCTTTGATCTTATATAGTAATCCAATATGCCATACCTTATCAAAGGCTTTACTGACATCTAGAAAAACTGATAGACAGTGTTTCTTTTCGTCTAATGCTTGATTTATTTGGTGACTGATTCGATGCACTTGCTGTATAGTGGAATGGTTATTGTGGAAGCCAAACTGATGCATAGGTATCCAATTTTCTGTCATTGGGTCAGAGTTTATTCTTTGCAGGAGGAGTCGTTCGAGTAATTTTGAGATAATTGGTAACAGACTTATAGGACGGTACGATGATACGTCGTTGGGTTCTTTATCTGGTTTAAGGATTAGTATTATTTCGGCAATTTTTAATTGTTTTGGCCAGTAGTTTAGTCTTGCGATAGCATTGAAAATGTAGGTAAGTAAAACTAACCCTTTCCTTGGCATCTTCTTTAACATTTTTGTAGTCACTTTATCTATTCCTGGAGCTTTTCGAGGATTTAATAAGTTGATTTCCTTCTCAATCTCTTTCGGAGTAAAGGATTTGATCTTTGGTATGTTGATAGGGATCTCGGATAAATGCCTGTCTATAGCATTGTCTGTAAGGTCATCATTAGGCGTAAATACTTCGGCAAAGTAGTCTGCAAATAGGACGGCCTTTTCCATATCACTTCTAGCCCACTGTTGATATGCTATTGCAGTGTTACGGAGGGGAGGTATTGGCGCCTTAGGTTTTTTTATGTTTTATAGGTTTCCATATGGAATTGTCGTATCTGTTGAGATTGGTAACATAATCATGGAATGACTTTTCTTTCATTTATTTTAGTTGACTCTGCAGTTGGTTATTTAATCTGTTTAGTGCAGTTTTATCTGCAGGTGCATGGGTACAGTGCCACTTTGCCCTGGCTCTTCTTTTTTCTGCTATAAGCCTCTTAATGATCGTAGGTATTATATACTTGTGATTTTGGAATTCTGTGTGAGGAGTAGCATGTTGAACGGCCTGTTTGAGGATGTTTACTAGGGTGGTTAGGACGGTATCAATTTCCTCTGGAGTTTTCAGACTTACTCTCAATTTTATGTCTTCTTGTATCTTGTTCCTGTAATGTTCCCAATTTTTTGTTTCTGTTATGGAGTCTGGGCGTTGGTTTTTTATGAATAGCATATTGACTGATTGTTGCAATTACCGGCGAGTGATCAGAGGAGATATCGTAGCATGGTGTTACGTTCATATACGCTTGCGAGATCCCATTGGTTACATAAAAGTCCAAAAGATCTGGGATCTTATTGGGGTCTGACGGCCAATAGGTTGGTGTACCCGTTGAAAGAAAGGAGTAATTATTTTCCTGTATGAGATTAGCCAACTGGCTGCCTTTTGTTGTGATTAGTCGAGATCCCCACAGCGTATGCTTACTATTGTAGTCTCCACCTGCAACAAATTTATGGCCTAGTGTCTGGAAGAATTCCTTGAAATTTTCTTTTTTGATATTTTGCAGCGGTAGACAATATACTGCTGCTACTGTGAATTCGTATGGGACTGTCTTTACTTTAATGGCTGTGGCTTATAAGTGATTGGTTACATATTTTGGCAGTTCGATGTGGCTTATAGAACTTTTTATTAAAATGGCGGTCCCAGCATGTGCAGTATTATCTGGATGATTGGTTATGTAGGTTTTGAAGTTAGGTATGCGAAAATATGATTTGTCTGTGAAATGTGTTTCGCTGACTAGCATGATGTCCACTGAATTATGATGAAGGAATATTTCAACTTCATTTTTGTGCTGTAGAAGGCCATTGGCATTCCACAGGGCTATTGTTAGAAATTTAGTGAATTTTACTTATCAGCGTGGTAAGCAGATTCATCACCATGCTGTTCTGTTGTACGAGTTGCTGAAACATAGCCTTAAACTCATATAAGAATTTGCACAGGCTGATGGAGGGTGTTCCTGTGTGATGTTCGTTGTGTTCTCTACTCTCAGTTGAGCGTAATGTATTTTGTTCGTTGGTTCTGTTATGTTTCATTGCTCCTGCATAGCTTAAATTTTGTTGGATACTATTGTTTGAAGTTGGTTTTCAGTATAGATGGCTGTTAACGGGTTGCGTTGAATGTTTAGTCTATTATTAGCATTGTTGGATTTTTTTAGTAAGCCTTGGCAGAATTCGCAGCCTTTATAGCTAGCCGGATGAGGACCATTGCACATCGTGCAGGTGTGTTGTTTGTGTGTGTGTGTGTGTTTTTTTCTTGTACAATTATTCGTGTCCCTTATGAGTCCCTCCGCATTTAACACATACATAGGGTTTAGTACAATAAGCTTTAGTATGACCATATTGCTGACAGCGCATGCACTGTGATATTCCTTTAACTTTTTTGGGTGGTTCAATACTTATTAGTTGGTTTTGTATTTTTTGTATTTTATAAATATTTTTATTGCTTTGTGCTGGCTCTAGGTCAACAAAGAATAGGTTTAAAGGTTATTTTGTTATTCGTTTTCTTGCGTTCATAATATTTCTGACTTGATGTTCGTCTTTACTAAGTTCTTTTTTAATACTTTCTGTGCTAGTTGTAAAATGTAAGTGCTTGAGTACTACCCTATAGGCTCGTTCCTCCTTCGGTTGATATGTATGGTGCACAATTTTGTTTACTTGCATGAAGTGAATCAGTTTTCGGTAAGTATCAGAGGTATTGCAATTGATTTTTATTGTATTGTTAGCTAGAGATTTTGTGCTGTACTGCTCTATTTCTATGATTTCATTTAATTTGTTTATCATTTGTTGGCAATTTATTAGGCCATAGACAAAGATTGGCGGGGTAGTGGGACCTTGTTTTCTACTTGTGTTCTGTTAGTTTCTTCTTCCATGGCATCGGTTAAATGGCTATATTTATTTTGTAGTAAAATGTTTTGACTGTTGGGTATATTTATTTTTCTTCGCTTGGTTTGTTTTACTTTTTGCCATGGGTTTTCTTTGGAGTTTTCATTGGGGTTTTCTTCTGTTTCATCATCGCTGGTTGAGGTCAGTCTGTAGTACTGGCGTTCGTTGTTTGATTGCTGCTGCTGAGTGGCATGGGAATGGGTTGGTGGGTTAATGTTCTGTTGCGGTATGAAGAAGTTGCTACTAGTGGGTATTAATTGACTTTGTTGTTGAAAGTTATAGTACTGCGGCCTTTTATGTGTTAGCTAATGTAACACCCGGTATAACGTTGTTCATTGGGATTACCTGCATGGGATTATTATATGGTACGCCATTTTGGTTATAATTAACTCCTGGGCCATTATATGCTGGTAACATTTATAATTTGTTTAATGAAGTTTAATAGGTAAACATAGTTACCTTTTATTTAATTTCCTAGCATTTATTAACCGCTAGTGATTATTAGTTATTATGTCCGTTACTTATACAAAATATTTAATCTTAGTGTAATGTAGATAATGAGAAATAATTTACTTGCCGTTCGGCCAGCTGTTTATTGTGTATAAAATCGTTATCACTTGAACTTTCATGCATTCGGAGCGGCGATTAGCACGTCTATCCGCTACAAAAGTCAAATGGGAACTGTTTACAATGTTATGGTAATATTTATAGCAATTAATTGCCCGAATATGCCCCACCGCAAAGATCACATGTTGCAGGCATATATCTACTTTTTCAGCGTGTTATAGTGCTGTGTGATTATTTGCGCACAAAAAGTAGGTTACAGAATAATTTTAATGTCCACACAATTAGTACATTTATATTTTGTTGTTATTTGCTGATTTTAAATTCACAAGATTAGTTTTAATTTGTGTTATTGCTCAGTGTTTCATATTAACAATGTTCTTTACTGCAAAACCACTTTTAGAAAATTATTCGATGATATTTTTGTAACACCTGAAATGTGCAAATGCTTCAATCAGAAATACAGTAAACATATTTGTCTGGTGTCTGGCGAGTGTGATACCGACGTTTTGTACTTTCCTGTAATTCTCCTTTTGCGGTATGTATCGAGTATCTTACAATTGATATTAATTACGGTGTTAAGCATATACTTTAAGCTGTATACTCCTATCATATTGTTCAATTGATTTATAACACCACAAAGACATATAAAATAATTTAGGAAATTTTGCGGTCACGTTGTCATTAGTAGAATTTTTCTCATTTTTGGTATTCGGTGGTAGACCAAATTTATTGTCACTTCTCGCTTATTGGTTAGTGTAGTTAATAAATTTAATATAATTGCCATTCATCATCGAGATGAATTTGTAAGTGAGTACGTGATTATAAATTAAAATTAACATTGAGGCGTAAAAATTAGTATGGCTTTTATTGGTTACAGACTTTGTAGATTAAAAGTGCTAGTGCCAGATCCAGAAGCATTTTTAATTCACAATAAACTCACTGTTCATAAATATGCCAGCAGGATAGCATTAAGGAAGTGTGGTCCACAGCATTTCATTAATTTGTATTTATTAGCTAATAGCATGATTAGTAGATTGTAAAAATTTAACGTGCCGTCTACGCGCCGTTTTCGAGATATGGGCCTTTGAATTTTTAATTTTTACCTTCAATTCCATCAGGTTCGTTTATACTAGACGTGGCAAATATAAATTATTTTATATTAAAGTCTTATCTTATGTAACATATAACGCTGATCACGAATATGCAAGATACAAAATTTTATGTCAAACCGTTTTTGAGATATTCGATTTTGAAGTCGAATAGAAAAGAGGGTTTTAAGGCCTTTTTCTGGGGTCGGTGAAAATACCTCTCATACGTTCATAAATAACAAGCAAATTTTTTGGGGGTGTCAGGTTGCCCCATCTCCCATTTTGGCCACGCTCCCAAAAAATATTTTTACCCACCCTCATCATGTAATATATTAATTATATACGCCTATGACGCTGATTACAAATATCTAATTCGTTTTTAGAATTCAATTGATAGTTTCTGAGAAAATTAAATTTTACATTTTTAACATGGTAAATTTTACTATGAGAATTTTTCTAAAAATGGAACCGGACGAAGAGGCAAAAGAACATCTTGCGTATCTCGCTCTTGTTGCATAAAGCTTTTTATTTTATTTATAGACACTTTCATAATGGTAAATATTTTAATAAATTTTGCGACGTAACATAGTGGATCTGGGTATCAAACGATCAGGCTCAATCTACTGATTATTTCATATCCTTACCCTAAAGCTCTAACTTTAATAGTTTAGTCACAAGAGGGCGCCAAACTTTAAATTTTTAATTTGGGTTTTCTATTAAATTCTCTTTTATTAATGTTTTTTTCTTTTCAGATTCAATTGCCACTATACGTTATTTTTCTTCATACGTCATATATTTCATTCAAAATTTTTGGCCGCATTGAAGTGAATATGGAACTAATCAGCCCAATAAACGTTTTGCGAGCCCTCAGAGCACCTTTCATAGCCAAGGACACCGGGTCAACTAAGACGACAGAGAAGGAGACCGAAATCGCGAAATTGAAGGTAAAATTAAAAATTGTTAATTGGTGATCATAACAAATATTTTATTGTATTTTTTGGAATCATCGAGTCACATCTCAATTCGGCTGTCGATGTGGAAGAAGAGGTAGAGCTAGACTTTGACAGCGACGATAAAGAACCACCCACTCAAAGTGAAATCGCTTAATGCGACGACTATCAGTAGGATGATCAGCAGTGCGAAGAAGATATTGGGTCAGAATCATCATCATCGTCGTACTCTATGGCCAGTCGCATAAAAAAAAAACGACGAGACATTTCATTTTAATATAGAGAGAGGACGGTCAAGTTCTGGTTGAATGTGAGCGGCACACAAGGAGGAGCGGTCAGGGAAAAAAGCGTGGATTGAGAGGTGCAGCGCACGGAAGCAGAGAGCCACACAAACTACTACCGCTATCAGCGTCACTCAACTGGAACGATGGGAAAAAGAAGTCAACAGGCGGGGCAGCCGGTATCAAAAGTTGCATCAGATACACGACTTTGTGCGCGAAAAGTTCACTGTGGCCAGAATCAGTGATCTACCACGACATTGACCTGCGACTCTGGGGCCACGAAGCCAACAGAAAAGTGCAACTAGACGGATTCGTTACTTTACCGATCTGGGCGTGGCATTTCAAAAAAATTAACCGCATCTCGAGCCGCAAAATTACGAAATTTGTCATCCGTCACTTGTAGGGCCACTTGTAGGCCCAGGAAGAGATACGAGCGAACTCCACACGATTCGTTGAAAACGCACGCGGGTCGGATGTTTGCCACAATTGGCCAGCAGCAAGTCCTAGAGGCTGCGCAGCAAGACATGGTATTGACCCATTCTTACACAATTCAACCGATTATCATCGCCTTGGGGAAACTCCTGTCGCCGCTTTTAATTTACTTCCAAGAGACGACCGGTAATACTTTTGGTGACTATGCTCCGCGTCCCCAACGTCTACCCTACGTCCTCACAGTCGGGCAAGTTGACCAAACAGCATGTCATGAAATAGTTCGAGGATATCTTTTTCCCAAATTCACCAATTAATGAGTTTGTGGTCATTTTGGACTCTCTCAACTCATACCGGATGATAAAAAGATACACATCGGTATCATTCCTGAACATGCAACTGGCTTTATACAGCCCTTGGACGTCTTCACATTTAGACCCTGAAAGAACTTCATGCGCAAGTTCAGTGATAAGGTGATGCTTGATGGACATGAGGTCAACCTCCATCTTTGCGACAGCATCACCAAAATTTAGTCAGTGATTCGTAATCAGTTTAGCGCCCCTAAATTCGACTGGGTACATTGAGACCCGTCCTGGCCACTTTCGTACCCCAGCCTCCTTCTGCTTCGAAAGCAACGATTTCGTATGCTCTCAATATGACGCAATGATGCTCGTGAAGTGCGTTTGGTGCTTACAGTCTTTCTGTTTTAATCACTTCTTTACTAGTTATCACTATCATGCCAGTTACGTCAGTGGTGACAATGACGACGTTGAAGACAATAATTTTGGTGTTTTACCTAATGATTAATTTTATTAATCTTTTCAATTTTTAACCTATTAAACCTATTAACCTGTGATTGGTTATTATTATTTTTTAGAACTTTCAATGAACAAATGTAATAATTCTTTAATCAAACTGTAATATCAAATTTTACTTAATAAACAAACGAATCGAGAACTCGTCCTTGATTTTGACCAGAGCTTACAACAAATTACATTTCTAAATAAATACAATTGAATAAAAAATAAATTTTTTTATTTGACCAAAAAATTATTAATTAAAATATTTACGATTATAAAAGTGTCTATAAATAAAATAAAAAGCTTTATGTAAACCAATAAGAGCGAGATACGCAAGATGTTCGTTCGCCTCTTCGTCCGGTTAAAATTGATGCGACTCCATGGACCACACCTCCTTAATGCTACCTGCAAGTAAAGTTAATAATATAATTAAATTAATAATGTTTTTATTGTTAAATTTTGTTTTCTATTTACATATTTAAACTACCTCCTCAATGATTTAAAGTTTAAAAAAGAATTTATTTGGAAAAAAGAGGAAAAGGGAGGCAATGTAATTTAATTAGTATTGGGAGTAATTTGATATAATACAAGAAGAAAATAACGTCTAAAACTCATTAAAATATTAAACATATTTGTATTATAAATATACGTGCATTAAAACAGTTCGAGAATATTTCAGAATAACCGTAAAAATTTTCTGAGAAAATTGTTTGAATATATAAATAGCACACCGTGCTATTTATATTGGTGTTGGGTGTAGAGTTTTTGCATTTGAAACGTAGGTGGTAAACCAATAAATTAAATTAAATTAAACTAAATTGAATCAAATTAATGTTAATAATTAAATAATAATTAAATAAGGTAAAACATAGCCGTAAAGAAAGACAAATTATTTGGGACATACAGTTGGCGATGACGGTATAGCATCTGATTCAGAAAATGCTTCTTCGCCCTTTTTGAATGGCATATAAGTTCCAATTAAAGCCGAAGCTAAATACCTTGACATGCGCCTAGATAGGCTGTTTACATGGAGAGTATATATCACAAAAAGAGAAAAAACATAAACCTTAAAATAAATTAGCTTCTGGGTTGAAGACCTAAAGCATTTCTAAATAATAATCATTAAAAATATATACTATATATATACTAATGTAAAGGTTACGCCAAACCCTTAAACAATGCGATAATATAAAGACTCTCAGAATTATAGCCAACCCAGAATACTTCCTCGTTAATCAAACCCTCTATAATGACTTTAAGATTTCGTGGATCAGAGAAATACTTACTAGACAGTGTAAGTATCAGCAGACGTTTAAATGTAAAAGTCTGCACCTTATTAATAAGTGTTTGGGGTTAGTTGTAAATATGCAGCTATTAAAGAAAATTATTAAATACTTTATCAATAAAAAAGTAAAAAATACGCAATGTACAGAAAAAAATTGTGATTTTCCGCAGTTGTTAAATGCAAACTTGATGCTCTAATTATTGTCCTGTAAGGCTCTTCTAAAATATATATAGCATGATATAAACAATAATTGCAATTTAAAAGTAGGGGCTAAAATGTTTCTTAAACAGACTCTATTAACAAAATAATTGCTGTTAATATATAAAAACCATTCAAAATTTTTGTAAAAATGTTCTCTACCTCATGAGATAACTCTTACTAATCATATGAAGGTTACAGGTTTTAGGGTTTCTGTAAACTATGGCTTACAGAAGCAAGAAGCAGGCTCTTATTAGAAATATTTGTTAAATGGCAGCGTGGTGCACTTTAAATTAGATCGTAAATGCAATATTTTAATAAAGTAATGGCACATTCTAAATCAGTAGAAATGGGAAATGTGTAGAAAATAAGTGCATATATTTACAATTAGCAGCCATTAACAATCGTAATTACAAAGTTATGTTCCCATTAAATAATGTTTCCCGGGTTTTTTATTAACGCACATGTTCGCGTCCGCATGACTGTGATTGCGACAGAAATTAAGCGGGCGATAGAGCAGCGCGGGCTCGGGTATCTGTCTCCGCAGAAGGGAAATAACGAATAGTCAAAAGAGTTAATGGCGTCTGTATCAGCGGTAAGTGAGACTTCATGATGAAAATATGAATGCGTTGGCGGAGGCAGAGAGGGTTCTCGTGTTAGGCGTCATATGGAGCCCCGCGGCATTAATTCACATTAGCGCGCAACACACATGCTCGTCCGGACTATTTTTCTGTCGCGCTAGTAAACATTATCATCAGGATGCTGAAAAATGCTGGACGGGCGCAGCACGCTGCGCCGGCTGGGCGAGCTGAGCTAGAGAAAGCAAATTTCCGGTTGACAACGTGTGCTTTGTACATAAAGGCGGGCTGGGTGTTGACATACTGATTTCGTGATTTACATGCTGTTCTCTTAATAGGACGTCGTTAACAAGCGGTTGATTGTAAAAATTGAATGATTCATAGGAACATCTGGAGGACCTAACTAATTGAGATGCCAAATTAACATTAAAATATCATTATTGCCCTTTAAATCGTGCAATTGGTATAAATATTTTTTTTGCAATTTCAAGTTCCCAAACTATAGGGTAATTCAAATTGGACTCTAGGATGTTTTTCTTTAATAAAACACAAAGTATCCTAAAAGTGTAAAATATAAACTTAGCAGTTACTTATTTTGGCCCTAGAACCATAGCAGATTTGTTGACATAAACCATTCAGACAGCTTCGGAAGAAAAAGTCTAATAGAGTTAGATCACAAGACAGCAGTGTCCAATCGATGTCACTCCTCTGCGAGACAATACGACTAAAAAATTTGGTTCGAAATAAAGTGAGTGTTTTACATGTTGTGTAACATGTGGCTCCATCTTGTTGAAACCACACGCTATTTAAGTTAAAACTGTTGGTTCTATTGAAAAAAGTTGTTTAGAATTACGCGATGACGTACACCAATTTTTACTTCTCCAGATGCGGCAATTCTAACAATTTAAAATTCCATTTAAAGAAAAAATTTTGTGCAACAATCAGAATCAACTGATATGTTCTCTAATGCTCAATTTACAAATATACGGAGTTTTTGGTGGACTGTGCTATGATATTAATTGTACAAAAACAAATTTTTAACGTTCACAGGGAGCAAACGACGTACAATTCAAAATATATAAGAAAGCAATGTAAAGTAGCTTTATTGTTTTGATACTTGGCGATAACAATAATCTTATTGGTCAAATAATGAAAACCTCAACTAAGATTTTTTACGTATAATAAAATAATTTTATAATAAAAAATATGAGAAGCATTTAGCTTTCAGTGAATTACGACGTGTTTGTTACGCATAGAATTTTATAATTGTAATTGTTTATTTAAACAATTGTTAAACTAAGTTAAATCCAGTAGGGTAAAAATAACTTACAGTTCAATGTCTATAGCCCTAAAATATTTAGCATTGAGAGGTGTTGCCCCCGAGAAGTTGTTCCGGGTCGTGCTTCTACCACGGTGCAATAGTCGCTATCGCAAAGGTCAAATGCTTCACAAATTTGTATTTTGTAAAGTGCAAATCTTCTTCTTCTTTTTCACTAGTCGTGTTTTATTCATTACTGGATGTAGGCCTCTCCTAAATTCCTCCATTCGTTTCTATCCCGTGCTTGTCCCAGTTTCCCCTTATTTTCCTTATATTGTCAACTCATCTCATTGACGGTCGTCCTTCGCCTCTCTTTCTTTCTCTGTTTGATGTCCATTTGTTGTTAGTCTCCCGAGCGATGTGGTCTGCCCAACTCCACTTCAGTTTTGCGATACGTTTCATTATATATGTTGTTCTTTGTCTCATTGCCACATTTATAATTCTATTTATTATAAATATATTCAACATCCTTCTTTCATTGGCTCTTTGCATTATTCGTAGCCGATTTACACGAATAATGCAAAAGTGCAAATAAACAACATAAAACGTCTTTGACCGGGACCGATCCTAGACCAGTCATTAACACCAATGTGCTACAACCACCCCGATTAAAAATTAATCAAGCACCGCTACGACCTCAGCAATTTTATTCTCCCCAGATGAATTCCAATTTCTAGTCTTTAACTATAAATTTAAATCAAACCCCCTTAGCTCAGATAACTCCTTTACAACTGAACGCGCAACCACCATACTCTTATATTCATATAATAATACATCCCCCGCCTGTTCAATGTTCTAATTTACCAAATCAAAATACATTACTAATGAGAATATAGACTACGCAAATTGAAAGCAAACAACTCCTTGTAAAGCAACTTTAAACTAAATACATTACCAGCATCTTAAACCTTTCCCAATTTATATTTATGGGGTCAAAGATTATAGAGTTATGGTGGATGACCTGGCTAAAGATAGGGAAGAAGACTTTTATATGGCTAAAGCCATGTCTAATGATGCAATAGAATTACTGCCAGGACACCTAATACATACAGAAAATTAATACACCATGTTCGTGATGAAATAATCATCCACCATACTTATCAAATAAAATAGAACAAAGCCTACCGTGTGGTAAAACGTGACCTTAACTATTTTATACTATTATCTTATATAAAATACGAACTAGGAGCTAAATAACATAGAGTACAAAACAACATTAATGTCAGACATAGTGTCAGCTAATCTCCCCTCCCAATGTTCTTTGTTCATTTACAACGCCACCAAACAACAAGGAAATTGGAATTTCTGCAACATTGTGAGATCAGAGTTGAACCAACTAAGACTAAACAGACATAATGCTACGGTCATACCAAAACGTGTTGCTCGAAACCATTCAGATGTGTTAAATGCAGAGGATCTTACGACAGCAAAACATGCAAAATACCAGAGCAACACTAACAGCATGTGCACCATCCTCCTAATTATAAAGGTTGCACAGTTTAACGCCGCCTAACCAATCTTGAAAATAAAAATAATCCAAGGACACCACTCAGACATACCCCTTTAACACAACATAACAACCTTCAAAATTAACACTACTACGCAAACCATCCCAATGAAACTGCGCACGCGGGATTATCCACAATTATAAAGTCAATTTTAAAGATTAATAAAATGCGAAGTACAATATTAAAACCCGAGGCCGTGCCTTGGCCTCTCACAATCACTGCGATTTATAATCCTTTTCTGTGACAAATATCAAGACTTTTTATTTCATCTTGGATTAAATTCCTAGTTGTGGGCGACTGGAATGCTAAAAATATCTCATGGAGACATAGACTGTCGAAATCTGTTAAAAATCATCCAAAGCAACAATTTCCATTAACAGTAGAACCAACCTATTGGCCTAGCAATATAATAAAATCCCAGATTTACTGGATCTTGCCATAATCAAAGGTACATCTGAACTAAATGCCACAATTGAACCTAGTTCTTATCTGAGCTCAAATAAATAACAACCACAACAAATAGAATAATTAGCCCTCAACTGTTAATAACGATCCCATATAAATGCAAAAGGAAATAAAATACCTTTGACGTGATGTTGATACAAAACTCACATGGAAAGCTCATAATAAAAAGCTAAGAAACGTCAACTTGATTTAGAACTCAAGAACATGAACAGGCTCTTTGACAGAAAGCCTAGATTATCACCCGAAAATAAATTACATTTGTACAAAATCATACTTAAGCCGGTTTGAACTTATGGAATTGAGCTGTGTGGTTGCAGCAAACCCCTAACAAAATTCTCCAAATTTTACAGTTCAAAACTGTTCAGACAGTTGTGAATGCTCTAATTTAATTCTGCATACTGACCTTAATATCCCCTTTGTAAATGATGTAATCAAATCCCCTGCTATCATATACAAACATCGTAAAACTACTCACAGGAATCTACCTCTAGATCTAACTTCTAGAGAACAGACGACCCATTATTCGTTTCTGGGCTGAAAACTTTGGCTTGTAAATTCGAAAGGAGCGTCGATAGGCAATCCCTGACTCAAGACGGATATTTTATGTGTTATATCGTTTACTAATTACTCTTTCTAACACAGTAGATTATAAATTAATAATAAAATTAAAAAATTAAGTAATAAAAAATGTAAACACTAATAGAAGTCTTTAATAGATCTAACCATAAGAAAACACAAAGTACTTTCATTTATTTTTTTGAGAATATTAACAGAGTAAAGAAGAATAATAATTCAGTTATATTTCAACCAGATTGCTAATGTAAAAGTGGAAAATGAGTTAACTGAAGAAGTACAGATACAAAGAGGAGTAAGGCAGGGATGTGTGCTTTCGCCTTTACTCTTCAACGTATATTCTGAGGAAATAATCAAGAACGCGCTGGAAGAGGTATCAATTGGGATTAAAGTTAACGGGAAATATATAAACAATATTAGATATGCAGATGACACTATACTCATGGCAGAGTCATTAGAAGATTTACAAAGGATATTAGATCTAGTAGTCAAAAGTAGCGAAGAAAAGGGTCTGTCACTAAATATCAAAAAGACTAAATTTATGACAATCACAAAATCACAACAACGACAAGAAAATATATGGATTAGAGGAGAACAAGTGGAGAAGGTACAAAAATACAAATACCTGGGAACTATTGTCAACGAGAACAATAAATACACAGAGGAAATTAGAGCAAGAATTGGCCAGGCCAGGACCATATTTAATAAAATGAGAAATATACTATGCAACAGAGACTTATGTCTACAGCTAAGAATCAGAATGTTGAGATGCTACGTGTTTTCAGTAGCATTTTATGGAATGGAGGCTTGGACGATGAAGAAAAACATCAGTGATCGACTGGAAGCATTCGAGATGTGGACCTATCGAAGAATGTTGAAAGTCAGCTGGGTGGACAGAGTGACGAATGGTGAGGTACTCAGAAGAATGGGGAAGGAAAAAGAAGTATTGAATACAGTTGAGATACGGAAATTACAGTATCTGGGGCATGTGATGCGGGGAGAAAGATATGAAATCCTACAAAATATCATGCAAGGGAAGATACAGGGTAATAGGAATAGAGGAAGAAGACGCATCTCCTGGTTGAGTAACCTGAGACAATGGTACAATTGCAGTTCTATTGAATTGTTCAGAGCAGCAACGTCGAGAATACAAACAGCCATAATGATAGCCAGTCTTCTAAGAGTAGACGGCACTTAAGAAGAAGAAGAACAGAGTAAAACAATGCAGTTGTGTGATTCTCTTCATTTAGCACAAGAATTTTATTCACGCAAGCCGAATAATTCTTTAATAATCTTAGTTTTAGCAATTCATATATGGTGTCATTTATCAAAATACTCAAAGAGATGATGATTGCTTTATTATTATACTCTAGACGATTCAGAGTTTGGAAACTCTTCAAAGGAGGCCTGATCAAAAAATAACTTATGGATTATTCAACACAATGATCTCCATTAGATGGAATGTACTAAATAACAAATCTACTTATTAGAATCTTCAAATTAGTTCTACTGTTTATTAAAATTGCACCAAGAAAGAATACAAATTCATGACTTAATTTTATATTATTTAATACAAACAAATAATAATTAAGTTACTATACATTTATCCATAAATATTTACGTCAATATATGGCCCCACTTCGAGGTCTGGTAACCGCCTCTATCCTTCTTGAAATTGACTCAAGCAACAACTGAATGGTGTCTTAATGGATTCCATTGATTACTGACACGCTCGTATAATAGCACTGTATTCTACACGCAGAGCTATTTTAGATATTCTCCAACGGTGAAGTCAGGTGATCAGGCCGGAGTGTAAAAGTTTTCACCCTGTTTTGTATGAAAATGTTTAATGTGTTTAATGCTTGGAGTACCCCCCGAAGGAAAATAAGTACAACGCGTTGTAAGATTGTGTCGATGTAGGTCTAAGTGCTATTGTTGTCTCTAACTCTGACTAGAGTATAATATTTATGATTCGCTTCCTTTCTTTGGGTCCACAACGTGTTAATACACGACCATTATTTCGATTAAGCAACATCTGAATATATTAGAAACACAAAACCATTTATGCTTCGTTGGCATATAACCTTCGTTAACGATGCATAGAAATCGATGGTGGTTTTTTTACGACATCAAACAGAGGAATTAGACAATATGTGATCTACCGTTGTTGCAGTAGGGCACTTGAACTTGCTCTATGGTCCGTAATAGCAAGCCTCTGAGATGGTTGTCCAACGTGCTGTTCCAGATCTAGGTTTTGCAAACGAGTGCTTTTTTAACACACCGATTTTAGATTTGCGCCACTGTACTACTATTTTGACCAATTCTTCGGCTTATCGTAAAGAAACACCATCTTCAAGTAGGTCAACAATAGGCCCGCTTTTAAATTTACTAATTTGTTGACAATGTTCTCTTTGTTAATAAAAAGTTTTAAGTTGCCTTCAATCATGCTACAATTTCAATAAACAGTAATGTGTATTATGAGCAAAAATGCAAAACTAATCAACATGTTGGTTGAAAAAGCTTCCAAAAACGCTTTTAATAATGAAAGGTTTACATAGGGTATAGAACCTGGAAATAAGATTGGATTAAATGCAATTATATACAAAAAAAACTGTTATAATATTAGTTTTATAATTTTATAGACTTTAAAAGAGTCCTTCTACAATAAAAATGTATGAGGCAGTATACACTAGTGTTTTTGTTGTTATTTTTAAAACTCTAACTCTAAAGCAAACAATGTTAGATATATTGAAACGTTATCATAGCTCACCCATCAATTATATGAAATATTTTGTTTGCGATTTCACTCTGCATAAGAATGACGGGGCTGTATTAATTTTGCACAAAAAATTAAAATTTTTAATCGTTTTTTATTTTTTAACTAGAAGATTTAGTAAGAGAGATATAAAAAGTGCCAGATGTGAGATAAAATTCTCGCCAAAGTAGTTCCAAAAACTTTTTTCTTTTGTTGTTACAATCTTTACTGGCACACGCTCCTAATTTCAGTTTGATATATTTAATAGACGGAATTTAAGGGCTTGAAACGTTTGGCGAAAAAACCTAGTAATCATTATTTGTGAATTTTTGGCCAAATATTCAATAAAATGGCCCCGCAAGCACCATATTCTCTAAATATGTTACCATGGGACTTTTTCCTGTTTAAAACCTAATTTGACAAAATAAAAGTCGGAGGAGATGCTGATGGAAATACCAAAAAGTGAATCTAAAAATTGTTTCCAAGATTGGAATAAACGTTGGCATACTTATATGCCAACGGGAAGGGATTACTTTGAAGGAACCAATATAAGTTTAGTTGAATAAATAAGTAGTGTTTTATTCAGTCATCTTACTTTTTGAGCAGAGTAGTTCGTTACATAAGGTGCATCTCAATTCAGAATAAGGGAGTAACGGTCGGCGATTATAAATATGTTAAACAGATAAGGACTTAGTTTTACAAGATCATATCAGAAGCATATTATTAGTCTAGACTGGTTTACTACGTCGCATCGTATTAAAAATGGTATAACGAGCAAATATATTAGTCGACTTATCTGATGAATTTAAAGCTGTCTCATTAAGTTTTATTGGACAATAAAATAATTTCCAATTTACATGATTTTAATCGGCAATATTGTTTTAGCAAATAACTCCCGTTTTTTAGCTTTGCAAAGTTTTTTAACATAAACATAAAATCGGGAGAACTGTAAATTTATCGAAACTATTGTAAAGAGTAGTGGTAAAATAAAAAACAGATGTGTTTTTGTTTCAAAGCAATCTAACAGGCAACGGGACAGATGTATCTTTTCGTTGCCTAATGAATAGATTACTGTTAAAAGCTATGACATTTTTATTTGACAACACTAAACAACATTATTCATCATGTTTATAAATTATAAATTAAGATATGTAAAGGTATTAGTTTACATTTATGTATGTATTTATGTATACATAATGTCAAATTACAATGTATGATGCCAATAAACATTTTACAAGTTTAACGTGAGTATGTAAAAGAAAAAAAAACGAAACGGTAATTTAGATTTCAGATTGCCATTGCATAATATAAATTTTTTGAAAAACTTAGCATCAGAAAAAGTTCAATCCATAATTTTAAATAATTACAATAACGTAATGGGAGACATGGCTTATATAAAGCTTTTTTTAATAAAATAATAAATACAAGCCCTAAAGGATAATCTAAAATAATACAAACTTTTTATCAAAACAATTTTAAAAATTTCTGATGTACAGTCAAATGATCGAAAATGTTTATTCACTATTTATTAAATATAATTAAAATACAAATTTATAAACAAAATTGCAAGCAAATTAAAAATGTTATCTGTTGGTGGAATAAGAAAATCTATGAGCAATAGAGGACTAAATAAATGAATGGCGATTAGGCATAGGATAACGTTGCAGGACGTATCCTTAAAAAAGCAGAACTATCTGCCCACACACTCCATCCACTTCATTTGTAGAAACCCTGATCAAACTAACTCTCAACTGTATGACACTTTCCATAATCTCAGCTCTTCCGAAATTAATCCAATCATTTGCAATTCTTTTACCAAGTTAGCATCATGATGAAGCATCGCATATATCTAAAGAGAAAATCAATATCTAAAACAGAAACTGTCTAAACTTTACCAGAACTATTCATCTACTACCCATCCGTCACATGCCAACATCACCGTACATAATTATCCCATTATTCCTTAAGCGAACCGGTTATCCATGCTCTCGAAAAAGGTTTCAACTTGACTGTCACTTCTAATGGTATTCATACCAAAGATATCATATTTCAGATAGAATAATCTATTATCAAATTTTCAGAAAACACAGCCAATGAAATCAGACAAAACATCTAAAGTTGTACATACAGCTGTGTTACCCAAATAAAATATCAAACCTTCCAAACTACTACCCTCAAAGCCTTATGACAAGACAAAAACGTGATTATCCCACTGGCAGATAAAGGTAACGCTACTGTTGTCCTCAACACTACAGACTACATTGCCAAAATTGACGACTTATTAAAGTGGCCAGACTGCCAAGTGCCTAACAAATCGACGACCTATCTCGAAATGAAGACTAAGTCTTTATTAATATCTCGAATCTATTCCTTGATACTAAAAAATCCGCAAGAATACCTAAATTGTACGGTCTCTAAAAATTCATAAGATGCTCTTACGACCGACCCATTGTCGGTGCTTTGGTTTACCCACCCACAACTTAGCCAAATACCTGGCCAAAACGCTTCAGTTTCTTACAGAACAAGTCTCATAATACGCCCGAAAGTCCTCCCATTTCTTATAAATTCTGAAATCCTTTCCCATTCGTGAAAAAGACATAATGGTCAGTTTTGACGTTGCCTCCCTATTTACTAATATACCCGTCCCAGAGCTCTCGCAGCTTCTAAAAACTAAACAAATTTGGAAGACGACACTCTCAGATTCACTAAAAGTTGCTTATCCAATACCTATTTTACCTTCCAAAACAAATTCTACTGTCAAACCAATAGTACTCTTATGGGATCCCCACTTTCATCTATCGTATCCAATTCATTCATGACGGTTTCGAAATAAAAGTCTTTGCATGTTTCCCCTTAAGACTTACATGTTAGATAATATACGTTGGCGAATTCCTTTTCTACATTAATAAACTTCATACCAATATCAAGTTTACAATGGAAGTCCAGTTTATATCATACCGTCTACCAAAAACCTATTCATACTAATCGTTATCTAAATACAAAACCCACCATTACCCTGCTCAAATACACTCATTTGCACCAAACCTCGGTGACTTCCCGACAATGAGAACCGACAAACTGAAATCAATATCATTACCAAAACTTTAATACAAGATGGATATTCTTAAAAATCTCTAACCTACATTATTAACAATATCAGCAAAAATACCGCTTCCAAAACCTGTGACCTTCTCGATCAAACCAAAACATTTTTACCTTATATCAAAGGCAGTACTGACAGAATAGGCCGCATAGTGAGTAAATACGATATACGAATTGTTTTCACGACCAATAATAAAATAATCGACTTCAACCGCTCAATTAAGGGTCACTGCCCTCACGAATCCCAAGGTGTCTACGAAATACCTTATGGTGACTATGACGGAACCTATATAGGCCAAACGAAAAGACAAATATCTAGTCGTATATACGAATATTTTTTAGCTGTACGTAATATATTTTTTCTGCTTTGGCCAAACAGAAAAAGGAAACCAGACATATAATTAATTTTTTCAATTCGAAAACACTCGCTCCCATTTTCCAGCATATCAGTAGAATTACTCCCGAGGCTATTGAAATTGAAAACATCCTCAATGCCTCAATGCTTGAAACGATGGTCAATGCTTACCCGCCATTTGGAAACCGTTAGTCACCGCACATAATCAACCTTTCCAAGCCAGTGCATTGTCGGAACAAACATATCTCTGTCAAACTTTCACTTCTGTTTCTATAAATAGTGAAGTAGAGCACACGAAAAGCCAGTCTTCTTCTTTGACTTTTAATTCTCTTTGGATGGTAGGCAGCTTAAGACCCCGACTAAATAACTAAACCTCTTGAAAATGACATTAAGGTTGATGCGGAAACTGCGTAAATTTTCCAATAATCGACGGGATTCAACTCGTGAATACTATACACATATTGTACGGAGACATAATTTGTTAAAAGTTAGTAATAAAAGATTTATTAAGACTATTATGAAAAAAATCTGCTTATCTCAATAATTGATTGGATCCGTTTGGTATGCCCTCAGTACTATTTGTATTTTCTATAATTATAAATAAATGTAATCAGGCCTACTCATATGAGATTTACTTTTACTCCGTACTCGAGATGAGAGCATAATAAGCTTTTATAGAAACTTGGTAAATTAATAGTATCCGCACCCCTCGTGTAACTGAAAGAAATCTTAGCACATTTAATAATTTAACAGACTTTTGTTGTAAAGTTTTAATATAAATAGTCCAACAAAGCTTAATATCAATACGTATACTTAAAAATTTTGTCTAAGATGTGTATGCAAGTAGAAGGTGACAAAGCATATGTTTGATAAGTTTATGATGTTGAAACTTAATAAACAGTAAAGTTTTTTCTAGATCTTGTTTATTTCCTGACATTGCCAATATAGAAATTTTAACTTGGACTCTTTAAATTGTACATTATTTTAGTATTTACTGGGTAGAACATTCTAATAACTACTGACATTAGTCTACATGTTTGTCTCAGAAAGGCATGTGAATATATCTTTAAGTGATGAGTGGTAAAAATATTTGAGATATCGGGCAACACAGAAATGTTAATAATAAATAGCGTTATATTTGAAAAATATGCTTAAACAAACAATTAGCGGAGAGGAGGGTATTATGGAATAGTGGGGAAATATGGAATACCGATATCAACTTGCGGTTCGCAATAACATACTCATCCATTTAAAGACGAAACTGCTGGCAAAGGCTGGTTCTACGCTTTTATCAAAAGGAACCCGAAACTTTCAGTGCCCAAACCCACAGGTACATCTTTTGTGAGAGCCAGGAGATTTAATAAAGAATAAGTTGACAAGTTTTTTGACCTGATAAATGTTGTTTTCAAAAAACACACTATCCTCCTAACAGGATATCTAATGTAGGCGAAACTGGTTTAAAGTAAAGTTCCTCATGCAGTAGGCCTAAAAGGAAAGAGACAAATTGGGTCCCTTATTTCAGCTGAAAGAGGTTCTCTCCTTAACATCATTCCCTGTTTGAGTGCAAGACATGACTTTGTCCCGCCTATTGTGATATTCCCGAGGAAGAATATGAATAAACTACTTAGAGGTGCTCCACCAGGGACCATTGCATTGTGCCATTCATATTTTTACTAAATGGTTTAAACATTTTATTGCTGTATCAAAACCTTCAACTGAGTCACCTGTCCTGCTTCTCCTTGAAGGGAAGGTAATGTTACGATTTTATGTCTACCTCCCCACTGTTCGCATAAAATCGAACCCTTGGATAGAACCTTTATGGGTTCATTAAAATCTCACTATATTAAAGAAGTGAAATCTTTTTTAAAACATAGCTCAAGGTCGTTGAGTATGTTTCATATAATGGAACTGTTTGGCAAAGCATACCTTAAAGTAAAACCTAGCAGTAAACGGCTTCAAAGTGATTGGTATTTATCCTGTTAATAGAAATGTTTTTAGCAATGAAGATTTTATTGTTTCTACACTCACTATTCCTAGACCTCAGACTATGAGACTAACAAATGACTCTCTTCCATGTTCGTCTACAAGCTCTGATTTACCTTAACCTTGTTTTTCCAAGAATCCTGATGCGGTTGTCCCTGATACGTCTAAGTCAATGAATTTTTTTTACCCATAGAGATAATACCACCAGCTCCAAAAAACAGAAGTCAAATAGAAGCAGGAAAGCTGGATCTTCTTCTATAATAACCTACTCCCCAGACAAAAAAGTGTTAGATGATGAACTGAAAGAAAAGAACAAAAAGAAGAAACCAGAAGCCTTAAAACAACCAAAGAAAACGAACATTCAAAGACCTCCTGTTAAAAAATTAAACTTAGGCCGACCTTCTAGATCTAAACCTACTAGAGATGACTAGTATTAGCAGCGATGTATCGTTCTATTCTGATGTATCTATCATCTGTAATGAACTTCATACCATCAACTAAAGAACCGGAAAATAAAGACGCTGAGTGTATCTTTTGTAACGGAAAATTCTTTGAAAATCAACGATGGGAAATTTGGATTTAATGCTTGAGCTGTTCTCTGTGGGCTTATTTTAACTGTACCAGATTAGAGAAAGAAGATTATATCTGTGACTTTTTTAAATAGACTCGAAGCAGAAATGGCTTGCACATAATCTGAAAAATATGGTTTTTATCGTTAAAAATAACTGTTTTATGAATTCTAATTAGTTTTTCAATAGTTTAAACCACCTATTCTATACTACCCGACTATTTTATAGTAACCTCCATTTCTAATTGTTTTTGAATAAATTTTTTTGTAACAAAGAAATAAATAGTCTTTTTTTACAAGTAATAAGTAGTATGTAGTCATGATGATTTTGGGGATTTTTATTCAAAAACCAGTAAAGTTATTTTTAGAAATGTAAATGGTATTCCATAGTACCCTCCTCTCCTCTACGTGTAAGGCTGATAATAAAGCAACTCTTCTCTCAATGTCTAGATAGAAATATTATACCTAAATAATTAGGGTTGTGATGTATACTTTATGTTAAATAAATATATGACACACTTTTTATTTAAAATATCCTGGTTGATATATAAAATTTTCTTTTTTCTTTAATTTGTTAAAATTTCGTTAATTTCGTTTTCATAAAATTAATATAATTTGACGTATGTTAAATTGATGCGGCTTTAAAACAAGTTGTCAAGTTAATCGTTATTTTGTTTGTGATAGTAAATTGTGGAAGAGCCCTTTTTGTAGAATGTTTTGGTTGTGGATTGTTACTAAGTCAAATTATGTGCTTAAGTCACGTAAACATACATTTATTGTAAGGTGGAGATTTTAGATATCCCAGTGCTGGACAAGATACTGGCTTAAAATAGAAAAACTGCACTTTAATTGTATTATAAATAACATGCAATGAGTCACAATCTTTTAGATTAGTGATAGGAGACAAAATAAGTAAAATAATATGAGCTGAAAATAGAGCTCGACTATCTGATTATAATAATAGAGAAATATTACTATTTATTCACAAAAACGATAATAATTTCATAGGAAAAAAGCAGTCTAATTTAAGGGAAAACTACTAAATTAACAAATGTTAGCGGTCGTGCTGCGTTTTGTTAGTAAGTAGAAGAAAAACTTAGAGACTTGCGCCAAACATTATTTGGTCGTTAGTGTTAATGTTTTACTTTCTAATAAGTTATTTATTACAAACACAATTTAATTTTCTACTGTAGTACAATTTTTCCACTATATAAGTACAATTAATCAGGTCACTACTTACAGAATAGCAATATATAAAATTTATCTTAGCTCTCCAGGTGCCCAGATAATAATCCAATTGAAAATGTATGGAAACGACTATTGAAGGAAATCTCTAGAAAGATATAGGTTACTGCTATTTGATGGGCCTTTTTATCCTGTTTAAAAGGCGCAATCATCAGGAATGGAACATCTTACAATTGTTTATTCCGGTCTATTCGGTGTTTGTAGTTAGTATCAATCGAAACAGTCTTTTATAAGAAACGAGAACACACGAGAAAACTTTAAAGCATGAAATTTGCACTGAGAAACAGCAAACACCTAAGAAATCCCTACTTTTCTTTATTTACATGCTAAGAAGAATGCAGACAGTTGTACATATAACATATTTAGTATAGAACCACTTTGGTGATGTGTCTCGAAATAGAAAAAATGTAAAAATAATGAGGCGCTCCAGCTACATACTTTTTTGCCATCAATTTTATTCATCATATTATAAAGGAACCCCATTTGATACACATATTTATATCCTTATTATCTTATTTTCCATGACACACTAAATGTATAGTATTATCCTATAAATAGTAAAGCAGAGAGCACAACTGAGTCTTCTTCGAAAACTCATAACTCTTCTTGGAAAGTTGCCAGATTTATTATATATGGGTATTAAAATTTGAAGGCACAACGCGAAAAGCTACAGTGATGTCCTTAGAAGTCGTGACAGAGACTTCTGCAATAATATACAAATTCTTCTTGTCGAGAAACATTTCTATTACGTGGCTATCATATATGAATGTGCATACTAAATTAAGAAATGTGGGAAATCGTTGATATAAAATAAAAAATTATTATACACTACGATCTATCATTCAAACAAATAGGTTGAATAACCCATTTAATATACGTAGATATTTGTATTGGGGAACTGCAGAAGAAATGAACCACTTAAATAGAAACAAAGATTACGTATATGACCTGATACATATAACAGGCAAAATATTTTTTGAATTACTCATATAACAAGTCATTTATATTCGTCTCTTATTTAAATTAGTATTTTAACTAAATTACTACCCAAGTCCAAGCAGCTTGACTTTGTCCACAAGAAGCCCCGATAAGATCCACACAAGCTGACCCAAGTACAGGTCAGACTTTCGATGAAGTTGAAGAAGCGTGTCAGATGTACTTTGATTCAAAATTAGCAGAGAGGTACTTCAATCAGAGTATTTTAACAAAAGATCGTACAAAATGATGGTCTTCTTTTAAAAGAATAGTTGTTTTTGAATAAATTTATCTACAAAATAAAATTTTTGTAAGCGTGACAGAACTTTTCCTCTATCTAATGTTTGTATAGTCTTCTCAAATTTTATTGACTTGATTTGTTTAACATCTTTAGATACATCTTCAAAAACATACTTAAAATCCCAAAAGAAATGAATAAAAAAATTTCAAATATTAAAACTGGATCTAAACTAGCAGAGAGAGGAGGCACTTTAGGAAGTTCTACGTACTTTCCAAGATGGATGAAATTTAAATAAGGTACTTTAAATTTTAAATTTTTAGGCAATTATCACTTATATTCGGTTGCAAAAACTATAGAGTATTTAAAATAACAAATTCAACCCTAGTGGTATCAGTCTACAGAAATTTAGTTAAATTCTGCAAAACAAGAATAGGTAATTTTTTTTTTTTGTAATATAACTTCAGTAGCAATGTGAATATTAACGATACCTCGGTGTTCTTTAGATTTATTAATTTTATTACATCTCTCTCTAAGCGATGTTGGTGCTATTGTAATAAAACTAGTAAAAGGGCCACTTAACTCAAAGTTGTGCCGCATGCCCCTACTAACGGCAAGAATTGACAGTTAGTGCAAATTATCTAATTACTTTATGATAATTTATGTTTTGACCTATAAAAGGTTAACCGTGACATAAATCTAAATACTAAAACTTGTTCTGTTCTTGAGTGTTGCTTATTAAAAAGAAATGTTTTATCAATCAGCTGAACTGATGATTTAAGAGATTAAATTAGCTGGATTTATGCAATGTAAAATAAAAATAAAAATTTACGAAAGTTGTCATTAGTGACGATGATATCATACTATTAATTTTATTTATCAAAAACTATCATATAATTCGTTCTTATTCTTTTACTTGTATTTCGAACATTTGGTGAGCAAATTTACTAAACTTCACTTGAACACTTTCAATTTTTTGACTGCATCAATAAATTTGCCTCTATAGCAATGTAAAATCACAGTTACAGTCATAACATTCTCAAACTAAAAATTAATGAAAGTAAGACCCTGCAGCTGCAACTTTAAATGTTTTAGTCACTTTATACTTTTACTTGTTTTCAAAGATCTACACATATTTTTTATTTGCTCCTAAAACTCATATAGGGTACCAGCTAATTGTAGCTAGCCAACGAGTTTGATTTATATAAACGTTCTTTATTACATAAAATATCTGGCGCTACCGCTTTTTCAGCTTTGCTGTTTGAATGCAAGGTTTATTTGAAACTTCTGCGATGTAAAAATACATTTGGGGTGATACCCACTTGGTGTATAATTCGGCGATAGGGTACAGACTGCAAATTTGCTCGATGTAAATTTTCTCAAATTTAAATATCAAAAGATGTCGGCTATTTTGTCAAAATATCTAATGCAAATTGTCCATAAAGTGGAATATTTAATGGCCATAATGCCCGTACATTGTAATCCAACGTTGGCAACGCGTTATAAATAATTCGCCTTGTTTGATTATACGTATTTTACATTTTTTATGTCGGAGAGTAGGCAGTTTTACACGAAACGTGTAGCGAGCGAACGCCCACTCCTTATCAAACGTTGGATCTACAACTAGCCTCTTGAGGCATTTATCATACCGACATCAAGCCTCGCGTAATGTCACTGCGAGCCTGCGTTTGTAAAATACGGCCGGCGCGGGCCCTTTTGCCCCTTTTCGATTTCTGCTTGCGAATTAAGAGCTATCAGCGATCGGGAGCGCGACATGTGTGGACTTATTGCCTGCTATAAATTAGCGCGAGAAAGAACAGCCAATGTCGTTTATATTCCCAGTCGTGTAATTATTCCCTATTAACATCACCGAAGGTAGCTCCAGTTCCATCAGTAAGTAATTATGGAGGTGTGCTCATATCCTGTTATTTACCTTAGCAATCAACAATTACAGCCTACAAATAAATTGGTGCCGAGCAAAAAGAGCGTCGCCGAAGACGTCGTAAACATGCATGAGCGCGCGCTTCATCAAAGAGGCGTCCGCGAATAAATCCGCGATATTTGTGCGGCTAATGAAGAGCCCATGGAAGTAGTTCGCGATGTTGGATGGCAGAGCGCCGTTACGTTCTAATTGGTCAATTTGGATGTAAACGTATATCTAGTTTTATGCTGCCAGCGAGCAGCCTCCAAATGGATTGCCGCAATTTGATGGAGGTAAAACAATTTCTGCAGGCAATTTCAAATATTTACTTTCGCGAGGAATTCCAAGCTTTCCCGGCGGTGAGCAACTAAACGGCTAATTAATGGCCCCG
The DNA here is from genome assembly GCA_036346155.1 of Sinelater perroti. Taxonomy (NCBI): domain Eukaryota; kingdom Metazoa; phylum Arthropoda; class Insecta; order Coleoptera; family Elateridae; genus Sinelater; species Sinelater perroti. The sequence continues at coordinate 12,337,906 of JARFIY010000024.1, forward strand.
ATCCAGGCGGATGATTTAAACGAATCGGAATAGTTTCCACGTGTATTTTGATGTTATTCTACGTCGGCGCGTATTTTTAATGCAATTTATATTTGATCTGCTTCAATATCATCTTTTTCTCTTTTTTATGTTCCTCAATTATATTTTATTAAGCGAGTGCTGAACGAAACAGCATTAAAAAGGTTATCTTAGTAACCAACCTGATCCAAGAATTAGATTCAGGCTGTCACAAGCCAGGATAAATGAGGAGTGATGGAAGAGTAACCAGCGTCCAGCTGGCCCGGCTGATAGCACCCTGTAAAGGCCCCTACCTAGGACTACGGGTGAAAACCGGCCAACGGGTCCTGAGGAGGAAGATGATTAAAGAAACAGGGAAGTTTTTTAGACTATCTAGAGGTAGAAGAGCCCAAAATTAAAATTTCTGGTTGAGGACATGGACATGTAAAACCAAACAAACTGTTAAAAGATCAAATTATGCTGACAGAAAAGGTAAACGGAAAAGGATATTGAATTTTTACACGTGTAACGTCCGGGGTATAAACACAAAAAGGTGAGGTTTTTGAACAACCTTCCAAATATAAAATTGAAGTAGCCACATTTACAGAGACAAAAAAGGGAACAGAAAATGTGGAGTGTGTAAACTATTTATGGTTTTATAGCGGAATGTCCAAAGAAAAAGAGCAAAAGATGGAGTAGCTATTGTTATATCAAAAAAGTATAAAAAGTACATTAAAGACTGGGAAGAGGTAAATGAAAGATTAATTACAGCAAAACTACAAATATTTGGGCACATCATTTGCATAATAGATGCAAAAATACACAAATGAGGTACTTGAGAATAACGAAACTTCGACTTAGAAAAAAATTGAAAAAAGAAATTGCACTTATAGAAGATTTAAATGCGACGACAGGACGCGAAGAACAAGATCAAATAATAAGGAAATTTAATGAAGACATAGTAAACGATATTAAAAATAGATTAAGAGAAACATGCAACAGATTTAATCTAAAAATGGTTATTTCCAACATCTACATAAGCATAAATAAACATAGTATCAACCAACACGTGGACTAAATTCTATAATAGATTACTTAATACAAAGACAAGAAACAAACATAAAAACACATGATGTAAAAGCTCAGAGAGGACCTGAATGTGGAACAAACTGTATGCTACGGAACGAATCAATAAGATTTTTATATAAATTAGACTATCAAACAAATAAACTGAAGATGCACAAGGCAGTGTGGAAGGCAGTTATAATCAAATAAAACAAGCAATACATGAAACCGTATTCGAATTGTTAGGAGAGATGACAACAAAAATAAAAACAAATTATTAAAAAATAAAGATCTAGAAGTAAACAAGAGAAAAATAAAAAGTTTTTCAAAAAACAAGAAATACATAATAATAAAAGGACAAGTAAACAAAGATGTAATCAAGGCAAAAAAATGAAGAATAAACTAATATATGTAAGGAAATAGAAAATACTATAGGAGGAGTAAGAATTAGAGAAGCCTGGAAAGTATTAAAAACTTTTAGGCAAGGAAATCGACAAAAAACAAATATGCAAATGATACAAATTAATAAATAGAAAGAATATTAAAAACGGAAAACAGGCAAGGGTATATCTAACAATAAACTATCCAAGGTCCTTCAAATGATATTACACACGAAATAGAAAAATAACAAAAAAGAAGATTAAAAACAACTTAGAAATATTATTATTATTATTATTATAATCGTTACCCTTATACCTTTCGGTGTCGGGTTTACATTCTTATTTATTCATATTACATTATATATCTATAATTACATTTTATTTTCATTTTTATTTTTCTTCTATAAATTTCTTCCAATCTTTTCTATTTCTTGCTACCCTTTTTGCCTCTTCCCATGATTTTCCTCTTTTTTGTAGTATTTCTTCTATCACTTGGTTCCATTGTTTCCTTGGTCTTCCCTTTGCTTTTGTCTGTGTCTTGGCCTCGTATACTGCCTTTACTTGTCTTTTGTTATTCATTGGCTGTATATGTCCCCACCAACTGAGTTGTTTTGTTCTATAAATTGTATGATTGGTTTCACCTCTAATTCTTTTCTTATTTCTGTGTTTCTAATCCTGTCCTTTCTGGTTACTCCTAGTATTCGTCTAAGGTATTTCATTTCTGTAGCTTGATTTGGTTTTTGTCTGTTTGAGAGTATCCACGATTCACTTCCGTAGGTTAGTACTGGTCTGTATATTGTATTAAAGACTTTTATCTTGGTTTTATTACTTATTTCTTTCTTGTTTATGAATTTTTTGTTCATTGCATAGTACAGTTTTATTGTTTTATTTATTGTCTAGTTTATTTCTGCAACTTGTTTCCCTGTTTTGTCTAATGTTATTCCCAAATACTTATATTCCTTTACTTGGTCTATTTTGATGTCTTCTATTCTGATATTTGTTCTAATATCCTGTTCTCCAATTACCACTATCTTAGTTTTATCTATGTTTATTTTCATGCCCTCTGTTTCTAGTACTTCTTTCCATGTATTTATATTTTCTTGTAAAGTTTTTTCCTGTCCTGCTATTAACACCACGTCGTCTGCGAAAACTTCCTCGGCTATTTCTACTCTTTCTAAATTTCTATGTCCTACAAACAACTTCTTTATGTTTTGTTCAGTTTTTCTGACGATATTGTCCATGTGTATATTAAATAAGGTTGGGCTTAGTCCTCCTCCCTGTCTTAATCCCTTCTCTGTCTTGAACCCTTCTGATTTCCTATTGTTACTTATTATATAATTTGTGTTGGTTTCATATAGGTCTTCAATCACTCGTATAATTTTGTTATTCATTCCTTTTTCTTTCAGTCCTTTCCATACTTTATCTCTAGGAACTGTGTCAAATGCCTTCTGCAGATCTATAAAGGCTAGGTAAAAATTTTTTTTTGTGGTTGTCTTTTCTCTATTAGTTGTTTAATTGTGAAGATGTGGTCTTACGCACTTCTCTCTGGTCTAAATCCACTTTGCGGTTCTGCTAGTTGGGGTTCTAATATTATTTTTAATCTGTTATTGATTATTTGTTCATATATTTTTATAATAATGTTCAGTAGCGTTATTCCTCTATAGTTACAGCACTGTTTTCTGTCTCCCTTCTTGTGTATTGGCGTTATTAGTGCCACTCCCCATTCTTCTGGAATTTTTTCACTTTGCCATGCTTTGTTTAATATTTCTAGTAGTAATTCCATCCCTATCTCTGTTTGAAGTGTTTAATCATTTCTGCTGTAACTTTATCATCTCCCGGTGCTTTTCCATTTTTTAGTTTTCTTACTACATTCCTCAGCTCGTCCATTTTTATTTTTTCAATTTCCTCTTCTTCTATCTGGTTTGTTTTCCCCGTTTCATTTGTAATAATTCTTGTTGTACGTGTCTGTTGTCCTAGTAACTCCTGAAAGTATTTTCTCCATCTTTCCATTATTTCTGTGTCATTTGTTATTGTTTCTTGGTTTTTGTTCTTTATGTATATCTCTTTTCTCTGCTTTTCTGTTCTAAAGGATTTTATGATTTTGTAAAATAATTTCTGGTTACCTGTGCTATCTTTTTCCATTTTGTTTCCAAAATCTGTCCATAATTTTTCTTTTGCTGTTGCTACTAATTCCTTTACTTTTTCCTTTGATTTTATATAATTCGTATTGTTCTGTTGTTTTGCTTGTTAAGTATTTTTCCATTCTTTCTTCTTCTTCATGGTTTCTTCTTTTATCTCATTTGTCCACCAGGCTGTTTGTTTTTCCTGTTTTCCATCCTATAAGTTCCACATATCTCTTTCACTGTATTAATTAGGATTTCTTTAAATAGCTTCCATCCTTTTTGTGCATCTGCCTGTTTTATTACGTCCATTTTGTTCTTTAGTTTGTTTTCTGTTTTCTGTTGATATATTTTTGCAGTTTCTTTATTTCTAAGTTTATATGTTTTTATTGCTGTATGGCTTCGTTTTATTGTTTTTAATGTTTTTTCTATTTCCGTGTCATTTTGTCTTATTTTTCCTATAAGCAAGTAGTGGTCGCTATAGATTTCTGCACTTCTTTTCACTCTTACATCTAATATATTTTTCTTCTCTTCTTTTTTTGCTAATATATAAATATACTTAGAAATATAAAAAATAATAAAGCATTAGGTTGGGGAGATATTCCTATTGAATTAGTAAAAAATGGCCGTAGAAGGCACATTGAATTATTACAGCAAATTTGTAATAGATGTCTTATAGAACAAGAAGAAATGTCCACAGAATGGAAATTGAATTACATTAGTCCATCTTTGTTCAAAGCCTTAACAAATTGCTTCATTAGTCCTAACTTGATGTGGAGCGGTGGGTGAATAATTTTTCTCCGGTCCACTAATGGTTCGTTTATGACATTCGCTGTTCCTACATTCATGTTTTGTCTTATTGGCCAATTAATCCTATTCCAACGATCTTGCTTTGCCCTACTATCCCACAAGCAGATAAAACAAGGGTTTTGGTATACCACTTTGCTGCCTAAGCAAGAAGTTCACCATTTTTGGATCCACACAAATAGAAAACTGATGCTCATCATAGCAAAGTTTTTGCAATACTAACTTAATGTTTTCATATTCATTTTGTTGAGTGGGCGATAGGAATCGAAGCATATAGGTTGCCATTGTGCAACACCTTAAACTTCTACTGGAAATATCTATGAACAGTCGCTAATCACCTGGGACAAATTGCATTCCCATTTGACGAAGAAGTCCGGAATGTTATTACAACAAACAAGTTCTTCATTTGAAGTAGGAAACAAGTTTCACCTTTCGTGTTCTATAAATTGTTATTTTTATATCTGACTTTAGACAGTTCTTTGCTTTTAACCTGGATGCCAGAAGTTCAGATGCTTGCTTTGATAGACCGAGGTCCCGCATCAGATCATTCAGTTCTTCTTGGGAGAACTGCTGGGGCGTTGAAGGTATTCTCTCATATTCACTTCTGCTGCTACTAAAGTCCTGGTCCTCAATTTCTTCTGAAAGCGGAACATCAGGCAATGTGGTATACACTGGTACGGGAACTTCTTCGCTATGTTGCACAGGTCTCCTTGCTGATTCCAAATTAGGAGATTTCCATTTGCGTTTCATGTATCTATTAAAACCTTTTACATCAACTAAATAAAATAGCAATCATCGTGGTGGTTTTTGTTCTCTCCACACCATTGGCACGCCAAATTTTAAACTTTTTCTCTCTTGATCTGTCAATTGTCGTAAACATTCGACACAGGTTTTGCACACTATATGGGGAGCCCGGGGCTTGCCTTGATCTCCAAGCACTACGCCAAAATAAGCTTGATAGGCTTGCCTTACAAAATCTGTGATATTTTTTCTTTGTTTCTGTACAATATATTCATCACAAATGCAGCAGAAGACATTGTGATTGTTCGAACAGCTTTTCGTAAAGAACTCACTTCTGTGAACAACGAGCGTAATTTTTTTTAATTAAATATGTACATAACGCGTGCGGCAAAAGTCAGTTAATTAGTTATTCTAGCCATTGCAAGTAAAGAAGACTAGAATAATTGAGAAAAGTAGAGTTTTCGCATATATCCTCTTATAAAAGCACCCGTTATGGTAAATTTTTTAAAAATTGATGGTATCCACTATCTCAAAATCTAGAGCCAATTTCGGAAAAACTATTTTTATTTTTTAATTCGGCAGATCTTAAATATCCTAAATTCGTTTAAAAATACTTGGCAACATAAATTTCTTAAATTTTGTTGGGCGGTGTAATGCAGAAGGACAATGCTGTTCTGTGGCTGGTAGATAATATTTTCACTCTAAACCAAGTGATACAGGAAAAATCAGCAAGAGATAGAGAGATTCACAACCTTTGCATAGATTTAGAAAAGGCATGCGATATTTTCAGATCAAATTCTCGATAAGAAATTAACAAATTACCAGGAACAAGTTTATTAATGCAGGTAATAATGATATGGGATTTTTTTGCTGCTATTTATTCTATGAAAACCTAAATTTATATGACTAAATAGGAAGTTATAACTATTATTAGCAAAAAAAGCATTTTTAATTAAAAATAGCCAAAATAAGCATTTTTATGCGTTTTAGCCATTTTTCTGAACATCTAGGCTTTGTTTATGATGTTGAGTTGTTTAATTGCATAGTCTGTCTATTTGAAATCGAGGAAACACATTCATAGACTAATGAAAGCTGCAATTGTTGCTTAATATTCATCTGAGATATTTATCGTCCAAATTTTATTTCGTTCCTTAATACACCGTGTGTGCCATACTTTTCAATGATTTTTCCTTTTAATTCGACATTGAGTGTTGTTTCCTTTCTGGCAAGTAGTGCACAAAATAGCATCTCGCCAATTTTTGTTCTTGATTTCATAATATTTATTGCATCTTTATAATTTCCTTCTGTAACCTTACTACTACGCCACTTCTTCCGGGCGATTTGTTGTTTTTTTGAACATTACGTTTATAATCTCCTTATTATTAAGTATTTGGTCCTTAGTATTTTGCTTGTTTTTTTATTTGTTGTATATCACGATCTCGTTCTTTCTGCGTTATCCGATTTTACTATTTATTATTTGCTAAAATTTAGCTTTCTTGTCTTATTTTCATCATTTACTGTTGATACAAATTTTTCGGTACTTAACTTCAGCTGTATTACAATTTCCTTTCTGTGATTTCATTGTGTCTCTTAAAATAATTTGCAGCCATGTCTCATTCTGAATTGTCACGGTTTATTTTTGACCTATTTAGTGTTATATTACCCCTAGTAGTTTACCTTACCGATCATCATTTACTTTCACATCAATATTTATTGCTTTCGATATAAATTCATAATAAGCCAGCAGTTCGCCCATTTCAAGCCACGCCCACTTATAAATAAATTTCGCTCTTTGTCGTGTATTTATAATTTTCGATAGGTTTTATAGAAGTATTTGGAGACCGCATTTTATTTTGACAGTTAATTAATTTTTGTCGTATAGTCTTTACCTTTTTTATTAATTACTTTATTGTTTTCTTTCCCTAGGGTTAGGGATTTTTTCATTTCTTTAAAATTATTGTTGCTTTTGCTTTTTTTGCAACTTTGTGTTTCTCCCCCCGTGGAGTATTTCTCACACTCATACTTTCTAAGCGTTTTTTGTAACGGCATCTTGATTTTCTGTGTTATGATCTTTTAACCTGTACTACCCTAAAAATTATGAAAGGTAGCCTCTATTATCCACGTTTAGTTGGCCACTCGGAGGTCACAGCACCGCATTATCAGTGGTTATTCTTTCATTGCTGTTGTCAGTATTAAAAGACCACTCCTTGCTCCAGATCTTCCATCAATTGATTTAATTTCTGAATCATACCTGAATGATCAATACTTCCAAACCAAATAATACACCGCGACATCTTTCTATTATCCAATCACTTTAGGCGTACCTCAAGGAAGCGTTCTAGGACCTTTCCTATATCTCTTCTTTACCGCAGATATCCCACTCACATAGCACCTCCCTCCCCACATTTGCCGATGACATAGCAATCATCGCTGTCGATACCACCCCCAACTTGCCACCTAGAAACTACAAATCCACCTTACTCTCCTTCAAGATTGGTTCCAGACCTGGCGCGTGCAAATAAATCCAACCAAAATCAGCTCAAATCACTTTTACAAACAAACGCACAAACTGTCCGCCAGTTTCACTTAATGGGACTCAATTACCGATTGTCTATCAACTTAAGTACTTGGGACTCATACTGTATAAGAAACTTACGTGGAAACCACATATAGCAACGAAGAAATTTAGATTAACCTAAAATTTAAACAGATGCATTGGCTTCTTGGACGCAAGTCAAAGCTCAGAACAGCAAATAAAATCTTACTCTAGAAATGTATTCTAAAGCCAATCTAGACGTATAGTGTTCAACTTTGGGGGTGTGCAAAGTCTTCAAACACCAAGATCCTCCAAAGAGTTCAGTCGAAGGTCCTCAGGATGATATTCAACGCCCAATGGTATGTCAGCAACAGAACTCTATATGACGACTCAGGCATCCCACTCGTAGCAGACGAAATTTTTAGACTAACCACCAAATACCTAGACAGCCTTGTTGGCCATGTCAATGATTTGGTCCATCAAGTGAAAACTCCACCCGAGGTCAGAAGACGGCTGAAACGACGATGGCCAACAGACAATAATTAAAACATATTAAATGATCATCCTTATCTTTTGTAGTCACTGGAGTGCTATCATTAGACAGCTTCTCCTCTCATAGTTTAGCTTTCATCCCATTTACTTATAGCTCCCACAGAGCAGCTTGTAAATTTGCACTGTGTATAATAATAATAAAAAAAAATTCTCATTCATTTCTTGAGGTGTCAAACTTTCATTAAAGTAAGAAAAAATATTTATTGGATACACTTCCGCAAAAGCTGACAGGAAAATGTTTTCCAAAAATACAAATACATCTGGCGCCTGCACCAGTTGCTATTAATTAGAAGCTGTCGAATAAAATGCGTAAAAGATAAAATTTTGGTACTTAGCCGTTGGCGCTGTTCATTTATATTCCAGATCAAAGACGTAGCACGGCGGCTTTGCGTCCTGGCATAATTAAACTGTTGTTCTTAATTAACTCAAGCGTCTTGGCAGCGTTTTGTAATATCTCATGCGCCCAGATTTACGGCACTTAGGCACGCATGTTACGGAATTCGTTCGGCCACTTCAGCCTCAATCTTAGTAGCAGTAATCACCGGATCTGCGCCCGGCTCCTGGACCGAACATTCTAATAGTTTCCAAACAAAATTATTCTTAATTCGCCGCCGAACGCGGCCGCCCCGAGCCGCGCAATTAGTCAGAACCTCTAATTTGCTGGCGAATGCAAACAGCCATCTCCAGGTGCGTTCCTGGCAGCAGACTATTAATTAAGAGGCGCTGCACAATACGGGAACGGAGCGATCCTGCCCGTATCCTTGCTGGGCGCTGCGAGGGCCGAGAAAAACAGGGCTAGCGGCCGCTTTACGGCCTATTACTTCATGACTTCTCGGATTGTGCGGCGTAATTATTTGTTGCTGTTCACAAATGACCATTAATAGAGCCACGGAGCCGCTCGCCGTCCTGGAAGCCTTGAGCAAGAACGCACGCACCACATACTTGCTTTTAATTATGCTTAAATGCATCGGTAATTGCACCCGTTTTGTGCGGCGACGTCAGTTGGACGAGCGGCCGCCGTTTCGAGCGAAATTTGAAAATTGCTGCCATCCATAACTGTCTGGGAAGGCCTGTCCGTAATTCCTACGTCCGCAGCGCCCATGGAGAACAAAGTCGCCGCAGTTTGGCGCTCCTCCGGCGAAAGGTTGAGTTATTATTGCTAGATCGCTCCTGGTATCTAACGAGAGCTTTTTCAGGCCCCTAATTATAACGAGCCAAACGGTAGGTTGCCGCAGACACATCCAGCCAGGTTAACAATTAATCCCACGGTGGCTTTCGCGCCCAGAGCCAAGACCACATCTCATTCGGCCACGGGAACATTAATTACAACCTGCAATGATTCACGGGGCTTTGAGCCGTTTCTGGAAGTCGGCTTTGCTGGATGCGCAACCACTTAGGTTCTGGTGTTTATTACTAGCGAAAGCAAGGCAGATGTAATTTACACAGCGGAATGGGGCGCGCCGAAGTTCGTATGGAGAAGTTCGGAACAGCTGGGCGGTTCCCAGGCGAAGTTGACGGGGAACGAACGTGACTTAGTGATTGTAGAATATTTTTCAGGTAGGAATTCCGAGTAACGATGCAGCTTAACGTTTAACATGAGCTAACAGCAACTTCTACTACTATAAACTTTTTTATTACTGAAGTACAAGTTTACATTTAAATGTTTTTGTATACACCAGAAGTTAATAGGATTAACACTTGGGATATTAAAAGTCACATTTTTAATGCTGTTAATCCTGCTGCAAAGTTTTACCATATTAAGTACGGCATTGCCTAGTTTACAATAACTAATTTATTACAAATAACAAACACTACTAAAATTACAATAATATAATTTTGAGGAAAAATATATACAAATAATTGAATTTTAGTAAAGAAAACAGCAATTGTTAAAGAAAGATTGGAACACAAAACAGTAAATTACTCCTAATTTTTTATCTTCCCTTCTATTTAATTTTTGTTACACTAAGTAAATTTAAGAAGGATTAAATTATGATGCTTACCAAAGATTAGATTTTTCCTCTTTATATTTGCCCATTCACGCTCACATACTTGCCCTATCACATAAAAATTGTGTCCAAGTGGAAGCAGGTGACGGCGTTGATTTTTGTACATTCTCTAAGCACTTTAGAAGTCATAATAGACATTTATGTAGTTACAATAAACTTAAAATGTGAACAAAAAAGAAAACTAAATAGTAGATGAAATTGTGTTAAGATATCATGAGACAATTTTGTCAAAACATGTGGGCGAAAAATAAAGTTTCAGCTCTATATTCCAAGCAAGACCATAATTATCAAATTGTAAATATTTGAAATTGTTAAATTAGAAAATGCAATTAGCAAATGCAAATAATATCAATAACAAATAAAAATAATCTTTGAAATAATAAGTTCATTTCACTTTTGAATTAACCACATAAATGCTCGTAGGAATAAAAGACTTTAAAAGCCACAAATTTCTTATAGAATTTCAAATGTAAATTGTTTTCTAAAAATAATGATATGATTTTGAATGAAATGTCAACCAAGCTTAAAATGTTATAACTGCCACTAGTTGTCATTTGGTTTAGTATACTCTGACAATTTACGATGGTTAAATAGACGTTCTTTTATGAACACTCAACTTACTCTTAGCGAAACCCATGGTTCACATAGTCGCCCTTCTGTGTTTGTTATTTGTTGAATCGTTGAAAATTTTGAAAGGAATTTTGCTCTTCGCGATATGAAAATACCAACGAGACGTCAAAATGCAAGAAATGTCTAGAGAACGTTGCTGCTGTAAGAGATAGCATTGCAGAGGCTCCAAATTTAACGATTCCTTATCGTGCTCAAGAATTGGGGCTAAGAAGAACAACAGTTTGGCGCATTTTGTTAAAAGATTTGGATTTACACTCAAGAACTGTAGGCACTGGACTATTGTAAGCGCCGTAACTTTGCTGCTTGAGCTTTAGAGCAACTTGAAACGGATCGTAATTTTGGGCAAAAATGATCTTCTCAGATAAAGACCATTTCTGATTAAATGGATATGTTAACAAACAAAATTATTATTTTTTATGTGATAATAATCTACGAGAGATTCACGAGAAGCCCTTGCATCAGTAAAAGGTCACCGTATAATGTGGCATTATCAGACCATTCTTTTTCCAAAACGAGATAGGAGATGCAGCTATAATGACTGGTCAGCCGTACCAATTAATGTTAACCATTTTTTGTGACCAAATTTAGATGAAATTTATTTAGCGGACATGTGGTTTTAACAAGGTCTGCCAGATGTCACACTTCTAAAGCCACTATTGACGTATTACAAGAAAAGTTTGGTGAAAGTATAATTTCAAGAAATTCAACTGTTAGTTGGCCTCCAAAAAGTTGTGCGGTTATTTGAAATCTACAGTTTATGCAAATAAATCACGAACCCTTGATGCACTAAGACTGCATTAGGCCCGACTTATTGCACAAGTTATCGAAAATTGGATTTATCGAACTTGTTCGTGTGCACGAAGTCGAAGTGGACACTTAAATGTATGATTATCGCAAAAATGACGGACAAAGGAAAAGCGGAAAATCTTTTGAAAATCTTAAACACAAAAAAAACCCTTTTTCGTTGTGTGAAAAGATTGCACGACTTTGCAAAAAAAATCAATGAGGGACAAAATCTCGATTACTTTAAAACGGCCTATACAATACACAAAGACATGGTTAAAGAGTTTAATGAGTTACAGTTTTGAATTAACGAAATTTATTTGGGCTTAGGCCTAAACTTTACTCCACAATTTACGGCGATTGGAGACTTATTGGAGGTTCTAGGGAGAGTTCCTCAACAAATAAAGGAAAGAGTGACCAGTTCGACAGTTCCTGCTCTCCCAAAACCTGAAGCGCTGAAACTTAACGCGGTAAATTTTCCTTGTTTTGATGGTATGCCCCAAAATTGGATGGCTTTTAGCGAGTTATTTACCAGTTTAGTCCACAACAATACATATTTGTCAGATATAGAGAGGGTGACCCTTTTGGTGTGAAAAGGTTCGGCGTTAAAAGTTTGCCAGGGGCTTATTGCGACAGCAAGCAATTATAAGGTAATATAAGCTTTATTTGACCGTTTTAATGATAAAAGATCGCTGGAAAACAATTACGTTAATCAGGTGTTCAATTTTAAAACTTTACGTGCGAAATCTAGAGGAGATTTAACAGCGGTTTTAGATAATTTTGTGCGCCCATCGCGGGAATGCAATAATTAGGTCTGGAGGACATCGGAGATTCGTGTTTTTGAACCGAGGGTTAGCAGTTTTAGACCCGATAACAAGACGTTCGAAACAAAGATATCCCCACCTATCAAGAATTTGTACAATTTTTACGAAAGCAAATAAAAACTATGCTGTTCGTTAATACCTCGGAAACACCTTCTCCCAAGACCCAGAAAAATATTTCACGTACTACACACATTTTTTTTTGGTAATTCTAGATTACCGTATGGGTGGGAAAAATTGTAAATCTTGCATATGAAAGGGTCATTCCCTCAAGGCTTGTGGTAAATTTTTAAAGGTTTAGGAAGGGTTTACGACAAGTCAGGGCATTTTAAAAATCTGAGATTGTTGTTGAATTCGGGAAGCCAGTCACATTTTTTAACTTCCGTGTCGGCATTTGAGCTTGCCAATCGAACGTCTGAAGTTTTCGGTGTTAAGTTTTGGAGGAGCCCCACAAACAATCTGTGGAAAAACCAATTTGACCTTTTAGTCTCGTTTTGATCCCAGTAGTACGTTTACGATTGAGCCCCTTATTGTCAGAAAGATCGTCGACAAACTGCCGTCGCCGGAGGCTGATATTTCCAAGTTAGCCTATCTGCGAACCCTGGATTTGGTGGATGAGTCTGTCCACATTCCGGGGGAAGTGGACGAGATTTTAGGTGCCGAGATTGTCAACCAGATTTTGGGAAACACAGCCATAAGGAGTTTATCGAAATTTCCGGTTGCCATTTCAAGTCCCTTTGGGTTTGTTGTTATGGGCAGGGCTCCCGTTGTGTCTGAGGAGACTAATCGCATAAGTTTGGTTGCTATAAATAAACCGGTCGAGACGCTTCTTCAGAAATTCTGGGAAGTCGAGGAGGTCCTTTCAACAACAATTGTAAATCAAGAAAACAAGGTTTGTGAGGAATTGTTTTCTTCGACCGTGAAAAAATCGGGTTCTGGAAAATTCATCGTTTCTTTACCTTTCAAAGAGAGTCCACAAATGGTAGGGAACTCCTACGATCTGGTTCTTCGGCGGTTGTTGGGCCTGAAGGCGCGCTTCCGACGTTTCCCGGAGATAAAAAGCCCCTATCAGGTCGTCATTTCGGATTATTTAGAACAAGGTCGCATGTCATTGACTGCCGATTCTAACCCTGACACTGGCTATTTTATTTACAATTTGGCGTTTTCAGACCATGGAGCGTTTTTATGCCACTTCACGTAGTGATGCAAGTGCAAAAACAAGTTCGGGAGCATCAATTAGTAATTTGCTGCCCGTGGGACCAGGGCTACAAGCCGATATATTTGATTTGTTAATGGGTTTCCGTCCATTTTCAGTTGCTTTGTTAGCAGATGTGGAATTGGTGTATCGGTAGAGCTGCAGACCGAAGGTTCCGGGGTTGTTGTGGAGGTCTGAACCGGAGAGTCCTGCAGAGGTGTTCGAGTTGAGTACAGTTTCCTTTGGTCTTTCCGTGTCTTCCTATTTGGCATTGCGAGCGGTTTTCTAGTCGCGGCCGAGGTCGTTCCGGAGATGTGTGTGGACGGTCTGGTCACGTCGCGGAAAGATGTAGATAGGGCTCGCGAGTTGAGGGTTCAAGCGCGGCGGATGTTGGCGGCTGAGGGATTCCCCTTGGTGGAATGGTTGTCTCATGAGCCAAAATTGGCGGGTGGCGCTCTGGTCAGATAGTTTGACTGTGGTGATGCGTTCAACCGGTGTTGGGGTTGCTTTGGAGTCCTCATTCGGATTTTTTTGGGTTTCGGATTGCAACGGAAGATTCAGGATGTACCAGGCGGCATGTGTTGTCTACAGTTGCACGCATGTTTGTTTCTTTTGGGGTTTTGGCTTTGACTATGTTCGCCGGCAGGAGTTTTCTCATTCCCGGTGGTCGTTTGTTGTTAACCAATTGTTATACCGGGATTCGATATTCTGCCGACCAGAGTTTCCTCTTCCCAGAGGTCGTTTTGTTGGTTGACTGCATTTCGGGACTTGAAATTTTGCCGGAGGAAAGACTCGGTTCGGTTTCACCGTCGAGGAAAACTTAGTCGCAAACTTGGACACACCAGTTGGAGGACCCACAACAGGAAAGGCGCTTTCGATCGGCCCCGCAGCAAAGATTGGGGTAACTTGTTCTTTTATCCACCCCACCCTTTTTCCTCTTTCTTGATTCTCCAAGAGTTCAGCACGGGGAGCCGAGTTCTGCAGCAGAGCGCCCAAAGATGATTCTTCCAGCTTTGCCTTTGATTGACGTTCCTTTGTTTAAAATTTTAAAATTACGAGACATTTTACTTTTGGCCGAAACACTGCGAAAGCTTTATATTTCATTGGTTTGCATTCTGTCACTTTTGTTTGAATAATTTCAAAATATTTGTAACTACCGTTTTCTTTAATGGCATTTGTATACCACCATCCTGATTTGATTTTCCCTTTTTCAATATGTAAGATTCTATATTTATCTAATCTAAATTTTATATTCACGTTTTTTTAAGATATAGTGTAGTATCTAGTAGGTAGTATAATTGCGTAGTAGTAGAGCCATATAGTTGAATGTCGTCCATGTACATGAGATTATTAATTTTAACCTTATTATTCCGGGAGTGTTTTATTTATTCTACATATCCAGTGGATTTAAAGCTAAATAGAAAGCTTGTTTCGAATCATACATGCCGAGTTTTTGTTTCTATGATAATGTAGTATTGTAGCATGATAAATTTGTTTATTTCAATATTTCCTTTCATTTTTTTAACTATATTCATTTGGTAGATCGCATTATTGATTGTATATACAAAAAACTACATTTATTTTGTTCTATATTTTAAGAATCCCAATTACTTATGCGGGTTTACAGTAATATCCCGAATTACAAAATAGTATTGAGTCCACTTTAATTATTAGTTTCATCTGGGGTAACTTACTCTTGAGTCGTACATGAATATTGTGCTTACAAAGATTGTAGTAATTTATCACAGTTGTTGATATTATCTATAAAGGTTTTGGCTCTCGCGTGAATATAATCTTGTATTAACGATATCATTGGTTACTGATGTAACTATGGAGCGTTCACTGCTATTTGGAGGACCTTGCTTTGGAATCTCTGCAACTTGGTCTTCTATGATTTTAGTAGTGTTTCACCAAACTGAAGAGGCGTATAATGCCAGAGGTCGAGGTAAGGTTTTGTACATAAGTATTACACACTCTCGTCTAAGCAAAGATTTCCGATTTATTAGTGGATATAGTTGTTTCAATCGGTGACAGCATTGCTTTAGTTTGTGATTTATATGAAAACTCCAATTTAACCTCGTGTGTAAGTGTACTCCATGGTATTTAATGTCGGAATCTTGGAGGTTTTAAGATATCATATTTCCATTAATTTTGATGTTGAGTGGATTGATTATTTTTCTGAGTGTGAATATTTCCATTGACATTTTATGAGGTTGATTTGAATGTTCCATTGTTTGCACCATTTGCTGATCTTGTCTGTTGTGTTTTGCAGTTGTTTAATGGTTTCTTCCAAGTTCAAGAATAGTCGTATCGTCAGCAAATACCACTAAACGACACTGGTGGTTTGGATATATCGGATGTATATATGTTGCAGAGTAAACGCCCTAATATGCTCCATTGTGGGATTCCCGTTTTTGCATCTTTTGTTTCAGAAATGGTCAAGTAACCTTAACGGCGAATATTCTTTTTTCAAGAAACGAAGAGTTTATGGCTTGAAGGTAGCTCTAGGTATGTTTCTTTCTAGCAGTTTTACTCTAAGGCCTTCTATCGACACCGTGTCAAAAGCCTGAGCGATGTCTAAAAATGCTGCTGTGGTGTAATATTTATTTTCAAAGACAGTCTCAACTATTTCTCTAAAGTTTATGGCAAGTCAAATGGCCTTTTTTCAAGCCAAACTGGAAAGGTGGCAGGATATGAAGTGTATCTACAATTTTTACAGAACGGATATAGTTAACTTCTCTAGTAGTTTTGATGGGGTAGATAATAGGTTTATTGGACGGTAGTTAATTATATTTTCTTTATTTTTGCCGGGCTTTGCAAACCTAAGAACGTGCGCATGTTTTCATTCCTAGAGGAAGTAACCCTGCTTAACGCACACTTAATTAAACAGGGATGCTAAATATGCCAGGATTTTGCTGGTGAGGTGCTGGAGGACCAAATTTGGTATTAGATCACGTCCAAGTCATTTTTTTTTGTAGCGTTGTTATGACTACTCTTAATTTTTTTGCGATGTGGGTTTAATGTTTTCAGTAATTACTGGTTGATGTCTCTTAATAAGGTTTATTATTTGTAATGTATGATCTGAGATGCATGTGATTTCCGGTGTAAAAACCCGTTTAAGATGGATGGTGCACGCTTTCTATTTCTCTGTCTGTGTAAAAAGTGTCAATACCAGATTTGAGTGTTGGTAGCTCTTGGTGGGTTTTCAAAAACCTTTTGGTAGTTTGTCACATCACTGTGTCTCCAGACCCATGTCTTCTATGTATTTTTGGTACGATTACATTCGAACAGCGTCCAATTCTTTCTTTAATTGCTGCGTGAAGAAGTTTAGTAACCTGCTCACTTCTGGACTTCTTGTTCTTTACCCCTGTCTTCTGGTTTGACTCCGTTTTTTAATTAGGTCAATTATGTAGTTGAGGAAAAGTTATAATTAGAGCTTCGATATCGTGGTGTTGTTATGGTTGCTGTTTTGACAGCTGTAAATATTGATGAGATTATGGTGGAGACAGCGATGTCTATATCTTCCGTCCTTTTGAGTGGTGTTAATTTTGTGAGATTGTGGTCCAGAGTTGTTTGGTAGATATCCCACTTGATTAGTTAACTTGACTGAGAGGATTTTTGGTTTGGTGAACTAGGAAACGATACAAGTATAAGTAAATGGCCAGAGTTTAATTCGGTGATCACGCTTTGGTTACTAAACTTTGAAAAATTTTCTAAAGAATAATGTCCAATACGTCGGGCTGATGATCAGCTCTGTAAGGGTGATATGTGTATTCGTCCTGAGTTATGATTTGAAATCCATGCATTGCTAAATAGTGTTCAAGTTCTACCCCTTCAGGGTTTGTCGCTCGACAAGCCCATGTTGAGAGCTTGCTGTTTCAATCTCTAATTAGAAATATCGGTTCAGATGTGTTCAAAATTGTTTTGAGTTCATTTTCATTTAACTTTTTGTTGGCTGTCTGTATGCGCTTATGATTGTAACGTAACTCGTATCATTTAGTTTTAGTTTACTCCTGTAACTTCTAAGTTACAGTCGAAAGTCGGATTTAATTGCGATTTAACTTTTGTTTGATGATAACTACAACTCCTCCTGAGGCTGTTTGAACATTTCTGTCTTTCCGGTAAACGCGGTATCCCGGAATTTTAAAAGTTTCTCTTTTTTATGTGGGTCTCTGAGATGCAAGCAATGTCGACTCTATGTCTAGTCAAGAAAGTTATAAACATTGATCGTTGTTAGGCTACGCCATTTGCATTCCAGTTAAAGATTTTTGTATTTTTAATTGTCCTGTGTTGGTTATGGTCTATTAAAGAGGAGGAGTATGACGGTGTTTACTAGGAATGCTTTGATTTGAGGTAAGTCGGGCGTTAATAAATCTAATAGAATTGCAATGATGTTATTTGGTATGGCGGGTTCTGTTGTTTGGTTTGACGTATTTGCTGAGGTAGTAAGGGAGATGCTGAAGAGATTTTTGACTCGGTTGGCAAAGGTTTGACCTTCATTAACATATGCATTGTGTTTCTGTTATTATTCAAGGGTTTTGTTGGAGTTCCTTATAGTACCTGCATCTTGATAACTTACTGCATGTTTCTCTCCGCAGTTTGCACTTGAAGTTTTTCATTCGTTTTTTTATTGCACATATGATTATGGTTACCTGCAGATTGACGCATCTATAAGCGAGGGTACAGTAGTTCTTTGTATGCTCGTATTGCTGGGAATCTACGACACTGTGGTATGATTGTTGTCTTTTTTCTAACTTCTATTGTAACGATGGAGTGATATAGTTGCTTCAGTTGGAATATTCGTTTAGCTCCGTCGTTATTGGTTAACTCGACTGCGTATGCTGGCAGTGGCTTTTTATCTTTAGTTAGCAGTCGTGTTATGTTGATAATTGGCAAGGTTTCCAAAGCTTCTTTTATTTCTCCTATAGTTAAAAATAGTGGTACGTTTTTAATTACCACTGAAAGGGGTTTATTCGGATTTTGAAAAGTGTGATAAGGGATTTTATTTTTAGAGTAGAATTCGGTGATCATCTTTTTGAGTGAGGTTCACGTGTATTGTACTTGAATTGCAAATTGTTGTAAAATTGCCTTTTGACAAAGATTTGATATCGGTCACTAAGACTGTGTGTTTAACGTATTTTTTAGATAAATTGATGGTGAAGAGGCAGGCGTGTAAATAGCCGCTCTCGTGGTGCGGTGTGGAAACGTAGTACGGCCCGTATTGGAACGTCAATCGATAAGGCCAATATCGTCCCTTAAACGGCCGTCGCGTAAGCGGATGGGGGCGGCTACCGATATCAACCAACGAATATTGCCAAATCGCTCACCTGAATCGGCTTCGGCTTCGGCTTCGTCGGCGATTCCAAGGTGGCCACCTCTGCGCTGCGGGATGATAAGACGCGACCGAATTGGCCGCGCTGCGGGGTGCGAACGTTTCTTGCGGGTGAAGACACGACCGAACTGGTCGCGCTGCGGATGGCGAGTGTTCGCGGGGTGTTGAGACACGACCAAATTGGCCGAGCTGCGATGCGTGAGTGTTGCCGGGCTTCGCGCCTGGCTTGGCGGTAGGTCTTTGCAGGCAATTTTCATTCGCCAGCACCTTTCATATCAAAAGGTGCCGCCGACGGCGTATGCAGACTTGTCGGCTGAGCAAAAGCCCATATGCCGTTTTGTGTGCGATGGCAAAACGTGCAGATATCAAAGGCCCGCATGCCGCTGCGATATAAAGCGGTTCAAGGGCGAAAAGGCCGCCACACCAGATGGTATTTTGGTTTAATTCTGTTTTTTGATTGTTGTGGTGATTCATTTTTTGTTTGGTGTTTGTTGACTTGTAGTAATTCTTCGGTAGACCACCAATACCGTTTTTGCGCTTCATTTATGGGTGGTGATAGTTCATCTATTTTGCGTTTACCTGCTTGATTTTGCAAGTTAGTTTCATTGTTACGGGTTTGTTGAAATTTCGTGCTGTTCTTGCATACAAATTTGCATTAAAAATATAAATCTGTATTTACAGATTATAAAAGCTAGAAGTCAAATGTTTGCACTGTGATAACGGAGCACACGCGTAGCATCTGCACCGCTTCACTACTTACATTCGAATATTCCATTTCATGTGTTGTATGGCTTTCGTGATCTCAAGACAATTAACTTGGGAAATACTAAGAGGTGGAACCCTGTTTAAAGATCTTGAAATTAGTTCGGCTGTACTAAGTTCAGGTTCCTCGAGATTAGTCCGCCTGTTCCACTGAGTCCCACTGATGGTTAGCTCACTGTCGTATCTAATATCAGCTCTATATAGTGATTTTTGTAAGTTTATACCTCCTACTAGGTATCATTTCCTTGTTAGCAGTTTTTTAAGTATAATTGCTGTCTGCCTTGTGCGTGCTCTTGATGTTACTGGTATAGACGTGGGATTAGATTTCACGAGATGTTGCAGATTTTTATGAAAATAAATAAATATCATGGGATACGGACTTTGAGTTGTAAATAAATAAGGCTGTATATTCTTGCAGACCATATATCATAGCATAAAACAGCTTGGTCAATCTAAAATCGCTCAGAAATTTGGTAGCTTTATAAATTGATAATAAAAGTTCCAATTCTGGTGTTAAAAGAAAAGTTGCTAGTAGCCTTTCTTAGAATCTTTTGATGTGCTGTTGTTGAAGTTTGAATTCATTTAATGAGACTGTAACTCACATTCTACTGATCCATTATTGGAACAGGTCGGTAGCTTTTTTCAACTATATTTTTTTTTGATAATTTATTATATATTTTCTATTTTAAGATTCTTCAATTTTCTTCACAATAAAAAAATATTTTTTTTGCGTTAGGCTGTATGAAGTTTCTTGTGCTTTTATTCTATGGTTAGCATATGACTTTCACGTTTTATATAAAAGTTAATTCGAAACATGAAAAACATACTCATTATTTAAATTTTCTATTAAAGACTTGTTGAATTATAAACAATACTAGTTATATTCATTATCTTTACTTTCTGTTTTAATTTGCGGTAATCGTAACTTGAAAAACAACTGTTCGCATAGTTAATAGGCGAACTTGCTTCTGTGAACGCCGTTTACCAAATTACCTGTAAGAGAATGCCAGCCTGTCAAAATTAAAATGCCGGGCGATATTGTGCAAGTAAATCACAGCGAGAATTAATATTAACTAGCCCCGCACAAGCCTGCCGTAAACTCGTCTAAGTCAATTAAATTTCACAGAAACGGAGCAAGATGAATTAATTGCTGCTTATGCCAGGCCATACTTAAAAATGTAAATCTTTTATTAACGTCAAAATTACGTGCTGCGCGCCCAGATCGGGGCGATAGTGCTGTGTATTTATTATGCGACGAACATTAAAAAGTGCAGTAGCTACGGAGAACCCTCACAATTAACTAGCACTTAGCTATCCGTTAAGTCCTGGCCGGCCAATTATTTACTACTCAGCAGAAATAATTAAATATCGGGCTAATTTACGTGTTCCTGCGTGACGCAGGACGCTGCACTAATTAATTTCCGTGGCAGCGCCGGCTACGATTTATGCTCCGATTCGTTCAAAAACGACCCGGAGCTCTCGGGCTCCAGCTCTAATGGACAATATCGCGGCATCAATCTCCACGTGTAACAGAGCCGATCGCCATCGACCTGCTCGTCCAGAACGGAAAGGATTGCGTAAGCCTCTGCAGCAATCTCATTCAATAGCTGCAAATGGAGCGGCGAGCTGAAAACGCGCGATTTCGATTCCAGCGCGGCTATTATCTGCCAACTACCTGGTGGCAGCTTCGCAGTAACTCATGGCGAAATCGTTCGTAACTACAGTAGGATCCGATGCAAATCGGCTGCGAGAAAAAGCGCCCCTCCAGCGGCGTTCGGATCGCTACATTAATCCGGATGAATTTCATGCATAATAAAATTAATAAACTTCTCGCGGATGATTTAGCTGGCAGATCCATCAGGAGTGAATTGCGCTACAAATTGTCCGGAGGAAGTGGGTAATTTGTATTAGCGCACTAATACATGGAATCGATTAGAACGGTTGCTGCCGACGACTACAACCAAAAATAAAAATCATGTGGTTTTTGTCTTTGATTAAACTACACACCATAATTATCTGAAGTACAAATTATGCGAGATTAATTATTTAGTCGGAGATATCAACACTAGAGTAAGCCACAAAAATCATGTTGAAATTTTCATCCGATCTTACTACTGAAATTCAATCGGAATGCACTTAAACTAAATTAGTGGTAATAAACTTATATAGAAGTTTCTGATTGTCTAATAATCCTGACCTATTTTACTCTCAAGAAAATACAAGTGCCCTATTTTTTACATCAGCAAGGCATCAGGTTTCATTCATTTATTATAAAACAGGCTATTGAACGATAAGCTCATTTTCTAATGGATTCGTGAATCATTAAAGTTGTTGCATCTGTAGCAAAAAACCTAATGTTATTTACGAGAAATCAATCCACCACAAAAATACACTGTTTGGTGTCCTTTGAGAGCTGGAGGAATTATTGGCCCGTACTTTTTGAGGAAAAAGCTGACAACTCTGTTACTGTCAGTGGTGTAAGCACCTCGGAAATGCTTATCAACTTTTTGTTCAGTAAAATCACGATTTGAACCTTTTTTTTTAGTTTAACTCCTGTTTATTTTGAAATCTGTATATTTGTACAAAATAATCAAAAGTGTAGGCGTTCATATAAAATATTGACATGCTGGAGACCACTAATTAGTAATCCCCTCTTGTATAATAAGCAATTGCTTAGTTGTGTTGGCAAATCTATCCTTAACTAACTTATATACTAATTACAGTAGCTCAATACCTATCTACTAGGTCGTTTGGCGTGAAGCGTTTAAGCTATTTCTAATTGGTTGGCTCATAAGATCTATTGCTAGTGTATTTGGATGTGAGTTTAATCTGTCACTATACTTAACATTAAATTATCTTATTTCATCCTTAACTGTGGATATGTTGAGATCACTTCTAATAACGTTCGTTTGGTACGTACCAGGGGACATCGGTTATTACGCGTATCATTTTGATTGGAATCGTTCTAGTATCTCAATGTTTGAATTTGAGGCTGCTCCCCACAGTTAAATACCGTACGTCCACATAGGCTTTGGAATGGTTTTATAGACCAACAGTTTGTTTTTAAGTGTCAGCTTGGATTTTCTGCCTATTATACAGTATAGTTTTGTCAATTTTAGATTTAGTTGCTTCCTTTTAGTAAATATGTGGTTGCGCCAATTTAGCTTTCTGTCTAGATGCATCCCTAGGTATTTGACTTCGTTTACTTGTGATAGTCGACGATTGTTTAGGTGGACCGGTGGACACGTTTTTTTCCTAGTAGTAAATGTAATATTAACTGACTTAGCTGTATTGGTTTTTATTCTCCACTTAGCTAACGAGTATTGTATTTCATCCAAGCTATTTTGGAGAGTTTGGGACGCTACTTGCGGGTTTGTATGCGAAGCTAATATGGCAGTATCGTCAGAAAACGCTGCCGTTAGTACGTCTTGCGTGGTAGGAAGATCGGCGGTGTATATAAGGTACAAGATGGGGCCCAGGACACTACCTTGAGGGACACCAGATGTAATTGGGTACAGTTTTGTGTGTTCATCTTGCTGTTTAATAAGGAAGTGTCGATTTTGCAGATAGAATTGAAGGATAAGGAAATAGTTGAGAGGAAATATTTTTCGTAGTTTGAACAGTAGCCCAGTATGCCACACTTTGTCAAAAGCGCGTGTAACATCAATAAAGGCGGCCGAGCAGTATTTGTGGTCTTCCAGATCCTGCCTTATCTTCGTAAATCTGTGGACCTGCCCAGTTGTCGCATATTTTTGTCTGAATCCAAACTGGTGATCGGGGATGACATTGTTTTGGTTCAAGAATGGTTTTAACCTTTCTAATAATAGCTTTTCAAAAACTTTTGAAAAGACAGGTAATAGGCTGATGGGCCTGTACGATGTTGGCTCTTCTAGTGGCTTTCCAGGTTTTGGGATAAGTATCATTAAGGCAACCTTCCATTGGTCTGGGAAGTGAGCAGTGCGCAGAATTGCGTTGAATATTTGCGTGATGCTTTTGATTCCCTTTTGTGGAAGTTCTTTTAATATTTTTCTTTATTGCTTCTAATCCATCTATTGTGGGATGTTGTGATTGGTGGTTGCATTTCCTTTGGTTGTTTCAGCTTTCTTATAGCCTTCCACAGCGAGCAGTCGCTAACTTCAGCTGGTGTTATGTGTTCAAGATAGCCTTATATTTCTTGGTTTTTATTATTATTCATCAGTTCTTTGAGTTGTCGTGTTGCTCTGTTAAGGAGTCTTTTATTTTCGGGTGTTCTTCTGTTTTGCCACTGTCTTTTTTTCTTTTTTCAGCGATTTTTTTGCTTTATTATCATGGGATAGTCTTACAATTTTTCCTTGTCATAGGTTGCTAGTGGTGTTGATTTCCAGACTGCTTGTTGTGCTACCTAATTGAACTGCTCTACTGGTTCTTCGATGTCCTTACTGTTTTTTAAAGATATCTTTAGGTCTATGTTATCAGATATCTTGTTTGTGTCTGTCGGCCAGTAAGTAGGTTGACCAGCGGATAAGCAATTTAAATTATTGCTTTCCATAGCCTTCATAAGCTTTCGTCCTTTTGGGTTGACAATCTGGAGCCCCACTGTGTGTTTTTTGCGTTATAATCACCTCCTGCAAGAAAACGATTACCTAGTGTATTATAAAATGTTGAAAATGTTCCTTCTTGATAGCGTGCCACGGTGCTCATTTGCCACATTAATCTAGTCATCATGGCCTTCATGTCTTGCATCTCGTTTGTTGGTTGTGTTAGGTTTAATTGATTTGGCTGTAGGACAGGCCTGGTTGGGCTTGTTGAAAGTGCCTTAATGGGGCTGGGGGACTATACTGTTTGAATCTTAACGGTGGAAATGTTTGTTTTTGTATCTGTTTATAGACCTCGCATTCCTTGTGGTTTGCAGGGTGATTCCCGCTGCATAATACGCATCTGACATCTAGAGATCTCTCTTTACGGTGGCATTGTTCTGTTGCATGGTCGCCACCACATTTTACGCACCTTGGTTTTTGATAACAAAAGTTTTTTGTGTGTCCGTATCTTTGGCATTTTGCGAACTGTGGAGTGTATCGTTTTTGTTTGGGTGGTTCAAATTTAATTTTACATTGTTGTAAAAATTCTATGATAAAGATATCTTTATTGTTCGGGGCTGGTTTAAGATCTATGAAAAACATAGAGTTAATTTTGTTCTGTAATGTTTGATATTCCAAATGTTTACTATCGTATGATTTAGTTTCTCTATTTCAGCTTTAATTTTCTCTGTATTAACAGAGAAGTACATGTTTTTCAGTACTACTCGGTGAGTGTGAAATTCAGTATTTTTTCAGATAGGGCTTTAACGATTAGTCTATAGTGATCAGAGGATTTGGGTTGGACTTTGACTTGATTATTAGCAAGCACTTTAACTACGTACTGCTGATTAGCTGCTTGATTCAGAAGCTGGATGAGTGGGGTTATATTTTTAACACCGTTAACAAATATTGGGGGAGGTTTTTGACCGGTTTGATATAGAGGGTGCATCTAGCCAGTATTCGTTTTTTTATTTTGTTTCGTTTTTAATTTTACATAATCTTTTTCTTATTATAGTTTAATCAGTTCAGCATTAATTTTGCTATACATGGTTGTGAGTCTTAATTCTTAACTTATACTAACATTGTGAGGGTTAGATTCCTCATATATTACATTGTACATTTATTCAATTTAATACATATAATTTTGCTTGTTTATGAAAGTTATGTATTTATTGACATAAGTCCTGTGGGAGTCTTCTTTTTAGTCTTTTATGTTTACCTTTTTGACCAAGGTTATACGTCACTGCACTGTCGCATTCACTTATATTATCTTGTGAGGGTCTGTTTCTTTTATGCGTAATTGTCGTCCAGCTAGTATTTGGATTTGTTTGGGATAAAAATGTGTTATTTTTGTGTAGTATTGCGATTGTTGATTAGGCTGGTAGTAAAAAGTTGGTTGCGGTTGGAATAGGTGATTACCTGGTGTTTGCTGCAATTGTACATTGTACATCTGAGCCCCGCTCCTGCAACATCACCGGCACCTGCTGCGGTGTAATAGAAGGCGGTTGATGTCCTCCAGATTGTGGAAAGAAGGCCATGTCGGCCATCTCAATATTGACACCCCACTTATAGTATATCAAAAGCGACCCTTGTATTAAACTGATATAATAACAACCTCGCGGTCAAGCTTATTTTCGTCTCTTGAGGTTAGAGCGCATGGCATACGACCGTACAGCACAAAACTCAAACTACGATTTGAACTTAAATGACGTCTAGTTTCTATAAGATAGACGGCACGTTAAACATTCACTTTATTTTAAACTAAATTTCTGGTTATTCCACAGAACGATCACTTCTGTCACCGCAGTCTTGCAATATAACCCACTAGACTATTTCCTTTAGGATTATTTAAAACAAAGGGATTATATCAATAACCCTGCTGCGATGCAATGACTAAAAAAGAACATCAGACGTGTAATTGTTGAAAAAAGCCTCATTTATGGGACATAATTATAGAAAATGTTGCTAAAAGGATGATCGCAATTGATTAGAAGTCGTGGGGACATTTAGCCGACATCATATCTCATACGTAATTACCAAGTTTGCGTTTTACGCTGAAAACAATAATTCATATTCAATAAATAATTCATAAAAACCGCTCTAAAGCTTAATTTGTAACATTCTGCATTGTTAATTTTATCAAAGAACAGTCGGTATACTTGAATAAATTGCTTTAAGCGTGCTTCCATATTAAGTTGTGTTAGATCGAACGTCCTCCTTCTCTTTAATACATTCACCAATTAAAAGCACTGAAAAATAATGACTCAATTAATTAATTTTAAAAGGGAAATATTTTTTGTCTCTATCGCTTTTGGAAGTCTACAATAACAGCATCGATATTACTGTTACTTTTTGCTACTTAGGTATACGCTGTGTTTATGGGGTACCTGCTTTCAGTTTTTATAAATGCGGCTTGTTCTCTAACAGCCATAGTTTTTAGTGCTTTTTTTAGGAGTAGAGTTCTTATAACTTAAAAAGTTCTAGTCAGAAGAGCAACTACCTTGTAACTTTCAGTTTCTTGTTGCTTTTGTTCATAGATATTAGCGCTTTTTATTAGCATTAACAAAAATTTAATTATCAATGATAACTTTATTGTCTTCAGGCGTCTTATTTATTAATGCTACAAAATTTTTGTCAATTGGCAGCTAGTGTTATTTTTTGGTACTATTCTGAATAGCTTAGTTTCTACTTATAGTAATTTAAAATTTTAGAATTGCTAACTATAATTCTTACTAACTTTTTATCACAAGATTTCTTCTTATTTTTTTAACTTCTTAAAAAGTCAAATTTCTAGTTATGAACAAGCAACATAAATAATAACAAATAAACTAAAAGTTATAAATTCCAAAAAGAATAGAAAAGAATAATAAACGTAGAAAATTTGTGAAAATTGTGAAATTGAACGAGCTTTAGGAAGTAATAGCATTTACAAAAGAAACACAAAATAAAAGAAATTTAATTGAATCAGCAATTTAATAATTTTTATAAAATTTCACTTTTTATACCGTATAAATTATGTAGGTAACAACATTTCTGTGGAACATAGAGTAATGATGGTATTCTTTAGATTAATGAAGTAAATGTGGCTTGATAGATCGGCTGGTAGCTTATGTAGCTACACACTATACGTCTAAGTTGAAATTAATACTTGTACATGCATCGCGAGCTTATAACTTTTCTTTTATTGCAGCTTATTTATTTAAGACACTTGAGTATGCAGAGGAGGCAACTCTGCTTTTAGTAATTTTAAATGTGAAATAAAAATATCATTTAAAGTGTTTTGTAACATACAGTATGTAAGTTATCAAATTTAGCATTATCTGCCCAACCTTTTACTTAACTATAATTCTGAAAATGATTTTTTAGGTAATTTACAATATCAAAAGCAATCGCATTTCCTTTATTTAGCTTGGAACGGCTATTAGGTATGATTTCAAAGAAAAAATTTAATTATCAGTGGATATACCCATGCGTTAAACAATTTTGGTTAAAATTTATAAATTAAAATTTGTTGAGCATATCGTTATTTTAGTTATATTACAATATAGTACATTTCAGGAGGTTCTAATTCAGCTTTGTAGAGTGATGCGTAGCTATATTTGTGGGGGTTGCAATTTTACTAAGGAAAACAAAAAAGCCAAGTAGTATTTTAAGTGGGTGATACACGTTAAAGGATTGTTCTGTGTTGGCTGTAGTAATAACCTTATTAATGAAAATGAACAACCTAGAACTGATTCCGTATAATAATTACCAGTACAGATTAACGGATTTGGGATTATACTAATAAGCCAATAACAGGAACAGTTAAGCTTTTAGAATGCAAATGAATCAAATCTTATGGTCCTCTTGGTTAAGGGTTAGAACGATGGACTAAATGGCTAAAAATACTTATAATCGATCTCGGAACAAGGATGGAAACACTTTACAATACTTGGAAGCAACAGGACCAAGAGACTACAACATGGAATATTCTATTTTAACGAACGTAACGCAGGACGCACGTTTTGTTTCCAATGACTTCTTTTTAACTTTCTTCTAAATGTATTATTTTTTATTGTTTTGGTTATTTGTGCATTTATCTCAATTTAATAATTACTTTTGTATTTTGCGTGATATTATAAAATCGAAGTTTAATCCTCTTATTTGTGCCTTGGGATTATTTTTATTATTAAAACTTTAAAATTGGTAATATTCATTTGTCTTGTTACTTCTATAGTTTTTTTAGTCTTGACCCTAAAATCAACATACTTTTTTACCCTATTAAATTACTTTGCTAGATTTCCTTTCGAACATATTATTTTATATTTGTTTATGAACGGTAGCCCAAACTGAACGTCGGATTTAAATTAAAATAAAATAACTATGATTAGTTTTTAAAGCACACAATCCTTAATTAAAGATGGAAAATTTAACCACAAATTTTGTTTTCGTTGTACAAAATTTTCGATTGCAATTTTGAACATATTCTGATCAATTTCGTTGATAAAACGTCGGATTTTCTCTTGAGAGCTTGGATTGTAGGAAACTACAAAAAATAGTACTGGGTTAAGTCGCAAAACGCAGTTCTCGCTTGACTTTTATATCGTAAAGACGTACTGATTGACGTTCCAGTTCACAAAAGTTCAAGTGATAACGCGTATAACAATCATTAAGTTAAGTGAATGCGGCTTATCCGAACCGCGGAGGCCTTGCAGACAGCGTATCGGATAGCAGCTGTTCAATTTCCAACTCATGTATAGTTTGAACACATACAATAACCTTTTAAATTTAATAATATAAATACGTGACCGAACTCTGCTTCGGCAAATTATGCAATGTACTGACCAAAATATGTATTCACCACAATCGCAACTTGCGCAAATCCCATTCACCATGCAACAGCCGGTGTTTGGTAATCAACAATCATCACAAAACCCTGGATTTCTGCAATTTGCACCAAATAATTCCTGTGCATCACTAGTTCAATATCCAAGTCATACATCGGCATTTCCACCATTAATTAACACACCCTCATTCGTATCAATAAATAGCCAAATTATAATCCCCAAAGAACTGCCAACACTATCAACATTTGTTAATGATTCCGACGAGGACATAACAGATAATCAATATGATTGGCAACAAGTTAGAAAACGCAAGCGAATTACACGTACATCAGGATAAATTTAATAATGGATAACCCGACTCCATCGCAAAACATATACAATGTGTTAGCCGACATTAGTACCAACGATACAACGCAGACATCAGGTGTAAACGAAAAAACGAAAATTTTTAAACCTCTTTCAATATTTATATATGGCATAACAAACTATGCTAACATGATTAAAAACCTAACAAAAGTAATAGAAACAGAGCAATTTTACACAAAGGCCCAATCAAATAATACCATTAAAATCAACACAAACACTCTTAACTCATACAGAAGACTAATTACAGATCTCAGAGACGAAGTGATCATACACCACACCTATCAGCTAAAGGAAGACAGGGCCTATAGATTGGTACTTAGAAACATTTATCATACGGCAGATATGAATGAAATCAAAAGTGAACTTCAAAAGGAAGGACATATTGTGTATAATATCATAAATGTCCGATATCGAGTAACAAAAACGCCACTGCCTATGTTCTTTGTAGATCTTGAACTTGCAGAAAACAACAAAAAAGTGTATGAGATAAAACACATCAACCATCAAATGTAAACAGCTGCGTAAAAAAAATTTAGTGCACCAGGTGCCAGTCTTATGGTCACAGTAAAAGCTACTGTAACAAGAATGGTGTAATACCGTAAAGGAAACTTTCTACAGCGGTGCGAAGTCATAACTGTCACTTCCGGTTTCCGTTCACCGATTTGGCTGAAAATCAATCCCATGAAAGGTACTGACCTGAGATGTGTGTATTCTAAGTTTGAAGTGAATCCGTTCGATAGAACGGAAGTTATCTTGTCTCCAGACACACAGACAGACAGGCAGGATGATAATGTTATTAACTTTCTACTATAACCTTTGCTGTAGAAAGTTAATAAATCCCACTTGTGTGTTAAGTGTGGAGAAGAGCACAGCAAAAAAAGAGAAAAGCTCCCGCCAAGTGTACACTGTGTCAAGGACCACACACAGCAAAGTACAAGGGATGTCAGATTTATTAACAACTTCTACTAAATAGAGGAAAGACAGCAACCTCATTAGGACCACAAAGCACAAAAAAGCCTAATGTATCGTTCACTGCTCAACGTATATATTCTGCAAATGTGAATGGTCTAAGCTTCTCGCAAATTACGTCCAGGCATCACAATATTCAAACCCAAAATACCAACAGTAACGATATCTCATTAACTCAATTCTTATTTAAGTTTGAATCAATGTTCAATCAACTAATGAACCAAAACAGCATGATGATAAATCTGCTTACCACGCTAGTTACCATAAACCAATAATGGATTCCCTCCGAGTAGCCTCCTGGAATGCAAATGGGCTAGCACAACATCGTCTTCTAGTCGAACTATTTTTAAAAGAGCAAACAATTGATGTATTATTGATCTCAGAAACCCATTTACCCTACATACCACACCAACCAGCCCGATGGAACAGTTAACGCTGGCTCGGCAATTATTCTAAACAACAAAATATCTCACTTCGTCATGGATGCCTTTGTAACTGATTATATATATACAAGGCACTATAACCAACGTCCAAAGTCCTAGTGGTCCACTAATAGTTGCTTCGATATGCAGCCCAACTAAGCATTCTGTCAAACAAATCCAGTATGAAACATTCTTCAACAATCTAGGTAACAGGTAACCAAAGGACGCGAATTACCTGATACCGTAGATTTATTTTTTACCAAATGATTGTCTCCAAGATATTGTAAAGCAGAAACGTCCTTTGACCTTCTTTCAGATAATTTAGCTATAATAGCTACAATTAGCACTTCTATTATTACAAAACAAAAAACCTTCCCTATACAACCATCACATAAACTGGGACCTATTCAAAGGGTACCTAACGAACAATACAACAATTAAAGCTTCATTGAAAACAGAAGAAAAAATTGACAATGCAGTAGACCAGCTAACTAAAAACATTCAGAATGCAGCCTACTACTCAACGGCGACTGTTCACAAAAATTCTGAAGTTATCGAAAATTATCCATTCTACATTAAAACTAAAGTCGAGGGTAAAAGAAGAGCCAGGCAAATCTGGCAGCAAACGAGGAATTCTATAGACAAAAATAACTTAAATAGGCTAACAAGAGAGTTAAAAACAGCCTTAAGAGAGAGGAAAAATCATTTAACGAATATGTTAACACTTTATCTCCTTCAGCAGATAACAACTACGCGCTTTGGAAGGCAAACAAAAAATTTAAATAATGTTCGCACTCCTATTCCACTAATAAGAAAGGTAGACGGCTCTTGGGCAAGAACAAAAGCTGAGAAAGCTTTTTTTGGAACACCTATCTACGATATTTCAACCGCAACCCATAGCTGCTACCCCAGAAGAGGAACAGGAGATTGAAGACTACCTGCAAGCTTCTTTACAATTAAGCCTCCCATTATAGTCTTTTACCTCTGAAGAAATTATAAGTGAAATCCATCATCTAAATAACAAGAGAGCGCTCGGGTATGACCTAATTACTTCTAAACTACTGAAAGAACTGCCACATAAAGCTATAATGTGCATACTACAAATATTCAGTGCAGTCTTGAGATTGCAGTACTTCAAATGTTATGGAAATTAGGCCACATAATACTAATATTGAAACCTGGCAAACCTGCACATGAGGTTACCTCATATAGGCCGTTAAGAGATTAATACTAAAGAGAATGGCAACCATAATTGAAGAAGAAAAAATTATCCCTCAACATCAATTTGGGTTTCGCCAACAACATTCTGCATTAGAACAGATACGCCGAGTCGCAGATGTAATCAAAAAGGACTTTGAAGAACAAAGATATTGTTGCGGTAATCCTTGATGTCAGCCAGGATTTTTTTGAGCGCGTCAGGCATCTCAGCCTACTATACAAAATTAAACGGTCGTTTCCACACCAATACTTTCTTCTCTTTAAATCATACTTAAGTGAGAGGCATTATTAAGTAAAGTACGGCGACAGCCAGTCTGGAATCTACCCAATAATGGCAGGAGTTCCTTAGGGTAGTATTCTGGGACCAACCCTATACTAGGTATTTACAGCTGATCTACCATGCAATGACAACACAATGATAGCCACATACGCGGACGATACGGCGTTATTAGTTTCTCACCAAGATCCACAAACTTCGACAATTCTACAAAGTAGTCTCGACATAATACAAAAATTGTTGTACAGATGGCTCATAAAAGTTAATGAAACCAAATCTACAACTATTACGTTTACGACGAAACACAACTATGCTCTTCCTGTTACACTAAATGGTATACAAATCCCCATCCAACAGGAAGTAAAATATCTTGGTTTGACCCTCGACAGGTGATTAACATGGAAAAACCATATTATAAAAAAGAGAAGGCAACTGGATGCCATGATGAAAAATGGGAAAAATCCTTGTTTAGAAAATAAAGTGTGAGTGTACATAACAGTTTTAGTTCTAGTGAAGGCGTACGGCATACATCTATGGGGCAGTGCTAAAATGTCAAACATTGATATTCTGCAAAGATTCCAGAGCAAAACTCTTCGTGTAATGACCAACGCTGAATGGTTCATTAGCAACAAAACGCTTCACGACGACCTAAAAGTTCCATATATTAGAGATGAAGTTAAAAGACGAACAGTCACCTATGTCAATCGAATAAGAACTCACCCTAATGTGTTAGTGCTACATTTACTAGACAATAATAATACCACTCGTAGATTAAAAAGACTTAAAACGCTAAACCTTACTAACTAGTACTCGTTATATTAGTATATTCAAGAACTCGTCAATGGGCGACACTCCCTCTACATATCAGTATTTTAGTTTAGTTTAGTAATTAAGTATAACATCAAATTTGCTCGTTAGCCTTTGGGCTAGTTGTAAATTAAGCATATAAAATAAACAAAAAAAAGTCGCAAAATGTTACTAGTCAGTTGATATCGGTATTTCGTGAAGTAACGTGACCAGAATATTGTTGGTGCTATAAACCGACTGTCATTTCAATTGTATGACATATATATTATCCGGTTTTGTGCATTAAACTAAGTCATTATATAACGATAATAATCGCCGTCTACAGTTAAAGCATTTCCAGCATCACCTTCAAGGGAGTGCGAGTCTATCACGTCACCAACAATTTTGATTGTTTAGGAACTTTTTGGTTCACCTCATCGCTAAAGATCATTTTTTGACTAAATTGTGAATCTTTTCATGGTGTTTTAAAAGAGAAATTCGCGACAGTGGAAATAATCAGCAAACTTAAGTTCTCGCTTAAATTAAATGTAGATGCAGGTCTTTGGTGAGTATTTGTTGAAGGCAGCTTTTTGAAATTTCTATTTGTTATGCACATTTTGGCTAACTATAGTAATATTTCCACTGGAGATTAATCTATGCTGATGGTTAAGACATTTCGTTTCCATAACCGATTTAGTTTTATTCAATATTCAGACTGTTGATTCGCTTGGTACAATACTTCTATCAAAAATTTACCGTATCTTCCAGATGTTCATCACATTTGCAATGCGTTTGATCAAATATAACTCACTGTATCTTTTGCATGGTGTTCTTCATTAACTAATAGGGAGAATTGTAGATGATATCTGCCAAAGTATCGCCAGAGTGGTCTAAGCGGTTGAGGCGCGGACTGCGATGCAGACGGACCCGGGTTCCATTACTGGCTTTCTTTGGTGCGTGGCGGGTGGCCTACTCAATCACTGAAATAATTGAGTACCTGCGTTCACTAGAACAAGGGATAATACATAATAGTGCCCCGCATCAGAGAAGGTGCGCGACGACCGGGCAGACAGAGCGAACATATGAGAGCCTTCACCTCTTAGTTCGCAGGCCGTGCCCCCATGCCTTACCATTATACCATTACTCATCTGTCAAAGTCAGAGTTGTTGACCGCAAAAAAGTTGTGAAATCTCCATTTTGAGCCACCCTTTAAGAGACAAAAACAGACCGTTTTATTTAAACAAAGAACCCTCCGGTACGAACATTACTTTTAGCGGACTATTTTAACCTCCCGCTAATGAAACACAAATTTCATCCCTTGTTAGGACAATTACCACTTTATACTCTTAAAATACACAGCACAATAGAAAAGTTACCTTAGTTTTTTTATTTGACTTGTGCGTTAGTTAATCTAATTTTCAATAGTTGACTATAACTATTTGTATAAACATCTTTTGCAAATCTCTAAAAATGCTTGACTCCATCCCATCCTTATTTTTACAATAATATGTTTTAACGAGCAACTTGAAATCGTTTATTTTCAAATATTTTTTCTTAAATTGATTTCTTTAATAAGAAGCGTTGAATTCCTGCAAAACATAATTAAAAACGTGAAAATCAGAAAAACGTATGTAACACATTATTAAGGGCGGTAAACGAACATTAAGGCAAATAAAATCCGTAGTTTTTGTTAAAATTACTTTTATATTTATAAATTTCCACTACCTATTTGTACAACCTTAGGCAATAGTTTCTACAATTAGACAACTCTACCCTGTGGCTAGAAAAAAACTAGAAAACGGTTCTTTTATTCCGGTGGCTTCTAGTTCCACAAGAATATGGTATCCAATATGCCCCTGATGTGTTCTGTATATTTATTGTGTTCTTGGATAGTCGAACCAAGTTTCGTATTTTAATGGTAGTAGTATAGATGGTTTCCACCCATAGTTTATTCAGAATTTTCCTTATCTGGTCGGTAACCCTGCTAATATGAGGTAACAAAATTGCCTACCGTGACCGATTCCTGTTGTGTTTGCATGCGCTTTATTAGGTTTAATTGCTCTTCTTATCTTGCTCTTCGAATATCCATTTCCTTGTAAGGCTTATTCCAGATGATGAAGTTTCTTATACAAAAACTGAAGTTGGCATATTTATATTGGCATATTTTCACAATCGTTCTTTTCTGAGTTAGATGGCGATTGAACTGATTCATTTAAACCAAAATATGGTGTAATGTAAATGTTTATTTTCCTATCTAAACATCTATACGTCTAGGAAGACAATCCCATTGTTATATTCCAGTTTTTTTTTTGGCAAACTATATACTCGGGTGTATCAAATTATGGTGGTTAAGAAACTGCGGTAGTGTCCCCTTGTTGTTCCTCTATATCACAACCGTGTTATCGACATATCTTAGCCATATAACGAGTTTTAATGGTGATGTACTGATGGTAATTTCTTGAAATTTTTCAATGGCATAGTTGGATATTACAGAACTGAGTTCTGTCATCTTGTTTAATCATACCATAAAAGGACGTTTATGAGTTGGCATGACTCTGGCACACGATTTGGGATGACATTAGTCCAACCTCATTTTCTTTGTTTCCTTTTGTAATAATGCTTGTCACGTTTCCAAATGCTTTTTTTTTGAAAATTCTAGCAAATGTTTGTATGATTCTTTTGCAGTCATGCCACGAAGTTGCCGAAAAAAGTTGGACTCGCGTTCCTACAAGAACTACAATCCAACAAAGAAGGAGTTACAATTGACAAGTTTAAGGAAAATGATCTTGGTTACAAGTGGTTGCAGGGTTTTTTGAAAAGGTATCTGGTCTTTTCAATCAGAACCAGCACCGATATTAAGAAAGTGCATGCTAATGCTGGTAAAGTTCAATTAACGAGTGCATGAACAATTTAAGTGTCGTTCTAAAGGATGTTCCACCGTCCTACATTTGAAACTATGATATAACCAATCTTAGCGGTGACTCTGGAAATCGCAAGCTAATTTGCAAGCGAAGCACAAAATACATCGAAAAAATTTGTAACTTTAGTAAGAGCCCTACTTTATTAATGTTCTACTTGAAGGCTGATGGCAAGTGTCTTCTACCGTACGTTGTCTATAAGGCCGATCATATGTGGACGACGTGGACTGAAAACCCAAAAGATGTCCGTTGCAATCGCACTATAAATGGATGGTTTGATGCAATAACTTTTGAAGACTAATTTGAAACGCTTTTGTTACATACTGTCAAAAATAAGGACCAGTGGTATTGATTTGGACAATTCTTTATATTATATTAACATCCGAATGTTAGAAATGATTAGCATAACATAAGATTTGTGTGTTTACTACCTAACGGTACATATTTTACACAACCCTTGGATGTGGCCTTTTTTGTTCCCACGAAGAGAATATGGTGTGGGATCCGATGAGGTGAAATGAGTCATAGAATTGTTCAAAATTTGCGATAATCACTAAGCATGTCTTTACTACGCTGTTAAAGAAATTAATGAAGCAGTTAGAATTTATCCGATTAATGGGAACATACTGATAGAACGTTTGCCTCAAAATCTAAATGAGGCAAATAAAGGTCTGGTCGGAGAAGCCTTTGAAGCAGTTGGCGGAAAACGGTTAGATTTCCTAGGGACATAAGGTGCTACGAAGAAAGGGAAGAAATTGCAGGTAGCAGCTTATAAAAGTATTAATCGTTAGAATTAAGTTTTCGAAGACACTGTTGGTTCTTCAAAACGCCAGCCCCCATCAAACGAAGGGTCCGATAAAGAAGATGTTGATGTGCCATTAGAGTGTGACCAGGAAGGTGAAAGCGTTTTTAATTTAAAAGAAAGTATTGAAACTACCCCTATTGTACTATCCCAACCACCACAAAAACTAAAAACTCTTGATTCTGCAGTCGATGATTTTGCTGTCGTTATGTTTAATAGTGGAAAGTACCCGGAAGAATTATTAGGCCCTATTGTTGATTGCATGAAAAGAAATCTTAAATTTTAGAGATGGCTGAAAAGGAAGAATTCGATTTCTTATGATAGGTAAAAACCGTAGAATTTTGGATCAATGTAAGCTTAGTTTACAGTACTAATGAAAGAGCTGCAAGATATCATAGAGGAAAACTTGTTTTATGTGGACCAAGGCATCTTGGATCGGAACTTTGCTAAACAGGGATGTTATGACAAAACTGATCCTTAGGTTTTCCTTCTGAAGCTGAATGTCTTGAATCTGGTTAACAAAGTTCCTATTTGGATGACACAATTAAGAAAAGAACAACATTAGAGGCACCGCTTCCAAGAATATACGAGCTCTCCAAAATCTACAAGGATGGTGTAGCACTGCGGTTTATTACCAGTACCATCGATGGTCCTACCTACAAATTGGCCAAATACTTGTCTACAGCAGTAACAGTAATCAGTAACTTCGCACACTTTGTCAACCATCTTCAAGACATCCAGCTACAGCAGGGAAACCTAAGAGTCAGTTTTGGCATAGCCTCTCTCTTACAGTAACTAACCAAATGACGTCAAAAGTAGTCCTACATCTCCATCGCTATTACACGCACATTAGTATAAAGCTATAGCGCGTAGGACGTAACGCAGTTGTGGGCGAAACGTCAAGGGTTTTCAAATTCCAACAGAGGCCTAACAACCCGAGAATCAACAACACGATGCAGCAAACTTATTTTGCTTTTCCAGTTCAATGAAGATTATTCGTCTTAGTACCAAGTTGACCATTGAAAATGAACGATGAAAAAGGCAGATTAATCGGCCCGGCTGTATATCAAACTTATCTGCAGGGCCTATAAATCATAGGCTGTCGCGATGTTTTTTCTCAGCGCATGCATGCGCCGGCTAAAATTTATAATGTCTGAAGGTGAGCCGAGGAATTCGCAGCTCTCCTCGAGTGCAGCGCGCTCAGATGCCTATCTAATTGATGAGCGCAATCATTAAAAATGCCCAAAACATTCGCCGCGCAGCGGCCGTAATTGTTTCGGCGCGGCCGCGGATCTACTCATCAAGCCAGATAACATCGCCTTATTATTTCCGCGTTCTGTTAACCTGCACTTCGCCGCTCCCGCCCGGGGCCGCGCGGCGGGGCCCTGGCCGCCGCAATTACCGCCGCCTCTCGAGACCGACTCCGAATCCCCCGCGTCCTCGCGTAAATAAGTCGAGGCGCCGCGGCGCTCGCGAAATTACTCGCGGGGCGCGCGCCAAAGAGTTGCTGGGCTGGATTGAAGAGCTCGCCACGGTCTCGCTGATGATTCTGATTGTGAGCGCCTTTTGATCTCGCCCGGAGTATCCTGGCTCCGCTATTACTGTTCTTTGCAGTCGTCTCTTTGTTGCAGGCGCGCGGATGTGACAATTCATGCTTCAAGTTCTGCCTCGATTTTTGCCTTTATGCAGAGCTCGCTGCCTTAATAGCGCTTCGTGACAAAAGTACTCTCCTTTTCGCCGTTTTATAATTGCCTTCGACGCAGCGCCGCGGGTTCTTACTTTTACTGATAGCACGGCTGTAACTAATAATTTAAAACGTATTAGAGTGGATGCAAGCAAAAAGCACGAGCTGTTCGTTTAAGAGGTGTTAGAACGTGCGAGGCGCCGTGCATCGGCCACTTTAATGAAAGAGATAGATTAGATTCTTGCCCGTGCAAAAACATTCATTTGGTGACGTCTCGTGATTAAACTTCAAAAAGAGCATCACGCTGCCAGGGATCTAGCTAACAGCTTAAAAGGTTATAACTAAAATAAAACAATTTTTGACTACGAATTACTTAGTAGTTTCCCATTAAAAATTTAATTTTTCATTTACAGTTTTAATTAGAACTCATTCATATTCAACTTCCATTATATAACAGCCAAATAAGGAGTTTCTTAGTGAATGAGTCATTGAGAACAACTTTTGTTATTTACTATATAACTGTTTAACATAGGTATGTTGTAATTATACAAAATATCCCTTTTACATTAATTAATTTCTTTTTTTAAGACATTTGATGGTTATAAACTCAGTGACTGGTACTTTTTTTGCTACATTCTTTTAAAACCGTTGGTATTCAAAGATTTGTATGTACTGTTAGATTACCAAGATACCATCGAAAA
This sequence comes from Sinelater perroti, assembly GCA_036346155.1. Lineage (NCBI taxonomy): Eukaryota > Metazoa > Arthropoda > Insecta > Coleoptera > Elateridae > Sinelater > Sinelater perroti. The sequence continues at coordinate 12,377,161 of JARFIY010000024.1, forward strand.
TTTGCAAGCATTCTTAGTGTTTTAGACTATAAAATTGTGTAATATTGACATTGGATTTCCAGAAGTATCCCCATACATCCATACTGGCTTAATAAGGATCTGCTTTTCTAGATATAAGCACGCTCTTTACCGAATACCCTGTACATTTTTGTATTTCGTAAGTTAATCTCCTTTTTGATTCTTAGTATATAGAACTTCGATGTAATTTTTTTGTCCAGATAACGTGCTTCATTTGTTTAAGGAATTGCTATGTCGTTAAAATGCTTCGCCAAGAGTGCCATATGATTTAAAGTAAAGTTGACCTGAGTACTTTTGGCTTCATTTATTTTAATACACCACTTACTCTTAGTTACCCATCCTTCTAGGAGGAACAAGTGATTTTGATTATTTGTTGAAGCTACGTGAAGATTGGTATGATTTGAAAGAAGAACAGTGTCATTATCAAACATGTCCATGTATGTATCAGTAGTGTCAGCTGTGGTATATATATATGTATATTTTTTTTATTGGATTAATGCAAATTTACAATCTACTTAATAAAGTAATAAGTAAATAGGTTGAAAGAAGTTCACTTGAGTCAGGGGCCATCCATTGACGGCTCTCTGGATTCACCTAGCTAGGTCTTCTGACCATGTTCTGTTAAGTCTTCTATTTTCCAATGGTTGTCTGAACAGTTCACTGATTAGCTCGTTGCTGTGGGTTATGCTTCGATTTTTGTGTTTAACGGAGTAAGCACTGATGACGTCGTGTATAAATGGTATTTTGAGGTCGTCGTGTATGGTGTTGTTGGAGACATACCAAGGTGCATTTAGTAACATTCTGAGGGTTTTAGATTGAAAGGTTTGTAAAATTTTTGTATTAGACGGTTTGCTGCAGCCCCATAATTCGACACCATATGTCCAAATAGGCCTAAGAATGGTTTTGTATATGAGGAGTTTGTTCTGTAGTGAGAGCTGAGATCTACGATTTAGTAACCAAGACATGTTCCTCACTTTTAAATCTAATTGACGTCTTTTTGACTTAATGTGTGTTCTCCAAGTTAGTTTTGCGTCAAGGTGAAGGCCGAGGTATTTAACTTCTTCTTTGACAGGAATGGGAGTGTTATTGAAGGTAAGAGGAGGACATTCTGCTCTTCGTGTTGTGAACGTGACTTGACACGACTTATCAACGTTTAGATTAATTTTCCAGTGCGTAAGCCAAATTTGGAGTTGATTAAGATAAGTTTGCAATTTTGCAGAAGCTCGTATCGGATCGAGATCTGTAGAAAGGATGGCTGTATCATCAGCGAACGTTGCTAGTAGTGTATCCTTGCTGGCTGGTATATCAGCGGTAAGCAGTAAGTACAAGAAAGGTCCCAGAACACTTACTTGGGGCACACCAGAGTTGATAGTCTGGTAGTCAGATAATGAGTCTTCGAATTTAACTTGGAAGTAACGGTTGGACATGTATGACTTACGGATGAGGAACATTTGATTTGGTAAGTGTTGTTTAAGTTTGAAAAGTAAGCCTGCATGCCACACCCTGTCAAACGCCTGTTTTACGTCTAAAAATGCTGATGTATACATTTGTTTTGCATCTAAGCTTTCTTTGATTTTATTAACGATTCTATGGCACTGTTGGATAGTGGAGTGATTGGGTCTGAAGCCGAATTGGTGGTTAGGGATTAAGGCATCTATATGTGTTGCGTTTGCAATTCTGGTGAGGATAAGTTTTTCGAAAATTTTGGACATTACAGGAAGAAGGCTTATTGGCCTATAGGAAGTGGCATCAGTTGGAGGTTTTCCTGGCTTCAGTATCATGATTATTATTGCATACTTCCACAGTATCGGATAGTAGTACAGGCGTAGTATGCTGTTATATATGGTTGTGAGTAATACAATAGCTTTTATAGGGCAGTTTTTCAGTACTTCACCTGTAATGAGATCATATCCAGGAGCTTTATGAGGGTTTAAGAGACTTATTTCTTTTTTGATTTCTGCAGGTGAAATAGACTTGGGTGGAAGAGACATCTGACAGGGGGCGTTTAAGAATGTTTGTATTTCGACATCATCTTCGTCATCGTTGAGGATATCAGGAGCGGAAAACACATTAGCAAGGTGTTCTGCGAATCTGTTGGATTTTTCAATATTCGTCCGCGCCCAGCTCCCATCAGCTTTTCGTAGAGGTGGAATGGATCTTTTGAATTTCTTTGTCGCGTTCCACAGGGAGTGATCATCAGTAGATAGATTGACGACGTAGTGTTCGAAGGATTCGTTTTTTGCTTCTTGAATAGCATTGTGGAGATTGTGCGTTATACGATTTAAATAAGTTTTGTCAAGTGGATTCCTGGTAGTCTGCCACCTGCGCCGAGCTCTGCGCTTTGCGATGACCAATTCTCTAATATGAAGCGGAATGTTCTGATTGTTACGAGTAAGACCATGGGGTTCTGGAGTAGAGGTCCAGGAAGCGCTTTGTATTAACGTAAGAGGACATTCATAGACATTAGCTAAGTGGGTTAAGTTAGCTAGGGTTGATAGGTTAGCGTAAGGTAGGTTAAGTTTTGTAAGATTGTAAATATAATTCTAATTGTAAGTTGAAGCCGACGTTTCGTTTTTTAGCGTTTCGTGCCCCACGCATTACCGGTCGTAGCGTCCCGACGCCTGATTTATCACCGCCCGGATCCGACATGGTAACACATTAAATTGTTGCTGACGATAAACTTCAACCATTTTGTGGGAATTTTGAATAACTAGCATAAAACTGTTGCATCGTTACTGAAGGTCGCTTCATTTATGCAAACAAGTGGCAATAGAAATCCATAATAGTAATGGTTTGTTGCAAAGACTAGCGAGAAAACTGATCTGTTTGAAGAAAATCCACCCACGACGGTTCTTGCATACGTTACAAGTAATAAAGATAGTTGCACTTTTATGTATGATATTCAACACAAAATACTCTGTGGGTTATCCTCAATGCCTTGCAGCATGAATTCTTTCAACTTGAGTTTATAAACATGATGCACCCGTCTTCCCTGTTCTAGTACCATCAAACAACATTGAGTCATACAAACGACAAAAGCTTTGTGATTCGGTGCTGTCTGCGAGGATAGAATTCTTCACAAATCTGTGTTTTTGACCATTTCCATTTGCTTCAGCGTCAGTCTTCCGATACGAATAACGGGAAATTTGAATAGTAGTTTGCAACATACATCCATTTAGGATCAGATCTACAAGAGTAAATACACCGTACCTGAGTTGAGTGTTCTTATAAGGGACTAGTTGTCATGAAACAACTAGATGTTCGAACATAAGTCGATATAAACATTTTGTTTTTTTTATATATATTAGGAATACTCTTTAGAAGTTTATCCTTTAGTTGACATTCAGTTTTTAAAGTTATGAAAGTCATAGTTGAAAGTTTTTACTAAAAGTAGTGTTTTCTGTATACAATCGATTTAAATTAGAAGACTGTTGACATGTTGTCGAATATTGTATTTAAAACCTTCCGATTCCGATAAATCACTTTTTGGGGTGTCTGGTAATCGATATTCAATTGGTAAAGGTTGTAGACTATTTGTGGTATAAAAATTCTTATTTAGAATAATTAGTAAATTGTAGATTGTAAAGTCACTTATTTGTGTAACTAATGAAATCAAAAAAATATTGTTAATTAATTGCTATAGAATAGTCTTGCATTAGTTCAAATATGCACTCAGTTTTCTTGATGCATACAAATATATTGTTGTTATTTTGAACAGCTTTATTGATACAATTTCTTTAATTTTTCTAGAGTACTGCCTAGCTTCTGCTGTACTACAGATCTTTTTTTGGTGCGTGTAAATAGGGTATACTTCTCTAAGTCAACCAGAAAGTTAGTAAAAAAATAAATAAAAAATAAATCTAACTAGCACATTAAAACAAGAGAAACAATGTTTCCACTAATGAAGCAGTAAAAGACATAAATGAGTATAAAAACGAACATAATTATACAAATAACTAAGAGAAAAAAATAAGTACAAAAAATATAAAAAATTAAGCTTTAAAAGGCCAGAAGAACTGCCATGAAATAGTACTGACAGTTTTTTAAACATTATAGAAGCTCTTAACTAGACTTCCTACAAGTTACTGTTAGTTTCACTGAAAAGTTGTAGAATAGAAGACACTATCTCTAGATAGACAGGCGTCATGTTGCAAGACAGAAAAATACAGTCAACTTATTCTATTACAACATTCCTATGAAATCTGGTAGAGGACAGACACCTTCACCGTTGCCGTCACTTTTACAAACGATTTAGATGGGGACAGAACAGACACCATTGGGATTTTTTAAGAAACATAATAGGTGTTAAAAGTGTAAAGAGATCATTGTTATGGGAATTCTTTAAGTAAACCTACATAGGTTTACATATGGTACGGGAACCTTGAGTTTAATGAAATTATATACGAGCACTTGGACTGTCTGATGACTGGGAACTTTTGTACTTAGGTAGTGGGCACCTTAAAACTTGTATCATCGCAAAGAGAAAATTATGTGTAGATAGCACTCTGAGGTCTAACTACTAGAGACCTATTTATAGAAAGAACTACAGCAACTATGGAAGCAAATCTAAAAGACTTCTTTGTAGGTTTAGCTTATCTTTCACATGATGATCAATCAGGACCATTCTTAACTGAAGAGATAAGGGTAATGGTTAGAGTAGCAAAAACAAAAAAGTTCAACTACTAATAGTATGTGAATCCGATTTGCACTATAAAATATAAGATATAAGCACTAAAAGCAATCTAAGAGGTAAGTCACCTATGAAATTAATTGTTAGCAATAATCTAGAAATAGTTAACGAAAGTAACAAATTTCTTAAAGAAAAAAGTTTTGGACATTACTTTAGACACACCCCAGTTTTACAGTTTGGCACGTGTTCAACAAGTCGAGATTCTTAAATCAAAGGTATATTAGATTCTATTATAGGAATCCTATAATTTGTAAGTGAGAATTGTTTATGCAAAACTTAGTATTAGGACTAAATATCTGTATAGTAAAAAATGATGAAAAAATTTGTTATATCAGCTGTATAGCAGCATATGAAAATAGTTGCAGCCTCGAAGAAAAAAGAGAGAAAAGTGAAAGCCCTTGGCAGAACCATGAACTTTCAATGGTTAGGACAGTAGTGAGAAAACTGTAAATAAAACTAAAAGAACTGACAATTGGGCTATATACAAAATAAAGCGATTAGAATACGTATAGTCGCTGAGAAAAGTTAAAGAAGTTTTATGCAGGAAGTACGGTGAGGACATTGAGAGTACTCCCACATGTGCTGAAGCAATGATACGGAAAACTGGAAAAGAAATTATTGGGCTTTTGCCATTTCTTGGATGTTGTAATTACGACTGGTAACAATTCAAATGTAGATACATTGGGAATACCCATGACTTGGGCAAGGAGATCAGACTAGAAATTTGTTAACAAATTAATCAACATTAGGTTTGTATGAGAAATTAATTTCTTTAAAGCGTACAAGTCTACAGGCATAGCATGATTTTGAAGCACTTGCTTTACTATTATGTGCTCTTTAGGGCAACTCTGACACTTAGATACATACCAAATGGCTAGTATCTGGTCAAAGTCTGTTTCATACCAAAACTAGGACGTAATTTGTATGCCTAAACGAAGTTTTTCAAACTAATTAACCCAATGTTATTACTTTATAAACTTTGGACAAGGCGGTTGAAAGGCGTAAGAGAGACAATAATTAATAGGATTTCCCTCTACATCAAACCCAATTTGCATATTAAATGGGCAAATCTTGTGAGCTGGTGTGAGGTTGCTATAGAAGCAGTTATCTTCGACAATATCTTATTTGAATTAATTACAAGACTACTGGATGCGCATGACGTACAACAGTCTCTAACATGATGTTCATAGCCGTTTTAAAATAATATGAAAATAATAATAACTTTTGGAGATACTGCCAAAGAGGTTATCGTCTCCAAGGGATGTCCTTAGTAATAGACCTAGTAATAGACGACTTTCTCGCTGAGTTGAATTTGCGAGGAATTAAATATTGATGACATAGCCATGCTCATAAATGGGAAATTCTGGGACGTTATATAGAATTTAACATAATAAGCCTTGAAAACCATGAAGAAGTGGTGTTTAGAAGAAGAACTTTTGGTTAACGCAAATAAGACTAATAACCTTATTTATATATAGAAAAAGAAAATACGAGTTAGCGAACAATCAATACCAATAGGGAAAAAGCCAAATACTTGAGCGTCATTCTAGACACCAAACTGGTCTTCATTCCTCATTTAGAAAAATATTACTAACAAAGTTACAAGGGCCTTAGGGCTTGTAGAAAAAGGACAGAAAAAATTTGGAGACTTTAAAAAACCCTTCAGGGTACTAACAACCGACAGGAGTGACGAAAAACGAAAGTGGAGCTTGATCAAAAGTCAAGGATCTGTATGGAACACAGATGTCCCAAAAAACAACACAGCCCTGGAGCAGGGGTATTTAAGGCAAGAACAGGGAACTAAATTAGTGTTAACTCATCTGGTTTTTCTAACCTGAAATAACAACCATAACGATATGTGCAAAAACTATGTATGAAGGGGATTTTTGAACACAGGCAAATTATAGTAAAGCAGCGTTAAAGAGTCTAGACAGTATTAAAATACACTTCAAAATCTTACTTACTTTTACAGAAATACTAGTGATACTTTTCTAGCTTAACAGAGTTTGCTTAGAATGGATTTCAGGACACCTAGGTCATAAAGGTGACGAAAGAGCTGACCAACTTGCAAGATCAGCTTGTGAGCAAAACCAAACTTACATGCGAAGTTTTTTTTCTAACTGCCAAAGAAATTATTGGACACATACTGACGGAAAGACATTAACCATACTAGAAACAAATACAGAGACACAAGTAAAGGGCTAATGATGTCCCAGTTTAATGAGAATACAAAAAAAGCTAAAACAAAGCCAAAAACATCTAAGGACTATAACAGAGCTGTTCACAGGACACTGTAACCTTAACATCTTAACATAATGCATATTGTTAATAATCCAATTTGCAGATTGTGAGAAGGAAAAAAAATAGATAGCACTCCACGTCCTGTGTAATCATTCAGCCTTCAGAACTTATACAATTCGGGGCTCAATATATAGAATCGAATATATGGCGTTTGCACCCACCAACTGTATACTAAATTTCTTTAATGATACAAATCTGAAGGAGCGAATTCTTTTATTGATCACGATAAATCTAAAGTTTCAGTGCAGTGGGTGAAACCCATACTCATAATGAAAAAAAATCACTTTTTTTAATTTTATATTTATTTCTTTTTCTTTAGATATTTATTATAATTATGTTACGTTTTACATTAAATTTTTCTATATTATTTTTTTCCTCGTCTTTTCTTAGTACTTTTGTGTTATTTTTAGATTTAATAGTTTTGTAAAAATATTAAATAATAACTTTGCTATATATTTTAAACTTTAAAATACAAACAATTACAATGTAAGCAAAAAATCGATATACTAAACGTTGAATATAAAGAACAATTATTGAATATTAATTAAAAAATGCTGTTACTTTTTAATAAAATTTGTAAGTTTTAAAACGCACGTCCCTCAATGATTTTTTACAACAAATTTATACAAACTTTTTAAAGGTTTTTTATATTTATATAATTGCCCAACACGAGAAAGTGTGTTTGTCAACAAAATGAGTCTAACGTACTTTAAACTAATTTAGGACAGCTTAATATAGTGAGCACATTCTACATTATTTAATTATTTCAGTACTACCATTGTTTATAATATTTTAATGAAAAAATCGAACACTTGCTATACCAATACCTTATAATGTTTTTCAATTTGTAAGGCTCATTCCAGTTTAAGTGTTCAAGCAGTGCGAGCGCTAGATAACGACCGATATCTAGACAATCTAGAAATTAGAAATTGATATACGAACGCTAATAAACCTTAAGTGACTTTTATTATTATTCTATGCATTCAAATCACATATAATTATCTCCAGCTGCGGAAGCAGCTACAAAAGAAACAGTAATACTGTCGGCTGGAGGCGGATTCAATAGCTACTATCACTATCCATAAGAAATTTTATTCTAGTTTAATTTAAACTCTAATTTAACCAATATCATTACACACGTTTAAGACGATTTGTATTCATACATATATATATATATATATATATATATATATATATATATATATATATATATATATATATATCTGACACAATCGAAAGTCATTGACTTTAAAACCTTTTTTACTTCGTATTTAAGGTTTCATATATCAAGTGTTACGCAATGCTATGCTACGCTATGATAAAAGTAGACAACAATTTTCCCAGTTATCTTTAAAATCAAGAAATTTTACTCCAGTATTTTACAATCCAATTATCAATCGCATCCACAAGCAACTTGTCAGTCACAAATAAGTAATGCCTATTGGCAGTACATTTGTGTAATAAAATAATCGATAACTTCGATAATCTAACAAACGAATACTCGGGTGATGAAGAAGTCGATATTGCAAGTAAACATATTAACATTTAAAGGGTTACGTATAAACACAAAAGATTAGTGAATGTTAATATTTAATCAGGACGTAACAAACATCAACTATTAATAGCCGATTTAAATAAATTCTATATACTGTCAGAAAGTAATAGTTGAAACAATTACTCATTTTTGTAAAGACGAGCTATACCCACATAAAGTCTAGCAAATGATATAGTTAAAACTAACACCATAAACGCATAAGATGTCAAGCGCGAGCTAACCATGCATGGTATATGTAGAAAATTATTCTTACCAAATGAAGAAGGGCCGAACATACAGAAGCATTTTCATTATAGACTCAAAGACAAATAGTAAAATGCTTTTCAAGAATTAGGGTATTGTATACAATATATCCAACAAGTTACTATACATATGTATATTTAGTATACAACAAATAAACGTTATGCCTTATTCCTGTTACAATACTTCTATACAGTAATCTATGTTAATTCGTTTGCGCAGTATATAATTCGCCGGCAATTATGTTGCTGGTGTCAGTGAATTCGTTACCTTCATGAAGTATGTGAAGTACCTGAAGCGATTTTAGGCAGTTGTTATTATGAATTATGCAAAAGGATCGAAATGGACGTATAAAGCGGATGCAAAATATATGCGGAAGTCGGGGGCATTCGTTAAGAAGTGGGTAGGTAGACGATCTGCCGGAGAGGGGAAAAGTTCACGTCACCACAACGAAGAAGGATAAAGCGATTTTATGTCTCTTTAAAGACAAACCAGGACTTTCGCTGAGCTGTTCCCAAATGAAACTCCGCAAGAAAGAAATTCAGGTCTCTGTAAATACGATCAACTTTGAAGAAATCTTTCTTATCAAAAGCACCTAGAAAAACGGTTGGCGTGGGTAAAGAAAAAATTGGATCAAAATTGGGACAATGTTATCTTTATGGACGACTCTTCTTTCTAGGCGTGATCTTTCTTACCAAAAGTGTCAGTGTCACAGGATTCTTCGGCGCACAGTAAAATAGGGTATTTTAGAGGTTTATGTTTGGGGACGCTTCTGTATACCCTATTTTGGCGGCCTCTTTCTATTTACGGATAATTTAAATCATAAATTCTCGTGGGAATCTGCTGGAAAGCTTTTGGTTTCAACAGAACAAGTTGGGTGCTGCAAGAAAGCACTGACTAAACATCGTAGTGAAAACAAATAGCCGGCAATATCTTCAGAAGCTAATTCTACTGAAAATTTAAGTTCCTAGACATGAAAATTAAGTTTAAAAGAAAGCCTGTGTAGAGGGTGAAGTAACGTCATTTCATATTAAGAAGAGATGCCAAACGATTATGCAGAAAGATTGTCTAAAGCATAGAAAAAATGTATATAATCAGAAATGGAGGCGATTAAACCAAATATTAGGTAATTGCGCAATAGCTCATTATATGTACTTCAATGAAAACAAAAATTGTCTAAAATTTTAATTTTTATGGGCCGTATTATTGAACAGACGGTATTATTTGAATTTTCAAGAAAAAGAAAGCTTTGTGGTATGTACTAGATAAGAAAATTTTACCGACACGACGTTCTACCGAAGTGACTATTTACGATTTATGTTAAATGTGAGGAAAACCGACAAATTGCAAAGCTACCAGTCAAATAAACAGCTATCCATTTAAAAATCCCTAGCCTTTGTAGAACTAAATTTTCCTTTAACGTCAAAATGGCAAAAACAGAATAAGAAAAATAAAGACAAGAGGCAAAACATACCAACTGGGGAGCGAGATTTACTACTCCAAAGGAAAGAAATCTTTTGAATGCCGTAACCAGGCTGAACTCCAGATATCTCAGTACCGGCGAACCAACATATTGGCCAACTGATCCCAACAAAATTCCAGATTTATTGGACTTTTGTGTACTCAACGGTATATCACCAAACTATATGCGAGTAGAATTCAACTACGAGCTATCGTCCGATCATACTCCAATTATTGCCATACTAGGTACACATGTAATAAGCAAACCAATCATTCCAACACTCACCACAAAAGAAACAAGCTGGGACACTTTTCGTTCATATATAAACGAACATCGACTTGAATAAACGAATAAACAAACCAATGAATTAGACGACACAACCCAGTATTTTATCCAAATTAATAGAAGAGGCATCTGGCATTAGACACCCACCTTAACAAGAAAAAAAAAAGAAAACAGAAAATAATCCTCTCTATATGTATACGCAAGCTAATAAGTAAAAAACGTAGAGCTACAAGCAGATGGCAAAGATTGCGTAGCAACGACGACAATCTGATCTACAACAGATTAAGACTAAAAACTACACAATGCCCTTACAAATGCAAGAAACTTAAATTTCTAAAGAAGACACCACAGTCTGGAAGGCGACAAAGAAATTTAAAGGACCGCAAGTATCAATACCGCCACTAAGGAAAATGGATAAAAGTTGGGCGAAAACTGATACAGAAAAAGCTACCACATTCGCTAAATATCTAGCTAAAGCGTTTACACTGCTAGAACCTACATAAACAACGACAACGAAATTGAAGGTTTTATAGAAATACTCTGTCAGATGTCTTTACCCATCAAACCTTTCTCACCTAGAGAAATCGTACAAGAAACCAAGAACTTAAATCAGCACAAAGTCTTGTTGTACGAACCTACAGTGATGGTTGTGCCACGTGACATAGATTCCGCCAAAAAAAAACACTTTTACGATCCCAAAACGCTGTAGCCATACACTTTTTGGTGGAGAACGTGCGCTTGAACTTCACTGGTTTACGACTCGGGAGTGTGAATGCATCCACTGTTTGCATTGCTCTTTCGTTTCTTCAGTTTCGTAATGGACCCATGTCTCATCTCCTGTGACAATTTTGTCCAAAAACTCATCTCTGTCGTAATGATAGCGCTGGAAGAAAGTTAATGCGGCGCCCATTCGCTGAGTTTTGTGATGGTCAGACGACATCTTAGGAACCCATCTTGCGCAGAGTTTGCGGTGCTCGAGTCTTTCACTCACAATGGTATAGAGAGCTGACCGTAAAATTTCCGAAAGCAAATCACTCAACCCAGAAATTTGGAATCGCCTGATCCATTCGCTGAACAAGATCATCTGACACTGGCTTCCACCGCTGAACAAGAACATCTGGGCGTCCAGCATCAAAGTTCCTTCACCATTTCCGCACAATGCTGTCACTCATGAACGTTTCTCCCTACACTTTTCTCATTCGTCTATGAATTTCAGCTGCATTGCTTCCTGAAGCATGCAGAAATCGAATGACTGAACGCAATTCATATTTGGCGAGATTATTTATTTTTCGAAGTATGTTTATGTGCTCCCTACGTACTCATAAATGACAATGGCGAATCGACGCGTTCCCCGGGCCAACTACAGATATAGCGCAAGACGTCTGCGCACAGACCTAGCGGATTTTCCCCGGAGCTTTCCTTTAGCGACCAATCGGACCTTGAAAAAAATAGCTCCTGTAATTTAACTGTGGGGCTACACTAAGCCCACATACTGCAAAATCATTCAAATATTTCAATCGAGGGTCCTGCGGTCCATAGTCAATACGCCCTGGTATGTTTCCAATTTGACGCTGCACAACGACCTATAAGTCCCGTTTGTACAGAAAGAAATTCAGAGTCTCTCAACTTTGTACCAAGAAAGACTAGAGAGACATGAAAACAGATATATTGCAGAAATGACTAACCCAACCAAAATAACAAGACGGCACAAACGACAATGGCCTTCCGATCTACCACAACTCATGGACGAAGATAATTAAAGCTACCACTACCCCACAACGGCTTGCAAGGGTATCGTCAATAGACGAATTCTTTACTCACGTCCCTAACGCATAACACATTTACTTATTACTCAACTTAATTGTAAATAAGCAGTGTAAATAAAAAAGCAAGGAAGAATGATGGTGAACAAATGGTTACGTTAAGGAACAACAATTTATTTTATTTATTTTTTCATGTTTGAATCTTTTGATTATACTTATTAAAGTTTTTTACATAGATCTACTAAGTTAATTTCAACAAACAATAAGTTTCTGATCTTAGAAATAGATTACACGTTTATTTGTTCGTTTAAAACCGCATAGATGTTGCTTGGCTATAAACCGAAGTGAAATATATAAGGAGCGTTTCACACGATCTTCAGCAGAGAACCATCTGCAAGAATTCAAGGAAGCATCTCCGGCTTTCCTTTAAAACGCGACGCGCCGCCTTTTTCACAGACTTGCAAATGGCTCTAATCCCTCCTAATGGGACCAATTAATATCCGCAGCTTGCTCAATGAGCGACTGTCAAAATAGCAGCGAAGGTACGTATCAGCTACCAACACGGTAGCCGCAAACAGGCATGAATATGAAGGCGCATTACTTATAGTTGCAATGCCATGCTGGGATACATTCTCAATCCATCAGATAAAGCGTACGCCGCGGAACTAAAAATTCTAATCTGAAATTATCGCCGCTACTGCAGCAGGGCTGCCTTGACATATTCGTGCCAGCCGCCAATATGATCGATCTGATATCCTGCCCATGAGCATTATCTTATCCCATAAATTGAGGGTTTATCTGGTTATAAATATTCCGTAATTGTTTTCGCTTCTCTGTGCTCCGCCAGGTAATAACGGTGATTTGTGTGCTTTTGCCGCAATCGCCTGATACTAAAAGGTCCTTCCAGTTTCTAAATCCCCCATAAGGAGGCGAAGACGCATTGGGCGCCGCTTTAGCATTGCGCAATTGATTTACCGGCGTGAGTTCAAAATTAAATGCTGAGGAAGCGACGTCTGCAATTCACGAGCATATTTTGACAACTTGATTAATACAGTATTTTAATTCAGACGTTATGATACTGCAAACGTGCACGGGCACTTGTATGGAATTCCAATTACAGTGAACATTTATGCATGCATTTATCTGTTTAGCAGTCGTGATTTTGCATGATGTGCGAAATTAGCTTTGGACAGCCTTCCGTGTGGGCGGGCTCCACACATACGCAATTTTCCGTCGGATTGGCGGCGCGGCCGATTGTTGCGATGAATAAGTTATGAGCTGGCTGCGAAACAGCAACTTTTGGGCCCCGAATTGCGGGAAGCCGTAAAAGGCTGTTTTATTCTTCTGCCCTGTGCCCCATCACTTATCTAATCAAAGTTTGCACTAGAATTGTGAGGCACATTTACAACAACCATTGATTTATACAGCCGCATTTGCTGCTTGTACGATCGAAATGCATTTCAGGATTGCTGCCTTTAATTATATTTATTGTTTTATTCTTTTTCCTTAGTGGTTAGTTGAAGGAGTTTATTTTGTAGTAATAACTTGTAAGTTATAAAAGACACTGCAAACAATATAAGAAAAAATAAAGAAATAATCAGAGCCTGATTAAGGCGCCAAAATTTGGGAAGATAAAATTCTGAGTTGGTAAACGAAAAAGTGAGCTCAATCGGGTTCTAATTATTAAACTTTGACATATTGACATATAACAACTTTTTAAGAACATTTATATTGTAACAAAAACAACATAAAAGGTGTCCCAAAATTAACGCAAGATTTGAATTAAATAGAAAACACAGTTTTTAGTCTTTTAATTGTAATTTTTTTATTGAATCATAAAGTACATAGGATAAGGTTATTTATGGAATAACACATGGGGCAAATGGCCTCCGCGGCTTTGCATACACATACGCACTCGTTTGTCGAAATTTTCCATGACCATTCTGCATAAATGTGGCTGAATTTCGTTGATGAAACGTTGAATCTCCTCCTTTGATGCATGCGTGGTTGTGGGCTTGTTGACATAGACCTGTGATTTTAAATAACCCCATAAAAATAAACCTAATGGTGTTAAAACACACGATCTAGGGTGCCAATTCTAATCACCGAAACGAGAGAGTACATGACCTGGAAATGTCTCATGCAGTAATTGAAGTGTTTCACGGGCTGTATGGCATATGGCACCGTCTTGTTGAAACCACATATTGGCCACATCAATATCATCCAATTTCGGCAAAAAGAACTGTGTTATCATGTCGCGATATCGAGCACCAGTAACAGTCACTGCTTGACCAGCCTCATTTTCAAAAAGTATGGTCCAATTATGCCTCAGCCCAAAATCCACACCAAAGAGTGGCACGTTGTGGATGAATTGGTTTTTCGACAATCACATGTGGGTTCTCAGAACTCCAAAAGTGGCAATTTTGGCGATTAACAAACCCATCAAGGTGAAATGTGCTTCGTCGCTTAGGATGATTTTGCTCGAAAAATCAGCATCCATTTGTTGATGCTCAATAATCCATTCAACAAACTCTCTTCGCTGTGCATGGTCATTAGGCTTCACTTGTTGTGTTAATTGAATTTTGTAAGCATGGAGACACAGATCTTTAGTGAGTATACGCTTTAGAGAGCTTCTTGAAATTTGCAATTCTTGTCCACGACGCCGAATTGAGGTTCCTGGATTGTCACCGACACTCTCACGCACTGCTTCGATGTTGATATTTGAACGGCTTGTTTTTGGACGACCAGTGTGTTTGGCGTCTCCAACGGATCCTGTCTCTCGGAATTTTTCAATTGATCTCTTTACAGTTGACGAAATTAAAACACTATTCCGACCATATTTTGTATGAAATTTTCGAACAGCGGCCGCCAAGCTTTCATTATTTTTGAAATATCGTTCAATGTAGAAGACATGTTCTATCGTGTAACGCTCCATTTTTACTAACCCTAAACTGTCAGCTGTCGATTTGTTTTTGTTTTAGGGTTGTCAACACTTTACTGCATAAATGGCGACAAATTTAAATCTTGCGTTAATTCTGGGACACCTTTATAACAAAGAAATAATTCAGGGACTCTCCAGAATGATCGATTACTGCCGCGCCATTTTAGCTGTGCCTTTGAGTTCAAATTCCAGAACCTTCTGATTTGTTCTAGAGCCTGAGTGAATATAAGGCGGACCAGATGGACATTCACGGCATTCGAAGAGGAAGAATAATACAGCAAACAACAGTGGTGAAAATAAATTAGTGTTCTTATAGTAACCGTTTTGTTAATGGTATTATATTTTGCAGCAGTGCAACCACTGTGAATAAAGTTTAGCATTAAATGAATTCGTCGCTCAATTCACATTTTATTTATCATGAGGGCTGAATAATAAGCGGCAAAGGTAGTTAAAATTTATTTAAAAAAACAAACAAGTGAAGCAAAATTCAGAAAACATTCCAAGAAGCGTCTTGAACGACACACAGTGGTCCCAAATCCCGAAAAGTTGGCCAAAAGTCGAAAACGTGTTTCAATTTGTACAGAACTTTGTACGTGGGGGTTTTTGAGGTGGAATCCGAAGTTAAAATTACAAAAACCGAAATGGTGGACCCGATATGACAGACGTATGAAGAAAAAATATTTGAATTAAGCTAAAACTTATGTATTATTTTTAAATAATTGTTAATTACAAATTGGAAGTAAAACTAAAGAAAATAAATATTAAGAATGTAACAAAATTATAATATTTAAACATACGTGTTAAAAAAATTTTAGTTTCTAGTTACTCACTGAACATGATACAGTCCGAAATTTATTGGAAGAACTAAAATAAATAATAAAAAGTAAGAAATAAATCTGCATTGAAATAAAATATATTTTCACAAATACAAAGTAAAAAATCCAAAAATAGTAAGTACAAATTAGACTAACCCGATTAGTCTTCTGTGTCATAATTAGTTGATTCTGCTATAGAAATGTCGGAGTCATCAGTTTTTATCTTAATAGGTGCCGAAATTAATAACTGCACTGCTTCTGGTGACAATGGTTTTTAATTTCTTTTGAGGTAATTTTCTTAAGCTTCAAATAAATGGATCTGATGTCACCAACAGCCGTAAAGACTTCTTCCATGGTTTTCGTACGAGTACATTTACGCAAGAACTCTTCTCGAAACCTTTTAATATACTTATTGGGCAGACTCTTCAGACATTTGTCCGATCGGCAATAGTGAGGAAGCTATAACTTGTATGCCATGAATTAAGATCTTTTGCGCTGTAGTTGGCATAAAAAAGGGATGCGATTTTTCGAATACTCAAGCTTCTAAGATATATTCTTGAAATTTAATGAAATGAATTTCACGATCATTCGAAATTGCCTGCAATATAACATGAAATCGTTTGATTAAATTTTTATTTACTCCTGTTATAGAGGTGAAATGTGCCAGCGTGGTCCCGTGGTTGAGGGACGGGCTGTGATGCTGACGGACCCGGGTTCAATTCCCGGTGCTCTTTGATGCCTGGCGGTGGCCTTAGTCACTAAAAATAATTGAGTACCTGCGTTCATTCGAACAAGTAATAATGGCGGTCGTCTTAGGTGCGGTGCTTGCCACATCGCCCCGCATCAGAGATGTTGCGCGACGACCGGGCAGAGAGAGCGAACGTATGAGAGCCTTAACCTCTTAGTTCGCAGGCCGTGCTTCCACGCGGGGCGTAGAGCCTTACCATTATTATATATTATATTATAGAGGTGAAGAGTCAAATTTTCAAAAAATCGCCGAGCAGTGTTTCCATCATTTGGGCTGCCAAATCCTGGCTTTGGTTTATCGATTATAAGTCCTAATTGTAAACGAAAACTTTCTTGTATATATTTCTTCGAGTCTTTTTTTTCCCTTTTCTTCATTGCTGGGCGCTTGCCACTTTTTTATGTCCACTTTCTAAGATATATGTAAATAACACTCAAAAAATCGTATACATGTATGTAGCGTAGACAATCTAAACTATAAATTATCTTCCTTGACTTCTTTTCGTAAAATTGCATCGATATCATTAAATTCTTTTGATGTTGCTTGACATAAATAACAACGTTAAGTAGATGAAGTACTAGTGACCTTACCATCTATCATTGTTAGAGCTAGTTTATAGGATAAGGTTATTTCTTTTCCGTCTTTAATTGTTTCAAAAGGGACAAGTTTACTCTCTTGTTCTTTAATGTAATCCGTTTCATTAACAGTTGCTTCTGTATTTTCATGCAAAAATTATCTTATTGGTCTGCAAAATCGAGGAGATGAAGGTCTCAGATTTTTCCACACAATAATTTTTGCATTTGTCACTTGATTAATAGATACGAACTGTAGTAGTATAAGCGAAGTGAAAAAAATATTCAAATCTGATTTACTTCCGTCATCATCACTAAATTTTTGTTTGTACATACTTTGACCAGAGCTGCCATCACAACCCCATTTGCAAATCAAAATTAAGTTACAAACATTTTCAGAAGCTAAGCTTTTAATAACTTCTATTTGAGTCAATAAAATTCGTTCAACTGTGTGATTTAACAAGAACGGTAGTTTTACTTCTGCACTGCATTCGATTATGGTAATACTTGATTTAGGTGGATAACATGTAATACTTTTTTATATGGCGGATACAACTTACAATTATTTTCTTTGCTTATAGTTCGTAGTTCCTGATATTGACTATTTGACAATTTCTATTCAATTACAAGCGAAAGAGCAAAGTCACCGGAGATAATGCTTTCTGGAGTACATTCTAACGATCTTCTGTACTTTATGGCTTTTGATGGGCTACCCAATGTCATATCGTTAACAACTTTTTTGCAGCATCCAGTTTTGTGGAGGCTCGAAAACTCATTTAAGTTGCAAAACTCAGTTCCTCAGCACTTCTCTGTAAACAAATACCTTCGGTCTTCCTTCGCCTTGTTCTACCACTGGAACTTGCGAATTCTAAGGAAGGAGGACCTAAATCCGGGTTTTTGACGTTTCTTAGCCTCTCCGAGATTTGATTTTGAAAGAAACGAATACGCTTAGCCATTCATCGTATTTAACAGAAAATCTTTCTTTTTTTCTTTGGACATCTCGTCACTTTATTTTAAAGTTGTACAATAATTTGCGTATGATTGGTTTCACATCTCCTGGTAACATAAACGAACATTGCAATTTATCGGAAATTATCTCCTCAATTTTTTCAAATACTACGTTTACACTATCATTTAAATACTCTCTGATTAAAATAAAAATTTCTTTTCTTGATAACACAATTTCATTATCAGCAGATTCTAAAACATTAAAATATAATGCTATTAAGGATATAAATCACATGTAATATTTACTTATGAGAAAACGTTTAAAATAAAGTGTATTGTTAAACTTTAAACAACAAGAAAAAATATGTACATAATGATTTAGATTTCAATTATATAATTATCACTTCAAAAATTAATTTACGTTTACAATTTCTATGATTTACAACTAAAATAGGGTGACATGCATTTTAGCGGAAATGTCAGAATGAGCCCATGTCGGTGTCGACTTACTCGGTTGGACGAGCTGAGTTATTGAGGCCGGTTTCAACTTTAGGAAATGACCGGGGCAAAAGTTACGCCCCTTCATTTTTCAATGTTAACTCTATGGGAAAATCTTTTTTGGCTAAATCGATTGTAATTCGAATCTCATCCCTTGAACTTTTGATATCCGAAACACCTGATCCCCATCTCCATTGAAATAGACTTGCCTTGTTTCTGATTGGTCGACACACCACGTGGTAAAAGTCAAGTGACATTCTAGTATAAAAGAGGCGACACTTGCTTTCCTACGTTTAGTTGTAAGTGAGCATTCATTGCGTTCAGACGATGTCCCATTTTTCTATTGGTTTTTTCTATTGTTTTTTTTCATTTGATTATTAGCCGTTGACGAGAGCAGTCGTGTTTTTCAATTGTGCAAGTTTTCTCTTTTTCAGTTCAATTTTTTCAGTGCTATATTTGTAGTTTGTAATAGCTGACCACGTTCGTCTTTGGAACACCAGACGGCTGCCTATGTCTGCGAATGGCGTAGACTGGGCGGTCAGTCAAGGGTTGTTCCCACGTGAGCCACCAGATTGCGCTGTTCATCGTAAGCCTTTAAGACTATACGAGGCTTCAGAAAGTGGGTGTGGTCGCTACAAGTGCACCAAAGCTGGATGCAACAGCGGCCATGCCAGAGCAAAAAACACGTGGTTTGAACACGCCCGTATCCGTCCAGATGAAATAGCGTGGATTATGTACGGTTTCGCTAACGCCTGGCCACATGAATTGGTGAAGAATGAGTGCGTTGACCGCGATTTGCCTATTGATCAACGCACTGAACTTAGTCAACACACGTTAACTTTTTGGTGAGTAAAATTTCAGTGCAATAGTTAGTTTCAATGTTTGAGTACAGGTATCGCTATTGTCGTGAAATGATTATTGACGATTTCATTGCTCGGCAAGAAGACATCAAACTAAGGCGGTCCTCGCAAGATTGTTCAGATTGACTAGTCAAAGTTTGGTAAGCGAAAATATAATCGCGGTCGAGCTGTTGGGGCCATTGGGTCTTGGGAATGATCGAAGACGAACGTGAAGATGTCGTTTTGGTTGTTGTGGACGCTAGAAATCATCAGACATTGATTTCTGAGATCCAAAAGTATGTGTTACCAGGAACCATAATTCACACCGACTCTTGGAAAGGCTATGATCGACTCAACGAGTACGGTTACACTCATAAGAAAGTTAACCACAGTGACTTGCAGCATAGGTTTGTAGGTAAATAATCGGATTCGTCACTCTCTCCACTTATTAAGTTTATTTCACAGCTCCAGATGGCACGCATACACAGCGCATTAAGGCGACTTGGCGTCCGGCGAAAGATTACTTCCGTTCGCGCCATGTTCCTCAAGAAGAGTTCGCCGACTACTTAGTCGAGTACCTTTGGCGTCGAGATTGTCGCAAGAAAAGACTCGACCCTATGGAGGCTCTTTTGAACGCAGTGGGCCGCCAGTATAAAGACTACCGCCTTTAAACTGCGCCTTGCAATTTAAACCGCCTTTTTCAAGGCGTGGCCCTAATGATGATCAACTGAAGGGTCAGGGAGTGATAGCTGACTTCCTCCACGCGGTGCTCCCTGGAAACGCTTATAGCGACAAAACAGTTAGCGAAATTCAAAAATAAAATTACATGTTTCTTCTAATTAACGTCTGTTTTTTATGTTATGTTAGGTTAGATTAGGTTTTTTTCTTTTAAAATATTTGAATCTTATCAAGGTATAATCAATCAATGTATTCTAATAATGAAAAAAATACAAAGTGTTTATTGAGGCGTCGCGGCCTTTAGGCGTCGGTGCGTCGAGTCAATTGGCGTCGTCGCTGATCTCCTCGCTGAGGTTGACGCCATCTGCTCCTGGTGTGCGCGGTGCGGCTGTCTCTGACGCGTCGTCATCGGCGTCACTCCAGCTTGACCTGGACCTTGAGCTAGAGTTCGGGCTCAAGTACTTCTTGGACTTGGCCGGCTTCTTCTTGCTTTTCTTGGCGTCGGACGCCTTTGCCGTTTTCTTATTGGCGTCGGGCGTCGATTTAAGTTTGGTCATTCCAAGCCAATTGCGGTTGACGTTTTCGACGCCCAACAGCTCGCTCAAGTTAGCCCAGGGCTGACGCACTGACGCCGGCCAGAGAGATGAAGGCGTCCCCTCCTTTATCACCAGGTAGAAGAGGTCTTTAGCCTCAGAACCGAAGACGTGACCGTAAGTGATTGGTCCGAAAATAACGCACCATATTCTTATTGGTGGCTTTGGAGTGCCAGCTGCACAACACGCACTAGTGGAAGGCGTCGTCAGCCGATTGCTTTTTCGGCGGCTTTGGCGGTGATGCTGGCGTCGTCTTCCGCTTCTGGTCAGTCTTTGACGCCGACGCTGATGAAGGTCTCTCGCTAACGCTCAGCTCGTCGAAGGCACGTGCAGTCGACTGCGAGGGCGTCTCCGAGGTGACGCTCGAAGCACGTGTCGGCGGAGCGTCTGACGCCTCCTCTCCAGTCACGTCGTCGATCAGGTGTTGGCTCACTTTGTGTTTGGCCTGAAGTGACGCCACAAGTTTGGCCTTTTCGCTCACGAGACGCGCGATTGTAGCGTCCTTTTCGCTGAGTTGACACTTGAGAGTGTCGTTGGCATCCTCCAGCCGCTTGTTCTCGCCGGCGATGGTATGTCTTTGGCTGATGGAACGCGTCAAAGGGGTTAGATTAGGTTAGGTTAGGTTAGGTTCTCCCCCAGAGGACCCGCCTTGCCCCCCGAGTGCTGTGGCCATGTTTCACAGACCGATAGGACGAAGAGGTCTTGCCTTAATCGGCCGGACAGGAGGAGGAAACCTCGCAAGCGGTAGGAGGGAAATCCGAAGATCCAAGGCTGCCAGAGCATCAGCCCGGGTCGGGGTCTTCGGTACAATGGGCTAGCGGGTCTGGCCGGACACAACTCGCGTTCGGCCTGTGGCTTTAGCCCCGCCGCGGTTGCCCACGAGCGTCGCGGCCACGCCGCACAGCTCGACAGGACGTAGGGTCTTGCCTTAACAGGCCGGACCGGAGGAAGAAACCGCACCGGCAACAAATTGCCGAGCTTACACCAGCGGTAACCGGACGCCCAGGTACTGGGGCGCACCAAGCCTCAGGGATCGTGGGCCGCGAACATCTGCTGGAAACAACTGCGTCGTGGGGGAAGCTGTAGAATGGCTGGAGCGACCCAGCGACCCCCAACTTACCGACGAGGAGGAAACGCAGGGTTTTTAGTGGGTAGGCCTGCCTTCAGGAGAGCACATAACCCGCCGTATGTCTCTCACACGACGGCGGCCGGGTTAATTCAATGCATTTTCCCTGCGTGAAAAAATTAGGTTAGGTTAGGTTCCCCGGCTGGAGTGTCCAACGCCAGGAACTAGTAGCAGACATCGGGGAGGATCTGTCGCTGTCGGGCATAGTCAGGACCATGCTAGATAGCAACAGAAAATGGAGTGCAGTGGCATCCTTCTGCGAAACTGTCATCGCTGAAGGAAGCCGCTGAGAGGGCGCGCGAAGACGACGCGACCGCGGACCCAATCCGCCGAAGAGCAAAAGGCGTAAAGAGAACACGCTACGCGCGCCAACTCACTCGCCCGAACTAATGGCAAGAAGTTGCCCTGAACACACATCCGGCTCAAGCGGTAGCAGGACGCCCAAGAAACGGGGTGCCCGAAGAACCAAGGGCTGAAGAATCGCGTAATACCAGCGGGATACAATTCCGTCGCGAGGGTCACCGTCGAATGCCGAGAGCGACCCGGTGACACCCACCCACCACTCGACGAAGAGGGACATCGCAGGGGTTTTTAGTTTGGGTAGGCCTTCCCCCTCGGGGAAGGAGAGCCCCACATAACCCGCTGCCTGACCTTCACACGAGGGCGGGCGAGTATGCAATTCAATGCATTTTCCCTTGCGTGAAAAAAAAGATTAAGTTAGGTTCTCAATTTTAGGAAACGATTTTAAGGATTTTTTTGCTGTGCATAACGTCTCATAGATTTAACATGGGGGGAATTTTTTTGCTTATTTCATTGAAATTTCGAAGTTTCAATGTAATTTCAAGGGAAAGAAATCCGTCCTAAGCAAAAAAAAATTCATGTTAAGTCTATGAGACGTTATGGCAGCAAAAATTCTTAGGACCGTTTCTAAAGTTGGGACCGGTCTCATTCGACTCAGCTTGTCGAGCCCTTTCGAATGATACCCCCCCCCCCCCGGCCCAATCCGCCACTTCCGCTAAAGTGCATTCTTACCCTAAAATATTAATAAATGCCCAATAACTTTTTATAGAAACTATATTTATGGATTTTATAACAATTTGCATATTTACAAAATGTTTTTAAGTTGAAAATTATATATGAGTGGAGACCTATGTACCATAGTCTTCGTATAAAAAATGCTCTATTATTATGCTTTAATATGTGTAAATTTTAATATATATTTACAGAATGTTTCAATAATTATTTATAGGACTGGCAAATTTAAGCATTTTTAAGCTTAATTACGACATATATATATATATATATATATATATATATATATATATATATATATATATATATATATATATATCTTTTACAAAAATATGCAAAAAAAAACCTTAGGCGCAGCTATGCGCAGGTGGTCTTTGTTGATTTTATTAAACAATAGTATAAACTACAATATAAAATAAGTTTCGTTGCGGAACACCGTGGAACAAATAACTCTTTCTATTATTATTATTATAATCTGTACCTCTCCTACCGTTAGGTTTTTAAAATTTTTACATGTAATTTTGCGTTCAATTTCATTACAGTCATAAAGAAATTGTTATTGTCTTTACTGGTGATATAGATTTTGTAACAAATGTTCAATATTCTACTTACTATCATGAGGAGGCTTCATTTTTTAGAATGAAAATTGGTTCACTGCAGAATGTTTGGCGTGCTTTTGAAATGATCGTTACTTTTCTTCTTTTGGGCGCGGCAGATGCTACTCGTGCAAAGCACGACTTTAGTACTGAATTATAGACTCAGGTTTAACGGTCGACCGTTTTTGACCGTTGTTTGACAAACTTGAACTACCAGTCTGGGTAACTCAACACTTTAAATTCTCCAGATAGAAACTTTATTTTTTGGCTTAAGGACAGCTTTTCGGGATTTGGAACCACTGTGCGACGGGTTGCTGTGATCAAGAAAATACCACAATTATATACTTTTTTCTTGTGTAATTGTTGCCGTAGACTTAGTAACTTCAAATCCAACTACAAGAGGATTTGAGCTTAAAGAACTCTAAAATTGCTCTCAAAGAGATGGACTTTATTAGTTGATGACCAGGCATCGTGGTAAACTTAGTGAATTGGTAGCCTATGATGGCATTACAAGACGATTACTTTCATTTTAAAAAATCTAAAAGATAGTAAGCCACCCAAAAGAATTTTGTACCAATCGTTTTTTAAAATAAAAAGTTAATGAATGGAATCAACCGGGGTATTTTATGCGCCGTCCAAACTCTAGAAACGACGTTCTTAAAAACTAAGGGGTTTGATGATTAGAAAAATAACCATGTAATATAAGACCATGACAACAACTTAGAACACAGAGTGCATTTTAAAATTTATTAGTAAAGGGTACACCAGCAAGGACGTAGGAAAGAAAACGCTAATTTGACACAAACTCTATGTTTTTTATGTCAACCCAGCGTCATTTTTTTGTTTAAGCTTTGTCATTTTTTGCTATGAAGTCATATTCGATTGAAAACCGTGTTAAGGTAATTAGAGTACTGTAAAAAGTTTGAAAACATAAAAATCATCTATCGAGCTCTGCACGATTATTTCGGTAGTCATAACAGTGCAAATAAGTCGTTTGGCATGATAATTTGAAGCTACTAGTTTTGTTAGTGATATGCCAAAAAGTGGGCAATCCAAAAGTGTTCGCGCAGCGGCAAATATCGCTGTAGTGAAGGAGAGTATGAAAGAGGACCCACAACTCTCAATAACTCGTCGATCGCAAGAATTGAGAATTTCGGAGGCCAGTTTGCACCATATTATGCACAAAGATTTTAATATTCATTTCAACAGACGTGTGTGCTCCAACATCGTGAAATTGATCCGAATTTTTCATCAAAAATCATCTTCATATTGAATGGGACGGTAAAAAAGCATTTGGGACAACTAAAATTCAAGAAAGCATCAAGAACAACCAATGCATCTTTAAAAAGTGACTGGTGTGCGTTGTGGTCAAAAGGTGTCATTGGGCCATTTTTAAATGTGATTACTATCAATTCTGAGCGAAGTTGCGGCATGATTAATGACTATTTCTTCCCGAAACTCAATCAAACTGACATAAATAATGTTTATTTTCAACAATACAGCGCAACATGCTACACAACACGTGCGAATATCGAGTTATTGCGGTCGAAGTGGGGTTAACGTTTCATTTCGAGAAACGGAAATGTCAATTGGCCTGCCCGTTTGTGCAATTTGACCTTTTAGATTTTTTTGTAGGTATATTTGAAAAGTAAAGTCTATGTCATTAAACCATCCAACCAATCCAAGACCTTAATAACAACATAATTGCCAAGATAAATGCCATTGAAGCGACTCTATATGAAAATGTCATCGACCATCGTATCGACGTCTGTAAAGCCAGTCGTGATATCATTTTTCATACATAAATAGCTTATATGAATATTTAACATAAAATTCCCTGTTTTATTGTACAATCATTACTGTAGCTCTAATTAGCGTTTACTTTTCTGCGCCTGAATTGAAGGACTTCATATAAGTCGAGTTTTACAAAGGATGGATTGTAAAATAGCAAAACAGCACAACGAAGTTTTGTTTTGGGGAAATGTTTTCTTAAAAGTTGATAAAATTGTAAAGTTTTTAGATTCCTATGCGTAGACTGCCAGTTCATGAGGATAATGAAATATTAAGCTTTATAAGAAATGATATTTTTTTTAGCTTTGCAGAACTGATCTTAAAATTTGATCTTTTTATGGCTGAACATGTAGCAAAACGTAAAAATAAAGGAACATGTGTTTACTCATACTTATCAAGTACAACTATCATTAAATTGATTATGCTGGTTAAAGTAGATATTGTCTTGAGAGATTTTAAATGTCAAGTATTAGTGCATAATAGTGGATTTAACGCTATGTGAGAAACTAACTAGGTTTTATGATACGCTATGTGCTACATACAGGAAAGAACTTGTTTAAGGAATTTTAACGTTTATTCCAAACCGTGACCATAAAGTGCTGCCAACCTTAGGTTTTGTAGAGGACAATGCCAACAACGGGTCTGGGTACTACAAAGGTTTTCAGGCTAGAAGTAAATTCTCTGTCCGAATACATCCCTTGAGCGGGTCATTTTTTAAAACTAGTTGACTGTGAAGCTACAGAGAGTAGCAAGTGCTCTGTTGTATTTATTTATTTACAAAAAAGCTCGTTATCTTCAAAAATTTTATCGAAAACCCGATGAAGTGTCCATTCCGATGCTAGTCAAGCATTATACAAATCGTACTAAGATTTTCTTGATTCTTTATCACACATTATCTATGGTAGTAACTAAAATGCATGGTATGAAACAAAACCAATAAAAAAACATAAAATTTTTGAAATGGTGTTAACGGTACGTTTCTGGGATGTTTTTGTAAAACCTCAAAAAGTAAGTGAAGTTCAGACACAACAAAGGTTATTACTTTAAACAGTACTTTAGAAGCTTTATGAACACGTCATAGAGAGTATTTTTCCCAATACTTTTATCGATCTAAAAATTTTTCTAAATATGACAGTTACTAATTGCAGTGAAGAACCGTCTCTTCTAGCTTTTAATAAAATAAAAATCACTTTGATATCAACTTTAGAAAAAATGACGTCTCTTGCATTTTTATTTATTCAGAGCGAGGTCTACAAAGTTTTTTTTAATGTCACAATTCACGTGTTTGCTAATTCTAAAACCCAAAAATGTTTTTTAAATAAAAGTTTTTAAATAAAGTAGATATTTAATTTTTCTTAATTGATGTGTTAATGGGAGCCGCGGTGGCTCGGTGGTCAAGATCATCGTTCCTCTGTCATCGAGCCGGCGCGGGCGATTCGAGTCTCGCTCAACCCACGGGTGTGTGTGGTGTCCTAGCATTAAGTGCATGTGAGTAGGCATAATAAGCCAGTGTGGCTGCAGTGCCGGTAGGTGCACAAAAAAAAGATGTGTGACTGTATGCAAACATTGTATTGAAGTGTATGTATGTATTCACCCTTTGTAATTTTTTGGTTTAAAACATGCAAACATTTAAGAGAAGTCAGGAGAAAAATGGTTATGCGAGGGCGCCAAAAATGGTAATCACGTCCTGGAAATAATAAAAGCTCTGCTTGTGCCCTTTTGACACAATTTTCGATTGTATTTTTTATAAATGGCCTCATTTTCCATGATATTGCAATTGTTGGTTTTCTTCCTTTAAGTCAAGGAATTGTTGGTTTGGTAGCGTAGATGACCTTAATAAAATTTGCAAATAAAGAATCATATAGTCAAATTGCACCATCTCATTGACAATTTTTACAAATATTATTTGTAAAAACTTACTGCATGGTGTTTTCTCAAATGTCTATATCAAAGATCTTAGAATCTCTGCCACATTGCAGTAATGTTTCTATATTAACATCCGAACCAGTTTATTTGAATTTGTTGATCGACGTTTTACTGTGGAAGCGATATTCCTCGCATATATAATAAATATCCGTAACAAAAAATATGTGATTTATTGTATTACTCTTTAAATTATAAGCAAATAGCTACAGAGTTGAAAAAATTGACAAACGTTAAAAATAAAGAAAATCATAAAAGCTCTACTTTAATTACTTAGACATGTAATTTATTTTGTTGTTAAACAATGTAATCAAACATTACCCATAAAAACAGAGAGTTTACCACATTCCATTTAGCTCAAATGTAACGATAAACAGCAGGGCACATTTCAAAGTAAAATGTAAAAGAAGTAGGTCGATTTTTAGTTTGCAATCCGGCAATGACAGTTGTAATTAAAAGCTTAACGATAAATGGCTAAATGAATAATGATTAATAACATTAAGACATTATAATATATTTAGCAAAATTATAAGTGATGATAAAAAAGAACTTAAACAAGTTATGGAGTTATAAACTACTTGCTAGGAAAAAGAACAAAATAGGCAAACAGAATAATTAATAAGGAAATATAAGAATATTCAGTTAAAAGAAAATACATAGAACGGTTAAAACATCACTCAAATTAAAAATAGTTAAAATTATAAACAAAACAAAAGTGGAATTAAGATAAATAATGGAATACAAATAGAAAAAATCAACGTATAAAGATGTGTGGAATTATAAAAAATGTTAAATTTAATAATACCTTAATAATAAACAAATATATTTTTATGTGAATCTTAACAAAAAAATACACTAGAACACAGAACGAGTCTATAGCTGTAAGCTTTAAAAAGAAAAAGAGATGGGTACATGACTGAAACAAAATGATTAAAGTGTGGAGGTCATAAATTGATAAACTTAGCAAATAATGAGCTCTATAAGATGGAAAAGAATGAAAATTTGCAGACGCAACCTAAAAAGTTTAAACACATGCGTGGCTAGATCATATATAAATTGACATTTATTTTTACGCACCATGTGGTGAACGGAAAGAACGTGGCTTCTAAGGGTTGTATGTAGAGATACTTAAAACTACCGTTTTTAGTCAGTAGTATGATGCCAATTTAAGAAGTATATTCTTCTGTCAAACCGTCAAAAGTTTTGAAAGACTTAAGAGACAGTTTGGAGACAACGCTCTTAAGTAGACTTGAGTGTAGGCATCGCATAAGCAATTTTTTGTAGATCGAGAAGCAGATGAACATAAAGATTATAGACGACTCCCGAAGACCTGCGTGAGTAAGGAACTATTCACATTATTTGTCGCTTTCTCAATGAGGACAACATTTGTTGAAATTGCCAGTATCAAAATTTGCACAATACAAAAATCGGCTTGATATCACTGCCCAAACTAAACAAAAAAGTTGAGGACTATGTTAAGACATCGTTCTTATAGTGGATCATTTGTATGGACCACTAGAAGAAGTACTTGGATGACAAAGATTTGATGATGATGTCTCTGCTTGTGTGCAATATGATGGTGCCACTACTATTTTTGTTTTACCATAGCAATATTAAAAAATGTCTATCCATTCAAAAAATGTGTTTTTAAATGTGAAGATGTGGAAAAATAACTTTGTGTGATTATATTTTTCTGATGGTTTAATAAATAAAAAGAAATTCTGGTTTATATTTAAATTGCCTGTGAATATGCATCGAAGATAGGGAAATGTATACACAATTTCTAAATCTAACAAAAGCACAATAATGTAAATTACAAAATTTAAAGAAAATAGATTTATTTATTTAAGGCGATGTTCTAAAACATACAAGCCTAATTAAATAGAAAATTAAATAAAGTAAATTAAGACTGACATTTGTAAGAGAAACTGA
The DNA here is from genome assembly GCA_036346155.1 of Sinelater perroti. Classification (NCBI taxonomy): domain Eukaryota; kingdom Metazoa; phylum Arthropoda; class Insecta; order Coleoptera; family Elateridae; genus Sinelater; species Sinelater perroti. The sequence continues at coordinate 12,406,504 of JARFIY010000024.1, forward strand.
ATCTGCCTAAAGATCTATGAATATCTTAATATACGTCTTCCACAGTAGAAATGAAGAAAAATTAAAATAGCAGTAGGTGTATAAATCAATTTTTCCAATATATTTTAAAGATAATTGAATAAACATACAGATATTTGATAAAAGATTATAATTTAGATATATAAACAATAAAAGGCTCCTTAAATTATAAGATAAGACAATAAAAAAGCAATACATCATTTTGTGTCAATTAACAAGATATTGTTGAAGAAGTGTTTTAAGAAATTTTTTTAGTGATGTAATCAAAAATATAATAGGAATAGTGAACACCTAGAAATAAATCCATATTATACGTAAATTTACAAACATTTTATGATAGCTCGTCTACATCGTGAAGATGAATAATCAAAAATCAACAAAAAAGAAAGCAAAATTAGCTAACCAATATTAAAGTATTACGATGCATAGTGTAATCAGTGAGTGTAATAATAGAATTTGTTTAAAATAATTTCAGGCTCTCAATGAAAGCAAAGTGTGATAGGGATAATAGTAATGTAATCGGACTAGCTGCTGATGTCAATCCGGTCATTGCAGGTAATATTTTGTCCTTTTCTGATGTCATTCGCTGTTTCTCCGTATCGCGGTCTGTTTTTTGCTCCTCAAGAGCGATAAATTAAAATTTTCGTAGATTTTTTGACTTGGATAGTGATTCGATTGGTTATGAAGGTATCTTACCGTGTGCGTGAGTTTTCTGTACATTGTATTATAAATGTCCATTCTCCGATTTCAACACCTGTAAGTCTAAGAAAGCAATCCTATCTTCCTATTCCAGTTCCATGGTAAACTGTATGCTAGGGTGTATAGAATTCAAGTGCATAAGAAATTGTGGTAGGGTCTCCTTTCCGTGTCATCGACGGATCTTAGTCATATCGCGGGTTTTAATGGTGCTGTATTGATGGCGATCTCTTCAAATTTCTCCATGTAATAATTTGCGATTACAGGGCTAGGTCAGCTGCCCATTGCCACCCGTCTTTTTGTTCGTAATATACGCCTTGCCAAACAAAATAACTGGACGTAAGGCGCTGCTAAAGTAGCTGTAAGATATCGTTAGGAATGTTCTTCGAGTGATCCGGGGCTTCTCGAATTGGCACTTAGTAAACAAGGATGCTACATCGAAACTGACCATTAGATCTCCCTCCTGTAGTTGCATGTCTTGAAGATGGTTGACAAAATATGGAGAGTCGTTGAATGTAACTGCTGGTATGTCCAATGTACGGTTGTAAGAGACTAGATATTTGTAGCTTGTAGGTGGGGCCACCAAAGGCGCTGACAATTTTTTTGGGGAGTCCCCTAACCTACCATACTCGCACAAGTATAAAAGCGAAAACACACGGGACAATAACTTAATTTTTAAAAGATTTTTTTTGGAACGTCAAGAGTGTCTGAACTCCGAGAAACCCGAGAATCAACCACGCGATGCACCATAACACCGGTCGTGAAAGCCTTTGCATCTATTTGTTTACATATCGCCCAGATTACATACCGAACTACTTTCAAATTATATTTCTAGAAGCGTTCACTTCATCAAATATTGCTGCTTTTGAGCAATAAACTCTATTTTGAAATATCTTTAAAAAAAATTCATTGAATTTTCGTTTGAGGTATGCGTAGAAAAGTCAGCACTACTTTTTCTCCAATTTAATGTTCGAAAAGTCGCATTAAGGTAGGTTCTTAATTACAATTACTATGAAGGTGCTTTGTTTTGCTGAAAATAAATATCTTCGTCAACACGCAATGCTTCAACATATGGGTCAAGAGTCTATGTTTAGGTGGACACCACCTATTACACTTTAGTTTACAAAAGGTTATTTTTTCACCAAAAATGTCCAGAGGGTAATGAGAAAATGTTTAGGATCTAATAAACCAAATTACAACAATAATTAAAATATTGTACGTTGACGATTCCGTTATGTTAGCTGAAAATGAAAACGATTTACAAAAAACAATTAATCTCAGAGTTATATATAAATGAAATTAAGTACGACTGAAATAATTATGAAACCATTATGAAATATCAATAAAATAAATTAAACACAGGAAAACAAAAATTAAAACTAGTTAATTGAAATATTTAAAAGCAATGATGAAAGAAATGAGTAGAAGAAAAAAGAGCGTTATTGCTGGAGGAGAAGGAGAGAGGTAGAGGTAGAGCAGAAAACAGTGGCGAGGCGAAAGAGGGAAAGAAGAAAAGATAAAAGAGAGACAATAAGGCATTACACATACTAAGTTCTTCAATAAGAAAGCAATAAAAGAATGACCAAAATTAAAATTTATGAATCGTTATTAGTTTTGGCGTTAGTTTAACACATTTAGCTTGGAATAAAGCGATTTTTATCATATATAAAAAAGCAACATTGCTGACATATAAAACTACACGTTTATTAGCCTTTGTTAATACGTTTAGAAGCTACATTCAAACAAAATAACTAAACGACTTACACATGAACTAAACTTTTACCAACCGCTAAACAAATGTGCTTTCGATCTGGATACGGAACGAATGACAACTTACGATAAACCTTTAATTTCAGTATTTTCAGATTATAGCAAGGCGTTCGTTCATTAAAATACCAAAAAATGTTTAAGAGTTCTGAAAATTGCGAAATAGATCACTGGTATTCTGCCGTAGCGAGGCACATTTATGAAAATGCAACAGCAAGTGTAAAATTATACGACAAAATAAATAAGTTTAAACTGTGAGAATCACGATTTTCCTTAAATTATTGACTATCTTTTTAGAGTATATGTTTAAAACGATAAAGACAGATGAAATGGGTATTAATATTAATTGTAGAAACCTAAATCATTTATATCTTGCTGATAACATAGTGCTTATTTCAGACCAACTGTGTAGCTAAATACTCATAAAATTAACATCAGCTTTACATCACATTCAACTTAAAATCTACTTCTCAAAGACATAATTCATTATAAACCTTGTACCTAACAACAGCACCTAAAAATAGTCAGCAATAATCAAACTTGCGAGATTGAAAGAAGAATCGGATATTCAAATGTGTTTCAAACACAAGAAACTCTGACTCTAACAAAGTTAACATAAAAAGAATTAAGCAACGCGCTACGGAACGACCTATGTTGGGAATATCACTGAGGGACAGTCACAAATAACGAAATAGGTCGAAGAACTAAATTCACTGATGGAACAGAAAGAATTACTTCTGTAAACCAGAACTGAGCTGGACATATTGCGAGGATGATAGACTAAGTGAATAATGGAATGGTGTATAAAAGCCTTTGCGTCTTCCGATACTATGGATCGATGATACGAAATGTTCAAGACCATAACAAATAACAAGTGTTAAAAGAGTCCAATGCTCAACAATGAACAGTTGCAGATACTATATGATAGTAGTAATTTATGCAGAGGGCAATTACTGTACTGCTACTAATAATTTATTTCTCTATTTTAAATTTCTCAGAATGTACTATATCAAGTGTTGGTTGGACGTACATGCTGATGTAATTTGTTAAAGCAGGTGTTCCAACTACTTCATTACAGTTACATAATTAATGCAATAACAAATTTACTTTATAGGAAACGTACATTTGGATTCTCATTTAAATAACTAATTAATCGTTTGAGATTCATAGTGCAAGCTTGTGATTTTTAAGTACCATTAATAAGTTCCGCTATTATGTTATTTTAATTTTAGAGATCCTAAAGTAGAACTTCGGTACTGAAATGAAAGCGTGATGCCGGGCTTTTAATTCCATGTCCAATCATTAACCAAACGGTTTTTATTATCACCAACAAGCTCTTGTTACTGTAATAGGCCTATGTCAACAATTATAGTTTACAAAAATTTTCTATTATTTCCAAATTTGTCCTCATCAATAAAATTTACAAAGTCATTATTATGTAGATATGCAAGCATATACAGATATAGATGTTGAAACCTTATGCAAAGAAAATTGCTTGCAAGGAGAGCATAAAATTAAACACAAACATGCAACCATAATATAGTCAAATAAAGGACAAAAAAGCTAAGACATTACTTCGTCAACTAGCCACACCCCAGAACAAACAGATTTTATGCTCTGTCCAGTTTGTAGCAAAGAAAAACCAGTTGAAACCAAAACTTTCTGTAGTAATATTCCAAAACCTTTTCTAATATTTATCTAAGGAATTATAAATTACCCTCATATAGTTAGGAGTTTAAATTCTATAATTTCACCTATTATTAGACATCAGTGGCTGATCTTGGAGTCAAAATTAACATTAAAATGCCTGTAAATAAAGTAAATATTTTATAAAATAATAATATTAAAAATCATACTTACATATAAATTTAAACAACAAAAAGAATATTGTGTTACCGTACCAGTGGCAGAAATTAAAGAAAAATTACACAACCACAGCTTCATAATTAGAAATATCCACGATATAAAAAGTGGGATAACTAACTTGTCTTTTTTTCGTAGATTTAATACCAGCAAGAAACAGCAAGAAAATATATAATTTTAAATACTTATTAAAAAATGTTTATTCGAGTTGAGTCCTCATGTAAGAAGTCGAGCTTGTACACTGCATTAGATATCCATCATCGCAAGACAGATTGGACTCTTTTTCGAGAAAAATTAGATAATCAGTTGAATCTAAAGATACCATATAAATTGCAGCAGATATAGAAGCTGCAATTTTACACCTAACTAAAGCCATACAACAGGCCGTTTGGCAAGTCACGTCGAACATAGATGAGACTCACATCCTTGTGGAGATGCCTTATAAACTTAAAAGACAAACTGGCTAAAAAGAGGAAAGCAAAGAAATGATCGCAAATAACAAAGGCCACATCGGACAAAAAGAAGTACAATAAACTTGCCAAAGAACTCTAAAACGTACTCTATAAGCATAGAAATGACTCGGTATAAAAATACCTTGAAGGACTTGAAGGATTATTGCCTCTGGAAAGCTACTAGAAAAATAAAACATCCTCAACCGCGAATTTCACCAATCAGAAATTATGACAATTCTTGGGCTAGGACTGACCAACAAAGGCAAAAATTTTCGCTGAACGTTTAGTCACAGTATTCCAACCTAATTCGTCTCAACCATCAGACACAACAGAATAAATCGATAATCAACTGAATATCCCACATCAAATGGACCTACCTATCCGGAAAACAAATCAATGGGAAATTGAATCAATTATACATGGCATCAATACAAAAAGGCCTCGAAATATGATTTTATCATACGCAAAATACTACAGGAACTACCCGAGAATGGCTACAAAATACTAATATATATTTGCAATGCGGTCTTACGACTTGAATATCTTCCTTGCAAATGGAAAGTTGCAGAGATAACCTTAAAAACAGGCAAAAATCTAAAGAAAGTTACATTATACCGGCCAAGCAGCCTCTTGCCAATTCTATCTAAGGTTTAGAAAGAAAAATCCTAAATAAGTATGATGCCAATAATCGAGGAAAAATTGCTCATACCTACCTATTAGTTCGGCTTTAGGAAAAAACATGGAATAATAGAACAAATACAACGTATAGTAAAACATATACATCAGGACTTTGAGAAAAAATATATTGCTCGGCCATCGACATAAGTCAGGCATTTCACAAGGTGTGCCTATCGTATAAAATTAAACGTAATTTCCCACATCCAATATATTCATTAATAAAATCATACCTCACCAATAGAACCTTTAGAGTTCAGTATCAAGGCATACGGGACATTTGATGATAGATGCTTTAAAGCAAGATGGTATAGAAAAAGCAAAGAGGTTGTTGACTGAGTACGCACATAATAGCCACAGATAATTTTTTACACTAGATACATCTTTCAACAAAATCAAAACTTCGGCCGTTGTGGATTAAGAGAACGTTTTGGAAGGTGCAGTGAAATCTTTGACCTTTCCACAAAGCACAATCAATTCAAACTTGTCGGAGCAACAACTTGTCTCATTTTTTAACAGTAAAGGATTTGTCTTCTGGTAACCCACGTCTTAATCCATTAGATTCCTAATTATGGGTAGTTTTTGATAACATATTCTGCTCAAAAAGACACCCTAATATTGATTTTTTTAAATCGAGTCCTGACGGCTGCACTCAATGCTTTTCCAATGGATGTAGTGTGCGATGCCATAGACGAGTGGCCCGGGCGTCTTAAAGCTCGTGAAGAGTACACGGGCGACCATTTTAAGTACACCCGTTATCGTTATACTTTTTTGGCGCACTTACAGGCACTGCAGCCCCACGAACTTATTGTGCCCACTAACATGCACTTATTCTAGGATATTCACACACACCCATGGGTTGAGCGAGACTCGAACTCGCGCGCGCCGGCTAGAGGACAGAGCCAATTGGTTGAACCATCTGAGCCACCGCGTCCCTTATCGCTATACTTACAAAGATCCATTTTGAAATCCTGAAAATATTATGCAAAAACAGTTAATCGTTTTATTTTGTCGTAATTAATTGAAAAAATCGGCTAGATCAAATTTTTTGTAAGTATAACTATAACGGGTGTATTTAAAATGGTCACCCGTAGCCTCTACACGCCCGGACCATTACATCTATTGGAAAAGTATTGATTGCAGCCGTCATGTATAATATATCAAAATTTTGTTCTTATATTATTCATATAATTCCGGTTTTCAAATGTTTCGGTTAAAAAACTTTAAAGTTCTCATAGAGAAAACAATTTCCTGTAACAACTACTACGCCCAAGAATCAAATCACTATGTAAATGAAATTGCTAATACATAATTTACAATGATAATTACTACTGCAACGTATTCAATACAAAATGTTTTAAGTATATAAATATTAATTATTGAAATCTTAATTACAACTTCATAGTTATTGAATTCTTAGCGAAACATTTTTTCTTTTTCATAGTTTAAAATGTTTCTTGCTTACTTACAACTTCTATGTTTAAATTATCTCTCTGAATATTTGTTTATGTATGTGCTTCATTAAAGCAAATTATACCTTGAAGTTATATAAATAAACGTTTGTATGTTACGTTACTGTAGGTATATGTAACAGCGTGGGTTCGCATACTCATAAATGATGACAGCATTTGCATGAGATCGTAAACTTTTTCTTTATAGACAATCACTTTATGATTACAAATTATTATGTCACTAACCATTGTTGGACGATTGGTTTAGAGTAATAGCGTAAAATAGGTAAAATTGGAATCATGGCAGACCATTTAATTCTTTTGAATAAAAAATAGCAAAAAGACTGACAAAAAAATTTGGCTACATTTTGGGTCAACTTTTTTTGCTCCGAAGGTCGCCTTAATGCAGAACTCAATACAAGCACAAACATTTTTTACTGCTTACATTTCTAAGCAAAAGAAGGAGGCTAATCTATTGAAAACCAACATTGCAATATCTGTTTATTTAATTTTTAAATCTTTCAAGTTTGCTACAAACACATTTTGTTCAACCCTCGCCTGGCCGTTGCACACACTCACGACACATATTTCCCCAAAGAAAAGGGGTTTTCACTATAAATATGAAAAAATATATAAAATTTTGTATTGTTAAAAACTTTCATTAGTCCATTTATAACAATATTTCACAGGAGAGGTTAAGAAACTGTTCTCCGAAAACATCCTCCTCCCACCCGAACGGTCAATGTTTATTTCATCAACGATTATATATCATCCTTCCCTTTAATACCCAGTCAATTTATCTGCAGTAAGTACCTTCTAATATTTGAACTGATGTAGTTTGAAGGGTGTATTGTCAGATATCAAAGAATGCATCTAAAATGATTTCTTTATTATCTAGCGCTTTCCGCACTCTTTAAAGTAATACAACGGCATTTCCGTTAATGGTCTGTATAGGTATATACCTGTTGTTCTAAATTGCATCAAGTATAAATAACATAAGACTGGTTTGTAGATTAAAAATAGTCTAAAATAACCAGTTTTTGGTATAAACACCCGCCCTAGTTAGCTTCCACATTATCGATAAGTAGTTAAGGGTTATGGTGTATGGCTGAAAGGATCTCGTCCGTTCCCGGTGATATAAATAGCTTAAGTGTGATTTATTGCTAAATTGTCTTTAAGTAGAGTTAGTACTTTGAAACCCCCCATAGACAAAAATAATCTCACTGTACCTCATCAATTTAGTTTCAGAGAGAGCTACTAAGCTATAAACCAAATTAAAATACGATATTAAAGAATCGCCAGAGAAAAGAAAAGTCTGTTCTATTTCCTGCTAGATGGGCACGCGCTTTTGGTAAAGTGTGATAGAAAGGTTTGAAAAATATACTGAATATCTGCTTACCTTAGCAAAATTCCCAGTGGTTAGAATCTTACATAAGCGCATTTAAAAAAGATAATAGCAGAGAGGAGCCCAGTTTTATAAGTATTTTGTATAACAGGGACAAACCTGATCTTAAATATAATAAAAGTGCTACCTTTTTAGGTCATTAGTTCTTGCTTGACTCTTATATCGTAAAGACGTACTGATTGACGTTCCAGTTCACAAAAGTTCAAGTGATAACGCATATAACCATCATTAAGTTAAGTGAATGCGGTTTATCCGTACCGCGGAGGCCTTGCAGACAGCGCTATCGGATTGCAGCTGTTCAATTTCCAACTCATGTGAAAGTTTAAACACATACAATAACCTTTTAAATTTAATAATTTAAATACGTTACCGAACTCTACTTCGGCAAATTATGCAATGTACTGACCAAAATACGTATTCACCACAATCGCAACTTGCGCAAATCCCATTTACCATGCAACAGCCGGTGTTTGGTAATCAACAATCATCACAAAACCCCACTAATTCAACATCCAAGTCATACATCGGCATTTCCATCAATAATTAACACACCCTCATTCGTACCAGTAAATAGCCAAATTATAATCCTCAAAGAACTGCCAACACATAATCAATACTTGTTGATAATTCCAACGAGGACATAACAGACAACCAACATGATTGGCAATAAGTTAGAAAACGCAAGTGAATTATACGTACACCAGGGATAAATTTAATAATAGATAATCCGACTCCAACCCAGAACATATACAATGTGTTAGCCGATATTAGTACCAACGATACAACGCAGACATCAGGTGTAAACGAAAAAGCAAAAATTTCTAAACCTCCCCCAATATTTATATACGGCGTAACAAACTATCTTAACATGATTAAAAACCTAACAAAAGTAATTAGAAACAGAGCAATTTTACACAAAGGCCCAATCAAATAATACCATTAAAATCAACACAAACACTCCTGAGTTATAGAGAAGACTAATTACACATCTCAGAGACGAAGGGATCATACACCACACCTATCAGCTAAAGGAAGACAGTGCTACAGAGTGGTACTTAGAAACATTTATCATGCGGTAGATATGAATGAAATCAAAAGTGAACTTCAAAAGGAAGGACATATTGTACGTAATATCATAAATGTCCGACATCGAGTAACAAATGCGCTACCGCTTATGTTCTTTGTAGATCTTGAACCTTCAGGAAACAACAAAAAAGTGTATGAGATAAAACACATTAACCATCAAATGATAACAGTCGAACTGTCACGTAAAAAAAGTTCAATCATCCAGTGCACGCGGTTCCAGTCTTATGGTCACAGTAAAACCTACTGCAATAAACCCTACTTGTGTGCTAAGTGTGAGAAGAGCACAGTACTACCATCTGCAAAAAAAAGAGGGAAGCTCCCGTCAAGTGTGCACTGTGTTAAGGACCACACCCAGCAAACTACAAGGGATGCCAGATTTATCAACAACTTCTGCTAAACAGAGGAAATTCAGCAACATCATTAGGACCACAAAGCACAAAAAATCTTAATGTACCGATCACTGCTCAACGTATATATTCTGCAAATGTGAATGGTCCAAGCTTCTAGCACATTACGTCTAGTCATCACAACAATATTCAATCCCAAAATACCAACAGTAATATCTCACTAACTCATTCGTTATCTAAGTTTGAATCAATGTTCAATCAACTAATGAACCAAAATAGCATGATGATAAATCTGCTTACCACGCTAGTTACCAAAAACCAATAATGGATTCCCTCCGAGTAACCTCCTGGAATGCAAATGGGCTAGCACAACATCGTCTTCTAGTCGTACTATTTTTAAAAGAGTAAAAAATTGACACATTATTGGTCTCAGAAACCCATTTTACAAAATATCTCACTAAGTCGTGGATGTCTTTGTGACTGATTATATACAAGACAGTATAATCAACGTCCAAAGTCCTAGTGGTCCACTAATAGTTGCGTCGACACTCTGACAAGCAAAACCAATATGAAATATTCTTCAACAATCTAGGTAATAGGTTCTTAGTTGGCGGTGATTTTAACGCCGGAAATCCAATCTGGGGCTCGAGGTTAACAACAACCAAAGGACACGAAGCCGCACTGGCTAACAACTACAACTACATATACACCGGGGAGCCCATATACTGGCCGGCTGACCCACATAAGGTACCTGATGCCGTAGATTTCTTTGTTACCAAAGGATTATCTCCAATATACTGTAAAACAGAAACGCCCTTCGGCCTTCTTTTAAATCATTCGGCTATAATAGTTACAATTACCACTTCTATTATTTCAAAGTAAAAAAAAGCCTCCGCTTTACAACCATCACACGAACTGGAACTTATTCAGAGAGTACCTAACGACCAATACAACAATTAAAGCTTTATTGAAAACATAAGAGGTAATTGACAATGCAGTAGACCAGTTAACTAAAAACATTCAGAATGCAGCCTACTACTCAACGCCGACTGTTCACAAAAATTCAGAAGTTATCGAAAATTATCCATTCTACATTAAATCTAAAATCGAGAATAAAAGGGGACCTAGGAGAATCTGGCAGCAAACGAGGAATCCTATAGACAAAAATAACCTAAATAGACTAACAAGAGAGTTAAAAACAGCCCTAAAGGAGTGGAAAAACGAATCATTTAACGAATACGTTAACACTTTATCTCCTTCCGCAGATAGCAACTACACGCTTTGGAAGGCAAAGAAAGATGTTAAAAAATGTTCGCACTCCTATTCCACCAATAAAAAAGGTAGACGGCTCTTGGCAAGAACAGAAGCTGGGAAAGCAATACGTTTTGCAGAACACCTATCTACGATATTTCAACCGCATTCCATAGCTGCTACCCCAGAAGAGGAACAGGAGATTGAAGACTACCTGCAAGCTTCTTTACAATTAAGCCTCCCATTATAGTCTTTTACCTCTGAAGAAATTATAAGTGAAATCCCTCATCTAAATAACCAAAAAGCGCCCGGGTATGACTTAATTACTGCTAAACTACTGAAAGAACTGCCACATAAAGCTATAATGTGCATACTACAAATATTCAGTGCAGTCTTGAGATTGCAGTACTTCCCACTGTTATGGAAATAATACTAATATTGAAACCTGGCAAACCTGCCAAACCTCATATAGGCCGATAACGCTCCTACCAATACTGTCAAAAGTATTAGAGAGATTAATCCTAAAGAGAATGGCAACCATAATTAAGGATGAAAAAAATATCCCCCAACATCAATTTGGGTTTCGCCAAGAACACTCTGCATTAGAACAGATACACCGAGTCGTAGATGTAATCAAAAAGTACTTTGAAGAACAAATATACTGTGTTGCGGTATTCCTTGATGTCAGCCAGGCTGTTGACCGCGTTAGGCATCTCGGCCTACTATACAAAATTAAACGGTCATTTCCACACAAATACTTTCTTCTCTTTAAATCATACTTAAGTGAGAGGTATTATCAAGTAAATTACGGCGACAGCAAGTCTGGACTCTACTCAATAATGGCAGGAGTTCCCCAGGACAGTGTTCTGGGACCAACCCTGTATCAGATATTTACAGCTGATCTACCATGTAATGACAACACAATGATGGCCACATGCGCAGACGATACGGCGTTATTAGTTTCTCACCAAGATCCACTAAAAGCTTAGTGTGGACATAATACAAAAATGATTGTATACAAATTAATGAAACCAAAACTACAATTATTGCGTTTACGACGAAACACAACTCTGCTCCTCCGGTTACACTAAATGGTATACAAATCCCAATCCAACAGAAAGTAAAATATCTTGGTTTGACCCTCGACAGACGGATAACATGGAAAAACCATATTACAAAAAAGAGAAGGCAATTGGATGATATGGTGAAAAAGATGTATTGGCTTCTAGGGAAAAAATCCAAGTTATCGGTAGAAAATAAAGTGTGAGTGTACAAAACAGTTTTAGTTCCGGTGTAGGCGTACGGCATACATCTATGGGGCAGTGCTAAAACATTAAACATTGATATTCTGCAAAGATTCCAGAGCAAAACTTTTCGTGTAATGACTAACGCTGAATGGTTCATTAGCAACAAAACACTTCACGACGACCTAAAAGTTCCATAGATCAGAGATGAGGTTAAAAGACGAACAGTCACCTATGTCAATCAAATAAGAACTCACCTCAATGTGTTAGTGCTAAATTTACTAGACATTAATAATACCACTCGTAGATTATAAAGACTTAAAACGCTAGACCTTACTAACTAGTACTTGTTATATTAGTATATTCAGGGACTCGCCAATGGGCGACACTCCCTCCACATGTCAGTACTTTAGTTTAGTTTAGTAATTAAGTATTACATCAAATTTGCTCGTTAGCCTTTGGGCTAGTTGTAAATTAAGCATATAAAATAAACAAAAATTTTTTTTTCAGGTGTCATTGTAGTTGTAGTGTTAAGAAAGCACTATGAAAAAATAGAAAGAAATTTTAAATAGCTATTGTTCAAATCAATAATGGGTTTAGATGATAACAAATACTATTACATGTGACTAAGACTAATAGCTGTCAATCAAAATAGATAATAATCAGGTTCCTTTTAAAAATTTACCAGATATTTGGATAAACCCATTGACGCAAAGCTACATCAGAAGCCACATGTGAAAAATAAACGAGAAGAATTGAAAATCAGATATGGAAAGTGCACTATATTCTTGGGAAAGTTTAAAACTTTTAATATGCAACAAATAATTTTATAAATAGATACTTAAAACCGTTATAAACATATAAGTCATATTTAGGGCTGTAATAGCGAAAGTAATGTTTTGCTGATAACATTTTTCTAATAAAGCATTAAGAAATGTTATCTATGTACCTTCCCTACAGAAATTTGGAGATAAACACTATTTACTAGATCATGATTAAGCTTGCTGGGAGTCATGAACGACGAGGTATGAATTTTCAGGCTCTCTAGCTCTTATGCAATGCAATTTAATAAAAATATTCATAAAGAAAAAACATGTTAGAGAATAACTATTTGTATAATTAATTACACCGATGAGGTAAGATTAATTGGGAAATACGCAAGAGGGAAGAAAAGACCAAGTTAACTAAGCAAAGCACGAAATTCATTATGTTAGAAAACCCGAAAAAGCTAAAATGTTTAGACATATGGATAGACAAGGACTACCCCAAGAACACCCAACAAGAAAGGAAGGTTCTAATACCGAAATTGAAAGACGCTAGAGGAAAAAGCCACAAAGCATACATAAAATATAACAAGTTAATAATAGACAAAGAAAACTACATAGCAGAGGATATTAGACAAAAGGATCAAAGGAAAATAATGAAGAAAGTTAGGCAAGCTCTAGCCAAAAGAGGCTGATGAATAAATTTTTACCAGGAGAAGACAGCTTCGAAAAGCAACTAAGAATGATAACTAAAACAGGATGGCGTAAAACTAGTAAATGAAAATAAGGATAACGCATATAAAGAAAACGAAAATAATGAAGTTGAACAATCATATATTTTTTACTAGTGGTGAAGAAGCTAGGAAATACGGCTTCTTAATAAAAAATGATTTTAAAGAAAAGGTGAAAACATTCGTCCCAAAATCGAACAGAATTTGCTACGCAGAATTAACAAAACCGAACATGTCCATATTAATCTATACGCACCGAAAGAAGATAAAACAGAAGAAAACAAAGATAAATTCTATGAATATGTAAAAGAAGTATAAACAAAATTAAATAAAAAAAATGTTAGGATAATTGTCGGAAATGTGAACGCCAAAGTGGACAGAGGAAAAATGTACAGACATATTACTAGGGAAGAAAATAAACATTTATGTAGCAACGATAATGCAACAAGAGACTCATAGAAATAGCAGGCGAAAATCTCATGAAGATAATAGATACACATTTTAAGAGAAAGTGGAAATCGCCGGATGATACATATGCGAACTAGATAGATTATATTATTATTGAAAAACATCAGGACATAATAAGAAAGGTTAGAGAATCGGACACAGACTCAAATTATTTTCTCGTGAGAGTGAATATAAAAGTGAAAAGCAAAGCAAAGATAAAAAAGGAGAAAAAACAAAGATACAATTTTGAAGAACTACAAAGTGAAGAAATCCAGAGCAAATACAGAGAAGCAATAACTAGAGGATATGAAGAACAGAAATAACAAGCTTTCCAGGAGATAGAAAAAGAATAAAGTTGGTTATAAAAAAACATCAAAGAAGACGATATAAAGAAAGTAAACTAGGAGGAGAAGTAGTTTGACAAAGATTGTAAGAAGAAAATCAAGGTAAGAAACAAACTATGTATAAAAGCGTTACAATCCCAAACAGAAAAAGACAAAAACAAATACAAAAGACAGGTAGCAAGGACCAAGAAAATAAGCAGAAAAAAAAATAAAACAAGAACAAAATTTGCAAAAATAGAAAACTATTACAAAAGAACAGAAATTCGAAATTTTTATAGAGAAGTGGAGAAAAGGAAAAAGAACTACAAACAAATAGTATACATCAAAGATAAAAGAATTTTTAAATATACAAAGATCCGGCGGTAGACAAGATAGTCAAAGCGAGAAGAGTGTAGTGGTTAGGATACATGGAAAGGATAAGAGAAGGAAGAATACCGAAAACAATAGCCTGAAAAACACCACAATACAAGAAGAAAAAAGGGAGACCAAAAAAACAATGGCGAGAAGCAGTGATGGAAGATCTGAAAAATAATATAAGAAAATGGAGATCAAAGGCCAAAAATGGGAAGGAGTAGAAGAAAATCACACAGCTATGGACCTAAAATGGCATGCATAAAAAAATATATAATAAAAAATAATGAACAGAGACACTTAACATTAATTTTATATTACAGGACTAATATTGTAATTTTTTACACACTAAATCAAAGGTGCTCAATATGCCCCTTGGGATGCACGCCATATGTCCATAAGATAGTCAAATTTCCCCCAAACTGTTGCGAGCATATTTAGATCCACTGATGCTGTTATGCGGTTCCGCAGTTCAACCATTGTAGTTGGAAGAAGAGGCACGTAAACGCAGTCTTTTATAAACTCCTATAAGAAACAATCGCACACAGTAATGTCCCCCGACCTTGGAAGCCAGTGATGTAAAGCCGGATCATTAGGTCCCATACGGCTGATTCATTGTTGTGGAAACTGATTTTTCAAAAATTCTCGAACCTTCAGGCTCTGGTGTGGTGGTGCCCCGTTCTGCTCGAAAATGAAAACATCCGAATCGATCTCTAACTGTGGGAAATGCCAGTTTTCAAGCATATCTAAATATGTGATTTTCGTAACACATTTTCTCGAGAAATTGCACAAAAATCATTAAGTTCAGGACTTCGACTTTCACTTTAACTTCGTCTCGACGTTGGAAGTTTCTCAGTCCAACCTCTAACTACCATCCCTGCGGTGACCTAGTTTGAAAGGTGGTAGGCCTACGGTAGGCCTCCCCTGAACCGCCTTACGGGAGAATCAGAATCTTTGGGCGCTTGCACGGATAACTGGGTTTACGTGTCCCTGAACGCTGGAAAAGGGTCTCTAAGCGCTATGGGAGATAAACTCCTGAATTGTTGGCACTTTGCCATCGAGGTGCAGGATTGTATTCCTGATATACCAGGAAGCGCCAAAGATGGGCCTTAGGGTCCGGTTCTGCATCACCTGGAGTTTGTTTAGATATCCCCAGGCGCGGCATGCGTACCTCATGATCGGGCGGATGAAGGTGTTGCATATTGTCATCTTGTTTTGGAAGGACAGCCGGAAGGAGCCAAGGGCCTGTCGGATTGCCTTCGTTTTCTTTACTGCCCGATCGACGTGCGGTCTCCAGGTGAGTTTCTCATCTAAGATCATTCCCAGGTATAGTGCCTATTCTTTCTAGAGTATCTCCCGGTCGAAGATTCTGGGTTTTGCCAGGTCAGGTCGCCGACGAAGTCCAACGTTGGTGGTAAATAGGACAGCAGTACTTTTCTCCGCATTGACGATTATTCATCAAGTGGTGCACCAGTGTAGAATGGCTAGCAAAAATTTTTAACATTATCTATACCACCGGAAAAATCCCTGAACCGTGGTTAAGATCAACATTTGTGACAATCCCCAAAAACCAAATGCTAAATATTGCGAAGATTACCGCACCATCAGCCTTATGAGCCACCTCTTAAAATTATTTCTAAAAATTATACACCGCAGAATTTTTACAACGTGTGAAGCACAAATAAGTAGAGAACAGTTCGGATTCCGCAATACCTTGGGAACTCGCGAAGCTATTTTTAGCCTACAAGTTCTATTTCAAAGAGCCAGAGATGTAAATCATGACATATATGCTTGCTTCATCGATTATCAAAAAGCCTTCGATAAAGTCCAATATAATAAACTAATAGACATACTTCAAGAAATAGGCCTTGATAAACGAGACATAAGAATAATAAGCAACCTTTATTGGAATCAAAAAGCAGCAGTGCAAACTGGCAATATGATATCAGAAGACATCAAGATAAAACGCGGTCTCAGGCAAGGATGCGTACTTTCTCCTCTTCTGTTCAACGTGTATTCGGAACACATCTTTCAGCAAGCTCTGGGCAGCATAGATGATGGAATCAGAGTCAACGGAGAAATATTAAATAATTTTAGATATGCGGATTACACGATAGTGTTTACAAACGACATCACCAGTCTCCAACGAATTATGGACAGAATTACAGAAGTTGGCAAGCGGTTCGGACTGACCCTAAATACCAAAAAGACCAAATATATGATAATTACAAAAAATCACATTGTTGACACCGGATTAAGGATTGACAACAACAGTGTAGAATTGAAAAGGCGAGAGCAGCGTTCGTAAAAATGGCCAAACTATTCAAGTGCCATGAATTATCTTTACCCATTAAATTAAGACTACTGAGATGTTATGTCTTCAGCGTATTGCTGTATGGAGCATAGACGTGGACACTGACAGAGGCATCAAGACGAAAAATAGAGGCCTTCAAGATGTGGTTGTACCCCAGAATCCTCCGTATATCTTGGACAGAGCATGTAACCAACAACACCGTGCTGAGGAAAATGGGGAAACAAGAAACAGAACTCACAACAATAAAAGTTCGTAAGCTGGAGTATCTAGGGCACATCATGCGCAACAATCAGAGATATGGGCTCCTACAATTGGTCCTCCAGGGTAAGATCGAAGGAAAAAGAAGCATCGGCAGAAGACGCATATCGTAGCTGAAAAACCTGCGAGTATGGTTCAATACAACAACAACTGGACTGTTTCGTGCCGCTGTTGATAAAGTCCGTATTGCCATCATGGTTTCCAACATCCGAAACGGATCGGAACTTTAAGAAGAGAAGAAGGTGCACCAGTCTTCTAACTCCTCAAGCTCTTCTTAGACGCATTCGATTGCCATCATTGGGTTTCGCGAGCTAGACAGCATCGCTGTGTCGTCTGCATATTGGGCCATTACCGTGGATGGCGTTGTGGAGATGTTCCGGACGTAGATGTTGAATAACGTCGGGGACCGAGTACCGAGTACCGAGCCTTGGAGGACGACGACTCGGAGACGCCTCTGATGACTTCACGCCACCGAGTTTGATACGAAATCTTTGGTCGGAAAGGAAGTACCGGATCAGTTGAGTCATCGGAAGCGGAATGGACGCTAAAGCCATCTTGTAGACGAGGCTATTGTGCCAAACCTTGTCGAAGGCCTTGGTCACATCCAGGAAGCCTGCTGCGGTGTGGAGCTTTTTGAGAAAGCCTTCCGAGATCTTTTCCACCACCCGGAGTAGCTGGTGGGTGGTGGAGTGGCCTGAACGGAATCCAATTTGATTCTCCGGAATCAGCTGGAAGTCGTCGACTGCTGCCTGTAGCCGGCGATGGATGATTCGTTCCATCAGCTTCCCCAGAGTTGGTCGGTCTTCCCAGGCTTGGGAAGCATCACAACATCCGCAACTTTCCAGTTTTTTGTACGCTGATTACGGAAAAAATAATAAAAATTCGATCACGCGCAGTTTAGTCGGGTGGCAACACTGAGTAGCAATTAAACCTTTGTTTGCTTTCCTCATACAGTGTGTCCTTTGGTAGGTTTTTTTTGGTGGTATCGACATAGAGAAAAGGATTTTGTTTCCTATTTTTCTCAAGAAGGTAACCTAGTTTATTATAACAACATCCCTGGAGTTATCACAGGTTTCAATATTGAGTATGTACCAAAAGATTGAAGACTTTTTATTGACTCCTCAAAAAGAAACTTGAAAGTAGTTCTTCTACACAACAGTAATAAATACGATTTAGTAACTGTTTGTCATTCGGTTCACTTAAAAGAAATATACCAAAACCTTAAAGTGCTCTTCAACAAACTTAGCTATTCAAGCCATTAATGGACTATTTGTGGCGATTTAAAAGTCATTTCTCTGTTGCTTGGTCAACAGAGTGGGTACACAAAGTATCCATGTTTTCTTTGTGAATGGGATAGCCGTGACATAATACAGTATTACATTAAGAAAGAGTGGCCAGTCAGAAAAACCTTAGAAGTCGGTACAAAGAATATTGAGAGGGTGACTCTTTTAGATCCAAATAAAGTTTGGCTTCCCCCGCTTCACATCAAATTGGGTCTGATGAAGCAATTTGTTAAGGCCTTATCAAAGGAAGGAGAATGCTTTCGATATCTTTGTCAGCAGTTTCCTGGTTTATCTGAAAGAAGGAGTATTGGTTGGACCTGACATCCGAAAACTTATAAAGGTTGATAACTTTGAGAAAAAAATGGGCCCAAAAGAAAAAGCAGCATGGGTATCTTTTAAACCTGTTGTAACCAGATTTCTTAAAAACGAAAAGGATCCTGACTACAAGGCTGTAACATGAGTCTAAATGTACATTTTCCCCACTCACACCTAGACCACTTTTTTCAGACAAGCTTGGTTCTGTCAGCGAGGAACAAAGTGAAAGATATCACTAAGATATAAAGAAAATGGAAAAGCTATATTAGGGAAGGTGGAATGTTAACATGATAGCGGACTACTGCTTGATGTTGAAAAGAGACGATTATACAGCAGAAGAAGCACAAAACAAAGTTTTGATGGGAAGCGAAAGCAATACTACAAGGACTATTAAACAAGAAGATCATTCAGTTTTACTAATTTTGTGTTGTTTTTATGAAAAATGTTTAGTTACTTATGATTCTAATAAAATGTAAAATAAAATATACATTCCAAATGTTTTTGTATTTGGCTTACTATTCCTAAAATACATCTGCTTTTTCTTAGAAAACCCTACGTGATAGAAAAAAGCGGTTATTGTTTTTGAGTTTAGTACTGAAAAACACAAAAATAAGTTATTAAAGTTAAAACATTTTTAAAAAGTATTTTTTGCAAGCCTATGCTATTTATGAAAAATCAACAATGGATCTAGAAGAATGCAGCAACTATTCCCAGTAAGAGACTTGTAAGGACTGGTACAGGGGACGAGGGTACTGAAAAAGGTGCTTTAAAGAAAATAAAAGGAGCACAATAAGTCCATGAAGCTATATTGCTATTGGATACATAGATCAAATGGCCCTTAAAAAAGTCTAGTTCGGATTTTTAGAAAACTCAGATTTTCTTTGTAACTTTGGGCGTAATGGTGGAAAACGTTTTATTTAAAAACATTTTATGAGTTAAAGCAGCAATCTCATAAGCAATCTGCCTTTAAAATTTTGTAGTTAATAAAAATGTATCAAATAATATTTTTAATAACTACAAAAAGTGATATAGAGCCAGTCAACTCAAAAACGTTGCTTTTGTAACCGAGTTAAGAATACAAGTTATTTGCGATTTTATCAATCTGAACGACCATATTTTCGGGTTTTTCAACTTAGTAACTAAACATTCTGTAAGAAATATAAAACTAGTTAACAACCTTAGCAATAAAAAGTTCTGTATGGAGCTTACATACAAAAACTTTAAATAAAATTCGTTCGCAAATATGTGCTCAATTCAAATGAATGAGATAACTTAATGAAAGTTAATAAATAGAAGAGCCAAACCGTGCAGCATTGCTGGGACATAATTTATGCGTGTTTGTATTACTTACTGGAAAATTAAGTATTTAGCAATAAGTAGATAGGCGCGAGATATGCAAATAAAGCATTCAGCCGAAGCTGCATAGACGTACCTGTAATGCTGGAGTTTACTGTTAAGCTGCTTTTACTCATTGTGTGCATACGAATTCGTTACGGTGATCGAAAAGCCTATTAACACGTTTGAGCGATCGCTATAATTATACAAAATTATATGCAGCGACCTTTTGACACCAGAGACTATTCGAACATGCACTTAATCTCAGAGCCAGTTTTTAGATCCTTTTTAACCGTTGATATGGTTGTCTAATCTTGAAAGAGCACACAAGTGATTTGTTTGCTATTAATAGGAGATTAGCGTTTGCAACGCTTATTAGATTTGGCTAAAAGCTGATTTAGTTTTTGTCAAATAGCTTGTTAGCAACATAATTTAAATATGCGTTTCTTGCTTTGATAAAAACAGCATAGAATAATGTAAAAGTTAGTCATATATGTTTCATCTAGAGTGCAACAATTAAGATAATGTTTTGACAAACTCTTAAATTTGGATGTTTTTATTTGAAGATAACTATTATAAGGGCAAAACTTTGATTTGATCCTCTTTTTTTAGCTTCGAAAAAAAATGTAAACGCTTTAGGGGGTATGCCAAATAAAAATATCTTACAAATGGAAAATTTACAATCCACCCTGCAAATGGGAAGTATGTAAATAACTCAAGATCAGACTTTTGCCAAGTGCTTGGTGCTGTTTAAGAGTAATTTTAATGGACAATGAAAATTATTAAGGAGAGGTAGTCTTATAACTGCACACCAAAATTTGTAAAACATTTGAAGTAGTAAAATTAGACACATAAGAATTACTCTTGAGTAAGATGAGGAATGTTCATTTTGTTGACGAAACAATACAGTGGTGGAAATAAATGTATTTTTTTATTGGTAAAATCGCAAATTTACAATCTACTCCGGTATTATAAGAGTATTAATTGTCTATTGAGGCATGTAAGGGTCTTCATCCAATGATGATTTCCTTGGGGTTTACTGGGATGACTTGAATTGCATTTCTCAGCAGTTCAGATCTATAAGTCATTGTTTGCTCAGCCTTCTTGTTGTTAAAGGGTCCATGAGTTGTAGGCTGAGGTAATTTTCATGTCCGAGTAGTTTTACAAATAGTCTGAATCTGACTTTTCTATTACATCCGCCACGAACGCTGTGTTGAGGTTCTCGTGTAGGGTTCGGTTACTTATAAGCCAAGGTGCATTTACAAGAAGAATTTTGCTTTGCGCTCGTTGTATAAAATTGTCTTGGCGCACACCCAGAGTTGGACACCATATCTCCAAATGGGCATAAGAATTATTTTATATAGCAATTTATCTTCAGTTGAGAGCTTGGATTTAAGTCTAAGCAGTCAATACATTTGCTTGAATTTTAGATAAATCAGTTTTCTTTTTGCTCTAAGATGCGGGGATCAGGTCAACTGCCTCTCTAGGTAGAGTTTAATATACTTAATAAAATGTTATAGGAGGAGATGTGATTTGTCTAGTTGTAAATGTTACTTGTAGAGACTTGTTTTCATGTATCTTGATTCTGCAAAGGTCGATCCAATCACTGAATCGGTTCAAGTGTGTTTGTAGATCTAGTGTAGCTCCAGTTGCGTCTTGAATTGTAAAAGTACCGCGGTATCGTCACCGTATGTAGCGATGGAGGTATTTTCATTTCTGTGATATCAGATGTGTAAAGGATGTCCAGGAAGGTACCAAGGACGCTGCCCTGTGGTACGTAGATAGTTGACTGTTATATGTTTTACGTTATAATAGCGATCGGCAAGGTATGATTTTATCAAAAGATAGTAGGTGCTCGGTAATCGTTGCTTTAATTTGTATAATAATCCGACATGCCACACCTTGTCGAAAACTTGTTTGACGTTCAGGAAAGCTGCAGTGCAGAAATTTTTCTCCTCGAGGTATATATCTATCAAATTAACGATTCGGTAGGCTTGTTGAATGTCGAGTGGGTTCCTTATATCCGATTTGATGACTTGGTATCAGGGCAGTCATGTTTATATCGTCGTATAGTTTACTTAAGAGAAGCTTTTCAAATAGTTTTTAAGGGAGGGGAAACAGGCTGATCGGTTTATATGAGTCAGTTAAGTGTGTTGGTTTACCTGACTTAAGTATCATTAAGATCTGAGCATCCGGTTGAAAATAGTGGTCAGAAGAACGGCAGATTTTTTTGGATGATACTTCAGGATTTGTGGTGTTGTCAAATTGTAATCTGGCGTTTATGACTTTATTAGGAGTAAACGGCTTGATTAGTGGTGATAACTGGCAAGGAATATCCAAGAAATTAGCTATTTCCTCAGAGTTAGAGTTGGCACTTTGTCGAATGGTAACAAAACTTCTGAGGGCCAGTGAGAGAATTCTTCGGGTTTTTCGATATCGGATCTCGCCCAGGTGCCATCTTGTTTTTTTATTGGTGGTACGATAGTTTGAAGACGTTTAAACTTGTTTGTGATCCTTTAAATACAGTGGTCTTTTTTGTTTAGCTTCGTAGTTTTTGAAGCTGGAATTTTGATGTTTTTTCAGTAGGTTACCGAGTTTTATGGTAAATTCGTTTATCTACAAGACATCTGTTCTATCTTCCTCTGGATTGTCTTTTCTTGGAGAGGTACTACGTTAGTCTTTGCTTGTACTACATTGGATTTAGGTATGCTAAATAATCATCTGGTACTATTAATTTTGATTAAATAGCTACAATAATTTAACTCTTGGATTGGTAAAGATAAAGTCGTTAAAGACATTGGTTAGTTGACTGTTATAAAAACAACAAAACTATGCGCTTAAATTTTACCGTAAAATGAGTATTCGTCAACATCAAATCAGGTATAAAAATATGCGGAGCTGCTTTTGAAATCTTAAAATTGTTTAAAACATTATGTAATACGGAATAATTTGAATATTAAGGGATTTAAATGAGCACTCCAAATATTAACAAGGTGTGGTTTAAGCATGTGATTCAATTTGCGTAAAATGGCTTGACGAGTAAATATGTTTGCGGCTCCGATATGCAAATGTGGTGAGTGCTTTTAATAAAATTGTTGGCATATGGACATAGATGCCTGCCAATACCAGATCCATTGCTTCTGGTGCACAGCATTATTCCAGAAAAATTACGTAACCAGTTAAAATAAACAAGTGTTACACAAGAATAGCGGATAAAAAACCCGAAAGCTAAAAAAAAATACATAAATAAGTAACATGACATCAATAACAGTGTTCAACAGTAAGATATTTATAGAAATGAAATATCCTTTTTTTATATGTAGATTTCGGATCGCCGAACACGAAAGTTGCACTTAAAATTGCCTCTTGGCTTGGGTTTCTGAGTAATTTCACTGTTTACAACTATGGAAATACAATAGTATGAATAACAGTTAACAAACTTTTTATCGCTTGTCAGGAACATCCGGAGCATCTTTTCTATTAGCCAACTGCTAACTGCTTTTCTTTTTAATGCTGTTTTATTCCTGAAATGTCCTGATAGAATTACTCTATTTTTTTGTCTCACTGAAAGCGCCACAATTCGCTGGCAAGACATCAGTATGTGAATGCATAAAGTGCATTTTTAGTGAATATTGCACCGAATTTCCTCGTAGGCACTAGTATTCAAATGCACCTTTATAAGTCTCAGTTTTATGTGTAGTGGTGGCATAAGTTAACTTTTAAAAGACCATATGAAAGTTGGAGAAAGTAATGTCCAGAATAATTACAAACTCTAAGATTATAAAGCTAAGTTCCATATTCTTCACTGGTATAATCGTTGCAAAAGACTTATTACAAACTCTGATGTAATACAAATAAATGAATGAAAATGCAAGATTTAATATTTACAATGTTGCAAAATCTAGTAGAACTAATTAGCTAAACCAGACAGATAGCATAGAATACACTAAAATTTTCTGCTTGAGGCAAATATGATATGTCAAATATAGCTTCTTTCATAGCTATGCAAACCACTCAGCAAGGTATAAAAAATATAAGATGTGTAGAAATTACATTAAAAAGTGTAAGATCTAAAAACTATCTAAACAAACCCTAGAAATCCCAAAAACAGAACAATAATAGCCAGTAACCATTGTAGCTGAACGCTAATACCAATAATAGAATAAATAAATTGAAAAAATTGGTTAAGACAGCTAATTACAATAAACAGTGATCAATGAACACAACGATAACCATTATAACAAAGCTTCTTTATGAACTTAAATAATGGACCCAATCCCATAACTGAAATAACATTGCTCTCTGTGTAATTACAGAATATCATAGAACCATCTAGTGTTGTGGATACACACTATGAATTGCACGGCTGTCTTGAGACATACGACATTTTGCGATACCATCCCTTACCTTTGAAAATAAATAGTCGCCCCGACATATGCCCCAACTCTGGTACATAATAACGGCCTTTTTAATCATGGGCTAGAAGTTTCGACACTATTTTAATTAAACACTAATATTATTTTAATATTGGAAATAACTACGCAAATTGCAGATGCTTAAAGATACTCACCGCTTGTGGTCACAATAACTTATTATCAAGAACAGTATCATAGCTCGCAAACCTCACAACACCAAAATAAATTACATACAGGCAACTGATGTCATTCAAGACATGCATGGACCAATAACTATCTTTCTAGTTTATTGCCGTCAAAGACATTCAATCAAAGAAATTGAGAAATTGAAAATTTTCTGGTACATGTCCTTAGTAGTGCGCTTAGTAGAATTATAACGTTAAGTACTTCAGGGGGCAATAACACCTAAAGGCCTACAGTATCTAAAGTGTATTAATAAAAAAAATACTGAATATATTGTGTACTAGAAATCCTATTTATCAGCTTAATGACAGAAATCAATTATTAGTTTTTGCGTAGTAAAGAAAATACCAATGAAAACTTTTCTAGGGAAAAATTATAAATTTTTTCTAGAACAATTCATTAATGCTAGTGACACAAAACACTAAGATTATAAATAAACAAAAATCGACAGCCCTTGCCACAAAGAGATTGAGAATCAATATAAAAATCCCTTTAAAAAACTCAAATAAAATAATTAACGCTGTGGTGAACCCAACATAGTAAATTCAAAGTTCTTTATAGGATTCTACAGCAAAAAGCAGTGTTATGTAGTAGTGGAAGAAGTTATACTTAAAAAAGGGGCTAAAAAAGGCATGGATGATCAAAAATTAAATAGAACTGTATACAACTGAAAACAAGGCGAACGAAACCAAATTGGAAAATTTAGCATTACACCAACAACAGCTACAGAATATTTCCTCCACACGCAACATCAAAATGAGTAAAAATCAGGATTTTTCCTTGAACATATTTCATTTTCTCTATCAAGAAAACTTTGACATAAGGAAGAAATTGAAACCTTTTATATGGCATGTCGAAATAGCACTTCCACTAAATACTACAAATGTATGCAAGGTTTAAAAACTTAAACCCGAACAAATTACCTAAATTCTAATAGGATCTGTTGTTAATCCACTTCCACAGTAAGCTTGTTTACAACGCAACATGTAGAACTGGGCATTTCCAGTCGCATGGAAGTTGAATCAAATTGTAAGCATACTAAAACTAGAAAAGACGGAAAAATAAACTGCAAAGAAGTCTAAGATTTTTAAGAAAATATTTAGCTTTATACCTCAGCATCAGTTTATATTTGGCGCTCAACAATTTATTGATGAGTATACACGTAAGATTGTTGAAACCAAGCGTAAGGTAAATGACAAGTTTGAACACGAAGAGCATTACTCGGGAGCTTTCTTGAATATCAGCTAGACTTTAAATAGGGTATGCCATCAAAGGCTGTTATAGAAAACAAACGGCAGCTATTTATTTTACCAAATCCTAAATTTATAATTAACATACTTTATGATTAAATATGAAGGAGATATAATAGAACTAACAAGAATATAATTGGACCGACTCTATGCCGCTAGAATTACCTTCATAGATAAAACTGTTGTATTATAAACAAGTAACAAATCTGTATTAGCCTCATAAGAACTTTAAACCTACAAATGTGGTTACAAAAAAGACACATTAATCATTAATGTGACTTTTACTTTAAGGATACAAATATAATTAAGTGTTACTTTTAAAGATCAATTATTGTCATAAACTAAATCATTAAAATGATTACACATTAATTTCGATCGCCCATTAAACTGAATATAGCAAGTACAATAAATAAGGACTTAGAGAAATTAGCTATTAGTGTATAAAGTAAGTCTTAAAACAGTTTATATACGCAGAACCTGATTATGGGACACTGTAATTATATCAAATAGTTAAATCTATTAAAAGATATTTGGAATTCTTATTTAAGCCCTACGATTTGTTGTTAAGAAAGCATCATATAACGACGTCAGGTCTTTACCTACGTTTCAAGAAGATAAACCTGTAAGTGTTAAATGTTTATCTAGCACTTAATCTTATCCAAACTCTCTTTTCGTTAACTTTTTAAATAGTAACCAAAGAGCATATCGATTTTAGCTCTGTGATTCCTTAAATATAAAACTCCAATAATTTCTTTGTAACAAGTTGTTTTGTTTAGGTAAGAAAATATAATCATCATTATAAGATACTAAGCACATATTTGTTTATTACTTTAAAATATTGGGCATGGAATGCCACGCCAAACTATGGAAACCAGCAAGTAATAAACTTCTGCCATGTAGTTATCAAGTAAACAATTGCCGAAAAACAAATATTGAGAAGAACATGGAAACCTCTAGAAATTTTAGAGAAAAAAGTAAGTTCAACCAAGCTGCACGAGAACTAAAAGTCTTCTAATCAACATTTGCAATTAGAACGTTCAAGAATACCTATCTAGCATAAGTCCCATTGACTTTTCTCTATGGAAAAAACAAGGAAAGACCAAAATCGACAGTCGGGGCTCTTAGAAAACCTAAATAATATGGGCAAGAACCAATCAAGACAACGCAGACACTTTGCAGAGCATCAGTATTTCAACCACACACCAAAACATGTACCGCAAAAGAAGAATTATTTATTCATTAAAGGAGTCGCTGAACCCATAAAATCAGTTGAGATTATCCAAGGTAATGTGGTCATTGAGAAATTTAATTTAAGGAATGCTCCCGGTTACGACTTAACAGCGGCAAGAGTTTTTAAAGAATTATCTGAAAAAGCAATAAAATTGACAACCAACAATATCAGCGCAGTTTTTCGGCTACAAACATTTCCGGAAAAATGAAAGGCGACGTAAATAGTCATGGTATCGAAAACCCAAAAAAATTCCGAAGAATAAAATGCCATACCGACTTGTTGCCTATAATAGCCAAAGTTTTTGAAAAGATAATGCTGAACCAATTTTTGAGGAACAAAATATACTATCTAACCAGTTTAATTTTTGTAAATGCCATGGCACAATAGAACAAGCACATAGGGAACTACGAAAATAAATTACGACCTGCACCTAAAAAGATATTTCTCGTCTGTATTCCTTGATATAAGTCAGGCTTTCGACAAAGTACGGCACGTGGATCAAGATAGCTTTACTATCAGAATGCTATAAATTGCTTAAGACATACTTAACGAACGAAATTTTTAAATAAAATTTAAGGATGCACAGTCAAGCTTCCTCAAGTCGATACAAGCTGGAGTTTCCCAGGCAGCATACTGGGACCTGTCTTATACCTGTTTTATACTTACTCGCAACACCACAAACAATTGTAGCAACAAATGCAGATGGCACTGCAGTTCTACTGTCACATGAAAATCCGCGAACAGCATCAACAAACCGCCAACGAAACTTAAACAAAATCGAAGCCTGGTTAAAACACCAAAGAAACAAAATCGATTTAAGTAACTTTCTTAAGAAATGAAATTGTTACTAAATAATACACAAATCTTACAACAGGACAACGCTAAATATCTAAGGATTTACCTAGATAGACGGCTAACCTTGCGAACACACATAATGAAAAAGAGAATGCAGTTCGAATTAAAACTTTATCATATGTACTGATTAGTAAGCAGAAAGTCCTTGTTATCTGGGCTTATGGAATGCAGCTTTGGGGAGGTGCAAGCAATTAAAACCTGAAAATTTTGCAAAGATGCCAAACCAAGGTCTTCAGGATGACAGCATATGTTCCAATATACGCTCTAAATATCCCCCTACTTACGATCAAGCAAGAAATTGCTAGTGCAAGTGCAAAATATCAAGCCAACCTTAGTGCTTACACCAATAGCCTTGCAGTAGCGTTATTACACAGATAATACGTCAAAAGACTTAAAAGACATGGATCATTAGATTTAGTTAATAGATTTACCTAACATTTATTTTAGTTCCATTACTTAAATACTATTAATTTTAAATTTATATTAGACTTTAGTCTCATCATTATCATCATCATCATCGTCATGTATTTCATCCATCAACTAATTTACTAAATATTACTGAACAATAACAGATGGTAAATAATTCAAAGAAATATACATGTAAAAAAAGTATACGATTAATGGCTGATGAGTTGTAAACAATTTGAGAAGTAGTTGATTTCCAGCTATCATAAAAAAATTAGAGTACTTCTAGAAAAGAGTTTTATGTCATTTTAAAAATATATATACTATCTAAATCAACAAATAAGTAAATAAAGGGATTAGTTCAAAGGCGGCGGTAGTCACTTTTGTAGATACGAACGCATTTATTGGTGTATTTAATAAACAAAACTCACAGTTAAGGGTTAAAAAATACGGCAAATATGTATGGATCACTAGTAATCATGATAAACAAAATTAGTATTTTGTGTGTGTTTGTCGATGTAGCACGTATTATTGGGATGTAAAAATATCTATCAACATTTTCGTTTTAGGAAAAAGTACTATAATCATTTTTATCTAGTTTTGCATTTGCATTAATGTATAAAATAGATTATGTCAGAACATTCATGACACAATTTAAGAAATTATAATATAGTTTTTGCCAGTTTATTTTAGTTTAAAGTTAATTATGCTGTTAAAACTTACATTTTATTATTTTTTTGGTTGTAAATTTAAGAAAATAGTATGTTTCGTTAGTTAAGAACTAATTAGCAATTTTAAAATAGCTATAAACTCGATTTTATTACTTTAACCACAGTTTATTATTAATAAAACTCTAATTAGTTATACAAAATGCATAAAATAATGTTTACATTAGTTTTATTGCTGAAAATAGCGAACTGTAAATTCTAATTAATTTTATAATTTATTTAATAAGTTGATTTTATTAACTAAACTTAAACTTAAATGAAAATCCTAAACTAAACACTTATTTTCAAAATTTTACAATTTATTGAATTTTGGTGTACATAAAAAGTGCTTTAAAGACTTCTTGTCTTATAGGTTAAAGATTTTATTAATCAAAACAGTCCACTCTGATTCATTGTTTGCGTTAATTTTTGCCTAATTCCGTAACCAACGCTAGTGCCATGTTTTGTTCTGAGAAGTAAGAGTTTCTTGTACATTATTCTTAACAAAATATTGGCCTTCGTTTTAGTCGAGTAAAGTTAAATTTGTTAATTAGGTCATAACCATCTAAAACAAATTCACACTATACAGGACTTTTAATTTTGTATTGAATGTGTACAAATGCGATACTTTAAAAATACGTTTTGGTATTTTCTCTGATTAGGAGAATTTGTGAAAAGAGGCGAAAACCTTCAAATAATTTCTGTACTTATACCTAAGTCAAATGTTAAAAGTCTCTAATCTCTTTATATTTTCAAATTCGACAATGATATTGATATGCACGGGTGATGTTGAAGTCTGAACTTGAAATATGGCTTTCAAAGTTACCGTACTAGGTCCTACTGAAGAGGTTGATTTTGGATATTATAGTTACTCCGTTTAAATTTTTGGAACTATAGTTTTACCGTGTTGTAACCCACAAGAAAGCTCCTCTTAACAATGCAAATACTACTTTGTGATACTGTTTTTTAACCAAGTTAACATTTAAGTAGTAGAACATTTAGCATTTTAAAATACCCGATACCCTTACGGGTACTAGAGACTAGTGAAAGAAAGAATCTTAAAATGGATTAGCGACATTTTATTTAACCGAAAGTATAAAATTTTTGTAACCCAATATTTCATCAAGTGACATAGGTAATTCGATTAATTTGTACTTACTTTATTACTAAATTGACAAATGAAGGATACCCGTTCCTATATAGACATCAATCTAAAATTACATTAAGTTATTTTGCTAATTCTGTCTTAATAAAGCATCTTTGAGGAAAAGACCTCTCCTGTTGTTATCTTTATGCAAAAGGGGTTGAAGTACAGAATTTCCGTGGGATTCTTAGTGTTCATGGTATTTGCTGCGATTTTGTTGAATTACTTCTTAAATGGTTGGTACATTGAGATCTTATGGAGCGTTTGGTCTGTGATATACCATTGAATATCAATCATTATGCGTGACCTACTGGCACATCCTCATAGTTCTATGCCATAAGTCCATATGGACACAATTATGGCTTTATATATCAAAGTTTTATTTGCTAGAAACTATTTATACAGGTTGTCCCAAAAATCAACGTCAAGCCGGAAACGGATAATAGACCAGGTGGTGACAGTTATCAGAAAAATAATAAAAAAAAATCTTAGTCGTGTAGTTTTAAAATTATAGGCAAATTTTGATCTATTTTTGATTTTTTGTTATACGTTCTTTATAAATTAGCTTGTTATTAAGATCGATTCCTAACAACTTTGCAGGTGATACCCTTGGGATTTCTATATTATTAATAGGAACTGGATGATGTTTTCTTGTCATAAATCTAAGGTATGGAGATTTAGTTTCGCTAAGTATAATTTTACATTTTTTAGCCGCTCCTCTAGCTGAAAAAGATGTTCTTAAAGATTTAAACACGCTGCTGCAAGATTTTTGTGGATTACTAAGAAGCCGTATTGTCTACGAATGTTCCAGTTATAGTGTAATCAGAATTTTAAAAATCAGATATGTAGATCAGAGACACCGGTGATTCCAAAGTACTACCGCGGGGGCTTACTGATTGTTAGAGCTCATTATGTTGCATCATAAAAAGTCTTATCGTGAAAAGTCTATTCTCTAAATAAGATTCTAGTGTGACGGTAGTGGGAACTGTTTAATTTTGTGTACTAAGCCATCATGCCAGATCCTGTGAAACGTTTGATGTAAAAAAGTTGCTGAACAATATTTTCTCTTATATCTGGAGTATCAAACGTCTGTTAAATAATTGAATGTTCCGAGAGAAAACCAAACTTATATTTCGAGATTATATGTAAATCGTTCGTGATAAGTAATAGTACTTATTTCAATAATTTCAAAATTGTAGATATTAAATTTATTAGTTTGTATGTGACAGTATTAGTTAATAACTTTTTAGGCTTTGTAATGAGAACAATTTCTGGATTTTTTAATTCCTTAGTCTAGTAATATGGTCTCAGTACGGCATTATCACTTTGGAGGAGTCTGTAACCCGTAAAGGGCACATTTCCAGGTGGGGGATAAAGGAATGTTCAACCCGGCTTTCCGATGGGTAGCAGAAAATAAATACCTCCCTCAGACCAATAGGTGATTGTCAACTCTTCTCGCAAATGTAGCGAGTTAAAGCAAAACTTCTTCCACATGAATCAACAAGTATTACAACGGTCGACTAGAAACCACCCACCAAGGTTGGTGCTGAAAATACTCGGGTAAAACAAGGCTGCTAAGAAAAATTGACCATAGAATGACGAAATATTGATTACAATTAAAGAAGAGATAAAAGACGAAGTCTGGGGTGTAATAGGTCTAAGCAAAGTAAGAAGAAAGAAGAAACCTGTACTAATGTATTCACAGATCGTACGTACTTTCTATTATAGTTTCAGTATAATAAAAAACATAAACACCAAAGTTGAAACAAAATTGCTAATAAACAAGAGACTAGAAAATGGCCTAATCGAAAAGAACACTATATCACCAAGAGTCCCCTACGTCATCATCCAAATATTAAAGGAATGGCAGCTTAAAATAACCAATTTTTATATTCCTATTCCTGCAGCGATGAGGAAGATGATTACAGTTGCTTTTTTTATTATGTAGCGGTGTGATATTATAGTAAAATCAATTTTGTTGCTTATTTGCTTGTTGAGTCTTACCCATATTTACTATTTTCTAGCCCTTTTATTGATGTACCTAACTGTAATAAACAATTTATGACTTTTTGCATAGTCTACCAGAATTTGTCCTCTGTTGTTGTACTTTCTTCTCGTTTACTAACTTTAGCATTAAAATTATCAACAGTAACGTAAAAATATGTTTTATTTGCTTTTGAGCTTTGGATCCTACAAATACAAAATTATGAAATGAAATAAGAGTATCAGATGAAAATTGTAAAAACAACCGGAAGCATCAGATCAAAAATAAACACATAAACTCAAAACCTAATGCATTACGTATCTGAATTATCGAGTTAAGGAAAAACATGGACTCTTGATTTAATTGAATAAATCTGCCAGTCATTAATAGATATAACAAAGGCTTACTAAAACAAAAAGTAGAAGAACATAGAAATTTGAAGTTACTACAAAAAAAAAACAAACGGAAAGGTTCAACAAATCGACCTGCTAAAGGACCGATGGAACGACCATCAACCACCGAAATGAAATTATTGAAAAGCAGAAAAAATTTATAAAGACCTTTTATACCTTTAAAATCGAAAAACTACTGACACAGAAAGAACGACACTAAATGTAGGATAAGAAGAAATTCCAGACATAAATACCAAATAAATCAAAAAAGCAATAGTAAAGATGAAATCTGATAAGAAATCAGGAGAAGATGACATTAACATTAACCAAATTAATAAAACATGGTGAAGAATCTCTTACGGAATATTTCAATATATTATTAAATAAATATCTTGAAGAAATAAGAATCCTTAAGAACTGGCATAATGCGATTATGGTTTGGATCCTCAAAAAGGCAAGAAATCACAATTACAAAATGGCAGACCTATTTGTTCGCTTTGTCCGGTCTACAAATTACTTACTAAAATTATCACTAATACACTCATCCACAGATTAGAATTACATTATTCACCAGAATAGTCTAAATTTAGAAAACAATAAACAAATTGTTAAAAAATTGTAGGATGAACTTCCTGACAACATGTAAATATGAGGATTGTTTTAAACGTCGGGTATTTAAAGGGCGACATCCTAAAACAGCGAAGCGATCTGGCCACCAAAATCTTGCGATCTCACACCGTGGAATTTTTTCTTCTAGGGATTCTCAAAGACCAAAGTTTATGCAATTCCGCATTTAAATGTTTTGAGACTCAAGCGCGTTTGGTATCCTAAAAGGGCGAGACGAGGAGAATAGAGTAGATATAACAGATTTTAAATGTTAGTTTAGCCAATCTTTTTATTGTCGCAACTTAAATGTGCTGGAATGTTTTGCATTAGAATAACCTTTGTCATTTTAGGACATTCTTCTGTGATCAGCTCCTTCAAATTTAGAAAGATTTTTTGCATACAAAAAAAATTACGTCGTCACCTGTTTGGTGCACTTTCGTTTTCTTCGGGGTAGCTCTTTCGTTTCCGATGTATAATAGTGAATCCTAATTTTGCCTATTTTACAAAAAGCCGTAAAAAATCCGTTTAATTGCTTTTAAATATTTACATAATGGCCAATGCGAATAACGTAAACTCACTTATTTGAGTTGCCTGTAGCCTTTTTTAACTTTCCAGTGGTTTCTGGTGTGATAACTTTTTCTGGACTTTCAAGACGCAAGGCCTGTTCTATATTTTTGTTTTAGCGAGCTTGAATTAGTTTATACAAAGTCAAATGGTTTCATAGGACAGCTATGAGTTATCTAATGTAACCAAAGTGTTTTTTTATATTTTTTCGTCATTGTTGTGTGTTCAAAAAAGTGAGCTACGTTTCAAATTAAAATGTCGTTCTTTTGTACTATTATTTGCAAGACTTCTGTTTAAGCTACAGATACTATTAAGGACTGCTTATTTTACTATAAGAACACATTTAATTTTTGCTGACCTTTAAATTGTAACTATTTTTGTAAGTAACATACATTGATCCTATGGGATGAGTGTTGATTTGTAATTGCTAATATTGTTTAACAACACCTCTCAAATAATCAGCAATGAAGCGAATCACTGTAAAGATCAGAAAACTAATTTTTGCAAAAGTGATATTAAGAAAAATTATTTTTGCAAAAACTTACAAAAATTACAGTGCTTATAGTTGGCAGATTTTCAAATCATCATAAGCCAAACGATTTACCTAAATTGCGACATCTAAATGGTCCGATATATGCAACTGTTACTATTAGAGGCGTAATGTACAGGAAAGTATGCATACAAAAACGGTTAGTACCTCTAAACCACAAGCACAACATTCCTCTATTATTTTGGCTAAATATAGCATTTGCCCATCACTCTCGTGCGACGCTTTAGCTTTTGGATTTTAAAATATTTATTTATTTTTTTGAAAAAAGAGGGCAATCCGCCAAACTTTTTTTTGAAACGTTTATGTGTAGTAAAATAAACAGTCCTTAGAGTTAGAATAAATCATATTTAAAAATATAAATCTATACAAAACAAATGTTATAGCCACGTGTAAGCAAATGCGCGAACCAAATTACATACGTACACGAATGATAACTTATCTTCGTTTATATATCAAGATTTGTAACAGGAAAGAAGTTAGAAACACCACACAATTAAATTTACTTTTTTTCTAATGGAAATGGTAGAAATTACTGGAACTATTTATTACAAATATCATCTAATTAAAAAATAAATTAGATTCTCCTATTTCCTGTTTATTGACAGAGAATTTGAAAGCATATCCTACAGGGCTATTTAAAAACAGTAAAAGAGGCACATACCCGTTATCATTCATTAAGCGGATGTATTATCTGTTATCTTATCAACTTTCAGTCAACGTCCAAAAAAATTAAAAATCCTTTTTAGTTCCATTGGACACTATGTATATGCTAAAAGAGACAAAGCTTAATGTAAACTTTAAAAACCGCCCATTCTATCATCTACAGAAAAATAAGAAAGCGATTTCTAGAGATCCAGGGTTATTTTAAAACAGCACAGCTTATTAAACGCCGCAAATTATTTAGAGGTATTTTTTTACTAAAAACTGTTGAATACTCTGAGAAAAAATACTTCAATGCCATCTTATAATCATACATCACAGTTACAATACAATATCCTAAGGTCAAACGAAAAAGAAAGCACGTGAGCAAAATATAGACCTCAAGAACTTGCATGCTTAACTTTCGTCACCACACATTGTAGCCGAGCACATTTTTATAAATAAAATAGTTAGTATGAGGACTTGTAGTTTTATGACATCTGACAATGGGTTGAGGAATACATTAGGTACACCTGCAAATCAATTTTTAAAAGAAAATGTGGACAATTTTTAGTGAAAATATTTTTGTGGCTTATACAAAGAACAAATTTTTATATCTGAAGAACAGGTCCTTCTAGCACACATTCAATTCCTGATATGGTGCTAACATGTATCTTAAAATTAACGACGTTGATAATGCTTGATGGCTTCCTGCGAATTATTTTCCTTATAAATAATATAAAATACTAAGATGTTTACATTAATTATATTGACAAGCATAACAACAGATAACTTTTTTTTTTAGTTGTTTCTTGACGGTGTAGTGTAATACCATTTTGTCTATATTATTAACACCTTTTTTCCTTCATTATAATATATTGCTATTTGAAGTACGTCTTAAAGCCGGACACTGCAGGGTCATAGTGTAATCTGCGGAATGTTCCGCCAAATATTTTTATATCGGTAGCGAAAAACTTTCACTACCCTATCACCTTGGTTTTGTTCGGTTTTCTGCAAATCTGCCATTGTATATTTGTCCAGCCAATAGAAAAGAATTAGCAGCGTTACATACCCATCAATTTTTTGCCGATTTTAAAATTTAAATCGTCATTAATCTACGGTTAGACACTTTAAATATATATAATTTGTTCTTAAATTTTTATCTAACAATAACCGCAGTTTCAAAATCGTCACAGCATTATCCGTTTTTTAGTTTGTTTGCCCTTTTGTTGACGCTAACAACTAAAAATCTTTGAATTGCCCAAAATCTATTGATTGGCATTTTAGCTAGCTATAATGGATGCGCTGTAGTCTTTTACCTTTCCTTTATATTCTTTATTAGAATGGTACACAGCTCCTGCTTTTAGTATTCCTAAATATCTATCAAAATTCTCAGCAGTCAAATCTGTTCAAACTTTTTGGTTTATTACGATTTGCTGTATTCCTCTTCTGGTGTACATATTTCGCTTTTGATTGGTCTCCTGGACTATAGTGTTACACACCACTGGGATAATTACTGAGTGTATCCCGAACAGAAAGACCTTTTTTGTCGTAGTTTGACCCCCGCATTCAGAAGCTGTACCTTCCATATTGTTGCATCTTTATCAAGAAA
Organism: Sinelater perroti; assembly: GCA_036346155.1. Lineage (NCBI taxonomy): Eukaryota > Metazoa > Arthropoda > Insecta > Coleoptera > Elateridae > Sinelater > Sinelater perroti. The sequence continues at coordinate 12,443,438 of JARFIY010000024.1, forward strand.
GGACCACTGACTAAAAGCGTCTGGTTTAGCTCTGATAGCGGAATTTTCTTCGCCATGGTATCCCTCTTCCATTTATATTTTATTTTGTTTATCACTATAAATATATTAAATATCAAATTCCTTCCTTGTCTTTAAAGACAAAGTTTACAGAGGCACCCATTCCTTGTCTCTTGCCCTCTTAGACTAATTCTTCAAGATATACTACTTGCTACTCATAAGTCCTGTGCAATTTAAATTTATGTAAACAATTTAGCGAAAATATAGTAATAAAATGTAACTTAATATCTATTAATGTTTTATTACTTGAAAACTAATATTTTTAAAAATATGAGCGGTTTATTGCTATTAAAAACAAGGGTAGAGACGTAAATTAGTTATAATGGCTGTATTATTTGTAAATATTATTTACTCAAGTAATTGTAGATTAAAAAAGAGACAAGCTACAACTTATCGTTTGAATTTACTTTTCTACACTTTTTTAATAGCTACTTTCATTAATAAGCGAAAGGGAATCACCAGAATAACAATAACAGGTAAGTAGAAATAGTTTATAACTCAAATTATACGTAGCTCTATTGCACTTGTATAGAAGGTACCCAAGTGCTTTGTCGTGGAACAACGCACATTATTTTATCCACGGAGAGGAAGGCTAAAAGCTACCCATACACGTTCCATTGTAGCCGTATAAACAATTTTGGATTTTCCATTTCTTACTATACACCTGTAAAGCTAAATAGATATCTATCTTTCTTTAAACTAAATGCTACAGCTAAAGAAAGACATTCTTGACATCCTCAAGACATCTGATATAATAATTCACGGATTTATAAGAGGCTATTGGCAACATACATTTTAAGGAGATATTCTAAGTTGTTCAAGTAATAACAAGATATGAAGAGTACAAAGCTAGGGATAATTGTATGGTATTATGTATATTCTTCAAATAGGAACCTAATATTAAGTTTTCAAAAACATACAAGCTGACTACAACATATACATACAACATACATGCAACAGATATGCGTACAAAAACTTAGAAAGATGGTGCACCCAAACATAAAATAATTATAAATCATGTTGTACTCTAAATATTTAAATCATCATCATCATCTTTTATTATAGGCTAATATGCCTGTTTTTCTTCACGCAATTACTGTTTATGGGTTTTCATTGGCCTTCCCAGAGCTCGTTTTCCTGTCGGTCTTAAAATACGTAATATACGTAATCCGCGGCTCTGTTCACGTGGCTATTCAATTAGTATCTTCTTTTCACAAATTTTACAATATCTGTTGTGTCGCATTTTTCTCTTATTGTTTGATTTCTAACTCTATCGCGTTTCGTTTTTCCCACTATTGACTTTAGCGTGTTCATTTCGATGGTTCGTAGAAGCTGTTCTGTTTTACTAGTATTGTCACAGGTTTTTTAAATCAGTTTAAGTAAACTAAAAAACAATTTTGGTATGTACAATTTTCTACAAGCAATAAAACGGCACAATAATATAAGTTTACTTCTTGATTCCCGATTATGAGCGTAGTGAAGAAGCATTTCAAGTTTCTACAAAATTTTTCACGCCCGTTATGGATACCTGCTTGAAAACGAGTTAGATGGTTAAGCTAATAAGATATAAATATATTTGATAGATGAAAAATAAGAGTACCCATTTAAAAGAAAGTATCCCAAATTCTTCACAGACTTACCAATTGAGTGATGTTTAGTAAAATACTACTTAATGAAACTAAAATTTCGTACAGGACAACAGGAGCTGCAGAACCGTTTATGTACTTTGAAAAGTTTTTTTTTACAAAGAAATAAATAAACTACACATGAAAAATATTCATTTTCTTTAAAAAAGCAATGAAAGCAAATAAACTTAAGTTTTACTGACAACTATAAAACATATAAAGAAAAGCATCTAAGGACATAGACACAAAGTACGTAACGTACAATATAAAGCAAAGAGGCATCCAAAATAGATACAATTATTGTTTGTTAAAATTGCGCTAGTAAAAAAAATTAAAAACTTTAAGAGCAAAAAAACAATTTAACCTTTACAGCCTAAAAAAAATGTCGAAAATACTGTCAGAGTTTTTTTACTAGGACCTCACGCTGTGTAAAGTGTGCAAATAATAATTATCTGTCAAGAGAAATAAAGAAGCAAAGACGTAAAATGTGTAAGCTGTGGAAGAAATTACCCCGCCAACTAGAGAATGTCTTGTCTATTAGAAAGTACGAAGTAATAGACATCTAATATTAAGTAGAAAAAAAAAAATCAGAATCAAACAGATCTAATAACAACTGTCTCACAGAATCGATAAGATGGAACAAAAGTATTGTGTGCTTAAATGACCAAAGAAAATAGTCAGCCTGTTGGTAATGTACAGATCCTGCAATAAGTAGTTAAGGAGTTAAGAAACCTTTACTATAGAAACGAGTACAATAGTTCATATTTTAACCATAGTTGTCTCAAAAATTACATAATGGCTCAATGTATATTGAGCATTATCGAATAGACTTCACCAACATGAAAAGAAACTAAAGACATTTATATTAAATAACAAGTTAAATATTGTATTAATATCCAAAGCCCATTTCACTGAACGTCTCTACACAAAAATTCTTAATTATGTTATAACATAAACTTCGATTAAATAAACTACCAAAATACAGATACGTAAAAGTAGAAAATTAGCCAAGAAACTTGACAATTTTGCGCTAAATTACTTACCGAAACACTTTATAAAACGAGAGTGCTTTGATCACTTTTTCAATACTCTTAAAAGCCGATTTATTGCAACAGCTTGATATTGAAACTCTAGGATAATTTACATGCAAAGAAAGAGAATGGCTGAAAAGAGTGTACAATAACATTATTTATGCTCCGTCAACTGGTCAACCAGCCTACTGGCCCGCACATACCAACAAACGATCTGATCTTATTGACTTCTGTGTAGTAAAAAGCATATCCCGCAAGTAAGTACTTCTAAGCTGAATCAATTGATTAATTGTTATAGACCTCCAGCAGTATGCGTTAATAAGACTAACTGGAAAGAATGTTGGAGGATATTAGATGAAAGAAATCAGACTTGAAATTCCACTAAATGCCAATTTGGTTTCATCTCAAATTGCTAATTGGAGAGTTTTTCCTGTCTTAGTAAAACGGAAAATTATTGAAAACCGTAAATATACAAGAATATGGCGAATATTTAAGAGTAACAAATAATAAAAATAAACTAAATATAGCAATCAGTCCAAGATTACTTAAGCACATTATTTCCCATGGAGCCAACTGATCATTCGCTATGAAAAGCACCAAAGAAACTCCAGAAAGCATAGCAATATATTCCTTCATTTAGATTACCAAATCAAACGTGGACAAAAATCGATCAAAATAAAGCGACCGCGTTTTAAAGAAAGTATTTACACCATATGCAGGTGAAATTATTTCAGAAGAAGAGAACTCTATGTTTATCTCGACACCCCCTTCTCTATGGCATTACTTATTAAAAAGATACGGGTAATAAAAACTACACTTATTAAATTAAATACGAAAAGACACACTCATATGATCTAATAACTGTAGCAACATTGAAACAACTATCAGATTATCATATTAAGAACAGGATTCTTTCCTGACCATTGAGAAATTTCACAAATAGTACCAGTTCTAAAACCTAGAAAAACACACGAGGGTGCATCTTCTTATCAACCTATCAGTACTTTAACAACTCCAGTCAAAGATACTGCTTGTTGTTGTAAATGCTCCATGGTGTACGAAATGGGTTTATCCATCGAGATCTGCATGTAATCTACCATCACCGAAAAAGTAACAGAGCTCAGCAAACGCCATTGAAATAGGTTGTCTTTTTACTCTAAAACGATATCAGAGAACCTTCCACATGATGAAAAGACAATATGTTGACTCAAGAAGTTTAAACCAGTAGAATTACCAAACAGATTCACTTAAATCTGATTTAAGTTTGTTTCTCTTTATTACAGTTATAATTTATTTACCTATTGTGATATAACTCAGTACGGTTATACCACTGCGTACTATTGTACAAGTGTGTAATTACTGAAACCCTCAAAATTAGTTAAAATAGATGCTAGGATTAGTATAGCTTAATTTATATTGAATTTATCCACGTATAATTTAATTTCATTTTAAAACTTTATGAATAATCAGAGAGCAAATAAATCAATTTGCAGTATTTACGCTTGAACGGCAAACGTGGGCTTCAGTCGTCGAAATTCGCTGCGATCTATTAATATACATCGAGCGAGGCGATAATTTAGCGGCTAAACTGCACCATGCATCAAAATCGCACTTCGTTTTGATGTTAATGTCCGCGTCCTTTTGTGTCTAAAGGCAGAGCTAACGCGTGGTAATATAATTAATTAAGCTGCACGTACGTGCAAAAACCTGAAAGCTATACTTGGCCGCTACAAGTTTTTTGCGCGCGTTTTTGCGCATCGCTAAAGGTTGGCTTTTTGCCGCGTTCGCATGCACTTTTTGCGCCTTCTCGGACACGGCTGTTAAGTATTTTTCCGTCATGTACTATACAGAACTTTTGAAAGACTATATTTTTCAATCCGAATGCGACAAAGCTCGAGCTTGTGTTTTGTTAAATTGCAAGAATCGGGGATCTCCGGTCGTACATCACACACAGAAATTTAGTTGTTCTGTTATATTACCCTATTTTTATCACTGCGAAATAGAATCATTAGAATATTATACGAATACGACTGCTTTTTATAGTATACATATGCAAATTGTACAATGATAATGACTTGATATATTTTATGTTAATTTAATTTCATATTTTATCTTTTAGTGCTTTGACATTGATTAATTATGCGTGCATAATTATATATATTGGGTTAGAATGATTATGGTTTAAATTATTCTGATTTTTTGCTATTTGCACTGCGTTTAGTTGTTTAATGAAAATTTAAATAAATATTTTTACATTATTGCATACGTAAGGAATAGAATTAGTTAATTAATATAATAATTTTAGTTTCTGTAGATTGCACTTAAAAATTTTGAATTTTTACGTTTTATTATAAGACAAGGTTTCTCAATAAAAATTTATATCTTGTGTGCATCTATTTTTGTATTACTTCGTTTTAATTCTTTAAAACATGTTTGGAAATGAATGTAAAAATTTTAGCAATAATGTCCTGTATTTTCGCTTATTCTTTTTCTATTTATAATTAGGTTTTCGGCAGGTTTCCCTATTTATATCTTTTGTGCATCAAGAAAACAATATCCCTTTAAAATAGAAAGTGTAGATTGTTGAATGTCTCGAACGGCACTCTATTAAATACAACAGCCAGTAAATTTGTTCTTATATTTTATTACTTTTCGCAATCTGTATATGGTACATCAATAAGCAAACCATGTGTATATTAGTAGTTATTAGACATGAACAATGACATTATTGAAATCCAACGATTTACAACTTACTGTAAACTACATTGTATTGATTTAATCGAATCTATTCAGTAGATGTAGCAGTGTGCGTCTCTTTAGTCTGTGTAGGGTTTCACTATTATCGAGCAGGTTAACAGCCAAGGCATTTGGGTGATGTTCTAGTTTACTTAGGTATTTGGCACTGAACTTAACTATCACTTTTTTACAGTGTCACCTTTCAGGTCACACAGAATGTTTGTATTTCTTATAAAGTATGGTGCAGCACACATTGACCGTGGCACTTTAAATTGAAATTTTTCAAGTCTTTGAATGTTAGAGTTAGCCGTTGTCCCCCAAAGTTGAATACCATATGTCCATATGGACTTGAATATCGCATTGTAAACCAGGAGTTTGCTTGTGAGGGATAGTTTTGATTTCCTACCTAGTAACCAGTAATGTTTACTGAATAATATACCAAGTTGTTTTCTTTTTGTCCAGATGTGAGACTTCCAAGTCAGTCCTTTGTCGAGGTGTAGGCCAAGATATTTAACCTCATTTATTTGGGTTAGCGGGAAGTTGTTTATTATAACTGGTGGTGTGTTGCCTCTGCGCTTGGTGAATGTGATATGATACGATTTAGCTTCGTTGAGTTTAATAAGCCATCTTTTGATCGACTGAGTCAATTGAAGAAGATGAGCAGCTGCTGTTGGGTCTGTGTGTTTCGTGATTATGATTTTATCATCAGCGAAAGTGGCAGTGAGAGAGTGCGGACTTGTTGGTATATCTGCTGTGTACAGGAGGTATAGAATTGGACCTAAAACACTTCCCTGAGGTACACCTGAGTTGATTTTGTTTAGCTCTGTTTGCTATTAACCAACTTTTACACAGAAATATCGCTCTTCTAGGTACGATTTCAGAATAACGCATAGCGGATGAGCAAGTACTTTTTTGAGGCCTGCATGCCAAACCTTATAGAAGGCCTGGCTTTCATCGAATAGAGCATCTGTACAGCATTGCTTCTCTTCGAAAGCTTGGTTTATGTTATCTACTATTCGGTGGACCTGTTGCACAGTAGAGTGCTCCCTCCTAAACCCAAATTGATGGTCAGGAATTATGTTGCTATCTTCTAAGATAAATGCTAGTCTTTCAGCTAAGAGTTTTTCCAATACTTTTCCTGCCACTGACAGCAAGCTAATAGATCTGTAGGAGGTAACTTGATATGCGGATTTGAGTATCTGAATTACCTGCGCTACTTTCCACTGCACTGGGAAGTACCCAAATCTCAGAACTGCATTGTATAGCATGGTTAGTAACACTAGATTCTTGCGTGGTAGTTCTTTGAGTAGTTTGCCAGTAAGTAGGTCAATACCTGAAGCTTTCCTGGGGTTGAGATTGTACCTGATCATTATTTTTACTTTCTTATCTGTGAAGCAATGCTAATTGATATGGCATATCTAAAGAATTTTGTATTTCTGCTTCTTCTTCGATGAAAATTTGTGAAGCGATTGGTTGAAAAATACTCTCAATGTGCTGTGCGGAGAGGTCTGCTTTTTGAATCCGATCATGTCTATGTTCCATTTGGCTGTTTTAGGGGAGGAATAAGCTGCTTTTGGGCTTTTATTCTTTTGATTGACATCCAGAGGTAATAATTTGTTAGGTTTGTGAGCCATTCTTGGAAGTGTTCATTTTTTAGATCTTTGATAAGTACTTTGAGTTCTGTTGTTGCTTAGTTCAAGTGTCTCTTGTCAGATGGGTATCTTATATTCTGACAAATACGTAGTAACTGTCTTTTTTCAGCTATTTTTTTAATATAATAGGACATCAGCCAACAAATGCGAACACAGAACATACCTCGGAAAATAAAGCAATAAAATAGCACAAACTAAGTGGCAATTCAATCGCAAATAATTCCAGCTCCTGGCTTGATTTCCTGTTTTGATTACGTTAGATAATTATGATAGATAGGCCGGTTTTGAAAGTTGTTTTATTGCGTAGCCAAACGAAACATCAAGACAAGTTAGAAATATAAATTAGTAAAGAGAAGTGGGGAGAATATAGAGATTTCTTATAGTTTTATTTTCAAAGTACAATACGTAACTGTTTTTTCCTCCTTTAGTATTATGGCAGCTAGGAGAAATACAGAAATTTTCACAGGATAATTTATAATCCGATCTGGTTTCTAAGCAACATTGGGTATCTATTTGAGAAGATCATCTTATATGGAATAGAAGAGAAATTAAGGAATAATAAAAGTTGGATTGAGCAAGTTTATCATTAAACCCTAAAAGTGAAAAACCAACAACAGATAAGGTATCTGCACAGTTATATCTATGGGCAGCGGTGATATATTTTTTAAAATTATGGAATTATGTCTCATAAAATATACCTTCTGGCAGTATTTAACACAATTTGTATGAAAATATTTCTGGAGTTAGAACTCGTTTACAGAATTAGATAATAGCTATGAGAAAAACATTTGTCATTTCACACTTTTCTAATTTTTGGGGATGACCAGCAGTGTTTCCGTGTTAACCCTTTGTACACTTGTATTTGGAATATTGAATCGGTATACTAGTTCATTTGTAACTACATCGAGTAGACAGGATTTCTGGTCTCGATGTGGCATTTATTGCTGGCAATAATGAATAATTTCTAATTCTGGGCGTTTTGAGGCAGAAGTCTAGTAGTCGGAAGTTTTGGGCAGTAGGTATGTGGGCAAAATCAGTATAATAGAATTATTTATTGGAATAGGGAAAATGTAAAAGTAATGGTAAAGTTCAGAGGTTATAGAAACGTGAATTTTGAATACCAGTATTCCGTGGCTTAAAATTAATTGTACGAATAGTAGTTGGTAATAGCTCAAAAAGTTTTATGATAGAACTATAGAAAATATTTAAGTGAGCAAACATGATCTGTTCTTTTATATAAAGTTCTTTAATAGTGAGCAATTGTGTTTTCAGATTGTTCATAAAGGCGGTTAATTTTAAAGCTCGCCTTACCGAGTCAATGTTGTTATGACTCTCAATTACCTTGTTGACTTGGATTTTTAATACATTATGGTTCTCTATTAGAATTTGGTAGTTATTAGAAAAGGCGTGGGATATTTCTTGTAATACATTATTGTGATTTATTAACACTTCAGTGAACTTTGTTTTTGTTATCACTTAAAACATTTAGGTAGCCGGTAATGCATTTTCCGTTATCTGCGTTAAATGTACCAAAGAGCCATTTAAAAATTTTGTCTACGACATTGATTAGTCCATCTTTACGTCGTTTGGCGTTCTTTAATACGTGTTAGCAAGTGCAAAATATTAATTAGTCTATTTTGTGGCACTAAAGTGAGGTCCTCAGGTTTGTTCTGTGAGTATCTAAATTTGTTGTTCTGAATTTTTATATTATGAAGAGCTCTTTCTGGTATGGTCGGGAACGTGTGTTTGTCTATGATGATCTTAGTTTGTCCCATTAGTAGTCAAGGGTTTGTTTCATTGTCAAAGATTTATGTTTTCAAAAGCAGATTTAATATTTTATCGTAATCTTTTAGGTCTAAATGTGATGTCTGTTGGTCTCCAAAATATTAGTCACAGAAATGATGGCTTCATCTATTTCGATTAATTAATAGAAAGGCTGACTGTTGGAAGATCGTTCAGAGTGGTATGAATTTTTACGTAAAAGCATTCGTACGGTTGACAGTTAAAGGGTTGTGCTATTTTTGAAATAAATTCATCATTAATCTCAATACAATTGCTCCTTTCCGATTTCTAAGTTTTAAAGTAGTTTGACCGTCTTTTACTTTTAGCCGGAAGCATGGTAAAATTATATTATTTATAGGTTGCTCTTTGATTAAAATATGGTTGTCTGGTGGATTTGTACAAATTACTCTTTTTATGTTCTGGCAGGGGTTTCGATTTTTGCATATGAAATTCATTTCTGTAATACAGAGATATCTTTTGGTTGTCGTAGCGTTTGGTTTTGTAAATCTAGGTTTAATTTTAGATTCCTCAAATCTCGGATGCCGATGAACCCATCAAAGTAGTCGTGGAAGTTAAAGAGTACAAACTTGAGCGAGTCTTTTAAAGGGGTGAATTTCTTGAATAGTGGGATATTTGCTTTATATTGTGTATTTTTTTGAGCTGTGCAGGTTGTTATAGGGGTTGTTGCGGTAAGTAGTAGATTTGGATAGTATGTTTCCACTACTGTCGATTAATAATTTTAAAAGAGGGTTTTCTATCTTGATATACAGCATAGAGTTTGGTATAAAATTATTTTTGGAACAATACTTACCGAAAATTTTTGTAAGGATTCTTGTACATGTGGATAACGGGAAGGGTCGTTTTCAAACCTAACTTGTTCTAAATGGTCTAATTTGTCCGAATTTTTCTTGAATACAGTTGTTATCGCTCTCCGTTTGGGTTTCTATATTTGATAATTCTTCACTCACAAAGTTGCGTGGGTAGTTCAATTGAAAATTATTTCGGAAATTGAATGGAACTTGATTCTCTAAGGAACGCATACGTAAAAATTCGTAGACATAGCTGTCAGTCTGTTGAATGGTGTACGTCACTTTGGGGTGGACACGATCTTCAGTTTACCGAAAAGCTTTTATGTTTGTTGGGTGTATGAGATTATTTTCTTGTCTGTAAAAGAATTCATTGACTTGATATGGTCGTTAGTGGAACTGTGGGTGGAAGTTGTTTTCAATTTGTTTAAATAAATTACCAAATAGGGTGGTGAATTATTATTCTGTCAAATATTGGTGCTATTTGGAAATTTTTAATATTTATTGGGGTCGAATGCCTAAGAGTGTACACAGAATTAATGAGAAGATGAATAATTTATTCTCGGATGATTATATTATTAAGTGGCGAAGCGAAGCGGAGTCACTTACTAACTTCATGTTGTCCGTCTGTTTGTCTGTCCGTCCGACCGTCCGAGCAAAAACTCGAGAATGGCTGGGAATTTCCAAATTCTGTTTTCACCAATCGACAGACGACCAAAAAGGCTTGTTTGTTAGTGATTTTGAAACTGATTTGCCAAAGGTCACCGTAGTGCTTCACCACTTCGCTGTGCGTTGCAAGCTTTGCAGGTTTATTCATGATCGCTCCCGCGTCGTATAAATTTGCGGGTTGGCCTGAAATATAAAATCATTTTCATTCCTGTTGGTAAATTAGATATGAGAATCATTACGGATTAAGCGTCTATTTGGCTAAGGAGAACTTGAACTGTTGTTGAGAATACCATCCGTACTGATTTTGAGACAAACGCGTGATTTTAGTATTTTTAAACGTTCAGTGAAATTCGGTATGTTTTCGTTCCTTAAGATTCTTGTTTATAAAAATTGCTGTTGTAATACATTTCAATCGGTTTTATCTTCGAACTGTCCTCATTTCGGGCCAGGTTTGAATTTTTTGGTTACATTGTATAAACACTTATGGTTCTGCAGGTTTCAAGACCACTGGGTTACTAATTATTGGATTAGCGTAAATTATTGATACCAAAGGGTTGATCCTCGTTGACGTCTTCGGGATATTGTTTCGCCAATCCTACCAACTGCGTTAATTATGTAACTTGAACTCATAGGTTTAATGAAAAACACTTTATTTGAGTTATACACTAAAAACACAAGTAAATAACTAAATGTGCCTGTTAGAAGCTTATTAATGTTATCGTTTAATGACTAATACATAACTAAGCTCGGGACGGTGCCTGCACTACCAAAATTGATTTGTCTTGCTTTTTTTCACCGTAATGGTATCAATGGTTATGCTGCTTTAGCTGCGCCTTCAAAACCGAACCTTCACAAATATAAGTTTTCTGCAGCTTCAATCTTATATGCATAAAACGCTGCCTTTATTCATATAGGATACAGGTAGAACTGGTACAATTTGGATTATATAGGATTTCGTGTTGGGACATGATACCTTCCAGTATTAGAAGGTAAGAGAAAGCAGAGACTAGAGTGGACAGGGTTGCTTTCCTAAAGTAAGCCTATCTCCATCGGGGTCGCGGAAAATGACTCACGCAATATAATTATTGCATATAATACATTGTTCTGATTATTTATATAAACAAGTAAAGAAAAATTATTATCCCTCATTATGTTATTTTCAGAAGGGCATTACATTAGTACCATTATTTATTGTTGTAAAATGAAACTGCCAGTTTTTTCAGGCTTGGCAGTAATCTAAATTTAATTGATTGTAATGAGTCAGAATACCTCCATTAAGGCGTAACTTCATCAATGCATGTTTAATAATCATGCATTGCTCTTTGTCTGTAAACGTAAACTGCAGTACTTACTAGGTTGTTTAAAAAGCTGTTTGCGTTTTTAATTTTAAATTTTAATAACTAAGTTGATATAATTTTGAACTTATTAAAAAGCTCGTGTTCTCCCAAGAATTTTTATGTGTGATACATAATATTTATTCCTCAAAGTAGAGACCATTCGCCTCAACACACTTCACGCAGCAATCAGTGAGCTTCTTGATTTTACTCTTGGAACCTCGCCTTGTTGAACCGGCACCCAACAAGCCGTGTCAACAGCACAGATAAGTAGTATGAGTAGTGGAGCGAGAGGATCTTTCCATAGTTTTTTTCGGATACCATCCTAAAACGATAATAATCATCATGTTTATGGCCTCCCCAAGTACACTTCGCAGATCTCTGTCTAATGCTTTTTATATCCAGTTATAATTTGCTATTCTTTTCATGTCGCCAATTTATCTTAAAGACGATTTCTTCTTTTTCTTTTTTTCCAATCGCGGTCTCCACTGGACTCTTTTTCGTCCATCTATTATTTGTTGTACGGGCCATTTCAATTTAAGTATCACTTCAATCACGTTTTCCACTTTTGTCCTTTGTCCGATTTTTATATTTGCCACCTATCTCTTCAATATGTTCTTAACATTTTATGTTCTATATATTTTTGGGCTACTCTTTAACTTTTGTGTGTTCTTCAAGGTTAGAGTTTACGTTTTTGCCGCATATACTGGGTTTATATTCTGATTATCATTTTGTTGCAATCTCTTGTTTTATTTTACTTGTTAAAGTATCTCTCCGTTTTCCAAATACAGCCCAACCTAAGAATTTTATTCTTCTTTTTATTTTTTTTAATGTGATATCCGTCGGCATAGTAATATATTGACCTAGATATATGTAATTTTCTACTTCTTAAATAGTTTCGTTTTCTACCTGTATATTCAGTCTTTGATTTACTAGGTTGTTTTCGTTATTTTTGGTTTTTTTTCTTGTTAATTTTTAGTCCAATAACCTTTGCCTGTTCATTTAGATCTATAAGTATTTCTTGTAATTCCTCTAATTTGCCTGTTATAAGTAAAACGTCGTCGGCGAATCTTAAATGATTCAACCTTTTGCCGTTTATATTAAGACCTTTGTTCCTTCCAGTCACAATTTTGAAATACATCTTCTAGGAATAACGTAAACAATTTAGGGGAGATTGTGTTCCCCTATCTCTTTTTCCAGTTTAATCGCATTTTTTGTATTACATAGTTTAATTTTGCAGGTAGCGTTTTGATAAATGTTTTTATTAGCTTAATATATCTAGAATCTACTTATGATAGCACAATATTCAACTGAGTTGAACGCCGTCTCTTAATCTACAAAGGCAAAGCACAGAAGCAAGCGATATTATTTGAATTTCTCTAATAAGTTTCATACAACTTGTAAGTGGTCATGTGTGCTATAAGCAACACTAAAACCCGCTTGTTCTGGTGGATGGTAATTTTTTGGTGAGTTAGTTATAATTTTGACAGTAATTTATTAAGTTCAGATATTAACACTTATAGGTCGGTAGCTTCCTAAACGAGTTATATTATCTTCACTAAAAATAAATATAATAATAACATTGTCCCCATTTTTTTGGTATTTTTCTCATTTCTAGACATCAATTAAATAATATTTTGAGCTTATTCAGCCTGGTTGTTTATCTTTGTTGAATATTTCTAAAAGTATTCGGTCTTCCCCCGATGTTTTGTTTATCTTTGTTTGTTTAAAAACAAGTATGGAGTATGATAAATTATTTATCAAAATTCTTGAAGGAAAACTAGCTTTTTAGTAAGCCTAAAATTGTACTAACTTACAATTAGTTACAATTGGTAAAAATTAAAAACGCTATTTGCCCACTACTACCACTTAGTCTCATCTAACATAATAAAGAGTCTTTTTTACAAATTCACACGATTCTACTTTGTTTTTTTCTAGAAATATGTTAGGAGACTTAAATGCAACTGATAAATTCTACACATTCTTAATTTGTACACTGCTGATTTTCACCTCCAGAGAATTGTCTATTTATTCGTTCAACAGCCTTTTATCTTTAAAACTGTTTTGAAGATACGCTTAATACTCCTTAACCCCTTAACCCCTAGTTATTATTTACTAGCTCCAAGTGGTTACATAACAAAATATAAAATTTTCAATAAAAACTTAAACTAAGAACAACAAACTTGAAATAATTTAGTGTTATATTCATTTATTATACAATTAGAGTCTTAACATATAGAAAATTAAGCTTATATAATTCTATAATATTATATCGACACGTGCTAAATAGGAAATCATAGAACTAAGGTATGCGTGCTTTATTAAATAAATATTTTTGTAGTAAGTAATAAAGGTTGCTTTAAACACAAAGGATTATTTTTGCAGCTGCTAATAAAGTGTGTTTAAAAGCAGAATTTTGATATCGGCTATGTTCTTTTTTCATAATCACATAAAAGAGAAAACGCATATACCACACAATGTTGCCTCTGAAGATGTTTTCGTCATGGTGTGAGCTAACTATTTTATAGGAATATTACACATACATAACAATATCTAAACAATAACTTAAAAGATAATTTGTACTAATATTGCGTTTACGATTTGTGGAGCTTTTAGCATGAATTTTTATATAATACAACATCTTTGTGGTAAAAAAACAGGCGGGTTCAAGTTTGTGTCGTTTAGTTAATCAAAACCAAGTGAATTGAACTAAATTGATCAAACTCGCAGTAACAACTTGACATGCTCAATGTTAACAAGTATTTCAATATCACTCAAAAAACCGTAGGAATCACCAATCATAGTTTTATGCAAACTATTTTTTTCTATAGCTGTAATTTATTCAGTAAGCAGTCGCAACTTCTGATATTTAATTTTTTCAGCTAATAAATTAAATTACTATTTTTACGAGCAGTTTGTCTACTTATTGAAAGGTGTTTTTTCTCATTTGACGCTAATCCCCTATTCAAAAAAATATGTTTAAATAATAACTGTTAGGTAATATTGGTAACTTATTAAATATGCACATTAATTTTGAATTATAACTCATACCGTTCTGAAAATATTTAAAAATTCTCTAAAAATACAAACTTTTTAGGAATTATTCAGCACGATTAGTAAATTGTCAGATATTTGGTCTGTTTTAGAGAGTCTTAAAATTTTGCTGATTAATAGTGGTACAACTCACGTAAATTGCGAATACAGCTAACTGATGTGGTTTTTAATAGATCCCTAATTGGAAGATTAATTTATAATTTTATTTGCTTCTGTATAACTTTGCTAATAGATAATTTATTTGCTTTTTTGTGAATAGTTTAGTGCAACATTAAAGACACAATTTGAGTTTTAAATCTTTGATATAATTTCTGCGAATAAATATGTGCTCCAATGTTTTCCAGTTTTTATATTTTTATTTAACCTAAATTTTTGTTTTTATTAGAAAAAATTTGAGTTTCAAAAGAGATTATAAATTGAAAAGACATACGAGGCACATAGGCTAGATGCGTTATTGTGAAGCAATACGTTTTTCGTAATTTTAGGTCGTTTTGATCTGGTCGATGCTTTCAATCTCTAAAAGTCTGGTAATAGTTTTATTTTCTTAAACCATTGTATCGCGATAATTATCTTCATGCCCTAAAAGAATTTTCCAAATTTTTCGCCTTTACCTCGAACAGTAATTGTTTGGGTTTTGATTTTGTTTGTTTTTTATATTTATTGAATTCTTCTTAAACGGTAGCAAACAGTCGGGTGATGTTTGCATAAAAATTCACTTTTGTTCTGGAGTGGGCACAAAGTTTTATCATATATAATGCATCGCACACAATGTGGTAAACTGACCCAACTGAAGTGTGCGTGGTCCCTACAAACTCGCGTACGTACAGGGCATGATCTACCTTTAATACTTATTTTGATGCGCTCAATTTGCTTATTTAACACTAAACAGTTTTATCGGTAGAGCAGAAATACTATTTTCTTCAAATGACTTATTTATATCACTGATTGGAATTATTTTGAAGTTAATGTTTTCATTTGATACAAAACACCTTTTTTCATGGCCAAACGCAGCTTACAAAATAGAAAAAAGCTGGGAAATCCAAATTTGGTGGACAGAAAAAAATGCTAAAACAAAAAATTGATTTTTGGCCAACAAATTAGTGACAATTGACGAATAATGAGAAGGTGCATTATTGTACAGCAATCTCCACCTGCTTGGTTCTCGATATTTAGGGTGAACACAACGAATACAGTCCACTAACGTTTCAATGCACCAAGGCAATCTTTGTAGTTAATTAGCGTTCCAATTGAAACAAATTCTTTGTAGATAATTATTTTAAAATCAATAAGCATTATTCTGATTTGTAACTGATTCAAACAAGAGTTTTCTAAATCTGGGGACACTTTTATTTAGTACTTTGATTTTTGGTTACTGGATTTTATTGAAAATATTACATCTTGTCACCAATTACAATCGTTTTAAAGAAATGTTCTACTCTTGGCCATCCGTCAATCGATACGAGAGAAACCTTACATTTAGCTTTCTCAGTTTTTCGGTTAAAGTGCAATGAACCTCAACTATTCCAAGTTTGGTTACTTTTAAATTTTTTAGAAAACATTTGCTTTGGAAATCGTTTCAGCTGATCAGTTTGAACGTTTATCATTATCCATATTGTCTCTACCATTTGAAAACCTATGTTTGAAATATATTATCTTTGTAAAATTTTTTAAGCATTCTAGAGCGTTTCCACAACGCTTTTACCGTTTTTAACACAGGACTTAATGTTGTTTTGTTAAGGGGGCAGTCTCTTTCAAAATTTAAAAAATCAATATTTTTGCATGAAAGTGTTCCTGATGTCATAGAAATATACTGTCCTAAAACCATTTTGAGAAATTCAAGCAAAACAAAAGTTATAGCTATATACAATGATACTTGCGTATGATAATATACCGGTTTCTATTGATTTCGGAACAACGCGCAACAGCTGCCACTTGTCTGCTTGTTTACGTCTTTTGTATGCGTTTAATACATTTATATATATTATATATAGTTCTCAAAGAAAGCACGTGTTATATTTTCTTACAAATTTATTTTAAAAAAAGGCTTAAAAATGCCTCAATTTGGTGGTTCTCGTAAAGGCAGTCGACAAAATCGGAGAAGAAGCTGGACGAAACCAAATAAATTCAAAGGTAATCAGGTAACCCTGAATTACCAAGTTCATCTGCAAAAAAATTGAAAAGAACCGATGAACTCACACCACCAATGGACTACTCTTCGAAATACGTGATATTGGGTTTCCTTTTAGTTTTTACATTTCTCTCTCAATTTATAAAGTGCGAAGGATGCAATGGTGATATCTCATTTTCTCACGAGAAAGATAGAGGTATCGGCTTCAACATATATGTTGAGTGCTTTGTGGGAGAAAATTCATAAATACATTACCGACTATAAGTACAAATGTTTAACAAAAGAATTAAAGAATAGAATATGTTTTGAGAGTTCTCGTCGTAGGTTTACACGGACTACAAATGTTTCTATCTTTGATGGATATATCTTCCTCGCTTTCCAAATCTCTTTATTATGCTGTGAATTCATAAAGCTTCAAAAATATGTTTCGATGTTGTTACTAAAAAAGCTGTGACAAAAGAAATTAATATGAATAAGGAAGCTGGTAATGCAGCTGAGATTTTGACTGTTTCTGGTGATGACACGTGGATGAAAAGAGGTTTTACATCGTTGGTTGGTGTTTTTTCAATTATAGGAAAATTGACAGGTAAAATTATTAACTTACAGGTCAAATCATCATTTTGTCATATGTGTAATGTAAATAAATCACGGTTAGATAAATTTGAATTTTCCACTTGGTACGAAGAGTATAAGCTCCAGTGCTCTACTAACCATAAGGATCGCCTGGTAAAATAGAGACTGATGCAGCCGTGGGAATTTTTAAAAGATCTAAAGACTTGTTTAATGTTATTTATGGTTATTATATAGGCGACGGAGATAGCAAAACTTTTACAAACTTGATAGGTTCAAATCCCTATGGCGATGAATTTACAATAAAAGAATTAGAGTGTGCCCTTCATGTAGGTAAAAGAATGTATCGGCGGTTAATGGAAGTGAAAAAAATAACCCTTCTTGAATAAGAAAAAAAAAGTACAAGAAAATAATGCAAAAACCGAGGCAAAAACAAAACCACCACCGAAAAAAAGAGGTCGCAAATCAAAAGCACCTATTGTTAAAACAACTAAATTGACTTTAAAATTGATTAGAGAAATGTCGCTTTTTTATGGGCTTACAATAAAAAGATATCCAGATTCCAAAGAAAATATAAAAAAAGAAATTCTTGCCTGTTGTTACCACCAAATTTCTACAGACGCCGAACCGCGACATAAATATTGTAATCCGGACTGGTGCTAGTTTTTAAAAAATAAGGGAAAAAATGAGCCTTACACCCATAAATTAGCACTCGATCCTAGTATACAAGAGCATGTTTTATCAGTTTTTGAGTCTCTTAGCGATGATGAATTATTAAGTAGATGTCTGGGTGGTAATACACAAAACTCCAATAAAGTTATAACAATTTAATATAGAACATTACACCAAAAACTACGTTTGCAAGGAGGGAAACGTCTGAAATTGTATCTTGGATCGCAGTATGTACATATAATGAAGGAGCCAGAACGCATCTCGCTATATAGATGCAATATGTATAAAAATTGGGGAAACTGCAACGACCTGGGCAAAAAATATTGACGATATTCGTATAAAGCAAGCGAACAAGAGAAGTACCGATCAATGGAAAGAAGCAAGAATTGCGAGAAAAAAAGCTTTGACAGAGAGTTTGCAGCAAATAGCAGATTCGGAAGACCCTCAGTATGAACTTGGAATAGCCCATTAGAGGTAATAAATTCAAATAAATTATCTATACATGTTTTACAAGTAAAAATTATTGTACAAATACTTTAAACGCGTTCTTCTCAAAACTACTTTTTTTCAACTCGTACCAATCAGATCTCAAGTTCTACTAGATTGATTTTAAAAAATCGAAAAGCATTCGATTTGTTAACATAAATACTATGTCATAGACCTATAAAAATGCATATAAATACCCGTCGTTCTTTTTTATACACGTACTTTTCCCCAATAAGTGACCGATTTTTTACATTTTTAAGAAAAACAGTCGTAAAAATTTTTTTTTAGGTTTATGTCTTAAAAAAATCTAAAGAACAGAATCCATTTTAAATTTTGTTTTTATTTTTTACAGGAAGATCACAGCGAAAAGGCATTTTCACAAGACGCCCTCTGCCGCAGCCCAACATTATTAAAAATTTTAAAAAAATTGTGTTCTTCAATAAATATAGAACAATATCTAAAATACAATAGCCTTTTTAAAAGAAAATTCCAAAAAAGTTTTTCCAATTTTGAAAGAGACTGCCCCCTTAATCTTTATTTAGTTTCGTCCGATGTGGACGAAGGAATTTTCACAGATTATTAGAAAAGTTTAACATTTTATATTCGGCTGTTAGTTTTGTTATAACAGACCCGTCTTATTTATTTTTAGGACAAAATAGATTTGTTTTAAATGTATGAAATTATTAAGTATTTTTTATAAGAGCAATTTTATCATTTGGTTCTTTAAACAAAACGAGTGCACCGTAGTAGACGTTTAAATATTTTCCAAACCATTGTCAAGTAAGAGTTTACAATCCCACATCTGTTAGTGTCCTCCTCTGTTAGTCTCAAATGTATGTATTGTGCATTCATATAATGTGTCTTCAAATGTTTCGGTTTAGTCATAACATATATTTTAATGTAAGGAAACATTATCCATGAACGTATATAAACTTGGACGTTGGATTAATCTTTCCATAATTCTCATTATCATCATTATTGGATTCCATAGATCTTAATTTATTTTTTTTTAATATTATATTTTACGTATCTTTAATAATCTCAATTATTTCAAAAATAGTTTCTTATTTCACTTTTTTTGTCAGTTTAACAAGCAAATTGGTTGTTATGGCATATGAGGAATGTTATTATCCTATTAATTACGTAATCAGTAAAGGTAGTACAAACAAGTCTCTACCATTTGACAAAAGATTGCCCTACCAGTACGTTATGGTTGAAATTGGCAGATGTAAAACGTCATATCGTAAGGTTGGACATCTAACAATACCATAACCTTAAAAAATTAGCAATTTTGTATCAGGATGCGAGAATGTCGAATTTTGAGCCGAATAAGCGTCATTTACGGAAACTTTTGATTTACTTCTTTAATTTGAAGAAATCTGCAGCTGAAGCGAATCGATTGCTTGTAGACGCATATGGTGAAGGGCTGCTTTAAGTGAGAGAAATTGTCGTAAGTGGTTTCATAAGTTTAAGAACGATGAGTTTGAGGTCTAAGACAAAGAACATAGCAGAAGGCCGAAAGTGTACGAAGACGCGGAATTGAAAGCATTATTGGAGGAAGATTCCTGCCAAACGCAAAAAGAACTAGCACTTACATTAGGAGTGACTCATTAAGCAATTTCATATCGTTTAAAAACGTTGGGAATGATTCAAAAGCAAGGAAATTGGGTTCTATATGAACTGAAGCCTAGAAACGTTGAACTCCGTTTTTCCACATGTGAAATGCTGCTTGCCAAGCATAAACGAAAGTTTATTTTGCATCGTATAGTCACTGGTGATAAAAAATGGATCCACTGCGATAACCCAAAAAAGAAGAAATTATGGGGACCACGTGATCATGCGTGAACATCGACAGCCAAGCGAATATTCATGGAAAAAAGTCACGTTGTGTATTTGATGGGATCAGCTTGATGTCGTATATTATGAGTTGATCAAACCAAACTAAACCATTACTGGCGCCCTCTACCGAACACAATTGGTGAGATTGAGCCGAGCACTCAAGGAAAAACGCGCCCACTACTACTCCAGACACGATAAAATTATTCTACTCCATTATATTGCTCGTCCACATGTCGCTGGCCCGGTCAAAACCTACTTGGAAACAGTAAATTGGGAAGTCCTACCCCACTCGCCGTATTCACCAGACATTGCCCCTTCCGATTATCACTAGTTCCGATCGATGGCACATGGCCTGTCTGAGCAGCACTTCACGCCATATGAAGATACCAAAAATTGTGTCGATTCGTGGATAGCCTCAAAAGATGAAGCGTTCTTCCGACGCGGTATCCGTATGCTGCCAGAACGATGGGAAAAAGTAGTGGCTAGCGATGGACAATACTTTGAATAAAACATAAGGTTCCGTTCTTTCACAATAAATGCCCAATTTTTGATAAAAACGGCGGAGGCTTATTTGTTCTCCCTTTATTATTCTAAAGATTTAGTTGTGTTTTTATTATTTAATAGATTACTAAGCAATGCACCTGGCGCAACCTATCATACAGCTCCAGCGACTATTTACTGCACGACCGCGTAATTTCTTGAAATGCTTTCAATTACTCAGAAAGATGTGATAGACCATCCAGCAAATTTTTTTAGGTTTCTTTAAAATCCGAAGTATATCGCAACAATCCATCAAGTTTACGACCTTACGAAATCTGATGTATTATCGATGAAATTAATTAGTATATAAGAGAAAGCGTAATTGAAAATCTAATGAAATTCTATACTTTAATACACAACAAATATCCAATCGAATCTAAAGTCGTCTTTTAAAATTTAAATTTCATTTTTAATTTGGGCTATTCTTTATTCTAGAAAATTTTACTTATCGGATTTGTAAGTAAATTAAACATTATAATGCTGCATAAGCTGATAAAACATAGCTTCAAACTTTGCTAAAAATTTAAAGTGAGACATTGGCGTTACTTTAAATTTAGATGTGTAGATGGATTTCGAATTTCTATATGTTGTCCTAGTGATAGATGCAGCACAGTTTAATGAATGTATATCTGTTCTAATGCTTAGTATAACAGAAATTTGTAGGTACGGTACTGTCTGCATTCGGATTATACAATAGGTACTAATTTTTGAGTGGAGTTGACAAATTGTGTGTATTTTATAATGTATCTGTATACAGTTGCAGTGTTTATCATTTTTTTGTCTGCTCCACCATATTTAAAGCACAAAAACATTCTTCTTAATTATATATCTTATATTTTTTTAGGTTGTAGATTTTTTTGTTATTCCTAACAGGTTCTAAACAATGAAAAAAAGTGTTTTGTCTACTCGGTGATTTATATTCAATGTAATGGATTCCTTACTGTGTTTTTCTCTTTTGATTCGTCTTAGTTATCTGTATTAATGATTATGTGAAGATGTTCTTTGTATGTTTTTTCTTTTTAATCTGCCACGAAAGATTATTTTTCGTCATTTACATGTTAAACAAATTTTCTGATTAACTCAAAATTATTAGTATTTATATCAATAACATTATTTTAGCGTTTTGAGGCGAAACTGCACAATCTCTAAAATAGTTGCAAGATTAATGGTTTTTTACGGGAGATTTAGGTACAGCTGACTGTTGGTTGCCTTTATTTGTTTACATGCTATCGTCTACTACTTGCTATTCATACACATTTGCTTGCGAATAATTGTCATACATTTCATTTATCTCTATGTGGTATTGTAGTGGCATTGTATGTTGACTGTACAAGATTTTTTCCATAAAATGTAAATTGAAATAAATACACATTTTTGAATTGTAAATTAATGATTATATAAACGCATACCTTTACATTAATCAGACTTGCAAAAAGTCACTGTATTTTTATTGGAGATATTTTAAAAAAATAACAAACAATACAATTTCCTGTTAGAAATAAAGTACCACGGCAGTTGATTAAATTGGTCTAGAAGATATATAGTATGTGTTTAAATGTTACATAGTCCTTAAATTACCATCAATGATAAAATAGTAGTAAAATATCTCGGATTTCATCTGGACCAACTAATAAATTACTACTATATAAAGCCACCACAAAAGTAACATGAACATATGGGATTGAGCTATAGGGTTGCAAAAAACTTTCAAATATCAAAACATTTTAGTCGCAGATGTTGCCATAAATGCTAGTGCTCAGTGGTTCATCAACAACCAAACTCTTTATAATAACATTGAAATCCCAAATGTCAATAAAGTAATTAAAAACGTAGCCAACAAAAAGTCAACCGCACATTAAATCATAAGAATTAAGATACCTCCACAACCAAGAGTAAGCAGACAGTAGACTAAAAAGACACCGGCATGGAGATTTCAGTAAATCCTAGTGATTTATCTACCATATACCCACTCAAAACTTACAAATAATATTACACTGTTATTTGATAGGCTAATTGAGTAGATTGCAAAATTTGCAATAAAATCGCAGATAAAGAATTTTACATTATAATAAGTCTATAATCCGACCTTTAATAAAGATAATAAATATTTATGCAATATTTAGATGAAAGGTTTTTGTTCCTGTTGAGCAACGAATATTAGAACTTTCACAATCTAACTTTAAATTTAAATTTAAAAATTTGGAAAGCCAGACAAGGTCAAACTGCATTTTGCAAAAAAAATCTGAAGGCAATAATTAAGAGCTAACGGTTTAAATAAGCGGAAACCAATGTTATTTCCTCTATAAAACTGCAAAAACGTAACTGTGTATGTTTGTAACTAACATGGCAACTCCTCCTACAGTTAAAAACCAGTTGCAAAGATTAACACCATATTAGAACCGGTTTCTTGCCAAACCTCGCTTAAAGGTTTTAGATTTTCGATTTGGGTCACGATTGACCTGTTATAGGTCAAAACATAAATTACCATGAAGTAATTAGACTATTTGCGCTAACTATTAGTATTTCACGCACTACGTGGCCAATTCTTGCTGTTAGTAGGCTCATGCGGCATAACTTTGATTTACTAGTTTAGTTTAAAAGGATACTATTAGGAAATATTAATAATTAAAGCAATGTAAAATTGGTTGAGGCAAGTTGCTACCTAATATAAGAGTGTTATATTAAATAATGACATTTTATTGTATAAAAACAGAATTAATAGTAAATGAAATGATTTCATAATTTTTGTTCTAAGCAATTTATTACGATGTGCGTTCAAGTTCTAAGGTCTCCAAATTTTTTTCTGAAGAAGTACTTACCAAAAAAAGTTGAAACTTCTGCTACTTCTTAACGTAATATTCAACTAGACACATATTTTTCACATCGTGATCTCCATAATTTCATGGCTGTTGAGTATACTTTTTCAGAGGTGTGTTTTGCCCACTGAAAAATCGCAGGTGCAACTGAAAACTGGAAAATGAGCGGCCACGGAGAGTGTCTCTTTTGAAAATTTATGGCGGCATTACGTGTCAACATGTTCTGATACACTATCACACGCGCAGCCTTATGTTTGTCAGTCAGCATTCGTGGGACCCACCTTGAAGAAACTTTTCGCATTTTCAGATCATCATCCAAAATGTACTCGACAGGTTCTACGAAAATGCCAAGTTTAAAGGCGATATTATGCACACCTAATCGACGGTCTTTAATAACACTTTGTTTCGTTTGCACAACCATGATTTCGGTCCGGCTAATTTGTGGCAGTGCTTTGATTCATTGTCACACAACGTTCAACCTTTTTAAACTTTCTTACTTACGAACGTACATTTTTGTCGTTCATAACACCTCCAGCGCATGTCTCAGTTGACGATGAATTTCGATGGGCGTTTCACCATCCAAGAAGAGAAAATGGATAATTACACTTTGTTCTTGTACACTAAATGTTACCAATTGAAGTATACAAAGCAACACTCACTGCAGTGGCGGTAATTCGACATGTCTACCATCTTTATTACAAATTTTAAAATGCTTTTCGTGTCTTTTAAAATTAACCGAATTTTTCTACTTACTCTCAGTGTCGAGAAAAAAATTGGAGACTTAAAAACTTAAATGCGCCTCGTAAATTATAACACATCAGTTCTAAATGGTGTTATATACAAGGCACAGAATTGAAATTGGTGCTGAAGGTGGAGACATGCGAAAGTTTCGTGCAATTCTCGGAAGATATGAAGCATCTAACAAATTTACAGTTCAAGATTCATAAGAGTAGTTTGAAACGACTGGTTTAATGGAAACATTGAAATCGCTGTTGTGCAAAACTGTGTCATTGTGGGCCCTAAAAAATCGATTCGCCGTTGTTTGTAGCAGTTGGGCATTCTCATAACTTTGTCATATTGAATTTTCTATATACACGCGTGTAGAATCCAACTGACGTAAAAATTAAGCCTTATGATTATGGGAAACGAAAAGGATTTGCTAAACGAAATGTGGAGAGACTGAAGAAAACTTAGCAAAAAATAATTCTCTGTGACAAAGTCTACTTTCACTTGAGTGGCTTCGTTGACAAACAGAATTGCTGCATTTAGGGAAATGAATATTCTTGAATAACGCAGGAGCATGAAATATATCTATTAAAAATGACTGCATGGTGTGGTAGGGCGAGTGGAATAATAGGCCGTTTTTCTTTAACGGTGATGAGGGGATTGCAGTTAACATCAATGGAATACATTATCGTAACATGATATCCAACCTGGTTTCAGCAAGATGAAGCAACCTGCCATATTTCGCGCAAGGCGGTTGCTTTACTCCACGAAAAGTGATTTTTTGCGCAATGGCTAGGAATAGCCGTTAAGGTCGCGCAATCGTACATCTTGTGATTTCTTCTTATGGGAATTTGTAAAATCACAGGTATACGCTAACAAACCACGCACAATTTTGGAACTGAAAGCGAAAATCATATGCGTGATTGGAGCCATGGGCTCAAATATCTGCGAGAGAATCAATAGTAATTATTAGAGTGGATATGTTTGACATCTTGTTTCATATGTAAATGGAGATTTTACTGATTACAAGTATGATAGGTATAACCATTTTCATAAAAACTTGACTGTTTAAATTGAATTTTCACGTTAGACGCTCTATATTAAACACTTTATTTTAAAACTCAAAGAAAAAAATACATTTGCTTCCTATACGGTAAAAGTTTAACGGATCAAGACACCATGAAAAGAGACTTTGTAGCTTTTTTAGAGTGACCTGCCTATTCCCTCATCTGGGCAATTTGTATAATTTAGTGCCAAATTTAACACATCAAAAATAGCTATGTACCAAGAGAGTTTTAAGTGCGTTCTGTAAAAGGTATTCAAATAGATGTTATCCTTAAGCAGACTCTGTAGCGTTTTGAATTTGATGAGTGACTAAGTTAATTAGATCGAGCAATCTGTTACTTTATATTTTATGCTTTGAATCACCTAATTTTTTATTTATTGCTATCACATAATTTATGCAAACATACAAATTAATTCTCAAATGTTCAATCTTCGGTTTCGAAGGCCTCGGATTTTTTACCGGTAGTTTTCAAGCTGCGAGCGCCATCATTAATAACAAAACGCCGGTAATTGCAAGTACACTTGTACCTGCATATACATATAAGGTTTCAGAGCCGATCAATCAATCCTGCGATATTTTGACGTGTAACGGGAAGTGGAACAGGTGCGGTCGCGCACTAATGACAAAGCGAACCTGTTAGTTATTAAATGAGAGCCGAAGTATAGATAACGTATTACAGGAACGAGTGCATAAATACTTGCGAGCTTACCCGCGGGTGTAAGACGTGGCGTAGGAGCGGGTGTCGCCGGTACAGGTGGCGCTCCCACGGTCCGGCTGCACCTGCCCCGCCGGCATCCATCAGCTGCCGCCCGCCCGCCCCCTGCCGGACGCGGCCCGACCTACCCCGACATTACGCTGACCACGTGGCGATTTCGAAAATTACCTTTATGGCGACGGGATTGCCCATAAAAAGCGCCTTCGGACAGCGGATAGATCAGGCCGCCACTAGATAAGATGACAAGGTTATGAGGGGCCTAATTAAAGATACCCCCTGATCACAATAATTCGGACTGGGCACTAATTTTTAATGGCCTGCACTTAAATTATTCCTTCCGGTGCTCGCGAGCCGCCTCCTGCGGCTGAACCAAACGGTCTTTCTGGACGCATAAAGATATGTGGGAAATTGAGCGGTAATTGCCTATAAAACTTACGACAAGTCGAGCTGGAGGAGCACTGGCATATTAGCTTTCATAATGAGGGTCTAAACCGTGCTATTAGCTTTATATGGAAAGAAACATATAAACTGAATAACCAGCAGGCGCTGTCAATGGAAATAAAGATAAATTTGCAAATCGAAAAGAGTCAAATATGGAAATTGTCAACTTTATGTCGTCACAAATCATTAAATTGCACGACATTTACTTATACCACGTAGTTACAGTTTTCATATTTTTATAGTTATCCCTTTATTATTTAAACATTTAAGGAAACATTCACTTAATAACTAATAATGCTAAAACGACATAGTTTACTTTAATACAAAAAAGGAATTTGAATTTAAATAACTACGCAAAAGAAAGATAAATCAGCATTTAAACCACTACAAACCAAGTATACCAAGTAGGAAAAAAGATGATAAGTTATAAAATTTTATAAAATTACACAAAAGAACAACAACAGACTTTGTTTAGATCTAGGCAAGTAAAACAACTGTTATGACATTCTGCATGGAAGTTTTGCGAAACGTTCTCGAATCGAACAAAATTATCACGAGATTGTAAGAGTAAATTTTCGGAAGTATAACTTGAACGAAATCTGTTTACATTCATGAAATTCTGAAAAACAAGATAAATGTTTTTATTTAAAAACAGTCTATATGAATCTATTCATAAATAACAATAATAACATTCTACAAAAAGCTCATGTTTGTAAGGATCAGGATTGTCGGACATTATGTGCCAAGAATTGCTGGTGATCCTATTGATGGCAGTGGAAATAACTGGATCTGCAGGCGATAAAAAAATAATAACCAAGGATAAATTAAAAAAAAATGTAAGTGTTGTCCTGAAAATAATAGGTAACTAAATGAACTGAAAAAAATAATTAAAAGGCAGTTTCAAGCATCAGTAGTTTTACTAATGACATATAAACTTCGATATGATTAGCCATACAGAATTCGGCCAATATTTGATATATTGAGTGCAAGGTTCCTAAATTGTTAAAAATCTAATAAAAACAAAAACATTGTTGAGTTACAAATAGCTTTTCAGTCGAGTACGAGCAGTGATAAGCTTGATCTTCAAGGCTATCCATAGCAAATATTTTAAGTAAAATTTATTTTACTTATCGTCAACACAAACATTCCTGTCAATGAAACCAAAATTAATCATCGCGCGCCTGCTAAGCGCAATCATGATCATCTCTCACCGCCAATTAATGACGTTCAAAAGCGTTACGCATGGTCTTCTCAAGACTTATTAGCCAACATGAAATATTATCTACCAGCAAGCTTGAAAAAGAAACTAACTGGTGGTGAATCCTCCAACAACAACGGCTCAGAAGTAGAAGATAATGCACAATCAGAAACAACATCTAACATCTAACGCACATAGCCCTAATTGAAGATATAAAAAGCAAAACAACGGGAGCTTTTACCACTATATACATAATACAACCACACTACGCATCAATCTAACAAAAATAGAAGACTTTCGAATGTTAACAAAATTCTTCACAGAAAACAAAATTTAATATCACACCTACCTAAATCCAAATGATGAACCAATAGCTGTAGTTATTAAAAACGTTCCATTATTCCTCACTGATGATGAAATAAAAAAGGAGCTAATCAATCAAGTACCAATAACTAAAGTAACACACCTATACACAAAAGATCCCTGCCAGTTTGTTAATAGAAATTAACCAATAACAAACAAGCAAAAAGAATTTACTCGCTAAAATCAATGTTCAATTCCATTGTAACAGTAGAGGCCAGAAGAAAACCCAAAAACATTCTCCAGTGCCGTAGGTGCCAGCAGTATGGCCATAGGAAAACGACTGTAGTTTAACACCACAATGCATAAAATGCGCAGGGAATCACTTACATACTGACTGTCAGACGAAACCCAGTCATCCACCCAAATGCGATAACTGTGGAAGCGATCATAGCGCAAATTATCGCGGCTGTGCTCGCCACATTGAGCTGTTAAAACAACGTAAAAGAACCCAACCAACTAACTCGTATGTAAACAGTGCGCAGACTTTTGCAGACAAACTCAAGAGTAACCTAACTCCTAACACTACTCCTACTCCTACCACCCTAAATACACCCTCAATACCAAACAACATTATCCAAACTCTACTTGATTTCACTACGCCATATCTCAGTCAAATAAAAACTTTCACCATCATCATTCTCCTAGCAATGTTCATCAATGAACCATAATCGTAGGAAAACGATACAAATCTTAACCATCCTTAACTGGAATGCTAATGGCATCATCAACCAACGCTCATTTACGAGGGAAAGGCGAAAAGTTCTCGGCCTGACAATGAAAGACTACGAATTTCAGTTAAAAAATGATTTTATTTTTCTACAGTCTCCCTTGACTTCAACACATTTGATCCAGCGCCTCTCCAACATCAGTATTCCTCTCGGAAGTGAGAATCTGGAAGATTGTGAAAATATTCATCAACTTCTTCATTTGATGCGAAGCGCTTCCCAGAAACAAATTTTTTTAAGTTTGGGGACAGATAGAAGTCTGAGGGTGCCAAATCAGGAGAATAGGGGAGATGGCCGAGCAAATCATATCCCAAATCCCGCAATTTTCCCATCGCGAACGCAGGTGCGTTGTCCTGGTGAAAGATGATTTTTTTCTTCTTCAAGCCAGGCCTCTTCTCGCGAATTTTGGCATCCAGCTGGTCAAGAAGGTTGGAGTAATATTCACCTGTAATTGTTCTGCCTTTTGCAAGATAATCAATTAACAGGATCTCTTTCGCATCCCAAAACACGCTGGCGACCTTTTCGGCAGGTGTGATCGATTTCGCTTTCTTTGGCGCTGAACCACGGGCTTCCACCCACTGCTTGGACTACTATTTCGTTTCTGGCGTGTAGTGGTAGGCCCATGTCTCATCCATGGTGACAAATCGCCGCACAAAATCGGTCGCATCCCTGTTGAATCGGTCCAAAGATTGCTGCGAAAATCGTTTGCACATTTGCTTTTGATCGGCATTCAGCAAATGCGGCACCCATCTTGCGCAGAGCTTTCGCATCTCTAATTCTTTGTGCAAGATGTTTCGTGCCCTTTCTTCCGATGTCCCCACAGCCTCAGCTATCTCAATCACCTTCACTCGCCTATCGTCCAACACGATATCATGCACTTTTTCTGTGGTTTCCGGTGTGGTTGCGGTTTTTGGCCGTCCTTCACGTGGGTCATCTTCGAGGGATGTGCGACCACGTTTAAATTCAGCTGCCCACTTTTTAACAGTTGACATAGAAGGAGCAGAGTCCCCGTAAACTTTTGTGAACCTCGGATGAATTTTCCTCAGGGGTTAATCCATCCAAAAGTTTATCCATTTTAACAAAAAACATGCAACATGTCTACTGAAAAAATTCGTGTAAACAAACTATTTGAGCGAACAAGTTGAAACTAGTCACACGAATTAATGATGCATGCACGCAAGCAGGAAGCATAATTGTTTGCCGATTGCAGCACCATTTCTGTGTCAGGCCGAGAACTTTTCACCTTTCCCTCGTATTAGCTTCCTAGCAAGATACAACGTAGACATCGCTTGCATAACGGAAACACATCTAGATCAAGCCATCAAATTCCAAATACCAGGTTATAACACACATTGTAAAGATCGAAACTCCAGAGTAGCTGCTGGTGGAATGGCGATACTCATCAAAAACAAATACGCGCATTCTGTACTCCCCGAAATCCCCAACTTAAAAATCGAGTTCATTGGAATTAAAGCCAAACTCGATGATCATAGCAACATCACAATAATCAGTACTTACAGGCAGCCCAACATTAAGTTTATCGAGGGAGATATCATTAGAGTTTTTGATACACCCGAACCAACGCTGGTTGTTGGAGACCTAAATGCCAAAAACACTCTGTGGGGTTGTAGAGCTTCAAACCCTGAAGGCAACAAACTTAAAAACCTGGTCACAAATAACTCTTTCCAAATTTTGGCACCTAACGAATACACCTATTTCCTGTATCGCGCTGGTCACCAGCCTGATACTCTAGACATAGTTCTTCAGAAAAATTTTAATAGACCAATCTACTAAAGAGTCATAACTGAACTAAATTTTAATTACCTCCCTGTTATTGTATCTTTCACGAACGCTTTAATCATCAAACAACCCATCCCAAAACTAATCAACGGCAAAGTAGATTGGATCGTATTTGAAGATCAGATGAATAGTAAACTACACTGTCCAACAAGTTTTCAAACTGAAAGAGGGATTTATGTAGCCATAAGCCATCTTACCTCAACAACAGAGGAAACTGTTAGACTTGCCACCACAACAACTCCTAGAGAACTTATCAGACTGACTATAGTCCTCCTAGATACGTGATTGACCCAATTAAAACAGAAAGTAAACTTCGACGAGAATGGCAAAGAACCAGAGATCCCCAACTGTAAAACAAACAAAACAACAAACTACAGTTAGACACCTTAAGAATCACAGCATACCTAAAGCACATAGCTGCTTTAGCACGAGACTCCTAGAAACTACAAGAAAAATACTGAACCAAAACAGAACTACCATTATCTGAAATAATAATATAACCTATACCACAGATCTTGAAAAAGCAGCCGCTTTTGCCAATAATCTTGAAAGTAATTTTACTCCTGTAATCACCTGGACGCCCACCCACAAACTACAAGTCATTAATGATATCAAAAGTAGAGTACCTATACCCGACTGTATCTAATCAACTTCACCCATTGAACTGTTGAACATCATACAGAACCTCCCAGATAAAAAATCTCCCAGACATAATTTAATCACCAACAATATCCTCAAACACTTCATTAAGAAGACGTTAACCTATCTACTTTCCACAAACCTGGAAGCATGCACATATCGTAATGATCCCAAAACCTGGTAAAAACAAAAAATTAAACAGCTACAGACCCATTAGTCTACTGACATCACTTTCTAAGCTCTTCGAAAAAGTAATCCATAGTCGACTACTTAAGCATATTGAAAATGACAATACAATACCTAAACATCAATTTGGCTTCAGGAAAGGCCATTCTGTAAGTTACCAGCTGTAAGTTACCAGCTTCAAAGAATAAGCAAGTTCATCAAACGGGGCTTCAACAGTAAACAATACACGGTAGCAGTCTTCCTCGATGTCGCGCAGGCTTTCGACAGGGTATGGATAGAAGACCTCAAAGAGAAAATCCTTCATATTACAATGCCTGCTTATCTCAAAGCAATCATATTCTCCTTTCTAGACAACAGAACATTTGCTGTCAAAATCAATACAATCCTGTCCGAAATCACCAAAATCCGAGCTGGAGTTCCCCTGGGGCCAACTCTCTTCAACATATATACGTCTGACTTATCAGAGCCTGGTGCTACAATAGCTACCTTCTCAGACGACACTTCTATGTTTACGCAAGCCAATAACCTCAATGAAGCAATCTTCAAATTACAGACCGCAACCGACAAACTTTTAACTTAGCTCAAAACCTGGAACATCAGAATAAATCCTGACAAATGCCAAACCAAAATTTTTACACTAAGAAGACAACGATCCCCCTTGCATACAAATTGAAGACAATGAAATATCTTGGAACCCCAATAACAGTGCTGTCAAATACTTGGGATTATATCTTGACACTCGATTAAGCCGGGGATACCACATAAACCAGAAGCTTACCCAAAGCTACACTAGACTACAACAATTATATCCACTTATCAACCGAAAATCCTTGCTAAACATTGAATGCGTAACGCTACTTTACAAAGCCCTAATTCGACCTCTCGTTCTATATGGATCACCGGTCTGGTGCAACACCTCAAATACCAACATAAATACAACGCTAAAACAGAAAATACCCAACTACACGAAGAACTCGGCATCTTACTCATCGATCAATACATCAAGAACTGTGCCGAAAAGTTCATCTCAAACGTGAGTGCATGTAGTGGTGCGGAATTCTGTCAACTCTTTAAAACTATTATTCACACCAGGCTTAAACGCAAATTACCACAGGACGACGTAGTTATAGCAAACCATAGACAAAATGAACCAAATGTGAATTCACCGCGTTTATTATTTTGTCGCACTATGTCACAATATATTTATAATAATAATAATAGTTCCCCGTAATAGGCCTCGAAGGCCCTTTGGGGTCGTAACAGGATAGATCTGCTACAAATCTAGAGCCTACGGTACACAAAGGTAGTAACGTGGCCAGCGTACGTACCGACCGCCTATTATTACCCCAGAGTTTGACCTCCAGGTACTGATTATTGCAGCCTGAGTTTATATATATTTATATTGTCTTTTATATTTGCTATGTATAACAAATAATTGTTGATCTAGCAATAAATGTATATTAACAAAATAGCTTTTCTAAGATTTGTGATTCTGTAACCTATCCAAGGGGGTTAAAATTTAAGCTAATCAATCATCATATGCTTCCGTAATTCAAAAAATTACCTTGAGTTTATTTCCATTAGAGCTCGGCTCAATGGCAGAATTAGAAGATATAATTCGACATTTTCTTTTGTAATGTATAACTTATGAGTGATCTGATTGACCAAATTTTTAAAAAACCCCTTAAACGTCATGGTTACCCTAAAAAATTAGTGTCATAAGGGACAAAAAATTTTTTTAATGTCTCTATGGGTATGACGCTTTATCTTCTTAAAGTTCCGATCCGTTTCGGATGTTGGAAACCAGGATGGCAATACGGACTTTATCAACAGCGGCACGAAACAGTCCAGTTGTTGTTGTATTGAACCATACTCGCAGGTTTTTCAGCCACGATATGCGTCTTCTGCCGATGCTTCTTTTTCCTTCGGTCTTACCCTGGAGGACCAATTGTAGGAGCCCATATCTCTGATTGTTGCGCATGATTGCCCTACATACTCCAGCTTACGAACTTTTATTGTTGTGAGGAGTTCTGTTTCTTGTTTCCCCATTTTCCTCAGCACGGTGTGGTTGGTTACATGCTCTGCCCAAGATATACGGAGGATTCTGCGGTACAACCACATCTCGAAGGCCTCTATTTTTCGTCTTGATGCCTCTGTCAGTGTCCACGTCTCTGCTCCATACAGCAATACGCTGAAGACATAACATCTCAGTAGTCTTAATTTAATGGGTAAAGATAATTCATGGCACTTGAATAGTTTGGCCATTTTTACGAACGCTGCTCTCGCCTTTTCAATTCTACACTTTATTTCCAGTGAGTGGTCCCAGTTTTCATCGATTGTTGTCCCAAGATAAGTATATTTTCGCACACGTTCGATCCTGTTGTTGTCAATCGTTAATCCGGTGTCAACAATGTGATTTTTGTAATTATCATATATTTGGTCTTTTGGTATTTAGGGTCAGTCCGAACCGCTTGCTAACTTCTGTAATTCTGTTCATAATTCGTTGGAGACTGGTGATGTCGTTTGTAAACACTATCGTGTCATCCGCATATCTAAAATTATTTAATATTTCTCCGTTGACTCTGATTCCATCATCTATGCTGCCCAAAGCTTGCTGAAAGATGTGTTCCGAATACACGTTGAACAGAAGAGGAGAAAGTACGCATCCTTGCCTGAGACCGCGTTTTATCTTGATGTCTTCTGATATCATGTTGCCAGTTTGACTGCTGCTTTTTGATTCCAATAAAGGTTGCATTATTCTTATGACTCGATTATCAAGGCCTATTTTGAAGTATGTCTATTAGTTTATTATGTTGGGCTTTATCGAAGGCTTTGATAATCGATGAAGCAATATGTCATGATTTACATTTCTGGCTCTTTGAAATAGTACTTGTAGGCTAAAAATAGCTTGAGTTCCCAAGGCATTGCGGAATCCGAACTGTTCTCTACTTATTTGTGCTTCACACGTTGTAAAATTCTGCGGTGTATAATTTTTAGAAATAATTTTAGAGGTGACTCATAAGGCTGATGGTGCGGTAATCTTCGCAATATTTAGCATTTGGTTTTTGGGATTGTCACAAATGTTGATCTTAACCACGGTCAGGGATTTTTCCGGTGGTATAGATAATGTTAAAATTTTGCTAGCCATTCTACACTTGCTTCGTCCATCATTTTTAAAAATTCGGTATGTATATGATCAGGACCTGGAGCTTTTCCGATTTTTAACTGTTTTATGCATTTTTCCACTTCGTCGGTGGTGATGGGTAAGGGCTCTACTTCTGGATATTCTTGAGGTTCATCTGATCTATCAACGTCTTCGAAAAGGTCTTCAACATATTTCTGCCAGGCAGAAATTTTTGTGTCTGGTTCTATAATTATTTTTCCGTCCTTGTTGAGTAGCCTTGTTGTATTGTTTACTTTGTAGATTCCTGCAGCTTCTTTTACTTTTTTATACATGTTAAGTGCATCCTGTTTTTGTTCTAATTGTTCAATTTCTTTGCATTGTGTTGTTAGCCATGTTTCTTTAGTCATCCTTATTTTGTATTTTATTAATTTCTGGATGACGCTTTAGGCGACTCAAAATGGACAAAGACAATTGGAAAAAGTTAACCATAAAGGAGAAAGCAAACACATCAAATCATCATTTATAATAGTCTTTGGAAATAAGGAAATAACGATGAAAAGAGTAGAAGAGATTAAGTAGAAAAAACTCAATTTTAAAAACTAGTAGCACTGCAACTGTTAACTGTTTCGTTTGTTAAACAATTCTGTATAATTACAGTTTGGCTTTATTTATTTGGTGACCATTTACTGTGCGAACGAAATTGTTTGTTGAATAGGTGAATAATTCTAAGACAATGTTTGCGTGTTACAAATCTTAATCATATTTATAATACAAAGTATTACTCCCGTTTGCTAAAAGAAATATACCGACTTTAAGTTACTTTTATTGGATATCTATATAGGGTGAATGGTAGTTGTGAGACAAACCTCAGAAAGTTACGGTTAATAGAAAAAGGGAAAAAAATTTATATGAACATATTTCATAAATGCATTTCATAGCATGCGTGTTTATAGATACGTTTCTTTTCACTTTCCGATCTCTCTCTAACTAGACATATTTTATGAAGTGCTGTTAAATGATCCGTTATGTATATCAGAAACAAACATAGGGATATTAAACGGTTTACTGATGTATTAACTCCCACACAGATCAATAGTCACAAAACTTATGCAACAATATTTTATCATTTGTTTGAAATGGAGATATAAACAAGAAAAACGCGCGTCATATTAGTATACTTGAGTTGGGATGATGCGTTTAATAGATATTGGGGATAACGCCAAAACAAGCATTAAACCCTCCTCATATTGTATACTAAGCGGCTATGTTGAATATTTAAAATTAAAATCATTATCATCAGCAGGGCTGTCGGAAGCGGATTTATTTTCAAGAGAGAGATTTTGTCGCTCGATTTTGCAAAAAGTCATTACTATTGTGGAATATCTGCCGTTAGTCATCTTTATAGGTAAATAAACCTTTGATTGGATTTGTAGGCCAATCAAAATTTCTAAAGAATGATTTAACCGTTAAACATCAATGCTGGGATTATTCGTAACCACCTAGTTGGTCCAGTGGTTTTTTTACAATGCTTACAACAGCACAGCGCGTCTATAATTTTTAAAGGGCGCTCTACCTGTATTATGGAGCTCCAGCTCACATTAGTATTAAGGTTTGATGTTATCCTTTTTTATAGCTCTTATTTGGTCCACTTTGGGACATAGGCCTCCCTTATTGGTTTTTGTCTGTCTCTGTTCTGTGCCTGTCTTATTCATGATAAACCCGCTGTAAGTTTTATGTTGTCTGTCCAGCGCTTAGGTAGTAGTCTTCTGGATTTTTTTTCTGGTATGGTTTTTATTGTAGTACTATTTTTGTCCATCTTTCATTCTAGCATCTGGCCACATGGCCTGGAAAGTTCCACTTGAGTTTTACTCACATCCTTTATCTTGGTTATCCTCTTATGTGTTCGTTTCTCTTCCGTTGTAGCTCTCTGCGTTGTTTGGAGCATAATCATTGATTTTTTGGTAATTGCCCAGGTTTGAGCGCCATACGTCAGGATTGGTACTACATATTGTTCGAAGAGACGAGTTCGGAGATACAATTGGATATTCTTGTTCGTTAGGGCACTGCTTAGTTTGCTAAAAGCTGTCCATGCTAATTTTTTTAGCGGTTTATTTTTGCCGTCTATTCGTTTTCTGTTATGAAATCCAGAAGCATGTTGCCTTTATTGTTTCTAGTGTCAAACTATATTTTTCAACGTATTCTTTTTTTCTTGTTTCTTTCCTAGTTTTGCGTTGAAATCGCCTGTGACAAAAGTATATGTGGATGTTCTCTATTAATTGCTTCCCTCAGGTTGTCGTAAAATGTTTCTGCTTCCTCGTTTTAACTTGATGGCATTGTATAATTTTGATTTTACATTGCTTAGATATTTTCAGCAGGACATATGCTACCCTGTTTGAACTATTATCAGCTGGAGCTTTATCTATAAATTTTACACCTCATTGACTTTCGTTGTGCGAGTCTTTGTAGTAGAATGTGTGTCCTGATTTTAATATGATACACTCCTCTCCTATTCCTAATTCACAAAGACCAATAAGATTCCATTTTACGTGCTTTATTTCATCTTCTATCATATAATTTGGAGTCTTTTATTTTTAAAGTGCTGATCGTTAGCCTTGTTTTCCCTTGTTCTAATTTGCGTGTTTTGGTTCTAGGTTGATATTAACAAATTTTGTGCCTCTCCCAGAATCATTGAGGCAAACCTTTTCAGGGGTACTATTCCGTCTTTTTCCAAATTCGTCAGTTTTAATATGGGAGGTTTTTGGTCATAAATTTCCACCCTGCCCAGGCGTGTTGGCGAGTGGTTAGGAATACAGGTAGGGTTAACTGTGGGATGAATGGGGAATTTAAAGTTTAGGACATGGTTTCTCTCTATATAGGGGAGGTGAGAGAGAACCAAAACTCGAGTTGGCAAGGTTGTATACCTGAAGTAAACCTATCTTCATCGGGATTACGAAGAGTATCTATCCGCTACCCAGGTTATCCTATATCTACTTCAAAAGCGTTGTATATATTGATTCTAACATAAGACGATTAAACTCGAATACAAACCGGAAGCTCCATGATGCTTAGATTGAAACCCATGGAGGCACTTTGAACACCTATTTAAAAGTTGTCCAAAATAAATAGCACGGTGTTATGCACCTAATAATTTAGTTTTGAAGACTCGTTATGGTTTTCCAAATATATGTTTCTATAATTTTTTGCTTCTTTCCATATCAGGAATCACATCCTAAAGTATGTTTTTATGGTAAACATTTACCAAACATTTAAAATTTAGAATAAAATAATAATAATGAGGTACTCTTCTACTGCGAATGTGATTTTAGTTGCTGAAGTAAATTAAATGTTTGTTTATTAATACTAAAATAATTGTCATCAAATACAGCCTAATAATAATTTTGATTTAGAAAGCCTTGTTTTTCGGAAAGATAATTTTGCCCCGGTTTGACAAATACGTGCCCCTCTGCGATTTCAGTAGCAGCTAGACTGGCTCCAGGTACAGATAACCCTGTTCACTCAAGAATTTAATTTGCTCGGTTCATGATAAAACGTAAATTCTATATACTCTAACTCATTCACCAATACTCTTAGTAAAAAATCCCTATAGAAAATATAGATTTTACGAAACTTATTCCAGAGAATAATCTCGTACTGAGAATCAATCAGATGCGTAGGTTTCAAAGGGTGGAGGATATAAAGTCGATAAGCAACAATATAAAAATTGTTGTGATCAAGCAAGAGAAAACAGGAAGCAAAAGGTATTATTTGAGCCCCGTTCAACGTATGAACTCTATCAACAACAGATAATTTGAAAAACTTGACAAAATAAAATAAAAAGTTATGGGTATATGAGAAGCAAGACTACTAGGGGAAGCACGTATAACTCTGAAAAATAGCGACAATCTATATTATAAAAAAATA
The DNA here is from genome assembly GCA_036346155.1 of Sinelater perroti. Taxonomy (NCBI): domain Eukaryota; kingdom Metazoa; phylum Arthropoda; class Insecta; order Coleoptera; family Elateridae; genus Sinelater; species Sinelater perroti. The sequence continues at coordinate 12,482,139 of JARFIY010000024.1, forward strand.
ATGAAAAAATGATGGAAGGGAATGTATTATTATACATTTGAGAACGTGTGGTTCCTCATTACAACCATATTTTTTAGGATTGTTTCTGTGCTCCCCAACAGTTACTGGGACCACATTAGTTTTTTCAATTTACTGGGTCATTTATTTTGCAGTATTTATCATGTAAACTTAAGTCTGTTTTTATGTTAACAGTTTCAAACCGAATGTATTTGCTTTTGCAAAAAAATGTTAAGTAATCTTTCTTGTGTGCATATATTTAATGTCTGTATATATACAGATTACAGTTTTCATCAAAATTTATAAGGCATAAATTGTTTTTATTGTGATTAAAGCCTCTGCCAGAAGACAAGCTAGATGAAGATGTTTTGGATAATTTATCATCTGATGCCTTTATGGCAATTTGGCGATAAAGATTCAGATGAGTTATATCACAAGAACCAACAGTATGTAACTGTTTATGATTTTAATAGCAAAGTTCGCCTTTTTCTTGCTACTTTTAAGAAGAAACAATTTCTGGGGAGCTTTAGAATTTCAACCGTGTTTGCAATAATTTTTATCACAGAACTGATAGAAAAACTTATCTGTAAGATAACTCTTTATGCTAGCCAGCTGCATTGTGATTATTTTCGTCTTATAATCTTTGATAGGATAAAATCATTTATTAGAATAAATTTTATAACGTCGGAATAAAAATGGAGCTAGGAGACCCATTTATTTTAGTCGTAATGTTTCGAAATATTTTGCATCGTTCTGTAGCCAAGTACACATAAATAACAAATTTGTTTAATGTAATTTTAATTAAAAGGAGAACTTGGATATGACAAGCACTATAAAATTCGACAGATACTTAATATATTGACTACAAGGTTTCTAGCTTGCTATAAATAGATAGATAGACCAAGTAAACTAAACGCAAGAAGATTATAAGATGTCCCCACACTAAGTGTGAAAATACCAAAAATAGAAAACCGAGTAGGATGGTAAAGTTTTTTAGAAGATTAACTCCGACGATAAATGGAATAACTATTAAAAAAAAACTTTAGCTAAATTCTTGTTTGCTAAACGAATGATCAAGGTTTTAAGACGGATATAATTAAATGAGCGATTCTATCAGAAGGTTTGTTATCAGACCATAAAATGTGTTTACTGAACAAGTAAGTGCAAGACATAAAAAGCCTATCGTCAAATTACTTGGATATCACACCTAATTATGACATCGTCAGATCATTCTCCAGTAATTGCAACTATCAGTGCCACAATAATATATAGAATACCCAAACCCTCGCTCTATAATAGCAAAACTGAATGGGAATAATTCAAAGAATACTTGAATGTAAACATGAATTTAAATGTACTACTACAAACTAACGAGGACCTAGAAAATGACACAAAAGATTTTATCACTATCATTCAAGAAGCAAGATGGAATGCTACACCAGTACCACAAAACCTAAAAATAAGCTCACCTAATATTCCCAACCAGATAATGGAGTTGGTAAAGAAAAGCGAAAGGCAAGAGCTAAGTGGTATCGTAGCCAAAACATAAATGATCGAAGAATATTCAATCATCGAAATAATAAATTAAGAAGAACGTTAGCTAAGATTAGAAATGAAACTTTTAGATATATATATATATATATATATATATATATATATATATATATATATATATATATATATATATATATATATATATATATATATATATATATATATATATATATATGAACTTGTTATCCGCAGAAGACAATACAATATAAAAAGCTGCTAAGGGTCTGAAACGGCCTATAGCGCATATTCCTCCACTACAATATCCCACGAGAACATCGAAGAGAACTGACAGGGTTTTTGCACAACATTAGAGACCGTGTTTACTCCAAACTCAGAAGAAACTGACGATAAAGTTGAAGAATACCTTTAACTCCATTGCAAATGTCACTCCCTATTCGTAAATTCATCATTAATGAAATTCGAGAAAAAATTAGATTCCCAATAACAGTAAATCTCCAGGATACGACCTGATCACACCAACTACCAGATAACGGCCTCCAGTTTCTACGAATATTATTCAGTTGAATCTTACGTCTTACATACTGGCCAATGCTATTAAAGTTTGCCCAGATTATTCTTACACCTAAACTTGGAAAGCCCCCAAACGCAATTCAATCCTATCACCCCATCAGCTTCCTCCCTTTAATATCAAAGTTGCCGGAGAAGCTTATTAACAAAAGAATTCGGGAAGATGAACTAGAAGTGGACTGGATCCCAAATGATCAATTTGGTTTCGGTCATCAGCATTCTACGGTACAACAGTGTCACCCCATAATAAATACAATACAAATAGCGATTGAAGACAAAAATACTATTCAGCGACATTTTTGGACGTTAGCCAGGCCTTCAATAAGATTAATAAGGATTATTGTACAAAGTTAAAAAGCAGTTTCCCCATCAATATTAATCTAAGCAGGGATGCCGCAAGGAAGCGTCCTGGAAGCGCTCCTGTACTTACTATACACATATGACATACCCACTACGAACCATAGTGATATAGGAACCTTTGCTGACAACACAGCAATTATTGCTTGTAACGAAGATCCAATAATAGCATCTATAAAAACCCAAGAACATATAGATTTAATATATAAATAGCTTATGAAATGGAGAATCAAAATTAATGAGGACAAGTCGGTCCATGTTAGGTTCACAACAAGACGCTCAACATGTCTGTCAATTAACATCTGAAATAAAGCAGTCCCTTAACCAGACGTGGCAAAATACTTGGGATTACATCTCGACAGACAATTGACGTGGAAGGCACATGTCACTAACAAAAGAAAGCAAATGGACCTAAAAATGAAAAACCTGAACTGGCTCATTAGACGGCGGTCTCAGCTCACTTTAACCAACAAATTGCTACTTTAGAAGATTATCATTCGCCCCATCTGGTTATATGGATCAGAACTTTGGGGCTGCGCCAGCACATCCACAATGAATATAATCCAGCGCTGTCAATTCAATATTCTGAAGAACATCGTAAGTGCGTATGGTTTGCATCAAACCAAACGCTCCATATGGACCTAGGGATTCCGTTTGTGGAAGATGCTCTAAAACTACTAACACTAAAAGAAGCTTCCAACAACCGACGCTTAAAGAAAAAATGGCCCATGGATTTATTGCAATAATATAGGGGTGGCTCTACTGGGTGTCATCCACGCCCAAGAATTAAATAAAAAATAAATCATAAAATTAGCTAGTAGAATGTATTATAATATTCTGATTGCTAATAAATAGTTAAAAAATGATGTTGGTTAAGTATAGATAAATATGTAACTGAAAGTTTGTTTTATGAAAAAATCATAGGGACGGTTACTTCTATTTAACCATAATTAAATTTTTAGGTGCTAAATATTTGATTGTAGTTGAATATTCTTTTATAAATTCAAAACGCGCATTTAATATATAAGGAAATAATTTTGGAAAAAGTATTGTTGTTTAATAAACAACGTTGGTTGAATATTCATATTACGTATCGCTTATATCATAGTCAAAATTCTTATATTTTGATAGAATAATTTAAGCGGAAGGCTTATATGCCTAACAGAAAATAAAAGGAAATTTCTTTAATATTTATGTTATCGATTATTTGTATTGTTTAACTGAAACTTTTTATACATTACTTATATAAACAGTAATAATCCGTATAAAATGCTTTTGTTACAGAACAGTTTTTACGTGTACCTATAACTTAACACCCATATTTATGTAGCAATTTTACTTTTTTTTTGCAAATTCAACTCACGCATTGTTATTTCAGTCCAGTGGCTGATAAAGCAAATATTGCATGTTATTTGTATATGCTAATGCATGCTCTTAATATAATTCAGTAACGGTTGCTGCTCACTTTAAAAATAACACGTGTGCAGTGCAACAATAATTACGCTGCTGAATTATGCATACTTATGCACTAAAAGGAATTCATAAGCAATCAATTATTTATGCAAATTTTTAAATCGTTTTTCTCCCAGCAAAAGATTAATGCTACTTGAAGCTGTAACAATATTTAAGTTTTTCCTTCGCGGTAACAGCATTTTTTAAATAATGATAAATATATTACAACCTTTCTTGTGACGTTTTTGAAATGCAACTTCGCTTCTTGTTCTCCACTAAAAGAAACGAGTGACATGATAGATTAATTCGATGAAGAAGCTTTCTATTTTTATTTTTTTCTTATGTCAATCAAAATTTATTATTGTTGCTTTGATAACAATAATGTTTTTCAAAACTATTACCTAGAATACTAGTCGATATTTCATTTTTTATAAATATCTAAATTTAATAAGTTTAGAAATTTTGCTATTTTAATTTATGTGTGAATAATTTAATAACTAATCTATTTAGTACTTCTTCTTCTTCTTATGGTCCTTCTCCTTCACGGAGGTTGGTTATCATCATTCTTATACGGATTTTGTCGACGGCCGATCGAAATAGTTCAATGCTGCTGCAATTAAACCAATCTCTGAGATTTTTTAGCCAAGACATTTTAGGCCTACCAACATTTCTTCTTCCCTTTATCTTCCCTTGCATGATGAGTTGGAGCAGTGCGTATTTGGGATTTCTCATTATATGGCCTAAGTACTCTAGTTTCCTCTTTTTTATTGTATTTATTATTTCACATTCCTTGTTCATCCTTGTCAAAACTTCTCTGTTAGTTATTCTTTCAATCCAGGCTATACGCAACATTCTGCGGTAACACCACATTTCAAAGGCTTGTATTTTGTTTGTTTGCTTTTTCTTAAGTGTCCAAGCTACTACGCCATAGAGCATGATATTAAATACATAACAGCGAAGCATTCGTATTCTGAGCCCAATGTTTATGTTTCGGTGGCAAAGTACTTTCTTTAATTTTGCAAAGCAGGATCTAGCTATTTCTATACGAGTTCGTCTCCGTTGTTTGATCAGCTGTTTGTTCTATCCACGTCCCGAGGTATTTGTATTTCCTTACCCGTTCTATTAATATGTTTGCAACTCTTAAGTTTCCTTGAATGTGTGGAGTTTTTGTAACTACCATCCATTTGGTTTTATTAAAATTTATTTTTAAGCCGTAGTGGTTACAGCGATCATTTACTTTTTCAAGCAGATGTTGTATGTCAGTAAGGTTGCTTGCTAAGAGGATTGTGTCATCCGCGTATCTCATGTTGTTAACTATTTCTCCATTTATAATAATTCCCGCAGATTCCTCATCTAAAGCTTCTCTAAAGATGGCTTCGCTCTAGATGTTAAACAGAAGTGGAGATAGGATGCATCCCTGTCTCACTCCACGGCGTATCTCAATTTCCTCGGTTATTTCTGTTCCAACTTGATATTTTTAACCTTTTAACATTGAACAGTGCTAAATAAAATGTATGTAGGTAAATTAAAGACGGCCGCTGCATAATAATCATAAATCTGCAATAAATGACACACAAAAGAGTGTGATTCCTAAGGAACATTAAATGAAAATGTTGCAAAAAAAGTAATATGTTTTAATGAAAGCTGAAAATAAAGTGTAAATTTAAATGTAGCAGTGGGCTAACAATCACAATTGCACTATAATAGAAACATATATTCAAGTAGTACAGGACTTACGTTTGATCCCAAATATCAATGAACAGGCTTCTGTCTGCTTCAATTTGTATTTTCTTCTGTACATCAATATTTATCAGAAATTTTAATTGATATTTACAATTTTGATATTCTCAGACATAGTAATTAAATTTTTGAATGTTAATGGGAAGATAATTCTTTTCCTTTTCCTACCTCGTGTGTGACACTCGAATAGTCAAATAATTGCGCTGTTTACAATTACAATACCAATTCCACTAAAAACTGACTGACATGTCCTAAATTTTTATTCGTAGTGGTTTATATTAACTGATGAGCGTTTATATTTGGAAATGCAATATATGTTTCCAAATTTGTCACCATTTAGGTTGTGAAACACCACTTTATGCTAACCTTTGAAGTTCAAAAACAGGTGTATTACATTGTGGAAGGTTTGCTCGCGCACATTTCAATGAAAGTCTAATTTCTATAAAACTATGTTTAAACCAATAATTCAAGAGCGAAACATATTACTTAACATCAAATGTGAAAAAGAATACTAGAAGCCGGCAAAGCTACATATATTTTTTTTAATTAGAGAATTTATTGCAAATTTACAATCTACTCCGTCTACAGAGTAATAAGTAAATAATGTGACGGTGTTGCTAAATGTCATTTGAGTTGGGCTCCATCCACTGATGGGTCACCAAGATTCACTCGACGAGATCTTCAGGCCACAGCCTTTTGAGTCTCCGATTTGCGGGTTGGAGGTTGTAGAGGTTGGCGATGAGTTGATTGGTGTGGTTCAACGTGCGGTCTCGGCTAATGCGAGCTGAAGTTTTGATGACATCTTTGATGAAGGGAATTCTGAGATCGTGGTGCAGAGTTTGGTTACTGATGTACCATTGAGCGTTTGCCAGAATACGTATAGTCTTCGACTGAAAGGACTGTAGAATCTTGGTATTGGAGGGTTTGCTACATCCCCAGAGCTCGATACCGTAGGTCCATACAGGCATTAAGATGGTTTTATACAGTAAAATTTTATTTTCGATGCTTAGTAGCGATTTACGTCCGATGAGCAAATATAAATTTTTTATTTTCAAATTTAGTTGCTGCCGTTTGGCTTTTATATGGGATTTCTATGTCAGCTTTTGTTCAAGGTGGAATCCTAGGAATTATACCTCAGTTTTTATGGGAATGGGTAAATAATATTAAATAATAGTAAATAATAAATTAAATAGTAACTTGTAGACAGGTGGAGCGTTTTGTAGTGAATGTGATTTGGGTGGATTTTTCACTATTTACTTTGATTCTCCATCGATCTAGCCAAGTTTGTAGGAGGTTTAGGTGTAGTTGCAGCTTCTCGGATGCCCGGTTAGGATTAGAATCAGATGACAATATGGCAGTATAATCTGCAAAGGTGGCAATTAAGGTAGTGTCTGTGGTGGGAACATCTTCGGTATACAGGAGGTACAAAAAAGGTCCAAGAACACTGCCTTGTGGAACTCCAGAGTTAAGGGAGTGGTAGGATGATAGTGAGTTATCAACTTGAACCTGGAAGTGTCGTTCATTTAAATAGGATTTTAAGAGAAAATAAATTTAATGAGGTAACTTTCTTTTTATTTTATATAGTAGTCCTGTGTGCCATATCTTGTCGAAAGCCTGCTGCACATCTAAAAACACTCACGCACACATATTCTACCCTTCCAGAGTTTTTTGATGTAGTTAACTATCCTATGGCATTGTTGAATGGTTGAATCCTCCTCACGGAAGCCAAACTGATGGGACAGTATTAGTTCATCTGGTTGTGTTATTTCCTTGATAATAGTGGCAACAGACTTATCGGCCGATATGAGGTGGTTTTATGTGGAGGTTTTCCAGGGTTAGCAATCATGATTATTTTAGCGTATTTCCACTGAGTAGGGAAGTGAGAAATGGCAAGCATGCAATTAAAAATCGTTGTGATGAGTACTACTGCTTTCTTCGGAAAGTGTTTTAGTACTTCTCCTACTTCAAGGTCGTAGCCCGGGGCTTTATACGAGTTGGTTAATTTAATTTGCCTATATACTTCTGCTGGTGAAAAGGGACTCACGGGTAGGGATAATCGGCCAGGCGCGCATAAATATTCTTCTATTTCTGCATCAAAGTTTTGGTCATCAGATGACAGTGGTGTGAAGATTTGGGCAAGGTGTACTCCGAAGGTGTGTGCTTTTCCTTCGTTTGATCTAACCCAGCTATGGTCAGGTTTTCTTAGTGGTGGAACTAGAGTAGTAGGTCTCTTGAATCTTTTTGTAGCTTTCCGGATAGAATAATCTACTGGAGATAAACTAGAAATGTAATGCCTGAATGTTGTATTTTGTTTTCATGTAAAGCTTCGTGAAGACGGTGGGTTAAATTATTTAAGATGGTCTTGTCTCGAGGGTTTCTGGTCCTTTGCCATTTTCCACGAGCTCTGCGTTTTTCTAAGACGAGCTGCCTGATATATAGGGGTATGTTATATGTTACTGAATCGTTTTTGTGTTCAGTCGCTGTAGCTTCCCAGGATGCCTTTTGAATTAGGTTTGTGAGGTACTCCACGGTTTCATCAATTTTTAAGCTAAGCTTATATTACAGTTGATGTGGTGTTGCAATTGCTCCCAATCGGTCTTAGCTGTACAAAGTTTTGGTATTGGGGTTTTATAAATAATATTTTTACTCAAAGTAATTATTATTGCACTGTGGTCTGAAAATAAATCAAAGTTGCTTTCAATTTTGCCGTACACATCAGGAATATCTCTGGTAACTGCGAAATCAAGCAGGTCGGGAATTTTATTTAGATCTGACTGCGATATTTTAGATTATGTTGCTGTATGGTTTTAAAGAGTGCTCGTCCTTTGGGTGTAATCAACCTGGATATGTGTGTGTTTGGCATTCCAGTCACCTACTACAAGGAAGCGGGGTCCTATTGGTAGTAGAAATTCTGGATATTCTTCAATTAAAGAAGTATGCCTAGAGGGACAGTAGATGGCTCCGACAATTAATGGCCAGGGGAATAAGTTTATTTTTATCAAAGCGCTTTGGATTTTGTTAGTTGTATAAGGTGGTAGCGGGTAGTGATCTATTGCTGTTCTGATTATGATTGCTAAACCTGCGTGGGCAGTTCCGTCCGGGTGATTTCCTAAATAGAGTAATACGGAATATAGTATGTATTATTCCGCTATCGGAATTTTTATTGATAATGGTACTTATGAATATGTTTTCATCGTTTGATTCCATTCCGCTATTCTTATGAGTAATACTTTTTAATGATCGAAACATAGATAAAATCATGCTGTTCTGATTTAATAATTGAGTGAACATATTTTTGAATTCGTTTAAGGTGTTTAATTCATCGGCTATCTCGTCATTATTGTCAGTTTTTCTTGCAGCTACTTGTGAATAACTTGGGTATCTCTGAGAGGGATTTTTTAAGATTTGCTGGTTAGTTGGTAAACTTATTACTGGGTTTATTTTATTTGGTGGTCCTATAATGGGTTGCTTAGATGTGGTTCGAGTTTTTAAGTCTCTATATACCGTGCATCCTTTATAATTAGCGGGATGATTGCCGCCGCACAAAGCACACGTAGCAGGAGTATTCTTAGATTTGCTGCAGGTTTTGCTATCATGTTGTTGTCTACATTTTACGCAGTAGTAGGGCTTGCTGCAGTATGTCTTGGAGTGGCCATAGGCTTGACATAGTGTACATTGTACTATATCGTTTTTAATGCGCGGTGCTTCTACTCTTATTTTTGAATTTTGTAAAAACTCGACTTTGTAAATTTCTTTATTATTTGGTTTTGGTTCGAGGTCGAAAAACATTGGCAACGGTTGTTTAGTTACTCTATGCCTGATATTCACGATGTTCCTTACCGAGTGACCTAACTCTTCAAGCTCAATCTTTATGTCTTGGGTATTAATTGAATTATGAAGCTCTCGTATGACCACCCGGTAGGCGCGTTTTTCTTTGATTTGATAGGTGTGGTGGACTATGTTTTCTTCTTGTAAATGTGAGATTAGTTTTCTGTATGCGTCGATAGCATTGGTATTTATCTTAACTGTGTTGTCTGATAACGCTTTAGAGTAGAATCTTTCTTCTTCAATGACTTTGTTTAGGTTATCAGTCATGGCTTTAAAGTCTGTAACACCGTAAATATATACTGGTGGGGGGTTATGGTCCGGTAGTTGAGATTTTGTTTGGGTTTCACTGTTATCATTTGGGTTGTTATTTTCTTCATGTTCGTTGAATACTTGAAATCTATTTGCCGTGTTTATTGTGGGAGCGCTTTCGACAGTTTGTGTTAGTCGCATTCGTTTTCTCTTCTTAGTAATAGTTTGCCATGAGTGTTTTTTATTATTGTCCTCTTGGTTTGTTACCATTGTTTCGTCATCGTCGGTTTCGCTATTTTGGCTAGTTTGTGAAGATTGTATGAATGGTGTAGCTGGATAAGTGCTGTTAAAGTTAGTTGTGTTAGAAAAAGGAGATTGGTTTTGGTATTGCTGGTAAAGTTGAGATGCTTAGTTTTGATACATTTGAAATAATTGATGATTTGATTGTGTTTGACTTAGCTGACCTGGATATATTGACGGTGGTTGATATTGGCTTTGCATTGTGGACATCGGTTGTAATTTATTCCAGTTGTTTGTATAATTGTTGGATGGACCGGGTATATTCCGGGCTGGAAACATTTCACTGCATGAATGTCTTTAATAAATAAACGATAATTTAAACGAATTTTTAAAAATTATTATAAAGCTTATTAACACTATGCGTGAGCAGCTGTGATAGCCGTCTGCACTAGTCCGTAATCACCCCGGCTGACCCTCAGAGATAAGAGAGCGGCGATCGACACGTCTTTATTCTAGAAAAGTCAACCGAGAACTGTACATATATAAAATCTAAAGTTTGCTTTAGGAATATAAGCTTATTGTCTGGGAATTGAAATTTTTGGCAGGTTATGTCAATAGTATTTAGGGCTATTTAACTGTAAACTCATTCGCTCAGAAATAATGTAAATATTTGCTTGAGAAACAATGTATCTTATGAGCACCTCTCTAAACTCTTACTCAAGTCTTAGCAAATCTTACAATTGATAGACATTCTAATATGTTTTTAACAAGTCTACAGATTGTTTGTGTAAACATATAATCCCGATCTCTAATGCTTTCCTTAAATTTCTTAGATAACAGTGCAAATGAAGTACGTACCTTTAAATTTAGCACCACAAACGTTCCGGCACATCATCTCTCGGAGTTTTTCCTTAAACTAGAGACTCCAGTTATGTTACTGTTACTTCTGCAGCTTCCTTAAAATCTGCTTCAGAATAGTCATTAAAAATTCATAATTTACAGTAAGTAAAATAGGCTGGCGAACATTGCATGTAAGAAGAATCACTGATATTTTTCACAACAAAGTTCTTTTGAACATAAGAATGTTCAGAAATATGTAGCTCATCCATATATCCGCCTAGCGTGGATTACCAAATTAAAAAATTATATATATTTATACAAATAAAGTCAGATAAATATAAAATAAATAATAATGGATAATTATATCAATAATAGTAAAAGCTGAATAATAAGTCTAATAGAAAAACAGTGACAAGGACCTATGTAACTATAAAGAATTCAACTGTGTACTCAAGGCTTCCGAGAAAAAACTATCAGTCTTTAAAGAGGACTGATTTGTCTTGTCCTGCTTTACTATTTATAGGACTGAAAGTAATATTTAGCAAGGATGTTATTTAATGGGAAGTGCATTGGTCGGGAAAAGTTTGTTTGTTTAGAAATATTGTGTAACTGTTAGTAAGGAGAAACGCTACAGGAATCCTAAGTACATTAAACTACATCGGTAAGATAGAAAACTTATTAAAATAATAAAACTATTCTCATGTTACTAACTCAAACTTACCATACAATACTAAAAAACGCCTTATATTTCGAGTACAATCTTCTAGAATTTTAAATTTATATGATCTTCCAAAAATTCATAAATTAAACGCCCCTTAAGAATTCTTAGTTTATGCATTCAGTTCACTCGTCTATAATATAATCAAATATAAATTTTCAATCTTATCCTATGCCTTAAACTACGGCCATTTTCTAGAAATACATAAATCTTTCTTTATACGCAAAGATAATATAGTTAGTTTTGATGTTTTCTCCTTGTTTGTCAATATACCAATTCGTGAGACCTCACAATTATTGAAATCAATTTATAATAAAAATAATGATACCTTTTCCTTAATTAACCATCACTTATCCAATACCACTTTATGTTTTAAAGTAAACTTTACACCAAACTAAAAGTTCTCCTATTAGTTCCCCATTTTCGCCTATGATAGCAATTTTTTCAAGGTCGATTTCGAAAGAAAGTTCCCCGTTTCCTATCCCTTTAAACTTATTTGTTAAATATGATAGATTAATTATATTTTATTACTTGGCCTTTTCCACAAGATACGCTTTCCGAATTCTTTTCCCACTCAAACCAAATCACACCAACATTAAATTAACCATAAAAACATTTTAACAAAAAAATTTTAAACAACAGCTTTCGTTACACTATCTATAGAAAATCTACTCACGCCATCATTACCTCGCCAAAATTCATTTAGTTGCAAAATGCTTCATCACCAAATTTATCAGATCAGATAGAACATAAAAATATTATCAGAACTTTACAGATATTTTAACAAATCCTTATCCCACATAGCCATAAATATTAACAAAAATACCAAGTTTTAATTCCAAAACCTTTTAGATCAATAAAAGGCGTTGTTTATTATATCAGAGCCATCACTGATAAAAGAAGCTGTCTACTAAGAGGACGAAACCCACATATAGTCTCTACGATCAATAATAAGAATATATAAAGAATCATTGCTGTAATAAATTTCAAAAAGTATATGAAATACTTTATGGAGATTGCCAAAGAACCTATATAGGTCAAAACAAACTCACTGGTCGTGAGGATAAGCGATGGCTATTAAACACTTGTACAAATTTATTATAAAACATACTAATAACTTTTTCCATGTCAAATCCATTACTGCCATTTGCCATCCTATCAATAGGTTTATGCGTGAAGTACTTGAAATGGAAAGACGTCCTGAATGCTTAAATACAAGAGATGATATCCCAACGCTGACTTGTCATATATAAACCATGCACCATCGATGACGCAACAACTTAAAGCAAAAAAGTGTCTTCAGTGCATCTCCCGTAAAGCTTTCACTTACAACCCTATAAATAGTAAAGCAGAACTCACGGCCATTGAAGTATACGAGGAGATCCGTGCATAGTAAACAAAGGAGGTCCGTGCGTTCGTGCACGTACATCGGAGCCGCTCTCGCTCCTTACCAAATGGCTGGGCGGCCGCGGTTATCGGGCCGTTGCATTGCCGATCGCAAAAAGCGCGTCTGCCACGGCCAATTGATTTATTTCCGCCGAGTAAAATTTTAATTGTAAGCTCTTATTTATAATGGATGTAAACATAAGCCGCCCATAATAAATAGGTATGCACGTAAGCCTTATGTCAACATTTTAAAGTTGCGCATGCCCAAACACAGTAGCGGCAGCAATGTCCTTAGAGGCATTTTGCTTGAAAACAAAGAACAGTATTGCTTTACAACACTTATTGATGGAATAGCCTACATACCAGCCTAAGCATCAAATAAAACTATGAGATTACTTGACTTTTATGTAATTAAAGTAATCAACCTAAACTTCTTGAAGATTGAGTCCTATTTAAATCTGTCAGAAGATACCTACTTTGTGTAATAAACACACCAAATAGAAGTTACTCAGAAAATTCGAAAATTGCATCCTCGTTGGATGTTGCTAAAACAAAAGATGAAAAGATGTAGGATATTTAGCTGACAAGCTGACAGCTGAACTTAAAACTCTTCTTTCTAACATTAAAATTGACTTATATAGAACTACCTTAAATTTCGTTCCTCAATGGAAGTTACTGAGTACTTGCTTTGAAGAGCAACCAAAGCTTAAAGAATTGCAACTCTAACATGAAACACCTCTTCGAACTGATAACGGCAACTGGTCCCGCACAGACCAAATCATTAAACAGAGACTTTAATCCCTTCCTTTCAAAATCACAAATGAAGAACAAAATAAAATTTATCAGATTATTGAAGTATTTTTACAGATGTCTTTGCTATAAAGCAATTCACTTTAATCGAACTGAAATTCTCTACAACATGAAAGACACCACCCGCTTATGATTTGATCACGAGTAAGGTTTTTAAAAGAATTTTCTAACAAAGGTTTATTTAATGAACTACCTATTTCACCTAATATTGAGACTTCAATACCTTCGCAATGAAAAGTTGTTGCATTTGTTATGATTCCTAAATTAGGAAAGCCTAAAAAATTTTTACATCTAATAGATACCATAAAAACTTTTGCTCAATTGAATTACACCTATATTTTTGGACAGCAATTTAATTTCCAATTACAAATTTAGATTTTGCAAACAATATGTTACTATTGAATAAATTCGTAGAGTCAGTGACAAGATTACCAATTATTATTGAAGAAAAAAGTTCTGCCCAGCAGTATTTCTAAATACAAAAATATAATGTTTTGATAAAGTCTGGGAGCAAAGCTTGTTTTACAAACGCAAGAGTATATTTTCTCCAGATTGTTAGCTACCTTTTAAAACATATTTTACTGCCAGACATTTTAAATTTTGTGGATAACAAACTACTCTGTTTCTTCTCAACTATGGGACCAATATTATACGTTTTGAACGCAGCAGATCTTCTTGCCTTTATTAATGATTGCAACCTATACTAGCAACATAGAAGTTTTAGCATTCCATTCTGAATCGCAAACAGCATCGGAAAATCTTCAATCTCACTTGAATATTTTTCAATGGCTGCTCAAAAATGGCGCATTAAAGTTAATAGTGCTAAATTAGTTTTAGCCGTTACAATTAACAATCAAGATGGAACGTCTTGATTGTTAATTGTAACGGGTACTGTCAGTTTGCTTCCGATATTTCGGAATTTACCTTGATTAAAGATTAACTTTAAAAAACACATCTGATCCAAACTGGTTGCTTTTAAAAACAACTAACAACATTTTAAGACATTTCCAAGCTAACACGTTGTGCATTCCTATAACCACATTTCTACTCACCCTCATTCGTTTATTGAGTGCCTTCTAAAAAGTGTTGAAGATTAGCTTTGACTCAGGAGATTTAAGCAAGTAGATCTCTTAAATCATTTTGTTTGATTATGCGATTGTTAATTTAAATAATTTATCGTAACATTTAATTTATTATTAAACTCTTTTCTTTAAGTTGCACATGTTTATTGTTATAAATGTCGTTTTATGGAAAATTGTTATGTCTCTTCAGGTAATAAAAATATTTATAGAATATTTGTATATAAATAAAATACATTAACAATAGACCACGACATGAAACAAGACAAAAGATAGCAATGATAAACTTGGACATACAGTCATTAATACACGCAATGTTAAACATCACGTTACAAAAGATCCTTTATCCATATTTGCCTCAGTCTTCAATTTAAGAAAAAGAATAAAGACATATATAACGTCAAATTGCTTCAAAGTAAAAGTTAAAACATCTCATTTGAAATAGAAAATCCTGCAATTTGATAAGCACTAAAAACATCGACAAACTAAGAACTCCTGTTATTAATAATGTAGGTGTGTCAAATTTATAGAAAACCACACCACAAAAGACTGCTCAAGAAAAATAAAAAAATGACAAAATTAAATATCTGAACTGGAACGCAAACCACTCTGCCAATTACAGAGGGTGCTGGGTTCAGAAATATTTACAATACAAACTTTACCCGGCATTGCGCAAAAGAATTAATAAAATACCAACAATTATTCAGCCTGGTGTAACGTACTCTTAAGCAGTTAGTAATTCTCATGGTCTACAATACGCTAACAAAACCATTCAAAGTGTTATAGACAGGCTCGTCAAAAAGGAAGGAAAAGAAGTATAGAATTCCCCCGTCCGTGGTTCTTAGGGGCCTTCAATATATTGTTCTCTATGTTAACAAAATTTTTATTTATTTTTAAATGTTCCACGAGCGCGAAACAATTCTGGGAAAGTTCAAAGAGATGAATCTTCTATAAAAATGTTATTTTTTTAGATTTTGGAATCTCCAGCTCATATTTTAATCTCCGGACTGTCTATCTCTGATCTCTGCATCGTTTGTACTATACCTTTATTTGCACTGTGTTTATTGCAAACAGATATTTAAGTTTCGCACAAAAATTGATACAGATTTTCTAATACAAGTTGGTTTTTATATGAATTGGAAAAAGTGATCTCAATTTTTAATATAATATTATTTACAATTGCTTTGATATTAGTAACACGTAAATATATCAAAAAATTATTTGAGTATCTCTTTGAAAAAAGTTTGTCCAGGCTCGCGGTTAGCTTTTGACGCCTCTGGTTGTAGATAGTAGACCTGGACAAACAAATGAATTTTCTGAACCCTAGATTATGTTGAAAAAATTAATGAAATAGTTGAGTAAGATGCTAAGTCTGTTAGTAAATTAGTCTAATAGGTGAACTGCACAGAGCTGCAATATTGTATGCTATCGGTTTATGCCAACATGTGCAAGGAACATCCTACTTTTTGCAGTTGAGTGAAATTTACATTATGTTAATAAGAGAAACTCACATTAAAATACCAATCTATTGCATTTGTACATAATTTACTCTACCAAAAGTAAAAAATTGTGAATTAGAACAATGACAAGGCAATTACTTGCAAGCAGTTAGCATTGCCATCATATGAATTTACTAATTAAACCAGTAGTACACTGTTCGCCAAACATAATAATAAAAACCAACAATATGAGCAATACTTCAAAGGCTTTGTAAATTTTTATTTTCGATAGCGACTTTAATGCTAAAATCTACTGCGAGGATCAAGATTAAACACAACATAAAGAAGAAAACTAGTGGTTGTAATAAGAAACTATAACCTACAATCCCTGGCAACTGACTAATAGATGCATCTGCCCAGTCCATTATACCTAATCCTAAAATTACATCTTAGTGAACAACACTTGTAGATTAAAATCAATAATGCGTTGTCTAGACACCATCGTATCAAATCAGGCATATCTTAATGCAGTCTTCTCGGACCGTTCCTCTATTTAATCTATATAGTGTAATGGTAACGACAGACTCCCGAAAAGCTGCAAAATCATTTAGATGTTACAGAACTGACTACGGCAGTGCAATTTATTTATTTAGCATAAGCTAATTGGCTAGCTTAAGGCCCACTATGATGATGAAGCAGCTGGCGTGTAGAGATCTCTTCCAATGAAAAGGTCTGTTAAACTATTACAAGCCTGTTGGGCATTGTCGTTTTAATCTTCTTACTAGATCGTTTTGAGTTATCTATGTATTAATGGGTTTGAGTAAGATTTCAATTATCTATGGCGATTTACACTTTCATCGTGTATAACTTTCTTTACTTTCAGGATTCTTAAGATAGATGTGTAGCGTTTTATTAGTGACGTACCATTGGGCGTTCACAATTGTTCTTAATATTTTAGATTGGCATTTCTGGATGATTGCCATATTTGAGTTGCTAGCACATCCCCAAAACTTTATAAATTAGGGTATTATTTTCTATTGCTAAGTGAGATCTCTTACCAATCAACCGATTGAGTTATTTTATTTTTAAATCTATTTGCGTCTCTCTATTCTAGATGTCTGTTTTCCAATTAAGTTGCCCAAATGTTGAATGTCTTGTAGTATCACTACATTGCTTATATGGAGAGATGGACTTAACGTAGAATTTACGTGCTTAGATTTTTATTCATTTATCTTACCGGGGGTTTAAATGGGGTAGTGCATGCGTACCGCACGGTGCCGCATCCAGTTAGCACCGCATAGCCTCTCCTACCCAATTCCGACTCTCACTTCCAAGTTGGCGAACCCCGGGAACCTGAGCAACCTCACAAGAGATCGGATAACCAACCCCGGTGGAAGATGGGGTCAGGGCTCACGAAAGCGGGAGAAATGGTCCTCCGAAAAGGGGGTTGGACTAAGGGCTAACAACCCCTAACCGTAAAACGTACCACTAGGTACACCTGTTCTGAAACCTATGCAGAAGCCTCGGATGAACGGACTGATACATCGGAAACGACTCAGGCAACGGAATATGGACTTTGAATTGGGTACATGGAACGTAAGAACGCTCCTCAAACCGGGCGCCCAAATAAATCTACTTAATGAAATAAAAAGGTACAACATCAAAATCACAGCAGGACAGGAAACCAGATGGATGAACCAAGGGATCAAAGACACGAAAACACACACTATATTATATAGTGGCAAACCAAGAGGGAATAAAGAATTCGGAGTAGCTTTTATTGTCGACAAAGAGTTCAAACCCAACATACTAGATTTCACACGAGTTAATAAAAAGATCTGTAGACTCCGAATTAAATACAAAATTCTTTAATGTATCACTCAAATGTACACTGCCCTACGGAAGAAAAGACAGAGAAATCAAGGAAACCTTCTACCAACAACAAGAACAGGTGTATGATAGTACCCCAAAAAATGATATAAAAATAATACTAGGTGACATGAACGCTCAAATAGGCAAAGAAAATGAATATCTAGGTACAATAGGAAAACATAGTCTTCACACAAAATCAAATGAGAATGGAGAAATGCTGATAGACTTCGAGTGTAATAGAAATATGATTATCAGTTCTACATGTTTCCCACATAAAGATATCCATAAGAGAACATGGATCTCACCCGATGGAGCAACAACCAACCAAATAGACCACTTACTGATAGAAAAGAGAGGAGCAACAAGTATCCTAGATGTCCGATCAAGAAGAGGAGCATCATGCGGGTCGGACCACTTCCTAGTGCAAGCTAAATACATATGCAAAATTAATAGATAAAGAGAACAAAAACTTGAACGTACAAAAAAACTAGATATTAGAAAACTTAAAGACCCAGAAACAAGGAAGCAATACGAGGAAGAAGTAAACCAACAAATAGAAAACATCGATCAACAAGACAATGGGGACGAAACGGAAATTGAAAAACAGTGGAATAGAATTAAGACAATAACTAAGAAAATAGCAGAGAGAACATTGGGGCATCAGAAACATCAACGAAAAGAGGCATGGTTCGTTGCAGAATGCCAGGATGTTATAAACAAAAGAAATGAATTACACAGGAAGGATGTGCAGCAAAGAACACGTGAAAGGAAAGAGGCATTCTCAGAGGCAAGGAAAAAGGCAGATAAGACATGCAGAAAGAAAAACGACAATGGATGAATAACCAAGTGATAGAAATGGAAAAAGATTTTAAAGATAACAACACCAGAAACGCGTATGCATACATAAAGAAGCTGAGAGAAGGATTCAAACCACAAACTACACTAATGAGAGACAAGAATGGACATATAAACTCAGATATATCAAACATCAAACAAACATGGCGATAATATTTTCAGGAACTTCTTGGAGAACATGAGAACATAGAAACAACTCAAGAAGCACAACAAGATGACATCCCCTTGGATCTTCCCACATACGATGAAATCATACAAGCTATCCAATCACAAAAAAACAACAAAGCACCTGGATTTGATGAAATCGCCGTTGGACTGTATAAAGTGGCAAGAGAAAAACTAACCAAGCAGCTCCATGAGCTGATAACAAAAATTTGGAATGAAGAAGAAATGCCACAAGACTGAAAGAATAGCGTAATCATACCAATACACAAGAAAGGCGATGAACTAGTATATAAAAACTACCGAGGCATTTCACTGTTATGCACAGCGTATAAAATATTTACGCATATACTGAATAAGAGACTACTTAATTATACACAAGATATTATAGGGGAATACCAAGAAGGCTTTAGACAAGGTAGATCCACCATTGATCAATTGTTTAGTGTTAAAGAATCCCTGAGAAGAATCTGGGAATTTGACGTTGACGTCCACCAAATATTCGTTGATTTTCGTCAAGCCTACGACTCAATAAAAAGAGACAAATTATACGCCATCATGAATGAATTTGGAATCCCAAGAAAACTGATCAGACTAATAAAAGCAACAATGACAGAGATCACGGCATAAGTTAAAATACAAAATCAACTGACTGACTCGTTCGAAATAACCAAAGGATTAAAATAAGGCGATGGAATGGCCCCTAGATTATTCAATATTGCCTTAGAATATGCCACACGGAAAATGTCAATTAACCCCCACAACACTCTGATCAACAAATCAACACAACTTGCAGCGTACGCCGGTGATATTAACATAATGGGGAGGTCAATGATGGAAACAAAAGAAATTTACATTGACCTAGAAAAACAAGCAACGGAAGTGGGGCGAAGAGTAAATGTAGACAAAACTAAAACTCTAGCACAAACACGCTCAAGAAGAATACTACAAAACACAATAGGTGATGACAATATTGAAAGGGCCCAAGACTTTATATACCTAGGAGTAAACATAGCAAAAGATTGAAATGAAGAAACGGAAATTAGAAGGGTCGGTCAAGCGAACAAAGCATACTATGCCATGCTGAACATATTTAAGTTCCACGATGTCCACAAAAACAATAAAGTCAGAATTTACAAAAGCATAATAAGAACAGTAATAACTTACGGATGTGAAGTATGGGTAATGATACAAAAAATGGCAAACTACATCGATGCATTCGAAAGAAAGATACTAAGAAGAATTTTCGAGCCAAAAGAAGATAACGGAAACTGGAGGTGCAGATACAACCATGAAATATACCAAGAGTACAGAGAATTACCCATATCCGATTTCGTAAAGATACAGAGACTAAAGTGGGCAGGACACGTCGTGAGGGTGAATGAGGAAAGAGTACCAAAAAGAGTACTGCTATCAAGGATGGACGGACGAAGGCCAGTGGGAAGACCCCGGAAGAGGTGGCAGGAGGAGATTGCCAGAGATGCAGACGACATACGGAAAGTTAAAAACTGGAAGAGAGTGGCAACAGACAGAGACGGCTGGGGAAGATGCCTAAAGGAGGCCAAGGCCGGAATCGGACTGTAGCGCCATTGGATGGATGGATGGATGGATGGAATAACATACAAAGTGATGCTCAAACCGGTTTTAAATTATGCAATTGAGCATTGGGATTGTATTAAACTGACCACCACCAAAATACTTCAAACCTGTCAATTCAAAATGCTACAAATGATAAACGCATTCTGGTATTTGTCTAACCAAAGTCTTTATACGTATCTCCGAATTCGTGAATGGTGTAATTGCTCTGTTTGGCAACAAATTCAAGGAAATAAATGCTGAACTAGTAGGTGAAATCTATATCACTAATACGCAAGACTTTATTGTTTTGAAAGAAGAGGTGTATCGGAATGAATTTTTTCATATGCAAATTCTTGGTATCCCATTTCCGTCGCTTTAATATCTTGATGGAAGGGCTCGCCATGTTCTTCCGTAAAATCATCAATATCGCCAGGAAAGTAATTTAGATGAGCATGAAGAAAGTGAATTTTAATGCTCATGTTGCAACCAAGCAGTTTATAGGATTCTCCTCGACTAAAATGGTGTAATTTTCAGCCTTCGTGCTCCACAAAAAGTTTTATACCACATTTTTGATTGCAGTCCATATCCGTAATTTGCATTCACTTACGGTTTTCTCGAATATGTTGCTCGCCATTAATGTTTGTACTTGTGGGCATTTACTGTTCCTACTTAAAGTATGGCTCACGATCTTCACTGTGCAGAAGTAGCAGTCGTTACTGCGATTTGTTGTCTCACGCCACTCCATGGGTGCACCAAACGATATTGATTTCCTTTTTCCACTTTTTCAGTTCCTCAACCCCTTCACACATAAACGGCACATTTTGTGAACAGCCCACGCTTTGTCCTGATCTGCTAGTTTAATTCCACAGTATTGAAAATAAGTATTTTTCACGAAAGGCGTAATATTTTGCTGTCGTATCATTATCATCATAAACAGCTATATCATCTATAGTCGGATGTAAGCCTTCCCTTGCATCTTTAAGTGTTGTCAGTCTCTGATCTTTTGCATCCAATCTATACCTGCGAATTTCTTAACGTCATCAGTTTGCCTTGTTCCTGGCCTCCATATGTTTCTCTTGTGACTTCATGGCTTTTGTTCAATTATTTGACGTAACCATTGTCATTTATCCTGGCTATATGGCCTACTCAATTTCATCTAAGTTTACACACTCGATGTATCACGTCTGTTGCGTTTGATCTTTTTCGTATTCACGAAGTATAATTCCTATCATGCGTCTGTCTGTCCGTTGCACGTATGAGTTTCTTTATTACGCTGTTATTAAGAGCTCAAGATTCTGTGCCATATTTTAATATCGGAAATATGTGCTGATCGAAGACTCTTGCTTTTGTTTGGTATTTGAGATTTCAAAAGTTCTTGCAGTTTATAAAACGTGGCTCATGCTGGTGATATGCATCTATCTAGATCAGCTTTGAAGTTATCTTTTGATAATTTGAGTTTTTGTCTTAGGTAAACCTTCTCTATTAGGTGATCGTTAAATTTTAGATTTTCATTTTCTTTATCCTGCGTTATTTGATTGATTACGTATGTCGTTTTTATTGTGTTTATTTTTAGGCCAATTTGTTTTGATTGTTGATATAATTCTTGTAGTATTTTCGGCAATTCTTCTTTATTATTAGCTATTATAATAAGATTATCGAAAAAGCGCAGCTCTGTCGATTTTAATCTTCTTGGTTTTCTCATGCAACATAATTCAAAATGTATTTTTATAAAAAATATATATTTTGTATTAAAAATGTATATTTGTGATCCACTTGGCTTAATGCGTTTAAAACTGCCCAAGTTTCGATAGAGTCGATAGCTTTCTTGTAGTCCACGAATGCCATCCAAAGTGCCATATTGTATTAATTCACTATTTCTGTTAGCGTTCTAATTACTTGTAGATTCTCTAAAGTACTGAAGCTTCAGCGGAACCCAGCTTGTTTTCGTGGTTGATAGCTATCAAGCTATCATTCTGTAGTTATCTTTGTAAGAAGTTTGTATAACACTGACAGGAGATTGATAGGTCTATAGTTCGTCAATTTATATTTATCCCCTTTTTTAAAAATTATATCATCAAGGCATTATTCCAATCATCGGGTATTCTATTTTCAATTAAGCATTTATTATGTAGTTTTTCTAATAGTTTTAATACTGGTTCTTCTTCGTATTTTAACATTTCAGCTATAACATTGTCCTCGCCTGATTCTCGGCTATTGGATAGACTTCTTAATGATCTGCTGATTTTCTTCTGAGCTAACACCTTTTTAATTTGTGGATTATTATAAGTTCGAATGTCTCCTATTATCTTTTTCTTGATCGTTGTGTTGATTACTGTAACTTAAATCATATTTGTTTTCTGATTGCTGTTCATTTTCCTACGTTTTTCCATTAAAGTAATATTGTCTTTACTAAGTCGTTGTATTTTATTGGTTTTCGTTCCTGCCACAGATTCAGATGTTCTTACTAAGCATTCTGTTATTGCTTTATTTAAAGTATTTTGATCTTCATTAGTGTCTATTGTTTGTGCTTTTTTTGGAATTCACATTTAGTTGTTTTGAGTTTCTTACTAGTAATGAGCTTTCTTTTTTCTAAGTTTGCGTCAATGTGTATCTTAGCCCTTACCATGAGATGAGTTTATTACATTTGTATTTTGTACTATGTCTTTGTTGTTACTTAGTACAAAATAATTTTATTTTTTATAGCTTTCTTAGGGTTTCTCCAAGTCTAGCGTCTACTTTCGAGTTTGTAAAACGTGTGTAAAAATTATTTTCATTTGTATAGTTGATTAGCATAATTCCTCCTTTAGTTCTTTTTCCTATGCCAAAAGATCTTATTCCTCCTTTGTTGTCATCTTTTTTCTTTCCAATTTTTGCGTTAAAATCCCTGATAATTAGTATGTATTTTGTTGGATCATTTCGTGCTGCTTTGTTAATGTCTTCATACATTTATTCAACTTCTTCATCATCTTGTTCAGTGCTTGGAGCAGACATTAGAATTATTTTGCATGTGCATCGCTTGGTAATTCTTATGTCTATTAAAATTATTCTTTCCGATATAATCTTGTATTGTACTACTTTACTTGTTATGTTTTTGCTTCTCAATGTTGCATCCTTCTCTTTTTCCTTTTACTTCCGATATTCGTATGAAATTTCATTTTGCTTTTCTTAGTTCTTGTTCTAGTTCTACCATTCTGTCTTCTGTAGCTAATGACCTTACACTGAATGTTGCCACATGTAGTGTTCGTTTTATTTTGCGTCTTTTTATACGATCTTGTTGGTAGACTATTTTTCTAGAACTATAGCCTCCCACAGAATCCCTGAAGCAAACCGTTTTGTCAACGGTGTGAGGTTCTGAGATGTTCTCTCTACTCACCTGGGGTATTTCAGTTTCGAAATTCGACATTTTATTATGTAGGGGGCATGTTAGCAGGTACTCACCACGCTGGCCAGACGGGTTGGTGAGATTGAATTGGATCAAGAAAGGATCTATTTGTATTGGATGAAATGGAGATAGGATATGAATCGCTCTCAGTATTTGGGGGTGAGGGAAATTTAAGGCTTGCGTGGGCAGGGTTGGGTTGCTTCTCAAAAGTCTCTGTCAGGATCACAGAGGAGTGTCTACTCGCTACTTCTGTCGGATAACAACCACATATGTAACAAATTATTTTTCTAGGCTCATGCTATGTACAGATACTTTTGCTTTATCTTTTGGTTAAGTTGTGGTCGTGGGCCAATTTTATAACATTATAATGGGTGTCCCAGAATTAACGCAAGATTTAAATTTGCCGCCATTTATGCAGTAAAGTGTTGACAACCCTAAACAAAAACAAATCGACAGCTGACAGTTTAGGGTTAGTAAAAATGGAGCGTTACACGATAGAACAACGTGTCTTCATTATTGAACAATATTTCAAAAATAATGAAAGCTTGTTCGCTGTTCGAAAATTTCATACAAAATATGGTCGGAATAGTGTTTTAATTTCGTCAACTGTGAAGAGATCAATTGAAAAATTCCGAGAGACAGGATCCGTTGGAGACGCCAAACACACTGGTCGTCCAAAAAACCAGCCGTTCAAATGTCAACATCGAAGCAGTGCGTGAGAATGTCGGTGACAATCCAGGAACCTCAATTCGGCGTCGTGGACAAGAATTGCAAATTTCAAGAAGCGCTCTACAACGTATACTCACTAAAGATCTGTGTCTCCATGCTTACAAAATTCAATTAACACAACAACTGAAGCCTAATGACCATGCACAGTGAAGAGAGTTTGTTGAATGGATTATTGAGCATCAACAAATGGATGCTGATTTTTCGAGCAAAATCATTCTAAGCGACGAAGCACATTTTCACCTTGATGGTTTTGTTAATCGCCAAAATTGCCGCTTTTGGGGTTCTGAGAACCCACATGTGATTGTCGAAAAATAAAAGCATCCAAAACGTGTCACTGTTTGGTGTGGATTTTGGGCTGGAGGCATAATTGGACCATACTTTTTTGAAAATGAGTCTGGCCAAGCAGTGACTGTTACTGGTGCTCGATATAGCGACATGACAACACAGTTCTTTTTGCCGAAATTGGATGATATTGATGTGGCCAATATGTGGTTTCAACAAGACGGTGCCACATGCCATAGAGCCCGTGAAACAGGTCGTGTACTCTCTCGTTTCGGTGATCAGAATTGGCCCGCTAGATTGTGTGATTTAACACCATTAGATTTCTTTTTATGGGGTTATTTAAAATCACAGGTCTATGTCAACAAGCCCACAACCACGCGTGCATTAAAGGAAGAGATTCAACGTTGCATCAACGAAATTTCGACAAACGAGTGCGTATGTGTATGCAAAGCCGTGGAGGCCATTTGCCCGATGTGTTATTCCATAAATTACCCTATCCTATGTACTTTATGATTCAATAAAAAATTACAATCAAAAGACTAAAAACTGTGTTTTCTATTTAATTCAAATCTTGCGTTAATTTTGGGGCACCTTTTATTATACCTAAATCAACTCTAAATTTTTTGTAGCCGTTTAAAATCATTTTAACACAAATTATATAAATTTAAGACAAAAGGAACATTTTTATATATTTTAAACATAATATAAGTGGCGTCATATTACCATCAGGATATAAGTAACTGTCAATGGGGCGAATAAATAATGACTAAGAGGAAAGGAATTTAAGGAGTACCACAAATTGTGTACAGGCAAATTGGATGCAATAAAACCATGTGGAAACAAATAACTGTCCAAACGCGATTACACAAGCGGCATGCATTACAGTAAAAATTCGTAGGCTTTCACGGTTACATATGGCCGACCCGCATGAATAGGCACTCAGAAACATCCAGGCCTTATCAATAAAGCGTTTTGTTTGAGATTAGCTAAACTGGAATCGATTTACTCACATCCTGCGTCTCTTATATGAAGATTATGCCCAGCAAGACGTACTTTATTTTATTGCGGAGTATTTGTATTTAAATTGACTTTATTTAAATGCTGGAAGAGTCGCGACCCGAGAATAGCACGCAGTTGCCTGGCGCTGGACGGCCGCGGAAAATATCACGCAGCGCGCTCTTGCTGGTGGACGCCTAATGACCGCCATTTCGCGATTTTTTACAAATGAAACGCTCAGTTCCACTTGCGGAGAGCTTTAAAATAGCTGGCAGCACAAACCAGTCTCCGCGGCCGTACACGGCGGCGGCGCGCGCGGCCTCAGATTTTCACCTGAAGACAATGCCAAGTGGAAACGTTTACACCGGTTCGCATGGGAACCGCGCTGACGTCTACATTTCCTCGCTTTATCGCTATATTGATGCAATTTAAGGTCGCGCGGCCGTGTAAAATGCTGCTAAATAAGGCTCGGTTTAATTGGAGGCGGTGTTATCTCGGCATCATTGCGCTTTCGGAATGCCGAGCGGCCCGAGGAACGTGCGAGGATATTGTAATGGAGTATCGCGCGCACTTTTATCGGGGACTTCAAAGGCGCGCGCGATTTCTACCTAATTCGCCGCCCGTTTTCGAAGAACACGCCATTGTTCGCGGCCGCTTCCGTGTAACGATGAGCGCCGTTTGTGTATCAGATTTCTTGGATAATTTCAGAGGCACGCCGGCGCGGCCTCGCGCGCTCCTGGAAACTGCGGCATTTTTGCTAGGCGGCACGCAGCCGGGCGCGAACTTTTTTGGAATTCCTAGAAACTGGATCTTTACTTACGGATAACAAACTTCGCCTGTGATGACTACGACGTGCTTCGGCTACTACAAATTCCCGATTCTTATCTCGGATAATTTCTACCTCAAACTTGCTCGATCCTTATTAACCTTATCTGGTATCCACTTTAGTTGCTTCGTTGTTTTGCAGAACATCTGGTAAAGGCACCGCCTTCGTTTGAATATTTCTTAGAAGGGCCACGGAAAATCATCTCATCATTATGGTTTAATGAAACTTGCTGTGATGTGCTTTTTCCTCTTATGTATTCGCTTAATTTCAAGGTTTATATCCTTATTAGCTTTTTACTTAAATTACATAACCTTTTAAGGTAGCAATTTATCGATAATTTACTTCTTTTTATTAATTTCAATATTTTTGCAATTTTTTATTATAACGTACACTACAAGCTGTCACACGGACAAGCAGTAGTTAGTCTAACACGTGTAAATAGGTGAGAACATGAAGGTAGAGCATTCAATGTTTGCTCGACAAAATTAATTTGAAAGATATTGACTAACCTATGGCACTGCTCTGAATTGTCACTCAAATGTGGTTATAAAGTCAAGAGGTGTGAATCCTTTGAAACGTGATTGGACTTCATCATTTTTGAATAAACACTCCGTTAGGGTACTTGAGTGACCACAAATGTGGTCTTGATAACGCACACCAAACCTTTGCATTTCTCTGTTAATTATAGACAATCTAAAATTGTGTTTTATAGTTTCATTGTGAACGTATTGTGGTGCGTTAAAATTATTCTAAGCACTTTTGATTGAATTATTCTAAAAATTCGATATTGGATGTTTTGGCAGCGTCCCAGAGTTGCATTCCAAAACCTATGGACTATGGATCATAATTTTGTAAAGGAGAAATTTGTTTTCAAGAATAATTGCAACTGGCACTCTAGTAGCCAGTACATTTTTGTAGTGTTATGCTGATGTATTTGCATCTTGTCGATACGTGTTTTCAAACCAGCTCTTTATCCAGGTCAATACTGAGGTATTTAACTTGGGAAATTTTGTGACTGTTAAACGTCAGCAGTGGACAGATTCTTTGGGGTGAATGTTAATTTTTTAAAAATTGTTTGCATATTTACAGCTAGCCCGCTAAGTTAGCGAACAAATTTGTTAGTTTGGGAATACGGGTACAAAAATATACCTTTATATACACAGTATTTATGACATAACAGGAGTTGTCACCCATCGGTGATCTGCCAGTTAGTATGCTATTAATTGTTACTTGATTATTAGCTATTACAACAAGAATGGTATAATATCGTAAAGGAAACTTTCTACAGCGGTGCGAAATCGTAACGGTCACTTCCGGTTGCCATTAACCGATTTGACTGAAAGTCATTCCCATGAAAGGTACTGACCTAAGATGTGCGTATGCCAACTTTGAAGTGAATCCGTTGAATAGAACGGAAGTTATAGCGTTTCCAGACACACAGACAGACAGACAAGATGATAATCTCATTAACTTTCTACTATAAGCTCCGCTGTAAAAAGTTAATAATTCAATAGTCTTTGTTCTACAGGATGTCCAGAAAGGATCGGGGGTATTTGTAAATTAAATAAAAAAAACACTACAAGTCGGAAAAATATTTTTTTATTTTTAATCTTTAGACAAAGTTTTGGAAAATAAGTGCCAAAGATTATGTTGTTCAAATGTTGACTCTCGCGCTGCTGGCAGTCCTCTAACCGAACACGTAAATTAGCCACCACGCGTCTACACATCTATATTGTGCTTCAGTTACAGTAGATTTCGTGGTTTGTTTGCATACACTTTCTCTTTAAGGTACCCCAAAAGAAATAATTAAGGGGTGTAAAATCGGGGCTTCTCGGGAGCCAGTTGATGGTGCCTTGACGAGCGCGAGTTCCAGCCTTCTCGCAAGCGCCGCCGCGTCCGACACCGCCGCGCAAAGGTGACGATGTTGCCACCTTCTCCCTCTGCCCCCACAGCCGGCTCCAACCTTTTCGAGGCCCTTAGCGTCATCGAGGATGCCGACATGCCTGTTGCTTCCAGCCCCCGCTCGGAGGCGGCAACCCGCTCACTGCGACCAACAAACACTTCCCCACGGGAGCGCATCCCACCCGTAATTTTACGGGAAAAAGAAGCTTGGCCGACCATGCGCCATTTAAGAGCGCAGGATCGGCTTTCTTAAAGCCAAAAACGTGGCGGATGGAATTTCCATCTACCTCGACGAGGCGAAACTGCAGCACCACTTTTACTTGCTCCGTGATGACAAACCACTCCGGGTCGTGATGCGAGGAGTGCCGGAGTATGTACCGGAAGAGGAGCTCAAGCAGGAGCTCCTAAGCAAGAACATCCCCATTCTCACTGTCCGGAGAATGAGGAAGGGCCCCAACCGACGACCCATGCCGCTCATGTTCCTCGAGCTGAAACGAAGCGACAAGGGGAAAGCGGTGTTCAACGTCAAAGGCGTCTTCGATGTGGTTGTTACTGTCGAGCAGCCACATAAGAAGGGCGCCTTTACCAGCCAATGCCACAGATGCCAGCGCTTCGGCCACGCGCAGCACTGCTACCGCGCCGGCCAAAATGCGTTAAGTGAGGTCAGGACCATCAATCCGGGGACTGCAAATTGCCAGGTCTCCCATCCGGCTAACTTTCGGGGATGTTCCGCATTCCCAAAGCCAGTTCTCCGGTAGAAGACCGCTGCTTCCGGGCGCAGCTATGCGTCTGCCACCAAGGGTCAAGCAGCACCGACTGAACAACAGCCAGCCGCCAAAGCACAAGCATCAGCTACCACCCAGCCACAATCAGAACATCGAGGTTGGGTAACCATTGCGGCGATGTTCGAGAACGTAGAACCCTCTGCGTTCCTGGACGCCGCCTACACCATCTTGGCGGCCACAGAAACCGCCAAAAACATTGTAGAGTTGGTAGCAGGGCTGATGTCCTGCCGCACAGAAATCACCACTATTCTCGGCATGTTTGGTAAACACTAAATGTGCCTGGTAAACTAAGCTTCCGCCAGTGGGAAGCGCCCAAGAGGCAATCAACATTCAAGCTAGGCCTTCCTGCAGAAAAAATGGTTAGGGGTTTAGTCCCAGGTACCGTGTTTGCCAAACATGGTGAGTGAGAACAGCTCTCCCCTCCTTTTGAGGAGCGCCCGTGCGTACCCATAGCCGGGATAGCTCCTCTACTTCCTCCTGAGGAGCACCCGTGCATAGCCGGGCCCCCCAGATGCACGGAAAGCGTTCTCTGCATACCCATAGCTAGAACGAACTTCTGCCACCAGCAAACGCTCGCGCTCACCCTCAGCCGAGCGCTTTGCGGCAAATCAGGGCGTACTTGTGCTACCCTCAACCAAGTTACCCCTGAACCTGACTAGGGGACACTCGCGCGTACCTCAGCCGAGTTCCCCGGTCAAACGGGCCGTCATTCCCGCCAGAAGATTCCACCAGGGAATCGCCTCCACCTACGGCTCTCCGGAACTCGCCACTTTCTGAAGCCCCCGCATCACCACTTCCGCCGTCGCCCGAGAAAAGGCTTTACCAGAGGAAGCCCGCAGACGAAGACAAAGTCCCCTCGGAAGGCGCTCCGGATTCCCTTCGCCAATAAACAGCAGCGTACAACCTTCCAGGTCCGGCCTCGCCAGGTAGAAGTCAGCGGCATCCGTGGCAGCCACATCGGCATCGGCCCGCTCTAAGTTGCTCTTGCAGACCCCAGGAGATTCGCCGTGCGACGGTCGCATAGGCGCACTCAAGCGCCTCAATAACGCCATTATAATTGTACACACGTAGTTGTAAATAAAAGCGTTGTTATACACAGGAAATCTCATCTCATCGCGGCTCGCAGGACCCCGAGCTCCCCACAAAAGTATCAAAATTGTAAAACTGCATTGAATAGATAAGTTATGAACTGTTATCCTTTCTAAGATATATTTTTAAGGATACAACCAATAATTAAATTTTGACCAGGCTCTTCTTCAACCTTTTATTGTCAAACTCATTTAATATGACATTTATAGTATGTTGCAGATATCGTTGTCAGTGTCTAGCTCAGCCGAGAATTGTTTTAAAATACTAGATGGTTCGCAAAGGTCAAAGCTTTTTTATAGTCGCTTTTAGCCCAGGTATTCTTGGTAGTACGGATTGGTGTTTTATATTGCTGAGCTTGCTTTAGGTGTTTTGAAGTTTTGCAAAGCGAGTAGCCATCAGCTTCAACGGAGAAAAATGTTACAAGCAGTTTTGCATATTTTGATTTCTATAATATAATTATAACTGTACAATGAACCGAACTAATGAGGCAGATATAGGCCGAAGTAACTTAGCAAGCTGCTTCCTGAATAACTTGATTGAAGCTTTGTCTAAATTCGTAGTTGTTTTAATGGCATATCCATCTGTCAAAAAACTTGTCGGGTTACACATTTATTGGTAAGCAGTAATACTTTCTCCGTGATTATTACATTGGCGCTTAATGTTAGTAGTACTGAAGAGTGATTTGTAGGAAGACCAAGGCAAGGAGGTTTATGTTTATTCCTTTTATGAAGTATAGGTCAAGCAGACCTGGATGCTCTCTGGGATGAATGAGACAGTATATAGGTTTACCGGCGGATAAGGGCAGTAGCTCCAAGTTGTTTACAGTTTTAATTGTTTCTTAGCTTTTAGTTATACTTATTCCCAGGTGTGCTTAACATTAATATCGCCTCCAGAGAGAAATCTGTTACTTAGTGTACGGAGTGTTCTTGGTGGGCAATAATCTGCTGATATTGTAACTGGGCCTAGCCGGTTTTTAAGTGCTATTGACGTGGTTTGAAATTGTGGGAGACTATAGTTATAGAGTTCATAATGTTTAATTTAATCCTTGATAATGATAGCAGTGCCGCACCATCTGGATGTTGTGTTGTATAAACTGCGAAGCCGGGAATTTTGAAATAGCTCTGCAAGTGTGCTTTTAAGATGTCGATGCAGTGGTTTGTAATAAAAACCGTAAGTTCGTTTTTGTGATGTAACACAAGGTATCTATCAACTATGTGTTCTAGCTACGATTGTGGTTAAAATTTTAACGTTGTATTCATCTACTTCATTAATTGTTTTATCGTATGATAAGCTTTAATCTTTCAGTTTGCAGGCCGTGCTCCCACGCGGGACGTTAAAGCCTCACCAATAGAATATTAACGGGGGTTTAGAATCATCTTTTTTTTAGAAAAAATTGACTCTCTTGTTCCTGTAAATTCACTTTGGAAAGCTCACTAAAATGGTTTTCAGGATATATCCAGTAACTAGTAGTTTTAGATTATATGGTTTGAGTTGTTCTGATTATTATCTGCCACTTTTTTATATCTACTCACCATACCGTGTTGTATGATGCTGAAGGCACTTGCTGCTAACAGATGAATTGAAATTTTAAATTAAATTTGGAAACGTGTGAACGTAATGATAACTTTGTTGGATATACTGCATCTGCTGAGCCTGGTCTATTTGCAATGAGAGATGTTAAACAGTTGGCAAGTTGAATTAAATTAAATGTGGTCCCAGCGTTATTTTCTTATGTTATCATTTGGCTCCAGCTGTTATCGGTACAATTTTGCACTGCGAAAGTCAAATAATTTCAACTATTGATCTAAAAATAACATTTCTGCTTATTAGATACGCAACAAATTATATCAGAAAAGCATTATCCTCCTAGTAAAAAAATTAAGCAAATGGTCAATAACAGACTTTTAAAATCTATAACTCCTTATAGGACTCGCACTAGCCTCGATTTTTTTTAATTTAATAATTGTAATACAAATAAAAGATTAAAGAAATTTTATTAACAATGATGGTGAAACAAACTAAGCAAATTTAGATGAAAATTATTAAATTATTTATAATAGAATAAAAAGAGAGAAATTTATATATTAAAACCGGGAAGTGAAAATAACGAATACATAAACGAATGAATTATCGTAATATAGCAATAATGGTCACTTATATATTAGAAGAACATAAAAATGACAAAGTCTTTTCATGAATAACTGAAAATTGTATCCAACAAATATAAAAAGCTAATCAAATAATATTAATTGAAGAATTTAGTCCTTTATAAGATCTGGAGAGTTTAAGAAATGCCGTAAGGTCTTAAGCTCGATGATAGAGAAACTCCAACTACACCTCCCCGTGGTAAAGGATGGGAACACCTAAGGATTGGTGGCAAACGTAGCTCTGGAGACCGAATGTGCGCCGGTATAAGCAAACAAACCTGACTCCCGGGTCAGGATGGGCACCCTATTGTCCAGAGGGTGAGAAATCGCCCTCGAAGGCGGAGGAATCGATAAGAAGATCAACGGCATTGGGATCAGGAAGGCAACGGAAAACCACCTGATTAGAGGCACAAAGTGCATTTCCAAGAAAAAATCAAGATAGCAAACAGTTGCAATAATACAATGAATACTAATCATGGTAATCGAAACCCAAGATTTGGCAGGAGAAGAAACACCAGCAAGGCTTCTCAGGTCGTCATCCAGCGAAACCCTTGCAAATCACAAGACCAACAAAGGCTAAAATTGTCAAAGGGTCCAATCAAAATTGGAACTTGGAATGTCCGTACGATGGCCCAACAAGGAAAAATTAATAACGCAGTAGCTGAAACCAAAAGACTTCAACTGGACATAATGGGGGTAAGGGAGATGAGATGGCCAAACAATGGTCAATACTTAATAGACGCACACCAAGTATACTATTCAGGAAACGAAAAAGGTCAATTTATAAATGGTGTCGGATTGATACTATCAAGCAAACTTCAAAAATATGTTACTAACTTCATACCTGTATCAGAGAGACTAATACTTATCCAACTAAGTGGAAATCCCATAAACATAAATATAATACAGGTCTACGCCCCAACAGCCGAAGCGGAGGAAGACAAAATAGAAGAGTTCTACGAATCTCTTAAAAATACATTGAACCAACTAAGAAAGCAAGAACTAACTCTTATTATGGGAGATTTAAACGCTAAAATAGGTCAAGGTAGAAGCGGAGAGCATATCGGTGAATACGGACTGGGGTACGAAATGAGCGGGAGAGCGACTTAAAATGTTCGTAGAAGAAGAAGACTTTGTTATCCTTAATACATTATATAAGCTACCACCAAGAAGACTCTACACATGGACCGCCCCACCAACCCCGACGAACCCAAAGAGAAGAGAGTACGAAACCAAATCGATTATCTTCTAATAAACAAACGTTATCGCAATAGCTGTTTAGCCGCCAAAACATACCCTGGAGCGGACATTGCATCAGACCATTGCTTATTAGTAGGAAAATTCAGATTAAAACTAAAGAAATGCTTGAGAAAAATTGTAAAAAGAAATGGGACCTTAGGAAAATAAGTGATAGCCCGCAAACGCGTGGGAATATGACACAAGAACTAGGTGTAGCATGTGAACAGAGTATAAACAAAACCAAACGGTAGAAGAAGCACTTGAGACATGACAACATCCTTTGACAAAATCGGAGATAAGTATCTGACAGTACAAAACCGAAAGAAAAAAGTGGATGACTGACGAAATCCTACAATTAATGGATGAAAGAAGAAAAGCAAAAATAACGACACCAGATACAAAGAAATCCAGAAATTAATAAAATACAAAATAAGGATGGCTAAAGAAACATGGCTAACAACACAATGCAAAGAAATTGAACAATTAGAACAAAAACAGGATGCATTTAACATGTATAAAAAAGTAAAAGAAGCTGCAGAAATCTACAAAGTAAACAATACAACAAGGCTACTCAACAAGGACGGAAAAATAATTATAGAACCAGACGCAAAAATTTCTGGCTGGCAGAAATATGTTGAAGACCTTTTCGAAGACGTTGATAGATCAGATGAACCTCAAGAATATCCAGAAGTAGAGCCCTTACCCATCACTACCGACGAAGTGGAAAATGCATAAAACAGTTAAAAATCGGAAAGGCTCCAGGTCCTGATCATATACATACCGAATTTTTAAAAATGATGGACGAAGCGAGTGTAGAATGGCTAGCAAAAATTTTTAACATTATCTATACCACCGGAAAAATCCCTGAACCGTGGTTAAGATCAACATTTGTGACAATCCCCAAAAAACCAAATGCTAAATATTGCGAAGATTACCGCACCATCAGCCTTATGAGTCACCTCCTAAAATTATTTCTAAAAATTATACACCGCAGAATTTTTACAACGTGTGAAGCACAAATAAGTAGAGAACAGTTCGGATTCCGCAATGCCTTGGGAACTCGCGAAGCTATTTTTAGCCTACAAGTTCTATTTCAAAGAGCCAGAGATGTAAATCATGACATATATGCTTGCTTCATCGATTATCAAAAAGTCCAACATAATAAACTAATAGACATACTTCAAGAAATAGGCCTTGGTAATCGAGACATAAGAATAATAAGCAACCTTTATTGGAATCAAAAAGCAGCAGTGCAAACTGGCAATATGATATCAGAAGACATCAAGATAAAACGCGGTCTCAGGCAAGGATGCGTACTTTCTCCTCTTCTGTTCAACGTGTATTCGGAACACATCTTTCAGCAAGCTCTGGGCAGCATAGATGATGGAATCAGAGTCAACGGAGAAATATTAAATAATTTTAGATATGCGGATGACACGATAGTGTTTACAAACGACATCACCAGTCTCCAACGAATTATGAACAGAATTACAGAAGTTATCAAGCGGTTCGGACTGACCCTAAATACCAAAAAGACCAAATATATGATAATTACAAAAAATCACATTGTTGACACCGGATTAACGATTGACAACAACAGGATCGAACGTGTGCGAAAATATACTTACCTTGGGACAACAATCGATGAAAACTGGGACCACTCACTGGAAATAAAGTGTAGAATTGAAAAGGCGAGAGTTCAAGTGCCATGAATTATCTTTACCCATTAAATTAAGACTACTGAGATGTTATGTCTTCAGCATATTGCTGTATGGAGCAGAGACGTGGACACTGACAGAGGCATCAAGACGAAAAATAGAGGCCTTCGAGATGTGGTTGTACCGCAGAATCCTGCGTATATCTTGGACAGAGCATGTAACCAACCACACCGTGCTGAGGAAAATGGGGAAACAAGAAACAGAACTCCTCACAACAATAAAAGTTCGTAAGCTGGAGTATCTAGGGCACATCATGCGCAACAATCAGAGATATGGGCTCCTACAATTGGTCCTCCAGGGTAAGATCGAAGGAAAAAGAAGCATCGGCAGAAGACGCATATCGTGGCTGAAAAACCAGCGAGTATGGTTCAATACAACAACAACTGGACCGTTTCGTGCCGCTGTCGATAAAGTCCGTATTGCCATCATGGTTTCCAACATCCGAAACGGATCGGAACTTTAAGAAGAAAGAAGAAGAATTTAAAGTTAAAGTTTGACATATGTTTATTTGTCACTTAAGACAAGTTGAGTGTAACTAAAACTTTTTTTAATGCAATATTTATAAATACACGTAAGCAGAAAAAGAGCTAAAACGTATAATAGATCACATTTTCACCGACAAAAAACTATTGAAACATGTTATATGTACATATAAAATCAAATTACAGGACTGATTTTTTAATACTTTAGGTGTAATATTCAAACAAGAAATAAGTGTTATTCAATCACTTCGTATGTTTTTTAAATAAATATAGCATTGAACGTGTTTTTATATAAAATGACTAGCTTGTAGGTATATTTAGTTGGAAATTACAGGAATGGCATAATAGGCGCGAATTCCGAGTAGATAGTTAACATTAAGTTGAGCTAAGGAAAACCTCTAGTGAAATATATAATATGATATATTAAACATATGGTGTCGAAGCAAATCTGAAAGACACAAAAAGTTTCGGGTAGACCACTCAACATAGGTGCTGCTGCATGTTTACATATAGTACTAGAAGAGCTAAAATTGAATAAAGATGGGTGTCATCAAATTTTACATAGAAACAGAAAGAAACCAGAACAATTAATGAATGAACTATTGAAGTGAGCCAAAATTGCTTCTACATTTGTGTAAAACATTATTGCAAAAGATGATTGGGAAAGTTATGGTTTACTAGCCTTCAAAAAAGTGAAGCGATGATTTTTGAAATGAAAATATTTTATCATAATTTTTTGATGCTGAAAGTTCGATAAATCATGAATAACTCCCTGAAAGGTAAACAATAAATCAAAACTTTCAAATTGGCTTGCTAAAACTTATACATCAAACGATTTGACACGCCGTCCTAATGTTGGTCTTATTATATGACATTGAAAGGCTCCATGGCCTGCAGTATAGTCCAAAAATTTTTATGTATTCCAAAGATTTAACGGTAGTTGGATTAAGAGCGAGGAATTAGGAGGGATGAGCTAAGACTCTGATCGACATATTTTTTTGCAATGTCCCCACCTTATCTCCAACCAAAGAAGTGGAGGACTTGATGATAGGATGCGGAGAATATGGCTTGCAATATTTGCTATTAGCTTTATCAGAAATTGACATGTATCTGAATAGGTAAGTTTTTCTAACCACAATCACATCTACTTTGAAACCGGCTATGTCTCCGACAGTACTGTAGCCTCACGGACTTATTGTGTTCATACAAGAAACCTATTGTAACTTTTAAAATAAAAACTGGGAATCTACTATGCAGACCTAGAACACAAACTTAAAGAAATGATTAGAAATAATACGCAGCTGGAGATTGCAGCAAGGCAATGGTAGGATGTTGCGACTTTAACGTACAAAAATTACTGTAAGGTGAAAAGAGATTTCAACAGGAATGTGCCCTAGTGGAATGAAGACCTTGCTCAAATGAGAAAATACAGCTGAAAATTCGAGAGAATGGAATAACTATAAACAATCCCTAACTGAATATAATAAGGCTCTAAGAAAATTCAAGGAAGGTTTGTAGTGGGGGCACTATGAGGAGGTGGAAACCACTAAATACCGTACCAGACTCTACGACATACATTCAAAAAATTTCAGACCCAAATAAATATTCTGAAAACGGAGACAGGAGAATACACTAATATAGAAAGGAAACAATGAGAGAATTACTCAGAGTACACTTTCTAGGTCGCAGGCTACTATCACTAAGTGACTGGCAAAATTCCCGAAAGTGATCATCTAGGGAAAATTGGCAGGACACAAAGAAAATGACGAATGTAGACAAAATAAAGTAGCCAATTAACGCATTCCAACCTTATAAATTGCCTGCACTTGACGGCATTTATTTTATCTTGTTGCAGAAGAGAAGTGACTTTTTATATCACAAAATGTGTGATAAACTTAAAGCAAGTCTTGCTCCAGAGCATATAACAAGAACCTGAAGACTTATACCAAAAATATGTACCTAAATTCAATCACTAGAATGTTGAGCGTAAAAGACTTTACGAAACTAGCTGCAGGTGCTCTGACGGACCACAATAAGTTAACTCGGTTGTGGGTACTGTAGAATTTCAGCCAACAATTAGGCTGATGAGGTAGCAAAAGAAAGATCATCAACTCCAAATATAAGCCCTGAATCGGCTTTGTAAATACATAAAAGTACTATACAAAGCCGAGTGTGAGAACTGGTTAAGAAACAACATAAAATATAGTAGGAAAAACACGCAAACACTTTTATAAAAGGACCATCTCGTAAATTAACTGAAAAACTATTAGTACAAAGTATGAAATTATAATATTTTTCTCAAAATAGGCCTTAATAAAATAATAATGGTTCTAACGCCCCACGTAGGAGCACGGCCTACAAACAGAGATGTTAAGACTCTCATATGTTCACCCCTTGTTCAAAATGAACCACCTGTCAGACATTAGAGAATTTTGAGAAATAAACCCAGGCCTCCGTCAGCGCCTTAACCTCAAAATCACGCTGTCTTCCTTAATAAAATAACACGTGAGTTGTGGGCAATTGCGACACGGAACTAGAGACAACCATTCATATCTTGTCCTAGTGTGAGTCTTTAGTTTACAGCAAAGAGACTATGTACAGAGTACCGACAATGGGTCCAGAATACAGTAACTATCCAGCAAGGGACTCAAACTGATGCAAGGAACAAGGATACTGAAAAAGTGCAGCAACAAAAACTAGACAAGCACAATAAGTCCATGAGGCTGCAGTACTAACGGAGTTAGAGATAAAACGTCTCTAACAATTAAAAATCAAACAAAAGAGTGTCATAAAAACAATCAAGGGGGACGTTAAAATCGCTAACATTAAAAATGAAAAATACTGTCATGTGAACTAAATATAATTATTAATTTTGAAATAAAATAAAAGTTTACTAAAACAACGTTAAATAAGTTAACTGAGTTAAACATTATTTACTATTGTGTTTTCAAAATGTAGATAAACCGGTAAAAGTATTAAAAGTGGCAGAAAAATAAAGCAGAACCAAATTATTATAATACTGCAAACTTTATTACTCATGTATTGTATGTAAAGTTCTATTAGTTTAAGAGAAATTTAGACAATGACAAAAAGACATATATAATACAAGGACAATAAATAAAAAACGTATCATTTGTCATGAACTTCATATCAATATTAAGTTTACAAAGTCAAAACAATTTCTTTTTTGGACACTCTCACAACCAAAAATCTTTCTAACAGTCTACAGAAGGCTTACCCATATTAATTACCAAATCTCTCAAACTTTACGATAGTAAGAACTGACAAACTGAAATTAATACAATTACCAAAACTTTAATACAAAACGGATATTCTCAAAAATCTCTAACTCACATCATTAACAATATTAGCAAAAATATCACTTCCAAAACCCGACCAAATTAAAGCGTTTTTACCTTACATCAAAGGTACTACTGACAAAATAGACCGCATACTGAAGAAACAAGATATACGAACTGTCTGC
This sequence comes from Sinelater perroti, assembly GCA_036346155.1. Lineage (NCBI taxonomy): Eukaryota > Metazoa > Arthropoda > Insecta > Coleoptera > Elateridae > Sinelater > Sinelater perroti. The sequence goes on from JARFIY010000024.1 coordinate 12,521,884, forward strand.
ACGACCAACAATAAAATAGCTGACTTGATCCGCTCAGCTAAGAACCATTACTCCTGCGAATCCCAAAGTGTCTACAAAATACCTTATAACCGTGGTAGAACCTACATAGGCCAAACGAATAGATAAAGATTTTTAGCTGTACGAAAGGGTAATATTTTTCTGCTTGGGCCAAACATAACAAAGAAACCGATCATTTAATTAATATTTTCAATTCAAAAACTATTATGTTTATATAATTAACTAATCTTTTTAATAGAGTGGGGAAAGAACAAAGTGGTTTTAGATTTGGCTATTTGTTTATAACCAATATTAGTGCCATTAAAATGATATTAAACAATCACTTAAATACCAATCGCCGATTCACCGGCCCTTTATAGATTATCAGCGGGTATTTGATTCCATAGACAAAGAATATGTCTGGACTTCCGAAGAAAATAATAAGTCTATTAAAACAAGTTATTTAAATTACAAATGCAAAATATTACAAAAAAACAATTATCACAATAATTTGAGTCCAAGATTGAGCTAAGATGAGATGTATTTTATTGCCATTCATATTTATAATAATAATGGATCTTATATTAAGTAAAAGAAGAGGAGTTAGATGGGGGTTAATTAAGATGTTGAAGAACCTGAAATACTTGGAGAATATGTAACCAAAGTTTAGTAGTGTATTAAGCGAATCGAACAAAGTGGGTTTGCAAATTAACAATTATAAGACTAAATTATTAACTATTAATACAAATGTGAGTGAAATAAACTTGAAGAACTATAATATTGAAAATATTAAAGAATTCGTTTATTGTGTAGCGTCTACAAATGGAAGGGTGCAGAGTCATTAAGTGATATTGAACTAAGTATAAGTAAACCAAGAGTGATGTTTCTAAATATCATTAAAATATGGAAACTGGAAATACTCATAAGACAACTAAGATAAAAATATTTAATATATTGTTATACGGAAACATGGTGGGTTACTGTTGCAGTGTAAAAAAAGTTAAGTTTTCTAAATAGGTGTTTAAGCAACATCATAATCAAATGAAGATCTATAAAGAAGAACTGGACAAAAAGAACTTGACCCAAAAATTAGAAGTCATATTGCATTGGAAAGAAACTTGGAAACTCAAAACTTGGAAGAGAACAGTTAAAGAAGAAACGGGTAAAATCGTTACCCAGTTACATTTTCTATTTCAAGATAAAGGTCAGTGGAAGTAATTTATAGACAATTTACAGGATATTTATTCTATATTATAATTTAGTTTAACTTAAAAAGTTGTAACTAGTTTATTTCTAAACTGTTATGTTGTCTTGTTGTTATAATCATATGTCCTCTTGAAGAATACTAGGGACTAATAATAATTTTTTTTTATTTACTCATTTGCTAATTTACAATCTACTCCTATAACTAACAGAGTAATGAGTAAATATGAGGCAAGGTTCATGGCAAGCGTTGGGTACCGTCCCTTGACGGTTCTCCACTTTCTCCTAGTTAACTAGGTCTTCTGGCCATTGTCTTTTAAGTCTTCTTTCAATTTGTGGTTGGGTGTATAGTTCACTTATGAGTTGGTTGCTGTGGTTGGTGCTGCGTTGTTTGGATTTGTTGGCGTGGTGGTTGATCACTTCTTTTATAAAGGATATTCCAAAATCGTTGTGGAGGGTTTGATTGGACACGTACCAGGGAGCGTCGGCCATCATGCGAAGTGTCTTCGACTGAAAGGTTTGTAGGATTTTTGTGTTGGAGGGCTTACTGCATCCCCACAGTTCGATACCGTACGTCCAGACTGGTGTTAGAATTATTTTGTAGATGGTCAGTTTGTTCTCCAGAGATAGTTGAGATTTCCTGCCTAGTAGCCACTTCATTTTCTTCACTTTTAGGTCCAATTGTGTCCTTTTTGCCTTAATGTGCTCTTTCCATGTGAGTCTCTGGTCTAAATGTAGGCCCAAATATTTGACTGTGGCTTTCTGTGGGATCAGAGTGTTATTTATGTTAACTTGTGGACAATTGCTTCGTTTTGTGGTGAACGTGATCTGAGCGGACTTTTCGGTGTTGACCTGGATCTTCCATCGTTTTAGCCAGTCTTGTAGTTCGTTTAGGTGATCTTGCAGTTTATTAGAAGCTCTTGCTGGATCGATATCGGACGACAAGATTGCTGTGTCGTCAGCAAATGTGGCCATCATAGTGCCTCTGTGGCGGGAATGTCAGCAGTGTATATTAAGTAGAGTAGTGGCCCAAGGACGCTGCCTTGCGGCACTCCAGCTTTAATTGGGTAGTAGTCGGAGAGTGAGTTGTTTACTTTTACTTGGTAGGATCTTTCATTAAGGTAAGATTTTAGGAGTAGGTATATGGGACTGGGAAAATGCCTTTTTAATTTATATAATAATCCGTTGGTCCAAACCTTATCAAAGGCCTGCTGTACGTCAAGGAACACCGCAGCACACATCTTCTTCTCTTCGAGACTTTCTTTGATTTTGTTCACAATTCGGTGGCATTGCTGTGTTGTGGAATACTTTTGTCTGAATCCAAATTGGTGTTGAGGGATTATGTCGTCTGTGAGTGTTGATTGGGTTATTCTGTCGAGAAGAAGTTTTTCAAATATTTTTGACATTTGTGGCAGCAGGCTTATTGGACGGTACGATGAAGGTTCGGTAGGTGGTTTACCTGGTTTTCCAATCATAATTATTTGCGCGTGTTTCCACTGAACTGGGAAATAGCATAATCGAAGGATGCTGTTGAATATAGTAGTTAATAGCACGATTGCCTTTCTTGGTAGATGTTTTAAGATCTCCCTGACTATGAGGTCATACCCAGGGTCTTGTACGAATTTGTATTGTTGATTTGTTTTCGAATTTCTGCTGGTGTAAAAGGCTTAACGGCAGTGATAGTTGACGGGGGCGTTAATATAGTCTTCAATTTCTTCATCTTGGTTGTCATTGTCTGAGACTGGAGAACACTTTTGAAAGATGATCCGCGAATACATTGCTCTTTTCTATGTCTGACTGCGCCCAGTTTCGATCAGGTTTTCTTATGGGTGGGGTTTGTATTACTGGCCCTTAAATCTTTTTGTTGCTTTCCACAACGAATGGTCTTCGGGGGATAGATTCGTGATGTAGTGTTTGAAGGTGTCGTTGCGGGCTTGATTTAAAACAGAGTGGAGTTGGTGTGTTATCCTGTTAAGGTCAGTTTTGTCCTGAGGGTTTCTTGACCTTTGCCATTTCCCACGTGCTCTTCTTTTTGTGATCAATTTTTTAATATTCAGAGGAATATTATCATTTCCCTGGTTTGCTTTGTTCCTTAGAGGAGTGTTTGTATTGTATTCGTTAGATGCTGTACCACCTCTTCGATTTCGAATTGCTCTTTGATACGATGATCCAGTCTGATTTCTTCATTTATTAAGTTTTGGAACATTTGCCAATTGGTATCTTTTGTGCACAAGGTAGGCATTGGCTCTCTGTAGATAACATTGGTACTGAGGGTTAATATTATGGCGCTATGGTCATGGCATAGATCTAAACCAGACTTAATATCAATGTAAGTATTTGATATGCCTTTTGATATAGCGAAATCAAGTAGGTCCGAATTTTATTCCTGTCCGTGGGCCAGTAGGTTGGCTCTCCCGTAGAAATATAAGTTAGGTTGTTTAGTTGTATTGAACGGAACAGATTGCGACCTTTAGGTGTGATTAATCTGGACCCCATGTTGTATGTTTGGAGTTCCAGTCTCCGATTGCTATAAATTGTGTTCCAAGATAGTTGAAAAGTCATTATATTCTTCTATCGTGATATTGTGTCGTGGCGGGGAGTAAACAGCCGCAATAGTAGTTGGTCTAGGAAGTGATTCTAGTTTTAATAACGTCGCTTGGATTTTGGCTGTTTTAAAGGGTTGGAGGACATGGTGGTTAATAGTCGATCTAATTATGATGGCTGAGCCTGCATGCGCCGTACCGTCAGGGTGATGAGTATAGTAAATGGTGTAGTATGGGATTCTGATAAACGTTCTTTCAGTTGAGTGGCTTTCAGAGATTAGGAGAATATCAATTTTATTGTAGTTTAAATATAGGGTGATTTCTGGAACGTGATTTGATAGCCCGTTTGCATTCCAGGCAGCTATTCGAATTGAGGAGGTCATTGTTTGGTCAAATTGCTTATGACCGTGGTAAGCATGGTGAGAATCATGCTGTTTTGGTTTAGTAGCTGATTGAATAGGTTTTTAAATTCGTATAAAAAGTTTTGCATTGTATTAGTAAGGTTGTCATTATTATTATTTTTATTTTGATTACTTGTTGCTCCTGCGGCTACATGGGCATAACTACCTCTAGTTTGAGGAGGCTGTTGTGTTATCTGTTGAAAAGCTGGATTTGTACTTGAATGTAATTCGAGGATTGGTTTATTTGTGAGGTTTGGATTGTGTTTATTTCTGGACTTTAATAGATCTCTGTAAGTTGTGCAGCCCTTGTAGTTGGCAGGGTGCCCTCCGCCACATAGTGCACAGGTAGCCGGGGTGTCTTTGGTTTTATTACAGCTTTTTGAATCGTGGTTTGCCGCATTTAACGCAGTTGTATGCTTTCATACAATACGATTTGGAGTGTCCATAGGCCTGGCATCGGGTGCATTGTATTATAGTGTTTTTATGTTTTGGTGGTTCAACTCTTATTTTGTATTTTGTAGGAATTCTATGTTATAAATTTCTTTATTATTACTTTGCGGACTTATATCGACGAAAAATAGTGGTAGCGGTTTTTGTAACTCTGTGCCGTGCGTTGATGATATTTCTGACTTTATGTCCTTTTCAGCTAGTTCTGTTGTTATTCTTCTAACGGGATTGAATGATGAAGACCGCGTATGACAACTCTATAGGCCCTGTCTTGTTTTAGTTGGTAAGTATGATATACTATTTTTCGTCCTTCATGTGCTGGATTAATTTTCTGTAGGTGTCGGGTGTCCGTGCATTTATTTTTACTGTATTATCTGGGAAGGTTTTAGTGTAGTAAGTTTCGTCATCTGTGACAAGGGATAGATTTTCGGTCATAGCTTTGTAGTTGGTAACTCCATAAACGTAAATTGGGGGTGGTTTCGGGTCTTGCGGCTGAGTATTGTTCTTCATATTGTTCGAATTGTTAGTATGAGTTTGAATGGCATTAGTATCTGCTTCGGCGAGTGATTGAAATCTGTTTGTTGTTATAGTTTGAGGGGGATTTACGGAGTCTGTTTGGATCTTAAACCTTTTTCTCTTGTTTGTGACGCTTTGCCAGGGATGAGAGTTTGTAATTTCAGAGTCATTCTCCATTTGTTCGTCTTCGCTGGTCGTGCAATCGAAAGTTTCTTGCGTTGATTTTGTGTCGTTGTAGTTATTATTTGGCGGCATTAAAGGCTGTATGTTATTTAAAGGAGCGAGGTTAATAGGAAGTGGTGGGAATTGTTCTGTTGTTACTTGATTTTGGTAAAATTGTGGAAGTTGCATATTTATAGCTGCTGGATTTAATTGGTAATTGTGTGCCTGCGACATTTGTGCTGGCATTTGATTTTGAAGTAATGTAGGTGGCTGCATAAGGGTGTAATTATACATATTGGTGTTTAAACCGGGCCCATTCCCGGTTGGGAACATCTTTGCGAGGTATAATATGTTTTAAAATTATAAATTCTTATGGTTTTTAAAGGTGAAACAGTTGTTTATCACTTGAGTTAAACGTTGAAATTAAATTAATAAATATATAAATTTGCCTGACCTTAAGCAAGGCTACGGCTGCGGCTCCGCCGTTTTGATAACTCAGGTATAGCTCGGCACGCACGTTCGGTCTGCTTGAAGGCACTAGCAAGAATGAGCAATATATATAAGATTAAATTTGGAATGTTGTAAAAGATTGAAAACATTAATATTTAAATTTTAACAAATGCATTTAGTATTAGAATGATGCATAATTATCTGGTATTTTTTAAAGTCAAAATGGCAAAACTTACTTCAGTATCAATGACATTTATCCGGTCTACCTTATACTGTCTTTCAAGCTAATTCACCAACACGTATTTTGAAATTGATAGATTATGACTTTGCATTTAATATTATTGTAAGCCTATATATTGAAATAACAAATTTTGTTGTTAACAACAGAGACCATAAGTTCCTTCTTTGTTATCTAATTTTTTTTAAATTGCCACGCATCTTAAATATAAGTTTAGTAAATATTTAAATGTTTTATACTCGACAGTATATCTTAATTTTACTAAAAAAAATCAAATTCTTCTGACTAAAGACCACATCGGGTAAATAAGTTCGTATTGGATACGCATTACTATTCATCATACTTGTCTGATCCTTTAGCCAGTCTATCGGCGAGGCAGAAGAGCAGTTTAACAAGTGCAATTTCACTAAAAGGTGGACTGGCCGGTTTTTGCGCCAGGCTCTTCAATTATGAAACTATTTGCTGAGTAAGGAAATAAATTTGCGGTGCGCCTATGGCGGAGTGCAGCCAAAGCTTTGTGTGCAGCGGCCGCAGCACACGCGTGCTTGATCCCAACATCTTAGCATTGTAATTGGTAGTAACAAGAAAGCAAAGCTTTGATGTTTGCCCTGTGAAAACGCCGACTTCATAAAAAGACTTGTGCACTTCCTTCCAGGCTCGGCTTAAATAAACACGAAGTTCCCGTTTTCTGTCGATTACCTCCATATTTTGTCAACTGGAAGTTCGCAGGACATACATCAAAGATAAGTCATTTTGTTACCGTTAGTTGATGAATTTTAATTAGCAGATGTGAGTATTTTTAATTATATAAAGTAATTAACAAGAATACATTTTGAATGTTTTGTAACAGAATCACATTTTTTACTTTCTCTTCTAACTGTTTGTCTACTTGAAAAGATTATAAAAAGTGTTTTTAAACATTATTGTAACAGTTTTATGTATTTTTTAGTTAATTACAATCTGCCAATTACACCTGACAATAAGTAATTATGTTGATCGTATTGAGCAGTGTTGGAGAAGTCGCCCAATGATGACCCTCCTGCGATTACTTAATTAATTTGATTGTTACACTACATGTAAGTTAATTAAGACACTTAATGTAACTTAAATAGCACTAAAATCTATGCGGTAGATCGAGCGAGTTAAGTCTTTTGAGTCTTTGCGTTTGAGCACTGTTGTCTAGTAGATTAACTGCCAAAGGATTAGGATGCACTTCTAACTTATTTAGGTACTTTACACTAAATTTTTTAATTTCTTCCTTGACGGTGTCCACTTCTAAATCGTTTCGGATTTCAATGTTTGGGATGTAGTATGGGGCATTAGTTATTAGACGTAAGACTTTGGATTGGTACCTCTCCAATATGTCAATGTTAGATCTAGAGGCAGTGCCCCATAACTGGATCCCGTAGGTCCAAACTGGTTTCAATGCTACCTTGTATATAAGAAGTTTATTTTAAGCGATAATTGGGAGTTTCTACCTAACAACCAGTAGTATTTCTTTAGTTTCAGTCCAAGCTGCACCCTCTTCTTCCATATATGAGTACGCCATGTAAGCCCTTTATCCAAGTGTATCCCTAAATATTTAACGCTATCTGCCTATGGAAGTGGTTGACCGTTCATATTTACCTCTGGGGAGTGCCCTCTACATTTTGTGAAAGTCACATGGACTGATTTATTCTCGTTCACCTTGATACGCCATCTTTGGAGCCACTACTGTATTTTATCTAAATGCGTCTGTAGTTGTTGGGCAGCAACTGTTGGATTTGGGTGCATTGATAGGATGGCCGTGTCGTCTGCATACGTCGCTGTTATAGCGTTATTATCAGTGGGTAAATGGGCTGTGAAGATGAGGTATAAGACAGGCCCCAATACGCTGCTTTGCGGAACACCGGCTTTTATTTGCATCAATTCTGTTAGTTCATCCTGATATTTAACCTGGAAGTATCTTTCCTGTAAGTACGATTTCAGGATAGTAAAGATTGGATGGGATAACTTCAGTTTAAGCTTGAGTAGTAGACCTTCGTGCCAGACCTTGTCGAAGGCCTGGCTTATATCCAAGAAAACCGCTGCACAGTAAGCTTTTTCCTCAAATGTATTATTAATGACTTCAACGATTCTATGGACTTGTTCGATGGTTGCATGGTTTTTCCTAAAGCCGAACTGATGATCGGGGAAGAGATCGTCTTCGGTGTGTGTCATCAAGATTCTTTTTAGTAGGAGTTTCTCCATTAGCTTAGATAAGACTGGTAATAAACTGATAGGCCTATAGGACTCGACGTTGTGCGGGGGTTTGTCGGGTTTTTGAATTACTATTACTTGAGCGATCTTCCATGTGGTGGGAAAGAATCCTGTTCTGAGGATAGCGTTGAAGATGGCGGTTAACATTGTAATCCCTATTTTAGGAAGCTCCTTAAGTACCCTGCCCGTGATCAAATCCCAGCCTGGTGCCTTGTTAGGTTTTAGTAAGTTGATCATTTCTGTGACTTCACCAGCTTTGAACAGCTTTATTGGAGGTGAAAGTTGGTAAGGGCTTCCAGGTATTCTTTTATGTCGTCATCTTCATCCGGATTTCTAGTTGGTATTTCTACAGGTTGGAAAACGTTTGACAGGTGTTCCGCGAAGATTTGTGCCTTTTCTTTGTTATTGCGCGCCCAGGGCCATCCGCTTTACGAATAGGAGGTACTTGTTGATTCGGTTGGTTCAGGGCCTTCGTTGCCTTCCATAACGAGTAGTCTGTGCTAGCTGTAGCTGATAGCCCTTCTACGTAGGTGGCAAAATTGTCATTTCTGAGGGTCCGTATTAGTTCCTTGAGTTCTCTAGTGGCAACGTTTAATCTTCTTTTGTCGTCAGGATACCTACTACGTTGCCATTTTTTCCTTAGCCGTCGTTTTGGGCTATTTTTTCTTTCAGGATAGTAGGATACCTATGTTCTACTTTGTTGGGTGGGAAATTTGGTGTTGCTTCCCAGGTAGCACTTTGTATTGTTTTGACAAAACTTAAGACTGCATTATAAATTTCTTCGTTTGTTTTGAGAGATACATCTAGATTTATGCTATCCTCAATTAGTACTTTAAAGTATTCCCATTTTGTTTTTTAGTTGTAAATTTGGGGTTGTTTACTTCTCTGTGTTATAATTGCATAGACAGTAGCTATCACTGGAGAGTGATCAGACGTCAGATCAAAACTGGATTTTATATTTAAGTGTCTTCGAGAAATACCTTTGATCACAAAGAAGTTCAATAAATCTGGAACTTTTGCAGGGTCCGTTGGCCAGTATGTTGGTTCATAGATGGATAGATGACCTAACTGTTCTTCTTGTAATACCTGATATAGGATTCTGCCTCTGCCTGGTGGGGATAGGTGCGATCCCCAGTGGGTATGCTTGGCGTTGTAGTCTCCGCCCGCCATGAAGCGATTTCCAAGAGATGTGAAGTATTCTTTCAAACTGTCTTTGTCAGGACGATAGTTCGGTGGGCAGTATGCCGCCGAGATTACCAGCGGACCATACCAGTCCTCTATTTCTATACTAGTTGCTTGGAAGGAATCCCTTTTGTATTCTGGCAGTACACAGTGCTTTATTTGCTTTCTAATTATTACTGCTGATCCTCCTCTCGCTCTACGATCTGCATCTGGATGTTGGGTGTCGTATATAATGTAATCCGGAATTTTAAAGTGCGTTTGGAAATTGAAGTGTGTTTCTTCTATTAGTAGTACGTCAATGCTGTTATATTTTAGAAATACTTCTACTTCCTGTTTGTGGCTTTCTAATCCGTTGGCGTTCCAGAGCGCAATTTTAAATAGTTGAGCCATTGTTTTTACCGATTTTGGATACCAGGAATTTGATAGTCTCCCTCAGTTATTTTATTTCAGATGTTAGTTCCGAAATCATTTTTTGTTGTGCTTCGATTGTGCTTTGTAAATATGATATAAAGTAATTTTCGTTGAGTGTAGGATTGTTGTTTGTGGCAGTTCTATAACTACATTGCGAGCTTACATTTATCAAACGTGGTGCTTGATTTGTGAATATTGTCTGTTCATGGAGATTTCCACCGGCTTGTTGTTTTTCTGGTGCAGGTTTTTGGGTTTGTTCTGCATTGTTGATATTTGCTAAGGGACGTTTTTTTGGATTTCTGTTTGTCGTACTTGTGGTAGTTTTCCTTGTTGTAGGGGATGTCTTCTATTTAGGATTTCGATGTAGACTTTACAACCTTTGTAATTGTAACAGTGCTATGAAATTTATAGTTTTATTTCTTGATTCTTAATTTTGGCAACCCTTTTAGATTTTTGGTCTAATTTGTCCATCTAATAACTTTTATGACCGACAAATTTCTGAACTTCATTTCGAAATCTGTAACACGGCCTTCATTTCTCCCTGTCATATTCTAAAATCGATTTTGTTAGATATTAAATTAGCGATCTAATTACCGAAGTTTTTAAGATAATTTATTCGCGTGTTTAGCAAATTATCTAGATCTAAATACATTTTTGTAATTGCATTTTATTTAAGCGCACCACCTAGTCGTATATCTTTCTTAAAATTTGTTTTTACAAGCATCTAACTTTGTTTTGTTGGTTTATTTAATCCAAGTTTCATATGCATATGCTATTATCTTAAAATTTTTTTTTTATAATAACACGTATATTATAATACAACATATGTAATAAAATTTGTCCTCCTTGCATCATCTCTGTGTAACCTTGCTGCATGCTTTTAATTGCATTTATATTCGTTAGTGTCACTTATGTTAAACAGATTAATTTTTTGGGTATTTTTGGCTAATATTATTTTTTTGTCATTATAGAAAGTTTAACAAAGATTTTTAAAGAATTTTGACCCGATTACAAAGATTCCAGTAGTTTGCTCTGTACACCGATTCGGAGCCAACTAGTCTCAGAAGTGAGATTTATTGGATCTTTAAGAACTATTTAAATAATTTATCATGTCGGTGCAAACTATTTTGCACAAATTAAAACTGGCAGGCCTAAAAACCAAATTAGTAGAGTGAGATTTAAAGGCTACAGAGAAGAAACATGATGAGCTCTAATCCATGAAAGTGAAAATCCAGATACATGATTATTCAAAACTAAACATCTAAATGCCTCAATGCAAAAATGTTAAGAAATAATTAAAGAAGCAAATGTAAATACAAAAGAACATCAAAACATTTGAGAGCGAAATTACAAAAATTGATGTTATACTCACTAGAATAAACTATAAAATTTCTAATAATGTAAAAGAAAATACTAGACAATACTAGAAATTTGGAAATACGTAGAAATAAAAAAATTGGTTTGCTCTAGAAAACACGAACACACCTCAATCTGGAATTATTGTCGTTAGAAAATAACATGACAATAAAAGAAAAAATAAAAAATTTATGAATTTTATGAAAATGTACTTGTGTTGGATAAATGTTATGGTTTACGTGGGCAATCTGAAAACTTATGAGTCTAACATAAAAACAAGTATTTTTCTGTCAATTTTTACCTTATTTTTCAGCATTAGTCTCCTTTTAAATCGATACACTTTTTTCAGCGATGCTCCAACCTCTTTAACCCATCCAAATAGTATTTGGTATCTTGCTTAATCTCTTAATTTGATGAAAATTTCTCTCCTCCGACCCAAATAGGAAATGGTCGCTTGGGCCAGATCTGGCGAATATGCTGGGTGGTCAATCAATTCAAACTGCATTTTGTGAATTTTGGTTATGGCTATCTCTGAAGTGTAAACCGGTGCGTTGTCTTAATGAAATAGCACTTTCTTGCGTTTTAAATTGGGCCGTTTTTCACCAATTGCTGCCTTCAATTGGTCGAATAACATTGCGTAGTTCGAACCCATGATTGTTTTTCCTTTTTCTAAGTAGTCGATGAAACCGCCTTTGCTTTTTTAGAGCAGGTTTACCCTTCAAAGTCTACTGTTTTGACTGTTTCTTTGTCCCAGGAGTGTAATAGTGGACCCAAGATTTATTGACAGTGATAAATCGATGCAAAAAGTTTGACTAATTTCGCTTAAGCAAAGCATTACAAGTGTTTATTCGAATGAATTTTTAATTTAACGTGAGAAAGCGCGGTGCCCAACGCACAGACAGCTTCATTTTGCCCAATTCTTCAGTCACTGTGTGACAAACGCGTTTTTTCGATATACCCACAGTCTCTGCTATCTCTCTATTCTTGATTCGGCGGTCGTCCAGTACCATTTGTTAAACTTTTTTGATATTATTGAAACCAGGTTTAAATTCAGCTACCCATCTTTTCACGGCGGCAAATGACGGTGCGGAGTTTCCGATATTGCCTTTCAAAAGCAATTTTTTTCATTTTTACAAGAGCACTGACATCGACTGGATACACACGACTATCAAACAACAGCTAAGCGTCTAAAATAATTGAAATTTGTATACGTATCTTTCAAAATATGTACGATTGTAATAGCAGAATCGTTAGGACTAGTAGGACCATCTTTATGTTGAAGTTCAAAACTTTTCAGACTGTCCATGTACGTAGATAATTTTAAGCTGCTACGACAACCAACGATTGTTGTGCGAGTAGATACTACAAATGTTCTTCATGTTACACTAAAAACATCAATCAATTAAAGATAGGCTACAGCGATGCACATCTTGAAAAAGTGTTCCATGCACAAGTTAAAATCCGCGTCTAGCAGTCTGAGGAAAGCAAGAATTTGAATTCTGTGTTACGCCGTTAGTATTGATGGCATATCCTATCACAAATTGTTAGAAAAATGTGTTATGAATGGATTCAGATACGACATGTAAAAGTCGCTGTATTCACTTCGCCAAAAAATGTAATGTTGCTCTGGCACATGTTTTAGAATACGAAAGTGTCAAGCAAGCATTAGTGTGACTAGAAGAAATGGCAGACATAATGAGACAGGTACTACGCAAAAACAAATTAATAGAACGGGGGCCTTGTTTGTATTTTGGTGAATGTGGTTACATTTATAACGTAACTGTAGATCCATTAAGCTGAGTCACCCAAAAACTAGGTAAAGTTGTCATGGACATTTATCCACTTTCGAAATTAAAGTTCCATTAGTCATTGTTAATATTACATTCTTAGAAAATGCCAGAAGCCAATATAATAATGATGACGTCAGTCGAATGTAATACAGGTCGACGCTCAGACATACCCAACAACAATTAATCTTCATGAGATTACAAACGATGTTATAACTATATAAGAAGAAGCTATGATAATAGTCGAAATTTATAAGCAACTAAATAAAATTAACTAACTTGCCGGGCAAATTCATTTTGAAGATGTATTTTTAAGGAAACTTAAGAATATACGGAACCTGAAAAATGTAGCTTAAATTCTATGATAAAAAGCTCTCGTAACATAAATTATAACTGAAGATGTTATGTTGCCAGACCAGCTCACCTTAAAGAAAACAACAAAAAAAGCTTACAACTGATAAAGAATCGACCATGACAGAGCAAGCAGAAAATCCTAATGTTCAAAACGCCGTGCCTGTCAAAACGATAAATTTTAATCTAGGACTTGTGAAAACTGTAGAAAATATAATGTAGTAGGCCACCGTACACCCACATTGCCTATTATGATTGATGTCAAGTCACCGGTAAATGTAAAATGAAGAAGGTACAGAAGATTGCTGTTAAATATCAAAATATCTTGCACTTAACGTCAACAAAAAATGTAAAACAATTATTATAACCCATGCTTAAGCCTTAAGACGTCTTTTAATATCGAGGCGGAGAGAAGTCGAGAATCTTATTTATTTTATTTATACTCATTTCCAGTAGCATTATCTAGTCATTGTTGTTGACACGTCTATATTATCTACAAATACAATTGCAAATCACTTAGATCTTCTTCAATAGCGGTTTAATAGGTGACGAGTAAATTTTAAAATATCCGTCTAACCTAAAATAAAATATCTAGACCTACACCTAGGCTATAGATTGATATAGCAGAATCATATTCAAGCAAAATATCAAGAACTAAACCAAAATTTATCAATGTTAAACAGTCATCTGATTTACATTTGAGTGATAACCAAGCAAGTTAAAATTAGCTCTATCGCCTATATCTATAAAAATATTATTAATGAATAATTCTATCTGGTAATTCATTTATGCCCCAAGTTTATTTATTTTTAATTGTTATTATTATTAATTATTTGTATATATTTTTAATTAATTTGCGTTTGTTTTGTTTTTTATGTTATTACATTTACTTATTATTTTAAAACTTTAAGAGACTGAAGTCCACGACGTTATAGGGTGAATAATTGCAAAACTAAAGAAGTCAAAATTGACATGTGAGTTGTTTGTGAATGCAACGATTAGAGATTTGTTAGCGAGGCTTGTATTAAAAGCAATTGGCTTTAAGTATTGCAATTATCCAATCATTTTTGCAAACAGCTATTTTTATTCCAGCAAAAAATATTTCAATCTTCAACGTACTTTTTGTGGAAATAATAGAAAAAAGGCAAGTACGTTTTCATCGTTTTAGAGAAAGCTTGGTGTCTGACAAACACTTTTGCAATCAATCCTTGTTTGCTGTTGTGTGGTTTTGAATATATATTCTAACTTCAGCTTCGTGGCTTATTTTGAAAATAAACCGAACTCTTAAAATTAAAAATTTAGTTGTATAATATAATTTTTAAAAAAGTTGTCAACATAATTGGAGTTTTCGTTCTGCTCAACATTCGTATTGTTTTTTAAAAACTTTTAAATCAACTTAAATTTTTCAAATAGTTTGTAGTTAAAAATTTGGTGAGAAATAATAAGTCACCTATCATACTTATCATCCTATAAACTTTTTTTCATGTGGCCTTCAACTAACATATATTGCTGACATCTCCTTCTTCTTTTTCCCCATCATGCTTTGTATATAATTCGTTGCGACACTTCGATTCTCTATTTTTATACTTGCTCCTTCCATCTCTTTTTTGGCCTTCCCAAGCTTTGCCTTCCTTTTGCTCTATATCTATAGTATATTTTAAGTAGTCTGTTGTTTTCCATTCGTTCTAAATGTTCTTTCCATTGCTGTCTGTAATCTTTATTTGTTAAATATTTTTAGTTATTCTCTAATTTCTTTATTTCTTTTTCTATGTCAGAGATTGTCTCCGGCGGTTGGTCACATGAATCGCATTTCTGATGTAGTTATTCTGCGTTCGTTGTATTTGGAAATGATCCAGAATTCACTACCGTACGTTAGGCTTGAGACAGCTACTACTTTATAGAATTTTATTATTATTTCTTTCTGTACTTTGTTCTTGAAAGGTATTGAACAGCCCAGAAATTTGAGGCAGTTTACCTGTTCGATTATTTTTTCATCTAGCACTATTTTTGATCGGACAGGTTCATTGCCGCAAAAAGCCACTATTTTCGTTTTATTGGTGGATATTTTTAAGTTATATGGTTTTATTATTTGTTGTAGTTTATAAGCGGCTAGTTAAAGTTATTTTTCTAAATCTGAAAGTTTGCGAATAAAAATGTGGCAACATATTTTGTTTTATTTAGATTACGCGTATAAGCTTCTATATTATCAATCCACTATCTCACATCGTCAATGTAAAGATTGAATAGAATTGGGGACAGGGTGCATCCCTGTCTTAGTTCAAGATTTGTATTTTCAGAATTGGTTCTATCGTCATGTATTATTATTTTTATATGCTCATATATGTTTTAATGTCTTTAATTAGATGTATGGGAATGCCCCATTTGTTCATTATTTCCAAAGGTTTGTTGCGGCAGATTTTGTCGAAAGTTTTGATGTAATCTAAAAACATCATGTGTTTCTTTGTTAAATTCTTGATGTTTCTCTATTATTTGTTTTGTTGTGAATATATTATCAGTACAGCATCTGTCTTTTCTAAATTTTGTCTGCCCTTGAAATATTACAGTGTCTATTATATTTTGCAGTAGTTTGGTTAATATTTTTGTATATATCTTATATGAAGTGTTTCATAATTCACATTTCGATCAGTCTTTTTTTTAAACAACTGCCTTTTGTTGTTCTTCTGACTAGGGTATTTTTTATTATTGTATTCCGTGTTCTACTTTCTAAAGACTTCTATTGCTGCTTTTTCAATTATATTTTCTATGTGTGTTCATTCTTATACGTTGTCAGATTCTGGTAATTGTCCACTATGTTTCGTTAACCTTTTTCTAACCGACTCTTGTTGTACAAATTTTTGTTCTAATGATGTTCGTTTTTATTTTTTACCCATTTTGCGTGTAGTCTAAGAAGCAGTGGTCTGTATGTGTACATTTATTTCTTTATATACTCATGTGTCTTTAAATAGTGTAGCAGTTTTCTAATTTGCTAGGAAGTAGTTAATTATTATCGTATGTATATGCTGGTTCATGTTTAAAAAAGGCATTTGTAATTCTTATGTGGTTGTAGCAGGCAAAATTTCTGAGCATCTTTCCATTTTGGTTAAGGTGGTTTTCGCCATTTGTTCCAATGATATTTTGAAATTTCTCTCTAGCGATGCGAGCGTTGAGGTCTATGCCAATTATTATGTAGTCAGTCTTATTTATTTATTTAAAATTGTTGTAACTTTTTGAAGCATAATGCTTTCTTCTCTTTTTCCTTCTTCTGGGCCATATGCACATACAATGGTCAAGTATCCTCGTTCTATTCCGCATTTTATGCTTGTTATTTTTTGTTTATTCATCATCATCATCATCAGCCTGCAACCGCCCATCGTTGGACGTAGGCCTCTCTCATTTGGTTCCATGCATTTCTGTCTTCTGGATCCAATCTCTTCCCGCAAAGTCTCGGATATCGTCGCTCCATCTTTTTGGTGGTCTTCCTACACCTCTTTTCGTTAAACGGGGCCTCCATCTCAAGAGTTTTGAGGTCCAGCGGTTTGGTTCATGTCGTGCTATATGTCCCGCCCATTGCCACTTTGCTTGAGCTACTCTCTGCATTATATCGGGTATTTTCGTTCTACGCCTTATTTCCTCGTTTTTCAGTCTATCTCTTAGACTCACTCCCAACATTCTGCGCTCCATCGCTCTTTGGCAAACTCTTAGCTGCTCGGCGCTCTTCTGGGTTAACGTCACCGTCTCTAAACCATAGGTTGCCACGGGCAGTATACATGTTTCATACACCTTTCTTTTCAGACTATTGGGAATATCGGAATGTTTGAGAATATGCTGTAGCCTCCCAAAGGCTGACCAGGTGACTTTTATTCTTCTTCTAATTTCAGATGTTTGGTTTTCCTTTCCAATCCTAATTGAATGACCCAGATAAATATATTCGTCCACTCTTTCCACCGGTTGATTATCAATAAAAACAACTGCATCGCTGTTTGTCATTATTTTGGTTTTATTTATATTTATCTCCAGCCCTACGGTCTTGGATGCCTCATTCAATTGTATTAGCATAGCTTCAAGTTCGTCAATATTGCTAGAAATCAATACGATGTCGTCCGCAAATCTCAGGTGGTTTAGCAGACATCCGTCAATGTTAATACCCATCCCTTCCCAATTCATTTGCTTGAACACATCCTCCATCGCCGACGTGAATAATTTTGGAGACATTGTGTCTCCTTGGCGGACTCCCTTTTCAACCTTTATTTTGTTAGTTTGAAGGTCTTCATCTACCTTTACGTGAAATGTAGCCTCTTCGTAGATGTGTTTAATTAGCTGCGAGTATCTGGAGTCAACTCTTGCGTTATTTAGTACTTGGAGGACGGCGTGTATTTCAATTGAGTCAAACACCTTTCGATAGTCCACCAACGCCAAGTGAATGGGGGTGTTGTATTCCGTTGTCTTTTCAATTAATGTTCTAATGGTTTGAATGTGATCCATGGTACTGAACCCTTTTCTAAAGCCCCGTGCTCTACTGGCTGGTAGAAGTCTAATTTTTGAGTGAGGCGATTTGTGATGATTTTAGTCAATACTTTATATATGCACGAGAGTAAGCTTATGGGGCGGTAGTTTTCAATATTTGATGTGTCCCCTTTTTTGAAGAGAAGAATTACCTCAGCATTATTCCACGCCTTTGGTATCTTTCCCTCAATCAAACATTTGTTTAGTAGCACCGTGACAATATTTTCTACTATTTCACCCCCCATTTTCAGCATTTCGGCTGTTATCCGGTCTTCTCCTGGCGCTTTTCTATTTTTCAGTTGCTTGAGGGTTTGTTTAACCTCAAGTCTAGTTATCTCGGGTATTTCCTCGGAACCCACGTTAGAAATAGTTTTATTAACCGAGCTCTGTATAGATATGTTAGATGAATATAGCTTTGTGTAGAAGTTTTCTATTGTATGTACTATATCTCTTCTGTTTGCTACTACAGTACCTTCTTGATTCTTAATTTTATTATTTTCTGTTTACTCTGTGATAGTTTCGATCTTAATACCTTCATATTTCTGTTGTCCTCTATTGCTTCTTCAATTTGCTTATTTCTATGTGCTCTTATGTCCTTCCTAATCATCACTTTGACCTTCTTGTTAATTTCTTGAAAATTTTGGGCTTCTCTATTTGTTCGTCTTCTTTCTTCTATTAAATTCAGGGTTTCTTGTTTTAGTTTGCTATCGCTAGGTTTCTTATTGGCACATATTTTTTTAACTGATTCGTGTATACTATTTTTAATGTTTTCATTTAGCGCATCTATGTATAGGTTCTTTAGCTTATCTGTAGGTTCTAGTTTTCGCTGTAGTTGTAATTGGTATTTTTCTTGATTGAGGCTCAATTCTTGTATGGTTGGAAAGTTTTGTTGGTGTTGTAACTTTTTCCTTTCCAGTTTCGGTTTTATTTCTGGCACCGACCTGACTAATCTATGGTCACTGCATGTATTAAGTCTATTTAGCACTGCTACGTCCGTACATAGTGTTTTGTCGTTCGACATGATGTAGTCTATTTCGTTTTTTGTTTTTTGGTCGGGACTTCTCCATGTCCATTTTCTTTGTCTTTGTTTTTTGAAGAATGTGTTTAAACAGTATAGCTTTTCGCTACTGAGGAAGTTTGCTAACATTTCGCCTCTGGGATTCCTAATTCCCAAACCATATCTTCTAATGTATTGGCCGTCTTCAGACAGCTTGCCTACTATTATTGAATTGAAGTCTCCTGTGATAACGGTGTAGTATGTTTTTTCTTGTCTCCTAGCGCGTGTAATATCTTCGTATAGTTGCTCCACTTCTTCATCGCCTGAGTTTGTCGTCGGTGCATATACGTGTATGAGTTGCATATTATATCGTTTGTTAATTTTCAGAGTAAGGTATATGACTCTTTTTGACACTGCTTGGAATTTCGTTACTAGGTGTTTTATCTTACGGTTGATGATAAAAGCTACCCCGCCATATTTATGGTCTGTGTCTGAGTTGTTCTGGTATAGGACGTGTCCTGATTTCAATATTGAGTTCCTTTCCCCGAGTAGACGTGTTTCGCATAATCCAACGATATCCCACTTTATTTTCGATAGTTCCAGTTCTAGCTCTTCTCTGTATTCTTCTGTTCGCATTGTTCTAATGCTGTATGTTGCTATTATAATTTTTTTTGTGTTTGTATGTCTTCTTTGCTGTGGTCTAGCTTTGAGGTTTGTCGAGTTCTTGCCCCCCCCCCCCAGAATCCTTGGGGATGACTGATCGTTGATCAGTGTGGGATTGTGAGAGTGCATCTCTACCCACCTGGGGTATTCCTGTTTGTGAATTCGACGTTTTCATCATGGTTTAAAAGAGAGGGGTTTGGCATTTTCTCGCCACGCTTGCCGAACGTGTTGGCGAGTTTATTTTCAGCCGCCCACTATGGGAACAGACGCTGTTTGCAGCCGCCCGCTCCGGGTCAGACGCTGCTTACTATGGGTGCCATTAAATCTAGGATTTAGAAGTTGGCTCCCATAGCCTCTCATTTAGTTTAGCCTGTGTGCCGACACAGTTACCGGGATGTGGCCGCTTATGAAGCTTCTAGGAGCCATAAATGAGAGTGAGAATCTAACTGAGGACCAATATCTCAGAGTGACCAAAAGGTCCGGCAACCCTGAGTGTAGAGGTACTACCTCTAGTTAGACTCCCATACATCCCTTTTTTTGTTTATTAAATTGTATAATTTTATTTTCTCTTTCCAATTTTTGTTTATCATAACTGCTGCACCAGCTGCGGTTCTTGTGTCTTGTCTTACTCCGCTGTATTTTAACGTGCATTTTTCTAGGTCTTGGGTGTCTTTTAGTTTCTTTTTTGTCTTTGTTATTAGGGCTACATCTATTTTTCTACTTGTAAGGTTTTCTTGTAATTTTTGTAGCTTGTTACTTAATACAGGTACATTCCAGGTGCCTATGTGTAGATAGTCTTTATACTATTTTGTTAGCCAAAGTCGTAGTGTAAATGAGTCTTTTTATTCCGTGGAGAAGAAACCACCATTTCTAAGTATTCCGCTCTCGTTTGGTTTCCGACCTTATTTCCCACTGAGAATGGTTACTCAATCTTCCGTAAGGTTGCTTGAATTTCCAGGGCGCACCAATAGGGAGGTGAGAGTCGGGATTGAGTAGGAGAGGCTAAGTCGGTGATAGCTGGAAACTCGCCGTATGTTTCGCATCCTATCCTTTTGAGCCCCTATTGCTAGCATAAGCTTTTAATATATAATAAAATAATAGGATTATATATGCAACGTTTGCTCTCCTTTCATGTATATAGATTCTAGTATACATGTCAAGGATCAACTTGAAAATTTCTGGTAACCAGTTCGTCTAATGTTCCGTTTTGCAGTTCACTATATAATTTTACTTTTGACATTTTTTTTAAATTTATTATTTATTTAGTAATGCCAGATGTTCTTTACAGACATGCATTTAGTCTAATATAATTTTTCCTGCGTTATTTTTTTGTATTTGATTATTTGTAACCAATCTTGTTACAAATTTGTCTTGTGCAAAGAAATTTTTCATACTTTTCTTCTAAGTTTGTTTCTTTACTCTGGAATACTAACGCTTTGAAGTTGCCTCATGTCTACATTTTTATGTTTTTCTCTATTTATATTTCTTCTTCTTCTTTTCTCTCTACTCTTATATATAGGCTATGAGCCTGTTTCTTGCCACACATTTCGTGTAGTACTAATTATATATCTGTGTTATTAAATGTTTTATTTTCTAATTTATCAATTATACTCTTTCATGCTCTAAGCTCTGCAGATTAAATCTTAATTCTTTTATGTAGCTACACCCTTTTTTATAATATATATTTTTATCTTCTATTCAGATTTTAAGAAGTAGAAAAAGTTAGGCGTTGTGGTATTATTTTTTTTATATTTGTGTATTCATTGATAGGCCGGTTCATTATTTTTAGTTTTCTATTTTTCGTTTATTTGTTCTCATATTCTTATACTACTTTATCTTTAGGTTTTCTTTCCTATTATACTGTTCAGACCTTTAATACTATAATTTCTAATGGCGATCTACTTCATAAATTTTATAGTACCAACTTTTACTATTTATTCGTTTACAACTTTGTGTATTATAATAAAGTTTCTTATATATTGTTATAAACACTCATGTCATCGCGCGACTTTCGTGTTATTTGATGTAAAATTGGTTATAATAGTTGTGATCTTATGATTCTCTGTAAGTAATGCAAGTTTTATAAAAGCATCGTTTACTTTTTGAGAAACCGTGTATATTTCGCGTGGTCTAATTTGTGGTTCGCGACCGTGATTTAGTTTGAAAATTTGTATCTCCACATTCTTAGGTTTCTTAGTAGCATTTAGCTTCTTTGAATATTAAGCCTTTGAATGTTATGCCCCAATCTTCCAATCTAGCTGCTAGTAGCCCAAGCCGCTAAATCTAGGATTTTTAACGAGGTTTGCATTCTTCCTGCTTGTTTTGTTTTACCTTAACTTGTAATAGGTAATATCAGAGAATAGTATTTACCAGTGTCAACTGTGAAATCAGAACGCAACGCACATTTGTAATAATTTGAGATAAAATACAGATTTATTGTAACATAAAACAGTCAGTAGTATGCTACTTGTTTCCAAAATTTAAGCAGCAATTTTTAAACATAGTTTTTCGCTTAAGACTATAACCATACATTAATATTATTCTTTTAGCTATGATACAACATCTTTCTTTTTAATTTTGTGTATTTCTAAAGTTTTTGCAGTTTTATAATAATTAGTAATCACATTTCTACTTGTTTCTTCGGTGCGCATAGACTCGAATGTAAAATATCACGTGCTTTTGTTCTGCCCTTGCAGTTTACGTATTTTACTTCAAACTTCTTACACTGCTTTTTTGTTTGTTGTTCAATAATGTTTGTTCGTTCAAAATGCTAGAAAATAGTATTTAAATTTTTCTTATTTGATTTAATTTAAAAAGTTGCATATACAATAATTTTTAACCAGTTTAATCGACCATAGCGCCTTATATGTGTACTTCAACTGCACGCATTGTGAGTAAGGGTCTATTACCTATTTTTGTTAATAAAATTTAAGAATAAACGAACAAACCAGACCGTGTAATATTTCGTCATGAATAAGCATTCTTGATGTGCAAGTGCATCCCCAGGACATGTCATCACTAAATTTTAAACATATATATTTATTTGTTTGCATTCTACTTTTAAAGTGAATAGATGCTCTCTATCTCTTTCTATTTTTCAATCCTAACGTGGTTTGCCTAGGGTCAAATTTAAATTTATTAAAGTACATTAATTTGCTTTTACAGATGCTCAGCCTTAAAATAAACTGAATAGTGGTAAATATAAAGTAGTAAATAATGTTCCTTTCGCACAATGTTCACAAATACAATATAAAATTAACACATCTGCTGAATTTTATAGAGTTAACTAACAATTCACTTCCAAATGACTTAAATTCAAATGCTGTTAACTTAACTATTACAAATGGCCTTCTATACTGCTAATGCATGTATTCAAAGTAGTTACAAAACGTAATTTCTTCTAACAAAGTACAATTTCAACAAACATACCCGCAACAACAGTTTCAACAAACTCATTCACAATTATACACTCCTAATAAAATTATCAATCGACCATTATAAATTACCTAAATTTAAAAAACATCTAAAGGCTAGACCAATAAAACTTAAAAACTATGTCATACGACTCTACGATATTTACTCTATATTAGCGCCTAGTCACAATATAAAAAGAACGCTAGATTATCTTTCAAATTCCTAGGTCGAAATTTACTGCAGGTGGAGATTACAACAGTAATTTGTGCTTAAAATCCACGCACAGAAATATTATTTGTTTAAAGGCATTTTTTTACTGATGCGATTATTTAATTACAGCTTATCCTCAAACCACATACCAATAATAGTCACTGTTAGTACGCCAGAAATATACCATAAAAAGTACTCAAAATCTTTGCAATTTAACAATATAAGGACATATTTAAGAGTAAAATTATTTTTCAAGTACAAATAAAAATAAGTCTAAAAGTCATAGTGAAGTTGAAGACGCTACAAAAACGTTCCTAGAAATTATACAAGATGACACAAAATTACTCCCAACTTAGAAACCTGTTGGAAATCAAGCGAAAAAGGAAAGCTAGAGTGAAATGGCAGTGCAACTATACTCTAAGTTATAAAGTAGTGTAGCGGAGCGAATATCTGGAAAAATATTTTCTGTAACGGTCATATTTTTAATGACTTTAGGGTTTGGAGCGCGATTATCCCGTGCCAAATTAATTGTACATTTTGTTCTTTTAACTGTGAAAATTATAGGAAATATTTTCCTTCATTGTCTCCAAGACAGTCCAGTTTCTACTCTTACCTTCGACCGATTTACGAACGACAAAAATAGTGGAGTTAACATTCAGCAGTAGCAACACGCAAATCCGCCTGCTCCAGTGTAGATCGCGACGAGCCGTAGCCAGGTGTACGTCTGCCTACTTAAGTTTGTTTCTAGCTATTTTGGCTTGCTGCTACGGTATCGCCGCTTAAGCCGCCTTGTTATCGAGCACATTCTGATGTTCTTCTAAGTGCCGTATGTATTTTGCACTGCACTCCGCAATCACTTCACTTACTGTAGGCACTTCTAGATCATTGTAGATATCTTTATTAGCCACAAACGGTAAAGCATTTGTCTTACCACGTAATACCTTTGTCTGGAACCTCTCGATAATATTGATGTTTGTCTTTGACGCTGTTCCCCATAGCTGCAACCCGTAGGTCCAAACTGGTTTGAGGACAACGTTGTATGGAAGTAATTTGTTATGTAACGAAAGTTGGGACTTTCTACCTAGTAATCAATAGCGTTTTTGAAATTTAGCTGTCTGTAGTAGGTATAATTTTAATATTTAATGTTATTGGTGGTGAATTTCTGCAACATTTTGTAAATGTAATGTAGTTTGACTTGATCTTATTTACCTTAATTCGCCATCTTTCAGTTTATTTTTTTATTTCATGAAAGTTTTGCTGCAGTAAGTTTCTGGCTTTAACTGGATCATGATGTACGGTAGTTTTATATAATAGATATGATAGTTCATTATACAAAATTTAACAAATCAACTTTGTACTATTTTTACCAAAATCTGCCAGTGCTGTAACTAATCTACACATCTGCTCTCCCAACTAATTCTTAACAACTGTAGTGGCAAGTTTAAACCTTAAGGAAGATTTTTAAATAAAGGAACTGCTCAAACAATGGAAAATTAAAATTAACAAAGTCAAACCTTAACACTTTACATTTGCTAGGAGGAAACTACAATTTCCATTTGTTTTCGATAATAATATAGGAAATCCGAGAACATTAAGTTTAAAGTATTTAGAATTTATCTCAATGGCAAGTTAATTTTGAAAGAACATGTGATGAAAAAGAGCAAACGGATTGAAATAAAAGCGAAAGAACTGTATGGGTTACTAGGCAAAAATTTAAAATTGTCTCTAGTAAGTGAAACGTTAATATATAAAGTTAAAATTATACCCATATGGATTTACGGCGTAGAATAGTGAGGCTGTACTAGTAAATTTAGTATTACCATTGTTCAACGCAGACAATCAAAAATTCTCCGAGCATTAACCGATGCTCCATGGTATAACACAAACCAAATGCTCCATCAAGATCTCAATGTACCAACCATTCAAGAAGTGATCTAACAAAGAAGCAGCAAACACTATCAAAATTTAAGATCCCACGACAATCCTCTTTTCCAAGCTCTCTTGTATGAACAGCGGAAGGCTGTAATATTAAGTGAGATAAAAGGGATCTAATGTAGTGTCTGACTGCTATTAAAAAAAACAAGTAGAAATATAATAGCTTCTTAATCAGTTTCTATCACTAAATTATTGTGTATATCTCAAAAGAATTAGTTTTTTTGTATGTATTCTAATTAATATTTTATTTAGTTTTAATTTTAGTTACAGTTCATTTAGACTAAAGCAACTAATATTTGTAATGATTTTACAAAAATAGAGTAGTTAAATGAAAAAATAAAGACTATAGATTCATTGACTAAAATCAAAGAGTTTCTTGTGTAGACATATTAAAAGCAGTGTGAGACGAGCATACAAATTAAATCTATTTGTAATTGCTTTTGTAGTATATATTCAAGTTATTAGGGTGCAACAGTTGTGGCCACTGTATAAGCTAATAAATTATTAGGCTTATAAATTTTTAAATATTACATTTCAATCACAGTCTATTGCTTAATACTGTTATTCTTAATCACTCATTGTTGAAAGTAATTTAATTCGATTTAAATTCTAAACTACTTTCAATAAAAATTGTTATTATGGGAAATGTGGGATATGGGATTGTGAGATTTATAAAATTACAAGGTAGATATATTATTACTATAACTCAAAGTACAAAATTAATAAAAAAGCAAGAAAGGAAAGTCACAATAATAGGCCAAAAAATTATATAAGTTTATTTTTAACGATATTTAAAGAAATGAAAATATATTTATATTTATTTTGTACTGAAAATGGATTTCCTAACAAAATATTTATTTAAAAAAAATTTAGTTTAGTATCAAATATCAACATTACTTTTTAACCCTGTGCAGTTTTACCTTGAAAGTTCTATTATGAATTATTAAGCAGTTTTATTAAAATATTTCAATGCAATCGCTTTTTCTTACCAAAAAATATAAATTATAAAGGCTATTACGTGCCTGTTAATTTTAAATATGTCGCATTATATTTGAATGACTCCTATAGCAAAAAATGTATTGCAGTGTCCACCATTACAGCTGCGAGCAACAGTCCACCGGAAATGACTGGCGCAACATTCTTGCGAACTGACTAATTCAAATTTAATAGGAAATAGCTACTGTAATTAATTCTTGTCGCAAAAAATTAAAGGAAATCTACGTTGCACGGGCAAAAAGTGTACCTAAAACCTTATAAGAAAATGTAAATTAGTTGGTTTGGAGCGGACAGTTTTGCCAGTGCATTTTACGTTGCATATTATTTCTACATACAATTTGTAATAAAATTAAAATAATTCTTACTGTTATTCTATGGGTATAATTTAAATATATAAATAGTTAAGGTTAAGTAGCGAGTACCAAATTTTTATGAAGTAACAATATATTTTAGTAAAATAAACGCTGTATCGATAAATTGAAGAAAAGAGGACATTTTAATGACTGATAAATTGTGAAAATAACAAGAAAAAGCAAGAAACCACCTCTATTAAAATTCTTGTAATAGTTTTTTCATTTTTGGTTGCTCACAGGTGACAAACCCAGCTTCTAAAAATTTGTTAGTGCATCTGTTCCACCAGTACACCTGAAGTCTTTCACGGTAGTTTTCAGCAAATTTCTGAATTTTCTCCAAAACGTGACGTATGCACCAGAGTTGTTTTAAACAAATTGTGGTATCGCTTTTATCTAGGATAGTTTGACACAATCCAAACATTGTAACCCATAAGCCCAGTGTAGTGTGTTATTGTTTTATAGCAAAACTTTGAAATTTAAAGATAATTAAAATTTTTTCGGTAATCAGCTAATATACATAACAAAACTTTAAATTTAAGTTGGATATGTTTGTTCCACGTGAAAATTTGATCCTGATATAGACCTAATATTTGGTTTTTGTTGTACTAGATATATTTTTTATTAATTTATCTGCATGTTTACAATTTATTTTGACAAAAATAATAGGGAAATTTGATATTATTGCATATTCCACGAAGGAAATGTAGCCATTATTGTTTCCCTTAATAAAACATGAACTATGTATTGCAGTAAGTCCTGTTTGAGTGTGCCCGAGATTGTTGTGGCATGTGGTTACGAGTCGTTGAATTTTATTGTTGATATATACTATTCCCAAGCCTTTCTGCATGGTTTGATTGTTTGACGTACCAAGGTGCGTCTGTCATAATTCGAAGAGCTTTTGATTAGAATTGCACTCCGTAAGGCCATATAGATTTTAGTATGTCGCATAGAAAGCCTCATTTATATCAATTTAGTTATATTGATTTTTATTTGTCATTTATTGTAGGTTACGGTGATATTGATTAACGAGTTAGTTAGCTGCTTCGTGGAAAGTATATATTTATCTTTTGGTACCTCCGTAGTATATATTAAATAAAGAAAAGCACCATGAATGCTACTGCCTGTAAAACGCCAAATTGTATAGGATAATATTTTGATATCTCGTTGTTATATATATATTTTTTTATTAGAGAATTTATTGCAAATTTACAATCTACTCCCTCTACAGAGTAATAAGTAAATAATGTGACGGTGTTGCTAAATGTCATGAGTTGGGCTCCATCCACTGATGGGTCTCCAAGATTCACTCGACGAGATCTTCAGGCCACAGCCTTTTGAGTCTCCGATTTGCGGGTTGGAGGTTGTAGAGGTTGGCGATGAGTTGATTGGTGTGGTTCAATGTGCGGTCTCGGCTAATGCGAGCTGAAGTTTTGATGACATCTTTGATGAAAGGAATTCTGAGATCGTAGTGCAGAGTTTGGTTACTGATGTACCATTAAGCGTTTGCCAGAGTACGTATAGTCTTCGACTGAAAGGACTGTAGAATCTTGGTATTGGAGGGTTTGCTACATCCCCAGAGCTCGATACCGTAGGTCCATACAGGCATTAAGATGGTTTTATACAGTAAAATTTTATTTTCGATGCTTAGTAGCGATTTACGCCCGATGAGCCAATATAAATTTTTTGTTTTCAAATTTAGTTGCTGCCGTTTGGCTTTTATATGGGATTTCTATGTCAGCTTTTGGTCAAGGTGGAGTCCTAGGAATTTAACCTCAGTTTTTATGGGAATGGGGTGATTATAAATAGTAACTTGTAGACAGATGGAGCGTTTTGTAGTGAATGTGATTTGGGTGGATTTTTTACTATTTACTTTGATTCTCCATCGATCTAGCCAAGTTTGTAGGAGGTTTAGGTGTAGTTGCAGCTTCTCGGATGCCCGGTTAGGATTAGAATCAGATGACAATGTGGCAGTATCATCTGCAAAGGTGGCAATTAAGGTAGTGTCTGTGGTGGGAACATCTTCGGTATACAGGAGGTACAAAAAAGGTCCAAGGACATTGCCTTGTGGAACTCCAGAGTTAAGGGAGTGGTAGGATGATAGTGAGTTGTCAACTTGAACCTGGAAGTGTCGTTCATTTAAGTAGGATTTTAAGAGAAGATAAATTTGATGAGGTAACTTTCTTTTTATTTTATATAGTAGTCCTGTGTGCCATATCTTGTCGAAAGCCTGCTGCACATCTAAAAACACTGACGCACACATATTCTTCCCTTCCAGATTTTCTTCGATGTAGTTAACTATCCTATGGCATTGTTGAATAGTTGAATGCTCCTCACGGAAGCCAAACTGATGGGACGATATTGGTTCATCTGGTTGTGTTATTTCCTTGATTCTGTAATCTTTCAAATAATTTGGATAATAGTGGCAACAGACTTATCGGCCGATATGAGGTGGTTTCATGTGGAGGTTTTCCAGGTTTAGCAATCATGACTATTTTAGCGTATTTCCACTGAGTAGGCAAGTGGGAAATGGCAAGCATGCGATTAAAAATAGTTGTGATGAGTACTACTGCTTTTTTCGGAAGGTGTTTTAGTACTTCCCCTATTACAAGGTCGTAGCCCGGGGCTTTATACGAGCTGGTTAATTTAATTTGCCTATATACTTCTGCTGGTGAAAAGGGACTCACGGGTAGGGATAATCGGCCAGGCGCGCATAAATATTCTTCTATTTCTGCATCAAAGTTTTGGTCATTAGATGTCAGTGGTGTGAAGATTTGGGCAAGGTGTACTCCGAAGGTGTGTGCTTTTTCTTCGTTTGATCTAGCCCAGTTATGGTCAGGTTTTCTTAGTGATGGAACTAGAGTAGTAGGTCTCTTGAGTCTTTTTGTATCTTTCCAGATAGAATAATCTACTAGAGATGTAATGCCCGAATGTTGCATTTCTGTTTTCATGTAGAGCTTCGTGAAGACGGTGGGTTAAATTATTTAAGATGGTCTTGTCTCGAGGTCCTTTGTCCTCTGGTCCTTTGCCATTTTCCACGAGCTCTGCGTTTTTCTATGACGAGCTGCCTGATATGTAGGGATATGTTATATGTAACTGAATCGTTTTTGTGTTCAGTCGGTGTAGCTTCCCAGAATGCCTTTTGGATTGGGTTTGTGAGGTACTCCACGGTTTCATCAATTTCGTTTGGAGTATGCATTTTGTGGGCTAAGCTTATATTACAGTTGATGTGGTGATGGAATTTCTCCCAATCAGTCTTAGCAGTACAAAGTTTTGGTACTGGGGTTTTATAAATAACATTTGTACGCAAAGTAATTATTATTGCACTGTGGTCTGAAAATAAATCAAAGTTGCTTTCAATTTTGCTGTACACATCAGGAATATCTCTGGTATCTGCGAAGTCAAGCAGGTTGGGAATTTTATTTAGATCTGACGGCCAATAGGTCGGTTCGCCGGTAGGTATATATTTTAGATTATGTTGCTGTATGGTTTTAAAGAGTGCTCGTCCTTTGGGTGTAATCAACCTGGATCCCCATATAGTGTGTTTGGCATTCCAATCACCTGCTACAAGGAAGCGGGATCCTATTGGTAGTATAAATTCTCGATATTCTTCAATTGAAATGCTGTGCCTAGGGGGACAGTAGATGGCTCCGACAATTAATGGCCAGGGGAATAAATTTATTTTTATCAAAGCGCTTTGGATTTTGTTAGTTGTATAGGGTGGTAGCGTGTAGTGGTCTATTGCTGTTCTGATTATGATTGCTGAACCTGCATGGGCAGTTCCGTCCGGGTGATTTCCGTAATATATAGAGTAATATGGAATATTTATAACTGTATGTAGTGTACAATGGCTTTCCGCTATCAGCAGAACGTCGATGTTATTGATATTTAAAAATAGAGTGACTTCATTTATATGGTTTTTCAGCCCGTTTGAATTCCATTCCGCTATTCTTATCGAAGTAGCCATTATTGGGTTACTTTATTAATGACTGCGGAAAGCATAGACAAAATCATGCTGTTCTGATTTAATAATTGAATGAACATATTTTTGAATTCGTTTAAGAAGGTGTTTAATTTATCGGCTATCTCGTCATTATTGTCAGTTTTTCTTGCAGCTACTTGTGAATAACTTGGGTATCTCTGAGAGGGATTTTGTAAGATTTGCTGGCTAGTTGGTAAACTTATTACTGGGTTTATTTTATTTGGTGTTCTTATAATGGATTTCTTAGATGTGGTTCGAGTTTTTAAGTCTCTATAGACCGTGCATCCTTTATAATTGGCGGGATGATTGCCGCCACACAAAGCACACGTAGCAGGAGTATTCTTAGATTTGCTGCAGGTTTTGCTATCATGTCGTTGTCCACATTTTACACAGTAGTAGGGCTTGCTGCAGTATGTCTTGGAGTGGCCATGGGCTTGACCTCGTGTACATTGTACTATATTGTTTGTAATGCGCGGTGCTTCTACTCTTATTTTTGAATTTTGTAAAAACTCGACTTTGTAGACTTCTTTATTATTTGGTTTTGGTTCGAGGTCGATAAAAAACATTGGGAACAATTGTTTAGTTACTCTGTGCCTGATATTCATGATGTTCTTTACCGAGTGACCTAATTCTTGAAGCTCAATTTTTATGTCTTAGGTATTAATTGAATGATGAAGGTCTCGTATGACCACCCGGTAGGCGCGTTCTTCTTTGATTTGATAGATATGGTGGACTATGTTTTCTTCTTGTAAATGTGAGATTAGTTTTCTGTATGAGTCGATAGTATTGGTATTTATCTTAACTGTGTTGTCTGATAACGCTTTAGAGTAGAATCTTTCTTCTTCAGTGACTTTGTTTAGGTTATCAGTCATGGCTTTAAAGTCTGTAACACCGTAAATATATACTGGTGGGGGTTATGGTCCGGTAGTTGAGATTTTGTTTGGGTTTCACTGTTATCATTTGGGTTGTTATTTTCTTCATGTTAATTGAATACTTGAAATCTATTTGCCGTGTTGATTGTGGGAGCGTTTTCGACAGTTTGTGTTAGTCGCATTCGTTTTCTCTTCTTAGTAATAGTTTGCCATGAGTGTTTTTTATTATTGTCCTCTTGGTTTGTTATCATTGTTTTGTCGTCGTCGGTTTCGCTATTGTGGCTAATTTGTGAAGATTGTATGAATGGTGTTGCTGGATAAGTGCTGTTAAAGTACGTTGTGTTAGGAAAAGGAGATTGGTTTTGGTATTGCTGGTAAAGATGAGGTGCTTGGTTTTGATACATTTGAAATGATTGATGATTTGATTGTGTTTGTCTTAGCTGACCTGGATAGATTGACGGTGGTTGAAATTGGCTTTGCATTGTGGACATCGATTGTAATTTATTCCAGTTGGTTGTATAATTGTTGGATGGACCGGGTATATTCCCGGCTGGAAACATTTCACTGCATGAATATCTTTAATAAATAATCGATTTAATAATTTAAACGAATTTTTAAAAATTATTATAAAACTTATTAACACTATGCGTGAGCAGCTGTGATATCTGTTCTCCAGATTTTATTTTTAATTTCTTCTTCGCCTAGGGCTTCTAAGGCTGCTTGTTTAATACTAAGTTTTACGTGCTTATAAGTTTTCTTCATGCAGTTGTAATTGAATTCTATTAATTTTTTGTCCAATCTTTTTCTATATAAGTCTCTTATTTATTAGTCCTGTAGCAAATTCTTTTTGAGTTTTTAATCTTTTTTGGGTTTTTTTCTTCTGCATCAACTGCTATTTTTTTATTTCTTTGTTCTTTCAGTTGCAATTTCTCATTTTGAGACATGGAAATTGGAAGTGGGCTATCATTAGCTTATGAACTGTTCCACATTTCTCTCCCCTCTTTACTCTTATGTCCTTTAATTTCATAGTTGTTTTCTATTTGACAATAATATAATCTGTTATGTGTTTCTTAGACCCAAGTTTGTTTTTGAATTTTTCTATTTTTGTAAAACCCATTGGTAATTTTGAGATTATTTAATTAGCATATTTTAATTATTCTCTCTCTGTTGCCATTAATAACAACGTCTCCGAACTGACTTCCAATATTATCATTTTTTTAGTTCTTCCATTTAAGTCTCCCGCAAGTATTAGCTTTTGATTGTTTCTTGCTTTTTCTATTTCTTGTCTCAGTGTGTTTTTAAAAGCTTTATTTTCTGCTATACTACTATCGTCAGTAGATCTGTATGGTCCAAACAATATTAATTTTCTTTCATATACTGTTACGTTTAATTTTATTGTCCATTTATTGATAGGTTCCTTTGTTGTTATTGAGTTCTTCTACTTTTTCTTATTATTCTTTATTCTTGTTATTCCTACTCCTTCTTTTACTCTATCTTCTTTTCTTATTCTACATCACAAATTTAGGGTTCCATTTATCTTCTCCGCACCGTTTCCATTTTTTTTTTAGTTTCCGGTATTATTATTATTATCTCGAACAAGGGGTAATAATGGCGGTCGTCTAAGGTGCGGTGCTTGCCACGTCGCCCTGCATCAGAGATAGTGCGCGACGACCGGGCAAAGAGAGTGAACATATGAGAGCTTTAACCTCTCAGTTTGCATGCCATGCTCCCACGCGGGGCGTTCTGATAGAAAGAAAATAATTTGCGGTTAATTTATCTTATTTATTGCACTACATAAGGGTGCTCGGTAACTTTAGTGTCTTATAGGTTACTTATGAAACGAATGAATTTTTTGATTTTTGTATTCCTTGATAAGTACCGGGCCAGTTTCTTAATACCGTTTGCTTTTCAATCAGCTGTTTGGATTGGTTAAATATTGTG
Source organism: Sinelater perroti (assembly GCA_036346155.1). Classification (NCBI taxonomy): domain Eukaryota; kingdom Metazoa; phylum Arthropoda; class Insecta; order Coleoptera; family Elateridae; genus Sinelater; species Sinelater perroti. The sequence continues at coordinate 12,555,029 of JARFIY010000024.1, forward strand.
GACTTGATTAAATACTGCATTGTTTCGTTTAATTTATATTAAGTCTTTAATAGAAGGTTTTGAGTAAGTTCTTTGAATAATTCCCGGTTAGTTTGCTTGTTGCTGATTTGGGGTTTTCACTTTCTTGTTAATAGACAGTAGTTAATACTGGGTTGTAATAAGAGGCAAAATCTAGATCAATTATGTGGTTTGTGCTATGCTTTTAAATACACAAAAGTCTAATAAATCGGGTATTTTCTGTCTAGAGCCAGTATACTTGCTCACTTGCGGAGCAATATAGTATGCATTTTTTTTCATGGCCTGTAACAGTTGTCTTTTTTTTTTTGGAGTGATTAGTCTCGAATCCTAGTGTATGCGTGACGTTAAAATCTCCTCCAAATACGAAACCATTTCCTAGAGTGTAAAATAGTTTAGGGACTATTTCTTATTGTCTGTGTATTCTAGTGCAGATAGTGTAATGTTTTCATTGTTATTTTTAATTACTCTGTCATATTAAATGTACTATCCTTTATGGCATTTATCATGTTCTTCAAAATTGGTTACTGGCGGATGTTGAGAAAAAGGAAGTGTTATTAAGATTGCTAAATGAGATAAGGTTGTATATTTTTACAAATAAGATATTTGATTGTAAGTATCAACTTTTTTAAATTTTGTTTGATTTGTTTCCAGAGAATCCAACGCCTGAAAGGGCATGAAGGAAACGAGAAAGAAGAAGAAGTTTCCAGAGAATTCTTTATCTCCCAATGTAGGGTAGATCTTTTTAAAATGTTTGTAGAACCAGCAACCTTTATAATTAACAAGGAAATTTCCATTACGTAAAACTAATTTGACATTATTGTTGCATTTTCTTTCTTTCACATGCTTTGGTTTCGTGATTACCTGCGCCTTTTATGCATTGGAGTTGTCTATAGCAGTATCTTTCAATATACCTTACCTCTGGCATTTTTAGCGGACCCAGCTTCCAAGCTGGATATCAGCTTCACTTTTGTCATGTCCGTCGTCTGTCACGCCTTATAACTTTTGATATGTGATAGATAGAGACATAACGTTTTCAGTATTCAACTAAAGACCATAAGTCAAGTCCAGACTCCAAAAATCAGCCTGATCGGAAAATCTCGAGATCGGTCTGACCGGAAGTGGCAGCAAATTTTTTCATTCCAGTCTCTAAATTTTTGCCGCTATTTACTTTCAAATATAATTCACTGACATTCGTTTTAATAAAATTTTGTTAAATCCTATAGTTTAGTTTCATGCATATGGTCCGCTCTGCTTTATCCGTAAAGTAAATTTTTGCTTATATACATTGTAGTGTAACAAGGGGTTGCCCGCAAAAAGGTATTTGGCATCTTAGGCTAACAATTTTTCACCCGCTTTCTCTCAAATTTTTGCAAGACGGAAACGTGGAACAATTTGTTTACAAATGATAATAATGGGTTAAGTCGGTGCGGTGACCTTACGAAAATAAGATATACAAAACTATCCTGAAGATAGGCAACCAAACGTATACTCAGAGCTCAGTCACGCTACATTTCATATTAACTGTCTTTGTTTACTTTCTTTTCAAATGTATAGTAGCTTCTCTTGGAATAAATGCAGAGGTTTGAATTTCACAATTATATATATAAAAAAAATTGTGAGTGCTGCTGCTGCTGCTGCTGTCACACAGGTCAAAGGTCAAATCGTTCGTGCCTTTCCGTGCCGACCCGAGCGCCTCCGAAGGACAAATTTCGGCCCTGCGGCAGGCGCGACCGAGGTATTATATTTCCGGAATCGCAAGCGATGGAAAATTTTCGTTTGAGAGCGGGTAATAAAGCACTTATACATAAAAAAAATTATGAGTGCTGCTGTCACACAGGTCAAAGGTCAAAGGTCAAAGGTCAAAGGTCAAAGTTCACCTCTAACTGGGTATACGTAAATGCGTTGTCATGGCAACGGCGTACGCTAATTATGTCAAACAGAGCTTTTTAATCGTGTTTTTATTTATTTTTAAAAACTACTATGCGAAGGGGCTCAAGCATGCCGGAGTTGGACAAGCTCTCCGGGGGGTCGCTGCCAGACCTCGTTATATTTAAGATCTTTGTTATATAATATATCTTTATAGTTAAAGATTTCTTTTTGTTCAACTTGGAATAAAGAAAAAGATATTTTGGTCCTTTGATGGACGTTGTTTATATTTATTAATTATTTTTAATAACGTCAAGTCCGTTGAAAGATTCATATTAGCTAAAACTTTTTAGTCTTAACCTGGCAAGTTCATTTTTAGCTAAGATTTTTAGTATATCTATTAGAAGTTTAAAATATTTGACGCAATCTATGAAGACGTAGAGTAGTTTAGGAGTATTTTTAGTTTCTGCTTTTTATCGCCTTCATTTTTAACCGTACAGTCTTGATTTGATGGTATTTAGTATCTGTTGATAATACTAACTGAGAAATTTAACTAGTAATCTTGCAATTTAGATTAATTAAAAAACGTTTTACATATTTCAGGGCCAGCTTTCGTTACTCGTCTTTTATAATTGATTTCATGCCAATAACTTTCGTGGGATAAGCTTAAGTTTTGTGTTGCAATGCATTTTTAGTGTTTGTGATATATTTTGTTGAGATTGGTGTAAAAAAATATCTAAACGGGCCGGGAACAAAGACGTTAATTGTGGATTTTAGGTCTGGATGGAAATTTGCTGTAATAACTGTATATTATGATCGTAAAATATAATATTGTTTGATTGTCCATATTGCAGGTTAGCTGCATTTGGCACGAATGCATCGCGTGTCGTTCCCCGACCAGCGATGGATATTAACAAGAATCCGTGCAGTTGATATTATTGTATGTATTTGACCTTTATTTCCCTTGACCTTGTTGTCGCAACCACGCACATCAAAATAAAATATACAATCAAATCGCAAAACCAAACAACTAAATAACAGATGTTTGTATAATCATATATTTTTTGAATTATACAAAAATACTACTAGAAAATAATGACAAATAAACAATTAATTCAAAATCCTTAATATTGTGCTTTAATATTAGGTCGAGGAGAAAATTCTGTCACTTGCGGAAAACTTAATTTCGTGCAGTTTTTGGTATTGCTATGTGTTTATAACGTCACAGTTACCTTTTTCTTTGATTCTAAACGGACAATGGTAAACTCCAAATCTTGATACGTTACTGCTAGAACCGATAACCTTCATCGAGAAAGGCTGCAAACAAAACTAGTGGTGCTGAAGGAGAAGGAACAGTGAGTTACAGAACCGTGGCAAGATGATTCAAAAAGTTTAATTCTGGCTACCTTGGTCTTGAAGGTCAGCCACGTTCTCGCCTACCATTTGTTCTGGATGACGGATTTTAAAAAAATAAATTATGCTGTAACAAATTTCGAATTAATTATAAAACAAGTACGGACGTGGAACTCCGGTTCCACAGATGTCCGGGGCTTCTATACATAAACAAAAATTTGAGGCCACTTCCCATCAAACCGGTCCTGAGATTTTGCGATCAGGCTGATTTTTGGCGTCTGGACTTGATTTATGGTCCTTAGTTGAATACTGAAAACGTTATATCTCTATCTATCTTCTTCTTCTTCTTTAACCCTCATTGCGCCCAGTATTGGGCATAGGTCTCCCTCAAATTCTTCCATGCAGCGCGATTCTGTGCGACTCTCATCCATGGCAGTCCTGCTACTCTCTTAATGTTGTCTTGCCATCTCATTATTGGCCTGCCACGCTGTCTCTATCTATAACAGATCAAAATTTATAAGACGTGACAGATGTCAGAAATGACAGAAATAGAAGCTGGTTTCCAGCTTGAAAGCTGCCTTGATCAAAAATTGCAAAATAACAGGTCGGGCAGACGGACAGACAGGCGACATTACCCTCTACATAAAGCTTCTTATTTTTATGTACAGAAGCCTAAAACTGTCTAGACCATTTATTCTTATCAAAAAAGCGCCTAAAAAACGTAAAGATTTTTTTTTAGTTCTATAAGTGAGATATCGACATAAAACAAAAAATTAAATAGAATATTAAAAACAACAGCTAATTTTAGGTTCACGCTTAAATTTCTCTCAAAAAAGATGAATGCATTTTCCATATCTCCTGTAGTTATTGCGAGATCTTATAAAAACATGAAAATTGGCCCACCCTATATAATAACATTCTTATAAGAAATAATACTAGCACGTAATGTTAATTTAATTCGAATAAACCTTGTACCAATCAATTTGTGATGGTGAAGAAAGCGAGGAAACTGCAATCTGCCGGAAATGACTAACATAACATTCTACGACCTACTTGGTAATTACAAATTGGTGAGCAGCAAAAAACTGTGTTGCGTCCAAAAGATTCATTGCAAACGAGTTTATAACTAGAACCAATTTCTCTTGAATTTTAATGGCAATTCAAATTAGTTGGAGACCAAACTGAGAAAAATAATTATAAGTTTTATTTAAAATTACGTTCTGTTTATGAAATGGGCCGAGCCTAGAGCTAAAAATGCGGAAGCTGAATTTTTGCATATTGATTCTACCATCGGTATTGTATAATATATTAGACGTTTCGCAACGTCATCCAGCTGCTCCCTTTAAATCTGGGTTCTAAACACTTGGACTGCACTTTCGCACTTGGACTTGCATCAATTGCAAAGGATGCACCGGAATTAAATGAAATTGGGTGTAAATTAAAGGTAATAAAATAAAAAAATCGATATATTTTAATATTTGGAAGACGGTGAGTTTAGATAAGGTGAAATTGACAAAAAGGGCACCAGTGGACAGAAGAAACTGGCTTCGGCAATGAGACAAAAATGATCATAATTTCACTTTTAATTTGATGTACGTGTGCATACGATCAAAAATACTTGAACGACCCGAGTTGAACGCGATCAGCCGAGCCCCCAATTTAAATAAAGTTTTGAGCTGCATTTTCGGCTAAATTTACAGTCATATTTTAAGAGCACAAACTTTCATTAATAATTTCCAAATTGAGTATACTTCCTCTTTATCATCATTCTTAAATTTCTACAAATTAAGCAAAATTATGCTTAATGCTCTATGAGTTAAAAATGTCTTGAAATCGTATGTACTATTGAAGCCTTGGCATAAACTTTTTCCCAGTTGTTGTTAAGGTTATACTTAGCTAGCTATATGCAGTCTGATTAAACTGACAATATTTCACCCGCTTTCCTCAAATTTGGGCACGTTTAGGAGGTTATCACAAAATTGGTTGTTTAGGCATTTATTTGATTTTTTAATTTTCGTTACGTACATACACTTCAATAGAGTGTTTATATACATTTACATTAATAAGAGAAAATAATAACAAATGTTTATTGCATCTAGAAATATTGGTATTTCTTTGGATTACGTCGTCAAAAGAAAGACGTATTTTTTCTTTTCTTGTTAATTTTAAAAAGTTCTTCACTCTCTTAAAAGCTGAAAATTATTGTTCTCTAGTGCAGTTGGTAACTGCCATACCTAGGAACATTTTTAAAACGATGGCAATAATGCTAGGAGTCTTTGGTGGTTCCAATTAAGTTCTTTTAGTATTCTTATCTTCTTTGTCAATTCTTCTATTAATTTTTAGAAATGCTGTTAAATGCACACATTATTCACGGAATGTTTTATCTTAATCAGAAGCATACTTTCCCAATAGCTAATTTGCTCTCTGCCGTATTCTGTCATTTTCCATTTGAGTGATTTTCGATAGAAATCTGAAATCTTTAAATATACGTACTAAGTTGAGCTTAATAGAATCAGTTGCTGCGTAATATTTCTATCACTAAAGACTGTCATTAAAAAAACTTGTAATTTTCATTTTTGTTTTCATTAAAAGAAACTTTTGGCTCCCTTCTTCTTGTAATATTTGTAGATACGTTTGAAAAGTCGTGTTTCTTTTGAAGAGTGCTTATAAAAACTTTAAAAGTGCTCTACAGAGTAATAACCTTTGTTATGTCTGTATTTTCTCCTCAAAGCTTTTCACTTACTTCCCAAGACTTTATAAGAACATCGTCTCAGAAACATACCACTAATTCAATATCTCATTTACTTTACATTGTGCGTTCTTAGTCTAATTACTATTATGAGTAATGTGTGCCAGGGCATCAAAAATATTCTGATACAATTTTTATAAGGCTTGACTTGTTTTCTTGTTATATTCTTGTTTTTAAGGTGAGACTGCAAGACATTCCATCTTTTCCTTGAAGAATCAAACAAATCATAAAGTTGTTCTAAGGGAAAGAAATCAACAGACTACTTGCTGCTTTCCGCAGCTGGGCAGCCAACAATGGGCAAAGAGTGGCCCGAGCAAGAATGTATGTGGCCAGAAAATGTACTTGCTTTATTCTAGCTTAAAAACCTTTGCAGTGCCCAAACATATTAATGATATTGTCTTAGCTTTATCCTCTACATTTATTATATCAAGTTTACTGTCGACGTTACAGCATTTACCATCTCTTTATCTTTCTGGTCACTGTTAAAAATCAACTTTAAAAATTGTTTATTAGAAGTTCTCGTGGTTAGCAGATAGCGTACCACAAAAAATAGTTGCTCTATGGATTGTATGTGACGCATCTGGTGTCCATCCATAAAAGGATTAAATTATGAATTAAGTTCTACACAACTACGAAAGTTACCGTTTCATATAGATCCTAATATTTTATTGTCGTCATTAATTGACAGTTTACAGGAAGTTAAAAACTTTACAACTTTAACAACTCTTATGAATACATTTCGTCAATACGAAGCTTCTTTATTGTACTGTTCTGCTATTTCACAATTCACTCTTTGTGAAACTTTATTTCTACTATTAAATTTTGAAATGCACTCTGTATTCAAACTTATTGTCACGATTGTTTATTATATAATTATTATTTTAATTATCAAACCCCTTAATTGCTAGGAATGACGTTTTTTCATAGAAACCAACTATTTTTTAAAGTCAAAATCGTTGTTTTATTTAGTGTTATTGCAGGCCATCAGCTGACAAAGTTCGGCATTAAGTAATGTAATTGAGTTTACCATTTTCAGAATATTTTCAAAGCTTTGTGAGTTCGACGCTTCTTGCAGCTAGATATTTGATACATTACAATGTGGGCTTGAAGTTACTAAAGTCGATGGTGACGATTCTGATTGCTGCACACTATCTAAGAGAAATGCCTAATTTTGGTATTTTCTTGATTACAGCATCTTCCGAATTTTACTGAACTTGTTTTTTTAAAGATATCTCGACTTTCTTTGCCACTCATCTCCCAGCATTTATAATAAGTGAAATGCAAATTTAATGGCAATTTACTATAATTTAGAACTAAACTTTATCTACAAAGGCTGCGCTGCTGAAAATAATTATGAATTATAGTACTATTAACGCAACGGTCAACGGTTACTATAATAACACTCCTTTATTCGCATCATTACTCTTCGCTGTAAGACTTCTCCTGTCCAACTGCAGCAAATGTCCATTCGCTCCGTTTTATATTCAAATGAGCAGTTTAAGACGACTCAGAAGGTTTTGAAATTTAAAAGGCGTCGCTAGAAATAGCATGCATCTATCATAAATAATTTCTAACCAATTTTTTTACGATATGTTAGCACACTTTTTTTTAAATTTGTTGTACGCCGATGCACGATTAATGTACAATTTTTAAGCTTAATAGCTATCTTATTCAAAGTTTTTCTGAGTGGGCCCACTTTTTCTGAATTTAAAACTTTGTGCCCTCCAAATCTAGGCGCCGTAGGCTGCAGCTTACATAGCCTATAGGTTAACCAGGCCCTGCTTTTGCTAGCCGGAGTGTGACTTACTTTAAATATACCATCACTTCTATGTCTAATTGTATGGAACAAATCTACCCTTTAGGCGTTTTTTGTATAATATCAGTATGATATTAGGTAACAGTATTTTCGCATTTTAAAATTTTATTGGAATGAATTGAAAACCAAAGCGACTCAATAGCTGCCTTGAGCCAATCTGACGATCAATGCACGCAAAATGAAAAAATGATTTTATTTAAAGTGAATATTTTTATGGTCTTATTCTCTCATCAAAATGTTTTGCTTTTAGTACATTTTTTATGAAAGCATTGGTACTTTAAGGGCAGGAGGTAAACATTCCTTATGATCCAGATAGAGACAAGTCTAATTTAGGAAACCACTCTTCTTTACCACTTTTTAATGCCGGAAATGTATGTCCCAGCTTAAATTTCCACCTACACTATACTTAAACCTTTCATATCGTTGTTCACTTTGGAAAGCAACGAGAAACAACCAAGGTGTATAATATAATATAATTTTCTCTTGTCAATATATGATGATTATTGCAGACAAATCCAATGGCTCCGAATACGGGTATACCCTAAATGGGACAGGAATGTGAAGAGTCTCCCAGTCAGCTAAAATTAAGTGTAAAACATCCGAAATGAGAAAGATAGGATCTTGGAATATAACTAATATGTATGAAGCTAGAAAAGGAAAAAAGAAGAAACAAGAAATAAAATTGGATGACCAAAAGTATTTTTAATTTTTTTAATGATAGACAGGGATACAGAAATAAAAGTGATACGGACTATAAGAGGGTCGACAACAAAATTCGTAGAAAAATAAAAAGAGCAAATGCAATTTGGAATGCTAAAAATGCGCATAAATTGAACAATACAATACAAAACATTGCCTATTCTTTCTATATAGGCGAATTAAAAGAAGTGAACGGTATTAAACAAACAAGAGATAAACTAGAAGACCAGAATAAAAATAATAGATACCATATAACAACTTAAAAAGTGGACAGAGTAAGTACATCTCAGAATTATTAGAAGACAGTAAATACATGTAAGGGTTTTGGTTTGAAGATTAATATCAAGACGAAGTATATGGTAATAAATAAGAAAACCAACATTATAACTAACGATATCACCATCAACGATATAAGGCTTAAGAAGACTAGTAAACTCTCTTATCTCAGCAGCAATATCAATGAAAAAAGTGTTACGTACTCACAATTTATCCTTGAAACTAAGAATGAAAACAGTCCGTTGGTACGTCCTACCAGTACTGCTCTATAGTACAGAGGCATATGCACTTACTGAAGCAATCTTAAAAATAACAAGTGTATTCAAAATGTGGATATATAATTGATTACTAAAAATTAGTTGTGTGAATAGTCAGTAACAACAACATCCTTGATAGAATGGACAACGATCTAGAAATAGTCAGAACCATTAAACGACGGAAACTGAAATATTTCGGTCGCGTTATGCGATATCCTGAGAAGTAAAATCTGATGCATTTAATTATAGAAGTTAAAATCGAAAGCAAGCGCGGACCAGGTAAAAGAAGAACTTCTTGGTTGAAAAATTTAGGGTAATGGTACGGAAGAACTACAATACAACTATTCTAAGCAGCTGTCGACAAGACTATTATTTTTAATATGGTAACTAATAAGACAGTGATCACCGACTCTTAAACGGCTACAATACCACAAGTAGAAGAATTGATATTTTGGAGAGGAATAGATTTTATATTAATATACCTTATATTCTCTCTTAAACATAGTTGTGTGTGGTGGCTTCCGACCGATCGTATTTTGCGAGAGTAACTCGAGCACAACTCAAATATTTTTATTTACATTCACCACAAACACATCGAATTAAAGTTATAACTCTGATTTACCAATTTGACTTAGTCCATTTTGGTGTCACTGCCAAACTCAGTTGATTGGAAATTTCATTCGTCACTGCCTGCAAGGGACCTCAAACAAGTTAAGATTTATTAATTTCCTATGCTATTACCTCGTATTTGAACAAAGTTTCATTTTGTTTCAGCACGTAGTTCACGAGCTATACAAGACTGAATAAATTTAAGAAAGTAGCGGAGAAAGAAACTTTTCTTCTTCTTATTCTTCGGTTTATTACCCTTTTGGGTTTTACGTTTTTTGTTTCTATATGTCTCTATCCAACCACTCCATCTCATTCAAATCTTTTTCTTCCATTTTCTTTCTTACAGATGTTTTTCAAATTAAGACTGGCCGCTCTTTTCCTCTTTTACATCTTGGAGACCATTCTGTAATCTTCCTTGGCCATCTATCTTTAGGCATTCGTTTTACGTGACCATACCAAAGTAGTGCTCGATTTTTTAAACTTTTAGTGAATTACTTGGTTACTCCCATCTTTTCCCGTATTACTTCTGTTCTCATCATACCTCTTCATCTTGAATAATAGCGGAAACAAATCACACTCCGGTATCAACCCCTTTTTTGTTGTGACTGCCCTTGTCACTTTATTTCCAATCTTGATCTTATGGTTATTTTTGTATATTCTTTTTATCAGGTTTATCTACTTTTCTCTTATATCTGTTTCTCTCATCGCCTGCGATACTTTACAACTAGGTACAGTATCATAGGCTTTTTTTCTAGATCCACACGTCATATCAGTGTCTATCATTTTTCTCTGTTTTTTCTATTAATTGTCTTATGCAATGTATGTTATCAAGATATGATTTTTTTCTTCTGAATCTGCTTTGCTCTTCTCTAAATTCTATTTCTTCCTTCTCCATTTTATTTTTTATTACTGTTGAGAGCAGACGGACTATGGAAGGGATGATTGTTATTCCTCTATAACTCTTTTTTACATAAAGAAATGATGCATGATTCTAACCATTTTGGTGGGATATCTTGTCCCTCCTCTATTTCGTTAAAGATCTAGACCGGGTGACATTGCTTTTTGTTTTTTTTTTACTTATTGCACTTTTTCATCGTTGGTATAGATCTGTTACGCTTTATTGTGTCATCTAATTGGTATTTATCTCTATGTTATACTAGAAGATCTGAGTAATGCTTTATCCCTTTATGATATTAATTTTTTTTAAGAATCTCTATTATTTTTTATTTTTTGTAATTACTTTTTATGCAGCTGTTGACCTGTTATATACTATTGTGTTGTCTATGTCTATGCATAATCTTATCTAATACTTTTTACTTAGTTTCTTAACTTTAAATATTCTTGTCTTAACATTGGTGTTTTTCAGATTACTATTTTATGTATGCTTTCTTTGTTCTTCGATTACCCCTTCTAATTCTTCTGAGAATTGTTCCATTTGTTTAGTTTTTTCTTTTCTACGCTTAAAGCTTCTTTCGCAACTTTCTTTATTACCTTCTTTAACAAGTAAGGTATCTCATCGCTTACTCTCAAAATTTATTATTTCTAATAATAGTTATGAATGCCACAATTTTTGGAATTTAAACTGCTAACGTATATTTAGTGTAAGATTGTGTGTTCATGTGCCATTTAATTACTTATGGTAACGAGATGTTAGATGCATATGCTGATGTCATTACTTTTTCTACCCGGGTAAAGATAAGGGAAAAAACTACAAAAACAGATTTTCAGAAAACGCCCTCTAGCGCCTAAACTAAGAATCGTCAACCCGTTTGACCATTATTTTTGCTATCGGTGGCCCCTACTGATTGTTTTTATTAAGGTTAAAATAGATTTTGAAAATAAGCGATGAGATACCTTACTTGTAAGTGAGTGTACATTTCTTCTGGAAACCTTTTCTTTTTTTCGTCTAGTTTGTTGTTTATTCTGTTTTGATATAGCATTTTCATGCTGAGTTTTTCAGTAGATCTGTTTTGTATATGTTTTCTCTAATTTTTCTTCTAATTCTGATATTTCGCTTGGTTCGTTTTCCCTTTGCGTGTTTTTGTATGTGAGGTGACTTACAAGCATGTGATGACTGCTTGCGTATTCTGGTTGTCTGTAGGCCCTTACGTCTTTTATATGTATTTTCCTATTTCTTTCCACATCCAGTAGATCTATTTTACATTTCGTTGTGAATTGGTCTAGGTAAATTTGTAAATGTCTTTGTGTTGCTTAAAAGTATTGACCACAATACATTCATGTCCTCTATATAAGTGAATCAACCTTTGTCCGTTGTCGTTGATAGTGTCTTTTCCAAATTGACCTACCACGTCTTCGCCCTTTCTTCCAACTCGGTTATTTAGATTTCCTATAATTATTAGTTCTTTTCTACTTGATGTATCCTCTAGTAATTCTGCCAATTTGTCAAAGAAGGTATCTTTCTCTTTCTTTGAAGCATTGTCGTTTATCGCGTAGATTTCCAGAATAATTATCAGTTGTCCGTATATGTTTATCTCTAATTTAATTATTCTCTCATCTATTTGTTCCAATAAGGTAATATATTTTGTCCATTTTTGTTTGATAAATATGAATGCTCCACTTTTAGCTTGTTAATATTTTGGGACTCCACTCTATGTATAGTAGTAGTTACCCAGTTTTTCTTTTTTAATTCCTTTCTTTTTTGCCACCGTTCATACAATAATATTTGTCTTTGTTTTTTCTACTTCTGAGACTACTTTTTTTTGTTTGGTACGCAGCCCTTGAATATTTCAAGTACCGACTGTAACTGTCCTTTCAAGTCTCCACTTTCTTCTTGTTGTTTTATTTAGCTTTTTCTTTTGTTGTTGTGTTTTGTTTAGGTGTGAATTTTTTCCCTCCCCAGAATCCATAGGACTGACTAGCAGGCTAGTGTGAGATTTTGAGGTTTTTGCTGTACCCGCCTCAAGTATTTTTGCCTTTATTTTTTGTAATCAAAAATAGATCAACTGCTTAACTGATTGATCACACTGTCTAGGTTATTAGAGGACAACACATTAGATTTATTTATGGGTATTAAAAAGCAAGACGATTGACAAGATTTAAATTTTTAGGCTAAGCTAATTACCTTTAAATAAATTAACAAAAAATGTTACATTGACATATATTTTGAAATTATCAGTAGCTGAAACAATCTTTCTTAGTTTTTCTTTCTTATAGTTTGTTAATAAACTTTTAACAAAAACCTCTTGTTTTGAAACACCTAGTAAATTGTTAAGTATATAATAATCAGTCATAATTCTTAGCTTTTTGTACCACAAAATCAATTTTAGTTAAATAATAGTAATATACAAAAATAAATTTTAAATTCCGTTTTAGCTACTTTTCCAAATCGATCTAGGAAAGCATTTCTTGATTTTAACATCTTAAAGTGTGATCAAATATGTACTTATTTTGTTTATTTATAGTTTGAGGTTTATTAAAAACGCAGCTTTTTTCAATTTAAAGCTTTTGGTAAATCTATTATTTGTAAAACTGATTTTTGTGTACAACTAAAAACATTGGACATATCAGTTTGCGTACTGTCGGTGGGATTTATTAGGATGGTGCATAATTTTTATTTTTTTGAGTTGTTAGATTTGGCTCTAAATAAACTGTTGGAAAAATTCTATTTTATAAATTATTATGTTCAAATTTTGGCCGTTTTTCAGGATTATTTATATTATTTTGAAACAACGATGCTTTAGTATGGTTAATCAAAGATTGGTGCTGCTGTAGATAGGTAACGTCAGACTTCATACGGCCCACAGAACCCAGAACTTAGGGAGACTCGATGGAATGGAACTGTTACTGCACTTCGCTCATAATCCTGATTTGGCACCATTGGATCACTATCTGTTCCAATCATTGGTTCACTTTTTGGTTGCATATCAATTTTGCCAAGTTATAAAAAATACAAGACATCCTTTTTTATTAGATTCCAACCCTCAAGAATGGTATCAACAAGATATAAGAACTTGGCGTATAGCTAAATACCATATAAATTTAATTTTGTGCCTCCTTTAGAATATAAAAAATTTATATTAGAAAAAACATTTTAGGCCACTCTGTATATGATTTTTAATTATTATAGTTTAAAATTATTTGGTGTTTCAAGTTTATTTTGTTTTAATATCTATTAAGTGAAATCAGTCATTTAAATAATGTTTTATATTTGAAGGCCAAATCACTTCTAAGTCTTTTGTTAGTGTTTCAAATTTATAAATAATTATGTTGCTATGTCCCTTTTTACTCAAACGTCAATACATCACCAGATTTAAGGATCAATTCCAAACGGGGGACGCTAGGGTCGGATTCTCCGCTTAGGGCTGCCGTAGCGCCCCCGTCAATTTTTCAAAATCGCTATAAATAGATGATTGATTCTGCTAATATTAACCGACATAAATCATGTAAAAGCCCATAATACAGGTATTAACATGAGTTTCGAGCGGATCAGCGGTAAATTTTGTGTGCAGGCTGCCATTGTTTGGCCGAGAGGTGTTGTGACGTGCTCGCAAAGGGCTGGGCCCATTGTCGGATAATGCGCCCGATCGCTATTGATATATCGGTGTATCGATGGGCATTAGGGCATTCTGCGGCCCTGTTTGCTGGTTGCTGGCCCAGGTACGCTCCTTTTGTCAGTCAAGTGCATTGTTAGGCCGATTAAGCGCGCCGGCCCATTGACGTTTTCATTTGCTTCTGGCATTTTTCGGGGGAAATATACGGCCGCTCCGCGCCGGCCGTAATTTATTGCTATTAGATTGAATATTAAATATTTACGCTCGCAAGTCCCACGAAGCGCAACAACAGTGAACATTCATGTTCATTAGATTTATTCCGCGATTAACGTCGCCGCATCATTAATGAAAAACAGGACTGATATCTATGTATGGTGGCTGGCTGGGTGTTTGAGCTAATGGCATGCATGGTTTTATTGATGGCACAGGAAATGCGTCTTCCAGTTTAGCCACGCACGTACTGAGCAGTGTTTTGCATTAATCCTGGGAGTAAGTAACGATTTCCTCCGATGGCGGACGCGCTGACAGGTGAAATGAAGGAAGGCACAGCGAGAGATCTCGAATCTCTGAATGCAAAGTTAATTATACACGGCGTCTCAATGGCACGGGGCCGTCGCACATTTGCACATAATAAAGCAGTTCGGCGCGATCTCGCCCCGACGCTGCCCGTTTGTGCGTGCAATAAAGACATTACGGCCCTCGAAAATCTGTTTTTAATTGAACATTATAGCAATGTTCTCTTCTAGAGAGAACGCGATAATTGCCGCCTGATGGCCAGAAATTATAGTGGAGCAAGTATTTGGGTTTTTATTTCGAGCGTACGCCAACTATAATTATATTTTTGTGTAATAGGGATACGATCACTTTACGCTCATATTCAGTCCAGATTGCTATTCCTTGCTGCTCAGTTCGAGCACCTAAACATAAATATAACTTGCACAATATGTTGATTTGGATTTAGATACTTTTTATAATTCATTTATTTTTTAAATTTATTATTACTTTACAATCTGTTGCTCAGCAACAGTCAGTAAGTACTTTGACAAGTATATAAATAACATGTTAGAAAATAATCCATTGATTATTCCCTTAATAGATACAATTAAGATTTGACAAATAACTTAATCTAACTTAGTCTAACTAAACTAAACTAATTCAAGCGCAATCACTACACTGTCACTGATCGCATTACTCAAAACGTGTTGGAAGTTCGGAGAAATTAAATCTTTTTTACCTTGGTTGTTCATCGTCCGATTCCATTAGATGCTCCACGAGTGGATTGAGGTGTGCTCTAAGCCTATCATTATAGCGGTTGCTATATTTTTGAATTTCGTCATTGATTGATGGAACGTCGAGGTCTCTTCGTGTGACATCATTTGGGACATACCATGGCGCATCTACCATTGATCTAAGAATCTTAGAGTGGAAGCGTCTTAGAATATCGATGTTCGAATTGCTGGCAGTACCCAACAGTTGGTATGCCATATGCCCAGATTGGTTTGATTATGGAATTAATTTATAAGGTTAATTTATTTTCGCTTTTTTTATTACTGTGCTATCTTTTTGACTGCGTAAAAATAGGAAAGTAAGGAAGTTATTACTCATTTTCTAAAATGTCTTAAAAAATTTTATTTGATACAAATTTTTGACGGCTTATAATTAATATAGTAACAATTATCGAGGCGTTAGAAATTTATATTTATATTGTTATATGTGAAAAACTTATGTAGTATACAAAGGTAATTGAAAACTCAAATAGATGCGAACTTATGGTGCATCGTGTGGTTGGTTCTCGGGTTTTTAGAAAATTTTCTTCTGAAGACGTCTGCCGCAGTTGTGGACGAAACGTCAAGAGTTTCTGAACTCCGACCACGGCCTTATAACCCGAGAACCAACCACACCATGCACCGTAATTGAAAACTATTAAATAAAATAATATACATACATACATATCAAACCTTAACCCTATCTACCCTTTCAGGTGTGAGGAGACTGTGGGGGTTTCTTCCGTAATTCTTTCTAAGCTACTTCTCTTACTTATTTCCACGAGATGCCCCCTTTTTACCGCACACGCTCTTCTCCTTGGCCCCTTTTTGACAGTTTTTGCTTCATGTACTTGTTTAATTAATTTTTTATGTCATTATTTTTACATTCCCAGGCCACATTAATTGATATTCGTTTATTTTTTTCTCTATTATATTCACTTTTAGTTCCTCTTTGTATCTTACATTTATGATCTTACCCATTTTGGTTTTATACTAATTTTTTCTTATGCGTCGTTCAGTTTATGTCCACGTTTCTGCATCAATTGTAATTATCTGAATAATAACTTTCTTAGAAAAGTCCATCTTAGTTCTACCGAAAAATATTCTTTTATTTCCTTGTCCAATATATGTATTTAATATGTTCAAAATAGTGGGTTAACTTTAAAAGAGGCTTCTTTCAAAAATGTATGCTGCAACTCAGCGAAACATAAAAAGCTTTAAAATTTGTAAATAGTACGATACTATAATATTTATTAGGTAAAATTTGGATACAGTCAACGAGAAAAGTGTCAGTATTACATAACGATCTTAGTACTTTTACATTGAAACTGTAATCTCCACAACTGTACTTAATTCTCCATTCGTACGTGCATACCAGGTTGTAACAGAAAAAATGCCCTTCTTTTGATGTTCGACCGTTAGGGTGGGTCAGCTTCTAATGGTTTATAGCTATAATACTATTTTCAATTCATTCTTGCCTGACATTCTGCTATAATGGGTATTTACAATTTCAAAGAATGTGTCGACTTTTCTTATTTTAACGATGTTAGAATCTCTTCGTAGTAATTCTACAGATCTTAGAAATCTTCATCATTCTCCTATAAAGCTACATTTCAACAATTTTATTTTTTATTTTTAGTGCTTTTATCGTCCAGATTTCTACTCACTATAAACAGCTAATTATACTTTATAATTTATAATTGCACAGAAATATTTATGATTGTGAACTCGTTCTATTCGTTTGTAGAGTGATAGGAGTATTTAATCCGGTTTCTCAACTTTATTAATAATTTCTAAGAGCTTCTGTAGCTTCTTAATGCGTGCCTGGATGATTGCTATATTATCTGCAAATATAATGTTGTTAATTAGTTGAGGCTACAGCATACACTCTGTCTGACACCTATTTGTATCTTAATGGCAGTTGTTTCAGTGTCGTCTATTTGTACTGTCGCCGTTTGATTGTAGTATATGATTTTCTTAAGTTCGATGTTTTTTTAATCTAAATTAATGTTTTTAATGCATCAATTGGTTTACTTGTGTGCTTACCTTCTGAAAGCTTATGTAACATTCATGCATGTTCTTGTTTTATTTTCTACACCTTTGCAGCAGGACAGTCATTGCGAATAATGCCCGATCCTCTTCAGAATCCAAACTGACTGTGATGAAACTGCTTTTTACATTTTTTGTACATACTTTCTGTGACTCTCAAAACAACCTTCTATGTATTGATCAGTCTTATTAGGCGACATTCATCACAAGTCTTAGGGTTATTTTTTTATATATACACTACCGTTCATAGAAAAAAGAGCACCTTATTTAAATTTTCGTAACAAATTTTGTTTTTCTAACCGTTTGCCATCTCCTTATACAATATTGTTTTGAATGAAACAATTAATTATTTGTTGATATTTTTTATAAGCATTATAATTCTTTTAACGTTCTTAAACTGTTATTTCGAATCTTTCTATTCCTATACCTTGTTTTTTTAGATGTTTTTTTACATTAAAACCCTCCGGAGCTCTGACTTTCAAGTTCACCAGTTTATCATCAAGCCATGTGCCGCTTGCTTGGGTCTCTTTTACGTCTCATTTTGAATTTTCGCATTCAATGGCCCGTGGTAAGCCTTTCTCCATAGAAATTTGTTTAGTCACTCGCACTTTTACATGTAGAAAAGCAATCAACGAGTTATACTACCAAAACATTAAGGGTTTGTGCTTTGACCGAATCTTAGATTATAATGCTATAGAGAGACAAAAAGTCTTAGAAATCACCATCACCCCGAGTCGTCAAGAGTAAGATCCGATGCAGGACGATCAGCTCATCAACGTGATAAGTAAGTGCAGTAGAATATTAACTGCCTCAGATATTTCTGTGAATTTAACTGGAGGACGTGATAAAATAATATCAGTCAGCATAATAAAGCAGTGTCTTCAGAAGGGTAATCTTCATGGTCGTTCTGCGACCAAAAAACCATTGTTATAGAAAGATATAAGGCTAAACGGTTTTGGTAAGCACAAAACCATTGTTTCTGGACAACTGAACAGTGTCAAACCGTATTATGAGGCGACGAAACCAAATTTGAAAATTTCAGTCAGAACGTAGAATCTTCGTGCGTCGGTCTAAGACTGAAAATATGATTCAGGACTCTGTAGTGTCTGACTGTCAAGCACGGAAGTGAGTATGTTTTAGTGTGAGGGTGCTTTTCTTTTGAATTATAAGGAAAGAACGTTATAAAAATATTTTAGCGGAAAATTCCGTACATACCATGTGGCTTGCGATTAATTGAAAAAGGATTCATAATGATGCAAGATAACTATCTTACACTTAATTCAAAGCTTTGTATGGACTATCTATCAAACCAAGAAGAACAAAAAATGATTAAAATAATGACAAGGCTACCACAGAGTCCAGACCTCAAACCCATAGAGTTGCTATAGAATGAGCTGACCAGACAGTAAGAAAGAAGCGTTCCGCGACCAATAATTATTTTTAGAATCTTATTTAAGGTACTTGGAGAGATTGATTACTGGAAAAATTTAAAAAAATAATCGAAAGGATGTCTAGAATCGTAAAAGCAGTATTAAATACAAAGGCTTTTTTTATGAAACAAATTTAATATTTAAATTAATTATTTTCAGTGTTTGTAATAATATTTTGTTTTTGCTTACATGTTGTGTAATAATATATTATATAATAAATTATATAAATTATATAAATTTATTTTCTATTTAGTGTCCATACTTTTTCATAAGGCTTTTATCATCTAGTATTTTAATTAGTTCTATAAGTAGCTTGCTTGCTTGCTATTATATTTGCATATTGAACTTCCGATTTGAAGGTATACAAGGTGTTGCACTATCTTTTGCTTCAGTTATGTCCTCTTTATGTTCTTTAAACGATAAAAAGTTTGCAACGTACATATTTCAAGTGTCACTTTCGGCGTTTTTAAATTTGAATCTTAATAACAGAGTTTTGGGGGTATTCTAAAGGTCGCACATATGTTAGAGCTTTTAATATTAGTAATCAACCAGAGACATGTGCATATGGTTTAGAAATAATAAATATTCTCATAGATTAGCATGTTGTCTCGGTGCTACTTGATGATCATCAACCTGTCTTAATTAGGAATGTTGATACTCGATAACAATAAGGAAAATAATCCAGAAGAAACTCTACTAAAATAACATTGAAAGTTTAATCAAAAATTCAACAGAGTTCATAGACGAAGTCAATGATCGTTCGAATTATGTTAAGTCGAAATTAAACATATAAGGCAGGTATGATTACAAACTTTTTGTGTTAAGATAAGAAAGTTAACAGTTAATGGTGGAGAGAAAAACATGGAGTCTATTTGTGTAGATAAAAGGTAGGTACTAGTCTATCAGAATAAGTTGTTATAAATGTTTCAAAACTGAAGACAACTAACAGGGGACGCATGAACAGTAAAAACAAACGAATAAATCTTTTTCCACAATCTGGTTGTTCCTGAAGACTTAATTAATTAGAAATTGTATTAAGAAAGATTTTATAGCCAGCGTGGTCCCGTGGTTGAGGGGGAGAGCCGCGAGGCTAACAGGTCAGGGTTCACTCTCTGGTATTCTCCACTACCTGGCTAACTACTCAGTTACTATAAATAAGTAAGTACTTGCGTTCACTCGAACAAAGGTAATAATAGCGGTCGTCCAAGACGCGGTGCTTGCCACATCGCCCCGAACCAGAAAAGGTGCGCGACGACCGGGCAGAGAGTGAACATATGAGAATCTTAACCTCTCAGTACACAGGCCATGCTTTCATGTGAAGAGTTAGAGCCGCACCATTATTATTAATATTATATCAAAACAATACTGCACAACAAATATTGGTATAAATTGACAAATAAAAAAATCATGGTATAAATGCTTTAAAATCTATTTTATGTATCACACCACATTTAAAAACTTCTTAAAAAAAGTAGGTGATAGTGATTTAGAAGCTTCCATTAGAATAAACTAACGTCATTTAGTTAGTTTTGATCCGGGTCTTTTTTTATAAGATCTAAAATCTCAATTATAATTTAAAAATTCCTACTAAAAACGCAATTTATGTAATTTATTAATTTAAATTAATGAGAATGTATCTAGTAACTATTTTAGTGTAGCTATTAACCCCAGAAGCTTTCAGCTTGGATTCAAAAACATTAAAATACTTGTATCATTTTGAAAAAGTTTAGTGTTTGTTAAATGTTAACAAGAAAGGAAAAGTTATTTATATTAATGGAATTATTAAAGTAAAAATTTTTGTATTTTTTATTAATTTATTTAACAATAACCATAAACTACATTCTTTAAGTTAATTTAGTCATTTAAAAACTCTTTGAAGGTTTATCTATTGAGAACATATCTTCTACCTAAATTAGGATCTACCAGCCACTTCCAATTCAGTATTTTGTTATTATACTTGTACAAAAACGGTTAGAGGAGAGGATTGTTACAGGATTCAAAATTTTCATACTACTTCACGCTGATCACTTGAGTGGTTGATACATTGAGATCTTGATAGAGCGTATAATTTGTGATATGCTTTGGAGCATTAGTTATTTTTCGGAGGATTTTTGATTGTGGGCACAATTGTGTGCCGCAAGTCAATATGGGCAACATCAACATTGCTTAGTAAATAATATATCTCTTTTGTTTTTATTTAGATTTTTGTTGTATATTCCTTCCAACCAACTTGCTATCAAGATGGATCCATTTATACTTGATGTTATTGAGATTTCTCTATTATTAATGAAAATTGGCGGTCATTGATGCTTTCTTATGGTAAATGTTGAAGTTTAGTTATATTAATTTTTATTTTCCATTCCAATCAGAGACTTGAGTCACATCTAAAAAAGCTGCGGAGCAATATTTTTTGGCATCCGTAGCCTCAATAACGAAGAATTTCTATAGGAATAAATTGCAAGATCTAAATAGATCTACTTAATGTAACTATTACAAAATATTAAATGTTCTAGAAAGTTTTTATAGTAAAGCATCGTTTCTTTGGCTATATGACAAGTTTCGGCATCTTACTGGATAAACATGTTCAAATCCTTATTGTTCAATTCATGCCATAGAAATTCTATATCATGTTTCGATAACGTTGTCAAATAATAGTAACCGTTTTGTGAGTAATAGTTTGCTAACCTTTTCTTGGGACACCTATTACAGTATTCATTATAATATGCATTGCACCCAGAGGTATAATATGGTGCTGCCTTTAAGTAAATTGATTTCACATAATAGGTGCTCAGTTTTGATTACTCTAGCCAAATTTCTCTTCAGATGTAAAGTTAAATTATTTCAGAAAATTATTAATTTTTGTGTTCGTTGCCTTCAATCACCCTCAAATGGTAATATTATTGAAAAAACGCTGAAGTTACAGCTAAAAGCTTTTAAATTTATTAGGATTTCTATAACAGGTAAAGATAACAAATTAATTACAAATCTTATTAGTAATAATGACTGAATTCAAGGGTTAAATGGAATTTAAAATCTTCGGAATAATACTACTTGTAATAATGACATAAACATTATTCAGAACTTTAGAAAACTAAAATTAATACATTTTAGAGTCTTTATATAAAAAATGTTACTAGCAAAGATCTTTACTGATTATTAATCATAGCGATACAAAGTACGAATTTATACAATATGTCCTGTATAACAATTCAGAATATAATGTTGTTTCTGATACAAATTGCTATTTTCAAGGTTATATTTGTTGAGAACGAATAATCATATGAAATCAAGAACAATTCAATTTTATTATAAAGTGTAAAAGCTATCACTTATATGAGCTAAATTACAGGCCTTATGAAATGATCATAGTTAGGTATTTCTCTACAACAAGCACTTCTTCTTTTGTGAGTATCCTTCTTGGTAAATGCAAAATACCCAATTATTGTCAGTTCATTGTGATGGTTTTTTGACTGAAAGTTAATATTTTTCACACCTTCTTCAACTAGTCATATGGCAAAATCATCAATGAAATGTACGGGTTTGGAACCTCTAGTTTTACTGACAGATCCATTGTAATACAGTACATTTATTGTCGCCGCTTTTAAATATTGAACGCTTTTCCATATTTGGTTGATTTTCTGACTCCAGATGTGACAATTTTGAAGAGTAAGCTTTATAACTTAATATAAATTCTTTGGAAAATTCACATTAACTACAGTGCAATTTGGGTCATCCTACACAATTTAAGTTTAAAACGCTAAATACATACATGAGGTTTTAGTGAGATTTGAGCACTGGAGCTCGCTCTGGATTTAGCCAAAATATTGTTCTCTTTTAACCAGATAACCACAGCGACGGGTTAAACTTTGTCTGTTTCAGAAATTTTATGCATATTATGTCCTTGGTTTACCTTACTAAACCTCTATGCCTCTATTTTTCTTGAACATAATCAAGTAAAACTTAGCTTTTTTAATTTATTAGATTTTTTCTATTATCTATAGGTATAGATAAAAAATTTCTCCAATGTACAAAATCTTATTATATAAATAAAATTACTGCAAATTCAAGCAACCACAAATTGTCGAATATATATAAAAATCTTCGGAAGAGATCCACCGTCTTGTAACGTAACTGCAGATAAACATACAAAACTTTAAACAACCAAAATATAATACATTTTAGAGTTTCTTTTATTTAATTAACACAAGAAGAATAAGACAATTATTTTACTGGATTATTAATCATAGCGATAAAATACGAATTTATACAATTGTCCTGTTAACAC
This sequence comes from Sinelater perroti, assembly GCA_036346155.1. NCBI lineage: Eukaryota > Metazoa > Arthropoda > Insecta > Coleoptera > Elateridae > Sinelater > Sinelater perroti. The sequence goes on from JARFIY010000024.1 coordinate 12,578,212, forward strand.
ATTCGCCCCGGAATATAATGTTGTTTCTTGTACGTAAAGCTATTTTTTAATTTATATTTGTTGAGAACGAATAAGTCATATATGAAATCAAAACAACTTTTATTGTGCATGTATAAAAGTGTAAAAAGCTATCACTTATATGAAAGCTAAATTACAGGCCTTAGAAATGATCATAGTTTTGTTAGGTATTTTTCTGGGCTACTACAACAAGCACTTCTTCTTTTTGTGGATCCTTCTCTAGGTAAATGCAAAATACCCCAAATTATTGTCTTTTCTTTGTTGATGGTTTTTTTTTGACTGAGGGAAGTTAATATTTTTCACACCTTCTTCAACTAGTCATATGGCAAAATCATCAATAAATGTCGGGTTTGGAACCTCTGTTTTACGTTGCAGATCGTTGTATATACCCATGCATTTATTGTCGCCGCTTTTAAATAATTGCAACGACTTTTTCCACTATTTGGTAGATTTTTGAACTGACCAGTTTGATCAATTTCACTTATTTGTACCAGTAAAACGCAATGGCTTTAGGGCAGTCCATTAACTTCCTTTGGTCAGATTTATTTGTTTTCGTAATTTTGGTCAACTCAGATTTGAGACAGTTACTCATTCCTAAGACTTCTTCGGTATTCAGCTATTTCAGCAAAGTAATTCCGTTTCGGTATATTTGAATGCAGATTTTCCTCGTTTGAATTTATCTTGTACATAGGTATATTTACACGATTAACTATGCAAGTATCTAATTTGCATATTTGATGGTTTTATTATACTTACACTTTTAAAGAAACAATCAAAACATAGGATGTCGTCTAGAATATTTATTATTGCTGCAAGTTCTTCGTTCTTCGAGTGCCATTTTATCATATTTTCAGGAAAATGTTTGCTAGGGTGCACATTTAGGTTGTACGTGCAATCAGAATCTACATCGCAAGCAAGCAACATTTTTATGCTTCTTTTTGTTGATTTTAAGGACATGCTCTGCTTCAATTTTAATTTAATTATAAATTTGTCTATACTTTGAAAGAAGCTGTTTTCACACCATATAATAAACGTGTACTTCAACCAGGAGGAGCAAAATAAAGGATAAAAGTAATAAGTATAAATCGGTTATGAAATATAACTCTTTCAACAGTTCTGTTTCTCATTGACTCCTCTTGACTCCAATAATGTTTAAGAGCAGAGAGGCGATTGAAGGACATTACAGATAGACTTGGGAAATACAAATGTAGATTGTTCTTTTATTGAAGTATACAGCTGTTACCTAATATTTGGTTCAATTACCTCAACTACTGATTATAGCTTAATACCATTTTCCATGCTTTTGAAGAAGTGTTCTGGTTAATTATTTAGCAAAGATTGTCATAGCTCCTTAATTTCAAATGACAGCTGCTTCACCGTGTACATCGACTTTTCTTTGTGCTTCATTTTCATGTACGATCACACATTTCTATTAGGATTAAAATCTAAGGACATTGGCGTTATTTTGTTGTTTTCACGCACCACACAGTTTGTTACGAGGTTTAGGGTCATTATCTTCTTACTGGTTCTATCAGAACTAAAACCTTTTTTAGCAGGCTTTAGCAATCATTTCTGCCTGTAACCAAAACTGTATTTAGAAAAGCACTCCCAAGCAAGCAATTTTACAAGGTGCTACACTGTGTACTGAAAAATCCTATTACTCTTCGCTGACTACGCTTTTAATAAGAAAACTCGTTCGTAAAGATAACATTGTCTCGGACCAAATTTTTCTTTGCCCGTGTCAGTCGTTTTCCATGTGCTTTTCTGATCATAAAGGTTTCTTTAAAGTTTATCAAAAAGAAACAGTTTTCTTTAAGCAGACTATTTCTAATCGTATTTAGAGAGACTTGAATTTCTTTATTACGGAGCTTCATTTGGGCATACTGCAGGGAAAGGCCCAACATGTCTTCAAAGAAACGCAAGATTCTCTCCAATAGATCGTCTACATTCGCCAACTTCAAATATCGCTTACCCACTTCCGAACGAATGCCTCCGACTTTCGCATATATTTTACAGATCATTTATAACGCCAGTTTTGGCCTTTTTGCACGATTCACTAAAACATTGTCTCGTATCGCTTCAAAAATTTTACTCATCGTAGAGATAACTAATTCACTGACATCAACAATACAGTGCGCCGGTAAACTATATACTGGGCAAAAGAGCACAAAATAGATGACACTGTAGTGCCTCCTTACCAAATTACAACAGACAGTTTTTTTATGCAGACTCTCAAAATAAATTAAAGTAAAAACCAGGGCTTAATATCTTTCATATAAAGCAGTCAATTGAAATTTAACATTAAAAATACGATGATTGTGAGATAAGCAAATTGTAGAAATTAAGTCAAAAATAATACACTTTCATCAGTATGAGAGAAAAAAATGCAGCAAACTTTTAAGCAGGCAAAACAGTTACTTGGTATTGGCGCTACCGATAAAAAAGGTCAAGATTGTATATTAACAGTTTTTGCGCTATTATCGTAATGCCCAGCTTGCACAGTAGAGACATTTTAAAATACAGCTATTAGAAGCTTCAATTTTCAGTTTGACAACATAATAAAGGTGTTTAAAGCAGCCGCTCAGTAACTCCGGTGCTCCTGGCGATTTTGGCGGACGACTTTCGGGCGCGGGCAAAAAACGGCTTATAAACTGTTGCTCCGCAAACAAATGGCGGCGGACTCTTGATTGACATATAAATCATTTCGATTTGTATAATAAAATTTCTACATTTCTTCAAAGCCGCACCATTAATCCTTGTTTTTGCGCGCTGCAAGGACCCGAAAGCTTTCAAATAAGAATTAATCACCGCGGCGGGCTGCCACTCCAATCTCCTTAATGTATGTCAATTCCGCTCCTTTATTTCCTCACGTTGAATGCGCGCAGCGAGGAATCCGCAAAAACAAACATTTTATTCAGAATGCATCGCATCTGGTAAACAATCCGTGCGTCAGGACGCGAACAAAGCGGCCACGTACACGCCTGTCCGCAGAGAAGGAGCCCAGCATGTCCCGGCGAAGGGTATAAACAATCGCTACCCGCGGCTGATTGCGAGGACAATGCAACCCCAAGCGCCGTTGTTCTAAACCGGAACTCCCGCCTGAGATACTCGATCCTGTAAGTGCTTTTTGCATATCTCCTACCAACGAGAGGATTACGGCGGAATATGAATCATAATTCTTGTATGAAACCGAATTTTTACGAGGGATGGAGCGCAGATTATGTTCTTTCTTTTCTAATAACTGCATGCGAGTCGCACCCGCCGCTTTATTAAGACCGTCGGTTTATTGACCGAAAGGAAATAATGAGATGCAACGGAACTCCATTCACAGCCGACAGCAATACATAATTAGAGTGCATTAGAACACAGAAACTGTAACTTTGGCAAGATGTTGATGTTTTTCTTCATTAAATGTTTGCTTATGTTATAATTGTACGTGAAATTGACTCCAGTAGGCGCTAATTAATATGCGAAATAAATTTAGAGATATTACAGAAAAGTACGGTATTGGAAACATCAGCAATAGTGATTAAAACTGGATAGTTTAAAGACTATTACAAATTAAAAGGTAAAACACTAAATATACGTAGCACAGTTATTGAACTCCAATTACAGAAGATTAAAAAAAATAACCCTTAGAAAAGTGGCTAAGGTCACAATAATAGATAAAATAAAAAACAAAGAAATAAGGAAAATATTGGATACCGAAAGTGCCAGAAAGATCATCGAGAGGACTCAATTAAGATGGTGGGGCACGAGAAGACTGAGCGAAGGAAGACAAACCAGAAAAGTATGGGAGGGAAAACCCAATGGGAAGAGAAAGAAAGGCAGACGTAGGACGGAGAGGTGGCAAAAAAAATGTCGAAAAAAGTCGCGAAATATTAAAAAAATCCTTGAGGTGGTTCAAGGTATTTGAGATGGAAGCTTTAATAAACAGAGACGTTACTTCAAAACTGATCATTTCTTGCAGTTGGTTTTTTTGACGAAGTGTGCGGAGTCCCTGATATAACTGTTGATAAATTTGATATGCAACTGTAATATACTCGACAAGTATTTGACCAACATATAAGTAAAGTTATAAATGGCACTGACAATGTGTGAATTTTGAGGCAGAAATTTTGATGGGTTTTTTTGTTGCCGACATTTTAATTAGTCTTCTTTGTGTGGTTCTTTTGTGCCTATTATACTACGACACTACTTTTATCCTGTAGTAAGATGATGATACTATTACCTTTTTTGAGATTACGAAGAACCTTTAATTTCGCAGTGGGTGCATCCCTTTTTTACTAGATTAACACGTCATAAATGCGTAAGGTCTTATCAGAGTATTTTTTCTGATTAGTTCGTTGTAAAGTTTCATATGGCTGCTTTAACTTTGGCTACGCTGTCCTTGCCAAAGATGGATTTAGGTGCTACCGCCAATTTTTTTTTGCTAAATTCACTGACGGCTTTCTGAATAAGTTTACACTCTGAAAAGTGTATTACAGATTGTTTGCAACTCAGGTACACTGTCATTCTGTAAAATCCGAAAATTAGAAGATCCTCTGTTGGAGGCAGCAGGTCCGTTATTTTTTTGCAGAGTGAAGTATGGCGTGATATACATTATTACATTGTTAGGCTAACATTAAACTGTCCTAGATCATCGTTTTTGTATGGTGCGCTTGCTCTTTAACTAAGGCAGCTTCTGTTTTTCGATAAATTCGCTACGCTCAAGGGGTGCATAGGTAATGTTTGAGTTGAAGATAAATCAGAAATATATATAAAGATTATATGTCGGAATAATCAAAATTATATACCAAAGAAAGGAAATATGATATCGTATAAAAATTATAGAAGAATTACTCTAACAAACATCACTTATACTATAATAATCGCACTGGTATTATCACGGTTTAAAAAATCACAGAAAAAACCATAGGGAGGTAATATTACAAGAAGAGATTTATGCAATTAAACAAATACCAAAAAATTGAACAAAACAATGAAATACAGATAATATTGATAGAATTTAAAATTGGCATTTGACACTAAAAAGAAGTTATTCTTATAAAAAAACGGAAAAAAATTTAAGAATATCCAAGGAACTAACATAACAAAAATGACAGTAATAACTATAGAAGATTGGAAAGTAGTAGCATTCACACATGAAAGATTAATAAAATAAATTAATATAAATATGCGAATACGACAAGCAGAAGGATTATCTGAAACGCTATTAAACATAGCAGTGGAAAAGATAAAGGATTGTGATGTAAAAGTAATAACAGAAAAATCGATTTAAGAGTAAGTGAAATTTCTTTGATAGTAAATAACGGAGAATGTAAACAAAAAAGAAAAGAAAAAGGATTATTAATAGTTAAACACTAGTTCAAGTATATGAAAATTATCAGAAAAAAGAAAATAAATAACACTAAGGCTATAGAAATAAATAATTGCAAAGTTGAAGAAGTAGAAGGTTTAACTATGTATGGAGAATAATAAACAAAAAAATATACAGACCTAAAAAGGTAGATCACAAGATACAATCTGGGCACAAGGCTCGCCAAATAATGGGTGTACAAATAAGTTTCCGCCGTTTTCAAAAGATGGCGCCGCCGATAAGATAACATCGAAGTTGTCAGCTGTAAAAAGTCGTATAGTATATGTTGACATCTGGCAGCAGTATAACCTTTTAATACCTCTGACTTTTTGCTAGCATCAATTAGTTTTCATCGTGTTAAGATGTCAAGTTTTGAGCCAAATAAGCGTCATTTGCGGAAATTGCTAATTTACTTCTTTAATTTAAAGAAATCTGCAGCTGAGGCGCATAAGCTACTCGTAGAAGCATACGGTAATGTTAATTTGAGTGAGAGAAGTTGTCGGGAGTGGTTCCAGAAATTTAAAAGTGGTGATTTTGACGTGGAGGACAAAACACGTAGTGGAAGGCCCAAAGTGTATGATGACACAGAATTGGAAGCTTTACTGGAGGAAGATCCGTGCCAAACCCAAGAAGAACTTGCACAAGAGTTAGGAGTGACTCAGCAAGCTATGTCTCAAGGCCCTGGTTCAAGGTATGGTTCAAAAGCAAGGAAATTGGGTTCCTTACGAACTGAAGCCAAGAGACGTCGAGCGTGGCTTATTTGCTTGCGAACAATTGCTCAAAAGGCAAAATCGCAAAGGATTTCTGCATCGAATCGTGACGGGAGACGAAAAATGGATCCACTACGACAACTCAAAGCGTAGGAAGTCATGGGGTAAGCACGGGCATGCCTCTACTTCGATGGCCAAGCCAAACATTCATGGCAAGAAGCTAATGCTGTGCATTTGGTGGGATCAGCTTGGAGTAATCTATTACGAACTACTCCAACCTAATCAAACCGTCACCGGGGAACGTTACCAACAACAACTGATGCAATTGAGCCGAGCCTTGAAGATTAAACGTCCACAATATGCCAAAAGGCATGATAAAGTCATTTTTCAGCATGACAACGTTGCAAAAATCGTAAAGGAAACGTTGGAAGGACTGAATTGGGACGTCCTCCAGACATTGTTCCTTCAGATTACCACCTATTCCGGTCGATGACTCATGGTCTGGCTAAGCAGCACTTCACTTCTTACGAGGAATTAAAGAAATGGGTCGATTCGTAGATCGCCTCAAAAGACGAGCAATTTTTTAGACGGGATATCCACTTGGTGCCCGAAAGATGGTCAAAAGTAGTAGAAAGCGATGGGCAATATTTTGAATGTCATTATTTGTACCTTTTTTTACAATAAATTGTTAATTGTTTATAAAAAACGGCGGAAACTTATTTGTACACATAATATATAAAATAACACTGCGTAACAAAATTGTATAAAACTGAAATATGACCAGTGACAACATATGCAACAGAAAAGGTAAACTTTATAAAACGGCATAAAGAAAAACTAAAAACTGATAGAGTGAAGAAAATAATTTTAGATCATTATAAAAGATTTATTAACCACAACATTGAACAAATACTAAAAAATAAAAAGTCAGGGTAACCAAATCAAAATAATACGTTCATCCGCCCAGAATAAGTGAAGATTGAGTAGTCAGTGAGAGATCAAAATGGGAACTAAAAATAAGATCAAAAGGCAGACCAAATCTGCTATGGGAAGAGTAAGTAATCAAAGATATCAAGAACATGGAAACCACAAGATGGAGGAAGGTGAAAGGCACAAAAGCGTAGAGAGAAGTAGCCGACGAAATAACAAAGCACTACAAATGTAAAATAAAACATGGGGCCGGCGAAGAGATTGCTCTATAAGCAATCCCAGAACGAACTTAAAAAGACCTTTCGATTTCGATTTCGAATTTTCCCGAAATTCGAAATCGAAAATTATTCGACATAGAATTTTTTGACTTCATTTTCGAATTCAGCGCAAAATTTCGTATAAGAATCACATTTAAAATCGTAATGTCGAAAATTTTCCCGAAATTCGAAGTCGAATATCTCGAAGATTATTCGAGATAGAAATTTTTTAATTTCGAATTCGAAATCAGCGTAAAATTTCCTATAAGAATCCATTTTCAAATTTTAAAAAATCTCATATTTTGTGACGGACCGAGAGACAGACATATAGAATTCAGTAACGAACTTTTTAAGTTCGTTGAAAAGTGTAAGGTGGTCAAGAATGACCACTAAGACTTTCATAGTCTATAGCGCCTACAGGCGGTTTTAATTCTGATACAGAGCAGTTAGAAAAGGTACAAAAAGAAGTAAGAAAGTAAGGCTAAACAGCAACTGATATTTCTTCTTAAGTAAGTTTCTGAACTGTTTTACTGTCCTGTAAAGCTCTTACTCTAAGAGTCATATCAAATAAATACAATAAATATTACGGCTAATGTGTCCGTCCATGAGTTTTTAAGCTGCATTTGAAGTTTCTTTTTTGAAGACGTTCGTTACAGCGGTGGGAAAAACGTCAAACATTTTTAAACACACACTAACATCAAAGTATGTATCAAGAATAAATCAAAACTACCAAAAATTTATTGATAACACTAAGAAACAATAGTTACAAACATAGAAAATATGCTAACTGCTAGGTCTGTGCAGGAAACCTGGAGTTAACGTTAATATAACGAAAGTAACCTGGCAGCCAACGAGACTGAATGATAATGCGCATGCGTGAATGAGAAAGACTATATTGAGCGGCTTATTTTTGAGGTAGACTCCGATGCGTGAGCCCATGTTTTGTGTTATCGTCAGATTTGTAGAAATAAACATTCACCTGCAGATATTAAAATATTAAGTTGATTATGAAGAGTTTCGAGAACGATGCAATAAGTGCAGCACGAACTATTCAGATAAGCGAGAATCTGTTGAAAGTTATCTAACTCTTGGAAGACTAGTAACTTGTAGAACACCAAAAATTGTTAAACGTGTATCAGCTATATATAATCAACAAGAATCGGCGATTGACAGTGCGAAAACTAGGTCCTACAGTCCAGATATGTCGCCTTGTGAGTTTTGGTTATTACTAAAATTTTAGTCACCTTTGAAAGGGCCATCGATGAAATTTAGACTAATACGGTGTGATTCGCAATTTCAACACATAACTGCAAAGTGTTTTAAATCGTGGAAATGGCGCGCAGTATCTAATTTCTAAATTTTAGATGGAGCAAACTTATTATTTGTTATAAATTAAACAACCCATTTTCATAGATTTTAAAAATAGTTTTCAGTTAGAATAGGAATATTACACAAAAACAAAGATTTTTTAATTAAGAAAATTAATACATTAGTAATTTATCCAATGCCTTACGGTTCATGGAAATTAATTATACATGCATGTAATACAAGAACAGTAATTATTATTAATTTATGTAGATATGCAGAAAACATTCTACGTACATTAATTACTGAAATAAATAAATAACTAATTTTTTCTCAGTTTTTTAGTATTGTTATTTGATTTAATATTATTATTTAAATCCAAATAATACTTATAACATTTAGCAAATTAAACCAATTAACTAATTAAACCAAGTTATGTTTAGGATTATACGAAGATTTTATATTGGAGTTCTTTTATGACTTTCGAGCGTGTGTTCTTTATACGTCCAAATGGGATTAAGAATACATTTGTACATTAGTAATTGATTTTCTGGTCTTAATTTAGAATTTCGGCCAAGCAACCAATTCATCCAACGAAGCTTGGTGTCGAGGTGAGTTTTTTTAGATTTCATGAGAAGCTTCTATGCAAGTTTAGAGTTCCGTACTAGCCTTATCAACAACATGGGAAACTGCTCAGCGGAAATAACCAAACCAATCAAAATTAGAAAAATTGTTACGACTAAGTTATAAAAACTATGGAAAGAATGACAAATAACAAGTATCACCAGTAAGGACTCTGATTTTCCCCATATTATTTTATGAAGCCAAATCGTATACAGTAAAAAAGAACATAAAAGAATTAACGATTTTAAGATCTGGTGCTGGAGACGCATGCTGAGGATACCCTGGACAGCAAGGAGGACAAATGTGTCTGTGCTACAAGAACTCTATATAAATGATCGCCTCTCTACTATAGTGTACAGACAAATCCTAAAATACTACAGCCACATATCAAAACGTAACAATAATAGCATTGAAAAACTAATGGTAGAAGGACGCACTAAAGGCACCAGACCACGAGGAAGAGCGCCGAAGAGATCGTTAGATCAAGTCAAAACGGCAATAGAGAAGCCAATCCAACAAATCAATCATGAGGCTCAGAACCGACCAAGATGGAAAAACATCCTCAGAAATACAATGAATAATAGACCATGATGATCACGATTCTTTTGATAAGAAGATATGACGGGAAGAAGATTAGTCTTAAATATTTGACTTTATTTTTGATAAGCAGTAGCATTTATTAATTGAGCCAATTTGGCAGTCAGTTTTTCTAATTGTAAAATTTACTTGTGCTAATTTGGTGTAATTTACTTTTGCATGCCAAGAATTGAGTTATTATTCAAGTGGTTTTCAGTTGACTAGCAACTATGTGGGAATTGCTGTCCGTAGACAAAATCCTATTGTTGTCTACGAATGTGGAAATAATTGTGTTATTCGTTGTTGATTTCTTTAATGAATTATGAAGGCTTTTTCTTGTTAAGGTGCTGGCTTCTTATAAAAGGTTAGCAACATCTTAGACAAATCGTTCTCTATCTTGTGCTATTCTTAGTAGTAGCTGTGAATTTTAAGAATATCTCTGTCTACGTTCATTCTTCTTAGAACCGTTTTATAAGTAGTGTGTTCAGTTCATGATATTTTGAGCATTCTATGCATTACCCACATCTTCAAGGCCTCTAATCGTCGCATCGAACAGGCTTTCAGCGTCCAGGATTCAATTCCATACAATAGAATCGAGTATATATAAGTTTTCACAAATCTGTATTTGATATTTAGCGATAGTGTGGGGTTTGTTAGTAAGCTTTTCATTCTAAGGAATGCGCTTCTTGGGTTTTATATGCGGCAGCGTATTTCTACTTCTGGGTTCAAGTCTCTTGTTATTCAGCATCTTAAGTATTTGAATTGATCCACCTGTTCTATTCGTTTTTGTTTTTGGAGATGAGCGTTGTCTGTTGTTTTTTCTGTGTTTATCTGAAGGACAAATGCATCTCCCTCCTTGTTACTGGATCAATAAGTTTTTGAAGTTCTTCTCGGGTATTAGCTAATATAACAGTGTCGTAACGCATAACGTATACCGTTTATTATTCACTAGTCTTCCATTTACTTTTATACCCTCTTCGATGTTTCTTAGTTAGTGCTATCTGAAATACTTTTTCTGGGCACATAATTTACAGAATTTGAGAGAGTATACAGTCCTATATTACACATTTTCTGATGGGGATGCTACAATTTATCTTCTATTCTATAGATGTTGTTTACTCCGAGCATAGATTTTTAATTAGTTTGATGTCCTTCTGATCCATTTCTTGTTCATAGAGTATATTGATCACCTCTGTGTGTCTTACCCAAACAAAGGTTTTTTAGTAGCCTATGAAACATAGGTGGATATCCTGTAATTGGCCTCCACATTTTTAAAGTAGTACATTAAGTTCAAACAGTGCTTCCCTAGTTTCAAAGCCTAAACGGAAACCAAATTGTTTTTCTCCTACGTATTACCATTTTGTAAATATTTGTTGATGTATTATTCTTAGCGCTACCTTCAATACATGGTTCATCAGACTAGTCAATCGATATTGTGAGTACTTTCTTGCTCCGCTCTTTTTAGGTATCGGAATAAATGTAAATTGGGTCCAGTCGCGTGGTATGATTCCTGTACAATATATTTTATTTAAGAAGGTTACTAAAAGGTTGAGACTTTCATCGTCTAATAATTTAAGCATTTCAGTATAGATATTATCTTCACCGCAGGGATCTACACGTCTTTGATAGTTTTATTGCATGTTTTACCTCTGTTATAAGAATTATAGTTGGTTAGTTTTGGTGGTCTATTTGTCTTGATCCTGATTCCATTCTGATATAATCAAAAAGTTCTTGTATATAGTGTGTCCGTATTTGTTGTATCCCTTCTGGGTCTATTGTTTGTTTGTTGTTATATGTAACTAAAATAACCTGTTGCTGAGTTTTATTTTTATTTCCAGTTATTTCTTTTATTTTTTATGAATGTTAAAAAGATCATGTCTCCTTTACAGTTCTTCGAGTTCTTGACAGCGTTTTTTATCCAGGCCTTCTTTGCCTCCCTTATGAGTTTTGTGATTTTTTGGTAGATTTCTTTATATTTATCATTGTTCTTACATTTGTAAAGTAGAAGGGATAGAAAGGTAAAGAATTTTTACATATACGAGTTTTAGATCAAAGTAAAATATTTTCGTTCAGTTATCTGTAAAAATAATAATAATAATAATAATAAATTCTTCGATTAAAAAAATAACACTAACGCTTCTAATGACTATTTATAATAATATGATAAGATTAACTTACTTTCCCATATCCTGGAATTTGCATACATAGCTTTGAAACCTATACCTGACAAACCACCAAATTTTTCTTTCTCCTATGCTCTCATAAACCTGCTATTTCAGTTGTCCATAACATTTGAGAGATTAGCGCTCAAAATACTGAAGACTGACATCAACATGAGATACTACTAACACATCAATTTGGCTTCCGTAAACACCAGTGTCACAGAATTGTAAACAAGTTAATAAGCTTTTTAGATGTGCAAGATTTTTACCGTGTTTGGCACGTTATTATATAAGTCAAAACATATTCTCTTCATTTACTACTACTTTATCATAAAATCGTATCTTAGTGATCGCTTCTTTCAAACCGAATATAATAATGATGCCTTCATGGCTCCATACGCAAGCATTAACCCGGCCTTAAAAAGAATTAGAGTCCATCTTCTCTAAACACACTTAGGTAATTCTCAGCAGGCACATACACGTCGCGGGAGTAGGCCTGATTATTACGTCAGTGGCTAAGTTCTGTTAGGGATCCCTTGTTTAGGTATACGGACGAAGACTACATTGGCGAAGAAAAACTTCGGTAAGGCGAATTCGGCATAGGTGGCAACTCAGTCTCTAGGGATTATATAGAGACAAGATAAAGAGCACTTATTTCTCCTTAGGAAAAAATCTCAAAAGGCAGATGAACCAATCATGGTCAACGGCATATGGATACAGAATGCAAGAGAAAACCACTATATTAAAGGTTCTCATGAACATTCCAAGAAAAGAAACATGGCAAATCGTACATATTTAGGCTTATAGAAAATAAGCCAAAGAACTTGCCGCCTAACAGTAGCATCACGCAAATACGAAATCATTTGCTAAAGAAAGTATTCATTGATGATTCTTCTTTTCTTAACCGGAGGTTGGCTATTATCATCGCTATACGTATTTTATATTTTTAGTTCAATGCTACTGCAATTAAACCAGTCTCTAAGATTATTCATTCAAAATATTGGTGGCTAAGTCTGCCAACATTCCTTTTGAGCTTGGAATTTATTATTATATGACCCACGTACTCAAGCTTTCTATTTTTTATTTCATATAGGATTTCACATTCCTACTTCATCCTCGGCAGAACTTTAGCTATCCTTTAGATTTAAACGATAAGCCACATTTTGTCCAAACCTCTTTAAAGGCTTAATCTTTAGAGGACCGCAGCGTGACTGTCAGTACATCAATAGTTGATTATTACATGATACAGATTACCTCTCTTTTTATTTTGTGCCAGTTGTACTCACAATGAACTTAGACAAAACTTTTTTGCGTCTATCGCTGTCTTCTCTGCACCGACAATAAAAATCACAATGGGTAACGAAAAATCAATTCTTGCTATGCCCACATTTTGTATGAACCAAAATAACGGACAAATGACGAAGAAAAAGAATTAAAAAAGCTGCATCCGTATAAAACTTACTATGGGTATTATGACATGATCATTTACCATAACAAATCACCTCTAATAAGCATGACAGGCAATATTTCTCACCTACATATATCGACACGACACTTCTTTTCTTGAGTATAATATTGCTTGGCAACATATGACATGCAATAGATTAAATTTTCTTCAAACATAGTGCAAAGCTTTACCATAGCCGATCAAGTCATCTGATTTGTCAGCCATTTAAAACTTATGAAATATCAATACTCAAAGGGTATAAGTGCATCAATAACGTTCATCATCGTTTATTCATTGTTTGACTGGATGCCTAAAAATAAAGGTGATTATAAGAGCCAGAATTGAAGTATCCCATTAATGAATAATTAAATGTTTATTAAGAAATGTCTTGTAAATTACACCATTTGTTTACACTATGCTATTAAATAAATTTGCAAATTTTATTCCTTAATTCAATTGTTTCTATTTTCATATCTCAATAAACAGTAGTGCATTTTAAAGTGCGGGTTATACATCTGTAATTAATAGTTTTACAATAAAGATCTGTCAATCATATATTTAATAATATTATTAACTAATGACAATATGTTGTAAAAATCCAACGTTTACAGAGGAGTCAATAAACACAACAATAATTGAATATAAAATTAAAATTACAAAAATTAGGATTGAAAAGTATTATATGATTAATTAAAAAGTATTAGCAATGTTATTTTGACAAAAAAAACTAAGCTACATTTTACACAAAACTTTCAAAAATAACGTTTTTGTCAATATTTATATTTAAAAGTGTATTATAAATATAAAACAGAAATTTAGAGTCAACGAACAACAGTAAAAGTAACAGGAGAAGTTAGCACATAAATTAAAATAAAGGGCAAGTTATATTAATTTTCATAAAGATTTATTAATTTTGAGAGTAATGTAAAAAGAAAAAGACTTTGCATGAACTTATTTTTTAACTACGATAGGAAGTGAATCAGAAAACTATTAAATATCGCAGTCAAGCAACTTTCATTTACCTCTTATGGTGGTTATTTAAAATCTGTAGCAATTGTTGAAAAAATAAACAACAGGAATATGTTTTTGAATCCTGTCAACATAGCTAACAGCAAGCATCGTAAACATCTAAAGAATTAGAAACATTTTAAATGTAAAAAATAAATGGTCGAGTTTAAAAGAGAATTTAAAAAGTGGAGACTTAATGTGCACAAAAGTTATTTAAATCTTTTTAAAGGGAAAAGTAGAATAAGATATTCGTTATTAAAAGTGGAGTACTTAAGTACATATTGGTAGAATTTGAACGTCTTGTTACTATGGTTTTAACAAAGTATTTTGGCTGCACTAATTACTTTTTAATATGGCAAAATACAAGCTGCTATATTAAATAGATGATCTTGTGTGAATTTTAAATTTGAGCCGACACAGAATTATTTATATGAAAAATCCTGTTATATTAGGTTCAATCATTGATATTGACAAGTAGAAAGAGTACCTTTCTAATGTTCTTACTTCTAGAAGTGTCTCTTTCTTTAAATTAATTAACCTTTTAAGGGCAAGAAATAGAGAAGTAAATAAATAGCCTACACTACTCTAATGCAAACTTTATTTTATAATAAAAAAAGTATGGAGACCGGCTGTTAACTGTATTAACTGTAACTATGAAAAATAAATTATTTTTAAACAGAAGTAGGGTACATACAAATTTAGCTAGACACCACGTGTTAGGAAAAAAACGCACTCCGACTTCTTCTAACATTAAATTCTACGAAGGCAAGATAGTCCTCTAGTTGAATCTCCAATTGGGTACATCTAACGAAGGATTAAACAAAATTAAACATGAAATAAAAGAGTACTATTGAAAAGTGGAGAATTATAAATATAAGGTAAATTGGATCTACTAGAACTGAGTAAAATCAAATGAAAGATATATGTGGAGCGGAAACTTTAGAACAACACAGCGGTCTAAGAGGTAGCCGGAGTAGGTATGGTTATAAAAAGAAGAACATAGCAATATAATACTAGTAACCATTTAACGCCAGAGTGGTCCAAGCGGTTAAAGCGCGGACGGAACCGGGTTCAATTCCGGAGCTTTCTGATGCCTGCTGAGTGGCCTACCCGTATCCGCTTGAACAAGGGGCAACAATGGCGATCGTCTAAGGCGCGTGCTTGCCACATCACTCTGCACCAGAGATGGTGCACAACGACATATGAAAAACATATGAAAACCTTAACCTCCCAGTTCGCAAGTCGTGCTCCGACACGGGAGTTAGACCCGAAAAAGTGACAATTTTTCAACAAAGACAATTATAACTCCGAATGCGTACAAATGTAGCCATGAAGGTGTAGAACAAGTCTATGAATAGAAGAAGGAAATAAAATATGTAAGAGAAGCAAAAAATCTCATCATTCTAGAATATTTAAATAGATTACATGTTGAGAAAATAGAGACAAAATAAAAGAAAATACAGCACATACATCACAGAATACAGAAAAAAACATAACTAACGGACGATGTGTACCAGAAATATGTAAATAAATAAATTATTTATAAAAATGTGTTGTTTATATCTGTAAAGAGTACTTTTTCTTAATTTGAAAGAACGCGGCAATGACAACAGGATAAAAATGAAAGAATGTTAATAAAAAATGGCTAGAGTCAGAAAGGAATGTATGCTGTCAGTCTTCTACAACACAATAAATAAAATTCGAGTCAAAAATTGTACGAGTGAAATACACAATTTAATACTCTGATGATATAACAACTTATAGATGAGAGTGAACAAGAATTAAAACTATTATTAAACAGAATTGGCTCAACTATAAATGAGTATAATGAATATAAATTAAAAACAATGGTATGTGTAGAAGGAAAACAACTACAGACATAAATAAAATTAAGTGAATAAAATAGAAAAGGTTTTGCTAGTAGGCAGAATGCAACTAAAGAAAAATAAATAAAATAAAAATGTTACGAGGACTGCAGAATGTTAAAGTAGCGTTTAAAAAAAACAACTGTTGACGACCAATAATATTTTAGCAGATAATAAAAAACAATTAGACATTCTGTTCTACTAAAAGTTGTAAAGAAAAGCATGATAGAAAGCAAGAACATACAAGACAAACCAACACTATAGTATATAACCCAAATAATAAAAGACCTAAAAGGCTTTATACGCATAAAAAACATAAAAACACTGTTGAAAAACAGGGAAAAATAAAAAATGAGACAATGTTCAGGCGAACCAACCTTCTAAATATTGATTAAGTACTGATTGTACAACTCTTACATTTTTTTGTTTTATATAATAGTCCTTATTTTATAGTATGCAATTGGGATAAATGAAAAGAAGCTAACAAATGTTGTTTCATCTAAAAATTACACGTGCAGAATCGAGTTAGAGTTTTCTTCAATCTTATGCTAATTGTGATTATAAGAGAATTTAGAGCGACATAAAAAATATCTGAGTTAATACTCTTAAAATGTTGGGAGCCTTTGCTAAAATAATTTGATAATTGTGAATGCACAATTGAATTTACAATGACGCATATCTACAGGCTAACAAGTACTATCGAAAAAGTCTCGAAGAAAAAAAAGTCTGTTCAGAAATCTTCATACATATTGCACAGGCTTCTGATAAAATTTGGCAGAATTGAACTATAAAACTGGAAAAGTACCGTCTAAACAATTTTCTGAACTACTAAAGTCTTGCATTGCAAATAGACTAACCAAGATTAAACAAGAAGACAAATATTTCGACTTGTACGAAATCTAGACAGACGGGGCAAAGTAATGGAATCAGTGCTTTACTTCTTGTAGACCAGTAATATTTCTACAACTAACCAAGTAACGATGTCCACTTTTACAACTGACACTGCGATACTAGGAAGAGGAAGCAAGCGCTACAGTAAGCCTTGAATGAGATTTATAAACAAAGAGATGGCGAGTTAAATGACAGCAAATCTGAGTATATCAATTTTATAAACAAGAAGGATGAATACTTAACAGTAATACTAAACAACATCATCTTATCACATGATACATTACGATGTAAGAAGCACATAATCATAATAATAGTTTCCTGTAACAGGCCTTGAATGCCCTTTGGGGTCGTAACAGGATAGGTCTGCTAAAATCTAGAGTCTACGGTACACAAGGGTAGTAACGTGGCTAGCGCTACGTACCGACCCCCCTATTATTAATAATAATAGTAAGGAGCACATCAAGAGGAAAAAAGAAGAGTGAAATATAAAACACAAAAAATGTACTGGCTGTTGGGAAGAAAGTTCCACGAACAAAATACTTCTATATAGTCAAATAATAAAAACCAAACTGGGCATCCTGTGGGACTGTGCCAGTAAAAATAACATTAATAAAATCCAAATGTTTAAAAACTGGTGTCAGAAACAACAATGTCCACATGAATCTAGAAATAAAAACTGTATTCGAACATGTAAACATCCAGGTTTTACAATATCTAGAATTAAAAAAAAGACTAAATAATATATAGCCATTTAGGTTAGTGTAAAATAACAAACGTGTCAATATAATGAGCCAAAATAGTAAAACTAAAAAAACAATCGATGGGCGACATCTTATAAGCATTAAAGTCAGGTAAAAATTATTGATCAGTCTTTAGACTAACTACTTGCAATGTATATTTATTAAATAAAAAAAGAAATGGCGTAATTCTATTTCAATTTGTTTGAGTTAAATTCTACTCTACATTTCATTGGTTTTTTTCTTTATTGTATTCAAATGTGATGTGTATTACCAAATCATAATAAGAAAAAAACAGAACAGAACAAAGAGTACACTTTATTTGTATGCAAGTATTTACTTCCAGAGTAATATTTTAGAAAGAGCGCGCCCGAGTTGTTCGGAATAAAGGGAACGCAGTCCTGGAGCTCGGAGTGCCTAAATCTAGAGTCGCTTTATTCGGAGTATTTCTGGATGTCGCATCTCATAAACACAAACGAGCATTTCTTTAGAAAGCGTCACCCCTGCGCCGAAGAGCCCGTATTCATACGAAGCAGGCGACACGTGGGAGCGGGCAAATTACACATAAATGTGTTGAAGCATTTCGTGCAGCATCCATCAAAATATTCGAGGACGATGCAAATTGAAATCCATCAGAGAAACCCCGCGGACCTCGCGACATCCAAGACGTCTATTGTTATCCGCAGCCTTGCCTCATTTTCATATTTCCACTCGCCTTCCCCTAATATTCTCCCTTCTATCATTTCCCTTGCGTATATTATTGATCTTAATAACATATCTCCTTTCTTTCGCTCGCTGCTTGCCTCTGCTAAGCATCCAAATAAATATATGGCCACTTATCGCGGACGGCGTGCTGGTTATTTATGCCCGGCGCTCTAAAATCGGCCGCTTAATGGGGAGAGGCATTATGGGTACCTGCCGGCTCGCAGCGTTCATAATACACTTCCGCGCGATTTGAGTTTTCGATTCTCCGCCACCGATGATCCCGCTCGCAACATTTAATTAAGGGCTGGATGCCGGAACGCTCGTCCTTTATCTGGGCCCTTCAGGTCCCGCGGCGCTCCGCGGTCCTCAGGCACGTCCGCCGTACGATAGGAATCATGAACCCATGGTTTATCTGGGATCTCACTTAAGGGCACCCTTTCCGGATATCTCCGCATCGCAACCTGCTCGACACCTCGAGATATTGATTACGACGGAAGAATCATCCGAGATAACGGCCAGGTACGGGAGGCGCACTGCAATCCTGCACGTTCCCCCTTATTATTCCTTTACGCAACTATTACGCAGCAGATTGAAGGGCGCCCGACTTCGAGAACTCTAAATTGGAAATGACCCGTTTCGGGCACCGAGCGCACCTTGGGCTGCTTAAATCCATGCGTTCGATCGGATCGGTCCACGAAACTTTTTCGCCCGCCAACAAATTCCTTTATTAATCCCAGCTCATAGGAATTGTGGAGAAGTAGTACCTCCCAGCGAGGCGCTGGGGAGCGGGCGCGGGGCCGCCCGAACGCAGGAACAAATTTCAGCAAACGGGGAAAGGAAGGTCTTTTCGATTTCTTGGCTGCGTTCTGCATTAGTCAAACTGTCCGCCCCTCGGGGAGCTCATCACACACTCACATACGATACGCCGAGCTCTCAGGGGTGGAACTGACGCCGCCTCCGCCAATTTCTTATATTCAGCTCTATTCGGACCGTCTCGATATCTGCTAAAGCCGAATCGATATAAAAATGGCGACATTTTGTCTACCTGCACCTGTTCTTCGGCTACATATTTTAGCATTCTCGCGTTTCAGGCGGCCTCCCTGCAACCCGAATTTTCGGTTGGGTACAGCTGTGCCCAAATGTTCAGACAATGCAGAGGACGGAATGCTGCAGAGGAGTATCCTGCCGTCTCTTTTACGTCACTTAGCAACTAGCGAATTGGATTTCATGTACAAAAAGCTCCAAACTGATATTCCACCACACGGACATTGACAATTAGAGGGCTAACGCTGCTTTAGTCTTAATTACCCATACAATTTCGGTTTTCATTTTTATTGTATAATTGAAATTAATTAACCACAATATTTATTAGAGTGATAGATGTAATTATACTTTTTTAATTACACATCCATGACTGTAAGAAACTTATGGTAGTAGGAAATGAGATATTTGCAGTTTAATTCAAGGCGGGGTCGTGCTATTAAAAAGTTTTTACCATTTTATTCTAAATTTCCACAAAACTCTCCCAACAGCGGTAACTTTATTAATTTTTGTTGCGTGTTTTTGTTTGATACTGCTTTGTAATGCAAAATGTGCTATATAAACGCATTTTCTTTAATTCGTGTTGTGGTCTCATCAGCTTTGTTACAATGTGTGCAAAAATTACTTATAGAATAGCAACGGGTTAATTATAAGGCTTTTTATACTCTGTGTATTTCTTAACTCGCTATAATAAAGCGTGTCAGGTTAATAACCTTTTTGCTTTACACTCCACAGTTGTATTTAAATAAGTAACGTTTTTAAGTAAATTTTGCCATATTCGTTTTCGTAATCCTCTTATGTGTGTAAGCCTTCATTTAGAGATAGAGTTAAATGTATATATATATATATATATATATATATATATATATATATATATATATATATATATATATATATATATATATATATAGATTCTACAGCTGTCGCCGTTTTCCTTCCTTCAACCAGGTTCTCCACGCTTCTCGTTCTTGCCAGTCATTCTCCTCTAAACCTCTCCTTTCCATCGCTTCATCCACTTTATCGCTCCACGATCTCCTCGGCCTTCCTCTCTTTCTCCTTCCTGTGCGACTCCAATCTGTTACTAGTTTGATCCATCTGTTGTCATCCGATCTTCTTACATGTCCGTACCATGCGAGTCTCTTGTTTTCGATACTATGAATTATGTCTGTCTCTACTCCCATTCTTCTTCTTATTTCTTCATTCCTGGTTCTTTCCATCTTGGTTACCCCACAGCACCTCCTCCAATATTCCATTTCTGTAATTAGGTAAAATTGAGTATTATTTAATTAATTCAAGTTTATAAATGGTATTTTGCTGGTGATGTTTAACTTTATGCTAGTATTGCTTTTCTTTTTCACTTATTAGCTCTTAATCCTATTACTCCACTTCAGGCGGAAAACCGCTTTTAGTATTTTTGTTTGAAAATAAAGGTACTTTCAGAAAAATGCTAAACTACACGTTCATTATTTTTTAAAAATATTATCTAATGCAGAACTGCAATGTAAAGGTGTTACCTTACATTTAGCAATTCTTTGACTTGAACAACCTCCGATAGAAAAATAAATAGACACATGCTAGTTAGGCCAGAATTAGCTGTGCTATACTGCGAAAATTAGTGGTGTAAAATAATTTCTTACGAGTACACAAATTTTCCATTAGGCAGCCTTAGCATATCGATTTTACTTTTTCGACTATTCACTTATAGTTGACTGTGATTGACGTAAAGTCGTTAGCGAGTTGTACAAACCTTTTCCACGGTTAATAATTAAATTCATCGTTAAGTGTTAAGATAATTTCCATGGAAATTATATATTTTGTATTCCCATTCCTAATTTGTGAAACATAGCAACAAATAGGTAATAAAACGTAGATAACTGTAAAGAAATTCGGCACCAGGCATGCAGATCGGTCAATTAATAACCGTTCTATATACAGGCGGACGAATAAACATGATAGAGGGTGACGTAATTGATACGGAAGATAGGCCGACAGCTAACCGCTAACAGGTAGAGAATAATTTGTATGCGTGGGCGGCTGAACAAGAGGAGAACATCAGATTTTAAATAAATCAGATCGGTATCACCTGCGCGTATATTCACACTTTGCGCGCAAACAAGTGTTTAATGCAAATGTGTGGTTAACTTTCGAGATTTATGCTCCTCGAGGTGGGCCGTGCTCATTCTTATGCGATTTGGCCCAACAAATACACCTGCAGCAGCAGGATTAGCCGCCCATTGGCTTGAGCGCCGAAATTAACGGTGCTTATGACGTAAGCTCAGAATGACGCACAATGTGTGCAGTGTTCAATTTCTATTCCTATTGTTATGTAAATAAACTAATAACAAAATATACAGCCCTTATGTTTTACTATTTCTGAGTTGGTCCAATTGATTAATGAACTATTCCGCTCAAAATATAAAATTTCCACTTTAGGTAGATTTTGAAAAGGCCATGTTTGCATTTCTTGAAAAAGAAATTAAATAGTCTTCTGCCTAAAATGACGTAATAGGATTAAGAGCTATACTCCTCATAAGTAGAAAAAGGAAAGCAACAGCAATGAAAAAATAGGCAAACAGTTGTAACCAATAATACATGCCTCATACTACTACGTCACTAGCGAAATTCAAATTAAAACTTGAATCAAATAAATAAATAATACCAAGGTTTTTTGTTTAATTTATGCCAATTTAGTGAATTACTTATGTATTTTTTAAACTATTATTTTCAGAAACTTTTTATTTTTTGTGGAACAATTGCAGCTATTGCAAACTTACTCTGTTATGGTATCTATTTCATCTAAATTAGCTAGCTCACTGCTAAAATTGCCGTTTTTAGAATTATTGGATGTTGGATATTAATTTTTAGCTTGGAGAGTTTGCGTGTACAGTTAACTGAAACTTGTATAGTTGCATAACTAAATTTTTTTAGTTTTTCACCTATTTCGGTCGATAATGCAAAATTGTTAATGCGATCCTAGATATCCTGATGTTAATCTTTGAAATAAATGTTGTGCTATGTAATGCAATAAATGTAGTTGTGATACTAATAGTGTTGTTATTTAAAATACATAATTACCTAAAATTACACTATTATGTAATATCCAATATGGCAATAAATGCCTAAACTGCATAGCCCAATTTGAAATTAAAAACGCAGTTAAGAGACAAATTATCTGTACCCTATGCGTAAAGAAATTTGTATAGCATTAGGTTACACGTCCAAAGTCAATTAAAAAGCAGTACCTTAGCAAAAAAGAATCATATTTTTGATCTTTGTTCTTCTTGGTATTTACTTACCAGAACCTCGGTATAGTCAGGAAGTTTTACCAACTGGTTGAACCATCTGAGCCACCACGTCCCCTACCTCAAGGGTATTGGCATTGAACCTTGGACGTCAAAGATATACCAGGGAATTCCTCAAAATCAAATAGCAAATGTATAGTGATTGAGATATTGGTAGATTTATGACAATCCAAAAACAAGGTAGGTGCCTAACTATGATCAAGGATGTTCTGGACTAGACTTGGACTGCGAAGGCACGACGGAACTCCTTAACAACAAACAGCACAGATGTGAAAATTATACAAATTGAGTAATAAGTAAATTTGATCTTATATAGAAATACATGTCATGATCTAGGATCAAGCCATTGCCATCAACCTAGGGGGAGAATATACTAACATAAATCGCTTAGGGAATTAGCTCTCGTGGCCAGTTACGCTTGAGCCTTTTTACAACGGCTGGCTGGTTTACGAGGCGCCCTATGAGGTCGTTTTCATGTCCTGGTAAGTTGTGGGTGTATGCTTTTGCAAGTCTCTGAATTTCAGATGCTACATATGGGATCTTCAAGTCATTATGGATGGTCTCGTTATTTACATACCATGGTGCATCAGTCATTATGCGAAGGGTTTTAGACTGAACCCTTTGGAGTATTTTTGCATGTGATGCTTTCGCGCAGCCCCAAAGTTGAACACCATAAGTCCAAATGGGCTTTATGAATGTCTTATAAAGTAATAATTTATTTGATAGCGATAGCTGCGAACGTCTTCCGATTAACCAGTACATTCGCTTCACCTTTAAGTCTATTTGTTTTCTCTTATTTTTGATATGCATTCCCCAGTTGAGTTTTGCATCAAGGTGCATTCCTAGGTATTTGATTTCAGATTTGATTGGAATTGCAATGTTGTTGAAAGTAGTTTGAGGACAATCAAATCGTCTATTAGTGAAGGTTACTTGAGCTGACTTCTCACTGTTATTCTCCACTTGCGAGTCCAATCTTGCAGTAGGTTTAGGTGATGCTGTAAGTGACCTGCAGATACTGCGGGTTTCTCACTGGTTGATAATATGGTCAAGTCATCGGCAAACATGGCAATAGAAGTGTCCTGCGTGGTTGGCGTATCACATAAATAGATCAGGTAGAGTAAAGTACCTAAAACACTACCTTGTGCCACTCCTGCTTGGATTTGGTGATAGTCAGAGGTTGAGCCATTTATCACGACTTGGAAGGATCCCTCGGCGAGGTAGGATTTTAGAACTAGATAGATCGGACTTGAGAAGTGTAATTTTATCTTGTAAAGCAAGCCAGACCTTGTCGAAAGCTTACTTTATATCTTTTGGTTTCAAGGCTTTATATTATTTGATTGACGATTCGGTGGCATTGGCGTATCGTTGAGTGGGCTTCACGAAAGCCGAACTGATAGGATGGGATTATCTGGTTGAGATTTACTGTTTCTTTTATTCTTTTCAATAGGAGTCTTTCAAAAATCTTAGACATTAAGGGTAAAAGGCTTATAGGTGTATAGGAAGATGGGTGGTTAGGTGGTTTGCCAGGCTTTGCAATCCTAGTAATCCGAGGATACTTCCACAGTACTGGAAAGTAGCTTAACCTCATTATACTATTAAATATGGTGGTAAGAAGAACCAGTGCTTTCCTTCAAAGATGCTGCAGAACTTCTCCTCCGATCATATCATAGCCAGGAGTTTTTTTGGTGTTCGTAAATTTGACTTGCTGAAGGACTTCTGATGGGGAGAAGGATTTTATTGGTAGCGAAAGCTGGCATGGAGGAGTCAGGAAATCTTGAACTTGTGTGTCGTCATTGTTATCATGTGGAGTTGGGGTGGTAAATACGTTATCGAGATATTCTGTGAATGTATCCGCTTTATCTTTGTCTGTTCTGGCCCACGTGTCATTAGTTTTTTGATTGGTGGTATTGCTAGTATTGGCCTCTTAAATTTTTTAGTTGCTTTCCAAATTTTATGATCGTTAGGAGATAGTTTTGTAATATATTCTTTAAATGTTTCATCGCGTGCTTCTATAAGGGTATTATGTAATTGATGAGTAAGCCTATTGTGGATTGTTTTATCTTGCCTGTTCCTTGTTGCTTGTCATTTTTTTCGAGCTCTTCGTTTCTCAGTGATTAGGTTTCGTTTATGGCGGGGAATATTATCAGCTTTAGGACTGAGATTTCCAATAGTTGATGTGGCTTGCCAGACGGCTGACTGGATCATTGTCATTGGATAATGGATTACTTCATCCAGATCTTGATTATCTTTAATTCTAATGATTGGGTTAATGTTTTCTTCTAACAGGTTCTTGAATTGATCCCAATCCGTATTATTATTACACAATCTAGCAGGCATTTCTTTTACGATTATTGTTGTACTGACAGTAATGATGACTGGAGAGTAGTCAGTGGAGAGGTCGTAGTTAGATTTTGCTTTAGTATATACATTATCTATTCGATTGAGTATTGCAAAATCTAATAAATCCGGAAGTTTGTTCTTTAAGGTTGCGTCCTTTAAGGTTGATAAGTCTAGAGCCCCAGGCTGTATTTTTTGAATTCCAGTCACCTCCTACTATAAATTTGTTGCCTAGGGATCTGAGAAAATTTTCATATTCATCAGACGAAATGGCATGTCTTGGCGGGCTGTACACGGCAGATATAACAAATGAGTAGGGAAAGGCTTTAACTTTTATGGCTGCACCTTGTATTTTTTCGGTTAGATAAGGCTGTATTTCATGGTGGATAATCGTATTTTTAATTATCACAGCTGATCCGCCTTGAGCCGCCCCATCAGGGTGATTAGCATAATATACAGTATAATATGGTATTTTAATTACTGTCCTACTTGTTGCGTGAGTTTCTGATATAACTAGTATATCAATTTGTTATAATTGTAGAAAACTTACTACTTCAAGAATATGGTTAGATATACCACAAAGCGATGCGCAGTTAAGTAGCCATTTTTACGCTATTTTGTTAATCACTGTGAAAAGCATGTTAAGTATCATGCTATTCTGACTTATTAGTTGGGAAAACATATTTTTGAACTCATTGAAGAAATTTGTAAGTACTTCGTTGGTGTTAAGTTGCTGTTGGTCTTGAGTTAGGGGATTGTTGCTTCTTCTGGCCCATGCTTGAGGATTATTAACTACATTTTGTGTAAGTCTTTGTGTTTCACCATTGTGGTTATTAGCTTGGTTACGAAGAGGAGGGAATTCATTTAGGTTAGGAGGGGCTTGTTGGATGCGAGGTGTATTTGCTATTCCTCTAAATGGTGCGTTTCTGGATCTTTGAAGGTCTTGGTAAAGTGTACAGCCTTTATAATTGGTAAGATGATCTTCACCACATAGGGCGCACTTAGCTGGGGTACTGCGGTCTTTTGTACAAATTGTCGTTTTGTGTCCACCGCTACATTTTACATAGACAAAAGGTTTATTGCAGTAAGATCTTGTGTGCCCATAGTCTTGGCATCTTAGTCATTGAGGGATAATATTCTTCTTTTTAGGAGGTTCTACCGATACAACTATATTTCCGATGTACTTTACATCAAAGATTTTTTTATTGTTTTCATTTGGTTCAAGGTCAATCATGAATGGGGGAGAGGTTGTTTTGTTCCCCTATGGCGCATATTTATCATATTGCGTACTTTATGACCTTGTTTAGCTAGCTCATTGTTTATTATTTCTACTAGTAAAGAATGGTGCAGATTCCGAATAGCAACTCTGTAAGCTCTTTCTTCTTTTAATTGAAAAGTGTGGTATATTATATTTTCCTCTTTTAGATGCCTTGGCAGCTTTCTGTAGGAATCAGCGGTAAAAGTATTGATTTGATCGTATTATTTGATGTTGCTGACGTATAATATTGTTCTTTCTCGATGGTTTTAGTGATATTTTCAATCATTTTATCATAATAAGTCACTCCATGGATAAATATTGGAGGAGGTTTTGCAGTTTTGGTTTGTTGATTGTCATTATTGTTATTGTTTTTTGTTTGTGCAAGAACTCCGTATCTGTTAGATGTAGTCAATTGGTTAGGTTGCTTTAAATTGCGATTCTCTGTGGTTGAATTCCTTTTTCTTTTCTTAACCGTCTGCCATTCGTGTTTTGAGGTGGATGGACTGCTTTTGTCTTTGTCAGTAGCTGTATCATCTGCAATCGATTCCTCTTCGTCGTTCATATCTTTATCTGTTAGTGTGTGATTGCCTGTTCTGTTATATTGATTACTTTCGTTGGTTTGCATTGTCATTATTGTTTGGTTATGGGTTATATATGGGTATTGATGATTAAGATGACTTTGCGGTTGAGAAGTAGGGTATCCTTGAAGACCAGGGATATTGAAAGTAAAGCCGTAATTTTCAGGAGCGGATTGATTATTTACGCCTGTTGTTCCTGGCAGGCCGAGGCCATAATTGTTTCCGATTGGAAACATAATTATGTTGTATTTACATGCAATAAATAAACTAAACTAGTAAAATAAGTGAAAGTTGTTTGTACGTACAATTTTTATCAAGCCTGTCGCACTGATATCGGAGCGCATGCAAGGCGTCCGCACCGTTTCACCGCTCGTACCCGATTAAATTGAAATTTAAAGTTGTTTTTTTTTGTTAAATATTCTACTTGTATTATTAGTAGTATATATTTTTTTAGTAGCACTAATTATTATTAGTACAATATGTGCACATGTTGTATATTGTATTTTGTCTTGTTTTCTGTAGAAAATTTATAAAATTTGAGAGTTTGATTTGTTTTGTTATATAGATGTTGCGTTAATTATTGTAATTTTATTTACAAATGTGGTATGTGGCTTATCATTTGATACAATTTTGTTTATTTGTATTGCTATGTCCTATCATGTATTTTCTAGGACTGGTTTTGTTATCAATTTATAGGATAGTGTTTGATCTGCCGTCATCAACTAAAATTTGTATGCTAGTTTTTGTTGTATTATTACTGCACTAAGATACTAACGATAAATACTTTGTTTTGGATATCTTTTTGCAACCTAATATTATGTGCACTCTTGTTGTTTTCTTTTGACTGCGCATTGTGGTATACACCATGTATATTTGGTCTCTGTTCTATACACTTTATATGTGGGTAAAGCAAATATAAATAACATTTCTATTTACACACAGTGAGGGAAAAAGAGAAAAGCTTAGCTTTTGTTGTAGGTGGAAATATCTGAATAGGACTGCACCCTAAGGTATCTCGCATTACCGCTTCTCAGAATACATTACGTAGCAAACTATTATGAAGCTTTTTAAAACAGGGGGTACAAGACCATCTACAATTTTGAGAACGCTCAAGACATAGTTTGAAGACAGCACCTTTAAAAGCGTCGCCGAGGAGAATATTTGCATAGTTCGCCGCCTTTTCATAGACGACTATCGATTTACAAATACTGTAATAGTTACCGAGATCAAAATAAACTACGACAGTAAGCTAAGGCAGTTATTACTAATAATCCTATGTTTTGAAAATATAAATGCCCAAATTCAAAAATAGATACAAAATTTGTTCTGAAACACTCTCTATATAGTTTTGGTTTATCTCTCTGTGATTATTTTTGATTAGACCACTAAAAAAAGATTATATGATAGATTGGCTGTGTCATAACTATCTTCAGGAAATTATGTAGAGAAATAACTTTGTACGTTATTTTTATGATGCTTTAATAAATTGAAACAAATAATTTTATTTTATACCTGCTTGTGTATATTTCGATGGCTTTTATATGTTTCTATGTGGAGTAGAGCCTCTATAGTTCTGTTTTTAGCTCTTTGCTTGTAGTATTTTGTTAATTCTATTTATGTGTTGTCTAAATGTTGGATATTTATTCATTTTTCTCACAATTTTTGGAATATCCAAGTCTTTAGGTTATAGCTTTTTGATATTTTGTTAGATGAAATATAGTCTCTATTTCGTTCTTCCAATTCTTAGTTTGACCATCCCATTACTCCAAGTATGCTTTCCTGTAAGCTATGTAACAGATATTCTGCGTGCTCTATTATTATTTCTCTTCATCTTTATCTACTTCTCGTTTCGATATATAAATCCGCCACCTGTTTCAGTGTACCTAAAGTTTGCTTTTTATCTGCTATTTCTTCAAGGTCATTTATTTTTCCTCTTTTCACTGTTAGTCCTGAATGTTTTAGATTTTATAGTTCATTCTAAATACTTTTACTTGTTTTATAAGTTTATGTAGTTTTATGTTCGATAGTTTATCGTAGTTTTATTGTAACGATTACGTGTTTAACTTTTCATAGTTAGGCTTGATTTTGTTTTAAGAATAAAGTAAATAAACCACAGTTTTACTTATTGTACACTGAGAGTTACATCTTGTAGGTAAATTAAAGTTATTCATATCCTATGATTAGGCTTGATATTTTTTTGTATTTAGAGTGACTGTAGCTAGAATAGAATAAACCAACAGTGGAGTGTGTTGATTTATTATTTACAGTGTCTATGCTGTTACATCTTATAGGTAAACTCTGGCAATAGTAATTTACTATTTATGAATTGTAACAGATTATTGATATTTTATTAGTATTATTTATTATTAGCCCCGAATGAGGACGGAGTTGGGCATTTTTTAGTAATTTATTCTAACAGTTCCTTTTTTGTATTTTGCATGTTTTATTATGATTGTGTCTTCCGGCTTTTCGTTTCTCTGCTAGTACACCATTATGCACAAAATTGTCATCAAATTTTGTGGATATTATTAATGTTATTATTCTGTATATTCTATTAACAAATGTTATTGGTCAGTAATTTTAAAGTTTTCTGTTTTGGTTTTGGTACTTTTTCCTTAGAGTTAGATGTTTGTTGTTTTATGTATGACGCCTGTCATTAATTTTGTTAAATATTAGAAGAAGTTAGCTATTTACATAAAAACTGTGATTTTGATATCATCTCAGTTGTCATCCCTTGTGCGTTTTCTTTGTTAGGTTTGTATGCGCTACTTGATGGATACTAATTTTCTCCTGTTTCATTGTTAATGTAGTTTTTTACTGCAGATAATTTGCCTGTAATTTATAAGTTTGATTTATATGGTGATCTATTACCATATTTATTTTCTATTAACTTTATATAAACTTTTTTATTTTATTTCAACATGTTTTCTGTTCGTTTATAACTTTTATTGTGCCTGCGTAATCTTTTACCGTGCAATATGTATTTCAGTTGTGTTTTTATCAATCTCCTGTATTTTGTTTTTTACATTCTTTTTTTATTTTACTCTTACGTTTTTCTTTCGGTCGAAACATGATTCTTGTATACTAAGTATTTCGTTTATTTTATTTTCTATAATATTATCTTTCTTTACCATGAAATGTCTGCGTAAATCCTTGTGCTGTATGTTATCGTTTTATATATATGCCAAATGGCATGCATCAACTACAGACCAATAACTCTCCTTAATATAGCATATAAAATATATAAAAACAAGTAAAAATAGAAATCGGAAACTATCAATGTGGCTTTCGCAAGGGAAAATTAACGACAGACCAAATAAATACTCTCAGACAAATTGCCCAAAAACCTGGGAAATAAACATTGAAACTCCTCATATCTTTATTGACTTTAAAGGCGCATATGACAGTATAATTATACAAAAGCTATAGACAACAATGAAAGAACTCGGAATAAAAAAAACACCATGCTAACAATGGACGGGTAGAAAACAAAGTGAGAATCTAAAACAACCTCACAAAACATGTTCATCAGAAACAGGACTTCGACCATGTGATGCACGTTATTTAAGATAGCCTTAAAGAAAGTAATTCGAAAAGCAAGTATCGAGGCTACATGCACAATTTTTAAGAAGTCAACCTAAATCCTTGCATATGCAGACTATATTGATGTAATCGGAAGATTCAACAAAGGACCTTAAGAAGCATTTTTGCGCTTTATAAGTGCCAAAAAGAAAATGGGCTTAACAGTAAATGTGTACCAAACTAAATAAATGTGCACCAACAAACTAAGCAGTGAAAATAGTGCGGAAGGATTGCGAACTATTGGACGTCCAAAAATAGACATATAAACGGAGCAACACTTAGACTGAAAACATTATAGATAAAAAACTGGAAAATACAAAAGACAAGAAAGCATGAAAAAGAATTGTCAAGCAGACCAAGGCCCACAAGGGGCTGTAATGCAAAGGGTGATATAATGCTTATGGTTTCATATTGTTTTTATTGTATTTATTTATTATCCTAATTGAATAAAATGTTTCTTATATAGTTTTAATTTTGTACATAGCTTGTGTGTATGATAATACTTCTTTGAAATTCGAAAATAGTTTTCTTTTCCTATCTTTTGTCTATGTCTAAACTGTTTACATTATTAACTTTTACGGCATTTGTTTGTATATAACAATGTGGGTCCTTTAAGTCTTATTCTCTAGTTACATTCTTTTGTACGTCTCTTTGTGCTGTTGCAACTACACCATTTTTTCTTCAGTATTATTTGTGTTTTCAATTCTTGTATTATTTTCTCGGCTCTCTTCTTTTCTCAGATTTGTTAACAATTTTCTGGAACCAATTGCTCATAGTTGATTTGGCATTTGTTTTAAATTAGAAATATCATCCCAACATTCTCTACTTGAGAAACATTTTTCTTCGGTATTTAGATTTATTTCTACCGCAATTTGTAGGCAGGCTCTCATAACATTATTATGTTTATCTAATAACTTTTTTTGATGGCCTTAGACACTTCCTGAGTGCCAATTTCACTGGTGGGAGTTCTAATTGCAGGGTTGTGCTTGATATTACAGCTGACTTGTGCAAATCGGTTGTATTAGTTTCGGGTGAGCGATAGATGCCCGTTTGTTCAACAATATATCACAGGTGGTCTATATCTTGTTACGCTCAACACCAGTTCCAGGCGTACTTTGACTCTTTTACGCAGCGATTTATTTTCAAGACGATTCTTTTCATGTTATATTCATCTATTAGTTACTCGACTATATTGATGTAGCCTACCTTCCACGCAGATGTTATATCAAACGTAGGGTTCATCTTTGAGATGATTATTATTATTATTATTGCATATTTACTAGTTCACTTTGATTCTAAATAACAATAGAAATATATGATCAGTTTTTTGTGGTGACGTCTAGGGGAAAGTAAAGTATAAATTGTGTACAAAAAAAGTAAAGACGTGGCTTTACCATTAGTGAAAAAGGATTGGGAAGACTACATATTGAAGAGGTCAACATGCAACAGAATAATTGTAAACAGGTTCTGTATCCAAAATTGATCACACAGAAGAGCAAATTCTTTGTTCTTATAACATCAAAAATATTAAAATGTTATTACAAATAAAATAATTATCTCAGTTCATTCACATCTAATTGAAAATGTCTAAAAGTAACAAAGCTGCTGGTTCTGAAGTATTTTCAACTATATTTGTATAAAAGTTCTATTTCAATGTCTATTTTCACTTTTTTTGCAATAATTTATATTTATGTGCGTATACATGATTTCCCGAGGAAATATTCTAAGACTTTATAGTGTTTAGGTCCTTTTAAACATTTTAAGCAAGAAAGTTCCAATAAGACAAAGTTAAATTCTCAGCCGTTTTTGAGAGATTGTTGAAGCAAATTAGGGGTTTTTGGAGGTGGTTGGTCGTTCTAACATTTTATTTTTCTTCCAACAATTATCATTTTAACTTTCGTTGTTAAAGAAACTAGATGTAGGCAAGAATGATATGTACTTAAAAGATTAATTCTTAGACATTATTATTATCGGTACCAATACACTTTCTAATGCATTATAGTAAACCAACTTTAAGAATATTGTTTATTAGTCCATATTAATTTGCCTTAGTATCAATTATCGGCTCTAGTCAATTTTTTAAAACTTGAAAGTGATTAATACCACTACTATGTAAAGGTTAATGTTATTAAAAAATAAACAGAGTTATGTTACAACGGTTCATACTTCATTTATAAACAGCGTAGTAGCAATTTAAAAAAAATCTACCTTCAATTTATGTTCTGGTTTTAAATTTCTCTATTAATAGTTTTATTTGTTGCCATTTGCGTTTTCCATTTTCTTATTTTATCATCTGTCATATAGAATTTTTAGATTTTGGGAAAATGTGTTATGTAAACTTGTTCAAGCCACTTAGAACGAAATTGTTTCAAGAATGCTAAAGTCAGTATAATATTCATTATTCAATTTATTAGATCTGTTTATTTATGATTATTTTTGTGTTTTCCTATATCAAATAAATGAATTTTTCTGCTGTTATGAAAAATTTAGATAAGCCTGTTTTCGCATATTTATTATCATAACAATGCTTCTTTATTATTTGATTTTTTTTTCAAAATTGTTGTTTGCATTTCCCATACATTTGACATCCAAAAGTCCTGAAATTTCCATCGATTTTATAATCATATTAAATAAAATAAAGCAGAATGCAACCGCCCAACTGACAAATATTTTACTTTGGGTATGATAATATTCTTAGCCGAAATACAAATATATTTTAGTCTACCATCTAACATTTGTTTGGATAAAATTGTAAAGCTGCAATCAAGGAGAAAATATATAATGTACCGACTGACCCTGGCTGATGAGCAAAATAGGTTGCTTACAATTATTCAGGATCATATAGAAAAAGTACACTTTTAAGGTTTTGTGTTATTGATGTGTTAATAGACAAAGTGCATGGTAAAATATTGAAGTAATTGAAAAGATACACATGCATATTTGCTAAGATAAAGGGTTAATATATCCCCCTATAAAGCACGAAAAACATGAAATATTAACGTTTTTGTTTTATTTAAAAAGTCTAAGGACTTTGCTTTTTGTGGATCAAACAATAATTAAAAATTTTTAATATGCCCCTATAATATTCTAAACAAAAAAATTGCGCACACTGATGATATTCCAATACTACAATACATCGTTTTGATTTTCAATTTGAGTATTATTTATGTACATACCCTTGAATTGGTCCCAGTTGTCTTTGTAATTATCAGAACTTTTTTTGTAATTACACTAAAAATGTTGTACACATGTCAGTATTAATTACAACTGTAGAAAAACACAAAGTTATATTTACCAGAGTAGCATATTTTATACTTAACAAAATTAATTGTACAATGTTGATTTGAGTTATTCTTCTTCGGATATTACAATATTTTGTCTCTTGAATCATCGTAGTCGAGTTTTCCTTTAAGGTTTAAGTTTTGCACCTGTTTCTCTTCACCAATGCTTCATAGGTCGTCCTACCCTACGCTCATCTATCCTATCAAGATGTTCTTCAATTCTGTTTAAATCTTCTTGATTTGTTCTGCTTGTAATGATTTTCGTACTTCTGGATGTTCTTAGTGCTTGATTTTTTTGTTTGTGTCCGTATTTCGCTTCCATCTAATACAACTAGAACAACTAGAATACTGTGCTTGTTCTGGTGGTTTTTTTTGCAGTAATATTTTGTGTTACAACTTTCTTCTTCACAGTAAGCTATTACTTTGTTTGTACACTTTATCCTCCATATCTTGTCACTATATTATTTAATAAATATGTATATTTTTGGAAGTTATTTTTTGATCAAAGCTATTATGACTAGGTCATATGAAATTTTATTTTTTTGTGTTGTTACTTTTCCATATACTATGATCTAGTTTAAATATGCATTAAAAAGTATTGTTGAGAATAGACACTCCTGTCATAAGAATTTTGAATATATGTCATACTTTTGTCTTATTTATATAGTTAAAAATTTTCGCTTAAATCTTCCATGAATATTACGTACCTATGCTTACAAAGATTGTACTTTTTACAGAATCACATTATTATTAATAAATTTTTTTGGCACTCACATTAATATAATCTTGTTTAGACAATATTTCCAATACATTATGCAATGGAGTGTTACGGATGTTCCATTGGGGTACGATAGGTAGGATCTTGTTTTAGAATTTTTGCAACTTTAAGATTTTAGTTTAAGCTATGTTACATCAGATCGGAGAGCCGTACAGCGCCGGGGATCAAAGCAACTTTTGTACATAAGAATAGCACATTGGTGTAAGCGAGCATGTCCTATTTATCAACGGATATAATTATTGCAAACCATTATAGCATAGTCTGGGCTTTTTACAAGTTTAAGCTTTGTGTAATAATAGTTGCAACGTCGGCAGATATTGCTAAAAAATTTGAGGGCTGTCGGATGTATAAATGCTAAAGAAAAAGGGCCTAAAATGCTTCCTTATGGTACGTCCCCTGGTATATCGTTTGTGTGAAAAATTGCAGAGTTTAATTTTATAACAAATATTCTTTATACAAAGAAGAAGAAGATTGTTTAGACAGAGCTAAGAATATCACGTTTTCAAAGTCTTTTTCTTAAAACTTGCAACTCAAACCTTGTAGAAGGCTTGAACTATGACTAAAAAGATGGCAGTGGCGCAGAATTTGTTTTTAGATCCTATTTCAACTATTTCGTTAATTCTTTGTAATTAATGAATATTCGAAACGACTATGCCTATATCGGCTTTTACCCGGAGAGTTTTCGAACTTTAAAGGAATTATTCTAAGGGATAATGTCTAATACATCTGGGTAGTGTTATTCATCAGATCTCAAAATTTGAAACCTGTATGTTGTTGGGGAAAAGAGGGAACTATATCCACTACTGGATGAGAAAAGTCTGAAAAAAAGAAGAGTAGTAACCAAGTTTTACTCCTTCAGAGTTAGTAGCTCAGCCATTGTGAACTTACCGTTTAGATTTCTGATAACCACAACGGATTTAGGTGTGTTGAATAGAACTGTGATTTTTCGTTTAAATTTTTTGTTTGGTTGTCAATGTATAATCTAATTGTAACGTTACTCATATTCACTGCTGTAAAGTCGGGAAAATCGAAAATTTGGTTGTGTTCGATCTTGTGTCTGATTATGATTTTCACTATTTCCGAGATCACTTCGGACACATCTATTTTTACGTCGCCTATGAAACGAGTTTCTGAAACCCAAGCCATATCGACTTTATGTATAAACCAAGAAAGCTATAATATTGATGGTTGCTTAGCGATGCAATTTGCATTCCAGTTAAGGATTGTTGAATGTTCATTTGTTAGCAGTATGGTTATAGATATTAATAAAATTCTCCGATCGGCTACATTCTATTGACTGGTTTGACATGTTTGTTGCGGGGTTAAGGGTAATGTTAAGCAAATGTTTAACTCAGTTGGTAAATTCTGGTATTTAGTTAATACGGGCTTGTATGAGTTGTTCTATTAGTGTTTCGATTGATAGTCATGCGCTTTTGGTGAAGATAACTTGCGTGAGTATCTTTGTGATTAGCACAGTTTGATTTTTCGTTCGGTTGTTTAATGCATTCAAGGTGGTAGTACTTTTTTGTGCATTTTACACATTTTTAGGTAAAATTGCAACAATTTTTTGTGAGTCTGATGAGCTGGCATCTATGTAGTTGACTTTGTCTTTGTTGACGACGTTATGGGGTCCCCAAGTCTAACTCCTAACGCTTTTTAGTGATCTAATGTGGATGTTGGTGGGCCTCCGTATCACCTTATGAGGGATCAAAATCTTTGAGCGCTTTCGGCAGGCGCCTTTGTCCAAGTTGTACTTGTAGAAGACGCGGAGGATGAGGTTGCCGTGACCTTCAACACTGGAAAACTGGTTTTGATTGCACTTGGAGATGTATTATTGGATGATTCAAAGGTCAGCGTCACGGTGGAGGGTGGTGTTTTTGTTATACTAGAGAGCATCAACGATGTACTGTATTACTGGAGCTTATTGATGTGCGTCTTCGCACAATACGTTCAAGCGGATAGATGATTATTTTATAGATTTTCAGATCATTTTTTGTTTATTTAAGGTTGCTCCCAGGTATAGTGCTTCTTCTTCTGTCAAGAATATCTCTCGGTAGTAAATTCTGAGTTTCACTAGGTCTAATCGCCGACGAAATTCTATGTTCGTAAACATGTCTCGGACGTAAAGGTTGAATAACGCCGGGGACAGCACCGAGCTTTGAGGCACATTGGTTTGGATACGCCGCTCTGACAACTTTATGCCGCCATGTTTGATCCAGAACCTTCGGCCAAAGAGGAAGGGCCAGATCAGAAGGAGCATCGGTAGAAGGAAGGACGCTGGAGCTATCTTGTAAACGAGGCTGTTGTACCAAACATTGTCGAAAGTCTTGGCTACATCTAGAAACACTGCTGCAGCAGCTTTTTGAGGAAGCATTACGATGTCAGCAAGTTTCCAAAGTGTCGGAAAGTGTCGGCGTAAGGGACAGCGTTAGAAATGATAGTTATGCAAACGACTACTTTCTTCGGGGAAGAAGCCTGCAGCGCTCGGCTGTGAATGCCGTCTGGTCCGGTGGCTTCCCAGTTTCAAGCCCCGGATCAGCTGGAGGACTTCATCATACGATGCAGTCTGTTCTTTCCGTAAATTGGTGTGATCGGGAAAGGCCTGTTGCGTAAAACCTTAACCATCTTCCATAGACTGCTGTCAGCTACGTTGAAGGCCTCCAACTTGCTCTTTTATTCGACATTGCTGTGTTCCGCGACGGCGCTCTTGAGTGCTGCAGTCAATCTCTGATATTCGTGCTCATCATCGTTTGTCGTATTTTTGCCAATTTCCACTGTAATAATGGAATGGTACAGCTGTTTCCAATTGAATATAGATATTTTTTGTTTATGATAAGTGGAGTTTTCGAAGCTTTTTTAATCTTTTTGTTAATTAACGATGTCGGTACATTTTTGATAATCACTGATAAGGATTTGCTATTATAATTTTAGAAAATTTGAATTTTATGTACGTGTACAGAAATCTATGAGGGCGCGATAGTTGCTTTCTTGTTTACTCGAATTGAATTTTAATTACACATTGTAAAATTGCTTTTTACGATGGCTTTAATATCTCCCACAGAGGATATGTACTGTATTGGATCTTATAAATTGATTTATAGTATTTTAGTTTTGTTTGCGGTTTCCGGTGGACGTGCCTTTTTGGCTCTGGTTGTTAACAAATATAGTAGGTTTACGTTTACTTACAAACACAAATTGTCAATATTGCCATTTTACTTACTGTAGTATTTAATGAAGAGTTTTAATTATCACATTAATTTCTTATATTTGAATTTTATCAAATCAATGCAAAGAACAATTATATTATAGTTAAAATAAGCATTTCGGCAGTAACAATGTCATTAGAAAATGTAACATTTTATACATAACTCAAATTTCTATATTATTAAAGTTGTTTAGAAAATAGATAACAAAAGCGTACAAAGTTACTACAAACATCAGAATATTTATGGTTCCCTAAAATCCAAGTCTGTGGCCAAGCGGTTAAGGCGCTTAGCTGCGATGCGGATGCGATCGGGTTCGATCCTGGGCTTCAGATGTCTGGTAGACGGCTTATTTTTACTTTGAACATAATAATGCGGTTGTTTAAGGCGCAGGACATGCCACATCTTCCTATATTAAAGATGGTTTCAATTCGAAATCATGTTTTGCGATAGAATGTAAATCTTTACGATTATTATTATATTTGTAAAATATATAAAAACAAAAACAATTTATGATATGTATAACATTAAAATATTTTTAACACCTCTGGTGAACTATTAAAACTGGTGTGATATACCAATTATTAATTTTTTTTAATAACTATTACAACTAAATAATTATTAGAGTCCATCCAATTATGTCCTTTAGATTTTCTTAACTAATATCTACACTCTCTCCGGTGCATTATGCTCTACTTTATACACAATGCTACACAAGCTCGAATGGTTTGGTCCTCTTTAGTTTTTCGGGCAAGCTATTAGTTGTCCAGTAGCTAAAGAGGTTTTATGTTTACCAGCAAATCTTTTGATCTCATCTTTAATTATTGGGATGCGAAGATCCCGATGTAAGTCGGAGTTTTTTCCTTACGATGGATCGTTTACTATGTTGCAAAACACTTTGTTCTGGAAAGTCTGTATGGATTTGATGTCGACATATATGGAGCAAATATAGAAATATAAAATAAAATTCCAGGCAATAAAAAATATATCATCAGAAAACAGTAAAGCATAATTCGCAATAGTGTAGAAAAAGAAAGTAAAATACTGAAACTATAGGTTATCTTATTAGGAGTTCGTGACCGTAATTGTAAGCTTGCCGAAAGTTAAGTTTATTATTTTTTAAAATTAACCTAAATGTTAGCAAAAGTTATATCACGCAGTTTTATTTTTTCATAATTTATATATTAGCCGAAAGTTATTCGCTTCTAACTACTATTAATTCACGCCCTTGCAGTCGAAGAAATAGCGCAAACCAGTAATTTCCCCGGCAGGTCATGACTTTTCAAATGCAAATGCCAGAAAATCGAAAGATAAAAATCTTGCTAATGAATGCAAACAAGCCGGGGGTTGTAACCTGACCTATCCCAAGTCTGTCTAATTTCACTCTTTAAAACACTTTCCCTCGGCTTCCATTCACGTTCATTATTCCCCTCGTGACCCAGTTTGCTTCTTTAATAAGCGCGCAGAACGCAAGCGCCGGAGCTTCAATTAGCTGCGCCGCGGCGCTTAATTACCTCCGGGAGCGTCGGTCGAGGGCGGTTCAAGGCCGCGGGTCACTGACCCACTTGCGCGATCAATTAAGAAGGCCGGGCGCCCGGACGCGGCGGCGGCGCCCATTTGGGCTCATCGGCGTCGGCGGCGGCCCGCACAGCTTGCGATGGTCCGGGCTGACCAAGAGGTGACCGTAATTAGGGGGGGCCGAGGGTGCCATCTGTCAGCGCGGAACGGGGCGGCCGGAGGCAACGCCCCGCGAGCGTCCGAGATGCCGTCGTAGATGGGGGCGAAACGAGATGATCATTCTTTGCGCGGACGTGGTAGGGCCGGGACGTGCGTGCAACCGCCGGGGAGGGAGGATCGGGACCTGGATCTGGATCGGGATCGCAATGCAACTGTTGGGCGAAAAACCACCCCGCCAGGTCGCGGCTACGTCGTTTGTTTTCCGTCTCTACCCGGAGGGAAAGCGACGGCGGCTGTAGCGCGAAATAAGAGAAAAGGGATGCAGCTACAAGGGGAATCTAAAAAAATTATGATAGCATTTTTATATATCGACGTTTTTGAAGCCTCTTAGTAAATTTGATTGTTTAGTTATTCGACAACTTTCTTGTGTTAGCATTTTAACGTATTCATTTCAAATATTATGTAGAATAAGAAAATGTCGTTTTAGAGGTTCCAGCTGAGAGCTTTCTGAATGCGAGTTTGATGCATTACGCACATTAAGATTGTAATTATAATAAGTATTTTATTGTGAACTTAAACTGTTTTCTTGTATGATTTTTGAATATTTGAATATCCCTGTGTTAATTGTTATATAATTTATTTTATTTAAATGAACAAAGTTAAGAATTAATACATTTAACTTGTTATCTTGAATATTTCAGGAGTATCTATTTTTGGACAGTATAAACCCGGTTCTTTGATTAATAAAAATCTTATTTTACACGTAATTGTATGACTTGTCTATTAAGTCAAAGAACAAATTAAACACTGACTCGAACTGCTATAGCAATTTAGGGTTAATTGCTCTAGTTGCATGTATGTTGCAGTTTTTTATTTTGTAATTAAGCTATGAAAGAGAAAGAAGCTTTTCTGGGCGAGTCGGCGATCCTCCAGCCGCATCCTCCAAAAATAGAGCGCGGCCCCCGTACACGGGCCCGTTCCATCTTCCCATCGCCGTTCCCAGGCCTCTCGGGTTATGTGAACTGGGTGTTACGCAAGCGCTCTCGCCATCGTCAATACTTCACATTCGAACACCTACTCACGCCACAGGATTGGGCGGTTTCCGTCATCGCACGAATATTTTATACATAATTTAGGTGCGATATGAGGCATTTCTTCCGCTGTCGCCATTCTGGGAGTGGCGCGGCCTCGGGAAATAACCGCATAAAAAGCGCCCTTCGAGGCGATAAAAGCGCGCGTACGTCATAAAACCGCCCGATTCGCCTTCCCGGCGGCTCCTCGGGATGGATCTGCCGTGAGCAATCTGTGCCTTTATTGCCGCCGGCGGATCGCGCGGACATATGCTGATAAAAGGCTCTTCGCGCTTTATGAGCCAAACGTAACGGTTCTGTTTGTTTCGCGGACGCAGCGGCCTTATCCCCGTTTTTGCTCGCTCCATCGCTGCGGATACACGCCAGGGCGACTGGCCAGATCCTCATCGAACGGCTATCTCTGTCGATATCGTCTGTACCGCCGAACGATGGCCGAAGGAGGTTTCTGCTTATATCTGATACGATAACTAATTGAAGTTGCTATAGAAACATGCAATAATTCCGGTACATGCCGTGATAAGCACACACGTACGTCTTCAACCGGTCGTTTAATATCCGATACACGCTGCATCACATCACGTTTTAATAAAACTGTAAATTGCGGAACGTTTAGATAACCTACGCGAGCTATTCCTACAAGTATCCTATCAGTATCGACCTATGCAGAGTAATGTCCGTTAGTCATGAATTATTACATTCAAATTGTGCCATCACAATGTTAACGATGAAATTCGCATTCCTTCTCTGTTCTTTTTTTGTTGTTCAGTTACTTTATGCATTCTGCATTCTTTCATTTTTGAGATTATTTCTATTACTCGGAAGATGATGGTTATGTAGCAGCCATATTTGTAGTTGTACGCAAGGCCCGATTAACACCTAGTAAATGAAAGCATGAACTCAATTAGAGAAAGTTTGAATAGATTATAAGTATTAAACTTTGAAACTGTACATTCATCGTTTATCGATCTGTAATACATTTTTAAAAACATTTTAACGATAATTTTAATGGTAAGTCACCGTCCCCGCCATCTCTAGCGACTCCCGAGTTCAATTTTAAAGATTCTTCTGATTTGTTCTAGAATCGCTCGTTTAAATATACTGCGAACCAGATGGGCATCCGCGGCAATCGAATAGAAGTCGTACATATATATTAGTGTTGTTATAATAGCTGTTTATCGTTAATTATTGCGTTAATAGTATAATAATTTATTATTATGCAGCAGTGTAAATAAAGTTTAACTTTAAATTAAGTCATCCTCCAATGTCATTCAACAAAACGATGACTATGTCTTTAAAAAATATGTAATGCAGCATTCCACTCAAAAAATATTTTGTGCCGATCAGTTGTTTTACAAAAAGTGAATGAATGGAGAACTTTAACGAAATTGGTTGGTTTATTTAAAAACAAATCAGAAGAGCATTTTGTGCGCCACGCAAAGTTTATGGAGAAAAGGCGTTCCCAACTAGGGGCTCGATTGTTAGAAA
Organism: Sinelater perroti; assembly: GCA_036346155.1. NCBI lineage: Eukaryota > Metazoa > Arthropoda > Insecta > Coleoptera > Elateridae > Sinelater > Sinelater perroti. The sequence goes on from JARFIY010000024.1 coordinate 12,620,419, forward strand.
AATAATCACATAATGAAAGTTCATGAAACAACTCAGAACACAGACAGTGCATTTTAAAATTTATTAGTGAAAGTTGAGTTTTACAAAGAGTAGGTTGTAAAATAGCAGATCACAAGAAAGAATCTCTGAATTGGTTCAAAACTAGATCTGCCGCAAACCACAGTCCATTGACCAACTACTTTTTTGGTACATTATGTGCCACCTACGAGAACTCATAATGAACGTCTATTCCTAACTGTAGTCATATAGGTAAAAAGATGGCGAATGCTGTAATGTCAACCGTGGATTTTTAGGTCTCGATTTAATAATCGTAGGGGACAGAGTTACGGTAATATCTGGGTGCTAGAGAGGTTTTCAGACTAGAATAAAAGAATAAAAAAATCACTCTTTACAACTAGTTAGCTTGGCAGCTTCGGACACTAGCAGGTACTCTGTTAAATTTTTTTAAAACAAGAAATCTATAACTTTTTAAATTCTTTAACCAAAAAATGGGATATCTTGCAGTCTTACAGGATTTATTATTTAAATTAAGTTGACAACCCAATAGAGTGCTTGTAATTAATGATATGTTTCTGAATCAATGTTCTTGCAAAATCTCAAAAAGTAAGTGAAAGATCATTATTCTATACAGCACTTTAAAAGTTTTCATGATAGACGCATATTATGCTGCAATTGATTCTCTGAAGCTTAACTTAGTACGAACAAAACGATCTACGAGGGCTATTTGTTTTCAACTTCCGATAGAGTATTGAATAAAGTCAAGAGTGCATAACAAAATGGTTTTATTATAAGGAGTCAAGTACAATCAGTGTTACTTTTCCACATAGTCACTGTACGATCTTTATAGAAAATTGTTACCAGCGAATTAAGGTAGGTTTCCACAGTGTCTTGAAGCTCTTCCTTAGTACGGAAGCGCCGTCTTTCCAGATCGCTCTTCGACTCTCGAAAAAAGTAAAAGTCACTCGGCTCTAGATTTGGTCTGTACGTCGGGTGATCGAACACTTCTTATTTAAATTGTCTTAGATCAGTTCCGCAGCCCACGTAGTGTCTGACAATAGAGGTTTGCATTAATCGTAGCCTCCAGCTCCACAAACTCCACGAGCAGCACACATTTTGCATCCAAAAAAATTAAAGCCATGGTCCTCCTTTTTGTGAATGTTTGTTTAGACTTTTTGGGTGTATTCGGAAAGTTTGTGTATTCATCGTTTGGATTATTCTTTCAATTTTGGATTGTCATAAAGAATCCAAGTTTTATCTCCCGCGACGATTGATTTCAAAAACTCTTTTTTTCATCACCGTAACGTATGAGAAAGGTTAAGGCTGATGTTATACTCCGAGTTTTGTGGTCCTTAGACAACTTTTTGGGAACCCAACGTGACCAAGTTTTCGGTAGTGTATGCGTTCCGTTACGATCATGTACAGAGCTGATCTTAAAATATCCGAAAAATTTAGATAATTTACTAATAGCAAACCTCCGTTTCTGTCGAACCACTTGGTCAATTCACTGAAGAAAGTCTTTACTAGCGACAGACTTGCGTCCTTGTCCACTTATCTTCAAATTTCCTACAACATTCTCGCACAACACAATTACTCATAAAGTTTGCACTGCAAACGCAGCTTACTCTCTGCACTATTCTCTTCTGTCTATATAAAACGAATGACGCTTAGCTCTAACTGAAGTTTTGAACTCCGCAGTGGTAGAAAACCTGCGCAGTAGTGCAGTGCGCAGATTTGCTTCGTATCGTTTATGTGGTCACTTAACAGCGCTATCAAAGATTGAAAAAGTAGCCCTTGTGTATAAAATTACCTAAGCATATTTCTATGGAAAATCACACAAATGGAAAATGGCAGAATATGGCAAGAGCAAATCAGCCATTGGAAAGATATGCTTCTGATTTAGATAAAACATCCCCTGAGGAAAAAAACAGAATTAGAACCGCGGCTTCTAGCATTATTGAAACCATGGGATGTAGGATTTACTTTACTCATTACTGCCATTGTATGGCAGTTACTAACTGCGCCGGAGGAAACTCCTTTTTAACTCTTATCAGAGTGAAGACTTTTCAACATTAAAACAAGAAAAAATCACGGGATTTGCACTTTTATTTATTGAGAATAAGTTTCCAAAATCTTTCTTTTGATGATATAATCCGGGGGTTAGCTAATTGCCAAGACGAAAATGTTTTTTGAATAATAGGGTTTAGATGAAATGTAGTTTCGTTTTCATTTTTGCTCATTGAAGTGTATGTATATTTAATCATTGTATTAAATTTGTATAAAATAAAATTGAAAAAATAAAAAAATGTTTTGTCTAAACAATCAATTCCGGTGTAATTTTTTGATAACGTCCCAAACATGCAAGAATTTGAGGGAAAGCAGGTGAAAACTTATCAGCATAGAGCGTCAAAAACCATAATTAGTCCCTGGTTCCCATATTAGATCCTGATGTTTAATTTGTCTCCGATAACATGATAAATATTTATATATTTACTAAGTAATGCTATGGATAACAACCAAAAGGTTACAAATAGAAAGACTTGAATTATAATGAGATTTTCCCGACCTTGCTTTTTGCACAACAATAACAAGTACTAACTTAAATCACATATATTTGCTATGAAAATAGTAATACGATTGCATATATACTTTTTGATTAATTTCTAGCTTTTTTATCCTTTATGTTCATGGCCAACTTTTTCTACAGATGATCAAACGGGTTTAAGCAGATGTATTAACTATTCCAATATGAATTTTTTTCTTGTTGCCTTACATATAAAAGCATATTGTTTGGGACGATGACAAGGCATTTGTTTTTATTCATTACCCTTTTTATTCTAAGGAAAACACATCTCTATTTCAACACAGTGTAGCATAAAAATCCGTCTTCACGTGTTGTAGCTAGTAACCAATTTTTTACTAATAGGATGTCTGACATATGTTATACAATTTATTGTAAAAAGCATAAACTTTGATTTTTCTGATCAGTCATGCTCCATGGACATGAACAAACATTATTTTTTTACTTTTTGACTTTTTGTCACGTAGACTAACAGTAAGTAAATGATCTGTAGCAGCATAAAATATAGGATGAGACTTTACGTCTGTGGCTAATTTGCAGAAATATCGACGGGAGTGAAACGAATATTAAGGCATGAGAGGAAAAGAACGTTTATGTCAAATATGCACTATATTTCATAAAAATCATTTTTCATGCATAAATGGCATACATGAATGTTCAAAATAAAATACTCTACTTTTTTATTTTCTGTACCTGAATTGGTTGACCCCATATGATGAAAATGGTTTGAGCTATAGTAACGTAACCTGATAGCCGTTAAAAATAAACTGTAATATGCATGTGTGAATAAGGACGACTATACTGACCGTGTCATTCAGTGACCGAGCAGATGTAGTATGTGGGGTCGAATTTGTAAAAAATGTTATTGGAAAAGCTGGATCATTTGTTCACAGAAACTATTTGGGTGATTTAGGAGACTTTTAAACTGTAACGTAAATAAAGGCATGGAATAAATGATTCAGAGATAGTCAGAAGTTTGCTGAAAGTAGACAAGCTGGAGATTCCAAAAACTAAAGTGTGTAAAATTTTGACTACAGGTCTTAGCATCAAACGTGTCATAGCATATTTTTTTCGCGGTTACTATTAGTTATCGGAGCATAAAAAGTATAGTGCTGCACTTGCTAATGATTGCTTCAGATAAAAAGTGAAATAAAAGATCCATTGTCCTAATGAAAGTCTCTTTATTGGCAACATCCAAAAAGTGCATGAGATACCAAAGTGCTTACTTTAAAGGAGACTGAGTTTGTTTAGTAATTATATAAATAATTTATTATTGCAATTATTATTATTATTAATATTTTCGGGGAGACGGGAAGGTGACCACGGGAAATGGACGTGAAAGTGTTTAGTGGCGATAAAATTACTCGTTTTACGGGCTCTATCCCACATATAAATATTTTTCACGAAGCAGTGACAAGTGCAAGCAGTGTAATTACTAGTAGAAAAATAGGGAACCAAAGTGCGTGGATATCTAAGGCAAAAAAACTAAAAAATAATATAGTAATTTCCCCGAGTATACTAGGTGCTAACAAATTGAGCGGCTTGAAACGATGCATCGCGCGGCTAATCGCGGGTAAGCGGTCGAGGTCAGGCTCCGCGGCTGAACTCCGTGATAAACTGGTGAACGATAAGAACTGTATACACAACAAATAAAAATAAACAAAAGACTAGAAGGTCATTACAGTGTGTGGGACGCGCTACCGTAAAGAAGGGCGTGTCGTACAGAGAGTATCGCGTTATCACACGGCCAGTATAAAGTAATCACGGCGGTGTGTGGGATCAGAGAGTGTAGAAAAACGCAAATACATGAATAATAAGAAAGAAGTTAGAAAGCAGGAAAGAGTAAGGGGTGCAAACACAAATTTAGAGTGTAATAACCGGGAAAGTAGTCTGGAAGATCCGGAGGAGTTCGATAAGTGGGAAGCAGATCAGATAGCATTCCAAAAGAGTGTAGAAATACAAAGATCGCCAAAAAAAGAAGACACAATACAGAAGAGGTATCATAAAGAAGAAAAACTTACAACAGAAATACAAGTTACAGATATGGAGGCAATAATACAGAAGTTAGATGAATTAAAGACCGAGATAAAAGCAGAATTAAATGAGAAACACAGTGAATTGAAGGCGGAGCTTACGAAAATAAACAAAGAGTTCAATAAGGTCAAAATGGAATGGGAGAAGAAAGCTGAAGAGTGGAAAGCAGAAAAAGAAGATTTTGGAAATAGAATTAAGAAATCAGAAGTAACGATTGAGAAACAGGAGAGAGAAAAAAGAAGGAATAATGTGGTCATAAAAGGTGTGACAGTAGATAATAACTTGATTAAAGAGGAAGTAGAAAATTTAATACAGAACAAGCTAAACATTGAACTCAAAGTCAAGAAAGGATATAATATTGCAGTAGGAGAAAATAAAAAATAGTGATTGTGGAATTGAACTCGTGGGAGGATAAAAGAGAACTCATGTCAAAAAGAAGCTGCTGAAGGAACAAGTATTTACATCGAAAACGACCTAACATATAGAAGAGAAAAATGCAGGCCCAAATAAGTAAAATTATGAGAGAAGAAAGAGAAAAAGGAAAAGAAGTTAAAATGGGATACGCAAAAATAACTATAGATGGAGAAAGATATAACTGGAGTTCCAACACACAAAAATTGTATAAAAACGTATCGAAAAATACAACAAGCAGGACAACAGAAGATATAGAAAGTTCACAAAAGGGGGATGGGATACAGAAGGGGGAGTACTCGAAGAAAGGGAGAACTCTAAGCCAAAGACCACCGGAAAACAATTCGGATGAACTGCTAAGAGAAAAGATGTTGAAGATAACTAAAACTGCAAGGAATACAAAAAACTAATAGTACTTAATAAAGGACGGATAAAGGAAACATCTCAAGCTATGGATAAGGAGAATGAACATCATGGAAAAGCAAAAATATATAATATAAAAGAGGCAAAGGTACAACAAAAGAAAGGTATAATAAATTTTGGTACATGGAATGTGAGGAGTATGACAGGAAAGGAAGACGAAATAATTGAAGAAATGAAAATGCAAAATGTGGACTATCTAGGAGTAACAGAGACAAAAAGAAAAGGACGAGGAATGAAAGAATTGAGAGAAGGATACTGGCTGTTTTGGTCAGGAGTAGAACAAAAGGAAAGAGGAGCGGAAGGAGTGGGATTGGTAGTCAAACCAGACAAAGTGAAAACGATTATTGAGGAAAGATTTATAAACGAAAGATTAATGGCCGTAAAAATAAAGATGGATGGAAGTAATACATGGTCAATACTAGTGGAATATGCGCCAAATGAAAATGCAAGAAAAGAAGAAAAAGATACGTTCCACGAAACATTGCAGTCCGAAATTGATAAAGAGGAAAGAAATATAATAATAATGGGCGACATAAATGGGAGAGTAGGAAGAGACAATAGGGGAATTGAAAGATATATGGGGAAAAACGGCGAGGTAACAAGAAATGACAACGGAAATAGATTAATAGGACTGTGTATAGAAAATGACTTTGTTATAACAAACACAAAGTTTACACACAAAGGGATACATAAGTATACCAGAGAAATAAAATCCAGAAATGAAAGATCGATCATTGATTACTTTATAGTAAATACTGAAAATTTGGAAAAGGTGAAAGATGTCAAAGTAAAAAGACATGCAGAAATAGGCAGTGACCATTACCTACTGAAAATGGAACTTAAGATAAATATAACAAGTAACCAAGCAGAAAAAAGACAAAAGATAACAAAAGAGAAAATTAAATGCTATAGGTTGAAAGAAATAGACATTAGGCAAAAGTACCAAGAAAGTGTGGACAAAAAACTTGCGCAAACTTTAACTACTACCGGCATAGAACGTAAATGGAAAATATTCAAGGAAACCTTACTGGACGCATCAAAAACTAGCTGTGGTGTAACCAAGTGTACAAATACATCTATTAAAAAAAGCAGGTGGTGGACAACAAATATTCAACAAAAAGTAAAGGATAAAAAGAAAATGGAAGAAATTCATGCAAAGTGGATCAGAAGAAGATCATAACATATACAAGGTAGCAAGAATAGAAGTAAATAAACTGGTCAAAGATGCAAAAAAAGATGCATGGAAAGAATTCGGACATAAAATGAATGAAAATTATACAGAAAACCAGAAACTCTTCTATAGTACGTTAAAGCATCTGAGAAAACAAAAAACTTCAAGGCTAAAGAATATAAAAGACAAAAACGGAAATGTATTGACGGAAGCAAAAGAAATATTACAAAGATGGAAAGAGTATTTTGAACAACTGATGGAGATAAAAGAAGAAGAAGAAGGAATAGTGGAAACAGAAGAGGACATAATAATAGAAGAAGAGGAAGAAAATAAGGAGCAACCAGTTACAAAAGAGGAAATCGCTGAAGCTATAAAGAAATTAAAAAATGGCAAAGCACCGGGTCAGGACCAAATTACATCAGAAATGCTAAAGCATATGGGAGAGAGAGCAAAAGAAGAGTTCCGTAACCTGCTAAATGAAATTATGAAGAAAAAGGAAATGCCAAAGGACTGGAATATGAGTGTAATTCTACCATTGTACAAGAAAGGTGAGATGAAAGAATGCTCAAACTATAGAGGTATTTCATTGACAAGCACACCTGCGAAAGTATTTACAAGAATACTAGAGAAAAGACTGAGAGAAACGCTAGAACCAACATTAGAAGATCAACAACATGGATTCAGAAAAGGAAGGAGCACTCAAGACTTAATATTTGTTGTTAGACAATTGGGAGAAAAATTACTAAAAAAGAACCAGGAAGTGCATACCTGTTTCATAGACCTTCAAAAAGCTTTTGACAGAGTGAGACGAAAAGATATATGGAAAAGTTTAAAAGAGCGAGGGGTAAGCAGTGATATGATTGAGGTGCTAAAAATGTTATATAGTAACAGTATAAATATAGTTAGGACACACAATGATGAATCAACTGAGTTCGAAACAAAAATCGGTCTAAAACAAGGATGTGTTCTCAGCCCCCTATTGTTTTCTATACTAGTTGATGATGTGGTAAAAATATGTAAAAAAAATGTGTAAAGATGAAAATAGGAAACTGGAAAATGAAACAAGTAACTCTCCAAGAATTACTATTTGCTGATGACATGATACTGTTGGCAGACTCAGAGAAAAACCTACAAAAGAACCTGAACTGTTATCAAGAAGAACTTAAGAAGATAAATATGAAAATAAACATAAACAAAACAAAAACCATGGTAATATCGACACATGAAATAAAACACAGAATAAATCTAGAAGGGGAAGAGCTAGAACAAGTTAGTAGCTACAACTATTTAGGTACAACAATAGAGGACAGAGGTAAAATAGATAAAGAGATAACGGAGAGGTTAGGAAAGGTTGGAAGATCTTATAATATGCTCAAAACTCATTCTTTGGTAAAAGGGAGATTTCAAAACGAGTAAAAACTGAAATATATAAAAAAGTAATAAGACCGTCATTGATTTATGGCAGCGAATCCTGGACAATATCAAGTAGTAATAGAAGTAGGATTACGGCAATGGAAATGAGATTCCTCAGGAAAATTGAAGGAATTACTAGAATAGACAGAGTCAGAAATGAAAAATATTAGAACAAAGGAATATAAAATCAATAGGAACTATTATAGAAGAAAGACAACTGAGATGGTTAGGACACCTGCTCCGAATGGATGAAAACAGAATATCAAGACAAGTCTACGAAGCTAGAACCCAGGGGAAAAACAAAGTAGGAAGACCTAGGATTAGATGGGAAGAACAAGTAAGACAAGCAGCGGTTAAACGGGGAATCCAGTGGTGTGACATTCATGGAATAGCCCAAGACAGGAGGATATGGAAAGATAAAATTCATGAAAATGTAAAATGAAATGTATATATATTTACAATCCGACACCTAACGGTACAAGGATTTTAGTTTAAATAAATAAAATAATATTTTCAGAAAAAGCTAGGAATGTCAGCTCGCGTGTCGTTTAAAACTATTATTTCTTATGGGATAAATGTAAAGAAAAAAGATGCAATTGTGTATTGATATCAACAGTTTTGGCGAATCAACTTCTTAGCCCACGAGGGTTCTTAGCCTTCCTCGTTTAGTTATAAAGCGAAATGGTGATTTTATTCTATCTTCAGGATTTTCAGCTATTACATCATAGCAACCTTATCGTTTCAGCGGTTAATTTTTTAATTCGTAAAACTATCTGTCGGCGGTAGCAATTTGCGTGCCGCTACAATAATCTTTGATTTTGTAATTTGTGTTTAACGTTGTTTCTTGGTTTTTCAATAAGTATCAAGTCTATAGTTTTGTTTTATTGAGTTACTGCAAAAGTAATTTCAACTTGGTAATTTTATCAATCTCTGTTAACCAAATGCAGGCGTTATATCTGTGTATACTAGAGTCTATTTGTTACCTTTAGAAGTTCGTGGTAGTGAGTAACATCTACAACTCTTCTATTTATTATACAACTTGCAATAAAATCAAATTATTGCATTTACGCTTCATCTATCAAAGGCATGGTCAATGAACGCAAGGTATAAGTTTGTTATAATTTTTAGTTGTTTTTGCAATGGAAATAATACTCGACCGTTAATTAGAATCAGCTTCAAAAGTCGAAGTACTAAACATGAGATTGCAGATAAGCCTGGGGCAGACTGTAGTAACATACGCAGACATTAGATAATATGTTAAAGAAGTCGAATCAATAAGTATCCCAAAATTTGCCGATAAAAGCCTTCAATATGATAATGCTATGTCTTTATTCTCTTATCTCGGCACCAACGCTTGTTCAAAATACATAAGAGAAAAATTGGCACCTTTGCATCACTATCAAGTGTAAAAAGCCGTGGACAAAACAAAGCAATAGCCGCAAATTAAACCAAAATAAGAGTTCTATGCATAAGTTTAACGGAATTGCGGAAACCCACCCTGGACGAAATCAAACTCCAACCTTGTGAAAATCGAGTCCTAAGTAATCCTCCGAAAAAGCGGAATATAGCGATAAGCTATTTCTTTATCTAGAAAATGAAAACTAACAAAATATCACTTTTGTATCACTACATATAATGCAAGACCCAATTACCACTTTACTTACTGTTGGTGTCCATGCAACCCGCAATCGCAACCGATTAATTTTTAAGTCTATTATTTTCAAATATATCTTTTGCGGAAAATTTACAATCGTTTCCAAAAGACTGAATTTTTCAACTATTGCTTACTGCATTTATGGGAAACGGTCCTCCTTAACACTCGTGTTGACCACACGATATGTCAAACTAGACTAATCAGTTTTGAATGCTTTAGAAGTGACACTTGTCATTTGCAACAAGAAATTATTGTGAGTGGGGGAGGTTAATATTCGATGATATAACTTATCGTATGACTAAGATAATTTTTAGAATATTTAGTATTTTTGGTTTAAAAAATTTTTTAGTTAAAAATTGAAAGTAAAGATATAGCACAAAGTATAATAGTATACAGAAAGAATTTCAACCGTTAAAAACATTGGCAAAAAACAATTATCAACAAATCTTATGAACTGTAATTTCTTCTATACTTTTTTACTTTCTATTTTTACTTACTTTAAGCTTTATTGTAATTTCCAGACAGCTGTACGAATTTATTTGATTTGCACTTGAAAGAAGATTTTTTTTCTTCTTTCTATTTATATCTTATTATAGATAATACTTAGTAGAGCACAAAGAAATAAACCAAACATACTATCTTGTGATATTCCAACATAAATTTTGTAATAATTTGACTTTGAAGGGGTTTAAGAATCATAAAAAAGTAATTTTATCGAATTCTTAAGCCGTACCATTAAACATTTTACAGATAAATATTTTCTATTCTGCTTTTAATAGTATTTACTATCTTATAACACGTTTGAAATGTTGAAAAAATTTTTAAAAAATTATATTGATTCAGCTATAATACTATTTAAATTCACTAGTACATCTCATAATTAAAAAAAATCGGGAATTGGAGAAATAGAAAATATTACTTTTTCACGAGTACTTCTAAATTGTTTCTTGCTTCCAGTAACATCCGTAGAGATAATTATATTATCGCACATTTGATTAAGGGTTGCAAACACGCAATATTTAATAAATTCTGTAGAACTGCTCATAATAGAATCTTACATAGACTTGACCTTTAAAAGCCACCTCAGTGTAAGACTCCGAAATTTCACTAAACTCACCTTGTGCCAGAAGCGGTCTTGACGAACCGTTGGAGATACTCTTAAAAATATCTACTTTTTATCGCTAATTACAATTCTTTTTCCAAAAGCGATGAACTTTAGGATTTCGAAGCAGTTTTTTGCAAACCTTAATTCTGCTCTGAGCTTGTGGATCGATCATATTATAGAGGTCTAGTCTATTTATAAACTGAGCCTTCAATTCTTAACTCACTGCAAATTTTAAAACGCCAACTTTTGTTAATGAAATAACCTAGTATTTATTTCTTTGTGGCACATCACATGGTACAACTGCCAGTTAATAAATTAATAATGAAAAGTTTTAAATACTTCCTTTTTGTTTGTGTGGTGTAATTCCTATCATTACATCCTAAACTTATATTTTTCTATAGCTGGTCCATAGATTTATGTTAGTATAAACAAATTTTAATTTACAATATTTTAGTATATTTGATATTTATATACAAATAGTAGTAGTAAAATAAAAAATTCCATTTTTGCAATTCTAGATGTAGTAATTTTTTTATTATACTAATAATGATTTGAAGTTCCAAAATAAAACCTACAAAATTTTTTGTAATTGCCTTATTACAATAATATCAAGGCTAGCAAGCGAGAAGTACGCTCAGTACTATCAATCTAAACATGGAGCTGGTCGATGCGTCAGAAAATAAGAATCAACGGCTTGACGTTTACCAGAGATTTGGTTTTTTATAGTTTTTATAGTATAGTAGTGTCAATTTAAAGTAAGAGGGGAGAAGATATAAACTTTAAGGTGAGACAAATCTAAAGTAGAAATTTCAAAAATTTGGATAGCACTATAATCACTAGTTCCTCATTTCGGGAACCGTTTTGTGTGCCAAGGCTGTCCTCCGCTAAGGTTCTAGAGCTAGTTAATGTTATTTCACCACTATTATAAAGTTTTCATAAAAAAAATGAGTAGAACAACTAAAAATGTTATCTGCAATGTTAACAATAGCTGGCAGTTAATTCTGCAAAGTTTATAATTACGTTTTGTTGGTAACATACCAAAGAAGTAAGTGTGTATGGTGGTTCAACTTTTCAATGGGGAGTTAAGAAGCAGGAATATAGAACTCAATAAAGTATTAAAAAATTAGCTCGCTGTGGACAATTACACAACATATTCTTAGCAGTGATTAAAAATATATTACACTAAATTGTAGAACTAACATACTAAAATGCCATAAAGAGCGCAAAGGAGCAACTGGTTTTGAAGCTCTTAGATAAATTAGACAAAATTACATAAAAAAATCAATTTGCTAGAACTAATTTTTTATTTTAACTATGAACCAAGACACTTATCCCTTATATTTTACCTATTTCATCTATTGAGTAAGTAAACTACTCTAACTTATTTACTTTCTAATAGGTACCAACCTGAAAAATTACCAGGACCTTGATCTCTAAGTCTGTTTCACAAAAATACTGGATTATAGGAATATCGAAATAGCTTTGTAACAGTCAGACAAGCACTGAATACTTTTTTGGAAAATTTTACTCTAAATTCAAATACTAAGAAAATGAAACATGATATTTTTTCATTCTTTAGAAATGTAAACGAATTATTAATTATATTTTAAAATGCCTTTAATTGGCAATGACTTTTAATTTTGATGGTTAAAGATTAAACATCAATGACTACAATAGCAGCAGGTCATTAAAATTAATTTATTTTACCCGATTGTGATAAGAAAAAGTCGAAAAACACTATCTCAAAATTCTGTTATGATAATGGAATAGTAAATTTGTGTTTTCTTTTATAAGTGGCATCTAAAATCCCATGATTGAGGGACGGGCTGCGATGCTGACGGACCCGGGTTCAATTCCCGGTGCTCTCTGATGCCTGGCGGGTGGCCTACTCAGTCACTAAAAAAATTGAGTACCTGAATTCATTCGAACAAGGGGTAATAATAGCGGTCGTCTTAGGCGCGGTGCTTGCCACATCGCCCCGCTTCAGAGATGGTGTGCGACGACCGGACAGACAGAGCGAACGTATGAGAGCCTTAACTTCTCAGTTCGCAGGCCGTGCTCCCACGCGGGGCGTAGAGCCTTACCAATATTACCATTATTATTACTACCTAAAATTTCCAATTTTTTTTGTTAGATCATTCTTCAGATGTCATAGTTTTCTTAATTTTATTTAAACTGGCAGATCGTAGTACGTTTGGTTTAATTTTACTTTGATATACAGCACAGCTGGAATTTTAAATACTTTAATATTTTGTTATAAACATATGTATTATAAATATATTTCAACATTCTGTTTTCCCCACCTCTGCTATTATTTTATATTATACTTCTACTTGTTAGTCTAATTTTAATTTTTATTGTTATTTATTCCATTTCATTTTGCTTTCCTCCGTGCTATTATTTTTTGATTTATTATTTTAGTAGTCTTTATGTTCTTAAAATTTAATTTTAATTTTATGTAGTTACTTTTCTCTCTTATCCTTGGTACCACATGGTTTGTCTAACTATTACTGTTGATTCATTTAGAACTGTTTATATTTGTTTCTCTCTATGTGATCATGTGCAGCCAAGTCAAATGTTTTAACTATTTTAGTGATTTAATTTGTCATGATTATAATTTCTTTGTTTTTCTTTTTCTATCTGCCATATCTTACAATTTCTTGCAAAATTCATTACTATTTTTTTGTGAGCGTAAAATTAAAAATATTTATTTTTTCTAGCGTCATTACCTTCATAAAGCATCTTGTATATAAAAAATTCTTTTTTATTAGTTTTATTATTTTGTTTATTGCGTTTTCGCTGTCTTAAAGTAATACAAATGCTTTCTGTCCAATTAAATTTGTTTTATTACATTTTTGTTGCTGCTTTACCTAAATAAATGTAATTTATTTATTATTTTTATTGCTAGTTCATTATTTCCAATTATGATATTATTATATATTGTTTTTATAAGTGTTTTGCTACTTTTTGTAACTTATTTTGTTTTATTATTCGATTGTATTTTAAATTTTTTTGATCCTTTTGCATTTTACTTTGTTTTTTCTCTCTTTTTACTATACTTTGATTTTTAATTGTTGTCTTTAAATGAACTGTTTTATCCTATTCAATTAATTATAAACAAACAATAAGAGGGTATAGTAAGGAAGAGGAATCTCTTAGACTTTTAACTAATTATACTAAAATATAAAAAACATGCTACGTGGTGGGAGAAAGCCGATTTGAAGGCGCGCGAGTATTTACGAGCGCCCGAAGTCCGGACGAGAGAGAGAGAGACTTCTCCCACCACGCGCCATGTTTTTTTTCAAATGCATTTTTAAGGTACTAAACGAAACCTTACGTAAATTTAAAGATTATGGGGTTGTAGAGCAACTCTTCAGAAATAAATAGCTTTTTGTGAAATCTCTCTACGACCATTTTTGACCATTTCCACGCCGTTTTTCGGAAACGCCTTTTTTACATTTTCGCAATTTTCGCAAAAAGTTATTATTATTTGTGCATTAAATTTTTACATTACCAACAAAAACCACAATTTAAGCCACGAAAGAGGTTTCTAAGATAATTAATTGGCAAAATATGGCCATATTTAGCGGTTTTTAATTTATCGTGAAAAAAGTTGTTGACCGATTTTAATGATCCGGGACTCATTTTTTTTGTCTTTTTTAGAACTGTAACGTTTTGTTTTTTCTTAAAAAAAATTTTACACTTAAAAATCGAAAAAATCTGTTTTCGGCACTTTCATGAATTTTTTTCACCCAGTTGCACATAAAATTTTCTTTCAAAACATATACATATGATTTTTACTATTTTTCTTCTAATCATCACGTCGAGAACATGGAAAAAGAACTTTCTCGAAAAAATGCAAACTTTTTTGCTATCTGGACTAACAGTCTTCTTAGATGTTAGCCATGCCTTCGACGAGGTCTGGCATGTTGGATTGCTCTATAAAATCATGGACTTTTTTTATCCTAGTACTTCAGCCTGCTAAAATCCTGATAGAGAATTTCGAACCAAAGTAAATGGAGAAATATCTTAAAACTACCCAATACATTCAGGGATCCCACAACAAAGCGGGTTAGGCCCGATCATGTACGTATTTTATACTGCCGACCTCCTACTAGCAGAGATTCTGTCATGGAATCTTTGCGAACGATACTATTATATTTGCCACACATATAGATCCAATTAGAGCTCCTCAAACATTACAAAAGTAGATCAGCTGCAAAACTGGCTCCACTAGTAGAAAAAACACAGAAATACTAAGAGCTTCCTGTGCGAAATATCTAGGATTTCACTTGGATTCTAGACTTACTTGGAAAAGTCACATAATTAAGAAGAAAACAGACCTCAAAACCAAAAATTTATATTGAATGCTGGGCCAACACTCCAAATTGTCGCTGAAAAATAAACATCAATATAGAGATATGGCGTAGAACTGTGGGACAGTGCTAACAAATCATCTACTCCAACCACTAAGATTAAAGAAGAACTGGTCAGCAGACATACTAGGTGACTGAAGATCCCATTACTGGAGTAGGGTCTGAAAACGCCATTTTTAGAGTACTTTAGCTCGTAAGACAACATATCAGCCTATAGAATTTATTGTAATTCTGATTGCCAATAAAAAGAAATAAAAAATAAAAAATGAGTATTTATTAGAATAAAATAACGTACAAAATCAAAACCCCAAACCAAAAATAATAGAAAACAATATACAAAATAATCTGCAAATTTAGTTAGAATGAAAGTAACAATAATAAAAATATAAAGCAAAATGAAACTAGCCAACAATTCTAAATTAAATATTTAAGAATATTTTATTTAATATTTTATATAAAAAAATTAAAACAATGGAAAAGAAAATATAAAATAAATAAATTCAATGTTGAGATATTACACAAACAATAAAATTAAAAAATAAACAGAAATAATTGGATATACAAAAAAATGGAATACGATAGTTGAGCTGTCTATGATTGTCAAAGGAGGTTAACTTTCTTTCTTGGTGCCCAAAAAAAGAAAAAAGCTCGAATGAACAAGTAGTGACGCACAAAGCATTAATAATGGCGAGAGTGGGCTTTTGATCGGAACATGGTCTGCGAATTGGAAGGTTATGGTATCCATATGTTTACCCTTATTGCCGGGACTCTGTTACGAAGCTATGTGTTAAGTACCGCGTATTAGACTCTTTGTTCGAAATGACCGTAGGCACTTAATTATTTTTAGTGACTTAGAGAACCTAGGATCGAACCCAGGTCCATCAGTACAAAGTGCCATAACCGTTCGGCCACAAACTGGCTCTACTAAGGGTTGAAATAGCCAAGAAAATCAAGATAAAAAAGTACATTTACCGAGTTTTTTATTTTATAATTTTCTACTAATTTAGTTTTTCAAGCTTCTTTTCGTATAATACATTGAAAAAATCCGCTGTTAAGTAACATTTCACCAGTTGAAATCGAACATCAGTAATTAATTAAAATATTTAATTTTTTAGTCTTCTAAACTTCTTAAGCCACATTTACCATTTAAATTGTTTATGTCTGAAAAAATGGTTAATGTTTATTAATTTTTAAAAGACCGCGCGGAAGAATACTTGACGTAAAACATAAAAAAGCAACAAACAGACCATTACAGCATGAAGTGTTATTTTCAGAAGTAACACTAACATATAATACGGAAGGTTTACGAGAAGCACCTCGTCGATTACGTGCTGTATAGTATCATATCGCATTTCTTTCCTTACTTCAGATTAAAAACTGATGGTGGGCAGTTCGAACGACTGCACGATGTAGAAGTTAATCACCAGAATGATGATTTATTTTTCAAATGCCATGGTGTGTTTTATTCTGCATTAGTAATTCCAAAATTTACACTTATTTGTAAGAGATAATTACATAAAAGCAATTTTTTAAATATTTATTGATTAGAATATCGTTACAAATTTATATCTAATTATGTGTTAGCGTTCTCCTCAATAAAGTAAACACTTCGTTTGTGCGTTTATTAATTATTCCGTTTACTAACAGTGACTTAACCTAGTTCGATAAATTTTAGCCTTTTAATTTTCGAACTAGATGATTATTAGTTAGTAGCTGTAGCACTTTGGTTATTTTGATACCCTTAAAGTCATTGTTTGTGTTAAGCTGCAATTTATTTTTTTTAATTACTCATAGATAACTTTAGGCGTCATAAATAGTGAATATAAATGGTACTTCAAACTCTTATATATTTTCTTACCTTATTCAGATAATAAATAAATTAATTGTAATATGGTATTTCTTAGTTATGGTATTGCTGCTGGTAAATTTTGGTATATTTAAATAATTTCGTAAAAAATTTAGACTATTCAGTTTGAACATAAATGTGTGTCATAAACTTCAGTAGTGTGATGAAAAAATCTTCTAGCCTAGAGAAATTATGGTCTATATCGAACCCAAAGACACAATAATTATTATTAGTTAACGGTTCTTATAGTTAATATAGACTAATAATAATAAAATAATTAGTAACTCTACAGACATCAATACATTATCAACTATGTATAAGCGTTTTAGAATTATCTAACACTTTCTGATATTCTTTGTCATAACTTGGGGTGAGCAACTACAATTAATTGTTTACCATAATCTTAGTTATGTATATTATATGTGGCTTTGAAACGAAATATATCTCATCTGATGCACCCATAAGAACGTAGAAATGTTTTGGTTTAAAAAGGATTTTGATGTAAGTAGTTGAAACGTTTAATGCAACACACCATTCTTTGGGTGTAGCATGGTACCACTTGTGGACAGCCAAATGAAGCTTGTCGCTGGAAATATAGAACGCAAATCAGAATGGTGTATTCAATAACCTATAGATCGGCAACAACATAATGTTCTGTTACGTTAAAGTAATGTACGTTTCCATTTTCTATGACAACATTGATGAATATGTCGACGGAGTCAATTAAACAACTTTTAGTACCTCCCATTGACAATTTTCTTACGAGGAAGCAGCCACTTGTTTTGCAATAAAGCTTCTTGGCATCCTGGGAGAAGAGCTTTCAATGGGTTGTTATTTTATAAACTAAAGTTTCTTTTCTGATGTCTTATGCCAGAACCATGATCGTAACAAGATATCCAAGAACGTTCCGCGATTCATGTATAGCTGCAGCAACTTTTGGTATATCTTTACACGCTTCTGTTAAACGCAAGAATACGCAAAACCCACTGTTCATAGATCTCTGTCATTTTCAAGTCTTTGTGGTTCATGGTATACAATATTTCAAGAGAGAGATTTGTTGCATTTGCCAATGTATAGAATGTGATGTAATAGTTTATTATTATCAAGTCAGAATCGTATAGGTAGAGTGCGTTAAACACCGGTCTACGGAAAAACACACTTTTGTGATTTTTTGTGTGCTACAAACACAGTTATTAACCTTCCGTAGATATTTGAAGCAGTCTCTCTTTCCTGAGAATCTTGTTTTGAAATTTCTGCAAGATTTTCAGGTTTGAATTACTAGCAGTTCTCCAAAGCTAAATACCATAAGTCCAGATTGGTTTTATGATTGATTTGTAGAGCAACGCTTTGTTTTCTAGAAATAACTGGCAAGAAGTCCTCTACCAGTATATCTGGCGAAGTTTCAAGCCAAGCTGCATTCGCTTTTTATAATGTGTGTCCGCCAGGTTAAACGTTTACCTACATATTTTGCATTATCGTGCTGTGGGACTGGTGTGTTGTTTAGCAGTACTAGTAAGGTGCTTATCTTAAATTTTATTAAAATACCGCTTTGGAGCAGCCACACTGTGTACTTTTGTACATTTAGGCAATGAGATTGTACCACAGCACACTACACCAGAAAAGAAGCAAATTAATACACTAAAAAAGGTGGTAGTAGAAAGTTTCGGATTCAATAGCCGTCCATGTACTTGTTCTTACTTTATTTTTGGTACAATAATTGCATGTTTTGATATGCGTATTTTGTTTTAAGCACGCTTATTTGTAAACTTTTCTAGTTCTTGGTGTTTAACTTTTTGATAAAATTCTTAAAGTGCGACGTAATGCTCATTAATAGTCTTTTTTGCTCGTCGCTGCTGTCTTTGTCTCTAAGGTCATGTATCAGCAATGCAAAGCTGCAAAGAAATTTCTGTGGCTACTGACCAGAATATTGTAGCCCAAAACCCAGTCCCATAAATAACAATTTAGAAGACATTGAACTCGGGACGATGACGAGGGGCTTAAGGTTAACAGAACAATAGATATTTAGAATTTAGTAGAGTAGGCTGGATTAATTATTCTTGTGACGCCTACATACTCATATACTTTTAGGTTTCAGAATGCTTAGGCTAATATTTTGTTATAGCTATGGAACACCATTCCAATGACAAGGGGGGCCATACAAATAAATTAATAAAAAGATTGCTCTTAAAGAACCTCTGTTGCACCCGAATAAAATAGATACTACGAGTTTTTAAGTTGTTAAAGAGAGGAATCTGTGGATAAACATTTAGATAAACCAGAGGATCTAAAAAGTGAGGAGCAGCTCGAGAAAATAAAAAGTAGTATAGACAATTTTATATTTTAATTTAAAGCCAATTGTGGTCAAATTATATAATGCCAAAAGGCATAAATTTCTGGAGTATAATCAAAATTTGAAAACTTAAACGTATTAGAAAGTCAAAGAATTTATCTTTAGTTTCAAAACTTCTCTTCAAAGAAGATCATAGAATGAACTCCCTCAGTGTGACAAATATTCTACTAATATGTCACTAGTTTCACTACTAAAAAATTGTGGATATTGTAATATCTTTTGTGACTATCTCGTCCAACTGTAGTGAAGTATGAGATTAACACAAACCAATCACGCTTTAATTATAATTTTTACTCGAAGTGAATTTTAGATACACGAGTACATAAAGTAAACCATAGCTGCGTTATACGATAATTGCTTACCATAAAGAGCAAGTCAGTGAGAATGCTACTCATAGCAGCAAAAAGAAGATGAAAACGAGATACAAAGCTGAGTTTTAAAACCAGAAATTTTTGTAAGCATTGTACAAGAAAAAAGTGACGTCATTTCTAAACGGGCAAAAGTAGACTGTGCGAATATTCTCTCCAGTCAAACTAGTCCTTAGGCGATGTCGATGTCCTTTATTTTTAACTGCTTCTCGTTCTCCCAAAAATTGGTTATGCCACGGGTATATTTGAGTCTTTATAAGAGTGTTGTCCCTGAAACGTGCCATAAGTCTTCTTAAAGTTTCGGACGATTGAGAAACTCAATAGTTACCTGTTGCGTAACGGACGAACCTACCTTTTACTCTGAAATGATATTGACTAATGAAATGGTACTGCGAGACACTTTGCGGAAGAGACCCCCTTCGATGCTTAGAATCCGTATCTCTGTCTGTTCATCTTATGACAGAGATAAATTTCAGTTTATATTTGATTTATCCTCGTAATTTGTATCAATCATAATCAGAGTGTGCACAAAATTAGCTCTAAGATAAACATCTAGAATTTTTTTGTAAGCTTTCAATGAATTGTAAAATCATTCTCTACCATTAGACAAAAGTAGAGAATAAAAAAATTGCACTTTTATTGTAAATTATTTTAAAAAGAAAAATAGAATTACTAAATTTTCCCTCGCCTCGCCTAATTGCAAACAAGCATGTATTTTCTTACCAAACAACTTTTATGGATATATGCAAGTGAGACAGATGTAAAATTTAAGGTTTAAAAAAATTAAAATTATTGTAACGGAAGCTTCTCTAGAAGGTCCAATATAATGACTAGTTTCTGAACGTAACTAGCTGATGGGGTATTAAATTTAAAAAAGTTATTTTAATCACTTAATTAAGATAATTTATTCAGTACCCACTAGTTTAATTCAAATTACTCCAATTAATTATAACGTAGTTTTATAGCCTTACAGTTTGCCACTTACCTTATTTATTTTTAACGAGTTAACTTGTCGCAATAATTTTCTTCGGTGTATCTATACTCGAATTATGATCTACTCATGAGGCGAATAGAGAAGAGCGGGGATTATGAGTATTGAATGATATTTTTCTTATAGCATATATCGTACTACCGTTTTTTTTAGTAGATATTATGAGCTTAGATCGTTATGCAACGGACTATTATTATTTTTTTGATTAAATTTAAGGCAGTTTTGGGACAACATAAATCACTTCCAAAAAGACGAGAATTAATTGAAAATAAAGATTATTGATGTCGCCCGAGGATCAGTTTGATTCCGGAGATTATTCATAATGTTTATCATTTTGAAGATGGCCGTCGATGAAGAGTTGGTGAAATTGCTACTGTGTTTGAAATAAACAGTCCAGAAAATTATTGCTAACATGATTTTCAAAAAATGTCCGCAAGATCAGTCCTTTGTCTTTTCACCAAGAATTAAAAACGGCAACTGAAACACTAAGAGACTTTGCCTACTGTTTCGACTTACGGATCTACAATTATCATTTATTTGGATCGTTAAAAATCATTTAGGAGATAGAAATTTGACAACAACGTTGCGATTGAAGCGTTCGTACGAGATTGACTGGTGTGCCAAACCGCTTTAATTCTAGGATAGTGAAATATTTTTTTAAGCCAGGAAATGATTTAGAAAAATCTTTCTCTCTCTTACCGGTTTCACAGGTCATATGTGTCCCTTTCGGTCCCCAAAAGATTTCTCCATTGTGCTCGGTTCTGCCATGCTCCTTTTTGTATATTTCTTCTCCAGCTCTTCCTCGAACTTCTCTTTTTTCTCCTTTCCGGAGGTATCCATTCCATAGCCATGTTTGGTATTCGTCCCTTGACCATTCTTTAACCATGTCCATACCAAATCCATTGCCTCCTTTCTGTTTCTTTTGCTATGTCGCTGTTGATTCTCATAACTTCCCTTATCCTTTCGTTTTTCACTCTGTTTATTCTTGATATCCCTGCTACCCTTCTAAGGAAGTCTATTTCTAATACTCTCAGTTTACTTTCCTTCTGTTCCGTCATTTGCCATATTTTCGCTCCATATAGTGCTACGCTTTTCACCATTGTACTATATATTTGTATTTTTGTTTTTCTTGATAGATCCTTATCCCACAGTATGTTGTTTATTGTTATAATTACTTTTTACTTTTATTATTCTTTCATTTATTTTGCTTTCATTCCTACGTTCTTCTCCTGTCTTAGTTCTTAAGTATATGTATTCTTCACATTTTTCTATTATTTCTATTGTGTTCAATTGTAACCTTTACTCCTAATGGTAAATATTTTGTCTTTTCTATGTTTAATGTTGATCCCCATTTTTTATATTCCTTCCTTAGTTTCCTACTTATATACTCCGCATCATCTTTCTTTTGAGCAATAATGTATAGTTGGTCGTCCGCAAATTGTAATATCCCCTCCTCTACTGATATACCCATTCAACTACCCTTTCTTTTTTACTCTCGTAATGCTTAGTCGATATACATTTTGAATAAAGTTGGTAACAGCAGGCATCCCTGTCTCAGTCCTTTTGTAACTCCAAATGGCTTAGTTAGTACTGTTCCTATCTTGACTTTCACCATATGTCCTTCATACAAGTTTTTCACAGCATTAACTAGTGTATCATCTAGTTTTTTAACGTCTCCCCTAGTTTTTGTATTGATACGCTATTATACGCTTTTGCTAGATCAAATTTTTACTAGATGCAATTCTCTTCCTGTGGCTTGTTTATTTTGTATTATTTGTGACAATGTGAATAGATTGTCTATCCACATTAAACCCATTCTGTTCTTATTTCCTATCTTCATATTGTCCTTTGACTAGTTTCCTTAATATTCTGATGTGTAATTTACTAAAACTATTTAAGACCACAATAGAAATTTTGTCTCCATTTATGCATTGATTTATTAATCTTGTCAGTAGTTCAGGTCTAACCTGTTTTGGTATAGGTAATATGTGCTTGGCTGTTCCCAACTCTTTAGATTATATTTCTTCTTTTCTTGCCTTTCGTTCTCTTTCTGGTTTGGTATATTGTTTATATGTACTTATGGAAACACTATCTTGGCCTTCACCAAGTAGTGATTTGTTCTATATGTTGGTCCTCTGTACGCTCTCTCATTTTATATTCTCAATGTATTGTTTTTTTCTTGCTTCTTCTCGACATGTGTATATTTGTATATGTTTTCGTGATTATAGTATCCATTTGATATCTTTAGTTTGTGCACTTTGCACCTGCTTATGTTATCATTTCTTTTCTCTTTTCCATATGGTCGGTCCTACTACTTTGTCGTTGAATTTCTTCCCCACTCTTTCGTTGAAATCTCCTACTAGTAGTAAATTTCGTTTTTCCATGTTTGTTTAATAGGTCACTTATTTTGCCATAAAAGGCGCCTTTTCCTGTTATTGTTTTGCCATCGTTGGGCGCGTATATGCCTAGGATTGTCATTCTTTGCCTTTGTATTTTTGTATTGACTCTTAGAGTCCTTTCGTGAATTGGTTCCCAGATTTTTATTTGTTTTAGATATTTTTGCTCGTTTCTTTTTTCCACTCCACTCCATATGTATATATGTTCCCATATGCCTTTTCCTTTCTTTTTGGTCTCCGTAAGCACTATAATGTCTATATTCATTGTATTGATTTCATTTATGACTTCTTGCATCTTGCCGCTGATTCCTTTAACATTCCAAGTACCAACGGTTACTGTTCGTCTGTTTCGGTGTACTTTTTTCTTTTTTTTCTTCTGGGTTTTTATAAATTGGGTTTTTAGATCCATTTAAGATCCCCCCCCCCCCCCCGTTTTCTTTGAGGCGCTCTCTTTGCGAAATGTGGATTACCACCCGGAGAGTTCCTCTCTTCTTTTCTTTTACATGTGTTGTGGTTCTAAGTACTAACGCCACGACCTCCTCTTGGAAGACCTTTTTCCAGCCGCCAATTATGGGACCGACGCTGCTTGTTTACCTGTTTGACCCGCAAGAGGCAGATTATTTCCCTCCTACCCAGTATATCTACCGGGCATACCCCTATATGCCACTTGGAGATGCGCCCTCTAAAGATAAAGGCACCTCCCAAAGGATAAACAGCATCTACCATATCTGTTTCGGTCTTGAGGGATACGTTTAATGTTAGTTTCTATTTAACTAGAATTCCAATTTGTGCATTTAGTGCTTAGACTTGGTTGTTTTTCTCTACTTATTACTTTTATTAAAAGACTGGGGAATGATCCGAAAATAGGTCGAAACAAGATCGAGCGACAGTGAGTTTCTGAGGGATACCTTTTCTAACGCAAAAAACTATTAGACCAGGTTGTTTGTTTTTGTCAGATTGCCAGGAAGTGGGTTCACCAATAGAAACATATTTCAAATTATTGCCTTCAATAGTTTTAAGTAGCTCGCGTCCTTTGGGTGTTATAATTTGAGACCCCAGTCAGTGTGTTTAACGTTGTAATCGCCTCGTGAAACGAATCGTCAAACCTAAGGTACTATAAAAATCTCCAAAATGCTTCTGTTTTACTGTGAATTTAGAGGGAAAATACACAGCTAAAATTGTTAACGAGCTAGCTGAATCTTCTATAGGCATACTGGTTGCTTGGAGAAAATGTTCGCTGTAACTGCTTAGCTGGTGGTGTTTTGAGTTTTTGATAATTATAACAGTTTCACCTCGTGGTGTTCCTGCTGCTGGATGATTAGTACTACAGACACTGTTATCCTGTTCCTTTTCTTCTAGGGGTGAGTAACGATTAGAAGGGGACGATGGATTTAACCAGTATAGATTGTCTTTTCGATATTTGGTTTTTAGTTCTAAATCACCTTGAGGATTTTTACCTCTCTTGTATGTAACTTTCGTTCTAACATATAATTCCAATAATAATACTAAAAATAATACACAACGCTGGGTGGTACGTCAGTAATAAAACTCTCCACAAAGCTTGGAACACACCTTACGTAAATGAAATTTTCCAACTAGCTACTAGCTACTTACATCGTCTCCCAGGACAAATTAATGATTTAGTCAAGCGCCTAAATACTCCTCCCGTAGTACCAAGGGGATTAAAACGACAATGATATGGAACAGTAACAAAAAACATTTGCGTTTATACATATTATTTTTACACTTAACATTTACACCTATATTTACTTGTAATTGATAATTAATTTGCGATGTGTTGTCAATGAGAAGCTATTAACACATATAATAAACTGTCAACCAAATTTATTATTACTTTAAAAGAATAGATTGTAAATGCGCATTAACTGATAATAAAAAAAGTTTACTTTTAACTTATATCCAAGCTGATCACCCTCAATTTTCATTTTAGCACTTTTTTGCATGCTTTATATTATATACCATATTTGAAAGTTATGTTTGCATTTCCTTGTTTTAATTAAATTGTCTATTGTTTTTATTTTTTTACTATTAATGCGGTTTTAAATAATTTTTGTTTACGATATTTTTACTCTTTTGTTTATTGACTTTTCCTTAAACGTTAATTTTACATTGTAGAGAATTGTTGTCTTTATTAAGAATAGGACAAACTTTATGGCGTTTTGTAAAAATGAGAAACATTGAGAACAGGAGGAAAGGAAGGAAAACTAAGACAATTATAATATTGATTTCATAGCATTTTTAGTGAGCGGCATTGGAAAAACTGCATATACAATAAAATGGCTTTCATTCATTATTGTAAAGTCTAAAATTGTTGAAAATGGAAAAACAAGGAAGACTTAACATGCATTGGCATAATCATTTTCTTGGTAAACTTTTTTTTTCTAGAGGGAGAGTCGTGCTGGTTCTTTGAAGCTTAGCAACTTACTAAATCTTCATAGATTTTGCACGCTTATCACTCTTTTACGGAGCGTTTGACGTGCTAGACCATGGAGGTTTTATTTAGAGTACATGGTTTTTATTGGCAATTGATTTGATCATACAGCGTTACATATGAAGATGGGAACTGCCCTGATAGAAGCCAATATGATTTTTTGTGTGATCCTTTAGCTTAAAAGGCAGTATAAAAGTATCAAGTTAACCAAATAAACGTTACTGTTTATGTTGGACTACCTTTAACAATTTCTGTCCGGAATTGTATTTTATAAAAGTAGACTAATTTTGTATGCTGATTTTATTTTTTCAATTGTTTGAAAATTAGCTTTCCATTTTACGAATATGCAACTGAACCGCAAACTCTTAACTTCTAGATTAATGCACGGAAAACTAAAATCTCTTGTTATTCAATTATTACTGATAATTTTGAATGTCATCTATCCTCTTTTTGGATTTTTTAAGACCTGTTTGGATTATTAATTCAAAGCAGATCCTGCCTTTTTACTGTGGATTGTGACCGATGTTAGTAGCTATTTTAATTGTTGTAATAAATAACTCGATAAAAGATTATAGAAGCATCTGACAAGAACATGCGGAAATAATGCATGTACAAAAAACCTAAAGCGATGCGGAAATATAAAATTAAAGTGGTAAGAGTATTAAACTTTGAGAAAGAAGAAAATTAGTAAAAGTGCTTCTGACGGAAAGAGATTCTAATGAGAACATGCAAATAATTTTTTAATAGAAAAATTTTATGGCAACAAAGAAAATCCTTTAAAATAAAAGACAATTAAACATAACTCAATAAGTACATTTCTCGTGCCTTTCCTTTAATTACAAAATGAAGAAAAGAAATAAAAAATACTTAAAAAAATTCTTGTCTGTGAATATCCACTTTAGTCACTAATTTGAAACATTAAAATACTATAATTTTATTTAAATTTGATTAGAATTTTTAAAGTTGTAGCTTCTACTTTTATAGTTCGACAGCTTTGTTACTACTAGTGGAATACTTTTAGCATACTTTTCTATATGTTTATCACAGAATATAGCATTCGAACACAGAGTTGTTGGTTTAGAATGCTTGAAAGTTTTAATTGACCGTTGTTTTAGAAAGTTATTCAAATTATTTAAATGCCAGCGGAATAATCAACGCAACGAAGCTCGTTACGGAAAAGACTGCATACAATGTACACGTCCATCACGCCGCAGGAAATTAAAAGATGTTTCGACTCGGTGTCCAATTTGGCGTTATGGCAGAACAAACCAAATGAGCGCAGCAAATTAAATGTAAATTTTTCGCAATTTCCTTCCAGGAGACCGAGCCGCCTCGGCGTGTTCGGTTTCGGCGCACCTTGCGGGAGCGCGATTAAATGTTAATTTTTTCTGCGCACGCAGGACGCCCGCTTGTCCGCCACTCTTTCGCCAAAGGTTTTTTGTTAATTTCGGACACTTGTTGCGCGGCCGATTTTATCGGGCGCGCCTTCGTTCGACATATTTAAACATTTTAATTATGGCGGGCGCTGGCTCCGCCGGCGCTAATTAGCTGCCGCCTTTTTTGTCTAATTATACATAACGGCAAATCCACCTGTGCGCATTTTAGGCGAGTTCGGGAGGCAGCAACTTCAATTTGGGCTAACAGGTGCTAGAGTTGGTTTTTGCCCTGTTTAGCCACTACTTTAATGTATGAGACGCTGAAAGGCCGTCGTTGTAGAGCTTTTTATGACAACCTCACTGCAAAGGGCAGCAACTAAAGCAATTTAGTCAACAGCTGTTTATCGGTTTAATCAGTTCAATTGTCTGGAATTTTTTGGAATTAATATAAACTCTGATTTAAGTGTGGAGAGGCCTTTTTAATTACTAAGACGTTGTATCACAAACACCAATAGTTAAGTAGGTTATACATGATGTTAAATCATTAAACATTTTTAATAGAATGCTCAAACATGTCGATTTGTTGTTCGAATAAATTTAGCTTTACTTGTAATGACTTGACATAATTATTAAATCAACTAAATCATTGAAAATAAAAAATACTGTCAAATAATTCTGCTACTTCTATAATAACCTTAATAGTGACACCTCTACTTCGTTAGTATGTATTTAAAAATATAAGAGTATCACATCAATAAGTTGATAAAAATTTGTCAAAAATTTTAATGAAAAATAAGTTAATCTAAAAACTTGTATGTTATGTTTAGAACAAATCAAACTATGGAACGTATTTTAGTATTAAACGCTGTCAGAATATAATTAATTAGACTCTGCGACAGCTATGTAGGTTAGTAAAACTGTAAGGTAAATAAAACTGGCGTCTGTGGTAAGAACCACCTTACTGGTTTAGTATTCTTACAGACTTTGGTTCCAGTCTCTTTAGAAGAAATTCAGATTTATGAAATTAATGTACTCAAAGAGAAAAATAAAAAAATTAAATCTTTATCCATTAGAATACTTTTAAGTGTGGTAAAATTTCTATAAAATAAGACACCCCAACCTTAATACTACGATTAAACTTAATTTAATGAAGTTGATAAATCCACGAAAGGAAAATAGAAATCCATTGTGAAAACACTTATATGATAATATGACAAATATGGTTTCAATAAAATCGTTTTATTGTTGTTTTATTTGCATATTACACGTACAGAGTTCTTTTCATAAAACGTTTTGTATTATTTCAACAATTAAACTTTTTTCTTCAACAGCAACATGAAACTGGTAAACAGCGCGAACATTTCTTTGTCTGAAGGCTTTTGATCAGGTATGTCTTTTTGTTATCATCTTGTACCTTATTTTCTTCCTCTGATAAACTATAATTATAAATGTTATTGTCCATATTGATGTAATCCATTAGGTATGTGTAATTTTCAATTTTTTATTTTATTCTTCCTATTTTCGTTTAAATTCATTTAGAATTATATCATTTTTTTATCCCAATTACCAAATTCTGATGTAGTCGAGTATTTTAAAACAATTTTAAATGGTGATGACTGGAGAAACGCAAACAATTCTACATCTTTACTGAAACAGTGGTTTTATCCGGCTTAATCACAAAGTCTTTAATAGTTAAGCTAGTTATTTAAGACTTTTGGTTAAAGTCACAGTCGCCCTCTAAAAATACAATTCTTCGGATTTTATTTTTTATTTGTTCACGTTTGCTCCTACCTCCATGGTTACTCGTTCTTTATTGTGTTTTTCCAAAAAGGATTTATTATTTTTTAATTTTAATATTTCGTTTGGCAAATATTTGAAGCTTTTGGGTTCAAATTCCTCCAGCATTTTTTCAAAAAGTTTTCCGCTAGGTCTTACACTCTTCTTTGTTCACTTTCACACGATCTAGTCTTTTGCATAATTTAATGGCTTTAAATTTGTTCAGCCAACCAGTAATTGTTACAAAATAATTATATTCAAAAATTTTAGCAAAGTTTTAGACCTTTGCTCATATTCTGCTAAACGAAGCAAACTTCTTACGTGACTTGTATCTGTTTAGAGTAGGTTTGGCCAAATTTTTAAATTTACACAAATTTTTCGATTTGGGTCTAAATCACTAATACACGATACAATCTGTTCTTCGTATTTTGACATTATGCTCTTTTTCACATATTTAAAATTTCCATCTTTCATGGCACAGAAATAATTTCCTTTTCGCTTGTTTTCTGATAGATTTGCTAAACGCTGAAACATGCACGACGATACATTTAATTAAATTAAAATTAAAATGCCTTTCTAATTTTAAGCTTTACGAACATTTTGGAATTTTGGTTCATTACGGTAGCTAATAATAACAAATATTTTTCTTATGGTAATATATCTTAACGGCTTGCCATTTGGCTTTTACAGTAATCCAAATGGTGGGTGTTTTTTATTTCTCAGTAAGGTAACAAAGCGTCTAATAAGTGACGACTAGTAACTTTTAATATGGATTACTATAGTGTACTAATTGTTCTGAATTACTTCAGCGACAGAATCCGTTAAGATTTTTGTTAAATGAAAATTTTGTAAACACAGAATGTCCAAAATTTTCTATTATACATATATAATACTGAAAAATAGACTAAACCAACAAGAATAAAAAATAAAAATTTAAATCTAACTCTAAGTTTTGAATAATTAACAATTTATGGTTCATTAGTAGTTATAAAATATGTGGTATGTTCTTACATAAAAAGGAACAAACATTTATAATTGCCACATAATGATATTGGTTTTTATTTGCTTACATATCAACTCTCGGATTCAGATTGCTTGCATTTAAATAACTATACAACTTTTTGCCTTTAAATCTCTACCCGTCTTGATTTCTTTGATTTTTATAAAATTGTGATAATTACATACAGTTGCGGCAAAAATTCATCAAAAAACTTGGAAAATCACCGTGACCCAGATGCCATGTTTATCAGGCATGACTGGCGATGTTTCTACTGGAGAACCAAAATTTTATCGATCTTCGTTCCCAGAATATTCCAGAAAAATGAGATTTCGCATAAAAATGATTTTCAGCATTGTGGTTATGAACCCTTTTTATTTATTTTTTCTTGTTACCATGTGCTAATATTTGTTGCTGTATATGCCCAGGACAAGAGGCTCCAAGGAACTGACTCTATGGACACGCCAGGCCATCGTCAGAGCGGACTGAGCCAGACCCAGCTAGCTGCCCAGTTCCAACTCACCCAGACCCTCAAGCTCTCCCGCACTACCGCTCATCAAGAAGAGCCCCCGTTGCACGTACCAACATAGCGACAGACGCATCTGCCATGAGTCCCAGGCCGATCCTCGCAGCACCGCCGTTGACATCAGGACCAGTATCTTCCTTTCCACCAGCCCCAACTCGTACATAAACACTGTCAAATCTCGATTACAAGCAGCTGAATTGCATGGAAGACGACTATCTAAGAAACACTTCGTAGATCAGAGGAACAAGGCGGCCAAACTCAAGTTTGCAAGGGAGTACTTGAACTGGACCAGTCAGCAGTAAGACGAAGTAATCTTCAGCGATGAGAGCAAGTTCTCACTGTTTGAATCGGATGAGATACGCTACGTACGATGCCCCATGGGCTTCCGGTACAATCCCAAGTAACAGGTGCCCATTGTAAAGCACGAAGGATAGTTGGTGACTTTGTGGCGTGAGTTCTCATCCAAGGGAGTCAGTCCCCTCTACTATATCATGGACATAATGGACCGCCATGTCTGCATGAGCATTCTGGAAAATATCATGCTCCCTACGCACGCAGTACCCACAACAGGGCCAAATTTCTACAGGTCAACGATCAAAGCATATGGCACGGAACACAAAGGACCGGTTCAACGAAAGAGGGTCCGGCTTCTCAACTGACCCAGTCGAAGTGCGGACCTAAACCTCATTGAGCACTTGTGAGAGGTACTAGAAAGGCAACTGGGTAATAAAAAAAATTAGGGACGCGGATGAGAAGTTCGCACAGCTGCAGAAGGAATGAAAGATCCTCAGTCCACCATCGACAACCTCCTCGATTCGATGCCCCGTAGGTGGGTTTTATATCTAGACAAATCAAATTTTTAAAAAAGCCTAAGCAACGGGCTTGCAAGTTTGGGAGCTTGGGGTGGAGCTTATTTTCGTAGCCCTCCTTGGTAGGCTTTTCACAAGGAATGAAGCGGAGGTAAGCCACCTCTTCCTCGATGGTTGAAGTATTACTTCCATGTGACGAATCTAACATTTTAACCACCTGCAAGAACTATGGGTTTTTAAAATGATAGGAAAACACCCTCAAAGTTATATCTTACAACTCGGAAAGAAACCTTTGTTTCATATTGGAAACGGAAATGTTGCTGATCCTCGGAAAGCCTACCACGGACCTTCCAATAAACTTCGACTAAAGCTTTCAACTTATTTATAATTGAATTAATAAATCAAACTTTTCCATTGAAGTCTATGTAAACTTTACTTATTTTTTCTGGCTAAACGCTATGGTTTACAGACTTAGTTCAAGAGAGTTTTTTATTTTTTTTGATAAGTTGTCTAAACGTGTCACAGTTTTAAACTTATTGAGTCATTGCATTTTCTGATGTTGATTAAAATATGTCACAATTATATATTTTTAAAAAATTAATGTTTCCAAAAATAAAGATACGGAAGACGAGGTTTTGATTGATAATTATTGCCAACATGTTAGTGTATCATACCATAATTATCAACTGTTAATTGGGCCAAGGGCACAATTTTAACAAATTTTACAAAATTAGCAATTTTAATAATCTTAATTTACAAAAAATGTTTCTATCTGCTACGGAGGTATACATATATGAGATTTTTGTAGTACACATCATGAGGCTACTCGGACCAAAAGTTTATTGTTACAGCTGTCATAGTTTTGTAGAAAAAAATTTCAAATACACCAATTTTTACGTTTTTGGACAAATTTTTTTGACGCAATGCACGTGAGGTGTCTATTTGTGTGAAGTCAGTTCATTTCTTAAGGCTGTCATTTGGTAGTAAAAAATACCAAGCTTTTGCTTTTTCACCATTTAAAATTAAAAATCTCTGAAAAGCACGAACGAAATACCAAATCCCGATTCACTTTTACCTGTGACCTTTGGCTTTATACGTAAAAAATCAACATCGAGATTATCAAAACTTTTCCCACAATTTGTCGACTTTTTATCACACATTTTTTTTTAAATATCTAAATTGAATCTGATATATATTTACAATTTTTGACATTACTTATTGTAAAAGAAGTTCCTCAACATTTGCGAAAAATTTGACATTTATAATTTTTTTATTGTTCTGCACATTTATGGTATATTGGCAATCTTTAACTTTGATTTAAATTTTGATTTATTGAAAACTAAAACTGCCAAGAAGAAACAATGCCGAAAGACAAGGGACTGTAAGCCATGTGACTGTATTGAGTCGTTTAATCAAGTCGAAGGAGCACACCAAAAACTCTTTGTTTCAAAGTCTGCAGGCTAGTATCATAGACAGATTCGACTACTGGCCAGAGGTTACTGATAATGAAAACATGTTTGCTTTTAAAATTAACACGCGCATAAAAATCAAAATGTTTGCAAGTGTTAAGGAACTTTTTTAAAAACCAGTATTTAATTATGAAACATTTATTGCAATATACAATGTAATGCCCCATTAAATAATGAATTAACTTTGGTTCTTGTTCAGAAGTATGTTTTTCAGTCACCCTAACAGTATTTTCTGTAGCGCCTTTATAAAGGTCTAGGCTAATTACACCCTCGGCTCAAATTGAGCGCCAAAGACTTACTCTGTGAGGGTGTAGAGGCCGTTTATGGATTGCCTGGGGATTTCTGTTTATTAATAAAACCAATTGAGTCACAATAAGCTTAATCATTTATTGCTAAATTTTGGCAAAGTTGAGGTCTTGATTATGAAGGTTTAAAACACTCTCGCTTCATTGCCAGTTGCGTAAATAGTGTTAGAATGGATGCAGATGCAGTCTATTTCACACACTATGACGAGACATTTGCAGTTACTGAGCTCGATGTTTTATGGAGCTACTCAGGCTTTCAACTACATTATCACGCACTGCAGCATTATTCTCAACTGAACACACGGTTTTTAAATAGCCAGCTGATGGTTTAATCGAAAAACTGTTGATGATACGATAAACAGTAAGTAGCTTCAATAATTCGACTCAATAAATTATGTTTTCATTTTTTTATGTCATTATAATCAATGACTAATTTTCGGAAAATGCTTCTAAAATAAGTATAAGCGTTCCATATTGAATTTGACATGTAATATCAATTGAAAAAAGAAATGAATCAAAATGATATCTTGTTTAAAAAAAATTTAAAAAATATCTCAGAATAAGAGTGCGTCGGACATTTGTTGCAATTGCTAACACTGCAAACAGCAAAAGCCCTTATAGATCCTAATAAAGTTCTACTTTCACTTCTATATATCAAGTTAGGTTTGATGAATCAATTTGTCAAAGCCTTACCAAAAGAAGGTAAATTTTTAATGTATCTGTGACGAATTTCCTGCCTTATAAACCCTCAAACTAAAAGGGGTGTTTTTATTGGTCCTGACATTAGAAAACGTCTCAAAGATGGTAATTTTGAGAAACAAATGGCAGTTGCAGAAAAAGAATCCTGAGAGACTTTTTAATTACGTAGTAATTAAATTTCTGGACAATAAGAAGTATCTAAACTTTAAATCAATTGTTGAGGACATGCTGCAAAAGTACAGAGATTTAAGTTGTTCCATGAGCATGAAGGTTCACTTTCTAAATTCACATTTGAACTATTTTTCCGAAATTCTGGATGACGTTAGCAAAGAGATGGGTGAAAGATTTAATCAGGATATCAAAAAAAAATAAATAAATAAAAAGGAGGTGTCAAGGAAAATGGAGTACTATTATTATGGCTGACTATTGCTGGACGTTACATCGAGATGAACCCCATAGAGAACATAAAAGAAAAAGCGCGAAGCAGAGCATCAGCCATCCAAAGAAACTTCGATACATAGAATAAAAGCTGTAAGTATTTTACAAACATTGTCATTAAAGGTGGGTGAAGAGGAGGAGTTTCAAAATCATGACGTACCTCATAAAAATTAATTAACAAAATAAAAATAAATTAATTCACAAATGCACTAAAATAGAAATTTAGGCTAATTTTGTGGCAATTTTCAATATAACGTAAGGAGTCAAATGACCCCTTTCCTCCCCGCCTTCCTCTTCAGACCCCACAACTGGTTAACTATAAGACTGCATAGTATAAGCCAAAAATATGAATAAATTATAAGAAAAAAACGTTGCAAGTCTATTTTGAAGTCTCATATTTTTGCAATTTTTCAACTTTTTCCAAATTTGCGATTTTCATAAAATCCTGCCGAGATGAAAAAAAATAAAAGTCAGTTTTGGATTCAGCCCTAAAAAATTCATTGGAATCAATGATAAAAAGTTAAAAAACTTGCTACAACTCAAATTTTGCAGGCTTGTGTAATTTTGAAAAATATAAAAATTGTATTTTTATTTTTTTACCTTTTTTTATTTGGAGTTTTCAGTTTCTTTTTAGAACAAGAAAATATTTTTATTTTTTGTAATTTCATTTCCAAAAAGCTAATATTTATTTGTTTGGATTTTAATAAACATAGATATTCTTACATTTTTATCTTTTTTATAATCTTTTTTCTTGTTTACCGTTCCTAAATTATGAAAATTGGCATCGACTAAGTGCCAAACAGATACAACCTTTATAAAAAAAAAA
This sequence comes from Sinelater perroti, assembly GCA_036346155.1. Taxonomy (NCBI): domain Eukaryota; kingdom Metazoa; phylum Arthropoda; class Insecta; order Coleoptera; family Elateridae; genus Sinelater; species Sinelater perroti. The sequence continues at coordinate 12,655,208 of JARFIY010000024.1, forward strand.
TAAAATAAGTCAAAATTATAAACTTTTTCGGGGCTCACAGCAACAAAATACAACAGTAATAATAGAATTCAATAACCTGCTAGTGTTAACGTTTTTAATAACTTAAAAAACTGCTCTCTCTCTCTCTCAATAAAAACTTTTTGCTGTAGGAATTTAAACATGGACGAAAACGGCGTGCTGACAATTTTGGATATAACTTCCACTAGCAAATAAACTGTTTCTAAAGCAAAAAAAAGAAAACTGTCACTGCAGTTTGCTGAATGAACGCTTATGGAATTTTTATGGTGGCTGCATTGATTTTTTACAGAAAGAGGGCAAATCATCTCTCTTTTAAGAAGCTTGTATTGAAACATCCGTCTAATCAACATAGAAATTCGATATTTTTTATTAAATGGTTACGGTATTTTGTAATATACTTGAATTATCATGGGAAAAACCATTGTTGCTAATATCGGGAATTTATTTCTCTTATTATTTATTTCTTGTGGTTTAGTTTTGTCTAGAAAATTAAATAATTTATTATTCTTCTATTACATGCAAGCCACATAAGATTTGTTTGTATTATTGAAAGCTACGTACTTAATTAAAATAAAAAAATAACTTTACCAAACTTCTATTTAACGAAGTTAATAAACATAATCTCATCCAAAATATTTTTAGTGGTTCATTAATGATAAAAGACTTTTCTAGGTTTGGGTTCATTCACTTCCAATCAAATGAATGCAGGCATCGTTATTTAGTAGTCCTCTTAAAAATCTAAAATTATAAGCGTTTGTTTTCATTTAAAAGAAAAATCAAAGATCAATAAAATAATCATTAAATAATAACTGTAACCGGATAATAAAACAAGGTAACAATTAATATAATAGAAAAAAAAAAATTAAGATTTCTGTTTGATGTTGTCACGAGCCAACAATCAAATGAAGGCAGGGTTTGCTTGAATTGTCAGTAATTAGCAAAGACTAATGGCATAAAGATTACATCTATTATAAAGGCAGTGGATTATTTTATATAATTAGTACTAATCATTTTTAACCACCTATGTATGGCCTCCTGCCTGTCGAATAAAAGTGGGCAACTGGAATTTTTAATAATATTTTGATACTTTAGGTATAGGATTAAAAGTTCGTATAATCTTTTTTTTATTTTGTAGCATTTTATATTTGTTAATATTAAATTAAAAATAAACCAACTAATGTTACCACCTTCCTTTCTTCAGAATTGTGAATAATGTTGAATTAACATATATGTAATTTCTTCTGAATAATCATTTCAGATAATATGATTCTTTCTTGTTCTGTCGCTTTGGCTTATACGGGCAAGAGTACTACTCCTCTGTGCGAGCCGGCATAGGGGAGTCTGAACCGCGCCCAACAATGGGTTAGGTGCCTGTTAGTAGGCAAAATAAGCCCTTGAGACTGTAGTGGATAAGTGCGGTCCACAAAAAAAACGATTCTTTCTTGGAGCGCAATTAACCATAAATTTGTAACTAGGCGTTTGTAAAAATATTATCTAAGATTAGAGAAAATTGTAAAATGTTAAAAAATAGGCAGTTTTGGATAAAAATAAATAAAATTGCATAACCACAAGAAATGTAAGCAGCTTTACAAAAAAACAGATTATTTGGGTTTCTGTACAGTAAACGACAAATTAGCAAGAAGATTACGAGAACGCAAGTGTCAGAAATGACGGCTGTAATGAAAATTCACCCGTGCTATAAACTAGCTAGAAAATTATTGTCGGGTTGTAGAGTAATTTTCCTGATTTTCTACAACTGCAATCCTACAAAGACGAAGCACCATATTTGATGCATTTTTGCTGAATTAAATATTGTTTTCTTACAACTATTCTGCAATTTCTGTTTTTATTTAAACATATTTACTTATTTCTTAATTAGAGGTAATTAGAGGTAATATATACAATTGAGTATAGCGATCAATTGTACAATTAGGTCGAAACTTCTGACCACCTTTTTTGAACTCCTCATTAAAAAGTAGAATAGGAATGTCTGATAAACCCGACCCATTGAAACACCCCTAAGGGGGGTTTTCCTGCTTTTTTTATTTTAAAGTGACATATCTCATGCACGATAATATATAGAGCGCTGAGACCTTCATAGTTGATTGGTTGGTCTAAGTTTGAGTTTCCAAGGTGTTTATGAGTTTCAACATTTGTATATATTACCGTTTCGCCCCCTGATTTTGTTTAAATACAAACAACTCATACTCAAATATGACACAACAGTTTTTTTTAATTTTCTTTCTATTAGCGTTCAAAGCTATATTTATGCAAATGATGCAACAAAACAGCATGATATTAAATCTATTAACACGACTTGTAATTAGAAACTAACAGTAGCTAAGTATATAAGAAGCGCAGTATAGAGTGCTAATGGACTGACTAATCATAAACAAAAGCTAATGACACTTCTTCAACTTAAAAAATAGACATTATGCTTATTTATGAAACGCATTTCACAGATAAGGCTGTCTCATGTATCGCACTACAAAGTTTACAATAATCCTGACAGAACGGTGTACGGTGATACAGTGATTCTCATCCTTAGCAGCACTTAACATTTTGAACTATCACAGTACAAGCTACCAAATTATGAATTAATGCTTTATTGTGGTCCACGACACATGATGTCTATTAATTAATATAAAATATTTTTCCAAATATTAGGTTTAAAATTTATTGCCGGAGATCACTGCAATGCAATAACTACGTCCAATTATCACCAGATTTGATATTGTTCTGCATATCCTCCAAAGACCTACTAATTTTTTTTAGAATTTTTGGCGTCTCTTCTAGTTATTTTCTAGTTCAAGATAGTTATGATATATCCCCTGATCACTTTCCAATGATAATAACTATTAGTACTTGCGTAGAAAATAAACTACCAAATCAACAGATTTGGAAAAAATTCAAAATTGATCTACGACTTGGTGTAAAAGAACAATGCGACTTGGATAATACGATGCAATATTTAAAATAACTATTACAAGAAGCAGTATGAAGTTCTACCCCAAATTGCCACTTATTACAAAGAGAAGCTAACGTGCCATTGCAAATTGGAGATCTAATTGCAGAGAGAAGACAAGCTAGGAGACGATGAAATAGATTACGTAATTTTGATAACAAGTGTGCCTAACAGACTAACAGACTAAACAAAAACCTCACAATGATATATAATCCAAATAAAGCAATCTCATAGACCTATGTTTCTTACCATTAACAGAAAAGTGATTTGATAAACTTTTCAAGATAAAATAAAACTGTCATATATAATACCTAAACATTAATTTGGTTTCTGTAAAAATCACTCTACTATTTAACAAGTTCGCCAAATAGTCAACCAAATCTTTAATAAAGTATGCTATGCAGTCCTACTATACAATCACATCCACATTTTATCATTTGTTAAAATCGTATCTTAGCGATACACTGTGCTGTAAATTATAACAATAAACAATCTTTATGTCATTTAATGAAAGCGGGGGCATCTCAGGGTAGTGTATTAGAACCCTTCTTATACCTCCTTCATATTTCGACATCCCCGAAACCACCAACACTACCATTGCTACATTTGCCGATGATGCTGCAATATTTTCTACTCACAACGATGCTGCAGAAACTTCACAATACCTTCAAGTACACCTTAATAATTTAAGGGAATGGGCTGACAAATGGAGAATTAAAATCAACAAAACTCAAGTAATATTCACAGGAAGAACTATAACGTGTCCACTCATTACAGTAAAGGAAAACCAACATCCGTAATTTGAAACAACTTATCTCGAATTTAATTTCAACGAACGAAGCGGAAACAAATTGACAAAAATGTATTGGCTCCTGGGCCCAAATCCAAACTGTTCCTTAAAAATAGTGTCCTATTATACAAGGCGATATTAAAACCTTTCTGGGCATACGGAATCTTACTATGTGGATGTGGTAAGAAAACAAGAAAAAACATTAAACAAAGGAGCCATAAAAATATTCATAGTATTGGTGAACGCACCGTAGTAGTAAATAACAGAACAATCTACCATTAATGGAAGGGGAAATACGAAAATGTGCCACAAATAGACTAAAAACAGTTCTCTTTGACTTAGTCTATGATTGCAGTCCATTTACATGGTGAACGGACGTCTCTCTGTCTACCAGCACCATATTTACGAAAAACTGTCCACAAGTTAACATAAATTAATTGGCAGCTCTGTTAATCCCACAGATTCAATTGCCACAGTCACATACTTGAGTTGATCGCTTAATTAGATCAAAATATTCTTATCTGAATGTGTCCTAATTAAGCGGAATAGATTACCTTTATTTGAATATTCAAAGAATTTGTAAAATTACATTGTTTAGGCTAATAGGCAGGAAATCGTACAACTATCTCTAGAGAACAAACTGTTTTCCAACAGCATCAGTAAATATATTCTAACACCAGTCTGGAGCTCACTGGTATCGAACTGTGTGGGTGCAGTAAGCCACCGATTTCACAAATATCCTACAAACCTTACAGTCGAAGACACTTCGCATATGATTGGCCGACGCATCCCGGTACAGTGTCCAATTCAATACCCTCGCACAACGTGTTGGAATATCCTTTATAACGCGCCAGTCGATCAACCGTACCACGCCAACGAAATGCAAACAACGCGCCACACGGCTGTTTATCAGCAGCGCGACCAACTTCCGCATAAGTGAACTATACACCCAATCTTTACATTTCAAATGTGCAAAGTCCGACTCATTTCATACAACAATGGCGCTAGAAGATCCTAGTTAACAATGTGAGGAGTGTAAAGTATCAGGTTTTAGATCCGTTCAAGGGTACGGTAGACATCATCAACGCTTGCCATGAACGGCTGGTTGCCTCATAGTTTACTCATTACTCCATGTTGAGTTATAGGTTCAGATAGACTTGTGAAATAGCAAGATGATCGTGAAGATGTAGAAAACGAAAATAGTATGGTGTAGCGGTTCTTTCAAAATGTCTACCAGGCACCATTATCTTACGTAGAATAATTAATAGGATTAAATCAACTTTAATTTGTTTTGCCAAAAGACTTGTTAAAATAAATTTCAATTTAGCACAAGCATCTAGCACTAAGTTGATTCCTGTGTAATTAGCATCAAATATTCTTACCAGAATGTGTCCTAGATTAAGACTGGGAGCTTATAGCATCATACGTTCTGGATAGTATTTAGAAATAAGGTCTTTCAAAGAAACTAAATGTAAAATTACATTGTTTAGGCTAATATTCGAGACGTACAACTTCCAAATAAAAATTGTCTGCTTTTCCATTGCATCAGTAAGATATTGATATCCAATGAAACGACAACTTGTAGATCCTTAATCATCTAGGTAGAGACTCATTGCTAACTTTGGTAGCGTTCATTCCCAGGATATTGCTTTATCGGTAAAAAAGGCTTAAGCAGCTACGAGCCGAGCCGCAGATATAAATTCCAGCGGAATCTCCATCCCGGGCTTAAGAATTCATAAACAATTTCGAATGCACAGCGCCGCGACAGCTGTTGGAAAACTGCAAACGCGCCATCGATCGTCCGTTTAATCGCGAGCGAAAGCAAAAACGGCGGCCTGTAACGACGGCTGTTTATTCAGCGAGCGCGCGACTTAATTGCCGCTAGGTAGGCCTGCAAAAAATATCGCCTTACAATCATTTACATTTGGCAAAAATAGCACATGCGTGCAAAGTCCGACTCATTTCCATACATCATCATGCGGGCCCGCGCTGTATAAAGAGTCCATTAACAATGTGCAGCGGAGTGTAAAAAGTATCAGGTTTTTAATGCAGTCCGTTGCGAGTGAAGAGGTAGGTGAAGACATCATCGGAGATAACGGAGTGGCACAAACGGCTGGTTGCGGCCGTTCCAACTCCATTTGGAGAGAGGTTCAGATGACTTTTGGAATGAAGCAAGAGATCGTGGAGATGCTGATGGCATTAAACGAAAGTAGTAGTTTTGTTGTTTTTGCTGGTTTTCAAAATTTTACCGCACCTTTAATTATCTTCATCGTGTAGACTTTCTAATGAGGACGTTGCAAATTCCAACTTTAATTTGTTTTGCCAATAAAAACACGCCGTGGAAAAAAATTAATTTAAAGCACAAGCTCTAGCACAATTTTATTTTCCTGTTGTAAAAGCATCGGATTCTTATTTACCAGAACTAGATAAGACTGGGAGCTTATACATCATACGTTCTGGGGATAGTATTTAGAAATAAGGTCTTTTTAACCAGAAACTAAATGTACAACACAATTCATTATATTGAAATGTAGGCAACTAATGATAAGTACAAGTAATCAATTGTCTGCTTTTTTCATTGCATCTAAGATTTGATATCCAATGAAACGACAATTTTGTAGATCCTTAATCATCTGATGGGGTAGAGACTCATTGCTAACTTTGAGTGAGAGTTACTTTAAAAATTATAATAATGGTGTGACTCTACGCTCCACGTCGGGGTAAGACTCTAAGACTAAAATTGTATTCACAGATATTGACTTAAAAGTGTTAGTAAGCAGCTAAATTGAAATTTGTATATGCTTCAGTTGTAAAGCAGAAGACGCATAACAAAATAATGATATGTTCAGAGCTGTCGAAAGTCAACAAATAGTCTGAGAAAAAACTTCTTACCGGATTTTTGAAATGCTGCTTTTTATATCTTTCTGAGTTATTAAAATGTTTACCAAGAAATCAAAATGAACAAAACTGGAGGTCACCAGAAAATTTAATATATAAAAGACAAAGAAGAAAAACTAATAACAAATTATGAAGACATCATTTCAAAGACATGCCGAATAGAAATAATAAAAGAGAACAGCATATAGAAGAAAATTAAGAAATAAAAGATCAAGAGGAGAAAGATATATTCTTCTTCTTCTTCTCTCATCAAGGCTTAGGCTATTTTGCCTGTTCCGAACTTCATTTGATTAGGACCATCTTTTCTTCGGTCTTCCTACATCTCTGCGTCCTCTTGGGTGGTAGTTTAGGATTTGTTTCGGTATTCTTTCTTCTGTCATCCTATTAACGTGTTGTCTCCAATTGTTTCTGTATTCTTCTATTTTGTCGTTAACATTGAAAATTTCTAGTTCTTCCCTTATTTATTCATTTCTTAACCTATCATTCCTTGTGCAACCTTTAACATTTCTGAGCAACCTCATTTCCGCTGCTTGCATGCTAGATTTGTTTTTTGTGTTTGTTATCCACGATTCGCTTCCATAAGTGAGTACAGGGACGGCCATGGTCTTGTAAAATTTCATTCTTGTTTCTTTTCTTGTTTTGTGTTTTAGCGTTCTATTTATTGTCCCACAAATTGCTTGGAATTTATGAATCTTGTTTTCTACATCTTTATCATTTTCGTATGTGGTGTCGCAGCCTAAGTAGTTGAAATGAGATATCTGTTCTAAAGTCTTTCCATCTATTATTATTTTCGATCGCACTGGTTGTTTTCCTTGGAAGGCCATTATCTTTGTTTTGTCTTTAGATATTTTCAAATTGTAGTTTTCGCAGAGTAATTTGAGACGGTAAATTGATCTTTGCAGATCGTCTTCGTTCTTTTGAATTATTGTTAAATCATCGGCATATAGCAGTAAGTTTATGTTTTTGTCGTCTCGTAGTTTTATCCTGGGTTTACTTGTGGTTTCCAAAGTTTAACCACGTCGTCGATATAAATATTAAATAAAGTGGGTGATAGCCCACACCCTTGTCTTAGTCCTTGATTTGTTTGAATTTTATCAGACTTACTGCCGTTGTTGTTTATTACTATGTTTGTGCTAATATATAATGATCTTATGATTTCTATAAGGTGGTTAGGAATCCTTTTTCTTTCATTATTTCAAGGAGTTTATGTCTGTCTACGCAGTCAAAAGCTTTTCGAAATCTATAAATGCAAGGTGGGTTTCAAGTTGAATTCTCTTCTTTTTCAATTAATCTCTTTAAAACGAATATGTTGTCACTACATGAGTGGCCTTTGCGAAATCCAGATTGCCCTTCGTCTAGTAATACCTCAGCTATGGGTTTTGTTCTTTCATTAATTATTTTGGAGTATAATTTATAGGTGGTGTTTAGGAGGATTCCTCGATAATTTGAGCATTTTGAGCGGTCTCCTTTTAAATATTGATATGATTCTGCTGTCTGCCATTCTGTTGGGATCTTCTTCTTTCGCCAACATTCATTTAAAAGATGTATATTCTGAATTCTAGAAGTGGTCCTCCATATTTCAATAATTCTATACTAATTCCATCGGGCCCTGCAGCTTCCGGTTTTTCATTTTCTTTAGGCATTTTCTTAGTTCTTCTGTGGTAATCATGTCAATTGTAAAATCAGTTTCATCAATATCTTCCTGTATTAAAATGTCCTGTTCGTTGATTTCTCGATTATTCCATAGGTTTGTGTAGTGTTCCTTCCACTCTTTGTCGTTAATCGTTTTTAATTTTGCTACGTCCTTTACTGTGCTGTTCAAATGTTTCATCATTTTATAAGCGAATTGCTGTCTTCCATATACGTCGTGTTCTATGTTGCTTATCAGTTTTTCCCAAGATTCTTCGTGGGCTTGTCTTACGATCTGTTTTACTAAGTTTCGTTTTTCATTGTAGCGTTGTTTATTTTCGGGGGTTCTTCTTTGTAGATATATTAGATATGCTTCTTTTTTCTCTTTTATTGCGTTCTCTACCTCTTTATTCGATATTTTTAATCCTCTAGTTTTCTTTCTTTTCTTTTTCTTCCCTACTGCTTCATTCGCTGCTTTAATGATGCCGATCTTTATATTATCCCATTCTTCATTGATTTCATTACTAGTGGGTGTACGTAGTAAGTGTTCTTGTAGTCTGTTTTGATATAAATATCGGGTACTTATATATATTATATATATTACCTCCAACAATAGAAGTCATACAAAAATGACACAACAACTAAAAAATTGTAAAATCTCAAAACACGGAATAACTACATAACTAATAAAATGTGGGAGAGACATACCAACTTTTATGAAAAATCTACCAGATTATGAAAAACATAGAAGAAAAGAAAATACCCAAAAAGTGCAAAACAGCACAGCTGGTACCTACATAAAAAGAGAAAAGTACGACTGCCAAATTACAGAAGGATTGTCTTACTAGATGCAATATATAAAATATTAGGAAACGCTAAATTAAAAATGAAATGACAATCTGAAAAAGTGGTAGGTTAATATTAGTGCGAGTTTAGACCAAAAACGTCTGTGCATATGATAAAACATGCTAATCAGTACGACGAAGAAATATAAGCTGTGATTATAAATTATAAACCAGCTTATTATTCTATAAATCGGAAAAAAGTCCTAACGAAGTTGATAAATATAACAACAATGGCTATATAATTTACTAAAAACGAAGTAAAATTTAAAAGCAAAGGTTTCAAAAGTTTTTTAAGAACAAGATTACATCAAATGCTAGTTTATACTGATGATGTGGTCAGAACAAAACACGAGTAAATACAAATATGTCAAAAATTGTAACAGCAGCCGAAATAGTCAATCTAAGCGTAAACTAAAGTAATATAAATACATGGAACTAGGACCCATAGCGAGAACACGAGAACAAAAAGAAGAACTAGCTGTAGAGATAGAATCAACAAACAGTATAAGATTTGAAAAAGTTAGAAGATTTGTTACTTAGGAACTGTCATAACGAGAACGGGAGATGAAGAACCAAAACTAACTAAAGGAGACAAATGTGTAGGCGTGCTAAACAAAATACTAAAATCAAACAGAGTGTCTAGAAATACCAATATACACCTGCACAGGCCATCTGTAATGTGCGGAAGTGAAGTATGGAAAAAAAGAAAAAATAGAATAGATGCATGGGAGAGAAATATATTGAGAAGGATATTTAGAGGAAGAAAAGGAGATTTGTAACTGAAAAGACCAAACGTGGAAGTAAAAAATTTATTAGAGAACCAAAACTCGGCGCCCAAGTTAAAGCAGCAAGACTGAGGTGGTTGGGTAACCTAGAAAGATAATCAACTAATATATTTCTAAAGCAGCTTATTGATATAACAGATCCAGGACTGGAACACAATAGCTAAAGATCGGAAGAGATGGAGAAGATTTTCCAGGTATTATAACTTATATATCAAACCAATTGAAATTGTTGTCATTTTATGCTATACTGCATGCAAATGCACAAATGGTGAACAAACGATGACTATTCAATCAATATTAATATAACTGAAACAGTTTATGAGGTTGCTATGTAACATATCGGTGAGAATAGACTATAATACGCATGCGTGAATGAGAAAGACTGGTTAGTTGGGAATCAAACGCCAGTGATTAAGCATATGTAATGTGTGATCGTCGAGTGAGTAGACAATGATTTTGCCTCAAATTTTGTTGGTAAATTTCAAAAATTTGTTTATAGAAAAGATTCGACTGATTCAGAAGACTTTCAAAAATGATGCAATGAGAGCATTATAAATAAAGATATGGAACATAGATTTAGATCGAGTAACTGTCAAAAGTACCCAAGTTTTAGAAGAATAATAATGAGGAAAATGTGTATACGTTACAATCAACAAGAATAGGCGAGTGACAGTTCGTGAAGTAGATGAGCTAGAAATCCCAAAAATTAAAGCGCGCGAAATTTGCTGGAAATTATTAACATGAAATATGTGGCGGTAGAATCCGTTGCCTGGCTACTGTTATCAAAACAAAAGGGACATCGTGCTGCACTTGCCAATGGTTTCCTTCGAACTGTTACTACTGAACCAGATTATTTCAAAAAGGTTCGTGATTCCAACACAGTAAAATATTTTAAACATTGGAAATGGTGTTCAAAAATTGTGTCCGATTCCAAAGTTTTTGTTATTGTATTGCAAATTTTTGTACTATGTGACTCGTAGTTTTATAATAGGGCACATATTTTATTCCGAATGTCATTTCAGATTATTTTTTCTGCCAAAAAGTAAGAAATCGAATGCAACCGTATATTGATGTTAACCAGTTCTTTAAATTCACAATGAATCAAATTATGGATTTCTGTGGCATTCTTTAAAAAAATAGAAATTTCATTAACATTTTTATTATTTTATTAACTTTTCTGCACTTTTTAGTAAATATATTATTTTTAGTTATTTGTTTGATTATGTACTAGAAAAACGGTTTGATTTCTTTACTTTGTAGTAATAGTTTGGGTTTTTTCTAATTTGTAAATTATTTTAGATTTGCCTCATCGCATCAGAACAGTAGTAACAAAACCAGGATTCGTAGTTTACCACAAAAATAAATTTGTAAATTTTTATAATAAACTATTAGGATACAAAGATTACTTAAAAAATGTTAATAGTTGGTTTTTTAAAACCACATTAGCCACATGACCACACTAACTACATTTAGAAACAAGCATCTTTTCTTTTGAATTAATTTTTATTAGCAATCAGAATGTTTACAATATTCTATGAGCTAATTTTATGTACAAACGATAAGAAAGGTCATGAGAGGAACGCATCCAGTGAGGCCACCCCTAATTTAATCTCTTAAATCTATTCCCCACTTCCTTTTCAATCTTCTGTATTGAGGTGCTTCAGCTAGCGAAGGCATGGTTACGTTTGGATGATTTGCTAGGGTGTCGTGATGCTTCATTGCTCTTGCTTTTATTACATCCTGTACGTATGGCACATTGAGGTCAGTGTGAAGAGTTACGTTTGACACATACCACGGACCATTAGCCAGCATTCTAAGTGTTTTAGACTGGAATCGTTGTATTATGTTTAAGGTTGAGTCACTAGCGCATCCCCAAAGTTCGCAGCCATATAACCAGATGGGGCGAATGATACTCTTGTAGATTAGTAGTTTATTATCTAATGTAAGGGATGAATTTTTGCCAACGAGCCAATACAATTTTTTACAACGTAGGTCCGTTTCTTTACGTTTTTTACTGACATGTATTTTCCATGTCAAACGTCGATCGAGATGTAAACCTAAGTATTTCACTACATCTGTCTGCGGAATAGGTATGTTGTTTAGTAGGATCGGTGGACACGTTGAACGTTTGGTGGTGAATGTAACATGAGCAGATTTGGATTCACTTTCCACTTTTCCATCCATGTTTCTAGTAAGTTAAGATGTTCTTGTAATAGTTGTGACGCGATAGCTGGATTATCGTGGCATGAGAGCATTGCAGTATCGTCGGCGAAGGTTCCAAGTTGAGTTTGCGTTGGGGTCGGTAAATCGTAGGTGTATAGAAGGTATAGTATCGGCCCGAGAAGGCTGCCTTGGGGGACACCTGCTTTTATTTCTCTAATCCGAGATGTTTCACTACCTACTTTAGTTTGAAAGCAGCGATGTGTTACATACGATTGTAGAAGTAAGTAATAACTGCGTGGTAGTAATTTCTTAATTTTATAAAGGAGACCTCTGTGCCACACTTTATCGAGTGCACAACTTACGTCCAGAAATACTCCACTACAAAACTTCTTGTCGTCAAATTCCGAGCGTACTGTACTAATCAATCGGTGGCATTGTTGTGTTGTGGAATGCCTGGTGCGAAAGCCGAACTGATGAGTTGGTAGCCATTCTTCCTGAAGTTCACTTTCGTTTATGCGTTTTAGTATTAACCTTTTCAGCAGCTTAGAAATTATCGGGAGCAGGCTGATGGGACGGTAGGATTTAATTTGGTTAGTAGGTTTGCCTGGTTTTGGAATTAGTATAATGTGTGCAAACTTTAGCACTAATGGCCAGTACGCGAGTCGTAGGATTCCATTGAACAGGATTTGTATAAATCGATGACCTTTCTCTGGTAGATGTTTTATAACAATTTCCGTTACAAGGTCACAGCCTGGTGACTTGTTGTTGCTTAATAGTCTGATTTGGGTTTCAATTTCCTCTAGTGTGAAACTACATATGGGAAGCGACATTTGTAAGGGTGTTACTAGGTAGGTTTCTATTTCTTCATCAGGCTCATGAGAGTTAGGTTGAAAAGTGGTTTGTAAGTGTTCCGCAAATGCTTCAGCTTTTTCTTTGTCGGACCTGCTCCAGGGTCCCACTTCATCTCGTAGGGGTCGTTTAATTCCCTTGGTTGCTCTCGAAATTGTGAGGTCATGTACAGATAGTGAGTTAGTATAGTATTTAAAGGTTTCATTGCGGATTTCTTGCAGTCTACGTCTCAATTTATTGTTTAGTTTATTGAATCTGGTTTTATCAGCAACATTACGACTACGCTGCCATGTTGCTCTTGCGCTTCTTTTTTCTCTAATTAATTCCCTTATTTCAGTTGAAATATTTGGTGTTTTGTATTTTAGATTATTAATTTGTGGTGTTGCATTCCATCCTGCTGATTGATTGCATATTCGAGGTCATCGTTTGTTGTTAAGCGTAGATTTGTATCAAGAAATTTGTTAACATGAGGTTGGAACGCTTCCCAGTTGGTTCTTGCATTACTGAGGGTAGGTCTGGGTTCTACATATAGTATTGTTGAGCTCACAGTTGCTATTATCGGCGTATGATCAGAGGAGATATCATAGTTGGAGACAATATCCATGTAATTTGAGTACATACCGTGGGTAATAAAGAGGTCTAACAAATCTGGAATTTTAGTGGGGTCCGTTGGCCAGTACGTTGGGCTACCTGTTGACAGAAAGCCATAGTTTTTATCTTCTAGAAGTTTGTACAGTTCTCGTCCTTTAGTCGTTGTTAGACGTGAGCCCCAGTGTGTATGTTTGGCGTTAAAATCTCCGCCGGTGAGAAACCTTGGCCCTAATAATTCGAAGAAGGGCTGTATCATTTGTTTGGTAATGTTATGACGAGGTGGACAAACACTTGCTATAACTAGGGATGCTGGCAGTCTCTCGACTTCTATCATGGTACCTTGAAGGTAGTCTGTGGAATAAGAAGGTAATTGATAATGTTTTATGGAACTACGAATTATTATGGCTGAACCACCGTGAGCAGTGCCGTCTGGATGTTCTGTATGATATACTGAGTATTGAGGTATTGTAAAATAAGTTCTTGAGGTGAAGTGTGTTTCTGAGATTAATAAGACATCAATATTATTGAGACGTATAAAAGTGTCTACTTCCAACTTTCGTTGTTGTAACCCGTTGGCATTCCACTGTGCAATCTTTAGGTATTTAGCCATTAGTGGAGTAATTTGTTAATGACTGTAGTTAATATATTTAGTATCATACTGTTCTGCTGGAATAGTTGATTAAACATAGTTTTGAACTCTTCAAGGAATTGTTTCAGGCTGACAAGAGGGTTGATTTCGTACTGCTTGCGTGTAGTTTGGATATATATTTGTTGGTTGGTTGGTGATCGACTGACTGTTTTGGTGTGGTAATGGAGGAAAATTCTGTTTTGTTAAGTTTGGAGGTCGGAGAGTTGGCTGTTGCTTGTAGGGCTGGTACTTTCGTTGGAGCTCTTGATATATGGAACATCTCTTGTAATTAGCTGGATGTGACCCTTCACCTAGGATACATGTAGCTGGAGTTGCACGGGTTTTTTGACAGCTTTTTGTATCGTGCGGACCTGCACACTTCACACAAGCAAAAGGTCTATTGCAGTAGCTTTTAGTATGCCCGTAATTCTGGCAACGGGTACATTGTACTATATCTTTACATGGTTTTGGTGGTTCAAATGTAACGTGCTTATTTTGTATTGAGCGTATGCTGCATGTGTCGTTGTTGTTTATAGCTGGCTCGAGATCTACAATAAAATATTGGAAAGGGGGTTTTGTGTTGTTTGTTTTGTAAGTTCATGATATTGCGTACTGTGTGTCCTAGTTTTTGAAGGGCTTCTTTAATGTCGTCTAATGTCTTACTCTATAAAGACGATCCTTTTTCATCTGATATGTATTATGTACAATCTTAGCATCTTGCAAATGTTTAATAATTGTGCGATATGTATCAGGTGTTCTTGCATTGATTTTAACTACATTATTATGTAGACTTTTTGTGGTGTACTGCTCTTCTGCAGCTATTAAGTGTAAACTTTCGGTCATCTTCGTATAGTCGAGAACGCCATGGATGAAGATTGGTGGTGGCTTGTGTTCACTCACTTTTTGTTGTTCTTTATTAATCGGTTGATTTGCTTCAACGTTTTCAGCTAATGCTGAAAATCTGTTTCCATCTATAATTAATGGTTCGTTTTGAGTGTTAGATGTTTTGTTAGTCGTTTCCGTTTATTATTTGTTACACGTTGCCAACAAATGGCGGGGTTAGTTTTTATTTCTTCATCATTTCCTGAAACATCAGGTTCGCTTGTATATTGAATGGGTGGATTCACTTGTTCGCCGTTGTGGAGAGAGGCGTAAAATTGTGGTGGACTGAATGTTTGCGAAATTGGATGATTCTGTGACGATAAATATGACGGGTTTCAAGGAGGCAGGAATGAATATTGTGGTTGTTGATAAGAACAATGGGGTTGTGTATTGGTTAATAACGGTAATTGTGTAGGATTTGCATGCGTTTGCTGCTGGTTGTTAATGTTAAATGCGCGTTAAAGCCGTTACCGTCCGGCAGCATTTTTGTGAAGTATTTAATTTATTAGTGTTTTAAAGTTATTTAATTTATTGATTAATAATTAATAGTCACTTACAGTTTATTGATTCAATATTTAAAGTTGAATGTATAAGTTGACCAGAGGTCACGCTTAATCGCTTGGGACTTGATGTGATATCTCGCAGACCGCTCACAACGTCTTTATTCTACGAAATTCAAATAGCGACTAAACAAGCATTTCTAATAAAATTTCTTTGAACCTGCTTTTATAAAGATGGACAAGATTTTAATACAACACATTCATATGTTAAAACTAGAATAAACTGTGACTGAGATTTCCTTCGCAATTAAAATATGCAGCACTTTTTATCATATTTTTATTTTTTCTTTTAGACTAGCTGCAGGGGAAAATAAAGAAAAAATATTTTAGAAACTTCGTCCTTGATTTTTAGTGTAACGTAACTATCTCTATTGGTATTATTGATTATGTTGTATATTGTTTTTACTATATTATTAAAAAATAGTTTGGCATCTGAATCGAAGCATAGTGGACGCGTGCGAGTCAATTTTACCTGCGATATCGCCGAGGACGAGCCGCAGCGTTAAAGTAAGGCGTGTTTATTTATTTATCAATTTAATACTAATGAACGGTTCAACTAATTGGTATTATAATTAAGCAACAAAGGCCTCATGGCCTACTATTACACCCACGCAAACAGATTAAGCATAACAAATGCAATATCCTCAACAAGTTAGCAATATGTTCCACCAAATTTTAACAACACATCCTCGCAAGACGTACATCAACTTTCGTTTACCTCAACAATTTACTCTCAACCAACACTTCATTAGCTTAACGCCTCAACATCTCAAGTCTCAAACCGGCAAGTAACCAGCAATAAAAAACGAAGTTAGTAAGACAGTCTAAATAAACAGATGAACCAAACTAAATAATCAAAAACTACAAGTTACTGGATAAATCCTACCAACCGCTTTAATTCACTTTAAAACAAAAACTTAAACAAAAACCAAATCAAAAATCCACACCAATTTTTTGGGCGTCAAGACAATTGAATCTTTAATGAAATTCCTGGAAGCGTAACTAAAGACAATTAAATAGTTAAGGCCCTTCCCAAATAATAATATTAAAATACTTCCAAAAACTAAAGGTTTAAAAGAAAAAAATACATAATCTTACATCTATAAGGTTAAATAGGTTTTCCGCGTTTTCCTCAGAAACTTACACTCTTCCATTAACA
The DNA here is from genome assembly GCA_036346155.1 of Sinelater perroti. Lineage (NCBI taxonomy): Eukaryota > Metazoa > Arthropoda > Insecta > Coleoptera > Elateridae > Sinelater > Sinelater perroti. The sequence continues at coordinate 12,671,970 of JARFIY010000024.1, forward strand.
CAAATAAATTGAAAACGAAATTACAACCGCTTGGCGATTCTCCAATTAAGAAATGGAACGTAAAGCAAGCTGGCACAAAATAGAACTACCTCTCTTTGTCGTAGACTTAAAACCGTTAGATAATAACAAAGACATATATTAAATCAACAAACTTATGCACTTTATCCTAAAATTTGAACCACCACGTTCCAAAAAAACCACACCTTAATGCTCTAGGTGCCAGAAATATGACCACAGAAATAACTTTTGTAATAGCACAACCAGATACGTTAAATGCATTGGCTTACCTTTCAGCTCACAATGCAAATGTTTAAAAAACGATCCCAACCACAAAAATATGTTACTTGGGCCTTATTTATGTCCAAACAGCCACCAACAATACCCAATGCAACGTTAACAACAGATGAGCACCATGCTGAACCTGCTAACCACAATTGTAACTAGAACCCGTAATAGCCCTACATATTGAAATAATAGTCAACGAGCTGATACCACAAAGAAGAACTCATTGTGTTTATTAATATGTAACGTCTTGACATAGTACCGATTTCGGAAGCGCACTTTACCGAACGCAGCTACCTTAAAATACCAGACACAACACGCAAGCGGCATTGCCCATGCTGGCACCACCATAATCATTAAAAGTACTATCAAGCACCAGAAACTCCTCGAATACAGCAAACCCCACCTACAAACCATGTCTGTAGTTGTCGAAGACTGGCTAGGACCACTTACTCTATTAACAGTATATTTTCCACCGAGATATAGCAGCAAAACAAAAACAACAAGACTATGAACATTACATTTCTTCTAAAATCGACGAAGGACTTGAAAGACGTAGAAAAACGTAGAATACGGAGGAGATAGCAGATAAAAAGGCATCGGGATAACAAGAAAACTAAATCAGGCTTCCGCAAAACTTAAAAATTTGCTATCTAAAATTAGAAACCAAAATGTACATAAGTATTTCAGACACTTGTCCCCGCTCAAAGCAAACAGATATTTAAAACAACCCTAACAATACAAAGCACCAATTCGAACCCTCCAATAACACCTGAGCTAAAAGCGACAGCAAGAAGGCGAGGACCTGCGCAGAGCATCTAGCTAACGTGTTCATGCCATTCCCGACGGATAAAGATGAAACAGATGAAATACAATATCTACTAGAAATGCTTTATTAATTAAGCCCACCTATTAAAGCTTTTAAAATCATCTATAGAAACGACTATTCGTAAAAACGTGAATCCACATAAAGCCTCAGGTCAAAATTTAATTGAAGGTAACATTCTCCAAAAACTACCACATAAAGGCTACCAATTTATAACCTTTCTCTTTAATCGAATACTACGACTCCGGCACTTTCCTGAACAATAGAAAATCGCAAGGCAATGCTCATCTCTAAGCCACAGACCATCCGATGTCACATCGACTAATTTGCCTACTACCCGTCTTATTGAAAGTATTTAAAAAACGGCTCCCGAAGAAACTGTTCCCGATTATTTTGGACAACTACATACTACCAGACCATTAATTTGGCCTCCGCAAACATCATGCAACAATAGAGCGAATCCACAGAGCGGTAGCCAAAATGACTAACGACTTCGAAGAACGCGAATACTGTGCAGCAACATATCTTAACGTTAAAGAAGCCTTCTATAAGTTCTGTAAAATCAAGCACACCTTATCTACTAACTATTTTGAAATTTCGCGATCATATCTAACCAATCAGCAGTTCATTATCCGATATGGCAGCGCAATAATAAATCCATACCCAGTCATCTCAGGGGTTCCTCGGGGCAGTACGCTGGACCCATTATTGTACCTCATATTTACAGTAGATATTCCGTCAGTAACTGACAACATGGTCTCCACTTTCGCCAATGACACGACGATACTCACATCCAACACGGATCCAGACCTGGCATCTAAGCAACTGTAGTTACATCTTGACGAGATACAGCACGGGTGCAATAAGTGGCACATCCAAATAGTTGAAAGCAAATCAGTACACGTAGCATACACCTTAAGAAGGGGCACATACCCTTAGGTGACGCTTAATAACAAACACCTAATCCGACAGCGCAAAGTACCTTGGTGCCCATCTAGTTAAAAAACTGACCTGGAAACCCCACATACGGACAAAGCGCAAGCAATTGGGCCTGATACTTTAAAAAATGTATTGGATGAGAAAATCACAACTCTCTGGAAAGCAAGATACTCCTATATAAAACTAGGATAAAACCCATATGGACCTACCGCATACGCTATGAGGTAAAGCCAGTATATCCAACATTGAAATAATCCGACCATTCCAATCTAAGGCACCCAGAACCATAACAAACTCACCTTAACGAAACAATAACACACGACCTTGCAATTCCTACCATTAACGAGGAAATACAAAAATTTAGTGCGCGTTATAGTAATAGAATCAGTGATCATCTTAACATTCTAGTGGAGCGCATGATAGAAGACGACAATGAGGTGCAACCGCGATTAAAAACGTTTAAACCGTTTAAACCGTTTGACTTGTCACACAGATTTGAACAATAGTTCAAATTGCATAACTAGTATTAAAATTAATACAGGCGTGACATCAGTGAATAAGCATCCTTCATAGTCGAAACCTATTATATAAGTCAAAATAACTATTGATTGTCGCCCGCGACTGATTGTAGTGTATAAAATAAACAAAAATAAAATTTGCAAATAGATTATTATTATTATTATAAATTCTCTCATTGTCAAGAGAATGTCTTAGAGTACTGTAAGATCTCAGAAGATACAATCACTTTAGTTTAAACTAATTTTACTGTATCTTAAATATTAAAAATAAAAAAAAGATTTATACATCTGAAAAAACGCAAAGAAACTGTATAAAAATGATATAGTAAATTGGGTTAATTTAGAACATCTGTTTTTAGCAGCATTATCTTTCATTTTATGTTACTAAACGGTTTGGATGCATGTACGTGACAATTTTTCAATATTCTTTAATATAATAATTTTCAATTATTTCTTGCAAACCGAAAATCAACGTTACTTTGTTACGTTTTAGCAAAATCCGTGCACCCCCCTGAAATTGCTCGCATTGCCCGTATATTAAAACAAGATTATGCCGCGGGAGCAGATTGCTTCATTCCGAAACGTGTGCTGGCGCCGCAGCATGCGAGCAAACGAAGGGCCGAAAGAAGGCGAGGAAATCGCGCGGCTCCGGGCCCTGCGGTTCCGGATTCGCCGCCGACCCTTAAGATGGCTGCTGGCACACGGGGCCACACACGCATTCCCATACGCACACACACGGCGCGCATTCGCACTTCCGCTGCGGAAACGGAAGTGAACTCGTGGAAACTCCACCCTCACACGCGACTGAGCGGGCCGTGCGTGTGCTTTATCGCCTCCACCATTATCGGGCCGCGGCCGGGGCCCGGCTCCGGCGGCGATATTTCACGCGCGGGGACGCGCGCCGTTTCCGAATTTCCATCATCTTCGAAAAGGAGATAAAAGAAGCGCTCCACTCGAGCGCCAAGATGGCTGACGAGGGCACTTTGCAGAGTGCGCGACGAGAGAAATGGGCGCAATAAAACGTGTGCGATACGAGAGGTGCTCTCCAGAAATATGAGATAAGGGCAGGGAATGGGAAATGCGCGAGATATTGCTGAGGCGAATGGAGACGCACACACTCGATTTTACGGGCTCCTGGGCTGATTTATCGCGCATTTGGAGCGCGAATCGCGCCTCCACATTTATGAAACTCTGCAATTTCGTAAACAGCGCGCGGGGGTCTACTTGACTTGCATGGGGAGTACGGAAGGGCGGCCGTAGCCCCCGGAACAATTTGATTTAGGCATTTAAAACAGTTATTCGTTTCGATGGCATTCTAACAATTTCCCTTTTCGTAGAAGTTCTGTAATAACTCCAGATAATGAATAAAGTATGAGGGACGGCTTAAGTTAATTGACTTTAGGCTCATCAAAACTACTGATTATCTAAATAAAATATAGAAAACCGGGATTATGTTCATTTATCTTATATAACAACCATAAAAATGAACGCAAAGGAAGTAATCACATTTTGTCACCAGTTGATGTAAAGATCAAATTATAAACAATCGTTTTTTAATTCTAAACGATTAATGTACAGCTTAATACTATAAAAATGGTCATGTCTTCTTTTCTGATGTGGTCTTACTTTCCGTAACCTTTTTATTGTCCTTTTCTCTTCTATCCGCACCGTATCTCTATACCATTTTAGTTATTGGCGTTTGATGCCCTTCGAGATCGATTCTCCTTCAAATTCCTTTATATTCCGTAGGTATCGTTTTTCATGGCTTGAATTTTGCTTTCGATCTGCTTTGTTAGAATTCAATTTTCACTTCTGTATGTCAATATTGGTTTGAAAATGGTTTTGAACACTGTGCTTTTCTTTTTCCTAATGCAGGTAGTTTCTAATGCATTGTAGACCTTGGCTGCGCTTTTTAGTCTATAGCTTATTTCAGCATCAATTTCCGTTTCGCTGTATCTTCACCATCAAATATTTGAATGTTTGGACTTTTCAATTTTTTCAATTTCTTTTCTTATTACCATTACCTTAGTCTCCTCTTTATTTTGAATTTCTGGTAAGTAGTGGGTTCTTCCTTATTTCCAAGTTGTGTTGTAGCTCTTCCGTGTTTTTTGCTTATGTCAGCAAGCTATCGCCGAATAGTTCTATTAGTTTTATGTTTATGTAACCCACCTTTACTTTTTTCTTTATTTCTTTTATTTTTTTATTTTTTTTTATTTTTTTTTATTATTTTATTACTAAGTTGAGAAGGGTGGGACTAAAAACTCGTTCTTATCTTAGTCTCTCCCCTGTTGTGAATTCTTTAGACTGCAAGTTTCCGGTTTTTACGTAGGTTTGTATGTTTTCGTATGCAGTGGACTAGATTATCATTTATTTTTTCTTTTAGGCTGTTTTACAGCAATTTCCTTTTAACGCTATTAAATGGATTTTCAAGGTCAATTGAACGCTAAAAATATTTTATCTAATGCAAATTTTTCTATTAGTTTAACTATAAATATATAATCTTGCACTTCTTCCGAATCTACACTGTGTCTTCTAACTGATGTCCTTTTCATATATCTTAGCTACTATGAATAGCATTGGAATTCTTCCACAGTTAGTGCATTTTCATCTTCTTTTATGTAATGGTAATTAATATCTTACAATTTGGTTAGCATTACTAGTTCCTTGTTGCCTAGATATCCAACCACTTCTAACATTATCCCACTAGGACCAAGTGATTTACCTCTTTTTAAATTTTTCGTAGTTTCTAATACTTTCTTTATTTTTATTACGTGACGAAGCAAAGCGGAGTCACTTACTAACTTCATGTTGTCCGTCTGTCTGTCCGACCGTCCGTCCAAGCAATAACTGGAGAACGGCTGGGAATTTCCAAATTCCGTTTTCACCAATCGACAGGTGACCAAAAAGGCTTGTTTGCTAGTGATTTTGAAATTGATTGGTCAAAGGTCCACTAGAGGATTCTTAAATTTGGGAGACTGCTTCGCCACTTCGCTATACGTTGCAAGTTTTGCAGGTTTATTTCTTACTTTCTTCTACGTATTCTATACTGTTTTGCTCATTTCCTTCTTTTGTTTTTATTTCTTGGGTTTTTTGTCGTTAAAATTTCTTCAAAATAATTTTTCAATTTTCTTATGATATTATCCATTTCACTTTTCTTCTTTGTCTTTTTTATATATTGCTTTACCCATTTTTCCCTTTTTTACGCGAACTAAGTATTTTATAAAATAGTTATTGATTTTAAAAGCAGTCTCGATCTATCTTCTCGCCAAATTCTTCGTTTGCATTGTTTTACTTTGTCTTTGATTTTAGACCTCTGATTTTTGTATCTATCATACTTTTCGGCTAATCTGTTTTCTAAGTATTTTTTATTTTTATTGCTCCCCTTAGATTATCGTTCCACCAGTTCATTTATTTCTTTCCACATAATGTTTGTAGTTCCACTTACTTTTTTCCTATCTTTATTAGTGTTTCTTTAATACAGTTCTGCAAGTGGTAAGCTATTATTTTTTTATTGTTTCTGCTAAACTCTTCTTATACTCTTTCCTTATATGTACATATTTATTTTACTTGCAATTTGTATATTTTGGTTTTTGTTTAGTTGTCTCCTCCTCCAAGCTCGTCAGTCTAACGACTGGTTTGTCGCAGTTTTCCATGTTTGTCGTACTAAAGCTTTGTTATTCATTTCTAATTTCTAACTGCCACTGACCGTTTCTGTTATTAAATGCTTAATATATTGTAGGCGTGGTCTTTTTCTTGTGGTTTTTCGGATGTGTTTCTTTTATTTTAATTTTTAGCAGTCCTTCTCTTTTCATTATATGGCCCATCGTTTGGATTCGTCGCGCCTTTATGTGACTTCAAATTTTTCGTTGTTCTTGAATTGTTCTTAGTACTTTTTATTTGTTTTTCTTTGTGTTGATAAGATCTTCAATATTTTTCTGTAACACCACATTTCAAATGACTTTAGTTTTTTTTTGGTCTGCTTTTCCTATAGTCCATGATTCGCATCCATATAGTGCTAGGCTCCATATGTACGTTTTTAAAATTGTTTGTTGGTGTTTATTGTTAGGCCATTAGATATAAGTAGTTGGTTAATCTGGTACAAAGTCCTTTTGGCCATATTTATTCTATACTATTATTTTAGTTTTATTACTACTTATTTCCCTACCACTATTTTTCTTTCGCCTTTCAGAGATTATCTTTAGGTAGTGGTCAAAGTATATTTCTGGTTCTCTTTTCATCCTTGTTCCTTTTATTTCAGTTCTGTACCTTATGTTTATTATTTTGTAGTATAGTATCAATTCTTCTTTCTCTAATTTATGTATATGTTTATGCACAAAGTAAGAATTTGATATTAACATATTGTTCTGTATGCAGAAGTCAATTAGTCTTGTACCATTGATATTTCTAGTGCTTTTGTTATGGTTTTCTACAGTTTATTCTGATTCTTTTCCTCTCTTGCACATTTCTCATTCAAATGTCTTAATATCCTTTCTGTTGATTGATCTTAGAACTCTTCTTTCTTTAATGCCGTATTACCTTTGTTGGAGCCATAGATCACTATTAACATTGTGTTTGTCTATCCACTTTTAATTATTTTTTTACTATTCTTTCAAAATCCTCCGTGACGCAGTCATTCCACTCCTTCTTTTTCCCATTGAGTAATGTCTACCCAATTATATGTCATATATTGTCCACCTTCTGTTGCCATTTCTCCTTTTTCGTTTATTTTAGTTTCCGTTATGCCTAGAACGTCAACACCCGCTTTTTCAAATTTTTCTTTCAGCTCTTTCTCTTAATGTTCCAAGTGCCTATTTTCAAATTATTTTCTTTTTGAATTTCCTCTTTTCTCTTTTTTTTGTTCAATAATAATATTGTCTTTTCTAACCACCTTTGCCTTTGCCATTACCATTTTCTTGTGTCCATTTCTTATATTAGTTTTTGGTTTATTAAATTTTCTTCTGTTGTCCTTCTATTTTAGGTTTTTGTACATATAAAAATAAAAAGCCTATTGCGTACGGTCTATCCGTACATTTATCCGTCGTTTCTTTCAACTTAGTGTATTTTCGCGCCAGGTGATAGCCGCAGCGCAATGGCTGGCTGGCGGGATACACGGCAGAAAACTATACTTTTGTGATTGCTTCTTGATATTACCAATAATATGAATTTACCATGCTAAATATTAAGGCAACATTTGGCGATACACTATTTCATGTTGTCGGTAGCTAAATTTAAAATGACGTATGTGTCCGGGACACTTGCGGATCGTTGTTGCACGTTTCTACCTTGTTTCACTTCCTCCAACAAAGCCTTTATTATATTCCATTTTCATCCACTTTTAAACTTTGCTTTCCATTTTATTTTTCTTCTGCTCTCTTCTTAATCTGCGCATCGATGTCTCTTTCTTGTTACTCTATACTTTGTCTCTTCTTATAATTCTTAGTTTTATTTTAAATATCTTTACCTTACGCTCAGAGTTCTCTAGTTCGATTAAGCTTACTTTTGACCTCACTATATAAACTGTTTCAATGCGTACGTTAACTTTAATTTTTTTTTTGATGAACGTATTTATTTCCGCTATTTTTATGTATAAAAGTAAATACAAATATTATTTTTATACAAAAGTCTTAATTAAAATAGGTTGTTTAAAAATTTTCCGGAATTTTGACTTTTGGTTATGATTTTATGCATATATTAAGTTCGAACAAAGGAAAAACTAATAGTCAAAGTATTCTCCTTCAACATTAATGACTTCCTGCTACTTCTGGGCAACAAATCGATTCCGCGGATGTAGTAGTCCAAATTTTTAGAGTTGAAGAAGTTGATGACTGAATTTTCCAACGCAAAGCGATCGCCAAACTTCTTGCCACACAATCAATGCTCATTGATCGGAATAAGTGATAGACGCTGGGAGCAAAATCCGAACTGTATGGTGGACGCACAAGAACGTCCCAGCCTGCATCTTCCTGCATTTGTTTGTCGCTTTTCTGTATGAGGTCGCGCATTATCTTGTTGAAGAACAATTCGCTTTCCTCTAGACAACCGACTAGGAACAGGTTCTATAATCTCACATTACAGTTTGGCATTTCAAACGAGCCCAAAATCATAAAAACTTCAACCAAAAGTCAAAATTCCGGAAAATGTTTACACAACCTATTAATTGTAATATAGTCTTAAGAAGGTAAACTCTCATATAAATTAAAAATTATTATTGATTTGATATGATTTTAAAAGGATAAGAAAAACAGGTAAAGGAAAACCTAATTTCAGTGGAATTGTTGAAAGTTTCTACAATGTATTATTATGACAACAGCAGATTATTTGTCATCTAGTTTAACTAATCAATTAATTAATATGTTGATAAGTGTGGCTACTGTTGTAACTTTAGACATATTATAAGTTTATTTTGACTTAGATTTGGTAATCATTTACTTCCCCCCCTCTCTTTGCAGTGCCACGAAAAAGTCCGTATGTTCATGTGTAGAACTAGATTTTTTAGTCAAATAATTCGTTTATTACCCAATCTTTTCTTGTCATGTTCGTTAGATTAAACTATACCTTCCTTTGTTTTTACTTTCCTTATCCTATAATAAGGAAAGTAATGCAATCGGCGGAAATTTGACCTACCCAGTTTTTCACATTTCTGGACGAATTATAGCCTCACGACACCAAAAAAGGTGGTTTGGGCCATTGGTTCGTGTGTGTGTGTCTGTCGGTCTGTCAGTAAACAGGATATCTCGAGAACCGTAAGAGCTAGAGACTTGAAATTTGGTATGCAAGTTACTTGTAGGTAGGGGATGCAGTGCGAAGCTTTTGGTAAAAATCGGCCTAGCCGTTTGGTCACAAGGTTCCAAAATCAGTCGCAAGGCGGTCGCGAATCTAAACGGTTGAAGATACAAAAAATTTATTAGAATAAAAATGATTTGTTATCATGAGATAAACGTGAATTTAAAATAAAAGTTGGTAAAATAGGAACTCGAAAAAAAATTGAACCTCAGGATTTTTAATATACCGGGTGTTCATAAAATGTTTCTTGAAATTTATATTACCGCATAGATAAAATCGAGACGAAAAAAAAATTTCAATGAAATTTTTTGATCCGAGGTCAAACAAATAAGTTATAGCCGATTAAAAATTAATTAAACGGACCAATAACAGCTACCCGGTCGACTGCGGTAGGACGGGGAGGGGGGGAGCTTGGCCGCTAGGAGGGAGCACGCAGGCGATAATGGCGAAGGCTGTGCGACCGAGCTCGCACGGTTACCTTCAGTGACGTAGCAAAATTTTAAGTACGAGTCAATTATTGCCTTGTACTGTTTATTTTAATCAGCTTTCGAGTGTTGGACTCGCGCCTGTCCTTTTTTAAAATAACAAGTTCCGGGACGAGACCAGCGCAGGGCCGAGACGATGGACCCGGTATAATATATAATAATAGGATAAGGAAAGTCGTGTGATGTTCACACCAAATTTTTTTTTATTAAGTGTTTTAAATATTTAAGTTTTTGTGTTTTTACCTTAATAATTATTTCAGTGCTTTTCTCTATTTTCTTAGAACTTATTTATTAGTTGCATGGTTTATCTATAAAATTATAAACATTTTTCGATAAAGTCAGATTGCAAAGGTTTGTAGTTGCTCCTGTTAGTTAGCCCTAGACTCGACGCCATAAAACAAAATCAAGAAAGCACCGCATCAAAGAATGTAATTATATACAAATATGTAATTCGAATGAAAATTATGTATTTTTGTTAGTATAAGCATATATATTGTTGATGGCGCTTAATATCAAGATAAAACTAAAACCTGATGATGTACGTAATTAGTTGCTATAAAGATGGTGTTGAAGCGCCGAAGAGTGGAGGGGGGAAGTATTTCCTTCACATCAAGTTAATAATATGTGCTACCAAGTTTTAACAATAGTTAGGTTGTCAATTATTTTATATAATTTTGCAATAACTTTCCAAATAGAATTATTGTTCTAATATTTGTCGCCTTTAAGATAACTATGGCTCGTCAGAACCACATTTCACTACATCAATCAGTATTGACGTACACCTCAAAAGACAACACTAACTTTCTTAATAAAAATTGTAATCTACGAAAGTGTTAATAAAACAGAAAACTTGGGTAACAATATAGATAATTCCGCGTATCTAAGGATGACTGGAAAACTGATTCTTTGGTTGGATTTTGTAACGTTGCTTATTATTTATACTATTGTTTTAATTTATAATAAGTCTTTACGTAAAATTTACAATCACCATATTTAAAATACTTAGTATATGAATGCTTGTATATTTGTTTTTCCTTCTATGGTATTTTTTATTATTTATGAATCCATAGGTATTTCGTATTATTGCCTATCAGAGCATAAATTGCGCTGCAGTTATTTTTACAAGTCTAGAAAATTTAAAAATCGGCTAGCAATAAACAATAAACCTGCCAATGGTGCTAATTTATTGGATAAATATCAGCAATTACACAATGAATAAATGACTGCTAATGCTGCTGCACTTTGTTCGGAATATTTCATTAACATAATCGATAAAAATGTTAACTACTGGAATATTTACATTGCGAATAAACACTCGACTCGAAAATAACCTTCGAGGCGTAATCCATAAACATTTGCAGCTGAAGAAATGTAAACGACGCTTTCATTTGCTAGACTACATTCCTAGCTGACCATCAAGTCACCTACTTTCGGTTTGCCTGTCATTAAGACTGGTTTTACTAGTGCTGCCGAGGAGCGTTTTAATTTTATGGGCCAAACATTTATGCACTGCATAAAGCAGCCTGTCACAATAGCGTGGGCCGCTCGACAGTACCCAGCTAATCGCAAATTGCAAGCTGCCAGTTTCTATGACTTGCTAGTTATTGATTCCGCCAACGTTATTACTTCTGCGAGTTTCAAGTACGAGTAGGTAATACCTTGAACAGCTCCATTTGCGCGCATTCTGCGAACTGCAACATTATGTAACAATTTTTGCTGTACCCGTACATGGGGTTTTTAAATGCGATTTCAGGTAGAAAAACAAATTACCTGAAAAGATTTACGAGTACATTACTTATAATCAAATGAAACCTGTTATAAAATGGAAATATTTTCTACAGCAAGAACTTTTAGAGCAAAACTACGGTGCTATATAAAATCCAAATAACTTTATGAATTTGAATGTCACTTTTGTGAGTAGTGGAACAATCAATAATATACAGTTGAATAACTTTTGAAGCTCAATATTTAGCTGATAACTACCGTCGTTGTTATTTTTACATAATTTCATAGAGTTATTTTAAATAGAAATACTTTAAATGTATCTTTTTTTCATTACAATTCTTCTTAATTATAATATAACCCTGGTTACAAATTAATATCGCAACATAGTAAAATTAGCTACAATTATAAACTCGCTAATATGCAATGCTGTTTCTTAAAATTGCAGCACCAAATTAAACAAATCACATTTCATTGCATTGTTTGTCTGAGCTATGTGGTTTCTTAGTCTCCTAAGCCTAGGGGGGAGTATTGTAGTCATAAAAGAGTTTTCAGCTATTTATATTTGGCAGCTGTAACTTATGTGGTGTAAGAATGCATTATTATCGTCGTACATTATCGAGGGTATATTTTCAAATAGTTAGCTAATTTGAATTGTTTGCCTACATAAAGATGTTTTTAATAAGAAACACGCCTCAGAGTTGGCCGCCACAGCAGTAGCGTGATATATATATATATATATATATATTATCAAGACCTTTCCTACCATACAGTGTAAAGGAGTAGCGTGATACGAATATGAAACCAGTAGGTTGAATAAGGTACCCATCTGCAAAGATTCGAGACAAACCACAGAGGATTAAAGATGTCAAGTGGCCTAGCGGTGGGCTATTACATAGTAATTGATTACTCTCAATGAAACTAACAACACGACGTCCTTTCTCTGCACCAGCAACGAAGGTTACAATAAGCAACAAAAATGCAGCACACGAGTGACATAGAATAATGTTTTTTGATAAGTCCAGGTTTTTGTAAATCAAAAGGTGAACAGATATTAATTTACAGGAGATTCGGAGAAAAGAAGCAAGAAAGCTACACTTGCATCAGGCATACAACGGCAACTATGTGTATTATAGTATGGGAAGTTATCATATAGCAGTCAGAGTTAGAGGCGCCATTATCAGTTACACCTACATCGACACGATAAATACTTTCTTCCTTCAGAAGATGTCCAAAACAATCTTCCATCAAAATAACACTCAAAAAATGTGGCACGTAGCACACTAAATTTCCTTCAACAAAACATTACGGAAACTCTTCCATGGCCGATCACTTGACTTTTTATCGACAGAAAATGCTTAGATCACCAATGCGGAAAAAATACATCAGTGCTCGCAGCCTGTATTAACAATGAATGAAATGCAATTAACCAAAACATAATTTGTTTATTGTTTGAGTCTATAGCAAAAATAATGGAAAAAGTAATAAAAGCCCAAGGTAAGGCTATATTATGGAATGAATGTTTTATAAATTTGTTCATTTATTTTTCTTATACTATGAAATAGATATGCAATGTTTAGTTGTTAATTTGTATTTTTTTAATTAACGGTACTGTACATATAGTAATGGCTAGGACAATATTTTGCACAAAACTTTTATCGAAGGACAAATTGTAATCCAAATTCTGCTAACTAAAGCAAAATCATAAAATAATCGGTGGAGGATATTTAATTTTATGGTATATGTCTATGAGCCCAGAGGATGCTGCAGAAAAAAGGTCACCCAATACTAGAGGTTTCTACACTAAGCAGGTGATCAAGTACATCTGATGTACAAACAGGTATGACGACAGTAAGCAATTTTCAAACTCTATAATAATGTTTTAGGAATGCTAATGATAGTGTTGACACCGAAAAACCCTCAAATTTATCAACTATGATGAAAAATTGTGTTATTTTATAAGAATTGGTAAACCTCCCAATGAAATCACTTCCTATCGTCCTATTAGCCTCTGACACTGGTGCCAAAGTTGCTTGAGAAATTTAATTCTACGGCGTATTAATGAAAATTTGCTGAAAGACATATGGATGCCTAACCATCAATATAATATAAAAAATTCTATACTGCTGTGTTCCTGGATATACGACAAGCTTTTGATAGATTGTGGCATAGAGGATTACTTTTTAAACTCAAGAAAGCATTGCCCCACAAGTATATATCTACTGTTACATTCATATCTTACCCAAAGAACATGTAAAGTCAAGCGTGGTAAGGAAGTATCCCAAATTAAAGACATCAATGCAAGTGTAGCCCAGGAAAGCGTGTTAGGGCCTCTATTATACCTCCTATATACTCGTCACCTACCTACAATAGAACAAACGGAAATTGGTACATTGTCTGACGACACAGCGATACTTACATGCAATGAAGACCCTGTAACAGCATCAACTTCCTTAGAGACTTACTTAAATGAAATAGAACAGTGGCTAACTAAGTGGAAAATCAAAGTGAATGAAAACAAATCAACACCAAACCTGCTTGCCTGTTACTCTCCATAATACACCCATATCCCAGTCCAATGATGACAAATAGTTGGGACTCCACCTGGACAATAGACTGACGTGGAAAACCCATATTAGCAAAAAACATAAAGAAATTGACTTAAAGTTGAAGAAGCTATATTGGTACAAACAAAGTACTGCTATAGAAGTACATAATTCGGCCCATATGGATCTAAGGTTGCCAGCTATGGGGTTGTGCAAGTCGATCAAACACTGATATCATCCAGCACTTCCAATCAAAACCATTCTCCCCATTCAGGCATTGATGTTTTTTTAAGTAATTGAGATAATCAACCAATACGCTGCTAAACACTAAACGGTATTGGAACTTCACCCTAACGAACTTGTGATATCTCTCGTAGAAGACTCCCCTCTTGGACGCCTTAAGAAGAAGTGCCAAAGGATATCTTAGATCAATAGCGGACTGACTCTATTGAGAGCTTTTCCACTCACGCCTGATGTAACATACTATAGGCTAATAGAATTTATATTATTCTGATTGCTTATTAAAAATTGGTTAATATTTTTTTTTATTTGATAAAATAAAACTACAAAAAGTGTGTCAAAAATATCACTATAATCATAATTATGTACAAGTTATTATTCTTTGCGGAGTATTAGCAAATTGGAGGCAACCCATGTATTATAATTTTAATATTAAAATATACAATATGCTATGTTAACTACTTGAAACGTGTGAATGTAGTAGAATGTTATCAAAAATACATTTAAAAGTGATTGCACATCTTATTCTTTGTTGAAGGACGCGAGCAACCTGAACAGATTCTTCCGAGTTTATCTTCTTTTTTCTTTGCTGTCATTTGAGCTTTTTTTTTATTGAAAGTTGTAGATTAGATGATAATAACATCTTTAGGTAGATTTTGTATAAATACTGACTATTTTAGGATCGTTAACGTCGCGATTTCTAGAAAATGTAGTTTTTTATTTCCTGGTCCCCTCTCTATCACTCCAAACCACTAAACTACTCCCTTCAAAACTTTATATGTGTGTATGACTCAATGTCTCAGTTAAATTGGTTAATGAGCTTAGATAAGAAAACGGCCCTTAAATGTTTTAACAGCATGAGATCAAAATTGGCATATATTTTCTTTAGGTGTGTATCTAAATACAGCCCGAAAATAGACCAAATCGCATAAGAGGGCAGGGATATGCAACTATAAATATTTTTGATTTCTACTCTTAAATTTTGATTAGATTCACATCAAATAACTATATTATAAAATCCATCTGTTTGTTGGGGGCTTTGTCTCAAGAATTTTTTAACACAAATGCCAGCAGTTCTTCAATTTTGGACATCTACTTACAGCATTTCTACGTTTAATTTTTTTGGCATTTTGTTAGGATTATTATTAGCATTAATTTAGTTAATTATATTTTTTCGTAGTGCAATTAGGTTGTCTTTTTGTTACACACTGCTGCCTTTGCTGCTTTGATTCTGTTAGTTTGGGTCTCGTATTTATCAATTTTAAAATGGGAGTTTTTGAAAATCTTTTGCCCCATTCGTGATAACTTCATTAATAACATAGTTATGCAAATAAGTTACATATTTCCTATATGCTTGGAACATTCTCTCACAAGAGAAGTATTACTCTCCAAAATCATGTCTGTCTACACAAGCACGCTAAAACTTTTCGTTCATTTCTCTGGAGAAGAAATTAATCGTCTGCTGCTGGCACTAATGTCTTTTTAGGTTTTCTTCAGTTGTGAAAAAACAAAAATGTAATAAGCTCCCAAATTCTTAGACGTTTCTGCGTTTACAAATACAATGTCGACGAGTATTGTTACGTTGCACATATTAGCAGTGTCACTTATTTTAAACATTTAAGGTGGACGATAGCATTCTAGTCCTAAAAGACGGTCATCAGCACATTTTTTGATAAAACAAAATCTTCGAATAGTTTTAGGTTAAAGAGGCTCTTATGCCTGTATCCCAATAATAACCGTTTATTCTTCCCATCGCAATGATGTGACCTAATCCGCATGCATTTTCCTGTAGCCAAGCAAAGCATGCTTATGCTTTTCACTTGATATAGTAGATTCGTTTAAGAAAAATCTTAACAATTCCAGGGATATCCTTCTACTTGTTCATCGGTGACTGACTAGTTTGATTTTTGTCTACTATATAACCAATATGCTGACATCTATACATACCACTTACATCATACAGGCCAATCAGTCTGCTCCCCATACTCTCTAAAGTGTTTGAAAAGCTTATCTTGTCCAGACTTAAACCGATCTTTGAAGAACACAAACTTCAATTTGGTTTTCGTGAAGGTCATGGCACGGTTGAACAGATACGTAGAGTAGTGATTAAAATAAACCATGACTTACATTTAAAAAGATATTGTTCTGCAGCATTTCTAAACGTTAGCAAAGCATTTGATAAAGTCTGGCTAAATGGCTTGCTATTCAAAATAAAAATCCTTTTATCACCGGGCAATTATATATTCAAGTCGCATCTAAACAACAGGTATTTCCAAGTAAAATTCAACTCTGTACCCTATCCACTTGCCCCCAGACTTTATCACCTTTATACGGTAGATATTCCAACTACCAGATAGACCACGATTGCCCCTTATTCGGGAGATACAGCAGCGCTAGCTTACATAAAGATACACGAACAGCATCACGACTCCTTCAACGCAACTTAGATAATATCCAAACATGATTAAACACTTGGCGAATAGAGGCCAACAAAGTGAAATCACTTTTTCACTGCGTAAGAAACTTGCCCTCCAGTTAAACAATAAACAATTTTTCTAAGTAGACAGTGCCAAATACTTGAGCATCCATCTTGACCAAATATTAATTTGACAAACAACATCTACAAGAAGCGAATGCAACTAATACAGGCAAATGTATTGGCTCTTAGGACGAACCTCCAAACTCTCAGTCGAAAACAAGTTGCTGCTGTATAAAACCGTTTTTAATCCCATATGGTCTTACAAAATTCAGTTGCGGGGATCAAGCAGCAGCTCTAACTTGGAGATACTGCAACGATTTCAGAACAAGGTTATTCGGAATATCGTCAATGCACCTAGATACGTTCTAAACTGGGTGATACAACAAGACAACTCTTGTGATCTCACTAAAAGAAGTACAGGATCTCATAGTGCTAAATATTGTGACAAACTCAGTGCTCATATTAACACGCTTGCAGTCAGTCTCCTAGATCAACCATACGCTAAATGACTTTAAACGGCAAGGTTTACCAAATCGATTTAACAAAATTCTTCAATTTTTAGGCTAGTTTTGAGTTATAATTTAACATTCAAGTTAAGCTAATTAACAGAGTGTTTCCGTTGGAGAACTCTCTTACATGTTCTTTTTAATCATATAAATTACTGAGTGTTATTTTTAAATGACAGATTGTAAGTATTTATTGTTAATAAACAAATATATAACTTATAGCACATATTTTTTTATAAATATCATTAGGGGAACAACCTTTACTCATAATACTAAATAACAACTCATCGCTTCAACTGTCATTTATCACTTCGACACTACAGTAAGGCTGTCGCACATTACAGGGAAGTGCTATTGGATCTTAATAGTCCATGAGAAAGGAATATTATTACACCTATTTTATGTGTCTTGAAGTAATACTACCAGACCTATTAGTTGGGAGCATAGTATCTCCTTTAATCATAATCCTCATATTACTATATCAATGATGTTTTTGGAATTAAAATGATTATCAACCATTCACAATACATAATTAAAGGAAAATATTAAACTTAAAGAAAGATGATCTTGTGTAAGAATAAACTAATGACATAAAACAACTTAAAAAGTTTGCTATTAAAAATAAAGAAAAAACTTCTTTAATAAGATAAATACAATTAACAATAAATAATAAAAGCGATAGAATATTTAGATCATAAAAGGAAATGTAAATAGTGGTGGTTTAAGTATGTTAAAAGTCTTCAGTGCAATGACATCTCGAGTTACTGATAGGAAACAGTAGTATTTTTAATATCTACTAGGTGTAATTGGCTCACTTTAAAAGAGACGTTTTGTTTAGAATACTCAATATGTGACATAATCAACAAATAAGTAAATTTTAATTAATTATCTACGTACTATCACAGTCTTTAAGAAAACCAGATTTTAAAATGCTGTCAGTTAATTCAGTTATAATGATAACTAACCAAAACCTCTAAAATGTTTATCAAACAGCGCTTTATTAAGCCCGGGTGCAAAAACATAATCATGATGGAGGAGTTTTTCGGGCAATAGATTTAATTCATTGAGTCTCCTTCTTTTCTACAAATTCCAACAAATGTTTGTCCATACTAGAATAGAAATTCTACTCTTTAGTAATTCTGCATTTTTGGTGAACCGTCCTGATCCCTAGATTGTGGCTTGTAACTTGTTCCAAACATTTTTTATCAAGTCTAAATTTCACTGATATGAAGTGCTTCTTCATAAAGAGACTCAACAACATTACACGTTGTGTAAACCTTAGGATTTATTTAGCATAGTTTTTAATTTTTCCGGCCATTTCATTGATTTATCCGTATTTCTAGTCTCTCTAATCGTAACATCAACTACTGTGTTCTTATCAACTGTTGCAATATTAATCTTTTGAAGAATGCAGTAGCTAACTAACTGACGTTCGTTAACAATTATTATTGCACTATTCTAAAATCTCTTGCGCCAAAATTTTGTGACTTTATCCAGGCCTACAGATAATATACATATGTTTTCACTAGCCAGCACTACAGTCTCAAACGCTTGTTGTGCCTACTAACATGCATTTAACTTAACACTAAGACGTCACATATATCCATGGGTTTTCCAGCCAGACCCGAATTTGTCTGTGCCGGGTTTGCTGTTAAATTTTGTTTTTATTAGTTATCATAGGTATTTACCCTGAACTTAAATTGAGTGATAGTACATTGATATTTGAGTATCCTAACAATTACTGCTATGAAGTGTTATTTACAATAATTTCCTTCTATTAACATCTAGAATTTATACAAGCACAACATTTATCATTAGATAATCTTTCTTCTTAGATAAATTATTATCAGGCTAAAGAAAAATGTACTTTTGCCCGGTTGTCGCAAATTTACATGCAACACAAAAATAAAATTTTGTATTTACTTCAGGAGTAACTTGCGCTTCGTCGGTGAAAATTCGGTAGAGTTAGAAAATTTTACGCTAATGTAGTGTTCATTATCTTCTTTTGCTTGTTTTTTTTTGTACAGAAACTTTAGTGTCCTACTGTATAATTTTTTTACCTATAATTTGGTTATATTTGATACAATATAATTAGTTCTTATTTATTTATAAACACGTTTATTTGGACTCTTTTAAAGAATAATACAGACTTTCTAAAATCAACAAATCATCTTCTGTTTACTCTGACTATTTATGCAGCTATTTTCTTAAAGAAATATCTGAGTCTTAAGTAACAATATTAGTTTCACACTATTTTTGTCTCTATTTGTATAATAACTTTAGGAATCAAAAGATATTAATAATTTTTTAAATGAAAGTTGAATTACTTTTTCCTTTTTGGCATGCTCGGCAGGTAAGTTTTGAATTTTTTACCTTCCACTTAATATTATGTATACATTTGAACAGAAAATAAACGAAGAATGTGGCGCGACCTACGCCTTTGATTTACACGAGGAGATCTGTGCGAAATAAATAAAGACAGCCTATACATTTGAACGGGAAGTAAACAAAGATGGCTGTTATGAAATTTGCCGTGCCGCGCTCTAAGCACTTAATTTACACGAGGTCCGTGTGTTCTTGCATGCACGTCGGAACAGCTCTCGTTCGCTGCAAACCGGCTGAGTGGCCGCGGCTATCGCATTCATTTTGAACGTAAGCATAAGCCGCCCATAAGAAATATGTAAAGTTCAGGTAAGGCTTACGTAAACATTTGAAATTTGCGCTTGCGCAAACTCAGTAGCGGCAGCAATGTTTTTCCAGGCATTTTGCGTAATTATGTTGCCTTTGTACTTGTTGTTCTTTTTATGGTGTAGGAGCAGATGCATATTTACTAACTTAATTGATAGTTCTCTAGCCGTTGTAAAAACGAAGACAAAATGTCGACAATACTAAGGTTAGGTTATGCAATTCTAGAATTAAAACATACATTCTATTACTGCTGCCAATATTAATCTAGGAAGAAATTAAAAATTACTACAAATGAACGTAAGAAATACGTAAAGTTGAACCGATTTAAACTTAAAATGTAAAAATTACGAAGTGCATTATGAACGAGCGCATAAGCATCGCATTGACTAGACTTTACGTATTTCTTATGGTCTATTATAGGTGCTCAGTTAAATTGTTTCAAGTTCCCGATCCAAAGAAAAAATCGACTCAATTAAATATTTAAACCTTGCAAAAATTTGAGACTAGGCGGGTGAAAAATTCTCAGCCTAGGACGCCAAAAATACCTTTTGGCGGGCAATCCCTTGTCTATTTATATGACAAATTATTAATTAAATTGATCTAAGACAAGATGACAAAAAGTTTTTGACTATTGAAAATATGCAATAAAAACATCACGGACTTGTGATGAGGAATTATAAAAAACGGCGATAGTAGAATGTCTTTAGTTCTAATCTTCACAAAATTAACAAATTAAGCTGGAATGTAAATTTATAATTATTGATGTAGATAAAGAGATAGGTTAGGGATTTTGTGTCAAAAAGAGAACAGTAATACATTAACAATTAAATTTTTAAATAATTTATATAGTTGGTTTTTAATTTTTTTTACATATTAGTTTTCTTAATTATGTATGATTTATCGCAATTTTGGCACCTCTTGTTACAACCCTTTGAATGCGATTTCTTGGATATTTTTGTACTCTTGGGAGTTATTTTGTAGCAACTATTTTGGTGTAAATGTGTGCAATGCGTTCTAGTTTGCTCACAACACTCTATAGTCCCTTTAGCTTCTTTCGCAGCTTATTAGTTCTGCACACTTTGCATCACATTTTAGAGAATAATTCGTTGGGTGGTTTGGGTGCTTGAGCAATGCTATTTGCTAGATTATAGTCGGATTAAAATATGCGCTTTCAAAAAATATAAAAGGGAGCTAGAAGGATTTTAATCGCATTATAGACGTGGTACATAGATTATTAAAATTAGCAGGTTAAGCTCACGTTACAATAGTTACTATAAGACAATTCGTAAGCTTGGTAAGGGCATTCAAAAACTCCCGAACTTCAAAAGTTACAGGGTGCGACTTCGTCGATCTTTTAAAATTATTATATATATATATATATATATATATATATATATATATATATATATATATATATATATATATAGTTGCGTTCCTCTTAACAATGAACTTAAAAGTTGTATTTTGTTTTCTACGCTAAAATTGTTTATAGCACACACTAATGTGCTGCAGCACTTGCCTTGATCTGACATTATGCGTTATAAAAAACTCAAATTTCAAATTATTTTAATGTGCTCTTCCTTGTTATAATAATGATCACCTTTAACAGCCTGTCATTTATACCATTCTCTTCTATCACTTCAACACTAGACCTTTGATATGGTTCATCTAGCTTTACTCAACAACAAAATTTCTTAATCGATTATTATATTACAAAATGAGGAAATAAAAAGATGCTCCAAAGAGCTTACAAACATCTTTTCTCGGAAATGTAGTAACAGCGCGACACCTACCATTTTAAAAATTTGTTACACATGGCTGAATTTCACAATCATTTAATGCAATTGTCCAAATTATGAAACATATTTTTAATTTTCTTCTATTTATATGATAACTGGATTCGTTGCTTAGATATAACAACAACCCTAACAAGTTAATTTAAAAAATTCTGTGTAAACTTTTCAAATATTTTTTACTGCATCTGATGGCTGCGCCTTAAAAGCGATATTTTGCCCCAGTCGGCACAAAATCAAATTCGCAGCCACTGTTTACAGGCCTTTGAAGCGCGCGCTGGACCGCCGCCAGCGGCCGAAACAGGCCGCGCAACCTTGCGGGCGTCGGCAGCCGAGCTCGCGAATAAGCGGATTTTCCCCCGCGTCAGCGAAAACCGACGCTGAAAATACTGTTGACTGTCCTTGCATCCCTAGAGCTCTTGTCTTGCTCGTACCACTTGACGTCTATTGTTCGGAAGCGTGTAGCGCGCCCGGTCGGATCTTCACCCTCGGCTTCGAAATAATGATGGATTTAGCCTGAAAAACCCCGGCCCGCCGCTTTTGAATAACCTCGCGCACACGGAGCCAGCCATAATTACGAAAATACAAAGGCCGCAGGTCGTCTTTTGGCGCTTTCGGCGCTGGATTCGGTTATTCAGCAATTTGCCGCTACTTTCTTAGGCAAACTTGGTTAATGCGCGCGCTTCAATTGCCCCTAAATGACGCTCTCGCATTTGTTAAGACGATAATTTGATTTTATTAAAGGCGGCACACGCTAAGTGTGTAATTAGTTTTCGGTTAATGGAAATTCTCGTCATTCTTTAATCTCCCCAACTTATCTTTAGGTTATACAGTTGAACTTATTTAAGCTTTAGAATAATTAGATTTTGATCATTTTAATTATCCGAGGACCACCGCAGCATTGTAATAATGATATTGAGAAATGTGAATAAAACATTATTATTATTAATTAACAAAGCCGCGTTGTTAGCTTATCGCGTGTTATTTTTTTGTGTTTATTGTTTATTTTTACAATTTACTCTGAAGTAGTAGAGATGATAGCTACATGCCAATGCTTCTCTAACTTTGCGATGCCGCCCTTGTAGAACTATTTATCTTTGCCTTCAAAATAAGCTTCAGTTTCGGCGATGATTTCCTCATCCGAGCCAAATCTCTTGCCACGGAGCATCTTTTTGAGTTCGGCAAAGAGGTGGTAATCGCTGAGGGCTAGATCTGGACTATACGGTGGGTTCGGAAGCAATTCTAAGCCCAATTTGGGCATTTTGCCCTTGTTTTGAGCTACTTGTGATACGGTGCGTTGTCTTCATCATCATCATCATCATCAGCCTCTTATTATCCACTGTTGAATAAAGGCCTCTTCAAGTTTGTTCCATGCGTCTCTGTCTCTTGCGGTTTGAATCCAGTTTTTACCCGCCGTTTGTTTGATGTCATTCGTTCATCTTTTCTGTGGTCTTCCCCTGCTCCGCGTTGTAAGTCTTGGTCTCCATTGGATTATCTTTGTGTCCCATCGGTTTGGCTCCTGCCGTGCCACGTGTCCAGCCCATTTCCATTTCATTTTTAGTATTCTTGAGATTATATCCGTCACCTTGGTTCTCCTTCTGATCTCTTCGTGATTGATTCTTTCTCTGAGACTGACGCCGATCATAGCTCTCTCCATAGCCCTTTGAGTAGTTCTAAGTCTTACCATACTTTTTCTCGTCAATGTCATTGTCTCCAGGCCATATGTTGCAACTGGAAGCACACAGGTGTCGTAAACCTTTCTCTTCAGGTTAGTTGGTATATCGGTGTTTTTCATTATATGACTGAGTTTTCCAAAGGCAGCCCAACTCTGGCTTATCCGGCGTGAGATTTCTGCGGTCTGATTTTCTTTCCCGATCCTGAATTTGTGCCCCAAGTATATGTATTCCTTGACTACCTCAAGATTGTTGTTGCCTACGTTGATACTCTCTTCGACTGGGCCCATTACTTTCGTTTTTTGGACATTGTTCTAGGTCATCGCTAATTAGGACAAGATCGTCCGCAAATCGAAGATTGCTTAGGTATGTTCCATCTACATTTAGTCCCTTTCGCTTCCATTCAAGGTTTTTGAATATATCCTCCAAGACGAGAGTAAATATTTTTGGCGAAATAGTATCGCCCTGGCGCACGCCTCTCTTGACTTTAATTTGATTGGTTGTTAGTTCATCATTAATTTTTACTTTTATGGTGGAATTTTCGTATATATATTTCAGTAGGTCTGAATACCTTGTGTGTATTCGGGAGTTATCCAGTGATTTTAAGATTGCCGGAATTTCAATGGAATCAAATGCCTTATGGAAGTCTATAAATGCAAGATAGATGGGCATGTTGTATTCTGTGGTTTTTCGATGAGGGATCTGAGCGTTTGTAGGTGATTATTAGTGCCATAGTTTCTTCGGAAGCCCGCCTGCTCTACCGGCTGGTAAAATCCAATTTAGTTGTTAGGCGGTTTGTAACGATCTTGGTCAACAGTTTGTAGAGATGTGATAGGAGGCTAATGGGGCGGTAGTTCTCCAAGTCTCCGCTATCGCCCTTCTTAAATAGTAAGATGACTTCCGCACATTGCCAAGCAGTTGGAATCTTCGCTTCATAGAGACATTTGTTTAACAGAGTGCGGACTGATTGTAGTAAAGGCTCGCCGCCCATTTTCAGCATTTCGATGGTAATGCGGTCTTCCCTGGTGATTTCCATTTTCATTTGCCGCAAGGCTGATTTGAGTTCCCCGTTGTTAATTTCGGGAATTTCTTCAGATCCTACGTTCATAATATGTTGTTGTTGGTATTTTTCTTGTGGATAAGTGTTGTATAAGGATTTGTAGAAGTTTTCGACGGACTCGATTATATCTTGTTTATTTCTCACCACTGTTCCTTCGGAGTTTTTCATTTTATATATTTTCGCTCTTCCTCTGGCCATTTTCGATCTCAGGACTTTCATGTTTGCATTATCTTCAATCACTGATTGAATCATTTTGTATTGTATGCTCTTAGGTCTTTACGTATATGTTTGTTTATGTCCTTATTTAGTTGCTTATATTCTTCAGTTTCTCGATTTAACTCCTTTCTGTGTTCTATCATTTGCAGTGTTTCTTCTTTGAGTTTACTTGTTTTTGTCTTTTTGTGTGCATATCTTTTTGCCGCTGTTTGAACAGTAGATGTGATTGTTTTGTTAATTCGTTTATTTCTAAATTGTTTAGTTCTTGGGTGGGCGGCAATTTGTATTTGATAAGCTCTGCATATTCATGTTGATGTTTGTCTAGATATTGTGTTGTAGGAAATAGGTATAGTTTTTGAATTAGTTTTTCCTTTCGACTTTGATATCGATTTTAAGGGTTCCCCTACCATCCTGTGATCACTTCCCGTGTCAAACTTGTTCAGAACGGAAACATCGGTGCAGATATCTCTACGGTTTGATAGTATATAATCGATCTCATTTTCGTATGTCCATCAGCGCTTTTCCAGGTCCACTTTCTTTGGGGTGGTTTTTGTAAAATGTATTGAGACAGAATAATTTTTCTTGCTGTAAAAGTTTAGAAGCATCTCTCCCCTTTCATTTCTGGATCCCAGTCCGTATTTTCCGATGTTTTGAAGATTGTCATCCTTATTTTTCCCTACTTTAGAGTTGAAATCACCCAATACTATTACATATTGGGTTTTTTCGTGGTGGATTGCACTTGTAATGTCTTCATCGAATTGCTCAGCTTCGCTTTCTTCAGATCTACTGGTTGGTGCATATACTTGGATTATTTGTAAGGAATATCTTTTACTAAGTTCAAGCGTTATATAGATAACACGGTCAGATATGGCTTGCATTTTTGTTACGAGATGTTTTATACGTTTATTTATTATAATTGCCACTCCCCCTAGGTGTGATTGTTCTTCCTTATTATACTGATATAGCACATGGCCTGTTTTGAGTGTCGTTGCTTTTTCACCCTTTAGTCTGGTTTTGGATAGACCGAGGATATCCCACTTGATGGCATCCAACTCTTGTTCTAATCTGGTTTGATGTTCGTCCAATCTCATTGTACGCACATTGTATGTTGTTACTCAAAATGTCTTGTTTGATGTATTTTTTGTCGATTTTCTGCCTCCCCCAGAATCAGAAATGAGGCGGTTTGATACTTGATCAGAATGGGAGTCTGAGTTACACACTCTACCCACCTGGGGTTTATATTTTTTGAATTTCGACATTTAGCATAGAACAAAATATGAAGGAATTTGGCAATTAAAACGCCACGCTTGCCGAGCGGGTTGGCGAGTTGGATAGGATATATGTAGGAGGGATGCATTTGGTTTTGGGTAAGGATTGGGATTTTAGGACTCAGCTCTTTCTCGGTATTTAGGAGGTGTAGAGAGAGTCGAGGCTCGCGTGGGCAGGATCGCTCTCCTGAAGCAGACCTATCCTATACCGAGATCGTATAGGAGTGTCTACCCGCTACCCTAGGTGCGTTGTCTTGATGAAACAAAATTTTTTTCTTCGCCAAATGCGGTCTTTTTGCGATTGCGGTCTTCAAGCGCTTTAACAACCCAATATAGTAGTGGCTGCTGATTGTTTTTCATGTTCCATATAGTCGATGAATATTATACTGTGTGCATCCCAAAATACAGAGGCCGTAACCTTGCCAGCTAATTGCTACGTCTTTGGTCGCTTCGGACGGCTTTCACCGGCTGCTCTCACTCAGCAGACTGCCGATTTGATTCCGGAGTGAAACGGTAGATTTATGTTTCATCCATTGTCACATGTTAACGCAAAAACTCCGACTTCCTATAAATATGCCCAAACAGCGCTTTGAATCATCAATTCGTTGTTGTTTTTGCTCCAGTGTGACCAAACGCGGCACCCATTTCGAAAACAGCTTTCTCGTACCAAAATGTTTGTATATAATAGTGAAAGCACTACTTTCTGATATCTTCAGAGTGTTAGCTATTTCTCTCAACTTCACTTTGGGGTTGCCTATAATAATTTTTAAGTTTCTTTTTTGATGTTTTCCGAGGTAACTGCCTAATTTGGAAGTCCAGGGAGTTCAGCATCATCTGTGTCTGTACGACCGCGTTTGATGACCAAGGTTGTTTCGAAAGGAGCAGAGTCCGGGTCACATTTGTCAAGCCATTTCTTTGCTTGAACGGTATTTTTTTTCATTAAAAAACAATGATAAATTAACACACAAAATTGCTTTGAATCCATTGTTTTGAAAATAACAAAAGTAGCGTTACTTAAAGCACTGTAACTCGGTAACAAATTGACCAAATGTCATTAAATTTTGACTGTAATCATTGGTTGGTACTATTGAAAAGTTATACCGATATTTCGTTATAGGTTCCATCTAGTGGTCAGGTCCGGGACTTATTGAGTGATGTGTTAGGTCCTCATAGATGGTCTAGATGTTATGAGTAGTTTGGATTTGTAGTCCGTATATTCAAATTGGTCAGATAACACTTTTATAGAGAAGCACTTTGGTTTAAATTTTTAAAGTTTAGGTTGAGATGATTTTTAATTTGTACGTATCGTTTCCAAGCGAGGCGTTAGACCAGATGGAGACCTAGATATTTTGCTTTTGGGATAGAAACATAGCTAATATGGACTGAAGGATATATATTAAATCGAGTTGTAAAGTGACCTGCACCGATTTGGATTTACTTCTATTTTTCAGCGGTTGAACCATTCACTAAGAGTGTTTAAACTTTGTTGCAGGTGTTTATTGAAAGTGTTTGGATTTTAATGAGTGGAGCGTACTGCAAAATTATCAGCAAAGGTGTATAGAGCTTTGGGGATATTAGATGTATATATATCAGATAGAAAAGGGGATTAAAGTTTAGTACCCTGAGGGACACTAGACTGTATATGGTAGGGCTGGGAGAAGAGGTTTTTGTATTATACTAAATAGAAACTTTTTTTTAGTTAAGACTTTAACAAAGGATAATATGGACTTAATAGATTTTTTAAATTTGTATAACAGTCCAATATACCACACCTATCGAGCGCCTGCGCAACATCTATGAATACTGCAATATAGTATTCTTTTTTCTCAAAACTAAATGAAATTTGATTAACAATCATGTAAGTTTAGTGTATCGTTGAATGTCCCTGTTCAAAATCCCACCTGATGAGTAGGGCAAAGCAGGTTTAAGTCGACATCGTTGAGAAAACTTTGCAGTGGTAATTTTTCGAATACCTTTCTTAATTGGGGAAGCAAACTAATCGGTCTATACGATATTCGATCTTCGGTTGGTTTTTTAATTTGGGCGTATTTCCTTACAAGAGGGTAGTATAAAAGGCTTAATATATGATTATATACAATAAATAACGATAGCTTTTTTGTAGGTTTTATAGTATTTGCTTGGTGATGATATCATAGCCTGAAGATTTGTATTGGTTCAATTTACCAATATTTTTTATTCTTTAGCTGACAAAATGGGCTTAATAGGGAGCGACATTTGACATGGTACATCTAGAAAGTTTTAGATTTCTCTGTCTGTTTGATCTGGGCGTAGATGATTCGGCTAGAAAATGGTAGACAAGTGTTCTGTAAAGGTGTCAGCTTTTTCTTGGTTAGTTTGCGCCCAAGGTTTGTTTGCAGTTTTAATAAATCGGGTTGCAAGTTGTGTTCTCTTGAATTTTCTGGCAGCCTTCCAAACTGAATGGTCGTATTTGTTCAGATATGTGAAATATTCTAGAAATGTTAAATTTTTAAATTTGTAAAGAGCTATTCGAGCTAATCTTTTGAAGGTCCGTCGATCTTCAAGGGTCGCGTGACCTTTGCAGTCTACCCCTAAGTGTTCATTTTCTAGCAACTAGCTCCTGTCTATACAGTGGCGTATTATTATTATGGCGTTCTTTAGTAGGCATAAAATTCCATGCAGCTTCTTGAATAACAGTGGTTAGAGGCTGCACCGCAATGTCGAGATCTTGGGTTTTTTTTGTGCATAATCAAAGATTTTGTGTTTTTTGTGTGTTTTTTGTAGTGAGTGTACAGTTCCTGTTTTTTTAATCGTATAGTTAGTAACTAACAAAATTATAGAAGTATTATCGGATAACAGTTCTAAGCTTGATTCAATTTCAGTGTAGTTTGAGACGATGCCTTTTGTAACGTAAAAGTCGAGAAGATCTGGAACTTTATTCGGGTATTTTGGGCCAATATTTGGATTTTCCGGTGTAATGATGTTCACAATTGTCGTCTGTTATAACGTTCAGAAGGTTTTAACCTTTTGTTGTAATTACCCTGGACCTCCAGTGAGTGCATTCCAGTCTCTTCCTGATATGAATCTGGGGCCTAGTGTATGAAAAAACGCTTTGTATTGGTTCGTTGAGACTCTAGGCTGAGGTGGACAATAGACGAATGATACTATAAATGACTATGGAAATGCATTCGCTTGAATGCTTGAAACTTATATATGTTCGAAAATTTAGGTAATTTTTGGTGGGAAATACTGTTATAAATGAGAACAACTGATCCGCCATGCGCTGCTTCATTAGGATGAGTTGTACTGTAAATTGTATAATTTGATATGCAAATCATACTCCAGAAATGAGTTTCCAAAATTAATATATTGTTAATTTTGTTAATTTTTAAAAACGTTATTAACTAGTTTTTGTAATTGTGTAATTCATTAGCATTTAAAATTGCAATGCGTATTATCTTTGCTATTAAGGATATGTTGTATTCATAACCGCAGATAATAAGTTTAGGAAGTTTGAGTCATCAGCTGGATGAACATTGTTTTAAATTCCACCAGTAAAGTAGTTAATAGATTACTTGAGTTGGCCTGTGAGTTGTTATTGTTGAAATAGTGGTTGGGTTGATTGATTCGGCATATGTTAATGCAGAATTATTTAAGTTCTGGAATCTTCTAACAGGTGCATTGGGACCTGATGTATTGGGTGTCTATTTGTTTGTACCGTGTTTAAGTTCCTTTTTAATTTATCGGGTGGCTGCCATCATATAGAGTGTTTTTTGCGGGAGTATCTACTGGCTTTTTGCATGTCTTAGAGTTGTGGTTTTCCACAGACTTGACGAAGTTGTATGGCCTCGTGCAATATGTTTTGGAGTGGCAAATATAGTTTTTTATTTAACTTACTAACCATTGTTTGGTAAGTTTGAAGTTCCATATAAAATTGCTTATAAATGTGTGTTTTATAATTTAACACTATCGTAAAAGGTCGATAGCGTATGATATAACAACTCGTGGTCAATATCGTCCACTCGCTTTTACTATTTGCAATGTGTTATTAATATGCACAAAAATAAATGTAAATAAAAAATCTTTATTTCATGTCTAAAGCAGATGCAAAGTTTGGCATTTTATCTATATCTAATTATTAAAAAGAAATATTTGCTTAAAATATAGTATAACGCCCTAATCTATAAATAAAGTGAAGCTAATCTTCAATTATGAATAAACTGTTTCCAAACCAATTCAAATAAATTGTAAGTTTTCCAAAACAAAGTGTTATACATAATCACTAACGCCGAATGGTATGCATCTTGCCCCAACAAATGTTTTGAGTACAACTTTCTTCACATTCAATTACGTTATGTGTAACCATTTTTTGGGAATTTGTTTTGCTACGGAGTGCAATTATCAACTAATAAAAATGCGTGTGCACAACCTGTCCTAAAATAATAAGTACGATTCCGCCACCATAACTAGTGCACCTCCTATACCGTGGATGCATCGTCGACGCTTTACCTCTATATTGTTGTTTGCGTTGTTCCTGCCTTTTTGTACATCGGCAAAAAGCTTGCAAACTGTTATTATTCAATTAATGAGTAAGCATTGGTTTCTTTACTTATTTTGACAGATCCGCTTTCGCAAGTTGAAAGGCAACTAAACCACTCTGGCTAAGATGGTATTTCGTACAGTCAATTTATTGTCACACTCACAGATCCACAATTAAAAGCAAGTGTTATTTTCCTGTCTACTTGCAAGGTTTTTGTCAATACCGAACTTATGTACGACAGAAAAGGAAAACAAATGAAAAGTGAAATTTTGCGTTAATATGCGAAAGTCTCTAAAATTTTACCTACATTTTTTAGGCAGGTATTATAGACTATTTAGCTTGAAGTAGATGCAACTATCAAGATAAACCCACTATAAGCAGTCGAAGTTAGTCAGTGTCAGAGGTAAGGCCATAGTGTAATAAGGGGGCGAGTGTAAACATCATGTTTTGTAAATTTGAAAAAATGGCAAGGGATATGATTGAAACGTTAATGCAAACGTACAAGACAATAGTCGAAAGCACAAAATGTGTTTATGACTTGTTCAATCGTTTTTGCAACGAAAAGGAAATAACGTTTGGATTGACAAGCAGAACGTAAGGCACGATCGAGCAAGTGCGAAAAATGGTGATAAAATATCAGCGACTGATTTTACGATTGATGGCGCGGAAATTGAGCATTACCAAGTATTTTGCCTCACAAACTGACAGAATATAAATAGATGGACATTTCTTGAGATTTATCAGTATTACCACGATCTATCCTTTCTCCTACATAAAACTTACGCATTTTTCGGACGTGAAGGCAATCCAAGAACGCTTCACAGCCGTTTTGTAATCGATTTCCAAAGAGGCCTTCGTTGCAGTTTTCAGAAACTTCATGAACATTATCAAAAGTATTTTAAGAAGATTATTTCGAAGGCCAATAAAGACAATTTTATTCTGTTTTTTGCTTTTTGATACTTTTCTTAAACTTCTTAAACCCTCGACATTTGATTTTTGGGTACCCGATTAGAGATTAGTCATCAGAAAATCTTCAAACAGTAGAATAGAAAGATCTGATCAAGTTATAGGGTTAGAGTTAAATCACATCTGTAAGGTGTTTTGGATATTTTTTATATTAAAAAAATATTAAACCTAGTCCTCTTTAAGATGACGAAAAGTATTATTGGTTTCTCAATTTGATTAAACAAAATAATCACCAATTCCTTATATTTGAATTTTAAAAATAATAATTGTATAGAATCGGTTGTCTTGTACCCTCTGTACGCGTTTTGTTTGATTATAAATAGCCGCGCTATAAAAAAAGCTCAGCTGCTAAGGCTGTTTTGATGTAGTTTTGGAAACGTTCGACCGGCTATAATTTTTCCATATGTACGAAACCATTTTGAGCGAGAGTTTGCTGGCGTGTTTGATTGGTGGCAGGAGTTTCCACATCCTGGAGGATGTTTGATGTAGGCCGATTGCGTGTACGGGAGTCGATATTTGCCGACGGAGAAACTCGGTCCGTTTTCTTTTGTACTTTCTCCCGGTGAGAAAAGAAGAAGACCCTGTTGTAGACCTCGGACACGACCAGCTGAAAGACCCGCATCAGGTAAGACGCTTCCGATCGGCCCCGCAGCGAAGATTGGAGTAACTTGTCCTGTATTCCGCCTACACCCGTCTTTCTTTTTCCTCGATCTCTTGTGATTACAGCCGATTCTTGCAACAGAGCGTCCGCTTCCACGATGAGTGTCTTCCAGCTTTTTAGCCTTTTGATTGGAATTCTCTTTTTAATGAAAAATACGATATAGTCCGCTTAAACCTGATCAAATTGATTTTTAAAATAAATTTATAAAAGAGCTGCGCAAGCAGGCGTCTCTGGCGGTGGAAGTCAAAAGCTCAGACAACAATCTTGCAACCTAACTATAAAAATAAATACAATTCTGAAAGATAACAAAAATCTTAACAGATTAAAAATATTAACATAATTGAATAAAAACTAGACTAAAAATTAGTCCCAAGAATAATTCAAATATTTTGGATAGCCGTAATATTTGGTAATCTCCAAATAAAATGCAGCCTACAATTACTTCTAGTACAATTGTTTTGCAACATTACAAACATTACTAATTAGCCGAGTCAATTTGAAAAGGGAATAAAAGTGGAGGTAAATTAGATAAAAATTTATGAAATATTTACACTTTTTAAGATTAATTTTTTGTTTGGCAAAAATATTACAATTTACTAATTTAGAAACATTTTGCATAAATTATTATTATCATTATCTAGGTAAATTAGATCAAAAAGTAATAATTTAATAAGGTTTTTTAAGATTGTTGTTAACAATTTATTCAAAATGATCATTATCACTTTTCCTTCAAAGCTAAATTACCAGTTTAATGCTTTTAAACATTGAAACTAATTTTTAGTTGCCTAATAGAGTTTGAATAGTTTCCTTGTACGGAAAGTGAATCTACAAATTAATCGTCTTCAGGCAGCCGCATCTGCAAATAAAATGAAACATTTTTAATGCTTGTTGCACAATGCCAGCAACACCAGCTACTTTTACTGTTGCACAACGGCTGCAGCATTTCAAAATCGTTACTCACGCATTTAGAAGTTTGCAGGCAGCAGACACCATAGCATTAAAAGTGAGCGCCTGCACCAAAGGAAATTCGAATGCAACCCTGGGTATGCAAAATTAATCACACCTGACTACGTATTCATCGCTGAAACGTGTAATGAATAGTTTGTTCGCTTGAATAATAACGTAATGCTACATTCTGCTTGTCCGTTGATATATCAGTTGTGTAATTTATCATAAAAGCATTTACACATGCAGTTGCTATTAATAAAAAGCGGCGACGCTTGATTGCTGCACGTGTAAACATGGCGCAGCATCGCCAACACTGGTGATCTTATCGATGCCTTTCGATGATTTTACATACTAAAATTTCTTAACCGATTAGTTCTTAGGTGTACTAAAAAAGATGTCATACCAATATATATGGGAAATATTTTTTTATAAAAAATATTATTCAATTTGACTCGATATTTAGGAAAATATGAAATATATTTTTAGAATAGTTTAAATTGCTATTTTGCTATAAGATACGTTCTTTTAAAATCTTTTACTAGATTTAATGCATATTTTATCTGGGAACAAAGGACTTGCGTGATTTATATTTCATTTAAAAAGAAGGAATTACAGACAGTTAGTTACATTGAAAGATGAGTATTTGTTATTAAAAAGAAGTGCAGTCTAAAATGAAGATGATGAACTTATCTTTACGGTTTCTACGGTATGTGGTCTGCTACAGATTATTTATTTATTTAGAAAACTTGTAACAATTTATCGAGAATTGGAAAATATTCACTTATAACGTTACCACTTGTAATACAATATTTGAAAAGAATTTAAAATAGAAGATTAATATTTGTCCTGCAAAATTGCATTGTGTAACTAAATTAATTTTGCGTTTGTTTAAGTTCACATATGGTTAAAATAGAAATTTTAATACAGCAGCAAGTTTAATTGGAAAAACGTTT
This sequence comes from Sinelater perroti, assembly GCA_036346155.1. Classification (NCBI taxonomy): domain Eukaryota; kingdom Metazoa; phylum Arthropoda; class Insecta; order Coleoptera; family Elateridae; genus Sinelater; species Sinelater perroti. The sequence continues at coordinate 12,706,041 of JARFIY010000024.1, forward strand.
CTGAATATTTTATAGGCCTCTACAGTAAGGAAACTTCAACCCCACTAAGCCCGATTCAAAGCTCATTTTACAAAAGACTATTTTTATGTATGATTTTACCTTTTTAAAATTATACAGAAAGAAATAAATTATCCCTGTATGACTATGACTAAAATAACATAATAAATTCTATTCTTTCCCAATCTCAAAAAAGCAGAACTAATTTTACTCAGATATTTCATTCATTCAACCCGAAGAAACTGATCAAGTGTTACATGCACTTTTACATCTATTACATCTTTCTAATTTCAAGCACTAAAAATAAGCCTCTAAGACAAGACAAACACGTTATAATCTTACTGGCAGATAATAGTAACACTACTCTTAACAACTAGGACTATATTGCTATGTTGCTAAGATAGACAACCCCAAAACCTACTTTGAAATGAAAACCAAGTCTCTTATCATCAATTCAAACCTATTCACCGATACCAAAAAATTTCTTATTCTTTCAAAAAAGTCTTTAAGAATACCAAAATTATGCGGACTTTCAAAAATTCACAAGAAAAAAATACTCCCTTGTGACTTATTTCAGTGGCTTTGGTTTCCTACGCACCATTTAGCCAAATGGCTGATTATAATCCTTTAGAATCTTACAGAACAAGAATCATTACACGTCCGAAACGCCTACTGCTTTACATTGTCAAATTAATAAACCATTGTATTTCCAACAGACAGTTAATTTTGAAAAGGAATCAATAAGCTCCCCACTTTCATCTATTGTAGAAAACCTTTTTATGGTCAACTTTGAAATAAAAGTTTCTGCTTTTTTCCTTTGAAAGCTACCTGTTAGATAAGTTACGTTCACAATCCTTTTGTTATCCGCTTCCATGGACAAGATACGCTTTCTCATTAATCTTTTTATTTAAACCAACCTCACACAAATATTAAGTTCACATTGGGAGAACAAAATAATGTTTTCTTTTTCTGGAGATTATAAAACAAAAAATCTTTTCAACGACAGTTTCTCTCGCATTGTCTAAAGAAAATCTGCCCATATTATCGTTATTTAAATGTTAAACCCCATGATTGCCCTGTTCAAATCTCAAATTACTAGGTACCTCAAACTTTCTGGCACTAATGATAGACAAACAAAATTAAAACCATTACTAAAACTCTTATACAAATCTAATATTCCAAAAACTTTATGAACAGCATCGTTGAAAATATTAACAAAAACAAAAATTCCGAAACTCACATTTTCGACTAAGTAAAAGCGTTTTTGCTTTATATCAGCGATATCAGTGATAAAATAGACCGTACTCTGAACCAACAAAATAAGTCTAAACGGTTTTTACGACTAACAATAAACTAGTTAATTATTCGCTCAGCTAATGACCAATTTTCCCACAAATCCTAAAATATCTTATGGCAATTTGACCACAAAAAATATAAAGATAAATAATAATATAGAGGTAATATTAATAATTTACTTTAATGCAAAAGAAAAGAAGGAAAAAGACTTGAATTATTTCTAATGTCAAAAATAAGATTGAATGCATACTATCAACAATTAAAAAAAATCTGAAAAATAAATATATGAGCTCCACAAACTGTGAACAATATAAATGAGAGAGTTGCTGAAGCCACAAAGAAAACCTTAATAGAAAATAAAATAAGAAAAAAAAATTAAACGAAATAACCAATGGAGAGGCAGGCGTGTAAATAGCCGCTCTCGTGGTGCGGTGTGGAAACGTAGTACGGCCCGTAGTGGAAGGTCAGCCGATAAGGCCAAATCGTCCCTTAAACGGCCGTCGCGTTAGCGGATGAGGGCGGCTACCGATATCAACCAATGAATTGCCAAATCGCTCACCTGAATCGGCTTCGGCTTCGGCTTCGTCGGCGATTCCAAGGTGGCCACCTCTGCGTTGCGGATCTGGTATCTTCAGGATGTTGAGACACGACCAAATTGGCCGAGCTGCGATGCGTGAATATTTGCGGGGTGTTGAATATGCGTGAATGTATGCGGGGATGCGAAATGTTTCTGATGTATGCGGGTTAAGACACGACCGTACTAGCCGCGCTGCGGGGCGTGAATGCGAATTTATGCGGACTGAGACACGACCGTAGTGGCCGCGCTGCGGGGCATGAAAGCCTGCGGGGCAAAGCCCATGCCGTTTGTGTGCGACGGAAAAACGTAGCTGATATCAAAGGCTCGCATGCCGCCGCGATATAAAGCGGTTCAAGGGCGAAAAGGCCGCCACACCAACCAAGTTGTTGTTAAAGAAACGGCAATTTGTGATAAACGATGGATAACTAAAATCAGCAGTGTACACAGAAACAATATTTGATGAAAGCAGAAAGTAGAAATTTAATGATATTACGTAAAAAATTATGGCAAACAAAAAACATATAGACCCAAGGATCAAAGTTTTATCAAAACTATTAATAATTCTTTAAACAATTAAAACGTATCATGAAAAACTTTATAAACGGAAGATCCAAATTCGAAGATACAAACAACTCTGATGAGATCTCTGAAATCAAGCTATTGCTTACAAACATGGAAAAAACACCAAAAAGTGGCGGATTACCTGTAGATATAAAATTTAGAAGAAAATATATGCTAGAAGAATTGCAGCGACTGTTTAATCTCTAGCTTTATATAAGAGAGATTCCTGCTAATTGTAATTAACCTACAATCACTATTCTATACAAAGAGGAAGATGCATCAAATTAAAATAAGTATAAATCAATAAACTTGCTTTTATATACATAAAAGTCATTTGCAATAAGTGATAACCATTTGCAAGATCAGTAAACCAAAGAAGTAAGGCGCGTTTAAGAATAATTTTAGCTGTAATTATCATTTACAAACTATTGAAAATTTAATTGAAAAGTTATAGGATATTAGGTTAACTTCCGGGGATTAGCAGAAAGCTGTACTGGGCCATAGATACATATTTGGTACATTTGATTATAAATATCTATGAAAATGCCACTTTAACGGTACTATTGTACAAGAACACACGGCAACCCAATTCCTTCCAATATTTTTACTTTAGTTTTGGAGAACATCTTTAAAAAAACCTTTCTGGAACAAGAAAGGCACAAAAATTTTCGGATGAATATTTAACAATTTGGACTTCGCGGATGATGTGTTAATAGCAGGCAATGCGGAAGACTGGCAAGAAACGTTAACTGAGTTGAGTGCTATTTCTAAAGAACGAAATTTATAATTAAATATAAGTACGATAAAAAAATAATAAAGTAAGTTTACTCTAGCATTAAAATAAATACAAAAATAGAAAATACATCCGCATGAGACAAAAAGTAAGAATAGTAAAAGCAGCATTAAACAGACGTATTAAAAAGGGATGGGCAGTTTATGGCAAATTAAGCGATAAAGGGTGGTCCAACCATAATGCACGATGTTAATTGTGAAGATCAACAACTAATAACGTCAAGTTTACTCTAGCATTAAAATAAATCAAAATTGTATTCAGTGTTTGACAAAAGTTCAACCATAGTAAAGGTACAGCAATTAAACAGACGTATTAAAGGGATTGTTATGCCTTACGAAAATGGGCGTTCAAATCAAAATGCACGATGTTTCGTAGTCACACTTAACGTCAAGTTTTTGCCCAACATTTCTTTGTTTCATGTTTGACATAATTCAACCATGGAATGTGTACCACAATTGAGCAGCGCGTTAAGATTGTGCAAGCCTTTCTAGCAAAACCGGCGTTCAAATCAGGAAATGCATTTCGAAAACACTCTGATTTTTTGTCATGCATAATCGACCAAATGTGTCCACAATCTGGGAAAACATTGCTGCAAATGTTCAGCGATACCGGGTCTGTAGGAAATGTGAAAACACCTGTGCAACCTCGACCCAGTCTTGATCTGCGGAAAACATTGCTGTTGTTCGCGATAGTCTGGCACGAAGAGCCATCAACCTCGACTGCGAATCTTTGAATGCCCAAATATTTGAACATCTCACGAACATCACTGATGCGAATTTTGAATAAATATTTGTATTTACACGCTTACACGGTTCAATTGACTCAAGAGCTGAAGCCTACTGACCATTTCAAGCATCGTCAATACGCCGAATGGTTGGTCGAACAGACAGAAGTGAATGGTGACTTTACAAAGAAAATCATCTTCAGCAACGAGGCACGCTTTCACCTCAGTGGATTCGTTAACAAGCAGAATGCCACATTCGGGCAAATGAGAATCCACGAGTGATTGTTGAAAAGCCGATGCATCCACACAGAGTGACTGTGTGGTGCGGTTTATGGGCTGGCGGCGTCATCGGGCCGTACTTCTTCGAAAATGAGGTCGGCCAAGCAGTTACCGTGAATGGTGTTCGCTATCGCGAGATGATAACGGACTTCTTGTGGCCAGAAATTGAGGATATGGACCTGGACGATATGTGGTTCCAACAGGATGGTGCCACTTGCCACACAGCCAACGAAACAATGGCTCTTTTGCGCGAGAAATTCAATGGCCGTGTTACCTCACGTCGTGGCGATGTTAATTGGCCGCCACGATCATGTGATTTGACACCGTTGGACTTCTTTCTTTGGGGATATTTAAAAGAAAAAGTGTACGTCACTAAGCCAAGAACAATTCAAGAGCTAAAGGATGAGATAATTCGGCACATTAACGACATTGAACCTCAATTATGTCTCAGAGTCATTAAAATATGGACCATCGGATAGAGGTATGCCACCGAAGCCGTGGCGAGTATTTGGCCGATATTTTGTTACACACATAACTGTCATAGATCCTTCTATCATAATAAAAAATATTAAGATAATTCTCTGAAAACTTTTTGTTTTATTTACAATTAACATCGTGCGTTTTGGTTGGATCACCCTATATAATAAAGATGAACATCCTACAGATGATAAAAGCAAATATATTAAAAGATTACATACCTACCGCTTTATTGAATGAACAGAAACTTTAACAAGTCCGTTGTCAATAAAATGTACGTCAATCAACGAGCTATGGCCGAAATAATCATAAAAGACGGATTTAGCAGCACACGTTTACGTGGTATATTAAAAGGCATTGCACAACGAATGGTAAAACAGAAATGGGAACTGGCTGGTTATGTAGCAAGATCGTAGGATAAAGAGACTGTATTGTATAAACAGCTTATTAAATTGGAGACTATAGAAGCACAGACGACCCAGAGAAAGACGCTTAATGTGACTGATGATGTAAAACGTAAAATTAATTTTATATGGCAAAAATAGCATTAATATGAAATAGAATTAAGAAAGCCTATGTTCGTAAGTGAAGAGAAGTAGGCCGACAAGAAAAAGAAGGTAATCTGAGGGGTCTTTGATGAAAAAACGACAAATTGTTTTCATATATGAAGACATGGATTTTTCTAAAACATAAACGTATAAATAAAAATAAGAAACAGTAAGAAAATTTTAACAAAAGTTAATTTTGGCCTCTTTTATCGTTTGAATGTCTACGTTTAAGCTTCAGTATTACGATTTTTTGTGGTAAAATTTCTTTCATTTCTTTGTCGCTTGTCATTACTTTATTTAAAGTAAACTTTGAATGTTAGTTTTTTCTTTAGGCCTGAGTTCTACATATTTTTTGCAATTACACAAACTTTGCTTTTTACCTCAATTCCGTTGGTAATTTTTTTCTATTTTCTTGTTACCAGTTTAACTCTAACTCTAAACACATTTCTTAATTATATCATTCCTTATCAAATACTCAAATTCATTCCCATTTCATATGCTTGTAGTTTAAGTTTATAAGTATTGTAGACAACATCTAGTATTTATATTTGTATGTTAATACTGACCTATAAATTCTTACTTTGGTGTTTTTAAACCCTACTCATTTGACTGTAGAGCTCACATGTTTTTTGATTGTTCAAATTTTTGGCACCATGTTTTCTACCTCCATCATTACTTTTTTCTCAATTACTGTAACTACTGTTACTTTCACTGTAACTACGTTAATATTCATGACGTTAGCTTCCAGTGTCCTATTTCATAATTTTACATTAGTAACTCTTTCACTATTTGTTTATAAATTATTTATATATAATTAAAAATAGAAATATTGAGCTTATATTACAATGTCAAAATATGTTTTATCTTTATTTTAATAGTAAAACTAATTTTTTAGATGCTAGCAAAGATTTGAAATATAGCAGTTTCATATAAACTTTTTAACTGTAGAAATATTGCTTAACTTTTTGCAATATAACAATTTCAGTATTTTCATATTTACCTGAAAATGCTTAACAACTTTGGATATGTTGTGATTATGACTGTGCTGCACATTTTTGTATTACCTTCTTATTTATCGTTTTAAAATTGTGGGTTGCTTGGAAAATCTTTACTGTATTCAAAAGTTTTTTTATACATACATAAATGTTCTTATTTAGAATAAAATTGTCATGAATGTTAAAAATGTACATAAATTTTTACTGCGGGAGTAATAAGTAAAGGAAGCAAATATTTTTTTTTCTAAGCTAAAGCAAATTTATAGTAAAACATCTAAACGTGCAATAAAATAAAAGATTTAATTGTTTTACTTGCACCTTTACATAAATTCCTTAGCGCTTTCATATATTACTACAAGTAACTGTAAATAATGGAACGACGAAATCATTTATTTTTACTTATAGCAGTTTGTTGATTGATTTTTCATAGACCAGAATTTTCAGGAACAAGAGTAACTTTTGAGCGAATGCTGCTTTATGTCATTATAAATGGACAACGCTTTGATTCCAGTTTAGACTATCTGTTATTTCTTATAACAGAAACCTAATTTAATAAAGCTAAAACTATTTTTGTAATTATTGTCTTTTTATTTTGTCGCTATTTCAGGCTACATTGCAGATCTGGAGACATTAGGTTACCTTAATGGCATTGTGTGCAAAATGCGTCAGTTGCGGACTTCTGAATGCTGCTGTACTCTGAACGACTCAAAATTGTAATAAAATATGAATTAAAATCAATGATCTATCTGTTTAAGTGGAAAATCTTGCATACCTTGTGGTTATTGCAAACTTGCAAAGGTCTGTCGTTTTTAGCTACCTATGTTAGAATTTCTAAAAAATTTTACTCTGGTTTTTCGTTCATGCCTTTTTTATACCTCAAAATTATCCTCTGTTTAAAAATTTATACATAATTTAAGTGAAATACATATTTATTGGACTAAGTTCGTTAATGACCAAATTCGGCCCAAGGGTGAAGGAAAAAAAATTGTTTTTGAATGTTTTGTAAAATTCTCAATTTTTGATAGATTTAGATAACATTTGGTACCTAAGTATATAATTTATAAATTTAAATAAATTCTAAAAATTCAAAGGGTAGGAAGATATGATTATAAATATTCTTTTATTTGTAAATCATATTAAATTCTGACTAGCTTTATATCAATTCGTTACACTACCAATTGTCTTAGAGACTTTGAAGCAAGGTACAAATAAGAAACGTAACGAGGCAATCAGACAATCTTAGTGTGTGGTGTAAGTGATAAATTAACATGCTGGTCAGCTAGGGTTTATTGATAGCTAGTCAATTGTTTCAAACAACAATATTGTACAGGAAATAACAATAGACAATAATACATAGGTATCGTGAATACATAACATTTAATTAGCAAAACAACCTACTAGTAAAAATATTTATCTCAATAACAATACCTAAATCCAACATCCTGATCAGGAGATATTACCAAGTATTATTACAGTAAGTCATCAACTAGTGGTGAAGATTAAGCTGAACAAGGTAATGTCAATACATAGCAAAAGGTAACACCTATTAGAAGAAGGAATATAAATCCCAAGATTAATTAAATATTACCCTTAATCAATAGATAACAAAAAAACTAGTACAAATGATTAATTAAAAAGCAAAACCTCTTCATTTGTTTGTTCAGGGAATAACTAATCACTAACAAGCTGAGAGAAATATTAGAAGACGAGCAGAACTACAAAATACGTTGGATGTCAATACAATATAAATTAGTAGCAACATCGACACAGAATATTACTAATTTAATGAGGCATAATAAATTTATTCATCAAATTTATTAATCCTTATAAAAGTGAGCTTCTTTGCACAACTGATACACAAGAAAGTGCATAAAAACTAACTCAAAAGAGACATACAATTTTAAACTTTCTAAATGTCGGACAACAAGGTACAAACTATTTAAAATACAATAAGACAAGTAACTTCTAATACAGAAAAGGGGTACGTAAGAATTTTGGGTTGTCAACAGAATAGACATACTGGACAGGCGTATTGCAATTAAACCATATATGTATAAAAGAACACCTAGCATGTTGAGCTGTTCAAAATGTAAACTACAAGACATGCACTACATGGATGCACGCATCCAGAAAATTACAGAGGCTGTAAAAGTATTCAGGTAACCTCTATAACAGACTAAATATCGAGCAAATAAAATAAATTTTATAACTCCTACAACAACCTTATAATACAGCAGCCTAGGTATGATAACATATCAGTTATGCAGATAGGCTAAAAGAAAACAAAACAAACGAACAAAACAAAAAAGACATTCTACCATTTTAAGTCAATTTCTGAAGGAACTCAACAACTAGTTCAACACAGCATAAATTTACTGGAATATCCCTGTAAAGTGCAACACAAACAAGAGGTAGAAGTATTTCTTCTTGCAACTTCATTATTCTTTATTAGTAAAACTTATTTTACCTATTGATTTTTATAGACAGACATGCCAACTTATTAGCCTTCCTTCTTCTCAAAAACTCTGATCCGTTAGATTTCCTATCATCATGGCAATTTTGTTATCATACGTGACCGTTTTATCTAGTTAGAAATTGTCTTCAGATATCTTTCTCACCAACTATTGCAACGGTTAGTATATATACCATTTACAGAAATTCTGTCCAGATAATATACGACAAGCACACCAACTGGGAAGATTATCGTAAGAAAGTGAAAGAAGGATTAAATAAAATATTCTATCTATATATAGATGAGGGTCTAGTTAGGTTCACCAACACATTCAAGTAGCCAACCCATCAAGCTACATTACCATTAGAAGCGCAAAATAATCTAATAAGGCAGTAACAGAAATTAAAAAAACTTACTGCAGAAAAAGAAAGAAAAGAGCAAATTGGTATTACACCCAGACTGCAACTGGAACCATAACACAAATATACAAATTTCTAACATTCCACAGAATGTATCTTAAATTGAGATTTTACGCCGAATAAAGTTTATAAGGAAACCAAGAGAGCTCTAGATGAAGTAATAGCAAAAATATTGGGTAGACTACCTAGAAAAGGAATTATTATAATGCAATACTTTGTCTTAAGGTGCTCAAAAGCACTGAAATCATTCAGTTTAAAGCTAGAAAACAATCCGCTTGAAGTCTTATCATGCCGTTCTATAAGTCTTTTATAATACAAAAGACTTTGAGTTATAAGAATTAATTTTGATCTACCCGCAGAAGACTGTTTTTTCTTCAATTTAATTTTAGACAATTCCACTCAATAATATATGTAATAAACCAAGCATTTCAACAACAAAGTATTGTACATCAATGCAAACCTGGTTACGATGTTAAAAAATTAAAATAAATAAGAGTTTATGGATTTTAGAGAAATAACACTACATCCACTACAAATACTTGGGGTTCTGTTTGCATTCCCTCATTTAAAGAGAACATATAGCCAAGGAAAGGAGACAAAAAATTAGAGAAATATCTGGTTGTGAAAAATTCAAGCTGTTTTTAGGCAAGTAAAGAAGTTTTTATAGCTCCGATCTGGAAGTACGGAATAGAAATATGGGAATGTACTAACACATTCAATGTAGCCATAATACAAAGAAGTCAATACAAAAGTTTCCGGCTATCTACTAATAAATCTTAGTATGTGTACGAGACTCATGAAGGTTTGCGAATCCTCTTTGCCGGAGACGTTATCCAAACCAGAAGCACAAAACTATATGCATCATACAAACACTTTATTGTAACCACTACTAGAAGAACCAATGGTCAGAGGGAGCCAGCAGACTTGAGGGGAGTCTAGAAATCACATCACTGGAAGGAGGTCTCATCACGTCATTATGAAAGTGATATCTCTCTTAAGTCAACAGATTAGCTTTAGGTTACAATGCTAATAAATGTGTAAATAAATTGAGTACAAAGCCACTTTGAATTGCTTCAATACTTGCCAATTTATATGAACGTAATTTAATTTATACAACGTAATGTACGGTTATATCTATTACCAATCATGTCTACTTTTTTTTTAATAAAGTGCAAAAAGTATGGTTTATGAGATTTAAAAGAACACTTGCATGTTAACAATAATTTAACAGTTTCAGTCCGCCGAACTAGTGCTATATTAACATATTAGACTAATCAGGAATTTTCACTATATAAATTCAAACTTTGTAAAGAAACACTTGCGTTACCAAAGAGAACTATACCATCTTGTTGAATTTGAAGAGCTGAAAAATAAATGTAGAGTTTAGGCACAGAGAGCAATTAAAGCTTAAATTCCCATAGTTGTCATTATTTGTGAGAAACGGTGGATTGTCTTTTATGCAGTCAGTTAAGTAAGATCGTGCCCAGCATAATTAGCAGTTGGTAAAAGGTATTGCCCTAATTCTAATTTTTTTCTTTGCCACAAAAGATTCAGTTGCTATTGAGTTCTTGCTAGAAAAACGCTTAAGCCACCATGAGTGCAGAGTACGTGTCCAGCAAGTCTAAAATATTCGTTAACAAGTGTGTGTAGCGATATAAGAAGAAAAACACGGTTGATGACTTGCTGGAAAATGGTTCGATAGACAAAGTGTCTCCTAAAGTCAAAAAACAGATTTTGAACGTGTTTTTGTGAAACCTGGGCTTAACATTGCGTCACAGAGCAGAAAAATTGAAGCAGAAAGGTCTAGATATATCGTAGTTATCCAAGCCCACCTCCGTGCGCATATCAAATGCTGTATTTCAGTGAAGAAACCTTTGTTAGGTGAAAATCATGTGACGAAGCGACTCACTTGGGCTAAGAATAATATAGACTGAGATTTGCAAATGTCTTATTACATTCAGTAAATTGCATGTCTTACAAAAAAGGGACAATTTAAAGTAAAGAGGATGCTCGAGTTTTACGGTACTTTATAAGTGTCTGTTGGGCGGATACCATAACCTTCAATTAGATATTTTGGTCAAGTTGTCTTAATAAATTGTATTAAGCAGTGGTGCTATTATTTATTTATAATATCAGGTATAGTCTATTAGTCTATCTTCTTTCTCTTTTCTTAATTGTGAACACAACCGCATTTTAGGCAGTAAAGTCAAAGTCGGTGCAGTCGTTCAAAAGTTTATGATAGGTATAATTTGCTAGTGACTTTCAGTAACATGTTAAATGCTATAATAGTATAAATAATATATCTATATCGATAAAATCTTTAATAATTCTAAAATCATGCAATGTCCTTATTTTACTTAGCATAATTAAAAAAATTACAGGTTCTAAAGTTTAAATTAATTCGTTGTTGTTATATTTCTTCAAATGAAAGGAAAACAGCAACGAATTGCGTTTTTGTATTAATTTGACTGCGCAATAACAAAGCTACAAACCGTTTGATTTATCTTAGCCATGGCCGTAACTGCCAAAAATTAGTGCCTGCAAGCGCCATAAATTCGGTTAGTTGTCCAAATTTAACTAGCGCGTGCACGTATAACCTTCGCTGTGTTTTAAATTCATCCTAATTGAGTGTATTATCTCGGCTGTGATGCAGAAAGCTCCGCGCGAGCCTCCGCCCTAATGTGAAACGAGGTTAGCTTAGCCCGCGTTTCCACGGCAACACATTCCCTGCAGGTTAAAACCTTATTGGATATGTTCATCGTTATTTTTTTCTATTTTTCCACTTTTCTCCGCATTTACATTTTCCATCCGGGGCTTCCATTTTCCGATGTGCGCCCCGGCTGGATATTGTATCAGATATTTCGGGGCGCGGATTTCCAATGCCTCGCGCGCCCAGGCTCTGATTGCTTCGGAGCTGCCCCCGCGCCGCGCTCCACGGTTTTTCTTAATCAAACACTCTTCTCGCGAGCCATTTCTGCACTTCGCAGCAGCTACATTAGTAAAAACGGCTCGGGGCAAGAAATGCCGGAGCTCCAAGCACAATATGAAGTTTCATATAAAAAGTTCACTTCGAGCGGCAACTACATGATTTTAACGAGATAACATATAATGAGCTATCCAACAAAATGTGTGCAGCTCTATTTTTGAATTAAAATATTCTTGAACGCTACAGCTATGTCCACATATTACTAGTGTAATATAGCTGTACTATATTTGAAGTATATATTAACTAAACGTTATAAAATTCTTTTATTTTTATCAGACAGTCAATAGGTAGCCTTTTTAATCTTGACTATTTTTCACAATAATCAAGCTATAAATATCAATGTAGTTGTTTTGGAAGGTATTAAAATGTTTTATTGTTGAGGTAATTTATTTCGTGCTTATATTTTATACAATAAGGACTCCCTAAAAAGTATTTTAGCACTTATGCTTACGTTTCTTTTTTAATTTTAATGTATTGTTTACAGAAACACAACTATAAATGGTGCGTGTACTGACTGCATGAAGGTTACATTTTTAATTTTTGTTTGAAAAATATTATCAATTAGTTAATATCATATTTATATTTATATGTATTTTATTATACAACTAAAATTATAAACAACATTGCTTCGTGTGTTGAATCATGTGATCATTTTTTAAACAAATGATTTTTGGCATAACTTTACTTTTTAGGATCGATTGTATCAGACTGTATTTGTGCTCATATTTTAAAATACATAACGTGTAGGGTCCCCTAGGTAAATTCAGAATTTTTTAGGTTGTATTGCGAGAAAGCCCAAAAGCCGTTTTATGCATGTGCTCAATCCTTTATTTAGTAACAAATTAGCTTTAGATAAATAAATAACCTACGATTGTTGAAGAAATAAACCGAGAATACAAATCTCTTTGTGCCAGAAAATCGTCGACAGAAATTATTGCGTAATTTAGCTACGAAAGGCTCAAGACTTAGCTAAGAACTACAGGGAATTTGACTTTCAAGAAAGAGGTAATTTCTTATCAGTTACATAATGTGATCTGATCGAAAGAAAAGTGATTAATTTGTCTGCGACTTGAAAGAGAAGATCAATCACGATTCTGGGCAAAGCATGACTGAGCCAACAAAATAAATAGGCATAGCAAGATCGAGGGTCATTCTAGTAGTGCGTCAGGACCTGCCTTATAAGTTTTTTGTCCTGAGTAACCACCAACTGTTGAGTGATAAAAACAAGATGGTCAAGGAGTTAAAACCCAAGCACTGCTGATTGACATCAACCATGACAGCGCTGAGTTCTAGGGTTTTTTTTACATTCAGAATAGGAAAGTAAGTAGCCGAAATAGCCAAAAAGCCTCTGAAGTGCCTACCGTCATGCATATGGAGGTTCCCGCCTCTGTGATGGTGCTGGGGCTTGTAAGCAGCAAAGTGGATGTCATAACGCCCCACATTTTTGGGAAAGGCCTACAGTTATATCAGCGTCATGGAGAAAATTTTTAAGGTCTGTATAAAGGTAGCTGCTTGGTTCCAGCAAGACTCCGCTCCAGCCCATAAGGCAAGAAATACCCAGGCATCACTATACAACAATTTGTATTACCACTGGTCGTCGGTATTAAGGCCTCCAGTCTCGACTGTAATCCCTTTGATTAGTACGTGTAGAGTGTGTTTGGGATAAAAGTCAATGAAATAAATTATACAAGTAACACCAAGGAAGAGGACGCGGTGGCTCAGATGGTTCAACCAGTTGGCTCTGTCCTCTAGCCGGCGCGCGCGAGTTCGAGCCTCGCTAAACCCATGGATATGTGTGAATGTCCTAAAATAGGTGCATGTTAATGGGCACAATAAACCCTTGAAGCTGTAGTGCCTGTTAGTGCGCAAAAAAAACACCAAGAAAACCTTAAGGTTTTCTATCACAGAAGTAATGATACATCCGGGTTAGGAAAACGTTGTATTAGCCTGGAGGAGTTTAAATCCAGAACCGAGAAGGTCGTGCCCGCTGATAGGAGCTATATTGAGTAATATTATGCTAAGCTTCAGGTAAATAAATTTATATTTTCTTGTATTGTAATGTTATTTTACCGTCAGCGTGACCGTGCGGTTGAGGCGCAGGCTGCGGGTCGGACGGACCCGGTTCATTCCTGGAGTTCTCTGATGTCTGGCGGGTGGCCTCCTTAGTCACTAAAAATAATCGAGTGCCTGTGTTACCTTCGAACAAAGAGTAATAAGAGTTCTCAGGAATTACTCCACACGGGGGTTACAGTCATATATTGTTACTAGAAAATCCAGCTAGCTACGCTTGGCTGCTATAGAGAATGCAAGTATTACGAACTTTCTGTACAATCGTTACTATTCTGCAGCCATTTTTTCCATGTTCTTTGAGTCGCAGTCGCCTTGCTTGGTTTCTTGGTGTTATTTCTTTCGGGGTTTTTCGTAAACTTTGCTATCGCCTTGCTTTGTTCTCTGTAGTTATTTCTTCCGGTGTTCTTTGAGAACGTCGTTGTCGTCTTGCTTGGTTTTATACTTCAACTTCCTACGGAGTTCTTTCGGCGTATATACATCGCCTCGCTTCATTTATTGCTGCCCTTTCATTCGCAGTCTGTTCACTTCTTCGTTTCATCATGTAATTTATGTGCTGCATACCAAAGAATGCTCATTTGCAAAAAAGAACAGAAAAACTGAAACAGTAGGATATAAATAATTTAATTTTAATTTAAGTTTTTAAAATTGCAGTGTGCTTTAAAGATACGACGATCGTTCGTGTATTTATTATTTATTTATATTCATTTATATATACTTTCCGCAAGACCGAGAGACCGGAGACTGTAGGCCTTCGCATCGCGCTTTAAATGTATTAGATAGTTAGATAGATAGATATAGATTAGAATAGATTATTATTGTAATGTTATTTTAGCCATTTATTTATTTATTTTTATTTATTTTTTGGATTTACCTTGACGACCCTGTATATCGGTTTTTATCTTAGAAGTTTGACAATTTTGAGGTCAAATAACACATAAATTGTATCGTATGCATTTTTCTTTTCAAGCTTAATAAACAGTACAAACTGCACTATCATGATTAAGTTAAGTTCGAGCATGTAGAGCAAGTTTTTATTATAGTGTTAATTATATGACACATATTGGTCTACTTTGGGTTAATTTATGAGTCATACGAGAATAATAATTATAATTTTTAGTTACAACCTGTATAGTTTAAACAGCGTCAATTGCAAAATTTTACATATGTTCGTACCCAATAGCAACAAATAGTTCACAATAAATGTGCCAGACAATTAACTAAAAACAATTTTGCTACTTTTAAATAGAGAGTACATTTAATATGTTGATTTTGGGATAGCACATTAGATATTCTTTAGCAAAGTTATTTGGTAAAGTAAAACATTTTTACAGTCTTACGTAATTATTTGCTGTGAGCTTTACTTGGCGCGTGTAATAACAATTATTTTGATCTACTTTAAGAGTCACAACGTATAGTTTTTCAATTATAAAGTACATATAAAGTGAGGACAGTTAGTGCCCTCAAAAGTTATCAGTTTTTCTGACATCGAATATAACTCTTAAAGTTCGTCAACAAATGTGGCAGCTTTTCTATCCAAAACCCAATCTTATAGAATACTGCACTATAGAATAATGCATTGTAAATCAATTTTAAAATATGGATGTCACGCTTTACCTCAATTTTAATAGGTTATAGTTTATCGATTGTAATTTTTTACATTGGCATTCAATATAAACCTTCCACAAAAATGGATTATCAAATCAAAGCTTCAGCATTACACGATAGACTGAGTCTCTTCTTTATGCAAATTTAATTTGTTGGCCTCAAATCAATTTGGCAACTTGATATTTGATTTTATTTATTTTAGTAAGGATTTTATGTTTTTATCGTTATCCAAAATAACTAGTATTGTCAACAAATTTTCAGACGAAGACTTTGTCGTTTTTGCTTACTGTTAAATTAATTTACAAACATAACAAAAAAAAATTGGACAGAATATTTTATTCTGAGGTATCTCACGATACTTGTAAAACAATCCCTCTGACAAGGGAAGCTTGCAGTTGCGATATCACCTGTTTGAGTGAAACTTTTTCGTATTTTTATCGAAAATTCCTTGTTCACAAAAGATCGTTGTTGAAAGTTAGCAACTAGTCCATAGGTTTAACAAGGAATGACATATTATTTAATATTCACTAATCGCGTCTATCTGAATAAGAAACGAAAACAAAGAATACAAACAATCTGAATAATTCTAGAGCAGTCTCCAAAGTCATAATAAAGACATATTTTTTTCGATGGCTTTACTTCGCGTTTAGACCTTATGCTTGACTTGTGAAAAATAATGGTCACCCAAATAATCAAGATGTTTAATTCAATTAACCTGTTAACCTGTGAGCCATACAACTTGCTTTTTACTTTCTGTAATCCATTGGATATATCGTCGATATAGAACTGTCTTTTTTACTTTTTTGGGCTAAATAATGAAAAAATCATTAGATTCCATTATCTTGTAGATTTCCTTTGTACCCTCTTTCTTTGTACATGATTTCCCAATTTGTTTTTGCACAGTTCTTTAAATTTATATTTTATTACTTTTATTTCGGGTATTTTTACTATATTTCTATATACACATCTATTTCTTTTAACTTTATTTTATTTTTATTCTTTTTTACTAGAAGTAAGTCTCTATACATACAATTCCTACGTTTAGTAGTTTACTTCAACACTTTTTTTTTAAATCATTTATTTGCCAGCTCAACAATCAGTTACATGTTATACATGGCAATGATAATAATAGTAAGGTAAGCAATAACAGTACGTTCTTTTATAGTTTATGAGGTAGGTTGTACCCTTACAAGTATGTTAACTAATTGTTATATTAACTAATCAATGTCGAGTTCGGTTAGATATAAATCTTGTGGTAATTTTCGTTTGAGTCTTTGGTGTATGTTTGGTCTGCCTAAGTTGTATAGAACTGCACCTTCACATTTATGTAAGTTTTCAAAGAATTTTTTGCCACTCGCGGCGATGTAGCTTTGGATTGTTGGTATGTCTAGTTCGTAATGTAGTTGTTCGTTCCGAATGAACCAAGGAGCATTCACTGCTATGCGGAGAATTTTGTTCTGTAGTCTTTGGACTTTTTCTATGTTTGCTCCAGATTGTTGATGCGTATAGCACCAACGGTCGTATTAGAGATTTGTACATCGTAATGGTGCATTTGGGCTTAAGAGATGACTTTCTATTAATGAGGGGGTAAAGTTGTGCCAATCGCGCGTATCCTTGGTTTAACTTGTAGTTAATATGAAGTTTCCAGGTAAGTCGAGTGTCAAGGAGCACTCCCAGATACTTGATGGCGGCATCGGCGGGATTCCAGGCAATAGTGTTGTTGTTGATTGTTAAGCTGGGAGGGTTTCTAATTCTTCTGAGGGAAAATATTTTTGCCTGACATTTGGTGTGGTTGATGTGCATATTCCATTGGTTGAACCACGAACATATTTGGTTCAGTGCAGTCTGCTGCTTTTCAATAGCTAAGGTAAGGTCAGTGTATTGGGTCAATATTGCGGTGTCGTCCGCGAAGGTCGCTAGGGTTGCCTCTATGTTAGGGATATCTGAAGTAAAAATATTGAATAATAGGGGTCCCAGTACGCTTCCTTGAGGTACGCCTGCATGGATGGACTTTGTTTCAGAAGATGCGGAGTTTATGCGCACCGCAAAAGTGCGGTTTTCTAGGAAGGAGAAGACTATGGCTTTAAGGTAGCTGGGAATTTTTATCTTACTGATCTTGCTTTTTAGGCCTTCAAGCCAGACTTTGTCGAAGGCCTGGGCTATATCGAGGAGAACTACAACTGTATAACCTTTGTTTTCGTAGCCCTCTTCTATTTTTTCAGTTATGCGTTGGAGTTGGTGCTGCGTAGAGTGTGATTTCCTAAAGCCGAATTGGAATGCTGGTAGGATGTTGAGTGATGTTAATTCACCGGGAGTGGATGATCTTCTCGAAAACTTTGGAAAGTGATGTCAGTAAACTTATTGGCCTGTAGCTACTAATCAACTTTTTGTCTTTACCTGGTTTAGGAATCACCAGTATGTGTGCATGCTTCCATGTTTGTGGGAAATAACCTTGCTGAAGACATGCATTAAAAGTTGTTGCTAGATAGGCTAAGGTTTTGGTGGTGAGCTGAGATAATATTAGGTTGGTAATGAGATCGTGCCCAGGAGCTTTTCTTTTAGGGAGACTGTCGATTATTGTTTTAATTTCAAGGGAGAAGAGGAGTTATCGGTTCTGTAACTACTGGGAGATGAGTTTCAACGTGATTAATTATATATGTTGCGTGGTTTGGAGCGCAAGTGACTGTTGGAGTGAATACACTTTCGTAGTGGGTAGCAAAGGCTGTTGATTTTTCTTCGTCAGTAGCAAGTAGTGTATTATTCACGCTTATGATGAATGTTGGGATGTCCTCTCTTTGCTTTAATATGCGCTTTGTAGCTCTCCACATTCCGATGTCACCTGGTTGAAGATCTTCTATGTATTTTTGATATGAGTTGATTCTCAGCTCATCCAAGCATCTTTTTAAGGTGTGTGTTAACCTGTTCAGTAATCGTTTTGTTTCCGGTATCCTGGTTCTCTGCCATTCGCGTCTGACTTGACTTTTTCTTTTGATTAGTGCTGTGATTTCTCGAGGCAAGCTATGGTGATTAGGTTTTTTGTTAGTTTTGGGCGCTAGTGTTGATCTTTGCACGCTGTCAGTTATTGATGTTGTTAGTTAGATCAATATGGTTAGATCAATGTCCTCGTGGTTGATAAGACCGGTTGGGCATATCAGCTGATCATCTAGGATGGCTTGGAATTGTTCCCAGTTTATTAGTTTTGGTACTGGATGTACCAGCTGAGGTGAGCTAATAAATGTTATTATAACTGGTAGGTGGTCAGAATCTAGTTCTTCTACTACAGTTTGAAAAGTTGGTTTATCGAAGTTTTTTTGGAGTACTATGTCTAGTATGTCCGGCTGGTGATCACTGCGATACGGGTAGTAGGTATAATTCTCGGGGGCTGTTATTTGGAAGGAGTATTTAGTCGCGTAGCCTTCCATCTTGATTCCCTCGGCATTGTTAGCTCTGCATCCCCATAATTGGTTTTTGGTGTTGAGGTCTCCAATCATCAGGAGTGGCTGGTTTGTGTTGAAGATGGTTTTTATGTCGTCCTCCATTAATTTCTTGTTCGGCTGTCTGTATGTGCTGATTAGTGTGAGGTTTTGATCGTTTATTTTATTTTAACTCCTATTGTTTCAAGGCTTAGGTTTTTTGTTTCGGGGACAGGATTGTGGCAAAATTTTCTTTCTAATGAGGATAGCTACTCCACCAGCAGCTATTTGGGCGTTTCTGTCTGCCCTCTGTGAATTTGGTATCCTGGAATTTTAAACGTGTCTACTTCAGATAGGTGGGTTTCTGTGATGCACGCGATGTCTATGTTATGTCTGGCAAGGAAGGTTATAAGGATTGATCTTTGAGTTTTGACGCCATTAGCATTCCAGTTTAGGATTGATAGTTTTTCGATGATTTTCTGCGATTTAGGATCCATTGAGGAGTAGAGGAAGGAGTTTACTAGTGATAAAATTTTTAATTATGGGGAGGTAAGGGGTAAGGATATCAACAAGGATTTTGGCTATATTATTTATGTTAGGTGAGGTCATTGGATCGGTTGTCTGGTTAGGGTTAATAAGGGTGGGGTTGGTCGGTGCAGTGTTTCGAGCTTGATCTGCATATGAGCGGTTCGGATTGACAAAATAGTTCCTATTGTGTCTTGTGCTGGATTGGTTGAAGTTGCTGATGTTATTTTGTCGTTTGTACTATCTCTAGGTGGTGGCTACAGCCGCGATAGCTTGCGGGGTGTGGTCCTCCACAGTTGGCACATTTGGGTGTTTCTTCAGGTTTTTTCTTGCATTGTTGATGGTGGTGGCTATCGCCACATTTAACGCAGCGCGGATCTAATGTACAGTAGTTTTTGGTATGCCCATAGCCTTGACAGCGGTGGCATTGTGGAATGTTTGATGGCTTTCTTCCCGGTTCTACTGTGACTATTGAGTAGTACATGCTTTTTTAATGTAAAGATTTTCTTAGCGTTTTCGTTATCCTTCAGGTCGACTGCACAAATTGGAAGCGGCTGTTTATTTTTTGTAAGCAGGCGTGTGACTTTGATAACTGACAGGGTTTTGCTAAGTTCGGTGAATATTTGTTATTCTGTTATGGATGGTGGTACGTTTTTGATCACGATATTGAGGGGTTTGCCGACAGGGTTTTGGAAGGTATGAAATTTGATGTTGTTATCTTTAAGGTGTTTTGTTAAAATTCTGTAGTCATTCTCTTCAGTTAGGTTGATTCTTAAGGTGTTTGTGTTACAAAAGGTCGTGAACTCGTTTGATGTTAGTTGTTTAATATCTGCAGTCAGGGCTGCTGCGTGATTTATGGCGTTGTGTAGATAGATAGGCGGTATTTTGGGTTTAGTTGCCGAAGTTTCAGTTTTTCCGTTTGTGTTTTGCTGATTATGGTTATCGTAAGGGTTATCAACTGGGTCAACTTCTTGACTGGCAAGTAGATCATATTTGTTTTGCGTTGGAATGTTTGGGGTCCATGCGTAGCGTTTTTGCACTTCATTAAGTGGCGGTGTTAATGAATCAGATTTACGCTTGTTTAGCGTTTGAATTTCCATTGGGTTATCATTATTAATGTTTTCGGTTATTTTAATAAATTGAAAGTAACTTACAATTTATGTTGCTTTTAAAGTTGATATTATAAGACCTTTTCGTTGGATAAATGCACTTTAATCTTTCACACACTTGGGACAGCGATAAAGCACGTCTTGACGCTTTGAAAGCAAAATGACGAATCTCACTTCAACACTAACTTTGTTTTAAAAATGTTATCAAATATTTATATATTGCAAATAGCATGTGCATCAGAGCAGTTAGCAGTTAGGCAGGTACTCCTTTTTGATAAGTTTATATCTGACTGCAACTTGATAAGTAGATTTAGGTAAATTTGCTAACGAGTTTTGTAAGACAATCCCTAGCAATATCAAAATTGTTATCAATACATTACTGTTATATTCAGTTACAGCAGATTTCATTCAAAAGTCAACATTTTTAATTTTTTAATGGTAATACTTTAACACCCCGCGTGGGAGCATGGCCTGCGAACAGAGATGTTAAGGATTTCATATGTTCGCCACTGTGTCCAGTCGTCCTGCGAACCAACTTTAATGCGAGGCGATGTGGCAAACACCGCGCCATTATTACCCTTTGTTCGAAATGAACGCAGGTACTCAATTATTCTTAGCGACTAAGTAGACCACCCCCAGGCATCAAAGAGCTCCGGGAAATGAACCCGGGTCCGTCCGCATCGCAGTCCGCCCCTCGACCACGGGACCACGGTGGTTCTAAAAGTCAACATTACCCATCTGAACTCAAAACTGAGTATTATATTCATCAAGAGCATTCCAGTTAAAATGAGCCAAGATAAATAGCATATTACTTATATTAGGTACAAACAGCAAGTCATCAAACAATTTACCAATAACTTTAAGATAGTATAAACTTATAAAAACCTATTAAAACTCTGCTTATATTTTCTAAATGGACAATAAATACTTTAAAATGCTCGGACACGTCATATTTTTAAAAATACTCCTAGACTGCATAACTTCATAATCATCTTTTGTACAAAAGATTTCGTCAAATGAAAACTGGCAATACATTTGAAGTTCATAATCTACAAGCCAAGGTTTGCAAAGTAACAGTGCTATATTATCACTTTAACTTAACTAAACAACCTTTTTAAGTTAAATTACCAAATTTGATACCTATGAGTCTTGCTATAGCATGTAAATTGCGCTTAATGTTATTTATTCTTTTAGTCGAGTTAAATTAGTAATAAAAATGCTAAAAGCTCGACATTTTTAGCGGGTACACATATGGAGACGTTCAAAGGCGCATTTATGCAAGCAAGAAATGCATTTATTTGATGAGCTTTTTGCAAACCCAAAAGAATATTTTATTTCTCGCTTAATATTGGCCAAAATAAGCTCATTCTCGTTACTCAGAGATTTTTGGAGTCGCTGATCACGAATATGGTGCTTAGAAATTGCCCCGATGCGCTTGGGGGCATAATTCTGGGGATGGGAGTTATTTTGGAGAATTACCACAAATTTGTTCGGTTTCCGAGTATAAACTGTCTAAATATGGGTTTTTAGGGTCACTAATAACGAATATGATGTTTAAAAAGTGCCCCGATGCACTTGGAGAGAAGTATAATCCCTGAGGATGGGGGCGATTTTAGGAAAACCCCAAAATTTGTTTGTTTTTCGAGTTTAAACTGTCTATATAAGGGTTGTTGGATTTGCTGATCGCAAATATGATGCTTAGAAAGCATCCGAATTGTGCCCCGATGCACTTGGGGGGTATAATTCTGAGGATGGGGTGATTTTAGGAAACCAGCTCAAAGTAGTTTAACCTTGACTATGAATCAAACTCATAATTTCAACATAATTTGTTTAACCGGTAAGAATTGTTTTCCTTGCTTACACGGGGAAGATCCATCTTTACAGACTTAGGAGCAATCAAACCGCTCTTCAAAAACAGCTACTTTCATTTGATCTCCGTTTTCAATAAATGTGTACAGCACTTATATTTATACTTTTTTCGGTATTCATCAGGTGTAACTGCCCACTTTAATAAAATTTGCCTCAATTTTAAAGAAATGTGTGTTATATGATTGGAATGTATTAGCAATTCTATATCGCTGCACTCACTAAAAGAGTATACGGAGAAAAAAAAATGCAAATAAAATTGGCAATAAGCTTCAACAGGTTAAATAACGTCTTATTATATACTAAATTATATAACAGCTGGCGATATTTTTTTTGTTGTAGGAAGCCGTTCGATTTATGGTAGTACTGAAGCCTTATGCATTTGTTTTGATTCTGCCATTTTCTCTTATAGCACTTTTTTCACTATCTTTGTTCCTTACCACTTTGTACAAGTCGCTTGCTGGGTAGTTGCTGTATTCTTATAGATCCATTTTAGCCTTTCCATAAAAAGCTTACCTCATGTGAGTTGAAGCCTCACACATATGGACGGCTGTCTCTGGTTCCTTGTCACATTGTCTGCAGCTCAGATCTTCATTTCACAACGCCTCGTGAAAAAACCTGTAAAAGTTCGTAGCTGATTTCTGCTTTGTACTAATAATTCACTTATGGGCCTTTTATAAAGTTTTTCTATGTACTTGTCCCAGTGCTTTGCCAATGTTTTGTGTTGTTTTCTGATTCATTCTCCCACTTGATTTTGTATTGTTCCTTTAGGTACTCCCAGAACCATTTCAGGGCTATACATAAAGTTCATAATTTGTAATATGCTAGCGGATCAGCTTTTTCGGTGCTTACAATTTTGCAGTACCCTGGTACCCACAAGCTAATTAACTTATGGTGGTATGCCAAACATTGAGTTCTTTGCGGTATTCTGATGACACCCTAAAAAGCTATCAATACCACAGGAAGTAAAAACTTACTAGAAGAGGCAGAAATTGATTTGCATTTACGTCTCAGACAACAATTATATTTTTTTGCAACTAAAACATTGCAATTTTAGATTTTTTTTATCTGTATAGTTTATATATACTGCATTTGTTTTAATATACCCGACTGCCAATAATTTTTAAATTGTAAATCTAATTTACAATGTTAATTTTTATTTAATCATAATTTTATCAATAACTGGAAGCTAAACTTGATGTTACTTAAAAAGCGTAACGGTAAAAAACCGTTAAATTTAAAATTATTCTGATTTGCATAATATTTAATGTAACATTTTGCGAACGATATAATTTAAATAGCAGGTCGATTAAAAATTATAAAAACTACCGCCAGACTAATTTTTTATTGTGTTCAGATTTGAGTTAACAACTTAACGCAGCGAGCTGTTGAATTTACTTAGATCGATTATGTAAGCAGCAACCTACGTTATGCGAAAAAGTCTTGTCGCTATTAATTTAACGAGTTATCAACTTCTGCCACTCCTCTCAGATACTTTTTGAAGTTATTTTAGTTTCTAAAAAACCTCTAGCATTTTTCTTCACTTTAATACACACGGTGTTATTAACATGCCTTGCAAAAATGTTAATTGCTGAATGGGTGTTTAGCGCGACGTTGTCTATTGGCAGCAATAGAATAAAGTTACAAAACAACTGCGGGAAACTTAAACAAATATTAATGGCTGTTGCTAAACGGCACTCCTAATGCAGCAACTATCTGAATGTGTTATAAACAATGGCCACAACTTAACGCACACTTAACGTCACACTAAATCACGGAAACAAAATGTTTCTTTGTCAGCTCAGTTTCAATCGATCAGCAAGACTATTAAACAAATTGAAAACATACTTATGACAATAGGACATCAGATCTGTTTAGTTGCTTTGCTCTTATTTAATAGTTTTAATAGTCAATCTGTATGAGGCTAGTCATACGCATTATTAGTAATTAATGATAAAATGGGAGACTGCGGCAATTCAATTAAGCATTTTTTAAAACTCCAGGTGCACTCGTAACAGTTATGTAGATTTTAAAATTAGGACAACAAGGCATTTTTTAAGGGTCTATTTCCCACAACGTGTGCAATAGTACTATTAGAATTTTTAAATTATTTATTTATTTATGTGCAAATTTGCACACTACTTTACTTTGAAGTAATAATCAACCGCGAGAAAAGTAAAATTGACCCGAGAGGGGTTCAGCCATCGCTAATGTCCAAGCACTGATAATGTAGCTATCAACGTTTCAACCTTCCAAGTATGGGTTGAATGATAAGTTAATCTATCAGCGTGTTTTGATATCCTTTCAGAATATTGTGATAAGCACTTGCAATTTATTTGATTTCTTTGCTTACATAAGATATGTGAATATGCGAAAAAAATATTTCGGTCATACCACGGGGTATTTGTCATGTTTCGTATGGTTTTGGATGGAAATATTTAAAGAATTTTTGGATGTGATACTTTGCACATTTTTAAAGTTGGATTTCGTAAGATCGTATAGTTTTCAATGTTACTTTCTAGAGAAGTATTTTATTCGACAATAAAACTGTGAACGTCTTTGTATTAGTCAATGCATTTGTTTAACTGTAAGATTTAAGTGAGTTACTTGGGCTTTAGAATGAGTTATCCAGGTTAATATAAAGTTAAGGTGATATTCGAGACATATGGCTTCAGATGTAGCAGGTAATTGGGTATCATTGATTGTTAATTGTGGACAGAGCATACGATTCGTATAGAAAGTTATCTGCGCCGACTTGTCGCTATTAATTGTTACTGTCCAATTGTCGATCCAGTTTTTTAGTAAATAAAAGTCGTTTTGTAAGTGTGCTGTTAGACTAGATAAATTGCCGTGTCTTTGATTAATTTAGCCATAACGGTGCTTTTAGAGGTGGGGGATGTCAGATGTATAAAGTAAATAAAAAATAGGACTGAAGACGCTACCATTCTGTATTACACTAATTGATTCTTATCCACTTCTATTGTGGTATGTTTTAGCCCAACCTGTCGTTTCATTATTTCGTTAGAGATTCTTTCCAACTTTGATATGCGGCATGATCTTCTTTAAGTGTCAGTTTCTGTTGCTGCCGATCGCTTCTTATTAGCTTCCGTCACTCTTCATATAGCGTTATATTTATTACTATAGCATATTACGTTTTCTTCCTATGCTTATTTCTTTACTCCGCCATATCTATTTAGCTTTTGATTGCACTTTCTCCTCTCGTTATTATTTTCCTTATTCCTTTACTGTCTTGTCCATCTTGCTCTTTTTTTACACCTACATATTTGTAATTATCAAATAATGCTATCTTCTTTCTATTTTCTAATAATAAGTCCTCCTATTGTTCTCCTTTACACATATATTTAGTTTTATTTAAATTTATACTTACCCCGCTTTCTCAAACTTTTCTTTTATTTTTCGTGTCATAGACTCAAGATCTTCTTTGTCATTTACTATTAGTCATCATACTATTGGTCATCCTCAAACTGTAACGTATAGATGGTAGTATTATCTAGCAATATTTCTGTGCCCATACACTTGCACTGTTTCAAGGGATCTTCTATATAAACCTTAAACAGTGCTGGCCATAGCAACAACATTGTTTAAGTCTCTTTTTGACTACAAATCCTGCTCTAGTATTGCCATCGATCTTAATTTTTATAATTATATCTCGATATAGGTCCTGAACCGCTTTAATGAGTAAATTGCTAATATTCGTTTCTTCTAAAGCCTCTTATAGTTTTTCCACGGGAACATTGTCATATGCTTTTATTAAATCTATGAATAAGAGATGAATACTTCTTCCTGTGCTGATTTTCTTCTCCATTATTTGTTCAAGGCAAAATAAGTTGTCGTTACATGAACGTCCAACTTGGAATCCACTCTAATCTCATATTTCTGTTCTACCAATTGGCTTAACACTCTCCCATAAAACAAATTGAACGTAGATGTTATTGTTACACCCCTGTAGTTTTTACACTTGTTTCCGTCACTTTTTTAAGCAAAGATGTGAGATACCCTAGTTTCCTATCTGTTGGTATTGTTTGTGTTGCAATATACAGATTACATAGTGTCGTAACCACCCTTCTCAATTTGTCTGTTCCATTGTTGTGCAATTGTATTGCGCACTGTAACGGGGAATAATGCAATAGAAATTTATTATTGTAGATTATATTTTACCCACTCTTAAGTTGTACCCAGAATCTTTGTGGGTGTTGGTAGTCCGTATTTATTGTTGTGCTTCAGTGGGTATAAATACTTTTAGAAAAAGTATCATTTGATAAGAAGCGCCAGGAATTTTTTTTAAATATAGTGTTGCAAAAACATTTGTAAGGTGTTCAGAAAATATGTCTTTTTTTTCTTTATCTGATTTGGCCCAGCTTTTATCAGACATTTTAATTGGTATAATCGCTGTAATGAGCCGTTTACATTATTTTGTGGCTTTTTATGTAGAATGGCTGCCCGAAGAAGGTTTAGTAATGCTATAACGTTTGATTACATGCTTCTCTTAGAGTTTTATGTAAGCGATGAATATACCTGTTATACAAACCTCTATCGTTTCTATTTTTTCACAATAGGGTCTCAGGTATAACGAGGTATGTTGCCAATCTTTATTAGATGGCGGTTTAACTAAGAGTCGCTTATCATACTGAATTTTGTATTAAAGCTGTAATATGTTGTGTTGCCTTTTAAAAGTCCTGCGGATTTTAATTCTGATAACTAAGTTATCAGGGACTTTCCGAAAGTTATTATGTTCTGTGCTGTATCGACAACAAAGGATTATGGAATTTTTTTTATGGTAACATGGACTAACAAAACTGTCTTTTTGCTCTAATGACTAAAGATTCAGAAAACTTTATTTTTCGATATAACGGAGCTCCACCCTATTCGTATCGAGGCATTCGATGTTTTCTCTACCTCAACGATAGATTGTTCGCATAAGAATGAAGATTTGGCATTTATATTCTGGCTCCTAAGTAGTTTATATACCACATTTATCAACAGCCTTCGACGACCTAAGAAACAGTATCACAGTTGCGGCAGACTCAATGATGCAACACATTCTTCGTCGTATGTAAGATGAGTTATGCTACCATCTCGATATTATCACAAAATTGATTTCAACATTTTGAATTAAGTTCGGCTAGTGCATTGAAGCCGAACAGAAGTTTGTGAGCCAGGTATACCTGGGCTATCACGATATGGAAACGGCCGCTGGCCCGCCAGCTGACCTCACCAGCGTCGCGCGGAAACCGGCGGATCGCCGCTGCGGATCCCCATAGTGGATCACCTCAGTGAATTTTGAGCCCCCGGGAACTTTGAAGATTCCTGCAGGACGGACGTTCCAGCGTTCGTGAGTTCAACCAGAGCGGATTTATGTCGCTGACCAAATTATCCTTATCAACAACTACCAAATGCAAATTCGCAAACACAATTTTTAATAAACGATAATTTGCACGCTTCGAGTAATGCAATGCAAATAAATACTCCGCTCCAAAGTGATATCGCTTATCAACAAATGCAAAGACCACAAACACCTCACGATTCTGAATGGCATCTAGTGGAAAACAGAAAACGTAATCACAGCAACGATAAACCGCAACAACAAAACAAGCAACCTAAAATTACAGACTACTGGTTAAATCCCCCAAATCGATTTGCACCATTAGCTGGAACTAACGAAGGCCAGCAGGAACCAATATCAACGGACCCCAAACCGCCGCCGATCTTTATATCAGGTGTCAAAGTTATTGAGCCGTTAATCAAAATGCTGGAAACCGTGGCAAAGGCAGAATATGAAATTAAAATATTATATAATGATGAGATTAAAATCGCACCTAAAACCTCAGATAAATACAGGCTTATAGTTAAAGCATTAACGGAGACAAACACGGAATTCCACACCTATCAGACAAAGCAAGAGCGCAATTTTCGAATAGTTATCAGAAATGTACATCCTTCCACTAATCTGGAAGAATTAAAGGTAGAATTAAATGGTCACGACCATCAAGTTACTAATATATGGAACATTAAACAAAGATACACTAAGAAAGAACTACCGCTATTCATTGTTGATCTGAAACCGGACGATAGTAATAATAAAGTATACAACATTACTAGAGTTGCTCACTCAGTAGTAAAGATTGAACCATCTCGTCCTACCCGACAAATCCTACAGTGCGCTAGGTGTCAGCGTTTTGGTCATACCAAGAACTTCTGTAATCGGAGCCCAAGGTGTGTTAAGTGCACCGGAAGTCACACGACATCTCAATGCCTACGTAAAGACAAAAATAATGAGGTACGCTGTATCAACTGCAACGGGAATCACCCTGCAAACTATAGGGGTTGCACAGTCAATAAGGAATTGCAACAAAAAATGTATCCTCCATTACGAAGGAAGCAACTTGATAATGCCTCCCATATCCTCTCCAGACGCACTCAATCTAATCTAACACATGCCCAAGCGGTGAGAAGTAACCTACCACTGATCTCTCCAAACCAACTCCAACCTCAACAACCTTCACCAACTACTTCATCAGATGACATAAATGAAATGAAAAAAATGATGAACAGCCTTCTGGAACAGATTACACGTCTTTCGGAACAAATGGGAACAATGCTTAACCTATTAACCGCTCTCGTCGTTAAACCCAGCAATGGCTCATCACATTAGAATTGCACAATGGAATGCCAATGGGCTGTTATAACATAAAAAGGAACTAACTTCTTTCCTTATAAATCAACAAATAGATGTCATGCTGATTTCAGAAGCGCGCTTCACTGACAGAAGCTTCCCCAAAATCCCTGGATTTGCAGTCTACTCAACCAAACACCCTGACGATGGGGCTCATGCCGGGACAGCGGTAACCATAAAACCATTCAGTCCTGCCTAGACTTATCTGCTGATCACTCACCCATCATATTAACATTTGGAACGCATGTGTTAATCAGTCAAAGTAATTCCACCTTGTGCAGTAAGCAACACGGATTGGCACTTGTTCAGAGAGCAAATTGAACACACTCTCTCAACGGATATTCCATTAAAAACAGAAAACGACTTGATCATAGCAATAGAGCACTTTACTGCAATTATTCAGCAAGCTTCTTGGCAAGCCACTCCACAAAAACCCCCAAGGCATCTCTACCACTGACTGCCCCCTATTGGTCAAACAGAAAATCGCCGAAAAGCGCAAACTCCGGAAAAAGTGGCAAACAACCAGACATCCTGCAGACAAACAGAGATTTAACCAAGCCGCAGTTGACCTTAAAAGAACTCTCTCTGACATAAAGAATCAGGGTATTCAAAACTATTTGAAGTTCTTAACACCAACGGAAGCAACTGATTACTCTCTCTGGAGACCAACCCGAAAGCTCAAACGACCAATCCAACATAAACCACCAATACGTCTTGAGAATGGAACTTGGGCTAGAACTGACAATGAAAAGGCTCTCGCCTTTGCAACACACCTAGCGGAGCTATTTCAACCCTTCCCGTCAGAAATCACACAAGCTGAGGAAAATATAGTTCAACAATCCCTGGAGGCACCACTCCAGATATGTTTTCCACTAACAAAATTTACAATAGCCGAAATAAAATCCCAAATTCTGATCAACGTTAACTCCCGAAAGGCTCCCGGGTATAACCTAATAACGGGGAAAATTCTAAAGGAGTTCCCTGAGAACGGTTTTCGGTATATCACCTACTTATTTAACGCGATGTTAAGACTGTGCTTTATTCCTCCGCAATGGAAAGTCGCTACAATCATTGTCCTTTCCAAACCTGGAAAACCTAAAGAACAACTAACATCTTACAGACTAATAAGCCTGCTACCAGTCTTATCCAAGGTTTTTGAAAAACTCTTCCTAACTCGACTCACAACTATAATACAGGATAATAACCTACTCCCTGATCATCAATTTTGATTTCGGCAACAACACGCCACTGTCGAACAAGTACATCGAGTAGTAGAGAAGATCACCAAAGACTTTGAGGCAAAAAGGTACTGCTCAGCTGTATTTTTAGATGTAAAGCAAGCGTTCGATAAGGTTTGCCATGATGGACTACTATTTAAGATCAAACCTTTGCTCCCTCCGGATTGCTTTCTACTTATTAAATCCTACCTCGCTGACAGACAGTTTCTGATCAAACATTGTGAATATACAACAACTTTATTTCGCATCATCTCTGGTGCTCCTCAGGGTAGCGTGCTGGGGCCGGTCCTCTACCTGTTGTTTACTGCCGACCTACCAACCTCCAGAAAAATTCTGACAGCTACGTATGCTGACGATACTGCGGTGCTCGCATCTGATTTCGACTCTCTATTGGCAACCCAAAATCTGCAATCTCACCTAAATAATCTGCAACAGTGGTTTACGAGGTGGCGCATTAAGGTCAATGAGACAGTCTGTCCACATAACCTTTACAACAAGACGAAGCACCTGCCCACCCGTCACGCTAAACAATCAACACCTCCCACAATCTGAAAGTGTCAAATACTTAGGACTTCACCTTGATAGGCGGCTGACATGGAAAACTCACATCTGGACGAAACGAAAACAACTAAGCATTCAGTTTCGAAAAATGTACTGGCTACTAGGTCGCAACTCGCAACTGTCTCTGAATAGCAAAATCCTCCTTTACACAACTATACTTAAACCGATCTGGACATACGGTATTCAGCTCTGGGGAACAGCTAGTCACTCCAACATCGAAATTTTGAGACGCTTGTAAGCCAAGACGTTGCGTAACCTCGTGGACATACCATGGTATGTATCCAACGAGATTATACGTCGTGACCTAGGCGTACCTTCAGTAAATGAAGAAATCCAGCGTCACACGGTACACTGCTGTGACAGGATTCATGTCCACCCAAACGTCCTTGTCGAGAGCCTTCTCGATGTTGCCGAAGATGAGCCACGACTTAAACGGATAAAACTCTGGATCTTCCAAACCGCTTCGAGTGAGTGATAGTGTGTGTGCGCGAGTTCATAGTGCCATTTAGCTGCAAGCCAAACTGACTTACTACCACTTAACGAATTTGTTATTGAACTCTTTCCTTCACGATATGCATGTACAGTACCACATAATTTACTAAATGTCAAATTCTGACAGATTGTAAAGTTCCTCAATAAAAAAAAACATTTTGAATCATATTTTATCGTATTATCACTTGCTCGTGTTAATTGCTACTAAAAGTCATTTTTCATTTTTATGTATTAATGGCGTTTGTGTTTGTTCTAATTTTAATAATTTTAATTATTTTTTAGTTTGAATATTTTTCTTTAAAAAAAAACACTTGTCTTCAAGATATTATTTCTATCTGTATAACCGAATCCTATAATGAAAGAGCTAGTCAAAAACAAGAAGTTGTTATTTTTTTCAATTGTTGATGGCAGTAGGAATTCCAATTTTCCATAAAGAAATTGCACGAAACATCCGCAATATTCCTTGTGAGGAGCGTGGCAGGTATTAAATAAGGCCCGCTGGAGAAAGACGTCGGAAGATCAGGCGAAAGGTAGACGCCGAGTCGAACGGGCACAAGGCCTAATCCTTGAAAGACGACGCGGAGCCTCCGAGGACTCCGTTCGACTTATTCCAATTTGCGTCTGAAATTCACGTGCGTTTTTATGAAAATCTAGCGAATCCAGCATCCAATTTGCTAAATGCGAAATATAAAATCTTTTCAATCAAAGCCGCGCTCAAATCGAATCCTGGGCTGAGGGGCAACTCGATACAATTTCCTGGAGAAGTCGCCGGCCCCATTCCGCCGTGCAGCGCCATGCATGTTTTCGAGAGCGTCGTTTAGCGAGTTCGGCCGAGTTCGAAGCATTGTGCCGGAAGCGGAAAGGATCTGAAGAAATCTAATGGGCTTTCGCGAGCGCTGCGCAGTGACATATGCAATCGTAACTTTTAATTCCTGAAGTTTGCAGCGGGCCTTAATATTCATAAGAACGGCTCCTTAATTTTGGCCGCGTTCGGCTTTTCGCCGGGAAATTCCGATCTGCATAAATTGTGTGCTGCGAGTCGTGTATCAAATATCAGGCCCTTATTGAGTTCAAGTTTCACGGCTCGCAGACTTGATGAGGGTTGTGTCATATTAAAACTAAGAGGCGGAAATTAAACTAGCGCTTAAGCGTTTAAGTTTTGATTTTCTACAATAGGTGGGATCTCACGTGACACTTTTTGGTTTTACATATGCTGTGCTTTTTATTTATAAAGAAAAACAACACCAAAATATAAGCCATTTAGGGGAGGAGGGTTCCTTTCTTATATCTTTTTTATACGGCAAATCTACCCACCGCTTCAAACTCCAGTAGCTGCTCCATGTGCAGCAAAAATAGAAACTGGCAGAAACTATGGTGAGTATAAGTCGATGAAACGAAGTCGACCCATATAACTTTTATCTTAAGAAAAGAAACTTGTCTAGGAGTAACACCGAACAACACGCCAATTCCACAAAATGCCAGCGTAAAGTATCTAGTAATTCACCTAGATAGGGCCTAACCTGGAAGACTTATATAATGAAAAGAATATTGCAGTTTGGTTTAAAAAATGCACTGGTTATTTGCAAAGACGTTCCAGCTATCACTGGAAAACAAACTGCTCATCTATAAAGTTATCATAAAATCAATTTGGACATAATCAGGGAAACTGTTAGCATACCCAACTTGGAACAAATAATTAGAATAATAGCAGATCCTTCTACGTAAGCTCCCAATTAGCTTTTTCAGCAAGACATCCCAATACCGACAATCAAGCAGGAAGTTGAGTATGCTATTGTAGTGTATAACGCTCATACAAATATGTCAAAAGTCTCATAAGATACAACCCCGTAGATCTAGATAACAGGTTTAACTAGGATTTAATTTACTCAAACTATTTGTTTATAACAACACAAGGAAATAACAGCAAACATTATTGTTTCCTCACTTATATATTGCATGTAATAAATAATTTATTGGATGTTATTGTCACACCTATGCCCATAAATATTGCTACAAAATGCTTTACGCATAATTAAAATATCTATAATATTTACATACAGTTGCAATTGTTAAGCCTTAAAGTTGTAAATTACATTGTGTTTCTTGTGAAGTTTCGTGATTTACCAATGGAGTGGGGTGACAAAGATACGGGTTATATTGCTGTAATGGAATTACATAAGTGTGGAACTGGAAAAGTAATCTTTAAGACCCTGGTATTAGCCGTATGTTTGTGTATCGGGCTATAAAATTGTTTAATAAAACTGGAGGTGTCGAAGATCGTCAAAGATATATAAGACCATGTTCAGTTAGAATTGTTCGAGTAGTCAAAGCCGTAAGTTTTTAAAACTTTGATATTTCGTATTATTAAACAAGTCCTAGAGGTAGCTGCTTACAAAAGACATGCGGGACATTTTCTGACAGATCCTCTAAAGGTAGAGAGAACAGCAAAGAGGTTGTTGACTGAGTACGTCCATAATGGAGGAATCTTTTCAACAAACAAAGCAGCTAGTGCCAAATATTCAGGTCTACCCACCTATCAGGGTCAGCTTAAACTTGGCTAAACAACAATGTGCTTTATTTTCTAGTAGTGGATGTTTGGCCTTCTGGTAGCCCAGATCTCAATCTATTAGATTACAAATTATAGATAATAGGTGTATAAATAAGTTCTCAGCTTTTTTCTGTAAAATTAAAGTTTTATTAAATAACAAACAAAAATGTTTAAGTATCAAAGTATTCTCCGTTGGCATCGATGACCTTTTGCCATCTTTCGGGTAGCTTGCGAATTCCCTGGTGATAGAAACTCACCGGCTTCGAGACGATAAAGTTATCGATGCATTTTCGGACTTCTTCTTCTGTTTTGAAGTGCGTATCAGCCAAGTGATGCTGTAACGATTGGAATAAATGATAATCGGAAAGGGCTATGTCTGGGCTATACGTCGCATGTGGGAGAAGTTCCCAGCCTAACGCGTCTGCAGCTCATCCGTGTCAAATGTTTGAGGGCGTCCAGCGCGTGGTTGATTTTCAATACTAAACTCTCCTCCGCGAAATCTTTGGTACCACTTTTTGCAAGTTGCATGAATTACAGCATTCTCACCGTATGCAGCACAAATCATTTCGGTGGCTTCAGCAGCGTTTTTCTTAAGATGAAACGCGAAGTGGATAGAAAATCGAATATGATCTTTTGTGATTGCCGTCGTAAACACAGCTGATTATTGAAGTTATGTGCATCAAACGCCAAATCGCATGATGTTTCGAAAGACCAAATGTCATTGCTTTAAAACCGCAAGAGGGCGGACTAATACGTTACATGTAAACGGTGATTTGCGTCCTGTGAAATCTAAAGCTGAAAACTTATTTATACACTTATTAGTTTGAGAAGACATAGTTTGCTGAAAAAGACATCCTAATGTTATTTTTGAAGCGAATCCTGACAACCGTACTCAATACTTATCTAATGAATGTAGTGCTTGCTGCCATAGACGAGTAGCCCGAACTTCTTAAAGTGTGTATTGTAATTATTATGCTAATAACTATTTAATAAATCCGGAAAATATTATATTAAACCAATTAATTGTTTTATTTTGTAGTTTTAATCAGTGGGTAGCAATATTTATGGGCATATTATGTAAAGCAGATTGTGAATGATTTGACGAATAAAATTTTTTAGGAAGGATAAATGTAATACTTGAAACGTAATCGTAGAAATGTTTCATAAACTATTTTACAACATTACAGATAACGAGCTTTTATCATGCATTTATCATAAAACTTAAGATGATTTTAAATGATTTGCATTTTTTAAACGATCTAAACGTGTCACGCTAATTATCGAGATTATATGGATAAGTTAATTACAACTAATTATAGCTTCGTCAGTATATTGCACATCAGAGTATTTAATGTCAGAAAAATTCTCTTTTGTTATAATTTTCTAACTAGTAAATATATTCTAACATAGTCACGCCTTTTCTTCTAAAAGTTGTTCAAGAGAAATACATGTGATTCAAACGATAAAAAATTCATTATAAAATCCTTACGACACAATTACAATTCTTTTTTTATTATGACGACGATTAAAAGAAGTTTAGTGCATTATGTTTTTAAAATGACTGCCTGTACTAGAGATTGGCATTTCAACCCTTTTCCCGATACTCTCAATTGCGGCTTTTCTGATGTCCATAGAAATGACCAGAACTCTTCAGTGATGCGATTCTCGAGTTTGTCGATAGACTGGAATTTATTCCGATAAGCTCTGTTCTTAAAACAATCTTATAAAAAAATTACATGGATTTAAATTGGGAGAATTTGGAGTCCTCTGGATGCCATCTTCTATCTTACGGGGGACATCCAGAGTTATATTATGATCTCCTTTTCAAAAATTCTTGTGAGGATGTCAAAGATGCTTTGAGTCCAATAGATGGTGGCTCCATCTTGCTGAAACCAGTATTGATTGACATGTCTTTTGTTTCTCACAATTGGAACGAATATCTTGAGAAAACTTCATTCACATATTTGTAAGAAACAGTGATCCAACAATTCCATAGTGGGAAATTGCGTACCATACACTAACTTGTTCTGGGTTCAATTAACGAACTTTGGTTAAATGTGGATTTTCGGTACCCCAATGTTGGTAATTTTGTTTGTTGACCAGAGAGTGGTTACAAAGAGTGGTCTGTCCCGTTCATAACAAATTGTCATCCAGTGCACTTTCTGCCTTCTCCAACTTTCCAATCAGCTTATTATAACATTGTAAAATAGATAATTTAATTATAGAGTAAATTTTATCATAGTATTTATTAAGGTAGTGTGCTTGTCAAGCTTGGTCTTGAAAGCGGTTAGGGCTCCGTTAGCACTTTAGTCCCTCTCGTAAAAGGATGAATAGCTAGTCTCAGCTGACGCCATATTCAGTATTCACTTAGAGTGTAAACAAAACTCTAAACATTGTCCTAGCTTTAACTAACGACAGACATAAAATTGCCTGAAATGTTTGACCATGGTAATAAAAACCTTTTTTGCATAACATCATGAAGGCCCTATATAAGTTCTGGAAGACTAAAATTATATTAAAATAACCAACAGAGTAACATTTAAGACACTAGTAACATAAAAAGCTTATGGAAAACTTATAGTACCGAATACTTTTATGTTTTAGATGACTACTTAGAAAATTCAACTTAAACATTTTGTTTGTGTATAATAAAATTTACAAAACAAAGTTATTATTAAAAGATTATTTTAATTGCCATAATATTTTCAACAAAATGAATGTAAGGCAATAAAATAATGTTATAAAGGTATTTATTTGTAGTTAACTGTAGTTGGTGTGAAGTAATAAGCAAATAATGATCTTAAACTCTGTTCTTTATATTTAAACATTACTTACAGTTTTTCAGTTTCTACTATTTCCTAGATTTATATAAACCATATTGTATTTTGCAGTATGCATTTAAAAAATTTTTTTTAATTTACTGTAAGAGCTCTAAATACAAATTATGATTTGATAAAAGTAATACAAAAGCATACTTATGTACAAACAAACACAATGATGAGTATTTACATACACATAGAATGTTCTCTTTTAGTACGTCCAAAACAAGTAAGCTGGTAGAACTTACTTCTATTTCTATTGTAATAACTCACATAACACCAAAATAAAAAATATAATAATTTTACATTATGATGGAAATAGTAGAGAGAGGTTTGAAGTGTGCACATGTGTTTTGAAGCTCCAGGATTAAAGTCCAATTAGGGCCATACTGAGCAACTCAACACAAGAAAAAACGCTACAAGTAGGCAGACATAAGTAAATTCAAACCCGGGAAGATAAAAACACAAGGGAAAATACGGATCCAGTGAGTAATTAGACGTAAATAAGACCGGTGGAGATTAACTGATAAGCAATAAGTTGGAGAATTGCATGAAACCAACAACTGATAAGTAAAGAATAACAAACAAACCAGGGCTACGCCAAAATCCCGAAAGTAGGCAACACACCGAACACCGAAGTGTGCAGCTAAGTGGACAAAGCACAAGAAATGGTAAATATAGAGGAGTTATTGCGGCAAATAAGCAGTAGACTACATGGAATGGACACTAAACTAGACCAGATAGTTAAAGATGCAAACGCAATAAAGCAAGTAAATAAACAATTAGAGGATAACATTGTGAAACAGGAAATAAGAATAGAATATCTAGAAAGGGATGTCAGAAAGAAGAACCGTATAGCAGCAGGAATAAAAGATGAAGAGGGAGAAACTGAGAAAGAAATAATGGAGAAAATACAAATAATGACGAATAAGATAGAAGTAGATTTGGAAGAGAAAGACATAGAAGATTATACCAGGCTAGGGAAATACAAGGCAGGGAACGAGACCGATACTAATTAAACTGAGTAAATTTAGCAAGAAAATGGAAATATTAAAGAAGGCGAAGGGACTAAGGGAACAGAGATATGGCTAAGCGAGGACTACACTAAAGAAACACAAGAAGAACGACGAAAACTAATACCAATCATGAAGGAAGCGAGGCAAAGAGGACAAAAGCGATACTGAAATATAACAAACTAATAATAAATAATAAAATATACAGTGCCGAAGAAATAAAAGCGGAAACTCAACAACAGTGGCAAAATGAGAAGGAAAAAGAGGCAGGTAGTAACTATAAAAGAACAGTAAATGATAGATCACCGAACGGAGACACCATAGAAGAAAAGCTAAGGAAAATAACCAAGACTACATGGACAAAAAACTAATCAGGAAAGAAACGGATGGGAAAAAGACAACGAAAATGCAATGGACACGGAAGAAACAAAATAACCAAGAAAACAAAATAACCAAGAAAACAAAATATGGAAACTAGCAACGTGGAATATCAGAAGCTTAGCAGGAAAGAAAACGAATTAATAGATGAATTCAAGCACAAAATTAGATATATTAACTATAACAGAGACCAAAAGGAAAGGGAAGGAATAACAGAAATGGCACATGGACATATACTCGTGTATAGTGGAGTAGCAGAGAACAAAAGAGCGGCAGCAGGGTTGGGTGCATAATTAACGAAAACCATACTGCAAAAATAATAAAATGGAAGGGATGGAGTGAGAGAATATTAACGGTAGAATTAAAAGAAGATAAAGGAAATGAAGTAACAATAATAGTAGTATATGGACCCGATGAAAACGACACCAAAGAAAACAAAGACAAATTCTGGGAAGAGCTAACGGAGATAACAGAAAACAGCAGAGGAAAAATATACATAGCAGGAGATCTAAATAGCAGAGTGGGTAGATAAGAAAATAAAGCTATAAAAGCATTAGGAAAGTTTGGAGAAATAACAAAGAATAACAATGGAGAACGGCTAATAGATTTCTGTATACTAAACAACTTAATAATATCTAATACATTCTTCCAACATAAAGATATACACAAATTTACAAGAGAAGTAACGAGCAGGAACGAAAATCCTTAATTGATTATATACTAGTTGAAAGAGCCAACAGAAGAGCAGTGAAGGATGTTAAGGTTAGCAGAGAAGCTGAAATATATAGCGACCACTACTTAGTAGTGGCAAAAATTAAAGTAGAAGAAAACAAGATAACCAGCATAGGAAAAGATACTACACACAAGAAGGTAGAATTTCAGACAATCAAAACCTATAAACTAAACAACAGGGAAGTGAGCAGTAGATATAAAGAAATCATAAGCTGTAAAATAAGAGCACGACAAGAAAATATGAAAGAAGCAAAACTAGAACAATTATGGAGCATTTTCAAAAATATTATGATTGAAGCAGCAATAGAAGTTTGTGGAACCCTCAAAACATCAAATAATAGGAAACAAACAGCATGGTGGAACGAAAACATTAAAAATGAAGTTAAGAACAAAAAGAAAATATCGAAGGACTATTTAAGGAACAGGAAAGAAGAGACATATAAAAGATACAAAGAGCAAAGAATAAGAGTGAAAAACATGGTAATTAAAGCTAAACAGGAGAAGTGGGAAGAATTCGGAGAAAGATTAGAGAAAATAGTAATG
Source organism: Sinelater perroti (assembly GCA_036346155.1). Classification (NCBI taxonomy): domain Eukaryota; kingdom Metazoa; phylum Arthropoda; class Insecta; order Coleoptera; family Elateridae; genus Sinelater; species Sinelater perroti. The sequence continues at coordinate 12,745,751 of JARFIY010000024.1, forward strand.
ATAACCAGAAACTATTCTATAGAATATTAAAAACACTAAGAAGTAAGAAACCACTGAACAATGATCGGATAAGGAATAAACAAGGGGAAATATTAGTAGAAGACAAAGAGATTATGGAAAGATGGCGAGAATACTTTGAGGAATTACTGAACCCAAAACAAGCAGAGGAAAATGTAGAAGAGAACCAAGGAGAAGAACAAAGAAAAGAAGAAAAACTAGAGGAAAGGAATGCAGAAGACATGGAAGAGGAAGATATAGAGGAAATAGAGCTACACGAGATGAGGCAAGAAATTAAAGATACAAAAATGGCAAAGCACCTGGACACGACAAAATAAAGATAGAGATGATAAAACACATGGGAGAAGATGGAGAAAAATACTACTATCAATTTACAATAAAGTGTGGAAGGAGAGGATAATCCCGAAAGACTGGGAAATAGGAAAAATACTGCCAATTTACAAAAGGAGATAGTACGAATTGTAACAACTATAGAGGAATCAAGTTATTGAGTGTAGTACTGAAGATCTATGAGCGCATACTGGACAAAAACTAAGGGGAAAATTGAGAAATCGTTATCTGAAGCACAAAGTGGGTTTAGAAAAGGCTATAGTGTACAAGACCATATATTTTCAATAAAAGAAGTTATAAATAAAACAGTGCGGTATAATAAAAAAGTGTTCTGTGCATTTTTAGACTTAAATAAAGCATTCGACCGAGTCAATAGAAACATGGTATGGGAAAGCTTGTTTAAAAGACAGGTCAATAAAAGATTGATAGCGGCCATCAAGAGCATATATAACAACAATGTCAACTACGTGATGAGCAGAAACAGGACATCAGAGAGCTTCAGGACAGAAGAAGGACTGAAACAAGGAGGAGTCTTATGCCCGGTGTTATTTACCGTACTAATGGACGACGTTATAAAAGAGTGCAATAAAAGAACGAAGAAGATAAAAGTGAATTAAGAATTAAGAATTAAGTTAAGTATGTACGAGTTATTAGAAAATACATTTAGTTAACTTAGGTCTATAAGTAAATGTTAAATTACATGTAGAAATTTAACCCTACACCAATTGGTAAATGGGCATTCGGTAATATATATATATATATGATGATAAAAGCTCAATTCTAATATGTGGCGCAAAAGTCATTACCCTATCGGAAGATGCTCTCATCTTTGCAAATGGCGTTTTATGTTATTGCGACTTTGACATTTGTGAAGTAAATAAAAGCAGAATACACGTAGACAAACCGTGAATCACTATACTTTATAAAACGCGAAATAATTGTAACAATGTATTTGACAAATCGGTCGGTTTTGGCTCAACGTGAATTTCGTCGTCGATTCCCTAATCATCAACTAGCCAAACAATACGACGTTTAGTCGCTCGCGTCGCGAAGATTGGTTTATCAAGGGACAGTAGCAGACATGCCGACCCAGGAGCAGCCGTTTGGTAGAGAATATCACTGCCGTGGCAGCACATCTTCAATAGGACCCTCAAACATCAACCAGACGACGAGCCACGCAATTGGGCAACAGTAGACAATCTTTAAAGTGAATTTGGTGAAAGACTTGAAGATGTTCTTGTACATAGGGCAAACTAGTACATCAGCCAGCAGACCGCCAATCGCGTGTAAATTTCTAAGCTCCCCTAAACCTCGCCCGCGATGAGGATGATTTCTTTTCATTGAAAATCATCACGAGCGATGAGGCGCAAATTATTGCTTTTGGGCCACTCAAAAATCTTATGTAATGCATGAAGAGTTAGTACATACTCTAAAAGTCACTGTTTCGTGCGGTTTTTAGAGAGGAAGCTAATTGGCCCATATTTTTTCGAAAGCGGCGTCGGCAACACTGCTACTGTAATTGGTGAGCCCTAAAGAACTACGATAAACGACTTCTTGCTGCTGCAAGTTGACGAAATGTGTTTGGAGAACATATGGTTCTAGCAGGACCCCCCCGCTTAATCTGTCGTTTTGCCGATTGCAAGATCGCCCGATTTGACCGCTTCAGATGTTTTACTTTGGGCTTTTTTGCAGTCACAGGTCTACACGAACAAGCCACAAGGAGAACATTCGACAAGAAGTGGAGAAGTTATCGCCCGAATGTGCACTAACTCTGGCGGCTGCCACTTGACTGATATATTTGCGAATTAATGAAAAAAAAATTAAACGCTTAAATAAACATAATCAACAAACAGGACCATTTTTTTTATTTACAAAGTTACTACCTTAGGAATTCGAGTGATGACTTTTGCTCCACCTTGTATAAGCAACTTAAACTAAAAATATCGCAATTTTAACTTGCGAGTTCACATAAAAGTTTTATTACTTGATTGAATTAAATATAAACCAGAATCATTTGTTTGAGTTTTTCAAGTATAGGAAGTTACTTTGTTGCGTAATCTCCTGACTTAGAAACACATTTTTCCAGCAAATATGCAATTTTATATTTTTCTAAACTAATTGTGACGCCAATCAATCAGACACCACTAGCTGGATGGGAACATTAATCATATTCTTTCATTAAGTGATATCAAAAAGATAATTGCAGAGCAATAAGTTCAGACTATAAGAAGGTTTTTTTAGCGTAGTCTAGGAGAAATGCTCTATTTATTTGTCGAGTTTGGACAGCTCTATGGAGTCGGGCCTGGAATTCACCTAGCAAATGTTTTTCGAATTCCATCATCAGTAATGATTGCCTGAGTACTGTCACTATTGAACTCTTAAAAATGATTTTAGCAACTACTAATAAGTGGTCATCCTCAAGAAGGAGACTGCCAATGTAAATATTCTCCTCAGTTACGTTAGTGTACGGATGATGTTGATGACCTTCATAAGTCTCCTTTTCTCATAAATTGTTTATGCTACGCGTACAAGTTCTTCATGAATGTTGTCTCCAAACTGCTTTAAATCCTCTCAAAATTTTTATGGTTCAACGTCTTCTGTTAGAGAAACTGATAATCCATTGTACAGCAAATTAAAGCACTTCTTGCTTTAATATTGTGATGTCAACTAAAGACGGGGTAAGGCAAAATACCCTAGGAGAAGAATCAATTTCAGGCATTCTTATCAGAACTTGCACTTAACTCACATAAACAGCCCATAAAAAGAAATTTCAGTTCATATTTGTTTAACCTTTGCAATTAAAAAAAAAATATTGTGCTGAGTAACAGAAATTTATTATAACAAATAAAATGTCTTCATAGAAGACTTATTATTATTCAGTTTTAAAGGTGATTATAACGTAGTTAACTTATAGTTGTTATTTAACAAAGTTCTTAGTTCCAATGTAATAAACTACAGAAAGTTCTCTTTTACCAAAAATAAATTTTCAGCGGCAGTTTACGATGAATCTCTAAATTGGGATTCTCAGCTGTCAACTTATAGAACTGGATGGACCCGTCTACTTAAATTGTATAGAATGTTATCTTTCAGATTTTCTGACAAAAGTCAATATACAATTATGGGAATAAATTTACAGCAATAAAATGACAGCATGCTCTGCTGTTATTCAAGAAATGTAAGACGCTATTTAGACGAAACTTTCTTGAAAGATGGCAGTCCAAGAGTATAGCCGCTAAAACCTCCAGACCTTCATTCTGTCGATTTTTCTGTCTAAGATTATTTATAAAAACTAATTTATACGCGTGAATGACTGAAGCACTAAGACAACTTGCGTAGATGTTAGAGAAAATCAAGGAAAAGGGAGCAGCGTTCCGCAACCTAAGAAGGTGCCGTTTACATGCACAAGACGTAGGACGCAATTTTGGAAATTTATTATGAAATGGTAACTTAACTTTTAAAACAAAAATAAAAACCCTTCGTAAAAAATTCTATTTTTTTTAAAGTGTGTGCATTACCCGAGAAGACATATTCTTGTAATAATAAAACTTTGAATTTTTTGTGTGAAGTTGAGGTCAATGTTATCTTCAGTTTAAGTTTCTTACAAAGTGGAAAAATTGCTAACATAAAGTAAGTTTTTATTTTGTGTTAAAACTTTCTGAAGCTTGATAACATAATTTTTATAATAAGGTTAGATTCAAGAAACGTAAATGTTATTTACATAAATAAAACTTTTGTTGAATTATTTAAGTGAGTCAATTTGAACATTGTCATAATTAGCGTAGTAGAGTAGAATTTAAAAAATCTGAAAAACTTTTATAACGTAAATTATTGGCGAATAAACATGTAAATGTTTTCAGACGTATTGAAACGCATATTTTTCAGGGTCAAATTTGTAGATATTGTTTAAACAATGACTTTTGAATACTCTTTTAAGCTGTTATTGTGTGCACTAGCAACAGCTATTTTATTTTTTTTTATTTTAGTGTTATCCAATATATTGGTGATGAATATGAACACTGTTGTAGCTTAATACAATTTTCATTTTTGCTTTTAATCTTCTTGTTTTGGTATTACCGTTGCTAGCGCGTTATATAATTTAATTTGTTTATAATATGCAGGCTATGCGTTCTGATCATGCTCTAATTAAAAAGGCCTCCAGATTTTATAGCTCCCACAAACTTCTAAACAGTTTTTTAATTATAATACTATATTTATCCTTATTTTAATAATACCTAGGACGCTTGGATTACGTATAATTTCAATAAATCCTTGTAGAATATGTATAACAAGAGGACTCTAGATAATCCTTCTTTTAATGTCGCATCTTTTAAGTAGCTACTTATTTTTTAATTACCTACCTAGTTTCTTCTATATCGTTTGCTAAATTAACTTTAATGCATTTTGTTAACGTTTGTAGAAGAGCAGAAGTTATCAGCAGAATTTTATTGAGAATATGTCTAATTGCATTCTTGCAATTATCAATTGTTTGTGCATTGCGTAGATCTTGGATTTTAAATAGTTATACAAGAAGTTGCACAGTGTTAAATCCCAAAGTCTTGCTGGCCTTTATTTTTGTTAAATTACGCGGCCACAAAATTGTTGGTACAATAAATCGACTGTTGCTCAATCAGCATGGCGGGTAACGCCATCCTGCTAGAATCATATATGTTTCAAATCCATGTTGCCCAGTTGATGTCAAGGAAACTCCATTCATTATCTAGAATTTTTTATAGCTGGGACGTTGTAATAAAAATACATAAACGTGTATAAAAATGCAAGTTATCAGCCAAACAATAAAAATGCAATTTTTTAACATTTTGAATGTGTGGTAGATAATGCTTATTTATGCACTTTTATCTTAAAAATATGAAAAATTTACAAGTACAGTTTACGACAGAACAGACATTAGACAAATTTATATTTGAAATTAAACTGCTTTAGCTTATACCCAAAAACATTTGAAGTTTTATAATTTGAAAATTTACAATTCAATTTTTAATTTGCTAAGATAAAGGAAGAACAATACATCTATATCAGATATAACTACAATTTTAGATGTTCAAAACACATTTACCTAGGTCTACGTCCAAAAATTTATATTTTTTATAGAAAATTAAACGAATTGCAACACGAGCTTAACAAAATAAAATCTGAAAAGATAAATCAAAATATTTATAAAGTATTTAATAAAAATATACACCTTTCTGAAAAATATGTGAAAAGTTTCAACTGCTATTTAAAATAATAGTATTTTCTTGGCCCGTTCTTTGCCTTTAAAATTGCAACAATTCGATTTGGCATACTGGCCACAAGCTTTTTGCATTATTAATTGGTTTTGGTGTTTCATTTTTAAAAAAAGCATACCTTAGGCGGTAATTGGGTGATCCGCAAGTTTCTCTTTTTAAATTTACAATAAGATTGAGGTCTAAAGACTATGCAGACCGACCTAACATCTTAATCCTGTTTTTATGTATCCAACTCGTCGTTGCAGACTGATGCCGTGGAGTACTATCCTGTTGTATTTTGATGTCATATATATGGTTTCTTTATAAAATTTGAAAAATAATGGTTCTAAAACCGTTTACAAAACTTTGATATATTGTGAGCTATCTATTCGGTCTATCGCTTATTAACATGAGAACTAGTATTTTTATACTGTTTTAAGGTATATTGCACAGCACAATCGAACACTCGACAATTGGCGTCATTTAGCTTGAAATTTTACCTATTCTTTTAATAATTAGATTTGTCAACAATGTTGCCCGTTAATTTCAGTTTTTTAAGTGTTATCAGCAAAATATCTGTTACTGACCAGTAACTCAAAAAAGGAAACAATTTAAATAGAGTAATAACTGTAATGTTTTAACTACAAGCAGGGTTAATGGACTAAAAGAGATTTTTACAAAATTGCCAATTTTGAAGGTATGCTTAACAGTTGTTTTATGACTCCTGGTTACTCCAGTTGTGTTGGACGTTTGAAATTGTGGCGAAAACACAAGATTTGTTTTTAGATAGATTTTTGAGGTTTCGCAAATAATGATAAATTGATAGTATGCCTTATAGTTTATTTTAATTATAACATTTAACATATCAACATTACAGATGTTATGCATGAAGTTTTAAAATGAATTGACTATGAGTATAATGTGTTATAAATTAAAGCTAACAATTAACTTCGTTTGCTTCATGGAGCCTAAAAATAGCGGCCTCTGAAGGTGTAAATTAGTCATCTTAGTTAATTTTTGGCGTCTAAAATAATATCTTGGAAAAGCTGTCTCTTCAGTCTTTGATGGATATTACGCTGGCCAAGATTGTAGTGTATGCACTTTCGCATTTGTCGATATTTGAAAAGAAGTTCTGGTGCTCCTGATTATATAGTTTTGGATTGGTGGACTCCCAGCACTGCAATTTGCAGAACTTTGTTTTGGAATCTTTGGAGTTTTAAGGTATTTGTTTTGGTTGTGTTTCTCCAGGCTGGAGAGGCGTAAAGCTCTAGAGGTCGTAATAGCTAGGAGAATGGTACATTCTGGTTGGGACGAGGTTTTGTGACTGATAATAAAGCTGTCGTAGTCTATTGTAGCACTGTGTTAGCTTTTGATTGATATGCTAACATCAATTCAGCCTTGTGTCTAAGTGCACTCTAAGATATTTTATTGCAAAATCTCTAGGGTTCTAGGGTATCACATTTCCATCGATCTTAAAAAAGGTCGGGTTGGCAATTCTACTTCGCGTAAAGATTTTGCACTAGCATTTGGATACATTTATTATTTGAACCATTAGCTAAATTTGTCCGTTGAGTTTCAATTAGTTCATTTGAAGATGTGGGTTCGTTATAGACAGTGGTCCATTGGTTAATTGCACAGGAGGTGGCTAGAGTTTAAGAGAGCTGTCAAAGCAGATAAGAACGGAATTACCTTTTGTGCTATTGCACAATTTCTTAGTGAAATTTTTTTGAATGACAATATCCAATATGTCTGGTTGATGATCGGTTCTGTATGGAGAATAAATGTATTCATCTGGTATTAAAACTTGTAATCTATGAGTTGAAAATCGTTCAAGTTTTACACCTGTTGAATTGGTTGCTTTGTAATCCCAAGCTACGCGTTTTTTCTGTTTAAATCTCCTAACATCACCATTGGTGGAGATATATTAAGTAATGGTTTGAGGTCATATTCATTTAGCTTTATTTGTTTGTACGTACTTATATTATTTAATGTGATATCGAGAGGATCTGCAATTGGATTATGGATGAGTTTTTGTTTGATGATGATATTCCCTTCATCAGACGTTATTTGGGCATTTCTGTCTTTGCGGTATACTCGATAAGCTGGCAGTTTAAAGGGTTTTCCTTCTGTTAGATGAATCCCTGTGATGCAGGCTATGTTAACTTGATATCTAGCTAGAAAGGCTATAAATCGTTGAGTAGCTATTTTGTTAACGTGCCAGTTAGGATTGTTGCATCTTTAACTGTTCGTTGCGAGTTAGGACCCATTTAGGAATAGGAAGATTTTGATTTAAAGGAGGTATGAACTTATTAGGTCCATTAAAATTTAGATGAGCTTGCTAGGAAAGGGAGGTTCAGGTGATTGAAATGATGTGCTTGGTGCGCTTTTGAGATATTGTTGAGGGGTTCCTGGTGTTAGAGCGTATTTGTTGGAGTTTCATATATATGGTGGCTACATTCCCGATAACTGGCTGCGTGATCTTTGTCACAGTTTGCACATACTAGTTTTTCATTGATTTTATTATTGGCCAGCTGTGTAATTAGAAGTATCTGCTCATTTAACTCATTTATACGAGAGGGTGTAAGAGTTCTTAATATGGTCACATTTCTGGCGCATTATGGTATATTTTTGGCACTCTTTCACAGTTCCACTGTGTAATATAATTGCCTAAGGCTGAATATAAGTTTGCCGTCGTCGTTATTCATTAGTTCGATTGCACATATCGGTATTGGTCTTTTGTCCTTGTTTAATTTTCTCTTCTTTAATGCCTTCTCTAATTAGAGGTTGGCGACCACCTGGTGAAGCTGATTCTCCATGGTGGTTTTTCTTGGGAATCCCTAGGGATCTATAATGCAAAGGTTTCCCCTTGCCTTTTGCATCCTTATGCCATTGACCATATCTAGTTCATCTGCCTTCAAGGACAATTTCTCGACCTCAGGGCAAAAGGGTGTCCTACTCCCATGGTTCTTCCACCCGAAGCTGTTGACCAGTAAGGAGGGAACTACTTATACCGGCAGTCATTCGGTTGTTGCTGGTTTTGGTCCACCCCCGGGTATTTTATTTCCCCGGTACCCGTCATATCTAACGGGCATCCCCCTATCCGCCACCTGGGGAGACGCCTGATGGGGGACCAGCAACCCCACACGGGCCTTAGTTAATAAACGGGTTATATTAATAACAGATGAGGTTTTAAGGGCTTCACTCGTTTATTCTTAGGTTAAGAATGACGATACATTTTTGATAACCACCGACAAGGGTTTGCTGTCGAGATTACGGAGGGTGTAATAGGAGATATCATTATTTTTGTAAAATTTTGTAAGGGCACGGTAGTCGTCCTCTTGGGTTAGATTGATTGGAATTGTGTTTTGGTCATGTATAGTTGTGAATGAGGCTTTAATAAAGGTTTTAATATCTGTGATCAGCGTGGTGTGATTTATTTAATTTAATTTAGTAGGTAGATTAGTTCCGTGTGGGGTTGCTAGTCCCCCATCGGGCGCCTCCCCAGGTGGCGGATAGTGGAATGCCTCCCAGATATGGGTGGTACCTGGGAAATGAAATACCAGGGGCGGACCAAAACTAGCATGCCATAGGAAGCAGCTGTGTCATTAATGAGTCAAGGCTGCAGAAGAATGACTTCGGTAACAGGCTTGTCATCATATACTTACAGTTGGCTATCAAATTATGATACACCCGGCTGTAACACTGCGATGAGGAAAGCAACGGGAAACTACCTCATTATATTCCCAAGAAAAATCAGGATGGCAGAGAAATAGATGGGCCAGACTGATCGCCAACGTCCAATGAGGATACGGCACAAGCAGAAGAAGAATGTAGATTCGTGAACTTTAATTCTATTGTTGTTAGTTGAGACGCTTTGTTTTCGGTTTTTGTCTTTGACATTATGAGATATACTGAAAAATTTATTTTGCTTTAATAGCTCGTCAGTTGATTAGAGGTATCTTTTTGTTTTCGTCGATGGGTGGTTTAAATGATCGAATTTGCGCTTGAGAGCTTGATTTTGCAGGTTAGTTATTGTTCGTAGTTTTAATGTGTTAAAAAAATAAATTGTTAAATTTACTATCAGTAAAATAAAGCTATTGGTTATCTACAAAATCGGACGTTACAGCGTGATAACAGAACACATAGTGGCGTCCGTATTGCTTCGTAGTTTGCGTTAAAACCGCCTAATAGTTTTAAACAACGTTGCACTCCTTGAACACATAAAATCAACTAGCAATAGCAAAATGCAACAGGTTCAAAATTCAACTATGAATAAAATGGTTAGTATAATAATTTTAAAATAACAGATTTTAATTAGGTACACATATTATTTTCTTTAGTTTAACTAGATACAATACGCAAATATTATCCCTAAACTAAAAATTGTGGACCAAAATTAAGGCTCCTTATAAAAAATTGGCTAAAAATATTTAACTATTGTCTTATCTTTTACGGATTAAAATTATTGGCCTTTTAATAGTTATATATATCTTATAATTTGATCAAATTTACCGAGTTTAAAATATTTGAGCTTTGTTTTACATACTCATAAGATATTACATATATCGTTTTGTCTTAATCAATGGATTTGTGTTATAAAAAAATTGAGATGTTTTTAAAGAAAAATAAATCCAATCAAAACTTTGCTATTCTAAATGTATTACTTTTTTTTTGTTGTTAAACTAGAAAAACTAAAACCCAACAGAGAAAGATTTGCTCTCAATGCGAGTTTATTAACCCTCAGTTTTTCTTTTTCTGTCTGAAATCAACTCCCTGATGAAAAGTACGTAACTAAGCTTTGTCATGTAGCAAAATTGTATCTGCGTTTTTAAGTCAGGTGATTGATGAAACATAGAGACCTAATTTATTTATCGGTCAAAGAACATTGCCCTTTATTTGGCTTGCCGGAAAACTCAAAAAGCACTATCTGTAAGACTTTATAGTTCTACATAGTTGTTTTGTTTGGTTCAGTTTTCTTCTGGTTTAATAATCTACCATTTCATTTGTCAGAATGTCCATTTATTAACAAATTTAAGAGGTCTGTCAACAATGTTGAACGCAGTATCACTAAGAAGTAAAAAAGTGATTTTTGAGTCTTGATTTGGGTTTGATATCTAGATCTTTGTATTCTGAGAGTAAAAACGATAGAGTTTTTAGTGTACCTACTATAGAATTCTTCATATCGTGACTTCTAAAAAAATACTGTAATTTGTTCTTCCATACTCCCCAAACCTTAAAACCGCTTCCTCCCGTTCAAAACTCAGCCACCGTCTATTAAGCATTCTCATTACAGTGTCTTCTAGAAGGAGATAATTTATGCAAGTTTCTATTTTTTTATGATTGGTAATACTTCTGTCGTGAATAATATCTTGTACTGCAGGTAGCTGGAGATCGTTGCAGATTATTGCGGTGGTAAAGTGCCAAAGAACATCAATAACTGCTCGTAAAATTAACACACTATGTTAGACTTGTTAACACAACCGCGTAGTTTAAATTAGCCGAACTATTGATTTAAATGATAGAACTTTATTTCCAAGAACTTTTGTCAAATTAGCTAATATATGTTTCTACTGTAAGTCTATTTGTTTTTTGCGGATGTGTCCTTTCCAGTTCTGTTTATATTCAAGATATAATTCTACGTATTTCACCGATGTCATCCGAGGAATTTGTATTTTATTTAGCTCGATTTGTGAACATGGATCTCTTCGTAAGTTACATCTGATGTGATTAGATTGTGTCTGGTATTATTCCACCTTGTGGAACTACTTCTTCAAAATTCTTGAAGGGTGCAATGTAGTAAATACAACAGTATCGCCAGTAAACGTGTCTAAGATAATCTTAGGGATGCAGGAAGATCTGATATGAATAGCAAGTAAAGTGATGACTTTCAGACACTGTCCTGCGGTACCTCAGAATTTAGAGATAACAAATCTAAAATCTCTTTGTTTAGTGGCGTTGTGAATTTCTGATTACTGAAATATGATTCAAATAGCTGTCCAGATCCTATCGAAAGCTTGAATTATGTCAAAAAATATATTTTTTATTATTTTGGACATGGAGAATGGCTTGCGATATACAGTAACACTGCTGAGTTGCGGTGTAGAAACCAACTTAGTGATGAGGTATCTAATAGCAAAGTAAAAATGTCAAAATTAATTCTTTGAAGTACCAATTTTTCTAGTAATTTTGAGCGGAGACATATATACAATCGACACTAGTTGGACCTTTTTTTGAATTCAACACTTGGACTTTTGAAACTCATAGTTAGCTGTATTTCTTTGATTAGTTTGTTTTACTGTATCCAGTTTGTTTCGATTTACAAAGCCGACACATAGGCTCAAAAGTAGATAGGACATAATTGGATGGTTGTATTGTCGATGAATGATTGGAAGATAAGGTGTTCCCGTTGGGAACAAGAAAATACAAGAGAGTTACTAATTTGTAACTCTTTTCTTGCACAGGTATTAATAATTTCCTGGCCTTGGTAGTATGCTCAATCTTGCTGGGGACCGTGGGTCTAGTCTGCGGAAAAAGATTTAAATATTTTTTTCAAACCGTTATTTTATATAACAGTATAATCGGATGTAGATGGCCTTTAGAAAGTTTTCTTTATATCTTGGTAATTCATAATGCTCAATGATTTATTTGATTATAAAAACTGGGCCCGTATGCGCTGTGTCATCTGGACGATTGTGAGAATAAACTTGATGGTATAGTAACTTGAAGTAAGACTTCTTAGTAAAAAAGTTTCATTGATATGAAGAAAGTCTATTGACATGTTGCCTTTGTGTTGAAAAAGGCCTTTAACACTCCATTGTGCACTTTTGAGAAACTTACCTGTTACTTTGTTTATTAGCATTGTCGACATAGTGAGCACTATACATACATAATATTCTATTGGATTAGCTAACTGAAAATTGTTTTAAATATTTTTTAAAATTTATTTAGTGTCATTCCTGTTTCACCAATGTTTCTCGCATGTTATGTTTCGTCGTCTTTGGATTTTTGGATATAATTTCTATTTTATTGTAGAGTTAAAAATGGACTGCATTGTACTAATTTAATGATGGTTTGACTAATGTCGCTGTTTACTTTATACACGTGCATAGCAAGAGATTTTGATATATTTGTGTTATTATTTACGTCTTCTCCTTAAGAGTGTGAAAGTACGTTATAACGATTTGTCAGTAGTATATCTGTATCTTTGTTATATTTTCTGATCTGTTTTTCTTTTTTTATGGTTTTGACTGCTTGCCTTCGAGATTTTTGAAAAGTGTATGTGGTATCCTCTTCACTACCAAGAAGCATTGACTGTTTTGTCAATCGCTTGCATAATTTATTGAATTTTGTTGCATTTTCAAAAGTGTTCTTAATTTGCGAAAAATAACATTGGCTATTTTGCATTTTTTGACTCATTGTTTGGCTAATCGATTAGCAAAACAGTTCTGTGGTAGTGGCATCCATTTGACTATCTATACTATTAGAAGTTCATAATATTATACTGGTGCTTAAAACTGGTCAGAACTTGGGCTATCTCCTGCTGGTAGTTTTTTGTCATCAGAGTTAGAATTAATTTGGACTATATATAACACAAGCATATGCGTAAATGTCGTCAAGATATAAGTAAGATCGAAGAAAAGGAAGAGAAAATATATATTGAATTCTGGCTAGATATCAAATCTACCTCTTGATGGCGTTACTGCAAAGGATTTGTTTCAGTTAACAAAATAACAATGATTTAATTAAAACTAAAAAGCCAAAGATATACCTACAAATAGAGGTATATAAACTGAAATAAATATAAACCTTTGACTGAGTCATTTTAAGCATATCATGTTAGTATTGAATTATTTATTGTTTTTCGTAATCTAAACTGAATAAAATTTTTATATCGGTTACTTTAAATAATAACAGTTCTTGGGTATGAATTTGCAATTATGAAAATTTTGCTGAAAACTCAAGCGAGCCCCCGAAAGTCATTTGAATAGGTTTTAGTCCAACCAGGACTGAAAGTTATCGCAGCAAAGCGAGACAGAGCTAACGATTAACATTAATTTGCCTCATTAGTACCTTTGGTTACAGACGAACTAGTAGCGAAATGGCCCGGCATTTTAAGATTATAGCCGGATAAAAGAATTTTAATGCCGTAATGATACGTATTCGCCTAGTTGTACTATTACTCGCATCTACATAATTAGATGGGCGTACTTCGGCTGAAAATTCGGGCAAGGCGCTCCCATACGGTATTCCGCTATCAATAGCCATGAAATTTATTCACGGAGCGGGCGAAGGCGTTCCGAAATTACGGTATGAGTTTTTCGTAATTTGCATTCCCGCGTGCGACTTGCAGATCTGCATTTCCGCTTCGTGTTTTCACGCATTCGTTGGCGCTGTAGTATTTGTGACGAAACCGTAGCATAAATTGTAGGGCAATTACTCAAAAATATGTGCATGAGTAATGGGAGCAGCCATTTATAATGCGCGGTTTGATTTACAGCGTTCTGTAATTAAGAAACGCCAACCATGCGAGCGGCATAACTTGGTCCACATGTTCCGCAGAATCGAACGTAAATAGACATTATGTGTCTTGTACTGTCGCTAATGTTGAAATAATTTACCGCCCCTTTGCCTTCTCGAATAGTCACGCCAATTTTTTGTATAAAACAGGAACGAGGGCAAGGTCCCTTCTACTAGATTATCAACAAAATATATCAGCGAATTAATACGAGATACAGCAGCTTCTGCTGCAAATGGAAGAAACTTTTTACATTGAAAGTAATCAAGAATTTGAATTAGTTAATTTTTTATAACTACACGATTACATAGCTGAAAAAAAATATATAATTATAAGACACGGCTAAGAATTACATTCTGCCGTAAATCCTCTATGTTTTAAATTCAGATTATGGTTTAGGAACGCTTTAGTTCTTTAATATCCTCATTAAGGGTAAGTTGTTCCACACTGAGTTACTATATAATTATAGTCCACCATTTTTAATTCTTTCATAGATAACATCTTAAACTTTTGAGATTAGTGTAGATGTAGTAAATTGACCCAAATTGGGGAGCACTTATGGTCATTATGAAAATTTTTGATTGGATTTTTTAATTCTAGCCATGTTGGATATACTGGCCTACAGCTTAATTGCGCAAATTCAAATTTCTCTGTTGTTGCCTTGTAAATTAATAATTTTGTGCTGATGAAAATTTTGATATTTTCCTTATTAATTCGTCTGGATACATTTTTTAATGAGATGCCTTTTAGGATTGTAAAGGTTATATGCTTGCCTTAATGCAGGGATTTCATGGCTAACGACCAAAACCGTGTCAGCTCCAAACATAACTATGTGTTTCTATTTGTAAAATTTCCTGGTACGAAGTATGCAGTAGAGAGCCAATGTTGTTTTGCGGGCTTTTTATATGAATATTAGTTATAAATTGAACGTTGAATATTGAATGAAGTTGCTTATTAGATAAAAAATATTTTATTAAATTGCTGTAATCATCCATTAAGTCTCTTTTGACTTATTAAGTCCTTACTTATATCCAAGAAAACCTTTATTTAGTATCGTTCGTCCTCTAGCACTTTATTCCTACACGATGATATTGCTTAAACGTCGAGTTACCCAATTATTGTTAACAGATCTTTGAAGTACTAGTTTTTCTAGTGCCTTAGCAGACTAATCGATCTGTACAAGATAACTTTCTTTGAGTCTTTACCAACACCAAACTGAGAATGGCATTAAGTATGTCAGAAAAACTACTTTTTTGTTGGAATTTATCTTACTTTTTTTCTTACAATTATTAGAAGAGCCTTTAGCAGTTTTTTTAGCAGTGTTATTCGTGTTCGAGCTTTCTTCACTAGATTGTGCCAAAATGCTGTACTTATTATTCAAATACAAGCCTCATTTTCTGTTTTTGTTTTATTGGTAAATATTTTTTTCTTTTTATGTCTTTCACCAGTTGCTATGAATTTTCCTCGGCCAAATTACTTCATTGTTAATTGAGAACATTTTTTCTAGTTGCAATTGTTGTGTACGTTGATGGTGTTGGTATTTACAACTGTTGCTGCCATTTTTGCGCTTAAATGTATGATTGATGTTGTTCCAAATTTAATAAAAAATACGCATCTTTTAAAGATGAGTAGATTTGTAACTGTTGCATATTACGTTTTCTGAAGAGAAAAATTTAGGTTTATTTATATATTAGTATTAAAAATGTGCATATCTAAATTGATTATTCTTATTACTTGTAAGGCAAAGAGATTCAGCAAAGTAAATATTAAGTTTTTGCAAAAATAGTAAAAAATATTAAACAAACATAAGTAGAGTTATAATGGCTTGATGACATGCTGCATTAAAAGCTTAGAATTTTAAAATCAGATTGCTAATATCCTTCATTTGTCTGTCTTTAGTGGATTTTACTACTTAAAATAATATAATTACACAGATGACATTTTTAGTAATGATCAAATAAATATTGCCTATTTAACCTCCTTGAGAAACATAACAAATTTGAATTATTATGTACACCATAGGTACCATTATAATTTGTTACTCTAGTTACGTTTAACAATTTTTTTTAGATAATAGAATTAGGTAAGTTATTGTTAAAGGAAGAATAGGGAGAATAGTTATGTTTAATTTCCACATTCAAACGGAGCGATTGTGGAAGTTAAAAGAGAATGGGCAGCGAACAAGCTTTCCGAAGTGCATTTTATTATCTAACAGTTTCTTAATCCTGTAACTATAAATGATCGATTAACTGAAATAGAGTTATAGTATAACGAAAGTAGCACCGATCCCTATTTTTATGAAAAGGTAGAGTTTTAAAGGAACCGAAACTACTAAAAAAATGGTGAAGAACAACAATGTATTTTATCCTACAGTAAAGTTTTTTTAATTTAGAATTACTCGTATTACCATATATAGACAATAAGTATAAACGTAGAAGAGTGGTTAGGAAACTTGACATGCAGTATATTGTTTATGCAAATGTCTGAAAACGAAAACAATAACGAACACCACCACTTGGAATTCAGCGTGATCACACCCACAGAAAGAAAACTGATGAAAACAGTGGGCAAGAGCAATTTCGATGATCAACTGAAAAATCAATGTACTGGCCCACAGATATACGAGCAACTAGTTTCATTGACTTCTGTGTAGTGAAAGTCATATCCCAAAATTATCTGAAAACTGAATCAAACATAAATTAGACTATTCTTCATGCTACATACTTCCAAAATTATACAATAGTAGTAATAAACTAAAATAAATTTTGAAGTGTTATGGATGAAAAAGACACATTTGAAGTGCTATTCAAAACTAAAGATGAGTGGCAAACAGCGTATATATCATCTCAACTCGAAAGCTCTTCTTATTTGAAAAAAGGAACTTTCCGAGAAACGTAGACTTGCTAGAATGCAAAATTGAATAGCACCAAAAGCAGACAATCAAAGACTACTTAAGCACATTATCTCCCACGGAGACAACCGATTGTTCGCTCTGGAAATAAATAAAGTGAGCAATATACACCTTCATTCAGACTACCACCCGGAACCTAGGCAGAAAACCATCGAAATAAATTTAAAAGGAATATTTACATCGGATTTCGCTAAAGTTATTCTGAAAGAAGAGAACTACATCCATGAGTACCTCAACTTCCCATCCAGCTGGAATTGCCTATTAAGAAGAAACAAAAAAGTTAAGTAATAGATACTATACTTACCAAATTGAATACAATGAATTTACCCAGATATGATCTAATAGCTCAAGATATCATTAAACAACTATGAGAAATCTGCATGAAACAGATCACATAATCAATATTATATTAAAAACAAAATTGGTTTCTGGCTGTTAGAAAATTGCATGTGTAATACCACTTATAAACCCTGGAAAACTACTCGGGGAGGCATCTTCTTACCAAATCATCAGTCTCCTTCCCGCTTTGTTGAATGTGATTGGAAAAGCCGTATCTAAAAGAACCTCTCCTACGAGATTTAATACCAGAATTCCAATTTAGATTTAAGAGAAGCAATCGTCGCAAAAACCAAATCAAGGCATGCGACGTTTACGTTACGTAAGAAAACTTGTCCAGTTTTCCTGAAAAACTGAAAAAAATAGAAAGTGTCTCAGCATCAGTTTTGATCAACGACTTAGGTAGAAAAGACATATCTAGACCAAAAGAAAACATTTGGTACCAAGTTCCGTAGGTCGCGTTGGTTAACGGGTCACCATTCTAAAATGTCTCTGGTGGGCCAAAGCACTTCTATGGACAGCAGTTATATAAATCTGCTAGTAAATTTAATATATTACTTCAGTAATTCCAGTTAAAGTTACTGCATACTATTGTAAATGCGTTATGGTATGTACTAAAAGAGCTTATGTACCTACCATTACTGTAGAAAGTTCAAAGCTCAGCATTCAAACTTTGAGATAATTTATCTTTTTACTCTAAAAAAATGGCAGCGTGATATAAAGGGAACACATAGACTTAAGAGTTTTAAATCAATAGATTAACCACATAGATTCAAGCTTGTCTCTCTTAATTAATTTTACAACTTATTTACTTATTGCTATATTACTCAAGATGGTTGTGCCATTGGATGCTGCCGTTCAAGTTAATTCTTCTTGTTATTGTAGGATTTTGGAAATATGACATTATGTGGCTTTCAGTAATTTTTTAATTTGTTAATATACGAGGCGCATTCATAAAGTAAGGGCCGTTTGCATGTATATAAATAGTGGCGCTTCAAAGCACAGTTTTACCACTGCAGCGCCATCTACTGACTCATTGCGAAGCTACAGCGTCATTTGTTTTGATTCTGAAATTGTATTGTTGTCAGTGAATGCAAAGAACAATGGCCGCGAAAATCGTTGATCCCGCCAAGTGTGAAGTGCGTTCTGTGATTCGTTTCTTATGTGCAAAAGGATCGTCGGCTGCTGAAATTCATCGGGAGTTATGCCTAGTTTACGGACCTACAGTTATGAGTGAAGGAAAGGTTAGACAATGGTGCCGTTATTTTACAAATGGCCGAACAAATGTCCATGACGAAGAGCGGAGTGGCAGGCCCAGTATCCAGACTGATGAAATCGTTTCACAAGTGGACCAAGCACTGCGATCTGATCGTCGATTGACGATTAGTGGCCTGGCTGACAAATTTCCTCAACTTGGACGCACTACTGTTTACAATATTGTCACAGAAAACCTCGCATACAGCAAATTGTGTGCAAGGTGGGTACCAAAATGCTCACCGACCACCACAAAGAGCAAAGAATGTCTAGTGGACGAAAGTTTTTGGCCCGTTATCAACAAAATGGAGATGATTTGTTTTCTCACATTGTTACTGGGGACGAGACGTGGGTATCCTACGCCAACCCAGAAACAAAACTGCAATCAATGCAGTGGCGACACTCATCCTCACCAAAACCGAAAAGTTTAAACAAACTCAGTACACAAGTCGAAAATTGATGGCTACAGTTTTTGGGACAAAGACGGTGTTCTTTTGGTTGATTTCATGGAACGTGGGACAACAATTACAGCTGACGTGTACTGCGAAACGCTCAAACACTTGAGACGTGCGATCAAAACAAACGCCGCGGGAAACTGTCATCTGGCATAATCCTCCTCCACGATAACGCGCGTCCTCACACTGCTGCCAAAACCATTGAGAAAATTCAAGATTTTCGTTGGGAACTTTTTGACCACCCACCGTACAGTCCCGACCTTGCACCTAGCGACTACTTCCTCTTCTTGCATTTTAAACGGTGGCTGGGTGGACAACGTTTTGAAACCGAAGACGGACTCAAAAACGCCGTTGTCAACTGGTTCAACTCTCAGGCGGCAAGCTTCTATGCAGAGGGGTTAAAGAAGCTGGTGCAGTGGTACGAAAAATGCTTAGAAGTGAACGGAGAGTATGTAGAGAAGTAAAGTAAGATTGTACCTAACTAAATATGACAATAAAATTTGTTTCTTATGAGTACATTTTTTTCTGTGACCAAACGGCCCTTACTTTATGAATGCGCCTCGTATATTAAAAATTATTAATAACACAGTACTAATGTGACACAAATAAAACAGATTTTATTTTATCTCCTAAATGAATAGGCAATTTCGGTTTTAGTCCTTTAAATTACTTCATGCTTTAAGACACAACACAGACAATTAGATTTCTTTGTAGATGTAACTTATTAAATAATTTATAAGCAGCTATAGATATTTAGAAAATTTATTAAGAGTAAAAGGGCAACTTAAACAGTAATCAAGGATTCTCGCTGGTAACGCTAGTGAAATTCTTAATATTATTTGAACCTCTGGCTGTCTTTTCCTAAAAGATAAACAGTTTTAGTTGTATTTTATTTCATTTTACAATTTTAATTAGATTTTTGCGTTTTCCTCCAATATACCTAGAAAGATATGCATAAACTTATCCTAAGAAGGATTTGCAAAAAAATGAAAAATTGGTTCCTTTATCTTCAGACTTGCTTTGCAACTGCGGTTCTATAATTTCACAAAAAGTACTAAATCAAATTTAAATATTACCTACAACAATGAGACATATAGTTTTTATTCTGCGTAGATTAATCTCTCAATATGTAACTTTATATATGAAGTTATCTGCTATAGCGACAAGAATACCAATATGGCATTTACAAAGATTTGATTTTAAAAAGTCGAAAATTTTTCATTCCATTCCAAATTTAGTTTCTTATTTCTTTTTAAGAAAACTCAATAACATTACATAAAATAAAAGCGCCATACCACAAGATGTTTAGACGATGATTCTATTGTTAGTATTTATAATAATAATTTTTCCTGCACGTGTGTTTGGTTGTACTCATACTTTTTTATTTTATAGAGTAAAAGATTGTAAGATTACCGCCAGAAAAAAGAGTTTGGTAAAATTGGGAATAGGATAAAAACATTTTGGGAAAATCAACGTAAGGAAAAAGAGATCAGTATTTTAAAAAACATGAGGCAAACAAGGGGAACTACTCAAAAGAAAAACACACTGGAATGATAAAAACAAGTATTAAGAGAAAAACTGGAAAACTCCAAAAAGACAGTAGAGGTTTTAGAAAGGAAAAGGAGTACAGAATAATATATGCAAGAAACAATAAGAAAAAAAAGTTTCCTGTGCCACATAAATTTAAAAAGACTTTCGATAAAACTAGAGAAATAGATATATGAAAAGTATTAGAAAACAGAGGCACAAATAAACCATAGATATAGATAGTTAAAATGTTATACAAAACAATCCTTATAATGAAAAGGAAAAATTATTGACCAGATGTTTCGAATAACAAAGTATTTACGTGTTGAGTCTGATAGTATTTACAATAATTATAGACAAAGTAGTAAAAAATAATAAAATGATGATTTAAGTGTTTTAATAACTATACATGGGTAACATTATGGTCTTAGCATTAATATAGAAAGAACTGAAATAAAACTATACATGGACAGCAGAAGAAAAAATTAATAGAGAGAAATTAAGGAGAATGATTATAACGATAGATGAAATGAAGTACAACATTGCAATAGAAGTAAAAAAAAATGTCAGGTACATTTTCTATGTTAATGTCTAATAAGATATCTTCGCTTTAATCGCACATGCTAAGAATTACTCTTGGATTGTTATTGTACTACATTCTAATGCACAATTGAATGGATGTTGACAAATATCTTTAAACTTGGCTGCTATATTATCAGTGGTTGATTATAATATTACTTAGTAACAAAAGAAAATACATAAAAATGATTTGATTCTAGCTGTCTCCCGCGGTATCATTAAATTTGTTGCAAATTAAAATTATTGTATTATTTATGTAATTAAAATTAAGCGATAAAAAGTGTTGACAAAGTTACTTATAGCCAGTAATAACGTTAATAAACAAAAATATTATAAGTCGCAGCATAAAAACTATAAGAACCTTCAACAAAATATAAACTACTAAGCAGCAGTATCATATTTTTATTTATCATAAAATATTTAAACGCAAGAATAGAAAATCATTTAATACCAAACATACAGTTAATAATATTGGTAAAAAATCAATGAGTTTTCGTGTAACTTAATGATTTAGAATAAAAAATACTTTTAATTTTTCATAAACCCCGATATAAATATACATATCGACACTAGAGGGCAAAGATACATAATAAGTTGTATGTTAGCTAATAAACAAATTTGCTCTAAATTATTAGTCGTAAGATATCTCACTTTCGGGTAAGCTTACGTTGCAAATTAAATTACAAAGCTTCCACCGGTTAAAAACATAATTAAAATAAATAATAAAACTGTTGAAAACAATAGTACCGAATATAAGGATATATATGTATATAAGTATAATAAATACACCCTCTTTTGATAACGAAGTAATTAAACTTTCACAGTAACACAAACAAGCATGTTTAAAATACGATCTGTCAAGAACAACACATTACTATGAAGAATACAAACAAATACAAAAGCATGTAAACTTAAAAAGTAAAAGAATATTTGGAATTTAAAAAAATCTGATTTCTGTGACAAACAAAAAAATAAGAGAATATATTGAAGCAAAAAAATAAATTTAAAATACGGCTAGAGTATTTTACAAAAATATTCCAGTAAAACAACCACATTACACATACCTATAACAGAATAAATACTAAACATAAAACAGGAATGGAAGTTATATAAATACAATGGCAGATGAAACAATCGTCAAGATAGCGAAATACAAGAAACTACGAAGTAAAGCAAACATAGAATACCCAGTGAAATAAGCAGAAATGCTTATGCAAAAGAAAAAAGAAGGGTATTTAGTGTTACAAAAGATTTTAGAAGAAGGAAGAAAAGATAAACTTTGCCATGCGATGCTAAGCACGGATGGTAAAGAAGAAAGGGGAGAAGTAACGATCTCGTAAAAAACTAAACCTGATCTGGCCCTTGGCACCGTATGAGGGCTCCTCTTTCGGATACAGACGAAGATATTTGGTCAATAGACCTAAAGATAATAGACACAGGCTGTTAAAAGAGCCAAAGAACTATTAGAAGTTGGTCTTTTGTGTTACAAAATACAACCAGTCTGGAGGAAGAAAGCTTGAGCAAAAAGTACTTGGCCCTTCAGGTTAGAGGTTTGGGCGATGGGTTTGCACCTCATCTCTTGGAAAACTTTAGCAACCAGCAATTAAATAGCCTCGAAACCAAATGTATCGACAACGAAATTTGAAAAGAATAAGAACGTGAAACAGATAAGGGGTATTAAACAAGTTAGATAAAGTACAAAATTTTTTTGAAAATGAACATAAACATGGTTGTGTTAGCAGAGAAATAAAAAAAAGAATATGGAGAATGAAAGAAAAAAGCGAAATTGTTAGAGAAAGTAAGCAATCGCAAACCAATCATTTTGTTAAAGGCTGATAGTAGTAGGACATACGAAAAACTACTGTGAATATTAATAGAAGAAGACTTGTAGTTGAAATTTCTTAAAAATATCAAACGGATTATCCAAGCGCAAAGAAAGACAAAACGTGCGCGGATACAGTACGCCCGTTAACAGAAGACCATATAGATTATTGATAAACAGTAAACACAGTTTAGAATCCTAGGTGTAAATATTAAAAGAGGCCTAGAACATGGTTGTGGTTATCACATTGTGATGACCAAAGTTTACTTTTCTTATAGAAATAAATGCAGTCAGACAAGCGCAATTAGGACAAAGAGTCAAATATCTAAAAAAAGGTTCCTATAACAATTTATTTAGGCAGCCCAAACTTGCTTGCGCCCTAAATAACAATTTAAACAATGCTGGGCGCTCTTGTACGGAAGGAATATTCACACTTAAATAATCAATTAAAAACCTATTGATCGAGAAAGAGCTATTCATCTTTGTCTTATAGACTAACAAATAATCTACGATATAATACCAATAAGTAAGATTGTGAAATAGTATAAGAAGTCAACTCAATGCTGTAATAGTTTTATATTTTATAATATTTAGATTCCACCCCAGTAATAATTGAAAAAACTCTCAAATGATTTTAAACTAGATAAAGGTTTCAAACAAGGGTGTTCTGCCGTTCCTTTTCTGTTCAAAATTTACTGGAAAATAGCACTAGAACTTTGGAAACGAAAATTTAGGTATCTCGGGGTAACATATTCCTTTGATAGTAGTAGTCGACCGGGATGTACTAAATAAAATTGGACAAGGTAAATCCGTGCCTCAACAATTTAACTTCCCTACTCCGAAACAACAAGGTCTCAAGGAAAACCAAACAACCATCTACAACGCTATCGTAGAAAACACCTCTGTATATGCTTCTAAAATCTAGGAAATGTGAAGGCTAGAATGCTATCCCTTGCAATAGACGGATATGAAAATTTCAACAATGGATCACATTAGAAATAAAAAATAAGGAGTATCACAAACGTATAGGGTAACATTTTAGAGGTTATAGAACGAAAACAATTAATTTAAGATAGTCACCCGTGTGGGGTTGCTGGTCCTCCAACGAGCGCCCCTCCACCGAAAAATACCGGTATAAGTAGTCCCTCCTGCTAGCCAACAGCTTAGGATGGAAGAGTTAGCAAGCTCAGGCCACCCTCTTGTCCCTGGGATGAGAAACCGCCTCTAAACGCAAAAGAATCAGTACGGTCAACGGCATGAAGATGAAGAAGGCAACAGAAAACCACTGCATTAAAGATTCTATACGAATGTCCTTAGTAAAGAAAACATCATGGCTAATTTCAAGATTAAAATTAATTCCACAGATAAAAATCCCCCAATCGGATCTTCGGGTAAAAAGTTTTGAATAACTCTATGGAAATTGGTACATGGAACGTACGAAGTATGTACGAAGCTGGAAAAACACATAATATAATACATCTGAACATACTAGATATAAATGAAACTAGATGGCCTAATAAGGGACAACAATCAACAGCAAACGGTACGATCTATCTCTTTATAATGATGATGATGACTCTAATTACAGGAACGGAGTTGCAATAATCACGAAAGAAGTAAACAAATCAGTAATAAATTTCATCTCAGTATCAGAAGTACAGACAAACAAAACACTGCAAACTCAACTTAATTCAAACATATGCCCCTACCGAAACGAAACCAGCTGAAGAGGTAGGGGCATTTTATAAACAAGTCGATAATATATTTCAATCTGTCAAATCTAGAGACATCACCATAGTTCTAGGTGATTTTAATGCCAAAGTTGGCAAAGGAGAATATGGTAAACACGTGGGAATATTTGGACTCGGAATAAGAAACGAAAGAAAAGAATGTCTAATACAATTCTGACAAGAAAAGAACTTAATTATAATAAACACTTTTTCCAGTTACTAAAGCGTCGCTTACGTACTTGAAAAGCGCCTCAGGATAATCCAGATAAAATCGGAAGGAACCAGATTGATTATATTCTTAACAATGAAAGATACATAAACATAATAAAAGCTGTAAAAACTTACCCAGGCACTGATGTGTCATCAGATCACAACCCGGTAATAGCTAAATTAATATCAAACTAAAAACTCAAGTAAGTAAAACAACAAATTAAAAGAATAAACGTATCACAATTAAAAATCAAGAGATAAAACAAGAAGTAAACAATAAAATAAACAATAATTTAAACTAAACGCATTAACAACCTAACAAAATATAACCAACAACAAATGGAAAGATTTCAAGAATGCGGTGTTAGAACCTAGTCATGAAATACTTACAAAGCAATCACAAAGGACAAAACAAGACTGGATGACCCCCGAAATCCTTCAGTTCTTGAAAACACGACGAAATTATAAAAACAGTATCATTAAATATAAGAAAATACAAAAAAAATAAGAAAGGAAATAAGAAAAGCGAAATGTTATAAAACAAAATGTGAAGAAATAGAAAAATTATAACTGAAACATGATAATTTTAATATTCACAAAAAAGTAAAAGAGCTAACAGCAAATCAGAAACGAAAAACCAATATACTAATGAATAAAAAAGAAAAATAATTATAAATATAAAAAAGATAAAAGAATGGAAAACGTATATTAAAGTATTATTCGAAAATGTCACAAAAGCAAAATAAGAAATCAACGAGAAAATAACGGACCAAAAATAACTAAAGAAGAAGTAATTCAAACCATCCAGATAATGAAAAATGGAAGGGCACCAGGACCAGATGGAAATACTCAAACTAATCGAAGAAGATAATCTCATTCTTGTAGATCTATTCAATACCATCTGTTCAACAGGGATTATACCATCAGACTGGCTAATATCAAAGTTTCTTCCCAAAAATCCGAATGCAAAGCTATGCACATACCATCGCACACCTTGAACATCATAATTCGGCTTCAGAGCTGGACTTGCAACAAGGAAAGCACTATTTGCATTAATATTCTAATACAACGTTACATGGATGTGAATCAAGAGTTATACTTATGTTTTTTAGATTATGACAAAGCGTTTGACAGAGTTAGACATGATCAACTTATTCAAATATTAGAGAAAAAATTAGACACAAATTATATTAAAATCATCTCCAATCTGTATTATTATCAGAAAATAGTTATAAAATTAGAAGATAAATGCGCAGAACAAATAAAAATAAGAAGAGGAGTTATCGCCAACACGTTTTAATATATATTCAGAAGAAATCATGAAAAAAGCACTAGTACACGAAATAATTGGTGTCAAAGTCAAACATATCAATAATATACTATACGTTGACGATATTATACTGACAGCTACTAGTCTAGATGAGTTGCAGACAATGGAAAATAAAGTATCGGAAGCAAGTGAAGAATGTGGATTAATTCTAAACATAAAGAAAACTAAGTTTATGGTAATATTAAAAATAATGCAAAATAATGGAAACATCTACAATATACACAACGAACCAACAGAGAAAGTAGAAAGATACAAATACTTAGATACAATTATTAATAACACCAATAACTGCTCAGAGGAAATAAAAACACGACTAGCAATAGCGAGGTCAACTTTTATCAGTCTTGAACTGAAAATGAGATTAATTAGATGCTACGTACTATCAGTGCTGTTCTATGGAATGGAAACATGGACACTAAGGAAAATGGTTGGAAGCGTTCGAATTATGGATATACAGATACGTGTTAAAAATACCATGGGTAGATCGGTTAACGAATGTAGAAGTAATGAGAAAAATACAAAAAAAATAAATTATTAATACCATCAA
Organism: Sinelater perroti; assembly: GCA_036346155.1. Taxonomy (NCBI): domain Eukaryota; kingdom Metazoa; phylum Arthropoda; class Insecta; order Coleoptera; family Elateridae; genus Sinelater; species Sinelater perroti. The sequence goes on from JARFIY010000024.1 coordinate 12,772,540, forward strand.
GAAAAGAAAACTACAACACCTTAGCCACATCATGAGGAGTGACTGATACCTTTTGCTTCAAGTAATAATACAAGGAAAGATCCAAGGGAAAAGAAGTGTTGAAAGGAGACAACACTCATGGTTACGAAATTTAAGAGAATGGTTTAACTGCAACACAAACCAACTGTTTAGATCGGCTGTTTCAAAAATTCGCATAGCAGTGACGATTGCCAACCTTCGTGACGGAGACGGCACCTAAAGAAGAAGAAGTTACCTACAATGTATGTCAGACACCCCATGGTTAAAAAACTTGTGGAATGAATTACCACTACAGAGAATAACACATGGAAGATCACCGAAGAAATTAAACTTAAAAATCACCGAAGTCGTGATTTTAAGAGTCTACGTAATATATTTTCTTTTGTGATATTTTCATTGGCAAAGCAAACACCTTATATATCCCTCTAAAAACCACAAAAATTAAGAAAGTATATCTAAATGCCGAAATTATTAAAAAAAGTCGGGGATTTTTGGTTAATCAGGATGTACATAATATATTTGATGGCTTTTATAGAGCTTTCCAAAGGAAAAGTTTGTGGAATGACCTTTTTATTTCTTTATGTAAAAGAATTGTCTGGCTTTACTCTTCTTATTAATCAACCCGTATTCTTACGAGGAAAGTTATTAGGTTTAATTAAAGTGTATACCAAATACCTTATCTGGCCATATTATTAAATCTAGTTTAGTCGAAAGTGCAATCTAAAATGGTTAATCTAGGTGGTTATAACTCTTTTATTCATTTTAGGCATACTTTTTTCCTAAGCTTTATATGAGTTCAATTTTTAAATTGAGTTTTAGAAAACTATCGATGTAAAGTGAATTTATGAGTCAAATTGTAATTTTTTTGCTAACAATATTATTTGTTATGATTTTCTGTACAAAACTTCCAAATCTCTAGAAACATAAATTCAAAGTTTAAAATTATTAACTTCTTGTTTACTCTTCCATCGGAGTATTTTTCGAATCACTTGTGGGCTTAATTTATTGTGTTCAGTTTTTACTACATTAATGCATGTATTGTTTTTCTATTCGTAATATATGCTTTTTTGTTAAACCACTATTTTTACTTGACTATATTTGCTGTAAACAAATATTTTTAAACAATTTTTATGTTTATTCTTTCAGATATTTAACTTGAAAGTACTTACTACCAATAACTAATTGTGTTATCTTGTTTCGGGCCGCTTAATTTTGTTTTAGTCGCCAGCAGATGACGGAACTTCAGCTATAATTAATAAACGAGCACACATTACCAGTCATGTGTTAAACTCCCCCATGTCGCCCTCGCTGGCCTTCCACGCAGCGCGGAGAGCAATAAAAAAGGATCAAAATAATCGCAACATTGCGCTATTGTCTGTAAGATTGTGGAGAACACTTACGTGTTCACAATACAAGGTTGCACAAAGGCTTGAAGATTGATCGGGGCGCACACCCTTTCCCGGTGAGCGACCCCGCGAGCCCCGCAACTCCAACGGTTTCCCTGGCAACCTAGGCTTGTGGCCATTTAAGCCCCTTTATCCTGCGGTATTCATTTTCGACAATTGAATGAGTACTCAGGAAGATAATGATATTTGCATCTTGATGATCGGCGAGTATCCTAAGTGGCTGTTTAGCCCCGTGCAGATTATCGTTTGACCTCATTAGCCGCCTCGTCTCTCCGCCGCAGCGCGATTAATTTCGGCGCGCTATCCTTGAACTTCGTTTGGTCCTGCGGCCCCTGAGCAGCTCGCAGCCTCCGCCGAAGCCGCCGATCCCCTAATGAGTGCATTTAGTGGCAATAATTGGTCAAGCATCCCTAATTGTGGCTAGGCCGCAGTAGATGCGGTCACACGCGGCTAGCTGCGAGGTGGCCATCATTACGAATTGGACAAGCCTAGAAACCGCTAATAAAGCCAGCCACAGTTGCAGCTCCGTGAGGCCATTATGTAATTAAGCGTTTAAGCGGCCCAGGTGTCGAAAATGCGCTAAACGCGGCCCGGGGCCGCCGAATTTGAATAGCTCTATAATGCCTGTCGATAGCATCTTTTGTGAGCTGTAATTTCTGCCACTTGGAGTGAAGCGGCTTGAAGGTGAGGCGTTTGGAGCGTTACGTAAGGGTCATGAGCGGGCTCTCCGTGTAAAATCATTAATAATAGCCGGGCAGTGTTTGTTTCAGGAACGGCCTCTAATGTTCGCTTTTGGTTGTTTTTGATTCGTAGAACTGTGCAGGAGAAGTCGTTAAATCTGCTGCATGTCGCTGGCTCTATGTCATATGAGTCGAAAATGAAAAAAGTCTGTTTTCAGTGCATAATTGGATAGTAATAAACAAATAAAACCAAATATTTTTTTAATTCAATTTTAAATCCAGTAATACATAATCAGGTTAACAATAATCGTAAAAATTACAGATATATTTTTCTAGTTGCAGCAGTTTAATGTAAGAAGCAATATTATAAAGATACTTGAAAAGATATATTATTAGAGTACTAAAAAACACACGTTATGGATATGACTAAATAAAAAATATTAATAACTTTTAAACAGAATAAAAAGAAGTATTATAACAATACTCACATTTGATCAATATTTTCTGTGTATACCGAAGGTTTATTCAAAATGGCTCCTATTATGAAAAATAAAACCAGAAAATTATAGTAAAACAGTTTTTTTTTTTTCTTTAAAACCATATTCTCTGTACCTATTTTCTCTATGTACTGATTTAACTTGCTATGGCCACATAAAGTATCCACAATAGTATTTTTCTTAGTAATAAAATATGCAAAAGTTGCTTAATCTACACAAATAGAGTTATCTGCCTAATAAAAGTATGCGCGTGCACATAATTGGAGGTTTCTAGAAAATAATAATGACTTTAGCGTCAATTTACTTCCGACCATAAACTATTTTATTTAAACGCATCCTCCAGTTATATTTTTAATGTTTGGTGTTGTTTATAGCGTCTCAGCGCTGCCAAAATATAATAAGTGCTTTTTTAGTCTGTATTCTTAAGTTTTTCTTCTAGTTTCGCTATTTTTTTTTAATCATTTGTTTGCTAGCTCAACAATCAGTTGCATGTTATATATGGCAATGATAATAATAGTAAGGTAAGCAATAACAGTACGTTCTTTTATAGTTTATGAGGTACGTTGTACCCTTACAAGTATGTTAACTAATTGTTATATTAACCGGCTATTTATCAAAGGATATAAAAAACTAAAAAATTTTAAATAAATTTCATTTGATTTTGTTATAAAATTACATTATACGTTGATTTATAAGATTTTAATTACTAAATTTGAATTTAATAAAATTTAGAACAGTGTTTAGAGGTGTTATAGATGTAAAACACCGTAAATTCAGAACAAATTCATATTTTGTAGTAAAATTAAATTAATGCTCATGTAATAATTATGCACTTCCTATAAAACTTCTTTATAAAGTTGTCAAGGTAAATCCAGAATGGCCAAAAGACCATCTTTTGCGCGTACCCAATTCCATACTAGGAAACACAGTAAGTTAAGTTCACATAATCAACAACCTACGGTTCTAGACAAAATGAGTGGACAATATAACCGCAAAACTGCTATTTCTGAACCCCTTAGGGGTGGAAAATTGTCGATAAAGGCGATCGTGTGGTTTGGCTTTAGAAAGATCTAAGCTTACAACAGAGCCCAGAAATACAGGGATTCTGATCATTAGGAAGAGGTAACCGATGTCGCAAGAGAAGTTATAAAAGAAAATATCGATCAAAACCTTGTGCAGAGCATTACCGACCTGGCAAAAGATATGAACCTGGCGAGGTCGACGGTCTGTTTAGCAATGCACAAAGAGGTCTACCACAAGTCTTTTGTCCGCAGGAATTTTTCATTGACTAAGAAAAACAAAATGAATAGGAAGTTTAAAGCCCCAGCACTGCTGAACGATATCAAATACGACAATAGTAGCTTCCCAAGTTTTTTTTAGGACGAAAAGAACTTTATGCAGGACAGGAAGATGAATCGCCAAAATAAGCGTTGGGTCTGCTAAAATATCTCTGAAGTGACTATCATCATGCATACCAAATTTCTCACCTCTGTGATGATTTTTGGGCTTGTGAGAAGTGAAAGGGTATCCTGACACTCCGCTTCTTTGAGGTGACCGCCAACAGCTATATCAGGGTGATGAAGACAGTTGTAAAGCCTTGGATAAAGGAGATGGTCGTTGGGCGGGGGTACGTATTCCAGCAAGACTTCGCTTCAATCTACACGGCAAGGAAGACTCACAATCAGACATCACTATACAACAATTTATACTACCACTGACTTGCGACCACCCTTTAGACTTAACTTTTAGTTAGGGTTGTATTTGATTTTAGCCAACAGAGTTTTATTATCAAAATAAAGAGTTAGATTTAAGCATATTTATAGTACTGAAAGAGAAGTACAGATCTGGTTTCTCTTATAGTCAAACATTTCAAGTTTTAATATATTTATACATATTAACAAAACATTTTTAATTAACTGAACACGGACAATCAAGTGATATGTACAAAGGTAATAAGGTTTACTTTTATATTTAAATTGTGTTAATACAACAAGTAAAACCATTTACAACTTGCCCAAAAGTATAGTAACAAAAGTTTTTTATGCATAACTGTTTTCGGAATCAATATTTTAAAAACAGTTTTACCGCCGTATTGCTCATATACATTTAGGTAATAAACGACCATGTTCAGCAAATTCGGATTTTCAGGGTTATACAATCATCAGCCAACACAGCTTTCAGATTTTGAATGGGGTCAAATTTCTGCTTACCGTGACGGTGGAAAATAACTCGGGAGATTGGATAGAGGCTTGGCCGATGTTACCATCGCGAGGTTTCTCCAAAGTCCAACAACTTACGCGACATCGCCACCGTCGATATTTGACGCATTAAAGGTTTCTGACCCGATCTTTTCATGAGAAAATCTACAGTACGTCGTGACTTAAAACACAACCCAGACATTGAACACCAGATACTGAAGAAGATACCACGACTGTCTAGTGACCACAAGACCAAACGAAAGGACTATATTGTCGAGAATAAGAGCTGCTGTTTATTTCTTACAAGATGAACAATGAAAACCTTCAGAAGATGTAGCAATAAGTAAATCCACCAACAGGACAACGCCTCCATTCGCAAAAGCCGCAGCACGTAACAATGTTATTAACGAGCAAGATTAAAATCATCTCTTGGATTTCAAATGATAAACTGTGATGGAAAAAGTTGTGATTATTAATTGTGTGTAAAACTTGATTTTTTAACAAAAATTGCATTGTTTCAGTACATGTAAGATTTATAACGCAACCGTAAGAACTCGTAAGAATATAATGAATACGGGCATATAAATCGTTTTTCAAAATTTTCGTTCTGGAAGAGGTTATGCTCAAAAAGCCTAATAGATCTGCTAAGACTACTTCGAAGTGCACCCAGTAACATTTTCCTGCAATATTAGGTGATAACAATGACAATCCACTGTTATTGAGTTTCTGACGAATCAAGGTTATGCGCTCATTACATTTATCGACGAATATATACCGTCTATAACAAAACCTGTGTGAATGGTAGTACTATTACGAGATGCGTAAGAGTTGTAAAAGAAACAACCCAGCCACAAGTCTGCATAATCAGGCTCTGCGTGATAATTAAAATTATTGATTTTAGAGACACCATATATTTGCATTTTAATAACTAGTTCCATCTACCAAAATATTTAGTTTATTTTGTTTTTAGTTGTTTATAGATAGTCGTCAAAAATTACAAGATTGTTTTCTGACTTGCAATAGTCATTTTTTATCTCGCTAAACTTTAAAGATAAATTTATACTTTTTGTTAGTCAAAAACTGGAACACGGATTGAAATCGAGTACGAGTAGAAAAATTATTGGTTACAACATTTTAAATTAACATAATAATTAATTTATTAAAAATGACACTATTAATATAGAGTGTACTTTTTTTAATTAAACATCTACGAAGTGATCAAAGATATAATTTGTATTTATATGTTTTTTTAGTGTATTATTTATATAAATGACCATAATCTTTATTAAAAGTAAAAAATAAAGTAATGTTTAGATGAAATTATAGCTGAACGGTTTGAACATTAGATATTACAAATATAATTAAACACTATAAAATCGTATGTTGTTTTACACAACATATTCATAAAATATAGGTTTTAATTACTCTGAAAACACCACGAGGGAATGTAAGGCAAACGTAAGCAAACTCTAATTTCAAGTAGCAGCTCCTTATGAGCCCACATACTCTATAAACCCAACGTACTAGGCATTCTTGCTCAAAAAAACTTTAAATAGGCAAGCACTTCACTGAACTCGACTCAGACTACTTACCAATAATCGTTTCATTTATGACACCAGCAAAATTCATCCCTGAGCCTAGATGGTCAACTGCGATCTTTACTGTAGAACTCTCGGCTAACAACTTAACTATTCAAACGATCTTCAGTTCCTTACCCAAACTGATTAAACAATCATACGCTTACCAAAAAATGTGCGAAAGATAACTTAAGACCAAATATATACTAATTTAATTAAGTAAGAAAAATCGCTGAGAAAAAAACAGCAAAACCTTTCACCAAAAGGAACTCAACGCTTATCAAGAACACATCAGCAATCTCTAATCAAGGCATCCCGGGCTATGAAAGACAACCAAACGGATATTACGTCAACCTACGAGATTTTACTCTTCACGATGCGAAAATACCAACAAAACGTCAAAATTCAAGAAATATAGGAAACATCGCTGCTATAAGAGATAGTGTTGCAGAGGTCCTAACTTTATAGATTTCTCGTCGTATTCAAGAATTAGGGCTTAAAAGAACGAGAACTTGGCGTATTTTACAAAAAAAAATGGATTTAGACCCGTATAAGATTGTGTTGATAAGAAATAAAACCAATGGTCTATCGTAATCGCCGTGACTTTGCTGCTTGGACTTTAGAGCAACTCAAAACAGACCATAATTTTGGGCAAAAAATTATCTTCTTATATAAAGCTCGTTTCTGAATAAGTGGATATGTTAACAAACAAAATTGTCGTTTTTGGTGTCGAAACAATCCACAAGAGATTCACGAGAAGCCTGTCACTGTATGGTGTGGTTTATGGCATGTTAGCATCATCGAACCATTCTTTTTCCAAAACGTGACAGAAGATGTAGTTACAGTGACTGGTGAGTGGTGCCAATTGTTAACAGATTTTTTGTTAGATAAAATGGATTTGGATGACGTATGGTTCTAACAAGACGGTGCCAGATGTCATACTGCTAATGCCACTATTGGCGTATTGCAAAAAATGTTTGGTAAAAGGATATTTTTAAGAAATGCAACTGTTCGTTGACCGCCAAGAAGTTGTAATTTAACTCCTTTAGATTACTTTTGGGGGAGTTATTTGAAATCTATAGTCTATGCAAACAAACCACAAACCCTTAATGCATTAGGATTGAACATCGATATTAGACTCAAGTTATTACACAAAGTCAAATTTAGTTTATTGAACTTGCTAGTGTACACAAAGTCGAGGTGGACACTTAAAAATGATGTGTTATTCGAAACTTAATGTAACAGACTATGCTTTAAAATAATATAAAAATATTTGGTTGTATATGAAGTAGTTTTTATTTTATTCAATTTTAAAATCATGTCGTTCTTATATTCTCTTTATAACAGTGTATGCTGCAAAAATCTAATAAAAAATAAGGTTTTAGTATACAAAAATCCGGTATTTATTTACAATATAATAAAGTTTATTATTTTCTTGAACTCATTGTTTGATTTACAATTGTTTGCTGTGATAAATAAATTTACCTTCAATAAGCAATTATGAGATGTATTTTAAATGAACTGGCTGTACGACACAGAGGTGACCTCAGCCCTTCTCCGAGAAAACCGCACGAAAATTATAATAAGCTCCCATTTGACGTTTGTTCTGCCGCGCGGAAATCAAGCAAAGACTTTATCAAGAGTGAAATTACAACATGACGTCTCGTTAAACTAACGAACACAAGATAAATTCGGCGAACTACCGGAACAGAACTAATTTAAAGCGTTTTATACGGCGAGGGCGCGCGGCGCATTGATTTAAGCGGCGACCGTCCATCTTTTATCGTGGAAATGGAAGAAAATGCAATAAAATCTGTCTGGTTGGTGACGTATGCGACACACGAGAGGCGGCGAGATTGGATGAGCCGCCCCCGCACTTCGCATCCTTTCTAGTCCTGGAATCAATCAGCCGGCTGAATCCCGGGCCCGGATTGAAAGACTCCGGGCTGACACTTGCAGAGAAGGAGTGCAAAGACTTCAGAATCAGATATACCACTTTGGATTGAAGCTTTGATTGGATTTTAGATGCGGAGGATTTGGCTTGCTTCAATTTAGTTATATGGCGCTGCAGCATAAAAGCATTTTTGAAGTACCTTATCGCAGGCTCGAGCAGCCGGCGAAATTGCGTTCCGAGGACCTGCGTTTTCTATTTCCGGCTGATTATAAGGCGTAGAGCGCCGTGTTCGCCGGATTGTTTTATTCTCTAGGTTTAATAGCAAATACCAGGACTATTTCGAAAGTTTGGAAAATAAATAATATAGAAAATAAAATTAAACGGTTTTTATATGCTTAATATAATTACTTCTTAAAAATAGAAACAAAAAATGGATTCTACTTGCTTTAAATAAAATCATTAATATAAAGAAAATTTTAGAATCATTTTCTTATTGGAAAATGATATAATTATATTACAACACGCAAAACAGATACATCATAAAATAAATAAAATTAAAATACCATCACCTAACTTAGTATTAACTTTGTATATTTAAACATTCAAAAGGGTGGCTACGTCGATAAATCATTGTACAATGCATATCAAGTTACTGTAGCAGGCCTATCAGTTATGAAATCAAATGCATTTATTATAATAATTTAGAAATTGTATTTTTGTTAATATAATCTTGAGCTGACTTACCCTCTTTAGTAGCTGCAGCTACATACACATGTAAATCATAATAGTAAAAAGTTGTTAACCTAGAAGATAGCAGGCTAAATTTGTTCAATTTTATTTATTTATTTGTTTATCTATTTCTACAGAACATCTATATGTTTTTTTGTCCTTACAGGGCATGAGTTAGTATTTTTTTATTTTTAATAATCTAGCGGGCTCGATATATGCTACTTATAGTTGCTATATTTTTGTGTAATTAGCGTTTTAAATAAATGAGGATTTTAAGTACTTTACCCCACTGCACTTTAAATTATCATACTTTCAACATTCTGCTTGCGGGGAACGAGAATTGCGTGCAACGGCGCGGCTTTCCGACGGGCGAGCGGAGGCGCCAGGCGGCGGCGAGGACGCTTGCGACGCTCCACTTGGGGAATGACTGCACGGAAATAACTTGACGTTCGTTAGCGGCGCTGGTATTAATTTCTTGGCCTCCCCGACCTGGCATCTTGTCCGAGCTTTGCAAGCGCAAGCGCCTCTTATTCCATTAGCCCCTCTCCGGAGCGGCGCGGCAATTACCACTAATTGGCTGACAGTAGACTCGGTTAGTGGGTCGATGGAAAAGTTGGACAAGATCAGGGATAATGAAAGTTAAGAAAAAGTTCAGTGTCCCGGCTGACGTCACCCCGCACTCTCGGGGCTCGCCGTTTGCATCCATTCAGGAAATTAGTAATTTGGAGCCCTGCACCGAAACCGGGAACTGGGTTAAACCAAGAGTTTCTTGGGGGATAATTGGATAATTATTATGTAGTTACTGTTGTTTTAATTTTCAACGAAAACCTGTTAGTCTAAACAGCTGGTCACGTATGGGAAGAGAAATTTTGGGCTTTATAAATAACCAATTGGCGAATACAAAATAAGAAAGCATACGAGAATCACTTTGAAATCACCATTTATGTACTATAAGCCTTTTTAAGCATGAAGTAAGCATTACATAGGATAATATAGTATTTTATCTTTAATCCACTAGTACTAATAAAAGAATTAGTTTAAAGAAGATTGAGACTGGTAAACAACTGCAGGGTAAAGAAATATAAAATTAAGTTAGATATTCTAGAACATTCAAAAATACTATTACTATAGTAACATGTACTAGGTTGTAAAAAAGTTTCTTGACGCCTGCAACAAATATGATAATAAACCTTCAAACAAAGAATTTTTGACAACGCAAAAATGTTTACTATTGTGGTAAGGGAGTCGGGATACTATTGTCAAGCAGGTGCTGGCTTCTACAGCTAACCCTGTGAAAGAGAGCAGTAAGAAAGTAATTACTACCTCTTCACAGGAGCTGGTTGTTAAAGCTAACTCTCTACAAGATAGTACGAAAAAGCAAGTGCGATCTTCTTGGAGGAAGAGGAATGGCGGCACTACTACTGTTACTCAAAAGCCGGCTGCTTTAGCTGACCTGAGGGCGGCTAGTGCTGGAGAAGCTCTCTCCCCAAATATATAAAGAATAAGAGGGGCCATCCAACTACTACATCCAACACTAAAAAGAAACCAAGACGGCAATTAGGTCAACCTCATACAGGAAAAAAGCCAACTTTCAGTAACTATTTTAGACCTAGCCAACCCATACAGAAAAATAATTAGTGGTCAATTCTGAAGGTTTTGGACACTCATATGGTCACTCTAGCAGAAAACCAGCCCGTACCAACTTTTGGGAGATGGCAGTATTCCGGGGAGATTCTTAGAATCACATGTGAAGACGTCTATGCTTTACAGTGGCTCAAACAGGCAGTTTATAACCTTCCCTTTCCGTAAGATAAAGCAGTTTTGTGGATTTCATTAAAACCTGAGGCCATAGAAACCGTCATCCGTAGGCTTGTAGTACAGAACCCCTGAGCGAAGGTCCGAGAGTGATGCATCTTCCACAAATCCGAAAAGGAGGAACCTATGGGCAGACCCCTGATGTAATTGGGAAGCAGTGACTGCCATTGATAACAAAGGAGGAAAACTGTATTATTTGTTTTTTGCCGTAAACATTATAATTAAAAGAGAGAAACAATAACCAAAGAAGGAGGGTGCCGAAGCTGCAATTTAGAGGACGAGACGACAGACGGCGAATATCCTGCGCTTGCTACAATTAGAGTATCCATGTTGGTAGAGTTCCGGTCTAGCATAGCCAGCATCAGCGCTACTCCTTCTGACAGACATCTTCAAATCAAGTTGGCTTGACTGAATGTCACGAGGGGGAGAGGTGGTGGACTTTGTTATCCTTCATTTTATATCCAGAATCCAGGCATCGTTTTCATTTTGTTCATCGAACCGCTTGTAACTGTCATATGTCTCATAGTTCTTTGTTCTTCGGCATTGGAAATCTATTTTGCAGTACCTTTTGTTGACAGTTCCCATATTCCCATGCAGTAGAGCATCAAAACTTAAAGTTTAGTTTTGCCAATTGCCACCTAAATTCAAAAATAAAGATTGTTACTTTACCATAAACCCAAGAAACAGTAATAAGTGCATAATAATCAATTTGTTCGTAAGCGTAGGGAAAGTTTTATGGACTAGCATTAGAAAGTATCAGGAAAAAACAAAGTCTAACTCGAGTACACTTTTGGGGAAATTGTCTTTCTTAAAGCGGTTTCCTATTACATGTTGCAGAAATTGAGACATCCCTCCTACAACGCGGTAGGTTTCCATATAACATGGTAAAATTAATTGCGTTAGGAGGGCAGATTGACTAGAAAACCCTATGATTTTTATGCGCATTAATTTCAGTTATCAGAGAATTCTACAGTAAATGCAGAAACAAAGCAGCATTGCTATTTTTTATTAAAGAATTGTAATTAAAGAGATTTATTTAAATAAATGGAGGCTTAAGATTAGTAAATAACAAAGTGCATTTTACTCTTTTGATTTGCCTTACTACTATTGGACACTATTACACAATAATTCTTAAATAGAAATAACTTAAAACTATGTCTTTTGTATCTGTAAAATTCTATTTCTAACCGTTTTCATCATAACTTGATGCTCTAAGATTTCAGTTTTCATATAGGTAACGCAGAACGTATTTTCTTCTGAGTTTATCTTAACACGGTTTCCATATAACGCAGTACGAATTAACCGCGTTATAGGTGGGTTAACTGTGATAAAACATAAGTGCTATCATACGAAACTGGTGGAGAACATTTTATAAAAATAAACAGAAAACCAACGGTATAAACTCAAATACAGGAAAAAACTTGAAAAACTAATAAGAAGAAAGGAACCGATGTCTGTAGAGGTTATAAAAAAAATTGTACTCTATGTTCATGTATGGAGATTTTAACACCAAACTATGATTATCATAAATACTGTATAATAATATATAATAAAGTATATTACGTTCAAGCAAAAAATGTTTGTAAAATATTTATAACACAAGCAATATATAATAAAATGAATGCGTAAACTATATATTAGTTAGATAATTGTTATAACAACATACTGCATGCACCAAAAAAAAAATTAAAACAGGAAAATATTAAGAGAACAATAAAAACTGCTTTCTTCGTACGTTCTCTATAAAATTTATCCTACTATTTGCGCAATCGAAATTTCATCTTTTTTAAACATTTATGATAACGTAGCATGTAGAAGAACTATATAGTTGGCCAAATCTCACTTTCATTAAGTTCTTCGTTGACACAAAAATGCACAAATACATATCAAATACTTGCGCAGTTTCTTAAGTATTTGCTAAGTTAGAAGGATTAAGTTCAAAGATGAACTGCTCTTTTTGGACAATTTGTGAGGTTCTTGTTGTCACATGATTGCATGTTCCTTAATCTAACATTCAAAAAAGTTAGTTTTAGTAAAACTTTATATTAATTATAATACTATTTGATTATTATTAATGTAAATTAATTTTTCCAAATACCTGTTTTGCAGCTCTAAGCTTCGTACCTAGGGTTTGTTAGAAGAAATATTGTTTTAACGTTTTTTTATATACGACGTTGTATTATGCTGTCCCTACTATCACATAGTTCTATACTAATGGATGAAGAGTTTTCTATTGTCATCAAGTATAAGTCTTTTAGACAGACCTGAAATTCATACATTTATGATCTCATGTGTGTAACAATAATAAGGTATAAGTTTTACCATTGCCAAAATTTACTTTCTTTTGGGTCATTAGATTATAGTTTTGTAGTCTACCATTGGTTTGGCATTTACTCTCATAAAAACTCCAAATCACTTAAATATTACTTTATCCTAAAGTATTTGTCCTCTTCTTTATACCGGGTGACGCAGAGCCAACTGACATTTTTCAACTAGTCATATATTATATACAGAGGCAGGGAAAAATAAGTAAAAGTGTCTATAGACACGCCCAAGTATGCCATTTATTTAGCACCGATTACAAGGTTATTTTTTGAAAACTACATCAAGTAGATGGCCCCCGTTTGCATCAATGTATTGTTGCAAACGTTTCTTAAAGTTTTCGTGCACGTGCCTCCGTAGGTCTTCATCAATGTCTGCAACTTAGTCAGCAATGGCTTGCTTGAGTTCTTGAATACTCAGGATACGCCTCTGAAACACACGGTCTTCCAGGAACCCCACAGTAAAAAGCCTGATACACTGAAGTCGGGCGACCGAGCTGGTCAAGCAAATCGAACGCTAAAAGAGATAAAATTTTATCCTTGCAAGCTGCAAGTTGTGCAACAAATTAACGAAAAAGACAAGAAAGCAATACTTGTTTGCATTACCATGAGTGGGTTGTTAAACGCTTAATACTAGAGATGATAGTTATCGTTTACCCATTATTTGAAAATCATTAATTATACCACCTCATCAGTTATGTAAGCCATCAACATACATTCAGCGCATTTTCCTCTAAAAATCTTATCACTAAACTTTTACTTTTGAAACCCAAAAGAATTGTGTTCGATGACCGATAGGGAGTACCTACTCTTTAAAATGAATTGGTTATTTAGCAGGGTTTAAATTTACCTACACTACATAGTTTTATATATTACAATTATTATATTTTTAGTAATTTGTTTCTTTTTTAATACTTTTGTGAATCAATGTTACAGTTTACATCTGTTGATGTTTTCCTTTTTGATGGTTTGTGTTGTAAACCTCTACATTCGCCTTTACCTTTTGCTGTTACCACAGTTTTAATTTTTTTAAATGTATTATTGTATTTTAATTAATAGGAGTACCATTTATTTGAGCTCAATTTTTATGTACGGCCACACATTTTCAATTGGATTAACATTTGGGGCATTCCCCGCTAGTCCATGATAGTTATTTTGTTGTTTCCGCACACTGCACAGGGTCATTGTCTTCCTGCATCAGCAAGCATTTTTGGTGAATAGTGGTCATTTTTTAAATTGTCTGTAAATGGATAGAGTCTACCAAAGTCACGTTTGCAGAATTATCCCAAAATATATCCTTTTACAGAATTCTATTGCTCTTTGCTGACTACGCTTCAAATAAGAAAGACTATGCCTAAAAAGAAAACTCGTCCGTAAAGATAACAGAATCCCAATCTCGACTCAAATTTTCCTTTGCCTACGTCAGTTGTTTTTCTCCAAAATTGATCTAAGAGAAGCATTTTCATCACACGGGCGACTTTGAATAGTATTCAAAAAATTTATTTCATATTCATTGTTGTGACAAGGGAGAATTCTCCTCTCCGGTAGATTCCAACCTCCAAATATTGCTTTATCCACTTCGTAACAAATTTCTCCGGCTTCGCATATTTTTTACAGACGCTTTATACATCGGTTTCTGTTCTTTCGCACGATTCATTAAAACACTGCCTCGTATCGCTTTAGGGATTTTGCACTCATTATAAAAATACCGAATTCACTAACATCAACAACACAATGTGCTGACAAGATGTATATTGCGCAAAAGAGCATGAAATAAAGATTCAAACGAAGTCACGCAGATGGTATGCGGTGCCGCCTTACTAAATGACGACGGTCACTTTCTTGTCATACAGTCTGTAAATCACAATGTGTCAATTTGAAGTGCTTTCTTGCAGTAGAAAGGTGGATTCTTCTATAAAAGTGTAGTTACAGAGATTAAGGGCCAATATTAACATTAACCAGAATTAAAATACTCAACACATAATAGAAACTTATTTTATTTGTTTTGGTACAACGGTATAGATATATTTAAGTCTCTTTAACCTTGCGTTGACTTTCTTTTTTGTCTTTCATATAGCGACTGTAACTTACTTATTATCTTACAGAAATTTGACATTTAAGATCATTCTTAATCATTTTTAAAATTCTGAGTTTAATATTCATAAATCAATAGATTGCCCAAAAAATTTTGATCGGTTCCATTAAAATTTAATTTATATGCGAATTTTCTTTATTCCTAATCTAGAATTTTCTTGCGCATCATTGGTATACAATATTTGCACGATTATTACAGGATGGAGCTTTCACGAAAAGATATTCGATTGTTGCAATTTCAATGCAAATTGAAGCTACAAATGAGTGCTACTGAGGTCAGCAAAAATATTTGCAAAGCTTTCGAAGACGGTATTATTGAGGAAACCACTGCTAGACGTAGTTCGTAAAGTTCAAATCAAGGCGAAGAGGAAAGTTTCGGACGTCCTTAAGAAATCAGTTGTCAAGCTGTGCTCAACACAATTGAAGGCATTGTATCCATGACCTACTGAATTTTGGCCGAAGACGTCGAGTGTAGTCCTCATACAATTTACAATATTCTTCAGGAAGCAGGAAAACAATGGCAGAATACAATACGAGTTGACCGTTGATCAGAAAAAGGAACGTCTTGATGCATCTTGTTGGTTGTTTGATCGGTATAGTTGTGAACTTAGAAAAGAGAAGAAAATGTTAATTGTCAGATCTTGCGACGAGTTCAACAGCGTTGGGGTTATCGTCAACGAGTCACTCTTCACTAGGACAACGCAAAACCTCACACTGCAAAAATAACAAAGAAGCTTTTGGAAAAAAATTCGACTGGGAAATCCTTCAGCGTCCACCTGATTTGGCACCGAACGACTATCATCTTTTTCGTTCAAAAGAGCATTCGTTGCGAAACAGAAAATTTCAGACCATCGTAAAGATGGAAAACATGATTGGAGAATACTTTGATTATTAATTTTTGTCTTTTGCCTGAACTTAATGTGAAAATAAAAATTTTTACAAAAGGCCGATTAAAATTTTTAGACAACCTATTATTTAAAATAAAAATGGCATTTTGAAGGTAAGACCACACTTGTTGGTTGTATAGTATTTTAGCGGTTATCCAATTTTCAGAATAATTCTTTCTTTTGGTTTGCTTTTGAAAACAGTATGTCTGCATCGTTTATGATAACATGTTCTTGAGCTGTCTTGCCATATTGCCTGGATGTAAACCAAGCGAAGTTCATTAAATCTCAAACAAAAGGGTTTCAACTCGGCCGCGCAGCCAGCGGTATATCTTTGGCCGGCAACGAGATAATAGCAGCGCTTACAATTCTTTGTCTATGGCAATAAATAGCATTGTGCTTTATTTCACATTACTCCTCGATTACGTTTGTTAATTTTATGGACAAACAAACGCAAGCGGGGTCTCGTAAACCGCGGTATCGTTACCGTAAAGTCCTGCGCTTTCAGCGGCCATTAATGGAGACGGTAAATTATACGCGGTGCGGAACGCAACAAGGACGCGGTTTTTAACGCGATGTTCACGTGATGTTTAAAAACTAATAACAATTCGCTCTGCGCTAAATTACCATAACGAGTAGCCTTGGGAGGCAATCAATTGCCTGGCAGCCCTAATGATAATTGCACTCCTCGTGGATATTCCGAGAGGACATGCGATAATGCACGCTGCATGGACCGCGGCCTGTCCGCAGCCTCCAGGAGCCCGGGTTGGGGCCGCGCGCTCGCGTGCCGCCGGGCTTTACGGAAATGCGCCGGCACAGGGTTCATTTCCCAAATTAAAAATGTGAGTTGTTGTCCGCATTATGATATTCTCCAAGGATGTGATACATTCGGCGCTCGCATGCCCGCTCGTAATTAAAGGGCAGAAACAATAAAAAACGCAGCCTAATCTCATTTGGGGCAATGATAACGGCTAGGGAATTGCCCGGGCATCGGGCTGGCGCGGTTGCGATGTTTGGAAAACGGCCCATAAAGATTTTTCGGCGATACCTGCCTACATGGCGGATTCTTATAATTTATATGGCAAAACAGTTGCTTCAATTTCCCCGAATTTTATTATAATGATAACATGCCTACGTGCTTTGGTGCTTAATGGCCGTAATAACACACGCAATATATTTTTTAGTTGAGGCATTTGCTTGCAGATACCATCTATAGTGTTGTAATTATCAAAATAATTTTAATCTTGGATTTAGAGGAAAACACGAATTCTTGCAATTTTTTTAAAAAATTATACATGATATCCACATGGCCCATGGTAACGATGTCTAAATACTACTTTAGTATAGTAATAGTTAAAGAGTTGAATATAAAATTAACGAGAACGGTGTAATACCGTACAGGAAACTTTCTACGAAATCGTAACGGTAACTTCCGGTTACCGTTAACCGATATGGCTGAATATCAATACCATGAAAGGTACTGACCTAAGAGGTGTGTATGCCAAGTTTGAAATGAATCCGTTGAATAGAACGGAAGTTATAGTGTCTCCAGACACACAGACAGACAGAAAGTATGATAATCTCATTAACTTTCTATAAGCTCCGCTGTAGAAAGTTAATAAAAATAATAATAGAAGACAGACAACTAAGTTGATTAGGACATTTACATAGAATGAAAGAAGACAGAATACCCAAACAAGTATATGAAGCGAGAATACGAGGAAGAAACAAAGTAGGACAAATACGATGGGGAAAAAACATTGGCAAAGCACAGAAACTAATAGCAAAGAAAATCAAGGACACATAAGGATGAAGTACGAGGTGCATTCAATTTATAACATCTCCAATTTTTTTCTCGCAAAATAATTACACGAAAACTGTAAAATTTGTGTCACTTCTCGACGTAATCTCTCTGCAGCTGTACACACTTTTCACAACGTCGACGTCATGATTCTATGGCCGCTACGAACGCTTCTTTGGGAGTGTTCTTTGACCACTGCGGCACGATTCGTGAATTTGCGACCACGGACAGTGTCTTTCATTGTTGGAAACAACCAAAAGTTAGTAGGAGCCAGGTTAGATGAGTAGGGAGCATGAAAAATCACTTTAAAGTTGTCACCATTTGTGGCACCCACCTAGAGGACATTTTTTGCATTTTCAGGTCTTCATGCAAGATTGCGTTCAAAGATCCTACGAAAGTTCCAACTTTGGAGCCGATGTATTCCACACTCATTCGGCGATCCTCCAAAACAAGTTTCTCCACTCGCTTGGTCATGTTGTCAGACCGGCTGTTGCCGAGATTGTCTTGGTTTGTTGTCACACGACGTTCTGCCTTCTTTGAACTGTCGTACCTACAAACGCACATTAGACACATCCATGACGCCTTCACCACATGTCTCACTCAATTGGCGAGGAATTTAAATCGGTGTTACACTACGCAAATGGAGAAAACGAATGATTACACGTTGTTCTTGTCATGAAAATGTAGCCATTTTAAGTATTAAAAATACTTTTCACTCTCGCCGCTAGCGCTAGATTCCTGTGTGCCGGCAGTACTGCTATCTCTGCCACACATTCACAAAGAGTGCGCGCGTATTTTGAAACAAACTGCATGTTTCTATTCCTTCCCGGTCTCCTTTCCTTCGCAATTTTTTCTCAATTATATGTATAAAAAAAATTATGAGTGCTGCTGCTGCTGTCACACAGGTCAAAGGTCAAATCGTTCGTGCCTTTCCGTGCCGACCCGAGCGCCTCCGAAGGACAAATTTCGGCCCGGCGGCAGGCGCGACGAGGTAATATATTTCCGGAACCGCAAGCGATGGAAAATTTTCGTTTGAGAGCGTGTAATAAGCACTTATACATAAAATTATGAGTGCTGTCACACAGGTCAAAGGTCAAAGGTCAACTCTAACTGGGTATGCGTAAATGCGTTGTCATGCAACGGCGTACGTCAATTATGTCAAACAGAGCTTTTTAATCGTGTTTTATTTATTTTAAAACTACTATGAAGGGCTCAAGCATGTCGGAGTTGGACAAGTTCCGGGGCTGCCAGATTTCGTTATATATATAAAAAATTATGAGTGCTGCTGTCACACATTGTTCGTGCCTTTCGTGCCGACTCGAGCGCCCCGAAGGACAAATTCTGGCTTGGCAGGCGCGACCGAGGTAATATATTTCGGAACGCAAGCGATAGAAAATTTTCGTTTGAGAGGGGGTAATAAAGCACTCGTTATTTTTAAATACATTTTTAGGATCACTGATAAGCAAATTGGCCGATAGTTGTTATAGTTTGCGGTTGTTCTCTTTTTGTAGAGCCACACATTGTATTTAGTTACCAGTCTCTTGGTATCTGTTTGGTATACCATACTTGTTGAAATATTAATTTTAGCAACCTGTTAATTGTTTTTCGTCCTTTTAATTTTATTATGATGTAATTTTTATCTGCAGCTTTTCTAGGTTTTGTAGTTTTTATTGGTAGCTTAATTTCTTCGTCATTTTTATTATCTTCTGCAGTTTATTTCCAGAATTGTGTTCTTTTTCTTACGTTTTTGTAACAGCACGGTCTTTATTTTCGTTTTTGGATTTTTTACATAGTGGTTTTGTCAACTCTATCTGTTGTTTTCTATCTAATTTACGATGTTGCGTATAAGGCTTTCAGGAATTCCCTTTAGTTTATTTATCGCTATCCATAAGTGTTTTTGGATATTTACACAATTTTCTTCTGCATTTCTGCCCAATTATTTTCACGTACAATAGACCGCTTCATTACTTTTTTGTATATAGTACACTCTGTCCTCTACCGTATTTGTATTTTGTTCTTTTTAATTTTAATCTTTACTTATTTTTTCTTTCTTATAGTAGTTCATTACTTTTTGTTGTATTTTATTCGGATTATTGCGAATAAGGTTCACTTAAAACTTCTAATGCATCTAGTTTTCTAATAATCTTTTGTTCATATTCATCTCTTACCTATAGAATTTTTAGGGGCGCTGTTTTAATAATTATATGTCTTTTTTGCTTTTTTTTAGTCTGGTTGTATTAGTCTACAGTTAGTTTACTTTTTTAGTGCGTATCGTATTGTTTTTTTTGTGGTTACATCATCCATTATATATATATATATATATATATATATATATATATATATATATATATATATATATATATATATTTTGTGACTTAAAGTTTTAGCTTCAAAAGTTATATTATCTATATCTACTAGTCCCTCATTATAATTACATTACAGTTTTCGATTTGCATTCACGTTATTGTTTGTTGCAATTTCTCATAAATCTAGTCTTTATCATTTACATTAGTCTTCTGCGTGGTCGTATATTTGAACCACGGATTTTTTCCTTGTAGTTGTAGGTGTATGATGTTATTGGTAAATTTACAACTTTTCAGTTATCTACTCTTATTTTCATTACAATATTAGTTTACATCCACATCCTTCATTGCTCTGCGCTTTATCTGGGTTTCGACGTATCTCAGTGAGTACTCTTTGCACAGTAATTTTATATTATTTCTTTTCTTTTTTACTTTGTTTTTTCAAATATATTAAATTTATATTTTAGCATCTTCTGAATTAATTTTATTTCTTTTCCTATTAAGAATGTTTCATATCTCAAAACATGTCTCGTTTATCTATCGTCTTTTTTTATCCGTCCTTGTCCAATAGTATTAGTAGAGCTCTGAATCAGTATACATCGTATGAGTGATTAGCTCAGCCACAAGGATTCCGTGGATCACGTGGACATCTTTGATATACTAACTATTCGGATCTAAATTTTTAACTTTTCTGATCCTGCAAGTCTTGGCGTACCCTTCAGGCGTTTCCATAGTGATGAAAGCTGAATGGTGACTCAGAAGTTTAGTAGTTCCTAAACATGCTAAGGATTGTGTTAGTATTTTACAAAAACTTGAAGAAGTTCGTGGAGTTCTGAGTGTATTTCGCGATATTTTTGAGGGCTTCCATAACCGTGGAAAGACCCTCGTTTTAGAAGAAACCTACGATGATGGATCAGCCGTAGTGTTCCGCTTGCTGCGAAATATACTGCAGTAGTTACCATGTACGTCGTTACCTCAAGATAACTGGTGCTAGGTTATATCCCCCAATTCTGGGTTACTAGAGCCTCATTGGTTTCAAGCAGGGTGCACCACGTACAGGTGAAGTAGACATTTAGGTTATCCAAGTATTTATACATGATCATCTCTTGCAACACAATTTCAGCTAATTTAGTGGTTTATCATATTCTCATCCAAAATTTTAAGGTCGTGCGATTTCAAAAAATGACCAAAAAAACTATCAGAAAAACATCAAAGTTGAAAGAAAATTTCGAACTAGTTTTCCGCATTTTTTAAATAGAATAGTAACACGTGCGCAAACAAAAATACTGAAGAAAAATGCACGTAATGGATATAAAAACAAAATTAACAACTTAAATTTAAAAAAAGTGAAAAATGAGATAATTAAGAAAGGAATTTATACTTATAGCAAAATAATTTCAAGTAAAATTTTACTCAATTGTACTGAGCATAAACCTAATGAAAAAAGATAAAAAGAAAGAGAAACTTAGAGTCAAAAAAATCAATTTTTAACTCTTTCTGCTACTGATCACGACAAATACATAACATGGTTTGTAAACAAGGTGAATTTAAGATTGGTATGAATGTTAGATGTTGCGTTGAAAAAAGTTTACAAGGTTATCTTAGTTTGCTTCTATACATTTAAGAGCTGTTGAATTGAAATTTGATTGAATAGTTGCTTAATATTACAATATCTGAACTTTAAAAACTGCTCAGGTTTCGCTTTGTATTGGTTTTTAATTTACTGGACTACTCTACTAAGGCTTCTATAATAGCACTGTTTGTTAATGCTTGTCCATGCTGTCTCGTAAATTACCTTATTTTCTATTTCACATCATAAATTAATTTACACTAAAATTTGGCTATAAGTACTTTACAAATAGATATGAAAGTTGCCTGGTTAAATAATTTTTATTTGCCTCTTTTTAACATGATATAGTTTTTATTGATTTTATAAATTATTTAAAACGTGTCCTGAAAAACATGACTAAATCTACCATATGAGATATTGACATAAATGAGACGGTGGTTAGACTCCACAACATTATTAAAATTATTTAGAATTTGCATTGCTACTTTATGTTTACCTGGATTTAATTTGCTCTGAACTACTCGTCGGGGTAGGTCTGACGGATTAATTTGTTTCGGTCTTTTAACACGTGGCCTAATAAGATCTGTAGCGAAAACATTTGTGTGTTTCGTGGGTCTTGTTCTTATATGGTCAGTATTTCTAGGTGTATGATCTGGTTTGGCACATACCAGTTTGCGTTGCAAATAATCTACAGCAATTATGACAGAAAGCGTTGTATCCTTCGGATATTCGGGTTGTAAGTCAAACGCCATAGCTGGATACTATGTCTATGTGTATATATCTAAATTAGATTTATTATGACTGTGTAGCAAGAGCTTATTTTCCAGACACGGGTGACTTTTTCTATTAAATAACCAGTACCTCTTACAATAGGTGAAACCTACCTAAAGTATTTTTTGCCATATATGTTTAGATCATGTCAGGCACCTGTCTAGGTGTAAGTTAAGGTATTTCATATCTTTCTTCTGTAGAAGTGGAAAGTTATTAAGATCACTAGAGCATGTTTTGTTTGTTTTTTAGAATGAAGGCCATAGTTTTGACTATTCCTCTACTTCGTCAGAATGTTTTGGAAAAGCAAGGACATAGTTTTGATTAAAAGTAAATATGGTCGTGTAACTGAAAATAGTTTTTAGAACGAGAATGTATATAAAAGATGCAAGATAAGTTTTCTAACTAGAAAGTTTTTCTCCTTCGGATCGAACTGCAATACCATATAAAAAGAATAAAGTAGGCCAGTCTTAAATTTGTGAATTTGTCTTGCATGTCATGCTCTATCAGGATATTCAATTTTTCTAAAGTAACAAGAAAAAGAATAAGCAGTATCTCTTTTCTACATCAGGTTTTACACAGTAAATTTGTTCAATACTGTAGTGTTTCTGGAAAAATCCAAATTGATGGTTTGGAATTAGTCTTCTTTCTTCTAGAATAAGCTTTAATCTGGTTAAAAAAGTTTCTTGAACAACTTTGATGACATGAATAAGAGGCTTATTGGGTGTGACAAGAAGAGTTAATTCTGTAAGGGCTTTACCAGATGTAAGTATTTCTATCACTTTCTAGCGAGAGAGAAAGTAGCCCAATCTTAATATGGTGTTAACAATTTTACTGATTTTTGAGATTTAAGTCGGCATTAGTTACTTATTTGACTTCAGTTTAATTAGGAAATTTATTTGATAGGTAACTTTGATTATTTTGTAGATGGAGTTTAAAAACATTTCCGAGATGCTCGGCAAATCTGTTTGCTTACTCTTCTGCTTCCTCAATAAAATATTTATAATTTAAAGGAGCTTTAACTTTTTGTAATTTCTCAGAAACTTTTCTGTATTCATTAATAAGTTGTTAGGGGTGATTTCTAAATTTATTGAAAAACTTTTCCTTGTAAAAACCAAAAAAAATTTGAACTCTAATAAATTTATTCCTAATTATTAATTTGTTTCGAGTGTCAGTCAGACATTTGATGCAGTCTGGCATTAAAGAAATCTAGTTAACCAACACTTATGCTGCAAAAAAGCATCGCCCTTTGGATTCATTCTATATGTGGTCGCACTTTGGGTTAATTATGCTTATGTAGAGTGCAGTTATGTTTCTATATGAACAAAAGAACAGTTGTTTCACTTTTCTTAACATTATTAGGTATCGATACAAACAGGTTTTATTTTTGAATCGCTTTCCGTTTTTAAAGTTAAGTCGTTTATTTTAAACTCCTTTAGACTTTCTGTTACCTAGGATATAAACCACAAAATTTTTCTCATACTCCAAAATAACTTCGTTTCTGTCGCGAATTGTGAAATAGAGACAGCTTTGTGCTATGCAAAAGTTTGTAAGTTTCTACTTTCTAACCAGATGAATCTGCTGTAGTGCATTATATGTGTACATAGATTATGGATTAGTGACTGGACAGATCAATTAATTGTAATAGCACATAAGTGTAAACAAACAGATAAGGTTGTATAATACGACGTCGCAGATAGGCATTCACTTTGTGTAGGACATGTTTTCCTTTCATTTTAATTATATTTTTTATTTGTTCACATTTTACTTTCAAAGTGCAAACACGTGCTCGCATCTCTCCGTTATCTTTCAGCCCAAATGTTATTGACCTAAGGTCAAATTTGTATTTATTGAAATACATTAATTTGTTTTTACTGTGAATCAGTGTTAAAATCGAATAAATGCTAATAATTAAAAATAATAATGTTCTTGTGAACAACCTACAAACATCCTCTAAATTTTATACAGGGTCGACCAATAATATCGCAAATGCAATGCCGTTAATTTAACTATTGCAACTACCTTCGTGTCTTGCTAGTTTTTATAAGTATACATGTTTTAAAACCAATTACAAGACGACGTCCCTCATAATCAAGTACAATTTCAACAAACTCGTCCACAAGCATAATACAGCTTGATATCGGTGAATCTGCTGCCATTCATTTGTAAAATAAAAAGTGCTTTTGCTTTAAAATTTGCTAGTTATATTTAAATACCCAAAAGGGTTTTTTTTAGTAACAAAAATGTTTTTGTAAAATATCATCAAAAACATTAACCTATATACGCTTTCAATAGATGTGTTCATAAAATTCTTCTTAAGCCTCTTTGCCTTCTTAACTAAGTATCAAATGTGACTTTTACATTACTATTAGATAAATAAGTGGCCACGATTTGAATATTGAGAATTACCTAAATTAAAAATGTATTTACTCAAAAAGTAGGACAGTCGAACGACCTTGATACGGGAAAGCAAGCTTTCTGCATAGCACTTGATGCTAGTGCCACAAGATGTTAAATTGGCCCAGCATGTCAAGTCATTTTGACTCTTTGAACATTGACAGAAACTTTTAATTTCGATCCACAAGTGCATTGAAGCCTTAAATACAATATTGTTCATCCATATGCCATAGGTATAAGCCATTGTTTAAGAAATTCAATAGTAAATATTCAAGTTTTTATTTTTTGATTAGTTTTACTTAAATTAGAACATACTTCTCCAATAACTGATTTGCTTTTTGATATTTTTCATTGGAGTGATTTTCTATAAAAATGTAAGGTCCTTATGTATTTCTGTGCAGATGGTTTTTTCGTACTAATCTGAGCTCTGGAGGGTCAATTTTAACATAATATGTTTCTATCACGAAATACTACGGTCCAGAAAACTTAATTTCCATGTTTGTTTTCATCAAAAGGAACTTTTGGCTTTCTCTTTTTTATAATGTCGGTTTTCTCTTTGGTTGTCAGTTCGACACAGCAATTTTTTGTTTTATAACCTCATAAACTTATTTTCGTTTTGGAAATTTTGCTACACATTCGACCATAAAAGGATTGAAATTTCATTATTAATGAATTGGCAATCTACATGAAGTTAAAAACTTTACAACTTCTCAACTTCAATAACTCTTAACAAAGCATTTTCTTGACTTTTCTTAATAAATTTTTAAATGAATGTCATAATTATATTTCTTATTATTCGAAAGTATATCTAAAAAATGTATCTTTATATCTCGAAAATTGACAAAAAGATATCTCTTAAGAAAATTCTCAATAGCTTCTAAAGGCTGTAATTTTCAAAGTATTTTTTCGATGCAAGGTGGAAAGAAAAAAAATTATCGTTGTTTACTATTTATATTGCAAAAAAAAACTACATGATTAATTGAATTTTCTACTTTACATGACAGTCGGTGTTCGCTTAATAAATATTTTAATTGTAAAAACCAGCTGATGTAGCTGGAGCGCATTTCCTATCTCTTTCCTTCTCTGCCAATGTATCAGTAGTTTGTTTTAGTGGCCTCCATCCACCATTCCTCTTCAACATGCCCCTCATCTTGTTTTTAATTTTTGACCCTATCTTGCTTGACCAGTTTTCGACTTTTCCGCTGTTTTCGTCACCTCTAACACCGAACCGGTGAGTGGTAGGTTCATTGTCTGCATCTTTTCTATACTTGTTGGGATAAACCCATAATTTTAACTGCTGTCGCAGTTACTTTACTGTTTAGAATTTTTTCACAACCTCTTTTGCTTTTCTCACACACTCAGTTTTGTTTTCCAGTTTTTCTATTACCTGAACAAATTCTTGAAAATGTCGTTGGTAGTAGAAAGTATCAGAAAATCAAGTGTCTTATCTTATGATCACTGGTCGCGGAGGAGAAGGAGTGTTCGGTAAAATTCTTCTAAAAGTCGCAATTCGGCGGAGGGCTTTCCCTAAAACCTTCTTCCCTGAAGAAATGAGTTTGTGCACATCCAGGTAGGCCTCTTTGAGAGCCACTCTGTGAAATCCGCGGGCTAGACAATTGGTATGTAGCAGCTTCGGATAAAGGTATACACCACAATCTTGTTTCACTTTATGTAACACCTCCTTGCGGATTGAGGGTACAACTCGCCGCAGTGTCCTTACACTGGGGACTTCTCTGAGAAGTCATAAAGCGGATGTTTCTCCAATTTATTTAGAGTAATTTTTTCTGCCAGGAAATCTGCGACTAGTTTCCGGTCAAAATCACTGATTGTTTCAGGAACCTCTAAGTCGGTCAACAACTTTTGGTTCTTTGAAAAACTTTATGTAAGGTGCGTAGTCGATTGCTTACGCTGGAGTAGTTCATATTTCTTTTTGAAGTCATACTAAAATAAAAAAATTAAGTAAGTTAATTATCACCTACAGCGTAAAATTGAAGGATTTCTCTGAGCATGACAGAGCGTCCCAAGTTGTTGGCTTCAATTCATAGATTAAAATCTAATTTTCGGCAATAGTAGTACTGTACTATACTAGTAAAGTTGACTAGATAAGGAGAGGTTAATTCAATAACAATCCTTTTCTTTAAATTTTCAAAAAGAAATTTGGTTTTTAGCATGTCTAAAGAAACCATGTACTAAATTTCATCGAAATCGGACCAAAAAGCAACATTCCCGTGCAGGTTCTTCGAAATCTATCCAATATCACAAATATCAAAGCATATAAGTAGGTGACTTATACTTACAGACTTAAGACACGCTCCATTCGCTTGAAAATCGACATCTCTTGATCTCCACTTCTTGTACAGGTTTCTTTTAATAACTGGAATCTTTGGAATTGTTAACACGTTTACATGACGGCCAGGCATAACCAGTGCTTCCAAGCGTACGAAATTTTATAACTCTGGACACCCCTTGTACGCATGTTTGCTCTTATACTATAACTCTGACGTCATTATTCCCGATTATTATAAATTACAAAGTTTACTTTACTTAATCCTTATGCCCTTTTTACCGTTAGGTGTAAGGTAGGTGGGAGAAGAGTTTGTTATGTTGCTGTATATTTTTCTTTCCATAGTTTTCTGTCCTGGGCTACTTGTTTTATACCTTCCCAGTTTATTCCCTTGTTTGCTGCTGCCTCTCTTATTCCTTCTTCCCAGATTTTCCTTGGCCTTCCTCTTTGATTTTTATCCGGAACTCGCGATTCATACACTCTTTTCACTAATCTGTTTTTTGGCATAAGACACACATGACCAAACCACCTTAATTGTCCTTCTTCTATTTTTTCCATTATAGGTTTTATCTTTAAGTCTTGTCTGTACGTTTCATTTCGGATTTTATCTCTTTTCGTTTTATTTGGTATCCTCATCTCCATTGCATTTAGTCTTATTTTATGTTTTTCTGTCAAAGACCACGATTCACTACTATACATTATTGACGGTCTCACCACTTTTTTCACTACTTCTGTTTTTATTTTTCTTGGTACTTCTTTCTTTCCTAAAAAGTTCGTTTTCAGGGTATTGTAGATTCTCCCTGTTTTCTCCATTCTATCATTAATTTCTTTATCTATTTTGCCGTTGTTCGCGATTATTGATCCTAGATATCTAAAACTTTCTACCTGTTCAATTTGTTTTTCTTGTATTTTTATTTTGTGTGTTATATTCTCTCTGGCCACTACCATACTTTTAGTTTTCGCTATGTTTATTTTCATGTTTATGTTCCGTAGCTCTGTTTCTAACACCTCTAGGTTGTATTGTAGATTCTCTTCTGTGTCGGCTATTATCGTCATATCGTCAGCGAACATGAGTTCGTTTATTTCTGTTTGTTCCATTTGCCAGTATCCCAATTTTATCTTCTTCATCTTTTTCTTTGCATTTTTCATCGCCTCGTCTAGCACTATTGAGAACAGCAAGGAGCTTAGCACGCATCCTTGCTTTACTCCTATTTCTGTTACGAACTCTCGTGACTCTTCCTTGTTAGTCCTTACTACGTTTTTATTACTTCTGTACATTGCTTTTACTATTTCTATCGTTCTTTCCTCTATTCCTCTTTTTTCTAGTGCTTTCCATATTTGTTCTCTTTGTATTCTGTCAAAAGCTTTTTCTAAATCTATAAAGCACATATGTATTTCCCTTCCTTTTTTAATAAATTTTTCGCTGATTTGTCTAACGATGAATATTAAATCTTGTGTGCTTCTCCCCTTCCTAAAACCACATTGAGTCTCTTCTATTGTATTTTCTATTCTGTCTCTTATTCTTTTCTCAATTATTCTGGCCAGTATTTTCGCGGGGACACTTATTACGTAATTCCTCTATAATTACCACATTCTCTTTTGTCACCTTTCTTATGTATGGTGAGTATGATTCCTATATTCCAATCCTTTGGTATTATCATTGTCTTCATTATTTCATTTAGCAATTCTGTATATTTAGTTATTCCTTCATTTCCCATAAACTTTATCATTTCCGGTGTTATTTTGTCTCTTCCTGCTGCTTTTCCTAACTTAATTTTCTTTATGGCCTCCCTAACTTCTTTCTCTTGTATTTCTTCGATTTGTTCTCTTTCGTCTAGTTCTTTCTTTTCATCTGTTGTACTGTTTTCTGCTTTTGTTAGTTCTTCGAAATGTTCTTTCCATCTTTCCATTATTTGATCTTCTTCTGTTATTATTTTTCCGTCCTTTCCCTTTATGTTCATCGTATTATATTCCTTTTTCTTCCTAAGTTGTTTTAAGGTTCCGTAAAATAGTTTTTGGTTCTCCCGAAAGTTTTCTGTCATCTTTTCTCCAAATTTTATCCATGATTCTTCTTTTGCTTTTCTCACCGCCGCTTTCGTTTCTGTTCTTGTTTCTTTATATTTTTCGTAGTCATCTGTTTTTTTTGTACTTAAGTATCTCTTCCATGCAATTACAAAGTTAAAATGATAAAAATATCCGTTTCATATATTTTTCTTTGGAATATATCTTTTATTCTGGGTTTGGGCAAAATATATTCAAATAAAAAAATATCGAAATGTATTTTGCCTTGCTCTAGTCATAATAAACCAACAACTCACGACAATGTCGGATGAGTGAATGATATAACTGAAACTATTTTCAAAACTCTGTGAGATCGACGCTTCTTGCAGCTCTACATTTGATGAACTACAATTTGGGCTGAAGTCGCTATAGTCAATGGCGACGAGTATGATTGATGTATGCTACATGAGAAAGTGTCTAATTTTGTAATTTTCGTTATCACAGCATCCTACTGTTCAAACCGCTATTTGGAATTTTTTTAAATTCTGCTTGTTCAGTCTGTAATATAATTGAAATGTGAATAGAACTAACCTTTATTCACAAGAGCTGCACTTCTGTAAAATAATTACAAACTATAGTACTATTTAAGCTGTAGCTGTATTTTACTACCGCAAATGCCCGTCACGCGCGGTTGTAGAACAAATAAGGAGGTTCTGAAATTTGAACTGACGCAGACAGTGATCGGTTATTCTGGAAAGCTCCCGAATAGTTCCTTTGTGATTTGTTATTTATGTTAAAATATAAATGTTCTCAAAAATGTGTGTCTTTGAACGATAAACGTACCATTTAAAAGTTAAACATTTAAACTTATTCAAGATTTTTTTGACTGCGCTCACTTTCTTGTTAACTCAACTCAACATTTCGCGCTCCCCAAATCCTGATGCCCTAGGCTATGGCTTACTCAGTCTATGAGTTAATAAAGCCCTGCCTCTGCCACTAAATATAAGATTACCATTGTTCACCCAAATAGCAAATGGCGCTCATCTAGATTTCAGTGTACCAGCCATTCAAGAAATAATTCAACAAAGCAGCATGGAAAGTTAGGATCGCACAACTATTTTTTCCTAACCGTTTTTGCGTAAACAAAATAACAGAAGATTAAAAGAGAAGTGGCTGGTGAACCTTAAATAAGGCAGAAGAGTCTCCTAGATGGAAAAGCCTGATCCAAACAAAGAAGGGATTATCTTTAAATAATTTCGCAGTTGGTAAAATAGTTTAAAGGATGTAGTTTCTAATTACTTTTTAAATAAACAAATAAAACATACCTCAAAATTCTAATATCTCCTTTTGTCATTTGTTTTTCTCTAGTTTATAACATAGAAATTTGCTTGATCTCTCAATAAAAGATCTCAAATTGTCAATGGAATGAAAATCCGTATAAATGAAAACGGGTTTTCCTTATATTGCTTTCTTGACGGTACTGACATCACTTTACCAAATTAAGAACTTAGCTAAACTTAAATAATACGTAACGTCAAGTTTAAATCTTTTTTTTTATTAGATACAGTAAATCTCGCTAAAAGTAGAGAGAGTGGTAGATAGCAAAACCAGTGTCTGCTTATTTATAATGAACCAGCTGGGACCCCGCAGGCTTCGTCGACGAAGCCTGATCTAGACGCCAGGCAGTCGTGTAGAACATTCCACATGTTTCTGCGACAACAATCAAAATATTTAAATAATTCAAAAACGGTTTTCACCGAATTAGCAAATATAGTTGTGAATGTGGTGTGCAAGTTTCAAGGAAATCGGTTGAAGCGTCTAGGAGGAGATAGAATTATAAGTTTAGAAAGAAAGTTAGGGAGATAAGACAAATATATATTAGATTCTGCTCATGGTGGCTGTGAATAACCTTAATTTTGACAATATAGTTAATGGAAAGCAAAAATAATAACTATGAAAGATAAATAACATTAAATAATACAGAGCAGTGGGTAGAAGCAGCAGATTAGATGCCATATTTATTTGTTTGCTCCCAAAATTACATTTTTCTATTCACAAATTTGTCTTTGGTTTTATAATGAAGCAGCTGAAAGACGCAGAATTTTAAATTGTCTGCACGACCCGGTCTTTGCCGGTTTCATTGATTTTTGAGGGAAGTAAATCACGTCCATATGCAAATCATAAACGAAGTATGCAACGGCATTTCGAGCTGCCTAGTGACGGCGCGGCAGATCGATTCCCATGATAAATAATAGATTTGCCTCATAAAGCAGCCGGAAGTCTAGAAATAAAATAAACGTCAAATATGCAAATCGCAAGTAAGAACGGCGCAAGGCCAGCGCGAATCGTCTTCAGTTACATGGGAAATTTCCATGCATAGAAATTGATTGCAGCGGAATGCATAATGCGTCCGCATGCATCGCGTCCCTCCGATGAAAGCGGGCTGCGCAAAGGGTTGAGGGCTGCCGCGTCCCTTGTTTCATTCCTCTTCGCTTGATTTATGGAATAGGCGGTCGTTATTCAAATTTATTTTCTGTAAGGAGGCCACCTGCGTCGCGGGCCTGTCCCACGGGCCCGCGCCGCGCTCTGCGCTGCTACGTGCGGCGCGAACGCGCGTTTCAATTAATAGAAAGGCCGCGCAGGTAAATATGCTAAGGACCGCTGAAATTATACAGGCGTCTCTCGGAAAATCAGAGCGTGCGACCGCGTAGTAGCAATCTGGCCGCCGCTCCGGCTTACGCATGATAAATTAAATAATTGCACACGGGGATCGCCGGTCGGTGGATGTCGGGCATTAATATGGGGATAATCCACTACGTACGGCAAGCTGCTGTAATTACCTACACATTCTCAGCAAGTTTAGAAACATTGCTGGCGTTCACTTTGTTAGTTTGCAACCAATGCGAGCTTTGCTCGGTTGATTTCTGAACGAGATAACGGTTTATACTGCATTTAAATAATACCCCTGCTGATTCTAGGTCAAATTAATTACAAACCTTACAACTATCTCATAATTCCAAGGCCAGAGCTAGACTGCTATGGGTGCATGGGCCAACATATAAACTGGAATGAGAAAACTTGATAGTATTCTTGTTGGTCATTTTTGTAAGCGTTATAGTTGACAGTTTGAATGTATATGCAACCCTCTTGTAGCACGGTAGATAGGTTCATAGAAAATGTCGTATTGTGTGACACCGTGTTATATGAGACCTAGATAATAATGGTAAGGCTCTAACGCCTTACATGGGAGCACAGTCTGCAAAACGGAGAGGTTAAGGATCTCTTTTTTGCACTTTGCCCGGTCGTCGCGTACGATCTCTGGTGCGGAGCGATTTGGTATGTGCGACACCTCAAACGACCGCCATTATTACCTTTGTTCGAATGAATGCAGGCACTCAATTATTTTTAGTGACTGTGAATGAAACCCGCAACCCTGTGCCTCAAAAACTAGACCACGTTGGCGATGTATGAGACTCAGAGTAAGTACAAAAAGAGGATTGGGTTCCGAAACCTTATCACAAAGAAATATATTTTTTGAATCAATGCAAAAGCAACTTATTCTTATTAAAGTCATTAACTTGTATATGTATAACATAAAACAAAGAGAAATAAAATAGAAGCGTTTTAGTAATCTTAATTTAATCATTTTTTTCCCATCATTGTTTGGTACAAATGTAAACGGGTTTTCGCTTGAATATTAAAGTTGAAAAGAAAGAATGCAAACATAAAAATTGGCAAGAGCCCGGGAAGAAATGGTATTAATGTAGAAGTAATAAAATATGGGGGAGATCTGTTTACACAAAAAAAAACCAAGTGGTAGAAATCATATATAGAAAGGAGAAATCTCCGAAAGAGTGGTAAACAGTCCAGTTAATATCTATTTACAAGAAAAGAAAAGAAGACTGCCAAACTTATAGAGAGATTGCCTTATTGGACACTGTATATAAGATAATGGTAAAAGAGGCAGAGGAAAAAATTAAAGAGTATGCTGAAAAAGTAGTAGGCGAATATCAAAGCGGATTTAGATCTGGAAGATCTGTGACTGACTACATCTTTATATTGAAACAAACACAAAGTATCCTAAACCAATATGGAAAAACGACATATATGGCGTTGCTAGACTTTAAAGAAGCCTACGACTCTAAAAAGACTTCCAAACAGACACAGGGCTAAAGCAAGGAGATCCATTGTCGACAATATTATTTAATATACTATTAGAATCGGTAATAAAAAGCGGCATTAATAGATCTGGTACTTTATGAACAAGATCACACCAAATATTTGCCTACGCTGACGACGTGGCAATTGTGACCAAGACAACGCAATAACTAATTTAAGTATGTTCAAGAATAAAGAAAAGCAAATCTAAATTTATGGAACTAGGACCAATATGAAAACCACAAGGATTAAAAAAGATTTGGTAGTAGACATAGAATCAACAGTGTAAGGCTAGAAAAAATCCAAAACTATGTATATCTAGGAACAGTCAGTCCATAACGGTGACGGGGAAAGAGGAGAAAGAAACTAAAGCAAGACTAGCCAAAGGAGATAAATGTGCAAGCGACTTAAATAAAATTTTGAAATCGAAAAGCCCATAGAGGAAAACTAAAATATATCTATATAAAACAACTATACTGTATGGGAGTACAGTACGGATCTTCAATAAAAAAATAGAAAGAGAGAATAAATACATAGAAAAGAAAAATAACGAGAAGGATTTTCGGAGGAAAGAAGGACGGAGATTTATGGATAAGGATTAACGAAGAAATAAAGAACTTATACAGAAAACTAAAGTTCAGTAACTAAAACAGCAAGACTGAGGTAGCTAGAACATCTAGAAAAACAAACAGAAGACAGGATTCCCAAAAAGTTAATGGATACAACCCTAGGGAAAACAAGAAGAAAAGGAAGACCGAGAACGAAATGGTTAGACTCACACTAAGACCAGGATCTAGAAGAAAAAAAGATACAGAACTGAAAGACACAAGCAGAAGATCGGAAAACATGGATAGAAATCACCAAGCTATGGACGTCAATAAATCGTATAAATCTTTATCACTGTTGATTTCCTCAAAGTCTGCTTTGCTAATTTCTTCTTCCATCAATAAATCTTGAACGTCCTGAGTAAAAACATTGCCTGCGATTGATTTAACAAGCTGTAATGTGCCACCAATTCATTTTATGACGACTCAAGCCTGCTTTCCATTTCAATTGCTGATGATAAAATCTTATTCCAACATGCATTTAACGTTGATATGTTTAGTTCTTTCAACGGAAAAGATTTTGATATAATACTTAGTTTGCTTCCATTGATCTTGATTATTTATGTCTAAAATCTACTGTAGTGATCTTCAAATATAGTAAGTTTTGAAGGTGTAAATAATATCTTGATCCAATGATTGGAAGCAACAAAGTAGTGTTTAGTGGTAAAAATAGTACTAGCAGCACCTTCAGCAGTCTAAATTCTTGTTCTTCAAATATTTCCAACCTCTGACAGAAATTATTTTAAAAACCATTCTCTAAATAAATTTTCAGTTGCCCAAGACTTTGAATTTGCTTTCCAATATATTGGTAAGCTGTTTTTATTTACGTCTTTAAGTGCTCTACGAACAAGCAAGGATTTTGTCATAAAGTATCGTGATACATTACTACAAAAAAGTAATGTGCGGTCTTTATTTAAATCGGGATGAAGTATTTTCTTGTTTCGATATAAAGATTTCAAAAATTTTTCTACCAAAACGCAGTTTTATTGGCATTAGTGACTTGATGTGGTGTGCATCTTTGATTTTCTATAATTTTATGATTTTTTCTAAATACGTCGTGGCAGTTTTATAATCAGCTGGTGCAGATTCGCTTTGAATTTTTATACTATAAATCGTCAAATGCGTTTTGGATTTTTCGAATCAACCTTGCCACAAAATCTATGCTGGCTGAAGATTCTCCATTTTCATTAGGGTGTTTTTAAAAGCTTTTTACTTGACATAAAGTTAAAGTGGAACAAGAAACCACAGAAGACATACTAACTAAAAAAGGTGTACGACAGGGTTGTGTACTCTCCCCGCTCCTGTTCAGCTTGTATTCGGAAACAATTTTTAAAGAAGCATTAGACGGGGAGAAAGGTGGAATTAAGATAAACGGCAATATAATCAGTAACATCAGATACGCGGACGATACTGTAATAATGGCAAACAACCTCATAGATTACAACACATGACGGACATGATCGTTGATCATAGTGAAAGATATGGCTTACAACTTAACGTATCCAAGACAAAAATAATTGTATTTTCGAAAACACATGTGGATGCAAATTTATACATTAAAGGAGAAATCGTGGAACAAGTAGCCTCCTTTAAATATTTAGGTACTAACATAAATAGTAAAAGTGAATCCAAAAAATAAATAATATCAAGAATAGAACAAGCTCGAAGAACGTTCATAAACATGAAAACTCTTTTCATTAGATCAGACGTGAACTTGGAGCTTAGAATTCAAATGATTAGGTGCTACATCTTCCCCATTCTGTTATATGGATGCGAAAGCTGAACGCTAGATCCTACCATTGAGAAACGATTAAATGCTTTTGAAATGTATTTATACAGACGGATGCAAGGGGTAACCAATGACGAAATTCTAATACGGATGAATAAAAATTTAAAATTAATGAACACTATAAAAGAACGAAGAACACAGTACCATACATAGGGCATGTGATGAGAGGCGAACGATATGAATTATTAAGAATTATCATTGAGGGAAAAATACAGGGACGACGATCGGTCGGAAGACGCCAAAATTCCTGGCTAAAAGATCTGAGAAGGTGGTTCGGGTGTACATCAGCAGAAATTTTCCGAGCCGCTGTCTCTAAAACTACAATCGCCATTTGGATCGCCAACCTTCGACAGGAGAGGGCGGCATAAGAAGAAGACTTGATGTAGCCGCTCAATGGAATCCCCTTTTTACAGCTATCATCAATCCAAACTCTGACTCACAGAGACAAGCTGTATATTTTGTAGCTATTAAAGATCCCACAGCAACAGCTCTTTTAATTTTCTTTTTATATATATAACGTATAATTTAGATTTATAAATATATAAATACGTTAAATAATAGATATAATAATAGATATAATAGTGTTTTACAATGATTTCGGCCAAATAAAGCTTCATTACTGTGAATCAAAGAGCATACAACCATAACTTCAACATAAAGAATGCACCATAATCTGTAAGTTAACGTGGTGTTTTGAAAGTACTAAAAGTGCAGTCGAATTCCCTCGCAGTAAAAAACTATGTTTAGCTGATAGTGAAGAATATATTGAACAGGAACAATCCAGAACTATTAACACGTTATTAATTCACATGATTAGCCGATTTTTCACAATCTCATTATATCTGGTAAAGCCTGTTTTCATCTAAACGACTTTGTCACGAAATCAAATTGACTAGGTTTTGAAAACCTTAGGATAAGTCATCACCATTAATTGAATACTGTCAATTGTACTGCCTGGTTAAAAATGACGTCAAAATTAATTATTGGAAGATATTTTTAAAACAAATGAGAGAGCTGTAACTGGCAAAAGACATCAAACTCATATTTAATAATTTTTGACTTCTACAATGGAGAGCAATCCTTTGATGTGATTTCACCTATTTGCTACACTATATGGTAAAAAGCTATTCGGACACTTCTCTGGTAAGGTGGATCTGGCTGCTACGCGTACTAAAATGCTATAGAACGAAATAAAATGCAGGCAGTAACACACGTAGGTCATACATGTAAGTTAAACAAACAGATGACAGAGTTGAATAAAATATGCTGCAGATATCTAAATCAATTATAAATTATGTCATAATAAAATGGAAACGACTTAAATGTAAAACAGTCGCGAAACGAGTCCTAAGCTACATAAACTGATCGTAGTCGTAAAATTTGAAGAGAGTAGTGATGAAAATCGGATGCGCTTGGTGGCAATAATATTTATAATTTTCACAATTCTTCTCATGTTGTAGCCAGTACCAGATTTGTTCGCCTAAAACTGAAAAACATGAGTTTTCATGGTCGTACAGCCGCTCACAAGCCTAACAGTATGTACGATCAATGTTAAAGATCGCTTACAATGGTACTAAGCTCACCGCCAATGAACTGTAAAACAACGAGAACAAGTTCTGTGGAGTAATAAATCTCATTACACAATTTGTGAATCCGATGGGCAATTATAGGTTAAGCAGATGCTAGGAGAACGCTTTTTATCCGAGTGTATTGTGCCAAAAGTCAATTTTGGTAGCGGAGGCATTATGGTTTGGGGCTTTTTTTGTCGTTCGGCTTAGATGTCTCAGAACCATAAAAGATACTTTTCATCGAGCCGCAGTTGCATCAACGATTTTCTAATGGACAAAACACACATCTAAAAAAATGTGTACGACTAGACGGAGATTACATTGAGAAGTAACATAAGTTTCAACTTTCTTGGGTAAGTACTTTTCCAGAAAAAAATCTGGTGTGAACATCACACGACTTTCCTTATCCTATTATATATATATATATATATATATATATATATACAGTCCAACACTCGAAAGCTGATTAAAATAATCAGTGTAAGATAATAATTGACTCATACTTAAAATTTTGCTACGTCACTGAAGGTAACCGTGCGAGCTCGGCTGCACAGCCTTCGCCATTATCGCCTGCGTGCTCCCTCCTAGCGGTCACGCGCTCCCCCCCTCCGTCCTCCCGTAGTCGGCCCGGTAGCTCTCCGAGCGCGCTGTGATTGGTCCGTTTAATTAATTTTTAATCGGCTATAACTTATTTATTTGACCTCGGATCAAACAATTTCATTGTAATTTTTTGTTCGTCTCGGTCCGATCTATCCGGTAATATAAATTTCCCGAAACATTTTATGAACACCCGGTATATTAAAAATCCTGATTTTCAACTTTTTTTCGAGTTCCTATTTTACCAACTTTTATTTTAAATTCATGTTTATTTCATGATAACAAATCATTTTTATTCTCATAAATTTTTTGTATCTTTAACCGTTTAGATTCGCGACCGCTTTGCGACCGATTTTGCGACCAAACGGCTTGGCCGATTTTTACCAAAAGCTTCGCACTGCGTCCCCCACCTACAAGAAATTTGCATACCAAATTTCAAGTCTCTAGCTCTTACGGTTCTCAAGATATCTTGTTTACTGACAGACAGACACACACGCGCACACACACACAAACCAATGGCTCAAAACAACTTTTTGGTATCCTGAGGCTATAATTCGTCCAGAAATGTGAAAAACTGGGTAGGTCAAATTTCCGCCGATTACATTACTTTCCTTATTATAGGATAAGGAAAGTAAAAATTGGAGACAAACTTGAAGGCACCTCGTAAATTAAAACTGATCTAGTTGTCCCAAACGAGTGCAGACTGTAATTGGTGCAAATTGACAATCGATATCCTATTTGTATATTCCACATAGGGCATTTTCTTTTGTTACTTCTATGGCTTATATACCTGATTATTCTAATTTTGTCTGCTGGAACTTGACTTTGGTGCTAAACAGATTTTGCTCTTTTTTGCTCTTATATAATTACTTAATTTTCATAGCAACATATTTGTCATAACTCTTTACATGTTAAACTGAAGTACTTGTGTTGCTACCCCTTGAAATTTCTAAATTAATGTGTTTGTTGCCACTTTAACATCACTAACCCTTGTTGAGCTTCTTTTAAATTAATTATGTTTATTACATCATTATATTCATCCCATTTTTAGTTGTGTAACTTATATGCCTTTCTTTTTAAATAAATGAAACGTTTATTATTGTCATTATAAAACAGTGTTTGGAAGATAAATCACATTACGTTGGTGTAAATATTAAGAGCATTAAATTCAATTCTCAAAGAAACTTAAAAGATCTATTATATATTCTGGATCAGTTGACCAATTGGTGGGAGCGCACCCGATGGATCGGACAATATTTTTATTTGCCCATTGGTCTTCCTAGTTCTAGATATTTTGTTGATTTGTAAAAATTAATTTGAAATAACGTCTACTGTAATGTTCAACTGAGAGTTTGAAGAAACTGGTAAATTTTCTCTATATTGTGACGAAGCGGATAATAAACCTCTATGATAATTAAATCTCACGGCAAAATATTGTAACGTTTACTGTTCTGTACTGTGGTGAATGACTTGTGGAAAACTTAAACTATTTATTTATTTTACTTACAAACGATCAAAATCACACTATTTGTATATATAAAACACTGTATTTAAGTCGACGGGCACAGATTCTCTTCGCTTTGTTGTAGCCACTCTGAATTATGTCACAGCCCCGCTATGCTATATTTATGCGTATTTGGAGTCATTCTAGAAGAAACCCGAAAACGTCTCGAAAAGCAGACATGACAATGACTAGAAAACTTGCATCACACGTGTGCGGCAGTTGTATTTCTAGAAGGCATTATGTTAGTCGTCCTACAGCGTCGGCTGCAACAAAAAATGCGGCCGCTGATAACTAGCCCACACCCTGCGGAGGGCATTCGGAAATTCGTTACAATATTAACTTACACTGATATGGCTTGAAGAAAGTGTTCATATTTTAATAATGTGGTATATAAAGATTAATAAAGAATGTGTTCTTTTTATCAATAAAATTAGAAATAATATGAATTAATTTTTATATTGTACTAAGCCATTGAAACTTTACAAGGCTTAAAATTTTAACCATTGTCGTATTTCATTTATTAATGGATAAGCTCTTTCAACTGTATGTCGTTGTAATGAAATTCGTTGAGAAATTTATGATTACTATTATTGGTGGTGCCTTCACTAGATGACAAGTTATTGACGTTTCTGTTTTTGTAAATGCATGTTACATTGGTACAAATTAAATGTAAAACGTTTTGGTTTTTCCTAGAATTTATTATTTTGCTGTATATATCGTGTGTGTTATATTATGTGTGATACAAACTTTGCTATACTGCTCTATTGTTGCTATGTCGACCAGTGGATTTACCATAGCACAGTCGTTAACAATATTTTAAATAATTATATGAGGGCCTAAAAGTTTTTTTATTATTGACTTAATTTTCTTTATTGTTAGTATTTGTTAGTACTCCAAATTTATTGCTGGTTTCCAGCCATTATTTAGTGATGTTAGTAAGTTTTCTATACGCCGTTATTTTCTTTCTTTTATTACAACTTACCACTTGCCAGGACATGGTGTTGCTGAGGGATGCTACTCGATAATGATTTATATTTGTTGATAAAATAAACTTGTTAGCGACTGCGTGTTTAGGGTAAGCTAATTGCTCTACCACGTGGAATCTTAGGAAATACTTGACTACTTGATAAAGACTGCCATTTTATATGTTTATTAATTGCATTCTTTGTTAATAAAATGAATGCGTTATTACCAAATCCAAAGTGTTGTGTAAATAAGAATTATGTTATATGTTAAAGTAGCATACCTAAATCTGACGATCTAGCAAATATAATGCTGACTAAAGCATTTGGCACTAAATTTGAAGTACATAAATTGACACAATAACTTATACCAAACCTTTTGCAAATACTATTATATGTAAATTAACTAATAAACTTATAATAAAGTATAAAATCTATTTTCTGCTCGTATTTTGCGGTAAAACAATCAATTCTGTAATACAAAAGTTAAATTTCAATTTATTACAACATTAATATTAGCACAATTTTGTCTCTAAACTAGTGATTCCTAAAATGTAAATCATGATCTGCCGGGAAATTGCGTTAAATATCTGGGGCAAAGAGAAATTGAGAGGATTTTGCAAATAAAACAAAAACGCCTTAAAACATTTTAGCCAGAAATATTGAAAATCCACGGAGATCCAATTTTTCAAAAAAAAAAATTCCGGAATTTTTTAAATAAGTTAATAATTATATAGGCATTTTTTGTTTATATCAGTCGATTCGTCAATGTTAGAAGTATATCTGAGAATTTTATCAAGTCGATTGGACAGGACCTTTTAAAATGGCGGATGATCAAAATTCGCACAAGGTCAAATTGACCCACAGTGTTCGCCGAGCATGAAAATATAAGTGTGTACTCAGAGGACTAGGAGCAAACATTTGTACCATAGATTGATACTCTACAAATCGGTTGCTCGATTCTCGGCAAAAAGATTTGAGTGCTTCAATCCTGTCAACAGTTGCAACTTAAAATCAAAATTCTTCTAAAATAATTCTTTGTACACATTTTTCTTTCCTAATGTTTAGATTTTGCAAGCCGCTCTCTTTTATTTCTATGCTTTTAATTCATCATTTTCAAGTACAAATAAAAAATGTAATAATAAAATATGCACATAAAGCCTTGTTTTTATTTATGTAGTAGTTTTTAAATTCAGAATGTAGCAAAATGAAGTAAAATATATTCTAGTATCAAGAATCACAATCATTAAA
This sequence comes from Sinelater perroti, assembly GCA_036346155.1. Classification (NCBI taxonomy): domain Eukaryota; kingdom Metazoa; phylum Arthropoda; class Insecta; order Coleoptera; family Elateridae; genus Sinelater; species Sinelater perroti. The sequence goes on from JARFIY010000024.1 coordinate 12,814,211, forward strand.
TGTAGTTGTATGGAAACATAAAAAATCATACTATTGTATCTTTAAAAATACTGATATATTCAAAGCACACAAGGAGACTGTTGAACAATTTATGGCCAGTACGGCCCTACAAACTGAGAGGTTAAGGTTCTCATATGCTCAGAGCAATCCACATTAGTGTTCCTTGTTCGAAGTGAACGCAAGCATTTATTTATTTTTAGTTAATGAGTAGGCCATTGTCTAGGCACCAGAGAGTTCCAGGGACGAACATCACAGAGCAGTGTTTCAACTGCTGGCTCTTGTGACTGGTAACAAGGTATTGTTTAATTTGCAAATAAAATAAAAAGAATAACTAATGCATTCCCATAGTCATACAAACTAAAAATATTTAAATAAACACCTCTCTTTTCTTCTTCTTCTTCAGTATTGTTAAAGGGTTTGTCACTTTTTATTTCTATATCCGTCCATCTTGCCAGCTTACTTCCTGCAAACTTCTTTTTCCCGTAGCCATTTTTGTATATGTTTCGCAAGAAATAGTCCGCCTGCCTCTTTTTCTCTTTCTCTTGGAAACCGCTGCGTCAATTTCTTTGTCCCTCTGTGATTTGGTATCCGTATCATATGTTAGAGAGCTCTATTTTCTAACGATTTTACGACTGAATTTGTTGCGCTTTTTATCTTGTTCTAATTTTAGTTCTTATTTAGTTCACATTTTTTCTCTTGTCTAGTATTTTTATTACATATAACTCTGTGCAAAGCCTTTGGTGCTTTTCTTTCCATGCTAATTTTTTCGTTGGTATCTCTTTCACATGTTTCTGCTAAACTTATAACTAAATTTTGTCGCTTTTCACTCTCCTCCAATATTTTCTTATTTTACATCTGGGTACGCTATCATAAGCCGTTCTATATATAAAGGTCATATGTGCATCTATTTTTTTATTTCTATTCTTTCTATTAGCTGCCTAATTTTATCTAAAAATAATCTTTCTTTTATAAAACTACTTTGTTTTTCACTTAGATTTACGTGTTCTTTTTCAGTTTGACTAATTGTTTATGATATTTAAAAATAATATTGCCGTAGCTAGTATAACGCTTATTGCCATATAGTTAGAATATGTATTTTGGCTATTCTTTTATAGATGGATTTTATGCAGGCTTTATTATATTAAATATTTTCTGTATATAATTTGTAACTTTATTCTTGCCGCATTTAAGTTTTCTTTCTGATGTTTCTTGTTGTCTTTGGCCTTTTAAAGTGTTTTCCAAATATCCATTTTTTTCTATTAGTTTACAAGTAATGTTTACATTTTTTTATTAGTTCTTCTATTTTACATATAATGCTGCTCTGTTCTTGCAAGAGATTAACGCAATGAACCATCTATTATGCATAGTCTTCCAGGTTGTTGTAAATCTGTTGTATCCAATAATATCAAAAATATCTATACATAGTTTGTTCCAACACTCTTCTATTTTTCTCTTTCACTTTTATTTCCCTAAGTTCTGGTGTAGCTCCTGATGTCTACTTTACACGTTTTGTCTAAGTCTTCACAGAACTTCTCTGTATATTTATCTTTCCTAGTTTCGATACCAAGAGTCTCACTTGTTACTTTCTTCTTTTAACCCTTCTTTATGTCTAATTTATTTTGTATTCTGTTTCAGTGTCAAACTACTATAGTGTATTGTTTCAGTAGGTTTTTTTAATTATCTCTTTATGATTTTCAATTCTGTGTTCTTTTATTTGTTTAAATATTTTTCTTCGTAAATGTAAGATGTTCTACTATCATATGATGATGGAGCATTCTGGTTGTCCATAGATTTTACATCTTGTATTTGTACCTTCTGCGGCTTTATCATTATTATCAGATCTGTGACTAATTTGTAATCCCTTAATGGGTCTATCCATGTATAGTTGTGACATCCTCATGTTAAAACAACTTTCCACAAAAACCAATATAACCACTTCCATTATGCTTGCTTGTCCCTTCTTTAAAACCTTCCGCCAGTTCAGTATTCTTTCTCTTTACTCTGCTATTTAGGTCGTCTATTATGATTACTTCTTTATGGTTTGCTATATTGTTTAAAGAAAGCGCCCTTTTCGTTTTTAGCATTGTCGTTTATTGCACATATTTTTACAATAGCGATTAGATGTCCATAAGTCTTTATTTTAACTCTAGTAAAACTCATTTATCATACTATTTGAATATGATGATATAGTTATAGAAGAAACCATAGAAATGCTAGTTGTTTTATTCTTTAAAAAAGCAGACGATTAATACTAATTAGTAGTGTTTACGTTATCAGTTCTATTATGAGATTTTTGAATACGTTTTTACAGTTCTCTGACAATTGGTAGTTTATTTTATAACGCTGCCAAAATGTTGTGCAAGAATTTTCAAATTCTAAAATTCCCAAAAGAAATACAAATGAATATGGTTCCAGTCGATGTCAAAATGCCCGAGTAAAATAATTTCTAATTATTCTATTTTTTAAATACGCAATTATAAGTTTTTGATTCTACTTTAGAGAGAAAAACGTATCTTTACTTAAAAACGCCTTTAAATTAGGTACGAACACTGAATGTCATTTTAAAATTATGAGCGACACCAAAATGGTCGAGTGTGAGATGACTAATACTGGAAGACTACTGGGCGAAGGACATTGGGAAGGGCAGCGTTCGCGAGAGAAATATTAAAAATAAGCAATTCAAAACTTTTTCGCCCCCTTAGGACGCAAGGGTGGGGGAGAGTTAACTTAGTCAGGTAACGAAACGAAGAGTTAGTGCACGCCGGTCCTAGAAAGTGCGTGTCATTGTTGGAGTAAAATAAATAGCTGATGTAGAATCAAGTACTGCGGGCAATTTTAGGCTATTCAGAGCTATGAACTATTAAATTTGGAAAAACTGTGACGCACTGAAGTTGAAAATGTCACGGACATAGAAAGACAATGGAGGCAGCATTAGCGTGACGCAGGTGGAGTTAAAGCAGACCCAATCGAAAATGCGAAGAAATGTTGGCGCTACCGATCGAGAAAAAGGCGAACAAGAAAAGGTCATGCGGGGGAATAAAGTTGACACAATCGCCGATGAACGGTATCAAATTTTCGAGGCCCCAACTTTGGCGGGTGGATTTACAGCAATGGAGCAGCCTTCAATGGACGAAGGCTATTCTGAAGAATCTTACGGTCCCATAGATGGTAAATCTGGATGTCATTACGGACTTTATAAGCGCGGACAAATCGATAAGCGGCACCAAGATTTCAACACGTTGACTTCGGCGGGATCCAGTGGTGTGGTGGGCGGATTTATAGCCTCTAATGGAGGAAGTCTGTTCTGAAGTGGACACTTCGGGGATAGACGAAATTCAGCGAGTGTACGCGGTCATACTGTCGTGCTATTGAAAAGCGGCTAATATACACTTCAAGACATTTGTTTTGAACGAGTGTGCTTATAAGTGCGATGTATGTGATCGTTTGTGGACCCGAGAAACACTACGGGACATTAAGGTCACTATTTCCTAAAAGTGATGTGGTATCGTTCAAGTTGTGGGCGTCCTGTAAACGATCCTTAGACGGTAGAAAGGTGCCCACCGTGTCTGTCACTAACGGCTTTTGGTATCCACTGAATGTTTCATTGGCCAAAGCGACGTTTTCACGGAACCCTCACATTAGTAGCCCCGACTACTACCCATCCAAAAATATTTTTCATATTTACCATGCAATTTATTTTGCAGTTCATCAGCATAGTAGTTTTTGTAGCTTCTTAATCAATTTTTTCTGTTATATTTAGTGACATGGCAATTACTTACATTTTAGCACACTGTGAAGAATTGTGGTTAGAGATATATAAAAATAAAACATTATAAATGATCTATTTATTATTATTCTTACACGGACGTTATGATTACGAAAATCATTACTCAAGCATGATGAAAACTGACGTTTTGGTCCCTTACTCCTATTGATTTTATTATGTATGAAATTCGCACTGCTGCATTGCAACGGATTTGTAATTCGGGCAAGTAAATAAATCACGCTAAAACAATGCCGTCGAAATCCAACATTTAAAGCCAATTTGCCATGGAGCAGTGTGGTGATGCCCGAGCGTGGGGGGGGGCAGGAGGGCAGCAAAAATATGACCTGGGAGAACTCTCGGTTTATCGGAATTCGTGTCTGTTTATTATATTGGCAATCTCATAGCCGTCTGTCGTGTGCCTCCCCTGTTTGTTGCTTTCTTATTAAAATCAATCTCCGCAAGAGCGCCTGACAGAAGCGGTATGAGCCGTCAAATCAAGCTACCCGCTCCCGGTATTACTGCTTATATTTACATTAAGCCCGTATTGTGAGATTGAGTTTTGAAACAAAGCGAATTTTAATATTCGCAGGATCTTGTGCATGAAGAATCCGGCGGCGAATACCTGCGCTCGCAGAACTTTCGGAAAATGAGAGCGCTCGACATATTGCTTCAATATTGTTTTTGTTGGCTCAGCCCGATATTGGAAAAGATGTAAACACGCAGATGTTATTATGGGCGCTGCTCTTGTCCTCGCCTATAACGAGCGACGGCTGTTTCGCGAGACGCAAAAAATGGCGCCTGCAAAAACGCAATAACGGCAGACGTCACCGGCGGCGGGTGCGACGCGCGATGGCGGGAAGGCGCCGCGCGCCCGGCTGCCGGCTCGGGGAGCATCAGTAGCGCCGCAGCTATCTGGAGGAAATGCCTGCTGATATGCAAATGGCTGCTAATTGCTGCACACTTCAACAGCCGCCACTAACCACGCACTAATCGAGGCTGGCAGCCTTTTTCTTCTTCCTCAATTAACGTATCAATTACGCCGTACAATAAAAGTTTTATGAAAGAGGAAGTTTGTAGGCAGTTAAAATGCTTTATAGTGGCTCCTAAAATTTCATTTAAGATTCGATAGATAAATATAAAAGTACCCAAGGTTACATCATAAGATAAGTTGTAATTTTTGTTAATGTAACAAACAGAGCCTAATTAAGGTTTTTGGCACCCTACGCTGACAATTTTTCATAACCTTCCCTCAAATTTTTGCATATAGTTGATTGTATAGACAAAAAATTTTTTCTTTTCTTAATTTTTGTTACCTACATACACCGCATTACAATGTTCACATATCAATGAGGAAAAAGAAAAACTAAGTTTTTAATCAAAAAACATTTTTTCCCTGGCTTTAGAATTAGCAAACCTCTGGATTATGTCGTCAAAAGAAGAACTCACTCTCAATAGGTAGAAGTGCAAGACCCGTCATTTTTTCTTGTTTTGACGACCTCAAAAATTTGTTTTCTTTTTTCCGAGCCGAAAAAGACTGCAATTTTTTTGTGCACTTACAGGCACTGCAGCCTCAAGGGCTTATTGTGCCCACTAATTTTTTGTAACGATGACAGAATTGAGAATAGTAAACTATATGTCCCATGACTTCATCCTAGGAGTCCTTGTGGTTCTAATTGTTTTTTGTTTGGAAATTTTATCTCCTATGTTAATGCTTCTATTAGTTACTTGAAATGCTGTTGAATGTACATGTTTGCTCATAAATGTTTGATCTCAATAAGAAGCATACCTTTTCACCTGCTAATTTGCTCTTCGTTTTATTCTATCACGTTTCATTTGAGTGGTTTTCTATATAAATGCGAAATTCTTATGTATATATTGTTCTTTTTCGTAGTTGAAGTTTCGAAGTTGAGCTTCAGAGAATCAATTGTGGCATATGTTTCTATCACTAAAGACTGTCGTTCAGAAAATTCGTAACTTTAATTTCTATTTTCATCAAAAGAAACCTTGAGGTTCCTCTTTCTTGTAATGTCTGTTTTGTAGTCTGTTGGATCCATCAATTTTGCTTTGTTTTTTAGCCTGTAACACTCATTTTCGTTTTGAAGAGTGTTTTATAAAAGATTCTAAAGTATAGGGTCCGGCAGAAAGGTATGATGTTTCTGAAAAGACCGAGTGTGTTCGGAATGGTTGGTATCTACTCATTAACAGATGCCATTTTAGTAGCAATGTACCACATGTGTGTTTATTTACAACAACTTTATTAAAACGGACGACTTCGAAACCATTTTAATGTTGGTCGTCATGGTCGCGCTCCAAAACGGCTATAATTATAAAGTGGGTTAATAGTATTCAAACAACAGGATCTTTGAGACCGGAGACTGCACGGGGAAAGGTGAATGAACTGTACGGACCCCGGAAAACATTGAAAGGGCGTGATAAACGGTAAAAGCTAGCTTTCTTCGTTTGGCGCTACGTCACGTTCGTGCGCTTTGGATGTTAGACAGGTCAATTTGCAGAATCTTACACTTGGACTTCCATTTGATCCTTACAAGTTTATGGTTCTTCAAAAACTGCTGCAAAAGGACTTTTTGATACGACATAGGTTCGCAGAAACGATGTTGTACTTGCTGACAGACGATATCGATATTTTGATTATGAATGACGAGGCCTACTTTCATTTACAAGGACGGTAATCAAAGAAAATTTTCGGCACTGGGCGCCTGAAAACCAGCAACAATTGCATCTACAACCTCTGAACTGTGAAGTGTAGCTACAGCATTATATACTCCACTGTGGCACCCTGATTTTATTAGGTATAACTGGGATAATTCTGGGCCATATTTCACCTGAAAAACTTACCTTCTAGGAATGACTTGATTATGATGAAGAAGTAGTGTGGGAGTGTATTTTTTAGTTAGTATACATAATAGTTAGTATACATGCCAGGCCCAGTCGAAAGCTTTGCTATTGTCCAAAAATGCTGCAGTGTAGTACTCCTTTTTTTCAAATGTTGAATTGATTTTATCCACGATTTTGTGTGACTATTGTAATGTTAATTGGCCCTTTCGTAATCCGAATCGATAATCTTGTATTAAGTTCAAGTCTTTTATGATAGGTTCTAGTCTTGTAGTAAGTAGTTTTTCAAAGAGTTTGCCCACGATGCGGCCTGTCGGGTTTTGCTATGAGAACCATTTAAGAGGCCTTCCATTGAATCAGGAAGTAGCCTGTTCTTAACAATTTGTTGTATATTATCGTTGCCATAACACGCCTCTTTGTGTCATTTGAAAAGGTACTTGTAGGGCTTGTTTATTTTTTGTTTTTCATCCGGAGTTACTTGAGAAGTTTTAGCTTTCTCTTTATCTGAACGTGTCCAGGATTCGTTAAGTCTTTGAATAGGGGGAGGTGGAGTATTGGCTAATATTAGAATTTAATGTATTTAAGAGTTTTCATAATGCAAAATCGGTGTCCGCTGTGGCACTAAGTTTTCTTCGAATGCGTCATTGTTTAGGTATTTTATTTTGTTTTCAGTTTAAAGACTGCCTGATTGTACCGCCTTCTGTCTGAAGGATAATGTGCGGACATATTCGTCGTAATATTTTTCTCAGCAGTTTTTTTCTTTATTACTAGGAGGCACTGCTGTTTTATTCTTTTGAGCGGTATTTTAGGTGTTGTCTCCCATGCTATATATACATAGATCTTGTTTTTAAAAGAATTTTTATGTCCAGTTGGTTCTCCAGAATTGCTTTGTAATAGTGCCAGTCTGTCCTATTGTTAATTAATTTTGTTGGTTTTGCTGTTTCAATGATGGATATGCTTACTGCAGCTACTACAGGCGAGTGGCCAGAGCATAAACCCCAGTTCGGCGAGATCTTTAGATAGCGCTATACGCTTTGTCACAAAAAAAGTCTAAGAGATCCGATATCTTTCTAGGGCCAATGGACCAGTTGATATGCTGATTGGTGACTTAACCGGAGTTCTTGTATCACTTGATATAGTGCTTTCTCTCTCCCTAGGGGTGCAAATCTAGATCCCTATAAAGTGTGTTTTGAGTTATAATGTCCTCCGGCCAAGGATCTTCTTTCTAATGAGCGGAAGAATTTTATAAAACCTTCTTTGTTAGAGAGATAATTTAGTGAGCAATATACGGTTGAGACGGCTAAGGGCCCAAGCCAGTCTTCTCCCATAACGTTAATGACTTGTGTGTAGCTTTCTTCAAACTCCGGGAGAAGATGGTGTTTAATATGTTTTCAGATAATGACAGCTAACCCACTTGTTAATCTTTTTGCATTCGAGTGATTTGTTGTGTAGGCAATGTAGTTCTAGATTTTAATACAGTTTTTATTTGTACAGTGTGATTCAAAAATTAGTAATATAAATATAATACAGATATGTCGTTGTGTATAAGGGATATTTCTATTTCTTGTTTATATTTTAAGGGTTGTTTGAGTTAAGTCGTTTATAGTTTGTTATTAAGCATTGATAATTTTCTGCATTGCTAGTATAATTTTATGTTATCTGCTTAAATATCTGATGACTATAGATATTTACATTGAATTTGTTGTAAAAGAAGGAATTGGTCGTGGAGTTTTACTAATTGTAACTGTCTGGGCTTTTAAAATTCGTTTGAAAAATGATGTGTTGCACAGTTTAGATTTTATTTGTGTTGTTCGGACTTGTTGTTGATTTTGAAATGGATGGGGTCGGTGGTCCCCTTTTATACAGCTGCGGTAGTCCTACAGTCCAGCGCATTTTACGCATCGTGCTGGTCTCGTACAGACGTTTCACAATGGGGGATTTATTGTTTTCGATGGCGGTAATGGTAATCATTGCTCACTACGTGGAAAAAGTATCAACTTCGATTTAGTATTTTCTTGATCACAGTATTCTGACGCTGCCGGTCATGACGCTCTTCGGAACGTTTTCTCAATTTTGCTTCCCGACCATCCTTGCCACTTATTGTTCAGTCTTTATGATAATTGAAATGTAAATTGAACGACTTGCCCCGTCTTATATTTGAACGCACGGTTCTAGAACGAATCAAAGGTTCTGGAATTTAAACTCAAAGTCTCCACTAGATGGGGTGAGAACGCTGATCGATTATTCTGAAAAGACCTAAATTAATTTTCTTGTGATATATTATTTCTGTCACATTATAAATGTTTATAAAATTTTTGAAGTTTAATAGTTATAACCTCATCAAATTGTCTTTGATTCAACTCACCTTTTCGTTTACATAACTCAAAATTTTGCTTCCTCCCCAAATTCTAGCGCCCTAGGCTACAGGTTACTCAATCTCTGGGTTAATAAAGCCTTGACAACAAAACATACAAAATGAAGAAAGTAATTACAGTTAGGTACTACAAAAAATAAATTTATCTTGAACGTTCTGGTTTTTGTATTAAATGTAGTAATAGTGACAATTCAGCAGTAAGAAACGGTTGAGCTTTTTACTCCTCGTTGAATCTGCTTACTTTCTAAAGAAAAGTAAGAATTTAAAAAGCGATATATTGTGAGCTTTACCGTATTATTTACTTACAATTAGCCAAAAACTTTGGCGGAAGACGCACCGTCTTTAGATTGGATAATGTTGCGTAACTAACGACAAATCGTGATTAAATAGTTTGTAGTTGATAAATCGGTAGCTAGTGTATTTCTATTTCACTCACCTTGGCCATAATTGTGCTATTGGAATCATCAGTATAATTATTAACCTTTATAGATTAGGCCTTCTGGCCTGTTCCGGTTCATGGTCTGCCTTTCCATGACCCTCCTATATTTCTCCTATCTACTGGTTTACAAGCTAGAGTCTGTTTTAGAATGTGTTAGTGTGATTTCGTTCTACATTTTTCGATTTTACCATTTATAGCAATTATATTAAACTCTTCGAAAATTATTTTGTTTCTAATGTGGTTAAGTTTTGAACACTTTTTTATTCTTCTTAATAATTTTTTTTTAGTAGCCTATACTCTGCTTATATTTGTAAATCTCATTATTTTCCTCCATTTTTTCATTTAAAATATAAAATGAAAAAATTCTACTTGTAACTGTTTTTTAATGATTATGAACGAGTGGTGAGTTACCGTCTTTTCATATAAACAGAGAATGTTAGTGTATACAATGAATATTTGCCTATTTGTTTGACCTATGCGGACTTTTTGGTAGTTTCTACAACATATTTTGTATTTGGGAGTCAATTGCAATATTTTTAGAAATACAGATGTTGGTAAACAGAAAAACAACATTAACGCTGTTTATTACGCCGTTTTACGTACAGGGGAGGTGTTTATTCTGCAAGGGGTTAAAAAATATCAGACCAATATTTTACTAAACCGCGTGTAGAAGAACAAAAAGCACAAAATATGAAACGTGAGAAACTACAAATTTTATTTTGAAGTATTTTTGTTTAAATATGAACAGTTTGTTAGGGCCCAGAAGTACTTTAGAGTTAATAACAATTATTTTAGATTTTTTTAAATAGAAGTCGTTAACTAGTTTACGGTAATTGGAAGGAGCAAGTCGATTTGTAACCAAATTATAACCAGGCGCTTTTAGTATTTTATATTTTAATAAAACTCACCTTTTTTATGATTTTCAAAGCTTGTAGTACAGTAGCGTTATTATTTGGTGTAAATAGAAAGACTACTTGCTATTGTGAGAAAATTTTACCTAGCATGCTGTTAAAAATTGTAAGATTGTAAGTGAAAGATTTAATGGTGGTGGAGGAGCATAACATCAAAAATAAAACACCTGATGAGTGTTTAAGTAACCATTTCGTTTAAAGTAAAGTAGTATTTCTTTAAATGATTTAGTTATAAATTTGAATATAAATGAAGATAAAAAATCATAGTTAGTGTTGTGATTAGAAAATGAGTATCGTTACTAATCGAGACTTTGTGATTGACGTCGTGTTATGTAACTGACGTGGAATTCCATTTCATTTTATTATCAGCGAACAATTTTTTTTAATTTTTTTAAATTATTTTAAATAGATGACAGGCTCCAACAACTAGATGAATATAAGGCAACTAATTTTGAAAAAAAAATAAATGCTAAAGCTTCCACTGCCGGTGTCTTGGTGCATCTGTTGTCGAGTCTCGGTCGACATCTTCAAAAGTAAATCTTCTAAATATTAAGTTACTGTTCCAAGTGCTTTCGTTTTTATAAATATGCGCGTGTGGCACAAGCATAAAAGCAAAAACTCGATTTTTAAAAAAATTCCCTTCTGAAGACGTCCGTCACAGTTGGGGACAAAATTTCGAGAGTTTCCAAACTCCGACCATATAGTCTAAAAACCCGAGAACCAATAGCATAATGCAACAATGTATAAAAATCTTACAGGCTAGTGTTTTAGCGCTGATCACCCCATGCGCTGTATTTTCATTCATATGAAATTCGTAAAATCTAATAAAATTTATTTATGAATTTTGACGAAGTCGTCATTTTGTGCTGAATACTAATAAATAGAATTTTTAAAGCTGTGCAACAAATTTTTTTCCAGTTGCTTAAATTACTAATATCATGGTATTGTAAAATCTTTCTATTAATATGATTTATTTTTCATATATTTCTTCCAACTTTAATTACAAATGTAATAATTAAATTATAATTATCAAAACCGCTTAATTTTACAACAAAAATTAATTACAAATAACCAGTTACATATTTCGCTATCTTGCTAATGATGTTTTGTCAACAGTTGGGCAGTTACTCAATCATATGTCGATCAAGAAGTCCCACCTTTTAGGGCTAACCAACTGATCAATTTCTCTGCATATTCTGTACTGATCATTTTAATATTGGAGTATCCTCTCATATTCAGCATTCAGGTTTTTTGACCGTAAATAATAGCATGGCGGTTTTATTGTTTCCGAGACACTTTTGTTAGATAATCTACCTAATGTTTCATCAAAACGTAGATATTTATTATGAGAAGTTACTCTTTGGTCTTTGCGAAGATATTTTGATAATTCAAATTTACGTACAGACAATGCTTTTGATCTCCAGTAACAATTAAGAAATAAAATTTGTCATGCTAATTTATGGCTAGATAATAATAGATCTTGATTACTTTTGGTGTTGTGCTAAACTTCTTCCAACGCATATAATTAGTTCTGTTTTTTAGGTAGTCCATTTATTTTCCAAATTCTTGTAATGGCTGACTATTTTTTTAAGGGCCATCAATTGCTTTACGTCGAATTCAACTAAGTGGCCAAGCTTAGGGTGTTGTTCAAATTACCTCTTCCTCTCTAAAGTAGAAATACATTTTCCAATCTGTTTCTTGGAAACAGAGCCTTTTCCTTAGATGATGTTAATATTTCTAGCAACCTACGTGGCATTTAAGCTTTAATTAAAGCGAATACATTTATGCTTGTTGACCTTTTATTTTCTTTATAATCTTTAGTTTTTAAATTACAAATTGGAACGACATCGCAATTATAAAAAGTAAACAAAGAGCTGTAAGATATAATAAATAACTAAATCAAATTAAAATTTAGATTTAAAGGAAATAAAGAATGGCCCAAGTTTAGTACCTGATCTGAGTCTTTTGTGGAAAAATTCTGCATTAAATTGCTACACAATTTTTCTGCAAATTAAACGTATAATAAATTCTGGAATTAATATATTTTTAATGTAGTTCTGAAAAATTTAATTATGTCTCTGTTTTGTGTAATGATACTATAGAGATTTTTTACACATCAGGCTTTTGTAAGAGTTATAGTACATTCATGTTGAAGATAATTATTTTCACGTGTTTTTCGTCTGACTGATCAACTCAACATCATATTGCTAAGTATTAAATGGTCTGATATTACCAACAAACAAAAAAACGCATATTCTGTATTTCCATATAAATACATGATTTATACGATAAAATGTTAAAAATTAACCTACAACGCAAGTGCACATCGCCAAACATAAGAAAAAAATGTAATTGTCAGTCAGCCCACCAAAAACAACATATTTGCATCGAAAACTGCAGTTGCTGTTAAACACGCAAATGCTGCCGCAGGAACATCAGCATTTCATACAATAATTCAGCGCTAGTTGACGGATTGTACAGCTAAATTGATGCGGCAATTATTTAACGATGCTGAAATAGTAAAAAACTTGAAGTGTGTCAGAACTGAAACTGAATCAATCGTAAATTAGGTCGGAATACAATTGCTAAAATAACAGTCTTCCCTTTTAACTATTTTTATAGTAAGTTGTCATCGATTTTTATTATTTTAACAAGCAACTCTATTCTTATGAGATAAAAAGTTATTTGACAATTTTTATGTTTTTTAATGCCTTATTAGCAATTTTTCTTGACGACAGAGGCGTTTGTTTCAGGTCATCATTTGACTGCTCATAATAAATATGTAAATTAAGATCATTGTACAAAATACAACAGTACAACAGTTTGTAAGATACCTGCACCTTCTAGTTACAGCAGAAATGTTTTTCTAGCCGTACCAGAATAAACTTAAGTATTTATGTGAATATTTTCGCATTTATTCAATCTATTTGACTAATTTTCAGATTTTATCATATTTTATGGTATCAGATTTCTGTTTTTTTTTGGATACTTCTCATTAAATACAGCATTTTCAGTTTCCCTTCCATTATTATATGATTTTAAGATTTATGTATCAAAGTGTTTGGTGTCATATTTTCCTCTACCTGGTCCTCTAAGGTTTAACGAAGTGTTACTTTAAATATGGTTGCTGCTATACTGTTTTTATTTGCTGTATAGATATCTATACGAATTCTATATTACATATTCTTGCCTGTGTTTATTATTTTGGGTTTATATTCATTTTGTGTTGTAATTGGAGAATAAAAGTCCGATAATTGTGTTGATGGTATACAAAAAGAAAAGAAAGGAAAATAAATACTTGCTTCATCCGTGATTAACTTTTGCAATTGTACACTTCTTTTATATTATCAAACGCTTATTTAATGTTTTCTTAATCTTTACAATAGTAGGGTATATTTTATATTGTTTATTTTTGTACAGTGCAAGTCTGAATCAGCAGTGTTGCCAATAATTATTTTCTAAATCATTAACATATAGATGTGTCTTGTTTTATGGTTATTGTAATGGTTGCTTATTTAATGATAATTAATTCTTCTTACATAATAAAGTATGAAAATAAAAGCAGGCTTGTTTCCAAAGATTTAATTGCTTCAAATGTAACTCGTTTCCATGTTCCATCGCTCTGAACATTAATATGATTTAGTAACAATAATGCAAAATCATATGCAAAACACTTGATTACCTAAAAAAATTGTTGGTACTATTTATGCAATGCACATGCAAATTACTTTATCGCCTTTTAAATAAGTAGCTTTTCTCATATATTAAATAAATTAATGAGACGGTGTCACTATAACTGTCATAATTGTTACATTAGGATTGTATCGCCAAGCACAACCTCTTTTTTTAGTATAAATATATAAATAACTCTTCCGTTTAAACTGAGCTATACACAAGTAATCATTCCCATGGTACAACACATTTTCACAATAATTGATGATTAAATTCTTTTCAAATGAGTAACATATTTTAAAATCAAATATTTATTGTTGATAAAAAATAAGAAAGGAAATATATTTTCTTTACATGCAAAACTCAGCCAATAGAAAAGTTAAAAACGGTGCCGCCAAGATCCCAACGAGTTGTTGGACTCTACCTACAGACTTCTTGTTGGTTTTCAAGCGAATGATAACTAGCCTGACTTAGACTTTCATAAAGAGAGTAATAAGAATTCTCCCACTTTAATCACTTAAGCTGCCCTTTACTCGAGTTTCATTGACGTGTAAGAGAACAATACTTCTAATAACCTATACAATAAAAGTGAAAAATTTTGATACTATGGCAATTATTTCTCTGGTCGTGTTGGAAATAATTAATGTAAGGAAATCCGAAGATATCTGCGGAAAATTTGGAAAGATTAGCGAAAGGATGGTCGATTTCTGTATTAACAATAGGCTCTTTATAGCAAATACCTGGTAAAACATAAAGAAATACTCAACTACACCAGAATAATTCCGTCACGAGTGAGAAATCAATTATTTCTATTCGACAAAATAATCAAAAGGAAAATAAAGAACGTTAAAGCAAACGAGGACATGATATTAGCTCGAACCACTATTTAACATTAGTAAAAGTGAACTAAACAAAACAAGCATTATCTAATAGTAAAAATGGGGAGTATACAGAGATAAATACGAAAATATTAAAAGTTACTAGGTCACTATATAGACGAGTCGGAAAAGAGCTTCAGCAGTATAGACCAATCTGTTAACAAACATATGATACTTTCAGATAAACAAAAAACATGGTAAAAGAAGTTAAATAGAGATTCTGGTAGGATTTTGGACAAAAAAATGGAAAGCTAAGGTAAAGAGATTACAAAATTATTATTCGGCACACTCAGTAAGCTAAGAAAAGGAAAGAATAACAATTGTGGGACAATTAAATCAAAATAAAACTATTATTAGACGAAAAAAAGCAAAAAGAGCTGGAAATAATAATTTTCAGATTTGTGGAGTAGGGAAAACCCCTCCCCCCAGTACTTACATGGTATATGATATAATAATCCAAGAAATCTCGACGAAAAAATACAATAGGTGATTAAAACAAAAAATTGATAACGAACCCAGCTATTTCTAAGATAAAATCATAATTAGTAAAATATTTAAATGGTCTACAATTATTTAACAAGATATGGAATACTAAAACCATAGATTTAGTTTGGAAAACACCAATTTACAATAAAGGTGAATTTACTAGTTGTAATACCTATGGAAGTATCTCTTTAATTTCTGTCAAATATAAACTTTATAAAAGAATTTTAGAACGCAAATTCTGTAAACGCGGAAGGAGCAAAAACAAAACATTACATCTTAATTAGTAGCGTTTACTTTGAGATTTCATTTAAAAAATTTGAAAATGTACTTGGCATTTCCATAAATTAAATCTACCCTCGATAACCTGATTATAAAATTGTTTATTAAGACTGGAGGTATCGAGAATCATTGAAGATCTTGAAAACCACGTTAAGTTCAGTGAAAGCCGTAAGTACTCGAATTAAACGAAATCGTCTTTATAAGCAGAAGGTTATTATGTCTTAGGAGATATAAATTTTTAAAACTTCGATGTCTTTTCTTATTAAGTAGCTAGGATTAACTGCTTAGAAAAGGCATGCTTTAAAGAAAAGCAGAAAAGAAAAAGCAAAAATATTCTTGACTGCGTACACGCATTATGGCCACAAGTTTTTACGGCGGATGAATCTTTCAACAAACAAAACGACAGGGTGTACACTAGGTTGTGTAAAAAAGAACACTTCAATCAATGCCAAGGGTTCAGAGAGTAGCTGTAGTGGTTTTATGAGGAGCGTATTATGATGGAGTAATTGATATTCGTTTTTGTGAAAAAGAATTCAAAATTTTGGCTACTATACTTTAACAGAATGTTTGAAAGGAGTAAGGAAGCCTTTGAATTGCGTTCTTTTTGTGGTGAGCCTTGAGTCTTTCAGCAAGACTCCGCACTTTCCCAAAAAGCACAGTCAAACCAAACTTGGTAGAGCAACAATCTGCCTTATTTTCTACCAGTAGAGGATTTGGCCTTCTAGTAGTTCAGATCTTAATCCATTAAATTACAAATTATGGGCAGTAAATATATTAACATTTAAATTTATGCTCGTACCTAGAGATGAAAAAATATAACCATAGAAACCAAGTAAAAGAATTAAATACTTGTGGTCTATTAGAACTGAAAAAACCGTAGAAATAATTGTCATGGTTCTGTCTGGATCTGGGATGAACTGACTAAGCAATCTTGGAATCGGTAGATTAGGAAAATTTTAAAGACGACTCTCGTTTGTTTTATAATCACCATATAGGCAATAAATTGCCAGTAGATTTCGATGGCGCTACATACTTTTTATGTAAAATATAAACTAAATTGTTAACAGATGCCCATAGTAGTAATAAAAGTATCCATTTTGTTTAGTGTGCACAACTAGACGAAATCAGCTACGAGTTGTCGTTTAACGAAATACACTTTGATAAAATGCTATAGGCATGGCGTTTCTATAACGAGCAACTTATTTTTAATAGTCAATAAATTAAAAAATAATAACTGTACAATATTATGTAACATAATAATAATGTTTTAATTATTTTAAAAAATTGTCACCCTAGTTTAAAATTAAACCAAATACCTACTAATAATGGCAACAAATAAATATACCAATTATTATGTAAATTGCTAAAAGGCGAAACCCATTTGACACAGAAAATATTATATACAAATAGCAATTAGTATTAAGTCACTAATTGACAAATAACATTATCATGTTATTAACTAGTGCTTCAACTGAAATGACTTAGTATACAATTTATAATAGACACGTGTAGCAACAACAACAAAAAGACCTTTATATGCTCACTACTTTTAATTAACAAGTTATCTAAGACTATAAAAACTTCAAGTTATTGCAGGAGAGATAACAACATGAGCTTGCGTAAGGAGCAACTGCGTTTTATTGAAATAAATTTATCGTTTATTTGCACAAAAATATAAAACAAAATCATGGTTAATATCCACGAGCATAAATTTTTGTAGATGGCAATTAATTATAAAATAAATTAAAGATTCATACAATACCATTAGATATTTTTAAAGTTCCCTAATGAACATTTATTAGTCCTGCATCTTTATGTGTATAAAATTCAACTGAGACATAAGCTTAAGTTTTCTGACCATTGTTATCGTCTGCAATTCGTCAATTGGTTTTTAGAGCATCACGAAGTGATTTAGTCTAAAAATTTGCGCATTTGCAACCAGACGGGTTTGCAAACAAACAAAATTGTCGTGTTTAAATGATTAATTTTATTGTCACCAAATGGACAATATCGATCTGGAACAAATGTGATTTTAGAAGGTTGGCATTACCTTCATACAGCTCGAGCAACAGTCGATTTACTGCACCAACAATATCCTGGTCACGCAATTTCACAAAATTCCGACATAATTGGTCGGCAAGGTCTTGTGATTTAACACATGCGACTTCTTTTTATGGGGTTACCTGAAATATAGGATATACGCAAGCAACCTACAACGTGCGAAATTATAATAGAAGCTTTTGTGGAAAGAACGAATATTGGCAGCCGAAGCCGGGGTGCTCACTTATCAAACATGAAAATACCTCAATACTCAATCAAAGTACAATCACAGAATCAATTCAAAAGTCGTTTTATTTAAAATTTAAATCCGGGTTTAAATGTAGGGCCACCCTTCAGTAACGCTGCAGAGGTAATCACACTTTACAATTACAAGTTCTTCTTTGGGCATCATTTAAATACGCTTATAAATGGTGTATAATTTTTGTTGAGACTACCTGATGTTAAAAGGGATGTGTAATATTTTCACAGTTGCCACCCTACTTTCATTAACATACCGAGTTGTTAACAATGTAGTATTGAAAGTTTTATAACCAAAGTCTTTTGACTTCACGACTTTTTAGTTGCTAGAAATAGTGCTGTGCTTTAATAATGGGTGAACAATAACGACGCGTTTAATTAATACGGTCGAAGTAATTAATACGAGACGCAGTTTAAAATTTCTATAATTGATTTACTATATAGTATGCATTTTCAAAAATTGCTTAATTTGCTCTGCAGCAATTGTTTTCTGCAATGATCTATCAATCCTAACGTAATTATAATGTTAGGTAACGCTTGTAGAAGCCGGTGTTTTTACCAAGTTTTGAGGTAGACAGGGAATCTTGTATATAGTGTCAAAGTTTCAATTATATGATTCATTATTAAAGGTTTTAAAATTTGCAAAAATTAGGTTGAGGAGGTAAAAGAAAGGCAAATTATGCTAATGTTTACAAAGGCAAAAGTGACGCACAAGAAAGTAGCATATAATTTGTTTACGAAAATTTATGTCGCAAACCATTCATAAAACGCTTGAAAGCTTTGTTAGTAATATTTGTGTGTTTTTACTTAAACTTAGTAGAAACCCACAGTGTAAGGAAACGAAGCTTTTTATCCCAAACTATAAACGCTAAACTGATTTGTTCTTCTGGTTCCTAAAAACTGCATGATGACATCGTTTTATATCGCTTTCGCTTCAGTTTTCACAATTAGAAAATAGCACTTATATACGTAGCAATTTATGAAACGAGAAAGAAGATAAATTTTGAATCGAAAAGTTGATTTTGCTGCTCTTCTTATCACACGGTTGTTGTATGCGCTTGATGGCAAGGGGTGTCTTAATTATAAAAAACATTTTTCTTAGCAAAAATGTTATTATTTAGGACAACCAAAGATGCATCACCTAAAATTTTAATGTATTTGGTTGTACTTACGGTACCATCATACAAAATCACAAACGCAATGTGCCACCATGCTAACTAAATGGCATTCCACCCAATTACGATAAGTCTTCCATATTTTACAACTGATGAAGAAATTTACCATCCAAATTACTATTAAATTGGTTATGTCGGCTTTTTTCAGAAAAAAATGACAGATCATCAATTTTGTCGACGTTTTTTTTGTAGGGACTTCTTCTTGCGATTCGTTGGTATAGCCCTACACTATACAAACAGATTCAATGGCTTTCCTTCTCGCACCTGAACTAGTTCGGTCACCTTCAAGGGCAGCTTCTCTTGTCAGTTATTGTTATTTTTGTTATAAGAGTTTTGAGAGGCTTATCGTAAGTAATAATCCTAATGGCTGTTTACAAGGTTATGTTTAAATACATACTTACTTTTTGTTGCGAGACACTACGATCATCCTGGCCTATGAAGCATCTAGATCTTTGCATCTACGTAAACCAGGCCTAGTTCAAACAGCACAAAGGTGTCTACGGATATTAAGAATATTATCTGACTACAGGTAGTTTATCGTTTTTGTGTAGAATTTATTTTACCACTTTGAATCAGCAACTTTCACTTAATATTTATTTTACTCTCGCACCCCATATAATAAGTAATCGTGACGAGCGCTGTTGAAACTAAAATTTACTATTATCGTTCTAAAAAATTACTTTTAGTCGAACAGTAAGCTAATTCGGTATATGTCTAGCGTTGACATTTTATTTTGTAACTATCCAACTTAATTCAATAAAGCATGCTCAATATTGAAATTTATATATCGTGCCAGCAGCATAATCATAGTGAAGTGTCATCTGCCAACGTTATAACCTATTATAAGAAATATCTGTCTTACTAAAATGATCTAAAAATTAGTACTAAAAACAATGTTGTATGACACCGCTTTGAGGGGAAGATGCTGCCTTTTTTGCAGCGTTTAAAATAATGTTTGCATGATGACAAACTTTCTGGTTAGTCAAGAAATGCAAAAGATGAAAAAATTGAAACAACCTTTGGTGCAAGATTGCTGTCCCACACTGTTGGAGTTTGCAAAGGAACTCGGAATAACACATTAAGCTATTTATAAGAATGTACATATAGTTAAGAACGATCACCGCATGTTTGACAAACTTTGCCTCTTTAAACCTCTGCTTAATACCCAGACACCTGAATACATTAATTTTCAAATTTTAATTAAAAAGTATCTTGCCTAAAAAATTGTGGCTCAATCTAAGTTTTAAAAAAAGTTATCTAGCATTTGCCAAATGTTTATTTTCTTCCTAAAATGAATGTTAGAAACACACGGCTATCCGTTATTATCAATGATGTACTAACATTCTGCAATTTGTTATGCCAATATGTCGGTTCTGAAACAAAACACTCGTGATATGCTTTTTCACTTTGATCAAAGCGCACCATAGATCGGCAAGCGGTAATCAGAAGGCGCACGATCGAAAGGCACACAATCGGGAGGCGCACAATCGGAAGACGCACGATCGGAACTGTAAGCTGGCCAAGACCTCAATTCCTTCCAGTACAGCAGTTTCGTTTGTGGTCTTTACGACACGTTGCTTTATTGAGCAAGAATTTGTTTGCAACTGATGCAAGTCTGATACTTTTGCTTTAGGACTTCATAAACACGTCCTAATTGCATGCTGTGTAATTTGGCATTTACATAATCGTCTGTTTGCAATCAATTTAAAGTGCACAGTACTCTTAACATCAAACCAACTTTATGACTTTTTGTCAGAACGAGCGCGTTGAACAATTTCTATCGGATGTTAGCCTCCAGTGCTTGAAACGATCTCAATGAATAAAGCAAACCCATTTTTTGTTACGAGTGACAATGAGGTTTCAAAACCAATCATGCAGAATATTTGAAGCAGACAGTTTATGAAGATCTTGTCTTGTTTTTTATGCAAACGATTCCAGACGCCAAGTTCAACGACAAATAGCGAATGCTTAATAAATTTTCGGCATGAAGAACAGCTTGCAAGTCCCTGCCATCCTGCATAGATGTTCACGTTGCGACTTCAAGACTAAAGACATCAGATTTAAACCTTGTTGTTGTTCGACATTACAGATCTTCTTTTGCAACGTCTCGTGTTGACAGTTCCTGTTTCCAGCAGTAACCATTTACACCTGAAATGCAACACAACAAAAATAGCTAAAATTAAATTTTTCTCAAATGCTAAAGAACTTTATTTACAACTTAGTATAAGCACAAGTAAAACAAAATTTACTGACTTTGAAACAGTCGACTTCAAGCTGATACCACTAGGATGTTTGTTAAAATTTGTATGGTGAGATTGCATTTACAAAGAAGTTATTTGCAAAGAGTTGTATACTTAGTTTAAAATTATATTTTTATTTAAATTGCTGAAGATATTATGTTACCTCCCAATTTAAAATATCATAACATGTGACAAAGCAACTACAGTCCAAAGGTAGTGCTTTGGTGTGGAAGGTCCGGTTTTTGTAACTGAAGCTGCATTTCCGTATAATCATTTCAGATACGTAAATTTCCTAAATGAGTGTTGGTGTACTTTATAATCATTTATTTATTGTAACATGATAGCAAAATTTAAAGCTATTTAAAAAAGAAATTAAATATACATTCAGATTTGGTTATTAAAAATTAGATATCTATTAATGCTCTTTGTTTTATTTTGCTATCAAAATATAACATTTAGTTATTTTTTCCAATTAATTAAAAAATATTTTTGTGTTCTATTTAATAGATCTGGTAATATTATTTTAATAGTCTAATTTATTTACTACCAAGACGCCCTATCTATACGGTTGAAGCAACGCGCTGTTATTGAGTTTCTAACGGCTGAGGGGTGTGCGTCCATTGACATTTACTAACTAATGGCTGCTGTCTGCAACAGCGTCTGTGTGCAGGTCAGTACTGTTAGGCGGTAGGCAAAAATTTCAAGAATCAAAACAAATCTGCACGATTAGTATTGATGTGGTCGTCATTTGTCAGCATCAAACATGTATTTTACACTTATTATTTTTTATTAGCTACACTGATTTGTGTTAATCGTTGCGTGAAGCGAAAATATATCGCTGGAACTGTTGTTATTTTCCTTGAAAATACAGGCGCTTGCCTTCTTCTCCAACGAGATGAAGAAACTTAATTGCCGTTAGCGTGCGTGTGAAGACAGAGCAGATGATATCGTGGGAAACTAATAACGCCCCTTGGTAATAGACATTTCAAGTTTATAGGACATATATAGCATACTTGTATGCCTTATTAATGAATAAAGTTGTCGCTAGGAAAGCAAGACATTTTAAAACACTTTCGTACTAATACAGTTACAGATCTGTTATTCATAATACAAAAAAATTTAAAATTTATATATAATTTCCTAAATACACCCCTACATTTTATTTTTCTTCAATAACAAATTAAAAAAAAATTAATGTTTATGCATTATAAATTATTGCTAGACTTACAAATCTATCAAATACTTCCTTATTTATGTTTATCAAAAGTCTTCCCTAATAATTTGCTTAAAAACCCATAATTTATTCTCGTTTGTATTTCTTCCCCTTGTTATAGTAAAAAGAAGTATTTTGCTTTATACAATTGTTGTTGCTGGCAAAAGTTCAAGCTTACTTTTTCTTATTATCACTGCTTTTCTAAAGCACACATTAAAATGATCGTTTTAGAAAAATATTTTTAAACCTACATTTGCTTTTGCTTTTATAATTAGCTTAACATTTTCTCTAATTTGCTTTTGTCTGCAGCAAAAGCTACATCATTTGCAAAACTAACATTTTCGTTTCGTTGTTCTTATTAACTGAATCGTAAAGAAAATTTTTCTTAAACCTCATTACTCATATTGTTGGTTTTTATCTGTCGCTTTATATTTTCTTTCCTAATTTAAAACTAAAATAGCTTATTATATATTATACTTATGGGCTGATAGTTATATTAAAAATATGTTTTTAATGCATTAAGAATACATCAATTTAATTGCTTTATTGAACGACTACCCTCTTCTTTTCTTTAACATTTACTTCCTTCCATTATTGCTCTTTTTACTTAATTTTGTTGTATTAAAGTAATCATTCTTTCTCATTTTTAAATTCTTCACTAATGATTAATTCTACTGGTTGATAATACTAGAGTTTTTTATAATAGTTTTCCACATCCTCTTTTATTATATTAATATTTGGGCCTTTCAATTTACGTGTCAATTTTTTTACTACATAATGTTCTTTTATGCTTACTTGGATATTTTTAAATCGTTTGTTTTATCACATTTAGCGACTTTATAAAGTTCTCATATTTTTCATTCTATTTCCTTGTTTCTTTGCTTTTATTGATATTTTATTGTTTTGGGAACACTCCTTTCAAATATATCCTATTCCGTTTATATATTGTTATTATTGTATAATGGTTTTATTGTTGGCGATTGTTTTGTTAGTTATATAAAATATTGATTTGTCATGTTTACGGTAAATTTTATAATTTATTTATTACTAAATAATTTGTTCTTGTAATGAAACTTCTGTTTTACATATTAGAATTATAATTTTATAGAAGCGTGACTCTTTTAAAAAGGTTACAGGTTAACTCCTTTAGTTTTTACTTAAAGTACTTGGAACAAACTCACAAACGGGTAGAATAACAGTACAATTATATGTAAGGATTGTAAGAGCTAACTTATCAGTACAATTAACAGGATATTAACTAGAAAGCTAACACTAGGTGAAGCGTTCTAAAAGCCTTTAGATAATTTCTTGAAGGTTATATATCCAGAAAGGTGTCTTATCTAAAAGCTAACTAAATAGTGGAGAGCCACCGTTTAAGTAACTGACAAAGAGCAAATGCTTTTCTGTCCAAGAGAATTTATGGATGTATATGACGTCGTAGAATTTAACTTCTATGTTAGTAAGCACCACAAGTCTCTGGTAAATGACCAACAAGAAAAACAACAAAAATCATCCAGAGAACATAACAATATATTTGTCTATGTATGATGGGGTAAAAACAGCTTCATAATTCCAGATGTTCTTGTTACAATTTGGACTAATAATATACTCTTAATTTTAACTTGATACCAAGATGTCACACACACCCACGAGTTAAGTAAGAGTTGAACTCGCCTGCCCCCGCTCGCAGACAGAGGAACAATGATCTTGATCACAGAGCTACGGCGGTAGCCTCTTGGTCATCACATAACTAACTTTATTTTCAGTGTCGACTTAGTGATATCCATTACTATCGAGTCATTCAAATTACATATTCAAATTACATGTTTGGCGCTTTGTTGCTATTTTGTTATTATGTCATTTAAATGTTTGCAAAGTTTATCTTTCTCTTCTTCTGTCTGTAATTGCGGTTGCATTGCCGCTTTTCAGTGCGCCCAAGTAATAAAACAACATTCCATTTGCTCTCTCCTATTTATTTTCCAAATCTTTTTTCCGTTAATTTATTTATGTTTATTGTTTCGTCTATTATTAAATAAAATTTAAAGTATATGTGTCTGTGTGTAATTTATTTACCAAAACGAAACTGTGCACAGTCTTGTTTGTTTGTATGTGTAGAAGTTGCATGCTACTTTTAAGTACTTTTTCTGCTTCTGCCCGTTGATGCCATTCGTTTTTATTAGTAGCTTCAGGTAATAAATTTTTATTTGTTTTTCTTTTATATGTTTATTTTTCGTTATTGAAAGATATTCTAATTTATCTTTAACATAAAATTCTTAAATAATTGTGTGTGAGAGCATTAGAAAGAATAAAATAGGGGTTTTGGTTATCACTTCCGCTTACCTCAATTATTTTAAAAACGTGTAAAATTTGTAGAATTCAATAAAACTGTACGGAACACACCTTCGTATAGATTTTAACAAATCTTGAAATGCCACAGAAACCTAAAAGAATGTTCATGCTTTTCATACCCAACTGTTCGAGATAGAAAGCAAGATATATTTGCACATTAACAATAAAACTAGTAAACATTTTTAAAACTACAGTGCAACCTCTTTAATCCGAACACCTCGTGCCAGGGTCTATTCGGATTGGTGAATCGTTCGGATTAACGAGCTATGTAACATAAACAATAAAACAACGTAAATATGTATATATGTATGTAATTTGTTATTGTTATAATTATCACACTACAGAAAAGAAAACATTCTTTAACATGCACATTACAAAAACATATGTATGTGCATGTATACATATGTATAAAGAAAAATGCGCAAGTAACAAGGGCGTTACTTATTGTCTTGTGAGGTGAAAAAAATCATTATCTTCAGTTGCTTTTTATTTTTAATTGATGTTTCTTGGGCTCGGGCTCGCAATTCTTGCACAAATATAATTCTATGTTCAGGGACATTATTTTGGATTGCCCATTCGATACAAGTATTAAATTAAAGGCTAATACTGCTTTATCATCCTTTACTGCACAGGAAATTCCAGGAACATCATCAGCCAGATTATTGTCTGAATCAGAGTCAGAGATAATTTTTAAATGATATCAATTTCAGTTTGTAGTTCATCGCTGATTGCTTTATCTTGTGTCACCCAATCTTCGATCTCTTCTTCGCTTTGGTCAAGCTTTTTTCCCAAGTCCAAAATTTCCTTTATCTCAACAGGTAATCTTGTTTCAGCAGTTTGTCTGGCTAACCTAGCCACTGGGATATCATCTTCTTCATCACTGTTGTCAAGCTGTTCTTCATAAACCTCACGTGTTAAAATTTTTTCCAAGATTTTTTTATTAACTCATCGCTCACATGCTTCCAAGCGTCGGCTAAAGAGAAAACGATGTCTTTCAAACTTAAGTCTTTTAGTGATTGCGCCACATAGCAATTAGAGTTGACAATTTTTTTGAGCAATTTTTCCTATAGAATAACTTTATGGCCTGTATGACATGTTGATCCATGGGATGCATCAATGGCGTGCAATTTGGCGGAAGGAACAATACAGAAATTTTATTATTGTCACTGGACAGTTGGGTAGGGTGTCCAGGTGCACTATCCAAAATTAAAATGGCCGCCGGGTTAAGATTAAGCTGCTTCATTTTTCGTCTTACACATAGAACAAATTCATTGTAGAACCATTCAGTAAAAATATCTCTGGTTATCCAAGCTCTCTTTTGTCCTTTTTATGAAACGAGAAGTTGAACATTTCTAAAAGCACGCGGTTTCATACTCTTACTTACGACAATTTCAATTTATGGGATCCAGGCGCATTTTAACAGGGCATAAAGGTGATGCTTTCTTTGCTCACTTTCGTCCAGGCGCAGATTTCTTCTCTGAATAAAAAGTTTTGGTTGGTAGAACTCTCCAGGAAAGTCCGCTTTCATCAGCATTATAAATTTGGTGAGAAGCCAGATTTATTTCTTTCATTAATTGGGCAAGATTTTCCACAAATGCTAAGACTGCATCGTAGTCGCTAGATAGTGAGTCTTCACAAACTGTTAACTGGCGAATTTTAAACTTTGATATGAATTTATGAAGCCACCCTGACCTTGCTTTAAAGTTTTTCTTAATATCAGCCACAGTAGCTTTCCTAATGCCATACTTGGTCGTAATGTTGGAATAGCTTGTACTGGCATCGATATCTTTTAAAACTTGAATTTTTCTTTTTAAATCAAGAGTAACGTGTTTTCTTTTCGACACATGTTCTATTTAAAAAATTAGTTTAAAGTCTGCACAATACAAACTTTGCTATAGTAAACTGAATAAGTCGTAAGCGACCCACACAGCAGCGGCGACGCAGTTCAACTAACTTGTTACGATTCGTTACGACTAAAAATTCAAACTGACGCAGTACCACCACCACTTAAGGCGATGATGGGTGGTATAAACAACGACGAGTTTTTATTTCTTGTTTAACGTTCGGATTACAGAGGCAGTGTTCGGACTATCATTTTGTAATTTTTCCGTTCGGATTAACGTGTGTTCGGATTATAGAGGTTACACTGTACTAATTTTATGATAATTATCGTACAACAAATTAAGGCTTAGAAATATCATTATACCCCTTCAATTCCGCAAGTAAACAATGAATATGATGAAAGTATTAGACGTTGCAGTAGCTTGGCATGAAACCTAAGTTTTTGTTTCGATTTCAAGATAAACGGCAATACAGGGACTCCAATATTTTCAGTTTGACAAGAAGTAAATAGACAATGAAAGAATTTAATCTTAATAATGTTTTTATCCATGTTCGAGAAAGTCAAACGGTACAATATTCACCATCTAAAGATTTGTAAAATCTTTTGTCATTGGGAAAGAATCTGAAGATGAAATTTGTGGAAAACTAGTGTCTGCCGAACAGGTTTATTGTTACTATTGTGTCTTGCAAACTAAGAGTTTGTGTTATGCTGTTAGCCAATTAACTACAGTTTTACTTAGTAGATTTGCATAAAATGGCAGAGGAGTTGAGAGGCAGCATATAGAAGGCTATAATTTCCATATTCAAGCATTCTTCTACTTATTGCACTATTGTGTGCTTGTTTTGGATTGCTGTAAAAATGTGAAATAAAACTCGCATAAAAACTTAATCTCAGGGGACGTCATTATGAAGAAAAATTACGCTTTCTTTTTCTTAGTAACTAAACAATTCTTAATTGTTAATTATTTTAACAATTCCCCAGAGTTGATAGTAATGCATATGTGAAACACTAAAGTTAGTAACCTTCGGTTACAATTGTTAAACTGTATGCAACAGCTTGATAATCGCTATTACAAGTAAATAAGTATATTACAAGTAACCTACGTATTAAACAAAATACTTTTTTATTATCTTCTTTAGCAATTTTTTAAAGTAGTTAATGAAACATGTATTTCGTACCCACCAGTACTTAGTTTGTGTCTATCATATTTATTTAATTTTAATTGTAGGCAATAAAAGCTTTCGTCATTACATGATCAAAATATCGAACAACAACCATAATATACTTTTGTTTACAACAAATCAAAAAATTTTAAAACTGCTGGTGCAATTAAATAGCGGAAAACTGATCGGCAATCAGTAAAGGAACAAACTGATTATTCTGCAAATATTAATGTTAATTGTCCTTAAATTAATTTTAAAAATATTTAGTTGCAATCCAAGCTGTTTAGATAACTTAAAATTTCTTACGTAAGTAGTTTTAGTATCGGCCAAATTTGCGAATTTACAATTTGCTGTTTTAAAAATAATTTTAAGTTATTTAAATGTCTGATTTTTTAAACCCTCTAATTATTACATGTGTTAATAAAATTTGACTTGCACGCCCGCGCCTATTGCTATTGTTGGGAATCAACTCGTGCTATGCACTAGAAAGGAGGAAAGATAGATATCTTTATAGATATAACTTTATCTATCTCTTAATGATCAAATATAAAGATGCCAGTCAAATTAGTTTTAGATAAAAATAATAAAAACTATAACATTTTCCAAATTACATTGCAATAATATCTAATTCAGTGGTTAGTTTCTATAGCTTCTTAATGATTAGTGAAAGGTATTATTTTTTTTATTATTCATGCATTTTGATTAGCAAACGTAAGGAAAAATTATAAGAAACTTTTGGCGCTGTATTTTATATTTATAATACATTGAGTTTTAAAAGAAATAACAATTGTATTATTGCATATGGACCTATAAGAATCTGCTAAGGAGTTTTAGTGCTAATTTGCTGTAATAAACAATTTTGAAAGATGTTTTATCAAAATAATGATCATTAGGCTAAAATGCACTTTTTATCTACAAACATAAAGTTTCTTATGGTCTCAGAGAAATTATATGAATAAAAGTAATAAAAAAAAATTAATCACTCTCGTGTTCACCAAACTAAGTTTGTATATAAGCGATTATAACACAATTTTACCTATTAAACATTTAGACATTATTAAATACATTAATATTTGAGCTATTCCAGTGTATACTTCTGTTCATATGCATGCATTATTTTCATTGTTTAATGTACAAATTTAGCGGTTTAATGTGAATTTAGTGAGAATACCTTACTTAATCATTGCAATTTTATATTTAAATAAGTTGTCTGAAGTTGTAATAAGTTTTCCAAAAAGTATGTCCAATAATATTTGTTGAAACCTTCTGCAAAATTAATTATTAGGGTAATATTCAATAAGATTAATTAGAGTATAAATAATATTTTTATAGCAATTGCACATTCTATAGCTAAAGAAATTCTATTACACTACGCACCTTATAACTCCTAAACCAATTTGACTAAGATGTTTATATAAGCTAAAGAGCGGGCATACAATTTTTAATTAAATATCGAATTTTACATATTCAAGCATATATTGTAAAAACTAATAATAGCGCACAATAAATGAGAACAATAAGTTTATTTTGGAGCTATATTTGATTATCTCCGAAAAAAATAGTTTAGGAAAAATTAAAACATTAGCATGTCCAACGCAGACTCATTTTAACTTCGCGTGAAGTCATAGCTTTAAACTTACACATTTCTATTCACAATTAAAATACCCGTGCAAAAATTTTAAACTTTATAAACTTGTTATTGAATTCGGACGAAACAAACGTATAATTTATTGTAAAACGCACTATACGTTTGTATTACCGGAAAACGCAAATAAACCAGCGTTTCTTTAAACAAAACAGTTTTAAACGTGGAAGCTTTTAGTTTGACTCGCCCCTGCGAGTTCCGTAACTAGAAAAACAAGTTTAATGTTAATGCAAAGTAATTGATTTAAATGGCACAAAAAGCCGTGGAATACGCCGCAAGTTGAAGAAGTAAGTTAAAGGGCGTTTTTGGAAGTTGTTTTGCAAAAAAGGATTTTCGGGGCGCTTGCGGCATGGTCGCGGCATCTAGTAGGCAGGGAGCTAACGCAGCCTGCAAAGCTCCTAGAGAGGGGAAGAAGCGGATCGAGCTTGGGCCTCGGTTCGTAGCGCGGCTGAAGAAAGCAAGGGGTGTACAAAGTTTGAAATTTGCCAGTGTGCATATAACGAAGCACGTTACGCGCGCAGGCCAGTTCATAAAATTTTCTTCATCTGCTTGTTAGAATACGCACTCACGAATTATAAGATAATCCAAAGATCATGGATCCGCGCGGGATCTTTTACTTTAGCTACCTCGCTTAAATTGTTTTGCTAGCAGGTGCCTCGGCGGATTTTGTTGTTCCCCATTTCCGAGCTTACCTTTGAACTTTAGCGCCCAAACCGGCCGGATAGGTTTTTTGCCCTTGCGGCGTAAACATTAGCGAGTGTTTATGGCCCCGGGCTAATCTGCCGATTCCATTCACCCGAGATGGAGCGATTACAATTTTGTTATTAAACAGCGGTGCGTGCCCCACTTGCGTGCGGCCGGCGCAGCACAAAAATAAATCGGGAAAGCGTAGTACGAAAATTATTCAAATGCTCTGAATCATCGGCTGCGTAACCTTTATGCATACATTACTTTTACTACGCCGCGCTTAGTGGGCCGGCGTTAATTCATGTTTTTTGCAGCAGCGCGCTGCAGCGGGCGGCCGAAGAAGGAGCTCCGATTTTGTCTTGCCAGGGCTCGCTAGCCGTTCGGAAGACACGACGCGCCCTTAATGTTGGACTTGAAAAAGCTATCAGACATTACTGAGGCAATAAACTAGTTCAAGCTCACCGAACATAACTGAAATTTAAATTGTGAGCTCAAGAAAAATATAAGAATGAAATACAAAAAAACATTCGATAAGTAAATTAATTTTAAAAATAGGAGCTAACGGAACTTGCACTATAAGCTCTGCTCCTTGTTTTATTATTTTTTATGTATTGTAGAACAATGTATCTCGTAATTATTAACCATTTGTAGCTACAGGACGCTACCATTGTAACGTGTTATTATTTCTATTCATTTCCTACCAATATCTTACTAAATGGAGTAAACTCTTCTATAACGCGGTACTCTCACAGCGCGGTGCAATAAATTAACCGCCTTGTAAGAGGGTTTTGGTACTCGTAACCTAAAAAATGCAGTGAAGTCGAGTCACTAGCCATAAACTTTTATGTGTTAAGATATTTGGTCTGTTGGTATTTACTATACATTTGAACAGAAAGTAAACAAAGACAGCTCATATGAAATGTGACGTGGCTGAGCTTGGAGCGTACGTTTGGTTGACTATCTTCAGGATCGTTTTGCATATTTTACTTTCGTAAGGTCACTGATTTATCCCATTGTTCTTTTTCTTCTTCCAGATCGGGGGTTGGAAACCATCATTGCAATCCGCACCTTGTTCACAGCAGCTCTAAACGGTTCATTTGTACTATAGCCATACCATTCCTTTAGGTTTCGTAGCCAGGAAGTTCTTCTTCGGCCCACACTTCACTTTCTTTTATTGTTTTTGTATTGTAAGCCTCAATAACAAGTACTTTTCTTCTCTTTTTGCTTTTTCATATATTTTATTATTTCACACTCATTTCCCATCATCAGCAGTACTTCCCTATTAATTACTCTTTCCATCCATGATATCCTCCACATTCTCTCGTAACACCACATTTCGAAAGCTTCAATGTTCTTGACACAACCTGGGAACTGTCAGTATTTGCAAATAAATTGTTCCACGTTCCCACCTAGCAAAAGGGAAGACGGGCCAGCCTAGGACGCCAAAAATACCTTTTTGCGGGCAACTCCTCGTAATAATAAAATTAAAATGAGTTTAAGCTCCATTAAAATATCATATAAAAATGTCTCATATGTGATTTGCAGAATGTATAACATACTTATGAAGACTGAAATAGTTTTGCAAATACTTAATAAAATAAACAGTCCTACAAGGAGCCCTGCAAAAAATTAAAAATCTACTTTTCAACCGTCTTTTCGGTACAACAAATTAAATAAAAATTGCATGCCGAAATAGTAGTAAAAATAAAAATATAAGCTGCATAAACTAAACAGTAGACGGAACTACACGGAATAAATCGCCAATCTTTCTTTTAAGTTTTAACGACTTGTTTATATTTCATTAAAGTACTCATTACCTACAAACTTTTTAAAGATATGGTTAAATCAAAAATTCATTAAAATTGTTTATTTATAATTAGTAATGCAGAGGGACAAATTATTTAATAATTCTATTTGTTTAAAAGTGAAGCGTAGATGATATAAAAACAATACAACATATGACTAAACTAAAAAGTAATTGTGGAAAGATTTTCAGGTGTAAGATTTATCGTTTTACTGATTTCTTTTGTTCTGGTAACGAAAAAGACCCTTCTCTAATGTCACCAACGCATAGTAGGCCATTTGAGCAAACTAAAACGATTATTTTAGTAAATATTTATTTAACAAAAGCTCCTTAGATGACGATTAGCAAAATTTTGTTTTTAGAACAATTTTTTCTTCTTTGAAATTATGTCTCCAAGTAGCAATAGGAGAAATCGTTTTGAAGAATTCTGGACTGTTGATAACATTAAAATTACATTAATTGACCAAAATATGTTCTTACATAACTCTAATAATATAATGTAAAGAGCTTACTTTCCCTTCAGAAGTTTATTGGAAAAATTGAGTTTTTAATTATGAATGCACTGCACACCCATGTTAGAGTTTACAGAGATAGTTGGGTGTTACAGATATAAACTGACATACAATTTTTGCTAATTTATAGCGTGTTGCAAATTTTCAAACGTAAATTTTAAAAACACTGGATGAAGCTTCTGAAGCCATCATAAATATATAAATTAATCGTACATCAATCCTTCTTGTCATAGATAAAATTATTTTTCATATATATATATATAATATTTTTATTTAAGATTCATTTTTATTTGAAACTTTCTTGGTATTTCCAATTTAGCAAAATTACAAATGGCTATTCTTTGATGGTTAATTTGTATGATAAAGATAATAGAGATCCAAACAGATTTATAGTAACTATCAAAAGTGGTGGACCAAAGTTCAGTGCATTTTAGTTCTCTACTTTTTAGTATAAAAACATAGCACGACCTAGCGTTAATCTTGCGTTTTACATAAACAAAATTTCTTTAATTCTTATTTGTTAATTCATATGATAAATATAATAACAAACGATTAGCATTGTTATCCAACAAGTCTAGCAGATTTACTTCCGCCTAAATAGTTGTAATTGTGAATGATAAATTATTTCATTAAACAGAGATGTTAATTGTTTTCGTTTTTGTTATATTCCGCTAGAATCTGATTAGAACTGAGTGAGTTTCAACATTTATTTTTTAGTAGTATTTTACTATCACATATAAGTAGTTTGTTGCTTTTTAATACGCTCATTTAGTTTAAAGGAAAAGTTTGTTGGTTACTCTGGTGGTTGCTCCTTTGAGTCTTGTTAATTTATGTTAAAATCTTATATAATCTGATTTTGCATTTACGTTCTCATTCTACCAATCTTTTACAATTACCAACATATGCCCCAGATTTGATATTGTTGTGTAAGATCCTTTGTTACATTTGCAAACAAAATTACATTTAATTCTAAAAAGTTATAAAAATTAATATTATTTACTAATTTGCAATTATTAAGACTATGACAATTAATAATATGTAATAAAATATTTTTGAAATAATTCAATTGTTCGTGCATTATAATGAAATAAAAATTGTCATGAAAAGCGTCAAATAATTTAACAAAATATTTATTTGAAAGTATTTTAAAGGCTGAAGTTATAAATAATGGCTGTAGTGTTTCCAACAGAAAGAAACAGAAATCTTTTCTTATTAAACCGGAATTCATTAGCTATTATAACGCAGTAAAAGTCATTACGGGAACTACTCTGGCAACATATTGCTAGAAAATTATTTTTGTTTAAAATAATAGTATGTTAATTTTTCTTTAAGTCCTCCCTAACATATAATCCATTTATTTTAAATTTTACCGTATAAAATTGTAAATATTTT
The DNA here is from genome assembly GCA_036346155.1 of Sinelater perroti. Taxonomy (NCBI): domain Eukaryota; kingdom Metazoa; phylum Arthropoda; class Insecta; order Coleoptera; family Elateridae; genus Sinelater; species Sinelater perroti. Next base: position 12,848,190 of record JARFIY010000024.1, read on the forward strand.
GTAATAAATTTTTTTCTTTCAGCAATCAGTGAGAAATTCGCGCAAGTAATCAAGCAATTTACCATAGGAATATGTTTATTTAAAACTTGTCAAATTTAGTGGCGTATATGGTTTTAAAGTATTTGAAAAATACAACTACAAGGATCTCTGCAATATAATTTTTTTTCGAACTCTATCACAACGTGCAAAAGAAAATAAATAGAAATGAATTTGTATAAAATATAAGTAATAAAAAAACATCTAACCCTACATGAAAAATAAGAGAAAATAACATTAGTAACCGAAAAATTTGTAGCTTAATATGCAATAAGCTTCATTTATAATAATTTCATTTTTGTATTGTTGGAAAGCCGCTAATGGTTTTTTATTCTATTGTACTCTCAGAATTCTTCTTGAAATAGATTCAATTTAAATTGTTTATACATTTGGTCCATCAAAATTACTAAATGTTATCTAACGGTATTTATGCTATTGCGTCATCTCTTTTGTACACCTTTTTGTTAAATATTTTATTAATATATTAAAAGTAATGCAGTTGTAATTATAAATTAAAGGATTAGAATTTAATGTAAATGCAAAGTATGGAAATAATAACCTTAACTTATGCATATATTCAAATTAATTTGAGCATGTGTGTAGTTTGTTCAACATTTATCTAATTTGAAAATATAAAAGTGGATCGTATTTGTGAGGCATTCAGTTTTCTTTCGTATCAATAATGGCTTGACATCTTTGAGGCCAATTTTCAACCAGTTCTTCAGTAAAATAGGACCAGATGCTAATTCTTCTAATGATTTTGATCTTGGTGCCGTTATTTGTTATCAATTAATACTCTTTCATCTGCATACAAGATTTATGGTAATTAATTTAGAATTCTGATAGTGTTTAAGATCGCTCCAATATTTTGTATGAAAGTTCAAACTATTATTCAACTTTTTGTTTTGCATTGCTGTTATTTCATGGACATTTCTAACTTTATTATATCATTTCACCCATTTTGATACAAATGAAGAACTGTTGTTCATATATTTTGCTGCTGCACCGTACATATTTGGGGATGCTTCGTGTCGTTTATATTTTTCACTTATTGCTGCAACGTGTATATTTGCTGGTAGATTAAAAATGACTTTTTTTACCAGCCCGTGCCATGAATTAACCAGTTGTAGTCAATTCGTTCTTATTTAACAGATTGTATCGAAGAGATAATAATATAAAGCAACTTTGGAGGTTGCAAATGCATAAAATTGTTGCACTTTTTTAGAGCAGAGGTTAAGAAACCCAAGTTTAACATACGTTCAATTTTTTTATTTTTATAAATATTTTAATCAAATCTTAACAAAACGTTATAATTAAAAACGATACATTTTTACTGTGGTTTTAGATAATTAGACCAGCAAAAGAGCTTTTTCTTGTTTTTTAACTTACATTTTCTGGAGGGCATATCATTTTTTGTCGCTATTTACAGAATACGCCTTCTAACTTTCGATTTAGTTCTATACTAGTTTTTGCAGTATTGATTAAAAATTCCCAGTTTATTTTTAGTATGTTAAGAGAAAGAAATATCTAGTGACAAAATTAATATTTGCCTCTTTTAACTTTTTACGGCTGATTAGATAATATTGGACGGGTAACAGTAGGAAATTTTTTAAATTTTATTTAAGTTATTAATATGCAATACATTTATACACTAGATGCACAGTGTAAATATTTTTTTATAATTCTAATGTGTAAACAGTAACACAATTCTAAATTTTTACTAGTATCATAATATGCAACTAAAATTTTTGGATACATAATTTTTATATCTACATTTTTCAGCATAATCAATATTTGTTAATATGTAAAAGCGGTGCTACATTTGAATAATTAATTAGGTAAAAAGTATATTAACGTATAAATATTCACAAATAAATTATTTAATGATATTACAGCAAGAATAAATGTTCTGAAAAAGTATGTACATAAAAAACAAAATTGTGGGGAGCGCAATTCACAGCGTTATTAGAATTCCTGTAAAAAACTTAATAAAATAAAGAGAATTGTTGGAAACATCTTTGGAGTCATGTTATGTTATCAACTATATTGGCACGTATGTTAAAATGCATTTCCGTGCCACATAAGGTCAATTATTTTTGTTCTCTATACATTTACAACGCATACATACGAATAAAGAGCTGCCTCAGTAAATCCCATATTTTTAACAAAACTTTTAGATGCTATTCTAGACAACCAGCAAATTTTCTTATTTTCTAAAAAAGAAATTAGACAATTGTCGAGTTCTGGAAACACTGCAATACAGAAGGCACTTAAATCAGTTTTTTCTTTATTTGAACAAATGTACAACGTATAAAGTACAAAGCAGCAGTGCATTTTAATTGCAACTTTATACACATTGCTGCCAAACAAAACAAAAGCAACATTATTTCAATAACTAAAAAGCTTAAAATCAGAGTTACAGCAGACAACTATTATAATCAATTTTAAGAAAGCTGCAATAAATCTTCTTAATACATAATTTTCAGAAATTAGAAGATGAGGATGTTTGTTTGTTATATATTTATGAGAGTAAAGATCTTAATTTCGCTCTACATTTGTGACAAACACCAGCTCTCGTTGTTGCAGTATTAAAAATTCCAAAAATAAGAAAGCGTTGTTCCAGTCACTAAGTTATTTAAAAGACATATGAAGAATAAAATTAAGACAACGTTGTCTTTAACAAACATGTATATATTTATCTTTAATAGAGTTTAGTGGTACGCATATGCATATAAAAATACCACAAAACCAACCCAAAAAATCCTTTTTCACTACAACCGCAGACCAATTTTAGAACAGTTGCGAAAAGTAGGGCATACCTTTCAGTTTAGTTTTTAATGTTATTATAAAGTGTTAGTGTTAAACAAAAAATTTAAATGGGGATTAAAAAATTAAAATTAAAAGTAATAATAACGAGCAAAGTGGCCACAAGCACGTAACATGCCAGCATTTTTAGTGTCAGTTTTAAGCCTGCGCTAAATTTGAATGAAAGTTATTGTGCGTTCTATTATCGCATGTATAATGGTCAGTGGGCTTCAAATTTCACTTTTCAAAATGTTATCCGCATTTTTTATGGCCATTCTAAAAAACTGTTAGTAGCAGTTCGGTTGTAATTTTCCACTTACTTTAAGCACACCGCTTCAACTTTGTCTTTATTTCTCAAGCATATTATGTGAAGTAAAACTTTAAATAAAGAAAACAATACAGAAATGTAAGAACTTTTACAATAGTAGATTTATATTTGACATAAAACATCTATAAAAATCAATTTCAATTATCTGTGTTGGAAGCGTTTTATATGTATCACTTAGCAGAATACAAAAATTATCCTGTTGCTTAGGGAAGCAGATAGGAAGCCTATAATAGTCATTTCAGTTTTTAACTACAAATCTGTTAGTGGTTTTAGTAATATCCGGAATTATAAAAAATATGACACAATAGACAAATGAATAAAAAAAATGCTTTTAAAAAAGCTCTTATATTCAACCTATCGCATAGAATAAACTAGAAGTGGCCACGTGGTTTTAATGCGGTTTTTATTATCTTACGTTGTTTATTAGGAGTTTATTCAAATTTTGTTATGAAAAACATTACTAGTACTCTTGGGATGACGGTTTCTAAAATTAATGTTCAGACGATATTATTAGCTACTTGAATTTTGTTTTATTCTGTTTCTTTCTTCGAACTCGAGTCTTCAGATAGCAATAATAATATCCTTGAATATATTGCATACTCATAAAAAATTCAAGAATCCGTTGGTGACGTCAAAATATATAATCCGCTAGATCATTTTTTTGTATGCCTCGTACAGAATATAACGGGAAAATTTATTTTTCGATTCATAAATTTATTCAGTAAGTTTGCAAGTTAGCACAATTGCGTTTTCGCTTAGTGACGCCCGTAAATGTAAGTGGGTGCTGCAGATGTGAATTAGCACGAATTTCTGCTGAATTTTACCGTATGCCACACATTTTTGAACATAAATTTTGTAATGATTGGGTATGGCTTCTAAAACCATATATATCTATTGTGGATTAAATCTCGTTTTTGAAACTAAATATTTTTTAGTTTTAAGTACAATATCAACAAATAAGGTACATTAGTTTTTGAAATTCTCTGATACGTCCAATTTTTTACGAAATTACATTATTTGATAGGTAATTTGTTTGAAAAGGGTAAATAAATAAAAGCAGGTTAATTTAAATATGAAAAATTGGTGGACAAGAGGTTTAACATACTTTAAATTGCACTTTTTAATAAAATAATAAGTTTTTATAAATCTTGTGGTTTAGTTTGTACAAAAAGAGGAATTATACATTTAAAAGTTAACTTTTGTGCTATGAAAATTTTTCAATTTTTATCTCGCTCATCTATGATGCTTAAAATCCTTCTGAATAAATTGTTGTTATTTCGAACGATAATTTGTTGCATCAAATATAGGCTGCGCTTACAAAAGCCTGCATTTAAGGCCTACTGAAACATCTATTAAAAGTCTGTGTATCTGTAACTCACTAATGTATATCTTAGATTTTACTTTTGATATTTTGTTCAATATTTTCTATTTTTATGTATATGTAACCTACATTCTTTTTTATTTATAATTGATTTTACATTTTCTTGTAAAGTATTATATTTTTTTCTTTGTTATAAGTGCAAATAAATTAATATTTAACTTCAAAAAAGTTTAAAAACCACAACAAGAAATTATAAATTAGTTCTTAATTTTGTATTATTAATTTTCCAATTTCTTTTGAGGGTACATTAAAAATCTTGTTTCAATGCTACCACTTTCGTATAACATTTGAGAGCGCATTATTGGTGCTATGAGGAGCATCAATAGGGACACACTATAGTATATAGGAGCTCATATCAAATAGTTGTATGAATAAAAATTTGGGCCTTTTCCCTTCCTTTTTATGTATCATTTACTAATTATTTTTGTTTTAAAATCTTTTAAAAGCCGATGAATCTTTTGTAGAAGCTGTACAAAAGAAAATATAACAACTCGATAGAAGCATCACTGGTGCTGAGTCCTGGGCATATGATTATAATCCGGAGAACAAGTAGCAATTAGTAGAAAACAACCATAAAAGATTTAATAATTAGAAAATTCTGCTTCGACAGCAACATTCCAGTAACCGTTTTTTTTTGAGACTAAAATGTCCGTTTTAAGGTAAGACGTTATTAATTTTGGCCAACGGTTGAACAAAAAAACTTAAAGCTCAATCGGGGCGAGTTAGACTTGAAACCGGAGCAGTTTTTGATAATACTCATCTTCATTGCAGTAAAAAAACATTACAGCGTGTAAAAAACCTAGATTTCGCCCCTTGTAATGTTTTTATTTTTCCGGAGCTGAAGAAAACCATAAAGGGAGCGCTACATTAATAGTAGAGTTAAATTAGTAACAAAAATGCTAAAAGCTCAAAATTTTTAGTGGATACACGTATCCAGACGTTCCAAGGCGCATTTGATTCGTAAAGCCTCAGAAATAAATGTTACCACATATTTTTTTGTCATAATGTGATAGTGCATTTGCGCACGCACTTTTTACAGACCCTAAAGAAATTTTATTTCTCGCTTAATATTGCCCAAAATAAGCTCATTCTTGTTACTTGAGGGTTTTTGGATTCTGGAGATGGGGTTGATTTTAGGAAATTATCTCAAATTTGTTTGTTTTCCGAGTTTAAACTGCCTGAATAAGGGTTTTTGGGGTTGCTGATTTGCGTAGAAAGTAACAACACCCTTGATAACGAAATTTCAAGCTTATAGAAAATATATATATAGGCAAGACTTTTCAAAACACTCGAAATAATAAATGTGGACAAACACCAATAATAAAAATAAAGGCACCGAAGCTCGCGGGCAGATTTACGTTTTTACGATGCAAAAATTAAATCAGAATTCCAAAACAAAAAGTAATAAGCGAAATTCAAAACATAGATATAAATGTTCCCAGCAAAAATTACGGAAAATTACCCAATCAACGATGATGATAAACATAAAACTCATAACGTACAAATATTTGATTTAAGTGTTACAATTAAAAAGAATTATTATTATAAGAATTGTTGTATAGGATTCTTATTATTTTTTTTACTATAAAATAGAATAATTAATTAAAATTAAAATTATTTCAGTAAAATTAATAATTATTGTAGCACATTTTTCTGGGAATTACAGAAAATATATATATATATATATATATATATATATATATATATATATATATATATATATCCAAAAGTAGTAGGACTGATTTTTCGGTACATCGACTTAATACTCTTCAAAATAGGCCCTTGAGGCATCCCACACTTCTGGTAGCGAGCCTTCCAGGTCGCGAAGGCCTTCTGGAAGTCGTCCTCCGGGATGCTGTACAGCGCCCTCGTCGTTGCCGCTTGGACTGCTTCCCTTGAGCTGCCTCTTTGTGTTGTTGTCCGTTCGCGAGGTTGACGGACGCCCGGCGCGTTGGTCGTCCTCTACAAGCTCCCTCCCCTCCCGAAACAACGTGTGCCACTCAAATATCGAGGAACGGCTCATGGTATCCTTCTTGTAGGCCTGCGTAAGCATGTCCTTGGTTTCGATCGCTGATTTTCCAAGTTTGTAGCAAAACTTGATGGCGTACCGCTGCTCCAAATTTCGCTCCATCGCAACTGACGACGTTACAACAGGAGGTCACTAAAACAGTGGTCCACACTCAACTAACGCACGCAGATGACTGCCGCAGGTCGAAACCTGTTCCCAAGGCTCTCCTCCATAACATCCGGCCTTGCAGACCCCCCTGCATCGCTCCGCGCGCTTGGAAAAAAAAAACAGTCCTACTACTTCTGGATACAACCCTGTATAATTATATATATATATATATATATATATATATATATATATATATATATATATATATATATACCTACCCATTTTTTAACGCGCTTTTATAGGTCGATCCTTAGTGCAAATTAAAGCTTGAAGCCTCAACTTTATGTTTGTCGTCCAATAAGAACTACTGCCCAGATTCCCACAAATACGGTTCTGTAGAAATCCTTAAGACAAATGTTTCAGCCCATCAACGTAAAAGATTTATCGTTTGTGTTTCATGCAGATATTCAAGATGAATCAAATCTCTAGCATCAAAAATCAGCATTAATTTTTTTTTCGAAAGTTGTCACTTTATTTTTTTGGAGGCTGGTATATTATAATATCTCTATTCGGCATTTTGGCGCTTCTTTTAAAGATCATACTGCTAACGCCAACTTTTACCTCCGGAAATAATGTTTAACACAAATATGAGATTAATTCTCATTCTTTTCAACAGTTCGGCAGCAATTATTTGTCTAGTTTCTTTCTATTTCTTTGTCAGTGCAAAGAACTATTTTTGTATTGAGTTCCTGTTTCCCTAAATTGCTGAATGAAATTTAATAACATACATTCCTGTTTAATTTCAGCTCTTCTACTATAGGTTTTGTTGCAGTAACTGCCTCACACGTTTCACATTTGCAGCTGTATGTGATGTCGGGCGACTCTGGAAGCGTATTGCACTGAATCTCTGTCTTCTTGAAACCTTTTATGCTACTCAAAGCTACGGCTCCTCCATAACGCCTCATCAACATATGCTTGCTGTTTCGTATCGTACTTGTAGAAAAAATATTTTTTAAAAAATTCTTTAATATCATAAGGCGCCACATTTGGATGATACAACTTAATAAGTTTGAATCGTAATAAAAATTTTATATCTGTTTTTGTTAATGGTTTGGGCATTTTTTATGTAATTGTTTCAGAGAGTTTGCAGTAGTTTTAAGCACTCTTAAACATACGTTTAACAAAAAAAATATTAATATATCCAACTTTTATTATGTAAGCCTATATTAAAAATAAACTTAAATTGAGCACAAAGAGCAAAATAACTCGTCAAAAAATAGAGAAGAATGTCGCTGACTGTATAAATCTGACGGCTTTCAATTTATTACGCTTTGTGGATTAAAGGTTAATCAAAATACTTTCAGTGTCTCCAAATTCGGATGAATATTTTTTACCATATATCTGGTAGGAAGTAAAGAACTGCGAGAGTTACATTCTTCTTATTATTACACCTCCTCTTTCCGAAGATTGGTGATCATATCGGCTATTTTTGTTTTTGAGATTTCTGTTAAGGTTTTAGTCAGTACCATTCGCGCATGTTTCGCCACCATGATGTCCTCCTTCGTTCAATGCTGTTTCTATTTTTTCTCGCATTATTAATTGCAGGGTATATCATATATCATTGCGGGTAATGTGTCGAAGATTATTGTAGTTTACGATATTAGATTATTACCGTAATTTTTAAAGTTTTATTTATTCTAATTAGCACCTTTTTCTTGGAGATTTTTTGAATCCATGATATGCCCAACATCCACATTTCATTTGGTTGATGGTTTTCTTGGAATACTGGAAATGTGTATCATTTAACTATTCTCATTCTAAGATCTAATTTTAGCTCATTTGAAGTAAGTAGTTTTCTCATTTTAACAAAGACAGCCCTTGCTTGTTCAATTATACTTATTATTTCTTGGCGGTGGTCAACCTGGTCGTTTACTATAGTACTTAAATAGTAGCAGTTTACTTGTTTTACTATTTTATTGTTGAATTGCAGTCTAAATTCTCGTGGATTTTTGCTAGCTATCAATAATTTAGTCTTCTCCCTGTTAATACTCAAACCACATCTCTCACTAACTTCGTTAATGATTGTCAGCATTTTCTGCAAGTTCTCAACATTATCCGCTAAGATAGCGGTATCGTCTGGAGATTGGAAAGATTCTTACCATTTACAATTATTCCATCTGGGGCATTCTCTAAGATCGTTTCCGTGTATAAATTAAAAAGTAGTAGTGAGAGAATGCACCCTTGTCTCACACCTCTTTTAATTTCTATTTATTTAAAGAGAGTATTTTCTATTTTTACGACTGCTTCCTTACTTACTTACTTACTTAATCCTTATGCCCTTTTTACCATTAGGTGTAAGGTTGGTGGGAGAAGAGTTTGTTATGTTGATGTATACTTTTCTTTCCATAGTTTTATGTCCTGGGCTACTTGTTTTATACCTTCCCAGTTTATTCCCTTGTTTGCTGCTGCCTCTCTTATTCCTTCTTCCCAGGTTTTCCTTGGCCTTCCTCTTTGATTTTTACCCGGCACTCGCGATTCATTCACTCTTTTCACTAATCTGTTTTTTGGCATACGACACACATGACCAAACCACCTTAATTGTCCTTCTTCTATTTTTTCCATTATAGGTTTTATCTTTAAGTCTTGTCTGTACGTTTCATTTCGGATTTTATCTCTTTTCGTTTTATTTTGTATCCTTCTTAGGAACCTCATCTCCATTGCATTTAGTCTTATTTTATGTTTTTCTGTCAAAGACCACGATTCATTACTATACATTATTGACGGTCTCCTCACCACTTTTTTCACTACTTCTGTTTTTATTTTTCTTGGTACTTCTTTCTTTCCTAAAAAGTTCGTTTTCAGTGTATTGTAGATTCTCCCTGTTTTCTCCATTCTATCATTAATTTCTTTATCTATTTTGCCGTTGTTCTCGATTATTGATCCTAGATATCTAAAACTTTCTACCTGTTCAATTTGTTTTCCTTGTATTTTTATTTTGTGTGTTATATTCTCTCTGGCCACTACCATACTTTTAGTTTTCGCTATGTTTATTTTCATGTTTATTTTCCGTAGCTCTGTTTCTAACACCTCTAGGTTGATTGTAGATTCTCTTCTGTGTCGGCTATTATCGTCATATCGTCAGCGAACATGAGTTCGTTTATTTCTGTTTGTTCCATTTGCCAGTATCCCAATTTTATCTTCTTCATCTTTTCTTTGCATTTTCATCGCCTCGTCTAGCACTATTGAGAACAGCAAGGGGCTTAGCACGCATCCTTGCTTTACTCCTATTTCTGTTACGAACTCTCGTGACTCTTCATTGTTAGTCCTTACTACGTTTTTATTACTTCTGTACATTGCTTTTACTATTTCTATCGTTCTTTCCTCTATTCCTCTTTTTCTAGTGCTTTCCATATTTGTTCTCTTTGTATTCTGTCAAAAGCTTTTTCTAAATCTATAAAGCACATATGTATTTCCCTTCCTTTTTTGATAAATTTTTCGCTGATTTGTCTAATGATGAATATTAAATCTTGTGTGCTTCTCCCCTTCCTAAAACCACATTGAGTCTCTTCTATTGTATTTTCTATTCTGTCTCTTATTCTTTTCTCAATTATTCTGGCCAGTATTTTCGCGGGGACACTTATTAACGTAATTCCTCTATAATTACCACATTCTCTTTTGTCACCTTTCTTATGTATGGGGAGTATGATTCCTATATTCCAATCCTTTGGTATTATCATTGTCTTCATTATTTCATTTAGCAATTCTGTATATTTAGTTATTCCTTCATTTCCCATAAACTTTATCATTTCCGGTGTTATTTTGTCTCTTCCTGCTGCTTTTCCTAACTTAATTTTCTTTATGGCCTCCCTAACTTCTTTCTCTTGTATTTCTTCGATTTGTTCTCTTTCGTCTAGTTCTTTCTTTTCATCTGTTGTACTGTTTTCTGCTTTTGTTAGTTCTTCGAAATGTTCTTTCCATCTTTCCATTATTTGATCTTCTTCTGTTATTATTTTTCCGTCCTTTCCCTTTATGTTCATCATATTATATTCCTTTTTCTTCCTAAGTTGTTTTAAGGTTCCGTAAAATAGTTTTTGGTTCTCCTGAAAGTTTTCTGTCATCTTTTCTCCAAATTTTATCCATGATTCTTCTTTTGCTTTTCTCAACGCCGCTTTCGTTTCTGTTCTTGTTTCTTTATATTTTTCGTAGTCATTTGTTTTTTGTACTTAAGTATCTCTTCCATGCCTGCTTTTCTCTTTGATCTTTGCTTTTATATCTTCGTTCCACCATGCTGTTTTCTTCATATTTTTATTAGCTATTTTCTTTGTCCCGCAACTCTCTCTCGCAGCATTTAGTATGGTATCTTTAAATCTTTCCCATTTTTCTTCTACCCCTTTTGTATTATCTTTTGCTCTAAATTTTTTGGTTATAATTTCCTATATCTTTTTGGTTCTCTGTTTCTTTTAGTTTATATGTTTTTATAGTTTCCACTGATTTCTTTCTCCTCTTATCTTCTTTTCTTCTTTTTATTCTTTAGGTCCATTTTACCAAGTAGTGGTCGCTTCCTATCTCTGCTTGTCTTGTTACTTTGACGTCTTGTACCTTTTTCCATTTTGGTTTACTTATTAAGAAATAGTCAATAATTGACTTCTCGTTCCTGCTTTCTACTACTCTTGTGAATTTGTGTATATCCTTATGTTTGAATTTTGTGTTTGCGATCACTAAATTGTTTTCTGTGCTGATTTCTATGATTCTGTCCCCGTTATTATTTCTGGTCGTTTCTCCTTCTTTCCCTAAGTATTTTTCTATACCTGTATTCTGTTTTCCTACTCGTCCATTTAAGTCTCCCATAACAATTACATTTTCTCCTCCATTATCTATTTCTCTTTGTACTTCCTCAAAGAACTTATCTTTATCTTCTTTTCTAGCATCTTCGTTTTCTCCGTATGCTATTATCACACTCCATATTTCTTCTCCTATTAGCTTCATTTCTAATCTTAAAATCCGTTCATTTATATATTCTTCCTTTATAATGTCTTTTAGCATGTCTGGATTTATTATTAATCCTACCCCACATCTTGCTCCTTCCGTTTCCTTCACTCCTGACCAAAATAGCCAGTATCCTTTATGGATTCGTTTCATACCTTTTCCTTTCTTCTTGGTTTCTGTTACTCCTAGGATTTTCACTTGATGTTCTATCATTTCTTCTACTAAATCTTCTTCTTTGTCTTTAATTCCCCTCACATTCCATGTTCCTATTCTCAACTTTTCCTGTTGCATTTTGCTTATTTGCCTCTTATCCTTTTCTTTCTCTTTACTTTTCTCTATTCCTACGCTCTTCATTTTGTTGTTCATCTTATATTGTTTATCGTCGTCCATGTCCGTCGCATATTTCTTTATAAGTTCGGCCTGGTTCATCCCAGACGTATTCCACTCCTTCTGTGATGATTTTCTTATAACCGATTTTCGTTCTTCTACCTTTACTTCTCTCTTCTTTTGCAATTTTTCTTATTTCGGCCTGTATTCCTCTCTCTTTTGGCGTCATATCATTGTCTATGTATACGGTGGATCCTCTCAGTTTATATTTATTTTTCATGACCTTCTGTTTATTATCCCAGTCTTTCATTTCAACCAGACTTGTAGTTGTACCTTTATTTCCTTGCAGTGTTACTACATTCTTTACTTCTACTTCTACTCCCAATTTTTCTGCCAGAAATTGTTTTGTTTCTTCTTCTTTTCGATTTTCTACTAATTTTACACCCTTGATTATCAACCTACACTTTCGTTTTTCTTTTCTATTTTTCAAACTTATCTTCCAGTTGTTCGATTCTCTTTTGGAGTTGTTTTTCTCCGATTCCCATTTTATCTCCCGTTTTGCCATTTCCTCTCGTAGTTTCTGATTTTCTTCTGTACTTTTCTTAATTTCATCTCTCATAATTTTAATCATGTCTTTAATTTCTTTTAGATCTCTCATTTTTCTTTCACTTACTTTTATTTTTTCTGTTTTTAATGTTGGTGATCTAATTACTATTTTACTTTTCTTAAAGATCTCTTCTTTTCTTCGCTACTGTTTAGATCTCTATCTCTTTTGGATCCTGAACTCATTTATAATCCCCTTTTGTCAATATTTTATCTGAATTTAGATTTTGTACGTTTGGTAATTAAACTTTCCGTATCGTCCGGGTCGCGTTATCTCCCGTCCGCCGGCCGCGCAAGGCAGGGAACGTTTGGCCTTCGGGTTAAAAACTCTCTTCGTTTGTATTCTTGATTGTTCCTATTTACACTGCCCTATAATCGCTCCTTATTTATAATTATCTGCTCACTCTTATTAAATTGCTAATAATGTTCACTTTCAGATTCAGTTAGCTACAATTCACGAAAAAGTCGGTGTGACAAAGCCCGTATTCGAGTATTTTATCGCCACCAGCCAATTTCGCGTCTATCCGCTTTCGCTCCACAAACTCAACTCCCTGCTAACTCACCGACTGCTTCCTGCCAATACAAATTTGCTATTATTCTTATAACTTTCGAGTCCACCTTTAGATTTTGCAAAATAGATATGAGTTTTTTGTGTTTTACACGATCGAAAGCTTTCGAATAGTCGATGAAGCATACATATAATTCCTTAATTACATCTTGGCTGCGTTGTGCTGATATATTAAAGGCCAATTAAACTTCTCTAGTGCTGAAACCATTGCGGAATTCAAATTGAGTTTCGTCTAGTTTCATTTCACATATTCAATATATACATGCGATTGTGTATTATTCTCAAAAACAGCTTTAGCACGTAACTCATTAGGCTTACCGTACGACATTTTTCGCATTTATTTGCTCCCGGTGGTTTTGGTATCGTAATGAATATAGACTGTAACCAGCCATTTGGGATGATACCAGTATTGTAGAATGCATTGAATAACTCTACTAGTTTTGTCAGATTTTCAGGTTTTAAGCACTTTAAAAGTTCTACATGTGCCCTATAAGGACCTGTTGCTTTTTCATCATTTGCTTTTTTAATTGCGTGCTCAACTTCGCTCAGTTGAATATTAAGATTGTTATAGTCTTCTGCGATTTTATAATTATCCGGCCTCTCGTCTTTAAACAGTTCCAAGACATATTCTTTCCATCTTAATAGTTTATTTGGTAGATTTAGTATAAATTTTTCATTTTTTTTTGAGGTCATTTACTGTTTCCCGTAAATTCTTTGATTCTCTTGTGTAAATTAAAATCATCATATTGTCTTTGTAATTTCTCCGTTTCTTTACAATTTTTCTTTGCTATTCTTAATCCTTTTCTCATTCTTTTGTGAATCTCTTTATACTAATCTTGATTTTTATTTTTGTACTGTCTACTCTGGTTCATTAAATTCAGTATCTCATCTGTGATTCATCCTTTCCTTCTATCCTTACTTCGATACCCTATCACCTCATCCTGTGTTTGCTTTATTACATTCTTAACTCCTATACATAGATCATTACTGCAAAATATAGTTTAACGTTCTCTGATAACTTATCGCGTATTTCAGCCAACTTTAGCTTTCGTGTATTAATCTTTTTCTGAGGACAAGATTATCTTTGTTTTTTTAAGCTTAATTCTTATATCCATTACCACAAGTATGTGATCAGAGGCTATTTCTACCCTTGGGTATGTTTTAACTCGGGTAACTCAATTCCTATATTTTTCCTTAATGAGTATAAAATCTATTTAGTTGTCTTTTAATGATATCCAAGTATATAACCCACTGAGATGCTGTTTGAAGATTTTGTTAGTCACATCAAATTAGTGTTCTATACAGAATTGGAACAAACTATCTCCCCGTTTTTTTGCCTAATCCGTATGATCCCACAAAGGGTTGATATTCGCTGCGTCCTATTATTGCATTGAGGTCACCCATAACAATGGTGACTTTCCTTGCTTTTTATTAGTTGCAGTGCAATGTTTAGTTCTGCATAAAATTCTTTTACTTCGTCATCATCTTTTGGTGCAGTAATAGCGTATGCTTGAATTATATTCAACTTGCCCATCGATAAGTTTAATTTAATACTCTGTCTGTCACTGGCAAGAAGTTTACTAGTAATTCGTTTATTTCTCGTGATACAGTTATTCCTACTCTATATTGGCGTTTACTATCTTAACTTTAGAAATAGTAGAATACTCCGTTGTCTGTTTTGTGTTGCCCGGCATTCGGCCATCAGACTTCGTTCATTCTTAATATATCAAATTTTAATCTCTGCATTTTTGAACCGTTTTTGGTAATTTACCGCTTTGATGCAGACTTCTTATATTTATTATATATTCTTATCTTAGTTCTATGTATTTTCAATTCTTTCCCTTCAATTTTGACTGACGGGAGAAGGAAAATTACTAGGTGCCCCGAACTGGAGGCTAAAACTATTATATGCTGTTCAGCCATTCGTTATTTTGGGATAATTAATATATAATGAGGTGGCTATCCTTGTTCTTCCGTTGCTTTACCATAATTTGATTCACGCCGGTAGCTCTGCCTCATGCGGTTGTCCCATTTTTCTTAAATTCAACCTGTATGTGCTGCAGACTGCTCTGCTTTCCGCAGAAGCCACTGACTGGATCATTTCCAGGGTATCTACCACGCCGTTGATAGTTTTGGTCCGTTCCGGGTCTTTTATTTCCTTGGTACCCATCATAGCTGATGGGTTTTCCTATACTGCACCTGGTGAAGCGCCCGATAGAATATCTAGCAACCCCACTCAAGAGAGTTACATTATTATAAGTTAATCCATCAATCATCAATACTTTGTTAATGAAATGAAGTGAAATGTAGTTTTAAACTTTTCATTAGAATATCAGTAGTTGCAATATATATTTTTTCTCCGTTTCAAAGACAATATGTAATTTGCAAGTGGTCCACTATTATGAAGCAAGATCTTTTCTTATTGTACATGTCAAAGAGACCCAAAGGCTACTTAAAGGAAGTATTAGGAAATGTTTGAGAATCGTGGCTAATATTGTCGAACAATTGCTAAGAAATATCTATCATTTGCATCGTATTGGATTTCATATTTAAAATCACTTTTTTGGTGGTTACAGATCTCATTACATGACTATAGCTCTCAAAGTCCTAAATGATTTAGTCTAATACAATGTAACAACGGCTATACAGCTCTACTACGTTTCATATATTTCACACATGTTTACAGTCTTGTGGTAGCTCTTGAGAATTTTGTCTATTGATCGTAAGTAGAGGGTTTTCTTATTTTATTTTTGATAAAATACAACTATATATTTGATATTATTAGAGAGATTAAAAATATAAAATTCATTTAATCACAAATAAAAGTGGAGTCTTTTTTATATTAGTTCGGATGTCAATGACTTTAAAATTTTCACGTCATAGAATTAATTAGTATACAATTCAAATCATTTAAAACAACTTTTTATCTATATCAACAGTAATTGTATTATTTTATATCTTCTTCTATCTAGAGGTTGGCTATTACAACATGAAACAGTTGTTCTGTATACCCTTCTGTTCCTTTATTGTAATTTTTTTCTAAACAAGCCTTTCTACTCTGCCTTAATGACTCGTTGAAAGTTGTATATTGTTTTGCGTGATGTGGCCAAACAAGACGGTTTTTTTAACATTTCGGGTAGTTGTCCTATTTTGGCTGTCACTACTTTGTTAGATCGTCCAGCCACCCGCAATACCTTTAGTATTTTTTTAATCTTAATCTGTCGAAGTTTACAGAATATGCTTACTTCCTTGCTGCACAGCACAGAGCTGTATTTGACAAAAGTGTTTCCTGTATACTCTATTTTTCTTTAATCTCTTTATCAGTATTTAAATATAAGTGTAACTCAGTTTCCCAAATATTTAAAACTGTTTAAACTTTCCATAAGCTGCCCACCTACAAGTAACTGATTATTATTTATTACGTGTTTGATTACTATCATATATTTGGTTTTTGCGGATCTGTTATACTTCTCATTGATTTACTTTTATGTTTTATTTTGTCGACAAGAGCTTTCAAGTATTCTAAGCTTTCTACTAATTGGCGTATCGTGTACTGTTAATTGTTTTTTTGTTTATTCTTATCCGCTCGATCTATTCTAGAACTGCTTGAAAAATGACTTAGCAATCTATGTTAAAGATAACTGAAGTACACAGTTCTAACATATTATTTATCTTAATTTTATTTTTTTATACAAGTTTTTCTGAAATTACAGCTTGGTTCCAACAAATGCGTATAATTAATTAAATTTTTTGAGTCTAGGTCGATTTGCTTTAATTCTCTTGTTAACTTTTTCCTTTTCTTTATTTGTGTAAACTTGTTTCGATCTTCATTCTTCTATTAAATACAGAATTTCAGCTGTTACCTAGTTTTCTTTAGATCTCTAGATGTATAACTGATATTATCCTACTTGCAAGACAACAACTTCCAAGCATCGTCTATATTAATTGCCATTTCTTTTTCTTTAATTCTGCATTGACATGCTCGTCTTAGATATGATTATTTTTAAAATTTTCCAGGCTTACTTTTTCTGCTTTAATTTGACTTTTTTATTAGTTTTAATTTTATTTAATTTTTGCCGTCAAAAGGATATGGATAGAATCCGCGTTTGCGCCTAGGTACGTTTTTGCACTCTCTGTACAATTTAGATATTGCCAATTCATTCTTAAGGTGACGTCTTTTTTTGAAGGTTGACTACTATTATGATTATTTGCATTTTGTTAACTGCTACTCTAAAAAAATTGGTTTATTGAGAAATTAAATCATTCTCTTAAGTTGCAAAGCAATGTTCTTTGTCTTCGCCGAATATTGCGTTTTTCTATAATTTTGCCTTGTATAATGGTCTCTAATACATAGCTGGTACCACTTTCCCTTTAATACATGACCTAGATACTGAAGTTTACGTTTCTTTATTTCATCGGTTAGTTCTACTTCTTTTGATAGTGGTTTTAGAATCTCATTGTTAGTAACTCTGCCAACGTATCCTTCTATAGAGCCATATTTTGAAAGATTCTACTATACCATATAACATACGTATTTTAAATTCATTGTTTGAATGTCTATCGCAAAAGAATTGTTTTAATTTTGTAAATGTGCTACGTGTGATTTCAATCCTTGTTATTATTTCCTTTGAAGAGTCATTATTACTGTTGATCGTAGTTTCTAAATATTTTTATGATTTGATTGTTCACAGTCAGTTGGATGTTGGGATATGACGACATCGTAAAAATTAGAAATTTTGTTTTATGTAAATTTAGGTTGGCTCTTGATGATTTTTTTGTTTACTATCTTGTGAAGATACTCAAGTACATAACTGTTTGTCAGTAATTTGAAAAACTTATTAGCTATAAGCAAGTTTCGTTCTAGGTAGTGCTGCATCAGTCTATCTCCTTTGTCATTTTTGATTTCAAGTCCATGCTCTTCCACTATTGTTGTATTTTTACCAACTTTTGCGTTGAAAATCCTATAACTATCTAAAGATGTATATAATTCTTTTTATTAGTTTAGAAATTGAGCTATAATTTCTCATTTAATTTACAGCTCATTTTAATAAAATTAATAACTGAATTAACTTTATTACAATTCTTTTTAACTCTCAAATATACTTTTAAATGTTAATTGTAGTAATGGTCGTCCTAAACTTTGGTAGCTAAAAACCTTATTGACTATCGAAAGCGTGCTAATGCTGAAGAGATAGTTACAATCCCGTCTGTGTTCGATTTTCAACCAAATCAGGCAATGAACAATTTTTGTGATTTTTTTATTCAAGCGAACTCGAGTTTGTTTTTTGATTCATGCGACAAGCACAGCACAATTCTTACACATGCATAATTAAGCTATGAAATTATTCATCTAGCGTGTTACTTAAAGCTTTCGGTAGTTGCAAATTTGGGTTTACACCCTTCTTGTTTATTATTATTATTATTTTATGGTGGACTTTAAATTTTTTTAAAATATAATTATGCCTTTTAACTTATCAACAATCGTAATTGTTAGTAATTTTTAAATTTAACAGTATCCTGTGGCAAAATTTTCCTCAAAATAAATATGCATTGGTGGTACAAAATTGATTTAAGCCCTGATAGTATAATGAGTTTAATGCAAAAAATTATTTAGGGGGCATATTATGCGAACACGACAACATTTTAAATTCCCAATTTTTTAAGCGCGCTGCATAGTGGAGCACCGAACACGTAATGAGACGTACACGGGCTTTCTGCATACGAATTTCGTGCCTCGCGATAAACATTTAGCATACGAGCTTAATACGTCATTATTAACCTTAATCTCCGCCGCACTAAATCACGCTGCAAAATTCGGGCGTGCTTCGGTTTGCGATCATTTATCAGCTCGCAATCAATCAATGTTTGACTGCGCCTTCATTTTGCCGGCTAATTTCAATGCTCGTTTAGCGAAACCGTTGATTTACATTAGAGGCTGCCGCCTAGTACTGCAATCTATTGAATAGGGCAATTATAAATGGAGGTGCAATTGTGGCTTATTGCAGTTTAATCAATGTGTAAGTTGTATGAAGTGATTCAAAAAGCAATAACATATGTGTAATATATATAACCAAAAAATTGATATTACTTATATGATTTCCTTTTGCATTACTGCATTGTGCATGTATGTCAGTATTTCTACTAAATGCAACAAACTCAACAGTACCAATCAATGTAAATGTTTTAGGAGGGTAAATTTAGATTTTCTAATTAGTGGTTAGAGTTGGTTAACTCAATACTCCACATATTCTCTTCATTCGCCGACTTATTCCTCTACCATTAATATCTCTATAGAACCATTTTTTGAGTTATAGCTTATACAGGTGCAGGAAATGATGACAAACATTTATTAAAATATATTAAACCCAAAAAAAGCAAATAAAAAAGTGATATTACCGACTACAGAATATTTGATATGAAAATATCTTTTCCAAAGACTACCCAGATGCTCATTATTCCTTGACGAGACATAGGAAAGTTAGGCACTTGCTTCATTCTCTCTTGTCTGCCGCCAAACTTTTACTTCTACAGTTTTTATTCATGTTTCTTTAGAATGACGCCTATTTCTTGTCTTTTGCTGATTTAATTCTAATTTTCTTTTGCGTATTTTCTTCTTTTGATTTTCTAATTCACAACATTTATTTTCGTTTTTTCTGTAACTATATTTAATATTATCTTTAGCCACCTATTTATAAAGGTTGTGATAAGTCACATTTCGAAACTATACAACAGAACTACTTGTACTGTAACATTAAATACATTAATACAGTTTTACTTAAAGTGGTATTCGCATTTCAAATCCTCGACACGCTCCCCGCTTTATTTATTTTCCCATCACAACGGTTCTTAAGTAGTTAAACTCGTTGACACTTTCTATTATTTCACCATGAATAGGTAATTGTTTTGGTGCTTCTACATTTATGCACATCGACTTACTCTTCTTAGTATTTATTCTAAGCTTCACCTACCCTACTTTTTCTTTTATTACACTGACTTTCTTTTGCCTGTATTCTTCATTATGTGACAATATACATATATTGTCCAATTTGAGGTTGCTGGATGACTATTAAATCTCTTTATTAAAGTATTGTGTATCTAGTACAATTAAGACTAGTATAGGAAATAATATACAGCTTTACCGTACCTTCATGTTTGTTTAAAGCTTCCCACCATATATTCTTCCTTGTTGAAATTTCTGAGTTTTTCGGGCAAGCCTAACTTATTATTCCTTTTTTAAAGAGTCAAATGTCTCCTCAAAGTCTAAGATTATATACAATGGCAACTGAAATTCCATATACAGCCCTATAACAACTATTTATAATAAAATAAGTATTTATTTGATCTACGTACAACTTTCTTGATCTAAAACTATATTGCTCTTTATACATATTCCTTGTTTATTTTCATCAACACTCTGTTAAGATACTTCTATAGAATATTTTGTTTACAACATTCTCCTCCAATTTCTTATTTTTTAAGTTACCTTTCTTTGCAATTTAAAAACTAGATTCTCTGAAAGTTTTTCTTAACTACATATTTTATCCCTAATTAGTTTGGGGATCTGGGCTGGTATCTCTACATCTATCTTCAAAATATTAAGCTGTAATCTGACCAGCCTCAGCTGTTTTCCTTTATTTATTGACTTGATGCCTTGCATTATTTTCTTTTTTGGCACTTGATTAACGTGTACTTGGATTATGGGCTTTCCTGTCATTTGAAAAAGCTATATCGCTTCTGTTTTTTTCTGTGATCTCTACTTATTATTTCTCTAAAATACTCCGTCCATTTCTAGCTGTTGTTCTGTTGGGTCTAACGTATATACACCTTCACTATTTACTGTAGGGTTCTCCTTACCATCGTGTCGTTTACGAACACGCGAATTGAGTTATTTATTTCCACTAAATTTCTCTACGCTTTTCGATGAAATCGTTTTGAAATTTTAACATTAAAATTACACACTAATTAAATTATGTTTCTTGATATGATCTCTTTTCGGTTTTATATAGCGGAGCTTACAGCCATATAAAATCTCCTCACAAATAACAATTAAACCAAAATATTCTAATGTTGTTCCTGATTATAACTAACTTATTAATTAATCAAACAATAAAATCTCGAAGCCTAGATTTTCTGCTAAGTTCGTAATTTAATGTTTGTTTGTTAGTCAGTAACCTAAAAAATCAGATTTTTTAGACCTACTACAGAAATTGTCCTTAAGGGAGAAATTATTGTCACAAAGTATTTTAAAATCATCAAAAAAAGTTTGTGAAGAAAATGTTTATGTATATATATATATTGGATGAGCAAGCGGAAGTTCCTTTATGAGGTTTTAAAGTCTATTATTCCGTAGAAAAATGACATTTTATGTACTGTTAGAAATAAAATTCAGCCCGGAATTTCTAGCATCTACTATCAAAGGTATTACTATCAAGATTAAAGCTATCATAGCAGAAAATGGCAAATAAATGGTGTAATTTTTTCAGAGGTTGATCAAAGATCTGAAAAAACAACTGTTTTAAAACTCATTTACCTATGGAAAATGATAATTAAAACTAGTAGAGATTATTAAGCAAACCGAATTACTAAGAAGTCTGAATTGAAAATTCTTTATGAAGTCCACTCAACGGCTTATGAAACACATAGAAGTATATACTGCTGTCATAGAACATTACAATGTCACCAAAAATAAGAATACCAACCAAAGACTTGGGCGAGCAACCCTTTTATACACTTTTTTTTGGAAAAAGCAAAACGCAAGTATTAGAGTTAAAATTAGATGGTTATTATAATTTTAGAAAATCTATAAAAGAATTACTACGTGTTATTGACCATTACAGAGCTAAATAGAAGGATAAATTCAATATGACTTTTATATACAATATTAAGCAGTAAAGGATCTTTAAGAAATTTTTTCAACTAGTTAATTTGTTTTTTAAAGAGGTTAACAGGTTTATACTACTATCATTAAAGTTGATCCTAGATATCTAGTGTGTCCTTGAGACTAGAACCTCTAAGAGTTATTATTACTAAGTTAAAGACCACTGTTAAAAACAGCGACTTATAAAAAAGGCAAACAAAAAGTCCTGGGTTTTATTTTTTTATAGAAACTGTTCCGATACTTAGGAGGGCCTAAATATGTCTAAATATGTAAAAATGCCATTGTTTACACTACCAATGATAAGAATAAACGCAAACGTTTAACACTGAACGTAAAAAATCTCCAAAAGTACAAATAATGGTTAGTTAAAATAAAAATCTCTCTGGCAAAATATTTTAATGTCGCCTGAAAGAACACGGGAAATGTTTCTAGTTTAGGTCTTTATCAAGATTGTTTAAAAAAATATTTCTTTGCGGGCAAATCTGCATGTGTGTAGAATAGTAAGATACTTGTATCGCCAGTAATTCAATTGATTGTGTTAGGAAAAATTACTATTAAAGATTTCTGTTAAGGTTTATTATGTCACCCGAATAAATAGATTAGAAATGCTATTATCTGAGAAAAATGACTAGAGACGTAAAAACTACATTTTAAATCAATAATTGTAAAATATACTTAATTTTCCTGTAGATTTTGTAAATTGAAATAAAAATTATTACGTAGCATAGAGTAGGATTATAGCTTAAGATTTAATATTTGTATTTTATTGGGAAGTATCTGTCGGGCACGTAAGTCTTAAAGAGATAAGATAGTTTTAAGCTTATATATTTCTTTAAGTCTTGAGTTATTTGAGTTACTACCATGTTTATTTGTTGTGCGTGGTATGTGCTCTTTAAACTCAAACTTGATGATCGAGTAGATATGTGGTTGCATCTGGGCCAGCAAACAGACTCTTAAGAAAATGTTTTTTAAATACTTTACCAGGTATGGACAGAAAACTAACCCCTCAATAAAAAGTTACCTCTTCGAGTTATTTTCAGGGTTTGAAAACCATTATTATCTGTATAACTTATATAAAATAGGACACTACCAGATATTCAGCATAATATTATAATTTATTATGAGAAAAATAATGTCTCTTTTGATATCATTTTCAGTAATTTGACAGATATTAAATCATATCCCGTAGCTTTGTTTAATTTAACAACTTAGATTGTATTTGATAGACAGTGTCTAGAAATTTCTCAATAGCCTGATTTGATGTGAGTGACGTTGATTCATTAAAAACCGAAAACACTATCACCACCATCTTTGAGGACAATGTTACTACGAGGGTACTGTGAAAAGTTCTCGGCCTGACACAGAGATGGTGCTGCAATCGGCAAACAGTTATGTTTCCTGCTTGGGTGCATGTGTCATTAGTTCGTATGACTAGTTTCAACTTGTTCGCTCAAGTAGTTTGTTTAAAAGAATTTGTTCAGTAAACATGTTGCATGTTTTTTGTTAAAATGGATAAACTTGAATATCGCGCGGTCACAAAATTCTTCGTTTTGGATGGATTAACCCCTAAGGAAATTCATCCGAAGTTGACAAAAGTTTACGGGGACTCTGCTCCTTCCATTTCAACTGTTAAAAAGTGGGCAGCTGAATTTAAACGTGGTCGCACATCCCTAGAAGGTGACCCAAGTGAAGGACGGCCAAAAACCGCAATCACACCGGAAATCACCGAAAAAGTGCATGATATCGTGTTGGACGAGTGAAGATGAGCGAGATAGCTGAGGCTGTGGGGATATCGGAAGAAAGGGTACGAAACATCTTCCACGAAGAATTAGGGATGCAAAAGCTCTGCGCGAGATGGGTGCCGCATTTGCTGAATTGCCGATCAAAAGCAAATGCGCAAACCATTTTCGCAGCAATCTTTGGACCGATTCAACAGGGATCCGACCGATTTTGTGCGACGATTTGTTACCATGGATGAGTCATGGGTTCACCACTACACGCCAGAAACGAAACAGCAGTCCAAGCAGTGGGTGGAAGCCGGTGGTTCAGCACCAAAGAAAGCGAAGTCGATCACATCTGCCGGAAAGATCATGGCCAGGGTGTTTTGGGATGCGAAAGGGATCCTGTTAATTGATTATTTTCCAAAAGGCAGAACAATTACAGGCGAATATTACTCCAACCTTCTTGACCAGCTGGATGCCTAGATTCGCGAGAAGAGGCCTGGCTTGAAGAAGAAAAAAATCATCTTTCACCAGGGCAACACAAAGGTGCGTTGGCGATGGGAAAATTGCGGGATTTGGGGTATGATTTGCTCGGCTATCCCCCCTATTTTCCTGACTTGGCACTCTCAGACTTCTATCTGTTTCCAAAATTTAAAAAAATTGTTTTTGGGAAGCGCTTTGCATCCAATGAAGGAATACTGATGTTGAAGAGGCGCTGGATCAAGTGTGTTGAAGTCAATGGAGATTATGTAGAAAAATAAAATCATTTTTTAACTGAAAGTCGCTGTCTTTCATTGTCAGGTCGAGAACTTTTCACCTTACTCTCGTATTCTATTAATATAAAATAATCTTATCAGAACATCCGTAGGCCGTAAAGTTTGAATACAACGGCCAAATAATCCGTAAGGGTATCAGTTTTTCTATGTTAGATCTCGCCTGCTACTGGAGTTTCATATGGAAAAGTTGGTAATTTGAATTCTTTTAGAGGTTTTTGTTGGTTTTCAGGGGTTATGATCTTCAGGCTTAAGTTTGGCAAGGTAGAAGTTAAAGTATTCTGGACATTATCGAGGGCCGTCTGTTTAGTTCTGTGATGTAGAGGGAGGTGTGGAAGGTTTGTTGTGCACAATTAGTTTAGTAAAGATTAGTTGTTTTATAAATAAGAGCTGCAAGGTATGATCTAGATCCTCAGATTTTTTATGCGCAGTTAAAGGTCTGTTTTGTTCACAACATATATAGATATAGTTCTGAGTTAGTGGTTAATTACTGATCAGATTTGTTACATGCTCGTTTCCCGTTTGAATGAGGACCCTTAGCTTAGTTACATAAATCAAATTGAATTTAATTTAAATGTGTCTATATAAATGTAATATTTAACTTAAAATTACGATTTATAAAACACAAATAAACATAACTGTTATAATTTGTGACTTTGGCCTCAAAAATCAGCGTTTGCCCTCTATTCCTGATATATTTGAGTACGGATCTCATGCTTTTAAGCCCCGAGAACTAAATTGTAGGAAATTCTAAATGTTGTTGTGTCTAATTAAATTAAGTTTTCTGCTGAAAGATAGACGAAGCTTTGTTAGTATTTCCATAGTTTATTTTACTTTTATTAAATGAGTGTTGTGAAATTATTAGATACATGGTAATATGACTGTAAAATCTACCAATAACACATCGTAAATACTTTATAAAATAAATATTTTTGTGATAGGTGACCAATTTATATTTTACTTACTTTGTGAATATACTTTTATACTGACTACCAAAAAAATCTGTACCCACAAGGAAAATGTAATCACCTAACCGTTTAGTGCATTGTCATACATATTATAAAGAGAATGATAAAAACATGACCTTCATCGTTATGTAATACATTAATACACTTAATAGTTATATGGTAAATTTAATAGTGATCTTGTTCATTCTAATTTTTATTTCAGATATTTCTCTTAAACAGTACAATAAATAAACAACAAAGAATAAACAAATGAAGAATAAGGATATTATAAGAATTCAGGGTGCAATAATAATAAAGAAGTGCTGATAGAGATTTAAGTAAGAAAAAAAGATAAAGACATACAAAAATAGAGAATTATATTTTGATGTATAGTAAAAAACCAAAAAAACGTACATGTGAGTACGGGAGTACCGATGAATTTGCACGTAAAGTTCTAAAAATTTATCGAAGATATAATTTATGTTGATCAAAAGTTACTACAAATAAGATTGAACAAAATATAATAAATATCTTCTTATAATATAATTGTCTTATCTCCGTAACTTTCTTTCTTTCTTTCTAAACTTATAATTCTATCTCCTCCTAGACGCTTCAACCGATTTCCTTGAAACTTGCACAACACATTTACAACTATATTTGCTAATGCGGAGCAAAAAATCAGCATTCTAACTTTAACCGTTTTTGAATTATTTAAATATTTTGATTATTGTATTGTGTAGATGTCACACCTGTGACAGATAAAAACTTTTTTTTTTTTTGAAAAACAGCGCCATCTGTTGGACGTAAAAGCAAAGCCACAACAAAGCGTGGCCGGGTACAGCTATTTTAGAATAAAAACGGACATTCTGTTACTGTTGCCCACATTAATCTAGAGAAAAATTAAAAATTACTGCAAATGAACGTAAAACGTAAAAATTACGGGAATGCATTATGAACGAGCGCATTAGCTTTGCATTAATTCAACTTTACGTATTACGTATTTCCTATGGGCGACTTATGCTTACGTTCACCATGAATGGGCGTTAAATTGTTCCATGTTTCTGATCCAGAGAAAAAGCCGCTCTAATTAAAAATTTATACGTTCGCACCTTGCAAAAATTTGAGGGAAGGCGGGTGAAAAATTGTCAGTCTAGAACGCCAAAAATATCTTTTGGCGGGCAACTCCTAGTTTTCATATAAGCAGCGTAGATGCATCTTATACTACTAATTCAAAAGAAGAAAGACGGAGATTTTATGAATAACTGCAGATCATTGGCCAGATATCACAGTCGTGGTAATTGACGATTTTAACGCACGAGTAGGCAATACCTTTTTAAGGCGTTAAACAAAATTCAACGAGTAAGAGACCAACGACCGATTTCTGGGCTTAAAACGGTCTACGTATAATAGCGCATTTTTCGACCATGACACAAAATACAAATATATATGAAGAAGCGATTAAGGATATTGGTCTATAAGCAGGCACTTCTTATTAATTGAGATTTCCGATGTGAGAACACTAAATTTGGCTAATATAAACGGCGACCATTCAAACGTTTTATGCAACATTCAAATGAGATATATCATACAACAACGGGCTAACCTAAAACAGACAGAAAAGCCCAATATAGAGTCGCGAGAGAATAAGAGAACCAGACAAAAGTATGCTAACCGTTTAAAAACAAAAATAAGAATTAATACAGTAATTAATGGCGATATTGCAGAAAAAATAGAGATAAATGTAAAACTAACATCATAGAAGCAGCAAAGAAATCAGTGGATAAGAAAAGTGTTAGAACACAAGCACTATACAGAGACAAAACAACATCGTTTACTAATAAATTAAACGAAATAATAAAAAAAAGGAAACAGTTTTATAAAACATAAAATAGCTGGAAAACCGGAAGATTGCCAGTTATATGCATAAGAAAAACAATTAGCAAATCTAAGAATGAGACAATTAAAAGAAGACTACTATCGATGTTTCGCAAAAGACTTGGAGAAAGGTGTATACTGATGGCAGAAAAGATATGGAGTATTTTAAAGGATATCAAAGCTGAGTGTAAAAATAAATGCTATAAATGAAAAACTATGGACACCAAATAAAGAAAATGAAATATATTTAAAAAACAATCAAAATAGTGAGACAGGAAAGAAGCGAGTTAGGATGAAAAAGAACGAGTTGTTAAAATATGTAGTTCAAAAATTAAATAAATAATCCCAAAAGTTATTTAACAAAATAATTAGAGAAGAGAAGCTATACCAAAATGAACGATAAGCACATTATTCCAATATTTAAAATTGAGGAAAAGAGTAACCTAGAGAATTATCGAGGGATAACGCTTTTAAATACACCGTTGAAGCTACAGACTAAAATAATATTAAACAAGATGTAGTTTCATCAGCATACAAGTAAAGAACTGCAGGGGTTGAGCCCTAATCGAGCTATGGCTAACGCCATTTTTATAATACATCAAGATGAACAAGCATTGGAATTCAACACACCAGCCTTTATGTGTTCTATGGATAGTAGAAAGGTATACAAGACGTATTACTAATTAATTTATAAATTAATATTAATTTTGGAGAAAAACAACGTTTTCAGTTTAAAAAAATGGTAAAGGACCAAAAAGAACATATATTAAATAGATGCAAAGACTTTCACGGCCGGTGTTATGGTGTATAAGGCCGTGGTCGGAGTTAACCAACTCGACGTTTCGTCTACAACTGCGGTGGACATATTCATAAGGAAATCTTCTAAAAATTAAGTGACTGCCCTGTGCGTTTTCGCTTTTATACTCGTGCGAGTATGGTAGGGGGTGTTGGGGGGCCGTTGTTGACGTCACCGGTATGGTAGATAACGTGATCGTTGGCATTTTCTGACGCCACTCGTTCTTTCGCCGTATCGCGGTCTGTTTTTGTCTCTTAAGAGCGATAAGATTTAGGTAGATTAAATCCGCCGTCTCAGTTAAAATTAGTTTTGTATTTATAAATCTCCTCTCTATATAAACTCGGGTAATAATTCCTACTATTGGATAAAATTTGTGTTTGCTCAAATGAGCAAGGTATGCAGAATATCCCTAGTGTATCCTGTGGGTTTCTTGAATCTTTGGTTAGTCTAAAGACTTAAGTCTACATAAAACATCGAGAAGAAAAATGTAAATACAGCAAACCTCGTACCCTGTATAATATTTCGTTTGTTTTTCATTTCTATAAACTCGTTTTGCTTTTTCAGCCTGTCGCTCTACATATAATAAGGTTCAGTAACTTAGATGTATGTCATGATTTCTACGTCACCCAGAGAAAAAGATTATTTACGGCCACAAATAAATTACACGCCTTTTGCATCAGCGTGCACGACCTTAAGATGGTTGTCTCAAAAAGCGCGTTCTAAATCAATAAATTGTTAGGTGCAGCTCGAGCGCTTAAATTCCGCTGAAGGTGAGGTTGCCTGCTTTTCGTTATTAACTCTTTCTTTATCCCAGCCTAATTCGGTCTGCTCGAGTTCCCGCAATAATTGGCGGCTGCTAACGCGCGCTTTCCTGCTTTGATGAAGCACTGCGCGCAGAGGCATGCAGCGGCAACGTGGCTAGAGATTTAAATTAGAATATTTTGAAAACTCAAAATTTAAGTGGCTACGTTTAATTAGTCGCGCGCTTCTATTTTAAATGCGAACCTTCGTTTGCAATGGCGCAATAATATAGAACTCAAGAAAACTCGAACCTCAACTGCATTTAAATGCTGCTACATTAGCATTGCAAAATATTGGTTTGCGTGTTACTTTACGTTTTTCATAATAAGTAACACTGCAAAGGCAA
The DNA here is from genome assembly GCA_036346155.1 of Sinelater perroti. Lineage (NCBI taxonomy): Eukaryota > Metazoa > Arthropoda > Insecta > Coleoptera > Elateridae > Sinelater > Sinelater perroti. The sequence continues at coordinate 12,877,477 of JARFIY010000024.1, forward strand.
CACAATTAATGACATGCTTTTTTGCCTCAGAACACTAATAATAAATTTTCAGGAATGTTAACTATTAAGCCAGTTAGCGCCTTCGTAATGTGCATTGCGGTACATTATAACTGCAACATTATTTTTCCAATTTAATTCACTTCTAACCGTTTGATTTACTAATTAACCAACATTTTATTTAATGTTTTGTTTTGTGAAAAAAAATTGTAAAAAAAACAAGAGACGCTAACTATACTTTGATTTCAAAGAATTTTGTAAATTTCTATAAAAATTATGTGAATATTAAGTAATTAGGTAATAATTAATTTTAAACGTCCATTTCCTGGATGCAGAACGTATAGCAGATTGAATTACTGTAATTTACATAACAATAGGCCTTTTTTATGCAATTATAGAAACTAAAATAAATAATACTAATCACAACTGTAACAATAGTTAGTTCTATATAATTTGAACAAATTCGGGAAAACTTACTTCAACCAGAAACCTTGACCTTCCCTTGGGAAAATACGTTTAGTTAACGTTTCTGAAATAGTTGTTTTTTTTATTTGTAGTAAGTGTATGAAGCAAGATATTATCTACTAATCTTAGTTGACGAGCGTATAAATTTTGTTTTAGCGATCTAACGGTCTAAGAAGTATTTTAGTTTTGTAGTTTTTGCCAAAGGGAATTACATGTTGTTATTAATCTTCTGGTTTCTAATATACAATTTGGATGACTAGATTTATAGGTATAACTTACTTGTAATTTGTGTTTTTTCCCTCAACTATTATTATTGATTTAGAATATTGAACTTTAGGGCGTCAACGTCTTTACAAAAATTTTATAATTAAAGGCAACAAATCAGTTTGACAATGTACCAGATGCTTTAATTTTGAATAAAACAGAGCAAATAAAATGAACATATTTAGCATAGTTAACAATTTTTAAATTTATTAAAATGTTAAATTTGCTGATTTGCTTAATTTCTGTTAGATTAGTAACATGCTTCTTAGTTTTTTATTTTGATATTACCTTTTTCTAGCTGATCTCTGCTTTTCGAAAAAGTAGTAAAAAGAACTCGGAAAAGTGGTTGCCATTTAGACATCATTTAGTTTTGAAAATGATGTCGTGTAAATGTTTGACCACACAAGAGATAATTAACCTTTCAGCGGCATGCTGTCGTATAATTCTTATTCCAAGATTAGTCTTTCTCTAAACTCTAGGCCGACGGATGTGCACAGAAGTGTTTGTTATCAACAGATATTTTGTGAAGTTTCAGTTGAGCAGTTGTAAGTATATTACGTATACTATTTTCTTTAATTTTTTCATATTTATATCGCTTCCTTTATAGCTTCACGTATTTTGGGGTTATATGTTGAACATTTATTTAATAAGCCAGAGAAAGAGACAAGACTTAGTTCTTAATAGATAGTGAGTTTTTGGAAAGAAAAATCGAGCAACAAACTTAAGGCAGTGCCACCAAACAAGAGAACTTTTTAGAAGAATCTGAAGAAGAGGGCTAGCCACTGAGGAGTCTTCCATTGAAAAAAATAAATAAACAAAATTACATAAAATCCAAATAACGTGTTTCTTCAAAAACCCAGAAAATGAACGTAGTCGAACTACCCACTGGGGTCACTCAACGAGCTCATGATAATGAAACGAACAGGATGCGTTTTTTTTTAAATTATTGACATGATTTGAAGTACCCAAGTATGTATATTGATCACCTGAGAGTTCACCACCAACACTCTAAAAATTGGGATTGTAGAAACATCAGCCACGAACTTATGGCATACTTGGGTCTACTGTATTTGATTGGTACAAAAATATGAAAAAGATCTTTGGAAGCGACGGCAGCGGAATTCAAATTGCAAAAGCTGTTATAAATTACATTACCTTCTGCTTGCGGTTTAATGACAAATATGCAAGAGTCAAAAGGAAAACTGGTAGCGATTCGTAACCTTTGCTTTTGTTAGCAACTGCAGGTGGGCGTTCAATTTAAGCGAATTGATTTAGGGGTCGTCGCGGTTTATTCAGTACACGCGAAGCAAATCAGCAAAATGCGGGATAAATATTTTTGTTTTGAGTGATGTCAAAAGTTTTTACTCATCCGATCTAAAAATATACTGCGAAAAACAATCAGAAGGACCATTTGCGCCCTCAAATTCTCCACCAGATATTATGAAGCGTTTAGGCACTCCAATAGAAACTCAAACCGGAATTTGACCATCGACAATTGGTACACAAGCGTATGTATGGTTTTGGACACAATGAAGAAAAACCAAGCTGAAAGTTCAAGAGAAAACAAAAACCGGAGTTCTGACTTTTTAGATCCCAAAAGGACAAAATGCTGGTTTTTTATATGCCTTGGAAAAATAAATTTATAATACTATAAATGCTCAAATTTTATTCAAATTGGCCTGTGCAAGAAAAGCTTCTGAGAGCCAAAAAATTTTTCTGAGACATTTTCTCAGACATTTAGCTCAAGATATAAGTATTTTTTTTAAGTGAACTACGACCGGGCTGTTAAACCGAGAAGTGAAGAAAGAAACTTTTAAAAACACGGTGTGGGTTGGTCATGTGCACTGGAGAAGAAAAGATCTGTAACATCAATAAAGTTTTGCCGTTGCCAATCATTTGCGTGCAAGAACCACTCTGCGGTTGAGGTGGTCTGCGACAATTGCAAAAATGAGGGTACAGTTCTTGACGAATAGGTCGATGAAATATATTAAATTAAATATTTTTAAATTTTATATTTACTTGCTTAAGTGATACATCGCCATAGCAATTTCCCAACATTTAAGTAAAGAAAAAACCATTAAGTTGGATAAACCTGACAAGCACTCGCTCACGAAAATTTAAAGGGCGCTCCCGTTGAAAACTCTGCATTGCTTGCTAAGACATTTTTGCTGGTACTGCTACAATATTTTTGGGAATAGTACCTTTTTTTAATACGATCCTATTATGCCAAATTCTGCATGTCAAACAATTACACTCTGACTGTGCAGAAATTGTTCATAGCATTGTCGAAGATTTTGGTAGGTCCAATACGTAAAATTCTGCTGATTAATGCTTGACGCAGCCCAACAAATGTAAATTAGTTTTGTCACTACTGAGCAACAACCTGTTGGGTCTACTAGTCACATTCTTTAAGTTCCTAGACTACCAACAGTTTGTATAGACGTAAGATGAAATGGTAGTGTAGAATTCTTCTCACTCTCCACTCAGATACTCCCAAGACTAGAGCATTCTTAGCTGAGAAACGTTGTGGCGATGTGTAACAACAGTCTGCTTTACTGCGATATTTTCAACGCAACCAAGTGATTTCCGTTTAAATACTGAAGCAATCTGTCAAAAATTATGTACACACACCATTATGGATTCTTCGGTAGGAATTCTTCTGTGACGGCCTACTCTCACCACTCCATGCTATGATGGACAATAAAATGACATCCTTTGTACTACTCAAGCAAGAATGTACGATTTAACCGCCGTCTACAAATACAGTGCATGTATGATGTGTATATAACACTTAGATATGTTTTGTAGTTTATATGGATTTAATCAAATGTAGAAGAGTGGATTACATATAAATTGGAATTTTCTGTATACACGCGGTGAGATAAACGTAAAGAGAAACGGTTTTTGAGCACTATAAGTAGGGGTATCTGAATATGATGCCAGAAAAAGAAATGCTTTGGTCTGTTATGTAATGGATTATTATTAAGGTTCTTACAACAGAGGGTGTAAAACCGCCTTGAATTTTAGACTTTAGAAAAAGTTTGAGAACAGCACATTTAAGAAGAATCAAATGCGCGGTTGGCATAAACAATTTTTGGAGGAACGAGAAGCAGTTGATAAAGAAGATCATTGATGTCGTCGCCTTCTCAAGAATGAGCGCGGATTAACTACTGTGGCACTCAAGAAATCGTTGTTGACGATCTTGGAATCTAAAAGTGTGCAAAGTTGGGTCTCCCGCCCGCTCATGCAGCTGCCTACACTCAACAAAAAATTGATGATTTCTTCTAAAATACAACTCCTCTGCAGCGTCTTATGAGTTATTTTCATGTCTAAGTTGGTAAGACACTAGACCAGTAATTATTGGAATAGAAAAACGATAAAGAGCTTTTTTCAAAATTTGAAAATTTAAAATTGCGATGCCAAATGACACAAAGGTGTTGCTGATCGTTTAAAATCAAAATTGCTGGTCATTATAAAACATTTGCACTTTATTAAACGAGTCGGCTATAAATAGCTACATTATTAACATATTGTACAATTTCTAAGAAAAGAAGTTTAAAATAGTTTAAAATATTTAAACGTAATTATAGCTGTACGGTCAAGGCTTTGCTTTCACTTACAGTAAAAAAATTGTATGATACAATTCAAAGCACAATTAAATAAATTAGACAAGTTTTAAGTAAAAGCCAAAAAACAATTAAATTAAATTGAGTCTTTTTTGTAGCTTCTATTTGGGACGTTTTAAAATGAAGAGTACTACGATTGTTTTTTTTTACTAATCTTTTATTAAGAAGAAGGTAGCACGTTTCATTAGAGGTAATCTCTCCTAATGTTTATACACTTTTACTATTGCTGCAGCATTTTCAGTGAAGCTGCTGCAAACTATTGATTTGACATAATTTTTTTACCAAAATATGTTTAACGAATAATTTAATTTTTTTGCATCATCTTAAGTTTTATGTCGGATGTTTTTGTATTGTTTTATCTAATGTTATAACTTTTTTATAATCATGTTTATTTACATGCAGATCTTATAAAAATGCATGCCAGTATAATATTGTATAAAAAATACAGGCTATTGAAATGTTTTATTAACATTTAAGTAGAACTCGTGGACTAATTTTATAATTGCTCGAATTACCATTAGGGTATTTTCAACTTATTATTGCATTAAAAGTACATCTTTGTGTACAAGTGACGAAAACCAACGGGCATTTAAGCAAATGCATTATATAACTTACTTAGGCAGTAGTCAAAAAATGCAATAGTCATTGAACGTGAATATATACCACACGGGCCATGAACGGATGGAAAGTAGGTAAATCTTCCAAACAAAAACAGAACAGCCCTAAACAACAAGCAACGAAGAAGTGCTGGTTGGCGTCACTCAAAACAAATTGACAATGAAGTTTAAAATTTTTACGATTTGTATTAATAGGCATTCTGAAAAATAATGTGGTGTCGGGCTCAACTTGCATTGTTAATTGGTGCAACAAATTAAAATGACAAATTCAACACGATTTTAAAAATATTTATTCTTTGATCTTTCGTACTGGAATCGCGTTAATACATGTCTTTACTCCTGCAGTTGATGCAGAAGTTATCCGCGACAGTACACGTTCGTTATGTTATCTTTTCTACATACTGACACCAAAATAGTCATATAAAGAGCGTATGAAAAATTTATTAAATTAATTTGGAGCGCAAAATTGTTTAACTAAAATATAAATTTTACATAGTCTAAAGTATTTTAAAAAACAATAGGCTCCCAAATACACTAAAAAATAGTTTAATAAAATATATTTTGATTATCATAGATAAAATTAAGTATTTTTCTTTTATTAACTCTGTGTAATAATAATTTTTAAAAATAAATAATAAATTATAAAGAACTAGTTTTAAGTATGAGTAAAAAGTAAAAAAAATTCTGTTTTAGTTAGATTTTATAAAGAAGAAATTTTAGAACTTGTCACCAAATATTTTTCTGGTATTGTTGTCAGTGTTAAAGTCTAAAATGGTAATGTTAGTTGATTATAAAATTAAATGTGGCAGTACAGAGCCCAAAATAGTTTTAGGTGACTTTAACATCAAAAAAAGCACGATATGGGCATGCTGAGTTAATAACTCTGAGGGCATAAGGCGAACTATTGTATACTTATATTAGCCCCAAATAAATTTACCTATAGGGCTGACCATCAGACTGACATACTAGACGTTGCGTTGCACAAAAATATGCAAAAAACAAATCAAAAAACGGTGACCACTGAACTAAACTCCGATCGTATTTTCTAGATATAATCAAAGAAAAATCAATTTACTACACCAACAAAGTTACGTCTTTAAATTCAACAACAATCACAAAATAAGTTAAAGAAATAGTAGTAAAGTACTTGATGTTTTTAACAATGGTCGATAGCAAAGTGTGTGACGCAGCAACATATATTACCTCAACCAGGAGATGTTTAATTTGTAAAGCTATATCAAAGCAGTTCAACGATTTGTTAAGATACCATGCGGTAAATACTGAAAATTTACCATTACACGCCCAATTTAAATTTTTTGAAACTCTGTATTTTATATAAAATTTCTGTTCACATGTGACAAATACGATCTGAAGAAGATAAAAGTGTAATAAAAGTAAGTAATCATACAACAGAAATTTAGGGCGGGACGTCCCAATATGACAATAGTAATGGTGGTAATACAAGCAGAAGGTTTTTCGCAAATCTTCGAAACATCCGCAATAATCACGGGTATCGAAAAAAGCTTATAGAAAGATTTTTAGTGGACGTAAGATCAACCTAGAAAAGTTTTTTACCTACTGCCTAGATACAGCAAAATTGTACTTAAAACTATATTCATGGCACCCGATCGGGTGCCATGAATACCCGATGTCTTCTACAGTTTACAAAATATTAATCCATGGGCCTGTGATTATATAGCATCCCTTACTTCCAATAGGGACGTTATCAGAAAGACCGCAGGAGCCAGAAACAAACATTGTCGCCAATTTAGAGAGTTTTCTCGGGAACGAAACAATAAGCATTTTATAAATATTGTTGACCTCTGACCCTTATTTAAGTTCCTTCAGAAACAAACAAACAAATTCAAAGCTTTTAGAAAGACTGCTTTAGAAATGCTGCTTTCTTGGAAAGTTAACACACACATTAATAAAGAAGAGTTGGGATTCGTCCTCAGACTGATGTTTTTGTTTCATTTATATTATGAACTAAACTGTTTTATGTAAATTTATGAGAAAATAAATACATTAACTACACTCCTACCTAAAATTTCAGTAAAGGCTAGGTACAGACAGTTCAGTTTAGTAGCAACTATTCATATTTCTCCTCGTGTTTCCTGAAAGATACGTGACGAGTGGTGAGCATGTTGCCGTTACGAGGTCCACACACATTTCGGACCTATACGACAACAAAAAAAATACAAATTAGCATAAAATTAATTTTGTCCGCATTTGTGGAACGCGAGAAATAATCCAATTGGTGAAGCAAAAATTTAATCGACGATTTATCTGCCAAAACAGCGAAGCGAACTGGCCAACAAGATCTGCGACCTCTCACCATGCGATTTTCCCTTTGTGGGTTCATGAAGACCAAGGTTTATATTACGATAATAAAACAGATTCTACTCTGCATTTAATGGCAACGGTTTTTTAAATTAAATCATGTGTTTTTGGGGACACCTACTACTATTAACTATTAACCAGAGTTGCACGTAGATTTATTATGCTAAGAATGCAAATCAGTTTTACACAGTTGTTTTTCTAAACTTTTAATTTTTTTGTACTAGGAATTTCAATTTCTTATTTTTGATATTTTTTTAGTTTGCTCTAATTAAATTGTGTGTTTCCCAATTTAATTGTGCGCTAACCTGTTATAAATCAATTCCATTTTAAAAGATTTTGGGCACTTGTATCTGTTTTGTTCACTATTTAGCTTAACCGGCATATCAGACCTATTACATCTAAAGTCCTTTGAGTTTCTTTTACTCAGAATGGGTGTGAACCAGACCTAAGGCTTTTCAGCATGTTAAGCCAAGGTTGTCGGGAGCTTAAGAATTTGCCAAGTGAAAGCGGTTCCGCGCCTTAAAGAAGCAGCTGCTTCCCGAAGGTGAAACTTTAATTCGTCTTTGTCTAGTTTTAACAGGAAAGTAAAATTTTAAATTTGTTAAAAGAATCTTGTTTTGTGCTTTTCATTGTCTTAATAATTTTTTTAACACAAATATATACCTGAACTTCATTAAAAGTAATGGATTTAAACATTAATAATAAAGTACAAGAAAACCTTGTAACATCACTTACACACTTGAAACTAGAAATTGTGTTTTTACAGCATTTGTTATCAAAAACATTAATCTGTTCAGTTTTCACCTTTTCTCAATTGATAATTTAAAAAAAAAAGTAAATTAAATATAAATAGTACAAAAGAAACTTTTAAAATTCATGTTGTGATAGCCTTAATAAGATTCTACATTATTTAAAAAGTAAATTCGAGCACTTGTTATAGTGTCTTACCGTTAGTTACAAATATAGAATTGAGATTAACAAAAGCAATATTTTACGTAATCCTATTAATACACTTTTTATAAAATTGCTATTAAGTTATTTTGTGTCTTTAAATAAATGTAAATGTAAAGCTACGCCGCATTAGCAGTACTAAATTAACTAACGTGGCTTGTGCAAATTTTATTGTTAATTAAATTTTTACTAATACTAATTTACTAGGAACGTGAATTACATTTAGGTTAATTGCTAAATGTCGGCACGAGACACAAAGGAAGTATGTAAAAGTTGGTAGAACTTTAATGATTAAATTCATTTCATTTGAATTAGCTAAACAGGCGTTGAAACAATACGATTTTTTGTTAGTTTGTACTAGCAGATAATTATGACTTTAATTTAACTTAGACATTATGAATTATTTCGGCTATCAATATTTAACGTTATAAATACCAAAGTCAAAATACGCAATAGCAGACGCATACGTGCAAATTATTTTGACAAGGCCCTCCAAAAATACTGTGCGATATTCAATACGTCTACCCACGCACAGCAGCGGCTCTTAAAACCCATGCCTCACCATTTTTAACAACTGCACTGAAATTGCTTAAAATCCGACCGTAACCGAATATGAGCTATTTGGCGGACGCGGGCCACTAAACTGAACTATTTTATAGCTCTCAGTATGACGCCATTAATTTTATTTGCTGCAGTTATAAAGGTGGGCTTCGGCGGTAATAAGAGACTTGCAGGTGTTCCTGAGGTGTTTGATAGCAACTCTTTTTGTGGCTGGCCTGCGAACATCGCAAGCGCACGGTTCTGCCAAAAAACTTGCAACATTATCATCGCACTGCGTTATCGAAAAGACATTTATTATAAAGAATGCCACGTTTGCCCTTTTTTACATGTAGCACCAAATTCCTACTTTTAATTTCGTACGTACACTTTAAATTTGCGAAACAAAAAAAAATATGTTGTGTGTTGGTCTGTGCATCTTATATAAAGAGCGTGAAATTTTTCTAAAATTCCGAGAAGTTACACTTAGTTGTACTTTTGAATATAATTTGTGTTTATTTTTTACATTACTTAAATTTTAAAATGATGCATAATGGCGAATTTTATTTAATTCTAAAAACAGGTAAAATTGTTGAGGATATAAGCAAGATCTAATGACCTATATACTGACAATTTTACACTTTAATTTTTTGCATATTTGAGACGTTATCAATTAGTTATAAAAGGTTGACTCTATAGACAAAATATTTATTTGATTTTTCCGACTTTCATTACGTATATACGTTTTAATACAATCTTTACAATCATTCATATTAGTTAAAAAAATAAAAACAAATTTTCCATTTCTTTGCTTAAAAAATTTTCTTTTCCTGGTTTTAGAATTAGCAAACCTCTGAACTATGTAAGAAAGACTCAGAAACTCTCACATAAACAAACGTCAAAAGCCCGACATTTTTTCTTATTTAAACGATGATCTCAAAAAGTTTTTCTTTCTTTTAAGAGCTGAAAAGTATCGTTCTCCAGTGCAGTTAGTAATTGTCGTATTTAAAAAATTCTTATAACAACAGCAGTATTTGAAAAAGTAGAGTCCTACGTTCCATGACTTCAATAATGCTAGAAGTCTTTGCAGTTCTAATTATTTTTTTTTGGTTTGCTTTTATTATCTTCTTTGTGAATACTTTTATTGATTCTTGAAAATGCTGATAAATTCATATATTTCTCGTGGAACGTTTTAACTAAATCAGAAGTATGCAATAGAGTTGATTTGCCCATTTGTATTCTGTCATTTTTTGATTTGAGTAATAGACATACGTATAGATTTTTTGTTCTAAATTGGGCTTCAGAGAATCAATTGCAGCACCATATGTTTCTATCATGAAAGAATATCCTCCAGGAAACTCGTAATTTCAATCTTTGTTTTCACTTAATGAAGCTTTTGGTTTTCTCTTTCTGTAATGTCTGTTTTGTAGAGGTCAGTTTTGCACATTCGTTTGTTTTGTCTTCTAATATTAAAAACGCATCTTTGCTTTGAAAAGTATTTGTAAATGCTTCTAAAATACTGTAGAGGTAATGATGTACTTCTCAAGACTTTACAAGAACTTTGTTCCAGAAACATTACATTAATGTCACTTCAAGACTCTTAAGTTCTTCCAATAACACATTTGTTTTATAATCTACGTCCTCACTCTGGTCACTATCATGAGTAATGTGTGTTAGAGCATCAAGAACCTCCTAGTACGATTTAATAATGCTTGCCCAGCATCAGAATGGGCACTCCATCGAGTTATCGACAACGTTTTTAAAGATAAATAGTCGTTTTTAAGATGAGACTGCAAGATATCCAATTTTTTGTTTGAAGAACTAAAAGTTATGGGTTTGTTTTTTAAGAATATCTACAAAAGTAGAGTTAAAGCAGTCTTTCGGAATTGTGCTACTCCTGAATATGTAATTGAATAAATCCGCCAATAAAAAATAAATTTCTTTCACTTATTACTTTTATATATCGTATCTGGTCGGCGGCGATTTTTATTTTTTGTTCTTGACAGTGTGTTCAATCTGACAGATGCTGACAGTGATGCTGTGAATTGTGTTACTGCCGTCTTTAAAAAATTCTTCAATGTTTTTGTTAATCAAAATTATGTCTTGTTCATTCAACAGAATTATTTTGCTTGCTATAGCTTACAACTTGTGTGACGTTTTTGGACATACTGAATAAGGGTAATCTAGGTAACAAACATCCTTTGCAATCCTAATTTTAGACTTAATTTTTTTTATATAGCGGCTACCACATATTTTTGTTCTTCAAAATAAATAATATTTAGTATAATAATTATATTTTAATTATTTTGTTTTTTAGAATTGGGAGAAACAACTAAAATAAAGCTGTCCAGAACGGATATTTTTTTAATAACGAAAGGTCATTTGAATGAAAATATAAATGTCGTATACGAAAAAGTTAAGGAAATATTTTCTAATAAAGTGGAATATTCTTTCATAATCGCAGAAGCTGACAAACAAACTGTTCAGAAAGTAATGATCGATTTGAAAAGCAGGTGGCAACGGTTGCCAGAAACAAATCCAAATTCTTGGAAAAATGCAAAGAATGGCTTGGGTATTTGTTAATTTCAATACCATATACCTGAGAAAAAGATTGCAACTCAAGAGCAGCCAGGTAAATAAAATTTAAATAATAATCAAATTTTCAGTAATACTGTCTTATTGAAAATTTTAATTATGCATTTTCTTGTGTTCAGTTAGAGCTAATTAAGACTTCTCGACTTTAAGTGAAAGATCAAAGAGTAGGATTCAAAATTTCGTTTGACAACAAATTTAGAAGAACTGGCATATGCTAGACATATGAGTCTTTGTACTTCAGGACAACTTGATGTCTCAAAAATTGTTAAGAACGTCATTTCAGGCAATGCATCAAAAGCACAGGAGAACAGACAACCGTTATATTTTAATGCTGAGACCAAGTCCGCTAAAGGTGCTGTGTTATTTTGTGTAGAACAAAGATTGTCAGTCAATCGGTGTAATGAACTTGGAGTCGCAAGTTTGGCCAATAATTGTAAATTATATCCGCCTTATAATATCCAGAAAAAATTAATACCGCATAAGATAGAGGCCAGGAGAAGGGGTATGAAAGCTTTGATAATAGGAGACAAGCTAATAATAAACGGAGATAAAAAAATAAATGGAGCGCTGAAGAGATCGAAGATCAAATAGATGTAGAGAAAGCGATAGAAAAGAATGAGGAAAAAAAGAAAAGAGGAAGATCGACAGATGAAGAAGGAGATAAAACCCCAAAAGGAGCCATACCAAAAAAGATTAACTGGACACAGACGGTGTTAGTACCCTATGGAAGTGAAACAACGAAGAAAGATGAGCGGTTGAACAAAAATACAAATAAAATTGGAAAGCAAGTATCTGATGCAGAATTATTAAATGAAACCCTGCGAAACATAACGAAAACAACAAGAAAGAGACATGATTCAAAAAACTAGTAGAAACTGAATACCGGACGGAAACAAAATGATGACAACTGAAAGCTATGACTATGGACAAAGAAGAGAAGAAGGGGAACTAGAGAAAGAGAAAAAAAGCAAAGAAAATGATAGTAACAGGAAAAGATTTACAAAACTGTTGGAACAGACAAAAATCGAAAAACCACCAGAATCCGTAATAAAAAAAGTGAAGAATTTACAAATATACAAAGAATTTCAAAGAGAAAAGCACAACATAATGCAACAAGAAGATAACCAAATAAAAATAAGTAAAGAAAATAAAACATTAAGCAATAAACGTGAAGAATTATACCATGAGATGAATACAAGACAGGAAATATATATTGGATGCTGGAATGTGCGAACGATGATCGAAGAGAGTACAACATACCAAGTATCAACTGAGATGAATAAGTATAAAATAAGCATACTAGGAATTAGTGAAACACGCTGGAATGGGGCAGGAAAATAAAACTACAAGATGGAAACACAATACTGTATTCAGGTAACCCAGATTTGGATGCAAATAAAGAAAGAGGTGTAGCCCTAATGCTAAACAAAGAAGCAAATAAGTCACTAATAGAATGGGAAAGTACATCGGATAGAATAATATGGGGACGATTTAGAGCAAAATTTAGAAATATAGTAGTCATGAATATATATGCACCAACGAACACTCAAGATGAAAACATTAAAGATGAATTTTACGAACAAGTCCAAGCAATATTCCAAAACTTACAGAAAAAATATAAACGAGACATAAAGATCCTTATTGGTGACTGGAATGCAAAAGTAGGATGCGACAACACAGGAAATGAACATATAATGGGAAAATATGGGATAGGAACAATGAACAATAATGGAGAAAGACTCACAGAATTTTGTTCAACTAACAGCCTTATAATAGGAGGAACTTTATTTAAACATAAAGATATTCACAAAAGAACATGGACTGCACCTGGAAATACATATAGAAATCAAATTTACCATATAACAATCGAGAATAAATGGAAAAATTCATTGAAAGATGTGAGAACAATAAGAGGGGCAGACGTTGCATCAGACCATGAGTTGGTTAGAGCAAAACTAAAAATAAGCATCAAGGCAAACTACACACATAATATCAATACAAGAAAGAAATACAACGTTACTAATCTAGAACATCCAAATATACTGTTAAGATATCAGAATACTTTAGAAAAAGAGATCGGGAACATAAGCGACTTAAAACATCTAAATATAGACAATCTATGGGAAAATATAAGACTGCTATTAAAAATGCACCCATGTCAGAAATAGGGTATAAAAACACAAGAGATCAGAAATGGTTAAGTACAGAGACAAAAGAAAAAATTGAAGAAAGAAAACATACCAAACTAAAAATTTTGTCTACAGCCAATGAAGCACTAAAAGAAACACTACAGAAGGAATACAGAAAAGGGCAAACTGAAGTCAAGAGAAGCGCAAGGAATGATAAAAGACAATATATAGAAAATTTAGCGATTAAAGCTGAAGAAGCAGCAAGAAAAAATAACATTAAAGAATTATACAACATTACAAAAGAATTAGGAGGAAGAAAATATGTGCAATCAGCAAGATTAGCTGGAAAAACGGGGAAATATATAAAACGCAAAAGAAATACAAGAAAGATGGATAGAACATTTTAGAGAAATTTACAAATTGAAAACGCAAGAAAAAGAACATTAGAACCAATAGAAGCAGTAGAAAAACTTAACGTTGATGAAGAGAATTTTACGAAAGACGAAATAAGACAGGCAATTAAAACTTTGAAAAATGGTAAGGCTGCGGGTATAGATTACATAAATGCAGAACTTATAAAAGCACACGTGGACTTGTCAGTAGAAGTACTACACATACTAATAAATAAAATATGGGAAGAAACACAAATTCCCAATGAATGGCTACAAGGAATAATTATTAAATTACCAAAGAAAGGAAACTTAACAAATTGCGAAAACTGGAGGCCAATTACATTATTATGTGTAGCAAGTAAAATCCTCACAAAAATAATGTTAGAAAGAATGAAGACTGCAATTGAAGAAAAACTGAGGGAAAATCAAGCTGGGTACAGAAAACAAAAATCATGCACGGACCATATATGCACACTTAGAATAATACTCGAACAAGCTACCGAGATGAATGAAGATATATACATAACATTCATCGATTTCTATAAAGCGTTTGACTCAGTGGACAGACAAAAAATGTGGCACATCTTGGAGCAATATGGAATCCCGAACAAATATTTAAGAGTAATAAAAACCTTATATAATAACTATACAGCAAGAATTGAGCATAACGGAGAGTTATTACAACATATAAACATAGAGACAGGAGTGAGGCAGGGTTGCATACTATCACCACTGCTTTTCCTTATCATAATTGACTGGGCGATGAGGAATACTATAGATGATCAGACAGGAATAAATTGGGGAATTTCTACGAAACTAGAAGACTTAGAATTTGCAGACGACATAAGTATTTTATCTACAAATAAACACCATATGCAAAGGAAAGCGAATAAATTAGACAGCATAGCAAAACAAGTAGGGCTACGTATAAATACAGAAAATACAAAATTACTAACAAAAAACCCAAACAAAGAAAATAGTGTACTCATAGAGGGAAAAAAGATACAGGAAACAGAAGAGTTTTGCTATCTTGGCAGCATTCTGAGTCCAAAAGGAGGAACAGAGAGAGATGTGGTTAGGAGAATTGGCTTAGCACGCAATTTATTTAATACTTTAAATAAGACATGGGCATCGAAAAACATCACACTTCAAACAAAGTTAAAAATATTCAGATCAAATATAAAAAGCATTCTCCTATATGGCTCAGAAACATGGAAAACGACAAACATACATATGAAAAAGATCCAGGTATTTATAAATAAATGTTTGCGAATTATATGCGGCATATTTGGCCAGATAGAAGTACCAATGAAGAACTATGGAGGAAAACAGCAGAAGAACAAATAGAAAAAACTATAAAAAGACGCAAATGGAAATGGATCGGACATACGCTTCGGAAACCAAGCAATAGCATACCAAGATTTAGATTATTGTGGAAGTGGAAGAAGAAAGCCAGGCAGACCATTGGATACATGGAAAAGGAGTATTCAAAAGGAGATGGAGAAGAGCAATAAAACATGGGGAGAAATCAAAAATATAGCAAAAGATAGACAAAAATGGAAGAACTGGGTGGAAGAATTAATACACGAACCCACCACCGATACCGATACGCAGGAGTAGCGACATAGCTATCAACAACCTACTAGCTTCTGAAACATCCCAAATAGATGCCCTATGCTCCATAGGAGTATAAGGAAAAAGAAGAAGAAGAAGATAAGATTGTACTTAAAGCAAAACCCTAATGTTACTCTTTAAAAGCTGATATGACTGTTACTGAATCAAGCGGTGAAGTAAAATTGCAATCTTTGTTATATCATACAACTGAAGGAATACTTTTGGCTCAAAAAAAGTGGTAAAGAACTTACCTTCAGATCACTTATGTAATTTATATTTTGTGTGTAAATGGAGTTGTGATAGGATTTCGGTCAAAGTATTTACAAACAAAAGTTTGATAATGATGAAGATGCCAGTAAATCAGATGCTGGTACAGTTTTAATTTCTCTAGTGCCACTGCAGCTTATATGTAATCATAATCAAACTATTGTTTGGAAAAATCCGCGACCTTTGTCTTCTCGATTCTGCAGATCTCTGCGTATTCAATTTCTTCACAAAAAACACAGTGAAGGAGATGAATTATATTCGAGAACAAAAGAACTTGGATCGTTTTATTGACAAACACTGCATCTGCTCAATGTTGTTACTTATGTCAGGCAACATTAAAAAATTTTAATGATGTACATGCAATGCTTAAGAGAAAAATCACTGAGAACAATTTAAAGTTTAGAATTTCATTTCTTCATGCATGGATACAATTTTTTGAATGTTGCTTGCATGTATTATACAAGTTGGACATAAAAAAGTGGCAAGTGTGAGATTTCGTCAACAACTAGGACTTATTGTTAGGTTTTGGAAGTTCAAATGATGGAAACACTGCTCGAAGATTCTTGGAAGACGCTCCCGTTTCTTCATTTATAACGGGAGTAGATCAGAATTAATTGAACGATTTCACATTTTGTTGCAGATAATTTCAAGCTGTTATGAAATTAACGTTGTTAATGGTGGAGAAATAGTAGAATCTGCGCTATTACCAATTGGACAAATGTCCGAAGAGACACAAGAACCGTGTAATATATGCGTTCGCTAATTTAGAATTCATTACGTAGTCGACTCAAAATGATGCAAGATACTTTCTGCTTCGCTGACCCATTTATTTCTGGTTTAAAGACGCTACCCACTAAAAAAATTAAAATCTGATCACAGGAAGCAGTTGAACTTGTGATTCAGCCGTCTGCTGCTGAATCAGCAAATTATGAAAGAGACATTAGTTTAACTGATGAGTCGTCGAATTACTTAATCTGATGATTTGACCGAACACAATTTTTTTAATGTTGTAGGTAAGTGCACGCTTTTTTATTTTTTGCATTTATTTAAATTAAACATTTTAAATAAAAAGCATTATCCCTTTGACATGTTTAATTTTTTCTTATAATTATCTTCAAAAAACTCTTCAATTACCAAATTAATGTCAGATTTGCAATTAGCAAACTCAAAAACCCCTTAAATTTCCACATTTAAGAAGAAATATGTGTTTTGTTTGATATTTTTAATTTTCTTCCGCCACATTGGATCCGCCATAAAATAATGTCAGGTTCGTAATCAGCGACCCCAAAAACACTTAGGTACAGAAGTGATACAGAAGTTAGTGAACAATAAACCATTTGTAGATCTCATGATCACGTTTTCGGCATTTGAAACCACTGTGTATCGTGGTAAAACAATTCTATATCATAACCGCTGGCATTACCTGTAAAGGCGTACATTTGCATAATATTGTAATTAATTGGTTTAGTGTTGAATTGTAGTAGTATTACTCGGTTTAATACTGGTACAATTTCTTTAAACATTTGTTAATAAAAGATGACATATAATACCGGCTCCATTCAAGGGATAAGAATCGTTGTTGCTCGGGTAATAGATGTAATATCCATTGCTTTGACATTTTGTTTATATCGAGTTTGGCCATCTTTCTGATGGCACTTTATTCTTCTACTTTCAAAAATAATAAAATAATATTAACAAATTTTAATATTTTAACACACTCTCTCCGCAAGAAATAAATGACCTTTTAAAATGTGTAGTATTTGCATAATTGTACAATAACCATTTCAAAAGCTGACTTTAACAAACGACTGCATCATATTTATTGACATTTGTAAATATAAATATTAGAGTTGCTTTATTAGACCGATTTCAATCAGCAGAACTATAGAAACGTTTCACGTTATTAATTATTCCACATATAACAAGTGATGCTTTCAATTAGATTTTTTGCAGTTGTTATTTCAAAAGCGGAATTACGAAGTTCCTAGGAGCTATATAGTATGAACTTTGTACCTAAAAATCAAATATTTTAGTAATAAAATTAGATTTGAACTGACTAATATATTTTTTATTTCGCGGTATGTTCATTTTTACTACATTCCATCTTTTTGATTAAATTAAATAAAAATTCCAATGCCTCTTTTAAATTAACAAAATCTGTGAAATGCAAACTGTAAAAAAAATAATTAAGTGATGTTAACATCGAAATACTAACTTGTTTAAATAAAATGGCATTTAACATATTATAAATTTTTAATTATTTATTTAATAATAATCGGAGGATTAGTTGAAAACGAACGAATTGCAAAAATTATACGATACCATAAAAAGGCTTTTTATTTAGTTAAACGATACACGCTTCTTCTGAACATTTAATCTTTAATATAGTATAGTCGGATAAAAGTATTTGCGAATTAGAATTGCCTAGTTTTTTTATATACAGTCCAATCATTTAATTTTTAACTATTCCGAAAATCCGTTATTCTACTACCATCTTATTGGGACCAGGATTCATCGGCTTTCTCTAAACTTTTAACCATAAAAATTAATTGCAACAGAAGGAGTAGAATTTATAAAATTCTTAAAATTCAAAAAAATTATCATATTGAAGTATCAGGACACGAAACTGGCTTTAACTAAAATTGAACCCAGCCCCTACCTCATAATATACAGGGCCATCCTTTGCCAAATGTACACTTCACACAATTTCCAAATACCTACCAAAATTAACCTATGATAAACACTCAACTATCATTACCTTACATTGCACCAACTAGTCAACCTTCACAAGGACCAAGTAATCCCTTTCCCCCTAACCAGGAACAATACTTAGCAAAGCAATCTTCAGGACTCTATCAGCCTCGAAATTCCCGGCAACTATACAGGTTAACCTCAACGTCTGACGACAAAATGGGAGACGTTCCCCCCTCAAAAGAGAACATCGCATCTAAAGAAAACCCCTGGCAAGTATTTACGACTACTAAACGAAAGAAAGTCAGAAAATCACATGACATGGTATCCTCAAACATTTTACCCCTTTCCAACAGTTTTTCTGCACTAGCTAATTCCCAAAATCCAACCTCCATCGACAATTCAACAAATAAAAACAATACTCCCAAAGATAAAACAATAGAATCTGATAAAATCCCCAAACCCCCGCCTATATTTGTTTATGGAGTCCTAGATCTACCAAAAATGAAAGCTACACTAGCAGATGTAGCAGAAGAAGAGCAATATGCCACTAAAAGCCTGGCAAATAACACAATTAAAATCTCACCAAATACTCCTGATATATTCCGTAAACTAGTTAAGTACATGCGCGAAAATAAAATTATACATCACACCTACCAATTAAAAGACGAACGAGCGTTTAGAGTTGTCATCAAAAATCTTCATCACTCGATTCCACTCGAAGACATAAAAGCAGAAATCACTAGACAAGGACACCAAATTAGAAACATCATTAATGCTAAACATAGAACCACAAAGGAGCCAATGAATCTATTTTTCATGGACTTAGAACTATCTAACAACAATAAAGAGATATATTCCATTCAATCTTTACTACACAATCGCATAACAATTGAACCGCCAAGAACAAACCGAAATGCTGTCCAGTGCATGCGATGCCAAATGTATGGTCATACAAAAGCAGATTACTCCCGTCCCTCCTCACCCGGCTAACTACCGAGGATGTACTCATTACCACAACTTCTACAAAAGTAGAAATACCAATTCCAAACCGCCAGCAACCCAATCCCCAATCATAAATAGACAAAGTTATATATCCAACCTCCCGCATTCACCTACAGACGCTAGCATTACCAGTCACCAAGAACCCCAACAACAAATCCCTTCTGACCAGTCTCTTAACCTTACTTTAAACAAATTCCTAGAAGAATTCAAATTCATGTTCTCCCAACTAATTCAGCAGAACAGCATGGTCCTTAACATGCTGACAATGTTAATAAGCAAAACAAATAATTGATAAATTCCTCCGCATTGCACAATGGAACGCCAACGGCCTCTTAAATCACAGAGACGAAGTAATACTATTCCTAAAACATAACTACATCGACATAATGCTAATTAGTGAAACGCATTTCACGGAAAAATCGTACATAAAAATTCCTAACTACCATTTATATTACACTAACCATCCAGACAAAACAGGACACGCTGGAACCGCTATACTAATCAAACAAAATTTAAAACATTACGCTCTCCCCAACTACGAGAAGGAATCTCTCCAGGCTACTTCCATCAAGGTGCTTACCCTCCCCTATGAAATAACTATTGCGGCTGTCTACTGCCCCCCAAAACACAATATCAAACAATGTGACTTCGACCAGTTCTTTCATACCCTGGGTCCCAAATTCGTATCAGGCGGCGACTACTACAGTAAACATACTGCGTGGGGCTCCCGCCTAGTTACTACAAAAGATAGAGAGCTATATAAAACTATACAAGACAATAAATACGTCTACCTTTCAACAGGGACCCCGACATACTGGCCATCCGATCAGAACAAAATCCCCGATCTCCTCGATTTCTTCGTCATTAATGGAATATCACCAAACTACATGGGCATCTCTCCAAGCTACGACCTTTCCTCGGACCATTCCCCGATCATAGGAACTATAAGTGCAAGTGTCCTAATCAAAAATCCTCCCGCACGGAATCATAATGCTTCAACTGACTGGTATTTATATCGGCAAATTCTTCACGAAGGCATTGACTTGAAAGTCAGTTTAAAAACCCCTCTCGAAATCGATACAGCAGTTACCAAATTCAATTCTCTGCTAACAACTACAGCACAGCAAGCTATCCCGCCTAAGGTGCAGAGAAAGTCAACTCATACACACATGTTCCTCTAGAAGTTAAACTTCTAGTTGCCCAAAAGAGGAAAGCCAGAGCCAAATGGCAAAAGAGCCATCATCCAGCAGACAAAACAACACTCAATAACCTTGGAAATCAGCTTAAGGCGAAACTCAAATCCCTGAGGGAAGACTCGTTGAATACCTACCTCTCAACCATAAACCAATATGACAACTCAATATGGAGACTAGTCAAATCATCTTTAAAACCTCAAACCACATCCCCACCAATACGAAAATTGCCTCCAGCTCTAGGATGGGCCAAGAGTGACAAAGAAAAGGCGGATTTGTTCGCTATTCACCTATCTGGAGTATTCCAAACACATGATGAACCACCCAAGACTAACCAGCACCTGAACCGAATACACCTTCCATACCACTAATAACACCAAAGATTGTAAAATCTGAAATTCAGAGATTAAATCTCAAGAAAGCACCAGGACCGGACAAAATTACACCGAAAATGCTCCGTGAGCTTCCACGAAAAGGAATAGTTCTGCTGACACACATATTTAATGCTATACTCCGACTTCAATATTGGCCGAAAGAATTTAAGATCGGAGAGATAATACTCACCCCTAAACCTGGTAAAGATCCCAGCTATGCGTCATCAAAGCGCCCCATAAGCCTGTTACCAGTTTGCTCCAAATTCCTTGAAAAGCATGTCTTAGAAACCTTAGACCCAGAATTCACGGCAACTAACTGGATCCCTGATTATCAATTTGGCTTTCGCCGACACCATTCTACCATACAACAGTATGCTGTATAGCTGTTCTCTTGGACATTCGCCAGGCGTTTGATAAAGTCTGGCACAAAGGACTCAAACTCAAAATACATCAAATCTTACTTCCTCAATTTCATACACTTTTGGACTCCTATCTAACAGACAGAAAATTTCGAACACGCGTTAACGACGAAGTCTTTCCAGTGTACCCAATCCAATCTGGGGTCCCACAGGGTAGCGTTCTGGGTCCATTTCTTTATACGTTATATACCTCAGACCTTCCAACCTCCCCAACCACTACTGTAGGAGCATATGCCGATGGTACGATTATACTTGCGAGACACACGGACTTAAACCTCGCTGTGGAATATGTCCAAACTAACCTCAGCTTACTTGAAGACTGGCTCCAGCGCTGGAACATTTAGGTAAATGAGTCCAAATCTACTCATGTGACCTTCACTCTTCGCAAAGGGATATGTCCTCCACTACATCTTAATAACATCGAGATACCACAATCCCCATTAATGAAATACTTGGGACTACACCTGGACAGCAAGCTCACCTGGAAGGAGCTAAGAAAAAAAAACATATAGAGCTCAGATTTAAAACCCTTTACTGGCTACTAGGCCGACAATCCCTATTATTCCTCTCTAACAAAATCGTTACCTACCAAACCATCATTATACCAATCTGGTCCTATGGAATAGAACTGTGGGGCTGTGCTAGCAAGACTAACCTCGCAATCATGCAACGAAGTCAATCTAAAATCTTAAGATATCTCTTTGATGCTCCCTGGTACATCACCAATCAGATGATACACGACGACCTCGGCATCCCGATGCTCAATACAGTAATACAGGTCAGAACCAGGAAACATCTTGAAAAATTTACCACCCATGACAACCTTCTTCTCCAAGAACTTCCACACCATCAAGTCATCAGACGCCTCAAGCGCCGCTGGCCTACAGACCTCCACTGAAGAGGACCCCACATGGGCCCAACACCTTAGCACTATTTTCTAGGGCGAGGATCAGTCACTGGACGGGCCCTCATCATGTCAATTTATAAACCAAAATATTAGCTTAAAGAAATACAATCTATTTTGATTGCTAATGTAAAAATAAATTTAAAAAAAAATAAAAATATTGAAGTAATCTAAAATTATCAATTTATTGATTAAATGTTTTTTTGTTAATTCATAGACAATAAAAATTCTAACAAATCAAGGATAAGTCATCCAATTAAAAAAAACAGTTATACAACAAGCACAAACACATTTAAATTATGCAAGTTTTTTTCTCATTTTTTATCGTTCTACCTTATTGTCTTTTTAAACTCAACACTTATTTATTAGTTACCATCTAAAATGTTTATAAAACATTTTTGTCAAGTACAAAATGATGTTACTAAATTATATGACTGTAAAACAACTTTAGTATATTGACCAGACGCTAATATGTTTAATCAAAATAATGGAGAATTATGGTGTTTTCTACAGAAGTATTACATGTGGGTTATTTTCGCCGTAGTAGCTAAAACTGAACTTTAAGACCGAAAAAGAAATGATTTGCTAATGATTTGCCACATTGAATTTTTCTGACAAATTTGTTTACTCAGCTTTTCTCTTCTTGTAATGTTAACAATGCCTTTTTCAAACGTACTACAAATTTATCATCTTTTAAAATGTGTTATGAATTATTTTTCGAACCCAAATTTTATATAATCTTCTTAATCTTTGTATATCTATCCAGATTTTTTTAATTCTTTTTTTAATTCACATCCTTCTATTTTTAGCATTTTTAAATATTTTCTAGGATATCTTTTTATCTTTAATGTTGCAGAATATTTGGTCTGTTAAGATTTAGAAAAATTATTAGTAATGTTGTGGTTTTATTTCCATTGCAATTTAAAATTTAACATGCACATTTGAATAGACTCCTTTTAAAATAAAAATTGTTTTCGTATAATATAGTAACCTGTGCTTAATGCCATAAACAATATAATTTAATTAAAAATTTTCAAATACTGCGTTTAATTAGTAGATCTCACGTATGCCATCAGGTCAAGAAATTCTCTTAAAATACAGAATAGTGTCTTTTGGCTGGCGTTCGTAATATACATAAAAACATTTAAAAACTTATAATTTTTGCTAGATTAGTAAAAAACGCGGTGAAAGCATATCACAACTGTCAACGTGACAATCTACCAATTTTCTAATGTTTCGCATTTTGGCATCCTAACTCGCACTGCTTCAAGGGAGTGTAAATAACAAAAACATTGAAGCTTTACGTGCATATTTTATAATTGATTTTATAGACATTAAAATCTAACACAGAAAAAACTAACAACCGTCTCTTCTTAAATAAGCAGAAAAATTATTTTTTAAGTTTCACGGTCTTCTTCCATGTTGTTAAAAACTAGTTTTTAGATTTTTCTACAAGATTGTTTTATGTGTCTTAAACTTATAACTTCCGCCCTATGATGGCTTTGTAAGACTTTCATTTAAAAGATGTAGCCAAAATCGCACTGGTGCTTAAATCGCATCAACGTCAGTTTTAAATGAAAGTGTGTTTTGGCGTGACATCGAGTAGTGTTACTATAAACTATTCATGTTGGTTACTTTCTGATGTTAAAAGCGGTGAAATATTTAATCTAATAAAATCACTCTAGTGGATGTAGTTTTCGTTTATATTTGGTAGTCAATTAACAGCTACATATATATGTATGCATAGTTATTATTATTATTTATATAACTATTACCTAATTTAGGACGAGTTACATGATCGAAACGTTGTGTTTATAGATTAGATAAGAACGAAATAAAGAAAATCAGAGTTTTCCAAACTGCACCACACTTTGGTTGCTTATATCGCACCAGAGCGATTTGAACACCCATTCTGATCAGACAAACGATGTGCCCTACGCTTACGAATGGTACTCCATCTAGATCTTTAGTATAATGCTCAGAGTTAGGTTACATAAACAGTAAACTGTTTGTAAAGAGGTTAAAGCTTTTTATTCAAAATATGAAACTTCCAAAAGAACAAGCAGCATTACTTTTTTTTTATAGACATTTAATTCATTTGAAAAACTTGGAGGCTATTAAGTTAGCTCAAGAGGACGATGTGTTAATCTTGCAACTTTTGGTTACACCACCCATTGATTCCAGCCTCTAGACGTAGCCAACTTCATTTTCAAACTTTCTACAATGCAGCAATTTGTAAGTGGCTTTAAAGTCATCCTAGGGAAAAAGTAACTCATTGAGTTTACTATAAATCAGTAGCTTGCTGAAACATACAGCAAATGTACAACACAAGTGCAAGAAGCTGGCCCGTCGATAGAAATGTGTTTTCTGAAAGGAACAGTGACAGTTTGAATCATGAGCAATCACTTAGAAATGAACCGAATGAAGAGGGCCTGATAGTAATTGAGAAGAAAGAAAGCTCAGAATCTAGTCAGAGCATGCCATCAGAAACAATAATTCTTGTTCATGTCGGTGAGATTAGCCCAAGACCTAAGCCAACTGCAATACAAGAAATGCGACGCATGAAAAGTGCCCAGAAAGTAGAAGAGTTGATTTCTAGCTATACAAAGAAAATTGGAATGTGTTCAAATCAGAAAAACAAAAAATAACAACAAAGAGGAAGCAGCCAGTAATAGAAGAAGTGAAAACATAATTATGTCTTTTATCTTTATAGGGACAAACTAATTCTTGTGGAATTTTATAATATTGTAATACGTATTTTTTGTTATAAGTGTTAAACACGTTTTTCTATTGGTTTTATTTATTAATTCTAAATGCTGTGGTGCAATTTAGGGAACGTCAGTTGCGATTTAGGAAACCAATTGCCTAAATGGCAGCAGTAGTACGCATTTTATAGAATCGCTATAACTTTGTCATTTGAAAGTAAATGATAAAAATTTGTGTGATAAGTAAATGTCTCAGGAATGTATTCATGTAAAAAGAAAACATAAAAGAAACTGGACGATCTATTTCCGGACACACTTGGATCACCCACTACGCAAGTTGTGCTCCAATACAATGCAACTCCCTCTTGGCCGTTCCTTATAGGCTTAAACATACTTTCGCTTGTAATCCAGAAGCAGATTATTAAAAACTTTAACATTTAGTTTCCCAGGAGTGTCGCAAAACTACTTCTGCGCGCTTCCGGGAACGTTCATTTCCTCCTTAAAGTCGCTCTGTACCAAAAGCGAGACAATTTGTGCTATTTGTAGAAGACCACCTTGTAACTTTAAGAAATGACTGGATTCCGAGCATTAATTTGTCCCTTTGCTCTTTCATGAATTTTAAGAAAGTTCTTGCTCTTGCTGTAGCTTTTGTAACCACATATCGTTAAACATAGTAGCTTCTTGTAATTCGCATATCTTTTCCTCGACTTGCAAATTATTGCTGCGCCATTTTATTAACAAGGCATCTGCTTCTATCTCAAATATTTCTAATTCCTTTTTTGAACTTTCCAACGTTCTTTTGCCTTTGTAATATTCTTCCTTTATCCGAAACATTCAAAACATTTTCTTGCGCTTATTTTTACTTGTTTTCTTATACCTCGGAAGTATTATTTCTCTTCGCCATTACCCTTTCGATCTTCTGTATGAACTTTTAACTTATTTTTCTGCATTTGTCTGTAATTCTTTTACAGTTTTTGAATTTTTAGGTCTTTTTGATTCCTATATGAAATATTCCAAGCATTTTCTGTATTTATCTTTATTTGTAAGTAAGTAATATTTAAATCTTCTATCAAAATTCTGAGCTCTCCTAAATGACTTACTGTTAATTATTTAAAGTCGTGTTCTTTTAATTTTTTAAGTTCTATATTAACTCATCTATTCGCGGTTTTGAACATAGATCGAGGTTTTAGTTACGTTGATCAAGGCTTATCTAATCTCGCTCTTTACCTCAGTTTTTAGTTTAACACAACTTTTAATTGTTGCGACTTGACTTATATAAATGATAATTTGTTTAAGTAGTTCTTTGGGTTACAATTAATCTCATTCTTGTTACCAGTTGTAACAAACTCGGGTTGTGGATTTGATTATTCAGTTTCAATTGTTTACAATATTTAGACACTATTTTACGAAGTGTCAGCAGCTAATTAACTTACACACCAATTTTTTATTTTCATTGACCAAAACACAACTCCGACTTGAACGTTTTTCCTACGATAATATGTCTTCATACTTAACCTAAAATTGCACCCGTGCGTTTTTTTCGTGATACTTGTTCATAAGAGCAGAAATTGTAGGCATATGAAAAGGAATAGGCTTATTACATTTAAAAAAACATAGCTGGATATGAACAAATTATCTACAACAATTTCAGCGCTGTTCTCATACAAGAAATTTATTTACTTTTGTAAACAAATTTTCTTATATTTGCATATTTATTTTTAGTCTTCGATAAGCACTTTTCTAACTCCTTTTGACATTCCTTTTGTTTACAAAAGTGACATATTTTTATTGATTCATATCCTTAAAGCATATCTTGGTCTATAATTAGTTTTAAAACGGTGTGTAGCAGCCTTCACGAACGCAAACAACTATCTCAGTGACTACAGTACTCCATCATCAAAAGAACCTAATATTTCAAATCAGAAGTGAGTTTTAATTAAGTAATTTGATATTTGGCTTGTTATTAAGTCTTGTTTTAGCTATATTTGTAGCTTGTGTGGTACGTGTTATTAATTTTTGCGACAGGTTTATAAAATTTAAGTTAGAAGCTGCAGTTCAATAATGTCACTTGCAACAATATAAAATTAAGATAAAGTTATCTTTTTAAATTGTAAGGCTGATTTTATATTTAACAATTGTAAAAAATGGCTACTAATTTCTTTATTCGTCGACAATTGTTATGCACACCTAAAAGGCTCATTTACACGATTTTAAGAATTAATATATATTTATTGCTCCCCATTATGCTTTTTATAGACTTACTATTAACCAGAAATAAAACCGGGAGTACTATAACACCAAATTGCGTGTTTATAAATCTTTTGGGTATTCTCTTAACATAAATTTATTTAATGGTCATAAAAGAAAACAGATAAGATGTAGAGTTTAGCAATTGTAATCTTATTTAAATGGCGGCTTCTTCAAACGCAAAATTAGTAAAGACCTCAATTAAACGTTCGCTAAGAAAACGGCGCAGAAAATATACATTGCAAATTTCAAAAAGGTAAAGGACTATTTACATTTCAAATTAGATATAAAAATAATTGTAAAATAAATATTAATTTTCCTCCTATACGTAACAAGGTATAGTGACGTTTCGGGATGTACGCATTGATTTCTGTTTCTAAACCACTCAATGCATTTCGAGGTGCTTATTATCAAAACTAAGCACCGAAGCAATTAACCCATTTGCCCAGTAATCGTTTTCGTATCCTATGCCAGTCGACTTTTTACTTTCATAGTTTTATTCATGAAAGCGTTTTGTTTTTCAATTATGACTCTGATATACTTACATCCCAAAATTTTTATCGTTCTGCGGACTTTTGCCAATCTACATTTTAGTAGATCAAGAAGCAATCAAAAAAATTAGGCTATTTACAATTTGATTTTTCTACACCTCAACGAGTTTCATAGTAGATGACTGATAAATTCCTCTTCTTCAAATTTAAACCTAAAGAAAATAGGTCTAAATGCACAAGCTACAATAAACTATGACGCTTATCAAATATTATAGTTTTTATTTCAAATCTGTTGACTGTTAATTTGAGACAATCTCTTCGTCATGCTCTCAATTTTTGAACTCTTTTAACCTTTTTGTTGTCACTGCCATTCTCATTTATTGTTTTTCCAAAAAAAGTTAATATGGTTTCTAATAAATTTTAAAAGATACAAGGGAAGAGTTATTGTCTAGCTATGCGTGTAGTAGAGATCTTATTAAATATTGATTGAGATAAAATGCAAACAGGTAAACGTGGTCTAGTTTCAAATAGAATTTATTAAAAGCTTTTTCCTTTAAACCTATAATAAGATATTCTTCAATATGTTGTTTACATTTTGAGTTATGAAGAGTTTTAAATTATTGTAAATGATTGCTAAATATACGACACCAAATGTTTTAAGCTGATGTAGAGAAATATCAATAGAAATAAACGCCATAATGGTACAACTCGTAAACTAGTGTTCAAAGACAAGGTTGAAGTAGCGGTTGACACATTTGAAAAGAACTATAAATTTACTGTGTTTGAAGAGGTAGAAAGACTAATTGTTGTCATCAGACATGTCATTAAGAGCACAGAAAACACAATATCCATAGTAAAATTCAGAATGCGATACCTAAAACTAGAGCTTACAAGGTTTATGATAAAATTCTGAATGATTGATGATGATAAAAGATATGTGGTAACAAGTTTCCAAGAACAACCTGGACAGGGGTATACTAAAAAAGTCTAAATAATCAAGAAAATGTTTGGTGTGATAGGTAATCTCCTTGAGTGCTCTAAAATCAAATAGCACGTCGAATAAATTAAAGCATGTCTTTTGTTATTTACGAGACACCGTCAAATTGTTGCTGTTGTTTGATCTGACGTGGTATTACAATTACTAGACCTCCAAATTGTCTATCCAGTTACAATTTATTGCATATTGGTAGATCGCAACTGAAAATCGCTAAGTAAGCATCAAGAATTTTAAAGATTTTAGGAAAAATAGAACTAATGGCAAATTCAGTTGCTCCGTAAGATGTTAAAAACTTGAAGTTAACTGTTTTAGCAACAATGACTAATGTGATCTTAAAAAAGAACATAATAAAATGCAATAAATTAAGAATTTGTTATAAATTAATTTCTGAGCTCCAATTTTACGGTAGATAATCTTTATATAATGCTAACGGATTCCTCGTACCTAAATTAGGGTTGGCTGTTAAACACTAATGATGTAATGTGGCGATTAAAGTGCTGTTTTACGTTTAGCTGTAACCTGTGCAATTAATTATGTTTTTAATCTTTCAAGCACAATTATTCGATTTATTTTTATTTGGTCTACGGGTATGTTATTTATCTCATTTATATTCTTGTTTTGTCGTTTAACTCTTTTCTCACTCTTTCATATTTCTCTTATTTTAAGGCTGTTATAACCCTTAAAAGGGTTTACACATTAACATTAAAAAAAGAAAATAGTAAAATAATTAAATAGAACGTTAGATTTAAATTATTATATTTAATTTATTGCTTCTAAAAATTGTTTTTGACGAATGTTGAATGAAGTGTTGCGTTTAAAAACTTATAATTAAAATGTTGTGTATTATAATTGTTTCATCCTATTACAAATGAAAGCAATATTTGAATTAGCTAATAATTCTGAGCTTATCGCAATTTAACTATTTATTTAAGGCTCCTATATTATATTTTTTCTATAACTTATTATACAATGTGATTTTATAAAACATTAATTTTTCGTTTTACGCTATTAGCCAACTAATTTAATGAGAAAATATTAAGTATTAAAAGAAAGCTGGCCGTACTGGTTTAGATTACATGATAATACATACTGAAAATTATTTTTTATTGTTATTGTGTGTCACTTCCCGTCTGAGTCGCGTACAAACCATTTGTACTTAAAAACTTTTTATTATATAATATAATTAAATTATATAATAAAATTAATTAATTTTTAATATAATCTTAAATTTTCAAAAACCTCTTTAAAACTTGTTTATTCCAGAAATCATTTCGTAGAACAAGTTATTATTGAGATGTTTTGATTTAAAGACATTAATTAAATTAAATTAAAGAATTATATCGCCATAGGCTAAGATAATATGATGGAGAAGAGTACTGAGTACCAGAAAGAGCAAATAAAAAGCTGTCGTTCTTTTAGGTCAAAAAAAACGCCACTAGCTTTTATTAAAGCTCTAAATTTTGTAAGAAAAAAAGATAATATTTTTTTAATTGGTTTATGCAGCACAAAAAGGTCTTTTCTGAAATGTGACATAATGTGTTAATTGTTGGTAGTTTGTATCCCTTAATGGGTATAATAGATACATGGACATCAGCATCAAATCTGGTAATTGGGTCAGCTTTCAAGGTATCTTTGAAGCCACTTTTTAATTTTTGTAAATTGGCCAGATATTTTAAACATGAGGCTGCTGTTAAATATATATATAAAAAAAATTATGAGTGCTGCTGTTGCTGCTGCTGCTGTCACACAGGTCAAAGGTCAAATCGTTGTTTCCGTGCCGAAGCGCTAAGGACAAATTTGCTGCAGGACCGAGGTAATATATTTAGGAACCGCAAGCGATGGAAAAGTTTCGTTTGAGATAATGCATATACATAAAAATTATGAGTGCTGTCACAGGTCAAAGGTCAAAGGTCAAAGTTCAACTCTAACTGGGTATACGTAAATGCGTTGTCATGGCAACGACGTACGTTGATTATGTCAAACAGAGCTTTTAATCGTGTTTTATTTATTTTAAAACTACTATGCCAAGGGGTTCAAGCATGTCGGAGTTGGAAACTCGGGCGCTGCCAGACCTCGTTAATATTTAAAAAAAGTTTAATATTACCCATAAGTACAACAATGCACAAGATACCAATGTTGGTTTAAGAAAAATATTTATTTAAATTGATGGGTATTTAAAATTTCTTATAGATAAGTATTTTGTTGTTGATGTGCCAAAATAAATAAAATCTGTATACTAAATAACATCCAAAATATCTGGTCGCCTGAAAAATAATATTAGTTTTTATATTGTTTGAATGGGTAGTTTATTTCATATGCTTATGTTACATATATGTATTTTTGCCATTAGTTGTATTTTTTAATTTTAATTTTGAAATCAATGGAAAAGATGTAATTGCATGCAATATTACTATATGAGTTCAAGTTAATTTATGAAGCAGCAGAGGTGACTTATAACATCAATAACGCATTAAGCCAAGAAACATATGTTATGTATGTATAAACATATGTACGATGTGACGTCGGTTGCAATACTTTAGAGATGGAGATGAGACGCTTAAAGATGAAGAAGGTCGTAAACGTCCGTCAGCAGTTGACAAAGACTAGAGTTTAGTGGAGGCACATACACGCGTGTTTACAAAAGAACCCGATATAAAAACAAACGTCCTTGACCATCTGAATCAAAATTGCAAGTCAAAAAAACATACAAATGGCTAACGCTAGAGCTGAATGCAATTGTACCAAGAGAAGGTTATGGTGACTGGCGGTCTGCAGCCGGTTTGATCCATTGCAGCTTCTTAAATTCGGACGACATGATCAAAAATCAAAATTTCAACGCCTGCACCCGCCATGACTCAACAAAAGGGCCCGATTCTTCTCTAAGACAGCGCTCGACCATATGCTACAAAAGTTGAACAAGCTACAAAACTTCTCATATTCATCAAACCTTTGTCATACTGACTACCATCTGGAGAACTTTCTGCAGAAGTGCTTTAATAATCACGCTGATGATACTAAAATAAGCAAAAAATTGTCTTTGGCAGAAATGTGGACATTCTAAAATTACTCAAACCGACATTTTACAAATAACCTAATACTTTCAAGTTATGCAAAGAGAACCCACTAAAACTGCTTGTAATAGTAAACAGTTCTTTTGTATTTTCTTACTTTTGCTTTTGCTCCAGAAAAAAGCTACACCATATTGCTTTATTTAGTCAATATTTGAAATATTCCTATAGTAAACTAATTTTGTGAAACTTTATATGCTAGATAAATAAAAAGAAATGACAGGAAATCAGAATGAGCAATTAAAAAATATGGTCTAGCAATACAATACATATATAAGTATAAAATTTTCGAATGGTAGTCATCGGTGAGAGAGTGTAAAGCGAAACGAACAAAAAAATTTTTATATTTGTGTGTAAGCCACCGAATCATCACTCATATAATGGAAAGCATGGAGAAGAAGAATGTATGCCCAGCGGTGTTCCTAGACATTAAGCAAGCGTTCGACAAAGTGTGGCATACTGGCTTGTTATACAAACTCAAATTACACCTCCCCAGTCAGCTATACGTACTACTCAAGTCATACCCTCACAGACCGAACCTACCAAGTCAAAATGAACAGTGCAGTCTCAGATGTACATCCAATCAAGTCCGGATTCCCGCAGGGCAGCGTCTTGGGACCACTGCTATATCTAATTTATACATCAGATGCACCAACCACAGACAACACTATATTTGCGACATTTGCTGACGACACGGCCATCCTTTCAGTCAACCAATCTCCTGAACTTGCTGTGGAACATCTTCAACAGCATCTAGACTCACTGCAAGCCTGGTTCCATAAGTGGAGAATTACAGTCAATACTGATAAATCGGCTCAAATAACCTTCACTATAAGACGTATCCAATGCGCTCAAACCAGCATAAATAACACCCCAATTCCAATCCATAGGGAAGTAAAATACCTCGGCTTGCACCTCAACCAAAAACTCAATTGAGCTCGCATATCAAAGCCAAAGGAAGCAATTAGATCTCAAAATCAAACAAAAGGCATGGTTACTTGGAAAACATTCCCAACTCTCTATCAAACAAGGTTTTGCTGTATAAAGTCATCCTGAAGCCCATATGGTCCTACGGGATCCAACTCTGGGGATGCGCCAAAGCGACACACACTAAAATCCTTCAAAGATTCCAGTCCAAAACCCTCCGTATGCTGGCCAATGCACCATGGTACATAAAGAACGACACCTTCATAACGACATAGGAGTTCTACGTAGATAGTGAAATCAAAAGGCTCTCAACTAACTATAGCAGTAACTTGGCAGGACACCCTAACCAACTCATTGAACAACTCTCCAATCAACCGGACATCGCAAGAAGGCTCAAACGACAATGGCCGCTGGACCTCGCACAACCTAATCAAAACTGATGTAATCATTAGGGAGACTAGCACTGGCTAGAGCTCCCCGCATGACATTGTATTGTTATATAATTTTACTTAATATTCAAATTAGGAGTAGATTGTAAATACGCTGGTTAAATTAATAAAAAAAAAAAATTGTGTGTAAAGTTGGCGTTTCTCTCAACATCTTATAAGTCATATTTGATTTATTTTTTTATTTTTCGATGTAATAAAACACCACTTTTACAAAATACTTAAAAACTTCTGATAATCTGTGAATGGAACCAGTCGTAACCTTATACAGGAAGACAATTGTCCCCATCTACTTAGATGACTGGTTTGTTTATTTCAACGTAGGGCTTTGTAATGTTACTATATTGTTCTACTCTGTCGTCGTGACATCTGTTACAGTAAAGCTGTTACGTTTGATCTATATTATGGCCTCTTATGTACCGATTTAGATAAATTATTAGGAGTTAATAATGTTAACGAGATTATTTCAAATGCCATTGGCTTCTATAGTGTTAATGGTATTCGTTACCTATGTATGTTTTATGGTACTAGCAAACAGTAAAATAATTTTAAAAATCTGAAACCCAACACGTACGTTTGGTTTCCGATTAATGTTTTATGTTAGAAGGTAAATATAAATTACCTTACCTAGTTTTATTAGCTAAGTTTTTGGGAAGATTTGTAATAGAGCATTCTATCTGCGATGGCTATATTGTTAGGGGTGTGAGCAAATTACCCCCATATTAATATAAGAACCCACATTAAAAAAACTAAAACCTTCATTACCAATTTAAACATTTCCCCAATACTAAAACTTTTATGTCTTGTGAGAAATCCTTAAAAATCCTAAAAGTTATAGAGTTTTCTAAAAATTTGAAAGGAAAATACTCCCTTGTCTATTGTAATGTTTTTTATTCCTCTAATCAAAATACAAATTTCTTTAGCCTCTTACCAAACAAACCATATCATACGCCCGAAGCTCCTACCGCTTCGTATAAATGCCTATATTTCTTTTCTATGCGTTAAGACAGCACAAGGATCAGCTTTGATATTTCTTTCTGTTTCAATCAATTTAAATGCTAAATCCTATCATCACGTTGCTTGAATCCACTCAGTTGCAAAATCTTTTGTTACCAGGTATTTTACATTGTTCGACGCTAAAACTAGTAAATTTAAATCAAAACCATTACTAAAACCTCAAACAAAATGAATATTTCATAAAGCATCAGTCCCATATTAATAAACATATTAAAAAAATTTAAAATAAAAACTCATGACCTTTCTGACCAAATAAAAGCGTTTTTGGTTTAAATTGAATCTCGCATGCCCAACTAATAATAAACTACTTAACTTTATTCCCCCAGCTAAAGATTATTACCTCCATAAATCCTAAGGAGTTTACAAAACATCTTGTGATAACTGCGACAGAACGTATATAGGCCAAACGAAAGAGCGACAGTACTTCGGCATTTGCCAAACATAATAAAGAAACCAGCCATAAGATTAATTTTTCTAAATCACTAGTTGAATCAATCGTGAGACAATTGAAATAGAAAAACATCTTCAACGTTTTAATACTCAACATTAGCCAACTATTTGGAAATCCTATTCCAAACAAACTTTTCCAGTGCATTTTCCGCCAAATCATATTTCCGTAAAATATCTACTTCTGATTTAGTACTTTTCTATGACTCATGGTTCTCTTTGAAAATAGGCAAATTGAGATCCCATTAAAGAACTAACTCTAACACTCTTTATTGATAATAACATAAAAGTGGATGTTAAACATGGAAAATATTCCAAAAATCGACGCTATTCAACAATACAAAAACACATATATACAAGATATTTAAAAACTCGTTCTTTAAATATAAATAAATGCATGTTTATAAATATTTAAACTGACGACCAGCTGTTTCCAAACACAGCCAACTATGCATTTGATAGCGTTACAAAAGATTTCATTTAAAATTAAAATACATTGTGTTTCGATGTTTCTCTCTCAGATCGCCTATTGTTCTTAACTTTGTGTACTAAACCTTATCCTTAAAGTATCTGCAGAAGTCCATTGGTGTGGGGTCTGGGAAAAGCATATGGAATTCAAAGCCACCGAATCCATTTGCTCGAAAACTCTTACATCTTCATCTTGCTGAAAGTAAATCTATTTGTTACTAAATGCCTCTTTACACTCATTACATATATACGTACATAGTGTCTTTACACCTCTAAATGGGATATCACCGCTCCTTAGCGGAGGTCTCCAGATTATTTTAACGGTTTGATTACTATTCTATTTTCTCACCAATTTTATTCGACTGTTTTTGTCGTTGACTTTAGTCTTCCAGTCTTTAATTCCAATTTTTCGCAAGTCTTTTGTCACTTCTTGTATTCATATTGTTATTTGTCTCCCCTTTCTCATCTGACTACCTGGATTTCATTCCAACACTGAGTAAATTATTTTGTCTACACCATCTCTCCATATATGTCGCAGTCGTTTTTTTGGCTATGTCTTCTTTGATCTCTTGTTGTAATTCAAAGTTTATCCTGCTTTTATATTCATTTTTTATATTTAGTATATGTTTAGTTTTGTCGATCTTTCAAGTAATTTGCTTCTTAACATCTTTTTGTTCGTTTAAAATGCTCTATTGCCTGTCGTTATTTTTTCTTTAACTTCGACATCTCCGTTTCCATTGCTTGAAAGCATTACTTTAAAATATTTAAATTTATTCGCGACTTCAAATTCGTAGGCCTCCATCCTGATATTTTAATTTCCTGCTTGTAATTTTCTCCCGATTTTCATTACTTTTGTTTTATCTTCGTTGATTTTTAATCCCATTTCGTTTTCTTCTTGTATGACTTATTTTAGCATATCTGCCATCGCTGATGACATATTCCATTGCGCTGTTAACATAGAATCCCCTTGCCCCAGCCTTTATATATTTCGAATTCTTTCGTTTTGCCTTTTTGCATTTTCACACTAATTGTTATTCTTCTCATTATCATTTGTATTTATTTTAGAACGTGTTCCTAGTTTTTTAAATGCCTTTATCAACTTGTTTCTTAGGATAGAGTCGAAGGTTTGTTAAAATTCCTAAACAGAAGTTTAATTTCCAATTGATATTTATGTGCTTTCCTTTATCTGTTTTTCTATGTGAATTATTAATTTTCCTTTAGTAAAGATGTACTGATATTGTTTTATAAAATTTCTTGTAGTGTTTAGCAATCTTTTTTTATTAGCAATTCATGATTTTGTATGCAGTATTTAGTAAGGTCAGTCTTATTTTTTTATTACTGTTATTTCTAAAGTGAGCACTTTATGGGCCATATATAGTTATTACTAAAGACATTATTACTGCATTTTTTTGTTTAGTGAATGTTCTACTGTATACCATTACTTCTTGTTGGTATTTTTTGTGTTTAACATTATCCTTGATTCTGAAATAGCTATCTGTGCTTTTGAATGAATACATTTATACATTTTTATTACTGAACAAAGAATAAAGTTACATAAAACATTATTCATGTAACGAACACAACTTTACATTTTTTATAATTTATTTTATTTTAGTCACTTTGCTATTGTATTTTTCTATTTTTTACAATATCTTGGTGTCGTGTGTTCACTGCATTTAAAGAAAATATACGTTCCTTTAAGTTCAAAAGAATTTTTTGGTTTTGTTTTGGTAAATTTCTTGTTTATTTTATTAATACAAACAGTACATATATTTACTCTTCACACCACAAAAATATCAACAAGACGTCGAAATGCACGAAGTGTAGAGAACATTGTTGCTGTAAGAGATAGCGTTGTAAAACCTTAAAATTTATCTATTCCTCGTCATGGTTAAGAATCAGTGCTTATAAGAACAACTTGGCGTATTTTGCGAAAAGATTTGCACCCTATAAAATTGTGTAGGCCCAAGAATTGAAACCACTGGACCATTGTAAGAGCCGCAACTTTGTTGTTTGGGCTTTAGAGCAAACTCTAAACGAATCGTAATTATAGACAAAAAATTATCTTCTCAAATGAAGCTCATTTCTCAACGAACAAAATCGTCGTTTTTGCTGTGAACACGGTCCACAAGAGATTTACAAGAAGTTATTGCATTCGCAGAAAGCCACTGTATGGTGTGGTTTATGGCATAGTGGCATCATCAAACCATTAGTTTTCCAAAACGAGGTAAGAGATAAATTTGCAATGGCCGGTGAGCGATGCTAATTGATGTTAACAAATTTTTTGTAGCCAAATTCAATAAAATTGATTTGAAAGACAAGTGTTATAGGTCACACTGTTAATTGACGTATTGCAAGAAAAGTTGGGTGAAAGAATGATTCTAAGAAATGCAACTGTTAATTGGCCTCTTAAAAATTATGATTTAACTCCTTTATATTACTTTTTCTGTGATTTCAAATATATAGTCTATGCAAACAAACCACAATCCCTTCCTTCCTTAAGATTGAACATCGAATGCTTCATTTATGACATTAAATCCGAGTTATTGTACAAATTTATCAAAAATTGGGTTAATCGTGTGCACGAAGTGGAGGTAGACACTTAATTTTAAACATTAAACGTAATATGATAGACTATTCTTCAAAATAATATAAATAGTTTGGTTGTATCTGAAATAGTTTCTATTTTATTTCATTTTAAAGTTATAGAGTTCTTATTGGAAAACCCGTTATAATTCTACTTATTGTGATAGAATAATTAACTTGTAACGTTAATATTTGAAAGGTAAAGGTGTCCTAAATTTTCATACGTAACCTAATGAGCGGCTTATGTTTTATTCAGAAGATAATTATATCTTGGAGTAGAAAAACTGTGTAATGCTTGATTTACGTTTTGTGTAGCTGATGTTAAATTAAAATGTTTTAGATTAACTTATCTGTTACCAGATGTGTGTTTACAAGACTGGAATACTAAATACATCCGAGTTGGATGTTTAAGTGCCCGATGCACCAAAATAGACGAACAACCGTTGCGTTTGGTGGGACAGGAGTTAATCATCGAGGGAAAATAGAAGAGGCCAACTTCTTCCATTTAAATTTAATAAGCAGCGAGGGCACCCGAAATTGCTTTCCGACCGCTCTGCTTAGACGTCCCGCGCGCGTTTAGGCGATGATTTATGCCCTTTACATAAGAGTGTTATTACACACGTTTTGAAAATTTAAACTCTTTTGGGCGATGATTTATGCGCTGGCCGCGCCACCTAACCTATAAAAACGGTATAAATCAAGCACGTATCGGAACAGCTGCTTGTCCTCCAGCTACGTGTAGGCACGGCGTGGACGCACGGAAAATGTTTAATTAAATATTATATTGCAATGAAATTTACAGCGGGAGCCTATCTGGGCGCGTTCGGGTCCTCAAGATAATGAGCGCCAGCGGCCTTCAGTAATTCTCATTAGTTTTTTACTGAGAATGTGAATAATTTCCTATAACGCCATGTCCACTTTTTAGTATTAATTCAATTAAATTTATCAAAACACTTCCTTGATAATTATCTGATAAACATAGACATTTAAGAGAAATTTATCTAAAAATTCTAAAGCTTCCATATAGATGCATTTATGTAAAATCAACAGGTTTTTAGACGCTCAAAGACCTGCTACTTTACAGATTCTGAGACTATTTTTGTTTTTCTTAATTTAAAACTTAAAGAAATCTGACTGTAATGTTGAAATATATTGTATACGAAATTTAAAATTGACAAATTTAATTAAAGCTGCCAATCAAATATTAGAAAACGTATTAGCTGCATATGTACGCATTTCGGTGTACTCATTAGTTTTTATCTTTTTATTAACAATTGATATTTATTTATAAAAATTTGAATATAACTTAATTAACAAAGTAATCTTTATTTTTGCCTCTTCTGGGTCTTGCATCAATAAAAAAATGCAGGTTGGCGTGTTTTTGACTTTTTGAATACTTCAAAATTAGAATTTTCCAAATAGAGTTGCAGATACGTTGACAATTATAATATATTACACACCTCAAGTTTTACCAAATCAATAAAAGATGTTGCTTGGTTAAATATTAAAAATCTTTAGTTTACTATAATTGTACTTTTTAAATTACAGCCAGGTTTTGTGATTGCAGTTAATGTTGCCTGGCTGCCATATAAAATTTTGGAACATCTTTTTCATATTGTTGCCGTATTATTTTAAACTGAGATACACAAAATAAAATAGAGAGATAGCATCTTTTGTCAGAACGGTTAATCGAAATGTCCTCGCAAATTACCTCACTTATGGCTTCTCGAATCACATCTCGATAAACTGTGTTAACCTGCGGACTAAACTATGTAATATAGCGAAGCCTGGCATCTGATTTAAAATCGACAGTTACTAACAGCGAACATATAGCAAAATAAAAAATTATAGTAGTAGAAAACATCCTCGAGTGGAAATTCACACTTCGAAAGGGGACAGCTCTATCAAATACAGAAAGGGAGAGGGTACTTCTGCTTAGAGTTTCTAAAAACAGCCTTAATTTTAAACAAAAACGGAAACAAGGGCAAAAGATAAACAAAAGAAGTTGTAGGAAAAACTGGGGACAAAAAGAAGGATCTTAAGGGTTAACGATTACAATAAAAGAAGTAGTAATTGTAATAAAAAGCAATTAAGCAAAAAAGCTGTAATAATCAAGAAACAATTGATAAATGCTTTAGAAACATGAAATGAAGTAAATAAAAGAATAATTAAAATTAATATAAAACAAAATACGACAATTATAAGAACACATGCTGTAACTAACGATATGTAGATAGATGAGAAGGCAGAATTTATTATTATCGTGAATGAACAAATAGAAAGTATTAGAAAATAAAATATGAGAAGCTCGAACCATTTGGAGAAGGAATGGTGAATGAAAATGTAATGCGGTTACTTACTCTATGCAGTATTCGTTTGGCTTTTGAACGATAAACAAGTGTCGAGTACGCTCTTCCGTGATACGAAAAATAAACAGTTATCACTGTGAGCGAGTGATATCTGGCGACCTTAATAAGGTCGTAAAATTATCGCGTAAAATATGTTTCCACAACAACAAACCGTACCACAATCACAAAATGAAGTGATATTAATGCACCAAAATAATGCGTTATTTCAAGAAAATTATCAACGTTCGCAAAACGAACAGCAACTTTATAATAGCTGGAAAATATCGGAGGACTAGAAAGTAAGTGCCATAAATAGAGCGGACCAACTCCAAATCCAGTTAAATAAAATTCATAAACTGTACGAAGATCTGAGCAAAAAATAATCAGAGATAGAAAATAGACTGTCTAACGGCACCAAAGAAAAAGTGCAGTAGAATATCATACCGATGAAGAGGAACTAGCTTATGAGACAGGGTGGATACGCCAGAAAAATAGGAAGAAAAGAAAATGAATACCTCACTTACCCCACCTCAAAAGCAACAACAACAGGAACAAAATCATGCTGATAAAAATAATAAAGAAATAGCTAAAAAATAAAGCCACCTCCACCTATCATAGTTGATAACATTGATAATTTTAATGAACTCCATGCTACGGTGAATCATTTCTCTAACGCACAGATCAAAGTTATTAACAACAAAAATATTAAAATTAATGTACAGGACGAAAACGATTTTAAAAAGCTTTCTGAAAAATTAAACAATGAAGAATACTCTTGGCATTCTTACGAGAATAAGCAAAACAGGCCAATTAAAGTTATGGCCAAAAGACTGCATCATTCTATAAAATCAGAGCATATAGTCCATGAAATGAGGATGCGTGGCTACAAACTACTTGAAGCTACTCCCAAACTAAAATATAAAACCAAACAACCGTTAAATATGTTTATGCTTTCGTTTAGACATGACGAAAGCGTAGATAAAATCTACGGTATTACTGATATATTAGGTGTCCGAGTAGAAATCCTGCCACTAAGAAAATCTAAACTCGTACCTAAATGTAAAAAGTGTCAAGCATATGGACACACGCAAAATTCTGTTATAAAGAACCACGCTGTGTTAGATGTACTGGTAAACACTTAACAGCAAACTGTGATAAACCAAAACTCAACAGCCAAAATGCGTTCACTGTGGTCAGGGCATCCAGCAAACTATAGGGGTGCATGGTAGCAAAGAAATACAGAAGTTGCAAAACAAGCGCTCAAAAGTCTGTCTTGCCAAAGCAACCACAACGAACAAATCAACAAGAACAAATAACCAAAGCGAATGAAGGCAAAAAGAGCTATAGTCAAGCAACTTCTGGTAAGAATGAAACTAAAAGTAGCAACAAAAAAGAATCAAGCACATCCATTGAGCACACTCTCCAACAAATTTTAGAGAGGCTAACT
The DNA here is from genome assembly GCA_036346155.1 of Sinelater perroti. Lineage (NCBI taxonomy): Eukaryota > Metazoa > Arthropoda > Insecta > Coleoptera > Elateridae > Sinelater > Sinelater perroti. Next base: position 12,919,051 of record JARFIY010000024.1, read on the forward strand.
AAAATGGACGAGCGTATAGTAAGATTAGAATATAGCGCAAAAGGATTTATTCCTAAGACCCATAATGGTAAATAGTTTAAGAATAATGGAATGGAATCCCAATGGACTATTGCAACATCAACAAGAATTGCAAATAGTTCTAGATATAGAAAACATTGATATTTGTCTCATCTCTGAGACACATTTTACCAATGAATCCTTTATTAGATTTAAGGGATATAAAGTATACCATACTATACACCCTGAAAACGCAGCCAAAGGAGGTAGTGCAATAATAATAAAAGAGTCGATTAAACACCACCAAGAAATGGGATACAAAACAAAGGAATTTCAAGCTACCGCAGTCAATGTCGTAACTAGAACATATGATACCATAATTGCAGCAGTGTACTGCCCCCCAAGACATGCACTCAAAAAAGACCAATATCTCGATTTTTTAAGCAGCCATGGTCGAATATTCATAATTGGAGGAGATTTTAACTCCAAGCATACCAATTGGGGATCTAGACTAACAACCACCAAGGGAAGAGAACTCTTGGAAGCAGTCAAACAACTAAAATGTGAAACACTGTCAACTGGAAAACCAACATACTGGCCTACAGATCCAGAGAAAATCCCAGACTTAATTGACTTCTTCATAACTCGAAATGTTTCAGTGAACTACATGCATGTCGAAGAAGCCTGGGACATGAACTCCGATCACTCTCCATTCTTCTCACGCTTAGTGATAGTATCATACAAAAGGAATTAACTCCTAGATTAGTTAATAAGCTGACTGATTGGTGCAGCTTCAAATTACAACTCGAAGAAAATATCAATTTGACAGTTCCTCTGAGAAATGAAGAACAACTAGATAACGAAACAGAAACTTTTATTAGGGATATCCAACAAGCAGCATGGGATAATACCCTACAATTACCACAAGAATCAAAGGTAACAAGTACCCAAGAAAAATAAAACAGCTTATCTATGAAAAGAGAAGACTCAGAAGAATCTGGCATCAATCTCGAGCACCAACCGACAAAACTGCATTGAACAACACTACCCAGCAATTAAAAGGAAATTCAGAAATTCAAAATGAATCGATCAGTGACTACTTAAGTGAATTGTCAAATGACAGCAAAACTGACTATTCTCTGGAGATCAACTAAAACCTAAAAGGCCGATCATACAGAATCCACCAATAAAAATGCAGATGGGAGTTGGGCAAAAGTAATATACAGAAAGCTAATAGATTCGCTGAGCATCTCGAAAGAACATTTCAACCGAATGAAGGCGAAGACACATTAGATTGGGAAAACCTTAATCAAGAAGAAGGCGAAATCAGACCCACTAGTCCAAAAGAAATTTCAATTGAAATTAACGAAAACATGGACCCAAAGAAGGCTCCAGGATTTGACCTGATTACTGGGGAAATTCTAAAACAACTACCTAGGAAAGCAATAGTCAAACTTACCTATCTTATCAATGCCTCGTTTCGACTGAGATATGTACCTAAGATATGGAAAGTAGCTGAGGTGATAATGATCCCTAAACCTGGAAAAGCACCCAATCAAGTCACAGTTTACAGACCAATCTCATTACTTCCAGTAATCTCGAAAATATTCGAAAAATTATTACTTAAAAGGTTGAAACCCATTATAGAAGACAAGAACTTATTTCCATCACATCAGTTTGGATTCAGGGATAGCCATTCAAACATTGACCAAGTGCACAGGATAACAAACATAATCGAAAGAGCTTTAGAGGAAAGTAAAGTTTGTTCTGCCATCTTTCTTGATGTAGCACAAGCTTTCGACAAAGTGTGGCACGAGGGACTACGGTATAAATTAAGAAAACTTTTGCCCAGACAGCATACAGAATCAAGCAAGAAGATTCTTACTCCGAATTAAAAGAAATTAAAGCAGGAGTGCCACAGGGCAGTGTATTGGGACCTGTCCTATACCTATTATACACCAGTGACATACCTGAGCCAATGCATGACACGATTGCTACCTTCGCAGATGATACGGCTATCTTGTCTGTAGGCAGACTTCGAAGAAGCAGCTAGAAATTTGCAGTCATCTGCTAATCAAATTAACAACTGGACTAAACGCTGGCGAATTAAATTGAACGAAACTAAATCCGCCCATGTCAATTTTACAAACAAACATAATCAACATATCCCCATTAGCATAAATAATACACAAATACCATACGCCAATACAGCAAAATATTTGGGTATTACTCTTGATGCTAAGCTGGGCTGGAAGGCCCATATAAAAAAAAACGAGAAGAACTAGGCTTCAAGTATAAGAAAATGTATTGGCTCTTGGGTAGACACTCCACGTTGTCAATCTACAACAAAATGCTACTGTATAAACAAATCCTTAAGCCCGTATGGACATATGGCGCCCAGCTGTGTGGTTGTGCCAGAAAGAGCAATATAAATATCATGCAGCGCTTTCAGAATAAAGTACTGAGGAATATTGTCGACGCTCCTTGGTACTTTAGAAACAGTGACCTTTATCGAGATTTGGAAATGGAAACTGTTAGCCAAGCCATTGAAAAAATTGCCAGAAGCCATGAACAGCGACTTCTTCATCACGTCAATGTTGAGGCCATCCAGCTCCTCGACAACACGATGTTAGTCAGAAGACTCAAAAGGACTAAACCCTTTGAGTTGGTATAAGTGTTTGTGAAAAAGCAGAGTAAAGTGCTATTAGTGTGCGCAATAATTAAGTGCAATTAAATAATTAGAGTCTAGGAACTGCTAATGAGTAAGACCCTAGGTTAAATTTTGTAGTAGTAATTTAAGTTTGCACAAAATTTCTCATTGATAAATATATGATCAGATTGTAATCCAAAGAAACACCAATAAAGGTATTTCATATAAATTAAAAAAAACTTACTCTATGCAGAAAGCAGATTAATTATAGCCAAATCTTTCTTTCAACATAAAAACATTTAGAAATATACTTGGTTCTACCTAATACGAAAGCTGAAATCTATTATTGATATTAATACAGTGAGACGAAGCCGAACAATAACAACAAAAAATATACGCAACAGCACATCGACACTCAGAATGCAGATTACGCCACCATATATTTATTTATAGGAATTTTTGTTTTTAATAAAACACCACGAAGAAAATGAAATAGAGAATTTAGAAGAAATAGGCAACTTAATGTATAAATCAGAACTGTTACGACAAGATAAATCAAAAAATATATAATAAGATATATTGTAAATGCACTTAAATGAGAGAACAATAAAAAAAATACAAATAGAATATACGATTATACAAAGCCTAGGGTTTACAAGGCAGTATATGAAACGGCGGAAATAGATGTAATGACAAATAACAGAAAAGAAAAGTTCAGCGAGAAATTACAGATCAAAAATAAGCAAAAAATTGAAATAACTAAGAAAAAATACCAGAATTCTTAGAAAAGCATGTGAAATAGATAATAATGAACACCGCGATAATATATACAGAAAACGGAGTAGTATAATAGGAATCAATAAATCCAAAGAAACCTGGGTTATAATTTATAGTTTAAGACAAGAAACAAAAATCAACTTTAAGTTTAATTTAATAACACCCGAAAATGGATGAAATACTATGAGACTCTTCTTTAAGAGAAAAGAACACAACATATTACCATTCAAAAAAATATCGAAACAAATTAAGAAGTTGTAGAAAAAATAGAAATAAAAATAACATTGAATAACACTAAAAGTATGGCAGTGGGACTGGGAAACATTAGAATAGAATTAGTAAAGTGTGTTAGACGTAGACTAATAGAAATAATAACGAAAATGTTTTAAAAATATAAAGAAGAGAGAATAAAACCGATAAAATGTAAAAAGCCATATATTGCATCTATTAATAAAAAAGGTGGCAAAAAGTGTACCACAATAATATAGGACTACGAATATTACCACCGATCATGAAGTTACTAGATAAAGTTTTAAAAAATAAGATGAAAACATATATGAAAGAATTTAGTTAAGAATAAATTGTACTTAGATAGAAGGTTATCTATGGATAATATCCACTGTATCAGACAAATAATCGAGAAGAGCAGAGCAAAACATATTAATTTTTTAACTATTTTTAATATTTTTAGACCTAAAGAAGGCATACGATAATGTTCTAAGAAAAAACTGTAGGGCGCAATAAAGGAAATAAAGATAAAGTATCAAAGCATCTAAAGCGATATACTAAAATACAGAAGTCCAAATTAGAAGGGAGAATAAACTAACCAAAACAACAGAAGTGTTTAAACTATTAAAACAAGGCTGCACGATGGCATCTCTGTTTTACAATATATAACCTGAAGAAGCATTAAAACAATGGTATAGAAAATACAAAACAATTGGGATACCGATAGGACACACATATTACAATAAGTGATTTTTGCCGATGACCAGTTAATTCTGGCACAATATAAGGTAGATATGATACATACGCTACGAAAATTAAATCTCACAATTACATATCGCAATTAATTTAAGAAAACTGTATTGGGAGACTTGCACGTTACTTACAGATGGGACCAAAACAATCTTCTTCTCGTGCTATCCGTTTCGGATGTTTGCGATCAATGTGGCGATTTTTATTTTATTAACAGCTGCTCGAAATAGTTCAGTGGTCGTCATCGAAAACCAAGATTTTAAGTTTTTGAGCAATGAAATGCGTCGTCTTCCAGGTCCCCGCTTTCCTTCTACTTTGCCTTGAAGTATTTGTTGAAGTAAGCCGTAACGTTCTTCATTTCTGCTAATGTGTCCAAGATATTGTAACTTCCTGATTTTAACTGTATTTATTACTTCAGTTGTTTTGTTAACTCTACGTAAAACTTCCACATTTGTCACATGATCAACCCATGGTATTCTCAATAAACGTCTATATAGCCACATTTCGAATGCCTCTAACTTTTTCATTGTAGCTGCAGTCAACGTCCAGGACTCTACTCCGTATAACAAGACTGAGAATACGTAACACCTTAACAGTCTTATTTTTATCTCGATATTTAAATCTCGGTTTTTGAATAGTTTTTGCAAAACAATAGGAGAATATAAATATTTAGACTCTATAATATTAAATATGGGTAACGCAGAGGCAGTGGTAGAAGATAAAGTTGTGAAGGAAAAGGGACAACAAAAACATTACATGGACTAATCTGGAGTATAAAGCTGATGAAAGATACAAAAAGGAATTTTTTATCTACTACCTCTTTCCACTCCTTAATGATCGTATTTAAATTTCAAGTTTACCTAACTGTTTATAATGCTGAGGCTCCCAGTGTAAAGCTAAGCTTTTCCCTAGGTCAGTACGCTTCTGTATTTCAGCCAGAAATATACGCCATACTACAGTATGTGCGTGAAAATAGTAAAAGGGCTTACAGGAGCAAGCGGGTCTATATTATATCAGACAGCCAGACAGCTTTAAAGGCTGTATCAAGCACAAAAGCATCATCTAGACTGGTATGGGAATGCATCAACGAACTCAATGCACTGGCAGAACATAACACAGTAAAAAAGTTATGGGCACCTGGGCATTGCGGTATCTATGGCAATGAGGAAGCCGATGAACTGGCCAGGCAGGGATCTAGTGAGGCTTATATAGGCCCAGAACCTGCATTAGCAATTCCACAAAGTGGTGCCCAAAGTTTTATTTAGGAGAGGACACGCACTCATCATCAAATGTACTGGAAGAACCAACCAGGACATTATTTCAGCAAAACCTTTAATAAGGGACCTTGCCAAAAGAGAGCTGCAAACTCCTTAACCTAAGTAGGCTACAGCTAAAGATAACCATAGTTCTTACAGGACATGCGTAAAGAACACCTCTGGAAAATTGGTAAATTCAATGATGACCTTGCATGCAGACTTTGTAACAAGGAACCAGAAACAGCATCCTATGCAGTGCGACGCTCTGCAGGAAAAGGCAACATAAGTTTCTTGAAACCAGGATCCTGGAACGAAGATTTCTAGACACACCTCTGGAAAACCTGGTAAATTCAATGACTGACCTTGCAATGGGACATCAATTGTAACAGATTGGTGAATTTATTTAATTAGAGTAATCACATCCTATGCAAGTGCATACGCGCTCTGCAGTGAAAAGGCATAGATCCATTAAGGAAACCATATCCTGGAACGGAAATAAATTGTTTATTATTCTTATTGTAAAGGACTTCTGTATCATAAAGTTATTACGAAAATAAATACATTGGCAATACTATATCTTACTTTATTTACATTAGATGTAAATACACAATATACATAGGACGTAGGAACATAGATATGCAAGCCAACTGTTAATATTCTTATTTACAATTCTTAAAGGTTACACGAAAATAAATACACTGGCAATACTATATCCTACTTTATTTACATTATAGTAAATACCAAATGTAAATGTACATAAATATACAATGTTAATACCAATTTTGCAAACCTGTAGAATAGATATTTCTAAAATCGTCTTAAGTCGTTAGATGCGAGTGATTAGTATTTTAAAAATTTGAAATTAATTTTTATTGAATAAACCAAAGAACGTAGTAATTCCCACTTTTTAACTTTTCTTTATTAATGGTTAAAGCAAATTTAAAAGCTGCTCCAAGAGAGTTGTAAGTGAATAGGTTGCAAATTAAATTTTAAAAAAGTTGTCCAACAACACATTTGTTAGCAGCATAGATTTCTGTTTTAGTCATCTTATGACCTCCGGGGGTTTGTGTATCTGTGTGTCTATCTAAATAGTAGGTGGTAAATCTGCGGATTTCTTTGTCTATTAGTAGAATATTGCCAATGAATGTTGGATCTTTGGATCTTCGACTGCACTGTTTATAGAATTTTTATGCTTCAAGGTTTCGCAAAATCTCCATAACTGGACTTGTACAGTAGGAGTGATTTTTTTCTGCTGCAAGTTTTGACTTGCACCCAAGACGCCAATAATTTTTTATGTTAATTTATGTTTCATTTACTGTTGTATGTGGTCTCCAAGTTAACTTCCTATCCATTATCACTACCAAGTTTTTTACTTAGTATATAATTGGCAGTTGAATTACTTTTATTAATACAAGTGGGCAGATCGTTTGATTTAGTATAATTGCCTTGTACTCCCCATGATAAAGCCAGTTTTGATCTGACCAAGATCAATTTCTAGGTTCTGGATCTTTATCTACAACGATTGTCGTGTCATCGGCAAAATTGGTGTTATTTGTGGTAAAGGTAAAAAAAGGACTCAAGACACTTTCTTGGGGTATACCTAACTTGATGGGGTCGTTTTGCGGTTATGATTGACCTGCAAGTAATAATCACTAAAATAGGATTTAAATAAATTGTAGCGAGGGGTAATGAAGTTGAGTTTAATTTTATATAAAATGCCTAGTTAATATCTAAGAGGGCAGCTGTACATAATTTATTTTCTTTTTATAAAAATTATCTTCACGATTCTATGGTTTTTTGTTGGATTGTGTCTAGGTTAATGTTTTTGATAACAAAAGTCTTTGATATGATTTGTAGCATACTTTAAGCTAATAAAATGTCATGTTATTCAGTGGTTTATCTGGTTTGGGAATTAATATGATTTGGAAAAATTTCTAATTAGTGAGAAGTGAATTAATGTTACTATTATACATGGTGGTTAGCATCACAATAGGTAATTCTTGAAGCACCCTTCCAGTAATCAAGTCGAATCCGGGCGATCTCTCGGTTAACTTCTAATCGGAATTAGGAGTTGATCGAAAGCGTAATTGAGTATAAGCCATCGTGTTAGCAAAACATCTTCGTTATTATGAGATTATAGTATTGGTATGCTAAAAATTCTAAGACGCCCAGCAAAATCATTGGCATTTTTTTCTGTTTTGCTCAAGTATCAACATCGTCTACTTCTATCTGTACTTAGAGTTGCCGGAATAGATGTATAATCAGATGAAAGGTTCAAATTTGCTTCAATGGTAACGTAATTTGTGACTGCATTCTTGAAAACAAAGAAATCCAGTAGGTCTGTATATTGTTTCGCCTGTAGATAAATAGGGACACCTATAGTTAATTATAGCTTGTGTAAATTTTGTCTTTATGTAGTGGTTAGTCTTTATTCTGAGTTAATGTTTTTGGCATTTAAATCACCACAAATTAAGAATTTACCTCTCAGCTGTTGCAATTAGTATTTTGTTTATTTGATATTGCTAGTACTGTGGTAGGGAATTGCAGATTATTCTTGCTACACTGCAGTGGGTCGTTCCATTAGGGTGATTAGTGATGATAAATTGAGTAATGAGGCATTCGAAGAAAGGTTATATAGGTGAAATATGTTTTCTGATATAAACACTAGCATCTATTTTCTGATTATGTACAAAGTTAACTACTTCAGTATTATGGCTTATGAGACCAATTGCGTTCCATTTTCCGATATAAATACATTTAATGTCCATCATTAAGCTTCGTGATCATGTCACTTACCATATTGAGTATTATTTGCTAATAAATTGCTTGAACAATGATTTAAATTTGTTTAGGATGGAATTTAACCGAGTTGGATTTGTTTTGTGTGGTCGTAAGATGTGAGATATATTTGCTAATTACAACTTCTCGTAGATTTGATCTACTTAAATACACTTGTATTGCTTTGGTTTGACAAAATTGTACTAATTTGTTTTTATTTGATGTTTTGTAGTCTCCCGTACAACAAACAAACTTCATACTTCCACTATATGCTCTCGTTGGTAGTATGCAATTAGTTGATTTATGGTTCCAACGGAATTTTTATATTTAAATAGTCTGATGCTGTAGGATAGTTGAATGGCCTTAACGTTTCCACGGAAAAAACTGAAAAATGTATTGTCTTTGCTTGGAAGTTTTATAATTATTTTTTTTGCTTGTATATTTTATTTTATGTCTCCTTATTGTTTGGTGTTCAAGATCAATATAGTACATCATTAAAGAATGTTTGCTTACTTCATACCTGATATTCAAAATTGACGATCAGCATGATAATTCCCTTCTAGTTCTCATTTTATATCTGTAACTTGAATTGAGTAGTGCAAGTTATGTATTGTAGCTCTGTAGGTTCTATTTTCGTTTAGTTGACAAATATGGTGTACATTTTCTTGTCGTTAAGATGTTTAGTTTGCTTTTGTAATGTTTCAGATTTTGCGTGCTGATATTTACTGTATAATTATGTAGTACTTTGCACTGGGAGGTATTTATTTTGGCAATATCTATTATTCTGTATATCGTAAATATTGGCGCTGGTTTGTGAGCTACTTATTCTTTATCACTATTTACTTTGTTATTTATTTTGGGGGTGCAAATTTGTAATGTTCCTGCAATATTATTAATTTTTTTTATTCAAAATTCTTTTCCGTTATTTGAATACTTACCAATCGTCAGTAACTGCTTGAAGTTCATTGTCAATTTCAATCGACTGTACAATGTTTTAGTAAATGAGAAATGGAGAGAAACAATTTATTATAAGGTTAGTAAACGAATTTGTAAATATAATGTTCTGGGTTGAAATTATTGGAATTATTAAAAGATTTATCATTGCTGATTTTGAACATATTAGTGCGCATTTAAAGCGTTTATGTTACACTGTTGATTTGTTTATGATTTTTTGTTTATTTAATTATTGACATATCTCTGAGCACAGTTATCATTTCGCTTGAATGCAGCCTTGTGGCTGCATTTAATCGTACTTCACTTTTATCAGGATAAGTAACGATGTATACTCGTTAAAAGTCAATTTAGTATTCATTTTTGTAAGTTAAAATTAAAATATTCTTAATTGTATACATCAAAAACAGAATGAACATTTTTTTCTCGGGTTTGACTATCAACAAATTATCAATGATTTACCTATTACCGAAATATTGTTTTAGTAAGTCACAATGTTAATAAACATTACTTAATCCAATGATTTGCATCGTATTACGTTAAAACACAACATTAGAATCTATTATTAGTCTTACATTAACATAGTATGAAGATTTTTATTATATTTTGTTTAGTTATCACACGAACAATCACGCCTAGCGTACAATGTATTTTTAGGTACACCAAGTGTAGTATACACGCGGGACAAAATTACGTGATAATAATTTCGATTATTTAGTGTGGTAATAGAGTTAGAAAACTATTTATATGCATTATTTCGTGTCTACAAGATCAGAATTGCTCCACGGAAAGTAATATTACTCCCTGTGGAGTATTTATATTAAATACAATTATTTTGATATAAGAAAATGTTGAGAAATCTAAAAGAGGATAAATTAAGGAAACCTTAAGAGCTTCTGACAACTATAGAAAAGAATGGAAGAACGACCACTAATCGTCAATCGTCTGCCATTTCCAAAAACGCTGCAAGCAAATGGGCAGCGGCAAATAATGTTTAAGGTGACTATGCTTGATAAATAATTATTATAATCAAAATTTAGATAAGCCGGACAATTATGCACTAACTATAATATTACGGAGTTATTTTAAATGGTCGGTAAAAATATATCAAAACCAGACTATTCTACCCTCAATAATACTTTGTTTTCTTGTTAAAGAAGGCAACATTGTCAAGGAGATCACGCATATGTATTGGAATTAATATTGGACTGAAAATTGCCGTCTTAAAACTGTTTATAAAATTTAAACAATGACTATGTAATAATTTGGATGGCTTATGACAAAAATACCTGTAAATCAAAACTCGTTTGAAAGCTATGGAAACTATGCTTTCCCGCATCGAATAGTTCTACATCGACATTGATTGATCTTAAAAGATACTTGGTGGTCCCTTAACTTGAGTTCTTAAAGTTGCAATTCATTTTCGCGATTAATATAATTTAATAAAGTCATCAGGATTTTTAATATTTTATTAGCATTTCACGCAGTAGGGTGTTTTGTCATTATGATTAATAGAAACCATCTATCTGACGGCATTTAACGTCGCCTGAAGATTTGAATAAAGGTGTGGGAGCTCTGGGTGATTAATTTAAAGGGATGTGATAAAATTTTACGTTTAAATTTAATAAAACGTTTTTACTATCTGTATTTTCACTAGTTTATTTACAACTCTTGCAAATATAGACTAAGTAAAGGTCAAAATTTTATTGAAACTACGAGGTGTATTTAAGTTATAACACCTTCGAATTTTTTTCTTAGGACTGGAAACATATAGAAACATGGGGTTTGTTTCGAAATATGCGCGCATTCTTTGTGAATGCGTAACAGAAAAGGCAGTACTGCCCAGTACATAGGACTCTAATGACAGCGGCGAGAGTGAGGACTGCTTTTGAGACTTAAAATGGCGACGTTTTCATTACAAGAACAGCGTGTAATCGTTTGTTTTCTTCATTTTTGTAGTGTGACCCCGATTGAAATTTATGCCAGTTGAGTATGACATATGGTGATGGTGTTATGGATGTGTCTAATGTGCGTTTGTGGGTGCGACCGTTTAAAGAAGGCAGAACGTCGTGTGACAACAAACCAAGACAATCTGGACTTTTCACCAGCCGGTCTGACAACATGATTAAGCGAGTGGAGAAACTTGTTTTGAAGGATCGCCGAATGAGTATGGAACACATCGCCTCCAAAGTTGGCATTTTGGTAAGATCTGTGCACACAATCCTACATGAAGACCTGAAAATGCAAAAAGTGTCCACCAGATGGGTGCCACAAATGCTAACCACTTTGAAGCGATTTCTCATGTTCCCTACTCACCTAAGTTCACTCCTAGCGACTTTTGGCTGTTTCCAACGATGAAAGACACTGTCCAAGGTCTCAAATTCGCTAGTCGTGCCGCTATTGCATAAGCGATTTTCCAGTGGTCAAAGAAGACTCCTAAAAAAGCGTTCTCAGCGGCTATGGAATCATGGCGTCGACCTTATAAAAAATGTGTATGGCTGCAAAGAAATTACTTCGAGAAGTGACACAAGTTTCACGATTATCATGTGATTGGTTTGTGAGAAAAAAAATCGGAGGTGTTATAACTTGAATGCACTACGTAATAACCTTAAAACTCGACAAAGGGTGAAATTCAGTATTAAAATGCTTAAATTGTAAGTTACATTGTGCTTCTTGTTAAGTTTGGTTATTTACCAATTAAGAGAGTAAAAAAGACCGTATTTTTGTGCCTATAAAATTGTTTAAGGAGACTGGAGGTGTCGGTACCTGGAAGATTACGTTTTCAGTTTAGATTGTTTAGGCCGTAAGTGCCAAAATTAAACAAAATCCTCTTTGTAAGCAGAAAATTGTGTTTTATGACTGACTGTTGACAAAAGACACATGGAACATGTGCTAACAAATACTTTTAAAAAAACGAAAGTAAGAAACAGCAAAGAACTTGTTGACTAAGTACGCGCATGTCGGTTTTATGGAAAGTCTGTTACGATAGAGTTTTTTATTTTTGTGAAAAGGTGGTCAAAACTTCAGCCGCTGTGTATCAATAGAGCATTTTGAAAGGTGTAATCAAACCTCTACATGATACGCTTTTTTGAGGTGAACCTTGGATCTTTCAGCAAGACTCCGCACCCTCTGGCAAAGCGCAGTCAACTCAAACTTGCCTAACAACAATGTGCCTCAGTTTCTAAGAGTAAAATATTAGGCTTTCGGTAGGTCAGACTTCAATAATACAAATAATGGGCAGCTTTAGAGGGCATGATTTAGCCAAAAAAAACTCTTATGTTTATTCTTTGAGCCAGCCCTCACAACTGCAGTCAATATTTTTGTGATGTATGTGGTACATCCGGCATAGACGAGTAGTCTTATATAGTAGCTAAGGGTGGCCATTTTGAATAAACCATTTAATAATTCCTAAAAATATCCAAAAAGAGTTAATACGTTTATTTTGTCGTTCTAATTGGTGTGTAACAGTATCTTTGTAAATCATACACATTCATTATTCGTCTTTTTGTAAAAAAAACTAAACATTTTAACAAATACAATGAAAATTCTGAAAGTAAACTCTCTAAAATGTATTTTAAAATTGTTAAATCAATTTTTTAAAACAGAAAATTTATATTTTATATTTCGCTTTACATTTTTTCGTTATAAACTACATTATCTTATAATTTGTATCCGAAATAAATAGCTAAAGCAGCATGAAATTAGCTTTAAATTATATTCTGAAAAACGATGTTGAAAAAGTTTGAGATGCCGGGCTTAACTTGCCCCTTATTAATATACATACAAACAAAATTCAAATGCCACAATTAAGTAAATTAAGTAAATGAAGGTCGTTATATTAAGATTTGTTTAAATGATACCACGAATTAATTAACTTCAGAACTGGAATGTGTGGAACTATAAACATAAACATAAAAATTCTGAAGTTCTCCTAGCAATATTGAGCGATGATTAAGAACATAAATAATTCACAGAAAATTAATTTTTTAAAATGCAAACTAAAAAATTAAACAGACATTAATTATTATAAATAAAAAGAGTTTAAGCTTTTTTGATGAAGAAAAAAGCTGCCAGCTTTCTAAGCGACTGTTGCGACAAGAACGTATAAGCTGTAATAATCCATCGTACTTATTTGTTCTCATAATCGATAAAGGTTACCCCGATTTATTTGAGCCACACCGTGGTCTGTCATACGCATGGTTCGCCATAATTATCAAACAATTTGAAGTGACTTGAACATTGACATGGTTATTTCAGTTTTTTTAAACTTTGTGAAATACTATTACACCTACATTTTAAGGGTGTGGAGTACGGTATTTAAATATATGCTACCTATTATAAATCGCCCCTTGTAATTCGTAAAATTCTTACATTAAATTTGTCCCAAGAAATTATGTTTTTAGAAATACTTTATACAGGTTAAAATTAAACAAAAATTTAATAGCAGAATAACAAGTATTTTAACAATATACTTTTTACCTACATATTTTAAATAAATTCGTTTAGTATCAAATTTGGCCAATTTTTATTAACTATAAAATTAAATTATAACAGCATAAACGTGTTCTTATTTGCAAATTTTGGGATTAAAATTGGTAATAAATCTGTACTCGTCGATTTTCCGGCCTACTCTGGAAAAATCGTCATTGGTTGATTAAGCCTCGATACCGTCTTAAAAAGCAAGTACAAAGGATGTAATTAAAACTGTTGTCTTTATTTTAAGACCAGTAACTGCCACTAAATTCGAAAATTAATTTTAACAAGTTAGCCTCTTTTGATATATATCTATGCAGAAATCATTTTACATTGTAATGATAAGTAAAGCTTGATTTTGTAAAGGCACAGCCCTTTACCTAGTATGCTCATTATTAACCAATAAAATGAGTTATTTTCTGCTTTAGTTTGATTTAAAATAGTTTTGTTATTAATTAAAGAGACTACTAAGTTAACAATTGTATCAACGCCGTCTTGCTAAACACAAGCCCACAGTCATTTTCTCCTTTTATTGGTTAGTAAGTACTTAAAATTGACCACTAACTGTCCCCAGTACTTACATTGACATTGAAGGTAAACAACAAATTTCCTTAAAATTTTAATACTGGAAATTTTAAACATGTTTTTCTCAAAACCACATTTTTGGAGTCGGGCGACCAACTAGCGCTTTCAATTTTCAATAGATCAACTCCGAATTTTAACTGTAGCTTTATAGTGACATTTTCTAATGAAGTGCGTCGGATTTTTTCGATTGACAAAAAAGTAACGATTTTTTTGTAAAAATTAATTATTTTCACAAAATGCTACATACTTCACTAGATGTTTACATCTACTTTTAAAATATTTTTTATTTTTTGTTCTACATTAAAAATTGCGACTTCCATGTGATCCGCAGATAAAGAGGAGTTTCTTTGTATCAGCCACAGCGCCACCATTTTGTTTTAAAATAAAATAAAAAATTTTATATACTTTTAGAGTTATATTAATATGTATGAAAAACCCAAATAAAAAATATTATTTCATTTTTCCAATATTAATTGTAGAAAATGACCCTTGATATTAATTTATTGAGCCAAATAAGTGCTCAAAGTCCACGACTGGAAGAAAAAAAGTGTTCCAATCTGTTGAAGCGTTAAAGATATTTGTCTCACGGTAGATTAGCAGTTAACTTAGTCCAGATTTTCTAAGAACTTGTAACGGAATTTAGTTCACTTTGTAGTAGAATTTGATGAACATTATCGAAAGCGCTTGCTGTAATCCTTTTAGTCTGAAGGATCATCAGGCCACCAATACAAGGGAAATTACCAAGTTTTTTGAAAAGTCATTCTGCAAGAATGTACCCCTTGGTTACTATCGAAATGGCCGAAACATATTCACAATTAAGTAACAAGTTTATTATAGGTCGTCCTATTTGTAATAAATGCAGAGAAAGAGTAATTTCAGCGTGAAAAAGTACATTTTTTAGAAAAAGAGTGAAAGCGCATTTAAAAATTGTGACTAAACGTTTGAGATACGATGACGACATATTCACTCTTGAAAATGCTTGAAAAATCTAATTCGACACCGACAATGATAGGACAAATAAGCCATGTATTGGTATTACCAAAAATTTTGGAAGTGAGTTAGAAGAATATTCAGACTGCTTATAAAGTTAGCCAAGCACTAAATCTCCAGTAAAATCAGAAAAAAAAGTTTGTGAGAAGTACCAACGTGTGAAAACAAACTCAAAAAACGATTTAGTACAATGACGAAACGGAACATTGGTTGACCAACTGGATGTGGCAACTGTGATTAATTACTTAAGCAAGCAAAATTAAAATTTAAAGACGATGACCAAATAATAAAATTCACTTTATAATAAAAACTATAAAAAATAAATTTTTAGTTGTAGCCGAATACTTAATAAAGTTATGACATTTGTGATAAAATTGGAACTTTCTCATATCCAGCAATACGAAGTACTCGAAATTCTTCAAAGATATCTGAGCTTTAAAGAAAAAGACTGTGGTATTTTATGTCTTCAGTTTACAGTAGATTTTTTCCCTGTAAAAAAGGAACAGGCTATATATGAGTTGGAAAATACAAACTTTAAATATTTAATTGTTGTATTTTACTATGTTTGCAAATAAAACACAAAAGAACAGTCAATAAAGAATCGACAAATGTATAAGAACTTAAACTTTTTACATAGTTAAGATTCGATTCTGTACATGCCCAAAATTTTAAATATTTTGGATTAAAACTTTATTTTTTTGCTGTGTTAAGTATTTTGTAATACTAATTTAACCCCTTTAAACTACAAGAGATCCGACTTGACATGACAAACTGCAATAAAATGTCAATTTTGGTACATAATTTCCATTTTTGGCAATATAGGTTTAGTTAAAATTAGTTTAAACTTCAGTGACCTTTGAAATAATAACTTTTTCAATGCCATTTGTATTATATTGTCACATTTTCTTATAATTTTATTATACTATCAAGTGTTGGTGGTTATTGTTTCTGAGGACATGCTAGAATAGTCCTGTCTCCAATTCCCAAAATATTGACTAATACAAATTTTGTAACGCTTATACTTAAACACTGCTTATGTTGTGCATGTAATAATAATAAGCAAAGTA
This sequence comes from Sinelater perroti, assembly GCA_036346155.1. Classification (NCBI taxonomy): domain Eukaryota; kingdom Metazoa; phylum Arthropoda; class Insecta; order Coleoptera; family Elateridae; genus Sinelater; species Sinelater perroti. The sequence goes on from JARFIY010000024.1 coordinate 12,935,553, forward strand.
AGGGCTTTTAAAACATATTACACATGAGTACATCCGACATATGTGCCAGGAAGTATAGCGCTTCAAAGTGAATCGTCTCGCCATGTCTAAATTGGCAAATTTTAATTTTCAGCGATAACTTCTGTAAAAGTGAACATTTTTTGCCGCGGATTTTTAAAACCATCTACATTACTCATAGTTATTATAGACAAAGTAATTACATTAATGTGCCACTATTTCTCTTTGTCATATCACAAATGACAATCTTATTTACCACTTTGTTAAAAAATAAGCTATTAGTCCCATATTCGGTCACAACAAAGCTAGTAATATTGTGCAAGTGCAGAATAAATTTCAAGAATCAACAGGGTAATGTACAAATGTTATGACTGATTAAATGAAACCATATCCGGTTTTTACTATTTTTAGATTTTTTAGTAAATGGAGAGGTCATCGAGAGCAGGTACCGGTGGAAATCTAATAACCCATACTGTACTATCTGGTCATATAATATAAACCAACTATAAAAAATTAAAAACAAAATATCCGATTAAGGAAAAAGGCTCATTTTATTCCTTATTTGTTTATAGTGCAGTAAAAAATTAATTATTTGATACTTCTGAAAATGAACGGACGCGTACGTGAGTGCGGCGTTAAATAATTTCGTAAATTTAGGTTTAACACGCAAAGCGCGACGCGACCAAAGCAAATTTTAGATATCAATTAACTAAAAGTGTAAAAAGTGCAAATATTCTAAAACATTAAGAAAAATTAGTGAGTAATCAATGGGTATAAAGTTGGTATAAGAGCAGGTGTAAGGCGGAAATATTGGGATTTCAACAGAGAGAAGATAAACAGCTGCGAGATAACCAAGCGCTATCTAAAGAACATATAAATAATCAAGCAATTTAAACGGTGTTATTAAAGAAAGGAACAAAAACACAAAAATATGGAAATACTATTACAGGAAACTAATAACAAGCTTGAAAAATGGACACGCGTAATGAACGCGCAGAAAAAAAGATTGATGCACTATATGCAGAATTGCAGGTAATAAAGTTAGAAAACGCCAACCTGAAAAAGCAAAATAAAATTCTGAAAAAACAAAATACAGAACTTGAGGAATGAATGGAGAACATAGAAAAGGAAATACGAAAAAATAAAATAATTGTACAAGGAATTCAAGAAATGGAAAATGAATCAGACGTAATTTTTAAGGAAAATATACGTAGAACACTAAGGGAAATAAATATTGAAATAAATATGGAAAGTGAAACAAGAGAAGTTAGAAGAATAGGAAAAAAATGCCAAATAGAGCCACACCAAGACCAATATTAATAGAGTTCGCATCAAGAATTAGAAGTGCTAAAAGCCGCTAGAAAGCTTAAGCAAGTGATATATGGATAACGGAAGACTATAGCAAGCAAGTACGGGAACAAAGGAAACAATTGGTCTCATACGTGAAAGAAGTGCGGGCTGAAGGACACAAAGCAAGTCTAAGATACAACAAACTCATAATAGATGACTAAAGTTACACAGTCGAGCAAATGGAAAAACAAATTGGTGAAAACCAAGAACCTATGAGACAAAATAATTACGAAAATAACGGAAACATAGGGAAAGAAAAAAGGAAGAACGGCAAGCAAGAGATCGCAGATAAATGGAAATGAAGAGGAAAAAGGTGGGGACAAAGTGAAAAAGAGAAATAAGGAAAATAAGGAAACAAAAAACTGATAAATATAGGAAAAGGGGACGGAGCAAAAGATGATGACAAACGCAAAGGAAAAAGAATACGCAACGATGAAGATAAAGCTAAAAAGGAAAGACATACAAGCAAGATCATATATAGAAACAAGGAAAAAGGAATAAAAATAAAGAAATCAGTACGGGGGTAAAAAAGATTAATATGGGAACCTGGAACGTAAGAATCAGTATGGAGAAAGAAGAGGAACTCGTGGAAGAAATGATACAACAAAATATAGAAATACTTGTAATCACGAAAACAAAAAAGAAAGGAAAAGGTATAAAGAAAATCCATAACGGATACTGGATGTACTTGTCGGGAGTAGAGGAGAAAGAGAGAACAGAGGAAGGAGTGGGTTTGATAATCGCCCCAAATAAACTAAAGGAAATGATACATGAAGAGTATGTCAATGAAAGAATATTAACGGTAAAAATAAAATTGATAGACGAAGAAATATGGACAATAATCACAGCATATGGAGTAAATGATGATGCAAGAAAAGAAGAAAAAGACAAGTTCTTCGGGGAGATACAAACCCAAATAGATAGTGGGGAAGAAAATTTAATAATATTGGGTGATCTAAATGGTCGAGTCGGAAACAAGAACAGAGGAAAAGAGGAGTACATGGGCAAAGAAGGAGAGGAGACATTAAACAACAACGGTGAAAGAATAATAGAAATGTGTATTCAAAGCAACCTAATCATAACAAATACAAAATTTAAACACAAGAACATACACAAGTACACAAGAGTATTGGAGAGTAGAAGGGAGAAATCACTGACTACTTTTTAGCGAACAAAAATAACTAAAAAAAAGTGAAGGACGTAAAAGTTAAAATAGAAGCAGAGATAGGAAGTGATCACTATCTAGTGATAATGAAAATAAGAAGAATAAAGGGAGGAAATACAGACAAAAGAAGGAGAAAAATAAAAGAAAAAATTAAATGTTTTAAATTAACGCTAAGAGAGAAAAAATATCAAAAGAAATACGAAAAATTACTAGAGGAAAAACTGAAAAGAAATAACCAAAACACAGGACTAGAAGAAAAATGGGAAATCTTTAAGAATAGTATATTGACAGCAGCGGAATAAGCTGCGGAAAAAAGAAAATAACAAACAACAACATGAGAAAACTAAATGGTGGACAGAAGACATACGGAAAATAGTGAAAAAGAAAAAAGAGGCAAGGAAAAAATATTTAACCACCAAAAAAGCTGAAGACTACGAGATATATAAAGAAAAAAGGAAAGAAGTTAAAATATCAACCCAAGCGGCCAAAGAGAAATAATGGAAGGAATTCGGATTCAAAATGACGGTACATTAAAACAACTCGGGGAAAAAGGAATATAATATACTCAACATAAAAGATAGGGTCGGAAATATAATAACAAAGGAAGACGCAATAATGGACCGTTGGAGAGAATATTTTGAAGGGATAACATAACGTATAGACAAAACCAAAAAGATAACGATATAAAAGGTAACGAGGAACAAGAGATGGAAATAAGAGAAGAAGAAATAGAGGAAGCAATAGGAAAGTTAAAATTAGGTAAAGCAGCTGGCAAAGATGCAATCACATAGGAAATGATAAAGTTCATGGGAAGAGCGGGCACGAATAAATTAAGCGGAATAATGAACGATGTATTAAAGGTTACAAAAATACTGAAGGATTGGAAAACGGACATTATATTGCCAATATATAAGAAAGCCGACAAAAGAAATTGTAACAATTCCAGAGGAATAACACTCCCTAGCATCCCAGGAAAAATATTCTCAGGAATAATAGAAAAAAGAGTAAGGAATACAGAAGAGAAAATATTGGAGGAGACGCAATGTGGCTTCAGGAAAAACGGAAGCACACAGGATCTAATATTTATAATTAGACAAGTAAGCGAAAAACTAATAAACAAGAACAAGGAAATACACATATGCTCTATAGACCTGGAAAAAGCTTTTGACAAGATACGAAGAGAAGATGCATGGGAAGTACTACAGAAAAGAAGAGTGAATAAAAGCACCATAGGAATCATAAAAAATATGTTCAAAGACAATATAAACATAGTACGAACAAACAACGAAGAATTCAAAGAGTTTAAAATGAGACAAGGAGTCAATCACGGCTGTGTCCTAAGCCCACTGCTCTTTACACCGGTATTAGGCGACGCAATCAAAAATGAGAAAATGACACATACACAGCTGACAGAACTTATGTTCGCAGATGATATGGTCCTGATAGCAGATACGAAGGAGAACCTGGAATATAATCTCAAAGTAATAGAGGACGAATTAAAGAAAATAAACATGAAAATAAATATAGGAAAGACAAAAACAATAATAGTATCAAACACAAAGAAAACACATCAAATAAAATTGGACGGGGAAGAAATAGAACAGGTAGAAAATTTTAAATAATTAGGCGCAATAACAGAAAAAAATGGGAAACTGGATAAACAATTAGATGATAGAATAGGAAAAGGGGGAAAATATTCAATCTGATCAAGACAACCTTTCTGGAACAAAGGGAAGTGCCAAACAACATAAAAACTGAAGTTATAAAAAAAGTGGTAAGGCCATCAATCACCTATAGCAGCGAGACGTGGATTCTTACAGAAAGACAAAAGATACGTATTAACCCAATCGAAATGAGGTTTTTGAGAAAAATAGAAAACAAAACCAAGAAGAACAGGATAAGAAATGAAACATTTAGACAAAATCTGAAAATAGACCAATCAACGAAAAAATTATAAAAGGGCAGCTCAGATGGTTTGAGCATGTGTGTAGAATGTCTGACGATAGACTAACAAAAAGAGTGTACGAAACGCGAGTGCCAGGGAAAAATAAAAAAGGAAAACCGAGAACAAAATGAATTAACAATAAAAGAAAAGTAGTAGTGAGAAAAGGCAAGTAAAATACGTTTTGCTATTATTGATTATGTTTCGTTACTTTTAAAGTCTAACATATTAATCAATGTAATGCTATCACCGTCTTAATTTTCTTTCTTGTTAACGTTTGTCTGATTTTGTAATAGAAGAGCTGTTACACTTTTGTTATTTCTAGTTCTAGAAGTGATCATTACTTAAATTTAAAATTTTTAATTTTGTAACTCTGATAGATACCCCCTACCTTTATTCGATAAGTTTAACTTCAAATTACAAACGTTATAAAACAAAATCGTAAGACCCTAGTCCTTAAATATATTCTTTAAAGTGCAAGAATTCAGTCTCTTCCAGCTATAATTAATTTTACACTGACGATGAAGCGACCATCTTCCATTTAATTATTGATATATTTAAAAAAAAATTAGTCTGTCAAAATTGAGGAATATTTTCATTTATTTATAGAAGTCTATAAAAATACTTATTGTTAATTATTTTAAATTAACAATAACAAATTTTCGAAAGCTCCTATTAAGCACACTGTCGCGTAGACGTCTACAGTCGCAGATTTTTGTTGCTGCCCTGCTAGCAAAGTCGAGCGGCGGGCATGATTTCTTCCAGAAATCCAACTGCACTGCTTGTGCACGTGCGAGGACTCAAACGACATGGGAATTTCTAGACGCTTTTCGTAAGCTCTAGAACCGGCCCTGAATTAATTTAGACTAGGTTAGGTTTTATAAAATTTACAAAACATGTACCATTCAATATTTGTGATACCTAAGCACGATAACTTCATGGAGTGCTAGATTAGCATTAGCAAGGCTTTTTAGTTAAATTAATTAATCAAAATAATGCACTTAAACCCTTATTTGGTAATTGTAAAGAACCATAACAAATTGAAAGCAAAATTTTCATGTTAATATTGTATATTGAATATTTTTTAAAAATTTTTGTTTTTCAAATGAACAATTATTTATTAATAAAGACACACACACGCACATAATATTTGTTTAAACATTGCCATTTAATACGTTTAGTATTTAATCAGAGAACAGCGCGTTTGTTTCTATACCGTCATTAAAGTTTCCAATTTTTATTTTTCTTTACCTACAAAGATTTTATATTTCTATTCCCAATTTTGCAAAAGTTACTTTGGTTTTGTTTTTACTTATTAGTAAGTAAAGTTAAGCATTATTTTAATTGTTATTGTCTATTGTGGGCTGATAATTTTAGAAATCAAATTAGCAGTTTATACTTTATGTTCTTTCTGGATAATAATTTTAAATATACTATTAATAAATTTATGATATAAAGAAAGAGTTCATTTTCGATGCTTATTTTATAATTTACTTTTTGTTTAGTTTGAATATTAGTTTCGACTTTCATGTACGGAGTGATGGAATTTTTGGGGATTGTAATCATTTGAGGTTTTCAACATTTCTTGTTTTTACAAGTACTATAAGTAACAAAGGCCCGTTTTGTTTTTTATGTTTAATTGACGATATAATACTATATTAACGTATATATAAATTGTATTTATCCACCAAAATACAATTCATTCACTGCTTGACCGCCCGTAACGAGTTCCCAAACACACCACTTTTCAAAATGGCATCTTCGAACGATGGAAGTTCTTTTCTGACCTGACTGAAACAATTGATTTACCCGTGTTTGAAAAATACATTTCTCATCGCACGTGTTCGTTTGGCACCAGAAAACACTGTCTTGCAGATTCTAAAGAAGTTGGCGGCAAACATCGACTCGCTTCTAAGTTTGTTTAGGTTTACAACTTGTGAAGAATGAGCTGAGGATGCTTGCTCTTAAAAAAAGTTAAGTGCACGTATACGTAGTCAGATTTTTTGGTGTGCTAAACCAAACTCACCAGACAATTAGAATGTGCTAGATCGTGAGGTTTCTTTGGTGACTGTTTCCAAAACTCCTTAATCAAAATTGACAGTATTTTAAAGAGTGATTTGTTGTCTATGTTTGAGTGATTGATAGTGAAACGCTTGAACTACTTTTGAACCGTGCTATCTACAGGTTATAGTTTTTTTATTATAACTTTCTTTAAAGACTTGAAGTTTACTCTCAATGTAGACAAATTAATTACACAGTAATGGAATTAACTATTTACATTCACACAAAAAATTATTAATGATTTTTTACGATTTTCTTTGTAAAATCGACTCAAGTGCGAACTGTTGCCATAAATATTTTTAATTTTAATTTGCTAAAAAACAGAACATAACGACCAAATTAACAAATATCAAAATTACAACTTTATTACTTAATTGCCCTTGGCGTTGACTGCCGCTTGAATTCTGCATGGAGTGGATTCGACCAGTTTTTTGATCGTCGACTGCGAATACTGGCCCATGCAGCCTGAAGCCTGGGCAAACTTTTCGTTCGCATTTGACACCTTTAAGGTTTCTCTGAAGTTCGCCCCAAATATGTTCGATCGGATTCAGTTCCGGAGATTCCGATATCCACAGCAGAAGGAGCACTTTGTTGGCCTTGAACCACTCCTGCAGAAGACGAAAGCGGTGCTTGGGATCATTGACCTACTGGAAAATGTAACCGCGGCAAGTCGTGTTGCACACATCTTCCATGATGTCCAGGTACATTTTGGTGTCCAATGGTTTCTTCAATTACATAAAGGGAACCCATTCTCTTACCACAGAAAGATCTATGCACCATGATACAACCACCGACTAGAGTTGAGAACAATAAGATGAGGGTTACTTCTCGAGATTCAAAGTATGTTTCGATCGACGACGTAGCCGAGTTTGCCTATAACCTAACTATGGATCTTGCACTTCTTTCAAATATTTTGAATAGTCTGTTCAGAGACGTTGTATATGATCACCAGCTTCGTAGTCATGCCATCCAAGTGGCCGCGGACTGTTGCGTCTAGCTGTCTTGCCGGCGGCTTGGACAGTTAGAAAGTGGAGGAATTTCTAAAATGATCAAATACATACAAAACTACCAAAAGCAAAATGATAAAAGAATAAAAAAGTGAAAAATGATGAACAGTTCACTTTCACTTATATTGCTCTGCTAGCTGCAACTTTTGTGATGAAAATATTCAACGGCACATTATGACAATGAGCGCTGAGTAAGTTTTTTAGTCATCTCGTGTCCTAAATTACAAGTCAGAGTTTATTTTTAGAGAATGTATAAGCAAAAAACCAAAACCGAACATGGCCAAGACCGCTACTGTAGCATCGCATCATTGCCTCGACTTCACGAATTTCAGTGGTAAAGACAGCAGCACGCAACTTTTCTTATAATTTAAAAACTTTGCTAGTTATAATCCTAAAAAGGAAGTGTACAAATAAATTATATTCCATTTAGACTTATGGAATTGAGATTAAGAGCTGTGCCAGTCCAAAATGGCAAGCATACCAAGGAGTCGATCGAAAATCCCCAATTATCGTAGATGCTTCCTGGTTTGTGTCAAATCATACCACCCACACCGACCTCAATGTTTCTTTTACCATTTAGGAAGAAGCAGTAAACATTATTTGGACTCGGATCCTATATTATCCCTTTATTAGAGCAACTAGCCTACAGTGCTAATCATAGAAAACTCAAGCGTTCCTGACCTATAGATCTCAAATAAAATCATAGGGTACCAGCGCAGGGTACAGTTCTCATCATTCCCTACGACTATGATAGTATATTTTTTCTTCTCTGAACATAATCATATAATTTCTTAAAATTAGCTATTACAATGTATTGCTGAAATTAAAAAAAAATAAGTTATATACAAAAAATGTTCAAAAAAGGACACACCTTCCACTGCTATCAAAATAATGGTCAATTAAAAAAGATTTGCTACATCCTAAAATTACTGAAATCATCTTACTAAATATTTACTATTTTTTTAATATTTGAAAAAGACTTGTACTAACTAAAATGGACGTGAACGAATAAGAGCGATAAGAACGTATCAAGTTTTTGGTCCTTAACCCCGAAGCCGACAATCATCCTCATTTCTCAATAAACAAAACGACAACCTGCTTAATTGCATTAGTGAAATTTATCGTTATCTCGCAGCATAGGTGTGAAGCTGATTTACGGCCGGCTCGGCGCCGTCGTTGGTGGCTCTCGGGCCGCAATCATGCGATATTTGATGAACGGCCCGAGATGCACGCGTCTGAATGAAGTAATCGCCGCAATCAGGCGAAATAACCCCTAATAACGGCAAACCCGCTCGATCCGATGGAAGCTCGAAATTGCGCGAGCAGGGAGATTGCGTGCCGATGCAGCAATAATGAAGCGGTAGGAGTGTGGTGATCTTTTCAGCGAGTGCGGATAATTTAGCGGGGAAATGACGGGCCATTTTTTATGGCCGCGGCGCCGTCGGAGGTGCGTTTTAGTGCTTTCTGCGGTCGGGCGGTCGCATTAAGGCGTCCGCGGCGGTAAAACCTGCTTAAAATTCAAAATTGGCCTGGAACCATTTCTCACGGGTTAAGAAAAAGCGATATAGGTGGTACACTTAACGTTCTGCTTTTTATTATGCGCTGTTATAATCGCAAAAACGAAAAAGATTTATTCCGAACATTGACACAGTTTTAAAATACCTCACAAGGAGCATACCTAAATATTGTAGCCAATTCTATAATCAAAATTAAATTTTTTGATGTTTTTTTTTCTAAATAAACCACAAAATTTAAAATATTCCGAATTTTATCGCTATCATTGTAAGGCGCAGACCTAGAAGTTACGTATGAAATATGACGTCCCGAATGCTCTCCACGACTCTGCTGACATGTGATCATTTTCTTAGCTACGAATTTTATCATGCTCGCCTGTAATTGAGGCTCTATTTCAGCAATTAAACATTTGGTGTTCTCTTTTAACCCAGGAATCGTAACAAATTTGTCGATATGAGCTCTTTCCTCCAAATAGCTATAAAGGAAAAGTATAATGGCATTGCGACCAGGACATATGACCTGAAGTAAACTGACATGTAGCTTCATCTTGTTGAAACCACATGTTGCTCAAGTTAAAATGGCTGTTCACATTAAATAAAAAATAGTTTAGCATCTTCCCATAGGGCACATCGTTGACAGTAAAAGCATTTCCAGCTTTGTTCTCAAAAAAGAACGGGCAATGGTTCCTCTAGCCCATAAAGCATACAAAACAATGCATTTTGTAGATGCACTGGTTTTTCGTAGATGACACGTGGATTTTCAGTACCCAATGCGACAATTTTGATAATTTACAAAGCCATTTGGAAAATGAGCTGGATTGTGCAAAAATTAGTATCATCTGTTGTGTTTTCTAAAATACAGTTCACAAATGTACGGTGTTTCTGCTGATTCATTTCTTTAAGTTTTTGAATTTAATTTTGTAGGTCTATAAATGCAAATATTTTCTCAAAACCCGCAGTGTCGCATGAAAGATTCAATTGCTGCGATCGATGACGAATTGGCATGCTTGGTTTTTCATGCACACTATTAGTTACTTGAGCGATATTGTCATCTGAACGACCATAGCTTAGTCAATGCTTGTATACCACATGTTTAAATTTGTTACTAAATTACAAATTGTATACTCTCTTGGTACATTGTAGCATTAAAACGCCTGTTTACCCTTTTCATAATAAACTTTAATATTGATGCGTTTATGCGCAACATATGGTCCCATAATGACTTTGCAATTTGTTCAGATACCAGATACAAAATGTTTCTAATGTGCACAAAACGCAAGCAGCAGGCAATTCAAATCTCAGTGTTCAATTTGGACCACCCTTTACGAAAAATATAACTTATCATTTTCATCTACAGGTTTTTTTCCGAAAAACATCAAGAATAATTCAATAAAAACACAAGTATTGGGGGTAATCGTTTATTTCTTTCAAAATTCTTCAAAATACATTCTCCCTGCATATACACAGCGTTTCCAGCGAGCCTGTCACGCTTTGAAGCCTCCTTGGAATGCGAAAACTGAAATGCTGTTTATGGTCTTAGTCACGGCGGTATCGACTCCCTCCACTGACCCAAAACGGGTTTAATTTAGGCTGAATTTGAGTTTGGGGAACAGAAAGAATTTATGCTGTACGGCGGTTGCGGCAACGTTGCCACGTTGTGCATTCCTTCGCGAGCAGCGACGTGTTTGCAAATCTTCAAACACGGTTTTGATGAATTCAGCTTCTGTGCTATTAATCGAACATTTAAACGCCGACCAGAGTCCAAACATTATTTCACTTTTACCAAATTTTTATCACTGTGGCTCGTTGGCGGACGTCCTTCCGTTCTTCGTCTTTCACGGCTCTTGTCTTACGAAACATCTTGTGCCATTCAAAAATCTTCGTTGACATGGTTTCTCCCGTAGGTTTTCCTTCTCAGGTTCAAAGTCTCGATGCTGGATTTTTGAGTTTACTACAAAACTTCACCGCATAACGTTTCTGTAACGTACGTTGCATGTCGAGTCCGTGACGGGTCACCAAAACGCGGTTTGTGAAAAGCGCGATTTTTACTTTCACAAGGCCTGCGGGCAATTAAACCGACCATTATTTACCTAAAACCTTCTACTATCCATTCTGACAAAAACCATGTCTCTCGAGCCCTTTTGGTTGGTTAATATTATTCCCGATGTTTTCCGGACAAACCGTGTATGTGTCAGCTGTGATGTTTTTAAAATAATGTTAAATACAATTAGACGATAGCACACAAAAATTGGGTTAAAGACTATCAGAAGATTTTTTTTTGTTAAGCAAGAACTTGATTGTCCAAAACAATACTTTTAAGGTACTTAAACATATCCTATAAAATTTAGCCTACCTGACATGCATGTGTGTATTTCAAAATTTTTCTAATGAATATTTGTTTCTGTTAACTTCATTAGTAATTATAATTACTAATAATAATTAAAATAGATTATATGAGCTTGTATATTATAATAGACACTATACAAGAACTTCCAGTGAAGCTGCTGCAATTGCTTCTATAGATTAGAAGTTGAGAGCAGGTGAGTTGGGTTTCATATTAAATTCTGTGAGCATTTGCCTTTCAAACGTCGGTTTTATAGACTTTCTAATAGGAGTTGCACTAATAGATGAGAATAGGCTGCTAGTGCACTTAGCGGTATTTTGTCTTTGAACTCTGGATAATATTCACGTTATATTTATAGATTACAGAATTTCCGTATCTTTAATTTTTATTTCTATACGGACTTTATTGTCGCTTTATTATTTTTAATTATGTTTTTAAGTAACACAGTGAACTTTCTTCCAATAAGTCAGTTTTCTTTTAGTTTTGACCCCATTTTTGCTTTTATCTTTAATGTGTTGTTTTCAGATCAATTTATTGCCCAAAGGCAGCTCTAAGTAACTTGCTTTATTAGATTGTGGAATAGGTAAATTGTTGATTTAAACTTCTAAACATAAGAAGCGATTTAATGTAAAAACAATGTGTTTGGACTTCTATATGTTAACTTGTATTATTCAAATTTTTAACTAGATTTCCAAGTAATATAAATAATCTGGTAACTTGTTTCTGGCAAAACTTGGATTTCTATCGATAATCCTATCTATCGACCGCATCATCAGCAAACATTCCTATTTCTGTGTTGTGGTGTATGACAAATCCGAGTTATACAATGAGTTACGTAAGCGGCCCTTGTGATAGTTCGGATTTTATAAAATAAATTTGAGATATTTCGTCGTTAAATTTTACTCTATAATGTGTGAAATGTTTGAAAACATTGGTGAAGAATTTTAAAAAATAATCTTTGCGCTAGACCTTGTCAAATGTCTCACCAGCATCTCAAAAGGCTGCAGTACATTATGAGTTTTTTAGAGTTTTGCGTATGATGTCCACTATATAATGGCTTTGCCGTACGCTAGAATGTTTTGTCTGATATGTAAATTACTACATTTGAGAGCGAAACAATCGACTCACGCACATTTATGTCCCCTGTTTCAATTTACGGAAAACTAAAATAAAGACATTAACAGAGTATCTTTATTATCAAGCTTTAAAAAACTGTTCGAAAGGATATGCGCCATGAACGGGGTTTTATGAATCTTGCTAATTGGAACGCACCCGCGCGATGACTCCATGAGTGGGCTACAATACGCTTGCAAGCTGGTAATTCATCTCAGTCACTTATCCGAAGTTGAAGTAAATAAATAAGTGACGTAGGTGCTCGAGTGATTATCAAGAAAATGGATACCACAGCCGAAGTAGCCCAGGCAGTTGCATTGTTAAGAGAGGTTCTCAGTCAAAGGATAATTCAACTAAATCTTAGTCAATCAGCTGTGTCGAGAGTACCGGTACCGGAAAGCCAGTGGCTACGTCCGCTGACAAGGAAGCGGACATAGGCGCCTGACAACGGAGAGAGACGATCGGTCATTGGAGTCAGATATTCACCGATGAGTACCAGATGTACCTACAAGGCAACGACAGAAGACGTAGGGTCTATACAAAGTCAGGAGACTAATTTTCTCATTGCTGTATTCAAGAAATAGTCGCATATGAAGGTGGCTATTGCATTGCATGCACGGAAAAACAGAGTTGGTTTTAGTGCCTCAGAGAGAACGCGGGCATTCTGAAAAAAACATATTATTCCGTTTGCGGGATTTGTTATTGGGGACTTCATGCTAATGCACAATGAGCGATGCCACACTGCGCGAGTGACCACTACCTACCTGACTGTCATTATACCTTCTGTAGCTCAGACTTGACATAGCAACACTATTAATTAAAACAAATCATGAAATTAATTTCAACTAAGGATTTAATTTTTTTCCTTTCATAATTACCTTTTCTCTTTCAACTCTTTTGTGTTACACATATTCTTAGACCCATAACTTTGTCAGAACAGGGCCGATTCCAATCAAAATGGTATCATTTGAAACCACAGTTTTTAAACTTTCAAACACTATACTACACCGTACTTGAAATGCTATCGTAATGGATACATATTCTTGAGCATACTGCTAAGTCGATTGTTTTGCTCTCAAGTATAGTTTACTAATGTCATGGTAATATATTAAATATTTTTTAGGTTTTCAGTTTTGTTTTTAAACATTCCTGAAACTAAAGTAATGTTTATAGTACACTCACAAACAAAGACTTTGATATTTATTTTGATATTTTGTTTTACATATTATCAATAAACCAAAACAATTAATAAATAATACTGTAAAATCTTATATAATTTATAATGGGCGTTTTTAAAAAAAAATAAAAAATATAGACTTTGTAATGCGAATTACCAAAAACGTTGCCATAATTTTTAAATAACATGTTGCAAGTTTAAGGGAGAACTAGAACCCTATCCCATAAATTGTTTTGCAATATAATTTATTTTATAACTTTGCAGAAACGAAATACGTAAAAATTCTTTGAATTCTCTAAATTCATAATAATAATAATACTAAAAATTGAGCTTAATCCTTTACATTAACATATAATTTGATAATTAAAAAAAAACTGCAAGCCCTCACAAATAACTTCAAATCGTCTTAGTGATTTATTTCTAAACTCAGCCATCCAAATAATCAATAGTTATCTCATAACTGCTATTGTGTGGAATTTAGCAATTGTAAGCCAAAAGATAAATAAAATGGCTTTGTTTCCTATGGAGATGGTATTTCGATTGGTAAAGTGGATCTAGATGTTAAAAGAAAATCTGTTTTATTAAGATTTAAAAATGGTAATACTTCTTGTTTACGAAGCCCATTATTGATATTCAGCGAATCTTAGCCATTGCAGCTTGAGTTTACTAATGACAGTGGTGAACAAGTTTTAAAACCTGCTATTTTGATTTAGTGTGTGGGAAAACGTATTTTTAAGTTTCTTTAAAGATTGTTGTTAGTTGCTCATCTTTGTCTGCTGTAGGTTTGATAGATACTATTTTCGTTATTTTGTAGGTTGAGTTTTGACTTTACGATGTATATGAGTTAGCTGAGCTAAAAATAGTTCGATATGGCTGTGGAGTATAAAAGGTTAGTAAGAGCACATCTAACGCCAACTCTTTTAAGTCTGTAAACACTGCATCCCTTGTAGTTTTTTGGGTGATTGAAACATCAGGTCAAATATTGATTTATTTTCTTACAAGAAGAGGCAGGGTATTTTTTTCTTATTGCCCTATATTTAATGTTACTTACCTTGCACACTTTATAACTTTCTTCAGTTGGTACTAAGCGAGGTAAGTTTCTAATCACTATCTCATAAGCAAGATCTTTTTTTACGTGCGGTATGTGATGGATTATGTATTCTTCTCTTATCTTCTTTGCTAGTTTTATATAAGATTTGATGTTGTAAACACTAATTTTAACCGTTTTATTGACTGAAGTATATATGGTATAGTGTATTTCATCTGTCGTAGTTGGTCACTAAATTATCAATTATGACGAAGTAACGTTTTACTCCGTATATAAATAACGGCGTCGTTGCAGATTCGGTGTTGACTTTACGAATTATTAAGTGTATTTTTATCATCTGTTTCAAGCAATTTAAATCACTTTTGAACGTTTGTTCGTTGTCTTCGTTTGAAATTCTATTGGTTTTAGATATTGACATGGTTTAAGTGAGTTATTTGGTGGGTGCAGTACATGAGCATTGCTGTGTGTTAACTTGATTAGAATTTTTTTTGATAAGCTGCATTTGCTGGTTGGAATTTCTTTTTTATTAGGTGTGAATCCAAAGATTTATTTTATTAAACTGAGTTGGAAATTCATTATCCATTATTATATAAAGACTTCATTACGATGTTAATGAGAGAATATATAATGCAGTAAACTGATCTTTATGTGAATGTTTAACAAGCATAATAAACACATACATTGACAGTCAGTGCATGGGGCATACTAATAATTGCTTTTCAACTAACGTTTGCGCACTTTAAAATGGTTTACATGTTTGATATAAATTTTGTTTGCGTGTTTAAAAATAAACACAAAAATTAATCATATCTTAAAAATAGCCAATAAAACTATAAGATTAACTTAATTTAAGTGGTGTATTTAAAATGCCCTAGAAGGTTTATCAGCGTTGCGTTTTTGGTAGTTTTTAGCTGGAAGCAACGAAGTAAAATGTGCCCAAGAATTTGTAAAGTGTCCAAAAATGCAGGAAATATGCTATAAATGAAAATTTCAAATCTAAAATGTTTGGGAACTATAAGAACAAGATAACCAAAATGTAAGAATAAATAAACTAATAGATAGCAAAGTAAAGGATATAGATAGAGGTACATTTGTAAATATGCACAATATGACGCAAAGAAATAATATTCAAATGGCCTAAAATAAAATAAACTTCAATTTTGTGTAGCAATTTTTTATTAAGAATAATAATAGAAAGTTTTTGAAAGAAAATCAAAATGGATTTCTATGATATGTCAAGTAATAACTATATATGTATGTACGTTAAAATAATGTACAAATGTAAGCAAAAACTGTGAACCTACTAATGCTCCAAACACATGGGCTTCTAAATAAATACAAATAAAATAAAGATGCTGCAAACAGATACAAAGTTTTCATCACAAATTGTTACAGAAAAAAAACAGAAAAAGTGCAAAAGGTCTGATATTTAGGTAGTACAATAATGACATGAAAGTTATTAAATATTTTAAACAGAGAAGTTAAGCTTATTTTGAAACTGTTTTATTAAAAGGACAAGAAAACACTTAAAAATAATGCAATTGTATACTGGTAGATAGATAGATATGAGTTATATGTAAGATATTTTGTTCGAATAAAGTAAATAATAAATAAAATATATATAAATAATAAAAAGTTATATTTAATTGAAAGTGAAGAAAAATATTGAAATGTAAATGAATTGCACAAACACTCAGAAGACCAAATCGAGGTAGGTTCAAGTTTTAAGATCTCCAAATTGTTTTCTCAACAATGGGACTAAGTAGAACGATGCGATTAGTTTTAAAAGACGCGGGAGATATTTCTGAATTTGTAATATAGATAGCAGTACCATATAATGTACACAGGTCTAATTACCGTCATTGCCGTGTTTTCAATACCTTAAATGGTGACGTTTAGTGTTCTAGAACATTTTCTTTTCTTGTGTGGTGGAATGCCAATTAAATTGAGTGAGACATGTGGTGAAGGCATTATGGATGTTTATGTGCGTTTATGGGTGCGAAAGTTTAAAGAAGGTCTAAAATTGTGTGACAATAAAGTGAAGCAGCCTCGACTACAAACCAGCCGGACCAAAACAATGATTGCTTGAGTGGATCAAGTTGTTATGAAAAACCGCCGATTAAATGTGCGTACTATCGCCTCTAAACTATACCTGGTGGTAGGACGGATAGATCGCTAGATAACAAAATGTTTATTTATTAACATAGAGAGTGCCTTTGACAATGCGACCTTTGATAGTATTGATGCAGCCCTTCAGCAACGAGGGGTAAATAATACTCTACGAGAGTGTATACTACAACTTCTGTATCACAGATCTGTACAAATTATCTCGGGAGATAAGACCATTAGGGGAATAGTATCTAGAAGCTGTTCCCAGGGAGGCGTACTATCACTCCTACTATGGAATCTAGTAGTAGACAGCCTTCTTGAGCGACTCAATAGTGAAGAATTTTACACAATAGGCTGCCAACAACATAACTATCCTGCTCACCGGCACGTACAAACAAGTGCTTTGCAACCTGATGCAAACAGTGCTTAGCATGACTAAGGGGTGTTGTATAAAACATTTATTATCGATTAACTCTTCCAAGATAGAAATAATATTCCTAGGCTGTTCCATTCTTTACATTTTCAGATAAAGTCAAGTATGTAGGAGTTATACGTGATAAAAATCTAAATTGGAAAAGGCGCATAGCGGTTAAAACCAAAAAAGCATACCTAGATTTTTGGCAATATCGCTGTGCGAAGGCCGAACTATGGGATCCTTTACCAAAAGCATTGTGCACTAGTTTGGTGGCTTAGAACCAGACAGGTTACTGCAGCAACCAAGATCTCACGTTCGTACACTGGCGTGTATGAGTATCACGAGAGCAATGCGTTTCACTCCAACGGCAGCTATCGAAGCATTCCTAAGTTTCCCTTCACTAGATCTCTACGTGGAGGAGGTTGCACTAAGGTCAGTTCTAACAATAAAGGAGTAGGGGGAAGACACCTTCAAATTCTGAAGAGGGGGGGGAGGGCGTACAATAAATTCCATTTTTGAAAGCGAAAATAAATTTAAGGAACTCTTCAAAATCTTTCTGAATGCTGAAGAGGAAACCGAACCAAATATAACCATCTTTACAGATGAGTCTAAAACGGGCAAAGATACGGTATCAGATATCTTTTTAGATGATCTAAACCTCTAATTAAGTATAGCATTAGACAAGCTAACCACAATCTTTCAAGCGGAAGTATTGGCCATAATGCAAGGTGCACATGTAATCCTTAAAAAAAGCAGAGCTGCTTTACTGGCATTAAACAGCTGTAAAATTGTATCTGGAGTAATCCTCTAGTGCCTTTAGTACTCTTGATGAAGTCGTGACAAATAATGCCCTGAAACTCGTTTTGGGTTAAAGAACATTCTGGCTTATATGGTAACGAACGCGCAGATAATATGGCAAGAGTAGGCTTGAAATAATCATTATGTGGTCCTGAGTCAGCACTGCCACTATCATCAGCCGCACTCTGCTTACTAATAAATCAAGAAACCCACAATCGATATTGCAGTAGATGGGCAATATAAAGATATGCCAATATGCTAGGTTGGCTATTCAAAATCTATCGACGAAAATCCAAACTTCTGCAAACAGTTACCCAGAGGCAAACTACGACTTGTAGCAGGAATATTATTAGGACACTGCAACCTGAAAAAGCATATGTATAGAATGGGCTTTGTAGAGGACAATGTTGTAGCTGCAATTTAAAGAACTAGACGACAGAGCATGTTCTTGCGAATATATTGCGCTAGCTCCGATTAGAGGATCCATTTTAGGGAAGTTGTGCCCTATAATAGCCAGAAGCAGCGCTACAGACATCCTTAAATTTATCCAAAGAATTAGTTGGCTTGACTGATGGCCGTACGCTGAGAAGCGGCTGCGGAGGTAGTACAATGGGCCCAATTGAGGCCTAAGTGCACGTGATTTTGTTACCCTCTACTTTATGTGCAGAATTTTGACACAAAAGAGAATGCTGCAAATGATAATTGGCAGAATGTATGTGTATTGAATCTAAACCACATAACTTTCACAGAAGATTAATAATGTAAGCGTTTGAGTTCAATCATTTTAAATATAAGAAAAATGCTTGAGACAATACAATAAAGAAAAGCATTTCATTACTTAAGGTAGAACTTAAAAACATAATTAATATCGCGACTGTAGATAATGTGACAACTTACAAAGTTAAATGTGGCTTATTACAAACCAAATTAAAGACAGACAAGGACAACAAAATGAGATTACATCAAAGAAGATATAAATAGTTACAACTGTAGATAAACATGAAGAAATATGGCAGTACGCCTACCTTCAGATGCTACAGAAAATATATCCAAATAAACATCCAAGGAAAAACGGTAGGTTAACCACAGAAAACAAAAAATTTACTCAACTATAACGAAACATCCTAAAATATAATTAAAAATAATGCAAATCTAAATAGAAAAGCAATAGATGATGTAGAGCCAGAATTAGCATTAACTAGAAAGCATTAGGAAAGTTTTGATTCATTATTCTGCTGAGCATCTGAGCTATCCCATTAGTATAATTCTAAAACCAAGTCATTAGGGCTAATGAATAGAAGATACGGTTGCCAGTTTTTGCCGGGGTTTGCCGAAGGAAGCGCCGTGCAAAATTCGAAGCATTCAATGCGCCAAGCCAAATAAAAGATCGCGCTAAAACGTTGCTGAAATTCTTTCGGCTTGTAATGAATTGCGCAGTAACGACCGCCCGTTACTTTAATGTCCCGTAGAGGGATAATCGCGAGATGCTTATGCAGATACCTGCATCAAATTGAGACGTGCTGAAAAATGCATGCAATTTGCGAGCGGCGATCGGCAAGAAACCGCCGCAACTTCTTGCTGAATAGAGCTAATAAAGCAATCAGTTCCGCTTTCGGCGGCTTTTTTAGCGGCGGCGTGAAAAGTCTTGGGCAATTACGTCACCACAATGAATAGCGTTTGATGAGGATAATTTCTTAAGAATCTTTAATTAGTGGTCGCAGCTTGATGCGCTCGCTTTGAAGGTTCGCTTTATTTTGCGCGGAGTATTGACGGGCGGCACACTCTTATCGTTTTAATGAGCTGAGTTGCGCTTTGCCGTGAAACATCTTTGAAAAAACTGCTGAAAATGGTTTAGCTGCCTTACCGATTATTTTATTATTGTTTTTATGGAATTTTAATTTTTTTTTATTTTTCATCAGTTCTTGTCACACTACCGTGTCTGATATCAATTTTAGAGTTTTTAGAAACTTTTTGGGTCACAACATTTATGCGTGACTTAACTTATATAAATGTTTAACAACGTTTAAGTACCAAAAACAGCCATCACTCAGAAATTATTGATAAAACCTTTTGACAAGCTATAGAATAAAGATGTATAAGATGCCAAAGGAATCCCTGTTATGCGTTACACCAATCCTGTGTAATTTACCGTTACAAACAATGCAAACCTCGGTTTGCGTAGGTTGTGCTCGGCTGCAAGGTAGAATCATTAAACGGGATTGGTTTTGAAGTTTAATTTATAATTATAGTTATCTTGTTTGACACGCTTCTCCTTGCTATCTATACATCGGTAGTTACAAATAGCCCAGTGTTAGAAATACTGTTGCAGGTCGTCATGTTCACCAGTATCGCTATTTCCTCCGTTATCTCTTCACAGTTTGAAAAGCAAAAAAATTTTAAAAATCCCTAATACGGATCTGATATTAAGAAACACATAACTGCATGATTGTCTCTTCGATTGTTGCTCATAAATTACTTATTCCGCCATTTATCATGCAAGCAGTTTTCGGTGCTTAAAGTTCAGCTCCTCCCGTTATTTAATAGACACAATTCATACCTTTCTCTTTTATGCTTTTATTTACATGTTTTAGTGATTTTCTAGTTTGCGATTCTTCATATAAAAAAACTAATTATTTATCTCTGTCATTTGCATTAGTTATTTTAGAAGTTGTCCGCAAAAAGATATTTTTGGCATCTTAGGCTGACAATTTTTCACCCGCTTTCCCTCAAATTTTTGCAAAGTATGAACGTAGAACAATTTATTTACAAATGATAAAAGTGTTATAAGTCCTTACAAAAAGTGGTCTTACGAAAATAAGATATACAAAACGAGCTTGAAGATAGGCAACCAAACGTACGCTCAGAGCTCAGCCACGCCACATTTTGTATCAGCTGTCTTTGTTTACTTTAAGTTCAAATGTAAAGTAGATATTTTGAGGAAAAAATTCTGCCATACTTGTAAAAAATTCCATTTTTGTGCAATTTTTGTTATTATTTTCTGTTTATAATATCCCACTTAGCTTCTTCTTTAATTCTGAATGGACAAAGATCCGCCATCCATTCCGCACCAGAACCTTTTTGGCAAAAAATTTGTTGTGTATTTGGTGGAATTTTGAAGCCTTAGTGCGAGCAACTGGACCGTGTCTTCGAAAAAGGAGGAATGCCTGACATTTGTTTGATGAAAGCGCGATTTGTTCTAACAGGAAAATGCCAAGACGCATACCGACAAGAAAACCAAGCAGAAATTCGAAAAGGTGTTGAAGTCTCACCATACCCAGCCTACAGTCCATGCGCTGTTCCATCCGATTAAGGCCTCTTTCGCTCACTGCAACCGTTGGTTTGAAACTTTCGACTCAAAGCTAGCGGAGTGGTACTTCAACCAAATTCGGATGCTGGTAGCTCGGTGTAAAAATGTCCTAGAGATTATTTTAAAGAATAGTTGCTGTGTTTAAACAAATTTGTCCACAAAAATGACAGAACCTTTTCTTCAAATTGTTAATTTTTATTAAAACATATTTTGCCCGTGTTATTTCTGACAGAGTAACATTATTATTTTAATTGTACTAAAAAAAAATTCTACAAGTGCTGTAAATTTTATACTTTGCTTCTCTGCAGCTGCTTATATAATTAACATTTATTAAAACCCAATTTGATAAACCCGTCAAAATTGGCCATTTAGTTAAACACCACCTATAAAATAGTTATGTATTAGGAACATAAACCATATTACATTATGTTTTTTCATATCTAAATTGTTGGGGGATTTAGCTTCTATTGGTTTTTGAATCATTGTAATAGATACAACTTTTATGAGAATCAACACCTCATATTTTCAGTTCAAAATCTTGTAGATTTACTCCATATAAACTGTTTTGCTCTATGCTTACAATTTATTAATGAATTAATATACAGTGGCATTAAAGGAAAATGCTTGTAACTAAAGGCTGGTGCTCCGCCTTAGGGCACTACACCAGCTTTGCTCTATGCTGTCGAAGTACGATAATAAAGATTAGAAAGCCATATTATTATTGACCATTTAGGACAAGCATATACAGTTCATAAATTTCTGTGGCAACTAGTGATTTTTAGTATTTTACAAGAAAACATTTTAAACTTTTAACTCCAAATCGAGATTAATTGCATCTAAGATACAAAACACAAGAATATGTAATGTGGATTTATTAGAAAAGTCATGTTTCCGTTGTATATAGTGGTAGTTAAAAACAGTTCATATGCTAGTTTTGAACAAATACTTATAGAAAGAAAATAGTAACCGTTGAAACACGAAATGTGTAATCAGAAACAGACTAATTAACAGCCCATATATAAAACAGAAGAAGAAGAAGATGTTTTAATTTGGATTTGCATATTGCCGTTTGATTAAGATTTAATATGTTTAATCTCAATTAAATGTGACTACTTCCAATTTGAAGGTTAAAATTAAAATCACCAGTAAGCCAATTCAAAGGAGATACAAAGTTATGTTCAAATTATATGACCTGATGTCACATTTTACTAAAAAAAATTACTTCTAACAATAAATAATGATGTAGTTTACATTATTGTGATCTATAAAATAAAAAATTAAGTAGAATGAAAATGTTACTATCAACAATTAACCAAAAAGGTAGGGGTGAATTAAGAAAATCATTCAAACTAACAAAAAATTAAAAAAACTACATGGTACTTTATTGTTTTTGTAAATGTGAAATTTATGTATTGTGAAGCGGAGATACATACCGTCATTCCAAAAAAGTACAAAGTGTCTTAATGTAAAACATACTTGTTAAGACCAAAAAATAAATGTTTTCGGTAAAACCAAAAGTATATATAATTCTTGAGTTGAACGTCATTCTTGTTCAGAAGACCTATTTCAAGGACGGAGATGCGATCAGACTTCCAAATTATACCTCCCACCGGACCGACCAACAAATAACCAGGAAGGGCGGAACAGAGTCTTCGTCAAGTCCTGCCTGGAGTATTACCGAATTTCGGTTCCGGCCACCGAGTACCTGTAAGCCACCGCTATCGGCCTCCACACGAGGGACTATGGAGTTGTTAGGCTAATCTCCAGTTATACCTACATAACTTCCCATCGCACGAGCATTTCCTCCTGTCCGAGGACCTAAACACCATCTCCAAGGAAGACGCTCTTTGCAGGAGACCAAACATTCTGTATAAAAGCCTTGTGGTAAATACCAACAATAGGAGGCTGCATGTTTACATCTATTCCCGTGATCTTCTGGAAGTAGGACTCTCTGAAGGCACCCACTACAGTCTTACCGGTCGCTTGGAAGTCTTTGACATAGCTATCTTCAAAGCCGTCACCATTCAAGGGATAATTCCAGCGAACTAGACAAAGACTATAACCTGGTTTTGCTCACCCTGGGTACCTTTGATGGGGTGGTCATGACCAGCCTTCACTGACCACGTGAAACATACCATCAAAAATGTTCTCATCCATTTTGGTAAAAACCTGGGGGAGGAGGTACACTATCTTACCATCTCCATCGAGTTATCCACTTGTTTAAGCACCAATCCTGTTCACTCTGGAGATGGACTTGACATGGGCAACAACAGCCTTTGTAGTATGATAAAGGTCCTCCGTAACCGCCCAACCCCATCATCGCCGATCTACGAAGAGCATGGCGTCGTATACACCAGCCAAGGTAAATCTAAAGCCTTCCCTGATATTCTGGAACGTTAGTACGACCTTAGTTGTAACGACTATCCCGACCACGTCGACCGCTTTGTGGGACAGAAGCTCCAAGAACACCAAGACCTGGAAACCTACAAAGAAGAAGGCAATTATCTGTGTACTCACTTCCAGACCCCTTAGGAGGTGGCGGACGTTATCATTCTCCCCAAGTTTGAAAAATCATTAGCGTGTTGTAGGCATTGGGAAAGCTCGTAAAACGAATGATCCATGAACGTCTGAGGCCAGGTATTGAAGACCTCCAACTAATTCCGGAGAGTCAGTTTGGCTTCCGCTCGGCCACTCCACTGCACTCCAGATTCTCCGTGTAGTAGAACGTATCACTCAGTGATACATCGGTGGTATTACAGCCTTTCTTGATGTGACGAAGGACTTCGACAAAAGTGTAGTATAAGAACCTGGTCTACAAAATAGCCTCGACTTCAATCCCGCTGCTGATGGTCCAGCTGGTCCAATCCTGTCCCCGACCTTACACAACATATACGTCCGGGACATGCCAACAACACCCTCCACTGTACTGGTCCAGTACGCAAACAAAACGGCTGTCCAGCTCTCTTAGGACCTCCTTTATTATTCATAGGCTACTAAAACGAAATTAAGGCCTCTACATGCATTCCATATTAATGTTAAATTTATTATTTTATTTTTCAACTTACTCTACAAGAAAGTATATTCTTGGTAACACATGTTAAAACAGAAAAGCTTTTGAAATCAATTTTTGTGGATATGTTTTTTTAGTAGCATGGAATGGAAGGAACATTTTAAAAATAAAAGTTGAACAAAATCTAAGCAGCTTTCATTACTAGTAGGTTAAATGTGTTGTTAATTAAGTTAATACTCATAACATAAAATAAAGTATTTAACTATACCTATGCAAATTAGTTATCGGTTCTAACATTAAATAAATCAATGATCTAAAAGAAAAATTGTTGCCGTATACCACCAACACAATATACTATAAAACCAAAATATGAACTAAATACAATCCCGAATAATGTATTGTGAGATTAATAAGCACTATGTGGTCCGGTAAGCAAAGGATCATTGTACTACCTGCTCTTTGTATTTAATTAAAAAAAATGCATTCAGAAAAATTAAAATAATTTATAAATTCTTAAGGTATAATTTAATTGTAATGTCCATGAACGCTCTGTAGAAATACAAAAATTGCTGGTCCAAAATACATCCAATCAGTGTAGAAACTTAACTAACATATTATTGAGGTACAAAACCTGCATACAATAAAAAATTGATAATACCTAGAATTACTGTTAACAACAAAACGAAGCACTAGAGTGAAGCTCTGACTTTGTTATATAGAATATTTTTTATAAAATAGGTAATTAGCGATAAAAAATGTATTATTATAATAGGAAAGAAAACAATACGGGTTAATTCTAGTAAACATCAATTCTAAAATCCATTGCATTAGATGAGATTTACAGTGATGATCTTTCAAGTTGTTAAAACCTGCTGACAGTATTATGTCAGAGCATTACAATATTAATTTTTGTGCTTTGACAGACGAAATAAAGTACAAAAAAGGTTTAACGGACTATCTCGGTTGTTCTGGTACACGATAACGCAAATTTTATTAATTACTGGCAAATCTATCTATACAGTTGAACAAAAAGTAAACAAAGAAATGTGGTATGGCCAGAGTTCCTAATTACACGAGGTTTATGCGTTTGTGCATGCACGTCGGGGCCGCTCTCGCTCCTTGCCGAATGGACCGTCGATCCGCAGTGGATCTGATCCATTAGATAAGAAACGCATATTAGATTTTTGAGGGGCTCAGCTGGCTACGAAAAGCGCGTCAGCCACGGCCCTTTGGTTTGCTTTCGCCGAGCTGAGCTTTGATTGTAAGTTAAATTGTTCTGCGTTTCCGACCCAGGAAAAAAATTATACGTTCCCATTTTGCAAAAATTTGACGAAAGACGGGTGGAAAATTATCAACCTGGAACGCAAAAACCAAATTTTTCCGGGACAGTTCTCGTGTTTATACATTTGCATGATGATACTAAAAATTATGTTTAATGGCATTACAATTTTGATTTAAAGTTAAACACGTATCATTTCGAGACAATTTATAATTATGATTTGGTGGTTTTGCTTTTAAATACTTTAAATTATATACTAGTCTGTGATTTCAAAAATACTTTATATTTTAATTAGTGGCATTTGTATCCTGTTGCAAAATTAAAGAAAATGAAGAAAACTACATTAAAGTTGCCTGAATACACTTGCTTACATTAACGTAATTACATGTAACCTACGTGATAGTTTGTTTAAATCAGATTTCAGGCCTAATTTTTTATTTCATACTTTACTACCAGATGATTAGTTTTTTATTACTAAATCTTAGACCAGGCAAGTTGGGGATAACAATAAAAGGAAAGTTTGTTAATGCAGCCTGGGAATGTATAATGAAAATAGTAAAACACCAGTGATAACTACAATTCTTTAATTATCACATATACATTGCAATTGTATTTATAGTAATGCGTTTAGGTTATTAGTTTTATAATTTTTCATTTTGTAACAAACCACTCTTATTTTATACTTTCTTTAAGAGACATTCTAAAGTATATTTGGTATCTAAAGATTATAACTTAAATCTACATTGTCAGCTCCTTTAATAAGAAAAACTTACTTATAATATTAAATTATTCCTTATTTCTATTAAGAAAAATTTTCCAAATTACCACACTTCAACAAAAGCTCTCATTTCATAAGCCCATCTTTTGAAATATAGTGACTCGCGTAACTGGGGAACTAACCTAAGGTTTCAAATATTCTACATACTCATATTTGCGCAATTTAAAAGCTATATAATTTAATTTTTTTTAAACCATTCTACATTTCGCCAGAATCCGCAAAAAGTGGACAAAAATCTGACACTTTGAAAATATATCGGTGATCCAAATGTACGTCCATTCCTCAGTGCTTTGCCTCTTTCTTTAGATTCAAAAATGTCAAAATCTCCTTTATGTACGTAGGCGAAGTACTGAAGAATGGACGTACATTTGGATCATAATGATACTTACACGAGATGGACATTCATTGGAAAAATATTTAAATAAATACAATCTTTGAATGGGGTGAATTTAAGGGGGTGAAACTTAAATAAATTACTAAAAAATCTATAATTTTGGGAATAAAAATTTTTTCCAACAAAGATAAAACTTCATTACAAATTGTAGAACTTTTTCTGGGGGGTAGTTGCCGGAATGAAGAAATACGCGGATCTGATGTAATAAGTAGCCTATTTAATAAATCCTGATTGGTGCATATTCTAGACTTTCTACGGGAATGAAATTCTCTAAAGTGCTTCAGGTCCTTATTTCTCGATTCTGCTTATATTTTGTTGGAATAAGGTTGTTGATTTGCTCTTCCACGAAAGTCGATTCTTGCATTGTTAATTCCGTCGTTTCCTTCTTAAACTGGAACCTTATCGGTCTCCAAAATCTAGTAGAAGACGGTTTTGGATTTTGCCAAATTATTATTTTATCTCTACCCGGCTTTTCAGCATATAACTGTAAGGGAACTAGCGAAGTTAAGAACATATCGCCACCACCAAGTCCAAATTCCGAAAATGCTTGTTTATATTTGGAATGTACTTCCATCACAACCCCATTTTACCAATAAAATTAGATTGCTTAATTCATCGTGCGTTAGGTTTTGTATAACTGTCCCTTGCAATTCTAGTATTTGGTGTGTAGTGTGATCAAGAAGATCCTGCAGGCGAATTTTCGCTGAAGTTTCAGTGATAATTTGGGCTTCCTTCTTTGGACAGCAACGCGATTTGGCTACCCTAATCTTGTGATAAGAGGGATAAATATCTGTGAATTGCTTTTTTGCTGTTAGTCTATGAATTAAATAAGAATGTTTCCTGTCTTTCGCCTTCACCATCATGATAAAGCATGGTCAGGTGTAAGTGGCACAACACTTTGTACTTTCTGACTTGAGCGTCAAACTTGTTGTATTCTGGTAGCTCTAGTGGGGGTAGTAAAAACCGCCTCCGAAATCAACTTTGAAGCTTTGACCCTTTCCCTCTTGTTTCAGATCTTTCTTAGCGGCTAAGGTAATTTGCTCAACTGCGAACTTGTCCAAAAGCTTATTAGCTCTTCTCCTCTTAGCGCTCGAACTACCCTCAGAGAAGCTTACTTCAGGGCGACCACGTGTACGTGCTCCGCCAATACCCAACGAGGTACTTGGTTGTTCATGATCACTACTTTCTTCAGTCTTTCATTTTGTTCCAAAAAGCGTTGAATTTTTTGGTTGCACTTATCAATGTTTGAATAAACTGCATGGCAGAATTTGTAATTAAACGTCTTCAGTCGTGCCATTATATTTTCATCATTTTGTATCCCGAAGTGTTTGATCAGGTGGTTATAAAGACTTTTCGTTCGAATAGAACGCCCTACCCCCTCTTCCTCACGTATAACATTTTGAAGACCTGTTTTCTTGTCAACATTGTACTTATAGTTGCAATTTGAATGATAACTAAAACAAAATAAGCACTTAATTACCTGAACTAATAAATCGTTTTGTTATAAATTATAATCATGAGTAAAAACTTCCCAAATAAACAATAAACACATATTTGATAAACAATTGATAAAAAATAATAATCATAAGTTCTTAAGAGTATTGTAAAAATTAATAAGTATGCATTATTTAACAATTGATTCTGCATGTGGCAACCTTGTGCGCTCCGCGTGCGGTCTGCCGGTTCTAACCATGAATGAATGTCGCATTTTAAATAAATAAATAAATATCGAAAAGGCGGTTGAAAGCGGTTACAGTTTTTTTAGTATCTTATAAAGGAAGGTTTAAGGTGTTTTTTAAATATTTTTTCAAGGCATGACTAAGTAAGACTTTTTTTGTTTCTATACAGAAAACTAGATTGACTTGTAAAAACACCCCATAAATATAATACTTTATTTCAACATTTCAATCCAAATTCTTTTTCATAACATATATTAAAATAAAGTACATACCTCAAATAAGCTTCTAGAAACAATTAACACGTTTTCAATTCACAGCCTCTCTTCAAAAGTTAGTGACGAAATGAGTTGTAAACCCGGCCGATCGCTCCTAAGCGGAAGGGTCATGTTTGCGATCCTCTAACAGGTACAGACTTCACCTAATGAGCTTGATATTCCAGGAAAAGATAGAGTGGCCTTTCTTTTTAACTATTCAGAAAATATAGAAACCATATGCCCAATTTGAAAAAAATGATTTTTGTCCACTTTTTGTGGATTCTAGCCCATTGTGTATTCCACTGAACATTTTATAATTCATTAGTTATGTCATAATTGATGATAAATTATAAAATATTAAATCAAGTAGTTGAAGAACTTTTAAAAAGTAAATTTTCTGTATATGCTGTTGATTGTGATTTAGGAGGTATTAATTGGGTTTCCGGAAGGAACTGAAAACCACACCTGTTTTTTTAATAATAGGACCAATTTAAGATTTGTAGGATCATTATTCTGCACTTTTGTTTCAAGCGCAGAGCATATAACTTACTTACATGTATCAAATTTAATAAAAATTGTAACATTAAAATATACTAAGCAATAATAAAGAACATGTAATATTGTTGACTTAGATAGTGCTAAAATTGTAACTATACAATGTTTTGAGAATTTATAGTTTCATAATTATGATTGACTACAATAACTTATGAATAAGTAGATACAGTGGTATTACAGTTTTAAAACTTTTTTAAACACATTCTCACTACTTTTGATAAATTTGATCTTTTCATCTAACATTACAACCTGCACATTATTATAAAATTTGTATATTACTTACTATTGTCAAACTTGGCTGTACATGGTCCGGCAGGGAGGTATGGTATTTTTGAAAAGACTGTCATACGCACTGGGGTGGACCAAATGCTTTCAAAGTGGTTGATATCTACTTATTTCCATATGCCATTTTAATAGCAATGGAGCTTTGGTCTGTACCACATCATATGTTTGTTTACAACACTTTAAATGGAATGGGTCGCTTAGTGGTGCGACGATTTCGAAACAATTTTAATGTTAGTCGTCATGGTCGCGTTCCAAAACGGGATGCTATATAAAGTGGGTGAATAGTTTCAAACAACAGAATTTTTAAGACTTCACGGGGAGGTAATCGAACTGTCGCTCGGCGGTACATCGCACTCGGGCTTTTTGAATGCCAGACAGGTTAGTTCGCATAATACTTACACCTGGACCTCCATTTCTATCTTTACAAGATTATGGCTGTTCAAGAAGTGCGGCAAAATGAGTTCGTGAGAAGGCATATGTTCGCAAAAACGGTGTTGGACTTGCCGACAGATGATATCGTTTTGATCATCAGTGACGAGGTCCACTTTCATTTATTGGGGACAGTAAGTAAACAGAACTTTCGGTACTAGGCACCCAAAAACGCGCAAGAATTAAGAATACGGCGCATTAGCCTCAATACAGTTTGGTTTCAGCAAGATGGGCCGCTTTGCCATACATCAAGAGCAATAATAGCTTTTTTCAGACATTCCCTAGAGACCTGATTTTATTGCGTAGGGATATGGAGTGGCCTGGTTGGTTACCAGACCTATCAGCTTGTGACTACTTTTTATGGGGCTACCTAAAAGCTAAAGTTTACCTAGACAAACCTCGCAATTTTGAAGGTCTTTCCGAAATAATTACGCGAGAAATTCAAAGGGTTTGTCCTGACATGCTTCTAATGAGTACAAACAATTTCGCCACCTCTGTACAATATTGCCTCGACTAAAATTGACCGCACATAATTAATCTGATTATTTTTTTTAGGTTTCGTTATGTATTCTCAAATGGCTGTGTACCAGTAATGTATGAAAACAATAAATTTGTAAATTTGTTCAAAAATAAGTGTGACAATCTTTTCAAAAACACCATACCTCCCTGCTAGACCCTGTACTTCTGGTATTTGGTAAGCTTTTCACAGAAACCTGTAGGCTCGTGGTCCTGTAGCATGCAATAAAATGACATTGCTAATGTCCACTTTATAAATCTTTTTGAGTCCGCAGGATTCGGTTTACAAATTTGACTTTCGGTAAATCTTTGTTGAAATGTTAATAAAATGTACTTTGTACTGTCCTATATGATGTCTACACCGAAAGAAAGTAAGTATCGCATTTGTTACTTCTATTTACTCAAAAAAAAACTACCATGCTTAGTTCAGCATCATTTAGTGTTTTTTTGGTCAATGGTTAAATAAGTTTTATTCAATAACTATATTTTTTTAATTCATATTTATACATCCAAAAATTATTAGATATTTTAGGGTGAGCAAAATTGCAAGTTTATAAAATAATAGCTCTATTTAATTATAGAAAATAAAAGCCTTAAATTTTTTCTCAGCACGAAAGTATCGATCCATTGATGGATAGTTATACTAAATGTTTGTCTTTTAGTTAATGAGTGCGAGGGTAAATTTAAAAATATATTTCCTTATTTTCTTTTTTTGCCGCATATGAACATAATTACAGTAAATTGCGGAACGCACACAGTTTAAGTTTCGGGCAACATTGAATAAATTTAGTTGCAAGCGGAGCACAGTGAGCAGCGTGTCTTGTCAGTAAATATAGAGCTGCCCTTATAAATGTACATCACTAGTAAAGTGCATGCTGTTATTTGCTAGTGGAATTCATGCTGCGATATGTAACGTATATAGTGCTCGCTGTACATCAATGGAAATAGTGGAACAATGAAGGAAAATGTTTATTGAAATACGACCAAATGTCGATGATACAGAGCAAAACAGTCGGCTATCTGACAACATAACATCTGCGACTGACTATTACTCAAGTATCCGAATTCTTAATCGTTGGCTGACATATGACTGAAAAACGTGTGTACGAGTGAATGCAATAAATTGCTGCAGAATTATAGTCCGTCGAGTTATTAAAAATATGCTGAGTACCGTTGGGTCTTCTCACAAGAAACACAAAGTTCTCACACAGTTACCGATTTTTTGACAAGTTTTGAAAATAAAGGACCCATCTTAATATTTGTCACCGGCGATGAGATCTTAGTACGTCACTTTCACTTATGACGGCGTGGAATCTACCACGTAAACCCGCAATAAAATAAGCAAAAACCACATTTTCAATTCTCAAAAACTAGGTATGTATCCAAAACTGTCGAGGTATTTTTCTGATTTGCTACATGTCACCATAACGATTGTTTCGAGAATATACTATTAAATACTGAAAGATCTCTCGGCTGTTATTCGTCGAAAACGACCAGGTTTTGTCAAACAAAATCAACGACAACGCACTCCCACACTTAGCTTGCAAAACGTAGTAACTTCTCCAGTCTTTCGAATAGATAGTATTTTTACACTCTCATATTAGCTAGACTTGGCACCGAGTGACTTTTACTTACTCCCTTCTTCTTCATCTTCTTCCTGTTTTAAATAGGACTGTGTCCTGTATCTTCTGTTAATTATCGTTGGTCTCCCTCTTGCGACGTTGAGATCCAGATATACTTCCAACGTTTTGGGTCTACAGGTATCAGGCCGTAGTGTTTTAGCCCATTTGGCTAATCGTTCTTTAGACATCCTTTCCACGTGATCACTCCAAAACCTCTCTCGTGCTTTAGTCCTGTATTCCTAGTCCTTCTCTTGTTTGTTTTCTTCTTATCCTGTCTCTAAGTGTAACTCTTTTAATCGATCTTAAAATTTTTATTTTAGTTAATCTCGATATTCTTTTAGTAGCTATTGTTTCTGCTCTTTTTTTCAGCGACCGGTCTCACACATGTCTTATAGATTTGTGTTTTGCTCTTATTACACATGACTTTGTTTGTCGAGATAAATATTTCTAACACATCCACCAATTTACTGCTTTCTTGGCTTGTGTCAGGACTTCTCTTTGTCACATGTGGGTACTCCAAGGTAGCTAAATCTTGATACTTGTTGTATTATGTTGCCATCTACTGGTAGTTTGCACCTAATGGGTGCTTTTAAGATAACCATTGACTCATAAGAAATACGAATCTTAAATTTTTCTGCATTTATTTTAAATTCGTATAGGAGACGTAGATCATCTTCATTCTTTGCTGTGATCGTCTGCGTAACATAATATTTTGAGAGAGCAATTTCCCATTCTGTAACCTGCATTGACTTGGTTTAATCTATTCATTATAGTAAACAATATCGGACTAAGGCTATCTCTTTGTCGGATGCTTGTTGATATTTGGATCTACTCTGATAGACCACAACTAGCCTTATCCCTATCTTATTTTAATTGTTGAGTTCCTTTATAATTTTTTAGTATTTTCTGCCAATGTTGTTGAGTTCTAGGATTTTGATTACGTCGTTTAAGCGGATTATGTCGAAAGCCTTTGTTAAATCAAGAAATCTTGTGAATATATTGAATTTTATTGATTTTTCTGTAAGCTGCTATAAGATGAATATAACGTCCACTGTTGACCAATTGTTTCTAAACCTTTGTTATTTTTTGGAATGTTTATTTTGTTGGAGATGTTTTCGGTCATAAATTTAGTAAACAGTTTGAGGATTGAGTTCAAGAGGGTGATGTTGTTAAGGTGTCTCTTTTTCCCTTTTTTTGTATATGGGTATAGAGATAT
Organism: Sinelater perroti; assembly: GCA_036346155.1. Classification (NCBI taxonomy): domain Eukaryota; kingdom Metazoa; phylum Arthropoda; class Insecta; order Coleoptera; family Elateridae; genus Sinelater; species Sinelater perroti. Next base: position 12,968,917 of record JARFIY010000024.1, read on the forward strand.
TGATCTTTCATTTATGTGGTACTGTACCCGTTCTCATAACGTTTTGAAACAGACTAGTTATTTCCTGTTGAATACGTAGTCTGCCATAATTGATAATTATGTTGGTGATATTGTCTACCGCAGGCAATTTACGATTCTTTAGTTTCTTTATTGTTGTCTGCACTTATTTTATTGTTATATCATCTCTATCCTTGGTATTGTGAATTAGATAGATTTTTTTTTGGTTTTCTGTATTTTCTTCAGGGTTGTTATATAAGTTCTAAAAGTATAGTACCCATATTTCTAGCGTTATATTGTTTAGTTGTACTTCGTCGTTAATCTATTTTTCCTATTTTGCAACATGTTTTAGATTCTATTTTGTCCTCCATATAAATCGCTCCCAGTATTTTTTTTTATTTTATTGTGTTGTTTGTTCTATTCTTAACCTCTTTGTACCTTTCGTACTCTTCTGGTAGTCTGTTATTAATCTATTTGATGCATGTTTTTTTTCTTTTGCTTATTTTTTCACTCAGTTAACCATGGTTATTGTTTTTCTTGCCATTTATGTATGTTGATTGTCCTTTCTTCTAGGACTTCTATTGAACTGTCTGTTAGGTCTTTAATCTTATTCTAGGCTACTTCTGCAGTGTCATCCGTCTCTAAGCAATTTTCTCAAAGGGTCTTTGTTCATACAGTGTTTTTGCACTATCGTCTCTTAGTGATTCTATACTACATTTGGTAATACATATACTGAGATATTTTTATTATTCACAAATGGACCATATCGTATTGTGTTTCTATATTAACCGAAATCAAAGTTCTCACATCAAGTATTTATTTAGGATGTATGTTTCGGTTTGTGATGACGTAGTCAAATTGATTTTTGGCGTCTTGTGTTGGAGAACGTATATTTATGTTGGTTTTTATTTATGGTCAAAAATGTGTTATTTATTCTCAATCCTTTATGTGTGCATAGTCCGATTAGTATGTTTCCGTTCTCGCTTACTATTGCCTCATCGTCTCTCTGCATGACCCTTAGGATTATTCGGTAATTCATCAAAAAATTGTTCTTATCGTGGCTTTATGTCCGGTATATATAAACTCATAAAGTGGATCTTTTTGTTTTCCAGTTATATTGATATGAACTTTTCGTGTACAAAAATTCCACACCTGCTTGTGCTCTAGAATTTTTTGTCGACTCCACTGTAAAACAGTATACAGTTCTACGTAAACATTTGTGCAGTGATTTAATGTTGCCCAGTTGCATTCTAAAATGAGTTTTAAATATATTAAATCTTGCTATTAAACCGTCGAAGATATTTCCAATTATTGCTACTGCAGTAACTATACAAAATTCACTAAGAGCTGACATTATGGACAAGTTTTGCATCTACCTAAATTATAAATTAAACTGATTTATATTCTTCATGTTTGCAAAATTTGCACAGTTTGAGCTGCAATGTATGTCGGGCCCCTAACATTGCTGAACAACATGAAAATTAAGCCGTTTGCTATACCCCTTATACGATGGAGATTGGGGTCTAAGGCAAAATTTTGAAAAAGTTTTTTATTTAAATTACGGAAGGATAAAAAACTTTCTTAAGACGGCGATTAAACAATGTTTTAAAATATCTATTACTATTGATTAGATATTGCACTGCTACTTCTTTGGTATATCATTGACTTTATAGACAATTTCTTAATTTAAGTTGTAGATTTACAATCCATATTGCTATGAAAATGTTCAAAGAATGGTCAAGGGACGAATACCAAAAATGACTATAAAATTGATACCTCCAGAAAGGAGAAAAAAGGGAAGGCCGAGAAAGAGCTGGAATAAAGGGATACGAATGGCAATGGAGAAAAATATATATACAAGGATAATGGCAGAACTGAGCACAGTGGAAAAATCATTTAGAGACCAAAATGTACAGATATTATCGAAAGAGAGAAAGAGAGATAGAGATAGAAAGAGAGGGGGGAAGGAGAGAAAGAGAAGAGAGAAAAGAGAAATTTACAATCTACTCTTAACAAAAATTAAGTATTAAGTAAATATTATGTATTATAAATGTCGTGTGGAGAGATCTAGCTAGTATTAATGTCCCTAAAGATTACATCAGTTCTAGTTGGGTTGCTGCATTGATTAGTTAGCGAGTTATTTGATGATATGGTTAGGGTAGCCTTCTTCTTCTTATGGTCCTTCTCCTTCACGGAGGTTGGTTATCATCATTCTTATACGGATTTTGTCGACGGCCGATCGAAATAGTTCAATGCTGCTGCAATTAAACCAATCTCTGAAATTTTTTAGCCAAGACATTTTAGGCCTACCAACATTTGTTTTACCCTTTATCTTCCCTTGTATGATGAGTTGGAGCAGTGCGTATTTGGGATTTCTCATTACATGGCCTAAGTACTCTAGTTTCCTCTTTTTTATTGTATTTATTATTTCACATTCCTTTTTCATCCTTGTCAAAACTTCTCTGTTAGTTATTCTTTCAATCTAGGCTATACGCAACATTCTGCGGTAACACCACATTTCAAAGGCTTGTATTTTGTTTGTTTGCTCTTTCTTAAGTGTCCAAGCTTCTACGCCATAGAGCATGATATTAAATACATAACAGCGAAGCATTCGTATTCTGAGCCCAATGTTTATGTTTCGGTTGCAAAGTACTTTCTTTAATTTTGCAAAGCAGGATCTAGCTATTTCTATACGAGTTCTTATCTCCGTTGTTTGATCAGCTGTTTGTTCTATCCACGTCCCGAGGTATTTGTATTTCCTTACCCGTTCTATTAATATGTTTGCAACTCTTAAGTTTCCTTGAATGTGTGGAGTTTTTGTAACTACCATCCATTTGGTTTTATTAAAATTTATTTTTAAGCCGTAGTGGTTACAGCGATCATTTACTTTTTCAAGCAGATGTTGTATGTCAGTAAGGTCGCTTGCTAAGAGGATTGTGTCATCTGCGTATCTCATGTTGTTAACTATTTCTCCATTTATAATAATTCCCGCAGATTCCTCATCTAAGGCTTCTCTAAAGATGGCTTCGCTGTAGATGTTAAACAGAAGTGGATATAGAATGCATCCCTGTCTCACTCAAGGGCGTATCTCAATTTCCTCGGTTATTTCTGTTCCAACTTTTATGTTAGCACTCTGTCCCCAATATAGGTTACTAATTATCCTCACATCTCTCCTATCTATGCCTTTCTTAAGTAAAAGTTCTTGTAGTTTACCATGTTTCACTTTATCAAACGCCTTTTCGAAATCGATGAAGCAGGTAAACACATCTTGGTTCATATCCATGCATCGCTGGTGTAGCACATTAACCCCAAAGAGAGCTTCACGCGTTCCAAGACCTGCGCGGAAACCAAACTGGGGGTTACTTATTCCTTCTTCCAATGTTTTGTAAATTCTTTTATGAATTATTTTCAAGGATAGTTTTAAAATATGTCCCATAAGTGCAATAGTTCGGTAATCTGAGCAATCTCTTGCGTTAATTTTCTTGGGAATTAAAATAAAGGTAGATAGCAACCATTGTTTGGGAATTTGCCCAGTGTCATAAATAGTGTTATATAGGTCTAAAATAACATCTAATGTTTCATCGTTACAAAGTTTAACAATTTCTATTGGTATCTCGTCCGGGCCAGCAACTTTGCCTGTTTTCATGTTTTCTAGTGCATAATTTAGTTCCGATTTTAGAATTTTAAAATTTTCGTCCTTTACTTCTAAACTGGTGTTTTCCGGCCTTTCGTCATTGTAAAGTTCTTGGATATATATCTTCCATCTGTTTATTTGATCTTTTATATCTGTTAGTATATGTCCATCAGCATCTTTGATGACATTATTGGCGCCACTTTTCTTTTATATCCTGTTACTTCTTTGATCTTTTGTACATGTGGAAGTTGTCATGCTTACTTTGTAGTCGTTCAATTTCTTCACATTGTTCAGACAGGTGTTTTTCTTTCGCTATTTTTATTTTACTTTGTATTGTTTTATGAATTTCTTTATATTTTTGTACATTTAGCTTATTCCTTCTTCTCAGATTCATGAGATCTAAAATATCCTGTGTCATTCAAGGTTTCTTTTTTATTCTCTTACTTACTAGTGTTCTTTGGTTACAGATGTTAGTACATTTTGTATTTTGTTCCATTTTCATCAATATTGACTTCGTCTATTTGCATATTTATATTTTTATCTCATTTGTTATTTTCTGTTGAACTATATTATATATTTTGGGTTCCTTTAAACGTCTTGTGTCTATATAGTCATTCTGGGGTCTTATTGTCTTCTTCATCCTAACTGTAACTTTTGCTACAACTGGATTGTGGTCACTGTGAATGTCCGCACCAGGATATGTTTTCGCATACTTAATGGAATTTCTATATCGATTATTACAAAGAATGTAGTCTATTTGATTTCTTACTGTTTTCCCTGGCTTATCAGCTAAAGACTTCCATGCATACAGCCTGCGAACTGGAAGTTTAAAAAGCGTGTTTGCGACTATTAGATCTTTGTCCTGGCAGAATTGTATCATACGGTCTCCTCTATCATTGCGATCTCCTAGCCCAAAACCACCGGTACATCTTTCTACTTTCGCATTTCCAACTTTCGCATTAAAATCACCCAACACGATTGTAATATCTTTTCGCTTAATGCTTCTGTAGATTTCTTCTATTTGTGCATAAAATTCTTCGCATTCTTCGTCTTCCTTATCGGCAGTTGACGCGTAAATTTGGATGATATTCATATTACCGTTGTTTGTTTTCAACTGTAACATCATTACTCTGTCTGAGAGTGGTATGAAGGTTGTGACTGCCGTTGCTGCTTTCTTGTTTAATATTATTCCAACTCCGTATCTGTGCTGAGGGCCATCATTTCCCGAGTAGTACATTATACCATTGCTTGTTGTACATTTACCATTTCCTGACCATCTAACATCACTTAGACCAAGGATGTCTATCTTCAGTCTATCCATTTCTATTACAGTATTGTGCAGTTTGCCTGGTGCCAGTAAACTGTTTACATTCCACGTCCCGATCTTTATATTATTTGTTGATAACTTTATAACTCTGCTCACAACTGTTCCCCGGAGATCCGATTGGGGAACTTGAAACTCGGATTTAGATTTAGCTCTGAACGTTGTCATATTGATAATGATAATGATGATAATTTTACTAAGGATATCTTTTAGATCTTTAGTGCAGTGGTTTCCACTTGCCTTCTGCATTCTTACGCCGTTGACCATCAATTTGGTTCCTCCGTCTTTAAGGTTTGTTTTTTCAACCTGAGGGCAAAAGAGTGCCCTATCTCTGCTGGTTCTTCCACCCGAAGCTGTTGACCATGCAAGAGTGTGACCACTTATACCGGCAGCCGATCGGTTATCACCATCCCTGGTTCCCCTCATGGTTATCTAGGAGCCATTAAATCCATTATTTGAAAGTTCCCACCTGTGTCACCTATGGTAGTTTTGGTCCGCCCCGGGTATTTTATTTCCCCGGTACCCATCATATCTGGTGGGCATTCCCCTATCCGCCACCCGGGGAGGCGCCCAGTTGGGGATCTAGCAACCCCGCTGGGAGCCTAGGAGATTATTATTGTATCTGATTTCACTGACAGTATAATGAACTCCTAGATCGTAGTGAAGGCTGTTATTGATTATGTGCCAGAGGTGGATGGTCAGCATTTAGGGGTTTTGATTGAAATATCTGGAGAATTTTAATACGCGATGCCTTGGCGAAGCCCCAAAGTTAAAACCCCATAGGGCCAAATTAGTTTCTAAATAATTTTGTAGAGTAGAACTTTCTTCGATTGAGATAATTGTAAGCATCTTTCAACTAAGCAAATTATTATTCTTTAATTCCCAGCCCTTACCTTGTGATCTTAATGTGCAAACTCCAAGTGAGATTTTGGTCGAGTTGCAGTCTTTATCGGAATAGGAGCGTTATTAATACTAGTTTGCGGGCACTTGACATGTCTAAAGGTAAAGTTAATTTGTGCAGATTTATCCGTTAACCATAATATTTGTTGAGCCCATCTTGTAATGATTTGTGATGCCTTTGCAAATATCCGATTGCCATTTCAGGTAATCAGCTAATTGGCAGGATGGTTGTGCCATCCGCAAATGTGGCTAATACGATATGTTCTATGGTTGGTATATCGGAAGTGTAGAGCAGGTATAATAGCGAACCGATGACGCCGCCCTGTGAGACTTTAGAGGCGATTTGCTAGAACTTTGATACTGCACTGTTCATTTTGACTTCATATTTGTTAATATAAAGTTATGATTAAGTATAGCTATTTGAAATATGCAGTTTGTGTTTTTATAACAGCCCTCTGTGCCATACTTGTTTTATGTTTAAAAAGATGGGGGATAAGTTGGTTTAGGCCTAAATCGCCTTTAATGCTTTTAAGTAGAAGTGCTTCAAAAATTTTTGAAAACAGGGCAAGAGACTTATTAATATGTAAGAGTGAGAATATGGGCGATTTTCCAAGCTTAGCGATTAAAAATGACATGTTTCTATAAAATAGGAAAGTAGCAGAGCCGCCGAATGCTACTAAATATTGTAGTGATAAGTACAATAGTTTTCCTGAGAAGGTTCCACAATACTTCACAAACTATGAGATCATATCTGGCGGCTTTCGTAGATTTCCCAGTTTTATTTATTGAAAAACCTCTGTTGGAGTATCTGTCGTCATTGTTGTTTTGTGAGGGATTACTAATGTAGGGCGTTTAAATTTTTGTTGCCTTCTGTATAGAGTTATCATTAGTTAAGCGCTTTATTGTATACCATTTAAAGGCTTTTTGCGGGTTTCAGTAGCATATCTTGCAGTTAATAAGTAAACCTGTTGAAGGTTTTGTTCCGTCTCTTTGTTTTCTTGCTTTCCGTTTAATAATAAGAATTGTGTATTTTGGATTAGAAGTTCTAATCACCTCTAGTGATGAATATTGAGCCTAGCTCAAGAAAATAGTCATACTTTTTGTGGATATGAGATGTCAGGATGGGCTGTAAACAAACCATTTTTATTTTTGCACTATGTGTTTTGTTGGTGCAATAATTATCTAGTTTATAAGAGATTGTGTTTTTGACGGTCACGGTTATTTTAACGTGTCGTGCCACCTAGGTGATTAGCAGACTAAGTTGTAAAATGTGGTATTTTAATAGCTGTTTTCGTGAGTTTTCCAAAACAATAGGATGTCAATTTGTTAAAGTTGTAAAAACGTAATTATTTCCCGGATGTGTCGGGTGATGTTATTGGAGTTCCAGATGGTAATTCGCACTGAGGTCATCATTTCTAAGCTATTTCATTAATAACCGCAAAAAACTTATTTAATGCCATGCTGTTTTGGCTTATTAACTGAGCAAACATTTCTTGGAACTTTGTAAGAAAGTTAAAGATAATTTAGTTAATGTTGAGATGATGTTTAATTTTAAGTGCTTACTAATACGATACTGTGTTTGGAGTTTTAGCATTTTATGTTTACGGTTTTGTTATTAAGGAAAAGAAATCAGTTGTATTTGGAGGTGTCTGTATTATGTGAGTTTATCTGTTTGAGGTGGTTCAATCGAAACCTTTATATTACTTGAATATTTAACGTCAAATCTCTTTTTGTTATTTTCATTGAATTTAGAGTCGATTAGAAACAGCAGCAGTGGTAGTTTAATATTGCGTACTTTGTATCTCAGTGTAGCTTAGGATGTTGTCATGGAGATTGTAAATAATTTCTCATTATGCCCTTTCTTTGTCAAACTGGTACCTATAATATATTATGTTTTTGTCTCTAAAGTGTGCCATAAGTTTTCTGTACAAGTCTGAGGTTCGGGTATTTACTGTGACTGTGTTATTGGCCGAAATTGTGATGTAATATTGTTTTTTCTCTAGAACCGAAGTGATACTGTTAACTACTTGATTATAATTGTTAACTCCATAAATGTACACAGGTATGGGTTTAGTAGTTTTAGGTTGTTGATTGCTAGAGCCTTATATAGAGTTTATGTTATTGGTTGTGTTGAGAAAGTATTTCATATCTGTTCGAAGAATTATTTATCTGGACTGTTGTACATTGAGGGTTAGATTTTGACTTCGTTTCGTTTTCCTAATTGTTTGCCATTTATGTTTGCTACTTATCGTTTTTTTATTGTTTTCATTATTTAATCCATTGTGGTCATCTGTCGGGGTTGCCCCGGAAATTTTTACGTTCCAGTCATATATCGGGCTACCCGGACATTGAAATTACAGATACCAAATATATACTGGGGTAGTCCTGTCTTACTTTTAACAATATATAAGTAGCAATGTTTAATTATAACTTACTAATTTAGTATTGGGGCTCAGCCCTAAACCTTCACATAAAATAAAAATTTTACTTAAAATTTCGGCATTTACTTTACAAAAACGCATTCGTAACAAAAATTCAGGTTGATTCAGAATGTAATGCACCTGATGATAGGTGTGCTGTCTCTGAAAAGATTATGAAGACTTTGAATCTGATTCCGAGCATGAAATTAATACTGAGAATCAAAGCAATAAGAAAGGCAGTAATAATGAAGACAGTTTTTACGGATTGGAGCTGGAGCTAAGCAATATTCTGGGAAAAACAAATACATTGACACCTTTACAAAATCAATCAATGTGATGGAACTGGGTAGACGTAGCACTTGCAGAAATTAAAGTATTTTTTGGAGTATCTAGTAGTATCTAGTATAAAAGAATATTTTAGTTATAGGTAGATTAATAAGCAACTATTCTTCAGAGATGTATTTGCAAGAAACTGTTATTATGTATTATTAGGCATTAGATTTGAAACAAGAACATTAAGGTGCTAATGAACCCAGAGGAATGAAAGTGAAAAATTTGTAGACCATATCAACAAAAAATGTAGAGAATTCTACATACCTATAACTAAATGTATCCAAATAGTGTATTTTTGCCATAATATGGGTTTTCCACAACAGCAAGTCTCTGCTGACCCGATTTGCTTTTTACTTCCAGGATAACATTACATTTATACAAAAAATTATTAGAAAAATCCAACGGTACCCGATTTCATCTATACACAGATAGGTATTACACTGGTACAGATTTATCCAAAGAACTTTTGAACATGAGTATTTAAACAATAGGCACAATAATACTTAACAGGAAAAGCTTACCAGAAAAAGTAAGGAAGAAGAAATAAAACTGCAAAAACATAAAAAAAATGATGGTACTGATCTAAAAAGACAAAGTGAATGTTCATATTCTTTCCATATTTTATAATACAAATATAGAAATTTTGAAAGAAGTAGCGGAAATTAGAAAACTTAAGGCTACTATTGATCACACTAACAATATGGGAGCTGTTGATTATGCTGATTACTATATTTCAAGCTATATCTTTACAAGAAATTCCGTCAAGTGGTGGAGGACAATCTCTCTCTAGGAGCTGTGAGACCTTATCGTTAGTGGGGAAGCTTCGTTCTGGTACAGAACGATCTAAGGAACAGCTTAAAATGACCGATGAGAGTGTAGAAGATGACATCCGTGCCGAAAGAGTGTCACTGTTAAATTCCAAGCTCTAGCAGACATAGCTACTAAACTAGCAAGTTCGGCTCAGAAGGGGCCGGGAAAAAGGCGAGTTTCCGGCGTCCTAAAACCGGATTTCTCGGCTATGGAATGGTCACCCAAACAGAACAATCCCTAGTCCTCTAGGTTGGGGGTTGAGCTATGAACAAACTACCCATTACCGTAAAAGAAATCCGTTATGAAACCTTTAGAGAAGCCTCAAAGGTCAGGACGAATCAATAGGAAGCGACTTACACTACGTGTTATGCGCATGGAACGTTAGAACACTCCTTCGGACCGAAGCTCAAAGGAACCTGGTCAACGAGCTAAAAAGATACAAAATTAGAATCGCAGCAATACAATAAACAAAATGAATGAAGCAAGAAATTTGAAATACAAGAACACTCATTATTCTTCACAGTGAAAGCCGGGTGGAAACAAGGAATTTGGCGTTGCATTTATAGTAGACAAAAAAATTAAATCTAGCATAATAAATTATCAAGCAATCAATGAAATAACGTGCACACTACGGATAAGAATCAAATTCTTCAACATAGGGTTAATAAACGTACACTGTTCTTCGGAGGATAAGGATAGAGAAATCGGTAAAGTCTTTTACAAACTACTTGCCAAAGAATGCTATTAAAATCATACCGAGAGATATAAATGCTAAAATAGATAGGAAGAAAGAATATATTGGAACAATTGGCACACAGTCTACAAGAGAAATGGTCATAGATTTTGAAAACAGCAAAGGTACGGTGATTAGTTCCACTTGGTTTCTACAACGAGATACCTACAAAACAGCATGGGTATCGCTGGATGGAGCAGCTACTAACCAGATGGACCATTTATTAATAAATAAAAGAGCAGAAGAGGCGCATCATATGGATCAGATCATATCATGGTGCAAATTATTTTTAGATGCAGAATCAACATACAACGACCCAGTAAACACATTCGCCAGGAAAAACTAAATCTAGATAAGCTAAAAGAATAAAAAAAGTTAGGAAGTCAACAATAAACTAGAAGAAATGAACAACCGAGAAAACGAACTAGAATGTGAAAACCGCTGAAATAATATAAAAGATACAATAATTATATCCACACAAAAATTATTGGGTATACAAAAACTCCGATGCAAAAAAAGTTTAACAAATAACGCAAGGAAGCCACCAATAAAAGGAACTTAGTACATAGAAAATATGTTTAACAAAGAAGAAGAGAGAGAAAAAAGAGTTTGAAGACGCAAGAAGAAACGCTGATAACGTGTGCAAAAGGAAAAGTTCCTAAATCACTAGGTGAAAAAAATGAAAAAAATTTTAAAGAATAATTATCCCAGGAATGCATACCAATATATAAAGAAACTTAAAGAGGGATTCAAACCGCATACTACCTTAATGAGGGAAAAGAACATCACCATAATAACAGACACAACGACAATCAAACAAACATGCAAAAATATTTTTAAGAACTATTAGGAAGTGCCGACAATAGAGAGAACGCACGCCACCAGGAAGATCTGAACAATAACTAGAGCCACCCACATTAGAGGAAGTGGTTCAAGCTCTCGAGGCTCCGAAAAATGTCAAATCACCTGGATTTAATGACATCTCGGTGAAATTATACACAACTGAAGCCATAAACTTGTCAAACAACTACACGCACTAATAGTAAGAATCTGATATGGAGAGAACATCCCATAAAACTGAAAAAAATATATAATTATCCCTGCCCATAAAAAGATGATAAGCTAACATGCAAAAATTATCGAGGGATCTCACTCTTATTCACCGCATATAAAATATTTACTTATATACTAAGAGGACACAAAAAATATTCAGAAAACCTCGTCGGCGAATATCAAGCAGGGTTCAGGCTTGGCAGATCCACCATCGATCAATTATATATTGTCAAGGAGATGTTGAGAGGCAAACCAAATATTTGTCGACTTCCACCAGGCTTATGATTCCATCAAAAGAGAAACTCTACGAAATAATGAACAAATTTGGGATACTAGGAAAATTAATCGGATTAATTAAGACAACGATTACAGAGACGGTGGGGCACGTAAGAATACAGAATTACATGACAGATCCATTCGAAATAACACAGAGTTTAAATCAGGGTGATGGGCTGGCTTCACTACTTTTCAACATTAACTTTGAGTATGTCATAAGGAAAATGATAGTCAACCCAATGAACAGACTGAACAATAAATCTTCCTTACTAGCAGCATACGCAGATGACATCAACATAATGGGACGGTCAGTAACATTATATATATATATATATATATATATATATATATATATATATATATATATGTATGTATATGGGTCTGAACACATAATATGGCAAACTACATCAACTCCTTCAAAAGAAAAATTTTGAGACACATATTTGAACCAAATCAAGAAGATGGCGCGTGGAGATCAAGATACAACCATGAGCTATATGAAAAGTATAAAGAGATCTCCATATCTGAATTGAATAGAATCCAAAGACCACGGTAATCGGTCGTGTAGTTACAATGGGGGAGCAGAGAATCCCAAGGAGTGTTGTCGAATCGAGAGTGGAGGGGCGCAGACCGGAAGGAAGACCCCGGAGAAGGTGGCAGAAAGAAATCGCAAAAATCATCCTAAATGTCCGTAACTGGAAGAGAGCTGCCATAGATCGAAATGGGTGGGAAAGAAAACTGAGGGAAGCCCTAAGCGGGCTGTAGCACCATGAGAGGGGGGGAGAGAAAGAGAGTAAAAGAAGGAGAGAGAGAGTGAGAGAGAGTAAGAGGAGGGGAGAGAGGACAATGTTCTTTTGGTTTTTAAAGTAGTCAAATAGTCAAAAGCTACATATTATATTATAAACAAATACAACAGAATGGTCTGCCACGTTTAACGTCTTTCAAATGCCTCAAAAGTTTATTTCAACTTGGAAGTATCTGCAATCAGAGCAACGACGTCATCTGACTCTGTGCAACAACTAAATAAGAAACTTCATTTTATTTTTCTAAAGGGGCGAGGCAACTCAAAGGACTGCGGTGCTTGTAGCAATTAAAAAATGAAAAGAATAGAGGACTTTATTAGAAAAGTTAAATTTATATCGATGGTTTGCCCGAAAGGTTTTTGTATTTACCGTTAATAGTCCGGGTTCAAAACCGTATCCGATTTCTCTTGGGAACACGGATTTGCGTATTTATTTACATGAATTAAAATATGCAATTGTACGTACTGTTTTATAAATGTGCAGTGTGTGCAATTTTAGTTGATATCACTCGCGCTTATTATCCTCAAGTTTATTTATCGAAATTCAAAACTTTATGGTTGAATTGATTTTGTTATTTTATTTCAAACTAATTCAATAAGCTTTTATATTTTTAGGTTATGGATGATCTCATACACTTCATAAAATGAAAAAGCAATCAAATGATCGATGTCTCAGATAGATTTTCCTTTACGCGTTTAATTTTGAATAAATTGCTGCAATTCTTGGATGGTTGCCAAACAAGTATTTCAAATACAAAATATTCATTTACGAAAGAGCGTAATAAGCGCAAAGCAAGAAACGAGCGTGACTCAATTTCGACATGGCATGATGCAAAAGAGTAGCAAAAAACTGAAAAACTAACTTTGAACTTTCGGGGTACTCAAATTCTTCAAGCAAATCTACAACAAACATTTTAGCTATGTAAACCAAGCGGGGATAGCAATCTCAGAATGGAAAACAGGCACGCAGAACAAACTTACACATATAATAAGCAAATCGATCGTATCTGTCAATGCCTGAAAACGCAATCTCAGGATAATATAAAATAAATCCGCATGTTGAATTTATTACGGGGCGCGCAATTAAATAAATCATACTAATGAATTCCTGATCGAGTGCCCACCGAGACCATTACTTATCCTTTGACGCGTTTATGCCTCATAAGAGGAGACGCGCGCCGGAGCCTGCCGTGCGCCAAGATAAATTGAAACCGATAAAGAAAGTTGGTAATTGGCGATTGTTGCAGTTCCCGCCGCTCGCGATCCCACATCTCATTATTCGGATCCGTCAATTCGCGCAACCTGGGAGCCATGCAACCTGCTATTACGTCTTTTTATGGTGGCCAGGTCGCTCGGCATCGCGCGCAAAAAACGAGGAAGTCACAAATTACGCCCAGATGCAAATTCGGCTTCTCGGAATCCGGGAGCCGCAAAAACGGCCGAAGCGGCCAAATCGCATTTTAATTATCACCTGTCACGCCGAATCCATAAAGTCGGCCGGCAACTCCAGGAATTGGGCGGCGAAATTGATTAATGCGGCCAGCTTCACCTGCGACTTTTTGCAGCGCTCGGAGAGCGCCGCCGGGAAACTTCAATTCGCGAAATTCGCGAACTCGCTCAAAATGGGGCGGCCGCGGCCCAAAGGAGCCGAAACTGCTGTTGCATTCCTGCGCTCATAATTAATTTTATTAATTAAGCGAAAGTCGCGGCGATGCAGTCGACCTGACGCGAAGTCGTGGCGTGAGCAGCGCCGCGGCTAATTTATGGCACTCCGTTGCAGAACAATGCTCATGGCGGCCGAAGGATGAAATATTCAGCGTACATACGCGACGAGGACGTACATCCGTTTGATCTCAATATGATGTTTCAATTATATGCGTATCGTGTACGTCTGCGGTGTACCACCAGGATGGTATCGCGGGCAGCAGCCCTGTTAACATCTAAATGTATTCAGTAGGTGGTAGCGCAGGATAAATCATAAAGTTTTTAAACGCCGTTCCACATTTGCTGCGCTCGTACACGACTCGAGCCACTTTATTGCGGCCGGCGATTTTTTTAATGGCTTGCAACAACACTCCGGGAAACTGCGGACGCCCATTTTGCCGTTTATGGCGCTCCTTTGTCGCGCTTGAGCAAACCCGAAGGAAACCCTGGCTCATTTTGTAATGAAGGCTTAATTACACGCTGATTATTAGATATAACTAATGTTTAGCCAGTTATTTATTAGCTTTTTTACCATTGCTGATGACTTATGGCGCAGTCGAGATATGGCGGCGCTGCCTTTTTCAGCATGCAATTACGCCGTTTCAGTAAACGCGACAAGGTACAGCGATAGGTGTCAGCCGGAATGATAAATGGGCACAAGGCAAATAAACTCTAACATTACGTTTTATATTTCTTTATTTATTATTTAATGGCTTGTATAAACAGTACCTGCTACTAGAACGCTCTTTTTATCCTGTATTTAAAGCTCATACTGGTTTAGGAGTATATACATTGACTTAATTTTTTTAATTTAATATCAGATTCAGTGATAACTTCTCGGTAATTTGGTGTCAAACGCCTTCTGTAGAAGCATTAATTTTTTTTATTGAGATTCATTGGATGTAGAGGATATTCCACAAAAGGTGCGAAATTTCAAAATTCAATATAAATAAGTCACATTTTTATAAAAGTGGTAAGATTTAACATACTTCTAATTAGTGAAATCTCTAATTTACATATGAAACACGATGCTGGGTATATGTCCACACGCACAGATTCTCCATGCATTTATATGTTCCTCAGAATTAATGATAACTTTCTTGTGGATGTCTTGCCCGATGCTTTCGATCACCCGTATGATTTCTGCCATAAGTCCAGAAATGCAAGATTGCAAAACCTTGCCAGCCATTTGTGGTCACCGTGCAAAAAATATTTGTAAAGTGAGGCAACTGTCTCACGCGAAGTGTAGCAAATCGCTTCATATCCTCAAAGGTAAGCCGCAACCGATTGGATATCATGTTACGGTACCGTTTTCCATCAACGGAAATTACAGTCCCCTCATTATCTTCAGAGGAAAACGGCCCTATCACTCCATCTGCCCAAAAATCGCACCACATAATCGTTCTCAGTGGATGCAGTACGTGCTCCTGAATTATCCGAGGATTTTTCATTTCCCCAAATTCGGCAATTCTGCTTGTTGGCGAACATACACAATTAAAATTGCGCTTTGTCGCTAAAAATTGTTTTTTTTCAATGTTTTTATCTGCTGCCAGTCTCTCCACAACCCGTTCAGCAAATCGCTTCCGTTTTCCATGATTATCAAGCTTAAGTGTTGCGTCAGTTGGATTTTATACGCGTGCATATGGAGGTCTTCATGCGAAATTTGATGTAATAAAGTTGTTGGAATGCTACGAGCGTCAGAAAACCGATTTTCCAAGATTTACAGTGGCAGTGTCTTACACAGCAGAGATTTGTTGCTCTGTCCGACGAGACAGCTCCTGCCCATTTCACCGTTTATACTGAACGAGTCATTTCAATCTTCCTCATTAGTCTTCAAACTGTAGATTTGCTGGGTAATTTATTTCTCCCGAGAATCGCACGACATTTTCACATCATATTCGGGGCACTTTCACGGCTTTGGTAAAATGTCTTACCAACAAGAACACGTTGCTCCATTGCAAACTGTTCTTTGACGAAAACGAACCGAAGCAAACTAATCTATTGGAAAAACAACCAATGCTTTAATCGGAGTCATAACAGATAACAAAAATAATTGGAACAGACTTGCCAATTTCAAAACAAAAAAAAAATGCCTCGTTCAAATTCGGCCTCTTGTGGAACACCCTTTACATATATTTTGTCTTTAGTTATACCCTAGACGCAACAATACAACTGTTAAATGAATAAAAACGCGAATTAAACATTTTCGGTGCACCTAAAATACCGATTTAATACTTCTATGATGGCATCAAATTTTCTTAACACTCACCCAAAATTTTCTCAAACTCTTCAAGTTTACTTCTTGCCAATCTGACCAGTGATTTATTTTCTCGAGAAATAAGGGTCTTCTATCCTGTGACATATGATTATTAATCAAACAGCAGTATGGGAACTTGCAAACTCATCGCTAAATCATATCTGGCGATATAGTTTAAGCAAATTAATATAATTGCTTATTTTATGTTTGGACAGCAGCTAAATTTTGTAAACCGATAAGTGTGAATCTTTTGTGACAATGAGATTTAAGAAGCTCAACTATGAAGTGTGGTGAATTTCTATCATAAAACGCGTGTCCGATTTCCTTTGTTTTCAGTATCATTAAAAACACTTCTCGTACGGATTATACTCAGATTAAGTTGTGCAAGAATATTTTTAATAATAAAACAAAATATAAATAGCTATTTCGGTATGATAGAACTTAAGAAGCTTTTCTTAAGAAGTCTTTTCTGTTGCCATATTACATTTTAGTTATTGTTGTGATTTTAAATGCCATTTATTGCCTTAGCAAATATCATTACTGACAATGAATAGCGGTTAAGATTAATTTTGTATACTGATGTGCACAAACAATACTAACGAATTTTGTAAAATCATTTATGATCCTTTAAATTAACAATTTTTAAGCTTAATATTTTGCTATAATTACACTTCATTTTATCTTTTAAGAGAAATCTAAACAACCAACTATTTGCAAAATGCAAAAAACTGCTGAACAATTTTCAATTAATCTTATTTTTCAATCAATGTTTTCTATCACACAAAACTTTACTTTTGGTTACTTTGTTTCATACCTTTATTAGAAACTCTACATTTGTATTGCTTGCATATTGCTTTGTTTTATAAAAATCTTGTTGTAGGTACTAGTAATATAACTAACCCATGAATTTGCTGCTGTAGCTGTAAAAAAGCTTTTCTATGTATGTTGAGACATAAGAAACGTTAGTTGCACTATTTAGATGCCATTTTTTATTTGCTTCCTAAACATTTTATGATATTATGCCTTACAATCATTTTTATTTGTTTACATTATCGCAAGTGTATTTAATGTACGCTTCTGATCCAAATAACAAATGTTTTTTCTTGTTAGACTTAATTTATTAATTTCTAACATTAGTCTTTAAATAAAAACCAACGTGTCGCCCATGTTTGACGCCACCAGGGACTTTGAGATGTAGCCTGAGGAAAAAGAATTTTACCTGGCCACCATTTTTTGAACATCTTAACGTAATAATAATACTAAAGCAATTGTTAAATAATATTGCACTAAAAATCAAGGTCACTAACTCATATATTACATCTTGGAATTAATTTTGAAAGATTTTTTTGTGAAATAAAATGTTTATTTTGAAAAAAAACCTATGAAGCATAAGTGATTCAAGGTACTATTCATCGTTAACTACAACTTTTTCACATCTTTCTTCCAATAGGTGGATTTCAAGATGAAAGAGTTCTTCGACCTTTAAAGCGATCTATGAATTTACCTTTTTTTAATATTTTTAAAAGAGTTCAAGCGCTGCTCAGTCAGACCATACGCCATTGATTGAAACAAATGATAATCAGTAGGAGTAGTGTATGGTAAATACGGCGGGTGGGGTAGGATATCCCATCGAAGTGTTTCCAAATAGTTTTTGACTTGTTTTTCAATTTGATTAGTTGTCGGTAGCGATTTCTAGTGATAACTTTGCCTTGTTTTATCAGCTCATAAGACACTGCACTCTTCTGTTCCCACCAAATACAGAGCACTACCTTCAAACTATGGATGTTTCGCTTCGACGACAATGTTGAGGTTGATGCTAATGCTTGGCCGTGCACACATCTGACTTTTCTGAGTTTAAGGTTTTTGTAATAAATACATTTTCAGCACCAGTCACGATACGATTTGTGCTTTTAAAGCAGTTGTTTGCAGATAGAAGAACGTCTTTCGACGTCTCTTGACTTCAATTTGTGAGGCGCCCAATTTCCTTGTATTTAAATCATTTGCATTGTCTTCAAACCTTTACCGACAGTTGATAAATCAACAATCAAGAAATGTGCCAATTCATACTTTTGCAGCTGACCCAGGCTCTCCTCATCTTCCGTCTTTTCAATCTTTGCAATCAACACTCACAAGTTGAAATCGATGGGACATGTTCACCATAAGCTTTGGACAGCAAACGAAGACTTTCAGCTGCCGATTTCTTCAAATGTAAAGAAAAAAGTAACGCTTTTCGCAAATTGCGTTTTGTTGGCATGAAACTCGACATGTTCAAAGTTCAAAAAAATTATAAGCGAAAATAAAGATGCGAGGTTTGCCTCGAACATAACGAGGTAATGTGGATATAATGGAAACAGTGTGTACAACCGCAATGTCACTTAGTAGCAGATAAGAGTGGAGTGTAATGCGCATGCGTAAGTGGGGACAATTGAAATCAAAGTTTGTGTAAAGCTGAAATATTTATTATGCAATGGTATAAACGATTCAGAAATGGACGAGAATCTGTTATAAGCCACGTTTTGAATGACCAGTAATAAGAAGATTGTCAAAAAATATTGAACTTGTATGGTTTATAATTCGCAAGGATTAGCCACTGATAGTCCGAGAACTTTACGTAAAGTTCACGATACTTGTATCCTACCAGTGACTACATACGGTATGGAAACGATAGCTCTGAAAAACGGAATGCAAATAGATTGAGAGTGCTGCAGAGAGCTATGGAGCGTGCTATGCTGGGGATATCATTAAGAGATAAAATCCGAAATGAAGAAATCCGACAAAGAACCAAAATAACTGACGCCATAGAACGCATAGCAAGCCTCAAATGGAGATGGGCCGGACATATCGCGAGACAGGGCGCCTCCGTGAAACTAAGCGAAAAAAAGGTCGACCTCAGAAACGATGGGTGGATGACATTCGGAAGATAGCTGGTAGGAACTGGACAAAACAAACCAGTGACCGACACAGATGGAGAGAAATGGGTGAGGCCTACATTCAGGAGTGGATGGCAGAAGGCTGAAGAACAAGAAGAAGTCCGAGAACTAAAAGGTCGGAAATTTATGTTGGGATATAATTCGTTCCGTGACTAATGACTTACTTCAAGCTGCTACCAATAATCCAAATTTTTCAAAAAGATCATAACCGGATCGTAACAATCTACAATTCGGCTCAGTCGCCCGATAACAATCTCTTGATTTGCTAACTCCGAAAAAAGTGTAAGGGCTCAAGATGCTTACTCTGAAGGTAACTAAATCGTACGATGTGTCTTGTTTTTTGTACTCTTTCTACTAAGCCTGTAAATTTTTTGTTATTGTAATTTTTTGTATTATACGCTTCGATACTTTCAAGATAAGCCGTGCATTTTGTCTTGACTGTTATTTCAAAGATTTATTCTTTTGCAAAAATGAAAGAACAAATGATGGAATTGTGAACAATGTTGATCAGCTCTGACTTTTCACAGAATAGAATTGTGCGCTCATGGGACATTTTTTAAAAACTAATTTTTTTAAAATAAAGAACAATATACTGGAGGTTTCTTAGGCCGCTAGAAACACGGGACCGGAGAATTCTATCCATTCTCCCCCTTCTTCTACAGGCCTGGGTGCAACTGTATTAAACGTAGTCAAGTATGCGTAAGTTAATGATATATAAACCGGGATTTCTTTTTACGCAGCGCGAGGTGAACAGAAAGGGGCGCGGCTTCTTATTATTGTAGGTAAAAATTTCTAAAAGGATTTTCCCGTATGATACCTCATACTATTGTCTCTTTAGTCATTATGATGATGTCACAGAGATTATTATTAAGTTTCTTACGCCAGCGGCTGTAAAAGCGACTAACATTTTTGCCTTAAAGCGCACTTCGAAAACACTTGACTGTGCGAGTGGGCTAAATAATTTTTGAGAGAACGAAAAGCGATTAAATATATAATTTACCACTGTAATCAATAAGGATATTTGGACAAAATTGCTAATTTTTTTTTTGAAATCGGAATAAGCTGTGGCAGTATTTAGAAAATCTAAAATGTTATCCTGATTCGCAGAATGTTCCACCGCATACAGCTGCCCAAACCCGACAATAATAGAGACTGTTCTAGACTACACCAGAACAACTCTCTATTATTGGTCACAACCCCTTGAATTTTACGATAGGTGTATCAAAAACTATATACGTATTGGAAAAATGTGTTTCTGGGTTTTAAAGATTTTTAAAGTTAGTCAATAGTATATAGACATAAGTTTATTAACTTTCTACAGCGGAGCTTATAGTAGAAAGTTAATGAGATTATCATCCTATCTCTCTTTCTGTGTGTCTGGAGACACTATAACTTCCGTTCTATTCAACGGATTCACTTCAAACTTGGCATATGCACATCTTAGGTCAGTACCTTTCATGGAATTGATTTTCAGCCAAATCGGTTAACGTCAACCGGAAGTAACCGTTACGTTTTCGCACCGCTGTAGAAAGTTTCCTTTACGGTATCACACCGTTCTTGTTAAAAATATCATTAAGAGACATAACGCAACATGAAATAAGTAAATTAGTAAAAGAGAGGCTAATAGAAATGCATTACTAACTTTAGTTAGTCTACACTATCTTATATAGTAAACCACATGTAAAAGAGGTAACTTTAAATAAGCAATTCTTATTGAATAGACTAAAATAGAGCGAAATTTATTGTGTTTTACATTAATTTCAAAGCATTATTTTAATTAGTAATCTCTCAGAATCGATTACAAGTTTGGTTATCATGTTTTAAAAACATTTTTAATACTTTTTACTTAGTAGTGTGCTATCGTATTGCAATTTTTGACATATTAACTTTGAATACCTTTCTTATAAGTTATTTTATTTCTACTTAGCTATGTTATACTTTCACACTTGAGGGAATATAATGATAACCATATCATTAATTTAAAATATTGTTAATTTTTAAGTGCACAAGCTAAAATGAAGAAGAAGACACAAATGTCTGCAACTGATAAATATAAATCAAATATTTATTTAAAGGTTTTTTTAAACAAAAATAATTGGCTTATGCTTAAGACTTGCATGCAGGTGCACCAGTATTGCGTTCTGAATCGAGTAAAAATAATGCATCCTTTCAGGTGCCTTTCAGACGCTATATTGATAGTAAATAGATAAGAATGCAGAGAGGCACTTCTACACTAACTACAAAGATCACATACTGAACAAAATTGTGTTGCATTTCTGCATTTTTATAAGTTGCGTCGTCTAACTAGCACCCATACACATTTGATTTTATTTAGATATTTCTATGGAAAAAATATTTGTATTCTCCACAATTAAATTTTTTTTTAATTAACTCTTATGTGGAAACATAAGCCTCTTCAGTGGTTTCCCCTATGGTCTATGCTGTACCAGCTGTATCTTTTTTGGAATCATAATACTTTTGGTGATCTAAATCCACTTATCATTTAGTTGTTTTCTTTTCTACCTTCTGATGGCCTATAAAATGATATTTTGTGACCTATTTTTCTCCGCACAATTCAGGGGTAGTTTTATTCCTGTTTTATTTTAGCTACAGTCCCTTCAACACTCTTCCGGTGTCTTATTCGTGTATTTCTTTTCTAACTGCATAGAGATATACACAGTATTGTCTGCTCTAGCCTTTTCCAAACAATTTTAATTTTTTCCCTACTTCTGGCTACGTTTTTTTGTCATACGCCAGCACTGGTATAATACGCTTAATGTAAATTTGATTGTTTTTGGCAATTTTTAAACTTTCTTTTAAAAGCATTAAATTCTTGTTTATTCTTCTGTTTAGCTTCATTGCCTGATTTAGCCCTCCTTTTGTTATTGTTTTATCTGTTTTATAACTTGCTGTTAATCAATATTCCGACTTGGTTTTCCTCCTTTTGTAATTTACTTTATTGGTGCATCGTGTGGTGGTTTTAGGGTCGGAGTTCAGAAACTCTTGACGTTCCGCCCACACCTGCGGCGGACATCTTCAGAAGAAAATCTTCTAAATATCAACAGATATGTGATAAAATTTCTACTGAGGTAAAATGTGCTCTTATCAAATACTGGCCCTAGTGTCGTTACTAACGTTGCTGCCTAGGCAACAAAGGTACCTTTTAGAATGGCATCATTCTTAACACAGAATGATTGGAGGTAGGTTAAACAAGAGTATTGTATGACTAGAATAATTTTCATATGCAGATTCTTGTATGTTAGTTACGTAATATATTGACTCCAGAAGGATTCTCTGAAATAGTGTTTATAAAAGACATGCAGTAACGCTCAAATCGAAATATATTTAAAATATGAAATTGCTTAATATTCAGTAGGATCAAAACATTGAATCTATTAATATTTCAATGACACTCATTTACTTAAAAATTATTTTCAAAGTTGAGACCGAATTTCTAATAATATGAAGTATCTTTTTATTTATTATAACAACAATCCGATTATTTATTTTTAAAATAGTGAAAAATATATAACAATAAAAATATAAAGGGTATTAGATTTATTTAAACGTAAAGTTAGTAAAATAGTGAAAAACTATTAAAAGTAAATAATTTTGTAGAAATTAAAAGTTGAAAAGTCTTATACACTGACTGGTTGTGATACTGTAAGTATTTTAGTAGCTCAAAAAGAAAATTGTGCAACAGATTTTTAGTTAAATTTTTTAGGTGAGCTTAGAATACTCCATAACAATTATTTTTACCTTAGCGATGATTTCTGAAATGAGTTTAAGAAGAACTACTCTCTCGGAAAATGTTGAGAACTTTTACTCTACGGTCTTAGATAAGAGACACAAGTTTTGACCGTAAAATCATTTCCTTTGTGTTCTTGCTGATTTCAGGCATAAACGCATATACCTACGTGTATCGATGATTATATTTTTTATATAAATAAATGAATCCAAAATGCAATGCTTTAGGCTATATTTAATTGCTCTTAAAAAATAAAATAAACTGCGCCAGCAGCTTTAAAATTATTCTGCCAAAACACGTGGTAATTAAGAATAATGCTTAAGAATTTTTTTAATTTGGTAGACACCGCTTTTTCTATTAAGACACATTGCCGTCCCAAAGCCTTGAAGTAATTGCTTTACTGCTTAAACGCTAGCGCTGACACTGAAAGTTACATATTATACGTAAACATATACAGTTTTTAGGTTTTTTAAATAATATTAACCACTAATATTTATGTTTTTTATTGTAGTTAAGTTATTTTCTAATTTTTGCTAAATTTAATTTTTATTTTTATTTCTTTGGTTATAGTAAAGTTTTTAGTGTTATCTATTTTATTTAACCCCGCAAGTATTTGAATCACCTAGTTGCTTTCTTTAACTATGGTGTTTGCAGAATTGCTTTCATGGGATTTGTCTGAAGTGGGATTTTGTCAAAAACTGGAAAACTGAAATAACTATGAATTCGAAAGGACGGCGTTTTTTATTTTAAGTGCAGGTTTGATGTAGTGTTCTTTTTTTTATTTTAAATGCAAAATTACAGTCTATTCTTAACATTATTGAGTATTTAGTAATTGTAATAGCAATGAGAATGTCACAAGAGGAGTGTTAGCCAGCACCAATGTCCCGTTTTTCGGTGCTGATTGGTGGGTTACTTGCGGGTTAGGTCCAGCCGCCATTGTCGTTTTAGTCGTCGTGTAACTTCTAGTAGACGGGTAAGTTGGTTTATGAGGTCGTTGGAGTGACGGTGTAGGTTATTATTGTAAGTATAGGAAAGCCTCTTGATTTCACTTACGTAAGGTACTACTAAGTCAGTGTGGAGGGTTTCGTTGGTGAGGTACCATGGGGCGTCTGCTAGCATCCAGAGTGTCTTTGAATCAAAATGCTGAAGGATTTTTGTGCGTAACGCTTTCGCGCAGGCCCAAAGCTGGACTCCATATGTCCACACTGGTTTCAGGACGGCTTTGTAGATTAACACTTTGTTTGCAAGGAGAATTGCAAATGTTTTTCTAGTAACCAGGTCATTTGTTTGATTTTAAGGTCTAAGTACTTCCTTTTGTTTTTAATATGTGAGCTCCAAGTGAGCTTTTGGTTTAAATGCATACCGAGGTATTTTACCTCTGTTTTAAGCAGGATGGGTGCGTTGCCGATTCTGGTTTGCGGGCATTAGTACGTCTTGTGGTAAAGTTTACTTGCGCGGATTTGTCTGTTGACTGTAATCTTCCACTTATAGAACCAGTCTTCTAGTGTAGTTAGATGAGTTTGAAGATATTCTACGACCGTTTCACGTGAGCGATCGATTAACAGGATATCACTGTTATCGCGAATGTAGTAAGAACTGTGTTGTCTACGGTTGATGTGTCCGCAGTGTACAGCAGTATAGCAGTGATCGTAATACGTTTCCCTTTGGAACTCCACCGGTAATTTATCGCAGTTCAGATAATGAACTATTTACTTTAACTTGGTATATAATGTCTGTTAAATATGATTTGAGTAATAGATACAACTCACTAGAGAGAAGTAGTTTAAGTTTCTATATTAACCCTGCATATCAAATTGTATCGGATGCCTGTTTTATATCTAGAAAGACTGCTGCACATATTTTTTTTTTTGGTTATAGACTTTTTATTATATGTTGACTATTCTATGGCTTTGGTGCGAAGTTGAATGAAATGTCGAAATCCAAAATGGTGTGGTTTTAATTTGGTTAAGTAGCAGTCTTTCGAAAACTTTGGAAAGTATGGGTAATAGTCTTATTGGTCGGTATGATGGGCAAGAAGTTTTCCTTGGAGATCATTATAATCTGGACACGTTTTCATAGTAGAGGAAAGTAACATAGTTGCAGCATGCTGTTATAGATTGTCGTAATCAAAGTTATGATTTTTTAGAATGATTTGCTAGTATTTCGCCTACTATGAAGTCGTATCCAGAGGCTTTCCGTTTGTTAGTGTGTTGAAGTTATAGGGTGACTTCAGCGGATGAGAATGACTTAATTTTTGGTGACAGTTGACATGGTACACCTAGGAAAGCTTCTATTTCTATATAATTATTGATGTCGTAGGATTGTGGCGTGCTGAAAACGTTTGTGAAGTGATCGGCAAATGTATTTGTTTTCTCCCTATCTAATCTTGCCTAAATAACATCTGTTCGTTTGATAAGAAGAATCATTACGATTGCTCTCTTAAATTTTTTTGTTGCCTTCCAAATCAAGTTATTGTCAGGTTATGTACTGTTTAAAGGTTTCGTTGCGGGCTTCTGTTAGTGCTTGTTTTTGATATTAATAGGATGTCGATATTTTGAAGTTCAATGAATGTTATGATTTCTAGAATATGGTTGGTAATCCCGTTGGCATCCCAAAATGTCACACGTAAGGAGAATGTGCCATTTTTAAGCTTTTTATTGATTACTGTAAATAGCATGTTTAGTACCGTGCTGTTTTGACTTATTAGGTGAACAAACCATGCTTTAAATTCTGCAAAAAATTAAGTATTTCATTGAGATTTATTTGTTCATTAGTTGAAAAGTTATTGTTTTTCCCTATCACTACTTGGCGATAAGGCATGGTATTTTGAGGTATAAGATTATTACGTGTGTTACTTATTTTAATGCGTAACGGAAGAACTTCGTTAATATTTGGGGGTAACTGTTGTATGTGCGTTTTGTTTAGTCCTGGTCTAAATGACGAATTCATGGATCTTTAGAGATCTCTAAACATTGTACAGCTTTTGTAATTAGCTATGTGACTATATTCTCACATTCAGAAGTACCATGACTTCCACCGCATTTGAAGCAGGTAAAGGTTTTATGCAATATGTCTTGGTATGGCCATAATCCTGTCAGCGTATATATTGTGTTCTTTTTTTTTTGATGAATTTATCAAAATATTTTATGTTACTTATAATTTTATATCAAATATATTTTTATTGTTTTCGTTGGTTTCTAGGTCAATCATAACTAGAGATAGTCGCTGCTTGGTGACTCTGTGGCGTATGTTCTATCTAATTAATTTAAAATATTACTCTTAAATAACAGAAGGTATTTAATAATTTCTGTATGTGTGTTTATTTATTTCTCTACCTATTAATAGTACAATTGGCAGAATGAGTAACAATAATAAATCCTAACGCAGAGAGCGACGATGACATAAACGACAGCTCCCGGAAACAATTACACATGACTGGCAATCGGTAAAAAAACGTAAATTGGCCACAAACTAACAAATCACCATTCTTTGGCTCAAACAAGTCTCCACAATCAATTCAAACCGCTTGAAACAGACGCTGAAAATGCTACAACTAGTCAGAATACCATTACGGAATCAGCAACATCTAAACCATCACCGATATTTATATACGGAGTTAAAAATTATCAGAGTATGATTAATAATTTAGCGACAATTACGGAAGATGAAACATACCACACAAAAGTTTTAGATAATGACAAAGTGAAAATTAATGCTCTCAGAACCGGTACTTACAGAAAACTAGTAAAGCACCTACGAGAAGAAAAGGTTATTCACTACACGTACCAAGCGAAAGAAGGCCGTGCTTACAGAATTGTGTCAGAATCTGTATCAGCTAAAGAAATTACAGAGGAGTTTGCAAAAGCACGACATACAGTGCAAAACATAATAAAAATTAAACACAGAACAACTAAAGAACCACTTTCCTTGTTTTTTCATTGACCTTAAACCTGAAGCAAATAACAAAGCAATATTTGACTTAAAATACACCAAAATAATCGTAGCAGCACCAAGAAAAAACCCGACATAATCCTAAAGCATACTGTAATAAACCATACAACTGTTTAAAATGTGGCAACCAACATAACTCAAAAACTTGCCAAAAGGCTAGAGACACCCCCACAAAAGTGCTCTATGGACAGGTGAGTATCCCGTAAACTACAAGGGCTGTAGAGTCTACAAAAATTTAATTACCCAAAGACATGGCGCCAGAAGCTTCCCCGCTAACCCTACGCTAATTAATAATCGCCTGCCACAGACACAGCCAACTAGCTACATCCCGACCAAT
Organism: Sinelater perroti; assembly: GCA_036346155.1. NCBI lineage: Eukaryota > Metazoa > Arthropoda > Insecta > Coleoptera > Elateridae > Sinelater > Sinelater perroti. The sequence continues at coordinate 12,996,126 of JARFIY010000024.1, forward strand.
ACACGCATGCCGAAAAGTGCAAACCTAAATTACGCCCAAGCTGTACAAAATAACAATAATATGATACCTGGCCAATCTACAAGCAGTTTTATTCCTAAACGAATTCAAAAGCATGTTCGCGCAGTTACTTAATCAAAACAGTATGATCTTAAATCTGCTTACTATGATCATCAGTAAACCACATACATAAAGACTAAAACACTTAGAATCGCAATTCCAATGGGCTTCTCAATCATAAATAAACCCTTGGAAATTATTTTATTGCAGGGGAGGGGGGACTGAAATGCCAAACACACTAATTGGGGATTCAGACACATTACAACCAAGGGACGCAACCTCCTACGGGCTATAACAGACAACAGCTAGCAACATATATCTAACGGAAAACCGACTGGCCGACAAACACGAGAAAGCTACCAGATCTCGAAGATTTCTTTATAACTAGGGGCATACTAATGCAAAACTGCTTAGTAGAATCAAATCACGACCTGTGTTTATATCACACACCGTTCATTTTAAGTATGTGCATCACAGCCATAAATAAACATTCACACCAAGGCTAGCCACGAAACACACTGATTGGGAAAAATTTGTAGATTACATAAATGCAATAAATCTCAATATACAGCGGAACTTGATGCTGCCCCTCAATATTTCACTACACTTATTCAAGAAGCTGCGTGGGATTCGACACCTAGAACTGAACAGCAAACAATAAGTTCTATCACCACCCCATTACACACCCGACAACTAATTAGTGAAAAACGACGAACCAGAGTCAGATGGCGCAGATCACGTAACCTGGATGACCTACACTGTTACAGAAGACTATCTAGACAACTTACCACAGTACTCAATAAAGATCGTAACTCAACCTTTGAAGCATACATCCAGAATCTATCCTCTAACGACCAAAGCCTATGGAAAGCTACTAAAAAAGTTAAAAAACTCACATCACCATTAAGAAAACTTAACAATGAGTGGCCCGTTCCAATCAAAAAAAGGTTGACACCTTTGCAACTCACTTATCCCACGTTTTCCAACCGGTAGAACCAGCCGTCCCAAATGATGACATTGAAAATTTTCTTGACGTGCCCTGTCAAATGTCGCCACTAGCAAGAGCCGTTAGCCTCTCGGAAGTTAAAAGAGAAAGAGCTTAGATAAATCAACACAAAGCTCTGGGCTATGATCTAATAACCGGAAAATACTAAAAACGCTACTCAGAAAGCTCTGATTCTCTTCACAACAATTTTCAATCGCATCGTAAGCCTCTGCTATTTTTCTATTATATGGAAATACGCAGAAATAAACCTGCAAAGCTTGCAACGCATAGCGAAGTGGTGAAGCAGTCTCCCAAAATTGAGAACCCTCTAGTTGACCTTTGACCAATCAGTTTCAAAATCAATAGCAAACAAGCCTTTTTGGTCACCTGTCGATTGGTGAAAACAGAATTTGGAAATTCCCAGCCGTTCTCGAGTTATTGCTCGGACGGACAGACGGACGGACAAACATGTCAACATTACATCAAACCCACAGGATAGTCAACCAGATATCTAAGCGCACCGAGGAAAAGAAATATTGCATCTGGGTATTCTTGGATGTATCCCAAGCGTTTGACAAAGTGTGGCATGAGGGCCTCCTGTACCAACTTAAAAATATAGTTAATAACAATTACTATATCCTCCTGAAAGCTTACCTTACCGAATAGATTTTTTCCGTAAATCGTAATAATGCTGTCTTTCCCCATTACCCGTACGATCACCTTTCAAAACAAAACACTTTGTGCGATTGTTAACGCGCCATGGTACATAAGCAATCTAATGCTGCACCAAGAACTGCAAATCCCATACATCACAGAAGTAATTGATACTGTTGCTACCAATTATCAAAACAGACTGGCAGGAAATCCAAATACTCTCATAGATAACTTATACAGGGATGGACCGCGCAACAAAGATTAAACAATACCTGACCTGAAGACCTACCTCAACAACATAAAGCCATAGGATAGTGGCATATAAGGAGAAATGTCAATGAACAGAGCCCCTTTCAAGCCATAAACTCATCACATTTACTCAATACTTTGTGTGAAGTAGATTGTAAATTCAAATAAATGTTACATTTTTGAAATGGTAGATAGTCCTTTCAATAGAGGATGCAAAAATTATAAATATGTATCAGGTTTATTGTGATTACGCCTGTGCTCTTCTGTTACATATTGATATGTTGTTATTTTGCTTGAGCTACTGTATATAGTAGTTCATATATATTATACAAAATGTTTTTTTACAAATTACTATTTACCAATATGTGGCACGTAAAGCTATGTAAAGTTATATATCTATTAGTAAATTAACTTTTTATACACAAATCTTTACATTTATAGGCAATGGAAAACTTGGGTGTTATTTTAAAGACATGCTTTCAAGGCCCTTACCGATAAACTAAAAACAGTGCTCTAGAATGTATGTTTAGCAATTCAGCATATTTTCAGAATAAAAAGGCTTATCTGCGATGTTATCTGGAGATAAATACAGTCTTATTTGAATCTCTCCTGATAACTTATTAGAAATTGTAATTGATATAATGTCTAGGCAGTGTCTGCACTCAATTGTGTAGTTTTCATCAAGAACATAGCATCAGAAGTTTGTCTGCAAAACAATGAAAGAAAAATGTGTAGTAAGCCTTGTATTTTTGGGTTATTGTTTCATGCGTGTTGTCTATTATCTAACTCGTGTTGACAATATTATATCTCCACTTTAAGATTCTCTAACTATTTCTTTTGGTGTAGCTCTAGGTTAATTCAGCATTTCTCTGTTTTTGATTTATTGGTTCAGTGTTGAATATTTTAGCATCTATTGTTTACTAACACCTTTCAGTAAGTTTGAAAATCTTCTTCCGAAATAATGAATATTATGTACGTAGCACGTACCGACCGTCTATTACTACCGCAAAGTTTGAGCCCCAGGTACTCATTTATTGCAGACTGAGTCCAGCTGGGTCGTAAAAATGCCAGTGATCGCCTTGGCGAGAGCGAAATTCGAACCCGCAACTCTAGGTTTTGTAGTCTAGCGACCTATACACTAGACCACTACGGCTCTTAATATCATAAGTAACATATTTTAAGTATGTTCTTCTTCTTCTGGCAGTGCCTATCCGTTTCGGATGTTGGCTATTAACATGGCTATCCTAGCTTTATTGGCTGCTGTACGGAAAAGTTGAGTTGTTGTTAAAGAGAACCATTTCCTTAGGTTCTGTAGCCATGATATTCTTCTACGTCCTGGGCCTCGTTTTCCGTACACTTTCCCCTGCAAGATGAGTTGCAGTAGGCCATATCGATGTTCGTTACGCATTATGTGCCCCAGGTATTCCATTTTACGTTTTTTGACAGTGATGATTATTTCACAGTCTTTCTGCATTCTACGCAGTACTTCTCTATTTGTAATCCGGTCGACCCATGAGATTTTCAGAATGCGTCTATAACACCACATTTCGAACGCCTCTAACTTCTTGGTAGTAGCCTCGGTCAGCGTCCAAGATTCCACCCCGTACAGGAGCACTTCGAATACGTAGCATCTCAGTAAACGAATTTTTATTGGTATTAAGAGGTCGTGGCTCTTGAATATTGTGATCATTTTAATGAACGCTGCCCTGGCTTTTTCAATTCTTTGTTTTATTTCAGTTGAGTGATCCCATTGTTCGTTTAGACTTGTCCCTAGATATGTGTATTTCTCAACTCGTGTTATCTGTTGTTGGTTAACTATTAGACATCCCGGTGGTATTGGATTCTTGCTGATGACCATGTATTTAGTTTTTTGTATGTTAAAGTTTAGACCATATTTTTGGCTTGATTCTGCTACGCGTGTTATTAGGGCTTGTAGGCCTTCTAGGTTATCTGACAGTATAATTGTATCGTCTGCGTATCTTACGTTGTTCAGCCGTTCTCCGTTGATGAGTATTCCCTCGTCAGTATCTTCTAAGGCTGTTTTCATGATGTATTCGGAGTAGATATTAAAGAGTAGCGGAAATAGCACACAGCCTTGTCTCACACCTCTTTCTATTTTGATCTCCTCAGTCATTTGGTTATCTATCTAGATAGTTGCTGATTGGTTATAGTAAATGTTGTTAATGATACGTAGATCTTTATCATCTAGACCAATTGTTTTTAAGATTGATATTAACTCGTCGTGTTTGACCCGATCGAAAGCCTTTTGATAGTCTACAAAACACATATACACGTCACAGTTCACGTCTCTGCATCTTTGTATTAGGACTTGAATGGCGAAAAGAGCGTCTCTTGTACCTAATGAGTCTCGAAACCCAAATTGTGTGCGAGTTAGTTGCGCTTCGCATTTTTTGTATGTCCTCCTATGTATTATTTTTAGCATTATTTTAAGAAGGTGGCTCATTAGACTAATAATTCTATAGTCTTCCCATTTTTTCGCATTCTGTTTTTAGGTAGGGTTATAAATGTGGATTTAAGCCATTCAAGTGGGATTACTCCTGTTTCGTATATGTTATTAAACATGGCCGTGAGCCATTTAATTTCATCGTTCTCCATGTTTTTTAGAATTTCTGCTTGGAATTTGTCTGGCCCCGTCGCCTTTCCGTCCTTTATTCCTTTTATTGCGGCTATCACTTCTTCTTGAGTAATTTCCTGTCCTGTGTTACCTATGGAGTCCCCTGTTTTTAGTGTATCGTTGTTTCTCTTATCTTCGAAGGTCTTCTCAACATAGTTTTTCCAAACTGTTTTTATTTCATTTACATCTAATATTGTATTGCCCTCATTATCTTGTAAGCAACCGGTTTTCTTTGGTCGTTGTAATCCTGCTGCTTCTTTCACTTTTTTGTGCAGATTGAAAGAGTCCTGTTTACCATCTAGTGATTCAATCTCTTTGCACTTTTCCTCCATCCAAGCGTTTTTGGCGTCTCTAATCTTTTTCTTTATTTCTTTGTCGATTTGTGTGTATCTGGTATTGTCTTTGTTCTTATTTTTCCGTCTTTCCTCCATCATATTCAATATGTCGTCTGTCATCCACATCTTCTTTTTCGCTCTCATTGGGCGTAAATATATGTCAAGAATTTCTTGATTTGTCTCTTTAAACTTCTGGATTTTCTCTTTTGTGTCGGGTGCTATATCTGTTTCTTTGATTTTTCTTTTAATATGTTGCTGTATTTCTTGTTTTATATCTTTATCCTTCAGTTTCCTCAAATTGTATTTCTTCGCTTGTTGTTGTTTAACTTTCTTCAATTTGAGTGTTATCGTGCCGAGAAGAGGGTTATGGTCAGATTTGGCATCCGCATTTGGATATGTCTTTACTGCTGTTATTGCATTTCTGTATTTTTTATTGATCAAGATATAGTCGATCTGATTTCTGACGACTTGTTCTGGGTTATCTTGGGGGGACCTTCAAGTGTATAGGCGTCTTGGTGGTAACTTGAAGAACGTGTTGGTGATGACTAGTTGTTGTTCTGTTGCAAAAATACTTAATCGATTTCCTCGTTCATTACGTTCTCCCAGTCCAAACGGTCCTATGATTTCACCACAGCTTCCTTGGCCTATCTTGGCATTGAAGTCGCCCATTACTAATGTCAGTTCATTCTTTTTTACTTTCTTCATGACGTTATTCAGATCATCATAAAATGTTTCAATTATATCGTCGGATTTGTCAGCCGTTGGTGCGTATATTTGGATTATATTGGTTTTGATGGGGAAGGTGTTAATCTGAATTAGAAGTGTTCTCTCAGAGATTGGGACAAAGCTTGTAACATATCTGCTAATTTTTTTGTTAAGGATAATGCCAACTCCATGTATATGTTCACCGTTAGTGTTTCCTGAGTAGTAAATATTGTGTTCGTTTATTAAGCATTGTCCTGATTCAGTCCATCGCATCTTACTGATCCCCAGAATATCTACGGATAGCCTTGTCATTTTCTTGATGGTATTATGTATTTTACCAGCTTCGTACATGGTTTTCACATTCCATGTACCTATCTTAGTAGTTCGTCTGTAGGTATTCAAGACAGGTGTGTTTTTATTGAAAATGTAGGGATTTCGCGTGCTGACGACCTGAGAGGCCCTACTTTTTGAAGGATGTCCTCTCCTGCCGGATCTTGGAGTCCGATCTCCATGATCAGTAACGAATCTATTATCTTGAGTCCGTGCCATGTTAGTTGTACTAGGGAAAACATAATGGGGTGGTTTCCCGTTGCCTTCCCCATCGCAGTCTTCTAGCCGATTAATCTGAAGTGATTGTCGCCTAGAAGTCTCTGTTGTTGGGCCCTTAAGGAAGTCATTCTTCAGTGGTCACAACACAGTGATGTCGTAGCTGCTGCCCTACGTCATGCCAGTTTTGGTCCGCCCCGGATATTTTATTTCTCCGGTACCATCCATATCTGGAAGGCATTCCCCTATCCGCCACCTGGGGAGGCGCCCGATGGGGGATCTAGCAACCCCGCACGGGTAACATACTTGTTACTGTGCTTTATATAGGCATGATCTACGCTATAAACACTTGGCATGTGGTCCATTGGAACTTGGAAAATACCAATAAAAACGTAGTAAATCAAACAAGAGATTAACCAATCGTTCGCTATAAAAATTTTCCTTGCTTTTAATCATCACAATTTATTTTAAATAATAAAAATAGTGGAGAATAAAACCAATGTACTTGAAATGTACATAAAAAATGAATATGTACTATGTTATTCAAAAAATAGTCAATTGCACTAATATTACGAAGCATAAGTATCTTGTTGGGTAACATTTTCTCTTGGATTGGTCTTAAATTAGTAGGTAAAAAATTATTTACGGATTTTCATACAAGAAAACTTATGGTGCAATTATTGCATTGCATTGCCGTCAGTGTGCATCAAGAAACACCAGAAATTATAATAAAAGAAAATCTATTTACTGCAAATAATAATGCTACTGTTAAAAGAATTGGTTAAGCATTCTTCAATGTAGCTTAACTAAAGCTGTATGAAACATAGATTTAATCATTGTTGCAAAATATCTAATTACAGTACTTTTGCTTACAGCGCTACAAATCATATGTAAATATAAATGAATTAAACCATGACAAACAAAAGTTAACATTCTAACAGAGATTGTAAGCTGCAAAAGGAAATTATATGGACAATTACATACGAATATATGTAAATCAGAAAAATCATTAGTCGTCCTAGTTATACATGTTGGAAAACCGCAGAATACACAAATTAAATTTAAAAAATATGCTGTTTAGAAGAAATAGAGAAACTACGGAAAGATCTTGAAATAAAAAAGGTAATCTACAAAAAAAACGTAGTCTACAAAACAGAAATTGGAAAAGTTAAAGAGCATCACCTGTCAAACGAGGAAAGTATGATACTAAAGCTTTTTTAAATTTAAAATATGTAAAGATAGTATTCGAACATCGTTTTTGAATGTTTTTTTCAAAATATAAATGTAGATTTTGCAAAAAAAGACTCATAACAAAGCTACACATTTATTTAACATTGGAATAAATTATTGAAAAAATAACCTTCTAAGTTTGTGAATTTTAAACCAACCGTTAATAGTTTTGTCTATAATTGATTCTACCAAACACTAAGAAGCTAAATATTTCGTACAAGAATTGTCGTCTGGTAATGATGTATGTATAGATACATACATCATGTTATCTTCTCTCTACTCTTCAACATATTGGTATTACTATTAGAACTTTTATGGGGACAACGGTGGCTCATATCGGTTCATATTATGCTTCTACTAATTTCCGCCTATTATAATATTCATTCATCATTTTGTGTACTCACGTGCATCATTTGAGTAAGTGAATATGCTCTGTAAGGTTTATTACTCCACGTCATAGATAATTCTAGTAGAGCAAAATAAATTATAGTCTAGCTTTGATCTCATCATCACTAGTGTACATCAATCATTCTAATCGAAAATACAAGTCTAATGTTAATCATTGTGACATATAGCTTTTTTAGATGAAAATAAATGAAGATGTACTGCTTGAATTTAAATTTAGCGGATTAACAAACACCACTAAAATAAGAAATTGCCGAACTTAAAAAAATAATAGTCACAATTAATTGTCCACAGTTGAAAATAAATATTCATCAAGTGCTGCTAACATTTTTACGATGGTATTTAGATAAAAATGTTTATTTCGGGAATGCCTGCAAATGTATTTTAAGATGCAATTTTAACTTTAAATTATAAACAAGGCTCTTGTACACGAAACCCTTATTAAATGGCGGAAGGGCACGTTACTTTTGTTTACAAAGAAACTTGACCATTACTACGTCTGTAGTAATTTCGCCGTAGTTTTTATATACTTGTCAATATAGAGCAAAAGTTTTAAATATAATTTATAAATATCACATTGAGGTTATAGATTCGTTTACCTAACTACCTAGTCCAGTTTTGTAGACTAGTTACTTGTTTTACAGCAGAACTAAAATAACTTGCGCGTTGCTAATTATTGCATGATTCGCATTTCCAGTATGACAACAGAGCCGCAACCTGGTTTAGTTTGTTTATTTATGATGCCATCAAGATAAATATTCTAAGCGTTACACACGTACTCGTGAGTCAGTTAAGATAAGGAAATCTTGCATAATGCGAGTTACCAGAGCTCCTGCGAAGTGTTAATTTTTACGTGAACAGCGCGTTTTACTACTGCAAGTTATACTTGTTGTACATAATTTTGAATATATTCGAGATAAAGGTGCTCCCATTGCGTTAAGCATCTAAACAATTTGTGTTTTTATAATAAGTATATTTAAATCTCTGGAAAAATGTTTTATGGGTGTAATTATTGGAGGTCATTAACTGAGAGGGAAAGAGCCAATTACTATCTCCTATTATATTTTTAATTACACCAAACGTATTAAAATTTTAAGGAAATCTTTTAAGTGAAAATATTTATAAACATTTATAATTTTGTTGAGACTTCTTGTGATTAGATAATAAATATGTTCTGAAAAACCTCAAAAAATTGCATTTTAAGCAAATTTTTAAAAACTAAGTTCGGTCAATATTGATAATATATTTTATTGTATTAATATTAAATCGACACTTTCGGATCAGACCTTGTATTATAGAGGGCAGGGTAACATAATCGGCAGTTTTGAGTTGAAACAGTTTACAAAATAATTTAAATTTAACTTACATTCTACATACGTAATTGTATTTTAAGAAAAGTGATTTGATATTTTATCAAAATTATATATAAGCAATAATTCTAAATTGACAAACAATTATGATAAATTAATTAAATTGCATGATTTGCAATGTTTCCTCTCAAGTACATGCTTAAATAGTTAATTCCATAAAAGCGCCCCTCCGGTACTTCAGACAGATGTGGTGTACACGTGTCTTAAAAATCAAATTAATTTTCTAAAATGTACCCTAATGTTTTTTGAAATTTCCAAATCAGTTGCTTTGCTGCAGGCGAAGCAATTTTTACAATGAGCGCTCTTTTTAAAAGAGATTGAAACGTTGCTCTTGTGTCACCACAAGTCACTATTACAATAATAGTGTGTTACTTGCACAAGTCTCGCGATTTCGCAAGAAAATGAATAAAGCAATATTGAGAAACAAATAGCTGTGAATGAATTACCCGCTTAAAAAGAGAGACGAGCGACCATGGCAAAGAACAATCAATATCGCATAAAACTTGCCAAAAAGGGTATTAAAGTAAAGATCACAACAATAAAATCACGTTTAGAAGTCCACCCATTATATTGTAAAATAGTAAAATTGATGCTTACCGAAAAGTATCTAAAAAAGCAACGGTATCTATGGGCAGAAGAAAAATTAGAGAGACTGGCGTAATGTTATATTTACTTTCTTTAATAAAAATCTGTACATAAAAAAGACTACTTCAGTACTCTATAAAACAAGTTAAACTACATGTTTGTGATTGTTCCAGGAAATAGAAATATGAAACGTTACACCTCTTTACATATATGTTAAATACAGAAAGACAGTAAAGTTATATGAGAAATGATACAGAACTTATAATGGAACGTGGTAGTTACAAGAAGAAACAGCCCTAAACATTGTAACTGAATTTATGCGACTTGAAAGGAAGAAAATGGAATCAACATATTTGATTAGCCGTCACAATTTCCAGGCGTTTATTTAATTATTATGGAATGCCAATGGCCTAGTCCAACATAGAGATGAAGTTGTAACTTTCTTAAACCAAATAAATAAAATTGACATACTAGTCTCTGAAACTTATTTTACAGCAACTTATCACACCGAATACCCTAGTGGGGCAGCTTGTGGAGGATCTGCTGTCATCGTAAAAATAGCAATAATCCATTATGAACTGCCAAAATATGAAGACAAATTTTTCAGGCATACAAATATTAATCTACAAGACGATTATCAAATGGGATCGAATTGTGGTCAATTATGCTCTAGGCCGTCCAACGTTGACATCCTTCAGCGATTCCAATCCAAAGCTTTACGTACTATAACCAATACTTTGTATCTAATCGTACCATCCACTAAGATCTCCAGATACCCTATGTCAAAAATGTAATAACCCAATACGCTAGCATCCATAACAGGAGACTACAAGATCACCCTAATCCAAATATTCAGCCTCCCCAAGATAACACTCACCGAGACATCTGAAAATAAAATGGCTAGCAGATTTAGTAATCTAATTTAGACTTAAAATTAAAACATTACCTATGTCATACGTATAGTTATATTTTATTTAAGACAGCACCGCTGGGTGTCATCCTTTGCCTCTCGTAGTTTGTTATAACCACACATTAGTTTATAGAATTCTATGTTTATATGTATTTTGTAATCCTGATTGGTAATAAACTAGTCTTAAAGAAAACTAGCAATTTATAAAATTAGCAAGGGGAGACTCTTATAAGATAAAATATTAAAATTATTTAAAAACATTAAGACTGAAAATGCAGCAGCTTTTTAAATCCAAAACAGTTTAATAAAATAAAATGGTTTTGAGAAGAGTGGTAGCTTAGTAAATGCGGTAAAATGGCTTTGCATCACGATTAGCTTTAAACACTGAACACAACAAATGTGTTATATTTCTCAGTGATTAGTGCTTATCAAATTAGAAAAAACTGTGTTAAAAATGGCAACGCAATAATAACTTAACATTAAAATAACTAAGAATTTGTGCGTCACGTAAATTAAAAATTTCAGATCAGTATAGATTATATGAACATTCTATGCGGCAAACATTATAACCTAAGAATACAGACAACTATAAGACAACAGATGGAGTGGTAGACCAAAAACGACAATGTTAAAGAAAAGGGTGGAACGTTAAACTTGAATCACCACGAAAACGTTATAAAGCAGTTAAAATTACCGTTAAGTTTAATCAACAACATCGAAAACCAATTAGTGTTGCTACAGTTAAGGGTATTTTCGATAAAACGAATCTCAAAGGGTATCTAATAGTTAAAGATCTTTGCATAAAGAAAAACGACTGGCATAGGCTTAAAATCACCAACATTAAAACCCAGAACAATAGCTAGGTGAGATGAATCCAAGTTCGAGTACTTTTTCGTCGCCGTCCTGGAAAAAGGCGCACAGTAAAAACAGTTGAGCGTGGAGGAAGTGACAAAATAGTTTTTAATGCAGATGAATTGTTGTACCTGCAGATCGAAGAAACAATGTTATAGTAAAATTATTTAGAAATATTGAAAAATCACATAATGTCAAACAGACAGTTATTGACAGATGTAGGGGTACGTAATCATTCGAATTAAGAATGATATAATAAAATTACTTAGAAATACTGAAAAACCAGTTAATTACAAAACGTCAATTAATACATGTGAGTATTAATTATTAAAATTAGTTTCATGAAAAATAAAGAAGGAATCTCAACAGTAATGTAATCGCATTTGAATCAAGAAGTACAAACATTAGCGGCTATAAAAAAAAACAAATTTTTAAAATTTATTTGTTGCATATCTAATAATTTTGGGAAAAGCAATTTTGTGGTTTCATTTATTTGAATTTCTAAAATAAATGCCCTTGACTTAATAATTAATGAATTGAATGTTGGCGATATTTTGTAACTGCAGAAAAAGAAACATTTAGCATAAAAAATGTCATAAAATTTACAATGTATTTAAGAATATATTTTGTCGTTCTATGTATTAATAGCTGCCAGCGTGGTCCCGTGGTTGAGGGGCGGGCTGCGATGCTGACGGACCCGGGTTCAATTCCCGGTGCTCTCTGATGCCTGGCGGGTGGCCTACTCAGTCACTAAAAATAATTGAGTACCTGCGTTCATTCGAACAAGGGGTAATAATGGCGATCGTCTAAGGTGCGGTGCTTGCCACATCGCTCCGCATCAGAGATGGTGCGCGACGACCGGGCAGAGAGAGCGAACGTATGAGAGCCTTAACTTCTCAGTTCGCAGGCCGTATTCCCACGCGGGGCGTAGGGCCTAACCATTACCATTGTTATTATTATGTATTAATAACAAGGAACAGAAATTACGAAGTTACAGACATACGCAACAAAAGTTGTGAAGATTTATAATCTCCCATTAAATTTCCAGATCGTACAACAAGAACAAATATATTTGGAAAACTTAATACTTACGTGCCACATAATTTTATTAGCAAGGTATAAAGCCTTACCATTTATATTTTGAATACTAAAGGTAAAATTTTAGTCTTTGGTATAATACAGAAAAATAAACAGATACATACAGAATTTGGAAATAATCCTCAAGTTTTATTATAATAAAAGCAATTAAAGTGAAACTGTGTAATTATTGATCAGATTTATAATTAGAATTTTTAACAATTGTTGTTTTTCCAAATTTAACATAATGAACACTAAACCACGCTTGGTTTCTTGAAAATTTTGCGACACAAAATAATTTACTTTTGCAAATATTAGGAATTTTTTTATATTTTTCTAATAATGCATTAGAAACTGTGTTGTCTTCATAAAGGACTTTAAGATAAAACTTCAGTTATTGGAATATATCACACAAAGTTTAATGTTTCTATTGCACAACCACTTTTCTGTTTCCTTAAATGGTATGTTAAATATTAATTTTAAAGATAATTAATTACGTCTAAGCCATTTCGAATAATTCATTAGCACGAGAGTTTGATAAACATTTGTAGAATTTATCCGCGTTTACTTATCAAAGCTCTCACATAATTAAGTAAAAAAATACTTTAAAAAGCTAGCCCAAGCAATGTAGACGCAGAGTTTTGTGGTTAAATCTGCTTTATATTTACTGGATTTTGCTAACTGCCACATATTTTTTTTAATCACAACACTCATTCCTACGGCAGCTAGACTTACCTAGAGCATTGTTTATGTGAATATCAGCACCGATAAATTTCTATGTGGTTGTCCCTTGACAGCCAGGAACGAGTATTAATCGACCCTTAAAAAGATGATTATTAAAATACTTTTTCAACAAGCAGACGTCTTAATATTTTTAACGAGTCGAGAAAACTTGGCAGCGTTAGCGTGCGTTGATTTTGCAAAAATGCCATGACTCCTTTCCATAGAAAATATTTTAAGCTTATCAGATGTAATTTATTTGTATATCTTATTTATTAATAAATTATTTAAAATGAGACAAGGCACATCTGAAATGAAATATTACAATACCACGTTGTCATATTTATCGAAAGCTTAGTTAGATTGGCAATCGAGTTAAATGACGTCCACAATAACTAACACATAATAATTAACACCCAGTAACCAACTTAACTTTGTCGACATCGATTACATCTTTAAAAGCCACATATACTACCTGCATGAATGTAAGGACACTAAGTACAAAAATACTTTCTATACTTTAATGTAAGAAAACTAATTATTATAAAATATACCATATTATTATATTATACACTGGAAAAACACTGGAAAGTTCAATATTAATTGCATATTAAACATTTGTTTCATCAAAAAAAAACGCCCTTTGCTTTTTATGCTTCTTGTGCAATTCTAGACATTTTTTTGATTAATTTTTTAATTTTTTGAGTAGCACATTCCTCCAGGTATCTTCACGACGACTCTAAAGATGGTTTTTAGACGCAGGACGCTCCTTTCTTACTATTATGACCAACTCATCCCATAACAACTCTGTGGGGTTGAGATCTGGACTCTGTGATTTTTCGTTCTTGTTTTGCTAGATAGTCTTTATAAAGCTTTGAAGTATATTTAAAATCGTTGTTTGGCATCATCACGAATCTCTTTCTGATTAATCGCAATCCAGATAGTATAGCATTTTTCGTTAATTTTTTCATATAATTTTCTTTCCTCATAATGCCATCCCTCTCACCAGCCTGTAGAGAAGCCCCACCACACTAAAACAAACGCGCCTCTGCGTTTGACAGTTGGAACAATGCAGTCCTAGACCATCACTTCAATTTTGGACAGACGCACAAAACTTCTCTGACTGAAAATTTCAAACTTAGATTCGGATAATATATTTTACCACTGTTCAGCTGTCCAGCAATGATGCTTTTGCTCCCACTGAAGCCGTTTAGCATTATTATCACGTCGTAACGTTTTTTGGTCGCAATACGACTATAAAGATTATCTTTCCGAATACGCCGCATTATTGTGCTGACGTCCCTGATTAAACGCTGCAACAATATCTGGGCAGTTAGTCTTCTATTTCGCTTACTCATCACTCTAATGAACTAATCCTTTGCATCGGATATTACTTGTGATGGCCCAAAGCGATGACGATCCCTAAAATTTCCTGTCTCTCTGTAACGTTGTAATGTAAGATTTACTGTCGAAGTACAAATTCTTAATGTTTTTGTGATGTTACACACTAACATCCCTTTGCAATGTAAATTAAAAAATCATGAACCAGTTTTTACAGAGAGAGACTCACCAGGGGCCATTGAGAGACGTGAAAAAACCCAAGTAAGCAGCAAAAGATGTAATAATAAACAGTTTTTTTTAATCTACACAAATATATAAAATAAGGGGTAGAAACAGAAAGAAATATTAGAAGTATTAAGTCACAGTTCAAGGACGTAAAAGCATTGTGTTTTTTTATTCTAGTTTTCCACCCAAAAATGCTTATAACAAAGGTCTAGAAGCGACTAATTTGCATTAAAAATAATATTGTATAAGGAGATAGTAAGATGTTAAAAAATTTATTACAGGATGTAGTTATTCACTGTATAACTAAATTTTAAAACTTTTATGAGCGATAGTTAGAAATTTAACTGCAAAGATCTGAACTCCCTTTGAATATACCAACTAGGCAATAGTGACAGAAACCTGTTCTACAAATTTAGACTCTTGAGAAGAACTGAATTACTTGATTGAATCATTAAAAGTAGCAGCTACGTCAGTGATTAGTAAAGCCATCAAAAAACAGACCATATCAACCAAATAATGGTTTAATTTCTTCAATATGTATACAAAATTTATAAAAGAAAAAAGGTCTCAAACCCCGTGTTTAATTTGAACAGAATTATTAGGTTAGTAACAGAAAAATTAGATCGACACAAATTTTCTCTTAGAAAAATTACTTAGAATTTACACACGTGGAGAGCCACCAATAAAATCTTGAAGCATCCAATAATGCTCATCCCAGCATTTTAGCCTGAAGGGCTACAATCAAAACACAAACGACAGAAAAAGTCTTCACCACTCCTCAAAACTAACTTAACTTAACAGAAATAGTCACTATCATCACTAGTAATACAACGTTTACTGATTTAGTATTTTCACCAAAAATCTAACAATATATCCAGAAAGTGAACTCCAAGAAAACGCTAAAGCTAGATATACTTAATTTAGTTACAAAATAACTTTCTGAAAAACCTGTTATGTATTTAATAGCAATATTCAATACTTGCTTGAAATTAGAATATCGTCAAACTGTTTAGAAACAAACAATAGCATAGATGTTTCCTAAACCGAGCAAACCCTTCAATAATTCCGTAAACTATCGCCCAATTGGCTTATCTTCCATAACCAAACTATTGGAATGAAGAAAATACACAAATGACTAAGTAATTATATAAAGACTAATAACATATTCCGTAATTAAAATTAGAATACAGGGTATTATACTTATCAATACATAAAAGTCAAATTGTGAAAATAATAGAAAAAGGTTTTTCTAATTTTGATGATAAAGACACACATAATCAAATTCTAAGTGTGAGTAATCAAAGTAATTCTTAAACTCCCCATATCAAACTTCCTCTATTCTCCAACGATCAATTCTGAGTCTAATTTTATTAGTATTTTTATGCCTCACGCCACAAAATGCCCAGTTTAAGCCTAGCCATACACGCGAATGATTCAACGATTATCACTAAGAATCATGATATCAATAAACCTGAAAAGCTTGCAACGCATAGCGAAGTGGCGAAGCAGTCTCCCAAATCGCAAGAAATCGCGTTTACGGGTTAAAGGTCACGCAGTATTTCAAAGTTTTATGTTTAAATTAATCAGTGTTCAAAGACGAGTTGAATGATATGCTACATGTCCTAGGTTGCTATTTTAAAAATTTGAAATCGTAAAACGCTGACCTTTGACCAATCAGTTTCAAAATCACTAACAGACAAGCCTTTTTGGTCACCTGTCGATTGGTGAAAACAGAATTTGGAAATTCTCAGCTGTTCTCGAGTTATTGCTCGGACGGACGGACGGACAACATGAAGTTAGTAAGTGACTCCGCTTCGCTTCGCCACTTAATAATATACCCAATAATTCACAAATAATTTTGAACCAATTCAATTAGTGATTTCATAAATAGCAGACCCCATAATGCAAGTAAATGTGAACCCTAAGTTTTTATATTTCGCCGATCTCCAGACCTTCAAACTTGACTATTAATAACACCTTGTGGTACAATACTTTAGTATATACTTCGACAAACAACTAAATCAGAAGTTATCCGAGTCTTAGACAAGATTGCATGTGTTATGTCTAATTATAAATAAATAAATCGCCTCTCAAAATTAAGTGTAACTCCTCAATTTAAACTAATAAAAATGTATTTATTGTAGTAATGTATACAATGTAAGTACCTAAAAGAAAATTAAATAAACTCTAGATGCTGAAAAATAAAATAGGACAAAATCTTTACAGTTTACAGTTAATTAGTATAATATACATGAGAATATTTCTTCAAAATCAATATGTATCATGCCGAAACAATAATGGTTTGGTTCTAATGCCCCGCGAGGGAGCCTGGCCGCGCACCATCTATAATGCGGGGATAATAATGGCCTTAGACGATCGCCATTATTACCCTTTGTTCGAAATAAACTCAGGCACTCAATTATGTTTAGTGACTAGGCAGGCCACCCGTCAGGCATTAGAGAGCTCCAGGTTTGAACCCAGGTCCGTCTGCACCGCAACCACATTGCCCAACCACGCGACTGCGCTGGCGCTTCATGTCGAAATCTAGTTTTTAAAAAAGTTAATTTGGAGTTGATGTTTCCAATTTTGTATTTGCTTTTCTGTTTTGTTTTCTGTTGTTTCGTGAAATGCTTTTATGCAAAAAAGCTAAAAAATTGGTTCAATTTTATATTCGGATTTCCGCAGACCTCTAAACACAAACCACTCATTTTTTACCTAAGTTATTACAATTTTCTATTCTAGGTTTATTTACAAGGGGAAAAGACCAGAAAAGCAACATAAAACTTATCTATAATTTTTGTTGCAGCTACTAGTCTAAAACAGTCATAATGTTGAAAGTAGTTTGAGTTAGGCTCTTAGTAATTATTAAATGTTAATTTAAAATTTTTTAAATTTAATACGAAGTACTGACATAAACATAGATACAATATTTTTGTTCAAAAGCACATTTATGTCAAATTGGTGAAAAATGGTTAATGCTGACAATTAGAGAAATAGTTTATGAACAGATCAACAATTAACAACATTAAAAGAATCTAGATGATTTTGGTAGTTAATAATTTTAATAAAACATTCTTATTTTTTCAAAATACATATTTAACACGGCAAAAGATGCAAAACATATGTTATTAATATGTTTATATGGATACTTTACAAGCTGAATTATCGCGATTAGTTTATGAGTATTTATTAGTTCTATTTGCTGTATTTAACTATATCATGAAATAATTCAGATAAAATTAAGTTTTATTATAGTCACTTTAATTTATTATTGAGTTACATCACATGTTATGTATTGTCGGATCTTACTAAAAACTTGAGTCTTTATTATAGAAGAAGATATTAAAGATTCAGAATATTTTACATTATAAAGTGTTAATGTGTAATTTTCAACACCATTTTTTCTTATATATAACCAACATATATTTATCAGTAGGCAAAATATTTAAGTACTGATTTTACACGTAACACTTTTAGTAAATACTTCCCACCCTTTCATGCACGCCACTATAACATGGAAGAAATCTATAACTTACTTATACCTTTTTTTTACTTACACATCACACAGATATATTTGTATGATCAATTTAACATAACAGTTTTACTTAGAATAAAACACTCAGTGAATAAAATCTGAAACTTTTGAAAAGCTTAAAACGTGCTTGTAAACTTTCCAACTTCTAAAGTACTATATTAGCTTCTCGATTTTTGTAGTAATAAAAATGAAATAAAAACATCCTTTTAACTTCACTTATCATCTAATGATTTTACTAATAAAGAAATAAACATCGCCAGAAATTATATTTCAATTATTTTTGAAACATAAATCCACTACAACAAATGAATTTTAAGAAAAATAGTTCGATTGTGCATACAAAGAAAGCGACAAGTTGTGTCAGTATTTTGCGTTCTGTGCGACAAATTGTCAGTTAGTCAGTGTACACCGTTCGCGTAATAAAAACTAGAAATAAATTTGCACAAACAAATTTTCGATCTGTCAACATGTTGAAGAAGCCTCATTGCCAGTCCTGCCGTCTCGGTCTTTGTTTTGAGAAGAAAAAGAGCCGCAATGGGGTTTTTCGCTATCGCGGCAGAGCTGGGGTAACAGCTTTTACTTTGCATCAAGCACTAGGTATTTTGATTTTTAATCTTTTTGGTAGTTCGCACCTGAAATTTGAAGAGTAAAATCGTGTGTTCTACAATTCGAAAGATAAGTACCTGCACGGTACCCTAGCGCCTCGTGCTGATAGTGATAATCTCAGTTAACCCTGAAAAGTTTCATACTTTATGTGTATATTTATGGTGTATAGCAAGAAATAAAACATCTGGCTATGGCGGCGAACGGTAACAGTAGCTACATTAAGGCCCAACCAAATGTTATGATATACAACCAAAGTACAAACATGCATCTTACGCATCTTTAACAATAAATTTTCTTACAACAAGCATATTTGACTAAATCACAACAAAATACTTAAGTTTACGCGATCTGATAATAAATAGCAAATAGTGTCAAGCATTAAGAGTTAAAATTTTTGGAATAACATAAAAACAATCAAAAAATAGGCAGAAATTGCCAAACATTTTACTATTCGGGTAGCCTTGATTACCTTTCTTAATAACAACAACGTCTTGGTGGAACCGTTCGTCATATTCATCACTAACGTTACTAAGATTCGTAGGAAAAATCAAAATACAAATTTAAAAAACGTATTTTAGGCTCATGTTACATCCCAATGTTTGATAACTCTCAAGAAGTTTACCGATCATGTCTTTATAGCCTCCAAATTTTTATTTCTTAAAAAGTTTTGTATTACTGCTTTGAGTGCGTTATAAGTCTCTCCAAATGATGCTCTCGCATTAGAAGATTAATTTGGAGTTTTACAGAAACACTCATCTTGAGTTTTGCATCGCTTAAGTAGGAAAATATGTCTTTAAGATATTTAAATGCATGCCTTTCTTCGTTCGTTGCCTTAAAAAAAAATTTATATGCAGCGACGGTAAAAAAAATTTGTGTTCAACAATTCAACAATTGTGTTACCACAACTTTAAATCGGAACTGATGTATTATTTTTACTTTCTGTAATTAATTTTGTGGCATATTTTTTATGTGATCATCATATCCAACAAAAACTAAAGGATAAATATTTGCTATATGTAAAAACACCTTTTAGGCTTCAAAGAATCTATAAAAATAAGCCATTCTTTTACATTATGTTTATAACTTTATGCAACCATTAGATAGTTAACATTAAAAAAAGGCGTTACACTGACAAGACTATTCTATTCTCTTTTATTGATATATAAATATCAGGTCCATCGTCTGGCCTGCGCTTCTCTTACCATTTTATTTTAAAAGGACGAAGCTCGATCCATTTAATTCGCTTGATCTCGTCTGAAATTTGTTAATTTAAAATTGACGAGGCTATCCAACACTGCAGCTGATTAAAATAAACAGTACAAGACAATAATTGATCTTCTTAAAATTTGCTACTACTGAAGGTAACGTGCAGCTCGGTCGCACAGCCTTCGGTATCATCTGTGCTCTCTTTTTTGCCGAAGCTCACCGTCCTCCCAAATCGGCCCGGTAGCACTCGAGCGCTACTGTGATTGGTCCGTTTAATTAAATTTTTAATGGCTATAACTTCTATTTTGACCTCGGATCAAAAATTTCATTAATTTTTGTTCGTCTCGTTTTAAATTTCGTAATAAAAAATTTCCCGAAACATTTTATGACACGGTATATTAAAATCCTGAGCTTCTAATTTGTTTCAAGTTCCTATTTTACCAACTTTTATTTTAAGTTCATGTTTATCTCATGATAATAAATCATTTTATTCTCATAAATTTTTGTATCTTCAACTGTTTAGATTCGCGACCGCTTTGCGATCGATTTTGCGAACTTGGACCAAACGGCTCGGCGATTTTACCAAAAGCTTCGCACTGCGTCCCTGCTACATAATTTTGTGACCAAATTTCAAGTCTCTAGCTCACAAAATCAAGATATCTTGTTTACTGACAGACAAAACACTTAGCTCAAAGAATCTAAAAGTAAACCAACTTTTGGTGTCCTGAGACTTATTTCGCAACCATTAGATAGTTAACATTAAAAAAAGGCGTTCTTCAGCTGAGAAATATTATGGTAACTCTTTTTAGCAATTGCGATATACTGAAATATACGTATCTGGAGCTAACATCTTTCTTCATTACAATCTTAATCCTAGTATCTCTAAGTTTTTTATAAACGTAAATCTCGTACCAGATTATTTAATTCCAGTTGAGTTGTTGGATGAGGTTTGTTTTCTTGAGATGGTAATAATTTCTCATCACTGCTATATAATACTGCAGTTGCTCCTTCTATTTTTGTATCACCTTGTGTTTCTGCTAAATCAGCGGGACGGGAAGGGCTTCTGAATGAGGTAACGGCCAAGTAACGGAAGGCAAATTGGGATACATAATTGTTTTTTGCCCAGAAGTCGAAGATTTTGGCCCAGCAAAAGTACAATTTATGGTATGATCTGTTTGTTTTTGGCATATCATAGAAACTTTAAACGGCATAAAAGTATTCTTCCTATTCTATTCAATCAACTTCTTAGAACAACAACACAACGTGCTTTGTCTTGATTTTAAATTTGAATACCAAAGAAATATAAGTACGCTTTTCTATTGTATATGTAATGTTTCACTTATGCTACTAAATTGTTAGAGGCTCGGTCCTAGCAATGTTAATGTAAATAGGTGCGAGATAAATGCTCCGAAACAAAACTCAAAATTTTGGGAAAAATTATACCACAAGGCTGTAAGCAATAAGGAAATGGTGAAAACATAATTACCTTGCAATAAAAAATAACCATATAGATTCTCAAGGTAGATGATTTTTAAATATAAATATCTTTCTGGATATAATAATCGTATAGTAAAATAAAAAAATATGAACGAATATAGAAAAATCATTACATATTTTAGGTAAAAACTTTTAATAAAAATTTCTCACTATTTTAAACTGATAGGATAAAAAAAAATATATTTAGAATAGTCGTTTCTTATAGGTAATACATTGGAAGAAAAAGATTTTATTGACCAGTTTAATCAGTCAACCAAACTTGTCAATAATAAAACCAACTGGGAAACATTCAAAGAAGAATTGCACAAATTTATTGGCCTAACATCTCACTTAAAGTCACTGATAACGTTGATAAATCAGTACACAATTTTATTAAATTTACACAAACTGCAGCCTCTGAGGCTACACCAGAAGAGAACGCATGTCAAATAGAAGACGTTGCTAAAATGTTTCTTGCGCCACCTTAGAAAATTGGCCGCAAAAAGGACTAATTGTGTTGCATTGAAAAATATCTGCTATAATGAAGAGAAGAAAAAAGAGAAAAATACAACAATTAATAGAAATAGTGTCCCACATATTTAAACGTCGATAAAAGCTATGTTTCTTTAAATATAAATTTAATCACATTGCTGTTGTGTTATCCCTTCCCTTATCCTGATTTTTACATATTGATGAATATAATTTTTGCATTTTTTATATTTTTCCTAATTCTGCAGTTTTTTGTATTATACATTTTCTTTTTGTTCATTACGATAATACAGTGGGTAATCGGTTAACTACAAACAAATAGGACAACAAACACTTACGCATAAACGCTTTTATGTATAAGACATACTATTATGAAACCTACAAGGAGGGAAGTGTAGATAACTGTGTTTGCCAAGGAAACCAAGCAAAAGATAATAACCAGAGAATGTCTTATGTTGCTAGACAATATGGTTTAAAGAGATCTACAGTACGTACAATCTTAGCTAAGAAAGATATAATCAGAAAGACTTAAGTAGACTTAAAAGATCTAGTATTAGGCCTAGGAGACCTGCATTTTGGACAGCTATTAATGGAACAGATATTTGGACAGAACTCTGATTTACGAGATCTAGTTTTGAAAATTTATTTGTGACAATTGACTTAGCGGCATTAATTTTTAGATACACCATGGAACTGAGCCATTCTTCAAGTTTGATACTAAGATGAGTTTGGACACAATCAGGGCTAGTTGAGGATCGTTCAACTAAGGATGCAGTAATCAGTCTGAAATCAAAAGGGAAAGTGGCATCGAGTTGGACATATGTCCGCCTACAATACGGAAAGAAGTACAAGATATGGTAACTAGTGGAAACCTCCTCATTGTGATGACTCCTGCATTGCGGAAATAAGTGGTGCTGAATCTTTGTTTCATCAACTGTGGAATGCTAAGTCATCGTGAATGGTTATGCTTATTACCAAGCTTTAGAATCATGTAGGATTGGACACAGTCGTATAATTTTTGAGATTAGGACTTTCAGCTGAATCATATGTCAGATGGTTTTTAATACATTATATAAGTTTTTTTATTTTCAATTGAGTACGACCAAGTAACCAATACATTTGTCGAATCTTGTTGTTTATGTGATCTTCTGGATAATTAAAGACCTATGTGAGTTTAGAGTCTAATTAGGCCTAGTATGACTCATTGGACAGGTAGCTGGGTTATGGAATTTGGGCAGTCGATATCTAGTTTTGAAATTTATTTGTGTTGACTTAGCGATTAACTTTGATACCAAGAGCCATTCTTCAAGTTTGTCTAGATGAGTTTGGACACAATCAGACTAGTTGAGGATCATTGACAGGATCGCAGTATCGTCTGCAAAAGTGGCAATGGTTGTACTACAAGTTGATGTCTAATAAGGTACAGAATGGTCCTAGGACACTACTGTGGTACTCCTGATTCGATTGTCGATTTCGGAAAATTATTGGAACGTGTGAGATAGGACTTTAGGATGAGATAATACTAGGTAGGTCATGTTTTGCTTAAATAAAACTTCAGTCAAACACGATCAAAAGCTTGAGCAATATCTAAAAATGCTGCGAGTAACTTTTTCAGACTTCATGATCTCGTTAACGATTCTATGACACTGAGTGAATTGTAGTGTCGTTCTGAATCATTGATGTTTACGGTAGTATCGTTCAGGTTGAATATCAGTGCAGTCTCTTTAGTAGTAACTCAGGTTTAAAATGATTTGGGCAAATTTCCAAGAAATGGGAAAATAAGTGAGTCTTATCATACTATTGTAAATAATAGTTAATATTGTTATTGCCTTCTTCGGTAGTTTCTTAAGAATCTGTACAGTTATAAGATCAAATCCAGAAGCTTTGTGGGTTTTACAATTGTTAATTTCATGTTTTATTCCAGATGGTGTCAACGGATTGATTGGAAGGGTCGTTGGACATGGTGCAGCTAAGGAATTATTGATATTCTCAATATTTATGTTAGGATTAAGTTCTGGAAGACTAAAAATTTGGACTAAGTGCTCTGCAAAAGCATTTGCTTTCTCTTGATCTGTTCTTGCCCAGGTTTCATCTTGCTTCCTTAATGGTGTTAAGTGATTAATAGTTCTTTTAAGTTCCTTTGTAGCTTTCCACACTGAGTGGTCTTCTCTCGACAGAGACGTATTATATGTTTCAAATGTCGAATTTCTTAAATCTTGTAGTGCAGTTTTAAGTGATTTTGTATACCTGTTATATGTATTTTTATCAACAGGATTGCGAGTTCTTTGCCATGGGCGTCTTGCACGTCTTTTCTGTGCAATCTGCTGTCTAATCTCTTGCGGTATGTTAGTAACTTCCTGTTTATTTGTGATTGATGTTGGTGTACTTATCCAGGCTGCTTCTTGTATTGCGTTAGTAAAGTTTTGTACAGCAATACCAATGTCTCTAGGTTCTTTTAGTTTAATATTCAGGATTAAATTATCTTCAATGTATTGTTGGAAGTTAGTCCAAACAGTTTTTCGAGAGACTACTTTGGGTTTGATTTCATAATAATATGGGTACTAAGGGTGAGGATAACGGGGGAATGGTCCGATGAAAGGTCTCAATTGGGTTCAATATGAAGGTAGTCAGTTGCAACGCCATTGATAACAAAGAAATCTAACAAATCAGGGAGTTTGTTTAGGTCAATTAGCCAGTAAGTTGGTTGACCAATTGACAAATGCGAATAATCGTTGTTTGTTATGAGGCCTTTGAGCGTAATACATCTGGAACCCCAGTCAGAATGTTTATGAACTAGCCGTACCTAAAAGATTGAAGAGGAAACGCCCCACTGATCTACAAAACTTGAAAACGAATTAATAAAATTGCCATACAGATTTATAGCAAATTAATGAACAATTCGAGTAGCAAACATCGTCTTATGTTCGTTAATTGATCATACATTATTTTATCTCACATAGTTCATTACAATTTTACTAAAATATGCAATTTTATTATCCATACTTTATTTTATATTACACGAGGGTTACCCGCAATAAAAGGTATCTTTGGTATACTGGACTAAAAATTTTTCACCCGCCTTCCCTTAAATTTTTGCAAGGTTGGAACGTTGAACAATTTATTTACAAATGATAACAGTGATCTTACGAAAGTAAGATATGCAAAATTATCCTGAAGATAGGCAACCAAACGCACGCTTAGAGCTTAACCACGCCACATTTTATATCAGCTATCTTTGTTTACTTTCTGTTAAAACGTATAGCAGATAGGTACGTCCAGTTGCAATCGTAACCAGTGGGGTATTCGGTTAGATTATATTTTACTTATGCTTATGTCATTGTTAACAGCATTTGACTAAGTATTTTTTTCTCTAAAATGTGTGGGGATAAAAACATATTAGGTATTTAGATTCCCCTAAAGTAACTATTCTCTATTAACCAGTCGCCCATTTTAATATGATGTAATATCGAAATTCTGTTGCTTTCTTATTTTAAACAAATAATATATTTGAATATTTTTACTGCTCCAGCTATTGGTGTTCTTTTAAGCTATAATACCGTTATCTATGTGGATGTTCTAAAGCTTACGCCTTATTTATACAACAAACAAGCAATACAAATTGCTCACATAAATTACGACTTTCGTCCTTTCAACAAGTGCTCATGTGCATGCAAATGCAGGCATTTTTAACCGGCTGGGAGACTTTTTCATCTGTGGCTAGCAACAAGAGCCTCTCGTCCAACTATGGTAACGCAAAATAAATAAACAAACGGGCTCAACCTAAGCATCCGGTTATGGGGTAATAATAATAATTTAACCGGCTATAGATGCGTACACTAATTTACATTTTATGAAGTTTAAATTAAAACTTTACTTTCAAACTACCCACATACGCGTACACAGAATGTATAAATAAACATTACGAGAGTCTCGGGCAGTATTTATGCCAATAATATGCAATTTACACCAATATTAACTATAACCGGCGGCTGTAATGAGCGTAATATGCGAGCAAGCAGCGTAACCTGCGGCTTTCCGGAATGCGCTTCCCCCCGTAAATTTCCCGCGTGGGCCGGCGCTGGCGGCCGGCGGCCGCGGGGGCGTACGGCTCCCCGGGCCAATATTTGGCCGCGCCGCGGATAGCCGAATTTCCTCGCGTGCGCGGTTGGCCGGCGCTTTCCCGGAGGGTCCGCGCGCGAGATAGCGCGGAAATTTACGGCCGGGGCGCAGGCGAGTGCGCGGCGGCGGCCGCGACCCGCGTTACATGCAAATACCCTGAATGTCAGGACAAAGCACGCGTCCTGACATATTGTACTCACAAGTCCAGGATGTGATGCCCCGATACGCCGGTGTTATCAGGGCCGCGGAAGGCCATCGTGGCAGCGTATGCATCAAATGGGCGTATGGAAGACAATGCGCCGCAATAAACTCCGCTTTATATTACGAACTATGAGAAATTTGCATCTGGAATATTTAAATTAGCTTTTATATGCAGCCCGGCTTTTTATTACAAGTTACTTTTGCCGAGCTCCGAGGAAAGGCGTTGCGTTGCGTTGCTTCCTGCTGCTGCTCTGATTTTCTGCAGATAAAGTGGCTCGTTGTGCCAAAGGATCTGGTAGTAGACAATGGGCCAGGCACAACGACTACAGGTTATATGTGGTAGCAGAATGGTCTACAATTCACTAAAAATAGTTATGAAAAATTTATTACTGCAGTCCTTTATCTACAAAATTGCAGTAAGTTAATCAGATGAGTTATATAAAATATAATTTTTCAAGTTTGTACACTTTTTTCAATTTTTTAAAACCAAAATTGCATTTTTCTGCTTCAATTACTTTACAAGGCATATTAGCGAGAACCAATATAGTCTGTTCAATAACAAAGTGGCCGCTTTATTCTTAAAAAAATAAAATGTAGATCACTTTTTTCTTCTATTGAATTATACATTATGAGCTACTGCAAAATTACCTGATATTTGGTCCATTACTGATTATAGTTTCACACTTTTTTCTATGTTTTGACAAGATTTTCTGCATAATCATTTGCCAAAGATCGCCATATCTTCTTAAGATGAAATGTCAGTGACTTCACCGGGTCCATCGACTTCAACAAGCATTTCTGGTAGATGGTAGAAAAGACCCAAAACCGCGTTTACCGAAGCAAAGATGCGTTGAGGAATCCTATACTATTCTCTGATAAGGAAAACCATGCCCAGAAAGAAGATAGCATTGCTCATGCCAGTCGTTTTTGCACGTACTTCTCTGATAATAAAGGTTTCTTCAAAGTTGATCGAAAAGAGACGTTTTTTCACACAGGCGACTTCAAATCGTGTTTTATTTGAGCACAATAAATACGAATTATTTCATTAAGTGCCTTGAGTACCAGATGCATTTGTCTAAAGAGATTTTAAAGAAACCTCTACCATTCAATATTTTAGAAAATTTCTTAAATAACTGTTGAATAATAATACTTCAATATAATTGATGTACATAACAAACTTGTCTTCAACTATTTCTTAAGGTTTACTTTAGTTGTGCCTATCAATTAGTCAAGTTTCAAAGTCAGACAGGGTTTTTACATATAGGAGTAGACATTTTTCATTTTTTTATAGAAGTTTGAAATAAAATAAGAATTTTAAGATTAGCAGCTTTGCAAATGAATTACGAACACTATCTCATATACAAAATATAAAAAACGAATCTTTGCTCCTCGATAAAAAACAAAATTATGTAACAAAAATCCTAACAAGGAGTTGTATTATAAGGGTTCAACAAAATTTGAATGTATCACAAGATACCTAAGAAACCTATGTGACAAGTGATTTCCAACCATTTTTACATTTGTGCAAAGAAATGTAATGTTTAAAAGCAAAAATGTGGAAATATTTCATTTTCTCCTGTTACTAATGCTGCCAAAGTTTTGCGACAAAGACAGTATAACTAAGAAAATCCAGTAAATAGCTCAAAAGTGTGGCTCTTGCAAGGTACTGGGCTTATATAACAGATATTAAACAAACAAAACGTAGAACAACAATTATCCGCTTGCTTACTAAAGACCTAGACACCATCTTCGGTACACGATTTCAACGCGAAGCACCTTGTATAAAATAGTAGGAACCTGCCTATGCAGCACACATTAAGTAGCATGAGAAAGCTGAATTCGGCCCACAACCCAATTCTTCTCACACTGAGATGGTATTAACAAAATTTTCTTCAAAACTAGTTTCCTAGCAAATCTACGCCACCCATTTTGAACAGGATATGGAGGAAAAATACAAAGCTTCCAAACTGCCATCTAGGATTCAATCAAGAACGCCACGAATAAAACCCCCACCAATAACGGGAAAAATTCTTTGCGTCGAGAATTTAAAGAACGGATTTGCGAGAAGAATCAGGTGCAATGCGCAGCGAATTATGCACTCCATATAAGAGAACTGCTGCGGAAGTCAAAACCACCGTCGTCCATCAATCCGCAGAGAACGGTATCGCGCATACCATTACGGAAAAATCAAGGCGTTCGCCAACAGCTTAGAGTCTCAATGCAATTTCAACTATCAAAACACAGACCTAGACCACCTTGACAAACCCATGACAAAGAAACCAAAAAGTTTGTAGAGCCGGCAATTATCGTAAAAGTCCTCCAAGTTTCGCAAATCTCGAAAAATACTAAGGCCAGATAACATTCCCAACCTCGCTATCAAAGCTCTTTCAAGAAAAACTACCATTTATGTCACCACGATTATCAACACTGTCTTGAGATTGAGGCATTTTCCCGACAGCAAAAAATAGCGCACATTGTGATGCTCCGCAAGACAAGAAAGACGAACACCTTTCCCCAAGACTACAAACCATTCAGCCTGCTGCTATTCCTGGGAAAGGTAAAAGTATTATTCATTACCGTCTGAAGACAGGGGTCGAGGACATCAAAATGATCCAAAACGGTCAGTTTGGATTTCAATGCTCTCTAACTACTGTGGGTAATGAAACGATTCAGCGAGGAATATAACAAGAAGTATTGTTCAAAATGGCCTCAGCATCTATCCCACTACACTGATTTGGCCCTTTTTAACGGGCAAACAATTTCGCTTAAAAATCAGCAGCGTGAGGTCATCTGAGAGGCAACTCCGTGCAGGAATTCACAAAGCTCGGGGAATTTTCACCACACTCTCCACAACGCGTATCCAATATACAAACGATGCGGCGATAACATCCAACTTGTTCAGGTCCTACTAGGCGATGAGAAGGCTGCAAGAAGAAATTGACACACTTGAGGATTGATTTGACCTACTGTGGATTTATATTAATTCCGGGAAGAGCTCAACACTGCTGTTAGCATTAAGGACAAAAAGAGATAACCTGAGTCCAACCACCATCTGCAGGCGTGACCAAACCAAAAATCCCGACGTAACCATTGACACTAAACTAATCTGGAATACTCACGCTGCAAAAGCGGCCCGGAAAGCGAAAGCAGCGAGTGCCCCTAAGTGTGTTGTATTATGCGGAGAGCAAGCTATCCCTAGAGAATAAACTGACAGTCTATAAAACAGTCATTAAGTCAATAATAATGTATACAGCATCTATTTTTGGATATGCTACAAACACACATATGCAGAAACTCCAGGTAATTCAGAACTTTGTACTAAGATCCGTTCTTAGCGTTTCACAGAGATATAGAACTCTAAATAATAAATTTCGTATGAAAACAGATGATTTAGTTGTATGAGAACCCAAGACACCACTCCAACTCAACGATTAAAAGACTAGGAAACGTGCAGTCGCAAAAAGTGCTCAAGGCAGACGACTATTCCGTAGCCGGTAACGGCTAACACAACTTCCAATCCAGAGGAAATTAGGGAGCCAGAATTCAGAGATCTTATAGCTAACGATGAGATGAGTGAGTGGGATAAGACAACAATTTTTCAAGGTGCCAAAGGAGTAAGTCTGAATGTTTAAAGAGACGCAATAAAATTTTTTTTAAATTTAGTTATAGGCAATAATAATGGAAATCTGGCACTTAAAACCTTTTTTGCCGCATACATAACTAATCCCTAAATTTATACGACACTTAAAAATATATATTTTAAGGATATGCATTAAATATAAAATTGATGCGTAAAAGAATAGGAATTTTTCCTACGTCCCTGAAAGTTTATTTATTTATAGTACTTTGATAAAATAAATGTTTTATTATTTTTTATAATGCTCCTCACTGTTTTAGTATGTCTTTCATGTAAGGGGTTTGATCAAACGTAATAGCGTTACGTCACAGCATCTTAACTATGCAAAATTTCAAGGGTTTAAAAGGTCACTAAAAAGAATCCTCAAGTGGAAATCCACACCTCACATAGATAGAGCCTCATCAGATACAAAGTAAGATAACTACAAGTAAAGAAACGAAACAGTAAAATAAGGAGAATATTGATAACAAAAAGAAAAGATGTAATAATAGAAATAGAAAAGGTCAATGCCAAATTCGTAATGCTAATAGTAATTTAAAAAACGTCACAGATCAATAAATATATGGAAATTATATTCATATACGGATCGCAGTAGAAAATAGTAGAAGATCAAAAAGCGAAGTTTCAATACTCATTATAAAAGATGAAGAAATGATATTTATTCCTGTGAAGACAAAATTGTACGTATATATGATATATAGGACGGCGAATAAAAATTCTTGCGAACAAATAGAAAGTGTGAGTAAACAAAGCAAATTGAAAATAATTAAAAATTTAAACAGCGGAGGTGGAAGGGAAAATTGATACAAAAATGGAATGAAATAGAATACGACTGCTCTCTTTTATGGAGAACATAGGTCGATGATAATCACCACCTGTTTTAGACATAAAAACATTTATAAGTACACATAGATACATTCAACACGTGGGATTAAATAAATTATTAATTTAATAATTATTAGAAAAGGCAGAAGGATGAGAATAAGAGAGGTGCGGATCAGACCACCAGATGGTAATACAAACTTTTGTTTGCACATCAAAAATGACAAATAAACACCAAGGAGAAAGTACAAAGGATCAAATAGAAGAATTGCATTTATCATCTTAGATATGAGAACCAGTTGACCAATGCCTTCGGCGGATATGTATCCCTATACCATGACCCATCGCTTTTGATCTCATAATTTGTCTCTTCTGAAATACCATTTAGCAACTTATACAAATGAGTTTCAAAGGCCATTGGAAAGCTTATATACTGATATATCCATGAAATTTGTAATAACAAGAAGTTCTAAGTAAACCTTAGTAATGTCATTGTTTTAACATTATTTAATTGGTTTTTAACCTGCTACAGAAATATTCTGATTAAGTTGTTTCCTACAAAAGTGAGCAGAGACAAAACTAATCTATTTCCCCATGTCTTGCTCGAGTATCAAGCGTTGACTATTATCATGTTGGCAATTTCTTTACATTATTTTGAATCTTATGCAACATGAAATAACTGTTTAGTCGTTGGTTTTTTTAGCGGAGATTTTTCAGCCGTAACATTTATCTACTTACCTACTTCTTTCCCTCCATTTTCCCATTTAGTGTTAACCACAGTGGTACGTATTTTGATTCATTCATTACATGTCCCAGGTATTCCAGTTTTCTTCACTTTATCATTAAATTTTTTTTTCTTGTTCATCATATTTAACTCTTGCTCGTTTGTTTATATTTTCGTTCAATACAAGCTAGATATAGCATTTGGTTTTATAGTTTAAATAGTTTGAGGTGATTATTACTTAATATTGTTTTGAACTTCTTGACAGAATTGCTAGCTGACTGGAAGTGATATTTTATTTCTTCATCTAGATCTAACGTTTTAGTGATACAACAATATAAATATTTTAAAAGGTCGAGTCTGGCAATATTTATTTTATTAAGTTGTAAGCTTACTGGGCCTAAGACAGTCATACTAATCATATTTTATATTCGTAATACTTTTATCTCCAATTATGATTTATTTTTCTTCTTGTATTACTTTTCAAAAAAAATTTCCAAATAGATATTAAAAAGGCGGGGTGCTAGAACGAACTCCTGCCTCACAATTTGTCTAATGGGAATCTGGTCAATTTTTTGTTTATCCTTAATTTTTACTAAAAGTTTTGATTCTAATATAAAATTCTTGGTAAGATAATTTCTGTGTTATCTAAACCGAAATTATATAATGTCTTAATTAATTTTATGTGCTATAGTGGTTCAAATAGTCTCTCATCGTCAACACAGCATTCATATATTAGTTTACGTACTTTCTAGCATCGTTGTGATACAGTCTGCATACAATATAAAGCTTCTCTTTTCGCAAAGCCTCTTCTTTATGCATTTCTTTGTTGTCTTATATTACTCCATGTCTGTTGTTTAAGATTGACTTTAATTTTGATAGTAAATTGCTTTTCAATGCTTTTGTTTAGTAACTGTGTGTTGTATTTGACACACTGAAGAAAAGTGTGACCAATTTAATTTTTTATGTTTTTTACTATCAAGAAGCTGTTGTTCAATGCAACATGTGCTCCCGGATAATATTAACAGAACTGCTGTACAGTATAAACATTAGGGTTAGACCTGAGGGAGGTATTAAGTTGCACACCAATTTACTATTTTTTTCTTCTCTAATTAATGCAACCTTATTTTGGTGTACATCATTGGGTAATCCGGGGTAGCAGACCATTAGACTTGATCGAACTAGCTTTTGGCCACCTTACTTCACTGACGCTTGATATTTAAATGTTTAACCTATTCATTGCATGAGTAATATTGCAGTTCGAGTTTCGACCATGATATGTACCGAGCAATAAAAGTTAAAAGTTACTACCCTGTAGCATGATCCTATAGCTCAATCTAATAATAAATACCACCAATTAACAACGTGAGGAACGTGCGAAAAATGTATATTAAGTTGAAAAATATAATGCAACGGTGGCGCAGGACTTTTTTATACCACAGTATTACATAAATTGTTCTTTTTATTTAGCTGCTGTGGTTGGCATAACATTCTTGTACTTTATAATCTAAAACAAATTCAATAACAGTATCATAAAATGGTATTTTTTCATAGTGAACTATAAGAACTCATACTTGTAGTTCTAAATTTTTAAATAATTGCTGTCAATTAGTGGTCTAAAATTAGAATTACATGTATTAGTTCCGCACTCCGCTTAAAAATAAAAGTAACAAAAATATCTTATTTTTAATGCAAAAGTATCAAAAATTAAATTTTAGACTTTTAAATCTTTTATAAAACAGTATTTTGCTGCAGCAAAGCATTTACTAATTTAAATTTTAAACTTGATCGAACAAGTTTTATATGTGAAGAAATAGCAAGAACATTCGCTTTTTTAAATGAACGAGTATATGTTAGCTTAGTATCAAATAGTTATAAATTAGTTATAGTTCTGTTGACAAGGTCATTTACAATAGACTAAATATCCATAAAATTTATACAAGACAAAATACAAAACAGTATATATTCTGTACAAATAAAAAAAAATTGAACATGCATATTGATTGTACAACATAAATTTACCGTTACAAGCTAGAGGATAAACAGTAAAGTAGAAAATGTAGGGTCAAAGTCCTATTAGATAAACATTATCAATGTAAGTTTAAGATTTTATTTCTTGTTTAATATATGTAAACAAAAACTGCATAGACTGTAAGAAGCGTTTTTAGAGATTTATATATGAAGAAGAAAAACTAAAAAGAGAACATATAGCGGTATGTAGAATATCCAAAAGACGTAAGCCATATACATCTCATTTGCAAAATATGTTGAAAGCTACGACTCGATCGGCGGCATCAGGATCACGATTTTCTTAAACTAGTTTGAAACTACGTAACATCCAAGATTATCAGAATCTCCGATGAAGAAGCGGATGCAATGCATATTTAAATGAAGACGTGATCCGCAGGATACCACGAGAGACATGTTAGTTGTGATGGGTGATTTTAACACCAAAATAGATAATACTGAAAACGATGATCCATTCCTAAATATCGTGGGAAGGTACGGGCTAGAGGAAAGCGATCATATCCGGAGAATATGTAATGAAATAGAAAATCATGCTAATAATGAGAAAACTCAAGAGTTATATAATAAAATCAGATATTTTACTAGGGAATTTAAACCACCACGCAACATGGGCGAACCATCACCAACATGGAAGGCATAGCTGAGGTTTGAAGAAAATACTGTATGAAACTTTAAAGAGAAACTAAGATTTAAGTTAATTTTTAGAATAACATAACTGAAGAAACTACATATACTGAAATCAGAGGTAGAAAAAGTTATTAAAACATTCAAAAATTATAAGACATCAGGATCAAATAACGTAACTGCCAGAATTTGAAAGCCGTGGGAGAAGTGGACGTCAACATTATCTATAAAATTTGCTTCTTGGTATAGGAGTCGAGCAAATGGCCAAGCAAGTGCTGTGAATTCGACCCGTTTAAAAAAAAAGCTATTCCACAAACTGCAATAACTATAGGACCATATCGTTAGTAAATAATACTAGGAAAGTAGTACTACAAATAATAATCAACAACCGATTAAAATTATTTTTACTACCTAAAATATCCAAAGAGCAAACCGAATTTGTACCAGGAAAAACACGCTTAAACGAATGCTAGACAAATTATCGAAAAAACTGCGAGTTTAAAATAAAAACTATTTGTGTTTCCTTGACTACAATGAAGCATTCTCTGCGTAGTGGCATATATTGTGACCAATATTCCAAAGTATGAAAATTCTCCATCATCTTACTCATCATGTACAAAGTCCTATACACAAATAATCAACAAATATTATAGCCAACAAAAGTAGATTTAAAACAGGTGTAAGGCAGGATTATATTTTATATCCATCTCTATTCAACGCAGACTCGAAATACATTCTGATTGAAATTAGGTGTCTTCGTTGGTGGTTGGAGGTAATTTAAAATACGCTAATGTTTTTCTTTGCAACTAGTAATGCTGAAACTACGAACGTTATGACAAAGTTAGACATGGAAACCAAAACATGTGCAATAATACTCACTAGGAAAAAATACAGATATTCGATGCCTTTGATATATGGGTGGTTATATAAACAAATGTTAAAGATACCTTTGACCCAGTGCAATAATCTTTAAACCTTAAGATTACAACACGTCCCTCTACCATCAACCAGACATACCTTCAATACCTTGGTCACATTTCTAGAATAAATGAATTAGAAAAACTAATATTAGAAGGGAAAATAAACCGAGAGAGGATGTCCAGGTTGCTGGGCTGATCAAGTAAAACTACCTGTAGGGCATGAGATACATACTTAAGCCACAATTCATGTTATTTAAACATTTTAGTGAGAGGGGGGTGGACAATAAAATTTGGGTACGGCTAATTGTAAAACTACATTTGTTAACTTTCTACATAGTAGATCTTTTAGTTGGTAAAATATTCTGATTAACATAATACAGATTATCCATGCAGGGTTGCTAGTCCCCCATCGGGCGCTTCTCCAGGCGGTGAATAGGTAAATTCTCACCAGATATGGTGGGTACCAGGGAAATAAAATACCCGGGTCGCCTGATCCAGAATAAACGGCTGATTCAACCGGGTAGATTAAACTCATAGTCCAGGAGGGCATAAGGCAGTAGTTAGGCTTCCACTAAATTGAGGCTATCGAAGCATTATTTTCCTAGAGGAATTTGTGGACTGTGAAACTGCAACCAGACAGCTACAGTGTGTTAAGAATGACTTTGAGACAGCTTAGTATTGAATAGCGGAAGGCACAGCTGTAACAGCATCAACGGCTTCGGTGCTGCGGGCCAGAAAGCAAACATAATTATTATTGCACTACTAATATTACTATTCTAATGACATTTTAAGCCTCAACGAAATTAGATGGCCCGGACGGAACAACAAAAATGGAATTATTTACTACTCTGGACATATTTTTGTGGAAATACGTTAAAGCAGTAAAGACCTACCCGGGCGTAGACGCAGACTCAGATTATAATCTAGTGGTTATGGACTTAAGACAAGATTTAAGCGTACAACTAAGAGAATAAATATACGAACAAAAAAAACCAGAGATTAAAGAAGTCAAGAAGAAGCTAGAGGACAAATTTAAGATGCCAATAAATAAAAATTCCATCAAAATGATAAAGGAAACTGAGGCTGAAGTTGAAATAACCTGGGATTTTATAAAGAATAACATTGTAGACATAATAGAAACAGTGAAGAATACCAAAAAAACAACCATGGATGACCGACGCAATACTAAATCTTATGAACGAAATAAGGAAATATAAGACCAATAATGCAAATAAATACAAACAGATGAACAAACAAATTCGACGAAAGTGTAGGGACCCTAAAGAATAGTAGATGATGGAAAAATACCAAGAAATAGAAACACTCCAGAACAAATACGATACGTTTAACTTTCATAAAAAGATCAAGGAAATGACACAGAAAAATAAAAAACTCCAAACATCAACACTCAAAAATAAAGAAAAGAAGATCATAATAGACTTTTAAGAAAAAATTATGACGTGGAAAAAATACGTCAAGCGGCTCTTCGATGATAGCAGGCTTGATGCAATTGAGCGAGTAAATGGCGTAGAAAGGGACGAAGGTTGAGATATCACTAAAGCAGAAGTTATCCATGCTATAAACATACAGAAAGATAAGAAAAACAACATGACCAGACGGATTTTATAACGAGATGTTAAAGATTATTGCGGAATAAGACGGCGCAGGGTTACAGTTATTAATATCATTATTCAATTCAATATTCGTACGGGGAAAATTTTAATGGGCTGGTTCAAATGAACTTTTGTCATAATACTAAAAAAGCCTGGTTCTTTGCAGTGCGATGACTATCGAATGATCAGCCTAATGTCACACGTCCTGAAAATATTTCTGAGAATTATCCATAGTAGCACTTAGAATGTGAAGAACAAATCAATGATACGGAATTTGGTTTCCGAAAAGGGCCGAATACTCATGAAGCAATCTTTTGTTTGGATGTCCTGATGCAACCATATCGAAACATAAACGTACAAATCAATGCTCGTTTACCGAAAAGCCTTCGAAAGCGTTAATCATAAAAAACAGAAATACTACAGTCAACTAAAGTAGACAACAGAGACATCCGCATAATTAAGTCATTGTAATGGCAGCAGTCAGCTGAAATTAAGGTAGAACGAAAAAAACTTCAGGATCTATTCTCATAAAGAAAGATGCCCATTAGGTTTGCATATTCTCCCTGCAGCTTTTTAGTTTGTATTCCAAGACTATATTTAGAGAATCTGTAGACGAAAATATTGGAAGAGTGGTGATCAATGGTTGCAGAGTAACAAAACTTCGTTATGCAGACGATACAACTATGATGGCAATAAAAGTAACAGAGTTACAAACGGTGGTCGAACAATTGGTGAAGTATAGTAAAAAATACGGTTTCACCTTGAACATATCAAAACTAAAGTAATAGATCTATCAAAAACTAAGACCAGAATTAAAGGTAACATCGTAGAACAAGTACTCAATTTCAAATACCCAGAAACTCTTGTTAATGAAAATGGAGATAACAGAAAAGAAATTTTGTTGCGCATTGAGCCAGCTCGAAGAGCATTTAAAAGTATGAAAAATTTTTACCAGATCCGACCTCAGCCTCAATCCGCTTGCAAATGATGCGATGTTACGTATCCCTAATCCTTCTGTATGGATGCAAATGTTGGACTTTGGATCCCACCACAGAAAGAAAGAAGCCTTCGAAATGTACATCTACCGACGCATTCTAAGTATACCCTGGATAAAAAGAATAACAAAGTACTCCAACAAATGAATACCGATAAAGAGATTTTATTAACTTTGAAGGAAAGAAAAATACCATACTTTGTATGTCATGTGGAGTAGTAAATACGATATAAACCGCTTAAATATCGAAGGAAAGATTCAGGGAAGAAGTCGGTAGAGAGACCGAAGAACTCTTGGTTAAAATATATCCGCCGCTGGTTTGACTACAAATACATTAACATATTCAGAGCAGCAGTATCCGAAACAAATTAACCATATGGCTAGCCAACTATCGTAAGGAGATGGCGCAATAAGAAGAAGAAGAATACAGATTATAATTAAGTATTAAAATTATTTCTATATAGGAACTGTACTATCGGCTACAAAATCAGACAAGATTAAATTCCACTAAATACATTAGTATTTATTATTATATAGCTGAATAAATGCACCATTGGCAGCGATCATAGACTAGTCAGGGCCAAATTGTATATAAATAAGAAATTGGAGAGAATAAAAAGACTAAAGATCAATACAAACAAAATCAACAGCGAAACACTAAAAGAAAACTCTGACAACTACCGAGAAGGAATAAAAAGACACCTAAAAGATAAAAAATATACAAACATGGATGTAGACGAAATTAGCGAAACAATAAAAGAAGCAATTACAGACTCAATACAAAAATAACCTCAAAACAGAACAAGAAAATGAAACACTATCATCTACAATAAAAGAGATGCTGAAAAGCAGAAGGAAGCTAACACAGGGGAACAAACAAAATACTGTAGAATTTGTTGAGCTAAATAAATTAATAAGGAAAACAATAAGACAAAATGAAATTAAAAAACAAGACGTTATCATTCAACAAGTTATAGAAAAGAATCAAAATATGAAAGCATTGAGACCTAAAATAGGCAAAAACAAGATAATAGTAATAAAAGATAAAGATGGAAGAGAAGTAAGAGAGAAAGACGAGATAAACTCTACAGTAAAAGAATTCTATGAGGAGTTGTACAAGTCCCAAAGAAAAGCTCCCACAGAAATAAAAGAAAAGCTAAAAAAGAAAATAACAAATATAAACTCGGAAGATATTCCAGAAATAGAAGAAGAGGAAATAATTAGTGCGATGAGAGCAATGAAAAATCAAAAAGCGTCAGGAAAAGACAATCTGACAAAAGAATTATTAAATGAAGGAGAAGAGGAAATAATAACAGCGTTGAAGACACTGTTCAATAAATGTTTGGAAACTGGAAGAATAGTGAGTGAATGGAAAGAGGCCATAACGATTTTACTATATAAAAGGAGACAAACAAGATTTAAAAATTACAGGCCCATAACACTACTATCACAAGTATATAAGCTTTTCTCAAGAATCATAATGAAAAGATTAAATAACAAAATAGAAATGTATTTATCTGAAGAACAGGCTGGCTTCCGCAAAGGGTTTAGTACAACGGACCATCTATTAACCCTCAAGATACTAATAGAGAAAGCAAATGAATATCATCTCCAATTATACATAGCATTAATAGATTATGAAAAAGCGTTCGATAGCATCGAAACGTGGGCAGTATAGAAGAGTCTATGGAACAGCAGGCAATTCGTAGGACACAATGCCCGCCAAACGGACAACAGGTGGAACGCACGAATCCAGGACTGGCGACCCTGGCTAGGCAAAAGAACAAGGGGTAGACCACAGATGCGATGGATAGATGATGTAAAACTACACGCCGGTCTTGCATGGAAAAGAATTGCACAAGACAGGACACGATGGAAGGAACTAGGGGAGGCCTACATCCGCAAATGGATTGAAGAAGGCTAAATAAAGAAAAAAGAAAATACATTAGTGCCCTAATTGTAAATATACTTTTACATTTAAGTTCAATATCACACATAATAAGTAAAACGTAACGCAAACAACTAAAAAATTAAAGCAAACCAATAGAAAGTTTTATCCAGGTCTATGTCTACAACCTAAAATTACCAATTATAATTGCCACAGCACGATAGAGAAATCACAAAAGGGAAACACGTGCAGATAAATTGTGCACGAAATTTACGTGCACAAAAACCAGATTTCTTCTAGTAACCATAAATTAGAGTTTCGCCGCCGTAATCATCATAATACACACAATAACTAAAAACACCAACGGTACCTACATACAAGGCTAGGAATTTTAGTATCAGCAAATAGATCCTCAGAAAAAGCACAAACAAGAAATTTTGTAAATTGCTACGCCAATTATATACAACAGCAGCTGGAGATTTCAACGATAGGTTAGAAGACACAATTTCAGCATAAACAAAGATATCTCCTTGATCATTTATAAATTTAGTCTATTATGCAACAACTGTTCGATAAACAAATTAAAAAATGTGTTTATCTAAACATTAAATAATAGCAGCCAGCTCAAGTGTGTCAACTTTAATTTTTCCCAAATAGATGTTGTCATCGCTACTTCCGCCAGCTGCAAGATCTGCGCAAAAATATTTCTCTCAGATCTGTGTATCTATCATAATTAAAATAACTTTTCCGAAGGCTAAAAATAAAACAAATCCTCAAAGTGTTATTCCATCTGCAAAATTACAGCCAAAAAGGAATTAAAAAGCCGTTGCGCATATTAACAGGTCCTGATGAGGATTATAAAGAGAATTTTAACCGATTCTAAATACCGTGCGGCCGACTGCGATGTAATTAAAGCCGGATTCCGAATGCCAATAACGTAACGATTTGATTGTTTTTATGTCGCAATTAGGGGAATAGCAGAATATCGGCCAACCAGCGGCCGTTAGTTTAAATAAGCCCGAAATGATTGTAAATTTTCGATTTTCGGGCTTTTATGCCTCGCACCCTACTGTTTCCCCGGCGCAATCAGGTAGCAGGAACAGCGGTATACAGTAGTACCGTTGTTCCCACAGATGTAAAGATATTACTTTTATAGTATTTCCTCACATCCTAAGCTGGTGTAACCTTTGTCGGTGTTTATTATCTTTCAATATTTGTTGCACAAGCCGGAATATTTTTTTTTGTATATATGACTGAATTATTTGTAATATAGCATTTTTACTTTCCTTATCCTATAATAAGGAAAGTAATGTAATCGGCGGAAATTTGACCTACTCAGTTTTTCACATTTCTGGACGAATTATAGCCTCAGGACACCAAAAAAGTTGGTCTGGGCCATTGGTTTGTGTGTGTGTCTGTCAGTAAACAGGATATCTCGAGAACCGTAAGAGCTAGAGACTTGCATGTTACTTGCAGGTAGGAGACGCAGCGTGAAACTTTTGGTAAAAATTGGCAGAGCCGTTTGGTCGCAAGGTCGCAAAATCGGTCGCAAAGCGGACGCGAATCTAAACGGTTGAAGTAAAAAAAAATCATGAGAATAAAAATGATTTGTTATTTCGAAATAAACATGAATTTAAAGTAAAAGTTGGTAAAATAGGAAATCGAAAAAAAAAATTGAAGTCCAGGATTTTTGCCAGAATTACCCAAAGTCGTGTGATGTTCACACCAGATTTTTAAGCATAACCTTAGACTACATATCTTAAATTTGCACGTTTTAAAGCTATTGGCTTTCCATTACTTTTAACTTTAATATTAGTTTTTTAAACTACAACTTAGCAAGCATAGTTTGGCATGTGAACCGGCGCAGATGAAAAAATGAGAGTCCTGTTCGACAAGGACAAAGGAAAAGGTTAGGTACACTCTGTGACATAAATATTATAATCAAACGGCTCGGTGCAAAAACCGGTCAACTCCACTTCTCAAACAATGGTTTTTAGTGCACAACGAATTCAGATTTTACCAATTTTATAACCCAAAACTTCATTTATTTTACTCTTAAGCTTCACTAGGCAACTCCTTACCCAGATAAGTAATAATTTTAAGGCAAAAATGTAAAAATTGATAATAAACATTACACTTGGTATATTTAATATATTTATTTCATTCATGTATAAAAACTAATTACAAAAAATAGGGATTGGTTCGACTCCCTAACATAATTTATTTCACAGAAATTGGGAAAACACCAAAGTGCCTAACAGAATGTAGGTATGTAGAAAGCAATAAAAAGCAGATCAAAATTAGTATGATTGAAAAATGTACAGACTTTACAAAAATTTACCACTCTGGGAGCCCTATATTCCTATGTTGGAGAATCATCGTCCGGAAGTTCTTTCAACACCTGACCATTCGCGATCAGACATGTCTTCTCCACTCTCAGTGTCCATAAGCGTATCAGTATCCTCGTATTCTCGAAAAAACATGTTGCAATACTCTGTGACTTTCGTAAAATTGAAATCCACATTTTACTTGGTCACATATTCCTTTATCGCAGCTTATACCAACTTCATCAGCCGGGAAACGGTTGCTTTAGAATGTCCACTGTCGCTTGTGCAATGTGCGGTTGCACCGTCCTGCTGGAACCACATGTTCTCCAAATGTCGGCAAAAAGAAGTCAATGATCATGGTTCTGCAGCACACGAGTCACAGTAACAGCGTTACTGACGTCGTCCTCAAATCACCTTGACTCCTTAAACACCGTGACTTTGAGAGGATGTAACGATTCTTTATGCATTAAGCGGATTTTAAATGCTCCAGAAGCGATAATTTTGCTTATTTACGTATCCGCATAGGTGGAAATGCGCCTCGTCGGTCATGATGATTTTCA
The DNA here is from genome assembly GCA_036346155.1 of Sinelater perroti. Classification (NCBI taxonomy): domain Eukaryota; kingdom Metazoa; phylum Arthropoda; class Insecta; order Coleoptera; family Elateridae; genus Sinelater; species Sinelater perroti. The sequence goes on from JARFIY010000024.1 coordinate 13,038,773, forward strand.
ATGGAAAATCATTCTCATCACGGTCGAGGTTTAGGAGGACTTGGCTGTACACGCGATTGACGATTTGCAGGCAATTGCTGATGCACTCTTTGCACTTTGTGCGAGGAAATACGCTGTAATGTCTGTCTATTGATACGCAATTGCGTTCCGTAGTCTAGTTAATGTTTCAATGGTCTCTTAAATATCTGCAGCCACAGCAGCAATATTCTCGAACAAACAGCAGCTCCGCGATCGGTCACGCCTACTACTGTCCCATATTCAGCCTTATACTTATCTTTGAAGCGAATGGCTAAACGCCGCAGTGTTTGTCCACTTGGTGCCACATGACCAGAGAATTGACGACAAAATTCACGTTGAGCCAAAACCCGATTCAGGAACTTGAAACTAGAGCGGCCAACTAAATGAAGCAATCATAAAGGCATGCGAAGCGTCCATGTCGTGGCGCAAAGTCTTCCACAGGAGCGTCCCTTGGTGAACCAGGAAGCTCACCTGTAAACGGTCCGGGGTTAGGCGTACGCAGAGATCTTATCAACGCTGCAGGGGGCACGAAAAAGCAGAGAGGGAGCTAGTCTATCGCAAAGCATTCCGTGAGTATAAGCATCTTTTAGAAGATACGCGTACACGAAAGTGGAAAGAGTTTTGCACGCGCAACGCGAAGAAAGGCCTATAGAGTAATACGCGGGAAGCGCCCAATATTTGCGACTCTTGTGTACGAAAGGCGGACGCTACACAAGAGAAACTGGCGAAACGGCGGAATTTCTTTTAAAAAATTTCTTTTCTCACGGGGATGCGGAAGAAGACGACGCGGATCAGGAGTAAATAAGCCGCAAAACGGCTACGATTGTCGATAACCAACGAACCGACGTTCGAATAACCACGTGCGAAATTTATAGATCAATCGCGAGAATGAACCGCAAAAACCCTCGAAAACACGACAGTGCTACCGCAGACGCGGTGTTAAAGGCTTTCGAGATTGCATCTTCGAAAGCATCTTCAATGTAAGTTTAGAATTTGCCATTTTTCCGAGACGCTGGAAAATTCAAACGGTGCGGTTTATCCCGAAACCGCGAAAAGAAGATCCGACCTAACCTGGCAGCTTCCGTCGATGAGTTCGCTACCGGTAGTCGAAAAAATGCTAGATCAGATAGTAACGACGCGTGTCGAATCAGAGGATTTCACAACCGGCAGCACGAATTCGTCCGGGTAAATTTGCAACGGACACGATCGCGTACGTGGTGTTCCAAGTCAAGGATGTCAAGGGGTGTTGTGCGTTAGACATTGCGGGGGCGTTCGACAATGCGTGGTGCCCTGGCATTTTCCGGAAACTAGCTGGGAGAGAGTGTCCACGAAATCTTCTCTCGCTAGTAAGAGTGGCGCAAGACGAAACGGACGACGGAATTGCGACACGCGTAATAACTAAAGGGTGCCCTCAGGGTTCGTGCTCTGGACGGGCATACTCAAAGCTGATATACGAGTATATATTTAGAGTTCAATTGTCGCAAGGATGCCGGATCGTGGGTTTTGCGGACGACACCTTTTAAATAGTTCGCCCGACGCAATTTAAAACATTGAAAGCGTGCAGAAACCAGACGCTTGGAGTATTTAAAACATGGTCGGATATTGGTAAATTGCATTTAATGCAAAAAATACAGAGGCGGTATTCTTTGGCATGCAACGACGAACGCATCTACTGCTAGGATCACATTCGGTACCTTGAAGTAGAGATCGACAATCGGCTATCGTGGAAAAGGCATCCACGGACAGTTTGCAATAAAGAAAAACAAACTTCCCATCGTATCGGAATGGCGGGGCGACTAACGTGGGGTTTTTGCTGCAAACCGGCGCCGCAAGTTTTTGAGGAAGCAGTACAGCCGGTATGCTGTACGCTGCTGAGATATAAGCAGAAGGGTGCAAGGGCATATAAGGACTTGCTTAGCGTACAAAGGATACTTGCAGTTAAGGCAGCAAGTGCTTACTCCACTGTAGCCACCAAAACTGCTTTAGTATTAAGCCAGTTACCGCCGTTGTTTTGCAGGAGGCTGCAGATTGCAGGAGGCTAACGACCGGGTCGAAGCAGCAATTTTGAGAGGAGCTGGGGCTGCGGCAGGAAGTCATCGAGCGGAAGCGGTCTATGGAGGAGACGAGGCATCCAGCTGAGCGAGACGGCATTCCATTCAGCATGGAGGAGCCGGAGGCGCGACAACTGTGCTGTTAGGCGGATGGATCGCGGGCAAACGACGAGAGAGCAGGAGACACGTTTTAGTCATGCAAAAAGAAAACAAGATCTATTGTAGACGAGCAAAACTCGTAGACTGGAGTATCATCTTACAGTGCGAGTTAATAGGCATCAGATATTTAGAGACACAGAGCAATCATCTGCATTATATGCGCTGTAATATCTGACAGCAAGTCAGCGCTACTTGTTCTCAGAAGTATAAGAGTACCGACAAATTTGCAAGTCGAGATTTAGAGTCTTGCAAAAAGGCTGTCAGCCGAGATCAATGTCTGATTCCATTGAACCAAGGCGCATGTCGGAACTCCAGGCGACAATTGTACAGACCAGTTGGCTAAGAGGCGGAACTAGAACCGCCAATTTTTGAGACAATTTCAATGGGGCTCTTAAAAAACCAACTACAAGCTAGGACGAGAGTAAGATGGAAGCATAAATGTCAACCAGCGGAGACGGAGCGATATACGCGGATATTAGTCCCTACGGTGGACACGGCGCGACAAGCTGCGGAGTGCGTTAACCGGCACACCGTCCAATTTATCACTGGACATGGCAACTTCCGGTCCTATCATGTGGGCCGGGCCAGGGCAAAGAGGACCTTAACTATGAGCGGCTGGAGATGCCCACGAACGCGGGAGGAGATCGAGAAACTTTCGAGGGTACGCTAATAATGGACGACTCTTGCGTTTTTGCGGAACGGTGCGCGAGATTACGTGTTGACGTGAATTTGTGATGGGTGCGCGGGGGTTAGGAATATAAGTGCTGATGCGAGATGCGAACTCGTGGACAATGGTTAACAGACACTAAGTGCGGCGTAGGTTAAAGTAGATTAGTCTGTTACTCTGAGTAGAATTGTAAACGTTAGGAGGACTCGGAGCTATCAGCGGTTTTGAGTCGCCGGTCCTGTCCTGGGTTTTTGTGGTTTTTCTGGGTGCTGCACTTAGGCGAATGCCATGGCAGGTAAATTTGTGGCCACGATAGATTTTAAGAAATTTGGGCAGTGTAAAAGACAGGTTTGCGCAAAATTGTTAATGCGGTTGCGGTAGCGCTGGTGTAGTGCCGTAAGGCGGAACACCAGCCAAAGATTTTATATTTTATGTAATCTCTTGTATTTATTTTCAAAACATTAAATTGTAAGTTGAGCCAAAACCACCGACCGATTATTTGTCAAAAACATTGATACAACTATTTCGCGATCTTGAGACGTATAGTGATTCATGGTTTGTCTACGTATATTCTGGTTCTGTTTACTTCACACATGTCAAAGTTGCGATAATATGAGACACTTTTTATGAAAATGAGAGCATCTTCTGATAGAGTGTATGCATCTTCCTTAGTATTCTTCATATATGCCTATTTTAAGCTAGCGAAATGTGCTGTAATTCTTAAATATTTTAAATTATTTATATTGTAGCACAAAAATTGACTATTTCAAAAGTTGGATTAATTCTTCTTAACAGTCATTACTTTTCAGTGAGATTATATTTTTTGTACAGCACCAACGACATTCTTATACGAAAAAGTTACCACTCGACCTTCGTTAACGTTGCCATAGAAATGAAAAAATCTTTTAGGAGATGACATAAAAATGTTCCGTACCGTCAGCCGATTGCTAAGGATGAGCAACATATGTTAAAGTGGATTGGAATAACGTAGGTTTTACCTGTTTGGTCAAAACTTGGGTTCTTTTTGATAGAACATTATCACTTCCCGAATAAGAAGACTAATTGGTTATCATTCGAAGTATCTTTTATTTTTTAGTTTGATGTCCCATTTCTTAATCTTCATTTTACACAGTTGCTTTACTTATTGGAAGCTTTTTTAAACTTTTACAATCAAAATTGGTACTTTTCACTTTAAAATGCATCTGGTACTACTTTTTTAAAATAGTTTTTAATTACACAGTTTTTTAGAATATTTAATGTGTTAACCAGTTTTAGTTGAAGATATGACGATTTTAATTGCACATATGTAATAACAATGCAGTGTTTTAAAACCAACGAGACACTATTTTATTTTGTTTTTAATTTACATTTGGCAGCATAGAATGACGTAACAAATTCAACATAAAATACTGTATCACTCAGTGACTTATACTCATTTTAAAAATATTTTGCAAACATGCATTACAATGATGCTAAGAAAACTATGTGATCTAGTGAGTCAAAATAATGTACATATAAAAACAATGGTTTAATGTATTTTTAGCAATTTTGGAACGTACGGTTCACTTGCAAATAAACCACCACCTAACAATCCAATAACCACCTGATCACCTGCGAATATGGCTGCAATTCTTCATAGTGTAGTTGCAAACTTGAGTGCCTCCATAACATACCAAGTTCAACAATTCTACTATATCTTTGGGGGCAACCCCTCATCACTTATATTTTTTCCGAATATGAGTTATATAATGCATAAAGACATTTGCACTCATACAAAACAGTTAAGGCAAGAACTTTAGTTTACAGACTATTTGCACTTCCGACAATGGGGTGAAGGTATTTTAGACCTCTATTATCAAGACCTCAATTTTCTATAGGCAGGAGCCAATTCATGAATGACCTCTGTACTTTCGTAGAGTAACTATTCCGTGCGCAGGTCGGGCTTTTTGAGCCATATTTTCATAAAGGCGTTATAATAGTGACTAGAGAGCGACATATAAATATGTTGTAGACTCCTTAACGACTAAAATTGCTGAATATAGTTTATGAAGACATTTAGTTTCAACAAAACGGCGCTACATATTGTATATATTGCAATAAAACGTCTTCACCAAATGTTTTACTGCCTAAATAATGTTAAAAGGTAATGATATCGATTGATTCTTTTGTTTATCAGATTCAATTGCATCATTTCCTGTTAACTTTCTTTTGTATGGATATTTCAATAGACCAATAAACCTGAGGATGTGTGAAAATGTAGTTAAAATGAGGTCGTATTTGCAACTCTGCCTGCCAAAGACGACCATTTGAGCAATATACTTTATGCAAAGTTTAAATAAACTATTCTGAATAATCAAACCACTAATTATTATTTAAATCAATTTAAAAAAGTAGTACATTATTGTTTTAAAGCACCCTGTATATTTTTGTTTTGTAGTCTTCATATAAACTTATACATCTCATTCCCAAGTCTAGAGATTATTTGTTTTAATTTGTTCACGCCTTCCTCACTATTGCTCTGAACAAAGGCAAAACAACTAAAGTACGGTTAGATTTAGTTTTTCGAATACCGTCTTTCCATTTTTTTCATTTCGTTCCTCTAAATAAGACGTTAGCTGAATTAATTGTTTTCATAATAAATAATATTATGCCAAACTATTTACTCAAGTTATTTTTTGTGCTCCATCGTATTTATCATCGTTATTAGTACTTTTGCACACACTCTAACTAATTTATGGGGATGTTTTAAATTTTCTTGCCTTCTAGCAAATAGGTCTGTCAATATTGCTTCGAGAAATATGAAAAGGGTATTATAATATTCTGTAACTTATTGTCTATCAAGACGCCTAATAACGTTTCCTGCAATATTATGTGGCCCTACTGTAGTGACCCAAATTACAAGTAGCATAAACATTTGGTTGAATCAAAACTTTTAATATACTCTCCTAAAACATTTTTGTACATACTAACGGGATTGTCATTATACTTTTTATTAGTTTTTACAGTACATTTTATACATTTTGTACACACCTACAAAAATTAAAGAATGCATAGAAAACAATTATTTCAAACTTATGCAAAAATGTTTGAAACTAAGTTTTACTTTTAAACTGAAAATTGTCTTAACTCAGCTGAGAAATCTAAAATTTTATTTAAATGTATACACTCCATAATTTTTATTAAGTATAGCAAAAATTAGACAAGTATCTGATTTTTTAAAGAAATTATGCAGTCTTTCAGATTATGATAATTTCAGCAGATCTTTCAAGGAGCTTCCCATAATTATTAATATCTAATATAGTAATCTATGACATTCGTGTTTTTTAAGCGTCATTTTTGAACTGATTGACTTGAAATATTTTTTGTTGGCTTTTGGCAGGTATTAGAGTTTTATTGATATGTCATATTAGACACTTTCGCAAAATTATGCCAAAAATCGCCAAAATTCAATTTTTGACATTTCTAGAAATTTTTATTTTTGCGCCAATTGCCGTAGAAGTCGGCCAAAAACACAAATGGCTAAAAATAAAGCTATAGTCCATTTTTCTAAAGTATTAAGCCGTTTTTTGCAAAACTTGGAATTTTTATCTTCAGCGATTCGACTAGTGCATTGGCATTCCTTTACGAGTTTAACACTTTTTTTTGGTCAGGTACGGTACAAATCTTCAATTTAACTAATCAGGCAGACTTAGTTGCGTCTACTGTAAAGCAGAAGTCTTGTGCCGCACCTGACGAAAAAGTAGTGCAAAGTTTTGTTTCATTAGCACAAGAAAATGCCATTTAGTAAACATTTCTAGTGTTCTTACTTAGTGACTTTTTGGTTGCCGTCTATAATTTACAGCATTCAAATTATTCGAACTATAATTATTCTTTTATTTATAATCTTTTGCAGTCCTTCCACAATACTACCAAGATATTCTACTTCCGTTAAATTATTTAGCTAATGTTGTAACGCACATTATCGGAAAGTTCTAGATTTTCTAAAGGTTCTCCGTATTTTCACGTATTTTTTTTATTAGTAACCATTTGTTTCATGATCCAGTTCAGAAACAAAAATAGCAAGAAAATACAACCCTGCCTAATGTTTGTTTTTTGTAATAGAACTGCTGTTTTATATATAATATTTGGTTCATAGCTGTTATCTTCTTCTGCTTGTGCCGTATCCTCATTGGACGTTGACGATCAGTCTGGCCCATCTAATCTTGTTTATCGCTGTTCGGAACAGGGCGACTGATGTCATTCCTGTCCACTGCCTAAGGTTGCGATGCCCTGAGATTCTTCGTCTACCATGACCTCGTTTGCTTTCGATTTTTCCTTGCATAATCAACTGCAAAAGACGATATTTATCATTTCGCATGACGTGACCAAAGTATGCTAGCATTAAGGATCTCTCTGTCCTTGTTCATGCGCTGAAGGACTGTCTCATTTGTTACATGGTGTACCCATGAAATTCTGAGCATACGGCGATAGCACCATAGCTCAAAAGCTCCCAATCGTTTGTTTGCAGCTTCTGTGAGAGTCCATGCTTCTGTTATACAATAATGTAATTATTTTGATTATTTTAGTAGATATTTCTTATACTAATAATACAACATTTACCATATCTCATTGTAATTTATTTAATCTAAGACGTTCTGGAAGTCTATGAATGCTAAATATATTTCTTTTTGGCGTTCTAAAGTCTCATGTATATTTATCCGCAATGCACATAATTGGTAAATACACCCACAGCGTGGCTAAACCACGATGGTTTTATAGTCTGGCATCGATTGGATCTTCAATTATCTCCATTATATCTAAAATTTGAATTTAGCACATAATAGTTTGCCAGTTTTTGCAACGTATGTTATTGTCTTTTTTCGAAATTACTGTGATGATACCCTCCGTCCATTGGGTGCTTCTTCCTTGTTTCTATTTTATATAGTAAATAATGGATTAGTTGCACGGTTAGTTTCTTTCTAACTTTTATTAAATCTGATTAAATAGCATCTTTACCTTCTACTTAATAGTGATATTCGGAATGTATTTATATTCTTCTTGCTAAACTCTCTACATTAACTCCTGATATTAACGATGTCATTGATGTAGCCGGATAGTTATACCAATAAAATTACGTGTATCATATAAAAATTATAAAAAGCTTCTCTTCTGATTATGTTATAATAGCAGTTATTTAGAATCTTTCTTCCCGGATAAATATAAAACATATAATCTTCGGCTTGTGTGAGTTTTCGGTGTTAACCAATAAACTGTAAGACTTTACTCCCAATAAACTTTCACAAATTTGCACCAGTACAATCACTGTCAATCTCAAAATGCCACCTCACGAGAAAATTTACATTGAATGCAAAACTTCGTATATCTAGGTGTTGCAAAGGTACATAGAACAGTAATAGGTAACGGTATAAAGACAAAAATATTTCTAACTAACAACATTAATTGATAAAATTCTAAAACATAATAAAATACCAAAAGAATGGAAGACAAATCCCTCTTTTTGTTATTCAAAAAAGTGATAAGAAGCAATCATTAAATTACAGGGAAGTCAACTTACTAAATACTACCCTAAAACTGACAACGAAAATATTATCAGAACGAATAAATCAGAAAATAACTTTAACAGACAAATAACAAAGCTTTTGAAGCGGAAGATCATGTACAGACGCAATATTTGTGATAAGACATATTGTCCTTCAATACTTCATCAACTTAAAAATGCCATTTGACCGAGTAAGATTAAAAGATGTAATCCACTTATTATACAAAAGAGAAATTCCATTAGATATAACAAAAACAATTGAAGGCATATAAAAACAAAGTAGAATAGAAGCTAAGATAGACGGGCAACCCACAAGAGACATAGAAACGGGAATAAGACAGGCAAACTTCTTAAGCCTTATACTTTTTATTTTTATAATGTATTAACAGCTCAAGATAATGATAGCCTACAAAAACTAGTCCACAGATTTAACACGTCAGTTAAAAGTTTAATATGACCATATCAATCCAAAAAACTAAGTCATTACTAATTAATAAGCAGCCTATTAGATGTAATATGAAAATCAACAGAGCACGTATAGAACAAACCATGAGAATAAAGTACTTAGCAATTACACTGTCAAGTTACTGGGAGTTTGTGAAAGAAGTTAAGGAATAAGTACAAAAGCTAATGAAGTAGCTGGATGTTTGAACAACACAATTTGGAAACAAACGCATCAGAACGGAGACAAAATCAAGAATATATAAAGCTACTATAAGACCAATAATGACCTACGAGGCAAAGACAAGACCTGACACAGCCAAAATGCAAAAACTACTGGAAACAGCAGAGATGAGAATATTAAGAAGAATGACCAGAAATACTTTAAAGACCGAGTAAGGAGTGGTGAAGTTAGAAGGAAATGTAACATCCAGAGAATAAACGAGTGGACGTTGATCAGAAAAAAAATGGAACAACCACAATAGTAGAATGACAGAGACCAGGTTAGTCAAGACAGCAAGAGATAAATTATCATAGGGTCGAAAAAGTACAAGCTGTCCACGCAAGAGATGGAGTGAGAACACGTAAAGGCATAAACATATCAATTAAACACGTAAAATTTCCTACTAACAAAAAGAAGACGGTGTCCGTCATGCATAAACCACATCTTCTACCTATTGGTAATCGGAATGACTTCTACAAGCTCATACAGATTATTTTGCAAGATATTCATGAAAGTATTTTTGATAAAAAGAAGGATCCGATGAGATTGTCACTAAGAAGACCACACCAGACATTTAATGAAAAGGTATGTTGGTAATACGTCGTAGCAGTCGTATGAGGATTCTAATTTACAATTTCTGGTAAATCAAGATTTATCGGTAACCATCAGGTGGCTTAGAAAATTGGAAACTCCTGTGCATTATCGAATTAACCGCTAGCAGAAATATTTGCGATTGTTATAATCTTCTAGTAACCAATCTTGCCACGCGTAAAGTAAAATGGATACAATTATTCACCGTACGCTTGTACATGAAATATTGAAACGAAGTGACAATCTTCTGGTGTTGGTACTAGGAAATAACTGAATAACGTGGAGTATCCCTTTCTCAACGTTACCAGTTCGTCTAAATTTTTGTCGACCAGCATTTAGTCGTTGAGGTTTTAGTGTGCCATGTTTCCTAAGACGTCTTGCAATGGCTTCAAACGTTTGAAGATTTGGTATCCTTTTGGTGGAAAATGTTTCATAATATCTTCGAACAGCATTAATGTCATTTATATGTACTTCACCAAAAATTAAAAGCATTTCTGTTCTAAAAAGTGAACAAATTTGTGGTATCTCCCATAATAATAAAAACTTGAAAAGTCTTCAAAGTATTAACTCACACAAAAACGTGCATAACTGGTAAAACACGTTACTTACTTACACAGACAGTGTTTAATACTAATCAACACATTTAATAACAAATGTTTAATCACCTGTCAAACAAATAAATGATATACAATTGTTACCCACAGCAATTTAATTATCTGGAAGACTTTTGGATATTTATTTTTACTTGTAATATCTTGGTAATAAATTAATTTGTTTATTTTGTGCTAGAGAACACAAAATAAAATAATGCCATGCAATTCGGGAACACCCTATATACAACAAAAAAAATTATAGTGTTATTGACTACTTCCTGTAAAGGATGATGCAACTGCAGTGAGTGTTATTTTTTAGGCTAAAAATGGCGACGTGTAATGTTCAAAAACAACGGGTAATCATCAATTTTATCTTATTGTGTGGTGAAACGCCCATCTAAATTCATTGACGATTGCGTGATACATGCGGTGAAGGCGTCATGAATGTTAAAAATGTGCGTTCGTTGGTGCGAAAGTTAACAGAAGGTAGAGAGTTGTGTGATAATAAACCGAAGCAGACTCGGTCAAAAACCAGCCGGCCCGAAACCTTAATTGCGCGAGTTGTTATGGAAGACCGTTGATTAAACTTGGCATTTTTGTAGGATCTGTGGAGTCAATTTTGAATGATGACTTGAAAATGCGGAGAGTTTCGTTAAGGTGGATCCCACGAATGCTGACTGACGAACACAAGGCTGCGGGAGTGGCAATAACTTAGGACATGTCTCCGACCATCAAGAATACTCCCCGTGGTCGCTCATTTTACAATTGGGCCGCTGTTGCATCAGCGACTTTACTATGGCCAAAACACACCCTTAAATAAATGTTCTCAGCAATCATGAAATCATGGCGACATTGTGAAAAATGTGTACGTCTCGACGGACATTACGTTGAAAAGTAACAGAAGTTTCAATTTTCTTGGGTAAGCACATTTTCAAAAAAATATATTGGAGACCTTAGAACTTAAACGCACCTCGTATGATAGTTGTTTATTATAACTGGAGATAAACTGGCAGGCAGTGAAGCGGTCGGCGATGAGCTGAGCCTAGTCATGAACTGACGGCGATAAAACAGTAGTAATAAAATTCACATAATACTTATAAGAGTACTTTAGTTTTATCGACTCTAGCAATTCATGGATACAATAATCATGTATACCAAACCTGTATTTTTTTATTATAAAACTGAATATGTTACGGTGTATTTCAGTAATGTGTCCGTAGTATTAAATTCAGTTATTCAAATTATTTTAAGTGTTTTGAGAACAATAATAGCAATATGTAATCTTTGTTTGTTACCAACAAAGCATCAATTACTTATCACTCTATAGATCATAGGCATGTCACACGACTATACTTGTGGCTTGAGGGATGTACTCTCATTAATATTATATCTAAATAAAACTGTCTGAGTTGAGAGATAAAGTCATGTGATCACTGGTGCTTTAGTTGTCTTGATATTTTGTAAAATAGTGATTTCCCAAATCATATTCGAGCCCCACAAAAGTATTGTGATAAACAGATGCCAATATTTAAATTTCGTTGAGTACATATATGGATTTCACAGTCTTTATGCAGGATTTGTTTGTTGCCCCCTAGTGAGCTAGTTTCATTATATATTGCATTTTAGACTGAAACTGCTGTAGAATTTTAGTGTTTGAAGGTTCTGTACAACTCCAAGTTGGACGCTATATGTCCATATTGATTCTAAAATGGCTTTGCAATGAAGAACTTTATTTTACAAGGGCAGCTCAACTGGCCTACGAATTAATCAACTAATTAATATGAAAGTAAAAATATTTTGTTTTGGTTTTTCTGGATTTATCGCTATTGAGTTGTAATTTTCCATTTGTTAAAACACTTCTGGAGTCGATCTAGGTAATTCTAAATCCATTGACAGCATGTCTCTGACAGGTAGTAGTACTGTGTCGTCAGTAAAAATAGCAAGTTTAGTACTGGCTGTAGTTAGAGTATCCGTACTATATACAAGGTATGCTTTCTTACGGTACTCTAGCTGCAATATCTTAGTAATTTGAAAAGCCGTTATTTACTCTGATTTAGAAGTTTTAATAAATATATTTTGAATATTAAATCCGCGTGTCAAACTTTATCATTAATATTTCAGAACGTTAAGATATAATATTTCTCAATTTCTAATGATCACACTAGTTTTTAAAGATTTTGGACATTAACCGTCAGTATTATAGTTCTATTAATTGCTTTTCAGATTTAACTACTAATATAATTGCAGTGTATTTTCACTGGAATAAAAAGAAACAGTCATAACATGTTGTTATAGATAATAGTGAACAGTAGTAATGTTTTTTGTGAAGTTTATATACCATTTCTTCTATCAAAGAATAGCAAACAGTAGATTTATTACCGTTAAGGTGTTTAATTTATTGTAAAACAGCTTGATTCATAAGAACAGTTGACATGGTGCATAATAAAATATTTCATTCTGTTAATTAGTTCATAGGTTCATGTAACTTTGTTACCCCATGACAAGTGTTGATAATATTGCATATTTCGTGCCTTAGATCAGCCAGTTCTATTTTAGTGTTTTTGTTCATATATAGTGGTGCAGATTTTTATTTACTCACAGTTAAATACATCATGTGTGTGCTTGTTTTACGATTTTAGTTACTGAAGCTTATTATTATCTTCTGGTTGAAGAAAAGCATCAAATCTGAAGTGTTATTTAGTGAGAAGTCTTTGATATCTGTCGAAGAATTAGTTCTCCTTCTTTTCCTAAATGTTTCATCTTGCTACATATTGTTATGTTTTTATTAAAGATTTTTAATTACTTGTTTGATGACGTTCCTGACAGTATCTTCTCATGCTGTGTATACATCTTGGTGTGTGCTAATCATTAAATTAAATTGTGATTATTGAAAAGAAGACGTGTAATGACTATGTGTTAGAAAATTTTGCTTTGAAATATTTTGTTGCGCAGCTGCAAATTTACAACATTGGATTTGCGTTTAACAAAATTCATGTTAAACTTTTACCGGAGCGCTGTTTGTAACGTCACCGTAATACAAATAAACCAGTCGATTAGCATTTTGAGAGATAAATTTAAAAGCAATAAACAGACTTACTGCTTCAATAGACAATCACGTGTCACACATAAGTACTTAATATTCTTAAACCCAGGAATACGCCCAAACGCTAAGAAAACCGAGACGAAAGCCATATAGCTTAAATAAACGTAGATTTGGACAAGTATTTGATTTTCTGTAAGAGAAGAATAAGTTTTAAATTATATGTGTACACGTTACATTTTAATAATTTACCCTAATTAATATATTGGCAAGAAATCGAAGCTTTTCTAATACTCAATCATAAAACGAGCCATTTTTATAAGTTTCTTGAAATAAAATAAACGTAAATTGTATTACATATCGTCAGTATTGTTGTTAATAATTTAAAAGGGTGCCTAGTTTTTCAAGTTCAGTTAATAATAGGCAAAATTATATTAAACTGATCATTCACTATGCGTACCTTTTCTCTAATTAATTACATGACCTTCTCTAAGAATTCACCTACAAATAATTATGAATTAATCGTCGCCGTACTTGTAGCTTTTATAAATATTGCATTAGCTAATAACGTTATTTTCATACTTTTATTCCAAAATATAGCTCAACGATACCATACTTGTGTGCACTTCATTGTAATTGCTACAGAAACCGTTCTTTAAGTCTTGCAAGTTTTTAATCCCAAGTTCTTTTTACGAAGCTTGAACTAATTTTTTATAATTTTATTTGTATATTAAGGAATTCCTGTTAGTTATTTATTTTTTGTATTTATTGCTATTAAACGTTAAAATAGAAGCACAAAATTTTGCTTCCATCACAATGAATTTGTCGAAAGTGGCATTTTTGTAATCGTGAAATTTAAAATATTTCCACGTAATTCTAGCAGTCTAATGAAAAACGTTACCACAACAGTGCTATTAGCTCAGAAGGTATCGAGGTGAAATTTGCGCAGAAAGTTTCTGCTCAAACCGCAAGTTATTTAAATTATCGTGCCTGCAAAAACAGACGTTAAAATAACTCAAACAAGTAGGACAATTTTACAACAAAGGCAACATTAAACTTATGTTTTCAATAAAATGACAATTTAATATTATTTGTACCAATCATTAAATGTTGGCCATAACTAATTTGCTATAAAAATACATTAAAAATGCAATATTAAAAACTTTATTACGTATTTTCATGTGTAAATTAGTAAATGGGGTTCTAAATAAAAATTTAAAAAATTAAATTTACTTATGTTGAATATAAACTGTTTCGTAACAAACATTTAGCATTGTTCAAATCTGAAATGTTTCTAAACTTTTCCACAAAAATCTGAAACTTTGAATAACACTGTCAACGAGTTATCCGTTTGCTTTCCTGCAAAATTAATTTGATATATATCTGAGTACAAAACGAATTTTAAAATCCAGTATGTGATATCACAAGTAGTGCAAGCTTAATAAATTAGTGCCATTATAGAAACTAATTTTAATAAATTTAGGTTAACTAAAACCTGAAAGAGAATCGATGGCTTTTTTAAAAAGTATCAGAATTTATGGTAGTGTTACATCAAATATATATATAAAAAAAAATTTTTAAGTTTATGTGGGTCACTTAGTGTTGTTTATATAAACAAGATGTTGACCCAAAAAATTACATAGGGCGGGTTTATCTAATAATTAGTTGGTTCTTATAGATAATCGATTATTCAAAAATGTGTTTTTCCAAGTAATTTTGATTATCAAGGTTCTATTGCACTTGAATTTTTCCCGAAGGTATGGTTTTACAAAAGAATAGCCAATACATGTACATTTTATGATTGTTAGCATTTACATCAAAAATATTGCGACACTGCAATTACATTAGTTATATTTGCTAATTCATTAACCAAGTGTCAATGCTATCGATATAAAATTCACGCTATGTTAAAGTAAGAAACTGATGACTACGTTGTTTATATACCGCATAGATGTTGACGCAACAATTAAGAAGGGTGGTCCAAATAATCTAATCAATTAGTTGGTATCTTATTAGCTAATTTGATTATTCAGAAATGTGTTTTCCAAGTAATTTGACGTGCCATCTATCAAGCGTTCTCGATATGGGCTACTTGAATTTTTCAAGGTATGGTTTTACAAACTTTAAGAATAGAGCATCAATTCATCAGGTTGAAGTACTTGTATCAGCCTGTGCATGAATACTTATATGATTGTTAAATAATAATTAATAAAATTATAGCAGATTTACATATAACAATTATCCAGCTTTATTTTAAAATATGCAAGATAAAAAATTATATGTCAACCCATTTTCGAGATATTCGATTTTAAATTCGAATAGAAAAGAGGGTTTTAATCCTTAATGCTACGCGTTAGTCTAATCAGAAGAAAGGCGAGGAAAAAGGTTATCATTTGATATTCTTTCTTTAAGCTAAACCAAATCGCAGATTTATATAAGTAAAATTTTATTTTTAGTATATATTTGGTTTGCGTTGCGTGGATATTTGTCAAAGTTATGATTTAAGTACAACATACAGGGTCCATCCCAAAACAATAAAAGCCTAATTGTCAAATTAACTTAAGATAGTTTTATTGAGCAGATTCTGACAAGGCAATCTTAAAATTCTTCAATTATAGGATCCTCCTGCATCAATTAACTTTTGGAGACGGATCATCCAAGTCCGGAAGGCTTCCTGGTAAGGCCTCCTTAGGGATGTCCTTGAGGGCGCTGTGACAATTCTTGGATGTCCTCAACCGAGTCCCAGTGCTTGCCCTTTAGCACTCTTATTAACTATTTGCGGAATCTATAAAGAAGTCGGTTACAAGTCCGCTGTGAGGCTGCCGAGCTTTTTGTTCGTCAGTCAACACCGAGTTTGCACACCTTCCGCATCGATAAAATGACTCGATGTACTGTCGATTTCGGAATGTTTAGCATTGATAAACACTGAACCGACGATCGGCGTTCAAATCGCGCACTCTGCTCGTCGGTTCGGGAGGTTGACGGTCGTCCAGACCGATTTCCAGCCCTCCTTAATGCTTTGTGCCATTTAACTTGTACGATAAACAATCATCCTTGAAGGCCTAACATTCCAAACGTTTCGGTAGCATTCTTGAGTTTGAAGCAGAATTTAATTGCGTAGCGTTGATCGATTTTGAATCCATCGCGCCGTGTCGAATGAAAATAGACATTCACGGAAACACGTCTGCGAGCTCAGAGCCGACTTGCACCGACCGCGTATAAGCTAAGACCCCAGGGTCAGAGCACGGAATGTACACGCGTCCGAAAATAAGGCTCATTTCTTTTGGGATGGACCTTGTATATACAAAACAATAAGATAATTGTAACTTATAAGCATTTGTTTATAAATTCTGAAAGGCAATATTAAGCTTTTAATTATAAATTAGTGTATTAAGCTGAACTATCATCCACCTAATGGCTCGCGTAAAAGAACTTTTTACAGTATGGTTTTCAAGGTAGACGAATAAAAGTATAAATATTTACCGTACTTATAATAATTTTTTTTTTAAATTTATTAACTATTTGCAATCTATAAAGACTTACAATAAGCAAATTTAATGTGTGTGGTTGTAGTATGCATGTGAGTTAGTCCAGTGACCTTAACTCAGTGTTATCTTAAATATAGTTGGCTTATATTATAATAATAAACATTAACTACAACTAAAGCTTTAGGTCAAGGCTTTAATCTGTTTAGTCTTTGAATGTTGTCGCCATTGTCAAAAAGGTTGATCACTAAGACGTTGCTATGATGTTCTAGTTTATTTAGATATTTTGCACTAAACTTTCTAATAGTTTCCTTAACTGTGTCCACTTTCACATCACTCATTATGTCAGCATTCCTCACAAAATACGGAGCATCGCACATAGCACGTAGGACTTTTGACTGATATCTTTCGATAATTTGGATGTTAGTGTTGGCTGCAGTTCCCCATAGTTGAACACCATAAGTCCAAATTGGTTTGAACGCGACGTTGAAACTAACAATTTATTCCTGAGAGACAATTTGGATTTTCTGCCCAGTAGCCAGTAGTGTTTGCTAAATTTGGTGCCAAGTTGTTTTCTTTTATTCCAAATATGTGGCTTCCATGTCAGCCCCTTATCAAGGTGCATTCCTAGATATTTGACCTCTGTTACTTGAGGTAATGGATTGTTGTTAATGAAAACTTGTGGTGAGTTGCCTCTACACTTTGTGAACGTAATGTGGTATGATTTAGACTCATTTATTTTAACTCTCCACTTCTTGGTCCAATTTACGATATCGTTTAAGTGATTTTGTAGCGTTCTTGCAGCTGTGACTGGGTCTTTATGTTTCACCAAGATTGCTTTATCATCCGCAAAAGTAGCTGTGAGCGACTGATCATTGGTAGGCATGTCAGCTGTAAAAAGGATATACAAAAGGGGTCCGAGGACGCTTCCCTGTGGTACCCCTGATCTAATTGGATGTATTTTAGTGAGCGTTTGGTCAAATTTTATCTGGAAGTATCTTTCTTCTAAGTATGATTGAATTATAATATAATATGAATGTGGTAGCGATCTTTTCAATTTATACTGCTGTGCAGTAACTTTTTTCTTCAAAAGATTGATTTATTAAGTTGACTACACGATGGACCTTCTGTATGGTTGAATGCTCCCTTCTAAATCCAAACTAATGCGCTGGAATCAAATTCATATCTTCGATGATTGGCGTAAGTCTTTTGGCTAGCAATTTTTCTAATAGTTTACCAAGTATGAATAGTAAACTAATTGGCTTATATGAAGCAGCCTCGTTGGGTGGTTTCCCAGGTTTTAATATAAGAATCACTTGAGCCACCTTCCAGAGTAACGGAAAGTACCCTAAACGCAGGACTGAATTGAATAAGATTGTAATCATAACAAAGCCTTTGCGAGGAAGTTCCTTGATTATCTTTCCTGTTATTTGATCAATGCCGGAGGCCTTTTTTGGATGTAGATCATTTTTAACCATATCTTTCACTTCCTTAACTGAGAAGAGCTTTGGCAGTGAGACCAATTGATATGGTGTGTGGAGATAATTCTTTATTTCAGCATCTTCTTCTGGTGTTAAAGAAGAGGGCAAAGGTTGAAAAACTCTACTAAGATACTAAGCAAAAACATCTGCCTTATCCGAATCAGTGCTTGCCCAACTGTTATCTTCTTTGTGTATTGGGGAATTTGTTGATGCTGGTATTTAATCCTTTTGGTTGTTCTCCACAAAGCGTAGTTTGTATCAATGGTAGGGCTTAAATTTTCCAAGTACTCTTGAAAGCTTTTATTCTTTAAGTCTTTGATTAAACTCTTGAGTTTCGCAGATGTTTTATTATAGCGTGTTTTATCAGAGGGGTAACCAGTGTTCTGCCAGATTCTCCTCAGCCTTCTTTTTTCAGCAATTTTCTTTTTGATGACCATTGGACAGCATTTCTGTTTCCTTGTAATTGGGATATTTAGTGTCGCTTCCCTAGCCGACTCTTGTAATACTTAGGTAAAGTTCCATACCGCAGCCTCAACGTCATCAGTGGTTTTGAGCGGTATTCTCATATTCAGTTTATTATCCACTAAAGATCTAAAGTGGTACCAATCTGTTCTGTTATTAAAAAGTTTTGATGGCTTTTCTTTTTCAATAATTGTTGCACTTATTGTAGCTATAACGGGAGTGTGATCGGAGTTAAGATCCAAACATGATGAGATGTCCAGGTACCCAGGAGCTATACCTTTGGTAACGAAGAAATCCAGCAAGTCCGGAATTTTGTTAACATCTGTGGGCCAGTACGTTGGTTCATATGTTGATAAATTATTTAGCTGTAGTTCTTGGACAACTTTATATAGTACTCTTCCACGTCCTGGTGGAGATATACGGGAGCCCCAGAGAGTATTTTTCGCATTATAGTCTCCGCCTGCTAGGAACCTATTACCCAGGGAGCGAAAATAGTTAATAAAACCTTCTTTGTTAGTAGGGTGATTTGGCGGGCAGTACGCTGCTGAGAGTGTGAGAGGACCGTGCCAGTCTTCTATTCGAACACTAGTTGCTTGTAGGAAGTCCTCCTTGAATTTTGATAGCTCATAATGTTTAATACTATTCTTGATTAGTATTGCCGTACCTCCCATAGCACATCTCTCTGCTTCTGGATGTTCTGTGGAATATATGTTGTAGTTTTGTATTTTGAGGTAACTTGAGCTTGTGAAATCAGTCTCCGAAACGAGTAAAATATCTACATTATGTAACTTAAGAAACATTTCTACTTCTTGCTTGTGTTTTGAAAGCCCATTGGCATTCCATAAGGCGATTTTAAATATTGGAGCCATTTTTATTATTTGTCAATTCTTCTCTTAGGAGCCTGATCTGTGTTGATAATTCATTTATTGTTTGCTGTTGCGCCAATACAGTTTGTTGCATTGATATAATGATGGAGGTTAAGTCCCCTGTTTGCTGACCTGGTTGTTGACGATTTATTTGATTATATTGACGGCTTGCTATAACATGAAAATTGGCATGACGTTTTTCCAACATATCTGTATTAAAGGGAGTGAGGGTTTTATTTTGCATACTGGTCATCGTTAGGTTCTGAGGTTGATTTTGTTGTTCTTGATTAGGTTGTACT
The DNA here is from genome assembly GCA_036346155.1 of Sinelater perroti. NCBI lineage: Eukaryota > Metazoa > Arthropoda > Insecta > Coleoptera > Elateridae > Sinelater > Sinelater perroti. Next base: position 13,058,688 of record JARFIY010000024.1, read on the forward strand.
TGTGTCATTTGCTGTTGCGTTGTTGGTTGAATTGACCGCTGTTGATTACCGGAGGTAAGTATTTTACAAGCTAGACCCGGGTTTCTTCTGTTTAGGATGTCGACATAAACTTTACAGCCTTTGTAATTAGCTGGGTGCGCACCGTCGCATAGTACGCATTTGTCAGGTTTACCATCATTACGATTTTTTGCACACGTGCGATAGTCGTGCAGCCCTGCACATTTGACGCATCGGGCTGGCTTAGTGCAGCTGTTCCTTGTGTGGCCGTAGCACTGGCAATTTTTACATTGAGGTATCTGCGTTTTCCTTATGGGTTCTTCAAATTGCACAATTGCATTTTCAATATTTTTAATTTTAAATATGTCCTTGTTATTTGCGTTACGCTTGATATCAATGAAGAAGAGATTTTTTTTCTTCTTAGTTTCTCGGTTGATAACATTCATAATATTTACAACTTCGTGCCCTGCTTTCAATAGTTCTTCCTTGATTAGGGAAGTTTCTGTGTAATGATGCATATTCTTTAACACGACTCTGTATGTCTTCTCCTCTTCAAGGCTATATGTGTGCCTTGCTACTTTATTTTTATCAAGAGCATCCCTTAATACTTTATAGTCTTCTACTTTTTTTACTTGTAATTTGACTTTGTTACCTTGCAATAATTGATAATTGTAAGCTGTTTTATCTATGTGGTTATTAACTAAATGTAGCAGGGGGTTTATTGCTGTTACATAGTGAATTATGAAAGGAGGAATTTGAATCTATTTTTTCTCATTTTCTGCAGCGGGTATCGATCTAGTGGATTTCTCTCCTGCATCATTTGCGACTGATGCTAGTGCATCGTACCTGTTGGAAGTGGATGTTCCTGTGTTAGGCTGCTTCCTTAACTGTGAAGAAAGATCACCGCTTCTCCTTTTTTTATGTCGTCTTATTTCTTGAAACTCATTTAATGTTATAACTTCTGATTTATCACTGGCGACTTACATAATATCATCGTTGTTAGAAGGATTTGTCAACTGGTACGGTATTGTATTCATAACATGATCTGATGACGCCCCATGTTGCAGCGCTTGCGAATATAAATAACCAGAGTTTATCAGTGCTGTACTATTTGGAACACTTTGTTGTGAGGGGTACGATTCCCGCATAGGTAAATAATTAGGTGTTTGTTGCATGAAAGTATTCATCCGTGTTTTATTGGCCTGGGGTATATTCCACTGTGGTATCAAAGTTTGTTGAGATTGCTGTAACTGCATTGTTTGTGGTTGGTGTGCTTGCGCCCGCCACTGCATTTGAGGTTGCGAATTATACATGAAGGGAATGTTATTTGTTGATTGTTGTGAATAATAGGTGTTTGAATTAGCCGTAATACCGGCATTATTGTTGTACATAATGTTACGTTCTGCCAAGGATTAGAAATTTGATTAAGTTTACCAGAATAACAGCTAGACCCAGCAGATAAGTGGCACGGGTTCCGATACCGCGCCTGACCTCTGTCTGGATATCACACACGAACCACACCACGTCTGTTCGGTTCTGCTATTCAATATATACTTTATAATAAAATAGTAAATAATACAAAATGAGTAACCAACCAAACGTCTTCGTCGTAGCAGCGGCTATAAAAATAGCAACAGACATCATTTTACGCTATTTTCAAGAAATATAAAAGCCCCTTTAGTAATAAAAACAAGATCTACAACACAAATATGTTTAACTATTATATATAAGTACCATATTTACAAGTGTGATCAAAAATCATGAACGCAAATAACCCACAAACAAGTCATATTTTCAGAAAATACAAACAATAAACATGAAAAATATCATTATTATGGTAAATCTTGGCTAAACCACCATCATTACGAAGAGTAGCCACAAGAAATATTATAAGCTCAAATATTACAACTAGCAGTACAAAAGGGACATTTATATTGTGAGTCACTATAGACAAACAAGAACATGAAAAAAGAACAAATAACAATGATGAACCCAAACCCCCTCAAATCTTCGTATCACGAGTTCGTAATACAAATCGCTTAGTGAAATGCTTGAAAGCTTAGCAAAAGATAACTGTATTCTAAGAACAGTTAGCAACGATCAGATTAAAATTCTTCCAAAATTAAAAAAACGCCGTCATTAAAAATCTGTAAGTATGAAACACTGAACTTCATACAAATAAACCCCAGCAAGATAGAATTTTTGTGTTGTTTTAAAATTTATATCCAACTTTAAACATTACATTGTTAAAAAGAGAATTAGGAAATCTTGTCCATAAAGTAACTAACACATGAAATATTAAGCAGTGCATTACAAAACTTGTTTTTTCTTGATCTTCAGACTACTGCGCAGTTATAATAACTATATATTAATTATTAATAAGCTACTGCTAGAAATTATCTCTAAAATGTTTTAACATTATAAGATTTATCGCCACCGACATGTTTAAATTAAAATATTTTCCATCTAATGAAAAATTATGTGAATAATTATGATTCCAAAGCCGGAAGAGAATTTAAACAATATAGAATCGTGTAACTGTATTACTAATACTAATAATACTATTTTTTTATTAAACAAAGAATCACCAATCAGAATACTATAGTATCCTATAAGGCAATGTATTGACTTGATAACTAGCGTGGTGAGGGCCTGTCCAGCGATGGGTCCTAGTTAGCGAAGATCGATGAGTTAAAGTCATTTGAGTCTTCTGATCACTCCTTGATGTGTGAGGTTGTACAGCAGAGAATTGGTGTGGATTGAGATTTTTTCCGAGATGTTTTGTTGTTCTATCCTGTTATGAACATCTGGTTGATTATGTACCATTGTTGGACGATGGTCGTGTTTGACTTGCTGACGCAGCTTCACACTTCTACACTGAAGTCCATATAAGATTGATGATGGTTTTGTATATCCAATGATAGGAATGAATTTCTTCCAATGAGTCAGTAAAGGGTTTTTAGTCGTAGTTCTATGTGTTGCTTGTTTGTTAGTATGGTCCCGCCGGACGAGTTTGTTGTCGAGATGAAGACCTAAATATTTCATAGAAGTAGTTTGGGGAATCTCGATATTGTTTATATTAATTGGTGAACAGTGTTCTGTTTTCAGAATGACTCACTGGGTTGACTTCATTTCGCTGACTTTTATCATCCATATCTCGAGCCAGCCTTCAAGAAGAATAAGGCAGCTTTAAACTTGATGTAAGGCAATGTTTACGTTGTGTTTCGCAAAATACTTGTAGTTGTGGTGGAGTAGTTAGGAGATCTGAAGTATAAAAGGTAGAGGAAGGGATTCAGGACAGTGCCTTGAGGTACACCGAAATTAATTGGATATAGTGCTGAAGTTACGTCGTTGATTCGTGTCCGAAATTGCCGATGAGTTAGGTAGGATTCTAGCAACTTACGGAAGGAAGGGGGTAGGATTTGTTAGATTTTATAAATGAGACTTTATGCCCAACTTTATCGAAGGCTTGGCTGACGTCCAAAGAATGGCAATGCATTAGAATTTTTGAACGTTAAGATGTTACGTAGTTGGGATCTTTATCTAGCTTAGAGATAAAATTATTTTAGTTTTTTTTGAATTCTGTAGGCCTGTACTGAAGTCTCAGCATTACGTTAAAGATATAGGTCAGGAATTCCATTTTTTAGGAGTTCTGGTAACATTCTATGTGTAATTTAATCCATCTCTGGCGTTTTCTTGGGATTTAGTCGTTGTATCTCAGATTTCATATCCTTAGATATGATTCCGGAATAGGAGTGGAGGGAGTTTCAGGTGGTATGAAGGTTTCTAGAATTATATCGTAGTGTGTCTTCGTATGACTGAAAAACACCAGAGATAGTAAGCAAATAAGTCCGTTCTTTTTTTGGCACTTTTAGCCCATCCTAGTGCTAGTAGTAGTTTTCTTATGGATAGAAAAATTGTTTGAGGTCTTAGGAAAATTTAATTGGTTTCCAGATTGAATACCTATTAAAATTTGATATGTAGGTTTTGAAGGAGTTTTCTCGTAGGTTCTTGAAATTTGCTTTAAGTTGATTAGTTTGCTTTGTTTGATGCATGATGAATTTTTTGCCAATGGGTTCTGCCTTTCGTTTTTGAGTAAATAGTTATTTATCTTCAAGGATGATATTATCTTTGGGTTTTTTGTGATCGATGAAGGTGTGAGTTGAGCTGCTGTTATTAGTAGCCTATTTAGTTCGTTGACGGCGTCGTCTACTTCCCTTGGGTTTTTGAGGCTGAGTTTCACGTCTATGGTTTCATCTAGAATATGACAATAATGTTTCTAATCTGTTTTGGAGTTGTGGAGTCTTTTGAGAGTCTTTTGTAGATAATCAATACAGCAATTTTTGCTACGAGGTTAAATTCCGACTTGCACATATATTTCCACAAGGTTTTGATATACCATTGATGATAAAAATAACGAGTAGGCCCTGAGATAAATTTTGGTCCCAGAGTGTGGAACAACAATTTTTACCAAAAGTTTCGTACTGCGTCCCCTACCTACAAGTAACTTGCATACCAAATTTCAAGTCTCTAGCTCTTACGGTTCTCGAGACATTCTGTTTACTGACAGACCGACAGACAGCGGACAGACAGACACGCACACACACACACGAACAAATGCCCAAACCAACTTTTTTGGTGTCCTGAGGTTATAATTCGCCCATAAACGTGAAAAACTGGGTAGGTCAAATTTCCGCCGATTACATTAAAAGTGATCAACAACATAAGTTCGTCTTTGTCTTAATAGATCATAGAGGTTTCATTGCTCAATTATAAGGAATTTATCTATTGGTTGATTTATTGGGTGACTTTGTAAGCATATTTAAGATCATGCTGTTCTGTTGAAGCAATTGGAAAAATATGGATTTAAAGTCATTTAGAAACTTCTAAAGAGTGTGATTAAATAACTGTTCGGTAGTGTTTGACTGTTGGGCTTCTGCAGATCGAACTGTGTTAACGTAACTCGTGGGACGGCAAAGGTTTGGGAAGTTTAATGATGGGACTTGAGGTCCTTCGTTGATGGTTTTGAATTTTAGTAGGTTGTGATAGTACACACATCCACGATAGTTAACTGGATAGTTTTATTTACATTAAACGCAAGTTGCTGGCATGTCTTTGCTCTTATTGGAGCTTGCTGTGTTGTGTTCGCCTCTACATTTGACATAAACAAACGGTCGAGAACAGTATGTTTTAGTGTGGCCATATAGTTGCTGGTTCATAATAGTTTTATTAATTTATTTGTAGATTTGTTAGATTTGTTGTTTTCGGGTGATTCCAAATTTATGAAGAATCGACTCAGTAATTCTTTTGTAGTTTTGTGTCTTACCGTGATAATGTTCCTAACTGTGTTCACGCTCAGTGAGTTTATTTAATTTTATTTAATCTATTGAAATTGAATGATATAAGTGCTAATGACCATCCTATATGCCCGTTCCTCTTTCATAAATTATTTGGTTATGGCGTCGAAATTGCCTAATTTTCTGAACGCATGCGGCATATTACTTGAAATTGTTACTGTATTATTTCTATTTTTCTATAACTACGTAAATAGATAATGAAGGAGGTTTGGGTATTTTCCTTAGTTTCCTTAGGACATAATCGTTTGTCAAAAGTACGCTTGAGATGGAATAATATCTTATAGTTCGTCGTCGTTAGTAGAAACCATTCTAAGAAGTTGATGAGGGTTATGAGTTGGGTGTTGCTAATTTGGAGGAAAACAATTGCTAACATTTGAACATGGGGTTGAGATTGACCCTATAAATCGTAAGTTAGTGGCTGAACAAATGTGCAGTTGAAGTCCAGTCCGTTTCATGGCGATAACATTGTGATAATTTTATAGAAAAGTACCTGTAATTTGGAGGTTCCGTGGAGCTATTTAAGTGAAGATAAGGAAGCCGTGACCGCCTTATTGAATAAATCACTTGAACTTGAATTTACTGCACGTCTATCGTAAACAAGGCTTGCGCAGTAAAATTTTAATTTGAACAAATTCAAATAATTTTAACAAGATCAGGGGCGAAACGGTAATATATACAAATGTTGAAACTCATAGACACCTTGGAAACTCAAACTTAGACCAACCAATCAACTATTAAGGTCTCAGCACTCTATATATTATCGTTCATGAGCTATGTCACTTTAAAATAAAAAAAGCAGGAAAACACCCCTTAGGGGTGTTTCAGTGGGTCGGCTTTATGAGACATTCCTATTCTACTTTTTAATGAGGAGTTCAAAAAAGGTGGTCAGAAGTTTCGTGTACAATTGATCACTATACTCAATTGTATATATTACCTCTAATTACCTCTAATAAAATAACTAATAACTTTAAATTCAATAAGTTTTGCTATATTTTTGTATGTCAAATGCTCGTTTGACAAAGTATGGTATAAAGGCCATAAGTTCAACAAAGTATTGCAGTACCATTTTTATAAAATTATTTAAGTCTACTCAGAAGGTAAATGGCTTCTGGCTAAATCAAATGTGGATCTTTTAAAAATGTATCTTACTGATCTGGAATTTTTAAAGTAGTATGCTAGGCCCAATTTTATACACTCTGCACAGCTGATATATCCACGACCAATTCAAATAATTACAACTATGTTTGCATCATATACCAACCTTATTTTTGCATTTGCAAACCTCCAATTGAAACTAAAACTAGTTAAAAATTAGGCGAGGATGCGCAAGTTCAAGTTAACAACTCAAAATCATCTAATTTTACATTTACAATGATAGAAAAACATGTCCATCCTATCGAAGTCGGTGGCTCACAGCTTTACAAAAAGAAAGCAGCTTGGCATCTAATTTAATCAAATTTGCTGGTTAATAGGCAGGAAGTCGTTATAGCAAATGTAAAATAAAATTCTACTTTACGAGACTCATCGGGTCGTATCATATTCAATCATGGGGTGCTGGCAGTAATATTAACATCGAAATCTTAAATTCCCGAGCAGAGTGCTTATATTTATGTGGTGTTAATGCAAATGATAGGTATTCAATTATGTAATACCAAACCAACTTAATCAAGTAAGTGCGTCTTAATAATTTAGCCATCTAACTGTTAAATAACTATAATGTATGTAGATTAAGACTTTTTAAATCCTTAGGCTTGCCCGGCAGGTTTGATTAGGTGCATTCTTTATGCACATCTAGATAAAAAAAAAGTCTCAGCGGGGTTGCTAGATCCCCAACTGAGCGCCTCCCCAGGTGGCGGATAGGGGAACGCCTGCTAGATATAGCGGGTACCGGGGAAATAAAATACTCGGGGCGGACCAAAACTAGCAACAATGGCACCGATAACGCCGGTATAAGCGGTCTCCCTCAGCAGCCAACGGTCTGACAAGAGCGGATGAGTAACTGAGGTCAGGGCACTCTCTTGTCCCAGGGGAGAGAAATCGCCCCTAAAGGCAGAAGATCCAAATAGGTCAATGGCAGGGGAAGCTAACAAGTTAAACAACATAAACAAGAGAAGAAAAAAGAACATCCTTAAAATCGGAACGTGGAATGTAACCAGTATGTACGAACCAGGCAAAGCCCACAATGTAGCGCAAGAGATGAACAGAATGGATATAGATGTTCTGGGCATCAGTGAAACAAGATGGACAAAGGAAGGAAGATGTCAAATTGGTAGCCAACATATAATTTACTACTCAGGTAGTAAGGACAATCAGCACAGACACGGAGTGGCAATCATGCTAAGGAAACACTTGTCCAACTCAGTCATAAACTTTATTCCGTTCTCTGAACGTGTGATGCTATTACAGATAAAATTAGAACACAGGAAACTAAATTTAATACAGGTTTATGCACCCACGGCGGACAAAGAGGGCGAACAAATAGAAATATTCTATGAAGAAATCGACGATGCCATTAAGCAGACAAGAAGTAGAGATATTACAGTTCTATTAGGCGACTTTAACGCCAAGGTTGGGACAGGCAGGGTGCAAAACGTTGTTGGAGATTATGCCTTAGGGGAACGAAATGAAAGAGGCCACCGACTTATTCAGTTCTGTCAAGAGCATGAAATGGTGATTACCAATACTTTATAGAAATTACCGCCAAGAAGATTGTATACTTGAGTATCACCTCAAGACAATAAGGAAAAAATTGTACGTAACCAGATAGATTATCTACTAATTGACAACAGATACAAAAATAGTATAAAATCAATAAAGGCATACCCAGGCGCAGACGTGAACTCAAATCATAATCCTATAATTGCAAAAATGGAAGTTCGGCTTAAAAAATTGCCAGCAACATCAGTTCATACTCGTATTGACTATAAGTGGCTAGAAAATGAGGCGTACAAGGAAAAAGTGAAAAAGGATATCGATAGGAATTTGAAAAGCAGAAGAACTTCTCCAGATGATATCAACCTAAATTGGCTGTCATTCAAATCTTCTTTAGTAACACCAACAGAAAAACATTTACAGAAAAAGAAAAGAAATAAAAATAAGGGATGGATGACAGAAGAAATCTTGGCACTTATGGACAAACAAAGACATAACAAAAACAATAAGAACGAATACAAAAACACACAAAAATAAATTCGCTATAAAATTCGACAGGCCAAGGAAGCTTGGTTTACAAAAAAATGCGAAGAGATCGAAAAACTAGAAAAAGATCACGACGCACATAATCTTCATAAAAAGATAAGGGAAGCAACAAGACTTACAAGAAAACAGGAAACCATGTATTTATTATACGAAAATGGGAAAATAATAGCAGATGTTGAGAGAAAAATAAAATTGTGGAAGGAGTATATAGAAAAACTATTTCAAGACAATCGGGTGAAAGACGAAGGGAAGATAGAAGAAAGTGGCCCTGATATAACTGTAGAAGAAATAAAATATGCCATAAAAAATACCAAAACCGGAAAAGCACCTGGACCAGACAATCTCCCAAGTGAAATTCTTAAGCTGCTAGAAGAAGAACATATTAATACGCTACAAGAATTATTCAACAGTATATACACAACTGGCATTATTCCGGAAGAATGGTTGATCTCCACATTTGTAGCCATTCCAAAAAAGAATAACGCCCGACAATGCAACGAGTATAGAACAATTAGTCTTATGTGTCACACACTAAAAGTATTTCTTAAAATTATCCACCACAGATTATATAGAAAACTAGAGGAGCACATAGGAACACACAATTCGGGTTTAGGAAGGGACTGGGAACGAGAGAAGCACTTATGGCATATAATATATTAATCCAGCGGTGTCTTGACATGAACCAAGACGTCTTTGTCTGCTTTATAGATTACAATAAAGCATTTGACAAAGTAAAACATGACATTCTAATGAAATTGCTGAAAAATAAGAATATAGATACAAGAGACCTCAGAATTATTGCCAATCTTTACTACAATCAAAAAGCGACAATACGCATAGAAAACCGAACATCAGAAGAAATCGAGATCAAACGAGGGGTCAGACAAGGGTGCGTCCTATCACCAGTTCTATTTAACTTCTATTCAGAACATGTAATAAACGAAGTATTAGAAAATGAAACGGCGGGCGTGGCAGTTAATGGAATTGCAATCAATAACATCAGATATGCGGATGATACCATCATAATCACAGAATCCTCGAAGACCTGGAAAGAGTAATGAGAAGAATCGCGGTGGTTAGTGACGAAATGGGACTAAGCCTAAACACAAAGAAAACAAAATTCATGATTATATCTAAAAGAAACTACTATAACGTTAACTTAAATATTCAAGGAGAGCAAATTGAAAGAGTAAAGAAATACAGATATTTAGGCACTATAGTCAACGATAAAAATGATAATACCAGCGAAATAAACTCTAGGATAGAACAAGCAAGAAATGTATTCTTAAATATGAGAAATGTCCTATGCAGCAAAGACCTCTCCCTAACACTTAAATTACGAATAGTAAAATGTTATGTTCACTCCACACTTTTATATGGAATGGAAGCATGGACATTGAACAAACATCTTATGAAAAAATTAGAAGCATTAGAGATGTGGACATATAGGAGAATTCTGAGAATCTCATGGGTCGAAAAAATGAGGAATACGGATGTCTTAAACAGAGTGAATAAAAAGGAAACGGAAATATTGAATGAAATTAAACGGCGCAAACTTCAATATTTGGGACACGTGATGCGGGGGGAACATTATTATCTGTTGCAACTTATCATGCAGGGAAAAATCAAGGGCAAACGTAGTGTGGGAAGAAGAAGGATGTCGTGGCTGCGCAATCTTAGAGAATGGTATAACTGTAGCTCCAATCAACTCTGTAGAGCAGCAGTTTCAAAAGTGCAAATTTCTAGGATGATTTCCAAACTCCGTAGCGGAGATGGAACATAAAGAAGATAAAAATGTTATAAAAACATAATCAAATAATTAGTTACATAATTTATGTATTTGTAAATTTTTCGCGGCTTTTTTGTGAAATATATTTAACACAACATTCACTTATTATTAGGTTGTGACAGATTATAAATATGGTATAAAATAACAAATAAAATGTTTTACTATAACTTTTCTAAACAAATGGTGTATGAAATAGTGGAATGCGACAAAAAATTATTTTCTTCTTAATATACATTCTAGTCTTCTCCTAGTTTGTGCACAAACTATTATCGCCCGTGCACAAATATGTTACGTACTTGCACACAATTTGTCAGAGTTAAATCAGCCAATCCTGCTATTCAACTGCTTTTATCGGCTAACATATGGACGGTGGTTAAGATAATGGACCCTTTCAATCAGGATTTAGACCAAACAAACAATTTGGGAACGCCTATTACATCGCTTTATATTGTATGATACTATAAAATTTATTTTTAAGTAATTTAGGGTAGTAATTTGAAGTGGTCCCTCTCATCAATTTAAGTTCTAACATATCGAATTGACACATTCGTTAAAATATTTTGGGTTTGCAATCACCCGTTATCAAGTATCAGCGCATCAGAAACTGGTTCAATATACACGGTGCTTTTCAGGTGACCCCATGAGTGAAATTCAATTCTGGTGACCGAACGGATCATGCAGCAAGACAAACTTATCCGATACAATTGTCGGAGATCTGTTACGAAGATGCCAAACTAACTAGAGCTCTATTACGCATTATCCATATGACGTGTTATATTGTCGATAGCATATATTCAAGCAATAAGACAAATTATTACTCAGTAATTTCAGATGCAGTAAGTTTGGGAAATTAAGATGACTCACTGCACAAATTAGGTGAACATTAATAATTCCAGTCCGAACACTGATGCTAAAGTGTTACTTATGTAGAACTTCAATCATTCCGTAAGTATTCTGCCTAACCCATAGACAACTGTTGTATAGATTGATAATGGTGTAACCAAAGATGTTTCATCTATAAAAAATATTTACGACATAAATAACATAATGGTGGCAGCCTGTTACAAAAACTAGTTGAAAAGCCTTTCTCTTAGAATAGTAAAATATTTAGTGCAGTTCCTTTATATCCATTAAATTGGTAGACCACTCACTGAAACTTGAAGTTATTCCATCAAACGAACCCGCCTTACATTAACGACAAAATACTGCTGCAAAATTTTATGATTCGATGTCCGTAAGGATTTTCTAGTAGATGCGTACGCATATCTGCATGTGACTTATTTGTGCTTGTTTGTGATACGAATACGGGTGGTTTTAACAGCACAGCTTGAGCAGAAGTTAAAGGAAATTGAGATAATAAAAAAATTGCAATGTATGTATCATGAAACACACATTTTTGGACATATGGTCATATAAAATTTTCTGTTCCTCTCACTACCGGAATCACCTCCTAACGTCTGTTTGTATAGCTAACATTTACCTTATATTTGCCCTGTGTTTAAATATATTTTTATTCCACTTACGTAGATATTTAACAGATTTTACTCATATTATTCGGTCAAATAATGATTATGCTAAACCAAACAACTCTATTTCTGTTAGAATTGTTTAAATATCAAAATTTACAAGTTAAAATGGATTACTTCAGGGCCTGATTAACCCATAGGTCAAGTAAGTTCCAATTTACAGTTACTAGAATTTTGAGCTGAATAAACAAAAGGAATTAAACTTTAAAATCGTACATTCATCATTCGTCGACGTAAAACATTTATATTGTAACAGAAGTAACATATAAAGAAATTATTCGGAAACTTTCCAGAATATCGATTACCTTCCGCGCCATTTCTAGCGGCGCCTTTAAATTCAAATTCCATAAATTTCTGATTTGTTCTAAAGCCGCGCGTTTGAATAAAGGGAAGAACAGGTGGGTATTCGCGGCACTCTAATAGAAGGATTTATACAGCAAACAACAGCATTGCAAATAAATTAGTGTTGTTACAGTAACCGTTGGTCACTGCGTTGTTATAATTTATGATCGTTGTGTTTAGTTTTGAATTAAATCGTCGTTCAAATCACATTTCATTTGCCATAAGTCTGAACAATGAGTGGCAAAAATGGTCGAGATTTTTTAGAAAACCCTATCGAATCAGAATTCAGAAAACGACCCAAAATGCATCTTGAACGACACGACGATGAAATCAAAAAATTCCAAAACTAGACACTTTTTCTCACTCAGTGTGTAGTATCACAATCGTCGCCATCTACTTGAGTGACTTCAAATCTAAATTGTAATACATCAAATGTACAACTGCAAGAAGCTTAGAGCTCATAGAGTTCTGCAAATACTCTCAAAGAGATAGACCCAATTATATCATGGCATTATGGTCTGTACATTTTATAAGTTAGTGGTCTACAGTCGCATTCAACAAAACGACGACTCTGACTTTAAAAAATCTGAAATACAGCATGTCACTCAAAAAAGATTTTGCACCAATCAGTTGTTTTGTAGAAAGTTAATAATTGGAGAATGCATCTAGCGAAATTGGTTGGTTTATTTAAAATCATCCGGGCGAATATATTATGCGCCACACAAACTCTATAAAAAGAACAATGCTCCTAGCAACTATCAGGTTTGATGACTGCAAAAATATTCAAATAATAAACGATTATAAGAACAACTTTAAATATGGAAAATGCATTTTAAAATTTATTATTAGAAATCCAGTTTTACAAAGAGTGAATTTAAACAGCAGAATGGTTCAAGGAAGAATCTTTACATTGGCAAAATGCTGTTTTAATATTTATTTAAGTTAATTTTACCTTCCAATTTACTGCCAATTTATGGCAATAATAAAAAATTAGTCTCTGTAATTAATTGTAACTTTCTTGACTGTGTAGAATTAATTTCAGAATCTGATCCTTTTATGAAGTGTTTTCTCATAGTTGTCAAGTACAACTGTACAAATTTATTACATAGTTACTGGATCAAAAGAAGTCAGAGATTGTCCAAGAGATTGTCCAAGAGATTGTAAATACTAAGTATTATTCTATAATTGTGGCCTCAACTGTCATCAAGATCAATCAAGATCAGCAAAAAATCTGATACTTTTTTTTTATTAGAGCATAAAAATCTATGATGCTTTTTTAGTTCTTCAAACAAAAATATGGGATATCTTCCTGTCTCAAATTATAAATTATTACTTCACGTTTGAGGCTTGAAGCCGGTTGACTTAAGCAACGTGATAAGCGCGTGGCCGCTAGGCTAGCGATAAACAATTTCCTAGTTATTAAAAATAAAGGTTATACACGTTATTGAATATCTAAAAAATCGCAAATGAACAGTCTCTCTCGCCTAACGAACGAAACATAAAATCAAGAATGCAATCAAGTAGCGGTAACACACCCGCAGCACCTTCAAATGGCGTGTAATCACAATCATAACCACAACTATCCTTAGATCCCCAAAATTACGTCCCCGGGTACGAGCAGCAACCCTACAATGGCTTAAATGAAGCTGATCTAATGCAACTGCCATATTTGCACCCTACTAGCGGCCAACACAACAACAGCCTGTAGCTTATTACATGCACGGACCGAATGTGACTCAATACCAGCCGTTCCACGGTCAAACCCAGGAACCACCGTTCATACAACCGGTAACACACGCAAACATACAACCTCGCCAATACCCATTGTACGCAAAGCGCAACGACACACAGTGGTGCTATATCAATAAACACTTCTTTAACCCTCAATCCACAACAACTACAGTGCTACAAAGAATAAGAAGTAGATAAAGCAACACACTCACAGCAACTCCAAGAAAGAGAACATAATAAGTTATAAAAATTCATGATTTTTAGGAAGTAAGTGCACGCAAATAACAAATTCGAAGCATTAACTATGTAATCAATCACCCAAGTAGCGAAAAATCCAAATACAGAAAAAGATAAATGACCAGAAAGACCACCACCATTTATAATACACCACGTAGTGAACATAGCTCCTGTGTTAAAACTAATTGATAGAACAGTCACTAAAAATGATTACTACCAGCAAATAAAATTAAACTACAGATTTACACCATTGAAACATATAAAATAAAAAATTAAAATAGTGCTCAACCAAGATAAAGTGGCACATCATACCCTTAGTTTAAAAGACAAATGAAGTTACGAAATAATTAGAAATCTCCACCATATAAATGATATCGAATAACTCAAAACAGCACTTATAGCTAAAGGTCACATGCCACGAAACATTACAAGTTGCAGAAACACACAGACACAAGAGCTTAGAAACTTATTCTCCATAGAACTGAAGCCTAGAGACAACGACAAAAGATATTTGACATACAGTATCTAATAACCGTAGAAATATAAGAAAAACACCCTCGTACAGTGTAAAAGAGGCCAATGTTATGACTACAAACACAACTTTTGCGCACGACCATTTAGATGTGCAAAATGCGGAGCTAACCTCGATACTGAAGAAAACTTTATAGAAAACAAGTGCGCCCTATCTAAAGGCAATCACCCAGATAATTTCAAAGGTTGTAAAATTTACTTAGAAATACCGAATAGGCGCTACCCAAATATGAAACCAAAACCTGAAACGCAACAATCCTGTACGATATTTACTTTTACACTAGACAGCAGAATTTCCACCTCCGATGCAAGTAACTAATCAGCAATTGATCACAATAATTAATACAGAAACTCATCCAACAAGAACAACAGCCAATACATATGCACAACTAACCAAGAAACAAGCAATCACGGATGCAGACCACTTAACACAAGCAACGCAATCAACAATCGTAAACCAAAATAATGTAATCATGAAACTACTTACAGTAGTAAAAGAAATGCGTAAAACAATAAAAACAGTCTCTACTGGAATTATTACACTTGAATGATAAATCAAAGCTCTAAAAATGGCTCGTTATAAGATTGCGACGTGGAACGCAAATACATTAAAGCATTCCTTAATAGAAAATAAAATGAAACTCGTCATCTCAAAAGTTCACTTCAAAATTTCTGGCTATATAGCATATTACATAAAGCATCTGAATGGAACTTCCAGAGGTGGAGCTGCCATTATTACAAGGTAAAAAATTAAGTACCACGAAGTGGATAAAATTTGACAAAGATTACATGTACAGTACTGTCTTCCACGCTACAGAACGAACAAAAAAGGGTTTAACCAGTTCTTCCATACAAGATTTATATCTGGTGGAGATTATAACATCAAAATTCCACTTTGGGGTTCGAGACTATATTCGCCAAGAGGCAGAGCCTTAGAAGCCACTATTCAAGAAGATCACTTGGATTACTTATCCAGAGGGAAGCCACCCTACTGGCCAACTGATATGGCCAAAATTCTAAATTTCTTGGACATTTTTATCATAAAAAATAGGCCAAGCATATGTAAAAGTCAAAAAACTCCATGATTTCTCTTATATTCATTTCCCAGTTCTGCTAATCATAAGTGGAAACATGTTTGTTAGAAATAGACCACCATAAAACACTTGTACTCAATGCTATACTAAGACAAGGCAAATTGTGCGCAGTGGAAAGTTGCAAAAATAATTCTAATAGAAAAACTCGCTAAATCATCAAACCTAGCAGAGTTATATAGGCCCATAAGCCTATTACCTGTTATTTCTAAGTTTTTTGAAATATTGCTACTCCAAAAAATAATGTTTATCATGAAAGACAACCACCTTATACCAGATTATCAGTTTGGGTTTAGAGCCCAAGACGAGAGCAAGTACATGCTGTGGTAGATACTATAAATGCATCCTTTAAAGCAAAACAATACAGTTTTTGTTGACGTTAGCCAAGCGTTTGATAAAATTTGTCATAGAGGACTTTTATACAAAGTAAAAAAGCAGCTACCGAATGACTATTATCTCGTACTTAAATCTTATTAGCCGGATAGGCTATTTCAAGTCAAGCTCGAAGAAAAACTCACTAATCTGTTGCCTATAAACTCTGGAGTGTCTCAAGGCAGTGTTCTGGAGTCACTCTTATATTTCTTTACACAGCTGACCTACCAGGCCGCGAGGGAACTACATATGCCACGTTCGCAGACGATACCGCGCCTCCACTCACGGGCAATGATCCAGTCAAAGTACTCTCACAGCTGGTTCAAAAAGTGGCGCATAAAAATCAATAAAACAAAATCTGTGCATGTCACATTTACTAAACGACGTGGCATATGACCACCAACTATACTAAATGGATAACATGTACTCCAGGCTGATTCTACCAAATATCTAGCAAAAAACAAATAGCTCACTTGGAGAACTCACATATGGAAGAAACGAAAGCAACTAAACCTAAAATTCCGTACTCACTACTAGCTGCTAGATAGAAACTCTCAACTTTTCCTTGATAAGAAGTTGTTCATATACAAGGTTATCTTTTAACTGGTTTGGATGTATGGCATCAAACTATGGGGAACAGCATCAGCTTCCAAAATTGCGATAATCGAAAGATTTCAGTCAAAAACACTCCGAACCATCACCAATGCACCACCGTATATAATATATATATATATAAAATTCTCGACGTTTTGGCATCGGCTTTGATGCCATTTTCAAGAGGTTAGCTCTTCACTCGCTGTCTCAATCTGTCTACTCCCCAAGGAGAGCTATGAGTCTTTGAATAAGACTGACCTTTCGTGTGACCTGCTTGATCTTTTATAGGGCTGGAAGTGAAAGTTTGTTTGGAGGGAGATGCGTTGGGTTGGGGAAAGTTTGTAGGATTAAGGGTGTTGCGTAATTGGCGGTGCGGAGTAATAAGGGATTTTCATATGACAGTAAATGTTGGATGTCATCTCTTGTGTTGAGGCACTGTGGGCGTTTTTCTATTTCAATTGCCTCACGTACTATTCTGCTGGTAAAATGGGAAATGGGGGTAATGGTTTTGGCCCCAGAGAAATTAATTTTGTGGCCTGTTTCTTTGTTGTGTTTGGCAAGTGCCGAACCATTATCGCCTTTCCGTACGGCCAGAGAATGCTCGTATATTAGGCTAGATATTTGCCGATTTGTTTGACCTATGTAGGTCCTTCGGCAGTTTCCACAAGGTATTTCATACACTCCTTGGGATTCATTGGGGCAGTGATCCTTTGCTGAGTGAATAAGCCAAGATATTTGGTTACTGGTCGTAAAGACCGTGCGGATATTTTGCCGCACTAGTATGCGGCTTATTCTATCGGTGATGCCTCTGATGTAAGGTTGGAATGCTTTTTGTTGGTCAGGAGGGTTTTGTAATTGAGAGTTAGTGTTTTTATTTATATTTTTGATTATTTTAGTTAAGGATTTGTTGGAATATCCATTTTGCAGTAGGGTGGTGGTAATGGATTTAATTTTTTTGGGGGGTATCGGAAAGTCTGATGGATCTGGTTATGAGGTATTTTGCAACTGAATGGATTTGGGCAGGTTGGTGATGGGATTTGGCATTTAGGTAGCGGTTAGTGTGAGTGGGTTTTCTGTAGACAGTGTAATAAAAGCTGTCATTAGAAGGATTTTTTGTTATGAGAGTATCTAGGAAAGGAAGGGAATTGTTATGTTTAGTTTCCATGGTAAATTTGATATTGGTGTGGATTTGGTTGAGATAGGAAAGGAGTTCTGGAAGGGTATCATGTCCATGAGGTCGGATAACAAAAGTGTCATCGACATATCGTATCCAGCAGGTAGGTTTAAGGTGAAAGGAGGAGAGGGTATTTGTTTCAAAATCGGTCATAAAAAGGTTAGCAATGACAGGTGAACGTTGGGACCCATACTAGCACCATTGCTTTGGCGGTAAAATTTATTTTGGAAGGTAAAGTAAGTATTGGATAGGCAATGGTTTATTAGGGATATTATATTATAAATAATATATATATATATAAGGTACATTATAAATAAAGAACATACATCAACTCTAACTAATAAGGCAACGGACTGGATTATGTTTCAAACCTATATCGAAAATCATATTAATTTAAAACTTAAAATAAAATCGGCCGACGAACTGGATGAGGCTGTCAATTACCTGACCACATTAATACAAGAGGCTGCCTGGCATGCAACTCCGAAGTAATCGCATGAAGCAACGAAATATAATAATGTACCTCTCTATATTTGGGAATTGGTGTGTGAAAAGCGAAGAGCAAGAAGCAGATGGCAGAGATCGCGAAGCAATGAAGACAAAACAATATACAACAGACTAAAACGAAAATTACATGAAACTCTTTATAAAGCCAAAATACAACATTTGAACACTATATAAACTCTCTTTCCAAAGATGATCATACGATATGGAAAGCGACAAAACAATTCAAGAGACCTAAGACCGCAATACCCCCAATCAGAAAACCGGATCGCAGTTTCGCCAAAAGCGACGCAGAAAAGGCGAAAACGTTTGCAACACATCTTGCCCAAGTCTTTACACCACCCACAGCCAACATTAACAGCGATGATAATGATATTGAAGAGTTCCTCAATATACCTTGCCAAATGTCACTCCCAATTAAAGCTTTTTAACCCCGAGAAACACTTGAAGAATCAAAAAAATTAATGCACATAAAGCACATTAAACACCTACTAAGAAATGCGGTAGTAGTACTAACAACCATATGCTAAAACTATCATATTATCCCATAAGCTGAAAATTTGCCCAAATTAGCCTACTCCCTAGTTTATTTAAGCTTTTTGAAAAACTGCTGATAAGAAGAATTAAATCTGATTTAGACCTATCAACAATTATTCCAGACTACCAATTTGGCTTCCGCGAAAGTCACTCAACAGTACAGCAAACACGTAGGATTGTAAAAAATATAATCAAGAGCCTCGAGGAAAAGACATTATGCACTGCTGTTTTCTAGATGTTGCCCAGGCTTTTGACAAATTCTGGCACATCGGCTTCTTACATAAAATCAAAAGAGTATTCCCTACCCAGTATTACCATCTGTTGAAGTCCTACATATCAGAAAGATACTTCCAAATAAAATACAACTCCAGTTACTCCAGCTATCAGCAAGTTCAATCGGGGGTGCCTCAGGGCAGCGTGTTGGAACCACTGCTTTTCTTGATCTGTACTTCAGATTTACCAACAACACCCAACACTATCATAGCTACATCCGCGGATGACACCGCCTTGCTGTCAGTTAACAGGGACAAAGCAGTTGCAACACGGAACCTTCAAAATCATTTGGATCTATTACAAAACTGGATTGATAAATGGAAAATTAGGATAAATGGGACAAAATCAGCGCAAGTCACATTTACTGCAAGACGAATGGTATGTACGCCACTTTTCATAAACAATACTCAAATTTTTGTAACAAATGAAGTTAAATAGTTAGAGTTATAGCTAGACCAAAAACTTACTTGGAAAAACATGTCAAAACAAAACATCAACAAATCCACTTAAAATTTAAAACGATGTCATGGTTAATGAGAAGTAGGTCCAAACTATCAGTAAATAACAAATTATTATTATATAAATGTATCATTAAACCCATATGGACTTATGGGATCCAATTGTGGTGCGCTAAACCTTCAAACCAAAAAATAATTCAAAATATCCAGTCTAAGATTCTATGTCTATCACCAATGCACCATGGTATGTATCGAACTTCACCCTACACAATAACCTGAATATACCATTTGTCACCGAGGAAATCGAGAGACTTTCGACGATAAACTTTGAAAGAACTGAAGGACACGAAAATGCCTAGTAGTAGAAATAATAAATCCTCCAACGATAGAGAGAAGGCTCAGAAGAACATGGCCAACAAACCTGAGGCAAGAAATGCACGACGTAAATTAGTCAAGCCTACCCTATTCGAGGTATTTTAGAGAATGGCCAGTGGACGATTACTCTACTTATGATATATTCTTCTATCAAATTTACTTACTACAATGTTGACCGTTGTAGATTGTAAATAAGCGATAAATTTATATTTAAAAAAAATAATAAAAATGCATTTTTGTAGTTATTTTTTTGTCTCTATCAGTGTGTTTGTGTTGATTTGATAGTACATTCTATTGGCTTTGCTGATTCTATTCCTTATTTCTTTATCGATGCTCCCATCTTCGTTAATTTGTGTGCCTAGGTATTCGTAAGTATTTTTTTCTATTATTTTTCCATCGATTATTATTTCTTGTTACTTCGTTTTCTTGTTATAATTTTTCGTTTCGTTTTGACATCTGATGCTCATCTAGTTCACGTAGATTATAAATAGTAGTGGGCTTAGATTATTGCCTTGTTTTACTCCGTTGTCCAAATGAAATTCTTTTGATAGTTATCAATTTTATATTACCTTTCCTTTCACTTTATTACACAGGTAATGTATTAAAAACTTTTGTTAATTTATTTGTAACTCGTAATTTTTGGAGCGCTTTCCAGATTATATTCTCTGGGTACCTGCTCAAAAGCTGCCTTCACATCTAAGAAAGCTAAAAAGAGTCCTCTATTCAGTGTCTTCTCAATGCTAGTTCGGATTGTATGTATGTGGTCTTGTGTTTGTTTGCCTGGCCGGAAAAATTTTATTCCTCTTGTAACGTACGTTTCTGATTTAGGTAAAATATTCCCCAGAGAATATGTGTATCTAACAGCATATTTAAGAATTAATAAAAAAAAACTTCTACAGAGTTTCTTTTGTTAACATAGTCCAGAGGTTTACTAATTCTAAAGTCAGGAAAAGAAATGTTCGAATATAAGATTTCAGATGACAAGGACATTTGTTTTTATTTTTTCTCATTGATGAGTGGGTGAATAAAAACATCGTATTAAAGTGTAAATATGTAACAAAAATTTTAAAAATCAAATACATTTTTACATCCCAAACATGCAAAAATTTGAAGGAAGGCGGCTTAAAAATTGTCAGCCAACAGAATTAAAAACCTTAATTATTGAATTACATTAACAACTAGCCTTTGCAAATAAATTAATGAATAAACAACATTCAAGTTGACTCACAAAAATCAAATAATGCGTTATTCATAACAGCTAGTGAAGATGGACTTCAGTTGCCTTGAAAATCGAATCTTAACGTGGTATTATTGCACCGAGAAATAAATACAATGACGCCTTAGAATTATAACTACTAGGATGTGTGAGTAGTTCGGAAAAATTTAAAAACAAAGGCGTTGCATAAAACATTCCCAGAATTTTAAACTCCTACACTACCGCTTAGCCTTGACGTCACCCATAATAAAAACTTGCAGAACATGTGTAGCCTTAATTAGATAATTAATTACAATAATTATGCAGTCACGATCCTCCTGCAGTACGCCCTGCCGGGCATTACCATTCACACGGCCATCACGTCCGTTTAATTAGGGATTATTTATAGATGCATAATGCAAGTTGGCCCGTTCTCATTTGCGAATTCGGCGGACACGCGAGCGCACGCAGCCTTACGCCGAACGCCCTTTCGGGCACGCAGCCTTCGGCCATTAAACCTAAACGGCGGTGCCTGCGACATCAATTACAATGTTGTCGGCCGCTGCATTTTATTAAAATTCGCCTGCAGATATGATTAATCGCCTCCGAGTGCGTCCGCGGCCGTAAATCGAAAGGTGAATTGCCTTAATCAGCGTCTCGAATTACCGGCATTTATTACGCGCAGCCGCATGGGACGCCATAAAGAGCTGAAATTTGTTCGGGCATTATTGCACGCCGACGTTTAATAATTAAACGGTAAACGGAAGGCATTAATAAAAATTGTTTGGGCTAATTAAGCAAACGTCGTAAATAAGCGCGCATACCGTCTCCAATTATGAGTGCGGCATGAGTTGCGGGCAATTCCGCTCTTTGTGGCTGCTCGCCTGCGAACGGCGTAATGCAATCGGGCAGAAAGCCATTTGTTAATTAGCGCGGTCGGCCTGAAATTAATCACTGGCTGCCTGAAGACAGCACGCAGGGGATTCTGATGATTTAAATGTTATGGCGCTGCACATGTTCCAATGGTCATCAATTGCTGAGCTTCGAAAACCATCCATTCACTTTAATTGAATTTATAATGCGACTGTCAAAACGTAATTTTGTTTTAAAAAAATTAAAATCGCCTCAGAGTTAAACAATTATTTGTGCAAACATATGGTATATTTCTTATTATTTGCTTAATAAAGGAAGATCCAAAGAATCTGATGTTTTTCTTGTGTAAAATACACACATTTTATTAGTGGTTACGGAAAATCTGCTTTAAATTTAAAAATTTTGTACATTGAAATAATAATGGGAACACACCATCACTACTACTGCTGCTTAGTTTAGAGCTGTTTATACGAAAGTCAAAATTAATGGTAGTATTGCCCATTTTTACTTTGTTGGACATAGGAAAGTGATAAACGGTTTTCCAATAAAAACGATATAAATTTAAAATAAAAACTATTTCAGATACAACCAAACTTTTTATGTTATTTTAAAACTTAATAATACATCATTCAAGTGTCCACATAGAGTTCGTGCACACGAGCAAATTTAATTAACTCAATTTTCGATGATGTAATAACTCAGATCTAATGTTTAATCTTAATGCATCAAGAGTTCATGGTTTTGCATAGACTACCTATTTCAAATAACTCTACAAAAGTAATCTAAAGGAGTTAAACCACAACATTTTCAAAGCAAACTAACAGTTGCACCAAACTTTTCTTGCAATACGTCAATAGCAGCATTAACAGTATGACATGTAGCATCGTTTTGTTGGAACCTCATGTTCTCCAAATCAATTTCATCTAAATTTGACCAAAAGATCTGTTAACATCAACCAGCACCACCAGTTTTACAAGTTACTGTAACTGCATTTCTTATTTCGTTTTGAAAAAATAATGGTCTGATGATGCCACCATGCTATAATATTTGTGGATGCAAGGGCTTCTCTTAAACCTCTTGTGTATTGTTTTTACACCAAATTTTATTTATTAACATATCTACTTAACCAGAAATGAGCTTCATTTGAGAAGATAATTTCTTCTCCAAAATTATGATCCGTTTTAAGTTGTCTTAAAGCCCAAGCAGTAAATTTACGGCGATTACGATAGTCCAGTAGTTGTAGTTCTTGGATAAATACAATCTTTTACTGGCGTAAACTCAAATCTTTTCGCAAAATACCCCAATTTGTCGTTCTTCCAAGCTCTAATTCTTGAGTACGAGAAATTAAGAAATTTGGAACCTCCGCAACGCGATGTCCTACAGCAGCAATGTTCTCTACATTTCTTGCATTTCGACGTCTTTTTGGTATTTTCGCATCATGCAGAGTAAAATCTCTTTCAAATTTTTAAACGATTCGACGTATAGCAAGCACAAAAGGGCAATTATGTGGATTACAGGTTTCGCGAAGAGTATTTTGCCATGATGAATTGTCAGAGTATACAGTAAATATAAATGACAACTAGTAGCAGTTATAATACTTTAAGCATGGTTGAGGTTTCAGTTTAAAATCATATCATTCTTATTGTCACCGTCCTCCTCAATGTTCCTTTTGGATGGTTTTTCTTTCGTTTCCTTTGCGGATTCCATTCCAGAGCTTTCCTACAAACTCTTCCTTTTCTTAGAGTATGGCCTAATCTTACACACTTCTTTTTTCTAATTTCCTCGTTTACATCGCTCTGCCCCGTTCTTTCCCACAATTCATCGTTTGTTATCCTCTCTAACCACTAAATTTTTAAAATTGACTGTAGGCACTTGTTTATAAAAGTTTGTGTTACTCGTGAGCAACCACGTTTCGGAACCATATAACAGCTCTGTTTTAATTGTAGCATTAAACACCTTTATTTTAATTTTAATTGAAATATTATTTGTCTTCCAAACACTAGACCGTCATATGAACACTCCTAGCTTTATTTATTTATTCTAGCCACCACATCTTTCCGCAACCACAACAATTTGAAGTACGTGACTTCATTAACACTTTCTATTATTTTACTTTCTTTACGCCTTGGTATTTCCACATGTGCACACATTGCTTTGATATTATTTGTGTGATTTTCTTTACAGTAATTTTTTATTGAATCTGCTTATTTCAAATCTACTCAGTGACAAGTAATAAGTAAATGTTATTTGACTTACATTATATAAAGGGTCCGGCCAACGCCAGTTTCCTATGATTTTAAACTATACCTGGCTGGATACAAGAATAAATCTTGTGGCCGTTGTCTTTTCAGTCTTCTGGTAGCGGTCGGCTGGTTGCTGAGCTGATCAGTTAGATGTATTGTTTCGTAAGTCGATGGATTTCGTTGGCGACATATGCTACCCCAGATCGTTGTGTAGAGTTTCATTTGTAACATACCATGAAGCACTTGTGGTTCATCTAAAAATCTTTGATTGGCATGTTTATGGTATTTTGGTATGGGAGATTTTGCGAAGCTCCACATTTGAATCACAAATGTCCAAATAAGTTTAATAATAACTTTATATAAAAGTAATTTGTTAGAGATAATTGGGATCGTCTCCCGAGCACCCAGTTTATTTGTTTAATTTTTAGGTCCATTTGCTTCCTTATGGCTTTGATATGTGCACTCTATGTTAGTTTCTAGGGCTTAAAGAGGTAGGATGCGAAACGGCGCGTTACCAGCTATCGCCGACTTAGCCTCTCCTACTCAATTCCGACTGTCACCTTTCCATTGGTAGAAAATTGAGTAACCAACATCAGTGGAAAACAAGGTCGGAAACAAACGAGCGCGGAAGGGGTGGTCTCCTCTCCAGGGAAGAAAAAAACTCACCTACATTACGACTTTGCCTAATAAAATGGACAACAATTTGGAATAATGGAAATACCTTTTGCTAATTACAAAATCACAAATTATAAACAAGACTAATGGAGACACATCAAAGAATAACCTCGGATAGGACGAATAACAAACGCAAACAAATTAAGGACAACAAACATGAAATAAAAGACTATATACACCTAGAATGTACCTGGGTTAAATAATAAACTACAGAAATTACAAAAAACAAACTAACAAGAAGAAAGATAGATTTAGCCCTAATAACAAAGATAAAAAAGAAACTAAAAGGCACCCAAGATTTAGAAAAATACATGCTAATATACAGCGGAGTAAGACAAGACACGAGAACCGCAGTTGACGTGGCAATTATAATAAATAGAAAATGGAAACAAAAAATACAGTTATACGAATTAGCAAACGAAAAAATCATGAGCACAAAATGCGGAAAAGAACGGGGGAAAATGGCCAAGTAACCATTATATGCGCATATAACCCAGAAGAAGGAAAAAGAGAAGAAAACGCATTATTTTTCGATAAATTATAACAATACTTGAATCAAATAAACAAGAATGACTACATAATAATTGGCGGAGACCTCAACGCTCGCATCAGTGAAGAGAAATTTGAAAATATTGAAACAAATAGCGAAAACCACATTAATCAAAATGGAAAACTGAAGAACTAAATGACGCGCTGCGATGCAATAAGAATAGAAAATTCTGCGGACTGGATAGAATTAATAGCGAAGTTCTTAGTTATGGTTCGGAAGAACTAAAATCAAGATACCTTCACTTAATTAACATGTGCTGGGACAACTATACTATTCCTCATGAATGAAAAGTGGCGATGAGTAAACCGGTTTTTCATAAAGGAGACCGATCGATATGCGACAATTACCGAGGAATAACCCTATTAAACACTTCATATACAATATATACAAAAATGTTAACCCAATTACTGTAATATTACAAGAGCAGACAAAATTCAAAAAAGGAAAATCCTATACTGATAATGTATTCACAACAAAACAAATAAAAAAGAAACATCAATAATTCAACAAAAAAACACGCATGATGTTCGTAGACTACATCAAAGCTTTCGACAAAAGCTGCCGCAAAAAACTTTAGGAAATAATGAACAGACGAGGCATATCCATACATCTAATCAAAGTCATTAAAACATATATGCGCACACAGAAATAATAATAAATGACAATAGAAGCAATTTCGAAAACACAAATCTTGGACTAGGACAGGAATGTAGCCTGTGTTCAGTTCTATTGAATCTCTATATTAACGATGCTGTGAGGCAGATATAATGTAATAAAAAAAAGAAAAAGAATAAGAAAATGCTAGTTTCTGGTTCAGGTGCAGTCCGAGGTACTTGATTTCAGTCTTCTGGGGTACTAGAGCATCGTTAACTCTGACTTGTGGGCAAAGAAAATCAATTTTGCAGAGTATCTAGGTGGGCTTGAAAACGACCTGCCGATGTTTCTGATCTTTCGTTAGTTGAGAGGATAGCCGTGTCCTAAGCTAACAGGGCTAATAAGGTATTGGTTGTAGTTGATGTGCCAACGGACCAAGTACATTTCCCTGTGATACTCCGAGGGAAATGTTATGATATTCTGACTGTAATATTGATTTTGACCTGGTAGGTCCCCTCGGTCAGGTAGGCACAACTAGCTTGGAAAGTGTATTTTAATCTTGTATAGCAGGCCCTCATGCGATACCTTATCGAAAGCCTGCTTTTGTTTCTAAACTCTCCATGATATGAGTAGCAATCCTATGGCTTTGGTGAGTTGTCGAATGATGTTGTCGAAAGTCTATTAATACGGAATGAGATTATACTACAGAGGTTTACAGTTGCTTGAATTCTTTTGAAAAGCAGATTTTCAAAAATCTTGGATAGTAAAGGCAGGAGATTAATTGGTTTATAGGAGAAAGGTTGTATGGGTGGTTTACCAGGCTTACCAATCATGATGATCTAGGCGTATTCCCAATGAGCAGAGAAGCAGCATATACTAGCTTTACGAGGAAGATTTTGTAACACTTCGCCCACTATTAGGTCACATCCAGGAGTTTTTCGAATATTGGTAAAGATAAAGGTTTAATTTGTAGTGTCATCTGATATAGTGCTGTAAGAAATAATTTAATTTCAGTATTACGATGAGTATCTTGAGGCTGCAGTATTATAAAAACGATAGTGAGATGCTCGGCGAAGGTATCTGGTTTTTCTTTTTAAACCTGGCTTAGTTGCCGTCAAGCTTTTTGAATGGAAATATAATTATCGATCCTTTAAACTTTTTCGTTGTTATTCATATAGTTTGGTCATCTGGGGAGGGTTGCATGATGTGTTCTTAGTATGTGTTATTCCGTGGATCCATAGTGCGTCGTGAAGCTACTCGGTAAGACTATTGTATAAGGTTTTATCATGTCTGTTTTTAGTTTGTTGATACTTCTTGCGTGCTTTGTGTTTTTCAATAGCAAGATTTCATATATAATGGGGAATGTTGGTAGCTTTCAAATTGTTGGTTGTTGTATTAGGCGTAGCTTGCCAGGCAGTATTTTGCTGTTAGATTTTGGGTTACTTTGTCAAGATCTTGAGCGTCTTTGATTCATATATAGAAGGGTTAATTTCATTTTCCAGTAGACTTAGAAAAAGATCTCAATTGGTGTGTTTGGTGCAGAGGTTTTTTTGGGAGGGGGAGATAGTTCTTTGCTGACGGCTGCCGTGCTTAGGATAATGATAGCCGGGGTATGATCGGTGGAAAAATCATAATTTGATTCAGTTCGGGTGTAAATATTTGCTATTCTACGAGATACAGCAAAATTGATCAGATCTGGCAATTTATTTGCATCGGTGGGCCAATACGTGGGCTCTTCGGTTGAAAAATAACTGCAGTTGAGATTATGCACGCATGCAAAAGATTACGTCCTTTTGGACTGGTTAGTCGCGATCGCCAAACAGTATTTTGGGAGTTACAGTCTCCTCCAATGATAAACTCAGTTTCGAGAGGTCATAAAAGGTCTTCATATTCCTCAGTGGAAATAGCATGCATGGGTAGGGCTACAGACTGCTGTAATTGTTAATGGATAAGGAAAAACTTGCACTTTTGTGCTAGCACTTTGTATTTTATTAGTCTAATGAGATTCTGTCCTTTATAAGATCTGGAGAGTTTAAGAAATGCCGTAAGGTCTTAAGCTCGATGATAGAGAAACTCCAACTACACCTCCCCGGGGTAAAGGATGGGAACACCTAAGGATTGGTGGCAAACGTAGCTCTGGAGACCGAATGTGCGCCGGTATAAGCAAACAAACCTGACTCCCGGGTCAGGATGGGCACCCCATTGTCCTGAGGGTGAGAAATCGCCCTCGAAGGCGGAGGAATCGATAAGAAGATCAACGGAATTGGGATCAGGAAGGCAACGGAAAACCACCTGATTAGAGGCACAAATTGCATTTCCAAGAAAAAATCAAGATAGCAAAAGAAGCATCGGCAGAAGACGTATATCGTGGCTAAAAAACCTGCGAGTATGGTTCAATACAACAACAACTGGACTGTTTCGTGCCGCTGTTGATAAAGTCCGTATTGCCACCATGGTTTCCAACATCCGAGAGGATCGGAACTTTAAGAAGAAGAATGATATTCTCATTCGTAATGAGTTGTGTCGTCTGGATGGTTGCAAAAGTATACAGTATAGCATGGGATTTTGATTACTATTCTAGGTGTAGCGTGGGTTTCGGATACAAGTAAAATGTCAATATCTTGCATTTGTGAGAAGACTATTATTTCTACAAAGACAACAAACAATAAATGGGTATTAGAGAAATATTTGCAAATATAAAATTTAAATAGTAGCAATAGGAGGCTCTAACGTGATAGACCAACACTTTTTAATATTCTTCAGTAATGCTTGGAATTAATAATCATAGCAACTTAATGACCATTTTCAGAAACGATGTTTTAATCTGCAACAAAAGATAGATTTGGTTGCCTTGATTTACAAATCGTGCAAGGATTTTCTAATGCTCAATCAACGGATTTGTAATGCTGCAAATAATCAAACAAACTAAATTATTTAGTTGACTGGATTTTGCTCATAAAAATAAACATCTAATTAGCGTAAGCAATGAGGATTCGAAGTGTTTGGTGATTCAGGCACATTTACTTAGAGTTGAAATATTTTTGTTTGAGCTGAACGAAGCTCCTATCTACTACTGATACAGCTTTTATAAAGCCTCGCTTTCTACAAATTTACAATACACTGAAAAAACTATGTTGCCCAATTTTTACAAAATAATGAAACAACTAGTTTCATTTTACTAATTTTCGTGCAATATTTTTTTATAAACAAGCCTTATTATATGCTTAACAAGTATTGCACATGTTACACAATGATAACCAATATTAATCTGTTGAATCAAAGTTTTAAAAGTTATTAGTAACTAAAGCAATGTTTTTCTGCATTACTGTAAAAAAACAAATAAAAAAACATGTGGCCGGAGAAGAGATTGCTCTGTAAGCAATCCCAGAACGAACTTAAAAAGACCTTTCGATTTCGATTTCGAATTTTCTTGAAATTCGAAATCGAATATCTCGAAAATTATTCGACATAGAATTTTTTCGGCTTCATTTTCGAATTCAGCGTAAAATTTCCTATAAGAATCACATTTAAAATCGTAATGTCGAAAATTTTCCCGAAATTCGAAGTCGAATATTTCGAAAATTATTCGAGACAAATTTTTTAATTTGGAATTCGAAATCACCGTAAAATTTGCTATAAGAATCCATTTTCAAATTTTAAAAGATCTCAAATTTTCTGACGGACCGACAGAGAGACATAGAATTTAGAAAATACTAAATAGTAATAATGTTTTAAAGTCTCGATTATTGTTTATAATACCTGATCATGTTTTACAGCAGTTTTACGTTTTTACTTTATAATGGTCAGAGGCGGCGTTTTGAAAAAATACATTCATTGGTCACCTGTTAAAAAATTTTTTCTTTCTTACCGTCCACAAAAAATAGCGCCCTGTTCGTTGAAATTAGAACTACAGCAATTCTCATTAAGCAATATTTGACACAACAACGAGATCAAAAATATAGAACTTTATTTATCATCGACTGAAAGTAAGGCCACTTCTAACAAGCAACTTGTGTGTGATATCCCTCTTTTTCTAGAATAAACCGTGATGGATGAAGGATTAGAACTAGTTGAACGTAAATGAAGAATTAATCTCTAATACTTTATATAGGGTGACCTATAGAAGATAGACGGTTTTGAAAAAACTTATACTCCGTAATTTTTTTAACTCAAAATGAATTTAATTTTACAAATCAGACGTTAAGATATGCCAAATAAATGCCAATGCTTTTACGGCATGCATTATGTTATGGGGCTCCAGCAAATACTAGTATGAGGTGAGGTGGCATCCCGCTGAAAACAAATCTTTCTTATGTATATTCGTCGTCTTCACAGTTCTCGTAAAAAGTTGTTCGACATATAAATGTAGCATTTTCAGTTAACAATCACTGCTAAGTCGTCATTCTCCTAAAAATAAGGGGCGATAACGCCAAAAGGGATAACCCTAAACTACATTGTAACAAGTGCAGAGTGGAGAGTTTTTTTGAATATTATTAGGATTTTCATGGACCCAGCAACGAAGGTTCTGCTTATTTACTATTTTATTGAAATGAAAATGAGCTTTGTCGCTCATTATGATTATTGCATTTTCGAGTTTTACTTAAATCACTTGCATTTCGACTACAAAATCTTTCCGTTCCTGATAATCTTTCACATGGAGCTTTTGAACAACCTGCATTTTATATTGATAAAATCTTAAATATTTTTGTAAAATGGTTTTCAGGAACCGTAACTCACTTAGATGTCTTTCAGCGGGCTATTCCGAGCTTTTAACTAGTACTTCATCCATTCTTGTAATATTGTAGTAGAGTCCCCTAACTCGACCCTCTACTTATAATGTGCTACCTGTTCTAAAAAAAATTGAAACATTTTTAAAATTTATTCAAACAATTGGTAAGTAAAGCCAAGCATTCAACTAATATGAATAACTTTATTAAATGATTGTGCGCATTATAATGCTACGACTGCCATCAGAAAAAGCCAAAGTCATATTAAACAAGTCTTCGCATTCATATCGATCTAGGAACGAAAAAGGATTACAACGTACTTGTTCTCAAATAAACTTCTTATTTTAGGTGATTAATTATAAGACAAATGTAGTCTTTGCAACTAAGTACGCATAGGATAAATCAACTTTACTGGTTACTGTTAGCAGTAAAAACAAAGATCGTTTCTGTGGCAGTATTAAACTAACTTCTCGCAGCATATAAACTTAATTCATATGCAAATTCAAAAGTCACTAAAATAATTGCTTGTTCATATCAACAGAATTAACAAGATTGTTCAGTAAAACTTTTTACTACACTGAAAAATTACATAATTTTTCTTTGTCTTAAATTATATTTGAATTTTGCTTGCCTTAAAAGGGGCGCCGTAAATGGAATCATTATAAAATATTGTAGATAATACTCATCACATGCGTGCTGCCATATATAAGTGCACATATTAACATATGTTTAATGTCTCAGTGCGCAATGCGCTAGATAAAATAATTCAAGGGTTTATCAAAATGGGCGAATCAAGATATTTATGGTCGGTCAGACATACCTGAAGGCGTCAAAATACCCAAAGGTAATACCTAGGCTTGTATGCCGCAAAAAACTCGGGACTCTGGCATACCATAAGTTGACTTTGTTGTGGGTACCAGGACATTGTAAAATTACAAGCAACGAGAAAACTGATAAGCTAGCAGAAGAAAGATTGTTGACTCCATATACATGCCTCGGACCGACTCCGGTACTGCCTAAAGATACAATACGAATTCATTTGAGAGGGGGACTCAGGCAGCAACATAAAAATATTGGGAAAATGTACCGGGTCAAAGATACGTAAAAATCTTAATAAAAGGGCCATCTTGTAAACAAACTGAAGAACTGTAAAAAGCAGTAATCAGCTACTATGTATTGCAAGTCTGCTCGCAGACCATTATTTTTGTGGAAAATACCTCAACAAAATAAGACCATAGAAATCCATCCATTTCTTGTGCGAGTGTGAGATTTAAAGCCATACTATAAGTTGACTATTGTGGGTGTTGTGTAAAATTGAAAGCAATGAGAAAGCTAATGGGCTAGTACAAGAAAGATTATCAACTCCATATATAGACCTTGGACCAGCCCCGAGACTATCTGAAAGTACAATACAAAGTTGTTTGAGAGAATAGATCAGGAAACAAGTATACCAGGACAAAGACATGAAAAAACCTTTATAAAAGGACCATCTCGTAAACAAACTGAAGAACTGTTAGTAGTAAGCAACAATCAGTTAAGAACTAGTATAGATCTCTTCACAAAGCATGGATTTATTAGAGAACTCTTTAAGAAAATAAGGTTGTACAATGGATATCTAAGCTGCAGAGAACGCGACAGGAAACCAGATAAAGCCATCCACATATTGCGCGAATGTGAAACTTTAGTTCATAGGAAGCAAGCTACTTATGAAAAACCGAAATTATCCAGCAAGAAATTTTTATAGTCTAGTGCAAAAATACTAGAATAAGTTATTTAAAATAATGAGAGAAGCACAATAAGCCTATAAGCAGTGCTATCGGAGCAAGAATTTAAACGGCACACCATCATTGATCCGCCATCATGTTTGACAGTTGGAATTTGGTAACGAGAATGAAATCTGTTACTAATTGAGCAACGCTACCAAACAACGTTAACTGGCTTTTATCCGATCAGAGTATGTCGTTCCACTCGTGACGAGTCTAGTGCAGATGACTGCGGGTGAACTCAAAGCGCGCCTTCCAGTTCTTCTCACTTATGAATGGCTTGAAAATTGGACGGCATCCACGTATCCAGCATCACTCAGACGAGGTTTGGCAGTCTGAGGAGAAATATTGGGGATATTTAACTCATTTAGTTCGCGAGCTATGTCGACTGCAGTACGGCGAGGGTTTTAATGGGACATCATTACGATCTTCCTATCGACAGCATGAAGCGTTTTCTTGAGATGTCTGGGCACATTTTAATGAGAAACCACTCTAGAATTATTATCCTCTTTGACAATTTCGTAACAGACTTCTAAACACTAAACTGATCCGCAAGGCGTTGGTGAGATGTCCTTGGAGATGCCCTTTCTCTTCTCATTTGTCAACCAACGATGCTTAAGAGTATCAGCCATTACCCTGAAAAGAACAATTATTAAAAAAGACGCATGCGAACCGATAAAAATGGCAGTAAATAAGCGATCAGTACATTAAATGAAAATGGCCATTTGTACCGATTTTCAAAACCGTACAGATTTTTTGTTCCGTCGGCCGAAATTTGGGATACCTTGTCTCAATAGTACTGAAATATCTGGAAAGTTTTAAATTGAGTTTCTCAATAGCTATGACGAATAAATGCACCGGTAAAATCTTTTTGAGCGCTACTGTATATTTCTTGCTTGTATTTTGAAGAGAATTAGCATTCCACAGACCAATTTTATATGCTGAAGCCGTTTTTATGTTTAATCAGTTCTTCTAAGGAGCCTTATTTAGTTTGTGTTGTTTGCTACATTGAAATTTTTACAGATTTTAAGTTTCTTATCTGTGGCTCTGTTATTTGGTTGTTTAATTGATAAGATAGTAAAATTGTGGAATGATATCTGATATATTTAGTTGATTGATTTCGGTGTATAATCACCGCTTATGTGCTAGTTACAAATGTCTCGACTGAATTGTTTACTTTTGAGTACGAGCAGTGCATGATTTGTTAGCTTGGTCAGTTATTTTCTATTTAAAATAAACTCTGCAAGATTTATATTTAGCTAAACAAGCATCATCGCACAACAGAAATTTTCTTAATTTTCAATATTTTTTGTTTTTTGGGAACGTTCTGTGCTTATGTAATTTAGCGTATTTAACGCATCAAGTTGATTTAGTGCATCTATTTCTCATGTGACCACAGCGTTAACATTTTTTTACTACGGAATTTGAGCTCCCTTGTGAGTTTTTCAAATTCCGCTATTGCATTTTCAATGTGTTTAATTTTAAAAACTTATTTGTGATTTATCTCACGTTTAATCTCAAAAAAGAATTTGCATCTATTGTTTTTTATAATCTCTCACATTCTTGTTTATAATTATACCTCATTATTCTGTATTATGTAATTACATTCTTTTAATTACGTGGCTATACCTTAAATTTAACATAAAGTTAATTGCAGTCACGTAAAGGTTTGTGAAAAAGTAAACCTCTATGGTACTTTCTTTAACATTTAACTTTTATTTGACATTTAGTTGTAATTATCGTTTCAGAATATACAAGGTCTCGCAGAATAATCTTCCCTTTTTGAATTGCGCACTCTGTAGCCATACATTCTTGTGCAGCACAATATATACCATTTTGGTGCCTATTGTGGTGTAGAGTGGCAAATACCGTGCGTTTGTGTCACAGACTAATTTTTAAAATGGTTACTCTGATATTGTAAAACATTGCTATTTTGTAAGCATTGGTTGTCATGAGAGAGTTCCGACCAACAAAACCATAATGTTGTGGTTAGTCAATTTCCAAGAGGTTAATTTAGAATTAAAGCGAAAATCACTTGGTAGACTTCGTAGCGTTTAGATACCCGAGAATATCGCAACAATTGTCACATACCCACAACTTTCTGTAGCTAAACATGCTTTTGACTTGGGAGTATCTGACCGGGGCGTGCGGAGAATGCTACACTGCGATCTCGTGTTCCATCTATACAAACAGATGGTGTTCCAGAAATTTAAAGAATGTAATTAATTGGTACACCCAGCAGGCTGCTTGCGAGGACATGCTGGAAAAAGTTCTAGCTGATGCTGTTGAAGTGCTCAGTAGTGACGAAAGTCATTTTTTGCGACTCAGACTCAACAAACATGGAAATGCACCACTGTGGTTCTAACAAGATAGCGCCACTGCTCATAAGGCGAAAATTCTTCGAAAAATTCTAAGCCGTCTTGTCTCATTCAATTGTGTCTAGGGCACCAAACCTGTCTCTTTGCGATTTCTGTCTTTGAGCACACCTGAAGATTTAAGAAAATGACTCAGCAAGCAATAGGAAACTTTAAGATGAGACTGCAGAAGTGTATCACTTGTGCAAACAAACATTTAAACAATATCATCTTTAAAATTGGTTTATGACTAAATGATCAGCATTATTCTGTGTGGTGGTGCAATAAAACATTGAACATAATTTGTGTTATTCTTCTTACTGCTGTTTCGAGAAAGCAAGATTCTTTTGCTGGACCTTGTATTTGCTTTATTTGTTTTTCTTTGCTCTTTAAATCTTTTTTACTGTTTAATAATTAATTAGACTAATAAATACTAATTTATTACTAAAAACAGACCTCATTTCTACACAAATAAATGTCACTATTAATCTTTTGCAGCATTGTAATATAATCCATTGAAATTACTAAAATTAATGTTTGGGGATTTTTGTGATGCTCTGCTCAAAAAATAAGGTTACTTTAATTTGCAAAATCGTAGATTAAAGAACTTTTTTCTTATGTTGACACAACCATCAGTAAAATTCGCTCCTAGTTTTAATTTGATATGTCAAATAGTAGAGACAAAATAAATTTGAGCAAATAAATAAATAGTATGTGTTTTATATAAACAGTCACTTTATTTTTTGAAAAGAGTAGAATCTTGTAGATGTCTTTATCAGCGTACAAAGTACAGGGTCCGGCAGAGAGGTATGGCGCTTTTAAAAAGACTGTCATGCGTCCTGGGGTGGACAAAATGTTTTCGGAATGGTTGCTATCTACTTATTAACAGATGCCATTTCAATAGCAATGAAGCCTTGGTCTGTAGCACTTCGTGTGTTTCCAACATCTTCATTGAAACGGATCGTTCTATAGTGCTCACACAGCGCCGATTTCGGAATCATTTTAAAGTTGGTGAATAGTTTTCAAACAGGATATTTAAAACCGAGAACTGCAGAGGAAGATCGAACTGTGCAGACTTCGGGAAACATTTAAAGGGTCCAATAAGTAGTGGAAACTTGTTCAAGAACTGCGGTAAAATGACTTTGTGAGACGACTTATTTTGTTCTTTTTAACAGACGATGTCGTTTTGATCATGAATAACGTATCCCACTTTCATTTATCCCGCAAAAATTACAGTAGAGTTACCTCTGCACTGTAAGAGAGTAACTTTTTGGTGTGGCGTGTCTCGAACCTGTATTACTGGGCCTTTATGAAAAGGGACGAACAGTGTCTGTTAACACAGATCGCTACCTTGCCGTGTTGCGTGATTATTTCCTGCTAGAATTAAGAAAACGAAGCATTAACCTCAACACAGTTTGGTTTTAGCAAGACGAGGCGACTTGCCATACATCAAGAGCAACAAAGAATTTTTAAAGACAACATTTTAGACACTCTTAATGTTAGGCATATTGATTTATTTTTTATGTATTTAAAAGATTTTTGAATTGAACCAGATTTAAACCTGGACCGAAATATATACATATAGTCCCGATAAATTACCTGGTCTATTGCTCATTTTATATGCGCACGTTTGAACCCTTTGATGTTTAAAAATGAACTGAATTACAAAATACTGTGTGAGATAATTTTACAGAACTCAAAGCAAAGCCAAGCGTTTTTATGTGCTTGACTGCCTTCAGCCACACGCATGGGTACACGTGACCAGGCTCTATGCGCATTACATAATTTTTTACACCGACTAATGAAAAAACGCACACATAATATAATGCTGAATAAGTATTTCAACCGAAACCCCTCCTACGTATAAAGAATTCCATTATAAAAAAGCAATTAAAACTGCATCATTCTATGCTACGTAGCGATTGCTCTGTATAATTACACGCCAGCAAATGGCTGTATAATTTGAAGGAACTGCATTTTCGTACGGGCGCATAAAAAAATCAGCGCTGAATTATAACGAATGCTTTAATTTAATTCCTGGACAACAAATGCAGCTCGAGGAAGTCTCTATTGGCTGCTCATAATTATTGTGGGCGTTGTGTAACTTTACATTTCAAATGAGTCGCCACCAAACTTTTAGCTCTAATTAGAACGGCGCGAGATTTTTTAGTTTGCATATTAATAGATCGTAAAGTCATGTTGCTTTAATTCAGCGCTTTGCTGCCCTGAAAACCGGCAATTATGTTTTATTGCCTAATTGCCCCTAAGAAGAGCTTTTATGGTTCTTCTCGGGATAATTCGATAGTAAACAGCTACATAAACGGCAGTGAGAATTTTAAGTCATGCATCGATTAAGACGGAAGGATTGAAAGGTAAATAGCTTGCTCTATAGGGGACATATATAAAAGGAATCTAACTAATGCTTCTTATACCTTTCACAAACAATCACAATGGGTGTTAAAACTAAAACTTTGATACTACAACAGAATTGTTAACTTTTTTTGGAAACATGTCGCGTGTTAAATATAATAGCAACAATGAATTCTATCAGCTGCATGCGAGCACAAATCGAAGAGTTTTAAGTTGTCTAATGAAGAAATATATTAATTTTTATTCAAACCATACATTGTCAGAAAATATCCAATAAAGTATAATGCTAATGTCAATTAGTACTCGTTGTTCTACGATCATTGGCACATTTATTTAATTTTGGGTTACTCAAATACCCTTAAAATAATAGCCTTTGCTAAAATAGGTTTTATTGTTAGATACTTTAAAAACAATTTAGTATTGTATTTACAAATGTGTAAAGAGGTTAAATTATTATATAGAGGAATTAGTGCCCATGTTAATGGTGTTTCTATGTGATCTATATTTATCATTTAAATATTTTCAAATCTACACGTTATTTTTAAAGTCCTCGTAGTAAATTAAAATAGACATATATTAAGGACAATAATAAAAATCAGAAAAATCTTCAAAAAATGTTGAGCTATTGAAAAGTGTTAGCTTAAAGAAAAGACCTGTGGGCATACATTTTTTTTTATTCTGAAGACGTCTGCTATCAAATTACGAAACTTATTCGTCAATCAAGAAAATCATCATAATCAAAAATCAACTTTTTCTGAGCGAAATAATTTTTCACAAAGGTAGAAACATCATTTCGATTTACTTCTCAGCAAGAATTTCCTAATACTTCGTATCATAGTCGTTTGCGTCTATGGCAGCCTGGCATCTTCTGGGCATCGAGTCCATGAGAGTGTCGATGGTAGATTGGGGGATCTTCTGCCACTCCTCCTCCAGCTGAGTGAACCTCTCCGCTGCATTCTTCGCCTAACGGCTTGTCACCCGTCTCGTCACCTTTTCTCGCAGCGGTTCGATGATGTTGAAGTTAGGAGATTGGCTTGGTCGGTCGAGAAAGGTCACGCGACGGAAGCGAACTAGTCCACTAGGTAACAAATGCGATGCTTTGGGTTGGAAGATAAAAACCTGACCGATGGAACGAAAAGCGTGGGCTTGCATTGTGTTTTCCAGGATGTCCTCGTGGCCAAATCGATCTAGAATTCCGGAAATAAAACGAAGAGGACCGATTCCATTCGCATCGAAGCATCCCCACACCATATACGATCCTTCACCATACTTCATCGTGGGCAATTGGTATTTGGGATCAACGTGAGTGCTGGCAGCACGTCGAATCTAAGTTATTCAGTCACTGCCAAAAAGCTTGAACTTGAATTTATTACTCCAGACAACTTGCCTTCGCTCCGTCCATCCCCAATGCAGATAGTCCTTTGCCCATTAAAGTCGCAGTTTCAGATTCTTTTCGCTAATCATTGGGTTTTTAAAGGTTTTTGGCCATGCAATTCTGTCTGTTTGAAATCACAGTTGCAGCAAGTTGAGGTTGCTCCTTTAGGAGTGGACGATGTTACGATCAGTTGTGCGAGTAGTCACACGAGATCTTCCAGCTACATTCTTCTTTCTCATTCCACCCTACACTCTCTAACGCTTTAGGAATATACTCACTGCTACCTAAGTCACTCCGAATGCCGTGGGAGTTCAACTTGTGTTCGTCCTTGCCGCCGGCTGATCAACATAGTCCTGGATAGAGATTGACAAGCTTCTAAAATTTCGGCGTTTCTCCGTCACCTATAATATCGTAGAGTATATAAAAGAAGCATGGAAAAACAATGAAAATTTGAAAAAATATGAATCAGAAAGCAAAATGATAGAAATAAGCTAAACTTTGATAAATCGAGGAAAAATCAAAGCAGACTGTACTTGATTCGCACTCTTGAGCACGATGTCGTTTGGGTGGTTTCAAAGTGTAGCACAGTATCTACTTTTAAGTAACAAAATATGTTAGCTTCATATAATCAACATTCTACTATAGTTGACAAAATGAGCCGAAAATATGACCACAAAAGAACTATACTCAAATTTCTTCGTCCTTGAAATCGGCGATAGAAATTATTGCACGGTTAGGCCATAAAATATGGGAAATTTGACTACAAAGGGAAGGTAACTGCTGACGTGGCAACTCACAGTCAGCAATCTGATCCTAAGAGAAAGATAAGTTTGTGCACGAATTAAAGAAAATCAGTCAAGATTCTGGGCAAGCGTGACATGGTAAAATAAATGGATGCAACGAGGTCGACAGTCAATTTAGCAGTACAACAGTATCTGCACTGCGTGCCTTTAGTTCTCAGGAACCACAAACTGTTAACTGAGAAAAATAAGATGAAATTAAAGATCCAAACACTGTTGAACGACGGCGCTGGCTTTCTGCATTTTATACAAGACAGAAAGATAAATCGCCGAAATGAACCTTGGAACTGTCAAGAATCTCTGAAGTGCCTACCATCATGAAGATAAAGTTTTCGACCTTTGTGATGGTTCTGGGGCTTGTCAGCAGGAAAGGGAAAGCTCCACTTTTTGAGGAAGGTCTGAAAGTTACTGTCGACTATATTAATATACTAAAGTTAGTTGTCAGGTCTTAGATAGATGAGGTAATCACTAAGCGACTTAGACATGGCTATAAAACAGTTTTTATTACCATTGCTCCTCCGACTTGCGCAGATTGCAATCTCATTGTATGGATAAAGGTCAAAACGAGTCGCTAAAAAGCGTTATAACACTAAGGACAGATTAACAGCCTCTATCATGGAGATAATGACGTAGATGGACAAGGAGGTCATGGTAAGTAATGGTGGTTACATTGAATAATACAATTTTAAATACTATTTGCTTTGATTAAGTATGTGCATTTATTTTTATTAAGTGTTTTATTTCAATGTTATTTTCACTGTTTATTCATTTTTTATATATTTTTTCTACAGCCCCGTACATCATCTACATATGGGGTGTATGGGCTAAGATTCATCACGTATGAATATCTATAAGAGATCTTAATGTCCTAGATTGGAATCTCCAAATAATATCTATACTGGAGTAGCTAGAGCAGCTTCCTAGCTCTCATTGATATGATCAGATAGGACATGAAATGGTTTTATATATAAGAATTTTGGTATCTGCTGCTAGGAGTGATTTCCGACTTATCTTTTTGCTTTTGAAATCCATCGCCTTGCAGTTCTTTTTTACGTGATGTTTCCAAGTTAACTTTTTGTCTTAATATAATCCCAAGTAATGCCACTTCTTCAGATTGCGGTTAACTAGCATAATTAAGCTAACAAGTCTAAGAAACGTAGTCCAATGTATTATGAGCTCTACTCTACTTATATAGTATAAAACTGATATTACTGTTTATGTAGAATAAACCATTTAGTACAGATGTGATTGTCGGAACCTTTAATTGTTTGAATCTCTTGTTCATTTTAATTTACATTTATTTATTCTATTTTCGCCAAACTAAAATCTATGTTCAAGATACTGATATTTTTTGTTGGTGCAGTTTATTTTCCAAAGTAATCCTATCATAAACATATCAACGATATTAATCCAACATTATTGCAATTTTCTTATGCCTTCTTAAATATGATTTGTTTAATTAGCAACGTATAGCTTTCATGTATAATCAAAAAGGAGAATTTTGAGTAAAGAGAAAGTAAAATTTAAGCAAATTCAATAAATTATAAAAAACTGCCGATTTTGTTTTAGTTAATTGTTGCTGTAACGTTTAATTGAAGCATTTCTGGAAGTTGATTTAAATTAATTCTTTTCGATAACAATTTTAGACTATCGGATTGACGAATTTTGTGGACTTTATCGTGTTTAGTCCAATTTTGCACGAATTTCTGATTTTGATATAGTATTATATGTGGTGTGGCGGCCTTTTCGCCCTTGAACCGCTTGTATATCGCGGCGGCATGCTGGTGGATTTGATATCTGCCGCCACGTTTTGCTATCGCACACAAAACGGCATATGGGCTTTTACTCAGCCGGCGAGTCTGCATACGCCGTCGGCGGCACCCTTTGAGATGAAAAGTGCTGTCGAATTAAAATTTCCCGCAAATGATCTACCGCGAAGCCCGGCGACATACTCACACCGCATAGCGTCCAGTACGACCGCATTTAACCAACCCGCAATATATACTCGCATTTCAACGCGGCCAGTGCGGTCGCATTTAACCAACCCGCAGATAACTACCCCGCAAGACATACTCGATCCGCATCGCATCTCGGCCAGTGCGGTCGTGTTCCAGGCACGAAGAAAGCGCATCAAGGTGGCCACCGTGAAACCAACGCCGCCGAAGCCAAAGCCGATTACAGGTGAGCGATTTGGCAATTACTTATCTGTTGATATCGGTAGCCGCCCCCATCCGCTTTCGCGCCGGCCGTTTAAGGGACGATTTGGGCCTCAGCGTTTTACATTTCAAAACGGGCCGTACTTAGTTCCCCACACCGCACCACGAGGGTACGGCTATTTACACGCCTGCCTCTCCAATATGTATTTTTAATTTATACTCAGAAGTTATTAGTACACTAATTTTTTATTTGTTTTTATATATTCTAAACATAAAATGGAGGTTTCTGTTGCTATTTTTATCTTATAAAATTTTTCTGTATCTCATCAAACCAGCGCTTAAATTGTATTAACGTTTTTATTAATATACTAGTCCCATTTTAACGTACTGATCGTATTTTTGTGTGTGTGTGCAGCGCTTGAATACCTCTACGCAAACATTCATATTGAAAATGATGGATTTAATTTCTAAAAACAGTACATAGATTTAAGTTTTTTCTTCAAATAATGGTGTTTGCTTATAGATAGATTTCTGGTTCTACTTATAAAAAGAAAAACAACAATAAAATGACTTCAAAACTATAATTTTATGTCTATCTACGTGTAGTAGAAATATAAAACTGATTTTATGAGTGATTTTGGTCTCATTTAAACTCAAATTTTTGAGATATTTTGACATTCTTCTCCTAATTTGTTTAGCTAGTTTTTAATTTTTATCTATTTATAATAATTTAACTTATTTAGGTTTAGATCGTAATTTTTTGCTATGTCCATATCTTTTGCCTGTAAGGTCAAACAGTTAACAAGTTAACTTTTGTACTATAAATTTTTCTATTATAAGTTGCTGTAAACAACTTAAGTAAATATGACTTACAGTTGAGTTAATATAAAACAAACAACTAATAGAAAGCTTAACCCAGTAGCCCGAAAATATGTTTTTGTTGTTATGTTTGATTTTATTTTTGATTTAAAAACGTTTACCTCTTTTTTAAATATATTACAACAATTATTAAATGAAAGTGCTAATACGTTGTTATTTTTTTAATTTTTCTTGGACAAAACGAAAACTAATTTTGTAAGGCAGTTTTCGATTTCCTAAGTTATCAACATTTATTAAGGCAAAGTATCTCCCTTCTTATTCTATTCGAGGCAATAGTTTTGGCTTTATTTTAGCTAAAAGATTTTTTGTAGAACAGCTACTATCTTCAAATGTTGTATTTTACCCACCTGCCTCACTTTTTCACTATTCAGTTATCCGACATGCGTACTAAGTGCTCAAACTAATTAAACTGATTATATACCACCACTTCAACTAAAAGTATTTTTTTTAGTTTCTTTCTTACATCCTAATTTCTAATTTTTTC
This sequence comes from Sinelater perroti, assembly GCA_036346155.1. Classification (NCBI taxonomy): domain Eukaryota; kingdom Metazoa; phylum Arthropoda; class Insecta; order Coleoptera; family Elateridae; genus Sinelater; species Sinelater perroti. The sequence continues at coordinate 13,101,812 of JARFIY010000024.1, forward strand.
TTCCCACTTCTTTGATTTTTTCTAAAACCTATACTTGGAAAATTTAGTCTACTTTTTAGTTGTTCTGTTAGATGCCATAATTCACTGTTATGAGGTAGCCACAAGTTAAAAGCTTTTATTTAAATTTGTTCCTACATCCCATTTTTCTGAAAAGAACCGACACAGTGCTTCTGTTATTTATTATCTCTACACTTGAATCTAGATATTTATAGGCGTGCCTTTTTCGAATTATGAAAAACTTGTAGAAACTTAAGTTCCAACCGATTATTAAAAAATTTCCATTTAATTCACTTAAATTGACTCGTTTTTAGCTAGAAATGCAACGCGTCTGTGTGCACTAGATTTTTAAGATAGGGACTTCCAGTCTTCTCTTTCCTACTCATGACGCAGAATTCAATCCTAGCTTATTTCTCTTGTACAATGCATTTCTTTGAAGGTTTATTTCTTTAATTTTCTTTAAGTGTTTTCACCTAATTACTTTTTATTATTTGGAGTCTTCCACATAAATTTTCTCTCACAATGTTTCTGCAAGTCTATAAGAAACTTTTACAATCTGAATCATATATTAATGCTTTAGCTGGATTTTTCTTCCCGAAATTTTATGTGTTACTTTCTTTTTAATTCCTTTTTTTAAATTTTTGTATCCGGGGATACATTTAATATAAGCTAGCATTTCCTAAATGTAGATACGAGTTTAGAGTAATTTTCTTTACACCATTGTGCAAGTAATTATTAAGTTCCTCACAACCCAAAGAGTAAACCCATAAATTTAGAGAAATCCTAAGTTTGAAAATAGCATCATTAAAAAGGTGTAAGTGTAGGCGTTGTATAAACAATTTTTGGAGGGATGACATGCAATAAAAACTAAGATCACTAAAATGTAATGAATAGAATATTTGCTTTACCTATTAACCTGCCTTTTAATGGTTGCTAAAATTGCTTTTTAGGCCGGAATAAATCATAGCTGTGCTTATATAATTTAACACAATATTCTGCTTTAAGACAACGCTCGGCTTCATGCAGCAAATTCAACATTTTTTTTTTGTTTTGGGTTATACTGCAACACTCTTTACAATTCGGTCTTATCGACCTACAATTGTTATTTGTTTGGATAGAAATTTTATAACGATGTTTGAAGCATTTAATTAGTTGGTACATTTCACTCATGTTATGCTAGTGCCATTAAAAGTTACCTATTTGTTGAAACAAATGTGTTTCTAAACCAGGAGCTTATGTAGGAAAATAACTGCTTGTTTATATTTTTATCGAGCTTCAATAAATTTAAAAAGTTATTAATTCTCGTTTATACTTGAATTATCCCAATATCTTATCAACTAGCCTTAGCTAAGAAGTTCTTTATAGTTGTCATAAAATGTACTAACTAATTTTCTTTAATATAAGTACCATTACTGCTCTCTGTTAGTCTGCAGACATATTTTTGTTTTTAGTTACTGTGCAGAACACTTTATTGTAATAATCGTCCTTCCATACCTCTCTTGTTGTCATTCGGAACTTTCTCTTCTTTGCTTGATGCTGTGGTTGCCCCATTTTTGGTAAGTTTTATGCGTCTATTTCGACCCAATGTACCTTGTTATACAATTTTATGTATTGTAAGGGAAATGGAGCTGAACTGTAAGAAAATTGTTGTTGTTGCCAGTATTTTAAAAATATTAAAAACATTATTACATTTTCTCAAACGTATTGCCTTATGAAAAAGCCGTTAATTATTTAAAAAATAAAATGGAATTCTTAAAGGTCAATTCAAAAGCAACTTCAGTGTTTCTTCAACCTACCTTATGTACAAAGTTAGTTGTAACTTTACCTGTAGTGAATTTTAACGAACTAATTTTATAAACTTTTTCTTTTTTACATTACCTAAATACAAAGGAAATAAAGATACTGAGATCAAGAAAGCATGTTACATTGCAAAGTTTTAAAGTTAGTATTAGATTCACACTTGCGGCAAAAATAAAGAACGTTTCTATTCGTGCAACCCTCATGGGACTATAATTTGTAATAAAAACATTGAATTCATTTTTTCTTGATTTGATTTCTTTAAATTGCTTGATGCATATTAAAGGAAAGCATCAGAAGAGTTACTAGACTGTTCCAAAATCTTTATACTAAAGTTTTTTACTTTTTTTTATTTTTTTTTTGTTGGTTTTCTTGAGCTTGCACTTGTTCTTTTTTTGGTAAGCTTGTAAGAACTACTGACTTCCTTTTTTTAAACCTTTAAATAGAGTTTTTGGTTTTATAGCTTTGAAAATAAGACATATCAGTTTAATACATTTCGAAAGTTAATGAAGTATTTTTATTAGAATGTTAACAAATTTCTAAACTATTAGTAAGCTGAACAAATCATTTGGCAATGGACGACATTTCAACAGATGAGGTAACACTGTAACGCTAACTGTTAAAAATTATGGCTTGTCAAAATGTTCAATATTTACATTTATGTAATTAAATGGTTGCGCGAGTGCATCTCAAACTAAAGATAATAAACTCTAAATCATAATTTATTTTTTGAGATTATCTCTAAAGTTTTTTTTTTATTAATAGGGGTTATGCCAGAATAGCATTACATTTGCTATTACATGGCAAGGTTAAAAGATTTTTAACATTTATATCACTAAAATAGATAGTTCATTGTGATTTTGACAATTAAATTAGTTATTCTCACTATTTAGGACATCAATAGGTAACTCCCTTTTAAGTCTGGTGTGTAAGTTTTCAGTGCCCAAGTTGTAGTGAAGCGCACCACTGCATTGATTTATGTTATCATAAAATTTTTGGGCTGTTTTCTTTATGAATTCTTCCACTGTCAGGATTCCTGTTTCTCGGTGGAGCTGCGAGTTTCTTGCGTACCACTGTGCATTTGTTATTATACGGATAATTTTATTTAGTAACACTTGGAGTTTGCGAAGATTAGTTTTTGATTTCGCGCACCAGACACTGCACCCGTATGTAAAAATTGGTCGAATGATGGTCGTGTAGATGAGAACCCCACATTTTATTTTCAATGTTGACTTCTTGTTGATGATGGGATAAAGCATGGCCACTCTTGCGTATGATTCAGTCAGTTTTTTATTAGTGTGGAAACTCCATGTTAATCTACGGTCGAGAAAGACCCCTAGATATTTCACCGCGCTATCTTTCGGATTCCAAGGGATAGGTACATTATTGATAACGATGTTAGGTGGGTCTTGTGGGTGACGCAAGGTAAAGATTTTGGCATCACATTTGCTGGGATTAATTCGTATAAACTATTTGTTAAACCATGAGTTAAGATGATTCAGACTTTGTTGCAGATTGTTTGCGGCTAGGTTAATGTCGTAGTCTTGAGTTATGATTGCTGTATCGTCGGCATACATTGCGATGTCAGAGTTTGGTGTTGTAGGAGCATCGTGAATGAAAATATTGAATAACAAAGGACTCAGTACGGATTCCTGCGGCACTCCCGCATTGATTTTACGTACTGATGAGGTATATCCTTTTATTCTTGTCTGGAACGTTTTGTCAGTTAAAAATTATTTAACTATGTTTAATAGGTAAACAGGGATTGCCAAATCTTTCATTTTGTATAATAAGACGTTTATCCATACACGATCAAAGGCTTGCGCCATATCTACAAGTGTCATTATCGTGTGCATTTTGTTTTCGTAACCCTTTTCAATTATCTCAGAGAGTCGTAAGATTTGATGACCAGTAGAGTGCGCGCTTCTAAAACCAAATTGCAATTTGGGCAGGACTGCATTATCTTCTAAAAACTGGTTTAATCGGCTTTGAACGGTTCGTTCAAAAACTTTAGAAATTGTGGACAGCAGGCTGATGGGTCGGTAGTTGTTAGGGTTGTCATGCGGTTTATTTGGTTTGGGAATCATTTGACTTAGTGCTCGCTTCCATTCGGTAGGGAAGTAACCCAATCTTAAGCAGGAATTAAATATGGCTGTTAGTAAACATATACTTTTTTACGGTAGATTTTTCAGAATTATCTTGGGGATCATGTCGATTCCTGGTGCTTTTTTGATTTTAAGTTTTTTTATACATTCTTTAATTTCTGTTGGGGAGATAGGGTTATCTAGCATTTGTACTTGGAGTGTAATATTTTGAGATTCCATTTCAACCTGTCTGATATGATTGGGATCATTGTTAAAATATGCGGTGGTAAATGTTGCTTCGAGATGTTGTGCGAATATTTCAGGTTTGTCCTTATCTTCCGATATTGTTTGGTCATTGTATTTTAGTGTGGGGGTAACCGTGTGTTGCTTCAGGATCCGTTTGGTGGCTTTCCACATGTTGGTGTCTCCAGGTTCGAACGATTCTAGATACTGTTTATAAGAGTTTATTCTGAACTGATCGAGTTCATTTTTAACCTGCCGGATCAGCACATTTAGATGGTGTTTATCTGCAGGGTTCCTAAGACGTTGCCACTTCCTTCGGGTGGAGTTTTTTTCTTTTATTAATTTTAAAATTCGGATAGGGGGTGTTTGGTTATTGACAGGTTTACGTGTTTGAGAGACTAGAATAGATTGTTTGATAACCTCATTTGTTGTTTCTTTGAAGAATTCAATGGTTCCATCAATTTCAGCTGTGGTAGATATGGTAAGAGGGCACTTGATTTGTTCGTCCATGATATTACGGAAAAGTTCCCAGTTAATAAGGAGTACAGTTAAGAGTGAATATTACCGGCAGATGATTAGAGTCAAGTTCAGTTATTACGGTTTGGTTTATTGGCAGATGCAGGTTTTTATGTATTATTATATCTAGGATATCCGGCAAGTGGTTTGTGCGGTAGGAGAAATAAGTGTAATCTCTAGGGACTGAAATTTGTAAAGCCAGTTGGGACGCTAGTGTGTTCAGTTTTATTCCGTTGGGGTTGTTGGCCCTGCATCCCCAGATTGTGTTTTTGCAATTTAAATCTCCGGCCGGTATTGTAGGCTGCTGGTTGTCAAATATTTTTACCAATTCTTTTAAGATGAGTCTATTTGTGGGTGGTTTGTAAGCCGAAATTATGTTAAATGAAGAGTTATTCTTAAAGATTAATTTTGTGGCGGTAGCTTCAAGTTGATGAATGCCTGTTAGTTTAATAGGGGTATCTCTAAAGTAAAAATCTTGAAGGGTAAAAGATATTTTTTTAAGAGAATTGTATTTTTTTACCTGAAATAATTAAAGCAAAATGGTGGAAAGAATAACAGGTTGATGACATTTTTCTAAACAAAAATAATGTTTTGTATGGTCAAAATTAACCAGAAGCAATATTACAGAATTTTCGTAAAGCGAGTGTGCTTAAGACCAAATGTTTTATAAAATTCATCAGCCATCACATTGCTATTGATCTTCCTGATTACTTGTGGTTTAAAACTACTGATTTTTTCATGTAATTATTAAGATGTATTGCTTCTGTAAATTTTTCTTTTTGTACGTTCTTATTTCAAAATAAAAAAAAACACCATACAATGAATAGAAAAACTCTAAAACCACATTATTTTAATGTGGTAAGTATCAAATGTTTTCTTTTCTGCTAAAGCCTGGTTACAAAGAAGTATTTTTGTGAGGTATTCGAAAGTATTTTAATTTTGCCATTAGGTAGCGTTTTAATAACGTACTTATTTATTATGAAGGTTTTGCTTTATTTTTCTTAGCAGACTTTCCGATTGTTCCTTTAAAAAAATTTGGAACAAATCTATCCCCTCTTTTTTAGATTTCTTACATTGGATTGCTGTCTTTTTAGTTCGTTTTTTACTGTTGACTATTTCCTTTCTGCATTTTGAGATATGGGTGGTACGTACGACGGTTGATACAAATCGTGATTTTAGTACGTGAAAATAGAACATATTACGGAATTTGAAGTTTGCAATATATCTTTTACAGCAAACTGCGTAGATGCATTATTTGATAAGAATAATTTGGAATTAAAACATTTTATGAATCAATTTTATTTGCCAAAATTAAAATATAAAGAATGTTTTTGTAACTTATGTACAAGTATAAATATTGAAATATTTTTTTTAATACTTTATTAGTGGCTATAAAAATATTTTAGTGGGAATACAAACTTTAACTCCACTTCTATAGACTGAAGGTAGTTTTAGAATTATTTCTAGCATAAAATAATATTGATTACTAAATACCGACCATCTAGCTGAAATATTTTCACCAAACTCTCTTGAGGTTGATCTTCAAATACAAGAAGAATTACAATCTCCAATAAAAATGTCCTTACCAATACGAAAGTTTACAGCCAAAGAAATAAAGAAAGAGATAAAATGGTTAAAAGATGGGAAAGCACCAGGCCAAGACCTGATTACAGCAATCGTGCTCAAACAATTGCCTGAACAAGGAATAAAATATTTACAAACGGAATCCTAAGACTTACGTACTGGCCGCTGTATTTCAAATTCGCCTGCTTGCTATATTATCCAAGTTGCTTGAGAAAGTAGTTCTGAAGCATATTAATGAAAACTCATTGCAAGAACAATGGTTGCCTAACCATCAATTTGGGTTCAGGCACCAACACTCCACTATTCAACAATGCCACCGACTTACCAATATCATACAAACTACAAAATAAAGCACTCTATAGCGGTGCTTTCCTAGATGTTAGACAGGCGTTCGATCGATTATGACACAGAGGATTATTACACAAAATCAAAAAAAAACTTTTCCTTCTGACTATTATCTACTATTATGCTCGTATCTTTCACACAGAACCTTCCAAACAAGGATTGGTTAAGATGTCTCTGAAATTAAAGAAATAAAGGCAGGTGTACCACAGGGGAGTGTCATGGGACCTTTGTTATACCTGCTATTTACATCTGACCTACCCACATCGGAATCCACTGAAATAAGTACATTTGCAGCGGTGCTCGCGTGTAACGAAGACCCAATAGCACTGCAAATCCATTTAATTAAATTAAATCGAAGAATGGTTACTTAAGTGGAGAATAAAAGTAAATGAGACTAAGTCAGTACATGTTACATTTACAACAAAACACCAAGAATGTCCACCAGTAATCCTTAATGGTACTACTCTCCCACAGTCCACTGAAGTTAAATGTCTGGGGCTGCATCTTGACAAAAGATTAACCTGGAAAATGCATATTAATAAAAAGCGGAAACAAATAGACTTAAAAATGAAGCAGATGTACTAGCTCATTGGAAAAAAATCCATACTATCCTTAGAAAATATACTGCTGTTATACAAGGCTGCTATCAGACCAATCTGGACCTATGGATGCCAGCTCTGGGGTTGTGCAAGTCGATCCAATGTCGAAATTATTCAACGTTTCCAGTCGAAAACCACCCGCAGCATGGTAGCCGCACACTGGTATGTGACAAACCGGACACTACACGCAGTCCTTGACATCCCCTATGTAAAAAACCTAATCAAAGAATATGTCATCAAACATCAAACTGCACTAGAACATCATCCAAACGAAACACTGGCACCATTGACAGTAAATCCGCAAAATCGACGTCTTCAGAAGAAATGGCCAAAAGACTTAACCGTCTAAAGAATGGGAGTCTACCCATCAAGTCTCGTAAACACATACTAGCTCATAGAATCTACACAGATTCTGATTGCTTATTATAAATAAATTTCAAAAAAACTACTAAATACTGTTACATTATGCAAAAAATCATGCAACTTGCAAAATAGCTTCAATTTTTTATTGATTATCAATTATATCTGACTGTAACTGAGTATTTGCACATTTTTCTTTATTGCTATAAATAGTATATTTTTATTTTGACTCCTATTCCTATTTTAGTTGACAAATCATACAATAAGGTGATTCATTACGTACATTACTGTTTAATGCTACAAAGGGTGTAATAATCAAAAGAATTAGACAAGCAAAAAGGATGCAAAGCAGAAAATGCTCTGTTGAAGATAGTATGCTACGCGCTGGTGATGCTATACCAACAGCTGTAACTGAAAATTATTTACAAATGCTTAGATTAGAATTTAACAGATCCTGTAAGAAACGTAATATGAATATTTCAACCGTAATAATAAAATCTTAATTAGGGTGATCTCGATAAAATACTTAGGGGTAAAGGCAGTAAATTAAGGCAACATCTTAAACGAAGTACAACAACTATCAAAAGCAAATAGAATAGTGGGTTATCTAAATGGAATGACATCGTTAAATCAGTTTATGTGGAAAGAGACCAAGTTAGAATGGATAACTATGGATATGAATGTGATAAGAAAGATAAATTACTAAACTAGGTGAGGAGGAATACGAAACAAGAATATAAAAAAATATACAACATAAAGCTAATAACAGATTGGGTACCATAATAAAAAAGAATGGAACAATCATATCTTAAGAATTAATGAAGACCGACTTGTGAATGTAAATGTAGTTCATAGTTTCCAAAAGGCAAGAAAAGTATCGGTAGATCAAATATAAATAGAACAGGCAAAAATCAATTTCCTAACAAGAAAAAGATGTTTACCATTTAATTACATATCTCTACATGAAAAGTAATTGTCATTTCTAACAATTTTGTGTATTCTTGTATAAACATAAAACAATTATTAATATGTAGTTGGATTACTGCATTTTTATTATTAACTTAATAAAGAAAAAATACGATGTTAGCTCAAATATTCTCTTTTAATATCTGTGCATTACCGACATACTTCGGAAAACTTGTTGTACACAAACGCTTTAAATGCATTATTTTTGAAATCTTTGATCATCCAAAATTTTTCGAGTGGTTCATACAAATAAAAATCACAGGGTGGCGAATCTAAGCTGCATTGTAAACTGATTCAAGTTGAGTGAGTATAAATTACTATAATCTTGTGCTCTAACTATTTAATAGTTTTGACACCTTTCTAGAATGGAATCTCGCGATAATAAAAATAATCATAGGGTTATAGTCTCAATACTGTTCTCACTGTTATCCAAAAAAGTGCAATTAATGTGTACCCAATAATTTTCTTATTAATGTTTACGTACCGACATTGCATGATACAGTTTATTCTAGATTTTATCATGACGTACTTTAAATGCCTTACACTTCAATAATTGCCAGATAGTACATAAATTAGTAAAATCTCAATCCAGATTACATTTCTTCTTAGTAAGAGAAGATGTGATTGTAATTTAATACTTTGATATAGTAGTACACAAAACAAATTTTACATTTCTTATATTCTGCATTACAATTTTGCTTAACTAAAAGAAAACATTTTAGGCCAAAGATTTTCCTTTCATAGGAACTGCAATTTTTTGCCAGCTTTATCTGATCTAGTGCCAACTGAGCAAAGCTTTCTCGGGCTTATCCGAATTCCGGCACATCCATCTCTGGGCGACCCCAGTTTGACGTAATACATTTCTGAATTAATTAAAACAAACACAAACAAATTTTCAAGTACCCGAATTTGGAAGAGGCAATTAATCTGCATTTTCTGGCATGCTAGATGTAGTTGCGATAGCCGGCTAGTAATTAAATATATATAATCTACTTGCTGTGTTGACTTAATAATGGAACTTATCAGGACGTATACTGCCATAACGAGCATTGCGGCTTAATTATGTTTAAATTCAGCATGCTATTTAGATTAGTGGCAACAATAAAAATTTTAGTTAAGACCGCATCAAAATGATTAAAAATGCTTTATGGTATAAAAGGAGCAATTGTTATTTAAGAGTTACAAAAGTTTCCTTTCATAAAAACATGTATTGCAAAATAGACAAATATAAAATTTAAATATTTCATCAAACAAACTTTTTACAAAGGATTAAATCTTACGTATTTGGTTTGATAAAAAAGTTTTGTGGCAAATTGTGTCACAATAAACTATATTTGCGGACTTTAAATGCAGATACAGCTTCTTACAATATATTTCATTAAATTTAAATAACAATAGCTCACAGTTTTTTGTTTTAGGTAATGCGAAAATGTTCTACACAACTAGAAGTGTGCGTGAGCATATTTATTGTACTTGTAAGAACATTACGTTCGATAACAGATTTATATCTTCAACCTTGCTTTAAAAACATAAGTTGTAATTGGAACCATATAAAAGAATAAAAGATAACTGTGTTCGAGTTTATCAACGATCAATCATTTCAACAAAATATAAAAATGGTATAAATGAATATAAAGTTTGCGTGTCCATGATGGCATTAACCCAAATACGGGTAATTCCAGAAAATCAACAATTGCAGAACACAACAAAATCAGTGTTAATAATGTCGAAAAACTTTGTACTAGCTGCAGTTGCACTAGAAGAACTAAAAAGTGACCAATGGTTATGATAAGTTCTCATTTACAAAGACATGATGGTGTGTTCAACTTTCAGACTCAGACTGTGAAAATTAAAATCGAGAAGAAGAAAATCGAAAAAAATGTTTGTTCTAGTAGATAGTGGTGTTATTGTAACTGGAAAAAATTAAGAAACGCAAGTGTTTATACTGCAATGCAGACATGTGTTTAGAGCTTGTGAGTTAAGCTATACATCAAACGCGTGCTAGGTGGGGGACAGGTAAATCCCAAGGTATCAAATTAGCGTTTTTGACAGTTAACTACTCTGGAAAGAGTGGACATAAACATAACACTTGCAACAATCCAAGGAAGTCGAAGTATTTTAAAGCCTACAAATTCATACTTTTAATGCTTACTGTTTGGCTTTTGTCCGCGTGGTATTTGTGTAACTTATAGTTAAAACCAATTTTATATTTATCGCTTAGCCACTATAAGCAGTACATTCATGATAAGAAGTAATGTACGTGTGGGTGGTCGCTGTAGTTTAGTGATCACGGGCTTTGCTCGTCTGTCTGGGAACCCAGCGCACGAGCGAGTTTGAGTATCGATAGAAGTCCATGGGTGTATGTAACGTCCTAATATGTAAGTTGCTTGTTAGTAGATACAATAAGTACTTGAGGCTGCACTGCCAGTAAGTTTAATCCAAACGAAACTACTGCCCATAGTTTAAACAAGCGAAAATTTGCTTTACAGGTAAAGCAGAGCGGATCCTACGAATAAACCTAAACTATAGGGTTTAACAAAATTTTATTGAAACGAATAACAGTGAATTTCAAATGATTCAAATGAAAGTGAAGAGCGGCAAAAATTTAACTGCCGGTCTCGATGTGATCTGATCAAGCTAATTTTTGGCGTCTGGACTTGACTTATGGTCCTTAGTTGAATACTGAAAACGTTATGCCTCTATCTATAACATTACCATTTAATGCTTTCATAAATAAAAAAGTGTTTATCTAACTACGTACTAATAGATTTGTAAATTTATTTCAAAAATTTTACATGAAATGTCTAATAAGATTGATGGTCATGTAAACTTATGTTTAATTATGTCATTGTTTTGGTTTATCATTATTCGTATATATATTAACTTCCGTAATAGCTCGTAAAATTATTATGTACACCAAAAATAACTACGTGTTATTTTATAGATTCTAGAACCGTTTCAAAGTAACTGATTTTTACAGATAACTTTTTAACTAATTTCATTTTATCGAAATCAGCCTTCTCTAAAGCTCAGCCTAATTTTTTTTTCTGTCGAACCGCGTGCTTGAAGTTCTTCCAAAGAAGACGATTATCTACATCATCCTCATCATAAACGATGTCCTTAACCTCTGTTACTTTCCGACCTCTTGGAAGCAGAGGGATGTCATCATACTTCCCAAGCCTGGGATATCCATTTCCTATGACTACCTGTCTATTAGTCTACTACCGACTACAAAAAAGTTTGTGAAGCAATAAGTGCACAAAAGCTTGTGTACAAGATAACCTCTACCGCAATCTTGCTGCTGATGGCTCAGCTTTTCCGATCCTTTCTGTCCGGAAAGAAGTTTCGCGTCAAATTAGGGGATGTGAGACTATTGCAGAGAAGATTTTGAGCTTGTATCCTTTAAGATTTTGTCCTACTTTTGACGCTTTATAACTTTTACGAGCGGTATACACTAAAGATGCTATTCAGTGCGTTGATCCAGTATGGAGACGACAAGCCGGCGATGAGCAGCTCTCTCGAAACATTTTTTGTTACAAGATAATTGCAGAAGAAATCTCTTAGACTTCTTAGAAGACTGATGCGAACGCTCGAGAATAGGCATCGGCCCAGAGAAGAGTCTACAGTCTTGCTGTCCAGCAAAATATCACTAGCAAGACAATCTGGTGAACCTTAAAACTTCAAAAGAAAAACACTGAAAAGAAAAAACTACCTATTTCAGAGTGACCCTGGATCGAAAACTGACCTAGAGATCTTACATCCATAGAATGCTGAATAAGGCGAAAGCTGCTAGAGCGCAGCTACCGTCCTCCTTCTTTACTCTTGAAGCCAACTATCTACCACTAACAAGCTAACCATCTACAAAGCAATCATCCGCCCTACAATACAAAATCAAACATCAATAAGCCGCAAGTTATGCAAAACCGAGCTCTACAGACTATCTTTGGCGCGGCGTAGTTTGTAAAAAAACACCACCTCCACAGACGTGGGCATTCCAATAATCTAGGAGTACATGGTTTACAGTACACAGAAACTACACAAGTATATAGAGACATAGTAATTCCATCATCCGTGGCCTCTACCAATACGAAGTTGATAGAGGCGCTTTGTCAAGAGAACTGGGGTTAAGAACCCCAGTTCTCTTGACATAGCCCCAGTTCTTAAGCTGAACTCAGTGAATTCTGATTTCGTCGGTAAAATCAGCCTCAACTTAATCTAACATTATGTTACTTGTTACACGGACTAAAATCAAGAGAATCTAATCTTTTAAGTAAGTATATTTAGTTACTATTGTTTAAGAAGTTTGTCGGCAATGTTTTATAATTGAATTTTAAACAAAGTTAAAATTACGATGGAGTATTCTATTCGTCATAAGTTACCGCGAATTTGATCTTGGTGATTTAGGTTTGGTCTCCTTTGAACTGACTACTTTGTACATAAAAAAGCTATTCCTGTTTTATTAAATTTTCTAAATTGTATATTTAGGATTGTTTCAATGAATAGAAAATTTGAACATTGCACCATCAACAGAGGCATGAAATATATAAAACAAAGTTCAAATATATGAAAGGTTTTGGACAGCACAATAAAGCGTACTTGTTGCAAAAAGATAACGACCCCAAACATTGGAATCAAGGGTGTACGACTCAAAAAATAAAAATGGAATCAATGGAATGGACTAACTGTCATAACTTTTCGACACCAATCCAATCAAAAATATCTTGTTGAATATCAAGCGTAGAATAGGAGTAAACCCATATCAACTGACGAAAAATTATCCTAGCGGATTTGGGGATATGGAACTGTCTTCCTTTTTCATTTACTGTAAACCTAGTCGTCAGTATGCGAAATCGTTGCCTTACCAGAATTGAATAATAACTATGATTAGACACCCTGCTAAATCAGAAGATTCTTCTTTAAAATAGACCAGAGACTTTTGTCAGAATTAAATTTGTTTCATAATCGTCAAAACGCTCTTTTAAGACTAACTGTAAATTTCTAGATTTTAAATTTACTTAATAGATCAGGACTGATTTTTAACCCTTTATATTACAAAAATATACTTTTTGAAATAATTTTACATTACGGACATAAGAGTTGTCATTGTATTATATAGAATAATTCAAATTGGACTTGAAATGTGATGTAGGCTAAACACGATGCCGCTTACACGGACCATTCTTTTAGCAAAGTTTTTCATAATGTTTTCTTGTAAACGCGACTTTATTACAAAAAATTTATCTGATATTCTCTTTCAGTCCTAAAATCGTAGCAGGTTTGTTGACAAACCCTTTCTTTCAAATAATCCCAAACGAAACAGTCTAATGGGATTAGATCGCAACGCTACGGACGTCATTAACACGACCAAAATGTAAAGAGACATGTGGCTCCATCTTGTTGAAATCACATATCATTCAAGTTCAAATCGTTAATTTAATTGAAAAAATTATACTATTAACAGTAACATAATTGCCAAATTTGTCCTCAAAAAAAGTACGGGCGAATGATTTCTTGGGTCCACAATGCACACTAAATAATAAAAATTTTATGGGTGCTTTGATTTTCTGTGTGTAACGCTTGGATTTTCACTACCCCAGAAGCGACAATTTGCACGATTCACAAATCTATTTAAAAAACGAGCTCCATCATTTAATAAGAGTTTTTTTTTCATAAATCAGCATCAACTGCTATGTTCTCTAAAACCCAGATCACAAATGTATGGCGTTTATAGTAATCCTAGTTAGACTTTGCCATATGTTTAGATACCAAACATACAAATGCAAACTTTCAACCTTCACAGAACTCAAACGGTGCGCAATTCAAATCCTAAAGTTCCAAGTGGATTACTTCATGTATTCACTATATTTTAATCATCTATTCCAAATAAATCCACATAATCAACATCATATGCTGTGGCATAAGTAAATCCAAAAATTTGCTTTTGATTGCATAACTACCTTTTTCAGAAAATCAGTTTTTTCCTGCTTTGTTGCATTCCTTAAATTAAATTTGTTGAGTTTAGGCTCTATTTTCAGCTTTTGTTGTTTAAATCTCGTCAGTTAAAAATTGGTTAGAAACCCCAAATTTATTTTGGTGGTTCGAACTTTTAGATAGTTACACCCCTTACATCGTTAACTACGTGATCTTAGTTCGGGACATTCTGGCTGTTTTTTTTATTGCATCTTAAGTATAAAAAATTAGAACAATTAAAATAAAGTTGGATAGCTATCTCATTCAAGTTGTTCAAACAATACTGAACATTTTAAATTTGTATAATTGGAAACAACCTTACAGCAACAACAATATAATCGAGATACTACTTTTTCAACTTATAGAGTGCCCCAAAAGAAACTCAAGACTTAAATTGTTTGCCATTTTCTTTCTACAAGTTTGGCAGCTTTGAAGTTAGTCAATATGAAGTGCTACTCGACAAAATTTATCATGTGGCATTTACGAAAGAAAAAAATACACCCAATAATACAGCTGTGAATAGACTAATTAAAAATTTGAACAAACGGGTTTGCTTGCAGACAACAGAAAAACAGGCCGACCTCGTACCGCCTATTCAGCTGAAAATATTACGACTGCAAGCGATAGTGTGACGATGCGTCCGGAAACCACGGTGCAATCGAGCATTTCCAGCGCATTTTAACAAAAGACTTGCACCCATTCAAGAATTAGGTAATCCAGGAGCTAAAAAATGCTAGAGAAGTTGAAAAGTTTTGCTAAGAATATCATCTTCAGCTACGAGGCGCATGTTCACCTTAGTGAGTTAATAAGCAAAATGGTCGCGTTTGGGACATAGAAAACCCGTGGGTCATTCAAGAATGATGTATGTACACCCATAGAGTAAAAAAGTTTGGTGTGGATTTTACGCTCGTGGGGTCATTAGGACGAAAACGCGCTGACTATCAATTGTGGACGTTATCGAGAGATGATAGTGGCCTTATTTGGACGATATAGATTTTGATGATTTGTGTTTTCAGCAGGACGGCGTCGCCTGAAACAATCTAATTGTTGGAGCAAAAATTTAATAGGCTTCTTATCTCCTATTACAGCAAAGTAAACTGGCCACCAAAATCATATGACCTCGTACCGTGCGATTTTTTTCTCTGGGCATTCGTGAAGTTACAAAAATAAGAACGATTTTCGAATTAAACGCAAAACTTTAAAGTTATCCAGCACATTTGTGCCAAATTTTGTTGGAAGATTGTGAGATTGGAGATCTTTGTCAAATATCCTATTCCACATTTAATGGCAATATTTGCCCTTTAAAATATGTTATAACCTTGCCAACTAACAAATAAATCAAATGTTTTTCCTAAAATTAAATCTTGCGGGTTTTTTTTTTTGGGTGGGGGACTTTTAGGTTTTCTTGCCGTGGCTGCGTTTTAAAAGTATGTTCTGAATATATAATTATATGTTATAACCAATCGCTTGTTTATATGCATATGTAGCCCTGCAGCCCCACTATAATCAATCTGCGAATCTTATCGATGCGGCATGATGACCACTAAATACCATCTTTAACGACCAAACACAAACATTCTCGACCAACGCTGCTATTATCGGCTATTACTGCCGCTGTCGAACTCACCTCGATACCATCAATAGCCAGTGGTTAACGGCGACCCTCGCAGACCTCCCTGCCGGGCCTTCCCGGTATTTAATCCACCTGACGTGCCTCCTAGTGGCAGTGTCACTTTCCAATTAAGGCTGTTATTCAATATGCGGCAGGCATCCGCAGAATAATGCAGCCGTCTGACTTCTTTACGATCCCGCCTGATCTATTGCAACTAGTCATACCATTGCGGATTTGCATAGCCGGCACACGCGGGCTACATTGTCCGATAACATTTTTCAGAGCCGCTGCGGCTACCTGCATTTGCAGCCGCGCGAGTTACGGCCGCGCTATCGATGAATATGAAATTTAATCCGCAGCGTTATCTGCAGGATTTATGCCCAATGGGCGGCGTACCCCAGGAGGCGCCGCGCGACAGGGCCGAAGCCGCGGGGCTAATTGAAAGCCGCGAATTAGCGCCGCGCGGGCGGCCGGCGGAAACGGCCGGAATATGGGTCACGGAAATCGTGACAACGCTCAATCTAGCATGGAAACGATCTTTCTTATCCGGCCGATTATGGCCGCTTTATCACGGCATGTTTTGTTTGGCGCTCGGGCCTTAACTCCGCCGGGATCTTGGCGAGCGCCGAAGATTTGCAATAAAGCGGGAAAGAGTTATGGGGCCTAATTCCCGCGTCGCCGCTCGTGACTGGAGTGCCGGCCGTTTCACAATGCGCTTCAGATGTTGCGCTGCGTCCTCGGGCGAGCTTTCAGTTGCGCGCAAAAATAGGCCGCCGCTTGTGCGAGCGGCGTAGGTCCTTGTGCATCTTTCGACATGCAGCTCGAGAACATGAAACGCCTGAGTCAGCAGCGGAAACGATTAAAATTTTTCAGACTGCAGATTATGCCAATTGCACACTTACATTAACAACATTCTGCAGATATGCCGGGAATTTATTATTCCCGCCCGTTTCCGGTTGCACACTTGGACTCTGACGGACTAATGGCTTTGTTGGCGTTATTGCCACAAAGACTCTTTATCGGTCTGTTAATGACCGGCAGAAATCTGTTAATGAAGAGATAGCTTCATGCTGATGGGGCATCTTAAATGCCATTAAGCTCGTTGCTTTTGTTTTTATTTATCTAAGGGGTTTATAGTCTCCGTTTATCGTTTAGAAGCTTTGAGTGCATTCTAATATGTAAAATCTAAATTCAAACAA
This sequence comes from Sinelater perroti, assembly GCA_036346155.1. Taxonomy (NCBI): domain Eukaryota; kingdom Metazoa; phylum Arthropoda; class Insecta; order Coleoptera; family Elateridae; genus Sinelater; species Sinelater perroti. The sequence continues at coordinate 13,119,084 of JARFIY010000024.1, forward strand.
TTAGGGTATTCTTAATACTGCCTATAGTTGCTTTATATAGGTAAATAAAAATAATGTATTTTTTTTGCTATCTGATTACTTTTTTTACATTTATATTTTTCTAAAATAATCATATATACTTGAGTGCAAAACAATGGACTCAGCAACATGCTTGAGTTTTGAGAGAATGTGTATCCACTCTGATAGCATTCCAATTAAAGTTCAGTGTACGGTTCAAAAGCATAAAAACTGTAGTTTCAAATGATACTACTTTGATTTAAATCGGACTTGTTCTGACAAAGTTATGGGTCTAAGAATACGTGTAATACAAATGAGTTTAAAGGATAAAGATGATTATAAAAGGAAAAAATTAAATCTTCAGTCGAAATTAATTTAATGATTTTTAAATGCATGGTTTTGCCACCTCCATCCCTGATTGCAGTTTCCTAGCAATTACGCTTGGATCGGATAACTTCTATGCTGTCTTGAGGGATTGATTCCCACTCTTCAATCAACACCGCTCTCAGTTCCAGCGCGCTCCCTGGTGCAAGATTTCTGTCCCGGACTCTACGCTTAAGCTCATCCCAAAAGTTGCTTAATTGGATTCAAGTCTGGATTACATGGAACTCAATCCATTTTCGATATACCGACGGCAGCTAGGTAGGTAGTGGTTAATCGCGCGGTGTGGCACCGCATCGCATGGTCTTGCATTAGCATGCAGTCCTCACCAACAAATCCCGCAAACAGAACAATTTTTTTTTTATTTACGCACTTGGCGCATACATTGCAACTAGTTAATAACTATCTAGCAATTTAATTCGAACAATTCTTACTTAAATCTAGGTTACCTTACATCTAAGCAAGTCTTAGCGTTTGATGGATGTGTTCCCACTGGCGCACTCCACATATGGTTTAAAACACTTATTTCAACTGTTTTAATTGCCCTTATTTCACTTAACTGCACTTACACTAGATCGAAAGGTTTTAGACTTTTTAGCCTACGAGTAAGTCCACTGTTGTCGAGTAATTGTAACACTTCGACATTCACATGTTCATGTAATCTAGTTTCGTGCTTCTTCGCGAACCGTTTAATTTCCTCATTGACCATTGGCACTTTTAGGTCCTTATGGATGTCGTCATTTCTGATGCTCCTAAGTACTTTGTTTTGAAAGGTTTGTATAATTTTGACATTAGATTTCTTCGTGCATCCCCAAAGTTGCACGCCGTAAACCCAAACTGCTTTTAGAATCTGTTTATACGACAGTAACTTATTATGCAGGGATAGCTCGGAGTGTCTTCCAAGTAACCACCACATCTTTTTAAATCTAATGCAAAGTTCTTCGCGTTTTTTCTTGACGTGTTCTTTCCACCTGAGCTTGGTGTCGAGTTTCATGCCCAGGTATTTCGCTGTGTTAGCGTGTGGAATTGTCTGCTAATTGATCACTATGGGTAAGTAATCAACTCTTTTGTTGGTGAAGTTTATGTGAGTAGACTTCGCCTCATTTAGTTTAATCCGCCATTTCTTAGTTCAACTAGTGACGTTGTTGACGGCTGTTTGCAGTTTGTTTGTCGCTGCTTCTATCTCGTTGCTTGTAGCCAGCAATGCAGTGTCGTCAGCAAATGTAGCTGTCTTCACTCCATCGCTCATAGGGATATCGCTGGTGTAGAGCAAGTACAAGATTGGTCCAAGGACACTTCCTTGCGGTACTCCTGCACCGATGTCTTTTAATTCCGAGTATTCTTCGCCGTATCTTACCCTGAAGTGACGGTCGGAGATGTATGATTTAAGAATCTGACTCATCTGCATGGGTAGATTCTTTTCCATCTTATATTGTAGACCCTCGTGCCACACTTTATCAAAAGCTTGGGATACGTCTAGAAATATTGCTGAACGAATTTCTTTTTCTTCTAGGGATTTTTCAATTACATCAGTGATGCGATGCACTTGGTCGATTGTCGAATGCTTGTTTCGAAATCCAAATTGATGGTTCGGGATAAGTTGCTTCTCCTCAATAATTGGTTTGAGGCGTTTTAAGAGCAGCTTCTCGAACAATTTGGATACGATTGGTAATAGCGAGATTGGACGGTATGATGTTTTCTCGTTGGGTGGTTTCCCTGGTTTCGGGATCATAATAACTTCCGCTACCTTCCACTGCATCGGTACATATTGTAATCGCAGAGCAGCGTTGAAAAGGTGCGTAAGTTTTATTATGCCCTTTCTTGGTAGCTCTTTAAACACTTGCGCACTAATTAGATCATAGCCAGGTGCTTTTTTGGCGCTGAGGTTCTTTCGAATCTCCGTGGCAATTTCATTCGGGGTTATTGGATCAATGACCCTATTTTCCCAGGTGTCTATCGCGGGTAGCGGTTCGTTGTCATTAGCAGAGTGGGGTTGGAAAGTATTTGCTACGTGCTCAGCAAATAATTCCGCCTTTTCATTATCTTTCCTAAACCATTCACCGTTTTCTTTGCGAATACGTGGATTTTGGTTTTGTGGTCGGTTTAACCTCTTAGTCGCCTTCCATAGAGAGTACTCAGTATCTTTGTCGTCTGATAAACCTCTTAGGAAATCAGAAAATGTTTTATTTTTAACGGTACGGATTTCCTGTTTGAGTTGCTGGCTTAGTCGATTTAGCATTGTTTTATCTGCAGGTGCTCTGCTTTGTTGCCATTTTTCCGTGCTTTACGTTTCGCTGATACGAGATCTCTAATTTGTTTTGGGTAGTTTAGCCCAGTTGTTTTCTGTTTTGGCGTCGGAGTATTGTTCCATGCTGCTTGTTGTAGATTAGCAATGAGCAGTTCTGCTTCCGCGTCTAATTGATCGGTTGTTTTTAGTGGGACATTTAGTTGGACACGTTCTTCTACTTCTGTTCTGAATACGTCCCACTCTGTCCTTTTGTTTGTTAATGATAGTGGATGTGACTTATTGATGATCGTCTCACTTAACGTCAAGATAATCGGAGAGTGGTCTGATGACAGGTAATAATTGTCGTCAATACTGATGTAATTAGATATGTTTTTCAGTATAAAGAAGTCAATTAGATCTGGTATTTTGTTGCCATCTGATGGCCAATAAGTTGGCTTACCAGTAGACTGACATTTACATTTAGCTTGCTTAATTGCATCGTACAATTGATTACCTTTGGTGGTGATGAGTCTCGAACCCCAGAAGGTATGTTTAGCATTAAAATCTCCTCCAATTATGAAGTGATCTCCTAATGTTCGGAAGAGTCTGAAGTAATCTTCTTTTTCTAACGCGTACCTAGGTGGACAGTATATTGCAACAACAGTATAGTTTTTGGATTTTGTAAAGACTTTTACAGCTGTTGCTTGTATCTCACAAGTTTCGTAATTACAATCTTCATAGTGTTTAATATTCTCCTTTATTATTACCGCTGATCCTCCTCTAGCTGTGTTGTTTGGATGGATGGTGTGGTATAATTTGTAACCTTTATTTTTAGGTAGTTCTCTTTAGTAAAGTGTGTTTCTGATATTAGACAGATATCTATTTTTGGTCCCAGAGGAATAGTTCTAGTTCATGGGCGTGCTGAAGAAGCCCATTTGCATTCCAGGCTACTATTCTAATTGACGCCATTTTTATTTTTGCTTTTGGCAGCTGCCTTATTGCTGGTTTCAAGCTTTTGGACTCTGCTTAAAATTGCTTTGATAGCTTCATCTTGCTTATCAATTTTCCTAGAATTGTTTGCAAAGTGTTGTTTATTGCATCTAGTTTTGTTTCCTCAGCAGTGTTTTGTTGTGACTTGCCTTCAACCATTTGTGCGTAATTACCCCTGTTGGGTTGCGTTGTTTTACTGGAACAGTGTTTGGTAAAGTAGGAAAATTCTGTTGGGTTTTTCTACTGCTCTTGCTACTTGTTCGTTATCTGTTCTTGTAGTTCTTTTTTCCTTTTAGAGTTTTTTCTTCGCTTTTGTAGCTCTTTTGCAATTACACAGCCGCGGTAGTTAGCTGGATGAGCTTCTCCCCAGTTGATACACTTGGCTTTTGTAAGTCTAGCTGACCTACAATCTTTAGTTAAATGGCGTCCTGCACACTTGACACATCTAGCTTCTTTATTGCAGAAGGACTGGGTGCGTCCGAATGCTTGGCACTTTTTGCATTGTGAAATAGGGGCTGTATTTTTGCGTAAATGTTCTATTTTTACTTTTAATCCCGCGATTAAATCAATCGCGAAGATATCTTTAATGTCTACTGATTTGTTAAAGGATAACATATGTAGCGGTAGAGGCTTCATAGTAGTGACATTATCCTTTTTTAATTTCTTCATGATGTTGGTAACGTTTTCAATTTTAAAACCTTTTGCTAGTAGGTCTTCTGTAATCAATTTTATTGAGCACGTTGGGTGTATGCCCCTGGCCATAACCTTTATGGGTCTATTTTGCTTATCTTCGTAAGTATAGTATTCAATTTTATAGTCACGTACTATGCTTATTAGCTTCCGGTATTGTATTTCGTCCGGAACGTTGATCTTAAACACATCATTATTCATAGCAGTTACTTTATATGCTATTTTTCCTGATTCCAATATTTCATGCACAGTTTGGTATTCTTTTACATTCACCAAATTTACCGGCGGCGGTAAGGGTATTTTCTTTTCTTTAACCCTGTTGTCTGTTTGTTTAGAGGTCGACGCTCGTGGAGAGGTTTCAGGTGTTCCAGACGCTTTACGTTGTTTAGATTTGTTTTTCTTTGATCGCTGAACTATCCACTCTGTTTCTCTCGCTAATTCTTCCTCATCGGTGTGATACTCTATTTTGTTTTCTATTCCCTGTTCTACATTGGGTACCGCCACTGGTTTCTCGAGGCTATTTACCCTTTGAATTAGTTGGTTGATATTTCCTTTTAGAGTTTCAATGGTTGCGAGGGATTGTTGCCAGGCATTCCATAAATTAATCTCATTTTGAGTTTTTAATTGATTCTGTTGTACGAGAATCTGGTTTTGCTGGGATAATTCAAACTCAGCTGGTGTTGGAGGTCGTTGAATTAACATTTGCTGATTCATTCATATGCTGTTACGCGCATAGAGTTTATTCCTAGCGCTCCAGAACAATATATTTCTCGAGAATGTCCCTGATGTATCGGTCCATTGTTAAAACTTCTCCGCGTCCTCTACTACACACAAAAACCAGCTCAGTTTTTCCGTGCATGGAAATGCTCGCCTAGAACATACAAGAACCATCTCCATATGCGAGAGTTTCTTGAGTACAGCAATGAGCCAATCGCTCTCATTGTCTTCTAATAGACGTCTACTGTCTTTGCCATATAGGCATATCCTGGACTCGTCAGTGAATAATATCCGACTCCAATAGCCGAGGTCTTAATCGAGTTGTTTTTTCGTATTCTTCTTACTGTTCAAATGCTGGCAACCATACTTGTGACCGCACTCAGCTCTTAAAGTCAACGTCACTCATATGTCTATTTCTGAGGGATATTGAGAGGAAAAATCGATTGTCTTTTTCCGTTGTCACGCCTTCTTGTCGGAGGAGGTACTCACCGGTTTCCCGGTACCGACGCCACACTCTCAACACAGCTGATTGGCTTAGATTTAGTCGATTTGCCACAGCCTCCTGAATTTCTTAACAATACAAGAGCCTGGGATGCTTTGGCGGCTGTGGTATCTATTTTCTTGCGAATCACTTGAGCACTTACTTTACTTACTTACGTCAACTTTGGATAAATGACTGAGATGAATTACCGGATTTCAAGTGTATTGTAGGCCAACCACAGTTGATGCGCACGTGGGTTTCAATTAGCAAGATTCATGAAACCCCGTTCGTGTTGCATATTTTTTGAATGCGTCATCCGATTACTGCAGTAGCAAAAGCTTTTAAAGCTCAATAATAAAGATACTCCTTGTACGTTAATGTTTTTATTTTAATTTTCCTTAGCCTGAAACAGGAGATGAAAATGCGCGTGCAGCTAGTAAATTGTTTAGCTCTCAAGTGAAGTTTTAAGAAACAAGGTGCAAATAAATACTGCATAAATAAGGTAATCGATAATCTGTTTTAAAATTTGAAATACATAAGCCATCCCTAGCTAAAGCGCGTCGCAAATTTACCTTCTTAAAACAAAAAAAGGTCAAGTACATAAAAGTCAATAACTCTGCAACACGCTTTGTGCTTAAACTGTTAATATGTGATAGGATCGCTTTTAATAATATTAAAATTACAATTTATATACAATCTTTACATGTACATTCAGTAGATAATTTGAATAACTTATTTTGTAGTATGTTCTTGTAACAGTTAAACTCTTGAGTCTTTTGTAAATTGTTGGGTGCAAAATATGCTCACTTTGAAGAGTTTTTTAAAATGTCAGTTGACAGATAGCTTGTTAATGAAGATTTTAATATAAAACACCTACAATGGAAATCTCGGTTACACACAACAACAGATCTGTTAAAAGTAGCCCCAAAAACAACTATCTGCGTTATCCACTGAACACCTTGCCTATTGGCCTTCAAACAGGCATAAAACACAAATAAAAGAGCATTTTTCACTTATAGTCAAACAAAAAATTGCAGATAATAGAAAAACCCAAAGGAGATGGCAGTTAACAAAAGCGGAGTCAGACAAAACTAGATATAATAAAATATCAAAAAAAACTTAACTGTTACAAAAATTATAAACAAATCGACCTAAAAATACCTTCCCAACCTATGTAACTGAGACCATAGAATACTTCTTATGGGAGACAACCGAAAAACTTAAACAGTCTTAACAAATCATATCACCTATAAAAGCTAATGATAGAACTAGGGCTAAAACGAATCAACCTTTTCCTCCCACAGCGAATCTCTATGAAGATAACATAAATAAATTTTTGGAGACGCCAGATAGCATGGATCTTTCAATTAAGAACATAACAAAATATCAAGTAGAATCCGGCAGTTTTAAGGGAATTAGCGCAAAGAAGGCTACAAGATATGGTTTGATCACAAAAAAAGTGCTACCTGAAATTTACTTCCAAGTGTTTTGTAGCTATAACTAAATATTCAACGCAATTGTACGAATTTACTACTTCCCCAGTGAAAAATTGCGCGCATAATTGTGACACCAAAACTACGGAAAAATTTAACAAAAGTCCTACAGACGAATAAGTCTTTGAAGAACTGCTTTCATATAAACCTTTCATAGATAACAAAAAACTAATACCTAAACGTCTATTTGGATTAGGCTAGGGCAATTAAATAATACTCTAGATCGGAAACAGTACTGCTCAGCTGCATTTGCAGACATCGGCCTAGTATTGGATAAGGAATGCCACGCCAGATTATGCCATAAGCTCAAATGATCACTACCACATTCCATATATTGTCTTCTAAAATCCTAGCTTACAAACAAATACTTTTACATTAAATAAGTCGACGCATGCCACATTACCAATAAAGCTGTCTTTCAGTTACCGTGCAGCCATAATTAAAAAAAAAACCTCTTTGAATATTTAGGATACTTCTCTGGAGATCTATCAGCACATCAAATATTAAAATACTGTAATGCTTCCAAAATACGGTACTGCGCAATGTAGTAAACGCTACGTGGTACATTCCAAATGCAGTGATACATAAAAACTTAAGTATAACTAAAGCTACTGAAGTTAACTGAGGAAATTAGGAAGTACCCTATTATTATTAAGTTTAATATATTTACATCCTATAATGTGTTTATAGCCTGAGGCATTCCAAGCTGATTGTATTGTTAATGGAGTTAGAATTAAAAAAATAAGGAACCTGTTAGGCAAACCATTTGGCACACATCTTTAAAGTTTCCTATTTTGAATGGGAGAGTCCATAATGTCTACGGCTAAGTTATTAGGCTGTACTCTAAGTTGGTCACTATTGAACTTTTCCTTTAACGTCGACATCCTATAAATAAACAAGTTTGGCATGAAAATCGCTATCATACGTAGCATTCGTAATTGAAAACATGGGCCGATGTTAGAATTAGCAACTGTCTTCCGAAACTGTATGCCATAAATCCATACTGATAAGGTTTTATTCAGATTTTTGACGCACTTGTATTTTTGTGTTCAAGGCAAAGAAATTATTGTTTAAACAAATATTTATTTTATTTTTTAATTTCGTTACATAAATACATACGAATACTTCAATACAATGTTTACATACATTCTACAACAAATAAGACAAATGTCTATTTTATATAAAATGTTCTAGTTCAAAAAACATTTCGTGGCCTTAGAATTAGTACACCAGACTATGGCATTAAAGGAAAGATTGTTGAAGCTCACTCAACAAATAAAAACGCAAGGCACGTTACATTTCTTATTTTAACGTTGATCTCAAAAAGTTGTTCACTATTTTAAATGCATTGAAAAGGATTGTTCTCCGGTGCACTTTATAACGGCCATACTTAGAAAAATTCTTGGAAAGAAGAAAAACTAGACTCTGCGTCTCTTAACGTCAATAATGCTAAGAGTAATTGTGGTTTTAATTGTGTTTTTGGTTTGGTATCCTTATCTTATTTGTCAATATTTTTATTAAATATTAAAAATACTGCTAAATGCACACATTTCTCAGGGAACGTTTTATCTAAATCAGAAGCATACTTTTCCAATATATTCTGTTATTTTCAATTTGAGTGATTGCTTATAGTAAAATTTTTATTTGTTTCTGTGTAGATTGTTCCGTGTCCTTGCTTTGGAGAATAATTGCAGTATAACATAATTTCCATCTTTGCTTTTACCAAAAAGAACTTTTGGTTTCTTTTTTCTTATGATGTCAGTTTCACATTAATTTTGGTTTCCTCTCTATCCTTGCAAATCCATTTTCTTTTTGAAAACTGTTTATAAAAGCTTCTAAAATACTGCATAGAGTAGTGAACTTTGTTGTTTCTGCACTCTATCCTTTACACCTATCATTTACTTTTCGAGACTTTACAAAAACATTGTTCTAGAAACATATAATTAATGTCATTTTAAGACGTTTATGTTTTTCCAATATCACGTTTGAATTGTTAGTATACTCACTATCTTGGATAATGTGTATCAAAGCATCAAAAACCTCCTGGTATGATTAGTATAATGCTTGACTGGCATTAGCATAGGCACTCTATTGGATTGTACACAAAATTTTTAAAAATAAGGAGTCCTTTATAAATGAAACTGCAAGATGTCCATCTTTTGTTTGAAGAACTGAAAAAATCATAGATTCGTTGTTTTAGAGAAGAATATTTAACAGAGCTGTTGAAGCTCTCCGCAGAGCCAAACAGTTGTAAAGAATGGCCCGTGCAAGGGATGTATGTGGCCAAAGAATTTACTGCTCTTATTCTACCCTGAAGACTTTTGTGGTACATAAAGTGTTGCTGTCGTTGTCGTAGTTCTATTGTGTTTAGTTATTTCAAGCAAGACCTAGAAAAACTACTGTCAACATTACAGGATTGGCTATATGTTAATCTTTATGGCCACACTAAGTAATAAAGTACGAAGGAACACATCCTTTTTTTATTTTATTACAAGCTCGGCCATAAAAGACCGAATTTTGCTATTAGTTCTACACAGCCAAGAAAGTTACCATTTACTGTAGAACCTAATATTTATTAGCTCCATGGATTGGTAGTTTACGGGAAGATAAAATCTTCACAAGTTACACAATCCTTAATAGAACTTTTTGCCAATATAAAGCTTCTTATTTGTACTGTTCTGCTATTTTACAAATTCGACTGCTATTAATAAATTTTGAAATGCACCCTGCGTTCAGAGTTATCGTCACAATCGTTTATTTTTCCAATTAACAATTTCTTAGTTGCTAGGAACGTTATTCCTCCATAGAGTTTCCACGCTGCACAAAATACTCGTTTACTTAATTTTGAATAATCAACCGATTTCGCTTGATGCTTTCATTAACTTTTTATAAACCAACTAATTGATACAAAATTTCTTTTGGGTGGCTTAATATCTTTTGGATTTTTAAAATCAAAGTAACCATTTTGTTGAATGCTATTATAGGTCGCCAACTTATGAAGTTCATCATTTGTGCATATAATGCTAGATCATTGAGTGATATAATTGAGTTTATCTCTTTGAAAGTATTTTCTGAATTCTATGAGCTTGAAGCCTCTTGCAGTTGTACATTTAGTGCACTACAATTTGGACTTGATATCACTGAAACAGATGGCGACTATTATGATTCCCGCACACTGCACGAGAAAAAAGTGTCTAGTTTAGATATTTTCTTGATCACAGCATCCTGTCGTTCAAGATGTCTTATGAAAAGTTTTCTAAATTTCTTTTTTAACAAATCTCAACCATCTTTGTCACTCATTGTTCAACTTTTATGATAAATGAAATGTAAATTAAACAGCAACTTTTTATTCCTTTTAAGTCCTTATTCAGGAATGCACCGTCGCATTCATTATAAATTCTAATATTATTAACGCAGCCGTCGACCAGTAACATAACAAAATAATTTATTTACACCACTATTTTTCTATTCGACTACAAATACTTATCTGTTCTGCCTTACTTGTATATTCAAACGCAATGTTCTAGGACAAATTTGAACTGAAGGGCGCAGCTAGAAATGGGGTGGGCGGAGATAAGTCAGTCTGGAGTGTTTCTAGATAATTTCTTTGTGATATGTTATTTCTGTTGCAATACAAATGTTTTTAAAAATTTTATATACGTCGATGAACAATAAATGTACAATTTCAAAGTTTAATAGTTATAACTTCAAAATATCTTTGATTGGGCTCACTTTTTCGATTACTCGACTCCAAATTTTGTGCCATCCAAATCCTGTCTTAGACTGCAGTTTACTCAATATCAGCCTTTGGGTTAATCAAGCCCTGCATGCTGGTTTCAGTATTACATTATATAAAAAGAGTTTATTGTCTATTGAAAGCTGCTTTCTTTTTGTAAAGATGTATTACAAGATTAACTTCACTTAAAAAAAATTAACGCCGTTTTTTTCTTATATCAAAAAGGAGCGAAAGTGATTATTATTACGACTACTTAATATATATGCAGCAATTAAAATCCTTTATTAATGGTACGAAGATTTAAATGATTTATTATAGAAATATTTCCAGAAAAGGCTTTTCGAGAAGAATATTTGTGTCTCTTATGATAGGTAATAGACATTAGGTTAACCTAAAATTAAATACATTGTTAGGGCAAGTCTATTTTTTTCAAATAAAAAATTTACAAACAAAATTAGGCGGTGTTTAGTGACGACAAGTCTTCCTTTGGTCATAGATGTCAAGAAAAATACCCTGAACAATGCAGCTTTTGTTGCAAAGGAATATTAAGCACCTTGTTAAGATCTAACTCTGAGAGTAATTGGATGAACATGTATTTGATGCTTTGTGCGCTTTCACGTGCACTCTCAACACGGGAAATTTGGATGATTCCATTAGGTAATAGGTTAAGGAATGATTTGGTAAAAATGATAATTGAATATAGAATAGGATAGTATAATAGAATAGAATAGGATAGAATAGAATAGTTTCCTAAAACATCAAAATAGGTATTGCAGCAATTAGAAGATACAAAACGCTGTTCAAACTTTAAATTGACCGTCAGAATTCCCTGAAACAAATTCTAGAAAATATGTCGTGCTATAAAAATATAAACTTTGAAAAGTTTGTCAAATTTAAATCAGTTATCGTTAGAGGTGTAAAGTGAACACCCACATATAGTACATATGAATAGGATGTCTGTCCACCTTTAGTATCAGTCACATGCTACACTCATCTAGAAAACTTTTTGCTTGTTTCTGAGATACAGATTCCCTCACGAGAACTGTTGTGAGTCCACCGATTTAGTCTTCTAGCGAGTAATCTGCCTTCTAATTTATTCCAGAGATATTCGATGGGTTTGAGATCTGTGCTCCGTAGAGGCCAACCAAAATTTTCAGCATATATTTTTTCACATTGCGACAGACGAACAGATTAGTTAACTTATTAGCACGGGAAAGGTCCCCTTGCCGAATTGTTTCCGGAGAATTAAAACCATAGATTTCTCAAAAATATCAAGATCCTCATTTATTTTTCCTGCTGTTGGAATGATGCCTTTACCACTAAACTTGAATGTTGGCACAATACACTGTTACAAGAAGGGTTCTGCTGGCGTTCGCCAAACCTAGACGAGTCTGTAAAATTTCTAGATTGTGTTGCAATTTATTACTTCACAGAATTTCTTTCCATTGTTCAACGGAATGATGGCGCTAAGCTTTGAATTATTTGTAAGCAACGTTTCACATTTACTGTCAAGTTTGTTGAGAAATAAAGGAGGGGAGCCGTAAAATTACCAATATACTGTTTTTCTTTTTTTTTAATATTCTATAAGAGTGCAATTTGTTTCTGTGCAAATTAAAAAGCTGGTGGCTATTAATTTACAGTTACATCCTTTTTCCTTGTACTTACACAAAAAAAATGTCTAAAATGACATTCGATGCAAAATAAGTGGTCTGTTTCAAAAGTGTCGAGGTATACAACAAAAAAAAAATTACAATTATATTAACAAAAAAGTCTATATATTTAGTAAAAATGACTTTCTCGGGCATGATAAACCAGAATACTTATTGTACGATTGAGCTATTGTTTTCGAATTGTAGCTGTAGATCCAACTTTCATTTCCGTTATGATCTTTTAGAGAAATTGGTTCATTAGTAGCAGTCTGAAATAAGTCATTAACAACTGCACTATGTTTCACGCCAAGTTCTTTTGTTAAAATTTTAAACCCCTTAAATACTTTAGTTTTCGAACTATTAATCGCTGATCCTTGCTAGTTGTAGTCAGTTCGAGTTCAACATTTTTTAAAATGTAGATGCCAACAAATTCTTGTCTATTTATAAATTGTTCGTACAATACCTTTATTCGAACTGCATCTATAGCGTCATCTTACAAACAAATGTTTCACTTTATAAATAAATTTATGCAAAGTTTCTTGTGAGCTACCACACAATCATGCAAACTCATATTATTGTAGCTCACGACGAACAGTTCCAGTTCTATTGAAGACACTAGAAGCACTTTGAAAATCACGAGTGATTGTTGTTACCAAGGATATCTGATTTTTTATTACAATCCTCTTTAGAGTTCGACAGCTATAATCATTAAGTTTATGTAATTTACCACTTTGTTTTACATCTCAAACGTTGTTCATTTCATAATATTATATAAGTACCTGGAACAAAGCCGATATTTTACGAACCAATTTGTTGTAATGATGGGATCCTATGATCAGCCGACATTCAAAATCACTCAGCTCTGTAGCTTAAATAAACTACAGAATTTTTTGTAGTTCTGTATGTGTCATGGTTTAATGCCAAGTTTTTTTTAGGAATAAAAGTTTCCTTTGTGATACACTTAAAAACTTTTCTTTTTCACCCCTTCTTTGTACCCTTTTGGTTGTCGGATTTGGGTTAGGTTCTTTTTATTCATACACGTATTTTTTCCAGAGCCTTCTGTTTAATACCATTTCCTTCATCTTTTCTATTGTTTTACCCCTTTCGTTTCCCACACTTACCATTCGTTGTAACCATGTTTTCCTTGACCTTCCTCTTCTCATTTTTTTGTGATTTTTTGCTCCCCAAACCCTTCCACTTAGATACTAAAGCCGTAATGTCAAAACATTGGATTTGAGAAATCCGTTATTTCCAGCAAACCCGACACGTAAATGAAGGTCAAAAAACAAAAAATTTAAAGAAATCGCAACTGCAATTACCATATGGCCTCGATTGTTTGATAAAGCTCTATTTTGCAAAAAAATATATATGCAGAAAATATTTCCAACTTTCTTTAACTACAGCAATAATCGCAACTAACAAAATACACTATCAAATGTATATTTTGAAAGATGCTACCATAAGAGTGAAAACGATTATAGCCGATTCAAGAGATATTCTACATATAGTTTTGAGCAAATAGTATAAGAATTTACAAGCCTGCATGAACAATTTTGATACGCCAAACTTCAAATTTTACTTATACTATGATAGACAATTTTCCATGACAATCAAAAGTTCTAGTCTTCCTATTAGAGATCAAAAGGACAAAATCTCAACATAGAAAATTCGTACAAAAAATTATTTTATTAAGTTATCTGTACCAATTTTATGTTATGTTATATGTATACACCATAAGATAACACTAAAGCTGATAACACTATGTAATGGAGACGATGTAATTAAGGAAAACCCTCTTTTTGTGTTTGGGTATTTTATTGAAGAATAACTAAAATAAAATACTAATCAAAAATAAAATAAAAGATTATAAATTTATGTTTGAGTAGTATTAACGAAAAAATATTAACCGAAACTGACGGCAAGTTAAAAAATATTTTTTAAATTAATTGTTATTAAGATTAGTATAAAAGCATAACACTTTTAAGAATCGTAAATATTATTACAGGGCAATAAAGAGGTTACACGATCTACAACCTGTAAGACTTGTTTAGAAAAAACATTTTCTGCCAGATCCTCAGCAGAAGATACCTATTAGATGTATAAGGTCCGTAGGACCTTTTTTAAGAGCCGTTTGACATCTGTCTTCAGGCTCTTATTATTTACTTATTATTAGTCACAGCACTTTTTCAGAATGCTCGTCTCTTGTACAAGTCTGTACAACTCTCTTACTATATAGTTGCTGTATTGGTTTTATATAGTTTGCCTCCCTCCCATGGGTTAAAGCTTCACACTCGCACAAGATACGGATGGCTCTATCTGGATGCAACTCAGGTTTTATTGTATAACGCTATTCTGTTACTGTCTTCTCTGAGAACGCTATCCCCTATGAGAAGGTCTATTATAATTCATAAATTATTCCTACTTTATACTAACAGTTCTTCAGTTCGTTTACGAGATGATTTTTTTATATAGGGTCACACATATCTTTTTATATTTTCCCAGAAATTTTCTAACCCAATTGCTCACCCGGCTTCGTATTGTGCCTTTAGGTACTCTTACAGCCGGTTCGAGGCTTATATATGGAGTCTATTATCCTTCTTCTTATGATACCTCATCAGTTATCTCGTTGCCTGAATTTTCGCAGTGCCCTGGTACCCACAACAGAGTTAATTTGTTGCGGTCTGCAGAGCTTTGAGTTGTTTACGGCATTTCCAAACCAGCTTAAATGCTACCTTCGGGTGTTTAACGTTTGTATGGATACTGATTATCCGTATATATACTGATTCACCTATTTCAATAAGCCCTCAAGCTGTGGTATAGCAATAATCTTCGGTTAAAAGGCATATATATTTTCTTAATGAAAAGCTGAACTGTAAGTTTTAGTTTTTACAGTATATGCCTGCTTCTGTTCTAGACTTGGTCTTTGATCTAGTTGTACGTCTAATAATTTTTTTGAGCCTGTTTCTGTTGCTTATTTAGTTTGTACACTTATTTCAACTCACCTCAAAATTTCTGTTATTTAGGCGTTTTATGATCAGTTTTCATACCCAGTGTACCTCCCCTAGATGTCCATTTTTTAGATAACTCATCTCCTGACTTCTGCGAATGGGTGCGTTGTGTATTTTATAAGAAGCTATTCCATCTTCTCTCGTTTTCATTGTTGCTGTTGTTGTTTTTATAGCAATCGTTATTTTCAAACAAGTTACTTAGTACAATTATAGCATTATCTTTGTCCACCATACCAAAGTCGCACGGCTTAACTGTCGTGGTCTATATCCAATACATCACTAGTAACGCCCCGCCTTTCTTTTCACTTTTTGAATGTGTTGATTTGAGGTGAGTTTTGAGTCCAAGATTAGTTAAAGATAGTTTACCTCACCTGACAAATTTATTTCTACATCTCTAAGACTAAAAGGTCCCAATTCTTTTGAGTTTTTCCTTTTTGTAAATGATACTGTGGTAGATTTGAAAGGACTTATATTTAGTACTTCTGCATCTGTTCAGTTTATAACCAGATTTAGGGTCCTTCGCATATGATCCCTAGCTGTATTGTTAGTTAGTGCATTGAATACATTCCTTTCGAGTATTAACAGAGCGTCCTTTATAAGATTCTATAACAAGTTGAAATGATACTCCTCTTTGCAGAAATCCATTTGCAACCTAAAGCTTCATTGTTTTACTCATTAGGGCTACATATACTAGTTTTTATTTAAACATACAGTCTATCCACCTGCATATTGTTTCGTCGAGTCCTTTATTCCTCAACGCCGCAATGATTTAATCATCATATGCTGCCTCAATATCCAAAAGGGCAGTTAAAAATATCTTTTTATTTTCTACAGCATTTCCCAATATGGTAGCAAGTAGATGCAATGGTATTTCTGTAGATACTCTTTATTTGCACGCATACTGGTTTTGTAGAGATTGAATTACTAATACACCATAACTGATATTGGACTTTTCCTCAGAATTAAAAAACTTTTTTTAAGATATAAAGTATCTCCTAAAAACAAATTGTAAATAAACGAAACAGTCCCAAAGAAAGATTTCTTTCATATTTCTCTCACATTTTAGTTGTAATTGTCTAAGCTAAGTAAATATTGTCGATTCATTTCTTAATACATGCAATGTTTTTCTAATTTTGTAAGATAGTGCACCTGTTAGACTCCCGATTTTATTAGATTTAAATAGAGCAACATTGGTGCAACTTATAATACAATTAGCTGATAATTATTGGCGTAATTTATCAGTCTTTGAAGAAAAACGGGGCTATATAAATTTTGCTTTAAGTACTACGCTATGTAAAAACACTAAGTAAAAACACCTTATAAGTTTTATTGTTAAAAATTGTGAAATTGATTTTAATTTATTGAGTTTTAAGAAAATGATACTTGCTCAAAATAGTTTGATTACTTTTTGTAACTAAAACTTCTAAAATATTGATTACCTTATCAGTTTCTAACAGTTGCTTTCTCTTACTTGGTGTTATGTTACATTTCTTTTTTTTAATGCTTATACATGTATATAGTTACACCCCATTACATTAATACCTATCATTATCTGGTATGCATTTTAGATAAGCAAAAAGCACTTCAAGCGCCTGTTCACACGTTTCGGGAAAGATAAAATGCAGATAAATTACAGTGAAGGATTAATGCGTTTTTGTTTAATCAAATGTTAAGTCATTACAAGCGTGTAATTTTATACAAGGCTTATCATATTGAATTAATCAAGGTTTCTTTCGAGTTACTTAGCGAGAAGATGAATAATTTTAAAAATAATAGCCATAGTAAATGTTAATTTTAAAAATATGTTAATTAGTTGAGCATTAAATAAACCCTCTTAAAGTAAGATTGATCATCACGTTTTGCTGGCAATTCTTCAAAACTACTAATTCACAAATTGTCTCCTAAAAATAGAGGTGGGTAACAGTACAAGTACCATTTCTGCAAACTGTCACTCGTTAGTTAAAGCAATTCTTGCTTGCATTCTTTGCTGCTTATCACCTTAACAATCAAACTTGTGCGGTAGGGTGCCATGAATTCTTTTTTAATTTGTATCCCTATAATCTTGATATTTGTACGAGAATATTTTAAAGAATGATATACAGCACATTCAAAATTCAGTTGCAAAGAGTAACTAAATATACTTAAAATTCTCTTAATTGTTTCTATAATTATATATATATATATATATATATATATATATATATATATATATATATATATATATATATATATAACTATAAGCGGACAGAACCATGGTGGTTTAGTGGATAGGTCACTAGACTACGAAACTAAGAGTTGCGAGTTCGAATCCCGCTCTCGCCAATTTAATCGCTGGCATTTTTACGGCCCAGCTCGACTCAGGCTGCAATAAATGAGTACCTGGAGGCCAAACTCTGGGGTAATAATAGGCGGTCGGTACGTAGCGCTAGCCACGTTACTACTCTTGTGTACCGTAGGCTCTAGATTGTAGCAGACCTATCCTGTTACGACCCCATAGGCCTTCGTAGCCTCTTACGGGGAACTATTATTATATATAAGCGGACAACTCTATGTGCAAAGCGTTTTGGGTGACTTATTTTGGTAAAAATTGTCTGTACACACATCTATCTACCCTTTTTTGACGGGTACAACATTCTGAGTATTCCATGGTTCTATCGAATGTCTACGGAAGTTATGACAGCAGTATTTAATGTAATATTCGGGTGTTTCAATAAATTAATGCAATTTATGAATCTGTGATAAAATACTTTAAGCCACTATCAAAACCCTATTCTGTTAGGAAAAAATAAGAAAGAAACTTTGTTAGTACTTGTGCAAGTACATTAAAAAAATACAAAAACAATAATAAACTGATCTGCAATTGTTATTCTGTTTATAGTTCTGTCTTTTGCTAAGTGAACCCATGTTTCTGTTCTGTAATGAAGAACCGGAAATACATAACATTGCACTATTTATATTTGTTGCACGATAAACTTCTCAGTTTACACATTTTAGTTTTTTTAATTCTTGCTTCAGTTCCTTGTTTAAAATTTTAACTTTATTTAACTAGCATTTGAGGAATGGGGCTATTTTTTCAGCCTCCGAAAGCACTTCTAAGTGACAACCAAGCGATACGAGGCGGATCTGAGCACTGCATTAGTGCGCAGCTTTCCCATTATAACATCAGTCACTGCGGAGTCCAAAACAATAGTTGGAGCTGAGCTGTAAGCCTATTAACATGGTCGGCATGATTGTTTCTCCTGCCAAGTGCGAGTTGCGCAGCGCCATTTGTTCCTTACAGGCAGAAAAAGAATGAGTTGCGTTTATGGTGATAACTTTATGAGTTATGGTGTTGTGGGAGAATGGTGTAGCGAATTAATGTTTATGAGAAAGTGGACAAAGACGGAAGTCTTGTTTAGCGAGTTGACCAAGTGGTTCGACAAAGACGGAGGTTTATTATTAGCGAACATTTCAAGATCAGTTCTCTACGCGATCGTAACGGTACGTCTACACTGCCGAAAACTTTGTATAGGTTAGGTTCCCAAAATGTTGTCTGAGGACCACAAAACCATCAGCTTTAACCTTTTTCACACGTTATGCTGGTGAAGGAGAAGAGTTTTTGAAATCAATCGTCACAGGAGATGGAACTTTTTTACGACAATCCAGAATCGAAATAACAATCCAAACAATAGATACGCACAAACTCTCTGAACAAACCCAAAAAGTTCAAATAAACGTTCACGAAAAGGAAGACTATGGCTACCGGCTTTATAATATCCACGATCAAGGTGTGTTGTTCGTAGAGTTTATACAGCCGGAGCCTACGATCAATGCAAACGTCTATTGTCAGACATTACATTAACTGCGAAGAGCCATTTAAAACAAATAAGGAAGCATGGTGTCTTCTGGAATCCATGACAACGTACGACCGCATATTGCTATGGTAATCAAACAACTTTTTGCACACATTTTTAACGGAAAGTGTTCGACCACCTGGTGTACAACCTAGACCTGGCGCCGAGTGATTTTCACCTTATTTGAGAGCTGAAGAGTGGTCTGTGAGAACGCTGTGCAAACCTACTTCAACACGCTGTCGGCAACCTTCTACGAAGGGGATACTGGAAACTTGCCCATCGGTATGACAAACGTCTTAATGTTCAGAGTGACTACGTGGAAAAGTAACATTGATTGTATATGACTCCTGGCAATAAAACCATTTTGTTGCTTACACTTGTCTTTATTTAATGCCCTATCGGAGGTCGACAAAATAGTCCTCGTACTTATATAATTTAACTTGTTCAACTTGCTTACCATTTAACAGAATTGCTTATTTTTGTAGGAATATTATTAATAACAATAATTTATGTTTCATTACTGTATTATGTTCACTTAGATGGTTTAATAAATACCGTAAATCTTTCAAGGTCATCTGTAAGTTATTGCTATATTGTCAGTACAGCGAATGCAACTGATATATTTATCAATAATATAATTTTATTTTATAGAGTCTCCTGACGCTGTCAGATCTCTAGGTTCTTACCTCTTTTTTGTTTGTTGCAATAGTTTACATCTTGGAGATAGCTTTCCTTATAATGGTTCTCTATATTGTTCTGGGTCTTTTCTTCTTATTTTTTTCAAAAGGTATCTTATTCTCGTGCATCTTTGTTGCATGGTGGTACCATATTAATTGCTTGTTGTTCTCAAATTTTAATTTGTATTTTTTGAAACATCTATTATTTGTTGTATTGTGTCGTTAAGTATTTTTTCCAATCTCTACAAGTTCGTAATGTATTCATTTCTAATGTCATAAAGTCTGCTATTCGCTACGTTCATTTGCCATGTTTGCGTTCCATATAGGGTAATACTTTTAATGATTGTGCTGTAGACGTTGTACTTTCTTCTTTTAGTTACTGTCTTATCCAATATTTTATTAAGCTTTTTATTGTTCGTCTCATCCATCTTTTGTTCACACTCTAGATATTTATGATAATCACATACTGATTTTTTCTCTAAATTTTCTAAGCTTGGTTTATCTTATTTAGTTCCTATACATAAGTATATGAGTTTATTCAAATTTACTAACAATCTCGCTTTTTCGCACCTCTCTTTGATTTTGTAAGTCATACCAATTCAAGTCTTCTTCGTCTTAGGCCTAAAGTATCTGGTTATATGCTAATTGTAAATTATAAGTGCTTGTTTTATTTATAGGTTTGTATCTATGTTTGCGTATTTCTTTTTCAATTTTTAAATATGTTTAAAATTTTAATTATAAATAACTTGGGCTAAACTTTTTATGACTTTGAGCTTTTTGTTAAATGTGACCTTTTCTTAACCTTTATGATTGTATCTTCATATAACTCCTTTAAAGTTTTAATTATATTATATTCTTATAACACTAAAATAGATATGCTGTCATAGGCATTTTCTAAACCTATAAACTCTAAATGTATATATCTTTCTACATTTCTTTTCTTTTCAAAGTTTTGTTTCAGAGCGCACAAGTTGTCCACATATTATCACCTTGCTAGAAATCCAATTTGTTCTTCAGCTTCATGGAGTTTTTATTATTTTTTTCACAACACTTTTCGTTTCATCATAATTTCTTTGTAATTTTTACATTTTTGTGCATGTCTTTTCTTATATATTGATGTCGTGTATCCCATTTTTTATTTTTTAGAAACTATGTTTTTACTTATATATTTTTATTAAATAATTTAAATATTTATACTAGCTGTGCCAAATTTTAACATGTTTGCCGCAATATTTTCTGCGTCTCCAGCTTTTTATACTTCAAACTTCGTTTGGCGTTTTCAATAATCTTCACTTTTATCTCAAAAGGTTCTCTTTGTGTGATATTCTTATTTTGTTCTGTTTCCCACACCTTTTTGTAATTTTCTTCTAAATCTTTGGTAGATGTTGGTTTTCTGTTATTTCTTATGTTGTCAATAAACTTTCAGGCATTTTTACACTTCTGTCCTTCAATCAGCAGTTTATTTTTTATTTTATTTCTGCTTACATTTATCACATTATCTATTTTACGAACTGTTTCATTTGTTGCTTCTTGTAGTAAACTCTCTGTATGTCTATATAGTAGTTCTATATTATCAGGTTACTATTTTTGTTATCTTGTATCCAATCACAGATTATATGCAATATTCCCTTTCTTGAAGTTTTCTAAATTATTTTAATGTTCCCTTTTTTCATATATTTCTACTTGCTATTTTCTGTTTAGGTATAAAAAATACATTTTTGTTTTGAGTAGATGGTAGATCCACACTCTACTCCTCCAAATACTCTAACACGTTATGTCGATGGATATTATATTTTGTGATGTATATTATTTGTGTCCAAGTATATCTGATTGTGTTTATGTTGTTTTATGTGTTTATATTTCTATTTGTTCTGTACACTTAAGTCTGTCAATTTATTCTCATTGTCGGTTGTTTCTATTTCTCTCATTCTACGTACAACATGGCCTCCTATTTTGTTTATCTTTCCCAACCATTGAAATTGCCCAATAGAATCATTTAATTATTTTCTCCAAATTCGTCTAGAGCTGTTTGTGTATCATTATAAAATGCTTCTTCTATTTGGACTAGTTCATCATTACTCAGGCCAAATCTTCCAAAAATCAAAATATCTTTCTTGTCATAATGTTGGTTGTGCATTTTAATTATATTTTCATTTATAGCTTCGAAGTTTGTTTTGCTTATTCTAAATTTCTTTTTTATTAACGGTGCTACTTATCCTTTAGCTTATTTCCCTTTTGGTACTTTAAAAAATAATGACATAAACTTATCTGTTTCCCCAACTATTTCTTATGTTAATACTCATATGAATTTTTAGATTTGATTTTGTTGTTTATATTCCTTCCATATTTCAAGTACATGTCAGTTATTATTAATTCTCGTTTTAATTTGTCGTATTACTTATATCTGTGTTCCAAGGCTCCGCTTATATATTTTTATAGATAATAAGGTTGTTTTTTCTTCCGCTGCCATAATCGTTAGTTATTTTTCTCATAATCTTCAATAGGAGCCCTTACAGAGTGCTAGCCCTGCAAAACTCTGTTTTTTTACCAGGTTATTACTACTCTCCCTTCTCCTTTTCATCCTAGCTTAGGACTAGGTTTGATGGAGTTACTTGATATGATATTATTTCTAAAACAAAACTGTTCATGTACTTGCATAAACTAACAAATTTATAACCACCACAGGATGTTGTACTGTTTTCTTTGATATTAATACGAAGATGGATTGTAGCAATTTAGTTGATAATTTTTCTGTATCAGTTATTTTAATAAACAACTGCAGTGACACATCCACTATTGCTGCTCCACATATGTCTTCGATTATTTCAGCTTTCTTTTATTTTAGCCAGATTTATTACATCTTTTAGAATTTCATTAAACTGTTATTCTGCAAGTCATTCTTATTTTTATCATATGTAGTCTTAAAAAAATTTTTTATTTTCTTATATACATTGTATAATTAATGTTTAATCGTTAATATTTTAATTTCATTTTATTGAGATACCGTCCATTATTTCTTAAAAAATTTTTCTTTGCATTTGTCAGTTTACTTCTCTAATTTCGCCATATTTATTTTTCATATACGTTTTTTATCCATTGTATCTAAAATATCATTTGGTAGTCAAGTTTTTTTTATTCGTTTAAGACTAGCAAATTTTTGTTTTCTACTTATAATTTTTTGTGGGTCTAATTTCTTTTCAGTTTTCTCTGACAACCCTAAAATATTTTTTATTTGAGTATTGGACTTTTCCATTTAGTTAATAACTGAAGATAATCATTATTTATACAAGTCGGTCGTGACTTGAGAAAACATTTGCGCCTAAATGCGTCTATAAGCTTTAAAAGATTTAAATTTTAGACTGAGAACAATAAAATTTATTTAATGTTTTACTATGTATATATACTGTGAAAATTTCTATTTACCCAGCGCTCGCATTGGTATTTGAAATGTTCGCCCATTTCTAAAGCGCAAATGGTGCAGCAATATTGCTTACAGGTGTATGCCAACTTTGGAATTGAAGTCACTCATTATAATACTTATGTCCTGTTTTTTATTTGATTTTAATATATTTAAAATTCTATCAAAAAAAAAAAAAAAACTACTATTCAAATGGCTGTAATAATCTAAAGTATGGTGCCACATGATACATCTAGGCTACCATTACCCACTAATTTGCAAGGAAAGGTGCCGCTGCACTAAAATACGCCTTATCTACTTCTGCTACCTTTTGCGCACAAAAAAGAGCCAAATTGGCAATCCGTCGAGTGTATGTGTGACTGGAACTGGAAAGCTGTAATTGTGCAAAGTAGGCTGGCCAGACGCATGTGCTTTTCGCCGTTCTCATGCATGGCTAATTTCAAGCCAATTGCCGCGCTTGCAAAAACAGATGCGGCGGCCGCAATTTGCCGCACGTTTTCCCATGTTTGGGCGCTTTCGCCTATTTGACTTATTTATACCTTCCTTCCGCTAGATCTAAAAAGCTAATTAAATTCTGCAGCCGCGCGCTAACGGCAGCCTCTATGATTGGCTTGTTTATGCGCGCCCCCAATCTTGATGACGATTTTTGGCTTGAGGAAGTATACTAGGCCCACGTTATTTATATTGGCCTATAAATCGCGCTCCGGGGGTCGCATCGCCCACGTAATTTTTTAGGCGCATTGCGCTTGGCCTTACAATTTTTTCTCTTAGTGAAAAAGTGCTTCTTTTACATAGTCTGTACAACATTTATAACTTCACGATTGTTTATTACTAAATTTTTATTTAGCTTTGGTTAATCTGAGTATCATTTATAAGAGATGTACGGTCATTTTATTTCTTTGGTTTTATAATTCTTCTCTACATACAATAACATTTGTTGCGACGTATCTACAATATATGTCAAAGATAAACTAATTTAAAGTAAAAAATTCTAGAAAAAATTATTTTATTTTGTTGTAAATATGGCGATTCTGCACTAATCTGCAAATGTTGCAATTATAGTTAGTTACTTGTTGGTAGCAGTAAAGCTGTGTACATCAGAAATAGTACAGGTCCAAGCACGTTTTCTCCCGGAACTCCCTACAAAATATGCTGCAGGTTTTTATACTAATTCTATCGATTAAGTAGAAATTCCGTTCTGTAGACATCTAGAAACACTTCGGTAGTTTGCGATCAACCATCCATGACACCGTTAAACGATACTAAAACTTGAAGATGGACAAGGGCACGTCTAGCCCAATCTGACGAGTCACCATTTCCACCGGCTGTTGTGGAAGCCATTCAAGAGAGAATAAAAAGGAATCCTTAATGATCCATGCGCCAATACGTCCAGACCTTTTGGTATGGGTAATTTTACCGTTAAATCCATTGTCAAATTACGCCTGGGACTTTACCCTTACCATACGATCAAGGAATAGCGGCTGACTGACAAACAGGATGAAATTGGCCAAGGATTTGCTAACCCAAATCCATTCGACACTATGGCACGACATCGTCTAGACATAGAAAAAGATTTTCATTGTCCAGAGGTCCTTAAGGATGTCAATGCCAAAGGGAAAACCATTGAGCGCTCATCCTGCATACGTCATGGTTTTCAAAGGCATTACGGCTAATGGAAAAAAGCCTTCTTCTTTTCATCGATCAAGGCGCACCCACATCTCGATTTTATTGTTGCCAAAAAGTGGCTCTCACAACTGCAATCTAACGGACTTCTCTGTCTGGGAAGAGTTGAAGAAGAAGGCCTGCACTAGTCCCCACACATTTGTGGAATATATGAAGCCATCCCTTCTCGAGGCCCCTAACGAACTCTCTATCCAGTACATGTGCGCCAGGGTCAAGAGACTTCGCTTTCTTATCCGTGCAAATAGAGATCGATTTGAGAACTACTCGTTCTGTTATCCAAAGACCGATAAAGTATTACTGTTATGGTTCGGTTGGTATTTCTTTTGAAATAAGAGAATACCGGTGGAAACCATTTGTACAGGTAATGATCTCGCACCCTATGTATCCAAAAAGGCTCATTAGTATGAACTGAAAGTAATTTTACTCATTATTTTGTTTTTGGTGACACTGTGGTCTGTGCATCATTTAGAAAGGGATCGGTTCAAATAATTGAGTTAAAATTTGGGTGATAGCTTTAAGTGCTTTTCGACGTAAAATAAATTTTAAACGCATTTATATTGTAACAGAAATTTTAAATATAAAGTGGAGCAGATGATAGTATTCCACTTAAAATTTTGTACCATTCACTAGTTTTATAAAAAGTTAATGAATAGAGAACGCATTAAGTAAAATTGAATGGTTTATTTAAGACTAACCAGATCAATATTTTGTGCGTTGTGCAAGCTCCATGGAGAAACGACGTTCTCAGCAACCAAGGGGTTTGATGATCGGAAAAATAACCATATAATAAATGATCATAACAATTCTGCACACAGAAAGTGCTTTTCCAAATTTATTAGTAGAAGTAGAGTTTCACAAAAACTAGATTATAAAATAGCAGAACATTACAAGGAAAAAGTTTTTATTGCCAAAATATTCTCTTAAAAGTTGTTAAAGTTAGGAAATATTTAGCTTTCCGTAGACTGCTAATTTATGGTGATAAGGAAATATTAGGGCTAGTAATTTTCTTGATTGTGTAAAACTGATTTCAAGGGTCAATTTTGTTATATTCAAATATGTAGCAAATTTGGAAATAAAGGAAAATGTATTTCCTCATACTTATCAAGTACAACTTTCAATGAATTAATTGTACAGCTAGCTGCCCAAGTTAAAACAGAGATGGTCCAAACGAATGCAAATGCCAAGTATTATTACATAATTGTGGACTCAAAGCTACAGACTAACTAGTTTTTGTGGTATCTATGGAAATTTCTGTTGAACGGTTTTTGATGTTTATTCCCAAGTGTGGCTATAAAGACGAAGAGATGGCAAATGCTGTAATATCGACTGTAAATTTTCTGGTTCTTGATACTTATAAAGGGCAGAGCTACGACAATTCCAGTAATATGTTTAGGTGCTATAAAGGTCTTCAAGCTAGAATAAAAGAAGTCAGTTCTCTGGCTCTAATTAATATGTTTCTAGAATAATGTCTTATAAATTCTTAAGAAAGAAGTAAAAGGCTTTAAAGACAAAGTACTTTAGAAATTTGAATAAACAATTATTGAAACAAAGCAAAATTGACGTGTGAATCTGATGTCTACAAAACAGTCATTACAAGAAAGAGGAAGCCAACAAAAAAATTTCAAATTCTGTGGACGATAGTCTCCCGTGACAAAAACATTATACTGCAATTTACTATCTGAAATTTAACTTATTACGAAGAAGAACAAAATACATATAGATTTAAGATGTCTACGGGAAAGCACTCAAATTGAAAATAACAGAATACGACAGAGGGTAAATCGGCTGTTGGAAAAGTATGCCTTTGATATAGAAAATAAAATTCCTCGAGAAATGCGTGCATTTACGTAGTATTTTAAATAATTAATGGAAATATTAGCAGATAAGATAAGAATTCCAAATCAAAAACACAATTAGAACCACAAAGACTCCTAATAAAGGGCCCGCTAATAAGGACGCAGGAAAGTAAACGCCAATTTGACACGAACGCCATGTTTTTTTCTGTCAACCCAGCGCCATTTTTTAGTTTAAGGCACTTTTGATATAGACTATCATATTCGATTGAAGACTAAATTGAAGATTAAAGAATGTTACAAAATGGTAAAAAAAATTAAACCTATCGAGCTCTCCGCTATTATTGCGGTCGTCATAACCGTCCAAATAAGACCACCATCGATCTTTGGTGCAAAAATTTAAAGTTGCTGGTTTGGTGATATGCCAAAGAGTGTATGATCCAAAAGTGTTCTCATACTGGCAAATATTATTGCGTTGAAGGAAAGTGTGAAAGAGAACCCAAAACTCTCAATAGCTCATCAATCGCAAGAATTGGCCATTTCGTAGATCAGTTTACGCTACGTTATGCACAAAGATTTGAATTTATACGCCTACAAAATCCAACTGACTCAAGGACTCGAGCCAATTGATTATTACAACCGATGTTCTCTGGTTGGTTCCTCCAACATAGCGCAATGAATCCGATTTTTTTATCGAAAATCTTTTTCAGCGATGAGGCGCATTTCACATTGAATGGGACTGTGAACAAGTAAAACTGTCGCATTTGACCCAATAAGAATCAATATCAAGGTCAACCAAAGCATGCTCACAAAGTCACTGCTTGGTGTGTTCTTTTTTGAAGATAGAGCTGGAAAACGATTACTGTGAATTATGAGCGATACCGCGCCATAATTAATGACTATTTTTCCGAAATTTAATCAGACTGACATAAATGATATATTTTTTACAAGATGGCGCAACATGCTACACAACACGTGCGAATAGCGAGTTATTGCAGTCGAAGTTCGGTGAACATTTAATTCAGAGAAACAAAAATGTCAATTGGCTTCCTTGTCATTTAGATTTTTTGACGAGATATCTGAAAACTAAAGTTTACGTCAATAAACCAGTCACTATCCAAGACCTCAAGAACAACATAATATCCGAGATAAATGCCATTGAAGTGACTCTGTGTGAAAAAGTCATCGAAAATTTCGGCCATCGTATCGGCGTCTGTAAAGCGAGACGTGGTGAATATTTAAATGGCATACATAAGCGTTTAAAATAAAATACAATTATTACTGCAGTTTCAATAAGCGTTTACTTTCCTGTGTCTGGATTGGTGTACTCCATATTATTAAGATCATGGAACGTAAAGTCTGCTTTTCTCAATACTGCCTTCGTTTCAGAATTATTTTATGCATAACAGTTACTAACTATTGGAGAACGATCTATTTTAGTTCTTAAAGAAAGTAAAAAAAATTTTCAGATCAATGTAAAAAACGACAGACCTTGCACTTTTATTATTGAGAATGAACTTCTACAGAGTCTTTTTTTTGATGGCATAATCCAGAGATTTGCTAATTTTAAAGCCAGGAAAAGAAATGGGTATGAAATAAAAACTTTTAGATAAAATAAACATTTGTTATTATTTTTCTTCAATGATGTGCACTTGTGCACTCGCTTTGGCAGTACATATACTAAAATTGGAACGATGCAGAGAAGATTAGCATGGCCCCTGCGCAAGAATCACACGCAAAAATTGTGAAGCGTTTCACATTTTTTAGGGATCTAGTGTTACGGTCATCTATCCAAAATAACAATCTACAATGCCTATCAACAGGTCAGCCTAGCTACTGACCTACCGATCGACGAAAACTTCCTGATATCCTGGATTTTTGTATGATCAAAGGAATATCTGATAGATACACCAAATCTGAATTCAATCTAGACCTTTTATCTGACCATTCCCCGATAATCGTAACATACAGCGCAAAAAGTACCTCTCCCACTCTATATGGTAAACGAACAAACTGGGAGTATTTCCAAGAGATCATCCAAGAAAAAGTGAAATAAACATTCCTTTGAAAACGTACATTGATCTATTCAATGTAGTGGAACATCTTAACCAAACCTTACAGGATGCTGCCTGGGAAGCAACTCCTGACAATAAAGAACAGGGTATACTTGACCGTTGCCCCCTGATCATTAACAAAAAATAGCTGAGAAACGAAAACTTTAACGTATTTGGCAAAACAGTAGATCCCCACAAGACAAAACTAATTTTAACAATGCTACCCAGAATTTAAAAACTTTCTTGAAACACCACAAAAATCAGGAAACACTATCCAGTTTAACACCTTACGAAGCCACAGATGCCTCACTCTGGATAGTAACAAAGAAATTAAAAAGACCAACTATGTTTATACCTCCAATCAGACTTCCAGATGGTAGCTGGGCTCGAAGCGACAAGAAAAAGCAACAGCATTTGCAAATCATATGTCTACAGTATTCCAGCTATTATCCAGAACCTACACAGTGGAAGAAGAACAAACAATTCATCACATATTAGGGGAACCATTTGAAACACAACCTCCTCCTAAGCCCGTAAAAGTAATAACTGCTGTCAAATGTCCTAATTCTTATAAAACAGCAAGATGTTATTTACTCACGGCAGGTCTATTAAAACAATTGCCAGAAAATGGCTTTAAATTAATTACATATATATTTAATGCAACTCTACGACTTAAAATATTACCTGAACAGTGAAAAGTTGGACAAATACTAATGATCCCAAAGCCCGGAAAAACCCCAGAGCCCTGCTACCTTTAGTCTCTAAACTATTTCAAAAACTGCTTCTATAAAAAATACAAACCATGCTTGCAAACAGGAATATACTTTCACAACATCAGTTTGGCTTCTGGGAAGGACACGGTACAATAAAATAAGTTCATCGGATAGTGACAAAAACCAACCACGACTTAAATCTTAAAAGACACTGTACTGCTGTATTCCTCGACATTAGACAAGTCTTCGATAAGGTTTGGCACACGAGACTAATATATAAAATTAGAAGGAATCTTCCACAAATGTATGAACTTATCCGGTCATACCTAGAAAGTCGAACTTTTCAAATCAAACTAAGGAAAGTATTGACTGACCTCTATCCAATATACTCAGGAGTGCCACACGAAAGTATATTAGGACCAGTTCTCTGCCTTATATATACAGCAGATCTGCACACAATTCCTCAAACACTCACAGCCACCTACGCCGATGACACAGCAGTGCCAGCATCACACACAAACTCTCGTGTAGCTTCTAACTACCTCCAAATCATCCTTCATAAAATACATACCTGGTTACAACTATGGCGTATACAGCTTAGCGAAACAAAATCCGTACAAAAACCTTCACACTACGAACAGAAACATGTCCATCAGTGACACTTAATGGAGAACCTGTTCCTCAACAGGATAACGTCAAATACTTGGTAATTCATCTAGACAGACGCCTCACATGGAAAACACACATAATGAAAAAACGAATGCAACTAGGGCTCAAATTCCGACAAATGTATTGGTTAATTGGAAGAACATCCTCCTTATCCATAGAAAATAAGTTGCTACTGCATAAAACGATAATGAAACCGATATGGACATACGGACTCCAACTCTGGGGATCGGCCAGCAATTCCACCTTGGAAATTCTCCAACGCTTTCAAAATAAAGTTGTGAGGACGATAACTAACGCTCCACGTTATGTCCCCAATTCTTCAACAGGATCTTTTTCTCCCGACCGTACACGAGGAAATTCGCAGAGTTAGTGCAACATATCTAACAAAACTTAGTGTTCACCCCAACACCCTAGCAGCAAATTTTCTTGAGAGACAGTTTAAAAAGATACGATCCATTAGACTTAGAGACACGATTTCAATGTAATCTGTGACCTCTTCATCACCGACATAGTTCGATCTTACTAACGGTAAGCAATAATGAAGTCAGTGGATTTTATTCTTACATGATATTGCATGTCTATTAGCCAAACTATTTACTTATTGTTGATGTTCAACAGATTGTAAATGTGCAGTATTTAAAATTAAAAAAAAGATGTGCACCTATGTAACTAAAATTGAGAAAATCAAATACATTTTTTTATCTAAACAGTCAACTTTTTTGCAATTTCTTGATGGTGTCTCAAGCATGCAAAATGTGAGGAAAGGCCAGTAACAAATTGGGTAGCAGACCACAAAACTTTTTGTGTTCATTAACCAGAAAGTATTAGCCTGAAAATCTAGTAGAATTTCTTACCAACAGTGAAAATGGACTCAAAACTACATTTATGAGAGTACTCTAAGAAATCAAAACAAAATAATGAAATATTAGAAATACAAGCAAATTTAAAATTCACTGGTAAAGTTGTCATTATCTTTTTAATTCATTTAACTACGTCGTTTAATGTTAAGTGAATGTTGGGTGTTTGGGATTATTTAAATTATTCTTTTATTCGATGAGGCAAATTAAGCAGCTCAATGAAGCCGCAGCTGATTTATACAAGGCTCGGTTAGCTACACTGCTCAACAGCTACTTAGGTGACACGTTCGTACCAAATGCCTTTACAAATTACAACAAATTATTCTGACAGGCAAAAGCAGCAGAGAGCGGTTGCGCTCTTAAGCGCCTGGCTCCGCAGGGGGCTAATGCGGTGAAGGACATCTGTCCCGAAAACCGGAATCAATTTCGGTCACTAGCGGCTTCGGAGGCCCAACGACAATGACGCGGCAAAGTAATGTAAATTTATTACCCGTTAATAATTAGTGCGCGTTCTGTGCGGTGCAGCAACAATGTAGCGGAGATGCTATCGTGCCGCTATACGCGGTCGCCTACGAAGGAGGAACGGCTTGGCTGCCACTTCGCAGTTCAGTGGTTTACTGAAGGTTGCTGAAGCAAAGCAGCAAAAGAACTTTGGAATTTGTAAAATGCATACTCAAGGTGCTTATTTCTACAATTTTCTAGCGCCATTAAAGGAATTATGAACCTAACAACGCTTATAACTAATTACTTTGCCATTTTATAACTGTGAAATTTAAAATGAAGTTCTAATTAGAGAAATTACTTTAATTTGCTTAATTCATCGCTATTTGTGATTTATATATTTTAACCAAAAGTAATAGATTGGGTCAAGACCACCCATTACGAAGCGTGTTCGGAAACTGTTAGAAATAACGTTATTAAAATCATAGAACTCACGGTCATGTATATGGATTAGCTTCATTTTGTTTAAAACAAATCACTATAATTAGTATTTCTTTCAACAGTATAACATTAGTTGCATTTATGTTATAAAAATATTGATAACAGTAGCATACCAATATTATTGCGAATGCTAATATATTTCGTCCTTTACATTTGCTATCTTTGTTGATGACAGCCCCAGTGATATATAGATATGTCCAAATTTCAAATGAAATCTTGTTTAAGTTCTAATTTTCTTTAAAAAATACGAAGCTATAGATAAAATCTTTTATTTTTTAAAAATCAATGCAAATTTACAACTTGTTATTTGTAGCTATAAGTAAATGTGAATAATGTACTATACATGAGAAGAGACGTTATCCAGATAACTCTCCGAGCGAATAAAAACACAAAAATGAAATAAAACTGTTCACTGATTTAAAACATCCGTAGGCGAACCTTATTCTGATTTTAGGCTGAATATAGAGTTGTCTTGCCTCCTCAGTGGTAGGTCCAGGGAGCTACTCGAGGTAATTTCTTGTTAAACTGCTGATTTCTTCTACAACAAGACCAGAACCATGGTGCATTAAAAATCATTTTGAGTATCTTCGATTGGACTCTGTAATATTTTTGTGTTTTACGGTTTGGCCCTTTTTTATATCTGTCAGTACTCCGATGTCAATCTTATACTTCTTTAGTCCTTGGAATACTTTTGCTTTTTTAGTTAACATTTTTTGTATATTTAATAATCTTACTTCCTGCCTTTTGATTTTTGCTTCTTTCTGGATTTACGTTTTTGGAGTCTAGAATTTTGTGCAACAACAGAAATGCCGGCTCCATATCTTTGGGGATTTCTTCTAAGCGAGGGGTGGATTTCCACCCGGAGATTGCTTTTCTTCTGTGGATTTTTCATTTTGTTACTTTTTAAATTAAGTGATGAGTTGCTAGCTCGTCTATATTCACCCTCCCACTTTGGGTCAGACGTTGTTTTTAGCCGTTCATTTTGGATCAGGCGCTACTTTGCCGTGTTTTATTTTCTTCCTACCTTTTATATCTGAAGGGTGTTTCTCTATTTGCCACCCAGGGTACACGCTTTTTACAGGCTCCTCACACGGGCCAAGCAAAATTTGTAATGTAGTAATTTAATAGAAAATAAGTGTAAGAATAAAAAATATTTAAAATCATATCGTCTTATTGTACAATTTCTTCCTTTCTAGGTATATATATATATATATATATATATATTTTTTATTATAATTAACAATTTGTAAATTTACAATCTACTCTATATGGAGTATCAAGTAAATGTGATGACAATAAATAAGCAGTGTTAAGAGAAACCATTCAGTAGTGGCACTCTTGCAGTAATCCTATTGCTTTAGGGGGTTGTCAGGTCGCAAGGCCAGGTTCTATTTAGACGTCTAACTGGGAGGACGTTGGTAGACAGTTGCTGGACTAGTTCACTAATTTTTTCTTGATAATTCTAAGTAAATCGATGGATTTCTTCAGTAATAAAGGGAATGCTAGATTCTCATGCAGTGTCTGATTTATTACATATCATGGTGCATTTACTATGGTAAGAATGGTTTTTGATTGAAATTGTTGAATTTTTTTAATACGAGTAGGTTTATCACATCCTCATAGCTGAATCCCGCATGTCCAAACGGGCTTCGGGATAGTGTTATAAAGCAGCCAGTACATCTGGCGGAACTTCAAGTTTAATTGCTGGCGTTTGGTTTGAAGATGACGCTGATCAAGGTGTAATCCTAGGTACTCAGTTTCTGTTTCTGTGGGAATTTCTACATTATCCAAGGTGACTGGCGGACATATGTTGAATCGAGTGGTAAATGTTATTTGCACTGATTCAGTCAAGTTGATTTTAATACGCCATTCAGTAAGCCATTCGTTTATGGTGTTCAGATATTGTTGGGGATTTGCGGCTGCTAGGTAGGGATCTTCGTGCGTCGATAGAATAGCGGTATCATCGGCAAAAGTGGCGATAACTGTGTTTGTACCTTCACGTAGGTCAGCTGTGTGCACTAGGTATAGGAGGGGGTCCAAGGATGCTACCTTGTGGGACACCAGATTTGACAGGGAAATTGTTGGACAATTCATTATTCTATTTAACTGTGAAATATTTATCAGTAAGATAGGACTTAAGGAGAAGATAAAAAATAGCTTGGGAGAAGCATTTTCAATGAAGTAATGAAGTATGAAGTAATCCGGTATGTCAAACTTTGTCGAATGCCTGTTCAACATCTAAAAATACAGCTCCACAGTACTTTTTTTCTTCGAGGCTCAGTGAATTTTATTTATTATTCTGTGCACTTGCTGGGTTGGAGAATGCCCTTCGTGGAATCCGAATTGATGATGAGGTACATGTGACAAGATATTTGTGTCGTTCAGCAGGCGTTTAAGGAATAATTTCTCAATCATGTTTCCTAAGATGTGCAAAAGACTAA
Source organism: Sinelater perroti (assembly GCA_036346155.1). Classification (NCBI taxonomy): domain Eukaryota; kingdom Metazoa; phylum Arthropoda; class Insecta; order Coleoptera; family Elateridae; genus Sinelater; species Sinelater perroti. The sequence continues at coordinate 13,153,533 of JARFIY010000024.1, forward strand.
TTAGCCTATATGAAGTAACATCTTCGGGTCGTTTACCAGGTTTAGGGACCATTATTATTTGCGCGTGTTTCCATAGTAGGGGGTAGTACGATAGCCTTAGCATTCGATTACAAATAGTTGTCAATAATACTATCGCCTTTTTTGGGAGTATCTTTAGAACTTGGCCGGTCGTAACCTGGTGCTTTATGGTTGTTTGTTTTATTTATCTCGAAATGAACCTCTGTAGGTGAAAAAGGTCTGATAGGTAGCGTAATCTGACATGGAACGTCTAGATATTCTTTTATATCCTCATCATCGATGTCGGAGTGATGTGGTTAGAGTACGGTAGATAAGTGTTCGGCAAAGGTATCAGATTTTTCTTTATGGGATCTAGCCCAACTACCATCAGGTTTTCTTATCGGCGGTATATTGGCTTAAGGTCTTTTAACTTTTTTCGTTGCTCTCCAAATGCTGTGATCTTCGGAGTTAAGATGCATAAGATAGTGAGTAAAGGAGTTATTTTGGGCATCCAGAAAGACCGTCCGAAGACGTCGAGATAATCTGTTGTAGTTTATCTTGTCGGCGGCGTTACGAGTTCTTTGCCATTTAGTTCGAGCGCGTCTTTTTTCTGCAATTAGTTTTTTTATATAGTGTGGTATGCTATTTGTATGATGTAGTTGCTCATTTTCAATAGGCGTAGCTTCCCAGACAGTTTCTTGAATGTGAGTAATAAAGTTCTGTACTACTTGATTTATGTCTTCAGATTGTTTTATATGCACTTTAAGATCAATTTTGTTTTGAAGAGATCGTTGGCACATAAGGCAATCAATTTGTGTTGATACTAATCTGGGATTTCGTTTAATATTAATAGGCTTGGTACTTATGTTTAAGATTACTGGCACGTGTTCTCCAGAAAGATCGTTACTTGTTTCAGTCAGCACAGAGTTTGTAGATATACCATGTGAAATGAAAAAATCTAACACATCGGGGAGTTTGTTTAAGTCTGCGGGCCAATATGTTAGTTCCCCAGTGCTATGACAGTTATAGTTGACTGTCATGATTGACCTGAAGAGGTTACGAGCTTTTGTTGTTATGAATCTGGCACCCCAGTGAGTGTGTTTGGAGTTCCAGTCGCCTCCCGAAATAAATTTGTTTCCTAGAGTATAAAAGAATTGAGTGTACTCCTCTGTAGAAAAAGTATGCCTGGGAGGGGAATAAATTGCAGATACAGTAAATGACCACTGGTATGCATTGATTTCGACGTTAGCGGCTTGGAGTTTTGCGGTTTGAAAAGAGTCGAGTTGATGATGTGATATGGAGTTTTTGACTATTACCGTCTGGGTAATTTGTGTTATAAATGGAATAACTTGGAATACGCATCACAGTTCTATCAATAAAGTGTGTTTCGGAAATGAGTAACACATCAATTTTATTAAGGCATAGAAAGGTAATAATTTCTTGTTTATGGTTGAGAAGACCGCTTGCGTTCCAAGTGGCTATGTGTGGTATATTAGCCATTGGTTAATTTAGTAACTAAGGCTGAGAGGAGATTAAGGTATATATCTAAGGAAAATATTTGTTAAATTGATCTAAAGCTTGCGAGAATTATAAAAGTATTTATCTCCCCACTTTTTGACCGATTTTTCCCAATAGCGAATTATATATATTCATATACATACATATTTATAAATTTTTGCCCAGCGGTTGTTTATAGTCTGGGAAAATGTGAAATTAAAAACTATAGTGAATTTTTCTAAAGTTGTTACAAGAGATTCTGCAATAGATAATATTTCTAAGTAACATTAAACTATTCAATAATTTTTGTTTTCAATTTATTTAGGATACATATAACCATTAATAATAAAATACTAATACTAATAATACTTAAGTAAGTTTGTATTCAAAACCAATCAAATAATACAAATTTAAATTATGTATATAATACGAATACATCAACTTTTAACTAATTATTAAAATTAATTTTCTATTGCATATTGCATATTATATGTGGATACTATCAGGCGCGTCCCCAGGTGCGGATCAGGAAAATCCTTTCACATTTGAAAGGTGGGAAATCAAATACCAACCCCGGACCAAAAGGGAAACCTAAAGATGGCCAACTCCAAGAGATATAAGTTAGTTTAGATGGAACAGTTCTGGTCGAAATAGTGGCGATTTTTATGGTATCCATTTGTACGGCAAAAGCTACAGCGCAATGTAGAAAGCAACGGGAAACCACTACATTATAAATGTATCCCTAGCATAACCAAAATGCAACCAAGTAATCAAAACATAATACGAGAATGAATAAAACGAATAAAAAAATTACGTGGGATTTTAAAAAAATTCATAAAGCGGAAAAGTTATCCAACAACGTAATAAAGATGAAAAAACTTGGTAATGACTTCCTAGACATAAATAAGATGGTTAAATTAGAGGAAGTTTATCTCAAATGATCATGCAAAAACACGACCTTAACCATTACAATGAAATAGGCATTATTGTCATAAAATATCCAAATAACGTCATAAAGATAGAATATTGCGAATATTAAAAAAAGCAATAGACTTAAATGTAGTACAGGTCTATGTCTCAACATTCCACAAAGATAATACGGCAATAGGGCACTTTATGAACAATTGCAATTGGAACTGAAAATAACAAGAAAACGTCAGGTAAATATTATAACGGGCGATTCTAACGCAAAAGAAACGTAAATGCATGGAATACGTGTGGGATTTTGGTCTAGAAAATCTATATTAACGTAAAGATGGACAACTATGTCAAGAAGAAAACTTAGTCATATTAAGTCCGTAAAAGGAAATTAGGTAAATATTAAATGTAACGAAATAAGAACACGCCAGAAAAAGCTTTAACATCCATAAAAAGTAAAATAAATGGAAGATCAATATTTCAGTAGGGTACTATTAGATGAAAGAAACAATATAATGTTATATGCAGATAGTTAAACCTTATTATGGAGTAGATACTAGAAGATCTATTTGACGATAACTGCCCACTTTTTAGTTTAGAAAGAGTTGTAGCAGAACCCATCATTTTAGAAGAAAAAATAAAAAAAGAAATTAAAATACCGAAGACAGGAACTGCATAATATATAAATACCATCATAAATTATTAAAACCACCAACGGTGGTTGCATTAAAGTACTAAAAGAACTATATAATAACATATAGAACGCTGAAATAATTCCCATAAAAAAGCTTATTTAGATTTTATAACTATGCTTAGCCCCCATATTATCCAGTAACAATGTAGAAGCGTAAATAAACTTGTATACATATGTTTCTTAGATTATAATAAGGTGTTCGATATCGTAAAACATTCAAAGCTGATTCAAATCTGGAACCAAAAGGCACATGTTAAAGTCAACAATAAACTTTTGATTCATTTTACATTAATAAAGAGCTAAGACAAGAATATATTTTCTTCCTCTCTATTCAATTCTTATGCGAACTATACAATCAAAGAAGCTATGCATGAAGTCGAAGTAGCTCTCAATATAAGTAGCCACATTTTAAATAATTTGAGATACGCCGACGATACCACATAACTAACCGAAACTGAAGAAGATATGCAGCTCTTAGTAAACCAAGCGAGAGAAACTGCTAAACATAAACATAAAGAAAACAAAAATAATGATTCAAACAGTTCAGCTTTTTTTGAAAAGTTTATTTTTTGTAATACTACCATTATGATATAAATTGCAACAAAATAAAATTAAACTTTAAATTTTAGTTTTTAACAGCCAAGGAAAAAATTGCCAAATTTACTTTGATAATTCTTTGTTGGAGCATACTTTTAAGTTCAAATGTTACATAGGACTACATAATTTAGTAGGTTATAGTATTAGGCTTATTCAATATATCAAAAATTTTTCTTAAAATTCTTACACAAAAGAAAATCTTTAATAAGATGTAATTCAAAAAATAGCAAACAAATGCATTCTAAAGAGAAATAAAATGTACTTTATAAATAATTGTTTTTTACATTAAGTGATTCTAAGATGTTAACCGTTTAATATATTTTTTTATGATTTGTTATGATAAACATATCTATTGTTACTAAACTAAGATACTCGAAAACATTTGGTCAATTGCATAAAAAGAAAATTTTGCAAGATTAATTGTTGAAAGCTGTTTATACATAGTAAAGACTTTGCTGGCTGTTTTTATGTAATACAACCCTTAAATAATAGAAATAGTTAACTTGTTCTATTTCGTTTCTTCGAGCTGTATATGCATTTCTTGTTTTTTTTTTGATATAACCATCACTTTAGTTTTAGTTTCATTAATCTTCATTCCGTATTTTGTGAGTGTGTTGTTCGAGATTGTACCGTAAAGTTCTTTTGTTTCCCGATATTAGTGCTACATCATCAGCAAATATGCATTCTTAATCTTTGCTTTCTCTAAATTATAGTAACCTTATTTCTAAGGCTTTCGTCTTTTTCTTCGTGTCTCTAATGATGTTATCCATAAATATTATAAACGTAAAGATCTTAGCCCATCTCTTGTCTAACTCCTCCCTTTGTATAGAATAGATTAGATTTCATGTTCTTGCTGATTACGCAATTAGATGTTTTTTCGTATAAACTCTTGATTGCTCCTATTATCTTAATAATTACTTTTCGTTTATATAAACATTTCTATATTTTGGTTCTAGGCACTCTATCAAACGCTTTTTCCATATTTAGAAACATTAAGTGTATACTTCTTATGAAATCAGTGCGGATGTCTGTCTGTCCGTCCGTCCGTCCGTCGCGACTTTCAACTCGAAAACTACTAAACCTAAAGACGTAAGGAGGGTATCATTCGAAAGCCCATGGCCTACGGGGTTCACATCCGCGAGCTGGTGTAGGTGGGATGTCCTACAACAATGCAATAAGGGTGTTTAATGCACCCAGCTTCCAATACTTTCTTATCACTTTTGATTAGGCGGAGATTATTTTTTATTTTTGTCATTTCTGTCATATGTCAAGCCTTATAATTTTTGGTCTGTGATAGAGACATAATGTTTCTAGTATTCAACTAAAGACCGTAAGTCAAGTCCAGATACCAAATATTAGCCTGATCGAAAAATCTCGAGACCGGTTTGACCGGAAGTGGCCGCAAATTTTGTTTATGTACAGAAGCCCCGGAAATCTGTGGAACCGGAGTTCCACGTCCGTACTTGTTTTATATATAACACAGACAACAAAAAAAAATTTATTGGTGCCTAGTATTTTGGAAATGATTTTAGCTATATTTGGGTCGCTAAATCTAAATATGAAATCAGTTTTTCTCTATTAGCTCTACTTTTTTAGATCAGTGTTTTTTTAACGTGCAGTTCTACACGAAATGTGTAGTTCTAAATCACATGTACAAGGATTGGTTCCTGTATAATTGTCCTATTGTCAGTCTGCCGGCCAGTTAATTACAGGAAAATCCACCAGATGAAGTAAGCATTCTGTAACAGAAGTGACCTTCAACGCTTCGATCGAGTTGAGGTTCGTTTGTGAGTTTTCGCCGTGCAAAGTAAATCGAAGTTGGCCTCGCGTAATATTTGTGTTTCGAAAAATAATTGTTATAAAACATGCTGTGTTGTAGATTATTGTATTTGTATTGTTGCATAGTAATACAATGAGTTCAAGTAGAAGAATTTGTGTAAATCATCCTGATGTGTTTTGCTACGTATGCAGAGAATACACGTTAAAAGAAAACAGAAAAAGTGTTAGTGACTTTGTAAAGAGAGCTTATCTTAGATACTTTGGTGTTAGGCTTGGTGATCAGGGACACCGCAACAGGTCTGTAAAACTTGTACAGAACATTTACGACAGTGGACTACTGGGAAAAGAAAAAGTCTGAAATTAGGCGCACCAATGGGTTGAAGAGAACCCTAAAACCACTTCGATGACTGTTATTTTTGCCTAGTAAATATTATTGGAATCAATCGAAACAACCGTAGTAAGTGGACTTATCTTGATTTAGTTCCTCACTCAGAAGAAGTGCCACTCTCAACGTTTCACAAGCTACCAGAGCTCTGTGAGGATGAGTATTGTCCCTATGATCACCCTTCTGATACTAATGAAGGTGGCAGTGATTATGAGGGGATGTCATCAATTCCACAACGTTTCAATCAGGATGAGTTGAATGACCAGGCATCTCAACTTCTCAAAAAAGTTTCTGAGTTACTTGCTTTCAGGTTGCACAACAAGTATTTACTAGAACAAGGAACCAAAATTGCCTTTTACCGTACAAGAGAAAATGGTCTGCTACCCTTCTTCTCTCAAGAAGACAATCTTGTATTTTGTCACGACATTATAGGACTTATGGAAAAAATTGTTCTTTCTGAATATTTTCAAGATGATTTTCGTCTATTTATTGACATCTCAAAGCGAAGTTTGAAATGTGTCCTTTTACACAATGGGAACAAATTATAATATATAATATATAATACAGTACCAATTGCTCACTTAACGAAAATGAAAGAAGAATATAACACCATAGCTTTGGTCTTGAAGAAGATAAAGTATCATAAACATCAATGGTGATTTGTGTGGACTAAAAATGGTAAACTTTCTCCTTGGACAGCAAAATGGGCACACCAAATATCCCTGCTTCTTGTGCCTCTGGGATATCAGAGACAAAACACAGCACTGGATTAGAAAAGAGTGGCTTAAGAGAGAAAACATGGACGTTGAGGAAAAGAATGTCATTAACGATCCCTTAGTTGAACGAGAGAAAATCGTCTTTCCTCCACTGCATATCAAGCTGGGCCTTATGAAGCAGTTCGTAAAGGCTATTTATAAGAACGGATCATGTTTTGCATATATAGGGGAGAAAATGCCTCAGTTGAGTACGGAAAAATTAAAGCAGGAATATTTGACGGCCCACAAATAAGACAACTCACTAAGAGTTCTGCCTTCGTAAATTCGATGAATGAGGCTGAGCAAAAAGCCTGGATTTTATTTTTTGCAGTTGTCGGAATTTTCTGGGCAAACGCAAAGCTAAAAATTATGTTGAATTAGTAAACGAGATGCGTAACAGTTTCAAATCCCTTAGGTGTAACATGAGTATTAAGGTCCACTATTTACACAGCCACTTAGACCGTTTTCTTGAAAATTTAGGAGGCATGAGTGAGGAACGAAGTGAAAGATTTCACTAGGACCTTAAAACTATGAAGAACCGCTCCCAAGAAAGATGGGGTACGCACATAATGGCAGATTACTGCTGGAGTTTAAAAAGGGACTATTCCAAAATACATTCAAGAATGTCACGGAAAAAAACTTCCGAAGTGTTAAGTGCCTAAAGTTGGTTTGCATATTATTATATATAATATGGTACAATATAGTGTAATAAAGTATATAATTATATATTTGTATAATATAATAATAAAAATTCCGTGTTTAGTTTTTTATTTCATCCATGGATTTAACTTAAAATAGTGTAACGTATATTTTACTAAAATGTTATATCTTAGTAATTTGAGCTGATAGGCAAAAACTACTACCATTTTTGAATTCAGGTCACCAAATTCATATGAAATCAGCTCCAAATACCGCGACACCAAAACAGGTGTTGACCTGTGTAATCTCTTTTAATGTAAATATGTGGTCTTTTTTTAAAACTAATCTGTACTTCTATTAATGTCAAGTCTACTGTTTGACTCAATTTCTTTTCTAACAATTATTTGTAGTAGTTTGTAGTTATCAGAACCTTTATTATTGCCATTTTTGTGAATTACTACTATAAGGCTCACACCCCAGTCTTTTGATGTTATTTCTTCGTTATAGACTGTTATATATTTTTAACAAAATTTACGTTGCATCCTTCTCTATATTTTAACCATTTCTGCTGTAATTTTATCTTGACCAAGTGCTTTTACATTTTTTAACTTTTTATTATGTCTTTTTCTTCCGTAATTTCCTTTCTTTTTTTCTCTGCGTAGTAATTCTATTTAGTTTATATCTTTTTCTAACTCTCATGTATAATATTGTTTTTCTGTTTTTCCTTTCTATTGGAAGATATTCTATTACCGATTTTTCTTTTATGTTAGTTTTTCTTCTGGTGTATTTGTGCATACTTTTATATTTAAAAATGTATTGGTCAATACTAAATCATCATTTTGATAGAAATATAAAAATTAATGATTAATTAAGTAATACAACAATAACACAGGCCTGCAAAAAAAAAGACTTTTTAAAAATGGTTTTAACTTTAGTCACTTATTTTTGCGTGCTTTTCAGTGCTGAATTCGAAAATAAAAACCCTTTTTTCTATAACGTAGGACTTTCTCAGAAAAAGCAGATGTATTTTAAGAATAGTAAGTCAAATACAAAAAATTATAGGATGTATATTTAAATTTACATTTCATTAAAATCATAAGTTACCAAACATTTTTCATAAAAACAACACAAAATTAGTAAAACTGAATGATCTACATGTTTAATAGTCCTTGTAGTATCGTTTTCGCTTCCCATGGAAACTTTATTTTGTGCTTGTTCTGCTGTACATGTTTACATTCCACTTTCCTTGATATTGCTTTTCCATTTCCTTTATATCTCGGTGAAATATTTCACCTTGTTCCTTGCTGACAGAACCAAGATTGTCTAGAAAGCAGTCTAGGTGTGAGCGAAGAAAATGTACTTTAGACTCATATTACAGCCTAAATTCTTGAAGCTTACCAACATTTCAGTTACAATTTGCCTTATAGTCAGGGTCCTTTTCATTCCCAAAAAGTCAGGTTACAACAAGTTCAAAAGATACCCATTCTGCTTTTTCTTTTGGACCCATTTTTTCTCAAAGTTGTCATCTTTCATAAGTTTTCAGATGTAAGGTCCAACAAATACTCCTTCTTTCAACTTCGCCTCAGATAAATTAGGAAACTGCTAACAAAGACATCGAAAACGTTCTTCTTCCTTTGATAATGCCTTATCAAATTACTTCATCAGACCCAATGTTTTCCGTTTTCCATATCGCTTAGTCAGTCTCGTAGCTAAACGCGTGTCCATACTATCTTAATAATTTATCCTTTATTCTCCCTTTCACGAATAATACTTTAAATTTTGTCCTTATTTTCTAGTTTTTAATTTTATCTAACAGTTTTAATCTCGCTCTTTTTCTGACAGTCTTTAATCCGTTTCCCCTTCTTCTTGTATCTTGTTTAAGTCCATAATTCCAATCCTTATGTAAATGTTGAAACAAACGTAAAATTACTTTTTTATGTAACCTTAAGCCTAGTCTTCTGCACGAATTAATTACGAAGTTTTCGTAGGTGTTGAAATTCAGTTTTCCGATAATCTTTTTTGTAGTCTATCCTGTCGTCTTTTATCGTGTTTTATCTCATGCTATTTTAATGGCTCTGTGTACATGCTCATTCCATTCTTTTCTTATTTTTCTTATAAATCGGTCTATATCTTTCATGTTATACTCATTAGTAACATTCTTGTTTCTAACTCTCTCTTGTTTCGTAATGTATTCATTCTAGTACTACGTAGCATCTGCTTGGTTTTGTTGGCGTCGGGGTGAATTTCCGCTCCATAAGCCATAATTGGCCTGACCATAACCTTATAGATTTTTATTATCATTATTACATACTAGTTCTTCCAGATCACAACTCTCAAATAACCATAGACTCATGCACCTTTCCTAATTTTTTTTACGTATATGTGCCATGACGTGTTTTATTACTTTTATTTTTAAACTTGCATTTAGCAGGTCATTTAAATATTATCATTGACTTGGTTTTATTAGTCAAGACATTTATACTACATATCTTTGCCGTCGTCATGAATTTGTGTAGAAAACGCATCAGGTTGTCTTCAGATTCTCCAGTTAGAACTAGAGTGTCCACTTAGCATACTACAAAGGTGTTTTTTCACTAATAATTCTATGCTTAACAAAATTAAGGAGGATATAAACTTAGAGAGCCTTCTTGTTGGATTCTCATACTACATCTTATACTCTCTGTTAATTGATTTGGTACCAGCACTACAGCCACAAAGTAAACGCCTTAATTTGCCACTAGTACACAACGGTCTTGGGTTCGACTACATAATTATAAGTAACGGCAAACATCAAATACACTATGACTGCTACGCAAATGCCTTATTAGGTTTTAAAGTACATTATTGTCTTCCTAAATGAAAGGGTTAGGTCAGTCAACTAGGGTACGCCCAATATGGTTTATAGCACCTCACTGTGTGGTTAGAAGCAGGCTAGTAACCTATAAAAAGTAGATGAAGAAAAAATATATGATTTACTACCTGAATTTTTGTTAATGTATTTTATATCTACAAAACACATAAATGTTGGTGTGTTAAACTCGATCGATTTTTGGTTAAACTCTCACAAAATAAATATATAAAGCCTTGTAAAAATGCATTGGCAACTTGTAAGTTGAAACTGTCAATTCCATCACGGTTCCTGGTACAAAATTTTTGGCCCGGACTCTTCGCTTAAACGCATCCCAAAGATGCTCAAACAAGCCAGTTCATTTTCGGTATACCGACGTCAGCCAGATAGGTAGTGGTCACTCGCGCGGCGTGACATTGCGCATTGTCATGTATTAGCATAAAGTCCGTTAAACCTTGTCCGCGTTTTTATTAGGCAGGAAAACCAACTTAGTTTTCCCATGCATAAAAACAGTCGCCCAGAACACGGAAGATCCAGAATACAACAATGAGCAAATTGCTCTCCAGGTCTTCTATAGATTCGATGTTTCCTGTCGTTTCCATGTAGGCACATGCTAAACTCGTCGGTGAATAATGTCTGGCTCAAATTTGCCGAGGTCCCAATTGAGATGTTTGCGAGTAAATTCCAGTCGCCTTTGTTTTGGACTGCAGTAAGCTTGAAACCTGTAGCTGCCTCTTTTGGGGTCAGGTTGGCCGCCTTTAGTCTTCTTCTCTCTGTCCAAGCGCTGACGACCACACCTTTGACTACACAGAGCTCTTGTTTGAGATCAACACGTCATATATTGATTTCCTTGCCGGCGGACGTAGTCACCGGTTTTCCGGTACTGACACCACACTGTTGACACAGCTGATTGACTTAGATGTAATCAATTTGCCACGGCCCTCTGACTAAAACCTTCTCTCAACAATGCAACTCCCTGGGCTATTTCTGCAGCTGTGGTATCCACAGCGAAAACGAAAATGCGCATGTAGCCAGTGAGTCAATTGTTTTGCTCTCAATTGTCTATAATTGTGCACTCGTTTGGTGTCAAATTCAACTTCTTTTTAACGAACGAAACATCCCTCGAAATAAGTTACTTTAACAGGTCACAAAAATGTAAAATGGACGTATGAACAGTCTATTAATATTTGTATATTACTTTTTTCTATTTTTTCAACAATTTTAAACTTTCTTGTCTGTAAATTTTAAGAAAGATACACAAAAAATTTTTTTGTTTAAACAGATATTGATAAAAATAATAAACGCTAAAGTTTGTTGCTTGAAATCATCTGACTTAAAAATAAATGGATTTTGCAGCTTTTGCAGGTTTTATGCGGGTGAACAGTTACAAGATATGAATGATACCTGTACTTGTCTTTCCAAACGGGGATACACTAAATTATTTTTCAGCTTTTGACCATTTGCGTTATTTTTAAATGTTGTTTTCCAGCCTACATTTTATTTTATCCTCTTATTTTTAGCTTTTGCAAAAAATTAAATTTTTGTGATATGGTAAAAGATCATAGTACGACATTTAGTTCTTTTTTTTATTATTATATTTGTAAATTTTAAATACACAAATAACAAAAATAAACAACCTGTAAATTATCAGATTTAATAACAAACAAAAGCTTGTAATATAATAAACTCCACTGGGATTGCTTTTAGATTAGTCTGCCTTTGAAAGCGATAGCCATATCGTACACGTTTAGCAATTTCATTAAGTCCACAACACATGTTGCTCCATACGTGGCCCGAAGAGTGGGAGTCTAATTGGAGCTAAGGGATTGATGGTGCATGGGCAGGTGACGGCTCTTGCTGACACATTGACTTTGTAATGAGACAGCTGGTGGCCATTTTAATTTGAGCCGGCGGAGGTGACCGCTCTTTATAAGGAAGTGCACATTGCTGGGCAGATGACTGGGCCGGACACCCCCGCCGGCGCTCTTTATTGCGGCGGCCGGGCGAATGAAATTACCATTACGGCGGGAACAGCTTATTTACTTAATTTAAGATGTTTGGGTGTCAAGCCGATTACGATCGGTAGACTGAAGGAGCCACGCTGCGATGCGCCGATCCGCTCCGAAATTTGACAGAGGCTTAATAGGGCCCCGAATAAATATCCGGAGGCTAGATATGTGACGGCCACTTTAAATTCATCTACCGTATGCTCATGCCCTAAGCGGCCCAAACTCGAATTTTATACAATGACATTAACACTTAAGACTCAACATTAAGTCTTAACAATTAAATTTTCAGAAAAACTGTAATACTGTAATTTTTAAATACTTTTTAAATTATATTAATTTACAAGGTATGTTATAGGTTCTAATAAATCAAATTACATAGTCAAAGCATTTAAAATAATATAAATAGACAAGAAAGATACCTCAATTTTCGATCATTTAAAAACTTTAAAAATTTGTAACAGATGCTCTTTACAATCTAAGAAAATTTTATATCTAAAAATTTAATACGGCAGTTTTAATCTAAGGTTTTAGAAAAATTAGCCTTTTGCGTTTCAACCAACCCCTCCCCTCCCAAAAAAGAACTAACTATTTAAATTTGTGGGAAGTTACATTATAATTGGAAATTAGAACAACAATCTCTCTTAGCTATATTCTATTTATTTTCTAATTTTGGATTCAATCCTTCTGTTTACGTTTCTAATTATTCCTAACTGTTCTTTCTTTCAATCATATTTTTCCAACCACCTTTATGTTATAGGTTCGACCACTTCGCTTTTCAACGGCCTATATTTCTTCCCATCTTAAATCGTTAGGCTCCAGAATGTTTCTACTCCACCTTCCATCTGCATTATGTCTAGCAAGGTATCTGACTCTGCCTTATTTTAATTTGCAAATTCGACTAATAATGTTTTACTTTAATGTGTTGTCTAATATACTCGTTTCTCAGTCTATTCCTGTGTGTGATATCTAACATGAATCTTTCCATGATCCATTATGTGGCTTTCAGTTTATATATTAATTTTTAGTAAACAACCAAGTTTCCACTCTGTACGCCCATATTAGCGTTTGTTTTTAAATATTGCAAGATATTGGTTTTAAAAATAGTGTTTGTCAATTTGTCATATCTTGCTTATCCTAGTCGTGTTGGCCTGTCTAATTCTTTTTCTTGCCCTTGCTTGTGTAGGCCAGGGGTCGGCAACTTGCGGCTCGCGAGCCGCATGCGGCTCTTTTGATATAAAGTTGCGGCTCTCCAGTTCCATAGGCAAACAATTAATAATTTATTATCAAAACCCTTAAAAAATAAGAAAATATATTTTTAAGACAGGCTGGCGTCGTGTTGCTATTGGATTGTTCATTCATTCATTTCTTCTATTCATCAGGGTGGGTCGTTTGGCTGATCAGTCATACATTTTGACACATTTATTGCACCCCATTTCTAACTTAAATTCTTTGAATGGGGTTAATGTAATTTCTCTGGTAGCTCTATTATAATGTATTTCCTGGAATCGGCCACTTTGTGTTAATATTCAGGTACGTCGCCGATAGAATCAGTATTAGTACAAAGTGTAAACTGTAAGGGCAGTCTGTATCATAGTGTTTTATCGTTTGTGTATGTCGTTTAAGTGCTTTAATTTTATTTATTTCTCACTGTAAAATTTTGAAGGAAACATAAGGTAATTATTTTTATTATTTGTTTTTAAGTTACACTGTAGGCCCAATACACACATCGTTCTTTTCTGGCAGTTTTACGTCGGGTAAAACTGCACGAGTAAACATGCGGAATGGCATGACAACGTCCACACATTACACGTTCTATACTGTAAATATTATCCCATTTTCACATTTTAAAGTTTTAAGACCTTGAGTTTTGATAAGGATTAGACATATATTGGAAAAGAGAATTTTGGAACGCTGGCACAGAGGACGGTTTTCCGCCACATCGAAATACTCAAAGGCGGATATAAGGGCGGGCGCAGCGGGCGCACGCCCGGGGACCCGACTTCCACGGAGCTCCGCAAAAACCTGACTTTACACTTAACATTAATAGTACTTAATATTTTTTATTTATTTAATAATGTGGTTAACACGTATTTTTATTTTCCTTGTCTCTCTCGTTTTATTGGGGGCCCAATATTTTTCCTGCTTCCGGGGCCTCAACTGACCTAAATCCGCCACTGAGTTGCATGTGTGTTAATTTAATCGCTTGCGGTTTTTGCAGGTTTATTCGCTTGTTGTTTCAAGAAGAATTCGATTTAGAAGCGTATTATCTTCTCAAAGGTATGTAAGTCAGTAACAGAATTGAATTATATATCTGAGGATTGTGTTAACGTAGTAATAATGGTTAATAAATTGACCGTTTTAGATAGTCAAGTAAAATTTAAAAAAATCATTTTTTCAGCTCCGCTGCCAGCATGGCATCTGGTAAAAAAAAAAGAAGAACTGAAGAAGAAAACCGAGAATTCAATCAGGTTTGGACGGAGTCATTTGCGTTCATGTGCAACACAGATGGTCTTCCGACTTGTCTCATTTGCCACGAAAAACTCGCACACAATAAGAAGTAAAATTTGGAGAGACGCTTCACTACAAAACATACCCAGTTTGCTGGTAAATATCCAGCCGGTGGCGCACGAAAAAAAGCTGTTGAAGAGCTCCAAAAAAATCAAACACAGTCAAGTTCCATGTTAAGGAAGTGGTCATAATCTTCCAATAATGTAAATCTGGCAAGCTTTGCAGTATCATTAGAAATTGCGAAAAGAGGAAAACCATTTAGAGATGGTGAGTACGTGAAAGATTGTTTTATACGTGCATCTGAAGAACTGTTTCGTGATTGTAAAAACAAAGCAGAAATCATGAAAAAAATCACTGATTTGCCATTATCTGCTAAAACAGTACAAGTTAGAACTTCTAAAATGTCTTCAAATGTAACACATATGCAAGTGAAGACATTCAACTGGCTTCTGCCTTATCACTTGCTATAGATGAGTCTTGCGACATAAAGGACACGGCACAAGTTACCCTTTTTGTCAGGTATATGTCGTCCCAAGGTCCAAAAGAAGAACTGCTAGGATTGCTACCGCTCTCAGGGTAGACTCGTGGAGAAGACATAGAAAATGCTGTGCAAAAACGATTGGAAGACAATGGAATCGATATAAATAAAATCGTTTCTATAGCAACTGATGAAGCCAGAGGTATGACAGGAATACATAGAGGGGTAACATCAATTCTTCAGAAAAAAATAAACTACGAAATTCTAACCTTTCACTGAATAATTCATCAAGAAGCGCTTTGTGCCCAAACATTTCCGGCCGAAATAGTTTAGGTTATGAACTTGGTAATTAAGATTATTAACAGCATCTTGTCAAAAACACTCTACCATCGCCAGTTTAAAGATTTCCTTGCAGAAATAGATAGCCAGTATTCTGATCTACTTCTTGCACAATAAAGTTCGATGGCTGTCCAGAGGTAACGTATTGCAACGTTTTGCTTTGTGCTTGAGTGATATAAAAACATTCCTCAATGAAAAAAGTATTTACCATCCCGAATTGGAAGAAGACAAATGGCTGCAAAAATTCTACTTCATGGTAGATACCACAATGAAACTAAATGAACTAAATCTAAAACTGCAAGGAAAGGGCAACCCAGCCTACGCCTTGCTTGATGAAGTAGTTTGTTTCGAAAAGAAATTACTTCTTTTTGTTGAAGACATCGAGAGCGGTAAATTACTTCATTTTAAACATTTGAAGCAATATCGCGATGAGACCAATGCATCTATTGACACGAATTGATTCAGCATAACTATAAAAAAAATGAAGGATGGATTCGCTGAAAGATTCGAGCAATTCAAAACAAACAAAAGTACTCTAGCGTTCATAGTAAATTCTCTCAACACAAATACAAATGAAATCAACATTGAGCCATTTCAAGTTGATGCTGGATCACTTCAAATGCAATTGCTGGATTTGAAAACCAAAGACTTGTGGAGTGGCAAGTTCACAGAACTCAAGAGCAAGATGGAAGAGTTGGAGGTCCAGAAATGCATGCACATCGCGCAGCACAAGTGGACAGCTTTAAAAGAAATGCAGCGAGTTGAGACCCTCATATTCGGCGCATGGATTAGTCTTCCAGAATGCTAGAGTGAGGTGAAGAAGTTGGCATATGGAGTGCTCACGATCTTCGGGTCGACATATTCGTGCGAGCAAGCGTTCTCTTGCATGAATATAATAAAAAGTAAAGTTAGAAGTCAACTAACAAATCTAAATCTAGAGTCCTGCTTGAAACTTAAAACAACAAGTTATAAGCCAGATTTAATAAAACTTTCAAAAGACATGCAAAGCCAATGCTCCCATTGATGTGTACATTTGTGTTATTATATTGTTTTATATATTATATTATTTATATTATATTATTTCGTATTTAAAGCCGTTTATTTTAAATCAAAAATCAAATATATATAAGCAAATACTATAATTTTAAAACGAAAATTTTTACTGACTCTTTAAAAACTAAGAAATTTCTAAAATTGTAACTTTTGGCTCTTCCGTTTCAAAAGGTTGCCGACCCCTGGTGTAGGCTAACACATTGACCAAGGTATATGTATTCTTCCACCCTTTAAACTATTCTTTCTTCTGTATGTAAAGGTTTATTTGGTATATTATTTTAGTTATAATATTTGTCTTTTCTAAATTCATACGAAGTCCTATAATTTTTGTTTGCACTCAGTTTTAAAATGATTTCTGTTAGTTCCTCAGGAGTTTGTGCTATTATGACAATAACTTTCCCAACACAAAAGAGAAAGAAATGTTTGGCGTTTATATTAATTTTCTTGTAACTCAAATCTATCAATTTGAAAGTATTTTCTAAGACAATTTCTGAGATATTGTATCTTGTTACCTAATTCTCTGTTCTATGTTAATTGGATTTGTGCTATCAAATGTTCTAATAGTCATAGATGCGTTTTCGTAGGCTGCTTTCGCTAATTTAATGTATCTGTAATTGTCTCTGCTTTGTTGCAGGGCGTCAATTGTGGTGCACGTTTGTACAATATCGAATACCTCTGTGTAGTCTAAATAGATCAAACACAATGGTAGGTTGTATTAATTTTGTGTATACAAGATATAGGTTTATAATTTTTAAAATAAAAAATATCTTCTTTTTTGTGTATGGTCAGCAATTTCTTTCAAATATGCAGTACACTCTCTGTATCTAAGCATTTGCCATATACATTTTTTATGTGATTTAGTAATTTAGGCTCACAGCCTTCAATGAGTTCAGCTATAATATCGTCTTCAGCAGGGGCTTTCCTATTCTTAATTGTTTTAAACTGTTTTTGATTTCGTAACAACTTATCTTTGGTATATCCTCCTTATAATTTCTAGTGAGTTTAGCTTTCTTGTCCGTCTGTAGGGTTTGTTATTTACTGACATTTGTCTTATGGGTTTTCGTAAAACCTTTTCACAAAATTTATATTTTTTTTATTTTGTTATAACATATGTAAATACATAATTTTAACAATCTTTTTACCCCCATTTATCTTTGACCTAAATAGTTTTTACCTTGTTTTTTTGTATAATATTTTCAGTAAGCTTTTCATTGCTTTTCTGACATCCTTTTGTGCTGCCTAATAATAATAGTTGTGTGTTACCTTTTGATATATGTAATAAAGGCCCCCTTCTTTCTTTTATAAGTTTTTTTGTATCCTCACTTATTTTCAGTTCTCTTATATTACACAAAGTATAAGAACAATAATAGATGCAGATTAAACTATAGAATATGAAATGAATATTTTTTACATTTCTGAGTCATCTAGATACTTAAGTTGTTTTATTAAAGAAGAAACTGTTAATTGGTGTATTTATAGACAGCAAATAAAGGAACATTAATAAGCTTAACAAAAAATACAATTCAGTTTCCTTCACTTTAAAAACACTTACGAAAACTCCTACTTTTCAATTTTCTGGACCGTTTTCATAGCCGGTTTTTATTTATAAACCTGACAATTTTGCCATTAGTCTTGCTTTGATGATATTTTGGTGTAATCTAATTGTTTGATTAAAGAAGCGGGCATATGCTGAGTGCGCACAGTTATACTTGGGCCATAAGAGATTAACATTTTTCAAAATCCTTGGTTGCAAAATAATGCAATGTTGAATGAAGACTAAGCTGTAGTTTTTCAATGTGATCCTGCAAAATTATGCTTCCTTAATGAGTAAAATTCCTACATCTATTAACAAAGCTGACGTTCATTATAATAGGATTAGGTTGATCAAAATGGTTGTACTCAATATCAAAAATGGCATTTTTATACATAATTTATTGAAAAACAATAAATGTGCTTTCTTCGGAGCAGAGAAGCGTAATTGTCATTCAACTTAGTAGAGACGATCCAATCGCTGGCAACATAGTTCGGCAATGATGGAGCGATTGTTTGCCATAAGTTGAAACCCTTATGCAAAATTCCACTACATGCGAATCACGACCTTGCTGAAACGGTTTTGACGCCTTTTGGCCTCGCCGAACCCACTTCTTTTATATAAATTGTAATTGACTAGGTAGACCTCATTGCAACTTGTTTCCAGGAATAGTCGTTCAGCAAATTGGTAAGCATTTAACAGCAGATCTCGATTAGCGTGTTGGCCTATGCTTATTACAAATAAAATCAAGTAGTTGAGCACAGTTTAATTAGAGGATCAAGAATCGATGCCAAGATTACGACTGTTTGATGAATGCTGTCAACTAAATTTCATTGTTTAACTTTGATGGCCGACCGGAATTAAGCTGGTTTTTAAACAAAAACTTTTTTTATTAAAGCGCTTGAATCATTTGACTACTGTTCTTTGAGCAGTTGTTTCCTGCTCATCGAGAGGAACACGGAGATACCAAAAAATCTCTTATCGCACCATGAGCACCAAAGTTAACCGAATATACAAATAGCTATTTAGAAAAATGTGCTTCGAACATTTTTACAATAATCTAATTTGCAAAGAACAGACAATACGGGCAAAACTGGCAAACGGATAAAATAATTCCAGAAAAAGTTGCATAATACTAAAAATGTGGCCAGGAAAGAATAGACATCAACTCAAAGAAAATGTGGTGGTATTAACCAAAAAGCGACTGTATTGGTGTAGTCACTTAATATTATTCAAGATGTTGGAGCAGAAAAAAAGAAAATATTTTAAATAACTTTACGGCAGTCTATTTTGCTATCTGTATTAAGTACAACTAAGTTTTAACTTTAACTTAAAGAAAAAATAAGAATAGTTCTAAGGGACATGGATCTGCCAACATCCATGGAAGACGAGGTAATGGATATTCGAAGAATTGGGAAACCACATGACAAAAATAAAGTCCGTCCAATCTTAGTTGAACTAAAAAGCTGGACCAAGAAATTGGCAATCCTAAGAGCAACAAAAAAACTAAAGGGAACGAGAATTTATATAGAAGAAGACTACTCCAAAGAAATGCAAGAAATACGCAGGAAATTGAAGAACTACATGAAAGAAATCAGAAACAAAGGACATCATGTTATTATGAAAAATGATACATTAATAATAAATGGAGACCAATTCACACTACAACAGTTACAAATGGTAGAATTGCCTGAACAGTCAGACGGAGATAACGCAAACAGACCAAAAACAACAATACAAACACTGGGAAACATGGAAGGAATACAGACAAACACAGACTTAGATAAGAAGAAAGGAAGAACTGCCAGCGAGAGATCCCCAGAAGACCAGAACCAAGCCCTAAGAAACGAAGGTACGTCAGCGGAAGAGAAACTGTTGATGATCACACAAGTCAAAAGAACAAAAAACTAATAGAGCAAAATACAAAGGATAAACTGACGACAACAAAGGCAACAAGGATAACGAGTATAAGGCAAATGTAGAGAAAAAGTTAGGTTTAGTTTACAAAGACACATTAAAAATAAAAAAGAATAAAAATAAAAAGAAGGAAAAAAGGAATGCAAATACTAGCGCAACAACCCTAGACACAAGAACCAGAATCTTTATAGGCTGCTGGAACGTTAAAACTATGGCAGAAGCAACAAAAACGTACCAAATAGCAAACGAAATGGAAAAATACAAAATCAGTATATTAGGCATAGCCGAATCAAGATGGAATGGGATGGGTCAGAGAAAGTTAGCAGGCAACATTTCCATTATTTACTCAGGCTACGAAGATGAACAGGCACACAAAGAACGTGGGGTAGCAACAATGTTAAATAAAGAATCAACAAAAGCACTGTTAGAATGGGAAGGGGTATCAGAAAGGATCATATGGGCAAGATTTAGAGCAAAATTTAGGAACATAATCATAATAAATGTGTATGCCCCAACAAACCAGCAAGAAGATGAAGTGAAAGATATGTTCTATAACCAAATATACACAATTATAACGAAACTAAAAACTAAATATACCGAGATATTGTAATCATGATAGGTGACATGAACGCAAAAGTAGGAAGAGACTACGAGGAAAGGAGAATGTAATGGGAAGACATGGAATAGGTGAGGCAAACGATAATGGCACAAGATTAACAGAATTCTGCGCCCTAAACAACCTCACAATAGGAGGAACTTTATTTCAACATAAGGACATCAACAAAACAACTTGGACCTCACCAGATGGAACAACCAAATTGACCATATCCTAATGGAAAAGAAATGGAGAAACACATTGCAAGATGTAAAAGCTATGAGAGGAGCAGACTGCGCATCAGATCACACGCTAGTGCGAGCAAAAATTAAAATCAGTATAAAAGCCAAGTATAAACTCAACCCAAAAAGAAGAAAACTTAACGTAAATAAATTAGACGTCCCAGAAATAAAAGAGAAGTTTAAAGAAGCGATAGAAAGAAAAGCCAGCACTATGATGGACCCATCGATACTATCTATTGAAGAGATATGGAACGCTTATAAAAACACATTAAATGAAACAGCAATAGAAATAATAGTTATAATGAAAGACACGATAAAACATGGATCTCAAATGAAACAAAAATGAAACTGGAAAGAAGAAAAACAACAAGAGCAAAACTTCTAATAGAGAAAAACCATGACCAGAGGAAAATATGGCAAGAAAACTATACCAAAGAAAACAATGACGTAAAAAAGAGCGCAAGACAAGACAAGAGAAATTACATAAACAGCATGACTAGAGCAGCGGAAGAGGCAGCCAGGAAACATGATTCCAAAACACTATACAAAATAACAAAAAAACTAGTGGGACCAAACAAAATGACGTCAACCAAATTAAAAGGAAAAAATGGAGAAGTACTCTCCACACAAGAAGAAATTAAAAACAGATGGGTAGAACACTTCACCGAAATATACAAAGCATACGCAAAGACTAATAGAGAAATAGAAGACATAATAGACATACATGGAACACTGGAATTGCTTACAGAAGAAATTTCTAAAACCGAAATAAGGAATGCAATACAAACACTGAAAAATAATAAAGCAGTAGGGATAGACGGAGTCCAAGCAGAATTAATAAAAATACATCCAAATTACTCAACCGAACTACTTTATATACTACTAAACAAGATATGGACACAAGAACAAATACCAAAGGAATGGACAGAAGGTATAATAATAAAATACCCAAAAAGGAAATCGAACAATGTGCGAAAACTGGAGACCGATCACCCTGCTCAGCACAACAAGTAAAATAATGACCAGAATAATTCTAGAAAGATTAAGAAACCCTATAAATATAAAACTGAGAGACAATCAAGCAGGGTTTAGACCAAATAGAACATGTGTCGATCACATCAACACCCTAAGAATTATCCTAGAACAAACAGCCGAAGTTGAAGAAGAAATCCTCATAAATTTCATCGATTTTCAAAAGGCCTTCGATACAATAGACAGAGAAGTAATGTGGAAAATATTGGAACAATACGGCATACCAGTCAAATACATTAAAATAATAAAACTATTTTACGACAACTCCACGGCATACATACAGCATGAAGGACAACTCACCCGAAAAGTTGAAATACAAAGAGGAGTGAGACAAGGCTGCACCTCTCCCCTCTCCTTTTTATAATAGTAATCGATTGGGTAATGAGGAGGACTGAAGACAAAAGAACAGGGATAAACTGGAATGTATTTGGCAAACTGGAGGACTTAGAGTTTGCGGACGATATCTGCCTAATAACAACAAATAAAAAACACATGCAACAAAAACTGATCAAACTAAACAACAATGCTAGGAAAGTAGGATTACAAATAAACTCAAACAAAACTAAACTACTAACCAAAAACAACATGGGAATACAAGAATACAATTAGAGGGAAGAGATAGAAATAGACGAATTCTGCTACCTAGGAAGCATAATAAGCATCAAAGGAGGCACAGAGAGGGATATAGAAAGACGCATAGGACAAGCACAGAAAGCCTTCAATTCACTATTTAAAATTTGGACGTCAAACAATATCACCAGAAAAACAAAACTCCGACTCTTCCACAGTAATGTAAAAAGTACACTACTATATGGAGCAGAACCCTGGAAAGAAGACAGAAAACACTATAAGAAACTGCAAAAATTTATAAATAAATGCCTCAGAACTATTTGCGGAATCTTCTGGCCAGAAGTAATCAGTAATGAGGACCTTTGGGAAATGACAAAAGAGGAAAGAATAGAGATAACCATAAAAAAGCGCAAGTGGAGATGGATTGGTCACACCCTTAGAAAACCGATAGGAAATATAACCAGGCAAGCCTTGGAGTACAATAGGACAGGGAAAAGAAGGAGAGGCAGACCAACTAATACTTGGAAAAAAACAATTACAGAAGAACTAAAACAAGTAGACCTAAACTGGAACCAAGCAAAAAGAATAGCAAAAGATAGGAAAAAATGGAAGGAACTAATGGAAAGAATTGTGACAACGGAACGGACCCCAGACAGTGCGTGAGACTGACTATCTCACCACAAGAAGTCTAAAGCTAAAGCAAATGAAACGCCCCAACAAGGGCGCCCTTTGCTCCAACAAAGGAGCTATATGATATATGATGAAGTTTTAACTTTCATCATTGAATCCTGTTAATTACTTATAAAATAGTTTTACATGTTTAAGTTTAAGATGTTCAAAACTTAGCTTTAGATATCATATTTGCCATACTATGGTGTGCCCCTTCATCTCAATCTAAATTTTGCTAACTACTTCTTCATTTCACTTACAGACCATCAAATTACTTAATACTCTATTTGTGTACAGAGCACAGAAAATTAATAACGTAAAGTTACGCTGTATTTATTTGTAACATTATTTATGTTGCACTCGTATTACTTCTGGTAGTTGAATTCCCGTGGCTCCCCCGCTGCATGATATTTATGCCCATTTAGGGTCTACTGCAAGGGTTTTAAAATGCCTGGAATGTTTACACCCATTATGTCCGTGGCCTGTGTGTGACGTCTGGGTAGTGCTAGAGGGGGCGTTCGGAAATTCGTTACACTATTACATAAGACAATAAAAGCAAAACTTTAAATTTCTACGTAGGTGCCGGTGGTGTCAACAATTTTCCTCAAACCACCGGCGATGGAATGTAGTCTTCTGAAGACAGCCGTTTTGAATCTTGGTAAGGACCTTTTAAATCGGTGCTATTAAATTCTCTAGGGTGTGAGATTTTGTCCTATGTACCTCCTTCTTTGCGTACAGTTAACAATCACATGGAGTGAGAGCTAAACATTTTGGAGGCTATTTATAAGGTTCGCGTTGTTTCAGATTTTCTAATCACGCATGCACAGTAAGGGCAGCATGGAATGGTGCTCTATCTTGCACAAAAATAAAGTCGCTATCGTCATTCCAGACACATACCGTGCGTTACACGTAATCTTCAAGCATCTGAATGTAGCAGTCTGTATTTATGATGTCACGCACAAGATAATCTTTTTGTCATTATTTTAAAAATTGCCTAGCAATGGCAGTTAGGACGAGAAATAAAACCGCCGATATGAAATATGACTACTTCTAGAGAATATTTTCAAACAATGCAGTCCAGTGTGTATGCAACCCAGTTATAGATGCGAGTAATATGAAATCCTATTTGCTGCCGTTTACTTAGGATAATTACAGTTAAACTACAAGCTTTAAAGGCAATGTAATCCTAGTTGCTCTTTATTCACACTATATGTTCACATATATGAATTTATATATACTTCCAAGATAGACAGAGGCGTCCATTATAAGTGTTCGATTATTTCAATTCTTTGATAAGATGATTAAGAAATTATTCAAGTATTCATGTCTTACTACGATAAAAAAATTATTAACGCAAATGCAATTCCTTGAATTTTTTATTAAATATTGAGGTATTCATACTGTTTAACGATTTTTATATTCGAAGACTCAAAAAAGCCTTAGAACATTCATATGAGATACAGTACTTCGAGCATTGTTTTCCAGCTTCTACTCGATCGATCAAAACTTTTCTTTTGGTACTTTTTTCGTCCTTTGGTTAGATTTTTCAAGCGTTTTAGACGTTACAATAAATTAGAAGATATTCACAAAACACCCAAAAAACCCATTCGTAATCATTTGCAGAAAACTACAATTAATTGTATTTTATTTATATTGTAGATTACTTTTAAAGATTTAATGTTTTCAGTAATAAATTAGAATAGATTTATCGTTACGTATATTTTATTCAATTTACCGGCTGTAGTTATGATAAAAACGATAGAAATATTGCTTTGGAAGTAGTAGTTTTGATTTTAATTTATGCTAGCCGCTGGTTATTTGTTGGATTTTATTAACATTAATAGAAGATAGACTTCCATTTATTTTAATGACTTGGTCGACGTGTATAGACAAGCGCGTGTGTGCAAGCATACATGCACATTGCATACATACGCATATGTCATACATACATCTGCCAGTGTCTGCGCCTACATATGCATATGAAATATTCGGAGAATTAAAATTAAATGTTCCAATCGCCTTGATTTTTAGCATCTACTTTAATGCTAGTATGAAAGGTGAGGAGTCTCTCAAATATCCCAGTGTTAAAAATCAAAACCATTACCAACAGTTTCACAGAAAACAGATATTCCAAAAATTCTTGCTCCTTATCTTTAAGAATACTAACAAAAGCGACTAGGTAGAAGTGTTCCTGCTTTGCATTAGGGGCATTACTGACGGAATACGCCTCATACTGAACAAATAAAATATACGCACAGTTTTTAAGATTAGCAATAAAATAGCCAATTTTATACATTCAGCTTAGGATCATTGCCTCCATTAATTCGCATGAGTTTACGAAATAGCTTGTGATGACTGCAGCAGAACTTATACAAGCCAAAGAAACAGACAAATATAACGGCACGTATATTAAGATTTTTCAGGCATACTGGAGGGTAACAATTCTTCTGAACTTCCTAAATATAATAAAAAACAGCTATAAAATTAACTTTTCTAAATTAAAAACATTTACCGCACAGTTTCGTTACATTATTTTGATTTTTTTGCATAATTTTATTGAAGATTTTTTTCAAATTGTTTTAAGGTTATTAAAATATTCCTTTACAGACTTTACCATTTAATTTTTTGCAGTCAAAAATTTCATCTTCTGACTACAAAATAGTGTAAAATATCCTCAGACTTCATCTTAAAAATATTGATTTGAAATGTATCCATTTTCCGCAAACATCAAACGCAGCAATCAACTAGTAAACAGCTTGTTCACATTCAGCTCATTTGTTAAAATTTAGAAGTATCGTTCTTTCAATATGTCTACTGTTTCTACTATCTTTTGAAACTTAAATTACTTGTAATTTAAAACAGTGTCATAGAATTTGTAGTAATTTTTGAAGATAAGAGTTTTGTTCAGTGCATGTTCATTGTCTTAAATCAAGTAATATTCTAAGTTTTTCCACCAAATCAGAAAGTTTAGTAATTCAGCTATGTAAGAACAATTTTCCACCAAATACAGGAAATTTAAAATTAAAAAATTATGCCCACGTCGAAATAGACGTTATGTGGTATAGAAATTTGGCCACGTCAAAAAAAACATCAACTGTTTTTTTCAAAATTGTTACCGGTAACTAGTCTTGGGTGTATTATTGAGGTTCTTCTATTAATCAAGAATCCATGCAGTAAATGGCTAAAAAGTTTTCCCCACCAATAGGGGCTAAGACAAAATGTTTAGCAAAATTAGAGCTACAGTTTTTTGTGACAAAAAATGTTGAATATATAGGTAAAAGAAGAAATGCAAATTCCAACAATTTCTGCAAAGTACTACAATAGTTTAAAAACATATTTTATCAAATACACTTACAAACTTATAAACACAAAAAGTACTTTTGCTTGACAATTGTTGCGTTTATATAGTCTGTGTAACTTAACAAATTATTAGGAACTATCGATTTATAGCACTTAGTAACTATTTATAGTTTTGACCTAACCCCATAGGCTCTTTTTATTAAGAAATCTTAGAAAGAAACTTCCTTTTCGGAGAAAGGTTTTAAAATTGCAATTAGTAAGTATTTTGCAGACATTACAATTTTCTTTAAAGAAATATAAAAAAATATATAAAAACTTACAAATTCTTTAAAAATTACCCTTGTATATCACTACATTATCACACAGTTTCTTTACCTACGTTTTTTAAGATATTTTGTTAAAAACTGAGCTTACTGTCTGAAATCAAACCCACAGTCAGAATTAATTTGATAAAATCTTACGAATGTAACGTAATCTCTTAACATGCATTGTGAGATTTATGGTCACTAATTTGCATTAATCATCATCACCTATAATAATAATGGTAAGGCTCTACGCCCCGCGTGGGAACACGGCCTGCGAACTGAGAGGTTAAGGCTCTCATACGTTCGCTCTCTCTGCCCGGTCGTTGCGCACCATCTCTGAAGCGGGGCGGTGTGGCAAGCACCGCGCCTAAGACGACCGCCATTATTACCCCTTGTTCGAATGAACGCAGGTACTCAATTATTTTTAGTGACTGAGTAGGCCACCCGCCAGGCATCAGAGAACACCGGGAATTGAACCCGAGCCCGTCAGCGTCGCAGCCCGCCCCTCAACCACGGGACCACGCTGGCTTCATCATCACCTATAAATTGAGCAAATAGTCTCTGTATTTTTAATTATCTATTAATTTATTTCTTACATTTCCTACCAAATAACGTATAGTTACCTATCAAAGACATTAAAAAGGATTTTCAGAAAATTACAATATTTTTAAAAATTTCGAGTTCGTCACAATTTAAAAAAAATAATTAAGGCTACCCTAAACAAACTAAAAATATATAGAAAATACGTTACTGTCTTCTGCAAAAGAATTTCAGGGTAGTTTTATGTGTGTTACCTTCTAGAAAAACAATACACTTATTTGAAGTTTTTTTTTTTATTAGAGCGTACTTACTGACAATGAAGTCTTAAATGCACTTATGGATGCCACTGTAAAGCCCCGAAAATCGACTACTTCTTTGGTATTTTTGCTGGATGGGAAGAAATTTTTTATTAATAAAACAAAGTTTACCACATGTTTATACATGCATAAAAGTACAAATTTTTATTTTTTATTACAAAAAAAATACAAAATGGCACACAGCCAAACAAAGTTGCTCCGGGGCTTCAAAATATCTTAATGAGTTTTGATCCTGCAAAAAAATTCTCCTTAAATCTAATTAAGATGCTACACTTAAAATTTGAAAATCTGATAAAAATTGAGCGAGTTATCTTGCAAGCCTATTTGAAAAACATGTTTTTAAAATAATCGCGTTTAAAGTTTTAAGTTCCGCTTTTTTTTCTTTAAACTTGAAAATTTATATATAAAAAAATTTCTACTATTAGTCAGTAATACCAGCTCCATACAAATTCCCTTCCAAGTTTATATTTTCTTCATCTTCCAGTTTTTTTTTGCGATCTATAGGCCGAATGCGCCAGTTTTGCAGCATCCGTCAAAGTCTACTCGGCATGACTAATCCTCGTTTCGTTGGTTTCTAGGCAGTAATTGTAACAAGTTAAGCCTATTGTCAACTGCAGGACCTGCATAATCTTCAGTATACCGAGTAATCCATCGTTGAAAACGCATGTAGCAACATCAGTAGCAATATCAAGCACCTTTTTACGGCTTGAAATATTTTTTGTGCGATGTTCCAGACGGTCGAATTGAAACTCTCGTTGGTATTTTAGGTGAAACCTCCCAAGCAACGTTCAAGTAATTCATCACGTGTAAGATCTTCGTACACTGGTTTAATGGCATTAAATACTTCAGTACTTAAAGCTGGCTTATGCTCATACGTATCTAAACTATTTGCAGCTTTTTCTTTTTGCCACGTACACTATGAGTTGACTCCTGGAGAACACTTATCGTGCTGTGGTTTTTTATCTGTTGAAAGTTTGTGATACAACGTTGCCCAAATTTCTTTTTCCATATTTTCAACAGAATCTGTGTTTCGATGAATACCAAGGCTATAGTACAACGTATTCCGTATAAAGAGGAAAAGCCACGTTTTGCCAAGCACCGTCACCTGAGACCGTCAAACCGTCAGTTTGTTTATTTTCACTGCTTCTCTCTTTTTCCTCTAAAGCTGCTTTTTTCATGCTCATTGCCTTCGTAGCAATCGATATTGTGTCTATAAGCGAATCGTAAAAACTGTGAAATATCGGTGCTAGCATATCCATGAAAGCGCAAAACTTTTTCATTCCCTGTAAGCCAATGCCCAGGATTTTCATTAAATTAATTCGATTAATTTCATATCCACTTTTTATAACTGGAGAGGCAGGGAATGATTTTATGTCACACTTGCTACAAGAAACAATCTCTTTGAAACCCAGCCCTCGCTTGCTTGTTTCTAAAAACTTTACGTCCGAACAACAGACCCTGCACACTACACATCCCGAAATTGCACTCATCAAAGCAGCTAAATTCACAATTAGATAGCCAAATGTTGGATCAATCGGTACATCTTTCAAATCGCAAGATGTTTTTAACTTTTTTGCAGGCGTACTCACTCCTTTTGATTCGGCCTCCATCTCAAATCTATTTTGCGGTCGCTTCTTACTCTTGCTTCTTCGTAGACCATGTCGAAGTTTTTGTACCTTTTTCCCCCCGGTAAACAACTGTATCACCACTCATTGTCAACTAGATAAAATATACAATACGAGTACTCAGTAAATATTATGAAAATACATCGTCACCACGTGTACTAGCAATGGCAGAGTGACGACTAGCCTCTACTGTTTATCGCGCAATTTCACCCTAACTATAGCAAAAATTTTAGGCAAAATATTTACGGGCGCCCTCTGTCATCATATATCAAAAGTACATCGATTGTATAGGTATCAATTTTATCGAGACAGTCAAAAAACCAAAACGCGCGATGTTCGTAATTTCGGACGTCGAAAGTAAGTTCAGTTAAATTGTTTAAAAGAACTGATAAATTTTTTAAGGTATAAAATAATTTTTATTACATTTTGAATAGTTTATCCATCAATTAAGCCAAAAAAATTAATTTTTTAAATTACAGTGACATAACCCCTTATATTAGAACGTAAACTAGAGCGTCATATACATGCATAGGTTGAGCAAGTCTCGAGCTCGCCTGCACCGCGGACAGTGGAGAAAACTTTTAACCACAAGGCCACGGAGAGCCCTTTATTTAAAGTTTAGACTTCAAATTTTTTGACATTTAATAGCACAATACCATGCTATTACAACTATATTCTTTCTATATTTTTGACCAGTTTATAATATTGTGTGTCCCAAAAAATGCAAGACTTAAATTGTGCGCAAGGCTTTGTCTGCAAGGTTGACAGCGTTCTGCTTGGTAAAATTTTGTGGCAAACACATTATAGTTAGCTAACATGAAGCGTTACTAAACCGAGGAGCGAGTAACGATTATTAAGATTTATTACGTTTCGTCGAGACTGTGCGTAAATTACGTGACACTTTCAGAAAGTGAAATGCATTGAATGAAAAAACTGTCAAAAGACTAACTAAAAAATTTGAATAAGTAGGTTCGACTGTAACCAATAAAGAAACAGGCTGACTCCGTAGCGGATTTTGCGAATGATAGTGTGTCGAAGCGTACAGAGACTTCAGTGCGCCATCGGTCACTACAACTGGTCATTTCAAAAACTACCATGCAGCAGATTTTAACAAAAGATTTGCATCTCCGCTTATTGAAGATTCAGTAAATCCAGAAATTAAAGTTAGATGACCATTTAAAACGCCACGTATTTGCTGATTGGTAGCTAGAGAATTAAGAAGTTGACGGCAATTTTGCTAAATAAATCATCTGTAGTGACCAGGCGTATTTTCACCATACATGTCAATAAGCAAAATTGTCGCTTTTGAGGCACATAAAATCCTCAAGTCATTTAAGAATGACCTATAAACACCTAAAGAATAACAGTTTGGTGCGGATTTTATGCTGATGGAATGATTGAGACATTCTTTTTTAAAAATAAGGCCGAAAGCGTAATGTCTATCAATGGTGAAGGTCATCGTGAGATAATAATGAATTTTTTGTAGCCTCGTTTGAACGACATTGATTTGCATCCCTTGTGGTTACAACAGAGTGGCGGCAACTGTCATACAATGCATAAAGCAATTCAATTTTTAAAGCAAGATTTTAATAGGCGAGTTATCTCCCAAAAGAGCAAAGCGAACTGATCACTAACTTCTTGCGACTACACATCGTTAAATTTTTTCCTCTGAGGATTCGTGAAGATTAAAGTTTATGCTACGAAGATAAGAATGACTAATAAATTAAAAATAAATATTCAAAAAGTTATCGGAGATGTTAATCCACAATTGTGCAAAAAAATGATCGTGAATTTTGTCAAAAGAATTCAAGCGTGTCAAATGAGGTGTGTAGGACATTTGTCAAATATCCTATTCCACATTTCACAGTATCTTTAAAATAATGTTATAACTTTTACAACCAATAAATAAATAAATAAAACATTTGTAAATTAAATTCTGCATTTCTTTTGGAATGTCCTCTAAATATTCAAGTTAATGTTAATCAACATTTATTAGATTGTACCTGGAATATAATAAATAAAAATCTTTAAATATTACTGCTATTAGTGTTACTGGTGATTTAAAAAGAAATGAGAAGCAAACGTAAAAGAATAATATGAAAGGTTGATAAGGTAAAAAAGTCGAAAAAGAATTGCGTACAAAAGATTTTCAGATAAATATTCTGATAACTCCTTCAAAAGCTTCTGCGCTTTCATTAAGTGGCCGCCAAGCCTATCCCCTTCCAGACCACCTCGCATTGTGCTTTTCTTTAATAGGCAGCTGTAGATGTGGTCTGAAAATAGTCGCCGAACAATTCATCACGGCAAATCTCTGATGTCATCGCGAAATCGCGCGCTCCAGTTGATTAATCGCCGCTTCGGGTATTATTCAGCTACGTGCTTTCGCGTGTTTCAGATAGGCAGAGCAATAGTTTCGTTTGTTGAAAATTTTTGCAGCCGATAAATACTTCCAGAGAAAGCCATTATGGTAGCGTGCGGCCGAGAGCATGAGCGCTGCCTGAAACCATGTATATGCATTTGCTTTCAGTGCGCGCTGCTTTGTAAAGCATGCGAGCTACGCGGTTCTTCTTAATGACATGCATTGTTCATAAGTGCATTGCTATGTAACTACAATAATTTATGTCTAGGTGCTGCGGCGGGTTGATGACTTTTCGAAGAACGCGCCGCGCGCCGTCCCGGCCCGCGGAAAAGTGCGCTTCTTCGAACGCCGCTCCCAATTAACGGCGGCGGCTTAATTGGGCCGGAGTTCCAGCTCAGCTGCCGGACACCCCCGAAATTTCGCTGCAAGTTTACGATTATGGCTCGATCTCGATGGGCTTGTTAATTGGGGTTGATAAGGTCGTTACCGATGCAATGGGAGATAGAGGTGGAATTGTCTACCATTATACTCATAGGTACTTTAGATGCCTATCTGCAGTTACAAATAACTGTTGTTTAAGAAGGGGGGTACCTCAGTTACTATCAGAACATGACAGTGTTAATTTAATATCGCAAAATACTCAAGCTAGGCAGTTAATTAATTTACCAGGTATCTTATCATTAACAGTCTTAAAAGCAAAACGCTAAGCACAAAAACGTTTGACTAAAACTAAAAAGCTGTATAACCTCACTCAAAATTATTCAAAATAAAAGACAGAAGAAATGAAGCAATCTTTTCACGGACTATGATTGTACACCCGTGTGAAGTTTCCATCGGGCGCATCCCAGATAGGGAAAAGCTTGATGATGGGTACCAGGGAAATAAAATACCCAGGGCGGACCAAAACTAACAACAGCGTGGTAGGTACCCTGAAAAGATGCAGTCAGTGGCTTCTAATACAGGAAGGACTGCGAGAAGCAACGCAGTCTGCAGCACATACAGGTGGAAGTAAGGGAAACTGGTACAACTGTATGAGGCACAGCTACCGGTGTGAATCAAATTATGGTGATGCGACGGTACAGCTATGAAGAAGGACAAGGATAGCGACCTCATTATATATTAACTACCCCAAGATTATTGTAATGGCTGAAAACAACAAAATTTTGGCCACCAGTCTGGGGTACCTCTTCAAGTGAAGAGGCGGTGCTAAAAATTACCCCGTCAGTCAAAAATCAAGAAAAAGAATTGAAAATACATAGAACTAAGATGAGAATGACAACTTGGAATGTAAGAAGTCTATATCAAAGCGATAAATTACCAAACGCGGTTCAAGAAATGCATAGATTAAAATTGGATATACGTATTAGGAATGAGCGAAGTCCGATGTCCGAATACACAAAACAAACGGAGTATTCTAAAAGGAATACAAATAAGTCTTCACCGTTTTTTATCAAAAGTTGAGCATTTATTGTGAAAGAACTGAACCAAACTTCAAGTCTCTAGCTCTTGCGGTTCTCGAGATATCCTGTTTACTGACAGACGACAGACAGACAGACAGACACACACACACGAACCAACTTTTTTGGTGTCCTGAGGCTATAATTCGTCTAGATATGTGAAAAACTGGGCAGGTCAAATTTCCGCCGATTATATTACTTTCCTTATTACAGGATAAGGAAAGTAAAAAAGGTTGTTTTAGTAGTTTTAAGGAGAAATAATTTTACTTTTAAGGCGCTAAGGCGTGTCTCATCGTTGTCACAAGTGTGTAAAAGATAAGTACAAATATTAACGAAACTGCCATCTAAAATTAACCACTTCGAAAGCAACAAAATTGTAAGTTATTTGTGCCGTAACATAATAATCGAAAATATAAACAATGCAAGTCCAATAGAAATTCGAATGTAAAATAAGCATAAATTAGAATCTTTAACACTTCCGCTGAACGAACTTCAAAAGCATTACGCGTGAACACCTAATATTTCAACGCAAAACAAATATTAGCTGCTATCTGATCTTCAGGTCGACTCAAATGATAATCAGTCAACCTGAAAATACAGACGATAAAATTACTACGATTAGAAAACCAAAAATACGACCCATTAATCTTCATAATGCTATAAATCATACAGCACTAACCGCAGATATCAAGAAATTAGCAACCTTTTGTAACATTAATATAATAACAATAAAAAAACAAATTGTAAACAGAACACCAAATATTTAAACAACTTAGTAAAGCAGTACCAATTACCATATTAAAGTAGCACGTCTTCTAGCTAAAAACAAACAGTCGCTACAAGTCTGTGCTGCGAACCTAACTAATAATGAAAATGTCAGAAAAATATTCTAAAAAGTCTTAATCATTAAATTGTTGAAGTAGAACAAAAAAGAAGGCCAACAAACCCAGGGTACGGTTACAAGAAAAACTACTGCACGTTAGACCTACGATGCATGAAGTGTGCAAGAAATCACCATCAACAATGCAAAAAAACAAAAGGTTCACCCAAATGCGCTAACTACTGAGGACTTCAACCCGCAAGCTATCACGGTTGCAGCCATAACATGGAGATAATGCAGAAACGAATAAAAAAACAGTAGTTAACCTAACACAAGATACGGAAGAAGTTATTTTATCTGCCAAAATTTTCATATACAGATCAACCACAGAAAGCCATAGACAAAGTAACAATCTTTAATTGGAATGCAAACATATATTAACAAAAATATAAATCCTTATAGCATTTCTTGTTAGACGCAACATAAATGTTGCGTGTATCACAGAAACACGTTCACAATACTCGGTTATCAAGCGCATAGAAAAGATCGAACGCCCGAACAGCAGCCGGTGGAGTGGCTAAACTTGTCAAAAAGAAAATTATTTGCAATCTCATTCCCAACATTGACAACCTAACTTTCGAGACAATTGGAATTAAAATAAAAATAAATAAACAATAACTGACAATAATAATCACCTATATACAACCTAACAAGAAGCTAGCAGATAAAGACTTCTTCTTCTTCCCCATCCCCTGTACCTTATCCGGATGTCAGCTCAGAGGAAGACTTAAAAGTTATATTCAACACAACTGAATCACTCATGATTATTGAAGATTTGAATTCCAAAAATAAATTATAGAAATATAGACCAAACAATCCTGAAGGAATTAAGATGGAAAGTCTTGCAACAAAACATTTCTTCCAAATAATGGCTCTTGAGAATACACTTACTATCCATATCGCAGCGATCATCTACTGGACATTATATTACAAAAGAATTTTGCTAGACCGACATAATAGAATTTAGTAGAAGAGCTTCATTGAGACCCCCTATCAGTA
This sequence comes from Sinelater perroti, assembly GCA_036346155.1. Lineage (NCBI taxonomy): Eukaryota > Metazoa > Arthropoda > Insecta > Coleoptera > Elateridae > Sinelater > Sinelater perroti. The sequence goes on from JARFIY010000024.1 coordinate 13,188,367, forward strand.
ATAACATCGTTTATCAGTACCCCTCATGTGATACTACCAATACTAAAACTCATAAAAATAAATTGAGAAAACTTCCGAACCTATCTTGATGAACCATTGAAATGCTCAGCTAGGATAAATAATGATGAAGACATAGATATCTAAATTAATAATTTTAATAACAAATAGCGTGCACAAGACAATACTAGCTACCAAAACTAACTAAAAAACAAAATACCATTATATACCAATTAAAATTAGGGAACTAATCAAAAGAAAAAGCCAAACTAGACTCAATAGGTTAACACATATTTTAATAAGAGAATTGGAGCTACCAAACGTACATTAAAGCAATGTGAAGAAATCCCAACACTAAGTGCAGATAATAATATTATTATTACTATCGACGAAGAGAAATCAACAGCCTTTGCAGCTCACTTGGAAAATGTATGTACTCCAAGCTACAGAGCATACATAATCAATCATATTGAATCTATACTGCAAATAATAACCGAACCCATTATTGCTACTACATCTTGCGAAATTAAAACCACAATTGACAATCTTTCAAGAAAACAATTCCCTCAAAAATACTCTCATCGCCAATTTAGTGTTAAAATACCTTACCAAAAATTCCTTACTCTACCTTGTGACCACATTCAAGGCATGCCTCCGACAAGGTTACTTCTCACAACCATGAAAGCATGCTTACATATTAGTATTTTCTAAGCCGGATAAAAACAAAAAAAGATTGTTAACTATAACCCAATAAGCTCTTAAAAATATTAGAAAAATTATTTACTCTTGCCTAATGAGTGAACTAATTTCACTTAACATATTACCCCCGCTTCAATTGGGCTTTAAAAAAAATACTCAACACTATACCAACTACAGCGCATCACAGAAAAATAGAAGAGGAATTTGAAAAAAAAGCTATACAGTAGCAGTTTTTCTTGTCATAGCCCAGGTCTTTCGTAAGGTTTGGCAAAATAAAAGTTTCGAATAGCCAACTACTTAAAAGTAATAGTCTTCTCTTTTCTAGATAACCAAACATTTGTTGCACGCATCAACTCTACAAAGGTCATTAGAGCAGGCGTCCCGCAAGGAAGTGTGCTAGGGCCGCTGCTATTCAACATATTTACATCAGACATCCCAACCACAGAGGCAACTTTAGCGACCTTCGCAGACGATACGGCTAGTCCTAGCACAATACAACGACCTAATCCAAGCCACAGCGATACAACAGATAAAATATACAAATAAATCCTGCTAAATCCCAACCAAGAATATTCTCCCTCAGAAGAATAAAAAACCCATCTAGCATAGTAATAAACAATAACATCATCTACTAAAATCGCACCGACGTAGCAGTAAATTCTGGGACATATACATGACTTACCTGAAAACTTCACGTAAACCTTAAATTAAATTAAAGCTTCGAGAGAATAGCACAACACACTTATAAACAGGAAATCCTTACTCAAACCTAAATATGTCATGATTAATGCAGCTAAATTCAAACAAAGTTCTCAGAATCGCAGTAAACGCCCTTGATACATTCGCAACGTCCAACTACACCATGTACTAGACATATCCACAGTCCAAAGCTATATCCGTGCGAGTGCTAACAAATTCTTTAAAAACATATGTGAATGCGATGACGCTATCACAAGATTTATACTTAACCAAATCAGACAGTAATTAATCAAGTAACCAAATGCCACACTATCATGAAGGGGGACTATCAGCCCCCATAAGCTATTAACTATATTACTGTCATTAACCATAAATGACATTGTAATTTATTGTTGAATTGGCAAATAAATAATTAAAAAAAGTAGTTTTAAGCATGAACTCAGTTATTAATCACTGTGTTGATGCTTTAGAAATAAATTGCCATATAATTCTCTGTATGAAGACATTAACTACTTAAGCTCACGCAAAGACTTTCCAGCACGTTCTTTATTTGCATCATATCGGGCAAAATAATTGCCTAAATTACTTGCCAATTTAAGATCTTTTTAATTATATCAGCAGTAAAAGTACGACTATCTTGATTATTATCAGTAATTTCTTTGCTTTTAGGAGTCTCAGGAATAATCCCTACTTCGTCTTCGCTCAATTAACAATTCTTCAATATCTTGCCGACGCAAGATGATCGAGTCCTTCTCCGCCAATTTTACTTGGTAAACTTATGATATTGGGAAGTGCTGTAGGGGCCTAAATAATACAATTAGTAATTAACATTTTTTCCGCACATTTTTAACTAACAGTGTTTCATCATCATTTAGCTTGTTCAAAACGCACTAAACTGTTCGTCTGATATAATATGTTTTAAAAGTCGCAATTATATCCTAACCTAGTGATTGTAACACTGATATTGTATTGGACGACGAAAAGCAAAATTACATATTTGGGTGTTCTTTGGCAGGATGGCCGGGTGCCTTATTAAGAACTAAAAGCACTTTAAAGTCGAAACCTTTGTCATTTAATAGCAGGCAATCTTTCGCAAAAAATGTTGGTGGGGCTACTGAGTAAAAATATTAATAAGCACCCAAACTTTTTTTCATTTTTGATTCATATCTTCTGTTTGGTATTTTTTTTCTCAGAAAAGCTCAGTTTTATCCATATCCCAAGCTTAGTCACAGGTTTAACCCTTACTTTCAATTATTTTAGCAAGTTTTTGTAGAAATACCTTAGCAGCTGTTTCACCTTTGATTTTTGTATTATGAAGAGCATGTCTTTCAATAAACTTAGCAAATCAAATATTGCTTGCTTGAAATTCATATTTTGCGATTTTTTAAATTATTCATAAAATTTTAATGGAATTTCTGTCAATTGGCATTTTTTTGTACATTATCTTCTATCCACGTTACTTTTTCGGCATTTTTGTCCTTTGCTAGAACATTATCTCTTGTGTATGATGATAATTTCAAACTCTATTTTGTAATAACCTTTTCATTTTTATTTGTAAATCAGCAGTTGATTTACAAACGTGCAAGAATCCTTCTATTATAGTTTTTATAAAACGGGACTGGATTACAAAATGACTTTTGAGAGCGGAAAAAAAATTAAGAAACGACTTCACATTTAATAATGTGATAAACAAAATTATTAGAAACATTTATTTACTATATACAGTGTTACTGCGAGGACAATCTAAATTTCAACTTAAAACTAAATTCACATTCAATAATTAAAGGAATTTGGTTTTCAAAGAGCAACGACGTGCTCATCGCGCTCTGTTATCTTGTAATATTAAGTAAAAAAGATTGCAATTCAAATAGATTTACAATAGATAAATAATTAAATTTAAATGTATTAAGTACCCAAAGAAGTTTGGCCCTCAAGCTCCCATCGTGGTGCGATAACTGTTATCGCAAATGTTAAATGCTTTGCAAAATTGTATTTGGTGAGTGTACACAAATAATGCAAAAAGGTTTGCGAACGAGACCCCTACCTAGACCAATCACTAATACGCTTAACTGGTTTCTACTGCCTCACTCAATAGGTAATCGAACAGATAAATTCTAATTTATAATTTTTGCCTATATATTCAAATTAAGTGCTAGTACTTCACATACCTCATTTGACCTGTAATTATCGACATTAGCAAATACTACCACCATATATGCCATCCTCATGTATCCTCATTGTCTGTAAAAATACTAATCAGTTATCAAAGCAATAATGATAATATAAACTGTATCAACAAAGCAATAAGAATAATCTGACAGTCATAAACACAACAGCTTATAACTTCAAATACATACCATTGGAAATGTCCAACAGTAAATAGACAGAAAATAACATATTTAATACATAACTAAAGTCTGGCCAGTAAAAATTAATATTAAATTATACATCTAACACAACCGTGTTGTTATTTATGATTTAGATCACCCGATACTATTGAATTATATAAAAGACAAACTAGCAAATACAGAACATACAGTAAAAAACATTATTAACGTTAGATTATTTTTTTAAATTTTTTAAGGATGCAGTTTTATACTGTTTTCTACCATATAAAAACAGTTATAACAGAAAATTCCATACCTAGAGTCTAACACTAGCAAAATATGGGGTACCTTTAATAGCATTTGGAGAAGTGCATAATGCACATGTGCATATAATCAACAATTAGCTAACCATCAAAGTGAATTAGTACAGCAGCTCGACAACACCCCAGCAATCAAAAGACTGAAACGTTATTAGTCACAAGATCGTATTTAGTGTAATATTTTGGGGTACCAGCATTGGCTGGGTCTCCACTAATGTTATAGTGCCAAATCATTTTTTTACTAAAGCCCGGATGTTTAGGCACTAAAAATCATTAAAATAGGCAGGCAAATAGTCATTAAAAAATTCGAAAATAGACATTTAAAAAGATAAAATAGGCATTTTGAGGACTAAATAGGCATTATGGTTTCAGTGATTTTATTATACAATTTATCGTGTAGACTGCATTTTTAATTATATAATAGAAAAAAGAACATTATTTACAAGAATTATGGCTAATAATAAAATGTTTTTTTAAATTCTCCATCGTTAAGGGTTGTTCCCTATCGGACAATAAATATTTTAGCTGAAAATAATATTCCTCTACATCTATTGATGTTACTAGAGCAAATGTGAAACATGTGATTTCTGGAACATCTTAATTTACGTTTTTTTACACTTGCGTCTCCAGAAAGGATATAAGCTATTCTTCAAAATCTTGATTAGTAGTAAATACAGTTTTATATTTTTCCTTAATGGTGCGTCCTTTATTACTTGAGACACTACATATATCTCGTAAGTTAAGTGTCTGCTTTCTATACTTACTATTGCACTAGGAATCACAGCGTAATTAGTTGAAATAAAGGCCAGATCATTTTGTAAACTTTTTTCTCAAAATTTTCTTAGCTGAAATCCACGTATCCCACCTAGTTAATATTAGCTGAAGTAGTAGAGCTAAGCCACTTCTTTAAATAGTTTTATCCTAGATGGTGTTTTTAGAAAAATCTTTCCTACTAAAGATATGAACATATATATCTATGTCGGAAAATTGTACAGGTATTTCCTTTGCTACACGATGTATCCCATGGACAAAGCATGTCAAATGCAACATACGTGGAAATAACACTTTCAGAGCATTTGCTGCTTATATTTATATTATAACATAAGAACGTTGTCATGAAAAATTTTCTTTGGCCAAAGTAGTGACAGGAAAGTCGTGAACAATTGTACGATTGTAGTTCTATTTGCCCTCTCGAGAGATTCTGTAATTAACAAATAAATTTTAGATGCTTGATTTTGCTCCAAAGATCAAGCAATTACATTGGCGATATGCCTGCAAAAATAGATTGTATTGTTGCAGAGAAGCTAAAGTTTGCAATTTCTAACTTACCTTTTTGTAGCATCTATTGATATCCAAATGTTCTTGTCTTTCATGTTTCTTCGAATTCCATCCATTGTGGATTTATAAGCTCTGTCTCTGTTTCACTTGATAAATTTTGTTTGACATGTTTTTCAAAAAATGACTACAATGACGGACTTTGTAATTTTCATAACGGAATTCCAGCACTCACAAAGGCTTTACATAAGTCAAACGAAAACTCAGATTGGCAATTGGATGTTGACACAAATTTTTTCAGTAACGGAGATTTTGAAGCGATCACTTTCCTTTTGATTGCTCTTTTATAAAAAAGTCCGTCAGTGTGTTGAGTAACAAAATACGTTTTGTTTTGAAATTCATTGGTTTTACAAAAAAGCATAGAACCATCAGCTGAAAAAGTACCACTTCCAAACTCTCGCACGAATTTATTTAATTTGTCGGTGACAGAAGAACGCACTTTCGGCATTGTGGCAGAAACAACCTTGTAAAAATGAATAAAAATTAATGCAAATCACCAAACAAAGTAGGTATTAATACTAAAGTAAGTGTATATTTTCAGGCCGAATTCTCGGTAAGAGATTAACAAATTATAGGGAACATGTAATTAACGTAGATAATAATGAGATGGGGTTTTTGTGGCGGCTATTTATTCTATGAAAAACTAAATTTATGTGACTAAATAGGCAGTTATAACTATTATAACCAAAAAAGGCATTTATAAATAAAAATAAACATTTTTAGGCATTTTACCTGAACATCCGGGCTTTACTCATTACTCAAATACCAAGTAGATTGTAAATATGCGAATTATCAATAAAAAACAAAACTTTTTAACAATATTCATCAAAAAAGTGAAATTTTACATTTATACATACCTCTACGAAGGAAAAGCAATTCAAGAACATATAGTAATTTTAAATTGATATAGTTGAACGAGCCATACTTTTAAACTTCTGCCGGGAGAATACAAAACAAAATTTATACTAAATGTGAGAAATTCATAATCGGTGAACAAATATGGTTTGAAAACGTTTGGGACTAAAGAAAGCTTTATTTTGTATGCAAGCTTTATTATGGTAATGCTGGGAAATACGCAAACCAATTTATGTATGCTTTGTTGACTACAAAAAAGAACATGTACAACACATGAAATTAATTGACACGTTACAGCATATCAGTTCAGATGTCAATATGCAATGCAAACTGCCGAAATTTCTATTAGACTAGGTGTAAGACAGGAGTGCGTTCTATCGCTCGGCTTTTTAAATATCTATTTATATGAAAGCACATAAAAAAAAGGTATTATAATTAAGGGGTTACATGGTTTGAGACTTTCAAAAAATCGATTTTTTATTGGATAGTATAACTCTTTGAGAATGTGTTTTATTGTAGGAGCTACAGCCATTTGAATCTTCCCTCCTTTTACTGTACTGCCGATTTCTCGAAAACTATTCTACCGACATCGCTCAAATTTTGCACACTACTTTATAATAACATTTTCTAGTCCATGAATGAAGGATTTTTTTCTTCAACTGCAAAAATTTTTATAAGGTAATAAATACCGAAAATTTCACCCAAAAACTGCATTTTGTGCTAAAACCCTGCCAAAAATTTTTTCAATTTTTTTTTAAATCCTTCCGTTCAAAGACGAGTTTTATTCTCACACTACAAGAAGGTATATTCATTTATTTTTTTTAGATGAAGCAGTCATGAGTAATTCTGTCCACCGCAAACCACCCTTTTTAACATGTCTCCGAAAAATGCGCATAACTTGCTTAATTTTGGGAATTTCATAGTCAAAATTTCAAATTTCAAAATATAGTTTAAAAGCTACCTTATATGTACAAAAAAATTGAATAATAAATTGCATTCTTTATATGTAAAAAAAATTAAGAAAATGAGTTTTTTTTGGCCTCTGAGCCATGTAATCCCTTAAAGGCACAAGTATTACAAACGGAAGATATGCCAATAGCACCGCAAAATTTTGTGAAAACATGGAAAACGTTCAGACCATATTAAACAAACTTACACATAATGAAGTAAATATTACCCTAGTCGACTATTTCACAATATCACATTCAGGTAGCTATAAATTCTTTCAAGAAGTTCAAATTAACAGTAAGTACTAATAATCTGACACTACCCACTAAAATCAAATTTTTCAAATGATATATTTGGTCTATGTTGCTGTATGGCTGCAAATCCTAGACACTAAAAGTTGCTGCTATGAGTCACATAGAAGCATATGAGTTATGGTGCTACTAGAGAATTCTCAAAAATTTTTAGACGATAAGAAAAACAAATAAATAAGGAAAGAGAACTTTGACAATAATAAAACGAAGAAAATTGGAATACCTCGGTCGTGCAATGACAGGCCGTACAATTCCATGATGCATGAGATTGACACCAATATAGAATATATAATGACAGTCAACGCCTGATAATCGGGTAAGATACGCGATTCTGTTAGTATTCTTAGTTTGGTGTTTCAGTCCAATAAGCTTAACAATGAAAGCTAAGAAAAATTAATGAAATAACTTGTAGCAAACTCATGTAAACATAAATTAACAGTGACACCTTACATGTATTTTAATTACGTCAAACTCTATAACGACCGATTTTTTGTTCTAGTACTAACTAGGCTAATTGTAACCTTGTTCTTTATTAGCAAATATTAAACGAACCAATTACAGATAATATTTACTAGTTACGACACAATGTTGTATGTGAAAAAATTGCATAGCTGCAGCACGTACATTTGGTTAATTACTGTGGCGTCAGTAACTACTATGCTAGTTATTCATTGTAGATATGTAAATTATCAGTAACCGTGTGAACCTTTTTTGGTTTAATTGTTTACGTAACATTTGTAACAATATGTGCAAATTGTTTAAATTTACATACATGTATAAATGTTATAAGAAATATTATACTATACTTTTTACACTTTTGTTTGAAGAAACCAATAACAGAAGATAATTTTAGCTTCTATACATTACAATGAGAAGCCTTATGTAAAGAGTAATGTCATCTGTCTGTCCGTCCTTTTATTTTTCAACTTATGATCAAGGGAGCTTCGAAGCTGAAGACAAGTGTCCATTTCTGTAATTTCTGACATCTGTCACGTCTTATAATTTTCGATCTGTGATAGATAAAGAAATAACGTTTTCAGTATTTAATTAAAAACGATAAGTCAAGTCCAGATGCCAAATGTCAGCCTGATCGGAAAATCTCGAGATTGGTTTGACCGGAAGTGGCCGCAATTTTTTGTTTATGTATAGAAGCCCCAGACATCTGTGAAACCGAAGTTCCACGTTCGTACTTGTTCTTATATGAGACAAATAGGTAAAAATGCAAGTTTCTCATTGATATCTTGAATACTATAATAATAATAATATAATAAAAGACTACTCTCCTCACACATTAGTAGTGAGAAGGATAAGAATTAGCTTTTTAATTTTAATAATTTATTATTCTGGTAAATTAGTCTGCCTGCATTAAAACATCGCGTCATTTTATATGAAATTCTACCAAGATCTAAAATTTATATTCAAAAATTTCCTACATTTTTTATCACATTTTCTTTACAACAAGTTTTGTTTAATTTTTTGTTTTACTTTTTATGTTTTGCTATGAATCGTAAAACTCAATTTTATCTTTTTAATTGACTCATTTTAAAAGTATTTTAAATTAAGTACTTTTTATACATACTGAAATATTTAAAAAAATCTATTTTAATTACTTTTGCAGCTCTTCTCATTAATCTTAAATATTCTTTACACATTTTTAATTTTGCATGTTAATGTTGCTACATCAGTATTTTATTTAACTCTAAATAATTCAAAAACATTGGAGATCCCAAAGTACAACTCCTAATTCCTTTGTTCTTCGGTGACCTATCGTACATTTACGGGGGGGATCAGAATCTTTAAGAGCTTGCGGCGGGCGCCCCTGTCCAAATTGTAGTCGTAAATATGGTTACTGTGACCTTCAACGCTGAATAATTGGTACATCAGCATCTTACTAAAGAATTGTATTCCTGGAGAACCAGAGAGCGCCAAAGATGGTAGTGCCTCCAAACGGGGCATTCGTTCATTATGATCAGACGGATTAAGCTTGTAAATTATCAGCTTATACCAAAAAGATCTCAGGATAAAGAAGAGCTCCTTTGCTTTTGCTACAGTCAGATCGATATATAACCTCCAAGTGAGCTTCTTGTTTAAGGTCTCGCTACATCTGATTACTAGCGTAGTTGAATCTTCGTAGAAAGGAGAGAACTCTTCTCCTCCTATTATATATATATATATATATATATATATATATATATATATATATATATATATATATATATATATATTCTTTACCATTTTCTAGCGAGTCTGGCTGTGGAAACCGTCGTACAGGTTGAATAGCACCGGGGACTCCGGCTCAGAGAAGCCGTTCGGGGGACTTTACGCCGCCGAGTTTAAATCGAAACCTTCGGCCGAAGAAAAAGGCCAGTTCAGTAGGATGATTGGCAGCGAGATGGATATGAAGATATCTTATAAACGAGACGGTTGTGTTAAACCTTGTCGAAGACCTTCATCACATCTAAAAAACTGCTGCGATCGTAAGCTACTTGTGGATGGCTTCCTAAATTTTTCCACCACCCGGAGGAGTCAGTAGCTGGTAGTGTCCGGAGCTGAATCTAAATTGATTCTCTGGAATTAGCTAGAGGTTTTTACTGTTGTTTGTAGTCTGTCGTGGATCATACGTTAATTCAACCGGCCTTCCCAGGTTTGAGAAGCATTACCACATCCGTAATTTTCTAAAGGTACGGATAGTCGCGCAGACGGAGGATAGTGTTGGGAATGGACTGCCTTTTTTGGAAGAGCCTGTAGCGCTTGGCTGGAGATACCGTCAGGTTAAGGTACCTTGCGTAGCTCCAGAACCCGGATTAGCTGGAGGACTTCTTCGTATGACACGGGTTTCAGATGATCAGGTTTATTGCGCAGGACCTTAACCGCCTCCATAAACTGTTGTCGGCCACGTTGGGAGCTTCTAATTTGTTTTCCCATGTGGCATTGCGGTGTTCTGCGACGGCACTTTTGACTGCTGCAGACACTTTTCGGTATTCTCGCTGAACATCGATCTGCGCACGCAGTCGCATTCGGTTCTTCTCTTTAATCCGGTCCTTCAACCCTGAAGATAGAAGGTTGTATTTGTCTCTAATGCAAAGACAATGGAGTCCCGGATGGAAACAGAAAGATGGCGAATTATCTCCTTTAGGTCTTCGTTGAAGCGTACGGTGGAAATAGGTACTATGGATTCATTCAGATGGACAGTGGAGACTGCCCATAAGACGTAGGAGCAGAAAAATCGCCGGTCCCCTCTGATGCTCCCATGGTAAAAAGAATCAAGTTATGGTCGCTGTTAATCTCATTGACGTTATCGATAGTACACTGCATGAGGACGTCCTTAAAAATCAAAATGTCAAAGATCAGAGGGGCCTTAGAGGATGGGCTCAAGGAGACTCGCCAGCAGCGTTCAGTGATTATAGTTTGTCATACGACTGTTTTACGATTGATATTTGGAGATCCAAAGATTGAGAAATATGTCTAAAATATGAGGAAAGCTCACAATACTAATTTTGTTATTTGTAATGATTTGAACAACAGTGGAATGGACACGTAGAATCATTTAAAGCAAACTATTTACAAAGTATAAGCCATTTTCTATAAGAAGTTATAAGAGACATCGCTTTTTATCCACCTGTATTTGAGGATGAGTAAACAGTATTAAAAAACTTAGCTGCTTTAGTTGATAGTCAGTAATATTAAATATATTGCAAGAAGAGAACTTTATTATTTGTAACACAGCACATAGTTAATATAATAATATTAAATTTGTGCAGCAAATAAATCGAATTTTTATACTGTTATTGTTCCACTAGAACTGAGCAACTTATGTTTTAATTTAAACTCACATAACAATATGATTGGAATTTGTTTTAATTGCGTGACTAATTTAAAATTGGTTATCCAATATTAGTGAATTTGGTAGTGTAAATTTCACTATTTACAATTGTGTATTACATGACTATATTAAACAAAACTAGAAAAATCTAAAGTATATTAAAATCGACATCATATTTGTACTAATAAAACGTGAGAAAATATTGTTCTTTGTCCTAATTAATTTTGTTCGCTCAATCCAATGAAAACTTGGTTTCATGGTGATTGATATAAGTTAAACTGTTTTGGTGAAATTTACAAAATAATTAAATAGCATATTCTTATAATTTAAAGCTTCTTTCTCTGATATATACAAGTAAGTACTTTCATACTAAGACCGTACTTTTGTAAAACTTTATCCCGAACATTATTTTCAAAAATGTGTGTTTTGCTTGTTAGGCTTAATAAATACCAGTATGTTCCAAGACTGATTTTCTAAATAAGTCAAATCCTGATTTATTAAGTTAAGACGCCAATTATAGCTCATAATTTAAAAGATAGTCAATAGCCGGTCAACCATAATACTATTCCTCTTAATCTTTTTTTCTATACATAAATTATTACCTAGGTGTTGTAAAATGTTTTTAAAACTTAGTATGCAGTATAAGTTTTATTTTTAAATCTAACCATAAAGCGTCTAGCCTATTTCGCCTTTAGTAACAACATATTTTTTTCTGTAACATTAAGAAAATTTGCGCTAGACGTCGTTACATGCAATTTTTGTGGGGAAAGTGAATTATGACTATTAAAAATGTATTCTTTTTTAAATATAATGCATTTTAGAGTAAATATAGCATTAAATATAACAAATTAATTAATAAGATTAGAGAAAATTGCATTATTTTTAAACAAATCTGTTTGCATGGTACTTGGCCCTTCACTAAAATATAAAAACAAGAAATAGGCGTTTATCGAATATTGACATAAGTAAACCGTAACTACGCTATCACTAAGCTGCGGCGTATCTTCAGCTTCAAACCATTTTAAAACCTTATCTAGCATTTGCACTGCCGCATTTTGACGGTTACCTTATCTTATATTCCAAAAAAGTAGGAATATATATCTTTCTTTAAAGCAAATGAAGTTAATTAAAAAGTGTAAATTTGAAGATAATATTATATTGGTCAGTGAGAAATAAAATCAGTAATGCGTGTCAAGCAGTGTAATTTTATCAGCCTTCATTTATCTATCACCAAGATCTTGTGCTTTTCTAATCCAATTTGGTCCTGAAATATTAAACTTGTTTCTCCAGCATACCACCCAAAGGATAAGAAATATGACGCAAATATGGAGAAATCGGACAATAATAAGTGTATTCTATGTAGTTATTTAAACACTAGTGGAATAGATATACATATAATATCTATGGCAATTACATACAATAAAATATTTATCAACAAAGTTTAAAATTGATACAGATACCACAAGTATGCAGCATAACACGGAATTAATATAGTAATGTTAAATTTGTCCAGAAAATTAGTTAAACACGCATTGAGTTTCTATTTCTCTTGTACAAAATTACCCAAATGTTTAAAAAATGATAATCTAGGTAGTCGCTCCCTTTTCGTTCCAAACTACTTGGGGTCACCTATTTGGTGCCATTCTCATCATATGGCCGTACCACTTTAGTTCCTTTCCTCAATTTTCTATATGACTGTTTTTTCTTTTTTCATACTTTCTCTAATGTTCTCATTTCTGATATGTTCCAATCAGCTTTTTCTACAGTTTCGTCGCAAAAAGTCCATTTTTGTGGCTGAAACTTTTTTTCTTTGTTCCTCTTGGTTATTTTCCTTGTTTTCGCAGCATAGGCAAGAATCTCTTGACAACCGTACTGTATATTCGCTTTTCGTCTCTTTGTAGATTTGTTGTGACCATAATATTGAGTTTAATTTTTGTGCGGCTTGTTTGGGTTGTATTATTTTATGTGTGATCTCTTTTTGATTTTCATGTGATGTTTTTGTATCTAAATATTTACAATATTTACGGGCTTTAATTATGTTTTCCTTTATTTGCGTGACCTGAGCTTTTCCATTTGTAACCATATATTTGGTTTTGTCAACATTTATTGTCATTTCCTACTTTTTATAGGTTTCGTGTAATTTTCTCGTCATGTCCCATCAATCACAATTTCCATTCTTCTGCATTCTATTCTTTTAATACTTCATTTATATATATTTTAAAAAGTATCGCTGATAGACAACACCCTGTTGCAATCCTTTAACATAAATGCGCACACGTACACACACACACACACACACAACACACACACACACACACACACACACACACACACACACACACACACACACACACACACACACACACACACACACACACACACACACACACACACACACACACACACACACACACACACACACAATATATATATATATATATATATATATATATATATATATATATATATATATATATATATATATATATATATGGGTAACTCTCCGTGAAAATCGAACACCCCCACCTACCCATTTTAACGCACTTTTATAGGTCGATCTCTAGTGCAAATGAAAGCTTGAAGACTCAAATTTATGATGCCATGCGGGACTTTCTAGTTCAACTCGATATACATGGTCAAAAACCGGAAATCAGACCGGAAGTCGGAAAAAAATTGAAAACAGCATTATTTTAAATTTTACTTTATGGCATCGTTTTCTACGTAAAAAAATGCACAAAACACTTCCCTTGTATTTTTTTCGTAGAGTGAGTGGATTGGTTGAAAATTGAAGGTCAAGTTTTTCCAATTTTTTGAACTTTGAGCCTTTTTTCTGGACGAAAGAAGAGGTTTAGAAAAAAATTGAGAAGAACAAAAGTTGTCTGATTTTGCTCAAAAATCATCAAAAGAAATTTAAAACCGATTCGACTTGATTTAAAATTTTTCCGAAAAATTACGTGCATATAATATGCCTCAATTCTCAAAAATCAAGTCGGATCGGTTTAAAAATTATGTTGGCGATCATTCGAACACCCTCAGCGACCGCCTTTTAACTTTTTTTAATAATGGGTAACAAATTCAATTTTTTAATAGTAAATAAGAAAAAAATTCAGTTATTCGCAAAAAAACTAAAAATTTCACGTTTAAAAAATTGAACTTTAAAGTTTAATTTTTTTTCTGTAATGCAATGTAAGTTCGACCACTCAAATTTTTGAAAGTGTCATTCGCTGCTGTTCAATTATTTTCAATATTCAATGTTTATGGTAAAGACACTATTTTTGTTGAGGTACCGTAATAATAATTAGCAAATGATTTTCTTTATTTTCAAGTTCTGCCTAATATATCAACTTCACCGTATACATATTACGCAACTAATTATTATGTGTACAAAGTGCTGTGTGGAAAATGTTTGATCAATCTACTAAATAAAACAAAATGCAGAGCAAAAAATACAATCGTCTTCAAAGAAAGTGTGAAAATGTACCAAAAAATTGAATAACATAAAAAACAAATAAAACTGGCAGATATGTTAATCCACACAAAATTCGAGGACATATTGGGAGAGATCTGAGAAATTTGAGCAAATCATTGATAGTTCAATTTCCAGAACTGTCAAAAGATAGTAAAATTTGTGGGAAATTCAGACGCATGAGCGATTGTTCTCGTCACCTTGACGGTAAAAAAAACAACTTTTCATCAAAAACTTTGATTGAACATTTTTGTTACATTTAAAGTCACGCTACAGACGAAATTCAGAATAGTCACGACGAAACCTTCGAAAATATCCTCAATCAGGAAGGTAACAAAGATGGATATTGAAGATTTTAATAATAACATTTCGGTCGCCGTTAAAGACCTGCCAGAAATTTTTGAAAATTTAAAATCAAAATTCCAGTCTCTTGAAGCAAACGATCCTATAAGATTTATGATCTTAACCTTTCTTCCAAACAATTGGAGTACTAGAAAAATTTCAAGCGAATTTAAAACTTCTCATTATTTGGCGGTAAAGGTTAAGAATCACAAAGCAAACTTCAAAGTTTTGGAAAGGTTTGCAAGTCCGCCGGTACAAGATTAAGTGAAAAAGTTAAAATTGAAGTTCAAAATTTTTATAATGATGACATCAATAGCCGATTGGTGCTTAGAAAAAAATTACATTTTTATGAATATGAACAGAGAGCGTCGACATGTTCAAAAGCGTTTATTGCTTCTTGACCTCAAAGGTTTGTACGCGGCATTTAAATATTTGCATCCTCAACCCATGTACAAACTTAGTTTTTCTTCTTTCGCCAAATTACTCCCGGAAAATTGTATTTTAATGAGTAAAAAGGTACGCATTTCTGCGTCTGCACAAAACATGAAAACGTTAAATTGATGATTGAGGCCACAAATTGGAAAAGCATAACGAACTATTCGAAATACGTGCTAAACTATTAAAGACTTTGTAAACCTGTTGATTTGTGAGAACGCGAGATCGATTTGTTATTTTGGCAAGTGTCAAAAATGCCCTGAAGCTTTAGAATTGTCCGAATATCTTTCAGATGTTTTGGATGAAGCAAATATAACGGAAATCAAGTACGGATTTTGGATCTCGACCGATCGTGCCACATTGAAGATGATTACAAGTACTGTTTAATAATACGTAAGCGATCTCATGGACCAGTTAAATGTTTTGAAGGCCCATTTATTTATTTAATGCAAAACAACAAGCTGCATTTATTAAAGAAAAAATACAAAACCTAAAAGAAAATGAGGTAATTGTGCAGTTTGATTTTGGTGAGAATTTTGCATACGTTGTTTAAAATTACTCACAGGCATTAACAATAATCAGTCAACAATTTTTACGACCATTTCTCATTACAAAGAAAATAATGAACTAAAAAGTGTGAATTGTATATTTATTTCCGGTAGTTTGAAGCACAACACCTCGGCCATGTATACTACACAAAAACAACTGATACCTTATATTAAAAAAACAGTTCCTAAGATTAAGAAAATAGTCTACGTGACCGACGGTGCAAAACAGCACTTCAAAAATAAATTTCAAATGTCAACTTTAATGCATCACAAAAAAGACTTCAAATTGGAAGCTGAGTGGAACTTCACCGCCATAACACCCGGAAAATGTGCTTGCGACGGTCTTGGTGCAACATTCAAGCGCGAAGCATACCGTGCTAGTCTTCTAGCAAAGCCGACTGCACCTATATTGAATCAAGATTTGCTTTTTGCATGGGCAAAAGGATTCTTCGAAAAAATTGAAATTTTTCGCTTCACTTTAGTTGACGAATGGCTAGAAGAATAAACGCAAGATTCAAAATTGTCAAACCTGTTTCCGGAATTTTGACACATCATTTGTTTGCAGTGAAGGGCTCAAAATTAGTCATGAAAAAATTTTCAAAAGATGTAACAGAAATATGTTTTGAGATAAAAAGGTCTTTAAACTCCAATATTTTGTATTATCTATAGATAAATTTTTGTTTTCGTGAATGAATAAAATATATACGAACGTAATTCTTGTAAATTCGGAACAATAAATGTATTTAACTTAATTTAAACATGAAATTTTTAAAGTTTTTTTGCGGATAACTGAATTTTTTTCTTATTTATTATTAAAAAATTGAATTTGTTTCCCATTATTAAAAAAAGTTAAAAAGTGGGTAGCTGAGGGTGTTCGAAGGATTGCCAAAATAATTTTTTAAACCGATCCGACTTGATTTTTGTAATTGAGGCATATTACGGGCACGCAATTTTTCAAAAAATTTTAAATCAAGTCGAATCGGTTTTAAATTTCTTTTGGTAATTTTTTGAATAAAATGAGACAACTTTTGTTCTTATCAATTTTTTTCTAAACCTCTTCTTTCGTCCGAAAAAAAAAGCTCAAAGTTCAAAAAATTGGAAAAATTTGATCTTGAATTTTCAGCCAATCCACTCACTCTACGAAAAAAATACAGGGATTTTTTTGTGTATGTTTTCACGTAGAAAACGATGCCGTAAAGTAAAATTTAAAATAAGGCTGTTTTCAATTTTTTTTCTTTGTCAATTTTTTTCCGACTTCCGGTCTTATTTCCGGTTTTTGACCATGTATATCGAGTTGAACTAAAAAGCCCCACATGGCATCATAAAATTGAGGCTTCAAGCTTTAATTTGCACTAGGGATCGACCTATAAAAGTGCGTTAAAAATGGGTAGGTGGGGGGTGTTCAATTTCCCGGAGAATTACCCATATATATATCGGGAAGGTCGATATTTGTTATTATCACAAATAATTATGTTGACATTACGAAATATATAGCAACGATCGTTCGTGTATTTTTGCGTGGCCCCGAATGCGTTACTATGACAACTAATGCTTCTCACACGGCCGGGGACCGGAGACCTCCGCATTGTGGTTTAAAGATATTTGATGTACATGATGTGGGTCTCTCTATCTCTTGCTGATCTTTTTTGTATCACTTAGTTTAGAGTGAAAATATTGTCTATGCAGATCTACCGCCTACAAACACGCATTGTTCTTCTGCAACATTAACTATACTTTCTACTCTTTGTTTACTTATTCGTTTATGCAGTCTTCCTGTTGATGATCCTACTGTAATAGTTCCATTTTGTGAATATTTCTTCTTGTTCTATGAGGCATCTATTAAAAAGTTGTTATAATTGGATGAACCTACTAGATGCATTTTTTACTAATTCAATACGAATATCTCTCAGGTCTAATGCTTTATTATATTTTATATTTTTAAGTTGTTTTTAGATTTCCTTTTCTGTTATTTTTTCTATTTCGTGTGTAATATAATTTGAAGGACCTTGGATAGTTTATTGTTAGATATACCCTTGCCTGTTTTCCGTAAGTAGATCTTCATAATATTTTTTTCTTTATTAATTTTTATATTTCTTTATGTCGCTTTTCTGGCTTAAAAGTTTTTAATACTTCCCAGGCCTCTCCAGTTGTTGTTCCTCCTGCAGTATTTTCCACTTTCCTACATATAATATTCTATTCTTCATTTTTCGCCTTGATTACATTTTTTTTTAGTTGTCTTCTTATTCTAACGTATTCTTTTCTGTCAAATAGATGCGAAGGCTTTCACGGCCGGTGTTATGGTGCATTGTGTGATGCATTATTCTTTTCTGTCTTGTACATCTTTAGTTGATTTGTTTGATAGACTTAATTTATATAGAAAGTTTATTGACTCGTCTGGTAGCAAATTCAAATTGTATTTTGTACTCTTTAAATTCATTTCTTCTGTTTTGTCTTTTTCGTTTGGTGTATTTGTCTTTATTACTTTCCTTATCCTATAATAAGGAAAGTAATGTAATCGGCGGAAATTTGACCTACCCAGTTTTTTACATTTCTGGACGAATTATAGCCTCAGGACACCAAAAAAGTTGGTTTGAGCCATTGGTTCGTGTGTGTGTGTGTGTGTGTGTCTGTCGGTCTGTCAGTAAACAAGATATCTTGAGAACCGTAAGAGCTAGATATTTGAAATTTGGTATGCAAGTTACTTGTAGGTAGGGTACGCAGTGCTTTTGGTAAAAATCGGCCAAGCCGTTTGGTCGCAGGGTCGCAAAATCGGTCGCAAAGCGGTCGCGAATCTAAACGGTTAAAGATACAAAAAATTTATGAGAATAAAAATGATTTGTTATCATGAAATAAACATGAATTTAAAATAAAAGTTGGTAAAATAGGAACTCTAAAAAAAAATTGAAGCTCAGGATTTTTAATATACCGGGTGTTTATAAAATGTTTCGGGAAATTTATATTACCGTATAGATCAAACCGAGACGAATAAAAAATTACAATGAATTTTTTTTGATCCGAGGTCAAATAAATAAGTTATAGCCGATTAAAAATTAATTAAACGGACCAATCACAGCGCGCTCGGAGAGGTATCGGGCCGACTGCGGGAGGACGGGGGGGGGGGAGAGCTTGGCCGCTAGGAGGGAGCACACAGGCAATGATGGCGAAGGCTGTGCGGCCGAGCTCGCACGGTTACCTTCAGTGACGTAGCAAAATTTTAAGTACGAGTCAATTATTATCTTGTACTGTTTCTTTTAATCAGCTTTCGAGTGTTGGACTATATATATATATATATATATATATATATATATATATATATATACGAGGCGCATTCATAAAGTAAGGGCCGTTTGGTCACAGAAAAAAATGTACTCATAAGAAACAAATTTTATTGTCATATTTAGTTAGGTACAATCTTACTTTACTTCTCTACATAATCGCCGTTCACTTCTAAGCATTTTTCGTACCGCTGCACCAGCTTCTTTAACCCCTCTGCATAGAAGCTTGCCGCCTGAGAGTTGAACCAGTTGACAACGGCGTTTTTGAGTCAGTCTTCGGTTTCAAAACGTTGTCCACCCAGCCACCGTTTAAAATGCAAGAAGAGGAAGTAGTCGCTAGGTGCAAGGTCGGACTGTACGGTGGGTGGTCAAAGTTCCCAACGAAAATCTTGAATTTTCTCAATGGTTTTGGCAGCAGTGTGAGGACGCGCGTTATCGTGGAGGAGGATTATGCCAGATGACAGTTTCCCGTGGCGTTTGTTTTTGATCGCACGTCTCAAGTGTTTGAGCGTTTTGCAGTACACGTCAGCTGTAATTGTTGTCCCACGTTCCATGAAATCAACCAAAAGAACACCGTCTTTGTCCCAAAAACTGTAGCCATCAATTTTCGACTTGTGTACTGAGTTTGTTTAAACTTTTCGGTTTTGGTGAGGATGAGTGTCGCCACTGCATCGATTGCAGTTTTGTTTCTGGGTTGGCGTAGGATACCCACGTCTCGTCCCCAGTAACAATGTGAGAAAACAAATCATCTCCATTTTGTTGATAACGGGCCAAAAACTTTCGTCCACTAGACATTCTTTGCTCTTTGTGGTGGTCGGTGAGCATTTTGGTACCCACCTTGCACACAATTTGCTGTATGCGAGGTTTTCTGTGACAATATTGTAAACAGTAGTGCGTCCAAGTTGAGGAAATTTGTCAGCCAGGCCACTAATCGTCAATCGACGATCAGATCGCAGTGCTTGGTCCACTTGTGAAACGATTTCATCAGTCTGGATACTGGGCCTGCCACTCCGCTCTTCGTCATGGACATTTGTTCGGCCATTTGTAAAATAACGGCACCATTGTCTAACCTTTCCTTCACTCATAACTGTAGGTCCATAAACCAGGCATAACTCCCGATGAATTTCAGCAGCCGACGATCCTTTTGCACATAAGAAACGAATCACAGAACGCACTTCACACTTGGCGGGATCAACGATTTTCGCGGCCATTGTTCTTTGCATTCACTGACAACAATACAATTTCAGAATCAAAACAAATGACGCTGTAGCTTCGCAATGAGTCAGTAGATGGCACTGCAGTGGTAAAACTGTGCTTCGAAGCGCCACTATTTATATACATGCAAACGGCCCTTACTTTATGAATGCGCCTCGTATATATATATATATATATATATATATATATATATATATATATATATATATATCAAGTAATCTATTATAGACTTTAGTCCATTTATTGGTTGATACCATATGTGCTTATGCTTATTTAGATGTTGGAATTGACCATTTATTATATTTAGATTAAATCTGTTGCATGTTTTTATTAATCTGTTTCCATTATCGTTTACATCTTCGACAAATTTTGCTATGCGAGATCTTGTTCTTCGCGCCCTCTCCTCGCATTTAAATCTCCTAAGATTACAATTTCTTTTCTTTTACCAGTTTTTTTTCTAGTATATAGGTTAAGTTATTTTTAAATTCGTCCTTTGTGTTTTTGTTTGCGTCATTTGTAGGAGCATACGTAGTTATTATGTAAATGATGTGCCCAAATATTTGTAGTGCCATTGTCATTAATCTTTCATTTACCTTTTTCCACTGTTCAATGTGGTTTATTTACTTTTTTAATACAGCAATAGCTACCCCAGCCTTAGCTCTTTTTCGCTTAGGCACTCCGCTGTAAAACAATATGTAATCTGCATAGTCTTTATTTCCTGTTCCCTTTTTTATCTTTGTAAGTACGACTACGGCAATTTTATATTTTGAAAGTTGTTTAAAAACCTCATCTCCTCTTATGTTTGTACCCTGAATATTTCATGCCCCAAAATTTAATGTCGTTTTCCGTTTGCTTTTTCTGTCATTGTAATATTCGTCTGTAAACCTAAGGCTTGCGCTTCGATCTTTTAAGTTTGATTGCTTTTACAAGCCATGATGAGCTAGCCCATCTCGTCGACCTTCGGTCTAAGAGACCAGAAACTTTGATTTTGGGGTGTTCTTCTCCTAGGTAGTCTGTTTGTCCACCGCTTTAAACTATCTTTCCTGTTTGGCTTTTCCGCCTCCTTTGCTGTTGGGATTTTCT
Source organism: Sinelater perroti (assembly GCA_036346155.1). Classification (NCBI taxonomy): domain Eukaryota; kingdom Metazoa; phylum Arthropoda; class Insecta; order Coleoptera; family Elateridae; genus Sinelater; species Sinelater perroti. The sequence continues at coordinate 13,210,045 of JARFIY010000024.1, forward strand.
TTAATTTTCTTCCACCTCAGGAACCGTTTGCGGGTTCTAGGTAGTCTAGGTAGAAGCCCTTATAGGATGCTATCACCCGGGTTTATTTAAAGTGGTACTCCTTTCTCACACCAGAGTGATCTAAGCGGTTGAGATGCGGTATGCGATGCGAACGGATCCGGGTTCTATTCCCGGAGCTCCCTAATGCCTGGCGGGTGGCCTACTACATAATTGAGTACCTGCGCTAGATCGAGCAAGAGATACTAATGGCGGTCGTCTAAGGGCGGTGCTTGCCACACCGTCCCGCATCAGAGATTGTGTGTGACGACCGGGCAGTAAAGTCGGACATTTGAGAGCCTTAACTTCTCAGTTCGCAGATCATGCTCCCACGCGGAGCCTTAGAGCCTTACCACATTATTATTACTCCACCTTCACTCCCCATTTATCCTGGCTTGTGACAGGCAGAGCCTGAGTCCAATTCTTGGGTCAAGTTGACTAAACTTTCTATTAATTTCTTTAATTTTATGATAATAGTTTTCTACTGTTAATGAAGAGTTTGTAGTGAATGACACCACTTCCCGACTAAATATGATTAATAGACTCAACAAAATTTTTTATTAAAAAAATATATTGTTTATAACATAAAAAATGTAATGTAAATTCTAATTATCATAACATTCAATAATCTAGTATTTTTATCATGGAATTGCCATTTTAAAGCATTTAAAGCATTTTAGCGCATATTTACACCTGCGTTATTTTGTCAGTTACTCCATCTCAGATTACAAAAAAAATGTAGGCGTATATTTATTTAGTATAAATACAATTAATCAAAAATACAAATTTTAAGTTTTCGTTAAGAAATAATTGCACATTCGATTTTCCGTAACGTAAATCAGCGATGTGTGTTGAGTTCTGTAAATTTCTGGTACGTTTTTCCGTTACTCTTTATTGGTTTATTTTTAGACGTAGGTCCCCTCGGGCTTTTTTCATTCTGACCTACCCTGGTTTTTATAATCCAATTTGTTTCTGCTATTTGCTTAATGGTATTACATTTCGTTTAACGTACTATAGACTTCAGTTTCAGAGTATTAGCGTAAGATAAGTGGTGTTCACCAGAAAAATTACAATATTTAGCAACTTTTCTTTCTTATTTAACCCTATTGCAGTAGACAGAAACACAAACAGTCAATAAAATATCATGCACTAAAAAATAAGAACACGTTACTTGATATTAGTTTTAATATTTTATTGGCACATATTTGAGATTATCTTTAATGCAACGAGGTTTATCTTGCTAGATACCTACTAGATACTAAAAAAACACTAAAACCGAGTTTAATAATTTACAAAACTCCAGGCAAAATAAAATGTTATATTAAAAAAAATAAACAAAAATTTAGTCAGTTCAGAATGCAATTAGAAATTATTCAGAGGAAACTTTTGGGAATCGGCTTAAATATTCTTACAGTACAATAAAATTTATATATACTAGATACCGCTGCTCTTAATAAATTATTATTTTTCTCAATACATTTTGGATACACTGTAGAATAGGCTATGACCACACAATCAGGTTTACCCATTAATTTACTAAGGTGTAGAAAAGGAACCAAACAACCGTAGAGTATGATGAATTTACGAAATACAATTTTGTTCCTTTTAGTGTCCTATAAGCTGTTTCAGATGCATAAATAGGTATCTGAAGCATGTGAATAACTGCAATTTATTATGAGTTTGTAATTTTCTCGAAATTTTACAGTTTTTTTCGGTTCCTTAATAAAACTTTTAGGTACCTGACCTTACCATATTACAAATCATTAGATGTTTTAAGTTCCATTGCTACTAGAATAATTTATTCTGCTTTATTTACTCAATTTCCTCTAACATTATAATACTTTTTAAAGTATTTTGATTTTCTATAATGGAAATAAGTCGACAAAAAACGCAAATTGAGTAAATTCAGTTAGGCACAAAAGAGTTCCAAACATTAATTTACATTTCGCAGCTATTTCATATATTGTTGTGTTTAGTGTACTGGCCACTAACGTTACTCTCATCTTCTAGTTAACCGATCAATTTCAAAAAATTTCAAAAAACTAATTTTTTTTCCTTTGAAATATAATCACAAAATATTTTTGTAGTATATTTGATCTAGTAAATTTACCATTTTTAATCATAAAATCTGATTTGCAATTATTAGATTGCTTTAAAGTATTTCAAACATTGTCGTGATACTTGGCCATTTAGTGTTATTATACTCAATTTGTTACTTATTTATAAAATATGTGTCATTCTTAATTTTATAAAATTTTATTAGACAATTTTTTAAATCCATTTTATGGATTTTGTTATTAATTTTTATTGTATATTTGCGTAAAATTAACAAAGTCCATAATTCCTTCCAATTTCATTACACATAACTAATTAAAAATAGTGTTTTATTATGAAGTTTGTTTAAAATCTACATAATGAGTATGAGCCCTGTAAGCGACGATGTTTTCCAATTTTCAATATTAAACCATGTATGTGTCACTTACTTGGCGTTCAATTAATCACTTTAAAAAGTTGCCTGTCCGCTGGATTACGATGCGGGCTGATAACGCTTTAAAATTTTAATTTGCTAGATTACTCCCTGTTATTTCAGTGTAATATCCTCTTACTCAGCCGCATTTTCAACTCGCTCCCATATAACATCAATTTTTCATTCCAATTTGCATATGGAAGAGATTAAAAGTGTGTATGCGTACATGCATATATGCAAACCATTTTCATTTAATTTGTATAATAAGAGCATGCGGAGGAGTGGCGGCAGTTATCTTAATTTAAGTGGCGGAGAATAATACCTTCGCAACGGCCTGTTTTGCCAAATTCGCTAATGCCATGCAGAGTTATACTGCAGCGTCGCGTGCGTTGGTGGCACCACCCGTTCTTGCACAAGCAGCCGCGGCTGGTTATGTTTTACGGTGGAAAATTCTTGCCGTAACGAAGATGTTACTTCCACAGCATTTGGCGCCAGACTAAAAGGATAATTGCTTTTTTATCATCGAGATAAAAAAAGTTACACAGACTGTAAAACATACATTTTTGCTAAAATAAAATAAAACAACAAAATAAATTATAAAACAAGAAATGTATAAACATTAAGATAAAATGTTTAAATTAAACTCATAAACAAAGTTACAGTGGCCGTAATTAAATTTGGTAAAGCAAGTATTCAAGAAATGTAAAAAATAAAATGTTCAAGTGCACATTAAGCATATTTAGCTTACAAACAAGTTATGTAATAAATAAGATAACAAAAACAAGTAAAATAACTAATTAATTAGTCACGTTTTGCAGTACGTTGAGTGATAAAAAACATTATTAAAAATTGTAATGATGGTAACAATAGAATACTGGCATAAAAAGTAGAAAAACAAGAACTTGTTTAATTTACATGGCTTACATTAAGCTTATGAAATTTAATGATAAGAACAATTTTACAATTAATAATTATTACAAAATTTAGTTTATAATCTGGCTTTATTATTACAAATGTTAATACTGAAATTAAAAAAAAATAAGTGGTGAAAAACATTGTCCCATATATAATTTTGAATACATTAAGGGGGGAAACCAATTTAGACCGATCAAAAAATTTTATTGCATAAATTGTTAGTATAACTACTCAAGAATATGTGGTCAAAATTTGAAAGCAAAATTCGCATTAGTTCCGATGCTATAAGAACTTAAGTGACCGCCCGTCGATTCGGCGCCGAAGCGCGCAGACCTGGGATAGAACTTTCTCGAACGTTTACAATATTTCGGCAGAGCGTCGAGTTTGGCTAGTTCAGCTCCGGCTTTCCTACCGAGTGTTGTCAAAATGTCAGCGTATCCGAAAGGTTCTCGTGAGTTTAACGAACATGGTAGACCACGTAAGAGATCTTTTTATGGAAATCAACACACCAGGAGTGAGTCGAGTGTCAGTGAAGATGATGAAGTGCGACCGCAAAAAAACTTTCGACTGCTACGAGCGAGAATGTGATTGTGAATCCTATACATTGTTATAGGCTCATCGAAGTTTTCACAGTATTCACTGGTTTGTCGGAAATTCTTATTTGTCAAAGTTGTAAACAAAAAGTGAAATTTAAAGAAATTGGAAAACGTGGCCTTGGTTTCAAGCTTGTTGTCAATTGCCACTGTGGATCGAAACAAATCAATTCAGGTCCTTTACGTAACACTGGATTTGAGATAAATCGTAGGATTGTATTTGTCATGCGGTTCTTAGGTGTTGGCAGACAAGGACTCAATTTATTTTGTAATTACATGGACATCGGCAGTGGTATAGCTGCGAGAAAAGTGTATGAATTCTGCTGTAAGAAAGCTGTTGAAGAAGAAAAGAAAGAGAACGAGAAACGCGAGAGACCTATTCTGAATTTGAAAATATCTGGTGATGGAATATGGAAAAAACGAAGATTCAAATCACGTTTTGGTGTTGCAATGCTCATCGGATATTATTCCAGAAAAGTCATCGACCTGGTTGTACGAAGCTCTTACTGCCAATCATGTATATATTGGAAAGACAAACCGAAAAATTCAGCAGAATATCTAGCATGGAAAGATGATCATGACGAAGAAAATTGCATGAAAACACATGAAGGCTCGCGGGAAGCATGGAGGTGGAATCTGTGAAAATGATGTTCTCGAGATCGGAGGAACTACATGGTGTAAAATACGGCAATTATATCGGTGATGGAGATTCGAAAACGTTCACAGCAATCGTTAATTTGAATCCCTACGGTGATGAACTGACAGTTGTCAAAAGTGAATGCATAGACCATGTTCAGAAAAGGATGGGAACTCGGCTCCGAAACATCAGGAAAACTAAAAAACTGGACGGAAAAGGAAAGTTGACAGAGGTTTTGGTGAAGAAGCTCACCACGTATTATGGCTTAGCGATTCGTAGAGATATAAACAGCGTCAAAGACATGAAGAAGGCTATAATGGCAACTTTTCACCACATGATATCCACTGATGACAATCCACAACACGACAACTGTCCAGAGGGAGAAGACAGCTGGTGCAAGTGGCAGCAAGTTAATGCACTTGGAACAGAGCCTGAACCGCACCCTGCTCTATTACACCTCGACGTTCAAAAAGAAATTCTCCCTATATACGAAGATTTATCGAGAGACGATTTGCTGACGAGATTTTTAGGCGGTCATACGCAGAACGCGAATGAAAGTTTTAATTCGACCGTTTGGCGATTGGCTCCAAAGCACCTTCATGCTGGCCTAAAAATAGTCGAGGTTGCAGCATTCTTGGCTACTGCATTATTTAATGAAGGAAATTCAGCCCTTCTAATGGTGATGAACGAATTACAACATGGATAGTCAGCGCGTGACGAGACAGAGTAGGCGCAGCTCGTTGGAGACGAAGGGAGCTCGTATAACTCGTCAAGAGGAGATGCAAGATCGAAATGACACATATGAACAAGAAGAGGGATTGCTATATGGTGCTGGAATAGCTGATTAACCAATTAATTACTGCCTTGAATTTCTCGTTATCGCTAAATTTTATTTCAAACGCGTTTTTCTCGAAACGATTTTTTTTCAACTGGTGAGCATTCTAGCTCAAACAGTTATTGACCAATCGTTCTAAAATTTGTTGTGAATATTTTTTATTCAATTCCAATCCATATGGACTTAATCCTGGGATTATATTATTATTAAAAATATATTTTTTTTATGCAAAAAAGGTGAAAAAATGTGGTATAAAAACATGATATTGTGTTCAAACACCTCAAAAATACGCAATTTTCAATTTTTTTTTATCACAATTAGGTTCATGCTCTTAGAAAATATGTTGTTAACAAAAAAAAATTCTGATGATTACAGATAAAAACTGCGACTTCAGGAATGCCCACCAGCAAAATACTCGGATGGCAATCGTCCATGGACAGTACGTTCTAACACCACTATTTCCGGTGGAAATTACTTGAAAAAATTGTAAAGTGTACTTCAAAACATGAATAAAATACCCTCCCAGTTTAAACAATTTCTGATTATTCCTTTCCTGTTTAAAAAATTCATGAAAAACATCAAAATTTCGGCCTCCTAAACTGGCTTCCCCCTGAAACCAGCCTACTGGATTTTTTAAAATTAAAGTTTTTAATTTTGTAAAATGAAGCAATTAGATCTGGCTAATAAAACTTTCATTGAAACTGTATTATAATCCACCCTAGTGGTATTTGGAGCGTTACATAAGAATTGTTTTAGGAATTCTTTATTTGTTGTTTCTAAGGCTTCTTCCAAAAGCTCCCGATTGGTAAATTAAAAATTGAAATAATGTTTGAAACATGAAAGAGGGCTTTATGCAAACCACTAGCCAATACAACTATAATTTTTGTTTCTTTTAAAAATTTGTTAAAGGTTATTGTACTTATATTTCTTCCATTACCATTACTTTTTATATGAAAGAGAAATTTTTAATTATCTTTACATTGATTTTAATTATTTCCAGCAAATTTACAAAAAATGCGCTTACGATATTTCTATCATTAGTAGAAACAAATCCCAATCTAGCTTTAAAAATGTGTTTCTTTCTCTCATCATAAATCTCTATTTTTTAATTCGCACACTTATATTGTTTTGAAGAGCGAACAACTGATTAAGAAATAAAGCATCCATAGTCCAAACTTATCTTTTATAAAGTTGCACCACAGATATAACACATTGATGTCGCATGGTTATTGACAAGATATTAGATAAACTATCGTGAACCATCGTAAACATATAAAAAAATATTGCAATGGTTTTTAGAAATAGAGTAATTGATGTATTCGTGGATTAGTTTGGCTACTAAATTTTTTTTTTATTAATATAATAAAATATAAACTCTACAATATAGAGTTGATAAGAGGTAGTATTGATATCTAATAAGACGGAAACAATTAAAATCATAATTTTTTCTGAAAAAGGTCGAACAAGAAGAATTTGGCAGAGATCTAAAAATAACATAGATCAACATATAATAAACCAAGTGCCAAGAGAGATGTGAACAATAATACTTCTGAGCATTATGTTTCAAATCTTGCAGCAATCAGACGCTCTGGAACGCAACAACGAAATTTAAGAAATCATATGCTACTATCCCTCCCATTCGTAAACCAAACGGCAAATGAACCCACTTTGATAAAGAAATCGCCGATATATTTGCCTCACATTTAGGCAAAAATCTTCAAGTAGGACCAAGAGCTGTTAATGAAAAATTAGAAGAATTCAACGACGAGGTATGCCTGCTAGGATGTTGGGGTGAACACTAAGTTTTTTTAGATTTGTTGCACTAGCTCTGCGAATTTCCTCGTGTACAGTTGAAAGAGGAAGATCCTGTTGAAGAACCCAATTGGGGACATAACGTGGAGCGTTAGCTGTCGTCCTTACGACTTTATTTTGGAAGCGTTGGAGGATTTCCAAGTTGGAATTGCTGGCCGATCCCCAGAGTTGGAGTCCGTATGTCCATATCGGTTTCATGATCGTTTTATACAGCAGCAACTTATTTTGTATGGGTAAGGAGGATGTTCTTTCAATTAACCAATACATTTGTCGGAATTTGAGCCCTAATTGCATTCGTTTTTTCATTATGTGTATTTTCCATGTGAGGCGTCTGTCTAGATGAATTCCCAAGTATTTCGTTATCCTGTTGAGGAATAAGTTCACCATTAAGTGTCACTGATGGGCAGGTTTCTGTTCGTAGTGTGAAGGTTGTTTGTACGGATTTTGTTTCGCTAACCTGTATACGCCATAGTTATAGCCAGGTATGTATTTTATTGAGAATGATTTGGAGGTAGTTAGAAGCTATACGAGGGTTTCAGTGTGATACCAGCACTGCTGTATCATCGGCATAGGTGGCTTTGAGTATTTGAGGAATTGTGGGCAAATCTGCTGTATATATAAGGTCAAGAACTGGTCCTAATATACTTCCTTGTGGCAGTATATTGGATAGAGGTCAGTCAATACTTCTCTTAGTTTAACTTGAAAAGTTCGACCTTCTAGGTATGACCGGATAAGTTCATACATTTGTGGAAGATCCCTTCTAATTTTATATATTAGTCCCGTGTGCCAAACCTTATCGAAAGTTTGTCTAACGTCGAGGAATACAGCAGTGCAGTATCTTTTAAGATTCAAATCGTGGTTTTTTTGTCACTATTCGATGAACTTGTTCTATTGTACCGTGTCCTTCCCTGAAACCAAACTGATGTTGTGGGAGTACATTTCTGTCTGCAAGCATGATTTGTATTTTTTGTAGAAGCAGTTTTTCAAATAGTTTAGAGACTATAGGTAGCAGGCTAATTGGTCGGTAAGAGGTAATGTCCTCTGGGTTCTTTCCGGGCTTCGGAATCATTAGTATTTCCCCAACTTTCCACTGTTCGGGGAATATTTTAAGTCTTAGAGCTGCATTGAATGTATATGCAATTAATTTAAAGCCATTTTAGGCAATTGTTTTAATAGACCTGCCGTGAGTAAATCATATCCTGGTGTTTTATGCGGATTAAGACTTTTGACAGCAGTTATTACTTGTTTGACATTTACAGGCTTTAGAAGAGGTTGTGCTTCAAGTGGTTCCGCTAATGTGTAATGAATTGTTTGTTCTTCTTCCACTGTGCAGGTTCTGGGTATTGGCTGGAACACTGCAGACATGTGTTTTGCAAATGCTGCTGCTTTTTCTTCGTCGCTTCGAGCCCAACTACCATCTGGGAGTCCGAGTGGGGGTATAAATGTAGTTGATCTTTTTAATTTCTTTGTTGGTCTCCAGAGTGAGGCATCTGTGGCTTCGTACGGTGTTAAACTGGATAGGTAATTTTGTGTTTCCTGATTTTTGTGCTGTTTCAGGAGAGTTTTTAAATTTTGGTTAGCATGGTTAAAATTAGTTTTGTCTCGTGGGGATCTACTGTATTGCCAAATTTGTCAAAGTCTTCGTTTTTCAGCTATTTTCTGTTTAATAAACAGAGGGCAGCGGTCAAGTGTACCCTGTTCTTCATTGTCAGGAGTTGCTTCCCAGGCAGCATCCTGTAAGATTTGATTGAGATGTTCCACTGCATTGAATAGATCTATGTCCGTTTTCGAAGGAATGTTTAATTTCACCTTTTTTGGATGATCTCTCGAAAATACTCCCAGTTTGTTCGCTTACTATACAAAGTGGGACGGGTAGTTCTTGTTAGTATTTTTGCTCTGTATGTTACAATTATCGGGGAGTGGTTAGATGAAAGGTCTAGATTGGATTCAGCTTTGGTGTATCTATCAGATATTCCTTTGATTACACAAAAATCCAGGAGATCAGGATGTTTTCATCGATCGGTAGGCCAGTAGGTAGGCTTACCTGTTGATAGGTATTGAAGATTGTTATTCTCAATGGATTTCAATAACACCCTGCCTCTGGTGACCGTAACCCTAGATCCCCAAGTTTGGTGTTTTGCATTATAGTCTCCTCCTGCTATAAAGCGGGGTCCGAGCATTTGGAAGAAGTCGGTGAACTGCTGTTTAGTTATGTTGTGCTTGGGCGGGCAGTAAATTGCAGAGAATACTATTTCCTTGTTCTGTTCTTGTACAACAATGGTGGTAGCTTGTAAGTATTCCTGGTGATATTTGGGAAGCTCATAGTGCTTTAAAGTATTTTTAACTATGAGTGCAGTTCTTGCATGAGCAGTGTTGTCTGGATGATTGGTTGCGTAAATTGTATATTTGGGTATTTTCATGTATGTCTTGTGGGTGAATTGTGTTTTCGATATAATCATAATATCAATGTTGTTGTTTATGAGGAATTGTTTGACTTCTATATTATGTTGTGCTAGTCCGTTGGCGTTCCAGATTACGATTTTTAAGGTGTTGTCTATTATGATTGAAATTTGCTGACCAGTGCTGTTAAAAGATTGAGCATAGTGTCCATTCTTTCCATCAGTTTGACCATCATTTTTTCTAGATTGATATCTGATGTAGGTGATTTTTTGTTGGGTAGTTGTGATGTGATAGCAGGCGGTTCTGGGCTGATTCCTTGCGTTCTTTGTGAGTACGTCAGTCCCTGTTGTACTAATGAGTTTGAAGGAGGTGTAGTTTCAGCTTGCCTGGATCGTAAGGGGGGAAATTTTCGTTTTTGTATTTCCTTGGCTACTGTACATCCTCTATAATTAGCTGGGTTATTAGGCATGTTTTTCACTCCCACCAAACAATTCTGATAAACAAGTTGTTATCGAGGAAATATTCCTGTTTATCATTACTTTTTTCAGAGCTTGACAACTATGATCACTAAATTGATGTGGCCCACCACTTAATTTAACAGCTATTTCACATCCCAAATATTTCCATTTTATGACATCATTTACATTTAATTTAGACACCTGTAACAAGACTAGTATTTTACAAAACGATTTAATGGAACGATACTACACTCAATAATCACTCAGTCACTCGACTCTGTCCACTTACTCATTGTCGATCTAACGCACGGATATGACTCACATATGTGACTACTTACACATTTATTTTGTTCTATAACGTTAAATACGCGTAACAGCCACTTTTCTTGAGGGGATTTTAGATACTTTTGGTCATATAGTCGTATATAAGTATTATACTGTCTGCATTTTGATTATAGTGACGCAGTTTTCTATTTTGGCTCGGGGGTGTGGATGAATTAGGCATCCTTATAATTTTTTGGCTGTAGACCATTACACACATCTACTAGGCATATCATTAGGCTTGATGCATGTGTAGTTGTATTGTAATCTCCACCACAGCAATTTACATATTTAGCAAACGTTTCTTTATTTCTAGCAGGTTCTAGATTTACAAAGAAAATGGAATCATATTTTTATTGTCAGTGTTTAACTAGCCTTCTGAATTAATCCACACTGTTAATGTGTATTTTAATAATGTTGTTTGTTAACATTTTGAAGCTGAACGGTTTAGACTCTAGAATTTTGTTGCATTGTCTTGTATGAGGTTTAGCTGCAACTGACTATTGGTTATCGTTGTTTGTAATTATCTTCTGTGTCAATTGGAATATTAACTGTATAGCTGTCGTTACGTTGACTTTGTGTTTCTGGGTTATTTTTGGTAGTTCAGGCTGATCTCTTTCTTCTTCTTATTAGTTGCCATTTATGTAAACTCATTTACGAATAACACATATCTTTCATTTTTTTGTTGTCAGAGTGTATCAGATATTACGTTTGATTGTATAAAATTGTTTGTCTGAAAGACACATTGATATATTAGTTTGATTTGGAGATCTAGGTATAGACGAACATTAATTGTTACTGAATGAAAAGTACATGTTGGAGTATAATTAGATAGGTTACTGCAAGCGGAGTGATAACATAATTGTGCTATGCCAAGCAGTGACCATATCGAAAGAAGAGACAGAATTAAGTAATAAATGGATTAATATGGTTTACAGATAACATTTTTATATATGGTTTTATTAATAATTTAATAACACAATAACAACAAATGCGCTACCAAAATCGATGAGAAGCCCCTTATAGCAAAATGTAATTTTAAGATCTTGTTCTTTAGTAATGAGTTTGTAATAATATTCCAATGTGTTCTAGTGACCTATATAATGGCAATGAGCAGGACACTTTATGAACCGAGCAGATAAAAGATCAAATAAGAAGGTAGCCAAAGATCGAGGACAAAAAAATAGTGAATGACATCTAAGTACGTGAAAAAACTAGATTGCCGAAACACAATCTATGGAAAAGAATGACATAGCAAAATCTCGGGATTTGATTAGTGTTTTAAGTGGTACTTATAAAAGGAATGGTTTATATAAGTAAAAGCACAAGACTGCAAAAAATATCTATTTATAAAATATACAAATAATGATTGTGGTATAAGATTTATCTTATTGTATTTTCATTAATATTATAATTTTAATAAGAAAGCTTTTCTCAACAATTTACGAATTAGTTTAAAAATGTGTTAACAGTTCCATTTAAAAAAGTTTCTGAAATGAATATAAAAAAAGCGCTGACAAAAATTTCAGAATCTATTATAAGTAGAGGCACGTACTAAATGACCTTTTACAATGTTACAAATTGGGTACACAGTACGGTTTTTTCCAAAATATTTCTTCCGAAAAATAATCATAAAGTTTTACAGTCAAATCTATTTCGTCATTATGAAGAGCTATCAAATTACTTGTGCTTGCTCGATTACTTGTATCCACTTCCAGTGGTTTATGGTATAGTTGCAAAATAACAGTACAAATGTGTGTTTGCGTAATAAAGCTATAAATTATCGTGAAATAGGGCCATCTAGCTTTAAGGCTGATATTTTAATATTCCACGTTTACACTATCACCAACTAAAACAAGCGCAAGCTATTTTGTGCGAAGATAAAAACTCGTGTTTTCTGCGGCCACGCTAATTCGCTTATTAAATTTTTAACACTTTGTTATTCTTATCTGGGGTGGAGGCGGGAAGTGCGCGCAACGCAAAGGCGCGCATTAATCTCCCCGGGACACACTACACGTTCCTGATTTTGTCGGAATGCTAATTTTTAATCGGAATTTCGAAAAACGGCGCCGCCGGGCGAACGAACCCATTAATTTCGCGAGTTGCCCAACCATTTCCAGCGGCTTTTCAGGCCCGGCGGCGCGCGGCTAGCTTCAGCACTTTCTAGCCGCGGACTTTTCGCTAGCGGCCTACGCGCGATTAAACACATTCAGCGGAAAGGTGTCAAGGAATATGACAAGCAGTTGCTGGCAGCAGATGTGGGCATAAACAATGCCCGGGGCCGTGGAAGGCACCGCGCTTACATAACCTCGAAGCGGCCCCCACACCTGGCTTCGGAGCGATACTTTCACCGTGGCAAGACAATGCGCCGCGCTCGCAGCAGCTCGATTCCCGCTACTCTAGGAATTAATAGTCGGGGGCAATTTGGTGCCAGCGAAACCGATTTTTTGCCGCCAGCCGCCCGGGAACATATCAATCAAAGCTCAGCACGAACTTTACGACAGGTGTACGCCATTACGGCCTAATCGCCGCTACAAGATAGCTGTTATCTTCTTAAGCTTCTCGTAATTGTCGTTAAGTGGCACAAAGAGCACTTACGTTATCTGACTGATGCTAGGCTCTGCTGTAATTATACTCAAAATACTAATAATTTCTCCTAGGATCTATGTCTTATATTCCTAGATTTTCCATAATTTCCTAACTAGCGCTGTGTATGCAATTGAACACATCTACAGTAATAAAGGTATTATGCAAAAAAAAACTTGCACAAGCTATAACTGCAACAGGATTTGAACCTAATCCTTGAGTATCCTGCTGTAAAATTGGTACCTTTCTTTAATTCGCTATGCTGTCGGTAATTAGTATGCTCTATATGGAGTTTCTAAATGATTATTAGAATTTTGTGTAACGTTACTTAATTTTTCCTTACTTATAGAATCAAAAAGCAACTATAAGAATTCGCACAATGCAAAAGTTAAGTTTCCTCATGGGATAAGGGGTGCACATATATCTGTGCGCCCAAACGTTAACCTCACCTGCCCGTGGTGTCCTCTGCTAGATAACGAACGTGGCTCTGACGACCAAATATTGGCGGTATAACCGTATCCTACATATGATAAAGTGAAGGAGGAAATACCAACACTGGTACACTAAAACATATACTGAACATCATGAGGAAGGCAAGAAGAAACCACCGTACAGGATATTTCCCAAGAAAACAGCAAACCTAGTAAATATGGACAAGTCTTCAATAGTTAATAAATCCGGAGGTAAAACTATCTCCCATTCGGACCTCCGGAAGAGGACAACTAATGTAGAGAGACCAACAAACAACATAACTTGAACACCACCAAAATAGGAACTTGGAATGTCAGATTACTACTAAAGTGTGGGACACTAGAAAACACTAAGTTAAAAATGAATAGGCTTAAAATAGGTCTTTGTAAAATGAGATAGCCACAAGCAGGAGATTTTGAAATGATGGCTATAGAATAGTGCACACAGGAGCTAACCAAGGAAATGCAGGTGTTGGTATTGTCCTTGACAAAGCGTATGGAAAGAACAATAATGATAAAAATACGTACTATACCAGAGGATAACATCATTGTACAAGTGTATATACCAACAAGCAAACATGACGACTAAGAAGTGGAAGTTACGTATGGATCCATAATTAACATGATTAAAAAAGTAAAAGAAAACGAAAACCTTATTGGTATAGAAGACTTTAATGCTGTAGTAGGAAAAAGAGCAGAAGAAAAGTAGTAGGACAATTCGGCCTAGGAAAACGCAACGGAAGAGGATCGAAATTGGTCGAGTTCTGTGAAAGACATAACTTAGTACTAATGAATACAATATTTCAACATCATCCTAGAAGACGATGTACCTGGACAAAGTTTGGAGATACAGGAAGATATCAGATAGACTTTATTCTAGTTTTTATTCTAGTGAAACAACTTTTTCAAAATCAAGTTGAAGAATGCAGAACCTATCCCAGTGCTGATGCAGATACAGATTACAACTTGCTAATAACGGAACATAAACTGACTGACAAGAAGCTGAAGAAAAACTAAACTCACAGGTGCGATATAAATAGAGAACCAGTTAGAATACTCAGAAAAGTTCTATAGAAATAAACAAATTAGATAATAATATGGAGGATATAGAGATAAAATGGAATAACATCAAAAAAGAAATTATTAAAAAAATAACCCATCAGAATGCAAACCCTAGATCACAAAACAAGTTGTCGACCTAACAGAACAAAGAAGGAAGTATAAGAGCGGTAAAACAGGAAGATAAAACAAAATACCGGCAAATTAGAAATAACTTTAACAGAAAAGCTAGACTAGCTAAAGAACAATATACAAAAAAAACGTAAGGAAGTTAAGGAACACCTCGGAACAAATAGAATAAATCAAGCATATAAACATCAAAAAAAATTTCCAGGGAACAAAACCCAAAACAAAGACTGGAGGAAACAGTAGATGAAGAAACAACTAAAGAAGGTACATTCTAAGAGAAGAATTTGATGAAGCACTAAAACAACTAAAGTCAAACAAAAACCCTAGGGTGGATAACATTCACGCCGAATTTTTAAAATCCATAAGCGAGTCCGCGAAATACAAGTTATATAAACTAATGTCAGAGATCTATGATACAGAAATACTTCTTACTGATTTTACAACCCCCAAAAAAAATACCAATACCAAATTATCGGATTGGCATGCAAAAAGAGGCTAGAAGCATGCGAATAGTGGTGTTATAGAAGAGGTTTAAAAATCAGCTATCTCGATAGAATAACAAACGATGAAGTACTAAGGAGGATCGGACAAAAGAAGTGTTTGTGGAAGAACATATAAAAACGAAAGAGCACACTAATGGGACACATGGTAAAGAAGGGAGGACTATTAACCACAATTATTGAAGGGCGTATATAAAAAAAGAATGCTCGTAACAGACCACGGATAAAATATATTAAACAAATAATGGAAAGTACAAGATGTGCCACGTATAGATCCATAAATAAGAAAGAATGGAGAGTTGCGACAAACCAGCTGAAAAGCTGGCCCTGTGATGCCAAATTCCATAACAGCACACCAAACAATGAGTTGGAGTTGTAGAGGATTTTGTAGGTCCCAGCATCGACAATTCTGCTTGTTGAAGCACCCCCATAAATGAAAGTGAGCTTTGTCACTTACTGAGCACAAAAGCATCAGCTGGAACATTCGCCAACATGTCCTCCCAAATAGCCTTCCGTGTGTATCAATCACATTCTTTGAGTTCCTGGACAGTATAGAATTTTCCGCACGCTTCGGTCTGAAGGCGAGAGCATGCTTAGAAGCGATACGTTGCGGCAATGTGACAACAGCCTGCCTTACTACTGTGATATTCTGCGGTGTCCAAACGCTCCAAGGTTTACCGGGTGATTTCTGTTTTAATGCTGAACCAGTCTACCAAAGAATGTGTATTCACAACTTTATGGGTTTCTTGGTCGGAACTCTTCCGTAAGGACCTACTCTGAAATGCCTACAAAATATCCGCTGTGTCACATTACATAATCACTTAATCGCCATTTTAAAAATAAGCCTGCAACATAAATGCAGTGTTCACCACTCCACAATGGGCACCAAATTGGCATGCCCTGTACTGGTCAAAGACGCATGACTCAAGCCCCGCCTACTAATACATTGCGCTTGGCAATCAATTAAAAAGGGCAGATTATTCTGCCGAATTTTTTATATCCAAACAGAAAAAAACAGCTGTTGTAGAGTAGGAGACAATAGAATTTACCAGAAGAAAGGTTTGCTTTGTTTTAGAAAATTTAAAAAATTATATGATAACACAAACCATCCTTTAGCTATTTATTTTTCTATAAACTTTCCGTAAACCTTTTGCATAGAAATTATACAAAAAATTTCTTTTTTTCCAAGTACACGTATTACATCTAATTTACTAAAGTAAAGAATGTGCAAAATTTGAACTATAATTTGCATATGTACTGTATTATCTTGTAGTTTTATCGTTTTTAGTGTATATTATACGTACTTTGTTCTTTTATTTTATATTAAATGATTTTGAATTACTGGAATGCTTTGAACATATTGTAATTGTTGTAAATTTAGCCATAAACGCTAATATTTATGTTGTTTTACTTATAATCAACATAAATTATATTCATAAATGTGTTTGGTGTTAGTTAGACTGCACCTTAAGGTTTTGTTTTTTCTACATTCAAATCTTTTGAACTGTGGCGTTTTAGAAGAAGATCTCATAGACGCAAAGAAAAACAAAAGAAGAAGTACTAAAAACAATTCAAGAAAAAAGAAATATTTGGAGTTACATAAAGAAACGACAAATGCAAACGGTAGACTACATAATGAGAAGGACTGCTAAAAATTATAATAAAAAGAAAAATATCCGAAAAACCCCAAGAAGAAGACTACGTCTACAATATATTATGCAATTAATAACAGAATCGAGCAGTGGCAGTTACGTAAAAATTAAAAACAAGGCTTTAGAACGACAAATATGGAAAGCTGTGACAAAGCAGTTTTTAGACTGACGACATTGGAGGAAATTCAAATCATTTATAAACTCCTTCTTCTTAAGGTGCCATCTTCCCACGGAGGTTGGCAATCATTCTGGCTATTCTCACTTTTGATGCGGCTACTCTAAACAGATCTAATGATATGCATTTGTACCATTGTTCAGCCACGAAATTCTTCTTCTTCCCACTGATCTTTTGCCTTCGATTTTTCCTTGTATTATAATTTGCAGTATGTTGTATTTGGATCCTCTCATTATGTGGCCAAAGTATTCTAACTTTCTCTTCTGTATCTTGAAAACACCCTCTTTCTCTTTCCCCATCCTTTCAAGGACTTGGTCATTGGATATTCCGTCTCTCCATGATATTTTTAAGAGTCTGCGGTAAATCCATAACTGGAAAGCCTCAATTCTCTTAATATTATTTTTCTTTAAGGTCCATGCCACTGCTCCATATAGTAATATGGAAAGGACATAGCACTGCGCCATGCGGGTTCTTAATTTTAAATTTATATTTTTATTAGGGAGGAATGATTTCATTCTTATGAATGCTGATCTTGCCATGTCTATCCGTTTATTTATTTCTACAGTCTGGTCGTGTTCCTGATTTAATGTTGTACCTAAATATTGATATCTATTTACTCTTTCTATATGTTGGTTGTTAATTATTATGGATTGTTGTACGTTAAACATTGCTTTATTAATTACCATAATTTAGTTTTATTGAGATTTATTTGAAGGCCATATTGTTTGCTGACCATGTTAATATTTTTCATCATTAATTGTAAATCATTTTTATTTGTAGCGATTATTACCGTATCATCGGCATAACGAATGTTATTGATTACTTTTCCATTCACTATTACGCCTGTTGTAACCTCTGAAAGGGCTTCTTGGAAAATTTGCCCGGAGTATAAATTAAATAACATGGGTGACAGGACGCACCCTTGTCTCACTCCTTTACATATCTCAATGTTTTTTGATGTTACCTGTTCTACTCGTATTGTTGCGTTCTGCTTCCAGTATAAATTTTCAATTAAGTTAATGTACGTTCCTCGATACCCTTTTGTTTTAGTATTGCTATTAGTTTTGTATGATTTACATTGTTACATTTCGTAGTCAATAAAACATAAATGTAGTTCAACATTAACGTCACGACATCTTTCTATTAAGACGTTGATAGCAAATAGCGCATCGCGTGTGCCCATGCCATTCCTGAAGCCAAATTGAGTTTCTCCGATATCTTCTTCCAATTTTTTGTATACTCTATTGTGAATTATTTTTAGTAGTAATTTAAGAGTATGGCTCTTGAGGCTTATACTTCTATGTTCAGCACATTCTTTCGCATTTTCTTTTTTAGGCAACATTATGAATGTTGAGGTTAACCATTCTTGAGGAATACTACCGGTTTCATAAATTGTATTGAACAAATCTACCAAGGCATCCGAATTGTCATCCTTTATTATTTTATTCAAATCAACTGGAAATTCATCTGGACCGACTGCCTTATCACATTTACTGTTTTCAATGGCGTATTTAACTTCTTCTCTTGTTATGTTTTGCCAATTTGGCATCGTTGGTGGAGTTCTTATAGTTCTTTCTTCATGAAATAAATCTTGTATATATTCTTCTCATCTTTTTATCTTTTCTTGCAGGTCTAATATTAATTTACCATTTTTATCTCTTATCATACCTTTATTCTTCTTTCTTCCTATTCCTGTAAGTTCCTTTATTTTTCTATGCATGTTAAACGCACCATTTTTCTTTTCTAGTTCTTCTATTTCGATACATTTTTTATTCATAAATGCCTCTTTCGCTTCTCTTATTTTATTTTTTATTTGTTTGTGTATTTCTTTATATTTCTCTATGTTTCGTCCTTTGTATTTCCTTCTTTCTTCCATAAGAGTCATTATTTCTTGAGTCATCCATTGTTGTTTTGCTTCATTTCGTTTGTATTTCAGTTTATCTTTTCCAGGTTGTAATATTGCTCCCTTTATATTATTCCATTTCATGTTTATGTCTGTTATATCTTTAATATTAACTTCTGTAATATTTTTCAGGTTATTTTTTATTTCTTTCGATAATTCTTTGATTTTTTCATCCTTTATCATTTTTGTATCTATTTTCTGGATGTGCATCTTCTTTTTCAACTTTTTTAATTTTATCTTAAGGTCTGCAACTAGAGGGTTATGGTGGGAATGGATTTCTGTTCCGGGATATGTCTTTACTGAGGTAATACAATTCTTATATCTACTATTTATCATAATAAAATCTATTTGATTTCTGATTACATTCTGTTCTGTATGCCTTGGTGATGTCCAAGTATATAGTCGTCTTTTTGGCAGCTTGAACCATGTGTTCATTAAAGTCATAACGTTACATTGACAAAATTCTATTAATCTTTCACCTCTTTCATTCCTATTACCCAATCCATAATTTCCCACTATATTGCCAACATTACCCTCTCCCACCTTGGCATTAAAATTACCCATGATTATGTTAACTTCTCTGGTTTTTGTTATTTTTAACACTTCGTTTAACTGTGAATAAAACTTTTCGATTTCGTCTTCACTTTTGTCGTTTGTTGGCGCATACACTTGAATTAGGTTTATATTGCTTGCGTCCGCTTTTAGTTGTATGTAAAGATAACTCTTTCTGAGTACTGAACTATGTTTATTATATACATTATTATAAACGCCAAAGGATTTTAAAATGGAACAATAAAATTAATAATAATGTAGAAAATTTCATATGATACAAATGTTTAAAACAAATTTTTACTTACAAAAATAAAAAGAATATAAAGAAAATACTAACTAAAACAAAAGGATGAAAGTAAAATAACTGAAAAATATATCCGAAAAGCTCAAATAGAAATCGAAGGATTAAGCTAAATTAGAAAGCTGCTGTATTGCCTTTTTGTTTAAAATAACTCTTTGTCGTTTACTCTTTAAGTAAATATATAATTAGGAATCGTCATCCTCTTTTTACACGTGTGTCCTTCATATGGAAGGGTAGTTAACCTGCTAATTCTCTATTTTAAGATGTATGGATAATATAATCATTATTAAGTTTACTTAAATTGTAGGTGAAAAAATCTGTTCTAGATGCTCAGCAAAAGCTTTTGTTTTTTCAATATCCGTAGTGAGGATATCATTGCCAAATGGGGACGTAGGTAAGTCTTTTGTATTATTTAATGCATCTAATTTTGCGAGGTTGTGGTCTAGCGCAGCTTGGAAGTTGTCCCATTTAATTGGTTTATTAGTTAGTTTAAGTGGGGGGGTCTCTAGTTTTTGGTTCGCAAAGAAAGTTTACTAATACAAGCAAGTGCTCAGAATTAGTTGGGTGATTACACTTTGGTTTATTTGCTTTAAGAAGTTTTTCTACAGGACAACATCTAAGCTATCGGGTTGGTGGTCAATTCGGTGCCATCACTTGGAAACTGTGTACTGTTGAGTAATGTTCGAGTTTAATTACCTCAAAGTTATTTACTCTGCATCCCCATGTTGTCCGTTTACTGTTAAGATTTCCAATTACCAATGTTGGCTCAAGTGTGTTAAATATAATTTTGAGTTTATTATCGCCCCGTTTTTTGTTTGCTTATTTGTATATGATTAGGATGGTAACTTGGCTATTGTCATTTAGTTTTACATTTATTCTGGTGACTTCCAACTTAAAGTTGGGAAAGTCCGGGATATGGCTGTGTTCGAGTTTTTGTCATAATTGGTACTCCTCTAGAGGCTACTTTGGCATTTCGGTAATTATGATATACTTTGTACCCGGGTATTTTTAGGGTGTTATTTTCAGAGAAATGAGTTTCAGAGATGCACGCAATGTCAATTCTATGTCTCGCTAAAAAGGCTATAAAGACTAAGCGTTGATTGATAATGCCGTTTGGGTTCCAATTTAGGATTATTGTATTTTCTAGGAGTTTTAGTGGATTATGATCCATTGAAGAGTAGATGTACTATAGTGTTCACGATGAACGTTTTAATTTGAAGCAGGTAAGATGTTATTAGAGCCATTAGGACATAAAGACTTTTGTTGAGGGAGGTGTTGTTGATGGGATTGACGTGCCAGTTTCAGAGAAAGGACAGGTATTATAGAGATTTATAACTCTGTAGGTATGCATTATATGATCTTGTTCTGGAATTTTATTTTTGAATAAAACTTTGCGAGAGTACGATAGTCGTCTTCTTGAGTTAGATTTATGCGCATGTGTAATAGATTACGCATTATTGTAAACTCGCTTTTGCCATCTTTCTGATATCTGTTACCAGGACTTGCATGTCGGTTTCGTTTGCCGACGTTTGATTATTTAACGTAATGTTCTTTGTATATAAACATTAAAATAGAATTATTGTACTCACAGCTAAGCTAGTATAGCTTAGAAGACTAAATATATCGCACTGACAACGGAGCACACGCGTTGCATCCGCACCGTATCACTGCTCGTATTCGACTTTTTTTCTACTTTTATGCCACTGACATTCACTATACATATTTAAAAACACATACGTAAGAAATGATCAATTTTTATATCTGTTTAGCATTTTCATTAATTTATAGTTCTTATATTCTATAATTGTAGTATTCCCTGCGTAAAAACATACTGCTACTCAATGCAAAAATAAAATTATACAGGTACGTGCGAGATCACGGTCACACCAACTTACTTTTAAAGTTAATACAATAAATTTTAAAGTGGTAAATATAAGTATATATATATATAAAGGTGTCCCAAAAAAATAAAAGTTCTTTTTTTTCAACGCATACCCACTAATTTTATTTGAATAATGTCAAAACAATTGTAAATAAAGTTTCATGTACTTAGAACCACGGCAACCCGTGCCGACTTGCATCGAAACATGTCAGTACTTACATACTAAGGCGCGCGGGAGATAACCCGCTCATTATTGCTTGTTCGTTTTATTAGTAAACGCGCTGATTTCGTTCATTCAACATGTCAGTGGAGTTAGACAGTTCTAAAAAGGGAATATTTTTAGTAGGTGACGTAAAACATAAAATTACCAGTTCACAACTTCCATCTAATGGACAAGTACTGGCAGTTCTGTTCTATAATATTCGTGAAGTGAATTTAAGAGCCAATGAAATCACAAATATTAATATTTGTGAGTGCATTATTTATTGGGAAGAGGCCCGTATACCGAATAAATCTTTGCCTAACTATGTTAAGAAGCTAGTTACCTTATACCATATTTGGAGAGATTTGCAAAAAATGCAAACAAAGCACAAGACGTGTTTGAGCAGCGTCGACAAGAGTTTGTTACAAACTTAGACTATTTGTTTGACATTGCGCATGCCGATGCGCTTCAAGTAATAAAGATAAATGAAGATATGATCTTCGTGCAACGGCAGAGAGAGCCAGGTCGACCTGGTCACTTAGCTGGAGTGGACAAAAAACTGACCAAAAAAGAGGAAAAGGCGCGCTTTAGAAACATTGAGGAGCAAAAGCTGAGGAGCGTGCTAAATATTTTTCATCCTTAACTCCTTCGACATCATCTTATGAGCTACTGACAACAAAATTCGTCTTCTGATTCTGAAATAATAGATTTACAAGAAAATTTGCCCATCCCAACTGAGACCAACTGAGAGATACTAATAAAACTTCTATGAGGAAAAATTTCATCACTCTAAAATTAGTGGCAGCATTAGATAGGTGTCAGTTAATTATGAGGAATTCTGTGTTTATTATTGAAGCAACTATTGAGGTACTTGGACACAATACTGACGAATTTCTTATTTTCTATTTCCTCCATTCAAAGAATTTGTACGGAAAAGCAAAAAGAGTGCGCAAAAGCTATAAAAGTTGATTTCCAAAATGAATGATCGGATACTGTAACAGTACACTGGGATAGCAAACTATTGCCGGCTTTAGATGTACGCAAATCTAAAGAAGAATGTCTACCGATAATTATTTCTTATGATAATAAAGAACAACTATCGCTGTGCCAAAATTGGACAACTCTTCGGGAAGCGAACAGGCAGAGGCAGTTCGGAACGCTATCATTGATTGTAATATTGAAGATAAAGGCATATTCTCTGTTGTGATACTACTGCTTCAAATACAATTCGTATTAATGGTGCCTGTGTGCTTCTTAAACAGAAACTGAATAGGGAAATGCTTATTTTTGCTTGCCGCCATCACGTTTACGAATTGTGATTACAAGCCCTGGCATTCCATTGTTTAAAAAGATACGAGAAAAGTAGAAAATTGTCGATTCCGATAGAATACAGAAAAGCTACCATGCCTGAATGTTTCAGAAATTGACAAACTGCTAGAATTTTACCGAACTGAATTGACTAAAGAAATTGCTAGAAATGACCATCGAAAATTAATAGAGCTTTCAATAATATTTGTTGGCGGAAATGCAGAGAAGAAATTTAAGATTCGGCCTCCAGGCGCCATGCACCAAGCTCGTTAGATGGCGAGAGCAATATATTATTAAAAATATCATTACTTAGCTCAATTTAGAATTTCAAACAAGGATAAGACAGCTCTGTTAGACGTCTGCCTGTTTATCGTGATATCCTACGTCAAGCCTTGGCTGCAATGTACTTTAGCGGTAAAAGCACCTTACCGGGATTTGTGCTTTTTGAAGGCCATGAAGGCTTACGAAACAATCGACAAAAGCAGCTTTACAGAAGTTCTACCAGCATTTATGGTATTTGTAGATGAAGTGTCTGTTTTGTCTCTATTTGACGATGATGTAGACCAAGAAACTAAAGTAAAAATGGTTACTAACTTAGCTAAAGAAAATCCATAAGCCCACGGTAAACGCTACATCCCATCGAAAGAAGACCTTTGTGGCCCACTGTACGGTTAGTCTGACAAGTAAAAATATTAGTTTTTCTTTGTGTTCCTTTATTACTTTGATATATAATAACTGTTCTCTCTTTTTAGTTTCAGAGAAAAATATCGATGACTTTGTTTCAATCAAAAGCAAGTCCTTGTTCACTCGACTTAAAATTAGTGACAGTTTTCTCAACGAGTGTTCTACTTCATGATCAAATAATGCTTCGTGTCAACACGCTAAAAAGAAAATGCAGACACTGTGAGTAGTTAACTATACTGAAAGAGCGGTTAAGTTAATGAAAGACTTTCATGGATTAATCACTGTTGAAGAGGAACAAAATCAATTTTTATTACTTTGCGTACAAGAACATAGACATATATATCCTGACTGTAAAAAGCAAATTTTGAAAAAAAATAATAATAATGTAATACTTATTAAATATAAGGTAAATGTGAAACAGTATTTTATTTACTGAATAAACATTAAGTTCTAAAATCCCTCTATGGCTTCCATACTTTTATGTTCAAAGTTTGACATCAAGTCGGCACGAGTTATCGTTGTCCGATCGCAATAATATTTATTATTTTAGTTACCAGGGTCAAATGGAAAAAAATAGAGGGTATGCGTATCTCATTAAAAAAAATTTTTCTTTATAGCCTGGGACACCCTAATATATATATATATATATATATATATATATATATATATATATATATATATATATATATATATAAAGGCTCTATGCCCCGCGTGAAAGCACGGCCTGAGAACTGAGAGGTTAAAGCTCTAATACGTTCGCTCTCTCTCTGCCCGGTCGTTGCTCACCATCTTTGGTGATATATACATACATACATACATACACACACACACACACACATATATATATATATATATATATATATATATTAAATAAATATATAATAAATAAATATAAATCTTAAACGGAGTATGCTAAGAATAAAAAGAAATTTTATATACTTTTAAAAAGTTATTTTTTGAATATGTTGAAAGCATCACTTCTATAAATATTTAAACTTGTATATACTCAAAATTGTAAACTTCTTTTATAAACAATTTTACTAACCTACACTAAAAAATACAATTTACTATTAGATTAATAGTGATAAAGGCAAATATTTCAAATTAAATAATTTCTCCTTATTTTTACATTTACGATAAAATCATAATTGTGTTTATCAGTTTTCTTATTGCACTGATATTTCTACCCACAAGATTAAATAGATCTCATTTATTGAAAGCTCACTTGAATTTATTCGTCAATGTATTTTTATGTATGTCTTTTACAACTTTTATTGAAGATGTGGAAACATTCAAAATTAATACTACATCTTATAACTTGACACTTATATCCACAAAACACAAAAGTGTTGGTGAACTTAATCGCTTTTGCAACCACTTGACATGTGCGAACTTCCAACGCCTTCTTCATAAATTCGTGACGATGAACGAAGACATAATATCGAAATTTTGGATGATAAAACTGAGTTGATGCTAATATCCAACAGAGTGGATGCTTGAAAAAAATATTAGAACACATCAAGATTTATTAATATTTGGATGTACATATTTTCAACGACCGCAGCACATATAACGAAGAAAAATCATAAAAGATAGACAAGTCTTTCGTTATTTAAAATATGTAACCTAGAAGAACAAGTACTTAATATTACTAGTAAGATAAATATATAAATAGGATTATGGTCAGGCTAATTATGACCTATGGTACGGAAAATTACGCCAACACTAGCAAAACCAAGTAAATGTTGTGTAGCACTCAAAGAAATACATTGCAAAGTAAGAGTTAGAAACTAAGATGGAATAAATGAATATAATGTACAGGTAAATAGAGCCAATGACAGCAGACTCATTAAAATAGCACGAGAAAGTGAACCAGGTGGCGGAGTAAACCACAAAAGAGATAGATGAAAAGCTAGATTTCAACAGTGATCGAAATTTTATAATTAATAAGTCAACAAGAATAGGTTTAAATTTACAGGAAGAAAGAAGAAATTATCAGGTTTTTAAGAGAGCAAAAATAATACAAAATTTATAATTTTACATTTGTTATTTGAAATAATAATTTTCGTTGCACAGAATTAGTTTTATATACAAAAACTACTTGAAAATCCGATACATAAATAACTAACAGAATAACATTTACACGTAATTATTAAATTTGAATACTTACATAGTACTACATAACATACTTAAAGACTGAATTAATAAACAATTGCAGAAAAGTGATAATAATTAGAAAACTATTGTTTAGATTTAAGCGGACTGTATCGTATTTTTAATTTCAAACAAAGGAATTTTAATCAAAAGGCCAAAAAGCTGGAAAACACTTACCGTGGAAGGGACGCTCTGCTGCAGGATTCAGTTCCCCGGGGATGTAATTAGAAGAAATCTAGGAAGAAGAGAGAAGGGCGTGGGCAAAAAAAGGCAAGTTACCCCAATCTTCGCTGAGGGGACCAATCGGAGGTTTTTTTCTGATGTGGGTCCTTTAGCTGGTCGTGTCCGAGGTTTACAATAAGATTTTTCTACTTTCCTCGGCGGGTCAAATACACAAGAAAACGGACCAAGTTTCTTTGTCGGTAAATATCGACTCCCATACATGCAATCGGCCTACAATAAACGACCTCCGGTATGTAAAAACTCCTGGCACCAATCAAACCCGCCGGCAAATAAAAAGAATTGGTGATTTTGTTTACCGTTTGTGCTCAATTTTCATTATTCACATTTTTTGTCTTCTATTATCCATAAATAATTATTAAATTAAAATATTTAATTATTATAATGCATTTCTTATTGTTTAATATGTAGATTGTTAATTAACGAAACAAGAATTTCCGTTTAGACCTTTTCCAGTTTAAGTGATGTTACTGTTTCCGATTTTAAATATTGTTATTCTCCTTTAAGTGCTATTCTGTAAAGCTTATTATTAAATTTCTTTGTTTACTAAAAATGTATTTAGAAATACATACTATAATTCTAACAACCTACTGTTAGTGGAAGCATTGTGTTTATTGATCCTTCGATTTTAAAATTTTAAGAATTTGTGCAACCTAATAACTTGAAAATAGTCAAGACGTCGGGTCGTGAAACCCTTGTTATTTATTAAACTACTCCCTAAACCTCTAATTGTTGTTACATTTGTATATTTTTAGCAGACCTAGCTTTCAAGCTGGAGACCAGCTTTTATTTCTGTCATTTCTGATATCTGTCACCCCTTATAATTTTTAATCTGTGACAGATAGAAACATAACGTTTTCAGTATTCAACTAAGGACCATAAGTTAAGACGCCAGAAATCAGCCTGATCGGAAAATATCGATACCGGTTTGACCGGAAGTGGCCGCAAATTTTTCAGTTCCGGCCACTAAATTTTTGCCGCCATTTACTTTCATTTGAAACTGTCATTGGTTTCAATAAAATTTCGTTAAACGCTACAGTTTAGTTTCATGCATAGGATCCGCTCTGCTTTACCTGTAAAGCTAATTTTCGCTAGTTTTATATTATTATTGATACTGTTTATTTTATTTTATTTGTAAATATTTTGTAAAGACAATAGATTACTATGTGAATTAACCAACTATTTTTATTTATTAATAAAAATAGGTCTGTGTTAGAACAGCAATAAGTTGACATTTTCAAAAGTTCACCAAACGTCATTTAAGAATACGTCTGTGTTGAAATGATGTGTGATAATTTGAAGCCAAAAAGCATTAAATGAGTGACGTTATAATTAATGTTGTTCTGCAGTTTTTGTTCCTGTAATGTAAAGGTGATAAACTTTGCTGCACTGGAATAATTTAATGTGACTTTAACAAATTCGATTTGATAGTTACTTTATCGACTCGTTGAACTGTATTGACATTGAAGAGAAGTAGTTTTTTATCACTGAATCGAGAAGATCGTATTACACTGGTCTGGATGAGCCCGAAACTGCTAGAGATTAATGACCAAGGTCATGTTTTTTGCAGCGATGGCAAGACCGAAATGAGACTCAAATAAAAACCAATATTTTGATGGAAAAACTTACTAAATAAAAACCGCTTAAAAAGAACTCCTATGACAAATTATAAAAGAAGTCAACAAAGAGAAGGAAAAATTATTACGCTAAAAATTATACTTACTATTCCTGCAAAGCTCTAAATCATTAACATAAAGCATGACAACGCAAAATCTCATTTGTTAGTTGACGACGCAAGCATAAAAGGAAGAATGTGTATTACGAGGGATGGAATTTTTAGTTAAAATGTCAACCCCCAAATGTACTAAATCTTAAATTGTTTAATACTATACAATCTTTACATTAAAAGTCGACAACAAACATCGATGAATGAAATTAAAGAAAATGGATTTTCAAAAAATGCGAAAAGAAATCGGAGAATATTTTTCTAATACTGTAAACTTGTATGGTAAATATAATGATTTCATCTGCGAAAAAAAAACAAAATAATGGACTTGAACAAATAAAGAGTCGGACGTGAAAATCACTATTTTATGTCAACCTGAAGCTGTAGTTAGTGCGCTTGCCACATCGCCCCGCTCCCACACGAGTTGTTAGAGCCTTGCCATACCATTATATAAGATTAAATTATACCTACAACTTTTCGTTCCATTTTCTCGAAATGTTTATTTTTATTTTACTTTTTTACAATTGTGACTATTCTGGAACAATAGTTATACAGCAAATGTAACAACTGATTTGGGACGGAGGAAGAACTAAATATTAAATAGCCGAATTAATAACAACAGATTTGTGTATTAAGTAAAAATAAATTTGGAACATAGAAGTTTGTGTAAATTTTTAAATTAAAAGTTTTTTTTATTGAACATAACTATACAATCTGTCAGTATTTGACATTCAGTAAGTTATTTAACGCATATATAATTACATCGTTAACATGTATATATATATAATATGTATATAATAGACCAATAACAATTTCCCTGGAGTAACTGGATAGTAGTTTGACGTACATATACATATACACACGCACACATTAGTTATGCAAAGCGGTATGGCAGTTGCGATGGCTTAAACCTCTTCAGTCTAGGTTCGTCCTCCTCGCTCTACTAGCTTGTTTGGATGGGCGACTAGTCGGTCGTGGTAACGAGTACTAAATCTTCGTATTCCTTCATCTATTGTGGGAATGTCAAGGTCATGGCGTATGACCTCGTTTGGACTATTGAACGTAATACTTTGGCTTGGAATTTTCTCAAAATGTCTATGTTGGAGTTACTGGCCGTTCCCCACACCTGAATTCCATATGACCAAACGAGTTTAAGTGTGGCTTTATAAAATAGTATTTTGTTTTTCAAGGATAATTGGGATTTGCGTCCAATAAGCCAATACATTTTGCTGAACAAAGTCCCCAATTGTTTACGTTTTGTCCATACGTGTTTTTCCAAGGCGTCTATCTAAATGGATTCCTAAGTATTTGGCGCTTTCTGCTACTTGTTGATTATTAAGCCAGACAGGAGGACAGATGTGTCTTCTTATGCTGAAGGTTACATGAATAGATTTCGTCTCGTTGATTTTGATACGCAATTTTGCAAACCGTAGCTGTAATGTGTTCAGGTGGCTTTGAAGAATACGCGATGCTATTTGTGGGTCAGAGTGAGAAGCTAGAACAGCGGTATCGTCCGAAAATGCAGCTGTCAGTGTATCTCTTGCTGTTGGAAGGTCTGCAGTAAATAGTAGGTACAATAGAGGACCTAACACGCTTCCTTGGGGGACGCTAGCATTTATAGAAAATAAATTGGTGTAGGATTCGCCATAGTAACCATAAAGTGTCTGTAGGCAAGGTAAGATTTGATAATTTCAAAGACGTCTAAAGGCAATGCACGCTTGAATTTATGCAATAAACCGATATGCCAAACTCTATCAAATGCTTGCGAAATATCAACAAACACGGCTGAGCAATATTCCTTGTCTTCAAAATCGGCAAGAATTTTATATATAACCCTGTGAATTTGCTCAATTGTGGCATGGTGTTGTCTAAACCCAAATTGATGGTTAGGAATTAATTTGTTGGTTAAGAGTAACGGTGTTATTCTTTTCAACAGCAATTTTTCAAAAGTCTTAGACATTACTGGAAGCAAACTGATTGGTCGATATGATAAGGCGTTTTATTGGGGGTTTCCCAGTTTGGGAATTAAGAAAATGGTAGCGACTTTCCATTGTGGTGGGAAGAAACGCAATCTTAGCATGGCGTTGAATAAATACGTTATAAATCTATAGCCTTTATCCGTCAGATCCTTTAGAACGTTTCCAGTGATTAAATCATAGCCTGGTGCTTTACGAGGATTTAGATTAGAAGTAATTTCAAGTTTGACTTCATTTATGGAAAATTGTCTTATTGGAAGGCTCGACTGGAAAGGAGATTCAAGAAATTGCTGTATTTCATTCTCTTCTACGTTCGAGATTGCAGATGGAAATGGTTTAAATATTTGGGCTAGGTGATTTACAAAAACTAGCGCTTTATCTGAGTCACTTCGGGCCCAAGTTCCATTGTCGGCTCGAAGAGGCGATTTGTGTTGCTGCGGTTGCTTCAGCTTCTTGGTTGCTTTCCAGATAGAATATTCGCTGGCTTCAGTTGGTGACAATTGTTTCAGATACTTTTATATCGACTAGTTTCTGATGTCGGAAAGTAGCTTTTTAAGATCAGAATCAGCTTGCTTTAATATACGTTTGTCATTTAGATGCCTTGCTGTTTGCCATCGTCTGCGTAGTCTCCACTTTTCAGCGATTTTTTGTTTAACAATTACTGTGCATGCAGTATTCGGAATATACAATGTATTGCCGGGAGTGGCTTGCTAGGCAGCTTGCTGAACGACGTTAGTAAAATGCTCTGTAGCTAAAATTATATCATTTTTTGATTTTAAAGGAACGTCTAGCTATAATGTGTCATCTGCTATTTCTCGGAATAAGTCCCACTTTGTGGTTTTATTGTAAGTAAGAGCTTTCCCGTTAATGACTGAATGTGACCCTAGCGTAACTATAATAGGCGAGTGGTCAGCTGATAGATCTAGGCAAGATTCTACCTTCAAGTTGTTTAGGCTAATTCCTTTGGCATTAAAGTCTCCAGCTGATAAAAACTTAGTGCCCAGGGTACTGAAGTAATGTTCATAGTGACCTTGTTTGTCATTGATGGCAACTTTAACCTTTAAAATTATATTTTAAATTCAAATAGGTTGGCATTGGATTATTTGAAATGAAGGCAAGTCCAGAAAAAAAGAAAGGAAAAAGTAATAGAGGAAGAGGGAGGAAAGTCCTATTTTTTGTAAACTTTATTTAATGGCAGCAAACTCAGTAGCAATAAAAAAGTATCTTGGGCGAATGACACGGCATTCAAATAAAAAGAATATAATAAAGAGAGCTTTTTTGACGCACTTACAGGCACTGCACCCTCAAGGGCTTATTGTGTCCACTAACATGCACTTAAATGCTAGGACATTCACACACGCCCATGTGTTGAGCGAGACTCGAATCGCGCGCGCCAGCTAGAGGACAGAGCCAACTGGTTGAACCTTCTGAGCCACCGCGTCCCCGAGTAAGAAGAGTTAAAATTTGTCCTTGGAACTAAAAACAAAAAGTTTAAAACAGGAATGTGTTATTTTGTTAAAAACAATTATCTACTTCTTCTTATACAACATTTTCAAAAGGTAATCGTTTCCAAAAAATTTGCTTCCATCACAATCAACCCCAAATTTGTGAAATATACAAGAATGACTTGCCGATAGGATTGCTTAAATATAGATATCATACTTTCCTAAACCACTGACTAGCAAGACGCCTAGCAGCGCAAAATAATAAATGATATGAACATTTAGTTGAAAGATCAAGACATCAAGACGTTAACAACTATGGGTTGTAAGCCCACTGACATTAATCGACAAATGTATGCTATTTATGACAACGCCTGTGTGCTTGTTACGCAGTGGGTCAAAAAATATGAAAGAAAAAATCCAGCTGCAGCAAATCTGCTTTATGTGGTTAAGCTTTGACAGCCTCAGATGCACAATATCAACTGCCAATTGTCGCGTGAATATAGCTGGAACTATTTGAATTTCTTTTTAACGAGCAGACGCCCCAGTTGACAAAACTTGCTGAACGTCGATGTACATGTGAGGACAGGATTGTAATTTCATACAAAAGTAAAAATACCTCTTGGTGGAGGATATTTCAAGCTTATAAGAAATATGTAAGTTATCATTTGTTAATAAAATTATCGCGGAGGAGGAAATGTTTTTCACCCTTAAATGATAATTTTAATAATTATAATTTTTTGTGGAAACTCGACTGCTATTTTCACATTAGTACTGACTGCTCTCTAATTTTGCTTAAGCAAACCAAGAACTTTCCCTATTTCTTTCTAGTCTGGCCAAGGGTAATTCAATTATTTTTCTATTTTCACGATAAAGCACAAAATTTGTTTATAAATATTTTGCATGTCGTTATTGAAAAAAGTTCTGGAAGACCCTAAGGCCGACTTTATGGTTGTCTTGAAATTTTAATGAATCTAACGTCGCCAAAATTTATTTCATCTTTCGATTGTTTCTTTTTTTATTAAATTAAAAATGAAGTTATCTTTGAATAGTACTTAAAGATTTTGTCTTTCACTTGTGTGAACTACTGTTTATAGGAAATCTATCAGCAGTGCAATACTCAAACATCAATATTATCAAAATTCACTCTGCCACTCATAAACTAAGAATGGTTAGTCGTTTATACATTATTATCAAATCATTGAATCAAAAATTAACGAGATAGTAAAAGGTTGATACTTTTGGATGGATTTGTTTTATAATTAAATGTTTTTATTTATTTTTATCATTTTTTCATTTTCATCGAACGGGTCAGACATATTTTATGGATTTGCAGTGTACATCATTTTGGCTGTTAGTTTTAGATTCACGCGTGGTTTTCGGTTTTGATTATTACAACATAATTTATTCACTGCCAAATGCAATTTTATTTCCCTCGGTTTAATAATAAAAAATAACAAGAGAAAATATTTAGCAGCAATTAAATAAAATTCGTAAGGACTTACAAGGTATTATTAAAACTTGTACTTGAACATAAAACCATTGTGCTATTAATAAATGTTAAAACACAAGATATGGCAAGTAGATTTTGGGTTCAAATTTAAACTTTTACACCTATAGCTCATGTAGAATCTTTAATAAAAAACAGTTTATTATACAAACTCACTATTTGTTTACTTGCAAGAATTAAAACTCATGTTTTCAGAGAATTACATGTGATGTTAAAAACACGCAACATTTCCATTCAGGATAATTCATATAATCCGGTCATCTTGTACCCGTAGGAGTCGAAGATAGTTTTCTCATCTAGTTACTGCTTTATATTGATAATTATTTCCCATTGTTTTTTATTTTCTACTGTTTTTCTTGCTTTGTCCCTACTATCCCTCTTTTCTTCAATATTTTTTCTACACCATTTTTGTAAATATTTCTAGGTCTTTCTATTCTACTTTAACCCACGCTTTCACTCCTTACACTATTCCCACTTGTATATTACTGCTTATTTTTATTATATATCCCCACCACTTTAAATATATATTAATATTTCGTTCACCGATTTTACCTTAAGTTCTTTGTTTATACTTCATTTTTTAAGTTTTCATCAAAACCCATGTTTTGTGTCGCACCTGCGACTTCGTGGCAGTGTTACTTCTTCATGAAGAAGTTCTTGTACAGTCATTGAAAGTCCTTATGTGTAGTTGCTATTCTATTATTTAATTTATGTTTTAGCGTTCCGCGTATATTTACAATACCATAGAGATATTTGTACTCATTTACGTGTTCTAGATGTCAGGTCTTTGTTCCAGTTTTCCAGATTAGTCTGGAAATTTATCTCGAGTCTGTACATAAAACAACACCATTGGCAAAACCTTTTTTAGTTTATATTCTAAACATTCTTGTAGCTGATATTCAATTTCTTCGTTATCTTTTGGCACTCCGTGGACTTTGCCTGTAGCTAATATAAAAAGCGGTGTGCTAACTACTCTTCCTTGTCTTATATCTTTATTTGCAACAAGCGTTTTAGAAATAAAATTGCTAGTTCTCGCAATTTTAACAGTTTCTTCACATGTAGGATTAGTTCCAGATCTACATTCTTCATTTCTTAGTATTTCTATATAAAAAATTTTATAATAACATTTATGAATGCTTTCCTGTATTTTTGTAGTAACTCTCCTTTTAATTGTAACGGAAAGATGTGGTTTTGTACACTAAAACCACTTTCATCATCTTCGAATTGTAATTCTATTGGATTTCTTAACTTTTCCACACTTGTAAAGGATATGCCTACGCAGTTTGGGCAATTTCTAGTATTTTTTTATATATTGGCACTATTATGGCTGCATTATAGTCTTTCGGAGTCTTTGTGTTGTTCTAGGCCATAAAGAATACTTAATGTAATGTTTGTATTTCTTTGCCTCCTTTGTATTTTAACAACGAAGTAACACCCGTTTTTTTCTACTTTTATTTTCTACCAATATTTCAACCTCATTTTTATGCATTCATTACTAACTGATTATGATATTTTTTTTCTTTGAAATCTTCTAATTTCGTACTTAAGGTCACTTTTCTCTGAAGGTAACAGCTTTTTAACATATTTTTCCACGTGGATAATGTATTCTTGTCTTTAAGTTATATATCACCTTCCTTCTTACTTATTTGTCTAAGTTTTTCTATTTTTTCACTCCTAAAAAAATTTAGTGTTTTGTAGAACAGTTTCATATTTTGGTTACGGTTAACCATGCACGATTCGACAATGAATTAGCCTTCATTACAGTTTCTTTGCTTTGCGTCTTTGGGCCTCTATACTTCATGTTTTTGCATTGTTCTTCGATAGGTAGTTTTGCCAAAGTTTTTTTCGCACTAACCTCTTTTTCTTACACTATCAGTTCACCATGTGGTATGTTTTTTTTCCTTGATTTTATTTGTGCTAAATATTTGTTTTACTTCTTAGTTTATCATTTTCTTAAATCTTTGCCATTTTTCAATATTATTACTATATTCATTATGGCTAATTTTTAAAAAAATTCGTTTTTTCTCTATATGACTGATTATATTATTTCTTAATTTCTAAATTCTTTAAATGTTTCATTATCGTATGTCTGGATATTGTTCTTATCCTTCTTTTGATTTTACGTATTGCTTCTACTAGGTAGTGATCCGTTCCTAATTCAAATTTTTCCCTTACTCTTAGATCAGTTGTTTCTTTCATATATTCTTTTTGTATTGATACTTACTTTATTATCAATTTCTCTCCCTCACTAACAACTTCTCTTGTTATTTTGTGTATTTTCTGATGCATCTAAAAGTATTAGCGATAATAAGATTGTTGTATGTGCAGAATTCTAATAATATTTTGTATTTTTTATTAATTGTACTAGTTCTAGCATTCTTCCAATCTTTTGTGCTAGTTATTAACTTTAGATTTAAAATCATCTATCAGTATTAGGATCACCTTTATAGTCTTCTATTGTGTCTCGTACTTTATTCTAAAAGAAGTTCTTTGTTGTTAATGGGTCCATAAACCATTATTATTGTTGGTATTATTGTTTTACAAATTTTAAACAATAGTATTCTTTCTGTAACATGTTTCCATTCCATTATCTTTTGATAGTTATTTTTCCTATTAAGCATGTCATCCCTGTTTATTACTTTGATTACTACATTGTTTGTCTGTTTAATGTAATTTTCCAGTTCGTAAATTTTGTCTTTTTTTCTCTTTTCTTCTACCATTCAAATTTCTTCTCTTTTTACTATTTTCTCTTGTGTGTTAGTAGTTTCGTCAAAATTTCTCCTTGTTCTTTCAATTGCTTTTTACCTCTTCAGTTATTGTTATTAATATGCTTTTAATTGCTTTTAACTTTTCCATATGTAGCTTTAAACTTTTTTTCTGACTACCTGTAAGTAGTTTAATGATCTAATTATGTTCTTATTTGTTTTGAAGGCTTGTAGTGCTTTCCCCGCAGGTATATTTAGATCCTTATATCTCTTTCTGGCCATATACTTTTTCACTTTGCCATTACTTTATTTAATTAACTATGTTGTTTACATACAAGTTTAGCATCTATTTGTGCACCATATGCAATTATCTAATTCTATTTAGTACCCTTTTACTGAATTATACTTTTTACTTTTGGCAATTTTAAGCTTCACCTTGTTTAATTAATGTTAAATCGCCAACGCGACTGAAATATTCTACGTCGCTACTACATCAGCAACACTCGAAATTTCGTTCAGGTGATTGATTTGGTCTCAAATTGTTTTTCCATGACGGCGTTTCGTAATGATCAACAGCTAAATTTATTCTAAGAAATTCTAACAACACTTTAGTAAAGATGAGTTCACACTAGTATCTTTTGATAAAGACATCCTTGCTTTGTTGTGATCTTAATTGAAATTTTAGGTTTCTCTTACTTCTGGGATCACTCTTTAAAGAAAATGATGCTCACCTTTTTCCTGAGCGAGCATTGAATTTTAATATTTTGAGAAATTAATACAAGGAGATACAATTAAACCTCTTCTAAAAATATATTTTTTATGTGCCAAGATAGTGTAGAAGACTATTTTTAATAATCTCAGATAATTTTAAAATAATAAAGTTCTAAGACAATCTACATAGCGAAAATATGAAAAGTATCCCAGTGGAGACAAAGATAAGTCAAAATAGTACTCTTTACATAGATATGTTATAAACTAAAAATCTATAAATAGGAAAAGAACTAAAATTTTATTCGCTTTAAAAATTATTATTTTATGTAATTTTGAGCAAACTTCATTATTTATCGTGTTTCGATTCCAATCAAAATTAATTATTACGTTTATCGCTTAAATTTGTTGAATGATTGTTTTACAGAGCGCACATTTGTCTATTTGGAGATATAAATGGTTCTTTACTTAAGTGGCCGACTAAGAATTCGTGGATTTTTAAGTTAAAAGTAGCTAAAAATTCTAATATAGAAATTGGCCCAATTTTGCTCTAATTTTGAATTGCATGCTGTATGAATATATGTATTTTATTATATTTTCATTACGTTTTCTTTGCTGCATCAGGTGTTTTCTTATATTTCATTTACGTCAACTAAAATGTATTCTATAGTTTTTTACTAAAAAAATATTTAAATTATTTTGGATTTTTTTTGCTGGATGGCATAAAATGTATCATCTAAGCACTTCAGTGCCGATCTTTGGTCTACTAAACTTGAAAATATTTCAATATATTGCTTGCAGTTTTGCAACCTTTGTTCACATATGAGAAAAACTAAATGCATGCTTTAGGTAAAAAGTAACAGGTTACAATAACCTACTTTTATGTTTGTAGATGGCAATCAGGTATTGGTTGTTACACTTATAACCCACAACTATATCTTTGGCATTAAAGATAAGAAAAAAATCTTTTAAAGCTTGCAGTGCCTTTCAAAGAATCAGTTCTAGCTTGAGTTTCAAGGTTTTTCACAGTAATTAAGTGCGAAAAACTCTAATCGGAGTAATAAATCTATTTTATATTGCATCTTTAATTTTATATTTTAATAATTGTTGTCTAATTGTTCTGGTTTATCTACTAATTTACATATCAAAAATGTATAACCAATATTTAACTAAATTTTGTTATTTGCAATCAGTACATTTACGTACACCAGCTCTGAAAAACGGCCTCTCAGTAAGCACTCGCAATTACGCGGTAATTTCCAGCATTAGCACTAGGTGGGCGAGCTATCAACATTCCTAGATCTACAACTACCTGCAAAATTGATAAATTGCGCTTGCATTTCGCTTAAGTTGCTTGAAATAGCGATGTTGCAACCACATATCGATAGTACTCAGGTATGCTTGCAAAGGCTTCGCTAATTAAGACCGCCTTGCTGTAATAAATTAGCCTTTGCTAGCTTTACCTTCTGATGATAACCAACACTCTTTACTTTTTGTACTGCATCAAGGATTCTAAAAACATATTATTTAGTTATCACTAATAAATGTTTTTATTTGTAATTTTCAACAAACTACAGATTTATTAACAGACTGCTTTTTAAATTTTAAAGGTATAAAAGTGTTTGTTTATTTTTTTATAAATAACAATTTGATAAATCAGTGTAAAGAATATTAAATGGCACACTTTAAGCTATAATGTTTCCAGTTTTTTTCTTTATAAGTAATAAAAAAATCTTATAGAGTAGGAAGAGGACAAAAGTGCAAATAATAAAGTTAAAAAAGTTAAAATAATCAAGAGCATGAAATGTTAAATTTACCTATTAAAATAATAAACTGTTAATATAAAAACAAAATTTACATTTTAAAATTGAAATAATATTGATTGCTGTGCTATAACAACATTCAGTCACTTGAATTTACTCCTGTAAACCCTGCAATAAAATGCTTTAAAGACAAGATCGAGTAGAAGGTTAACAAGTGTTGCACTGTAAACAGGAACGCCATTATGTAAGCGACAATCACGATAATCAGTAGTTTAAAGTGTTGAGCCGTGATTTATTATCTAATCCGGGGAAAAGCCAACCACATGCCTCGCTCAAGAGCAGAAAAGCTGCCCTGAGCATAACTTTAGAACGAATCATTCGGTACAAGAAAACAGCCGAATTGTGCAATTATTTCCATTCACTTCATTAGTAGTTGCCCAGGAAACTGCAACACATTTAATGGACCTCACTGCAGCTACTACGAGCCCATTCATGGTTCTGCTGAATGTGGGTCGTGCAGATCGAGTGAGAGGCGAGCGAAAGATTTGCCGAGTCATTGAACGAGGTTTGAGCAATTTGCATGGGGGTTACGGCAGATCTGCTTAGCAAACTTCGCTGATTATAAAATTGTTATAATTGAAGCCCGCTACACTTCCCGCAGTTTAGAGACTTCAATGCTCGAACAGGCAGGCGTGTAATTTGGCCAAAAAATTTATAGGCTAATTTCCGCCGTGCTAACTTTGCTTGCAACTACACAATCAAAATTTTACGGCGCTGCCGTGATCCGCAATAATTAACCAGGCCGCGCGGCGATAATCTGCAGGTTGTGCTACAACAAATTTGGAAATCCTATTTGCATAATTTCAATTACGCAAACCTAGTGTTAATGCTAGTGCGCCAGGTCGTAAATAATTTCGACTTAGAGTTGGCTAAAGTTGCCCCAGAAAACGCTGCTGGACGAATTTTTCAATTGCCACACTTGCTCTCGTAATTTAATGCGATAATAATTTCAAATTTATGCATCTAGCAGCCGCGCGGTTTGTTCTTCATCTTATGTTGATGTACGCAATTACTGACAGGTGTAAAAATTTGCAACGATAAATATCTGGCCCAAATTTGCATCCGCAATTTAGTGACGGTCGTTTGTCCGCTTACTATTTATCTATGCTAATCAATCGATTGGAAATGCAGCTGATAGATCATCGTAATATTTGGGTTACTGTATCATTTAAAGTAAATTATTTAATTAGTTGATAATCAAGATCTGTACAGGGTTTCAATCATATTCATAATCGGCTTTAATTAAAATAAGTTTTCCTTTTAATTTCTTTGCTTAATATTTTTAAGCAATGAATATGTATAGGCAGCTATAACACCTTTTTTTATTTCCGCAGCGGCTTTTTCCTCATAGCAATGTTGGCAAAACAAAACAGCTGTTTGTTGTTGCAAACAATTTTTCGCAGCTGAGGGTCCAATTAACAACGAGGATTAAGATCGCTATCGCACGCCATTCCTTTAATTTGGAATAGAACAGAAAGCATAAGAAGTGCCCTTAGCCACCAACGGAATTAATTTGCATTATGTTCCCAACGAGTAAGAAGCTGAAATTCGCTGTTACACTTATTTTTTTAATTAATTGCAACTAATAGTTTATTTTTGGAGTTTTGAGCTACATTTCTTCTGATTGTGAAATCGCCAACAAAACTTTCCATTAAAATATTTCGATTTGCGTATGCAAATTAGTTTTGGATTTTTTATTTTTAGAAATTAATTAATTGTTTAGTGGTAATTTTCATCCACATTTGTATCTTTCTGATGTCCATTAAGCACCTGACGAACTATAAAATTAGGTAAGTGATATTGTAGTGATTTGAACAAATGGTAGTCTGAAAGGCCTAGATATGAAAATATGCCGCGTGTTTTACAATCTATCGCTTCTTGATCTGTAAATGGTCATCTGTTAAATTGCATTGGCCAAACAGTGCAGTAACCGCTGATAACGCTCAACAGTGATAGAATTACTTGCTTTAAGACACTCGTAATGCAATATACACTTTTTATTATACCAAACTCACAGCAGAATGTTTTTATCTTTGAATGTTGGGCTGCGCAGTCGATAGCAATGGTTTACCTAGATTAATCTACGCTTCTTGCCTTTTTGAATTATCTTTTATTACCCACTTTTTACACAAAAAAATTTTCCTGTTTTTGAGTCTCTATTTATTATCAGAAAAACGCACGGTAGGAATTTATATTTTCTTAATAGTCGTTCTAAAAGCCACCTTTAAATGTTTTAGATTATTTAAGAAGTTTAGCAACTGCAAGATTCCACATTCCATCCATACTTTTACAGGTACCGTAAGATACAGTATCTTCACTTATAGTTGAACATATCTCCTTATCACCACGAGCTGGAATTAGGAGAGCATGATTTTGAGGGTTGAAAATTAATTTATACACCTACTATTTCCAATAAGAGAAGAACAATTTTTTGCAATCAAATTTTTTACTACTTTAAGTAAAAACAGGCGTTTTTATTTTTAATTTCGTCAGTTTTACTTCAGGAAGAGATTTTTTCTAGTAAATAAATCGCGCACTTCCACATAATATAGTTAAGATCTTTATGGTCCTATATATGAGCGTAGCAACTTGTACGCGTTAAGAATTACTACACTAATTAAACGGGAGTACATGAAACAGTAAATTTAGATGCAATGATAAGGCAACAGTAAACTGAAATAAAATATTCATTTCTGTAATTACTAAGCGTAATAAGTTAAACTTATATTTAAAAAGGCATATTAACGGAGAATAACAAAGAGTTATTTGTAATTTATATACTTAAAAGTGTTTCTTATGTTTCTACTATGATTTAGAACTTTTTGGCAATGGCATAGCTAAAGCGGAGCAACTACATCAAGCGCTAAACTCCAGACTGGCACAAACTGTTTATTAATTATTACAAAGTACTGCAAATTTCAAAAACGTTCGCGAACTAATAATTTGTTACCAGCACATTCGCATTAAGAACCATTAAGTATAATATACGCGACAAATGAATAGTCTAGTAGAATTCAACTTGTAGGTAAAGAAACGTAGAACGGGTACAGGAAAGCTATGAATTAATTTTTAAGAGATGCTTTTTCTGCCATTCTGAAACAAAAATTTAGTCTTTTTCAACAATTCAGTTCTTTTTACATGCAGATTAAAACGCACAATATTTTTTAGATTTTTTATTCTCTGTTCCATAAAAGGGTGAAAACAGTTTTTCATTTTTTGTGTCTATTATCGAATAAATGAACTGCAATTGAATATCTATATTTTGACATTTTAAATATTAGTATTTGATATTTCAAAATAAGGAAATATTACTTTTAAGAAAATAAATAAGGCAAAAAATGAAGAGTTTTAATTTTCCCTTAAGAGAGGTTAAAGCGCAACAAAAAATGTTTAATATACAATCGCGTTGTTAACAAGGACAAATATTTTAAATTTAAATATTTAATTACTGTCTAAACGTAGCGAAAACTCAGTTAATTGGGCTTTTACGGGCTATAACTAAAGTGTATGAGAATTTCTTTGAAAAATTATTATCTGGGCTCAATTTGAACAAGGTCTGCAAGATAAAATTAAGTATATTTTGGGGGCGACTTCAAGCAACTGAAGGATATTATAGAGCTTGCAGAAGCTTCCTAAATATGCGCGCAAGTTGTTACGAGTTTTTCTAATGTTGTAAGTACCTGTCTTATTTTCTATAGGTTTCTGAGTGACCAGTATCTTAGCTAAAAGATTATTATCCAAACTTAAGATTACAAAGAACTTCTTTAGAAGTATTATCTCACAGAACTGCCCGAGCTCTTTGGCAACAACCTCTATTAAAGAGGTCCAAGTTACGAAAAACAATCTTGGACCACGTAATCATATACTTTGAAAGTATAGATTTATTTTTATTTATATTTTGATATTTTATGTTACATTGAATAACATGTGATTTCCTCAAAAATACAAAATAAAAATATACTCACATTTATTTAACAATAACTACAGTATTTATTGAGTTAGAAATAACAGTTAAAATGTAATAAAAAAAATTAAATGCACCTTTGAGAATATTTGTGTTGAAAACCACCTCTTTTCAAACCCAGGTTGCAACACGGACCAATAAATTCGATAGTAACTGCAGATTTGCAAAACGCGTAAGATTTTTTTTAACACAACCTCTTCGATCTATTAATTTAGATCAAAATAAGCCTACGGTAGTAAAAAAAAGTGCTCTATTTTCTATAAAAAAATCATCTTTTTAACACACGGATCTATAAATTTCCGCAAGATGTTTATGTAAACCTTACTAGTGGCAGTTTGATTACAAAAGAATGGCTTTAAGTTGCTCAATACTGCTATTCCACACTGCAAATGGTGTACGCGTGACACAAACGATTTTTGGAAAGACAAAAAGAGATTGAAAATAAGTCACGCACGCTGTTGCAGGACTAACATGACTGCAAAGAATATTCGTATGGTTCCCCTCCTTTTTGAGAATCAACTCACTTCTTACCAATAGTTGAATTTCCTTCTGACAATTTTTAGATGAAGTAGAACTTAAAGGTAGCCCCCTAACTTCAGACGATTTTGAATGAAAATCGTGTCAATAAACACTGCAATAATTATCATTTATATAATGAATGTATTTCTTTAGAATACCCAAGAAGACATTGGTCTACACCTTCATAGATTAATAGAAATGATTCTTACACTCTTTTTTGCAGAAGTAAGTAACTTTGACTTAGATAATATAGAAAGCTCTTAAATTCAGTTTTTAACCACACTGACTATTTAGTTATAGAAACTGTAGATAAATTGACTAGCGTGCTTGAAGAACTCCCCAATATACTAGAAACCCACTCTTTTTATGTATGGTAAATTTTCATTGCTATACAAGGTAAAATAAAAGGCCAAAATCAACCATAAATTTCTAGTATTGTACAAAGCAATACTTTTGAATATTAGTTATTATAACATAGTCTCACAATGCAACCATATTATTATTGGACGTTGTTAGTTGTTTTATTTTTATTAATTCTATTTTTACTTTCGTTATCCTATAATAAGGAAAGTAATGTAATCGGCGGAAATCTGACCTACCCGGTTTTTCACATTTCTGGACGAATTATAGCATCAGGACACCAAAAAAGTTGGTTTGGGCCATTGGTTCGTGTGTGTGTGTGTGTGTGTGTCAGTAAACAGGATATCTCGAGAACTGGAAGAGCTAGAGACTTGTAGGTTGGGGACGCAGTGCGAAACTTTTGGTAAAAATCGGCTTAGTCGTTTGGTCGCAAGGTCGCAAAATCGGTCGCGAATCTAAACGGTTGAAGATACAAAAAATTCATGAGAATAAAAAAGATTTATTATCACGAGATAAACATAAATTTAAAGTAAAAGTTGGTAAAATAGGAACTCGAAGAAAAATTG
Source organism: Sinelater perroti (assembly GCA_036346155.1). Classification (NCBI taxonomy): domain Eukaryota; kingdom Metazoa; phylum Arthropoda; class Insecta; order Coleoptera; family Elateridae; genus Sinelater; species Sinelater perroti. The sequence continues at coordinate 13,253,615 of JARFIY010000024.1, forward strand.
AAACCCAGGATTTACATATTTTCCATCAATTGATTTTGATTTTATATTATAATTGCCTACATTTAGATTTTTTAAGAAAACTATCTAAAATATTTAGAGTATTTATCTAGAATAAATTAATATTTGTTAAAGGTAAGTCAAAATATAGAGGGTACAAAAACTACAAGAACAAAAAAATCCAAATAAAGATTGTTACAAAATCAGATCTGACTATCCAAAAATATCTTGCTCTGTTAATGCGATAAATTTAATGAAAAAAAATTTTAAATTTTATCTTTTAAAAAAGTATTAATAAAATTAAAAATGTATATTACCTTTTCCAGTAATTCAAAATTGCAATATTATACGCATGTAAAATTTTTGATTATATCAGACCACTGTCAATATTTCTAATTTTTAAAGGCTAAAGAAATGTAAAACTAATTTTAGAAAGTCAAGAAAAGTAACTTTTTTATATTATAGCAATACTTAAAAGCAACAAAATTATTGCAGAAAGAGTTTTAACTTAATTTTTAGTTTTTAGTGACATATTAGAGCTGTTTAAGAAAGCAAATAACAGAAAGATGAATAAAATACAAACTGGAATATCTATTTTATGTGCCAATGATGATGAACAGAAAGAACGCGGCTTCTGAGCGTTATAGATCGTTCAGAACACTGAAACATCGAATGTTGCTGCTATAGTTTATTAAATTTTATCTTTGAAGTATTTCTATAAAAATAAGTTTATTGGAGTGAAGTCTGCAGAACCCATACTATCCCTTAGATCAAAATAGGCCTCTATATAAAAATGGTAGTAAAGAAAAGCTCTGGCTAGTTAAAAATAATTTTTGTCACCAAACACGTGGATGGATCAACTATTGCAACATAATGTACTATATAGACTCTGGTAAATTTAAAAGGTGTATGCGTGCCAATTCTTAATTTAAAATTGAAGATCACCGACATCGCCAGAGCGCCAGTGTGACTGAGAAGAATATTTGCATTGTTCGCTATTTCCCCCCCTTAAATTAACACTTACTGAAATTGTTTCCACCAACTTTTAGATAAAATTGAACTCACATATCGCCAAAAAAGACGCGAATTTTGGGCATTACTTTGCTTCATAACAACGTCCTATCTCGTACACATCCCTATCCTAAAAAATTCGGCATTTGTTCTGGAATACACTAACAGTATTGCGTATACCACTGAAAGGAGCACAGAGATTGGCGACGATGTTATTGTCGAAGCGTTCGTGCGGGATTAGCTTTACAACAATTGAAATAAAAGTGTAGATCCGTTGGAAATATAACTTTTATGATGCTTCAATAAATTAAAAAAATAATTTGGGTCTATATTTGCTTCACTCGTGTAAAATAAAAATATGGTGAACTAACATTATATTTTTGTCAGCTAATTTATCAGGTTTGCTATATATTTATAATAATATAAATTAAATTTGTGACTCTTTTGTAATCATAACCAATAAGAAGAAAGGGTTAGGGGGTGGGATAGAATTTTCCGGACTCGTTGTTGTTAGGGGCTCGGACAGCTTCAATATATTGTTTGTTGTTTTATTAAAATTGATTTGATTCTGTGAGAATTTAAAGGGCTGGTTGATATTGACACATGGTTATCTCATTTTCCTTACCTTTAAACACGACATTCCTGGTAAAATGTGTTAGCTATTTATGCGTTCACATGCGGGACAGCATAATTTAAATTTATTGATGATATACATTTAAAACTGGTTTTTGCAGTTGTACATTTAATTATACGTTGATTTATTAATTGAAACTCAACGAGAGCTGAATGTATGCGATTTCTGTTGTATTATTCTTAAATACAGACAATACTTTTTCCTTATATGTCTAAATATAAGTAAAACTATTAAAAACTTAATCTTAAAAGAGCTTTTAATCGAAGTAATAATGCTCAAATCTCAATTACCTTGGCTAGGAGTTACAAACTTAATATGAATGGCTCATAGTTTCATCTAAACATTTGTCATTCGTTTAGTTTCATTCACTATGTACATTTTTGTATTAAATCACTCGTATTTTTGGTACCCTTCAAAGTGATACAGTATCTGTAGTTGAAACCTCCTCAAATAAAGAGTCAAGAAGAATACTGGGTATTTCTTATCTAATATGGATTGATCAGCAAAAAGGGCGAAAAACAGGATTCGAAGATATGTTATGTTCAATTAGCGCCCTAAAATTGCAACTGATATATATCTACTTGAAATAACTCAAAAAAAATGATGAAACAATCCGTTTGAAAACTGCACGTAGCTATCTGCGGAAAAAATCAATTACTACTTATTAACGACTTACGAAATAAAACCATATTAACAAATATTATTATCGTTCTAAGAATATTTTGCACATTACCAATAACTGTGGCTCAAGTTGAAGTGTCCTTCAGCATATTGGAAAAGGGTAAAACATGTATAAAGGTTTGATTTGAAACAAAAGTAGTTTCAATGGTCTAGGTACTGTAATTATCGAAGCAATATTAGCTAGACCGTTGATCTAATATATAACATAATACAAAAACTGATCAGTACAAAAGCCAGAAAAGTCCTGTTATAAAATACAGAGAAAGTAAAAACCTTGAAAAATGAAAAAATGAAAATATGCTGCTCCATAGCAATTAAGCGTGGAATGCACCTAATTTTGTGCCTGTTTTAACATTTTCTTTGTCGCTTTATGTTAAGTTTGTTGTGCTGACCTAAACAGTGAATTATTCCATAAGAATAAACCATAATTGTTTCATTAAGCTGAACTAAGAGATTCAAGTAAGATTATTAATTGGCTCAGGTGTTTTTCAAGCAGGATAAATTAAAACATTAATTTTGTGATGCTCATCACAATAAAAATTAAGTTCCAGTATGCTTTAAGCCAGTATGAACTCTATAAACTAAAAATGTAGAAATATTTCTAATCTTACTGATGTAATGGTGCAATTCTGCTGTTTATTGTACGTTCTGATCGCTGTAGACCAATTCATATTCAAGTTAATTGCGATTACTGGAAACTGATAATCAAAGCTAGTAAAGTAACACTGAAGGTTTACCTAATCAGCCCGTATGATTAGTACCTAAAACGAGTACAATATTTCTAGAAATTGATGATTTATTTAAAGGAATATCACAAAAACTGCTTTTAATTAACCCAACAGCTGTAACACAGCGTATCATCTGTGCATTTTAAAAATTAATACTAGCTAAACAAAGTTAAACAGTAAGCGATTTTAAACATCTGCGACTATTTCTTTGTTGATCATTTTCGAACGATTAGATGAATTTCCATGGGCTACGGTTGCAATTTAATTAAAGTATTAAACCACACACCAAATGTCAGTAACGTCTACATCAGGAAATGCTTTCATAAATTTTTGAAACAAATTAATTTAATATATCCAATTGGCTTTAACACCTTTATGTCAATGGCGGAAGTAAGAATTCAGTAGAAATTTGTTCTGGAAACCTAAACGGCAACAGAAAAGTTGATTCCATTTCGTGTTGGAAAAATAAGCGTATTTACCTGTGCTAAACATAAAAGTGTCAATACTGGTCTAGGAAAAGACTGATGCAAAATATTATGAAGACTTTTACGTGAGAAAAGCGAAAAATTAAACTTGCAAGTACGTAGCTAATACATAAGCGTAATGCCTTGGAAAGTGGTTTTTTATATTAGTTTTATTTGCTAGCTTGGTACATATAATCATTTATAATATAACAAAACTTCCGACTGTTTCTTCTAAGCCAAAGTAAACAAAAATAATGTGACCTTAATGCATTCTTAAGTAGAGGCACACAGCTCATACTTCTTTGACGTTTAGACAAGATGGTATAGAACGGCTACATAATACCGACGGTACTTCTCCATTAATTGCAGAGGTCAAAGCATAAAGATGATTAGTAAACATTACTAAACTGTTTTGCAGTTGCGCCGCATGATGCTGCACCTGCAACAGTTCAACGCAGTTATGACGACAAACAAGTGTGCAAGATATTGCGCGCGCGGGCAGAAAAAAATTTAATAAACATGGCATAACATACAAGAAGCACTGTACGTAGCCTCCGCCTGTTTCAAAGTAAACACTTTAAAATTTCACATGCTTTTATCGATATCGTTTTCACTTATTTGCGAATAACTGACCTGTCGCATTAGTTTAAACCTCATCAACGATCTAGAATTTCTTTGCTCTCAAGATGGTGCGGATTTTCTGCTATACCGTTCAGTTATTGTACATGCGACGATCACACGCTACATGTGCTCACTCACCGACGTCTAACTCCCCACTAATCATCGGCTACCAGGTTACATCATTATATTAACATACTTTGTATATATAATTTTAATTAACCCATAACAGAATTACTATGATAGCATCAGAGGTACTTTTTATATAATTTATAGGGCGATTTCAATATGATGTTTCTTAATAATTTTTTGGTATTAAAGATATAAAAATTATGTAATCTTGGAGACTTAGCAAAGGTATGTTTTTCGAGCCAGACATTAGCTCTCGACGTCTCTAAACACAAGCTACATTATGGGGGCTGTTAAAATTACCACATTAAGAATAAAATTTAAAAATTTCTACTATTTTTTGTTTTCTATTAAAATATTTTTAAAAAATAAATGCCTAAAAGCAAAAGCATTTTATCAATTTCATAATGATCAAATATGGTCAATTATAAAGATTTTTCTTGAAAATTACAGGGTAGATCGAGAGCTATAGTACATTTAAATATAATAATAATAGTGTATATAACTAAGCTCAAAGTTTTTACCAAATAAAGCTTTCGTTGTTTAAGTTTTGCAAAATTATAACTTTTTATTTACTTTGTTTTATATCCACTTCTCATTCTATAATTCTTTATACATTCACTTTCTAAGCAAGTAATGGACTATTATTTGTTTTAATTAATAAAAAGTGTATTGAGGGTTGGAACCATTTATTAGGTGTATAAATAAGTTCTCAGCTTTAGATTTCACAAGACGCAAATTACCGTTTACATGTAACGTATTAGTCCGTCCTCTTGCGGTTTTAAAGCAATGACATTTGGTCTTTCGAAACGTCATGCGGTTTGGCGTTTGATGCACATAACCTCAATAATCAGCTGTGTTCACGATGGCAATCACAAAAGAGCATATTCGATTTTCTATCCACTTCGCGTTTCATCTTAAGAAAAACGCTGCTGAGGCGACCGAAATGGTTTGTGCTGCATATAGTGAGAATGCTGTAAGTCATGCAACGTGCAAAAAGTGGTACCAAAGATTTCGCGGAGGATAGTTTAGTCTTGAAGATCAACTACGCTCTGGATGCCCTCAAACATTTGACACGGATGAGCTGCAGACATTGCTGGATCAAAACAATGCGCAAACTGAAAAAGAACTTGCAGAACAGCTTGGCGTCACTCAGCCAGCCATTTCCATACGTTTGCATGCAATGGGTAAGATACAAAAGGAAGGCAGATGGGTTCCGCATAAACTGTCCGAAGACAACAAAAATTGTCGGCATGACACCGCACTCCATTTGCTTTCAAGGAACCGAAAAAAGGGTTTTCTGCATAAAATTATTACGGGCGATGAAAAATGGATCTTGTACGATAATCCCAAGCTCAAAAAATCATGGGTAGACCCTGGCAAACCTTCGACATAGACTCCAAAGCCCAATATCCAAGCCAAAAAAAATTTGCTCTGTATCTGGTGGGATTGGAAAGGTGTGCTGTACTATCAACTCTAGAAACCAGGTGAAACATTTACGGCTGATCGCTACTCGAACAGCAACTCATCAATTTGAGCGACGCAATCGAAGAAAACAGGCCATTTACTGGTCAAGGAAGTCGCAAAGTCATCCTGCTCCATGATAATGCCCGACCACATGATGCGAAGGCGACGCAAGAACACATCTTCGCGTTAGGCTGGGAACTTCTCCCACATGCGGCGTATAGCCCAGACATGGCCCCTTCCGATTATCATTTATTCCGGTCGTTACAGCATCACTTGGCTGATACGCACTTCAAAAGAGAAGAAGAAGTCCGAAAATGCATCGATAACTTTATCGTCTCGAAGCCGGTGAGCTTCTATCACCAGGGAATTCGCAAGCTACCCGAAAGATGGCAAAAGGTCATCGATGCCAACGGAGAATACTTTGATACTTAAGCTTTTTTGTTTGTTTTTAAATAAAACTTTAATTTTGCAGAAAAAAGCTGAGAACTTATTTATACATCTACTAGTTTACTTCAAACATGTAATAATTTTTATGTCTGTAAGTTAAGTTACGTCTTCGATTAAATATCATATGCAAAAGAACATCAAAAACATCAATCGGGGCTTTCCAACACACAAAAAAATGGAAATACATTTTGGCCGCAACTTTTCTTAAATATTGGTTCTCAAATTATGAAGAAAGCCTCAAACAGTCCGCGTGCTGCCATCTAGCAGCGCACCTGTGCGGAAGGCGGCCGTTTTTAATTGGCAAAATCCACCGGGCGGACATCTTTATGGCACGTAGGAAACGAATGGCGCATGGTTATGATCGTGAAGATATGAAGGAGCATTTCACACGTTCGTGGCGTCAGCGGCGTGCGTGCATCCGGCGCGGCGCCGGGGCGGAACACCCACGCCCTCGCGCTGGGCCCGCCTTGCCATTGTTTTAATATTTAATGAAAATATGGCCGTTCATATGTGTGATAGATCCGCGCCGAATTAGTATTCCAGCACGCCCGTGCGGCTCCGCCCGAGCGCGCGATCGGCCGATAGGGCTCGCATGGCCACCGCGGGCCCCCCGAACTAATTGAGCGCATCCCGTAAATTGGGCCGGCGGCCCACAGGTGATAATGTCGAAGATTGGCTGCTTTCGGCCCAATTTGCTTTTATTCCCTTTATCTTTCTACGGCTGGTGGTCGCCGGGTGCCCGAGCCGCTAAGCGCCAAATTATAGCGGGCTGCGTTAATGGGTGCCCATTAAAAAATACCGGGGTTGGACTGAATATTGTGAGTTATATGAACGAATTAAATTCGTTGTTATTTATGGACGCTATAGGAATTTTTGATTAGAGAAGCGCGCAAAACACTTGTAGAGGAATTGTTTCTGTAGTCCACATTAAGGACTCTTCATTTTACCAAACACAGTAAACGTTTGTCACAAATAATAAACTTTTCAGAAAATTGCCATTGTTTTATTTTTAAATTACAAAACAATCGAAATTTATCAAAAAATTTTTTTTGGTAAAGTGGGACATATTTTTACTGTTCCTGATAACAACGGGCCTTGCTTAAATTAACCGTCTCTTGTTTGTTGCAAGTAGTATGGACTGTGCACTAATAGTGTAGCGAGGCAGTGTGGTTGTGCAGGTATGGTGAGTGACCAATATATTCGACCTGACGGTGTTTCAAAGAGGTTAAAATTGTTGGTGCCTGTTTAACTAGAGTATCTGTGAGCAAAACAGCGATGTTATCCGGTGCATCATAAGGCATGGCCTTGAAAGTCATGACCGCATATACAGTGAACGGTAAAACAAGGTCGGCAAAGCATAATAGTGGTCAAAAGATGAAGCTGCAAGATGGGGACAGCCAATCCTTGAAGTGTATTGTGACGTCGTAGAAGAAAACAACGGCCGGGAAAGGGGGTTCTGTGTGAGTTTCATCTAAAACAATGAGACAGAAACTGTATAAGATGGGTACCCATGGGCGTGTTGTTATTGTCAAGCCCCTAATAACAGACGCGAATGCTCAAAGACGACGTGCATAGTGCAATGCCCACAAAAACTGGATGTTGGAGGACTGTCAACGTGTCGTTTACTCTCTTTCCCACCACTAGGGAACTACTTCTGAATCATACGATATAGACTGTCTCTGCCCGACTGTCAAGCATGGTGTCAGCTTTATTTTGGTCTGGGGCGCTATTACATGGTATTCGGCAGCCCAACTTGTCACATTACACAGTCGAGTCACAGCAGCAGTATATAGAAAACTCTTGGGTAACCAGGTCCGCCCAATGGTGCAAACTTTATTTTCAGACAGGAATGCCATATTCCAAGACGATAACGCTCCCATTCACACCGCTGGTCTAAGAGTGGTTTTAAGAGCATGCTAATGGCCCGACCAGTTTCCAGACCTGAATATCATCGAGCCTCTGTGGGGTGTTTTGGAAAACAGGCTTCGGCGTCAATTTCCACTTCCGTCATCTTTATCTGAGCTGGAAGCTGCCCCATGAAGAAAAGCTTAAAATTCCACTCACCACTATTCAGGACTTGTATCGGTCTTTTCCGTACAGAGTTAAAGCTGTAAAGATGTTCCGACTTCTACAAGTGTTTCCATTATCTTGACAAATATCTGTACGATTAAGAACGATAGAAATTTCTAACTCTTGCACCCACTGTAAGCCTCTGCATACCCCCCCCCCCCTGAAAATTATCAGCTAGCTCGTGACAGTTTGGCGAATTGTCCTCTTTTCTCACAAAATTAATATTTTTAGAATTCAAAAGCTAAAACAGAAACTAAATCTGGCTAAAATAATGGGGAAATGTTGTGCTTATGATATAAAGATACTAAACGTTTTTGTATGCATTCTTTGGTATACATTTCGCATTGTACCACATGTTAAATATATGGACCTTCTAAAACCACAAGAAATTCCTTTTTTCTACCGAATTTATCTATTTTATTTTTCTTACGTTATCAGGTACATATTTTCCCACATCGGAATTGCAAAATTGAGAACCTGGTAACGTACTGGTATCCGTTTTGACACATGTTTCATCATCCATAAAACATGACGAGTTTAGTTCTGAATTAAATTGCCGTACAATCTTTCACGACGTTTCTTTGACTGAAGTTGTTGCTTCTCATTCCTTTTCAACATATTCTGCTATTTGTAAGTACTGTTGTTCCTTTTCTGATATTTTGAACAGTACCTATGCTGACTTTACCCTTTTTGACTATAATTTTCGCGAGGACAACTTTTCTAAATACCACTTCTACAAAAATTTGCTTTCTGATCTCAATACTAGTTCGCTTAATTGTTGCTTATTTGACAGCTGTTGTTAAACACTAGTAACAATTACAAGCCAACACTCTTATTTGATTAACTAATGCCAGGGCCAAGTATTGCAATTCATAATGCAATTTTATTCTCCTCTATAATTATTTAATGGAAATTTAAGAAATTATTATTTTGGCTATAACAACTACTGAGACTTTTTGTTGGTGAATCTTAATTTCAGCAAATTCTTGTTTTTGCAGTGCTCAACAATTATCGGTCTTCTTGATTTTTCTAGGTACTTTTATTAATGATTGTCATCTAACCAAACCCTTCTGTAACGTGGTACTCTTATAATGCGGTCCTCATATAACGCAGTAGGAATTAATTACGTTATAGGAGGATTGACTGTATGTATTACAGTCTTATAACTGAAATTAATATTCTTATGAACTAACATCACTTTAAGTTATCAAGAAACTCCTCTGTAAATAAAGAAGCGACGCAGCATTGTTTTTTTATTAAAACTTTTAGCTCGCGATTTGTTTGAAATAAATAAAGAGATAAGATTATTAGTTAATAAAGTGCGTTTTACTCTCTTGATTTGTGTTATAGTAATTGCACATTATCAATATTTGGCTCCATAGAAGCATAGGGCATCTTTAGACGATTGTTCGGTATCTGACGTTTGACGTTTCCGTTTTTGTGATTATAGACTTGCCAACTCTGTACCTATTTACTAGGCGTATTTTATTGTCATTATTTATTTAAATTGTCTTTTATGTGTAATTGTCACACCACTTTACATTTTTTATTTACATCTTCCTTTTCCATGTGTTTGGGACCTGCATTACTTTTTCTTTCCTTTGACATTGTAGTTAAACGCTTTTGTGTTATGTCAGTGTTAGGTTTTCTTAATAAGTGATCTATTTTCCCATAGTTCTTTATTTGTAATTCTTTCTGGTCAATAATTCCCAGTATTCGTCTTAGGGACTGGTTAATAAATATCTGTAATCTCTTTATGGGTGTTGAATTTATTTTTAAGCCACATAACAGTACATTCTTCACGTTTGTATTAAGTAATCTGATTTTTGTCTTTCTTGGTCTGCTAAATTTTTTATGTGCGTTGAAAGCTCCATGGACTTTGAGTATTCTTGCATTTATATCTATTTCACTGCCTTTTCCTTTATTTATAATATTTCCTAGATAGCTGGTATTCTCTATTTCTTCTAATTGTTTTCTGTCACTATAATTATTTACTACTTCTGTTTTCTCTCTGTTTCCTTCTATTTTCATGACCTTTGTTTTTTTTTCATATTTATATTTAGTCTTACTTTTTCGACTTCATTCTTTAGTTTGTTTAACTTTTCTGCATTTTTGTTAGTTTTTTCGTTAATAGACAAACATTGCCTGCAAATTCTATTTTCTCAAGTGTTTCATCAAACCGCTAACTAATTTCTTATAGTATAGTGTTTTCCTCATAACCCAATCAATTATAGTCAAGAATAATATAGGTAACAGGACACACCCCACTTTCGATCTTTATGTTTCTTGTTAATTTATTTTGTATGTTTATTTTTCCGTATAATCTATATGAGAGAGTTAAATTATGCATATTAATTTATTTGGCATACCATACGCTTTTAGTATTAACCATCTTTTTTTTTCTGCCCGCCCTGTCTAAGGCTTTTTCTAAATCTCTATAAATCAGTGAAAGTTGCATTGGCATTATTTTATTTGTTCGATGATGTCACGTAGAATAAAGACATTATAGGTGTACGACAGGCTCTGTTTAAATACTGCTTGGCTATTTCTTAATATTTTGTCCAATCTACTCTTTATTCAACTAATAATTTTGTAAGTATACATCTCTAGAAGAAAAGTTCCAAATTTTAAATCGCTTAAAAAATATAAAAGAAACATATATCGAAAAATCGTGAAACTAGAACGGGTTTACAATTTGGACCATAAATAAAAATAAGCTAACCATAAAGAAAACTATGGCAGGTGCGCGTGATCCGCACACAAAGTACAGAAATGGTTAAATGTTTTGATTGGAATAATGTATAATTAAAAAATCCCCGGTGGTGGAAATTTTATTAAACAGAAAGCATTTAAGGAAGGTTGGATATTTTTCAGCAAAGCAATAAAATCAGTCATTTATTTCAAACGAAGATTGGTTAGAAAAACTAAAACAAAGATATTCATTGCACAAAGCAAGAAGAATAGGCTTCAGCAGAGCAAAATCTGCTTATAAGTTTAATTGAGAACTACCAATGAAAGAAAATAAAGATCAGATAAGACTTTTAATATCGATAAAACAGCGTCATATTGGAAGAAGCTATTACCTTGAACATACATTTTGAACAATAAGAAATGTGCATCAGATTTTAATGCTTCTAAACAACTATCACTCTTGATGTATAAGTTTCAGTTACCTGTGTTTTGGCGATATAATAAAAAAGCTTGGATGACTCAAAATATATTTAAGTACTGGTATTTTAATTGGTTATTTTTATATTAAAATACTATATAATGGAAAAATGTGTTTGTGCTTATTGATAACGCTAGTATCCACAGCAAGAAACTGGATCCAAATTTACAAATTGTTTTCTTCCCTCAAACTGCTTGCTATTAATATAACAACTAGACGGGGGTGTCACTCAAACTTTCAAATCGTACTTTCTATGCTAACTTATCAAAACCCTTATTAATAGTGTAAAAAATAAAACCATAAAAATTTCTATAGGTGTTCTGATTGGTTTTGATCGATTGCTTTGTTCACAAATGCCTTTATTTAATTTTCGGGGGCATGCCGATATGCCGGAAAACTAAACTGTATTTTGAAGCAATACATTCGTCGGCTCATTTTTGAACTTCTTTCAAATTACGGAAGTGTGTGTCTAATGGGTATTGCAGTGATCGTAAAAGATGCTAATCTAATGGGGCCAAGTCTGGAAAGTACGTGAGGTGCGGAAGGATTGCCCATTGGAGATTTAGCAATGGTTTGTCACTGTTAAAGCAACAGAAGAACGAGAGTTATCGTGCAAAAGGATCACTTCTCACAAATTGAGTAATTGTTGTATGTAGTGGTCCCTAGCAATAGTTTCGTTTCGTTTCGGTACGTAATAGCTCACGCCTTCCTAGTCCCACCACTTGCAGAGCGTAATTTTTTGGCTGTGGATATTGAGCTTCAGCGCTGAAGTAGACGGTTTTCAAGGTTCACCCATAATTTTTTGTGCTTGAAATTATAAAATGTATTTATTTTTTATCTCTCTTTCTGCGCTATTTATCAAGCAAATAAAACGCGAAGTTTAATTAACAACTCATATGGCATGCATTTTTCTTCCTTCTGAATCTTTCCCATCGAATGTAGAGGTCCGAAATAGTTAATCTAACATCTAATACCCTAAAAGTTTCTTGGGTGTTTAAGTCGGGTTTTCATCTAATAATGCCTGCAATTTGGCGCTGTCAAACTTTTTTGCCTGACCGTACCATTCACACCAAAAGCACGATTTTTAAAACGTTAACACGAAAATTTGCAGTTGAGATACAATAGAGTTTCTACAAGCCTTTGATGATCTTTGGCAGCTGATTTTTTCAAACCAAACATGAAAAGTAGCGAATGCCGAAAATACAGTTAGAACATTCCATCTTTTGATATGTAAAAATGATGAACTAAATAAAAAGGAAAAACTGTTATACGCTATATAAAAATGTTAAAACTATCAACATTGATACTAGCAATTAGCTTCTAATTATTTACAATAGATGTCACTGACTTAAACTAACCAGTACATCTATTATTTTAAATTGCATTAAAGCTCGTGAGAAAACTAAACCATCAACGTTTAATACATGTTGAAAAGATCTTTTACCTAAAATGACCTAGAAAAAAATAATACCTTACCCCCCCGTTGTAGAAATAGTAAACATTGTATCTCGTATAAGCGACGAATAATTTTAAACTATAAAACATCAAGCTATAGATGAACTAGTTGGGGAAAATACTTTAGACGAAGAAGAATTGATTGTATTAATTGACACATCTACCTCAAATACACTACTAGATGAAAATATTGATACAGAATTGAATGAAAACTTTAATTTAAATGATGTGAAAGAGGACACAGAATTAGAGCTTTATTTTGTTGAAATAACTTCAGCAGTACGCAGCGCAAAATTTAAAAAAGAACTACAGAATTGCTTAGTTCTTTTATAGAAAGGTTTTAGTAGATTTACAAAGAAAACTACATTTGAAAACAAAGACGAAGATAAAAGAATTGTAGAGAACATTCAGCACTTTAAAAGAAAAAGAATTGTGCTACTAATACTTGCAGTGGCGGTGAGTATTAATAAAGCGTTTGATTTTAAGCTTTGTTTCTGTTGGAAAGTTTTTCAGTTGTCACTTTGTTTAATAATTTTCTTATATGAACTCTTAAATAAAAACAATTTAAAAATATGAATTTATTGCCTTTTGTACCTAAAAAAATTTATTTCTTAACCGAATTTATAATAACATGATGCTTTACGAATGCAGTTTTCATATGTGTAACGCAAAATGTATTTGTACATGCATACTTACTTTTGAGTTTACTTTAATACGGTGTCAATTAACCTCATTATAGGAGGGTTAATTATAGTCCTTATGCGAGTTCTCTAAAACTGTTGAACACATTGTACCTGCTTTGTGTCGACTACAACCTTCCCTTTTAGAAATGTGAAATCGACGTTATGCAATCTATTTATTTCTTTTGCCTTAAATTATGTCAATATTTTTTGAAGTTTTTACCTGAAATTCGCATCGTTCCTCTGTTACGGGCCGGCGCGGGCGAGTTCGAGTCTCGCTCAACCTGCGGGTGTGTGTGATGTCTTAGCATTAAGTGCATGTTAGTAAGCACAATAAGTCCTTGAGGGCTGCAGTACTGCGTTAAAAAATGTATTAGTAGTCAAAAGACCACAAAGTAAATTTTAAAGCGATGTATAACGTATTGTAAAATGTTTTGTGCTAACAGTCCAATAAAATATGAATTACTTTCTGACAACCCTTTTTATTTACAAAAAATTATCTTTTTTGTTTTTCAGTTTATTACTGTGTTTTTCAGTTAAAGTTTTTTGTTTCTATTATTGAAACGAAACTTCCAAAAAATATTTACATTGCCTATGCTCTGTAATCGGTTGTTATTTCTTTTTAATTTATCCAATTAGTAATGAAAATAATAATACATTCTATGAGCCACTAATTTTGTGTCAACTAGGCTTGATTGGTAAAATTTTAGTAAAGTCATCTCTTCCTTAGGCAATCAAACATTTGGCCACTTTTCTGAAAGTGTCCGAGATGTAAATCTTTTGTCAGAGGTAAGTCAGCCGTAGGTCCAAATTGGTCTGATAATAGTCTTGTATAATAGTAGCTCATTTTTCAAGAATAAAGTAGTTTATTCCGACGAGCTTTAGCTTTAAATCTATTTACTCCCGTTTTAAGTTAATCTTTTATTAATGTGTAATCCTAGGTATTTGACTTTGGTGGACTGAGGGAGGGTAATACTATTAAGGATGACTGATGGACATTCTTAATGCTTTGTCATAAACGTAATATGCGTTGATTTAGTCTTGTTGACTTTAATTCTCCACTTGAACAACTCATGTTCAAATTGGTTTAAATAAATTTGTAATACTACTGTTGCTACTACCGGGTCTTCGTCACACGCTAGCGTCACCTTATCGTCAGCAAATGTATCTATTTCAGTGTAGTTCGTTGTAGATAAGTTAAAATTGATAGAAGATATAACACTGGCACTATGACATTCCCCTGTGGTACGCCTGCTCTTATTTCACTAATTTGAAAAAGATCTTGGTCAGTCCTTGTTTAGAACAGTCTGTTTGTAAGATACATAATAGTCGGAAGAAAATATTTTCTTTATTTTATATTGTAATCATATGTGTCATACCCGGACGAATGCTTGTCTCACGTTCAAGTATGCTGCAGTGTCAAATACTTTATTTTGTAGTGTAATTTGAATTATGTTTGTTAAACTGTTTGATTTGAGTTTTGCTGCCTAAATCCAAATTAATGGTAAGACAGTTATGTTTTTGTTTTGTTTTGTTTAAGTAACTTGGAACTACAGGAAATAAGTTATGAGAACAATAGGAAGTTTTGGGAAGTTTTCCAAAAGGATTAATTGTACAAAGAGCTGCAATGTCCAGTATGTAAGTCACAGGATATCATTAAATGTTGGTCAGGCAATTGTTTAAATGTAGTTGCTGTTATGAAATCCTGACCTGGTGTTTTTCTCTTTGTCGGCCATTTTATTTCGTTGCTTCCGTATTTTTCTTGTCTAATCTTAACTCTGATCCCGCTTGGTTTCATATTGTTAGAATATGAGTCTGTAATTGTTTTATATCCTTGGTAGCTTTCCAGATTAATTTTTATAAACTTTAATGATATTAGATAGATTGGAAGGAATTTATTCTTGGCAGATTAATTTATGGTTATATCTTTGATTAAATCCACTTTTATCTTGATGTTGTGGTGCCTTGCTGTTTTTTTCCTTCGCGATTTCTATTACTTTATTTGGTACATTGATATTAATTATTTATATATTTATTAGTTGCGGTGTTAAATTTTAGACTGCTTTCTGTATTGTACCGTGCAGTTTTAGTGATGTTTCTATTGAGGTGTTGTTTGATAGAATATATAAAAGTATTAATAATAGTGCTAGCGGTGTCTGTTATTGGTAAGTCATTAAACAACAGATCATAATTAAGGTTGATATCCATACAGTTTGTAACAAAAAAGTCCGGAGTATTATTTAGATTAGACGGCAATGGTTTGGCTTCTACATGATAGAAGTTATAGTTGTCTGTAATGAGTTTAAATGACACTCTGTCTTAGTAATCGTTAAAGGTGAATCCCAATGCGCATAGAATTAAAATCTTCGCCGACTATAAATCTTTAACCCAGACTTTCAAAAAACGGCTGTAGAAAATGTTCAGTTAGGTTGTGTTTTGAAGTAATCAGTAAACAGTCAAGACAGTGAGTCGAGTTGCGAGCTTTTTCACAATTTTGGATTATTGTAGTTTGCAAATAGTCTGTTTTATATTCTGATGTTCATAATAAGTAATCAAACTGCGGATGAGTACTACTACAGGCCTTTCCATCAGAATGTTCTGTATAATAGACAGAATAGTTTGGTATCTTTACGTTTTGTCGGTAAAATGAGTTTCTGAAATGAGCATAATATTTATATTAGATGTACGAAATTTTCAATTTATACACTGTTATATTAAAGTCCATTGGCCTTTATCGAAGAGGTTGGCCATTAGTCAGCTGTTTTGTTAATGCCGTTTAAAACATGTTTATAATTATATTATGTTGGTTTAAGAAAAAAATGTGTTTTTATTTGAGAAAAATTTTGTATTTCGGTTGGTATTCTTTGTAACTGGCACTTTACATATGCGAATAACTTGTTACAATATGTTTGTATATGTCTGCAGCTCTGACATTTTGTACACTGCACTCTTTTTGAATTCTTCTTGAGAGTTAAACATTAACTATTAGGTTTTTGAGAGTCGCATTTTATATATTATTTCTTTGTTGTTTTCGTCCGATTCGAAAGCGAATGAAGAATATTAGGAGTGGCTCTTTCGTACGTTTACTTTTGATGCTTATGATATTTCATACTTTATGACTTAGTTTACTAAGGGCTGATGTAATGTCTTTAGTTTGGGCGATGTGAGATATTATTTTCACAGGTATGTGTTATTTGTTTTCTGTACGTAACGAAACTTTTTGCGTTAATTTTAACGACGTTATCGGTTAGGCACTGTGTGTTAAGTTTTTAATCGTTTGGTCATGGTTATCCACGCCTTGCACAAAATAGGCGGCGGCTTGTTTGTTAATGAAGTTAACCTTTGCTTACTATTTATTGTTGAACAATCTGTAGGCTTTTCCGCTAACGATAATATATATTTTTTATAAGTTTGGTGGTGTTAAACGATTTCTCATTTTCTTACTTTTATGTCTTTTGACTATTTGTCTACTCTCAATGTTTTTGTTTTTAAGGCTTTTATCCCTGTTATTTTGTCTATATTATCAAATTTTCTTTATTCCCTTGACTTTTTAGTTCGATGCAAATATTGTGGTAATTGTGATTGGAAACTTAACATATTTATGACATTAGTTAAAGCTGGGACTGTAACATTGGATAGTATTGTAAAATAGAAGGTCTTTTTGTAACATAATATCTGAATGAATTACTTGAAGAGTGTACATTGTAGGTTAGTTAAAAATTGTTGTTGAGAAAACATGTTGGACATTGTAACCGCTTATCTGTATAATTTTTTTACTTAAACAGAAAATTATGAAAGCGTCCCGTAGACAAATGCACAGTAACAGGCTGCCGCTTGAAGACAATAGCTGGCTCAGTTACTTGATATTTTGAGCACAAAAACGAGTCCCTATGCTTAAAAACTCAGAACCGACCTTTTTGCTAATGTTTTTTGTTTTGTTATGCTTTTAAGTTCACTTCCTCATCATCAACCAAATGTGCTTATATTTAAAGTATAAATGATTATAAACGGTTTGTGAAACTAATGTAAAAGTGAGAAGAACAACGGGAATGTCAAATTCACTACTAGAAAAATACTGAAAATTTATTTAAGTGTATGAGGCAAAACATTAATATTACTTTGACGATTAAAGAGTAAATTAGATCGATAGTTTGAGCGGTACCACCTTACTGCCACTTTGTCTACGTCTTGATATTTGTTTTACTTCTTAGTTTTATATAGTTGCAATCCTTTTATTTTGAGTAGATTTTGTAGAAATACTACCTATTGCCAAAGCCTTTCACTGTAATTTTTCGTTCCATTTTATATACATACACACACCAAATTTAACAAATATCTTCTATGCATATCTAGTTAAGTACAGTCAAGACATGGAATAAATAATGTAAAGAAGCGAGGAGATATGACTAAATATTTTTTATTCCTACGTTAATTCTTATAAAATTCTGTTTTAAACATAAATGTTTTACTTTATTATTAATAAAATTTTGAGTGTACAATTTCCCTTTTCCCCTTTTCTGGCTATTATTGTGTATTTTAGCATTGATTAAGCTGATTTATAATTTATGCATTTAGTTTATTTCACATAAAAGTTTTAACAAAAATTATGCCAGAAAAATTAATAAATTTTATTAATTTTAAAATTTTTAATAAAAAATATATTCCTTTTATTGGATCGCTTTAAACTTTCATTTAAGCAGCTTTTAATTTCTATTTAGATTCAATGTCCTTCTGGGACGTAAAGCTTTCACGAGCTTCCAAAAAGTACTGAGAAAAGTGAGCTGCTTTAGGGCAGACATTATCTTGATAGAATATAACCAATCGATCAAAGCTGGAAGTTTTTAATTGTAGTCGTTTAAGTTATTTTTACCAACTGAAATAAGTTACAGCATAAAAATTTTAAGGCATTTATGCCGACGTTTGATGTTTTTATATTACATCTATTTTTATGCCCAGTAATAATTGTGTCTTTCAATGAAGCACGGAGATTACAAAATACAATAGCACTTATCAGCATGATAAAGTTCTGCCAAGGGTAAGTTATGCACCACTTATTTTTCAAATTTCACTTTTGGAGTGGTTTAAAATGTCTTTAAATAAACTCACAACTAACTCTTCTGAAAGCATTGAACTGTAGCTAAGTGATTATTTTCTATCAGAGCTTTAAAGTTAATATCAGATAAATAAAAAACGATCACAATAAATTAAAAAATCTAAACTTGCACTCAATGTATTCTACTATAATTAAAACTAACGAATTTTTGATTTCGTTTGTAATACTTACTGCCATGACATGATTATTTTACCTTTCAATTATTTCTACCAATGTGAAATTAGCATATTTATTAGGTCTTCATCATTTAGGTCTTGAGTAACTGATGTTTTTTATTGAGGAAGAATGCTGCAATGGCATTATCCAAAAAGGCTCTGTCCAATCTAGGCTAAAATTTAATTTGATACACTTTACCATCCCAGCCATGCTGTACTTTTTTCTCCTAGTCGATAAGTCTAGTAAGATATTTTGAAGCATATGTAATATCTATTGTAGTAACAAAATTGACAAACGGCATAAAAATTCTGTTAAAGCAACAACTTGTCATTAAATTTTTAACGGCTAAGATTGTACGCCTATCGACATTTATTAACGAATGGGTGTTATATACGGCAACACCTGTGTGTGTGTGTGTGTGTGTTGTACCTAAAAATAAAAATCAGTTTGGATATTTATAAATGCATATAACAAAATACACAGAAAAAGTACAAATACTACCAAACACTAACCCCGTTGAAGCTTCCCTGCTGAGTTAACGTCTGTTCTGAAAGTAACTTTATGTACCCTTCAAGTTGTTTGACATGGAAATTTAGACAGGATCTAGATTTCAGTTCTCTTTTGTATGTCCTTGGTACATTTAATTATGTTTAGCATACTACGAAAGTAACAAGCAAGTTAAAAAGAAACAATTGCGGGGTCAATTTTATGCAAGCCGCCAATATCATGAAAAAACCGCAAACATTATATTTTTGCATGTTTACAAATATTTTAAACAAACCAGCTCAAAATGACAAAATTTTACATATCGGACGTAATTTTTTAATATTAATTACAAACTTAGTCACCTTCTACATACAGTCTAACAAATAGTTTGCCACTAATTTGTTGATAGTCTATTATCACTTTTACCAGAGCCTGGTTAACGTATAGACTGAGTAAACTGCAGTCTAGGGGTCCAAGATTCACGGGGCACAAAATTTGGAGTTGATTAAACGGAAATTTAGTTAGGTCAGAGTGCAGCCTTTGTGAATAAGGTTTAGTTTTGAATTAAGTCGTCGCACAGTGGGTCGATTCCCGAAAAAAGTGAACATAACATCAAAAATTAGTTTGATTGAAACAAAAAATGGTATATAAGGGTTTTCAAGGTCGCTGATTATGAATTTGATATTATTATTTTGAAAATTCAAAATGGCGGATCCAAAATGACTTGCTTATAAATAAAAAATATAACGTATATTTGTTTTTTAATTTATTTTTCAAAAATTACATTACTACATGTGAATTCAATCGCTATAGGAAATTGGTATAAAAATCGAAGAGGTACCTCGGGATAAAATTTTTTTTAACAATTTCATCTACATATTCTAAATTTTGTTAAGAAATAACGCGACCATCCAACTCGATCAAAGCCTCAACTATTTTTTATAAACAAAAAAGTGAACAACGCAATATTTCTCTTCACTATTTAGTCCTTGAAAATTCAAATTACGATTAACCACGTATGGATAATGATTACTTACCTTCACTTTCACCTTCCATCACACAGGATTGCAAAAAAAAATACTTTTAAAGAAAAGTTACAAACCGCGAGAACATGCAATTGAGACCGGTGCCCAGTTGACTCAGTTTGACCTGCTCTCATAAGATATGCAGACGGCATAACTGACTGTCGGTCTGCACACCCTATAAGGAATTACGGGATACTAAGCTAAAAATTCCAAACTTCACTTTTTTATTTTTGTCCGCGTTTATCGAAAATTGGCCCACTGTGCGTCGTTCAATCCATATTTTATTTATCATAAAGGCTGAACAATGAGTGGCAAAGATAGTCAAAATTTATTTAAAAAGACAAGTGGACCGGAATTCGGAAAACGTTTCAAAGAGTGGTTTGAATGACACGTTGTTGTGATTAAAAAATACTAAAAATACACTTTTTTCTTAAGTACTGTGTAGCAATTACAATAGTCGCCATCAAGTTTAGTGAATTTAAGCTAAAATTGTAGTGCATCAGATGCATAGCTGTAAAATGCTTCGAGCTCACAAAGCTCAAAAAATATTTTCAAAGAGATAGACCAAATTATAACACTTAATGGCCCGTAAATGATAAACTTTGTGAGTCGGTATACTACAGTGACATTCAACAAAATGATGCTTCTGAATATAAAAATATGAAAGACAGTATACCATTCAAACAAGATTTTGTACTAATCATATGTTTTTTTAAGTAAAAATATTGAGAACGCATCAAGTGAAATTGGTTGGTTTATTCAAAATCAACCGAATGAGTATTTCGTGCGCCGTGCAAACTCTATGAAAGTACGACGTTCTTAGAAATTAAGAAGTTTGATGATTGGAAATATTATGACAACAGCTCTAAGCACAAAAAAATTTAAATATTTATTAGTGCAAGTTGAGTTTTAAAAAGAGTGAATTGTAAAATTACAGAAAGGTACAAGGAAAAAGCTTTGTATTGGGAAAATGTTTTCTTAGCTGTTTTCAAAGTTGTAAAGAAATATTAGCATCTTTATGACTTAATAGTAACTTACTTGGCTGTGTAAAAGTGATTTCAAAATTCGGTCCTTTTAAGGCCGAACATAGAGAAAAATTTGGAAATATATAAAGAGATGTTCTCATACTTATCGAGTATAAATTTCAATGAATTTATTACATAGTTAGCATACCAAGTTAAAACAGGGGTTATTTAAGATATTATAAATGCCAAGTATTATTTTATAATTGTGGACTCAACTCCAAGTAACTTTTACGGTACGCTATGCTGTAATGTTGATCTTAGTTTTTATATAACTTGATCTACATAATTGTACAAGATAAAGCTATGATAATGCCAACAACATGTCTAAATGCTATAAAGGTCTCTAGGCTAGAATAAAAAAACCTTTGTCTACATACATTTTTCGTTGTACTCTGATGTATTCTTTTCTTTACAATCTCAAATTATAACTGTTTTAGTTCTAACACGAAAAGATAGGATAATTTGCAGTATCGCCTTAAAAAGAACTCCATCTTTTTAAAACATTTGTCGACGACGCGAAAGAGTGCCCGTGCTGATATCAGTTTAGCATCATAGAAATTCTACCAGGAGGTTTTTGATACTCTGACATATATTATTCATGATAGTGATCAGACTAATAAAACACAGTATGATGAAAAACTTAAAAGTCTTGAAATGTCATTAACGGTCTGTCTGGAGTCGATCGACCTTTGCACCAAAAGCATTGCATTTTTCTTTGCAAGTTTATAATGTAATTTTCATTTTAAGGACAAAAATACTATTATTTATCTGTCTCAACAGTAAATTTAAATCAGCAGTATTGTCCGATGCAATCAGACCAAAACTAGTATATGCAATACGTTTCAACAAGATATCACTATACACAACAATCTGTTGACAATAACTCATATAAATACTTTTTTATAAATTGTTACGTAAGTTTGAAATAATTCAACAATTTCAAGCGATCGCGCTTATGAGCAACTATAGCCATCAGTTACCCCAATTCATGCAGCTAAATGGCGGCTGATAAAAAGTAGAAAACGTATGCCTAAAGAAACTCTTAATAAGACATGTCACCGAACTGACAGAAATTACAATTTACTGGTTAAATCTCAGCAATTGTTATAAGCCTTCAGATACCTCTGATACAATCTAAACCAGAACACAGAAAAGATCAACCCTAACCCCCTGTCAATCTTCATAGCAGACGTCAAAATTGTTGAACCCATTAACTATTACAAAAAAAATAAAATTAAAGTACTAAAAAATGATAAAATTAACATTTTACCAAAAACACCAGAAAAATATAAAGATATAATTAAAGAGTTAGAAAATAAACATAAAGAATTTTACAATTACCGAAGAAGATCAAAAAAAGCTACTACTGCTTTTCGTTAGATTAAAACCAACTTATAATAACAAGGGCGTACAATTTAATAGACTAGATCACTTACATAATGGTAAAAATTAACCATTCCACGTTAAACGTTAAACGCTCCAATGTGCTACATATTAGCGCTTTTGCCATACAAATAACATTTGTACTAAAACTTCGAGGTATGCTAAATACTCTGGAAATCACGCTGCATAAAGATGGGAACAGTGGCGTAATATGTGTCAACTGCAACGGGAATCATTCGGTAAACTACAGGGGCTCTACTGAATAAAAGAAGCAGCTTAAAATTACTACCTAAGACCTAGCACGAAAAATCCAACCGAATTTCGCACATGCTCAGATTATGAGAGTAACTCACATACATTCCAATTTCAACACATTTCATCAAATAGCCCATCGGAGAGCAAAAATGAGTTGACTAAGATGATTAAAGGACTAATGAAGCAGACGGATACTATAATATATCTACTAACAATTTTTATCGTAAAAAACGCATTACATTATGTTGGTCAAATGAAACGGCAATGGGCTGATACAATATAGCGATACAAATCTACGCATAGATTATTATGCTTATTGTTAAACGTCAATTCACAAATAGAACTTTTCTAAAAATTTTAGGGTTATCAGCGAAGCACATGCCAGTACACCACTAATTATTAAAAATTCAATTAAACCATATGAGCTTTTGGAATACAAATAAGCGTATCTGTAAACAATGACAATTATAATTGAAGATTGGACTGGAGCAATAGCAGTTTCTGAGGTCTGTTGACCTCCGTGACACCATGGCAAATATGAGCTCTATTTAGGCAATATGGGAGCCACATTCAGAACAGGAAGTAACTTTAATGCTAAAAATGCACACTTAGGAGCTAGAACAATCTTAACTAAAAGCAGATAATTAATAAAATTAATAAACAGTACTAGTTCAAGTAGCTTTTCACTGGAAAGCCTACATATTGGCTTATCGATCTAACGAAATTGCTTGATTTACTTAATTTTTGTATAGTGAAAAGAATCGATCCGAATTGCCTAACAATCGAATCTATCTGAATTTGTTGGCTTATCACTGCCCGGTAATGGAAAACACACGCTACTTAGTAAATCACACAAATTGAGAGCTATTCGGAGAATTTGTATATAAAACACTATTATTGGACGTTTCCTCAAAAACAGAAGAAGAACTGACTTTAGCAGTACAACATTTCCATGAAATAGTGTAACAGGCTTTCTGTCAGGTAATTTTACAATCACTAGTTTAGAGTGCATCATAGTAAAGAAGCAGAAAATTTCAGAATAATAGAGGCTCAAGAGGATAAGGAAACAACGAGACCTCCAGCAGACAAAGAACGATTAAATTAAGCAAGTTCTGAGCTTAAAAATCATTCCATGTAAAATTATTTGAAATTTCTAGGGTCAAAAGAAGTTACAAAATACTCGCTTTTGAGAGCAACCAAGAAGCTAATAAAACCGTAACAACATAAGCTATCTCTTCGTACTAAGGATGGAAGTAGAGCCTAAAACAATAAAAAAGCCTTAGACTTTACAAATCATCTAACTAAGATATTTCAGTCATTCTCATCTGAAACCCCAGTTGAAGAAAAAAAGAAAATAAAACCTGTTCTTAAAGCTCTCTCTTAAATGAGCTCTCCAATGAACCAATTCTTGGTATCCGATACAAAAACACAAATTTTTAGAAATCTAAATTTATGACAACCACCAGAAGAACAATAACTGTGTCGTTCGCTGACAATACGGCCATATTAGCGTCGTATCCTAACCCAGTTATGGCATCCAATAATTTTAACCTACAGTATACAACTATGGGGTACAACAAGCAATTGTAACAATGAAAATTGAAAGCTCCTTCAAGCTAAGGCGCTTAGATCCATAGCAAATACACCATGGTATATGTCCAATAAAATCACACGCCATGATCTTGGTACACAGTTAATTAATGAAGAATACAGCGATACAGTGTGAGAATAGGAAATACTCTAGTTTATGAAATTTAAAATATCGGATCTTCCCAATATATTTAATTGATTGCGATTGTATTAACTGTTTATCCTGGAAAAATCTAAGTTAAAATAAAGAATTTATTAATGAACCCCTTTTTTATATATATTGTCACAAATTTCTTATTTGCAAAATATCATTGTTCAAAGTTACCAATTAGCCTATAGGTTAACATGGGACAACGTATCATATTCTCTAAATTGCATAAAGATTTTCCAATATGAGCGAGTAACTGACAATTAGAGGTTGGAGTAAAATGAAATAATTTGGCTCCGCAAATTTAGCCACCCCCTCTGTAGGGACATAAAATACCGATTTACTTTTTACTTTTGCGATAGATAGAGATTATACGAAGAAAGTTTTAGTCGAATCGGTGATATCGCATCCGCGATCTTTGTAAATTTGGTGCTCAGAAACTATTCTTATCATAATAAGAAGAGTATCTTTGTTATTCTTGTGGTACCATTTGTGTGAATATTTTAGCATAACTATTTTTAGAATTCTCACTTAAACGCTTTTTTTGCAATAGCATGCACTTTGTTTTCCGAGAACTCTTGTCTGTCATATTGTTATATATCATGTATTGTCAGCGTAGTTACAAGTTGCTTAACGTTGATTTCTTTGTGTAAAACTTTTTAATAGTACGATGAAGTGTTTGTAGGGTTTATTTAACAGGTCGTAATGCCTTTAGATTTTGTTGTTGTGTTGAGAATTATAGAGTTGTTATAAGAGTCACCACCTTTGTGGAACTTGCGGTTTGGCTGCGAAATAAACTCCAAGAAGTTAGAGATGTAAATATTAGAATAAGACTGTGCTGCAGGATTATCTTGTAGGAGAATGGCTACGGGTCTACCATTGCAATGCCGGCATCGAATTGCAAGTTTGACTTTTGCCTGAAATTACCTATCATGGAATAAAGGACTGGAGCAGGATACTGTTTTCAGATAACTTGCTTTTTGCTTCACTGGATCAGTCAGACGTCGGCAAGTATAGAGAAGACCCGGAGAAAGATACGCTACCGTTTGTATTGACGAGCGACTTCAATTTAGCGGTGGGTCGGTTATGGTTTAGGCACGCCCAGAGTTGGTTTTCATACAAAATGGCTCTTTGGCAGCTCACAGGTATATTAGGGAGATTCTATAAGATTATAATAATGCCTTTCATGATCAATATGGGCGAGCATGGCATTTTCAGCAATATAATGCTAGACCACATGTAGCGAGAATTGTCAGATGGTATCTTGATGATGTGGGAATTAGGCGGCTCGAGTGGTCAGCCCTCAGACCAGATATGAATCCCACTGAACATGCCTGGGATGAGCTGGGACGATGTATCCGAAGACATACACTAGTTCCAAGTAGAATAACATCGACCAGAATGTGATCCTCAACTTAATTGAAAATATGTCTTATCGACTTCAAGCAGTTCTTAACGCTATTGATGATACATTTTTTCATTGCTTTACTTTTATATTGGTCCTGATAACAAAAAGGCGAGCTTCGTTTAAAATGCAAATTTGTTGCTTTTTCAAAATAAATCATAAAATCCAATAAATATGCTTTCTGGTTTGGTATTGAATATTAAATGTAACTTACAAAATGTGGTACAATGATTCACAATTTGCAAATATAAGCGTTTCACTGAAACTTCTAAAAATATATCACAATTTCAATGTGACTTCAATTTTTTGCTAGCCAGTGTAAATCAATTAAACTATATTTATAGTTATCTTATATATTCAAATGTATAAAATTAAATTATAAATTGTAAAACATTTGGACTTGTTTTTAGTTGCACTAAAACAACAATTGCCATAGACTTCTCATTTTTAACAATAAAAGAGTCAGAGGTTAATATTGTTAAGGATTGTTGCTTGGAAGAACCTGTTTTCGATCAGTAGATGCTCTAGATTACATACGTGGTTTTCGGGCTCCTTTTCGAAATTGGGCTGTTGCGTGTCGGGGCAAAAAGCTCAGTCAACACGACGGGACCGGACAGGTCGGCTATCAAAAAACGGGAGCCGACAATCTTACGTGCCTGAGGAGTTTTAATTTCGACAATTACAGCTGATACGAAGGTGTATTTTAGGGGTGAATTTATAGCAGCCGATTGCGACCAATAGAGCGGGCAAATAATAGCCGGCTATTAAACAGCCTCGTTCGGGAGCGCCGCACTCCGGCTAAGCAGAGCATGCAGGTAGGGCAGGAATGAAGACGTAATTGCCGCAGATAATCTCTGGAACGCGAGATTACAATTGTTTAGAGCAGAATTATAACTATAAGTAGCGTGGAACGTAAAAGCTCGCCGGCTGGAATTGCCTTAATGTGTGTTCCCACGTTTAGCGAAAAGTAAATAGCATTGAACGCCGGAAAACTGCTGACACTCGCTTCTAAGACTAAGACTACCCTTTTTTGTCGATCCTCCTAACTACAGGAAGTATCTAATTTAGCTGATACATATATAATTAAAATGCAATTAAATACATTATCAAACGTCTAATCATAATATAATTTAAAAGCAATAACTTATGCTAGGCGTGGTTATTATCGCACAATTATTATTAGATAAACCACTTGTTATTTTTTGTTGCATGTTTATGTAAATTATATCCACATGGCTACTTATTAAGGATTGTGTACAAATCTACAGAATTTATCTATTGCTCCAAGTCATATATTGTTATGAATTCTACACACAGATTTTAACAAAAAGTATTAAAATTTAAATCTTATTATTAACAAGTTTAAAATAAAAGCTACACTATCTTTTTTGAGAGCCTAACATATATGAAAGATTATTCCAAATACCGGAAGGATTAAAATGTAGAATTCTGGGTGGCCCAAATAAATTATCAAAACAACGCAAAAGCGTTTCGTTGCCTGTTTAATAAAAACTGATAGAGATAGAAAACTATCACCGAATCTTAAGCCCTTTAATTATTTAAATTTAAAATTAATAAAATGTACGTTGAAGATTTAGAAAAATTCCTTAATACAAGTTTTACTTTATCAGAAAACAGTAAAATTAAAAGTGTATTTTGGCCAAAAACTTACATTAGTTCTATCATATCAAGCATTGCCTTAAATAATAGCAAAATATTGTGGAAGTTAAGGGTCAATGACTAAAATTTCAATTTTTTGCTAATTTTCTAAGGAAAGCAATTTTTTTGCATATACCCTTTACATTAGTTTTGTCTCCCTTTTTTTAAAAAATAAAAACGCAAGCATTATGCAGAAGGAATTAAATAATAGTAACAATAATGACCGAGTAGAGGTTAAATAAAAAATTAAAAAAATTAAGAAATTTTAGAAAGAATTTAGATAAGATGCAAACAAATTACAAAGAAAATGACAAATCCTTTTGAGGAGGAAGAAGAAAACAGCATTGAAAAATATAAAGAACAAATAGGGAACCTATTAACAAAGGAACAAGAAGTAATCTTCAAGAAGTGCTAGAAGATGGTGGGACAAAACAAAAGATAAGTAGATAATAAAATAAATAAAAAAATAGAAACCAAAGCAAGAAAATTATAATAAAAAAAGGGAAAATAAGTGAAAAAGTAATCGACAAAGCTATAAATAGATTAAAATTAAGAAAAGCATCAAGAATGTGCAGAGTAATTTCGGAAATAATCAGGCATATAAAACAAACAGGGAGGGAATGATTACTTAATTTGATAAAAAAGTAATAAGGATCGGCACCAAAAGAATTTGGAATAATAGTACCTTTATTTTAAAAAGAGGGATGCAAAAACTATATTATAGAAGGAAAAATAAACATCTGTTTTGTAGACCATCAGATATCTTCCGGCAGAATTGAAAGAGAACAAATATGGAAAACAGTGACAAACACATCAACATAGTAAAATCAAGAAACGAAAAATCAAAAGATTTTAGAACAACGGTAGGTTTGATACAAGATTGTGTGCTTAGCGGACTATTATTCACATTATTAATAGTGAGTCAAATCAAGAAAAGTAAGAAACACGCTAGAGCATACCTTACAAAATAAGAAACTAAAAAATTACAAGGATTAAAGTGATGGAACTATTGTACGCTAATAATATGGAGATTTTCGCCAAGAACAGAAGAGTTGTAGGATAACTTAAAGGTATATAACGCAGAGCTGAAGAAATAACATAGATAAAACAAAAATCATGCTAAGTACAGAATCAAAGACAATAGTAGAAGAAAAGAAATTAGAATCAGTGAGTTTCTATATATATTTGAAAGTATGCATAAGTAATAATGGTAAATTATGTCTGAAAATAAAAGAAGTTGATGCTACTGGGAGAATGTTTACAGCGATCAAATCCACATTTTTAGAACAAAAGGAGGTATCAAACGAAACAATGCTAAGAGTGTATTGAGAGTTATAACATATGGTAGTAAGTCGTAGACAACAACAAAAGAATAAAATCATAAATACAATGATGAGACGTCCAATTAGCTTATTACCACTACTAGCTAAAGAGTTTGAAAATTTGTTACCTAAAAGAATTAAACCTTTTTATTATTTTATTATTCTCTTATATCTCTATCTATTCTTATAATCTGATACCAGAATATTAATTTGTATTCAGAGAAGAACACGGCGCCATCGAGCAAATTTATAGATTAGTAAGTGAAATCAGTCATGCATTTGAATCAAAGAAATGTTGTTCTGCTGCGTTCTTAGATATATCTCAGGCATTTGATAAGGTCTGACACGAAGGAATTTTATCCAAAATAAAGAAAAACGTTTCCCGCACCTACTATCAACTCATAAAATCCTATTAAGTGATAGTTTCAGGTAAAATTTCAGGATGCACTAGCGAACCTACACTCAATGAAATCCGGAGTCCCGCAAGGAAGTGTATTAGGACCTCTCTCTATCTGTTGTTTACAGCGGATATTCCTATCACAAATCGTACAGCTATCGGCACGTTCGCAGATGATACTGCAATACTAGCGTCTGGAGACCTATGGCATATAACTGTGGGAAACCTGGAGCAATTCAAATGTAGGGATAATTCAAAGGTTTCTATCAAAAACGTTAAAGGCAATGGCCGAGAACGCACATTGGTACGTGGAAAACGAAGTGATCCATCGTGAGCTTAAAGTACAAACGGCGAAAGAAGTAGCGAAGTGCACGCCAGAAAAATATCTCGTAGGTCTAGAAAAACCAACACACAGTGTGAAACTTTGAAAATATATCGGTGATCCAAATGTACGTCCATTCCTCAGTGCTTTGCCTCTTTCTTTAGATTCAAAAATGTCAAAAGCCCCTTTATGTACGTAGGCAAAGTACTGATGAATGCACGTACATTTGGATCATAATGATATTCACACGAGATGGACATTCATTGGAAAAATATTTAAATAAATACAATCTTTGAATGGGGTGAATTTAAGGGGGTGAAACTTAAATAAATTACTAAAAAATCTATAATTTTGGGTATAAAAATTTTTCCAATAAAGATAAAACTTCATTATAAATTGTAGAACTTTTTCTGGGGGGTAGTTGCCGGAATGAAGAAATACGCGGATCTGATGTAATAAGTAGCCTATTTAATAAATCCTGATTGGTGCATATTCTAGACTTTTTACGGGAATGAAATTCTCTAAAGTGCTTCAGGTCTTTATTTCTCGATTCTGCTCTGTATTATATTTTGTTGGAATAAGGTTGTTGATTTGCTCTTCCACGAAAGTCGATTCTTGTATTGCTAATTCCGTCGTTTCCTTCTTAAACTGGAACCTTATCGGTCTCCAAAATCTAGTAGAAGACGGTCTTGGATTTTGCCAAATTATTATTGTATCTCTACCCGGCTTTTCAGCATATAACTGTAAGGGAACTAGCAAAGTTAAGAACATATCGCCATCACCAAGTCCAAATTCCGAAAATGCTTGTTTATATTTGGAATGGCCTGCACTTCCATCACAACCCCATTTTACCAATAAAATTAGATTGCTTAATTCAGCGTGCGTTAGGTTTTGTATAACTGGCTCTTGCAATTATAGTATTCGGTGTGTGTAGTGTGATCAAGAAGATCCTGCAGGCGAATTTCCGCTGAAGTTTCAGTGATAATTTGGGCTTCCTTCCTTGGATAGCAACGCGATTTGGCTGCCCTAGTATTGTGATAAGAGGGATAAATATCTGCGAATTGCTTTTTTGCTGTCAGTCTATGAATTAAATAAGAATGTTTGCTGTCTTTCGCCTCCACCATCATTGACAAATCATGGTCAGGTGTACGTGGCAGAAAACTTTGTACTTTCTGACTTGAGCGTCAAACTTGTTGTATTCTGGAAGCTCTAGTGGTGGTAGTAAAAACCGCCTCCGAAATCAACTTTGAAGCTTGACCCTTGTTTCAGACCTTTCTTAGCGGCTAAGGTAATTTCCTCAACTGCGAACTTGTCCAAAAGCTTATTAGCTCTTCTCCTCTTAGTCCTCGAACTACCCTCAGAGAAGCTTACTTCAGGGCGACCACGTGTACGTGCGCCGCCACTACCCAACGATGTACTTGGTTGTTCATGATCACTACTTTCTTCAGTCTTTTCGCCTTCGACCTTAAAGTTAAAGGGCTGTTTGAGCCCACTTTCATTTTGTTCCAAAAAGCGTTGAATTTTTTGGTTGCACTTATCAATCTTTGAATAAACTGCATGGCAGAATTTGTAATTAAACGTCTTCAGTCGTGCCATCATATTTTCATCATTTTGTATCCTGAAGTGTTTGATCAGGTGGTTATAAAGACTTTTCGTTCGAACAGAACGCCCCACCCCCTTCCTCACGTATAACATTTCGAAGATCTGTTTTCTTGTCAACATTGTACTTATAGTTGCAATTTGAATGATAACTAAAATAAAATAAGCAGTTAATTACCTGAACTAATAAATCATTTTGTTATAAATTATAATCATGAGTAAAAACTTCCCAAATAAACAATAAACACATATTTGATAAACAAGTGATAATAAATAATAATCATAAGTTCTTAAGAATATTGTAAAAATTAATAAGCATGCATTATTTAACAATTAATTCTGCATGCGGCAAGCGAGCGCTTGTGCGCTCCGCGTGCGGTCTGCCGATTCTAACCATGAATGAATGCCGCATTTTAAATAAATACATAAATATCGAAAAGGCGGTTGAAAGCGGTTACAGTTTTTTTTAGTATCTTATAAAGGAAGGCTTAAGGTATTTTTTAAATATTTTTTCAAGGCATGACTAAGAAAGACTTTTTTTGTTTCTCTACAGAAAACTAGATTGACTTGTAAAAACACCCCATAAATATAATACTTTATTTCAACATTTCAATCCAAATTCTTTTTCATAACATATATTAAAATAAAGTACATACCTTAAATAATCTTCTAGAAACAATTAACACGTTTTCAACTCACAGCCAAAATGAGCTGTAAGCCCGGCCGATCGCTGCTAGGCGGAAGGGTCGTGTTTGCGATCCTCTAGCAGGTAGAGATTTTACCTAAGGAGCTTGATATTCGAGGAAAAGATAGAGCGACATTTTTTTTAACTATTCAGAAAATATAGAAACCATATGCCCAATTTCAAAAAATGGTTTTTGTCCACTTTTTGCGGATTCTGGCCCATTGTGCAACAGCCTCGCTGTAAACCTATTAAATAACAGCACCACAACGAGTAGATTGCAACGACATAACTCTCTTGACCTACCGAACCGATTTAAGTTAAATATTATATAATTAAGGTTCCCAACATATATATCAATTGTAATTGTAATCACAAAATTTGCTTATTGTTCAAACAGAGCAGATTGTAAATATAAAGTAAAAAAACTTACTTGGGGTTATTAAATTTAAACTAAAAAACAAAATATAATACGATAAAGGTTCAACCACGGATTTAAAAACTACAAAACCTTATTACAACATAAAACCTATTTGCACCGATCTTCTTTCAAAAAAAGTTAAATCGATTGTCAACATGAAAAACGCAGGAATAGGAACTATGAACACTATAAATTACAAAGTACGTCTGAATCAGCGATACATACGAAAATAAAAAAATCTGGTGTGAACATCACACGACTTTCCTTATCCTAGTATTATATATTATACCGGGTCCATCGTCTCGGCCCTGCTCTGCTCTCATCCCTGAACTTATTATTTAAAAAAAGGACGAGGCGCGAGTCCAACACTCGCTACGTCACTGAAGGAACCGTGCGAGCTCGGTCGCACGGCCTTCTCCATTATTGCCTGCGTGCTCCCCCTAGCGGCCAAGCGCCCCCCCCCCGTCCTCCCGCAGTCGGCCCGGTAGCTCTCCGAACGCACTGATTGGTCCGTTTAATTAATTTCTAATCGGCTACAACTTATTTATTTGACCTCGGATAAAAAAATTTCATTGTAATTTTTTGTTCGTCTCGGTCTGATCTATCCGGTAATATAAATTTCCCGAAACATTTTATGAACACCCGGTATATTAAAAATCCTGAGCTTCAATTTTTTTTGAGTTCCTATTTTATCAACTTTTATTTTAAATTCATGTTTATCTCATAATAACAAATCATTTTTATTCTCATAAATTTTTTGTATCTTCAACCGTTTAGATTCGCGAGCGCTTTACGACCGATTTTGCGACCTTGCGACCAAACGGCTTGGCCGATTTTCACCAAAAGCTTCGCACTGTGTCTCCTACCTACAAGTAACTTGCATACCAAATTTCAAGTCTCTAGCTCTTACGGTTCTTGAGATATCCTGTTTACTGACAGACCGACAGACACACACACACACACACACACACACACACACACACACACACACGAACCAATGGCTCAAACCAACTTTTTTGGTGTCCTGAGGCTATATTTCGTCCAGAAATTTGAAAAACTGGATAGGTCAAATTTCCGCCGATTACATTACTTTCCTTATTATAAGATAAGGAAAGTAAAAAAAACGCAACCAAATGTCACAAAGAATTCATAGAAGGAAAAGAGGACGTCAAGGACAAATAATGCTTCCATCAACGTCTCACATTTCAAACAAGGTGGCTAAGCTGCAAGCGGGTTTGGGCCGAAATCTGAGTATTAGATTAATATCAGATGAAGTAAGACTCCCAAAATTCATTGCGTACGAAATGCTAATGACAGAGTTTCTGGAAAAATAAACCGCGGGAACGCTGCCCCAACCTCCCTACAGCCTAGAACTAGCCCTGCACGACTTTTTCTTGTTCGCGGTTAATATCCAGTTTGGAAGAACACTGTTTTGGGATTATTAAAAATGCGCAGGCTGCTACAATGAGTGCTTTGTAAGAGACCCCTATTCAAGACTTTTAGACGAGCTGCAAAAAAAGACAGCATCGCTGAAAACCGCGTGTTGGTGCGTACGGATGTTTCTTTGAACAATATTAAGTGCATATATATATATATCTTCAATTAAATAAGTTTTCTGTAATCAATTTCTTCGCTTCTCGGGCGTACTTTGTATAAAGCATTTAAAAAAATTATTATTGAAGATGTTGAAATACAAAGTAGGTAATCATTTCCCATTACAAACAAATTAAACCAGATTAAAACGGTGAAAACTCATTTACAAAATACTAAATATATACAATACCGATCATAATTCAAATGTACTACCAACGCATCAATTAACTTTTTCGAAAATAATCTTTGGCAGAAGTAACGGAGAAAACAACAAATAAATCTCATTGACCAACTTCCAAACTTCAAACTTCTCTAATAAAGTAAAACTTTATTTTTATAAACATGCTCACTACTATAATCAATAAAATAATTACGTATTGCATCATAAAGCGCAAACGCATTAACAATTTAAATACCAAAAATAACAGCTTCCTACTTAATTCCTATAAAATATATTACTAATTTCTAAGGCGCACACTACTGATAGATCTATCATCAAAGTATTTTGTTATATGGCACGTTATATAAATAACCCAGATAGCACAGTCCACATTATAGTAGCAGTTATAAGAAACTTTAAATTACTGTCTTATTGGGTCTTTTTTTTTCTTAAAGTTCCGATCCGTTTCGGATGTTGGAAACCATGATGGCAATACGGACTTTATCAATAGCGGCACGAAACAGTCCAGCAGTTGTTGTATTGAACCATACTCGCAGGTTTTTCAGCCACGATATGCGTCTTCTGCCGATGTTTCTTTTTCCTTCGATCTTACCCTGGAGGACCAATTGTAGGAGCCCATATCTCTGATTGTTGCGCATGATGTGCCCTAGATACTCCAGCTTACGAACTTTTATTGTTGTGAGGAGTTCTGTTTCTTGTTTCCCCATTTTCCTCAGCACGGTTTGGTTGGTTACATGCTCTGTCCAAGGTATACGGAGGATTCTGCGGTACAACAACATCTCGAAGGCCTCTATTTTTCGTCTTGATACCTCTGTCAGTGTCCACGTCTCTGCTCCATACAGCAATACGCTGAAGACATAACATCTCAGTAGTCTTAATTTAATGGGTAAACATAATTCATGGCACTTGAATAGTTTGGCCATTTTTACGAACGCTGCTCTCGCCTTTTCAATTCTACATTTTATTTCCAGTGAGTGGTCCCAGTTTTTATCGATTGTTGTCCCAAGGTAAGTATATTTTTGCACACGTTCGATCCTGTTGTTGTCAATCGTTAATCCGGTGTCAACAATGTGATTTTTTGTAATTATCATATATTTGGTCTTTTTGGTATTTAGGGTCAGTCCGAACCGCTTGCTAACTTCTGTAATTCTGTTCATAATTCGTTGGAGACTGGTGATGTCGATTGTAAACACTATCGTGTCATCCGCATATCTAAAATTATTTAATATTTCTCCGTTGACTCTGATTCCATCATCTATGTTGCCCAGAGCTTGCTGAAAGATGTGTTCCGAATACAAGTTGAACAGAAGAGGAGAAAGTACGCATCCTTGCCTGAGACCGCGTTTTATCTTGATGTCCTCTGATATCATGTTGCCAGTTTGCACTGCTGCTTTTTGATTCCAATAAAGGTTGCTTATTATTCTTATGTCTCGATTATCAAGGCCTATTTCTTGAAGTATGTCTATTAGTTTATTATGTTGGACTTTATCGAAGGCTTTTTGATAATCGATGAAGCAAGCATATATGTCATGATTTACATCTCTGGCTCTTTGAAATAGAACTTGTAGGCTAAAAATAGCTTCGCGAGTTCCCAAGGCATTGCGGAATCCGAACTGTTCTCTACTTATTTGTGCTTCACACGTTGTAAAAATTCTGCGGTGTATAATTTTAGAAATAATTTTAGGAGGTGACTCATAAGGCTGATGGTGCGGTAATCTTCGCAATATTTAGCATTTGGTTTTTGGGGATTGTCACAAATGTTGATCTTAACCACGGTTCAGGGATTTTTCCGGTGGTATAGATAATGTTAAAATTTTGCTAGCCATTCTACACTCGCTTCGTCCATCATTTTAAAAATTCGGTATGTATATGATCAGGACCTGGAGCCTTTCCCATTTTTAACTGTTTTATGCATTTTTCCACTTCGTCGGTGGTGATGGGTAAGGGCTCTACTTCTGGATATTCTTGAGGTTCATCTGATCTATCAACGTCTTCGAAAAGGTCTTCAACATATTTCTGCCAGGCAGAAATTTTTGCATCTGGTTCTATAATTATTTTTCCGTCCTTGTTGAGTAGCCTTGTTGTATTGTTTACTTTGTAGATTCCTGCAGCTTCTTTTACTTTTTTATACATGTTAAATGCATCCTGTTTTTGTTCTAATTGTTCAATTTCTTTGCATTGTGTTGTTAGCAATGTTTCTTTAGCCATCCTTATTTTGAATTTTATTAATTTCTGGATTTCTTTGTATCTGGTGTCGTTATTTTTTGCTTTTCTTCTTTCATCCATTAATTGTAGGATTTCGTCAGTCATCCACTTTTTTTTCTTTCGGTTTTGTACTGTCAGATACTTATCTCCAATTTTGTCAAAGGATGTTGTCATGTCTCGAAGTGCTTCTTCTACCGTTTGGTTTTTGTTTATACTCTGTTCACATGCTACACCTAGTTCTTGTGTCATATTCCCACGCGTTTGCGGGCTATCACTTATTTTCCTAAGGTCCCATTTCTTTTTTACAATTTTTCTCAAGCATTTCTTTAGTTTTAATCTGAATTTTCCTACTAATAAGCAATGGTCTGATGCAATTTCCGCTCCAGGGTATGTTTTGGCGGCTAAACACCTATTGCGATAACATTTGTTTATTAGAAGATAGTCGATTTGGTTTCGTACTCTCTTCTCTTTGGGTTCGTCGGGGTTGGTGGGGGCGGTCCATGTGTAGAGTCTTCTTGGTGATAGCTTATATAATGTATTAAGGATAACAAAGTCTTCTCCTTCTACGAACATTTTAAGTCGCTCTCCCCGCTCATTTTGTACTCCCAGTCCGTATTCACCGATATGCTCTCCGCTTCTACCTTGGCCTATTTTAGCGTTTAAATCTCCCATAATAAGAGTTAGTTCTTGCTTTTTTAGTTGGTTCAATGTATTTTTAAGAGATTCGTAGAACTCTTCTATTTTGTCTTCCTTCGCTTCGGCTGTTGGGGCATGGACCTGTATTATATTTATGTTTATGGGATTTCCACTTAGTTGGATAAGTATTAGTCTTTCTGATACAGGTATGAAGTTAGTAACATATTTTTGAAGTTTGCTCGATAGTATCAATCCGACACCATTTATAAATTGACCTTTTTCGTTTCCTCAATAGTATACTTGGTGTTCGTCTATTAAGTATTGGCCATTGTTTGGCCATCTCATCTCGCTTACCCCCATTATGTCCAGTTGAAGTCTTTTGATTTCAGCTACTGCGTTATTAATTTTTCCTTGTTGGGCCATCGTACGGACATTCCAAGTTCCAATTTTGATTGGACTCTTTGACAATTTTAGCCTTTGTTGGTCTTGTGATTTGCAAGGGTTTCGCTGGATAACGACCTGGACGATTGGGTCTTACCAAACTAATCAAATTCAAAGCTCAATAATACAAGTTGACACCACTTTGTACCCAGTGAACATTGCAGCGATGTACATTCTTAGAAGGAATTTTATCAGTATTAATGAATATACCAAATATTTACAACTAAGCAACAATTGGAATGCAAACAATACAACCTAAGGATTATGACCCATAACCTCTAAAAACGCATTCTTTAAATTCCAGTGAAAACTTAAATTTCAACTACATATCGAAAAAATATACTGGTTTAGTGATATCAATCCTAAATCTGGTAACTTTTCGATAACGCAACCCTGCAAAATTTGAGTGGTGCTGCGTTTTTTATCCGAAAATAACCTTTATTTGTTGCCATAACGTTACAATTTTTCGCTCATCGCAAATTTCAAAATTAGTAAAAAGGCAAAAAATTGCGACTTCAAAATAGACTTAAAACGTATTTTTCTTATAATTTATTCATTTTTGGCTTATACTATGCACTCTTATAGCTAAACAGTTGATTGGCCTGAAGAGGAGAGCAGGAGGGAGGAGGGTCATTGATAAAATTAGC
Source organism: Sinelater perroti (assembly GCA_036346155.1). Classification (NCBI taxonomy): domain Eukaryota; kingdom Metazoa; phylum Arthropoda; class Insecta; order Coleoptera; family Elateridae; genus Sinelater; species Sinelater perroti. The sequence continues at coordinate 13,291,856 of JARFIY010000024.1, forward strand.
CTAACTTTCTGTTTTATTGTATTTTTAAATTAATTTATTTTTATTTATTTAATTAATTTTTATGAGATACGTCATTCCTTTAGAAACCACCCCCCTCTTCATCCTCTGTTAATGACGAATAATATAAAACACTTACAATTTTATTTTATGTGTCAAAGTTTCTTTGGGCGGCTCATGGCCTGTTTTGCGCTTTTCCATTTATGTTCTCTATGGAGTTCACGTCGGGGTAACATCCAGCCATCATAATAGTAGTCCATTTTCCTTGATACCTCCTTTCCATATCCTTGATATCCTGATAAAATATCTTACCGATCTCTTCGCTAACGATACCAAAATTTTCAAGAAAATAATCCAAATGTAATTTAGGAGGTAAACCTCCAAGCTCATGGAACAGCTTAATTTTTTGTACTTCTACAGCATGTTCTCAACGATTTATTTGAAGTTCGGATCCTTCTTATTGTCCAGAAACTTGGATACTACGTCTTTAAAGGCTCCGCAGGTTTTTTTCTGCAACTTCTTCTTGTTTTTTAAAATTAGCATCTTTGAGAAGTTTTCTAATGCCAGGAGCAATAAAAACACCCTCTTTTAGTTTGGCGGTTGATAAAGCTGAAAATTTGTCACAGATGTATTTAAAACATTTCCCTTTGGGAAGGCTTTGACAAATTGCTTTATCAAGCTTAACTTGATATGCAGAGGTGGAAGGAGAACTGTATTCGGATCTGTAAGAGCTTTTCCAGGTTCTAATGAAGCTCTTTTTATTTGGTCTTTCTTTATCCGATTCTGTCTCTGCTATCCTATTCACGCAAAAAACAAGAAAACTTTTTGTACTCTCCTTGCTGTCCTAGGAACATCAATATTACTTTGAGATCGTCGCACGTAATCCAGTTAAGATCATCGTATTTAATTTTGTCGAGCACAAATTCCACATTTTTGTAACACTCTTTTAAATGGTCGGAATGTCCGACGGGGGGAGTTTCAAGGAGCCAATGCATCTCTTAAAATTTAAAAGAAACAATAAAAATAAATAAATGAAAAATGCGTGTTATCATCGTTTCGGTTTAAACAAAATCTAGATTCACCAAAAAAAGATGATTATATGCTAATTGTCTGTCCACAGGTGCCTTTCCGTTACCTATTGTATCGTTCGTTACTGGCTTAGGAAAGTTAATAGTCGTAGCAAGAATAGACATTGTGATGTTAGACTTATTGCGAGTAATCGACATCGAACACAGAAAGTAGGCAATGAGTATCATATAGTGCTTTACCGTTGTCGCACAAGGGCAGTTGGAAAAGGGGTTTGCAATGGCAAGCCTTTAAATATAATAATCCTCCCTTATGGTTGTCCTGCGTACTGCTCCAGATCTTGGTCTGCGTAAAGAAAGACTCCCTTCATTTAGGCTAACAATACGTCCACTTTAAAATTTGCTGACTTTTGATAATTGTCGACATTCTTACGAGTAAGCTAAGACATGCAAAATCTGAATAGTTGAGAACATTTTTGCTTATTTTTTTTGTCAAATGAATCAGAAATCAGAATACAAAGCATTATATAAGCTGTTCTATCTTTAGTATACGTATGAAAAAATACACTTATAGCGTGATGAGGAAGACGATCAGTAACACTTCTTCGGTTTCCTATTGCAGGTCCATTGGCCAAAAAATTGGTAGTAGAAGTGGTTGTAGTAGGGGATTGGAATGCAGTTCCAGTTTTTTGTAATGTTTGGAGTATCTCTCACGGATAACTTCTTGCACGAATGGCACCTTGGGGTCTATGTGGAGGGTGAGGTCCGTAAAATTTTTGACTGGCATCTTTTGAAGTATGGCCAGGTTCGATTTGCTTGCGCAACCCTATAATTCTATCCTAAATGTCCATACAGGCTTTAGTGTTGTGTTGTACAGAAAAAGCTTGTTGTTTAATGATAATTTTGATTCTTTACAGATTAGCCAGTTGAGCTCTTTTATTTTTAGGTCGATTTGCTTTCTTTTTTTCACAGCGAATTTACAATTGAGCTTACTGTCCAGGGTTAAGCCAAGATATTTCACTTCGTTGATTTGCGAGTGTTCCTCGATAATCATGTAAATTAGGCAAGGTGTTTTTCTGAGAGTCAATATTATGTGCTTGGATTTGCTTCCATTGACTTTAATGCGTCATTTCTAAAACCAGTCGTAGAGCGAGTTTAGGTGATCTTGTAAGTGAGATGAGGTTGTTGCTAGGTATTGATTCTTTGCGACGATGATTGTTTCTGTGATTGTGTCATCGGACGTTGGTCCACTGTGTACAGTAAATCGGGGAAGATCCCGAGGACGCTTCTCTGCGGTACTCCTGCATTTATTGGATAAACACCGGACACTTCACTGTTAAACTTTGCTTAAAACTTACGATCACTTAAGTACAACTTTAAAAGTTTAAAATATGAAGGAAAAATCCTTTTTTTCTTAAGAAGTACACCAGGATAACATACGTTGTCAAAGGCTTGACTGACATCTGGCAGTGCCATTGTGCAGCATTGTGTATCTTTCATTCCTGTATTTATTTTGTGTTATTCTGTGGCTTTGATGTATGGTGGAGTGGGTTTGTCGAAAACCAAATTGGCGATCTGGTATCCAGTCTTATGGCGATAGTTTGTTATTCAGTTTACTTAGTACTATTCTTTCAAGTAACTTAGAAATTACAGGATGTACAGCTATGGGGTGATATGATACTACATCCGTTGAGTCTCTTCCTAGTTTTGGCATCAGAATTATTTGTCCAAATTTCCACAGGACAAGCCAACTATATGTTCAGTAAACAGTGTGTTTTCTCTTTTCTTCTTTGCTACCATTTTTTTGTTGTGTCGGGGTGAGTAGTACAAGGCTGAAATTGTTAAGTCATAGGGTAGACTTGTAACTTTTATTGTAGACACTTGTAAGTAATGTTCTTCAAATGTTTCTAATTTGTAGTGTCGAATTGTAATCGGTTAATTAGTATGGTGGTGCCACCGCATGCAGTATTGTCTGGATGATTATTGTTGTACATAGTAAAATAAGGTTTTGTAGTAAAGTAAGCGTTGCTGATTAATAATACATTTAATAAATTTTAGGCTAGAAATAGTTTAATTTTTTTTTACGATGAGTCATATCGTTAGCGTTCCATAGTGCTATTCTTAAGATTTTGTAATTTATATTAAGATAATTTATTTAGTAACGTTGTGAGCAGGTTTTAAATTTATCCAAGAAGTTCGATTGTGTTTTATTAGGTCCTTGAGTGATTTCTGTGTTGTTGATTTTCCTTGTGTTGTTTGTTGCTGTAGCAGAATAACTTCTGGTTGGTTAGACAAAATGATTAATTTTACTTGTGTTGTTGCTTGTAGTTAGTTTTTGATAATGTTCACAGCTTTTGTAAATGGCAGGGTAATTTACTTCTCATAAAAAGCATTTTGCTAAAGTTTTTTGCAGATAGTAGTGGAGTATGATTCTCTACAGGCATAAGGTCGATAACAATAAAACTTTGACTTTCTGTACAATGTAATTTAACAACGTTTTCTTCTTGTTGTTGTTTTAATACTCTTATATAGACTATTATCCTGTTTCTAACGACATATTTCGTGTAGTGCTATATATATAGTAAGTCATGTTGGACATACCCCGGGCAGGTGGCTAGTCTAACCCGTTAGAAGAAGGAGAATGTACTTTACGACCGCTAAAGGAGTTTTGTATGACGGCCGACGAGCACTTAATGTTTGCCGTTGCTTTTGGGGCTCGCCGCGCTTCTACAAAATCATTCGTACTTATTGTGTGGTGTAGATACTTGACCACCCTATAGGCCCTGTTATCTTTTAGTTAATAAAAATGATGTATGAGTTTTTTGTCTTTTATAAATCATTTTTCTGTACGTTTCTATGGCATTACAATTAAATTTGATGGTATTATTAGCTATACTTTTGGCGCAATATCGTTTTGCTTCTACTATGTCTTGTAGTTGATTGATAATGACAGTAAAGTTTATGAATCCATGCACAAATATCGGGGATGGTTTGGGTGTGTTTTTATTTTCGGTAACTTTGTTGTGGTTTTTGCGTTGGTGTTTATTGCTGTAACATTTTGGCTTAACAAATCAAACTTGTTTGTTGTTAACAGAGCGTTATCAGTAAAGTTAGTAGTTTTGATATTTACTTGAATTTTTTTTTCGTTTTTGTCATTTATTGCAATTTTCCAAAGTTCTCTCGTCGATTGATTTATAATCGTTATCGCTCATTAATACTACCGATTGTGAAGTTATGATGTTTTGCGTGTTTATAGGTTGTTGTTGATACATGGGTTGACAAAAACTAGAGCTGGATAACATATGATGGTTTAGTATTTGTTGCGATAAAGTAGATGATTGGTGGTACGTATTACAAAACGTATTTGCCATTGTCACTGCGTTTTTTGAGATTGGTAGATCAGAAGCTGATCAGGGATGCTGCTACTTCCGAGACCATTCCCCCCAGGTAAAGTTAGAAGTACATTTATTTATTCAAAAATAGCAAATTTTTAATTACTTAAACGCTGTTGAACAAACGATGTTCATAGTCTATCACTCACGGCACGTCCGTTCTCTAGCGTGTACGTACATAAACTCCTTCAATAAGAATGACACGATTTTGTAATAAAACGTCAGCCATGCTTAAAATGTTATAACTGTCACTAGTTTTGTGTTTAGTATACTCTGATAATTTATCATGGCTAAATGCACGCTTTAAGAACGTTTGATTATTGTCCAAAAATTTTATGAAAATAGACTTTTTTTGTAAACACTCAACGTGTTCTTAGCGAGACCTATGGTCCACATAATCGCCCTTCTGTGCTTGCTACTCACCACTACTTTTCACGATGGTAAAATACCAACAAGACGTCGAAATGCAACAAAATGTAAGAATATTGCTGTTGTAAGAGATAGCGTTGCAGAGGCTCCAAATTTATCGATTCCTTCTCGTTATCAAGAATTAAGGATTAGAAGAACAACTACTTTGCGTATTTTGAAAAAAGATTTGTTTACACGCGTATAAAATTGTGTCAACCTTAGAACTGAAGTCACTAGACCATCTTAAGCGCTGTACCTTAGCTACTTGGCCTTTAGAGTAACTTAAAACGGATCGAAATTTTGGTCAACAAATTATCTTCTCAGATAAAGCTCATTTCTGGTTAAGTGGATATGTTAACAAACAAAATTGTTGTTTTTAGTATGAAGACAATCCACGAAAAGCCTTTGCAGCCACAATAGGTTACTGTATAGTATGTAGATGACATCATCAAACCATTATTTTTCCAAAACGAGGTAGGAGATGCAGTTACAGTGACTGGTAACTAATTGACGTTGATGGAATTTTTGTGGCCAAATTTAGATAAAATTGATTTAGAGGGCATGCGGTTCCAACAAAGCGGTACACTGTTAATTCCACTATTGACGTATTGCAAAAACAGATTGGTGAAACGATCATTTCAAGAAATACAACTGTTGGCCTCCAAGCAGTTGTAATTGAACTCCTTTAGATTACTTTTTGTTGGATTATTTGTAAATCTATGGTCTATGCAAACAAACTACAAACTCTTCTTCTTCTTCTTTATTCGCCTAGCTATTATTCCAATTTAATTGGGATCAGCCCTCCTAGTACTTCTGCGCTACACCGTACGGTTGTGAGTTGTCTCTTTTGTTGTGTTGCTTGTTATTATGTCATTTTCTATTGTTCGTAGCCAGGTTATTGGTGGTCGTCCACGGCCTGTTTTTCCGTCTTCTATATTCAGGACTTTTTAGTCATAAGGTCATCATCTCGCCTCATCACATGCCCGTATCAGCGCAAGTGGTTTTCCCGAAGTTTATCATGTATCTTAGCGACTTTAAAAGAACCACGGATATATTCGTTTCTTATTTTATCTATTTTCAAAACTCCACCAGACCAGCGCAGCATCTCCATCTCTATGGTGTGAATTTTCTGCTCATCCGTCTTCCTCATCGGCCAGCACTCAGATTCATATAGTAGGGCTGGTCTTACTTCCCTTTTGTATACGTTGCCCTTGACTTTAATCGGCATAAGGGAGTCGCATAGAATGCCAGACAACAATCTCCATTTTCCACATTCTATTGTGTATGTCTCTCTCTACACAGGCTTTTGGTGCCACAATGGATCCGAGATACTTGAACTCTTCAACTCTATCAAGAGGTCTGTTTTCGATGACTGGACCCATATTAGCTCCAGAAAAGTCGCAATATATATATTCGGTTTTCGGTCTACTGATTCTCAACTCTCTCTCTCCAAGGACTACTGCCATGTCGTCAGGTCTGATTGGACTTCTGCGAATGATTCGGCTATAAGAACTACATCATGGGCATATAGTAGTGACCACAGTGCTGGTTTTTGTATGTTTGAAGTGATATAGTCCACTACCAGGTTGAATAGTAAAGGGCTCAGAGTCGAACCCTGATGAACATCTACTCTGACCTCAAATGCTTTATTTGTTCCTACTGCGCTGGCCACTCTTCTAGATACATTGTGGTAAAGATCTTTAAGGAGCTCGATATAATGCTCCGATACGAATCCTTGATGTATTAAGATCCGTAACATTAAACTCGGGTTATTGCACAAAATCATCCAAAATCAAGTTCATCGAATTTGTCCAAGTGCACGAAGTTGATATGGATACTTAAATGATGTATTATTTAAAACATGATGTAATAGACTGTGCTTTAAAATAATATAAAATGTTTAGTAGTAGCTCATACTTATTGGAAAGCCCTTTATTATACAAAAAAACGAGATAATTAATTTTGGGCAGACACAAACGTATTAATTATAAACATTAATTGTTTTTTGATTATATTATTTTATTTATAATTTAATATATAACTTTCAATGCAATATAATTTATTTTTAATGGTGCCGCAATTTTATTTTTTTAATATCAACTACCAGAGCATAATTTTAAATTACAACTTTTACGAATACTGATTGTATGTAATAATTTATGATTAATCTTGTAGATGTGCTTTCACGAGCTAATTATCTTTGAATATAGGTATGGACACAGAACTCGTTTTTGCGATATGCATATGCATGAATATGAAATATGTACACTAAGTACAGTAATTTATGTTAGGATTATAATATATCATACATGCATAGTAGAATCTACATCGCCAATTTATCACATACTAAGAAAAAACTTACACACTATTTAAATATTTCAGTAATAAATTTACAGCTGCTCTCTGCGAAAATTTTTCAAAAACAAAGTAAAAACGCTTACTGTTAATGAAGTCCATAATCGCATATTTGCATCCATATTTAATATGGACAATTAAATGATAAGTAGCCCAGATAATAAAGTAATTTAAAAACGACAGCGGTTAAATGTTAATATCTATATTGCCATTCTAGAAGAAACGCTGGCATATAAAGTGTGACATTACATCCGTGAAAGGAAACGTTGTATAAGTGTGGCAGTAAATATTTATTAGAAGTTGCATAAAAACCTACTATTAAGTTTTTATCGTTATTGAGTGCAAATAAGCAATAAAGTGCACTAAACCAGACCAGTTCAAAATGTAAGTATCCGAGAATGTCTACCGATTCAAAAGAAAATGTGTGAAATATAAAACTATTAATTATTTTGCTCTGAATACTGGACTATAATAAAGTAAGTGTCTGCAGATTTACACGTTAAAATACAGTAACGCATGAAAATACTACCTGGTTAAAGACTAAACATCAATAGATAAAGAAATTGTAGTTAAATAAAATAACCAAACTATTGAACATTTCACCATTTTAACTCGAGAAAACGCCTTGAAAAACTATATTGGTACCAAACTTCCCAAAAAATCATTTTCTTACATTGGTTTCCGGTTTTTGGTACATAACATATTTTTGTTGCACTCATTTGTATCTGCTTTAAAAAACGGATTTTCTGATTTGTGATAAGGAAAACGTTCTCATCTGTTTATTCACAAAAAACACATCAAAATATTTATGAATCTAACATTATGTACAATTCACTTAATGATTTATAATTTTAAATTAAAGAATCATATTTACAAAACCTTCTAACTGGTAGTGGCATTCAACAGAGAACCATAACTTCATTTTTCGCGATAATGTGCAAATTAAAATCGATTTTCGATTTTCACTCAATGACCGATAGATCTGTATTTTGTAAGCGAAAAGTTGTATCTGTTGTCTGGCGATCTGATGAAGTGATGCCTTCTTAATTTCGAGCTCTTTTGAAGCATTTCTTACTGATGTTGGGCGTTTCTTCGAAATGTTTCTCAACTTCTTCGATGCGGGCCTATTGTATTCTCATTATCATCAACATTTTCGACACTCAATTAATTTTCGGTCGAACAAAATATTTTCCATACTGAATTCCCAATTGTGAGTTTTTAGGATTACATTAGACGTTAGTCTATGCAGTTTATGTGAATTAGGTTTTGCATGTGACGCCCCATATTAGCGATAAATATGATATAATCAATCTAATTGTAGTTTAGTATTAGTACTCCACATTACAGTTGAAGTAGTGTTTGTTGTTTAAAATTGAGTAAAGCATGCTGTGCCACATAGGCTTCCAAGGGTTTATTATTCTTATGATAACTGTAGGTAAGCTTTCTATCTAAGTAGATCTTAAGATTCCATGGTGTTGGAGTGTTGGTTATACGTAAGTTTTGGGGTATTTTGGTCGACGAAGAAAATTAGTGCATTGATTCGTACTTGACAAGTTTGTTCAGTAAGGAATGATCTGAAAATATATCGAAAGTAAGAAGGTTTGTTTATAATTGTTAATTCATATGTTCATGTTAGCCTCGCTTAATGCCTTCAAGCAGACCGAACGTGCGTGCCGAGCTATACCTGAGTTATCACAAAGGCGGAGCCGCAGCCGTAGCCTTGCTTAAGGTCAGGCATATTTATATATTTATTAATTTAATTTCAACGTTTAACTCAAGTGATAAACAAATGTTTCACTTTTAAAAACCTCTAGTGAAAGAAAACATTCAGCTAGGTAATCTTTCTTTTTAAATTACCAAAATGCTTCCAGCAGGCAATGTACCTGGCTTTAATTACATATATAACCAACCATATTCACCAAATATACAGTGTCAACCTCAATTAAGTGCCCAAAAGTTACAAATTCCAAATACGTATCAAACTCAAAGTTTCATAAACAGTCAAACTCCTGCACCATACAACATACAATCACTTCAATTATCATCAGGGCCTAGTAATTATTCCCCTCCAAATCAAGAACAATTAATCACTTACCAGCCTCAAGGAGCCTATCCAACTAATAATCCCCAACAACTTGTTAGAATGTATTCAACTAGCGACGATGAAATGGAAACCCCTACAACATCGAAAGAAAACTCTTGGCAAACTGTTAAGGCTATGAAACTCAGAAAAATAAGGACGAACGCACAACAAAATGGTGACGAAATTGTTACACAAACCTACAACAAGTATAGCGTATTAACAAATACAATAGATGACACTCCACAAAGCAACACTACCAACAGCATCACTACAGATTCAGCCAAAATACCCAAACCTCCTCCGATTTTTGTGTACGGAGTAGTAAATTTTCCAAACATGCTCACCCAAATACGCGATCATTTAGAAGATGAACAATATAGTACAAAGAGCTTAGCCAATAATACAATTAAAATTAACTGTAATACAGTTGATGGATACAGAAAATTAACAAAATACTTCAAGGAACAAAACATAATACACCACACATATCAATTAAAGACGGAACGAGCATACCGAATTGTTATCAAACACATTCATCACTCAATGAACACAAATGACATTTCAGAAGAATTAGAAAATAAAGGACATAAAGTTAGAAATATTATAAATGCGAAGCATAGAATAACCAAAGAACCCTTAAACATGTTCTTCATTGACATAGAGCCAGCAGACAATAACAAAGATGTATATAAAATTGAAAGAATACAAAATAGCGTAGTAATAATAGAACCTCCGAATAAAGACAAAAATAATATTGTACAGTGTACGAGGTGCCAACTCTATGGCCACACCAAGACGTATTGCAACAGGCCCTTCGTATGCGTCAAATGCGGTGGAGCACATAATACAATCAACTGCAAAAAAAGCAAAGACACCCCAGCTAGCTGCGCATTATGCGGGCGAGACCACCCATCCAACTATAAAGGTTGTGATCATTATCAACAGCTAATTCGTAGAAATAATCCACAAAGCAAGACTAGAACCTTCGCACCACAACTATCAAAAGTAAATGTTATCCCCAATCCACAAACCAATAATGCAAACACCGCAGTGCAAACAGAGTCACTGAATCTTAGTCAACATCATAAATCTTACGCTAATGCAGTAGCCAACAACTCCAACCCCCTAAACAATTACAATGAGTCAACACAAATGTTAAACAATGCTCTCCCTCAGTTTTTAACTGAATTCAAAGCCCTGTTTAATCAACTCATTCAACAAAATAGCATGAATCTAAACATGCTTAGCACGCTAATAAATAAACTAGCCTAATTATGGGTAAGTTTCTCAGAGTAGCTCTGTGGAACGCTAATGGCCTAACGCAACATAAAGAAAAAATAAAATTGTTTTTATTACATAACCACATAGATGTACTGGTAATAAGTGAAACACGCTTCACACAACAGACTTACTTCAAAATACCTCATTATGAACTCTATCATACCAATCACCCAGACGGTACTGCCCATGGAGGTACAGCCATTCTTGTCAAGCAAACAATTCAACACCATGAAGAAATAAAATATCAGGAAGACTTTATCCAAGCCACCAAAATCAAGGTACAAACATTGCCATATGAATTGACACTTGCTGCAGTTTATTGCCCACCCCGACATAATATCAAAAAAGCAGATTTTGACAAATTCTTTCTAACACTAAGTCACAAATTCGTAGCGGGAGGGGACTACAACAGTAAACATACTAGTTGGGGCTCACGCCTAAGAACTACGAAAGGTAGAGAACTCCTTAAGTCAATGGAGGACAAAAATACTCATTTATATCAACAGGAACACCAACCTATTGGCCCACCGACGCAAACAAGTTACTAGACCTACTAGACTTCTTCGTCGTAAATGGAATCAATCAGGCATATACTACTGTAATACCCAGTTATGACCTAACTTCCGATCATTCTCCTACCATACTAACAATTGGGGCATCTATAGTAAACAAGAAACTCACAACCAGATTACACAACTCTAGAACGGACTGGGCTACATATCGTAATATTCTAAGCGAAACCATAAAATTAAACATTCGACTCAAGGAATGCGAAGAAATTGAAACAGCTACTGAAGAACTCATAACAAAACTCCAGCAAGCCGCGCAACAAGCTACACCAACCATTTCACAAAAGCAACTAAACATTGACATACCACTGGAAATTAAACGAATGGTCGCAGAAAAACGTGGTGCTAGAGCTAACTGGCAACGAAATCATACACCTGCTGCCAAAAACGCCTACAACCATATGACCAATAAATTAAAAACAAAACTAAAAGAAATCAGAAATGAGAAATTTGAGCTCTATGTATCTCAATTAAATCGAACTGATGATTCTATCTGGAAACCCATCAAACAAGCTAGGAAACCAAAATTCAAAATACCACCAATTAGAAAAAGCAACACCGAACCTTGGGCAAAAAGCGATAGAGACAAAGTCAGACTCTTCGCTGAACATCTATCCTCAGTCTTTCAACCACTTGATAGCGCACCAGACGAAGAAGTAGAGCGAAGTCTTTCCATCCCTCCTGACATACGTCATGAAATTAAACCCTTTACCCCAAACGAAATAAAATCTGAAATAAATCTGCTAAACCTCAAGAAGACCCCAGGAACTGATCTGATAACTGCCAAAATGCTGCGTGAACTCCCAAAAAAGGGCCTAGTGCTCTTAACTTATATTTACAATGCAATCCTGAGGCTAGGATATTGGCCAAAATGCTTTAAAGCTGCACAAATCATAATGGTCGGAAAACCCCGAAAAGAACCAACCGACGTTACATCCTATCGACCTATCAGGCTCCTCCCGGTGACCTCAAAGCTGTTAGAAAAACTCATACATTGGATACCTTCTCATCAGTTTGGGTTTCGACAGGCTCATTCTACCGTGCAACAAGTACACCGCATTACACAAACCATAAATAAAGCACTAAAAAACAAAGAGTACTGTTCAGCTGTCTTTCTCGACATTAGTCAAGCATTTGACAAAGTGCGGCACCCCGGATTACTCTTCAAAATTAAGCAAACGTTCCCTTTGGCATACTATAATTTACTAAAATCATATCTAAGCGATAGAACATTTCAGATAAAAATTAATGAAGTAACATCAGATTACCACCCTATCAACTCAGGCGTTCCACAAGGCAGTGTTCTGGGGCCTTTACTCTATGTCCTATATACATCGTATCTACCAACGACACAATATACAACAATAGGAACATTCGCAGACGACACTGCTATACTGTACAGACATGAAAATCCTGCAACTGCATCGGCCAACCTACAAAACCAATTAGTACTCCTTCAACAATGGTTACACAGATGGAAAATCAAAGTTAACGAAAACAAGTCGATACACACAACATTTACGCTCAAAAAACAGATATGCCCACCAGTCGTAATAAATAATGCACAAATACCACAACTGGAAACGGCAAAATATCTAGGCTTACACCTAGATCATAAGCTAAATTGGAAGGAACACCTCAAGAAGAAAAAACAAATAGATCTAAAAGTAAAGGAACTCAACTGGCTAATTGGAAGACATTCAAAATTATCGCTTGCAAACAAAACCCTAATCTATAAGACTGTTATAAAACCAATCTGGATGTATGGAGTAGAGTTATGGGGCTGTGCATCCAAATCAAACATCGCATTAATCCAACGTACTCAATCAAAAATATTACGTCAGATTACAAATGCGCCGTGGTATGTATCCAACAACACGCTGCATATGGACTTACATCTCCCAACGGTCCAGGAAGTAATCCAGGAGAGAGCTATCAAGTACCATGCAACCCTAGAAACTCACTCAAACCCCTTACTGGAGCAGATGCTGGAACTCAGGGTCAACCAAAGACTAAAGAAACTATGTCCAATAAACCTAGTGTGAGTGTCGTGGTATGGCCAACAAACTCGTGTGTGTGTGTAGTGTATTCCTAATATCTATTAGACTCTCATACTCTCGAAGTACAAAACTGTAATTACGTAGGTTGTATCGTAGGATGCAAGCCTCATCATGTTATTCTTATTGTTAGTATCTATAATGATTGTTAACCATTTAGCTTATAGAATGTAACCTTGTTCTGATTGCTAAATAATTACATAATAATAAAAAAAATATGTTCATGTTTAGCTACAGACACAAGGAAAGGTTTATGCAACGTCTAAAATACTATTGGTGTGTAGATTTTGTTTTCCTATCCTTCATTATTTTTTTTGTATTTGTTAATGGTTGATTATGAGATTTTAAAGCCGACTTGGTATTATGAGAACATATGATTGGGATCTAAAATTTATTTAAAAAATTATATAACCCTTTCAAATTAAACACGATGGAGAAAGAGATAATAGGTCGGTAGTGCGAGGAGGATTTATAATGTTTTCCAGTTTTGGAAAATATTAGAATTACGTGTAATAGAAGAATAGCATCTTTTAAGTAAACATTGAATACAGCTCTTGGAAAAGCAATGTATTTGTTGTATTGTTATTTAATACCCTGCGACTTTGCATTTTTTAGACTTTGGTATGTTGTTGATCACTTTTTTTTTGTCATTAGCAATGATGTTGTTGACTTTTTGTTTTATCTGATGGATATGGTCTGTTATTTCCACCAAGTATTGCAAAGAGGATATTTTTCTTTATAATCTGCAAATAGTTTGCATTTATCTTCGTCGTTAGAATAATTTCCAGTATTAATTTATAGAGACGGGGTAATAGTTGTATCTTTTTTGTGACTCTCCTTGTGAGTCCTTAGTGTTGAAAAATTCTATGTAATGGTTGCAAAAACTCATTCCAAATTGGTGTACCTTTTTCCAAATATGTAGTTAAGACGTGATTTAACCAGTGGGTTTCCAGTGTTTGATAGCTTGTTGTCTTTTGAAATTAAATGGCTGTTGTGGCTTGTTAAATAACATTTATTATCGTATCTGTAAAAATTTAAATATTGATGTCCAACTACGAACTGCTATTAGTTGGACATTGAAGCTGAGAATTCATTAATAATTGAAATGGCGTCCAGTCAACTAGGTCATTTATTTACTTTTGGAGTTTAAGGTAATGTGTCAATTGGTTTAGAGTAAAGATAACAGGTGTTCAGTCAGGGTCAAGCTCTACCAGGACAATTTGATTTATTAAAGAATTTAAGTTTTTTTGTACTTTAAATCGAGAATACCTGGTAACTGATCAGTTCTGTAAAGAAAATACTTATATTCACTTTGTGCGAATACATGCGATACAAATTGGAGAGCTAGTGTTTCTGACTAGCGCTGTACAACACTAGTTTCCATTTTTTGCAGTTAGGATCACCTATTATTAATGTTTGGTGAGAGCCTTTAAAAATAATTTTAATTTTGTTAGTGTCAAGTATATTTATAGGTGACTTATATGCATATACCAGAACTACTGACAATAAGTAATTACTTTTTATGATTATAGCAGCTCTACCGATTAGGCATTCTGTTCCCTTTTTTATTACATGGTATCAGTGTATTCCAAATTTTTCTTTCTATATCCGATAGATTTCAGTGATGCAGGCAACAGCGATGACGTATTTAACTATAAATGAGATAAAAGCTGATAATTGTGTTTTTAGACCATTTCAATAATGGACTGCGGTATTGCTATAGAGTGTGGGTTAAGGTTATCTTTATTTTTGTTATGAACAGTAGTTGTGCCTCTGTTCTGGTGTGTTAACTGTAATGCGTCTGGTTATAAAGGCATTAGGGTTGAAAAGCCTCATTATAGGAAAGGTAAATTTTTGAAGTTTCTAGTGTAGAAATAACACATAATCGACGATGTTTTTACCTTTATAGTCCACATATTTATGTTTATTTTGTCTCTATGTATTTAAAACAGCGTGCACGTAGGTGATAATGATGTTTGGTGTCTCACACAAATTGGAAATTCGTGATTTATGAGACATCATCATTCATCAGTTACCACGCAATATAGTAATCTACTCAGCTTCCAATTTTCCTTGTAAAATTTTTTCTAATTCGATGGCAATAAAATGCATTGTTTATTTTTTGTTATTCAATGATCAGATGATGATCAAGGTGATTCTAAAATGACCAAGACTAATATGTGTGTAAACAAGTCGCACTGTATTGCAGCTGTGCGACCTTGAGAAAGTGAAACCACAAGCTCAACCCTCTCTTCTGCTTGAGTTAGAACCTATTTAGTCCTGTTTTGGAGTTGATAGAGTAATAAGCGAACAAAAGGTACCGAGGAGCGTAGAACAACGTATTATAATCAAATTCCTTATTCTAAAAAACGTCCTGTCTGCTAAAATTTAGCACAAACTCCAATAGTATGGAGAAAAGTGTCTCTCATACACCCGTGTGTTTGAATGGTGTAAGTGTTTTGAATAGGTCAGATACCGCGTGGAAAATGAGCCGCATGATCGTCGGCCACAAACATCCGTCACCGAGCCAAAGATTGAACCTGCAGGCGCACTTCTTCATGTAAATAAGCACAGTACTATCAAGGAACTTAAAGAAATACTATCCAATCAGTGTTGGTGGTGTAAAAAATATCGTGAAAAAAACACTTGCACTAATGCAAGGTGAATGCACGATGGATACCATGCATTTGACGGGTTTAAACAAAATAGTACGCATACAAGCTACCAGTCATCTCCTACAGCAGTTTTAAGATGAAAGTGATGCATTTTTAAAGTCTATAGTGACCACCGATAAAACTTAGGTGCACTACGTCATACCCGAGTTCTAGCAGTTATCACGCGAGCGGTAGCATATCAGTTTTCCCGAGTCCAAGAGAGCACGAGGGAGCCATCCGGCAGGAAAAGTGATGACAACTTCCTTCTGGGACTGGTAGAATATTACCCATGTAGAGTTTCTAACAAATTCCAGAACAGTCAGTGCAGCTTATTACTCAGACCTTCTTGGCAATAGATGTGAAGGAAAATATCCGATTCAAGCGGAAGACAGGCGGAAAGCGGGTAGCCTTCTTCAAGCCAAGGCTTGACCAAAACAACAATAGAAACCCACCGGAAATTGAAATGAACTTTCTGTCACATCTACCTTACAGTATCGATTTGACCTTAAGTGATTTCTACCTGTTCGGAAGGTTGAAATAAGAGTTGCAAGGCATGCGCTTTACGCATAACGATGCCGTCATCCAGACTGTTCGGAAACGGATACACCGCCAACCAAAAGCATTTTTTTAAAAGGACGTCAGAATGCTTCCAGAACGTTGGATTAATTGTGTTGTCTCCGGAGGGGAGTACGTTGAAGACTGACATGTACAAGTAAATATTTAGTAATTTGTTTTCTTTTGTAAAAAAAAATCAGTCTCGGTCATATTTGAACTACCTTGTAGTAAAAGAACATTTTAGATTAACTAGAGTATTTTAAATTACTTTTGCGATGTTTGAGACTTGCACATTTTATATTATTACTGACATGCTTACATTCTCAAGGTTCTAATAAGTGTAGTAGCTAGCCTCGTGTTCATCATAAAACTTGGTAAGGTTTCTATCGGTACTGATGTCCGTTAAGTTAATTGTTAATTGTCCGTCTCTATATGTCGCAATAAAATATTCCTTTACTATATCTTTAATGTCTTTTGCAATGTTTATGTAGTGGTACCATTTTATATGAATGAGATCTTAGACTGTTTATCCATTTGATTAGCCTCATTTATCGTAAGAGTTTTCCAATGTATAAAATCAATGTTGTGTTATAAAGAGTATCGGTGTGTGGTTCCAATAGGAACCACACATCTTATCAGATGTGTTAAATAAATATCATTTATTTATACAAAGTGTCAAGGGTAATATATTTTAGTTTTCAACTGGCGTTTGCGTTATCAGGTACTCAATTTCTTCTTTTTGGTGGTCTTTGGCCTTTTATAAATTACAGTTGGTTTTAATCTCACTTCTCAAATTTTAGAATTAGATAATTTAGCATAATAATTTAACATATTACAATGCACAATATTTAAAAGTTAAAATAGGTTTCAAAAGCGCGTTCGCACTCATTTAAGACTCGGTTAAAGATATATTTTAAAACAAGGTCCGGCAGAATAATCTCCCCTTTTTGAATTGACCTCCATGTGCAATGTATTGGTAGACGGCGCTCGAGTCGTACAGCCTTGAGCAGAACAAGGCATACCATTTGAGGGATCATCATGGGGTGGAGTGGTAAATACCGTGCGTTTTTATAGGAGACTGATTTTAAATATGGTAATTCTGTGGTTGTGATGCAGTGGCTATTTCACAGCCAATTTAGATTAGGTCGCCACGGAAGACACAACCATAATGTAGTAGGTACACAATTTCTGACAGACTGTCTCGGCATTAAAATGGAAATCGCCCAATAAATCTCATAATGTTCGAACACCCAAGAATATCTCGGCAGTCATGCAGACTGTTGTTACATTGCCACAACGTTCCGCCACTAAGTAAGCTTTATCTTGAGCGTGCGGAAAATTCTACAGTGGAATCTCATGTTCTTTTCATACAAACTAATGGCTGTCCAGAATGTGACTGTTACATCAGGCAGATTGCTGAGAGGACATGTTGGCAAATGTTTCAACTAATGCTGTTGTGCTTATTAGTCACAAAACTTATTTTCATTTATCGGGTTATGTCAATAAATACAATTTTCGGTATTGGACCTCGTAAAGTTCTTAATAACTCCGTAAGAAACCCCTCTAATATCAGCGTGTAACTGTTTCGTGTGCTGTTAAGTGAATTTGATATCATAGGGTTATCGTTTTTTGAAGAAGCAGGACCCGCTACGGCACATACAACAAGAAGTTTTCGAGAAGTTCTGTGGCAAATGTTTGTAGGCCGTCTCAAGTTGTTATATGATCACATTCCATGGTCGGCTAGGTCACTAGACCTGTTTGCTTATGATCTCTTTCTGTGGGGACACCTACAGGCTAAAGTCTTTTAACATAGACCACGAGCTATTGAGGAAATTAAAGGATGCTATCAGCAACGCGTTCGCAGCAGTATCACTGAAATTTTAAAGTATGGACAAACATTTGGACGATATCATCTTCAAAACTGGTTAATGAGTAAATGGCAAGCATTGTTCTGTGTGATGGTACAATGAAACATTGAACAGAGTCTACATTGTTCTTTTTATTGTTATTTTGAATAGAAATTATTTTGCAGATCTTGAATTAAGGCAAGAATAAAAGCACCTCCGACTCCCAATATCGCTCTACACAATCTCTTTATAAAAGACATAAAAATGGAGAGCTGTGATATGTTTATTAACTATAAATGGCTTTTACTGACAATAGCTTAAGTGACATTGCTGTAGTTTTCAGACGAAAAATACGAGATCACTTAAAACTTTATGAAAATTCAGTATTTTATAATGATAGAACATTAAAGAGATAAAAATAAGGAAGAGGATAAGAACTAGAAACAACGAAGCGAAAAGGTGCTATCAGAAAAATATGAAGTTTAATTACTAGAAAACAGTGTAACATATCAACGTTTCAAATTATTTATAAAAAAGTACCTAAATTAAAACAGCTGAAATTATCTTTGTTTTATTAATATGTGTATCGTAAATATATAAAATATATAAATTAGAACGCAAACAAATTTATTTTTAACTGGTTGCAAAAACTTCTTTTACGCAGCGGTATCTTGAAATAAAATATATTAGAAAGGAAAAATTTAGGATACACTAATTTGGTTTCCTTATGTATGTCTTCTAAAAACACACTAAAAAATTAACACCTTGTAATGATTTATTAACCTTCAGTATTTTATCTGTTAAATTCCGGTTATTACTTTCGCATAATCATGGCATTAGCGTTTTTTGTATATTATAAAAGTTTCGAGGCCATTAGCAAACGAGCCATTTGCATCCATGTTATTGATATGTACGTTATTTTTGTGGTAAATGTGCCATAAAGACTTCAACTTCTGTTTTAGAAAGTTTGCGAATTAAGCATGGCTTTATTTAAATAACGATCGCGTGCATCAAGATATTTTTAACTGTAAACCTGGTCTTCCCATTTACGTCTACGTGCACGTATATGATGTTAATAGTATACGCTTGCTGATTACCCTTGACATATTGCACCTTCCAATGTTCAAGCCTAACGAGGCATCTGACAAGGTGTAATCAAGACAACCTGCTGTTTGCGGCGAAATGCTCGCAGCGATTAGCGTGATTGTCATAATCGCCTATTTAAATTCAAGCTGTAGTGCAGGAACATTAGATTAACAGACGAGAACGCTCTCGCGGCGATAACACTATGTATCTAGCTGGCACATTGTTTGATATATACACATATCTACATCCTAATTCAAATTTTAACTACTAAAGTATGCATATTGGAAAACACCCGGTTGCAAAATGATTTTTTCTTAAATGTCAGAATTATTTATTAGATAATCAGTGTAATTTTCATAATTCAAGTTAAATAACATATACGCAAATAAAAAATGCAACATCCTAAAGAATAACATCAAATTATTCTGTCTTATAAGGTCTTCATCCATTAAATGGTACAGTGACATATATTTTATGCCATCCTATACGTATGGGTTTCCGGTAGTAAAATTTATGGTTGTGTACTTGTAAAGCAATTAGGCTAGCCATATTAGAAGACGTTTATGTATTCCTATCGCATAATTATTACCGTTTGAAAGGTGTTGCATTATGCGCCTGCGAGAAGCTACATGATTATATGAAAGAATATGCTGGCCATGATGCGTTGCTTATATTTCAATATTATTAAGAGTAATTGAACATTCATCTATAAATTTATAAACTAGATTTTAGATGACGATGCATGTTAAAAGAGGTACATTTTAAGGCCAACAGTGAGATAAAGTATAACACCCACTCCAAGAACAAACACAATTTTAGGAGTATTAAAATGGAAATTTGGAAACCATCTACTTGCCGCCGGATTAACAACGCACGTGCTTTTGGCTGGCTTTTTCCTTAACTTCAACACTATCAGTATTAGTAAATGTATCTTTACAATCAATTTAAAGTCCATTGTCATACTTTTTTGATATTGCCGTTTGGATTACTAACGAACTGGTAACATCAAGTCTTACCTTCTGTAATGATGGTTTGTAGAAAGGATGGATCCTGGTCGCACATAATAATGAAATGACCTAAAGTTCTCATTCCTGCTTTCTATTCGTCTGTCAGCTTCAAATCGGAAACAGATTTTCTACTCCTCCAAATTTTCGCGCGCCGTGTCCTTGCTAATCGTAGAATGAGTCATGTCTGCAATTCTACTTTTTAGAGATACCTTGTAAACACCAAACACTTAACATAATTGGATAAAGCATAATAAGTTACAATTTTCAATCATGTTTAGTGTTAGTGCTAAATGCATTAAACACATTTCTATTTTATTGTATAGACATAAAGATGGTCTGTTACTTTTTATGGGAGTCTTTAAATTTTGTCAGCAAAATACATAATAGGTGTATAAATAAGTTCTCAGCTTTTTTCTGCAAAATTAAAGTTTTATTTAAAAACAAACAAAAAAAGCTTAAGTATCAAAGTATTCTCCGTTGGCATCGATGACCTTTTGCCATCTTTCGGATAGCTTGCGAATTCCCTGGTGATAGAAGCTCACCGGCTTCGAGACGATAAAGTTATCGATGCATTTTCGGACTTCTTCTTCTGTTTTGAAGTGCGTATCAGCCAAGTGATGCTGTAACGACCGGAATAAATGATAATTGGAAGGGGCCATATCTGGGCTATACGCCGCATGTGGGAGATCTCAGCCTAACGCGTCTGCAGCTCATCCGTGTCAAATATTTGAGGGCGTCCAGCGCGTGGTTCATCTTCAAGACTAAATTCTCCTCCGCGAAATATTTGGTACCACTTTTTGCACGTTGCATGACTTACAGCATTCTCACCATATGCAGCACAAATCATTTCGGTGGCGTTTTTCTTAAGATGAAACGCGAAGTGGATAGAAAATCGAATATGCTTTTTTGTGATTGCCGTCATGAACACAGCTGATTATTGAAGTTATGTGCATCAAACGCCAAATCTCATGATGTTTCGAAAAAAAAATGTCATTGCTTTAAAACCGCAAGATGGCGGACTAATACGTTACATATAAACGGTGATTTGCGTCCTGTGAAATATAAAGCTGAGAACTTATTTATACACCTATTATATAATAATAAATGGTGGTTGACTTATTCCAAGCGATTAGATAATTATTATACTTAAACAATTAGGACAGCATGTGCAAGAGCAAAAATCTAATTTAGTCGTTAGTAGACAAAGGTTTTAAAGAAAACAAAATTTAGGTTGGATGTTGTTTTTAAAGATCCATTACATTAATTGTTTGTGGTAAATTACATGCACACAAGTAATAAATTACTTTCAGAATGACCAAAAATGGCTATTGTCTTAGAAATTGTTTATATAATATGTTGAGATTAAAAATACCACATAGATATCTTTTGCCTCAAATTTAGTAGAAGAAAATGTTTTGCAAACTTTGTGTATTTATAAATAAAAATGTTTGAAAAATTTACTGTCCAAAGTGTGAGTGCAACTGAGATAAAGAGTGCTCAATGTTAAGACAAATACAAAAAAATTGAATATAATAAACAATTAAACTTGGTGAAGGAACACGGTGCAAATTGAGAAAGGCGTAAACAGGCTGTTATTTTAAATTGTACTTATTAATTTTTGAGGAGTGGACCCGGAACGCAGAAGAGGATAGACAACCAAATAGACAGTTAAGCATTAATACACTGTACATAGTTTTCAGGCAATACCGCAGTATCTAAAGAAATAGGGAACAGAAAAGAAAGGCAAATCATGCAAGCAATGCTGGAAGATATGCAAGCTAAAATAATCAGAATGGATACAAAGACAGAACGGAAATATAGAAATAAAAGTAAACAACTTACAACTAGAAATAGTAGAAACGAAGCTCGAGCACAGCGAGTTAAAGAAGCAAAACGAGATGTTAGAGGTGAAACTAAAAATACATGAGAAACAAATAGCAGATATGAAAAGAGAAATAAGAAAAATAAAAGTATAATACATGGTATTACCAATAAAAAAGATGATTCAAGTTTAAAATTAAATGAGGAAATTAGAGCATTGTTGCAGGATATGAGTGGTAATATTAACATGGAAAAGAAGGTAAAATAGACAAGAAGATTAGGTAGAATGGAATTTGAGAAAGAAAATTGAGGTGATGGGCAGCAGACAAAAGCTGAAGAATGCAAAGGTATGGATTTTGGACGATTTCCCAATAGTTGTATTAGAAGAACGCAAAAAATTACTGAAATATATGAAACAAGCTAGTGCAAAAAGCTGCACGCCGGATTTAGCGTGCAATAAACTTATACAATACTTATCAGTAGCGAATCATATATGGTTCAGCAGTTAACAAATGGGCCAAGAAATAATATGAGGGAAGACATAAATACAAAATAACAAGACCCAAAGGGAAGACAAACAGTACAGCTAGAGAAACAAAGGAAAAACGACACTGACGATGAAAATACGACCAATATAGAAGAAAACAAGGACAAAAACGGAGGAAAGTTTACTGCACCCCCAGGGAATGATTATTTACAGAAACAATTCAAAAAAATAAATATTGGACACAAACTTAGTGTAGTACAAAAGTAGAGGAAAGAACAAATTGAAATTACTCGATATGAACTGCTAACAGATAAATACACATTAAACAGTTTACAATGAACAGGTAAAAATGCAACCATACACTAAAATTACAAAAGCATTAGTAAAAAAAAGAAATAAATTTCACACTTATAAACCAAAAAATAAAAGAAATACTCAAAAATATTCATCCAACAAAAGGCATAAACGAAATAAAACAAAGTTTAATGCAAAAAGAACAAGAACCAAAATATGGTACTTTAAACAACAAGAGACACAAACATCACTACCAATACACTTTGTAGACATTAAATCAAACGAAAATACTAAAAAAATCTATAAGATAGACCTGCTACTAAACACATAGGGACATGGAATATCACGCTCCTCATACGCAAGAGAAAAATTCTTCAAAAGGCTGTCAATAGGTTTGAATACATAAAAGCTATAATGTACAAATAATGGAATCCTAGATGCGTCAAATGCACGGAACAAGTGAATACTCAAGGAAGATTAAATATTTTAATGTTAAATGCTTTATTTGCAATGAACAACATGTAGCTAATTACAGAGGCTGTATGACACACAAATAATTACAAAAAAATTTTATCCAAAATTAATGGAACGAAAAATACCAATTAGACATCTACAAACAGAAGCAACATTCGCACAAGACGCAACAAGTCATTCCAATTCCAATGCAACTTAAGAAAATCCAAGTCTTCCCAACACCGTATAACCCTCCAACGAATTATCTGAACTACGCCATATGATAACAAACTTAATGAATCAAATCAATTAAACATCAAGTTAATGCTCGTTAATAAAATAAAGTAATGGATTGTGGACTAAAAATTGCAGTAAGGAATGCCAAGGGCTTGTGCAGACGTGCACAATAAATACACATTTGTATACTTCTTCTTCTTCTTTCTCGTTTCCTTGACGCTCTTTCAGGCGTCGGATTGCGAGTCACGGTCCTTCTTAATCTATTTCTTCCATACCCTCCTTTCCCTTGCCAGTATATTCATCTCTTCTCTTCTACTATCTGGTATATCCATTTTCTTCTTGGTCTTCCTCTCTTCTTATTTCTTAATTTCCCTCCTTCCATTATTCTTTTCGTAAATCGGTTATTATTCATTCTTGTGACATGCATGTACCATAACAGCTGTTTTTCTTTAATTTTTTCTAGTATTGTGTTTGTTCTATTTCTTTCCTTAATATTTCGTTTCTGACTTGATCCCATTTTGTTTTTCTTGTTATTTTTCTTATGTGTTTCATTTCCATCGCGTTTATCTTCCCTTCATGTTTTTTCGTTTTTTCTCCGCTACATATGTAATTGTTGGAAGTATTATTGTGTTATATACTTTCTTTTTCGTTTCCGTGTCTATTTCTTTGTGTCTTAGTATATGGTTGAATGCATAATATAGCTTTGTTGATTTATTAGATCGATTTGTTGTTTCTGAATCTATTTTCCAGTCATTTGTCAGTATTGTACCTAGATAATTGAATGTTGTTACTTTTTCTAGAATTGTGTTTTTGCTTTTTATTTCTTTGTTTTTATTCTCTACCTGTTTTTCATTTACTACCATCAGTTTTGTTTTATTGTTGTTTAAATTCCATTTTCATTTCTTCTGTTTCTTTTACCCAGATATTTAATAGATCCTGCATTTTCTGTCGTGATTCCGCTATCAGTACTACATCGTCTGCGTATAGTAAGCTGCTTATTTGTATGGGTTTTAGTTTATTGTATCCTACTGTTGTTTTCAGGTCTTCTTTTTTCTCAGTTTGTTTTACTATTCTGTCCATTATTATCAAGAATAGGAGTGGGCTTAGGCTGTCCCCTTGTTTTATTCCTTTCCTCATTTCGAATTCTTCTGAGCGTTGTCCTACAATTAATTTGTACTTTCCCTCTCACTGTTTTGAACGTGCTTTTTACTATTTGGATCAATTGTTTCGGCTCTTCTAATTCTTCCAGGCTATTCCATATTGTCTGTCTGTGCACTGTGTCAAACGCTGCCATCAATTGCGTCCTCTGATTCTCCGTTTTCATCTATTAATTCTCCTTCAAATTTTTCTGTGTAAAACTCTTTCCTTGCTTCCAATATTTCTATTATTTCCACTTTGAGTTCCTGTTGTTTATTTTTTATAGCTTTTATTTCTTTTCTTTTAGTCCCTCTTACTCTTTTCACTATTGTCCAGAACTTTCTTGTATCCACTTTGTGTTTGTCATTTAATTCTTGTCCAAACTCTTTTCAGCTATCCTTTTTCGCTTTTTGATTTCTTGTTTAACCTTATTTCTTTTTTCTTTGTATTTTTTTGTCTTCTGGGCCCTTTGTTCGGATGTATTTCTTCCATGCCTGTTTCTTTTCTTTAACCATTTCTTTTATTTCTTTAGTCCACCATCTTGTTCTTTTTAGGTTTTTGTTGTCGTTTCTTCCTTCCACATACCTCTTCTGCTACCTCTAAAGTTATTTCTTTAAATTTTCTCCATTTTGTTTCCAGGTCTTCTCTCTTTTTTTCATTTATTAACTTACAAAATCGCTTATTGGTCTTATCTTGGTATTCATCTTGTCTTTCTGGTGCTTTTAATTTATATAATGCTATTCTGCAGTACATTACTTCTTCGCTCTTGTTTACTGTTTTTCTTAGTTTTGCTACTACTAACCTATGGTTTGTTCCTATTTCCGCCTCTTTTCTCGTTTCTATGTCCAATACTGTCCCTCTTAGGGTTTGCGTGAGTACTATATAATCTATCAAGCTTTTCGCATTGAATTCTTCAGCAACAAAGTTCTTGTTCCCATATTGTATTTCCTATCAGCAGGTCATTTCTCTGTCAGAACTTGATTATTTTCTCTCCATTTCGGTTTAGTGTTTGTTCTCCGTACTTTCCCATACATCCCATTCCCCTGTTTTGGTCGTTCCCAACTCTCGCATTCCAATCACCCATTATTAAGGTTGGTTCTGTTTCCTCTCTTGCTTCATCCAGAGTTTCTTGCAGTTTGTTGTAGAATTCCTCCACTTCCTCTTTTGGTGTACCTTCTATTGGTCAATATATTTGTATAAAGTTTATATTTTGTTGGAGCTTTATTGTGATTAGTATTATTCTTGAATGTACTACTTTCCATTTTATTATTCGTTTGTTTAGTTCTTCTGTTATAATTATTCCCACCTCTTCTTTTGCTCTCTTTTCTATGTCAACTCCGGTATAGTATATTACATGTTTGTTTGTTAATCTTTTGTTTCCTTTTCCTTTCCACTTTGTTTCGCTCAGTCCCATTATTTGTATTTTGTTGTCGTCCATTTCTTTTGTAATTTCTTTCTCTTTCCCTTTAATTGTATTTGTATTCCATGTTTCTATTCATATTTTTTCTGCTTTGTGTTCTTTACTTTTTCCCTGTTCTGTTATCTTCTTCGTTGTTATTCTCATTTGTCCTTTTCCTTTGCCTTTTGTCATCGTCTTTTTTATTTCGGTCCGGTTTTCATTTCCTGTTAGTTTTTTGAAAAATGCTGGTTTCTGTTCGTTCTTGTAATGTTTCTTAGTGTTTTATTGAAGTCTTCTTCTTTTGTTCTTGACGCTTCTTCCTGGAAGGGTGCTAGTATTATTTGTTCCCAATTTTTCTTTTTGGTATTACGCCTTGGGATGGACTAATTTCTTCTTCTGAGAATCTATCTTTTTCCTTTGTTCTTCTGCTTCCTTGTTTCCTATTTCTTCCTCGCTTTCCTCCTATTTTTCTGTTAAGTCTTCAATCTTCCACTCTTCACCATTTATTATTAGCTTATCTTTTTATTATCGCTATTTGTCCTTTTTCTGGCATCCATCATATATGGGAGTAGTTGTTTCTTCATTTCTCTTGTCTTCTTATCTAGATCTTCAGATATTCCTATTTTTGTTCCTGCCAATTTCTTTGTGTTTCTCATTATTTCCCATTTTTTCAGTATTGTTGTTATTCCCACTTTTGTTAGTCTGTTTACGTTTCCTTTATGTTCTCCAATTCTACTGATGAAATCAATTTCGTTTTCTTGTATTTGTATCTCTATTTTCTTCTTTAAAATCGCCATTACTTTTCCTTTTAGGGTTGTTAAATCTTCCTCTATGTTTTCTGGGATTCCAAAAATTATTATGTTTTTTCCTTAATTCGTTTTCCAGTTTTTCTATCTCCTTTCCCTGGTATTTTATGGTTTCCTCTAGTTTCTTTATGTGATCTGTTTGTTTGTTCATGTTTTTGTTTGTCGTATCGACTTTTTTTCTACTTCTAGCAGTTTATTCATAATGTCTCCCAGCGTGATTTCTTTATTTTCCGCCATTTTGTTTTCTTTTATATATATATGTACGACACGATAAGGGGCCTACCCGGATCTACTCCCCGGAGGTTGTCGTCCCTTCTTTCGGTACTCGTCCGAAGTTTTTCCCTTACTTTTATCCTGTCCCCTTAAAGTTTTAAACTTTCTTTTAATTAATAATTTATTGATTTTTAATTTATGATTCAATTATTAATTTGACTTCGGTTTTTAAAAATTTCGATTCGTTAAACTTAAATTCCTTAGTCCGCCCTGCTCGTTATTTACGTTTGACACAGATGATCAATGTCCGTGATCGCGTTTATCACAAACGACTCGCTCGTCCGTTTCTTATCTTCAATTCTGCTAGCGTATATTTTTCTATTACACTTGTTTTGTTAATTCACTCACCACCTTATAATTATTTCACATTAAATCACACGTTTCTATCGAGAATATATAAGAGCCTTAACCTCTTTCCTGCTCTGACCCACAACAAAACTTCTTTAAGCCCAAATTGGTATACAAACATTAAAACTTGACATACTCTTAATCTCAGAAGCCCACATTACTAATAAAAGTTATATAAAAATTCCTAATTATAATGTTTATAGTACCAAACATCCATGAAGGCACCGCTATAATTATCAATAACAAAATGAAACACCATAAACAGAAAGAATATAGACTAGATAATATACAAACCACTAGTATCATCATACAAGACAAACTAGGAGAAATAAGAATCTCAGCAATCTACTGCCCACCCAAGCATAATAATAAACAATCAGATTTTAATAAATTTTTCAAAACCTTAGGTCATCGTTTTATAGTTGGAGGGGACTTTAATGCGAAACATACAATTTGGGGGGCCAGAACTACAACTACCAAGGGAAGGGAATTACTAAAATCGATAAAAATTAACAACTTAATCTATTTAACAACGCGAGACCCCACATACTGGCCATCTGATTCTGATAAGATACCGGAACTATTGGATATTTGTATAGCTAAAAGGTTTTATGCAAAAAAAATGTTGGTGAGGTCATGTGTAGATCTTACTTCAGAACATACTCCAGTTACCGTAACGACATTAAGTTGTGTGCTAGGAAAAAAAACCGTCGCTATCTCTTTATAGAAAAATTAAATGATTTAGTAATACTGAAAATACGGCTAAAAACTGAACTAGATATAGAAAATGCAGTTGAAAATATAACCAAAGCCACAAACATCAACATGGCAAACAACGCGGCATAGCTAAAACGAGCGTATTGTACAGAAATGCCCTTTAATCGTGAAACAAAAACTTATCGAAAAAGACTCCATCTGAAAAAAAACAGTACAATAAAGTAGCAAAAGAACTTGTTACATAAATTAAAAATTGAATCGATACAAAAATATCTCAGAGAACTGACTTCTACAGAAGCCACAGACTAGTCCGCATGGAGGGCTACTCGCAAGCTAAAACGCCCTCGACAACAAATTTCACCAATAAGAAATAGTGATAACAGTTGGGCTAGAAGTGATCAACAAAAGGCTAAATACCTAACCACAGTTTTTAAACCTCACTCACCAAGAAAATAGTAAACAACTTCAAACACCACATCAAATGGCCACTAAAGAAAACAAATTAAGCAGAGTAAGAAACAATAATACACCACTGTATTAACCCAAAAAAGGCACCGGGATATGATCTTATTACTGGCAAAAGTACCACGAGAACTTTCCCAAGAAAGACTAAAAGTATTAGCATATTTTGTTGTCGTCCATTTCTTTTGTAATTTCTTTCTCTTTCCCTTTAATTGTATTTGTATTCCATGTTTCTATTCATATTTTTTCTGCTTTGTGTTCTTTACTTTTTCCCTGTTCTGTTATCTTCTTCGTTGTTATTCTCATTTGTCCTTTTCCTTTGCCTTTTGTCATCGTCTTTTTTATTTCGGTCCGGTTTTCATTTCCTGTTAGTTTTTTGAAAAATGCTGGTTTCTGTTCGTTCTTGTAATGTTTCTTAGTGTTTTATTGAAGTCTTCTTCTTTTGTTCTTGACTCTTCTTCCTGGAAGGGTGCTAGTATTATTTGTTCCCAATTTTTCTTTTTTGGTATTACGCCTTGGGATGGACTAATTTCTTCTTCTGAGAATCTATCTATTTTCCTTTGTTCTTCTGCTTCCTTGTTTCCTATTTCTTCCTCGCTTTCCTCCTATTTTTCTGTTAAGTCTTCAATCTTCCACTCTTCACCATTTATTATTAGCTTATCTTTTTTTATTATCGCTATTTGTCCTTTTTTCTGGCATCCATCATATATGGGAGTAGTTGTTTCTTCATTTCTCTTGTCTTCTTATCTAGATCTTCAGATATTCCTATTTTTATTCCTGCCAATTTCTTTGTGTTTCTCATTATTTCCCATTTTTTCAGTATTGTTGTTATTCCCACTTTTGTTAGTCTGTTTACGTTTCCTTTATGTTCTCCAATTCTACTGATGAAATCAATTTTGTTTTCTTGTATTTGTATCTCTATTTTCTTCTTTAAAATCGCCATTACTTTTCCTTTTAGGGTTGTTAAATCTTCCTCTATGTTTTCTGGGATTCCAAAAATTACTATGTTTTTTCCTTAATTCGTTTTCCAGTTTTTCTATCTCCTTTCCCTGGTATTTTATGGTTTCCTCTAGTTTCTTTATGTGCTCTGTTTGTTTGTTCATGTTTTTATTTGTCGTATCGACATTTTTTTCTACTTGTAGCAGTTTATTCATTATGTCTCCCAGTGTGATTTCTTTATTTTTGGCCATTTTGTTTTATATATATGTATGACACGATAAGGGGCTTACCCGGATCTACTCCTCGGAGGTTGTCGTCCCTTCTTTCGGTACTCTTCCGAAGTTTTCTCCATACTTTTATCCTGTCCCTTAAAGTTTTAAACTTTCTTTTAATTAATAATTTATTGATTTTTAATTTATGATTCAATTATTAATTTGATTTCGATTTTTAAAAATTTCGATTCGTTAAACTTAAATTCCTTAGTCCGTCCCTGCTCGTTATTTACGTTTGACACAGATGATCAATGTCCGTGATCGCGTTTATCACAAACGACTCGCTCGTCCGTTTCTTATCTTCAATTCTGCTAGCGTATATTTTTCTATTACACTTGTTTTGTTAATTCACTCACCACCTTATAATTATTTCACATTAAATCACACGTTTCTATCGAGAATATATAAGAGCCTTAACCTCTTTCCTGCTCTGACCCACAACAAAACTTCTTTAAGCCAAAATTGGTATACAAACATTAAAACTTGACATACTCTTAATCTCAGAAGCCCACATTACTAATAAAAGTAACATAAAAATTCCTAATTATAATGTTTATAGTACCAAACATCCATGAAGGCACCGCTATAATTATCAATAACAAAATGAAACACCATAAACAGAAAGAATATAGACTAGATAATATACAAACCACTATTATCATCATACAAGACAAACTAGGAGAAATAAGAATCTCAGCAATCTACTGCCCACCCAAGCATAATAATAAACAATCAGATTTTAATAAATTTTTCAAAACCTTAGGTCATCGTTTTATAGTTGGAGGGGACTTTAATGCGAAACATACAATTTGGGGGGCCAGAACTACAACTACCAAGAGAAGGGAATTACTAAAATCGATAAAAATTAACAACTTAATCTATTTAACAACGCGAGAAACCCACATACTGGCCATCTGATTCTGATAAGATACCGGAACTATTGGATATTTGTATAGCTAAAAGATTTTATGCAAAAAAAAATGTTGGTGAGGTCATGTGTAGATCTTACTTCAGAACATACTCCAGTTACCGTAACGACATTAACTTGTGTGCTAGGGAAAAAAACCGTCGCTATCTCTTTATAGAAAATTAAATGATTTAATAATACTGAAAATACGGCTAAAAACTGAACTAGATATAGAAAATGCAGTTGAAAATATAACCAAAGCCACAAACATCAACATGGCAAACAACGCGGCATAGCGAAAACGAGCGTATTGTACAGAAATGCCCTTTAATCATGAAACAAAAACTTATCGAAAAAGACTCCATCTGAAAAAAAACAGTACAATAAAGTAGCAAAAGAACTTGTTACATAAATTAAAAATTGAATCGATACAAAAATATCTCAGAGAACTGACTTCTACAGAAGCCACAGACTAGTCCGCATGGAGAGCTACTCGCAAGCTAAAACGCCCTCGACAACAAATTTCACCAATAAGAAATAGTGATAACAGTTGGGCTAGAACTGATCAACAAAAGGCTAAATACCTAACCCCAGTTTTTAAACCTCACTCGTCAGGAAATTAGTAAACAACTTCAAACACCACATCAAATGGCCACTAAGGAAAACCAATCAAGCAGAGTAAGAAACAATAATACACCACTGTATTAACCCAAAAAAGGCACCGGGATATGATCTCATTACTGGCAAAATACCACGAGAACTTTCGCAAGAAAGACTAAAAGTATTAGCATATATCTTTAGTGCAATACTGAGACTCAAATACTTTCCTTGTCAATTTACGATAACACAGCTAGTAATGATACAAAAACCAGGAAAATGTCGAAATGACGTAGCATCATATAGGCTTATAAGTTTACTCCCAGTCCTTTCCAAAGTCCTAGAAAAAATACTGTACAGCCATATATTGCCAATAGTCGAGATCAGCAGCCCATACCTGCTTAGTAATTTGGACTTCGGAAAGGTCATGAAACCACGGAACAAATATATCGATTGGTCAAACAACTCCATAACGACTTTGAAAATAAAAGATACTGCTCTGCAATATGTGTGAATACGTCAGGCTTTTGTCACAGTTTGGCACGTTGGCCTACTTTACAAACTTAAATGTGCTCTTTCACACCCAATTTATTCCTTATTAAAGTCATACCTAACTGACAGAACATTTCTAGTTATGAATCAAAAAGGATGTACCGAATTATTACCAATTCTACCCAGAGCACCGCAAGGAAGTATTCTTGGACCTCTTTTATATTCGATATACACAGCAGATATACCACAAAACAGTTAGGCAACAATGGGTACCTACGCAGACGATACGACTATTCCAGCATCACACACAGACCCCATAATTGGCAAACCCACTTAAACAAGTTTGAAGAATGGTTGGGGCGCTGGAGGGTTAAAGCGAATGAAAATAAATCTTCCCACATTACTTTTATACTGAGGCGTGGGAACTGTCATTTTATCATGCTGAATGGAAAACAAATTCCACAAAAAGATACAATCAAATATCTAGGATTTAGTTTGGATAAAAGACTTACCTGCGTATACATATTTTTAATAAAAGAATACAACTAAAAGATGTACTGGTTAAAGGCAGAAAGTCAGAAGTTTTCATTGAAAATAAAATGCTGTTATATAAAACCATCCTAAAACCTGTCTGGACATACGGACTAGCCCTCTGGGGTTCTACTAGTACTTCTAATATTGAAATTATACAAAGACTTCAAAATAAGATACTCAGAACAATTGTTGACGCACCGTGGTTCATACCAAATAAACAATTACACGCTGATCTAACAATACCCACAATACGTAAAAAAATCATCAAACTCAATGTTAAATACAAAATAAAATCCTGCTACATCAAAACGAACTTGCGGCCACATTGTTCGACAAAGAAAAATAATCCAGAAGACAAAAGATTTAAGACACATGACTTAATAACTCGTTTCACATAAATATTGTACAGCAAAACTGCAAAACCAATGTATATAGTTAATAGAGAATGCTCATTGGAGTATTACTCCTCATGACATATTGATATAGTGGGTTGGCGAATAAGTTCGTATGGTTTTATTTAACAGTTTTATTTAAACAAAAAAACAATAATTTTAACAATAGATTAATCAATAATGTATTCTCCGTTACTGTTTACGACCTGTTCCCACTTCTCGACCAATTTGTTGATACCGTTCCGCCAAAAATCGCCGGGTCTGGTGTCGAAGAAGTTTTTGAGGTCCTCTTCGTTGTTGAAGGTAACGCCCCTCGTATGGTTCGACAGGGAGCGGAAAAGATGGTAATCTGTTGGCGCAAGGTCCGGAGAGTACGGTGGATGCTGAAGGGCCTCCCATTCGAGCTCCTGAAGGGCGGCTTTGACGACTTGTGCCTGGCGTTGTCGTGGAGCAGGATGACTTGGCTTTGTCTATCGGGCCTTTTCAGTCGAATAGCTTCATTAACGCGGTGTAGCTGGGCAATGTAGAGCTCCTTGTTAACCATGGCGTTCTTTTCGAACATTTCCCAGTGCACCATGCCCTCCCAGTCCCACCATACGCAGATCACAGTCTTCTTTGGGTGGAGATCCTGCTTTACTCTCGGCTTTGGAGTTTCTCCTGGAGTCACCCACTCCTTTCTTTGCTTCATATTGACATATAGGCACCATTTTTCATCTCCCGTGACGATTCGATACAATAAACGTTGTTTGTGCCCACGTGTTGCTCGATGGCGGGCCAGATGTTGTGAAGCAATTTGAAGGCGATTTTCTTTGTTGTTTTCTGTAAGGTCGTGAGGCACCCAAGCTCCCAATTTTTCGGCAAATCCCATTGAATGAAGACGGTTGAGTATGGTCTGATGATCGCAGTTCATTTTTTCCGCCAATTCGCGACTTGCTTGGCGACCGTCCTCTTTCAAAAGTGCCTTGAGACGCTCTTCATCGAATTCCGAAGGTCTTCCACTACGGGGCGTATCATCCAGATCAAAGTCGCCATTTTTGCGCTGCACGCTCGCCTATAACATCTATTCCGTACACACTGCATATGTCCCGAGCGGCTTCGGCAGCTTTTTGTCCTCGATGAAAAGCCAAGAAAAGCAGGTGTCGAAAATGCTGATCTTTGCCTACTGGATATTACATTTCTGTTCCTGAAAAGTGTTGAAAAATGA
The DNA here is from genome assembly GCA_036346155.1 of Sinelater perroti. Classification (NCBI taxonomy): domain Eukaryota; kingdom Metazoa; phylum Arthropoda; class Insecta; order Coleoptera; family Elateridae; genus Sinelater; species Sinelater perroti. The sequence goes on from JARFIY010000024.1 coordinate 13,325,943, forward strand.
AATGATTCAAAAAAACAAATAACACAGTTTTGTAGAGCAGAAAAAGATCTTTCTAATAAATACTAACACTTTGCCAAACAGCAAACAAACCGTTGCAAAACAAAAGAATAAATAAAACCGAACGAACTTATTCTCCAACCTATGGTATTAATGATTCTCGCACGTCATTCGGACTAGGGCGTTTCTAGAAATGGGAACAGCGCACGTATTTAAGCAGCATATAGGACGCAATCAAAATGCAGACAGGACTGGACACAGTTCACATATGTCGCAGAGCAAATCGACCTATCAAAAGAAATAACTAAAGACAGCATTAGTATGTTTATTGTTGCATCGCGGATTTATAGTCTACTCTAAGGCATGCGATGATTAAATTGATTTTCGTACATAAATTCTCTTAACTTAAATCACTTGACCAAAAACGCTTTAATCTACATTCTGCTAGTTTCATTTTCATGTCCTATTAAATTATCTCGCAAATTATTGAAGTTATTCGGTTAGATATGTTATTTTCGGGTCATTATGCAGTGTTGCGTTTCTGACATATTAAGGTCAATCCATTATAATAATATACAAGAATCATAGTATTATACGTTTTAGTGCAACCCCATAACTGGTCTCCCTAAGTCCGTAAAATTTTTAATTAAAACTTTACTTAAAAGAAACATCTGGAATCGATTTCCAGTATACCAACTAATTTCTATACTGAATCGTTTACGTTTGGTTTGGTTTGGATATACGTTCTCCAGGTTAGTTAGTGATTGAAATGTAATCCAAGATATTTTACGTCTGATTTCATTGAAATAAGTTGTTATCTGTGGTCATGTCGTTCGTCTGTTAGTAATTGTTTATATATTAAATAAATTTTCTAAATTGTGTGAAGTGATTCTACTGCAGCTTACTGCTGTATTTTTGACCGGGAGCATAGTAGTATCGTCTGCAATCACCGCGTCTCTTCTAGTGTATATTAAATGCAGAAAAGGGTCCAGTATGCTGCCTTGGGATATCCAGAAATTAAGTAGATGGTAGTGTGATAAGCTATTGTTTACTTTAACTTAAAATGTTCGCTCAGTAAGATAATATTTTAAGGGTACAGCTACCTCAATTTAAATTTGTACAATAAACCCGTATGCCAGACTTTATCGAACGCTTGTTTAATATCCAAAAATACAGCTGCACACGCGTTCCTTTTTTAGAATTTTTCCATGATTTGAGACATAATCCGGTGGCGTTGTTGTATCGTTGTTGGTATTTTCGAAACCCGAACTAGTAGAGTGGAGGAGTTTTGTTGTTGCTTTGATTAATCTATATAGCAGTTTTTTAAATATTATTAATATTATGAGTATGGTTTAGCAATTATGAGACCCAAACGATAAAAAATCCATTATAGAAAAGCTATGCAAGATAAAATTTCAATTTTTTTTTATTATGATGATGAATAAATGGAATTTAGTGCATTATATTTTCAAAATGATTGCCTTTACTAAAGATGGTCATTGTGGCTTTTCTGATGTCCGCAGAAATGGTCAGAATCTCTTCTTTGAAGCTATTTAACATTTTACCTTTAACTCTGACTATATTTTCTGTATTTTTATACAGTTTTTTGATGTCAATAGTTTCTACAAATATTTTTCTTTTAATGCCTATTATTATCTGCCTGATTACAAATATCATTGGGAGTTCTCGCTTTACTTTCGAACAGCAAGGACGTGTCAACGTTCGTTCCGCGACTCGGAAGTGTGAGTGCGGCTTATCAACGCCTGGTGCCAGCGTTTATCTACATCAACATAAACCACAATATTTATTTCTGGTAACAAAATTAATTTATATAATTAGCAGCAACATTTTCAATTGCTACCTGTCACCCCCTAGAGGGGTGAATTAATCGTATTATCATGTCACATCTCAAAAGAAATTCTGATCACTTATCGCCACCGATCACTGATTTACAAAAAAAAAATATCAGTGGAAACCGGAATCACTACTTGAGAGAAACAAGTTTTATTTGCCTAAACATCTCGAACCATCATCCTCAGAGGAACCAAAGACCACTGAACAACCCAAAATAAAAATACCGCCTATCTTTCTTCAAGGCCCACTTAACCATAAAGAAGTTATAAACGATATTAAAACCATTGTTAAGGGAGAGTTTACGACTATCCTCAGCTCATCTTCACTGAAAGTCACTCTAACAAGCGAAACTGATTATAGAAACTTGGCCAAACATTATCTGACAAACAAAATTGAATTCCACACATATAAAAACCCCAATAGCAGACCACTATCGGTAGTTATAAAGAACGTCCCTCTCTCTTTAACCGAAGAAGAAATACAACAGGAACTTGCCGTCTACGACCTCCCTATAACGCGAATTACAAGGCTTTTAAATAAGGACAAAAAGCCCATGCCCGCCTGTGCAATACTTCTCACGGCAAATGAAAAAGCAAATGAAATTTATAAGATCAAAAATATATTCCACGCATTAGTTACCGTTGAACCACGAAAACTAATCGCAAAACTCCTCAATGTCACCGATGTCAACGCATCGGACATACAAAAAATTATTGTAGACTTGAACCAAGGTGCGTGAGGTGCCAAGGAAATCACTTGTACACCAATAAACCTCGAACTGATGCCGCAGTATGTACTAACTGCGGAGAAAACCACCCCGCTAACTTTAGGGGATGCCAGTACTTCCTCCAATCAAGGAACCAGCAAGGCAAACGACCTCAGAACGAGACTCCTAGAGCAATAAGACCGAATAGCAAACCCAGCCCTCCCAACAATTTGAAAAATTTCCCTCTCCTCAAAAAACAGTGTAAACAACACCTTCCAACCAAACGTATCCTGGTTCCCAAAAACAAATTCTACATCACCCGAAACCCAACCCTTCCTCAACACCATCTTGTCATCCCTGTTGCAACTCATTCAACCTATCTTAGAACAAATCAAGCAATACATAATATCAAATTTCCTTCCTTCCCTTTTCAATGGATCACAAAAATAAGACTATAATTCAATTAAAACTCCTAAACTGAAACGCGGATGGCATCAAAAGACAATTAACTCTATTTAAATATTTTCTTGAGAGACATTCTGTGGATTTAGCGTGCGTCTCTGAAACGCACTTAGCCAACACAGATCAACTCAAAATTACCGGCTATCAGATCTACCGCGCAGATAGAGAAGCCAGGTTTGCATCAGGAGAAGTAGCCATTATCATAAAACGCAACATAATTCATCATGAATGTCAAACAATTAACACGATAAACCTCGAAACAGTTGGAGTGAAAATCAAACTAACGATACTACTATAACCATAATATGTGCTTACAAACAACCCAACAAACAACTTCTTGAAATCGACATCTCTAGCATATTTAATCCAAGCGAACCCATCCTTCTGATAGGAGACATGAATTCAAAAAACACGATATGGGGATGTTTAGGCCATTCCTTCCTAACATAATGAGATTTCCTATCCCTGGAGTCCCATTTACGTACCAAACAGCAGAATTTAGTATAGCCGAGTTGCAACCCAAGCAATAAAGCAGTGACCTTCAAATCTACACAGATATTCTAGTTATATTTTTCATATTGGATTTTATCTAACAAAGTTTCATACTTTCATATGTCTCTTTCATATAAGCAGCATGTGCAGCAGGTATTGACGGTAAGTCATTGCCATTATACAAAAGAACGAACTTTAAACTAACTTTTGATGAGTCTATGAACAACCACCACTGATTTGCCTGGTGTTCATATCCAAGGGCCTCTATTAATGAATAAACATAATTGCAATACATTACACCATTTTCTTCGGAGAAGTAGTTTAAAAAAGTTTCTGCCACAAAATTTCCTGCTCCCCAAGCGCGAGAAGCCGGACAGCTTGGGCCAAACGTATAATACAAAAGGTGATATCTACGCATGTAAGAACATGTCCGAACATGAATAAACCTACGTATGTGTTGTAACCTCATTCCTCTCATCACATAGTGAGTAGCACTAAATAATTTTGTTGAATCACATAATGACAAATCATACAAAACTAAAATTAGGAAATAAAAAATGCCTGTTAAAAAAACCTGCTTGATGAAAAATTCTGACAACATATACGAATTCAGGATGTTAAAGTCTAGTAGAATTGCTATTTAATGTTTTTGTGAAAAAAAAATCATGTTGACCAGTGTATCCAATCATCTGTAGATTTTTGCTCTGAATGCTGCTTGGTTGTCACTTATTGTGCTTTCTATCTATCTTTCTTCGTATATCTTGAATATTTTTTATGGATTGGAAAGATTATCAACATTCTGGTGGTATATTATGATTTATTATTCTATGTAGCCATCTTACACCTTTTTCTCTCTTGTATTTTAGCATATCTGGTTTTATTTCGTCCAATACAGGGAATTTTCCTATTTTCAGTCTCCTAACTGCTGCCCTTTACTTTTTTATTTTTATTTGTTTCTTCCGTTCTTGCACCTCACTTCTGTCCGTATCATTTCTGTAGTTTAATTATTTTCCTAGTGGTTCCTTATAATGCTGTTCCCATCTTTCCATTCCTCGTTTCCCATTATGACCGATCCTTCTTTATTTTTAATGTTTTTTAGGGGTGGTTTTTATATTTTTAGTTTCCTTAACGTGTTGTATAATAATTTTACATTTAGTTCGGCGCTTTTTTTGCCCTAATTTCAAGTTTCCCACGCTTTGCCTCCGTAACCATTGTTTTCACTTTTCCTCTTTGTATCTGGTATTTTTCGTAACCTTTTTTGTTTTTATTGTCTCCTAAGTATTTTTTCTAAAATTTTTTCTTTTTATTGACTTCTTCATTTATTTCATTGTTTCACCACGTGGTCTGTTAATTCCTGTTTATGTTTTTCTACATACGCAGGCTACTTTTATTTATTGCGTTTTTAAAAGTTCATAAGTTCTTTGTATTCGTTTTTATTGGTTGTTTCTCTTGCATTTTTATTTTTTCTGTTAGTCTCCTCTGATATTTTTCTTTTATTTTTCATCTTGTAATTTAAAGGATTTTATGCTCACATATTCTTTCCCTTTTTGTTGTATATTCTTTTATAACGTGTCCTTTCTGATCATTGCCATTACTAAGTAACAGTCGCTTCGTACATTATATCCCCTCCTTACTTTAACGCCTATGGCTCTCCCACACTTCATTTTTATGTGATTAATAGATCTATAATTGATTTTTCCATTCTGCTCGCTAAATCCCGCGTGTATTTAAGTATATCTTTATGTTTGAAAGCGAATTTCCTACTACGATATCATTTAACGTTCAAAAATCTATAATTCTTTGTCCGTTTCTATTTATTAGGCTGTTACCTACTTTTTCGTTCCAGTTTTGTGTGAGTATTATCATATTTTTCTTTTCCTCCACTTCTGTTTATATAGTGCTCCAAAACTTGTCAGCCTTATTCTTAACTTTCCCTTTGTTTGGCGCGTATACTATTATAATTGTGTAATTTACTAAGTCCATTTGTATTTCTAGTTTCACTACTCTTTCTGTTATACATTTTCGTTCTCTCAAGTTTTGTAGGTTTTTCTTATTTATAATGCATTCTACTTCCGCTTTGACATGCTCTCTTTCCTCTACTTCGTTGTATGTTAACAGGTGTCTTCCTTCCAATATCACAGTACCTTCTCCTTTTCTCCTTGTTTCCGTCATGTCTTTTATATCTCTTTCATTACGTCGTTCAGCTCCAATTCTTTTCCCATTATTCATCTTAGATTTAGTGTTGTTAGTTCCTATGTTTGCTTCTCCTTCTTTTTGTCTTCTTTCAATTCTTTTCATTATCTTTTCTCTTCCCACATTTGAGTAATTATTTTTATTTTTTTTATTCCTTATTTCATTCTTTATTCATCGCCTGGTCATCATTATATTTAACTGTCTCTTTTTTGCTAGTCCTTTGATACACTATTTGGTTGTTTTGCTTCGTTGCTTGCTTTTGTCCTATATTCTCATATTTCTACTTCTTTCCATTTATCAATATTTTCTATAGCCGATCTTGATCGTCTTTCTTTTTGCTTTCCACGTTTACTTATATTTTTATCTCTTCTTTTATTTTTCTGTGAAGTCATTATTGATATATATCTTCTGTCATAGATTTCTTAATCTGTTTTTTGTGTCGAAGGATTTTCAACTTTTATTTCCAATTTCCATTTCAATAAATCTTTTCCTCCTATTCTTTTTACATTCCATATTGTAGGGTTCTATATATTAAAATAAAAAGACTTATGTAGAGAGTAGTGTCGTCTCTCTGTCCGTTCTTTTATTTTTTTAAATTTTTATTAAGGGATCTTCCAAACTAGAGATTATTTTTTATTTTTGTCTTTTCTGTCAAGACTTATAATTTTTGATCTGTGATAGATAGAGAAATAACGTTTTCAGTATTCAACCAAGGACTATAAGTCAAGTCCAGACACCAAAAATCAGCCTGATCAAAAAATCTCGAGACCGGTTTTACCGGAAGTGGCCGCAAATTATTGTTTTTGTATAGAAACCCCGGACATTTGTGTGAACCGGAGTTCCATGTCCGTACTTGTTTGTTTTCACGTTAATTGATCGCTTTACAAAATCTTTCATTTTGTTTAACTTATGATATAACTACATGGTTCTTTTTTTCGTCCTTTTCCAGCATTTTCATTTTATCTTCCAACTTTATTAATTTCTGTTGTAGCTTTCTTATTTCTTTTTTGTTTCCTGTTTTCTTTTAAGAACCCTTTAACCGTTTTCTTTTGTTCTTTTTTATTTGCTTAATATCTTTTTTTATATCCTTTAAAATATCTTTTACAGCCTCCATGTCTGGGTCCGTTTCTTTACTCTAATCCAGGTCTCTTTATTACTCTCTTGTGTGATTGTATTCTCGTTTGCGGGGCTTTCTGCGCCCCTTTTCTTATTTATGTCTTCGTTTTTTATCTTTTCAATTTTAGTTTCTTAGCAATTCTAAGAGAATAATAATTTATGACTTTTCTTTACAGCCTCGTTCAAATGTATTTCCGACAATGTATTCCACCACTTGAGATGTTTAGAGTATAATTTTTATAATTATTTACTGCAAATTCTTGCATAAGCAATTTCCTTACTAAATTATTTTGTGTAGATATTGGACTACACATTGTGTAATAAGTAACAATCTTCTTAGTTCTTTTTAAAATTTTAACTGACTCGTTACTGTTTTGTATAATAAAGTTATTTATTTTTAACAAATATTGGTTAGTCCTACCAAACTTCTTGCATATACTAATAACAATAAACAACAGTAGGTAGAATAAATGTTTTTAAATATTACATTACGGTAAATAATTATCTATAACATGCTGCAAATAGTTTATGAAATTTAATGTAAAAAAGTTACCTGTGAATTTAAGAGAAAAGCTTAAATTTCAGTATAATTTATTTAAAATTAAACTTAGCATACTAGTGAGGAGGGGGGGGGGACAAATATATGTTTTAACAACTTTTTACGTAACTGCTAAACAACTAAGCAGAAGTGTAGCACAATTAGTGGTAAATATGCACCCATATTTTTCATTAACTTTAGAATAATTTTTCAAATTACATTATTTTTACTAATACGCCTTAATTTGTTTGTGGGAATGACAAACAGACTAATCGATCACAATGGTCTGAGTTCAGTATAATAAATTGCCTTAACAGTAGATTAATTAGTACACTTAATCTTCATATTCAACCTTGCAAGAAAATATTTCCATAGAAAAAATAACAACTTGCTTTTTGACTTCGGTATTATGCTTATAATAAATTATATAGGCAAAATTATAATACTTTATTTATATGTCAGCCGTGTTCAAACAGGAAAGAGATTTCATCAAATTTATTTCTTTTAATGTTACTAAACGATTACCCAGTTAATTCCACGATACATGGATTTTAGCGCTTATATTAAATATTAAATGTCGGATTTTTGATCAGTTGTTTCAAGATGAATTACATGCATTGACATTTTGACTGTTATTTTAGAGCTAAGTATTACACATATTTCCTACATTTAGTCTACCTCTAGTGTTTATATATGTTATACATTTGAGTACTTTATTTAAGTAAAAAAAGGATTAAATACATCGGTAGCAGCAAGAAAAATTAATCAAAGACTGTCTTAGTGGTAAAAACCAATTGCTAATAAAAATTAAACGAATACTTTTCAGTACTTCGTAGAAAGCCTCAACGTATTCACAGTGACCATAAATCGTCATTTTCATAATATTAAAAAAATTAGAACTTGGACTATGAATTCCGCATGAATTGACAGAACGCATCAAACTATATAGACTAAAGGTTCCCCCTCTCTTTCTGCTCAATATCCACTATTTTTTTTTGTAACCTACCAAGTTACAAGAACAATTTATTCAGTCGATAGACACAGGCTTACAGTTCTCCCCTTACTTTGAGACCTCACCTACCATGACCAATACAATGAAAATTGCTAGAGTTAGGCTACAAGTTCTCCCTCACTCACTTTATTCATCTGATTGTTTAGCAACAAATTTTTATTTTTTTCTTGGGTCTACATAATCGTATGCAAAAGTAATACTGTTCTAATAGAAAAATTATCATTTCAAACTTTGAAAACTTCTTTAGCAATAAAAACCAGATTTATTCAAAACTGGAATTGTTACTCTACATGATCATTGATAACAATCAATCAATAATAGTTTTAATTATTTTGTAGAAAAATGTTTTTTTTTGTTAAAAATTACAAATCTTAATTTTTACCCCAAAAAGTTTAAAATTTCATATAACACCATTTGATAACAACCTTATTCATAATGAAACCTATCATCACTGGAGTGTAGAGCAATGATATCTTGTTATAGCTTGCATTATCGCTGTGTTTGCTGTAAACTTATTAAAAAGTACGACAAAATTGATGGTCGTAACTTTCAATAAGGATGTATAGCTTGCCAAATTAAAATCATAAGTTATAAAGAAAATATAGATATAGAAATAAGCAAAAATATTGTTAATAGCAACTCCCAACTTAATAAAAGACATTTTGTAAATCTTCATTGCATATCAGTGCAGTTTCAGTTTAGTATCAATATTAATTTACACGAATTTGTTACGTATCCGTTCAATATCGTAAAATTTTGTCAGTTCACTAATGTTTGTTCAGTTTACTAATATTGGACGTGTATAAATCTATTGCAACATAAATATGAATCTACAAGAAAAACAAGCTTTTGAAATTACATAGATCAAATAATTCTTTTAAATTATTAATATGAACGCTCTAAATAACAAGTGTGGTTATACTATTTTAGCCGTTTCAAGTTATTTTCATCTATTTGACGACAAATCATCGATAAACATGAGAGGCCACACCATAATCTTGGTGTCCTTGATCCGGTTGCTCTAGACGACTCTGTTCGAGATCACCAAGAAACCTGCACCTTATCGTTTTAGAGCAGACGAAAACGACATCCTTGACAACAACGTGTAGTAGCAGTTCATCAAGAAGGAAGATGTATTTGTCGCGCAGCTGCGATGGGTCACCGCACAATCCTCATCAAGCTGGTAGCTGCTGTGGCGTTTGGCGAGCGCGGGCAGTACGACCCCTAACTCATTATCGCCACCAGCGGTACTTCATGTACAGCATCCTCCTGTATTAATTAAGGAAATAATACAAAGGCATTAGCAAATAGTATGATTAAAATAAATATAAGTACTCCCGATTTCTATATGAAAAGTAATCTCTTACATCAAAAACATAATAATTATACAGCACATTTCTCACTTATCAGTGAAAGGATGATAGGATCTGGAATTTAGAAATCTACATAATTCTGTGAACACTGATGAAATCAAGAACGAATTAAATAAATATGACCACTCTGTACGTAACATCATCAATATAAGACACAGAGTAACAAAAGACCCCTGGTTATGTTCTTTATTAATCTAGAATTTGCTCTAAACAATAAAAAGTATACAACATAAAATACTTCAACTACCGACAGATAACCATAAACCCACCAAGAGAATCACAATTATTCAGTGCATAAAATGCCAGGCTTACAGATATGACAATAGGTTACTGTATTAACCCCTACTTAGGTATTAAATGTGTAAAGAAACACAATTTCACCGCCTGTAAGAAAATAAGAAATGCTCTTCTCAAGTGTGTGTTGTGCCAAGAAATATCAAATACAACTAAAGAGAGATAAAGTAGCTCCTTTAAGAGCATACGATGCATACGGAACAAATAAGCAAGTTCAAGGTATTAATAACAATAATATCTCACTATCACAGTTCTTGGCCAAATTAGAGACAATTTTCGTTCAACTTATGAACCAGAATAGTATGATGCTAAATCTGCTTACAATTAGCAAGCCAGTTAACAAATTAGAGTAATGGACTATTTAAGAATAGATCTACGGCAAATGAATTAGCTCAGTATCGTTCAGTAGTTGAGTTTTTTTTAGGCAAAAATTGATATTTGTTAATCTTAGAAAGGCATTTCACAAAGCGCTTTTGTTTCTACATCTATAATTGCACAACACCGCGACGGTATAAATTATGTTGAGTTCAATAATCATCGTAAATAATAAGATCCCCTATTACGCGACAGAAGAGTTTCAATCGACTTTTTACAAAGCACTAGCATCAATGTTCTGGACTCCAACGGTGTACTAGTGGTAATAGCCACATACATCTCGCCCAGACTTCATCCTACAATACCAATATGAAACATTCTTCTAAAAACTAGACAGATTTTTTAATTGGAGGGACTTCAGTGCAAAAATCCAATCTGGAGGTCAAAACTAACTATCGCTAAACGTTGGGAACTTCTCAGTGAGATGGAAGTAAATTATTACATTCATTTATCAACTGGTAAGCCTGTGTACTGTCCGTCTAACTTAAATAGAATACATGATTATGTAGATTTTATGTCACTAAAGGTATATTCTAAAAGTACTGTAAAGTGGGTATTTGTTTCAAACTCCTCTCTCTTAATTCATCCATAATTGTTACAACAAGCACTTCAGTCATTACCCAACAAAAACTTTCGTTTTATAACAAATACACGAATCTTACAGCTACTATTTAAAGTATTAAAGGGTTTAATACTAAAGGAATTTGACCCCTTATTGAATTTCAGGGATTACCGTATTTACTCGAAAATAAAACCTCATTTTTTATAAGATCCTCTTAATAAAGATCCGTGTGCAGTAAACAAAGTCAGACATTTGAATGAACGGAAAATAAACAAAAACGGCTGACATGAAATTTAGCGTGCCGCGCTCTGAGCGCTTAATTCACACGAGGTCCGTGCGTTTGTGCACGCCCGTCGGGGCCGCTCTCGCTTCTCCGCGGTCGCGGCTGTCATCGGGCCGCTGCATTGCCGTACGTAAAAAATGTGTTTGCGACGGCCATTTGAATTGCTTCCGTCGAGAGGAAGTTTGCGGAAGTAAGCGCCCATTCATAATGAACATAAGAATAAACCGCCCATAAAAAATACGTATAATGCACGTAAACCTTATGTAACTATTTGAAAGTTGCACATGTTTATTCAAAGTAACGGAAACAATAGCTTTTCAAGCATTTCACATAATTATGTTGTTTTTGTATGTTATCCCTTATAAGGGATAGCGCTAACTATAAGTTAAATTGTTTCACGTTACCGATCCCGAAAAAAAGCCGATCCATTTAAAAATTTATACGTTCCCATCTTGCAAAAATTTGAGAAAAATTGTCAGCCTTGGTGGGCAACCCCTTGTATTTCACACTAAAGCAGATCAACAAAGTAGTTGATGTAGTAGAACAGAATTTTGATGAAAACAAATATTGTGCTGTGCTGTCTGGCAATGTGACAATATTGTATAGAATTAAATAGTCGCTGTATAAATAGTACTTTCTCATTAAATGTTAGTTAAAAGTTAGTAAAAAATACCACTAGATCAAATATGCAAAAAGCTTGTCTAGTTTTCATCTAATCAATAAAGGTGCTCACAGAGGTCATGAGCCCCCCTCTATACCTTATCTTTACAACTGACCTTATATACTAAGAACATATAGTTAAAGCCACATATGCGGATGATACTGCTTTATTAACTACCGAAAGCCTGCTAACGCTTAAGAGGTAGTTAATGAGATTACAATCCCGCCTGTGTGTGTGTATGTGTGTGTCTGTCATCACAATAACTCAAAAATTAAAGCTTTGATTAACACCAAATTTGCTACACAAGTACTTCAGGCTAAAACAAAGCATGAGTTCAAATTTCAGCCAAATTAGGCAACGGCAACCTTTAATTATCATTACAATTTCAAAAACGTTTTATAACAACATGGATCAAGTAGCACATGATTTATTTGACAAGCACAGCGCAATCCTTAATCACCCATGCATAACTGAGTAATAAAATTATTTATCCATCGTGTTAGTTAAAGGTTCAGTAGTTAATAACAAAGTGTTAGTACATAAATAAGTAACAATTTCAATGCTGACATATGAAATACAACTATGGGGTGGCGCGAAGTCTTTGAACATTGTGATACTACATAGGTTTCAAAACAACGTCCCCTCCAACAAAATTCTTCAAAATGATCCTACGATTCCGAGGATCACAAACGAAATCAACAAATACAAAACTAATTATATGGACAGGGTATATAATAATGTATTAGTGGTCAACCTACAAAACAATGCAAATATCACCTATACCTTTAGATAGATGTAAAACTTTGGACCTTACTAACTACTATTAATTAGTATCTGAGAAAATCAACTGGATGATTTTTTCTTAAGTCAAGCTAAGATGTAAAATCACATTTACTTGTTACTTATTTGTCTAGTTCTAAATATACAGTTATTAAATAAAAAAAATATTAACAAACATTATATAACTAAAAAGGCAGTGACTTCTTAAAGCATCGCTCAAACAAGCCGCCACATTTTGGGTTACGGTGTAGACTGATCTTCAGAATTTTTCGTCCGCTATTAAAGATATAAGATTTATACTGCTCATGCCACAAAGTTATTCAAGACCGACAATTCAGATATCCTCCAAATCTGCGGACTTTGCTTTAATTATAATTGTACCATATAAAGCATTCAGCAATAGTAAAAGTTCAAGTGAAATATTTAAATCGGGCCTCGTTTTTAATTAATTCAGCTCTGTACAAAACACAAGTACACATAAAACCTGCTAGTCGACGTGTAAGTTTCGTAAGCAAATGCAGACAGTGAAGGATTTACTGGCGCAAGCAGCAAATGGGACTATTACAATGCAAGGCATTAACATCACTAATGGTATACATTAGAGCATTGCTCCGTTTACTCATTAACGTAAACGATTCCTTAAGTGAAAGGAGGCGCTTAAAAATCGCACTCGATGCGGTGAAATCCCAATTCAATAAGAAGTCGGTTAAGTGCGCTAATTACCTGTGTTTACTTACTTTAAGGAAAGGGTTCAAACATTTACTTTTTATTCGGCCTTCTACCGCCGAACGTGCCTCGGTTGCGGTAATTTTGCAGATCAAGTGGGCTGTCCTGAATGCTGTTGAGTCATCACTTGGAATTGTTGCCAGTCATTTATTTGCGTCCAATAAGAATTGTAGAGGATTATAAAAAGGCAAACAATGTTGAAGGGTTTTATATAAAAATTGTCAAACCTCTCGGTAAATTCTATTGCTTCTTCAACAGAGCTGGTTTAACATGGTGGTTCATCAATTACAAAAAAACGTTTCTTGTTAAGGATGTGCAAATTCACTCTAACAGTTCATTATTTATAGTGCGGCAGCAAGCCTGTTTTAAACGCCAATATTTTAGAATGGCAGCTCCGTTGATTATAGCGCCAGCCAAATAAATTTTCTTAGTAACATATAATTAATTGCAATATACCTCTGCATAACAAGAAGTACTACGTGAGGTGTTTCCAAAACTATAGGACTTACGTTGTGTATTTTTTAACTTACGGATCATTATCTGCGTGCATTTTATTTTCTAAATTAACTTAAACCATTCATTAGTCATTAAATAGTGAGAAAGCATTTGTTCCTTAATTTTCAACTTATTTTGCAAGTGTTATTATTCCACAGCGCCAAACAAGCAAATAAAATGAACGTAGAGATCATTATAACTTTCTTAGTTCGGTGTATAGTATGTGGTGCATGTGAATCAACTAAAGGAATGTGGACTTAATTAGACATTATAGCGTTGGTCGTAACCATTCGCTTTCGCAAATCTTAGTTTCTAGAAATTGATGTCAAATTTGGTAAATAGTAATATTACAACAATACCATATTAAAATAACAACACATAGTAGCTAACAAATTTAGTTCTAAAAACATGTACATAAAGCTATTTGCTTTTTGCCAAAAATAAATAATTCAATGGTACACAAATGTTTAATAATTATATATTGAACTTATCAATAAGAATTAGAAGTAATTTTATTATTAAATCTATTGCAACTTTATTTATATTTTCGCCGTTTCTAGTGGCATTTAGGACAACGGTATATATATATCAAATATATCAAGAAGCAGACGTTGAAGACTTGACATACATAATTAGAAAACTAGTGGACGAATTTAGAAACTGAGGACTAAAAATCAACATGGGAAAACTGAATATGTGACAATTGGTGGAACGGGACAATATCTGGAAATAGGAGAAAAGATAATTAAAAATACCAAAGAGCATAAATATTTAGAAGTATTATTAACAGAAAATAGGAAAAACGAAGCATATATATTATAAAAAGTAGGTAGAGAAAAGCTATTAAGAGTCAGCTAAATTCGCTTTTATGGTGTAGAGGTATACAAAGAGACACAATACTTATTTAAAGTACTAGTTTAAATACAGTTTAGAGATTTGGACAATAAACAAGAGTACGCAATCACGAAAACACGCTATATAAAACAGCTATTGGCGAAGATGTAGATATACACCAGAAGACTATATAGAAACAGAAAAAATTTAAAAAATATAATAAATAGTTGATACCATGGAGAGAAAAACAATTTTTCTCGTACGATGACATAAGACGTATAACAGAAAACAGTCAAAACTTAGAATTGGAGTCCTAAGGGAAAACAAAACCAAAGACTGAAAAAATTCTCGGAAAAATAAATAAATAAAAACTATGTCTAGAAGAGACATTGAAGAGAATTCATAGCAAAAGAAAAAACCATGGTGTTCGAACTACCACAAACGACCAATGCTGTAAAAAGTCGCTATACATATATATATATATATATAGCAGAAGAATAGTTTTGCTAAATATATGATCAATCACCGAAATACATTAATGTAAATGAGAAAACCTTATGAGGTCTTATAAGTTAAGCAAGAACCTAGAAATACCTTTCAAAGCCAGGGATATACAGGCTTTATGTGTACCAAACAAGATGTATAAAATAATTTAAAAATTTGTAAAAAGAAAATCAAAAACTGATTGAAATTATAACTTTATGTAGCAACTTCCCAACTTGATTTATAAAAAACCAATCTTTTACAAAAAAAAAAAATAGAAAGGATGGCTCTTACACTCACTTCAAGTTCATAAAAAAGATCTACGATCCATAAAAGCCTTAATTTTCTTTAAATTGTTATAAAATTGTAGTTATTTCTGATCCCAACAGCCTAAAAGCCATGAGATATATTTAGAAAGTTTAAAAAGAAGTCAATGAATTGCAGGTCTATCAATAATAATAAATTGGTTAAACTATTTCACCAATAAACTGCAACCTTTAAACATTTTTGGGAAAAGAAACTAACAGCGTTCAGAACAAAGAAAGTTAAATGCAGATTAAGTATTCACTCTGAGTATAGAATTCCATGTAGTTATTAGCACGACGTACAAAGGCATTCGTATGTATTGACCGAGCATTTATTATAACTCAATAGAGAACTTCAAGTTTGTTTTTAATTGCTAGTCATCAGTTTTATTCAACCAGTGGCCACTTTTTATTACTATCGCACCACTGAACAAATTATGTAGCCAATGCGTGTGCGTATTAAATTAAACTAGTTCAGCTAATTAAATTGTATTTGTAACTATAAGTCGTAGTTTTGCGCGTTTTGGTAAATTTTGAAAAATTTAATTGTAATTGAAGGTTTGCGTGTGACTCTTATTTATGGTTTTATGTTGGCCAGTAAACAGCGGTGAGTTTTGCAACTAAAAGTATAAAATAACGAAAATAAACAATATTGCAATTTCCAAATTTAATGGCGCGGATGTAAATGGTTAAAGACTGAAAAAACGGGTGGTTGATAACACGATTAACAATACAGTTCCAGGCATGTAACACACCTAGGGCAAGAAGGACGACAGTGGGCGTTTTATGATCGGGTAAATACCGAAATGGTATGGTTATCGTGCGTTAAGTGATGAAGATAAAACAGCAGTTAAGGTGTAAGAACGGCTATTCATTACCTACTAGCAGAATCACAAGACGTTGATTTTTTTCCTTCACAAAAAATTTACCAACAACCGATATCAACCAGGCGCAACCATTATGGACCATGTGGCGGCGTCGGAAAATATCGAGAAGCTGTTGGTCAATTCTTGTTAATCTTCCATCAAAGACCAAGTTATCCATAAAGTGCTCTACACGTTTCCCTTGGCCATCTACAAGACAGGCAGAACAACTTTCGATGGCATGGACGATTCGGAAAAACAATAGACGTGCTGCTGCTAATGCTGACAAAAATATATGCTAAACAAAATGGAAGAATTAGCCATCACCCAGAAGAACGACAATGACTACGTATTCTTACTTACCCACAATGGTAAATCGAAATGGCAGCTAAGTAGTGGCTAAAATGATCGATAAATAAAAAGATTGGTGACAAATGCTATTTATGTCAGAAGCTAGGTCACCAGAACGTTGATTGCTATAAGTTTAAGAATGCCCAAATAATATAAATAACCAGGTCAATTCAATAATAGACAGCGTCTCAAGTCAATCAAATGGCGTAAGTGGGCGCAAACGAATGACCGGGGCAAAAATCAAAATACGAAATAACTGAAATGGTTTGCTCAGCAATAGTTATTGCAAGAAGTTAACAAAATTATACCGACGACAGTGGTCGTGGTCCAATCACTTCCGATTTGGAAAAAGTAGTAGAAAAACATAAAATAAAATAAATTGTCAATTTAATTAAAAAAATTAATCTTGTGTCACCTGTCAGTGGACCAAAAAGTAGTCATGTGCGCGTGAATTTTCGCCACCAAAACAAATCCTGATGGCAAGGTGGCCAGGTATAAAGCGCATCTTATGATTAAAAGATGTTCGAAAAGTGGACATTGACCACGAAAAAACTTTTTCGCCAGTTGCACGCTTTGGTTCTGTGCGCCTGTTGCTGGTCATCGGCGCGACCAACGGCTAGAAAATATATCACCTGGACATTAAAGTCACTTTTCTCCATGACAACATAAAGGAATAAATCTACATAAAACTTCCAGAAGAACTAAACGATGGCAGTGTGTGCAAACTCCAGAAAAGTTTGTACGGCTTTAAGCAAGCGTCGCTTATATTCCACAAGAAGATTGTCGGTTTGTTAAATAAATTTGGGATAAAGCCATCGCGTGTTGATGTGTGTATGTATGCCAGCAAAATAAGCATATGCCTTTTATGTGGATAATGGCCTTGTACTTGTACATGATCCAACACCCAGTTCATTGAACTACCAAAAAGTGAATCTTGGAAAAATTCGTATAGGCAATTGAAACAATTTCGCAGTGCCAACCGATCCAAATGTGCTGCGAGTGAATATTGATAAAGTCAACCCGAAGATGTGACTAACACGCCTTACCGTTGGCCGTTAGCGTTGACTTACTTATGTTATATATTTGGCCGTTGGAATGCCACCTGACTTAGTTTACTCGATTAGTAAATTATGGAAGCGGTCGCCGTTCGCTCATTGAAACGCTGTCAAGTGCTGACAAATCTAATGAAATAGCTTTTCACACCTATCAAAATCCAAATGAACTCCTATGTTAATTGTCATTAAAAATGTGCCCCTTTTGTTAACATAACCAGACATTTAAGAAGAACTCGCCCAAGATAATCTTCCTATTACGCGGATCACCAGGCTTCTTAATAAAAATAAACGGTTTGTACAGTACTTTTTACGGCAAACAAAAAAGTCAAATAAATTAACAAAATTAACACTCTATGCCACACACTTGTAACAGTTGAACCAAGAAGAACTTCAGGAAACACTCCACAGTGCCACAGATGCCAAAAATACGGCCACACAAATAATTACTGCCGACTACAGCCAAGGTGTGTAAAATGCTTAGGAAACCATCTTTATTCTGATTCCGATAAAGATAATAACACTGCCGCAATCTGTGTTAACTGTGGAAGCAACCACCCGGCTAACTTTCGAGGCTGTTCGTATTTCCAAGAATCCAAGTACAACAAAAATAAATCCTCAACTACCAATTCCAAAACCGAAAACAACAGACAAGCACGCCCTCCAAACAACAACTTGTTCAACTTTCCACCACTTCCCAAAACGAATAGTCCAGCTAACTGTAGCCAACCCTGAAGCACTCCAAATCCTGACACAGATTCGCCAATGAATACAATCTTGAAAACAATTCTCAATTTCATTCAGCCTTACTTCGGGCAAATTAAACAATTTTTATTAACAAACCTATTGCCTTTACTCTTTTATGGAGCATAACAATATTAACATTATTATTCACTTAAAACCCCTAAACTGCATCATTTCTCGCAAGACACAATGTGGACGTGGCATGCATCTCTGAGGCACATTTAACAATACATACTCGTTTCAAAATACCCGGATACCATTGCTACCGCACGGACCGTAATACAACGGTTGCATCCAAAGGTGTGTCTATACTTGCCAAGCGTAAACTTGAGCATCACGAGCTTCCACCGAGTAAAACCACTAATCGCGAGACTATAACGGTTAGAGTCAAAACACAGGAAGGCACCTACATTAAAGTTACAAGCGCCTATCGACAACCTAACAAGGCCCTTCTTGAATCCGACATTTAGATGATCTTTGATTCAAACGAACCGACGCTACTAATAGGAAATCTCAATTCCAAAAGTACAATTTTCGGATGCAGAAAAGCTAATCCATCTAGGCCAAGACTTTACTCTTACTCTGAAAAACATGCCCTTCAAATTTTCGCTTCTAAAGATCCGACCTACTTCCCATATCGGACCTACCACAATCCGGACATATTGGTCATAATAGTACAAAAAAATGTTCAAACTCAAATCTGCCAAAAGTTTAACACCAGTCTTGATTCAGATCACTTGACGGTTCTAATCTCATTTATAGCAACACTAATTTTAAAATACCCTACAACTAAGCTGAGGAATGAAATTGTTAACTGGAATCACTCCAAAGAAACAGTTGATACAAACTTGAATTGCCCTATTATTAGAAACCACAGAGGACATAGATGAAACGGTTGATCATGTCACAAAAAGCCTAACAGGAAGCTTAAAGAAAGCAACGCACATAAAAAAAATCCCAGACATACCAGCCCAAAAACATCTCCGTTATACATAATTGATCTTATAAAACAAAAAAACCAACTTCACAGATAATGACCACGCTCTAGAAACCGTGCGACAAAAAACCTAGTCAACAACCTGAGCTATCGTATCAAAAATGAGCTAGAGAGGTACAGAATTGATTCCTATCAAAAATACAGCAGCACATACGAATCGGGCGATCCAGGTCTCTGGAAAACAACAAGAAAGATTCTACGGCAGACACAGAAAATTCTATCTATTCCCATCCAAAACAAAATATTGTGCACAGAAGACAAATGTGAAGCCTTTCCCAATTATCCAGCACAAACTTTTACTCCGCATGAACACAATGTCCCACCGTACGTCACCCTGATCAACAGACATCTTGAAACACGCCAACCAATAGCAAAACGTAACATAAAACCGATCTGTCTTACGGAACTGGTTGCTATAATAAAAAAGCTTCCGAACAATAAAACTCCGGAAGAAGACCAAATAACCAACTACGCACTTAAAAACCTCACAAGAAAAACGTTGGCTTACTTATCATCACTATTCAACGCTTGCCTCAGAGTCCGTTATTTTCCTAGCAAACGGAAACATGGACTTATACTAATTTTTTCTAAACTAGGCAACAACAATAAAAAAAAGGATATCGATCTGTTAGTCTCCTTACAACCATCTCCAAGGTTTTCGAGAAAGCAATAAATAGCAGAATCAATGATGAAATTTTCAGACTGGAATTAATCCCCCATTCCCAGTTCGGGTTTAAAAAAGGACATTCCACCGAACTAATAAAGTGGGGCTATGAATCGAAACAATACATTGCTACAGTATTCATTGATTTAGCTCAGGCCTTTGACAGAGTTTGGATCGAAGGGCTCAAATACAAACTTTCTCGCTCACACTATCGAAATATTTAAGAGCAATTATATTCTCATATCTCGAAAATAGATCTTTTGCAGTAGAAATACATGTAGCCATCTCCTTTACCAGACCTATCAACATAGGTGTGCCGCAGGGAAGCATCCTAGGGCCTATCCTATTTAACACCTAGCTTCATGACATTCCCAACACCACTGAAAACCTAGTATTATATGCAGATAACACCGTGCTGCTGACCAAAAATGAAAACCTAACAATGGCTATTGAACAACTCCAAACCTCATTGAATACTTAGCAAGATGGTTCAAGTCCTGGAACCTGACGATTAACCATTCCAGGTGCGCAGCTAAAATCTTCATTCTTAGACAAATCACTAACCCACCAACCCTGCACATCTAGCTAGATACTCGTCTCACATGGAATTTTCATATTAACATAAAACTTACAAGAGGGTCACGCTAGATTGGCACAACTCTACCCACTGATTAATAAAAAAAAAATCGTCCCTACAAGCCGAATGCGTCACCTTAATATACAAATCACTGATACGGCCATTAGTATTATATGGATGCGCCATTTGGGGGAATACCTCCCAAGCAAACATAAAGAGAATTCAAGTATTGCAAAACAAAGTACTCATGACGGCAGTTAATGTACTCTGGTACATAAAGAATAGACAATTACATCTCGAACTTGCTATGGACACTATTCAAGAACACATTCAAAGCCTACCAAAATATTCCACCTAAATCTTAATACTAGTGCGAGCGCAACTTATTACGAATTAGGACGAAAAGAAATCTACACGCGACAAAAACGCAAACTTCCTCAAGACATTTATACAAACAGTAGTGATGAGGACTGACAGTTATTAGGTAACGTAAACAACTGATAATATAGCTAGGTAATACCTATCTGCCACTCTGTTATGTTACTTTTACTTTGAACCCTACCATGTATAACAATTATTTGTTGAGCTGGTAAAAATAAAAAAAAGTATGATGTATTTTAAATAAAAACTACCCAAAGCATCCTATACGAGGTGTGTTTAAGTTTAAAGGTCTTTAAATTTTGCACAACTGTGAGAGCAAATAGAAAGATGCAGTTAATTTTAAAAGACACGGAAAATATTTCTAAATTTGTAATATAATTGGCAGCACCTTACAACGTACACAATTCGAATTACCGCCATTGCAGTGAGTGTTGTTTTTTATATTTCAAATGGCAACGTTTAGAGTTCAAATACAACGTATAATCATCCGTTTTCTCTTCGCCCATCGAAATTCATCGCCAATTGAGTGAGACATGCGGTGAGGGCGTTATGAATCTTAAAAATGCGCATTTTTGGATACAAAAGTTATATGACAATAAATCGAAATAGCTTCAGCCACGAACCAGCCGGGCCAAAATCATAATTGCGCGAGTGGAGCAAGTTATGAAATACCGTCGATTAGGTCTGCGTGACACCGCCTCTAAACCTGACATTTCCGTAGTATCTGTGGAGTTCATTTTGCACGATGACCTAAACATGCGAAAAGTTTCTTCACGAATGTATAACCGACCGAGTCACTGTTGCGTCAACGATTTTCCAGTCGGCAAAACACACCTGTAAAGGAGTACTCTCAGCTGCTATGTAATCATGGCAATGACGTGAAAATGTGTATGTCTAGACGGATATTACGCTGAGAAGTAACAGAAGTTTCAACTTTCTTGGGTAAGAACTTTTTCAAAAAACAAATTGAAAACCTTTGAACTTGAACACACCTCATATTAGCATATCGATGTAATGCACTGTTATTACTATAACAGAGAGGATTATTAAAATTTTATCATTTTTAGGATATATATCTATAAATCTTTTTATCCAATCCTTTCTTATTAGATCGTGCCAAGAGTTAACTCTTTCCAGAAGTACATGTCTCAAATGGATAAATATATTACACTAATAAATAATACATAAAGATGAAAATAAATATTGTATTAAGAACGTTTTCGTTTTCTTGTATTTCTTTATGTTTCAGCGCTCATATGAGCGTTAGACTGTTATGAAGAAGAGAGTTTGACACGAACTCTTCAAACTGATTTAAAAATAATTTACTAAGTACATAAGACTTATTATAATACATACATCGATGTCTGTTTGGACAAGAATTATTTACTTTGATCATTTCTATTTATATTTTCCTATAAATAGATATCTCTGGTGTGAGGTTCTATAATAAATGCTACGGTATATTTTTTAAGAATTGTCATTTGATTCTACTGCCAATACTGACGTAATGCACGACCACTTCCATAAACATTTAACAAACTTAAAATAAATTGGAGATATCTGGAAGCTATTGGCTTTAATTAAAACTATACTTTAGTACAAACATGTATAATTAACGAAAATACCAACAATAATGCATCAACCAGAATCACACAGTCCTCAAATTGACTATCAGTGATTAATACCACCCTTAGTAAATCACAATATATCCACCGAACAACTAATCTGTAACCTCAATCAATTAAATCATAATTACATACAACGTGCAATGCAAATATCGAAGAAAATCACAAATACGTACACCTGGCAGGCGCTAAAACGAAAAAATTAAAGCATTCTCCAGATAAATTAAGGAGTGAATTTAACCCAAATATTTAAAATAGGTATGGAGACTTGCTTAATAAAGATACACAGCAATTGTGAAACTCTGTCTAATGGGACTGTAGACATTAGTGGACCAAACTTTGACTTTTGCTATATTTAATTGACTTACATAAAACGACAAAGACGTATATAAAATGTAATTCTTGTGTAACCTAAAAGACATTGTGAAAACGCCGCGAGTGAAAAGAGACATTGTGCAATGCACACATAAAACCTAGTGTAAGAAGCCATACCTGTGTATTAAATACAAAATATAAAGGGTGTCAAATATATAAATGCTTACAGAAAGTAAGAAGCAAACACAATACCAACAGACATTTACAACAAAAATAATTTTTTTATAATAGCCTAATCAACTCTTCCAGAAAATGTCCTATGCTCAGATAACAGTAAATAACAAGGCATTTTACAAGACAATCCACAAACATCGAACAGCATTAAGCCCATATTTAACTAACTAATTAATCAAAACACAGCATGTTAATCAATATTCTGAATATAGCTATAATAAAAAATTACGAATAATGAACAATTCAATAAAAATTTTACTCTGGGATACCAATGAGCTTCCTAACAATAAAGTAGAATTAATATTTTTTTTAAATAAATAAGATGTAGCAGAATTAATGTCTAAAACTTATTTCACGACAAGGGCAATGTTTTAGAGGTAATTTAGAGGTAATATGTACAATTGAGTATAGTGATCAATTGTACAATTAGGTCGAAACTTCTGACCACCTTTTTTGAACTCCTCATTAAAAAGTAGAATATGAATGTCTCATAAACCGACCCATTGAAACACCCCTAAGGGGGTTTTCCTGCTTTTTTTATTTTAAAGTGCCATATCTCATGAACGATAATATATAGAGTGCTGAGACCTTCATAGTTGATTGGTTGGTCTAAGTTTGAGTTTCCAAGGTGTTTATGAGTTTCAACATTTGTATATATTACCGTTTCGCCCCCTGATCTTGTTTAATTACCATATTATACAATCTTCCATGTTATTTATTCTGACGGAACAGCATTATAAACTACCTCACTACTAAACAAACAATATTCAAGCGGAAATTAATGCATTTTTTGGTCTTTTATAGTACAAGGTGATTCTAAATATATGCGGCAAACATTAAGGGATGATTCCTGAGTTATTTTGATCATAAAGGTGTATATGAATAAATGTCCAAAGCGGCTAAGTTTTAAAGTTATAGGGTGTTTAATAATAAATTAAGAATTTATATAGTTTAACCTACACCATCCATCATCATAGTTAAGTAAGCAAAAAACAATTATTTTAAAGTAAAAATATTTATTTGTCATTTCAATATGATTGTGACAAAACATTGGTTCATTAAATTCTTCATCTTCTGTTTTTCAAATTGAATTACAAAAATTCTGAGATGTGCAATATACATTTTGTTTATGGACTTGCCAATAGCAATTCACGAGCAGATACACGTATTTATGAAGAACGATGCCCGAATCGAGTAATCCCGCATTATTCCTTATTTTCCCGTCTTCAGGTTTAAAAAAAAATACGGCTGATAACGGACACCCTCGCATAGTTAGAACTCCACAAGTTAAAAAAATTTCCATCCTACTACAAGCACTAGAAAAATTGTCTCTGCCTTAAGAATGTCAGCCTACAGCTTGGAAGATACTGAAGAGTCAACAGTTGTATCCCTATCACATTCTGTGAGTGCAGGCACTTTTGCCAACCGATTTCCCGCGGAGTGGCTTTGTGTCAATGCATGCAATATAAAATCGCACAAAATCCTCAATTCTTGACGTAAGCATTCTACACCGACGATGCTACTCTCTAGAAGCGCTATTATTAATTTCCATAATAATCACATACGGGTCGAAGAAAACTCCCAAGAAACATTGATTGTCCATCATCAACACCAATTATCAGTTAATGTGGGCCGGAATTGTTGGAGATAACTTGGTTGGTCTACATTTTTTGTCGCTGAGGTTAAATGGAGAAGTATACCGCCATCTTCTTAAAGAGGAACTGACACTGCTGTTAGAAGAAGTCCTATATCAAAATATATATTATGCACGATGGTGCTCCCGTACATTTCAGTTTAGTTGCTCGTTAATTTTTGGACGGTGCATTACCAATTTGGTGGATAGACCGAGGAGGTCCATAACCGTGACCTTCTCGGTCTCCAGATTTAAATTCTCTAGATTTTTTCTCTAGGGCCACCTTGAATCACTAGTTTATACGACTCCCATTGAAAATCTTGAAGAATTCAGAAATCGCATTGTTGAATCATTTGAGACGATTCGAAACAGCTCCGGTATTTTTGAACGTGTTCGCCTGTATTGCAGTTGGTAGCGATAATTTTCAACAATTTCTAGAAGTTCATTGTGTTTATTACCCACCCTTTGTTATATAAACACTTATAATAGCGATAATGAAGTTAAGTGGATTAAAAATTTCTTAGGCGTACCTTACCAAAGTAACACCAACTTTCTTAAGAAAAATCTATTAACAAATTAGTTTCGTTAATCAACACAAAACACACGAATATTACATAATTGAAGAGCTAATACTAAAAGAACTACCAAAAAAGTTATAAGGAAAAATTACCGAATTAACCAAGTCTTTAAAAATGCACTACCAACAATGATTTACCACAGTTAGACAACTAAAACTTGCGTCCAGTATCATCAATGGACAGTTTTTTCTACAAGTGTATGTGTTAGATCACATTTACTTACTACGTATAAATGAATAGACTGTAAATTGGCATTTAAATGATTAAAATAATATTTTATCAAAGATTATCTCCGATTTCACTTTTGAAGCAGGATAATTTTCCTTTTTAATGGCGCTTTTGAACTAGCAATCTAGTCAGAATCTAAACGATTTATAATTTTTGTTTAAAACACATTGTGGTACTCTCCATTTCCATTATGCAAATTAATAAGAACTATAATAGAAGTATTATTTTTGCCTTAAAAAATAGTTGTTAAAAACAATTTCAACCGAATGCAAAACCAATATAATGACCAATATAATTTTTAATTAATGTTTTAGTCTAACCCCCCCTTTCTGTTTCGGTTGCTACTACGTTTTGTCCATTTCTCTAAGGTTTAATTTCTAGTTTTTGCTCTTTGGGCCCTTTAACCGTTTTGTATTTTTTCCCAGATGGCTACTCCATAAGCTGTAAATCCTTCTTTTATATTGCCTAGGACCATCCTTATGCCTTAAACGCCAATCTTGTTAAGGCCGTAATGCTTTCCCTATTTTGTTTATGATATAGTGAATGTGTTTTTTCATTTCATAATTCCTGTCGAAGATTCAACCTAAATATTTATCTTGCTCTTTTACTGTTGTAGTAGCATTTTGTAATTTGATTCTTTTATTTTATATTCCTATTTAAAGAAACTCTCCATAGATAGCCGCAATTTACGATCTTTTATAGCTTTTTTGGCATTATTTATTGCACTTTTCTGCGACCTTTTAATAGTTTCTTATTTTTGGGTGACTTAAGTATTGATGTATCATTAGTATAACATAGTATTCCTGTTTATATCGGTAAGCTTGTTTGTAGTATTGCACTGATTTCTTCCCTTTGTGATTAAAGTTCTTTTGTGAAGATATCTGCTAATTTCGTTTATTGAATATTTACTTACACCTGGCGCCATTGATGGCATTTTTAATATCTAGAGATACGAAAATAGAAAAGTCTCTACTTCTATAGGCTTTCTTTAATATACCAATTATGGGCTAATCTTAATGACTAGATTGGATTCTATAGTGGACATACCGGATCTGAATCCTTATGACCTATCCGATATGCCCCCTCCTCTTTAATTTCACTAGTTATTATGTTACCTAATATCCTTCCAATATTTTTCTAAACGCGTTTAATAAGCATATTATATATTGCTCTTCTTTGGAATGTCTATTAGACATAATTAGCTACTTTCTATATATCGGGGAACATCTCTTTTTGTATGACATAATACAGTACTTCCTGCACATTTTCTTCGTTTATTTCATATGCGACTTGTAGTATTTGTTGCTTGTTTTGTCTGGAAAAGGGCTTTCTCTTTTTTGTTTTATTTACGTTTACTTGAATCTCGTCCAGTGTGAACCTTTTCTTTTTTATTTTAGTTATGTTACACTGCGTTCATTTATTTTCACTATCTTTAGGAAATTGTTCATTTATTGTATCTTCCGCCCCTTTGTCATTTAATGTAATGTTGGGACGTTTAAATAATTTTTTGTCATTATTTTTTACCCCATGGCCCACGAGTCTATCTAATTTTTCCAATGGTTACTTTTCTTACTTTTATAATTATGTCCTCTTTTCTGTTTTGTAGATGCTGTTTTTTCTTTTTTTTTTTGGTTTCTTCTGTTACATCCTGTTTTTTAATTAACCGTAACGTTTTTCTTTCAAGCTTAATTTTCTTTTTGTGTCAATACTGTCATTCCACCAATAAATTAACTTTTTGTTCTGAAGATGTTTAAGTTTTGTTAATACTTTTCGCAAAATTTCCGTATAATTCTTATATATCTCGAAAGTGAATTTACTATTTACTTTTTTGTATAGGCATTCCTTAAATTAGCCTGTTTTTGTTTCATTTATATTTAGTTCAAGTGTAGTTATTTAAAGTTTGTATGTTTTTTTAATGTGTCTATTGTCCTAAATAGTATGTTCTTATTTAGACTAAAATTTGCTTCGTCATCTACTTCCCAGTTACTATAATATGGTAAGATGTTTTAATTAACGATTGTCATCATTCAGTACTGCAAAATGTTTATGAAACAACCATTCCGAAATGTGTGTTCTCTATAATTAAAATCCCTATCTTCTAAAGGCTAGATTTTGTATTTAAATCACCAGCTAGTACGATTTGCTTGTTGCGTATTTTCTTTCCTTTTTATCAAAATTTCTAGATCTTGCTATATTTTACCGAACTTGTCGTTGTCTATGTTGGACCATAGGTAACTCAATCGATGTGTGGCTAATTTCTTTTTCAATTTTGGATATTATTATATTTGAATTCACGATTTTTATTGCTACATCTAGTTGATTATCTGTTATTCAAGATTAATTACTAACTGTTTTTTATTGAGTTCATTTATTAGTATTAGGTCAATATTTATCGCTCTTGCTACTAATTCTACTGCATCGTTTCCATAAGGTTTTAGAATATTTCACCCGTCCTAAGTCTTCTGGTGGGAACTCAGGGTGTCATTTACTGCTTACACTTTTTAATTTTATGTCTTAGATTACCAGACTTAAAACAATGACTTTCTATCTGGTCTCTTACACTTTAAAGTTATGTGATTTTAGGCCCAACATTTCCTGCACTTTCCATTTTGAATCTTCTTTCTACCGTACATTTAACTATTTTTACTTGTTAATGGGGTTCTTTTAAGATTTTCTCAGTATATTTTGTTGTTGTTCTTATTGTTGCTGCTTTTGTGTTATCGACATTTGCACGTAGTTGGAAGTAATTCTTCTTTAGTGACTGTTATGTAAATATTTTTTGCTTTTTTTTTGTCATCTGCCTTCTAGCTGTTTTTTGATTAAGAAATTGTTCTGTAGCTTGTCTTAATTCTTCGATATTTTTTCTTCGTTCTTATCTGTGATTATTAGTAGCTTGTCGTCTTTTGTGCTTCTTAATCCCATCGCTGATTCGCTAGCTTGTATCTCTTTAAGTTTTTTTTTTTGTAACTATCATTTACGACTAACGCATAGTTTTTTCCCTTTTTAGGATTGACTTATAATCCGCAATATTTTTCTTTTTTGTTATGTAGATAATAACTTTTGTGGTGGTTTCATGAAAAAATCATTCCACTGTCTTCTTTATTCCTTCTAAACTCATAGTTCTTCCCTTCCTTTAGTGCATAGTTGCACTATGATTTATTTTAATTATTAAATTATTTGAATTTTTATTCATGTTGGTTGAATGAGTTCATGTAATTTGTTCTAGTACCTAGAAATTTTCTGTTACCTCTATTGATTCTAGAAATCTTTCTTTATGTATTGTTTGTATACTTTGCTCCATTTTAGCATCATCCGGTTCAAGTATTACCACTTTTACCACTTTGCCCTTTGCATAAAGTACCTTATCTACCTTAATCTCAGTATTGTATACATGCCTTCTTCCTAAATTTTTGCTTTATCCATTTCCAGTTTTCTAAATTATTGATACCGTCTAATGAGGTTACCAGGTTACGCTTTCGTTTGTGTTGTCATGCCTTTGGTCGGAGTCTTTACATTAGTCTGAATATCTACGTCGTATTTGGGTCTTTCGATGCTCCCCCACAAGTCCTTTGTAGTGTGTCTCTTTAATACTTCGGGTATTTTACGTAATCCCAGTGCAACCTCTTTGATTTTCGTCTATTCTCTTATCCAATTCTAATAAAGATTTGTGGTTCCATCTATGGTTTCCAAAAGTACAAATTCTATTTCTCCTTTTTTAGGGGCCTTCTGTATTAACAAATGTCCCACTTTTCTTTTCCTTTCTTGGGCCGATCCAACTGAGTTACTCCTATCTTCTTCTTCTTCTTCTTCTCCAGCCTAGGTCGTCCACTGCTGGACATAGGCCTCCCTCAAACCCTTCCATTTGTTTCTGTCCTGTGCGATCTGGATCCAATTTCCTGCAACTCTTTTTACATCATCGGCCCATCTTGTTGGTGGTCTACCTCTGCTTCTGAATGCGTCTTGTCTAGGTCTCCATTCAATCATTCGTCTTGTCCATCTCTCATCTTTCAGTCTTGCCACGTGTCCCGCCCAGTTCCACTTCAGCTCAGCTATCCTCAACACAGCATCCTTCACCTTTGTTCGCTGCCTAATTGTGGTGTTTGGTATTTTGTCCCTAAATGTTATTCCTAGCATTGACCTTTCCATTGCCGTCTGTGTTACTCTTATTTTCTTTATGGTTTTCTTGGTCAATGTTAGTGTTTCAGCCCCATAAGTGAGAACAGGGAGTATGCACTGATCGAACGTTTTCCTCTTCAGGCATATTGGGATATCTAATTTAAAGATGTTGCTGAGCTTACCGTAGGCTGCCCATGTTAAATTGATCCTCCTCTTCAGTTCGTGGGTTTGATTATCTCTCCCAATGGTTAACTCGTGTCCCAGGTATTTGTATGAGTATACTTGTCCGATTTTTATATCTGCCGAAATGTTATCGCTCAGGACCAGGTTTGTCATATATTTTGTCTTTGTATAGTTTATGTCAAGCCCGGCTTCCTTTGAGGCAGCTTTGAGTTCTTGTAGCATTTTATTTGCTTCGTCTATCTTATCTGTGAATAGGACTAGATCATCGGCAAATCTTAGATGG
Source organism: Sinelater perroti (assembly GCA_036346155.1). Classification (NCBI taxonomy): domain Eukaryota; kingdom Metazoa; phylum Arthropoda; class Insecta; order Coleoptera; family Elateridae; genus Sinelater; species Sinelater perroti. The sequence continues at coordinate 13,356,308 of JARFIY010000024.1, forward strand.
TTTAGTAGTTCACCATTGATGTTAATTCCACACTGTTCCCAATCTAGCTTTTTGTACATATATTCTAAGAGTGTCGTGAATAATTTAGGGGATATGACATCTCCTGTATTACCCCTTTTCTATTTGAAATGTGTTGGTGTCTTCGTGTAATCTTACTGATGCGGTTGCGTGGTTATATATGTATTTTAGTAAACCCGTGTATCTGGAGTCTATTCGGCATTGCGAAAGAGCATGGAAGAGTTGTTGCTGATTTATCGAATCAAATGCCTTTTCATAATCTACAAATATCAGCATAAGAGGCTTGTTATATTCTACGCATTTTTCAATTAGTAGTTTAAGTACTGTTAGGTGATCATTCGTGCTAAACCCTACTCTAAATCCAGCCTGTTCTCTTGGTTGGTATAGGTCAAGTTTTACACTTATACGTTTTGATAGTATTCTCGTAAAGAGCTTATATATGTGTTGTAGCAAGCTAATAGGTCTGTAGTTCGTCAGATTTGTAGCGTCTCCTTTTTCATGTATCAGAGTGATGATAACCTCGTCCCATCGAGTGGGTGTTTTTTGCTCCATGAGTTATTCCTGTGTACTTTCGTATATGCCGTATTCAGATTAATTTTAGTTTTAGATTTATTTTCTTCCATACTGGTCCTATGAGTAAAGTAAAAAAAAAGGTTCACCCACTCCGGAAAAAAGGCATTTATACTGTAACGCGCGCTCGGTGTCCCGCAGATTTTTAGAAGTGTACTCCTCCTCATTTCATAGAGGTGTCGTCCAAGAAAGGCAAGCCTCCCGATCGCAGGTTCCCATGCAACCTACCCTGATACGCCTTTCAGAGGTTGCTAAAGTACGCGCTACGGTTACGGTATTTAGCGAACGCCTATCGTTCGGACGTTCGTAGCTAACAAGCAAGCAAGGTGCCTTTTGAGAGTTGAGCTGTCCTTAGTTTTTCTTTTATTCTCTACCTTACCGGCATGGGTAGCCCTACCAGGTGACTCAAAGAGTCTCCCGCCAGCATTGCTTTTGGAATCATATAGGATACTTAGTTTTTCCACCAATCACAAGATCCTACAACTCCTTGGAGGATCGCCAATGAAATCTAGAATAAAAAATACGACCCTCACTGATGGTGGTTTCTTATATGGGTGTAGGCTATTAATTAAAACAACAAAAAAAATATTTACCCAACTCCTAAATGTCACTAATTTTTTAAAAGCGAGGCACATTTTTTATTTGCCGTGAATTTTGTGTTAGCTTTTAGACTAGATATGAAATAATCTGCCCGCTATCCATTTGCTCAAAAGTGCACAGCAATAAGTTATGAGTATCCTATGGCTCTTAACCATCACATGATCATAAAAAATACTAAAAACACACTATATACAATGTGTAACAAAAATAAATAAAGAATGGTGAGAACTAAAATTCGCCGCAAAAAGGCAATACTAAAATTATTTCATTAAACCAAAAAACTACTGTAAACTTTTATATTAAACTTTAATGAAAGTGTTAGAAAGGCGAAAAATGTTACCTAAAAAGTAAAAATTTAGCTGTAAATCTCATACTATACTCCCCTTTCAACTTACAGAAAATTGCTAAAGTAAACATTGATGTTACACTAATACACTAAAAAATTAATTGTTGTTAATTATGATTGGTTGATAGGAACCCAAGAAAAATAAAAGCACACGCTGGATTTCCCTATCTTCACATTTGAATGATATTTTCTAAAAGTTATTTATTCTTTAGATTGTATATAGTAAATGCGACTTTAACAAATTGAACAAAGCGGTTGATCAGGAATATATCTAAACTATATGATAGTCTTACCTATTGAAATTGTGTTCTTAAATCATTAACTTATCTTACTAAAGTGCATCTTTGTAAACTTTTCAATAACTTAAAATGCTTCAATGCGATTTATTCTGGTTGTTGATTTTTCAAACATATAATATTTAGGTAGCAAAAAAAGCGATAATCCCCCATATTATTGTCTTCATAAATTAAGAAACGCCAATGCTATATTGTATGATATTATCTTTACCTCCAATAAAAATTTAAGTTATCAACAAAATTTTTATCCCGTTGAGCTTACATGCAAAAAAAGCCTATTTAAAAATTATATTGGTACTTCAGATAGTAAAGTAGAGTACTAAGTACTACTATGTGACGCAAGGGTCACATATATGTCCGGTCCTATCCTTTCTATAATAGAATAAAAAAAAATTACGCAACTAAAATTAACGTACAAATAAATAGATCAAACTATCTTTTTTAATCATTAATCTCTCTTTTGGACAATAAGTCAATAGCATGTATAGCCAGTATATTCATATACGACAATAACTTCCAGAAAGCTCTTTCAATGAAGACTTCCCAATATTAAAAAATTACGCAACGGTATTAACATTAACTTGAACTAGATGTGGTAATTATGTAACTAAATAAACCTGTATATTAATTGATTGGGGTTAAAACGTTTTAATCGTTGCATTTTACCATTGTTTTCGAGTAAAATTCTTGGAGGTACATTCTTCTTTAATAAACGTAAATTAGGTAGTTAGGGGTATACCATGTGGCATTAACTCAATAATTTATTTTAAAAACGTTGCAGAATTTTAAAAATTCAAATTTAAAAATTTAAGTTACTGGGTGTGCACTATAGCACATAAACAAAAATTGCATGGTTTTCAGTTAATAACTGCGATTGTCTGGCAAGTATCCAGTGGGAAATTCCATGAAAAGTCGACATATTTTGGGAAAAGTTTTGAGATCTCGATGGTGAGTTTTTATATGTAAGGCCGTAATCCTTAAGTAATCAAATAGATATCATTTATTTTGATAAATTAGAAATATTATTCCTTAACGGGTCTGCTTATATACAATTTCGCGAGATGCACATATATTTCGGCTAGTTCTAATATATTCCTGTCTATTCTTATAGATAGACAAGTGCTCTTTGATTCTACTACTGAATCTGCTTGCTATGGAAAAATTCACAGCCACTCAGGGGTTTCAAACTCTCAGTGCGACAAAAATTAATTTGATATTCAGAAGACTTTAACATTTCATGGGTCACAATGTAAATGAGCTCAATCGCGTATGCCATTATCATGCTGCCAAATTTCTCGAAAGTTTCAGCAAGTGCTATAGCCAAATGTACTTCAAACATGAAAATTGTAAAACAAACAAAATTCTTGATTGTGTTGGTATTTGCCATACTTGTGTCGAAATGGTAACCTCATCTGCCCCACCAAGTCTGCCAAATTAAGAAAAACTGTTGCAGTTGGTTAAACTCCTCAAACTACCCTACCCTGAAAAAAATATTGTCTACAGATATAAGAAGAGAAAAGTAGCTTTTGCCAATAAATGAATTCTTAGTGTTGAGGGGCGTCTGAAGATGTTGCTTGCTAATATGCTGGGCGCAATTGAAACCCCGTATGAAAAGATACTGTATGGCATGAACTCAGAAATGGATGAAGATAATAAAGTAAACCAAATAAAAAAATTGCAGACTACATAGAGTGCTCAAAGTATATAGCCAGAAAGGTGAAACTACCAAGAACTCAAACTCTCTGAAATCTTAAATCTTATCTAAACTCTGAAATTATTGAACAAGTTGTAGAATTTTATAAACGCGATAACAACTTCCGTATGTTTTCAGGTCGAAGAGACGTTATTAAAATTGATGGCCAGCCAATTCAAAAACATCTGTTACTGTATAATGTTGGCGAACTTATTGCAATTTTCTTGAACAATATTCAATCATACAGATTCGAAAACTCAAATTTACTTTCCTGCGCCCTCAAAATGTTGTCCTTGCATATTCAATGGCATGCATAATATCTGTCTATACGTTATCCACCAGAATGCCAAGTTGATGCTTTCCAAATGTGTGCAATTTACGTCCTGTTCTCAACTTTTATCAGAAATATCTCAATGAGCTAAAAGCCTATCATTGTATTGCCTGGAGAATGTATTTGTCTTGTCGCTTTTGCGTAAAGTTTAATCGACCGCTAAGCCAGTAGAAAAGTAGATTTAACTTTCTCAACTCACTTCATCACAAAGCTGATTATGGCGTTGATGTTAAATGGCATTATTTTGCCACCAGTCATGAGAAAAACCCATGTCATGGGATTAGAGGCGTGATCAAAAGTGAGGCCTATAAGTTTATAATGCACAATAGGGTACCGGGTGGAATTACTGATGCTGCTGCTTTCTTTACCTCCTGTTCAAGCCATTTAAGCAATTTTGCCTTTGCCTTTTCTCTCGGCCCGCCTGGCCTTCCTGGCTCAGGCTCTTTTCGCTTGCTTCGTTTTGAATTTAGTTTGTGATAGTTTAAAAAGCGGGCGACCGGCTTTAAAGTTTCCGTAAGCCGAGAGCGTTTTGACCGAGAGTTCGCCGGCGTGTTTGACGGCAGAAGTTTTCATTTCCGCAAGGCCGTCTTGTCGAAAGCTAAATTTTGTGGCGGAATCCGATATTTTGCCGTCCAGATTAACCTCTTCCCGGGGGTGGTTTTGTTTCACGAGTGTATTTCGGGGTTGACATTTTTGTCGGTAAAACTCGGTCCAATTTTTCTTTGCTTCTGACTCGGCAGGGAACGAAGAAGGAACCTTTGCACCAGGAAAGACGCTACCGATCGGCTCCGCTGTGAAGATTGGGGTAACTTCTCCTATCTTTTGACCAACAGCACAGGGAACCGATTTCTGCGGAAAAACGCCATTCCCACCAGGTTAGTGTTTTAGCTTTAACCTTTGTTTGAAGTTGCTTTGCTTAAATTTAATATTACTATACAGTCTACTTTTCGGTCGCAACATTTGGTACACTGCGGATTTCGAAATCAATCTGATGAGATCAAGACTAGAAAATAAATTTTAAAAAAATTTACTACCTTTTTTTTGGGGGTTATGCCAGATCAGCATTACATGTGTAAGTTTTCAGTGCCCAAGTTGTAGTGAATCGCACCACTGCATTGATTTATGTTATCATAAAATTTTTGGGCTGTTTTCTTTATGAATTCTTCCACTGTCAGGATTCCTGTTTCTCGGTGGAGCTGCGAGTTTCTTGCGTACCACTGTGCATTTGTTATTATACGGATAATTTTATTTTGTTACACTTTGTGAAGATTAGTTTTTGATGTCGCGCACCAGACACTGCACCCGTATGTAAAAATTGGTCGAATGATGGTCGTGTAGATAAGAACCCCACATTTTATTTTCGATGTTGACTTCTTGTTGATGATGGGATAGAGCATGGCCAGTCTTGCGTATGATTCAGTCAGTTTTTTATTGATGTGAAAACTCCAGAAAGACCCCTAGACATTTCACCGCGCTATCTTTCGGATTCCAAGGGATAGGTACATTATTGATAAACCAAATTCTAAAACCAAATTGGAATTTGGGCAGGACTGCATTATCTTCTAAAAACTGGTTTAATCGGCTTTGAATGGTTCGTTCAAAAACTTTAGAAATTGTGGACAGCAGGCTGATGGGTCGGTAGTTGTTAGGGTTGTTATGCGGTTTATTTGGTTTGAGAATCATTTGAATTATTGCTCGCTTCCATTCGGTAGGGAAGTAACCCAATCTTAAGCAGGAATTAAATATGGCTGTTAGTAAACATATACTTTTTACTACCTGATACCAAAAAAATACTTTGTATTAAACTAAAGAACTGTTTGGAATGTGTGGAATTTCTAAATTATCCGTGTTCTCCAAAATTTTTTATAAATAAACGTGTCCTTTGAAAATAGTTCCTTATTTTTCTTCTCGTAATTAGTTCTTATTTTTTTTGTAAATAGGTGTTATATTCACACATGTCAAATTTAAAAAAAAAACATGAAGAGTCTAAGCACCGAACTTGAGAGTTTGGGAGCCTGGAATTGGCTCCCTTATTCCCGTAGCCCTTCCTGGTAGTTTTTCCATGAGGAATAACGTGAAGATAAGCCACATATTTCTTAAATGTTGTGGTATTACCCCCATATGACGGAAGTAGCATCTCAACAATCTGCAAGAACTATGGGTTTTTAATATAATAGGAAAACATCCTCCAAGTTATATTTTACAACTCGGGAGGAAACCTCTTCATCATATTAAAAATCTGTAACTCTTGGAAGTTCAACAACCTTCCAAATCCTCTACGTGGCTGGAGAGGGCAACGGAGATAATAATCTCCGACTAAAGCCTTTAACTTATTTATAATTGAATTAATAAATTCATATTTTTCCATTGAAGTCTATATAAATTTGACTGATTTTTTCTGATTAAACGGTATGGTTTACAGACTTGATCCACAAGTTTTTATTGCTCATGCTAACTCACAGTTTTAAAATACTTAACTAAATTTGTAATTTATTTAAGTTTTGTTGGAGATAATGCAATACAATGACTGGGTTTTATGTAATGTTGTGTTGTTGGCTAAACAAAAAGTTCAGGGCAATACCTACAACACTGTCTTGTAATATTCTAGATTTTATCGGTGCCATACCAGTACGTTCATCCTGATATTTTACGAGAAAATAAATGTTTCTTAGAGAGGAGTTAAGGATAATTGCAGAACTGTACGAGAAACTTTTGTTTGAGCAAAGTTTGGGCAGAAGCCCTTCATGCCAAACTTTGTGGAACGCTTAACTAATGTGAATAAATTCCATTGTGCAATCTATTCCTTTCATTGTGATCTTTGAATGATAAAACGTGTATCTGAGGTCTCGTGAGTTTCTTCATGGCTTTCCATAGTGGAAAATCTGTTGCTGCCGATGGTGACAGATTACTGAAGTGTTCCTGTGTTGATCAGTTTGCTGCTTTTATCGTTTTTCTTTTTATTTTGCTAATTTCTTTGCAGCTTTTTCTTTCCTAATTTTGTATATTTATTATAAGGCAAATCACAATTCTGATCGGTTCTTGCTAACCATGCTTCTTTCTATATTATGCTATATCTTACTGCTAGGTCAAGTTTTCCAAAGTTTTTAGCGCTACATCCAGATTAATTAACTCATTTATTGTTCTATACTTTCAAATCCGTTTTTCCAGAATAGTACTGGTTGTGTTTGTTTTTCTAAGATGTAGTGTGATTACAGCAGGTGGATAATCAAATCAAGATTATACTTTAAGGTACTTTATGTTAATTCTTTTTGTAATACCAAAATCTAGTAAATCGAGAATTTTTGTTCCGTCAGTCGGCCAATATGTGGGTTCTCTTGCTGACACTCCAGTTAGGTTGTTTGCTCTTAAAATAGCTAATAATTGTCTACCTTTTAGTGTTGCTACCCGTACACTTCAGTATTCATATTCGACATTCTAGTCTCATCTGGAAATAAATTTGTTTCTCAAGATTTGAAATACTGTTCGTAGTCTTCCTATTTATTGTTGTATTTTGGGGCTAACAGACACCTGATACCTTAAAATTTGTATATTGTTGCTTGCAAATGTTCTATTCTACGTGTATGATTTTGTAACTCATAATATTGAATACCTTTTATAACGATAGTCGCTGTTCGTCCGTGTGTGTGACCATCGGAGAGTATAGCACTATATAAATTCGAATCTTGATGCTTACAGATGACTTATGAAAGTGAAGTGCATCTCTGATACTAACAGCACATCTATATTGTTGATTTGCAGATAAGGTTCATCGCGGTACCTATTTGACTAGTGAGCTCTTTCGCCATATTTCTTAATTCTATTATTGTTGTATTGCTGTGTCTAGGTTCGTTTTATTAAAGTTGTTTAGAGTAACATTGCATAGTTTGTGTATACATTATGTTAAGTTCTATATATCGAATTGTAATCGGTATTGGTTTATTCCCTAAATAAATTTTCTGATGCACCTACTTATGCTCCTTTGTAAATGGCTGGATAATTTCTATTAAAATTGACACATTGTACTTCTTTATATTTTATTTTCCTGGTACTACCCATCGTTAAGTGTTGGCTTACGTATTTCACACATTGCGGACTCTTATTACAAAAATATTGTTGGCCTAGCGTACATCGCAGTATATCTCATTTTATATGTGGTGCTGCAAATGCCCTGCAATTTCGCTGTATAAATCTGTTTATTATTATCTTTTCGTTTCAGGTCTAAAAAGTACATGGAAAGGCGATTTTGATTCTCTCTTTTGGTCTTCATCGTAAGTATTTATGTTGCAATGAATTTTTCTCACTAAAGCTGCCGAATCAGTTATTTAAGGTAATAATCCTACTTAACCAATATTTGATTTGAGGGATCGTTGTCTTTTATTATTCTTAGTCGTCCGTTATTTTTGACGACTTGCCAATTATTGTTGCTTGAGGTAGTGTGATTCTTGTAATGGGTTATGTATTGTTTGAGTGGGTAATTGCATATTTGGTTGTTGCTGACTCTATTTAAAATCAGAATCCTGTTTTGATTATTATTGCATGATCGGCTGGAGATAAAATATATTGCCTGCTGGTACATATGATTTACTTTGATTGTACATTGTTGGAGCTGACTAGAGGTAAAACGTGCTGTTAACATTAGAATTGTCTATTTGGCCACTCCCTGCAGGTATTTCTTGTTATTTTAAATGTAGTTGTAAATGTTAATTAATTTATAAATATAAAATATATTACTTATTATAAATATTGTCATTATATTGACTTCATCGCGTGTTTATCATCTTCACTTGATGTCTCAAAAAACGGAGCACAATAACACAATCTTACTGTTCAAAACTCAAATGAATAAAGCTGTATCACAAGTCGACAAACGTTGTCACATGTTACTTTGCATTGTATACTTAAGCAAAATTTAAAGGAATATTAATTCAGGAGCAAATTCAAAAATATGCAACATGACCCTTAGAAAAGTAGAAATATTTATCCATTGTAAAGCAACACATTATGTACATATATAATATACAACAAGGTGCCGCTAGACAAATAATTAATAATACAAATAGAAAACAACAATTATTTGTCTTAGTATTCTACAAATCCCCCCCCCCAAAAAACCACAATAATAGACAAATTGTAATAATAAATAAACAAGAATTAATTACATCAATAGAGTAGTCCTAGAAATTTAATTTTGATTAGAAGAATATATTTATTACTTTGTATGCAAGAAAAACTAGGAAATATTTAATACTACTACTGAAGTTGCTCTATCAAACAAAATTGCACAAAAAACTCTAAATGAGTGCCTCAAGAGCACTACTTTTATTATATTTATTTAAGACCTATCTTCATATTATATGAAGGGATTAAAACGATCGTGAATAAAATGGAGCTCCAAATACTTTTGTACACACCTGGTATTCTATCGTAATTCGTTTTCAGGTAAATTCGTATTTGCTAACTTTAACTTGTAAAAACGAAAATGCCATTTTTTCTCCAATTTAATCTCTTAAGTATCCATCCGCTTCTAAATTTGTTATAAATTTTTCATTTACCAACCCATAGCTGCTGCATTTTCGATAAAGTAACCTATAGGAAATTCGTCACACATTAATATATTTATGTCTATCGAAAGCTGGACATCTTTATACCTATGTATGTAGGATAAGGCATCGGCGCACACGGAGGTTAAAAAGCGTGTACTTACATAACTTCGTGGTGTTCGGCTCTATAAATTTTTCCTTCCCGCGGTAAGGTTCCCGCGGGCTTTTTGCTGCAGCCCATGCCCATATCTCGCATGCATATAAACGATATCAAATCTAACATTACGACCGTGGGTCACGTTTGTTGTCGGCTCGGTAAAAGGCTCGAGACATGTGCCGAAGAGGCCTTCTGTGCCCTGTCTCCATTATTCCGCCGAAGACATCAATCGTCTTTTGTATCTGGTGGGCAAATATGGAAGAACGCTGTTCGCGATACAGAATTGATTTAAGCGCGCAGATCCAAGGCAATATGTGGAAAGTGTGTAGCAGAGAGTGACCGGTTTAAAAATGCCATTGGCAGATATTGATGGCTACAAATGCGGCGGCGAACGAATGCGAAATCCAGCAGGAGAATGTCTCGCCACCACGCCGGAGCCCGAAGAGCGCTCCTTTCGAAAAACTTGCGCAACGCGCGGGGAGCGCTGCGGCCGGGATCGACGCTAATTTTTGATTTATCGGCATTTTAGTTTATTCCGCAATTTATGGATCGTAACTCTCGTTATTGCCAGGATTATTGCCGCGAACGAAAACGATCCATCATGGCCGCGAGGTTTATTGCGGGGCCCGCGCTGGAAATAAACCTCGTTTAATTTATATTGTGCTTTTATTGTAAGCCGAGGCGAGTATGAAGCATAATAAAGATTAAAATTTACTCCGAGATAAGGGATTTTAAGGCAGGACGTAACGTGCCGCTGAAATATGCGGACGCGTATCGGCCTATCTTGTGTTAATTTATTTAATTACTCGAACTAGACTACACGGCTGCGGCAAAAACGCGAATTTTCTGTTTCATGCACGAATGCGCCGCTTCCAGAAACTGCTATCGGTGAGGATATCAAATCCTTGTTATGCACGCCGCACTATTCACGACTGCACATTCGAAGAAAACGGATAAATCCCGGCATTACACCAGCACTTACCTACTCCAGATAAGCCCGCTTATTTATTGTAATTGCATAATTGTTTACGTTCACGCCACTAGAACAATTAGTCGCTCTAAGCGCTTTTACTAAACTCCTGCGGATTCTCTGCAACGCATCTTCGCATCAAAGCGCCCACTAATGTTTTTCTTAAGAAAACTAAAGGTTTCTCGTCTGACGTACCAGTAAAATCACTAAAAACATTAGTAATGCATATCATCAGTTTATACTCCATTTTATTATATTGTCAATACTAATACAAGCCTAATTGTAATAAGGGCCCCGCAGAGCTTGAGCCATAAAGTATGTGTCTATATGTTCAATATCACTTAGTATGTAATATCATTAATATTCAACTGCAGCAACTGAAATGTGCAACTTGTTAATGTTAGAAAACGTAGAAGTGTTTTAAAAGTTTAAATGAAAGTAATATTAGCGTTGATGGCCAGGCATCCGCAGCTAATTCTACAGTTAATATCTCAGCTGTTGAAACCATATTATTACTTGTACCCGAACATTATCGTAAAGGTTTAAGACATCACAAACTAAACGTAATCAACAGTTCTTTTAATACGATAAATATGAAACTTAACATAACCTTTGTGGCTTCTCTGTTTACACTATTAATATACAGGTATTGGACAAAATAATGGGAACACTTGTCACAAATGAGATACATTTTCACTGTGCACTACGTAAATCAAACGTCTCTTGTTTGTTGCAAGTAGTGTGGACTATGCACTAATAGTAGAGTGATGCAGTGTGTGGTTGTGGACGATGTGCAAGTGTTGTGAGTGACCATTATGTCCGACCTGACAGACTTTCAAAAGGTCTAATTGTTGGTGCCCGTTTAGCTGGAGTATATGTGAACAAAACGGCGATGTTATGTGGTGTAGCACAAGGCACGGTCTCAAAAGTCATGACCGCATACCCAGTGTATGGTAAAGCAGGATCGGCGAAGCATACTAGTGGTTGAAAGATAAAGCTGCAGGTTAAGTACCGTCGGGACGTTGCAAAAGAAAACAATTACTAAGAAAGTGACTGCATAACTTAATCAGCACCTAAACACCGTAGCGTCATCTAAAAAAGTTCTGCGGGAACTGTATAAATGGGTACCCATGGACCTGTTACTACTGCCAAGACTCTAATACGAGGACTATTTTTTAAGGTCTGATTGGTCGCTAAAGGAAAGCTTCAGGGAAAAGGAGCACATAAACATGCTTCGAAAAATAGAGTCTCCCGCCAAATGTGAATCGCGTTCAGTCATTCGAATTCTGCATGCTGAAGGAAGCAATGCAGCTGAAATTTATAGACGAATGAATAAAGTGTACGGAGTTCATGAGTGACAGCAAAGTGCGGAAATAGTGCAGGAACTTTGATGCTGGACGCACAGATGTTCATGATGCAGGCGGCCAGGGAAGAAAGCCAGTGTCAACCGATGATCTATTCAGCGCGTGGATCAGGCGATTCGCGGAAATCGTCGGTTCACAATTTCTGGGTTGAGTGATTTGTTTCCGGAAATTTCACGGTCAGCTCTCTATACCATTGTGAGTGAAAAACTCGAGTACCGCAAACTCTGTGCGAGATGGATTCCCAAGATGCTGTCTGACTATCACAAAACTCGGCCATTGGGCGCCGCATTAATCTTTCTCCAGCGCTACCATTACGACGGAGATGAGTTTTTGGTCACAGGAGATGGGACATGGGTCCATTACGAAACTGAAGAAACGCAAGAGCAATCCAATCAGTGGATGCATTCCTCCTGCATCGTTTTGGATGAGAAGTTTTTGATCACCCACCATACAGTCCTGAATTGGCTCCCTCAGATTTTCATCTATTTGCCCACATGAAACGCTGGCTAGGAGGACAAACTTTCGCCACAGACAACGAGCTGCAGACCAGCGTACAGAATTGATTGAAAGCACAGGCGGCTGCTTTTTATGATGAAGATATTGGAAAATTGGTACCACGCTAAGACAAATGTATGAATCGGAACGGCGATTACGTCGAAAAGTAGCTTAATGTTGTATCACATTGTTCCATATAAAATTTCCTTGATTCTGACTGTGATTTTCAATAGCGACCAATCGGACCTTGAAAAAAGAAATAACCCTCGTAATAGACGAATGCTTAAAGGCGACATGCATAGTGTAATAACCATAAAAACTGAACGTTGGAGAACTAGTAACGTGTCATTTGGTCAGACGAGTCTAGCGAATACCCTCTAAAGCATATGATATGGAGTGTTTTCGCCAGACTAACATGGTGGGAGCTCTATTATGCCCTGGAGCGCTATATCATAATATTTGGCAGCCTTATTTATCACATTACATGGTCAGGTCACAGCACAAGTGTATAGACAACTCTTAGGTAACCAGATCTACCCAATGGTGCAACTTTATTTCCAGACGGAAATGGCATATTCCGAGATGATAATACACCCATTCACACCGCTGGCCCTCTTCAAGAGTGGTTTCAAAAGCATATTGATGACGTTCAACATATTTCTTGGCCCGTCCAGTCCTGAATATCATCCAGCCTCTGTGGGCTGTTTTGGAAAGTATGGTTTGGCGTTGATCTCCACTCGCTTTGTCTCTACTTGAGCTGGAGACTGTGCTCCATGAAGAATGGCCTCAAATTTCACTCACCAATATTCAGGACTTGTTTCAATCCAGAGTTCAAGCTGTATTGCATGCTAAAGGTGTACCGACACCGTATTAATACAGGATGTTTCTTCTTCCTCAAGTGTTTCCATTATCTGTAGTTGATTTAACTACAAGTCATGACAAATTGTTTGGGCTTAGTTCTTTTTATAACATATTATTTTTATTCCGACCTATTATGTATAGTACTGTAGCTCACACTAAAATAACTTTCAGCATTAATAGTCGTAATAGTAAAATAAAAAGGTAAAAATGAGCAAATAATGAATCTGGTGCAAATTACTAAATTTTTCGGTAAAATCTGGACGAAATAATTAATTTTCCAAAATTATACAGAGCTAATAATTTTCGATTAGAAAACGAAAGAGATAATAGCTGAATCTTATTTTACACATACTGCAGAAAAATAATGCCTGAAACAAGACTCGGTTTTAAACAAAGAGAGTTTATTTTGAAATGCGACTGGAAACGCAGTAGAAGTGCAGAGACAATTGAGGAAGTAAGTTTGAAGCATATTAAACTGTTCAAAAGTCTATAAACAGCATTCCGAAAACCAAGAACGGTGCAATGTAAGAAAGGATGTTGAAAACGTATCGTCAACACTGAAGACCATGTGTTCGGCAAGCCTGTCATGAATTAAGATTACCAAAAAGAAGTGTCTATCACATTCTGCAGCGTTTCCAGAAAAAGTTGCATACCAACATTAGTACGTGCTCTCAATGAGTGGTACTTGACGAAATGTGAAAAAAAACAGCAGTTTCCACGACTATTAAGTTAAAACAATAAAGCCACGTATAAATTAAACGGTTCAATTAACCGCTACAATTGTAATTAATGGGAACGTAAAAATTATGAAGAAACAATATGAACTTACCAAAAGTGGCGGTGTGCTGCAGCTTATCAGCACATAGATTAATCGGCCGTTTTTTCACGTAATTTTCATAAAAAATCAAATAATTTCATGAGGACTTTTATTTTCAACAAGATGAAACGCCTTTACATTACTTCTCTTAATAAGAACTTGCCTCTGCGTTTATCAGATCTCACATCACTAGACTTTTTCTTTTGGAGATTTCTCAAGAGTAAAATTTATACTGAAAATCTTAGTCATTGATGAATTATGAACAATAAGTGAAAAAGAATGTGCTCAAACGATAAATAAATTCATTCTTAATGTTTGTGATTTAGTTGCTTTGTGTTGATAGCAATGTTTAGACCAGAATGGTCATTAATTGCAATACAGGCGCTAAATGCAAATAATATATTTTTGTAATTTATAGAGAACGTTGAAAGGGAATTATATGGTAAAAATATGTACTTTAAAACAATTTAAACTGTGGATACATCAGATAAGCCGAATTTTTTAATGTCCTGAAACACAGCCAATTGACTTTTTTACTTAATACAAGATTGACACCTTTAATCTTTTTATACCTCAAATAATTTTATAAAAATAGACGTTTTGTGAACACTCAACGTACTCTCGCGAAAATTATGGTCTATATAATCGCCCTTCTTCGCTTATTATTCCTCTTCTCGTTAAAAATTTGAAATAAATTTTACTCTTCACGTTGCGAAAATTTGAACGTCGAAATGTAAGAAATGCAGAGAACATTGCTGCTGTAAAAGATAGCGTTGCAGAGGCTCTAAATTTAACATTTCCTCGTCGTACTCAATATTTAGGAATTAGAAGAACGACAACTTGGCGATTTTACGAAAAGGTTTGGGTTTGCACCCGTATAAGATTGTGTTGACCCAAGAACTGAAGTCACAACTATCGTAAACCCCCTGAGTTTGTTGCTTGGACTTTAAAGCAACTTGAAACGGATCATAATTTTGGGCAAAAAATTATCTTCTCAGATGAAGCTCATTTCTAGTTAAGTGAATATTTTAACGAACAAAATTGTCGTTTTTGAGTAAAAATAATCAACTAGAGGTTCACGAGAAGCTCTTGCATCCGTAAAATGTCACTGTATGGTGTAGTTTATGACATGGTAGCATCATTGGACCATTCTTTTGCCAAAAGGTAGAATATGCAGTTAGAGTAACTAGTGAGCGGTAGCGATTGATGATAACAGATTTTATATGGCTAAATGTAAATAAAATTGAATTGGGGAACACGTAGTTTCAACAAGACGATGCCACATGTTACACTGCTAATGTCGCTGTTGACTTATTGCAAGAAAAGATTGGTGAAAGAATTATTTAAAAAAATGCAACTGTTAGTTGGGCTCCAAGAAGTTATGTTTAACTCCTTTACATTACGTTTTGTGAGGTTATTTAAAATATATAATTTATGCAAACAAACTGCGAACTCTTGATATATTAAGATTGAACATCGAACGTTGCATTTGTGACTTTCGATTCGAGTTGTTGCACAAAGTCATCGAAAATTGGGTTAATCGAATTTGCTCGCGTGCACGACGTCGAGGTAGACACTTAAACGATGCGTTATTCAAAACACAATGTAATAGACTATACTTCAAAATAATATAATAAGTTTGGTCGCATCTGAAATAGCTTTTATTTTATTTTATTTTAAAACCACGTAGGTCTTACTGGAAAATCCTCATCGTGACCTAATTTGGTTTTGTGTCCAAATTATTGCACTTAACTCGTTTAAATCGCATATGCATTTTCCTGTGTTTTTATCATTTTAAAAAATTTCTAGGAGTCATTATGGGCTTTGCAAACGTGGCAACAAAAGTAGAAATGTATGCTGTGTAGGTTTGATTATAATCAAACTAACAATTTAATGGGTGTAATAAATAATTATTTATTACACCCATTAAGTTGTTTGTACAGACTTTAAATAAACTCAAAACACCTTAGCGTGCAATTTGATATTTGTTTTGTACTTTTTGCCTTTCCTCTGCACGTGTTTGTATCACACCCATGTGCTTATGCACACTGCCTTATATATGCATCATTGCCTTTCTGCTTCTATTTTATTTTGTTTTAGCTTCCAATATTTGATGTTCTCGTGATTTTTCTTATTATTTATTTAGGCGTTATAATTGTTTTAACTTCTATTTAAAAAAATATTTCGGATTAACGATTGGTTCTACGTGATGCATACAACATTCATTCATTTTTCTTTTGTTACTCATTCCATTTAACTCTTCACCTTACGAAGAGCATTATATTTGATTAAATATTTTTCAGTGCAGCCAACATAAATTGTGTATTATATTAAGTGTGGAAATTATACCACTATGCCCAAATGCTTTTTTACACCATCAAAATAAAATAATTAACCTTAATATCTCATTGCCCAAAGGAAGAAAAATTAATGTTGTAAAAGCTCAAACCACATTTGTTGACATAGTTATTGCTATTGAAGCTGACCACATAAAACTTAAAAAGCAAAACTTATGTAGTTCCTCAGTTTGACATGCTTTGCACTACACGACAATCATGTTTTGAAGGCGACATTGAAGTTTGGGCAAAATTTAATTCTATTTTTAATTCTCCAATTCGCAGAATCTCCTTCCCAACTTTTTTCAAAGATGTCATTACTTAAAATCTACTTTCAATAGAGACGTTTTTCTATAATCTACATAAGCAAGAAAACACAAACATTTTGAAAAAAAATATATTTATTTTTAAACATACTCTCCTTTCAGCTCTATACTTTTTCCCAGCAATGTTCAATAAGTTCGATACCCTTTTTATAATAAGAACTGTTTTGCTCCTCAAAATAGCCATTAACTGCATACATCACTTCGTCTTATTTGGAAAAATTTTGACCACTGAGCCATTTTCTCAAGTTTGGAAACAGAAAATAATCCGAGGGGGCTAAATCTGGCGAATAGGGTGCATGAAGTAGCAATTAAAACTTTTTCTTTGCACTTTACTTCTGGAGAAGTGATCAAGTGCTTTGCAACAACCAACCCGAAAATCAGTGACAGCTTAACGTAAATGGTTATACATTATTTTTTACACCCTCAAGAAAATCCTCCAACTTAATTATAAAAAAAATCAGTTGCCTTGAATGTTCTCTTTGAATGAGGCTCTTTTCCTCAAAGAGTTTCAGAAGCAAGTTGAGGACTTTAACAGAAAACCCTACCCTTGCAGTAACTAAGACACCTGTTTGGTCTAAGACAAAAAACATAAAAAATCATGGCATTCTATTGCAAAGTATACACATAAATGCCAGTAATAGAATCTAAGAGCTTATATTTCTTCAAAGTCCCATATTTGACGACTTACTGCGTCGAAAACCAAAAATCGTGCGAATTCAAAAAATGAGGCATGTAGTTGTAACGACTCTTGTGGTTTTAATAATTAAAACAATTGGCTTGGCAAGAATCCTGTACTTTTAAACGCAATATATTTCTTTGAGAGCGAGATTCTTATAATTTTGAACTTCAACGTGGCAAAAAAAGCCATTTGAACTACACAATCAATAGAAAATTCATTTTTATTATTTACTTTATAAGGTGTTGGTTTTCAATAACTATTTTAACAGGTATGTTAATATAGGTAGCAGGATGTGCTATTATAAAAGTCTGGACACCATTACAAAAAAGAATATCTTCTGAGTAACTCCATAATCATAACTCAAACCAATTAGTCGCTGGTTAATGATGCTGTTTCTACAATAAAAAGTTGAAGCTACAGAAAAAGCAACTTCTCTGAGAATATTCATTCGGAACGAATAAAATATGTGCACAGAAAAGAACAAAATAGTCTATGAAGTGGGTCATAACTTAGTACATTTAGAGGTGAGCTCATTTTCCATTATAAACTTTATAAAATTACTTCATGGGTTGAATTTAATATGAAATGTAATACAGAAAAATTAAGCCATTTAAATAAAATTATTGGTATCTACAGAAATTTAAATAAAGTAGACATAAATGGAATAATAAAAAAGTGCAATACAAATAAACTTTAGAAATTTAATTGGCTTATTATTTTGATTAGTTAATAGATACAAAAGAGAATTTGTTGTAAAACCGATATCATAGGAAAAATTTTTTAAAAAAATATATTTTTCTAGTTCTGGAATAAATGAAGAGTTATGAGCTAGATTACGTTTAATTATGATTGCCACGTCTCCTAATGTGGTTAGTGTATCTCTATCTAATCTGCATACTTTATATCTTGGTACTTTAAATGTTTCTGTGTTAATAAGATGTGTTTTGGATATAGGGAAGAGGAAATTTCACGCAGCAGATGACGGGTTTCTGTGAACTACGATGTTGAGATTAATGTTGCCAACATCGCTTGCGCTCCTTTCAATTGCATTCCCGAATTCATCTAATAAGCATGTGCATTATTTACAATTTTGTGGGAAGTGTTTTAAACACTTTTTTGCAGAGTAGAAGTAATATAATTTTTAATTAATTCACTAACTGTTTTCGCCAGATACTTAACCATCTATCTAGTGGTGTTTCCACATTACATTAAATTAATAACATTTCGTGGTTAACATTATCAGTTTTTCAAAATGGTACACAGTTAAGTAATGAGACGCGGATGCGTACCATTACCCCTTGTCAATTAATTATTCGTTCTTGGTGAAGCATTATTTTTTTATTTTTTCTTTTTCTCTTACATATGCCACGAAATTACAAAAAAAAGCGAAAAAGATTCCTGGGCTAATAAATCTTTGAAAGAAGCACTTTAAGTTATTCGAAAAGGTCGAAAAATTTGTGAGGCAGGTCGTCATTGTGGAATTCATAAGGCTACCTTGTGGAAGCAAGTAAATTGCAATTAGTTAGAGGGCGAAAAATGGGACGAAATTCTGAGTTTACACAGAAATTGGAAAAAAGGTTAGCTGGTCATGCCATCACTATGCAATTCTTTTTATGATATAACATTAACGGATCTAAGTAGAGTTGCATATGAATTCATGGAGAGAAATTATTTGAGTTATAACTTCAACAGAGAGACAAAGCTTGCGGGAAGAACTGGACCGCAGCATTCAGGTCTTGATAGCGTAGAATCAGTCCATTCAAGCCTGAAGCAACCAATATGATTCGAATTTTAGGTTTCAGAAGGACCCAAGTAAAAATTTTTTATGGCAGCTTGCTTCAACTCGTGAAGAAGTATAAGTTTGATCCTGCAATAATAATCAACGTAGACGAAAGTGAACTCAGCACCATTCAAAGGAATCCACAAGTACTTATGCCAGAGAGACAAACATGTGGACGCTGCAACTGGTCTTGAAAGAGACCAGATATTACAATTTATTACTCAATGAACGCGACTGGTGTTTTTGTTCTACCCATATTCATATTTCTAGGGCCCAAGCTCAGTGAAGCGCAGTGGACATGGCAGTTTATACAAGTTCCCTAAAAAAGGAGTTATTCGCAAAATAGTTGCACTATTTCTGGGACTTTTGCAAAGCAACTAAGGATGACTCAATTCTGTTAGTATTTGACAACTACAGCACCCATACCCATCCCCACTGAACACTCGCCAGCAGCAATCTCAAAAAAATTTAACTTCGACACAGGGAAGAAAATTTTGGAAGAAAAGAAACAAGGAAGGAGAAAGAAAGCTGTAAAAACGGACTGAAGAAAGAAAAGCTGAGAAAAAATAGAAAATCTAAAATAGTACCAGCAAAAAAATGTCGGTAGAAGACAAAAGGAAAATTAAGGGAAGGCTTCAATGATGTGAGCACAAAGTCAAGTAGTTTGAAATCACAGTCAGAAGTTAACTTCTAGTTTGAAGAAGAGAGTAACTTCGAAAAAAAGGCGCCCAGTTACGTATTAATAGCTATGCAGTAGGCGCTTGCATAATTTGTGGGAAGTTTTGGCGTCATAGGGAGCTGGGGTATTGCTGTGTCAGTTGTAGTGCTCGGGCTCACGCTGAATGTAATAGCGTTGAAGTGGCTACAGATTTTATCTGCGACTTCTGTGAGGCTTAACAAGGCTAACAATAAAGTTTTTAGCTTTTATTTATAACCTACTTTACCTTCTGGTTCAATTGTGACGCCTACTTCTAATGTATATATGCACATTTTATTACTCGCACCATTACTCACACTTTTGGGTAATGGTAGGCACTAGTACTTTTCAATTATTGTCTTTTCAACTTTTTAAAACAGTTAAAATCGGTCAATTAATATTAATGCCAATAACGTAAATAAATGTGGCAGCCGATACATATCAGAATGCTTCAATAACTCTAAATCCATGTTGTCTTGCTTCAAAAATATGGGTCGCTGTCTTTTAATTCCATCAGCAATCCAGTTTGGGATAGTAAAATTGTTAGTTATGTATTTTTTAGGTATTCTCAATATTGGATAATAGAGAAATTAAAGTAAATTTTGACATTTTCTTATATTTTCGTGTTTTTAGATTAATTTTAACTTTATCATATTTTTTTGTAGTTTTGAATTATCCTACGACTTGCTCTTTAAGATTTTTTATTATTTCTTGATATTTTAAGTTTGACGCATGATGCAGAAATATGGGTGGAATTTTTAATTTTGTAAACCTGTAACATTCTTTTGCCGATCTGTGTGCATCTGGGAGATTGCTGCTGCAGTTTGGCCTTGATAAATTATGTTGTGAGCTTTTTGTATGTTACCATTTGTAAAATAGTATATATTGGCTGCGATAAGGTTAGTTAGTTCAAAATAATATTTTTATTTGTTATTATTGGGGAGAAAGATTATCGCTATTTCTCTTACTCATTGTTATGTGGCTTGGAGCCTCTCCAGGGGTCCTCTTCCGTTTAAACCAAAGGAGTCACTTAACTTAGTTTAATTGTTATTGCCTATATAGAAATTATTTTAATTCAATTTTAAAATGTTTGACCTGAGGGCATCTCATCTCATCTTGATAGATAATAGAAAACCATACAGCCGTACTTCTTAGTCTTCCCTAAGAGTATTACATTAACTGAAAATTAACATGGCATCTCTCTTAGTGGCACATAGGAGAACGAATACTATTTGACAAGAAATAATGTTTCCCTAAAGACTAACTAAAACAACAATATTTTCGCTATATATACAAGTGAAAAAAGATTCTGGACACTCTATTTTTTCAATTGATTTACATAAATCTAGGAGTTGATAAGCATATTATTTTACTAGCTAGTCTTCCTTTCGATGTACAAGTTTGGGTAGTCCCTCCAAGGAGAACGGTTTTCGGTTGATCGTCTAACTTTGGTCTTAGAAAATTGACGATCTTTTTTATATACATATATATCGCACAGACTGTGGAAGCCGAGCCCATATTGAATTATTTGATATACAGAATCATGACTAATCCGCAGAGAACATGCTACTTTGTCGATGGTAGCTCGCCGGTTTGCCAGAATCATTTCTTGAGCTTGCTGAATCGTTTTGTTGGTAGTGAGAGTTTGTCTTCCGCTTCGTGTCACTTTTAAAATTTCTGATTCCCTCATTCGCATATTATATTATCTCAAATTATAAAGATTGTGTCGCTTAAAACCGGGCAAATTAAACATTTTTTAAAAATAATAAATTACCTAAAATTATTCGCGGCAATGACCGCCTTCATCCTTGGTCTGAAGTGCTCGCACGCTTTATGTAAAGCAGCGCTGTGTAAATTAGCAAATGTTGTTCCAATAGCGGTGCGTAAAGATGCCACATTGTCAATTATTCAAATCATGGCTAGAATTCTTTAGACCAGTACATGTCCACGTTACCCGACAACCAGTATTGGACTAAATGGCTTATATGTGCCGATTCATCATCCTACCAAAGTACATATCAACTCTCTGAGGTCACAGTTTCCATTCACCGTTTCACGATATCCGTCAGAACACGTACATAGACTTCTTTCATAACAATTTACTCTTTCTGAAAAAAACGCGGTAGTTAACTGAACACAACAGCTAGTACCTAAACACTAGCCAAAAATTTCTATATAGGAATAACCGAGGCGTCCTCGGCATCATGAGCGAGCCAATATCCATTCTTCCGGTTGATATTGGTGTCAACGGTACAAATTTATTCATTAGAAAAAAACACCAGCAGGTAAGAGCGGGCAATTTGCTTTGATATGGCAGCCTCAGAGAGCATCTGATATACCTTTATTGTATACTACTTATAAAGTAGGTCTTCCTCTACAATCCGGCGGATGGTTCGCTCACTGACACCCAACTCTAACATCAATTTCCTTAATGATTGCCCCGGATCCCCCGAAATTAACGCCCAAGGCCTTTTTACGACTGTCGACGTCCGTATCACACGTTCTCTCGAATGGATCTTTCATTACGGGTTACCAAAACTTTTCCCAGACTTCTCGAAAGCGTTATATCTCGCAACAATGTAGTACACAGTTAATCTGGAGTACCCAAAGAATCAAATTATTTCAGCCGCTGAATGCCCAACGCAAAGACTTTCGATAACTGCGGCTCTTCGGTTGTACTCCGCATTTGATTGCAGCAACTCGTCCATTTTGAGGTCATGACTGTTTCCTACGGGCATATGGCTTTTACGAAGGCAAACAACGACTTATCGTGACAGTACTATATATCAGGATATTCAAATTTAAATTTGTCCGGATTTAAGAGCCGTACCCTCTAAGTTTTAAGGAAATATCTAAAATTAACCGAGTAGACCAAGCTTTCATTCGGGTTACATTATCTCAGTTCACTACAAAATTTCTTGCGCTTTAGCTATAGTGCGACCCAAAAACGCAAAATTAAAATAATTTTTACTGTCACCCATGGTTTTGGCTAAAATTATTAAGAAATATGTAGAGATGTTAAGCTGCAATCCATTGCTCTGATGCGCTATGGTTTATTTGATCGTTTTCAATTCCTTCGCTATCGATTTGTGCTGTATCGATATCGATTTTGCTTCCATTCTTTGTTCTCGCCGTTGAATGAGTTCACCAATAATTGTTTTAAAGGAAAAGTGCTGTTTTTTTCTGGTAAATCTATTTTTGCAAGTTAAGAATCAATCAAGACATCTTTACAAAAAAAAAACGATTTCGGGCAACTAATAGCTTCGAAAAGGTAGTTTTATTATTACTTTGTTATAGTTTTCGTTTACTTCTTCACACTGCAAAATACCCTATTTAGTTCTCTCTATTTCACCTGCGATTAACTGCATTTTATATTTAAAAAATTGCTAACAATTTTATACTACCTCTGTGTCCATAGCTATTTCAGTAAATCTGGCATAGATTGTTACATTAACCCTTATACACGCCAACTCTTGAAGTTATAACGCTTTTTATAACACATTGAATTAATTATACTCGTAATAATCTATTAAAATTGAATAACATCTGAAGTATTACATTGTTCAAAACGCACAGAGTAGTTATTTTTTGATAAAGTGGCAAAGTTAGAGCATAATGATGCCTACAAACAGTAGACGTAAATACTTGTTCCAATTTTCTTTTGCTGTATTAAACTTACTTAGAATCAAAAGAACTAACTAAAACAATCTGTACCAATTAATGTTCTAACTTCTGCAAAGCAATATTAGAGCTACATCTCTTTTAAATTAAAACTAAAACTTTTTTTAATTCTGCACATAACTAAATAATGTTATCAAGAACTCTAAATGTAAATCCTGAAATGAAAGTTATGTATTAAAAATGTTATAAAACTTAAAATACTTCAAAAATACAACCAATATTTTTAAAATAAATAATTACATGTAATACTATAATTAAATGTAATTTGAATAAATTCAGGTTAAAGCAAAAATTTATGTTTTTATTTTCTGTAGACATACACAAGACAACTGACGATACAAATGGAACTCTCACGCTGCACAAAATAGACACAAGGACACTAAACACAATGTAAGATGATACGTTAAAGTATCAACAAGGACATGGGCAGCAAGGCGGCCCACATGGCGGGCAACAAGGCGGACAGCAAGGAGGTGCACAAGGACATGGGCAAGTCGGAAGGGATGGCAAAATTGTACCTACAGGAACTAGTGGCGGTGGGCCTGGAACTATAGGAGGAGGACACGGAGGTGCCGGAATTAAGGGCACATAAGGTGCTGGTGGGGGACAGCACGGAGGACAGGGCCCCGGCGGACAAGGCACGCAAGGTGGACCGCACGGCGGGCAAGGTCCACAAGGAGGGCAAGCTGGGCCGCAAGGGGGGCAACAAGGAGGAGCACATGGAGGACACGGTGGGCCACAAGGTGCAGGACAAGCGGGGCACGGGGGAGCACACGGAGGGGGACACGGCGTACAAGTTGGTAAACGGACGTAAGCAGGGTAGCACTGGTATTCTTCCAAACCTTTGCCTTTCTTGTTCTTTCCCATGTGTTTGCCTCCGGAAAATTGGCTTGGGCAACACGTAGGGTCTGGGAAGGTTAAGCATGCAGGAGAACCTTGGCATTCCAGTCGTCTACAGTCGTCCTGTAGTCCGTTTCTCTTTTCGCAATCACATCCGGTGTACAGAATGCTAGCTCGAAGCTCCCTTGATTTGCACGCCTTGACGTCAGGGCAACATTTTGGCATTCGGTAGCACACCATCATTTGCGGAGGATTGCACGGAACGCAAGGTTGCTCTTCTGGGCAGGGATTGCTGATTGGTACGCATGGCGGAGGTACGGGTTTGCATATCGGCATACAGCCGGTAACGCAAACCTGGGGAGCACATGGCGGCAAGCATACTGGGACCGGGCTCGGTTGGGGAGTGGGTGTGCAGCATGGAAGATTGCAACACGGACCACACGGACCACACGGGCCACACGGGCCGCACGGACCACACGGACAGGGCCCGCACGGACATGGACCACAGGGCCCGCAGGGGCTGCAAACAGGTAGGCAAGGTTTCGGTAAAGGATCGTAGATTTCTATAACAGGGCCTACGCACGGTGCTGGACAGGGGCAAGGGCCAGGGCAAGGACAGGGACCGCAACCCTTATCGTCGATTTGGCATACCAGATCCTTGAGCTTGGTTAGGAGCGATTTCCTCCTCTCGCTTTTGTCAGGACACACGAAAGCCATTTCAGTCGCAAAGGTTTACTGACACACAACAATTTTAAATATCTAAAAGCCGCGCTTTTACGTTACATTGATTTTGAGTAGAGGTCTAAATTTGCGAAATTTTGAACCGCTAAACGTAAGCGCACGAGTTGTTTATAAACAACGCGTTTGTCAAGGTAACCAGGGCTGTTGCTGGAATGGTAATAAGATTATGTTTATTCATAATAAAAATAATTAAATATAATTAAAACCTATCATATAACTTATAACAGTACAATATAAAATTAATTAAGCTCAAATATTTTACTTAGTTTATTTAAATATGGGTGGCAATATTAAGTTTATAAGTTAAATATAACTTTGAACAAGATTATCCTAAAATAGCAGCAATATCATTTTTGTATAAAATGTTTGTTGCTCATTACAAAATAGTAACTTGCAATATATTTCAATAATTGGTAGATTTTTCTTGCAGTTACCAACTAACAAATGAACCCTCTTCGTAGAAAAAATAGGAAGTCGTTCACATACTAAACAACCATTACATTTTTAATTGTAATTATTTTATTTAATTAAAAATATAGCAGTTATAAATATCTTATCCTGTAACAAATCATCTGTAAATACTGTACTGAAACTTACGCAAAGTCCATACAAATCTAACTTTATATTCCTTGGCATCAAGATCCAATATTTGTTATTTAAATACTGACTTTGGGAAATTATTATTTAAAAATAATGTCAACTAAATGTGGTCCAGTGTATTCGCGAGACTCTTAAACGAGAAGTAAAATTTCTGAGCACTGCAAGGCACGTAGTTTCCCTAATGGCTGCTATTTCTTGACGGATATTTTCTTTCAACTGAACGAAAGAGCCCGGATTGCTACTGTATACCCTTGATTTAAAGTATCCTCACAAGAAAAACTTAGGGCTGCGTGGAGACCAGATTTTACCGCCTCTTCTAGAATTTAATTTTTGGGGGGAAATTTCACGAACTCGTGGTAGAGACATGCTAGAAGTGTGCGATATTGCTCCATCCTGGTGGAACCACGTTCTTTGATTGTAGCCAGCAAAATTTTGAAATTCGGGTTCCAAGAAATTGTTCAGCATCTCCACATAATGTTCTACTCTTTCATCTACAAAGAACTACCGGCCGATTATTCCTCGCGCTAACATTACAGTCCGTTCAGTCACTTTTTTATGAATAAAGGAATTTCTCATGTTTGTATTGTGGGTTCATATTGCTCAAGTAACGGAAGTTCTGTTAACGTGGCCATTGAGGTGAAAATGTGCCTTATCTGAAAACAAAATGTTGAATGAATTCAAATTCTCAGTTATACAGTTAATAAATTGAAGCCTCCGGCTGGTATCGTTGGGCTTTAATTCTTGTACCAATTGAATTTCATAGATGTGCAGCAACAAATCTTTGCTCAGAATGCCATGTAATGATAATATAGCCATATTCAAAACCGTTGACCATTTAAAAACAAATTGATTGCGTTTTTGTCATTTCTAAATGGTCTTGTCGTCCCGACTTAGGTTTATCCATAGTTGAACCGGTTTCTTCGAACTAATGTAAAAATGTCCTTGCTACTTTCTTTAATAAAATAAAACTTTACATAGATGCGTACCAACATTCCATAGTTGCAGTTTAAATTTTATCAAAATATCTTAAACGATCTAGGAGATAAAAATCTAAAAGTCATAAAGTTAATTGATGGACTGACTATGTATATATATATATATATATATATATATATATATATATATATATATGTTGCAAAAAATGTAATGTCTAAATTGACAAGACATCGGATTGCCCTCGGTAAGGTTTGGTTTCAACAAAATGGAGCTACTTGCCATACCTCAAGAAAATCCATGTTTTTTTTTAAGAGAACATTTTCCAAGATATTTTATTTCATTGCGCGGATATAGAGTGGCTCCCTCGATCACCGGATCTTTCACCGTGTGATTATTCTTTGTGGGGTTACCTGAAGGCTCAGGTTTCCTTTGAATAATCGAGGACTCTTTTGGAAGCCATAGCTCGAGAAATTCGAGCAATTCCACGCACTATATTTGAAAGGTGCATGGACAATTTTTCCACCTTTCTACAACATTGGCTGGACAAAGAACAGTTGTCACTTGGATGCTGTCATTTCTCGTACATGAATTACATTTGTTTATTATTTGTTTTCTAAATGGCATTATATATAATCATTGAACAAAAATTTAAATTTTTTCAAAAACATCTGTTAGCGTCTTTAAAAAAAAACATTCGTTACTTTCACCACGTTGTAGTGAAAATTAAAATTTCTAATATTTACAAACCAATTGTACCTTAATTACATTAAGCAATAAGTAAGAGTGGAGTAAATACTTCGCCCAATAAACCATTTTTTTAAATTCAAAGTTTAACTTGACTAGCAATTTCCCGAATAAGCTGTATAAAGTTACATGGGTCAATCAAATATAAACCAAAATTTTATTTTTACTTGCCGTGAGGTGCGTGAAGAAGGAGGCAGATTTGGGGGTTGTATTGCCCCACTAAAAAGTATTTAGCACTTCTTTAATTATATATCAACTCTATATCAAGAGTACCCTCATTCGTCGTGTATGGATTATATGATAAAAAGCGTAAAACCGTTTTTGATAATACTTAAGACAGTTCAGAAACAACGCTCTTAAGAAGACGTAAACATTTTTTAGGACGAGAAAAGTTAAAAATAGTCACCGATGTCTCCCGACAACCAGCGTTACTAAGTAGAACATTCACAGTTTGCTGCCTTCTCGAAACTGGACGCGGATTAACAGTTGTTGAATTGATTTCGAGTTCAGGATAACTACGGCAGTGCTCAAGTAAACCAAGGCATTATCTTCACGATAATATCCGATCCCATATAACCGCCAAAACTCAACAAAATATTGAAAATTTGTTCTGGGCTACATTTAAACACCTTTCTTTCAATCTGGACTTAGCACCTTGCAATTATTATTCATTTAGACCATTAAAATAAGCAAAAATGCAGATTTGACCATGATTTTACTATCAAAACGTTTGTTTGCAATTAGTGTCACAATTACCTTCATTTTACGATAGCGGGATTAAAAAACTGTCTATGGGTACCACATTTTTAGTTTTAGAAGTCAATATTTGACTATAATTAGCTAGTGCATTGCATGTAGCAACTTATACGTAAAGTAATTTCTGAACTAGCAGTTAGAAAAATAGCTTTGTATATTTATATTTTAATCATTCTTGGATAAATTAAAAAATAATTTTGTTTTATATTTGATTCAGCTACGTACCAAGCATTTAAAGTAATTAATAAATATTCTATATTGAAGATAAGGAAAATGTAAATAATTCTGTTATGGATTTCTAATTCTAATGCTATTAATATGTATTAAAGAAATTTGGTACCGACTGTCCATCAATAAGTATGGTGTTAATTTCTTCAAAAAATTTGCAAGACAAGTTTACGTATCTGAAAAGCATTAATTTATGAAGGATGGTCACGTGAGTGGACTGTCAACGACATAATCGTTTCTCCAAATCAAATATGTTTAGTTTACTCCTTTACATAAGGTCATTCAAAACGAACTTTAGTGTTTTATTCGGTCAAATCTACTTTTACATATGTATCAGATAGAAAAAATAAACAAATTTTACAATATATGTAAAAATTTTCAATGTCACGTTTGAAGCATGATTTCCGTTATTCTATGCAACAAATTTTAAGAATTAAACTAAATACTATACATCAACTACAAACAGGGCCAACATTTGAAAATTTCTAGTTAAGCAAATGCTGATTTTGCAACCCATTTCTACTTCTTTCTTCCACCTTCCACTCATCTCACGAAAGAACTAGTGCCATCTCAAAATATTACCCTACCGCAAGATTGAGTCGTCATCTTTTTAACCTCAACGACTAATTTCTAGATGAAATTAACAGACAAACTAAAGACTCCCGGTTTGCTATCCTAAACTCTACTAAGGTCGGTCTTGACTTTAACAGCCTTTTGTATTCCTGATGGTAATGAGAGTGCAAAAATTATCGTACGCATATTTATACCTAGTACTTCTCTCAGGTCTGTTGCTTTTTTAAAGTGAACGAGATTAGTACCAAAGTGAATGTCGCTTTTATAAAATGTTTATTAAAGCAAACGATGAAAGTAGATTCGAAACGCTTCTTTTTTATGAAATTGTAATGTAATGATGAAAACCTTCATAACGAGTAATAAATGAAGCACGAAAATTACTTATGTACCTAACTTAACAGCAGAAATTAGAAGGACGATAAAGTTAGCTTGGACTGCTTATGGAAATCTAAGGAATGTGTTCAAAACAACATATCCGCAGCACCTTAAGACTAGAGTGTTTAATCAATGCATTCTTCCAATACTCACATATGCCTCAGAAATATAGTCCTTTAGGGAAACCGTGATGAAAAAACTAAAAGTTACGCAAAGAAGAATGAAAAAATTGATGTTGGGAGTGCGACTGCAGGATAGAAAATCAATCGAATGGATTCGAGATAAAACCAAAATTGGGGGCGTGGTACGACGCATGCGATAAGAAGACGATAGGTGGAGCAAAAAGGTAACAGAGTGGGGGCCAAAAAGAAGAAGGAGGAAACGAGAAAGAGCGAGAACCAGATGGAGAGATGACATCAATAAGGTCGCTAAGGGATCCAGAGATAAAATATTTAAACGCTAGCGATGATGATAAGGATAATGATGACCTAAGTTAACAAGATTACCCTTAATCAAATGATCACTAATAGGCACGAGTACTCTTTATGTCACCGTTTCTCTAAGAGTAATGAATAGTTATTATAGAACCTATTAATTATTTCTACTTATTGCATAATTACTCAGAAATCCGCAATGTATATATAAAATCCATGAAAGGTTTTGCTTTTGAAAATCTTTTCCTACACTTTACCAGAAACTTTAGCCATTATCGAATGTCCCATCAGATAATAGAAGAGACTCTTTTAAAATTTACTTTGGGCCGATCGTCTATTTATATAGTGCTTTGCTGTCTCATAGCTGTGGGCTATACAAAAAGACTCCAATATAACCCTTGTTTTTGTCCTTCAACAGTATACAACTCTTCACCACACTCACTGCTATTTTCTTATCTGAAAGCCACGAACACCACTCGACTTTGACCTTGGTTTCACTGCCGAAACTTATGGTTATCGGAAGAAGCCCCCAATCCCTCTTAATAATCATGGCATGACTGCCACCTCGTGGAGAACCATCACCTCATAATTGTAGAGATTAAAGGTGGGGTTGCCATGGCCTTGGAAGCAAATATAAAGGTCTTGAATGCTAAGGAAGATAAGCTCTTGAATTGTCATGGTTTAGCACAAACCATGAAGCTTTAGTCCAATTCTAGCCGACTTGAAGTTTTTGTATGTGCGTCTTTGTAGCCCAATCCCAAACTGGAGCCGCATGATCATTTTATAAATGATCAACTTGTTGCCGCTTGATATTCGGCTCCAGGGATCGATGAGGGAGCCGAGCGCTGATCTTGCGAACTTGGCTTTACTAACCGCCCTATTTATGTGCGTTATCTAGATCAACTTATAGTCCAGAATCACCTTGATATAGTTTATCTTTTCTCCAGGGTACTTAATTTCCAAACATCTTGAGATTCGCCAGATTGTCTCACCAGTGAAGCGGTTTCTTGGTGGAGAATAGGACAGTCAAGCTCTTCTCCAGGTTGATTCCCACAAAAGAGGTCGTCAGAAGATAGACAGTGCTTCTGTGTCGATTTGCGTACTAAGCCAGTGTAATGGAGGACGTTGATGGTATGTTCTGGATGTATATGTTAGATAGCGTCAGGAAAAGGGCGGAGCCATTGGAGAACGCCGGCTCGAAGTTGTACGTCACTCACAACTTTGTTGAAGTAGCTTACGTCTCTGCTCCGATAAGAAATGCAACATCTACTTTTTTCCGTTGCAGTTTTTTAAAGTTACATACAACTGCACTTATACTCACGCGACAACTCCGTTGTTCTACCTCTACCAGATAAATCGATATTTTTTACATAAAATTGCCGTTACAACCATTTTTTGCTAGCAAAAGGAAAAGAAACAGCAAAATTAGTGTATTTAAGAGCCTTCAAAGGATCATTAGAAATATAACGTTATTCAAGAAAAGCAGTTTATATTCTTCAATATATCCAAAATCGTGTGCTTTTCGTAACTTTTTCGATAGAGGTAAATGATGTATAAGGAGAAATTGTGTACAAAAAAAGTCCTCTAGTCTTTTATAGTGTGTCTTTCTAAATAAAATACCCAAACTAATGACTGGGAAACCAAAGTTCGTTCATTGTACTCGTTGCAGAAGCCGATTTACTTTCGCATTTGAAAATTTAAAATAACTACAAATAACTTATACTAATAAAGACGTAGTTAGCTAGATAAAGATATAAAAGGTGTTTTTTAAGCCCGATAGAACTCACGAAAGGGTTAACTGTCATACTGCGCTCACTTTTTGACATTTATGATCAGTATACTCTGGACAATCATCATGAATAGATTGACGCTTGAACAACGCTACCAAATTATCCAGATTTACTTTAAAAATCAGTCATCGATTCGCGCAACTTATAGACGACTTCGTGATTTTTATAGCGCACATAATCGTCCATCTGAGCAAGCCATCCATCGAACTGTGGATAGATTTCATACCGCATACCTCTAAATGATGCAACAACACCAACACGTCGAAGGAATGTGCGTAGTGTGGAAGAAGATCCAAATTTATGGATTCGTCGTCGGTTGCAGGAATTGGGGCCACATGAAGTCACTGGTTTATGCCGATAAACTAGCAACAATTGACGCCTTGGAGGCCAACATTGTTCGTGTTATTCGTGACATACGGCCAGCAATGCTCGAAAAAGTGGCCCAAAATTGGACGTCCAGAATGCGCTTCGTCAAGAACAGCCGCGGTGGCCATATGCCCGAAATCACTTTCAAATATTAATGCCATGTATTGATCTTTCGAATAAAAAAATTTTTTTGATTAAAATTGAATTTTTTGTGTTATTTTTTACAATTTCAAGTTCTATCGGGCTCAAAAAAACACCCTTTATATGTGGATGGTGTAGAAAAATATCTTAAAGTAATCGCACACTGCACCAACAAAGTAATTTTACCATCACCTTTCTAAAATTTTTCCGATACCATTCCATACCGTCGACTTATCTGTATAAAAATGAACTAGTGATTAAACGTATAACAAATTTTATCATGAAAATAATTTAATTATTTACACGCAGCAAAGTTCTCAGACACATTTTAATATTTCAATACGAGGCCCCATTCAAATTCCCAAGGCCACTTAAGTTAGACTGATAAATATGTTACCATGAGAAACATCTTAGGTGATAAACAACCAATCGAGGAATGTGCGTATGCCAGAAAATTTGGAAAGAGTGCGGGTGGCAGTTCAAAATTCCCCACGTTTAAGTTTTAAGAATCAACCAAAGAGAATCAACTGTAGAGAATATTGCTGAAATAAACACAATAAACCCGTCAGATTCTTTGTATTGCATGTGTAACAATAAATGTTTGCCTGAATAATAAAAATAGGCAATCTTCGTGCATGTTTTGGTTAATTGATTTTGGGGTATTATTATATTAGGGAAAAATATTTTAATATTTAAAATTCATTATTGAATTTGAATTTGAGAAATGGGGTTTAAAACTTTATTACCAAAGGACGCAATATATGTATGTAGACAGAAAGAATATCTGAATAGAGAATCAAGAGATTAAAATCTGTACAATGTTCAAATATTTGGATTCACATTTGAGTTCAACAGATACATGCAAAATACATCAATAAAAGAGTTACCATGGAAAAGAAAACAACAAAAGCAAAATATGGAATAAAAATATCACTCAAAATATCACTAACTGAATATTTCATAGTGTGGTGGCAAATGCAGTATTGTATAGAGATAATATGAAGCTCTAACACTAAGAACATAAAAAATAAAAATAAAATATTATGAGCAAATGCCTACAAGTTACAAGACGGCACACAAGAAAGTTTGAAGAAGAATGAAAGTCCCCTGCTCAGTCACGAAAACGTTAGAAAATACAGATTTCCAAGCGTCTGGGCATGCAAACGGATTTAAGATGATGGGTAGCTAGAGAAATTGACTTTAAAAAAAAGAAAAAGGGACAGACTGATTCTTTCTTGAAAAACCTACATAAAAACGGCTTTGAAGAAAACAGATTTTCAGATAATAGGAGAATAGAGAGACATGGAAACAGAAAACGACAAACCCTACGGTAAAAAACCGAAGAACAATAGGAGAAGAAGAAAAAACTCATCAGAATCACACGTGATTCCGCAATTTGATTAAACGATTTCCAAACTTGAACTAATTATTCTTCCAAGTTGGTTAAAAAAACCAATTGCTCAGGTGGATTTTAACAAAAGACCTGCACTCATTCAAGATTCATCTAATCCAGGAGCTAAAGCCAGACGACCATTTGAAACGCCGGGTGTTAGCCTATTGGTTATGAGGAATCAAGAAATTGACAGTAATTTGCCAAGAAAATCATTTTTAGGGATGAGACGCATTTTCACCTTAGTGGGTATGTCAATAAGCAAAATTGTCGCATTTGGGTGTTAGAAGATCCTCGGGTCATTTAAGGATGGGCTATGCGTACTAAAAGACTAACAATTTAGTGTGGATTTTATGCTAATGGAATGATTGGGCCATTCTTTTTTGAAAATGACGGAAACGCAGTGGTGAACGTTATCATGAAATATTAGTGAATTTTTGTAGTTTCATTTGGACTGCATGGATTTGGATGACTTTTTTCAGCAGGACGACGCCATCCATCTATCATACCACACGTGAGAGAATCCAATTGTTGGAACAAAAATTTAATGGGCGACTTATCTCTCAAAACAGCAAAACCACCAAGATCTTGCGACCTCACACCGTGCGATTTTTAGTCTGGAAATTCGTGGAGACCAATGTTTATGCTACAAAAATAAAAACAATTACTGAATTACAAACGGTAGTTCAAAAAATTATAAATTGAGCCGCAGTTAGGCGAAAAAGTGATCAAGAATTGTATCGGAAAAATACAAGTATCAAACGACCTGTAGAAAACATTTGTCAAATATCCTATTTTACATTTAATGGCAATGTTTATTATTATGTCATAACTTTGCCAAGTAATAGAGAAGTAAAATGGCTTTTTTCTAAAATTAAATCCTGCATTTCTTTTGGGGCACCCTTTATAAATAGTTATTTCAAAAACGACATCTAAAAAATGTATAAGATTAAAGAATTGAACAGTTTAATGTTTATAGAAAAATCAATCGTGTCGATAAAATCAAAGAATCGACGTTTTCTAGTGTTTTTCACGAAGTTCGCAATTATGGGCGTTAATCGCTCGCAATAGGTAAATTACACACAAAAACGCAAGCTTCACTTATAAATCAACCCCGTACACCACCATTTAATTTTTCTGTGGACACACGTGATTCCGCAATTTATTCCTTGCAGTTCGTGTATCCGCAGAAAAAGCAAGCAACAGAAAACAGCCGCCTTAAAAACCAGGCGTCGTCAGCGGTTTTTACAAAAGCCCTGAAATTACAGCTCACTTTCTTCATAAATACCAGCAGGAGTTCCTCGAACCCGACAAAAACATCGCGTTCGCGCTATCATTCGCCCGGCTGTCACGTACAGCTCTTATTTGTAGGCATGGAAAACTAATTTTTTAATAACAATTTTAGCGTGACAAGATTCAGATAGCGACGCATGCGACAGCGGAGCGGTGCAGCCGAATTCGCTGCACGGCGGCCCCCGGGGCAGTTCGTTGCATTCCTGGGCCGCGAGTAATTGCCCTGTTCGCGTGATCCGCATCTATCGGGAAAAACGCGAAACATTAGCACGGCACCTCGGCTCTAAGTTATGGCTTCTTCCTAAACACCGGCAGAGCCCGATTAGCATAGCGCAATAAATATGCAAGTGCGCGCAAAAAGCGCGGCCGCTCCTGAAAACTAGGATTTATTCGGCGCATTTATAATAAAAATTGCGCGCGGCCGCCCTAAATCGCCCGGTCCCAGATAGTCATTTAACGACACTTCGAACAACCACATCGCTCACTCCGAACAAGGTGCAAAAATTCTGGAACACCTGTTTTGTGTGCCGTGCACGCCCAAAATGAGGGTCTAAACGGCGTTTGGGGTGGCGATAAAACTGCCTTCGGAGGTTCGTGTTCCGAACCATTGTTATGTTAAAACGGAAACCTTTTATAGTTCTTCAAAACTACACAACTAAAAGATAATATTATAATTTGATTACGGTTCGATTGCGGGCAGTGTATATGAAGACACTCTTTGGAAGTACAATTAAGTCCCACAAGAGTATCTAGTTGATTTTAGGAAAGATTTTTATTTAAGAAATAAAACGACATATAGGGTCCGGAGGGAGGTATGGTGTTTTCAAAGACTGCCACACACTTATTTTTGAACGAATTTCAAAATTTCTTGTATTCATACATTATTGATATATTGCCATTTGAGAAACATAAGAAAAAAATAATCAGCTGCCAAAAAATCACATCAGTTAAGCGCCGTCCATTTTTGCCGATGCATTTTTGTAGACGGGTGCCGAAATTGTTCTTACTCCTTTGGAGCCCTTGCATTTCTCGCATTATGGTTTCAGAAAGGGCTTCAAGATTAAGAGTGTTGTCTATGTGAACTTTAGCTTTTAGGTAACCCCACAATATGTAGTCGCAAGCTGACAGATCTGGTAATCAATCAGGCCACTACACATCCCCAACGCAATGAAATCAGGCGTTCAGGATAATATCTTAAAAATCCATTGTTGCTCTTGATATGGCAAGTCGCCCCATCTTGTTGAAACCAAATTGTATTGAGGTTTATGCGTCGTCTTCTTAATAGGTGTACAAATAAGTTCTCAGCTTTAGATTTCACAGGACGCAAATCACCGTTTACATGTAACGTATTAGTCCGCCCTCTTGCGGTTTTAAAGCAATGACATTTGGTCTTTCAAAACATCATGCGATTTGGCGTTTGATGCACATATCATCAATAATCAGCTGTGTTCACGATGGCAATCACAAAAGAGCATATTCGATTTTCTATCCACTTCGCGTTTCATCTTAAGAAAAACGCTGCTGAAGTCACCGAAATGATTTGTGCTGCATATACTGTAAGTCATGCAACGTTCAAAAAGTAGTACCAAAGATTTCGCGGGGGGGAGTTTAGTCTTGAAGATCAACCACGCGCTGGACGCCCTCAAACATTTGACACGGATGAGCTGCAGACGCGTTAGGCTGGGAACTTCTCCCACATGCGGCGTATAGCACAGACATGGCCCCTTCCGATTATCATTTATTCCGGTCGTTACAGCATCACTTGGCTGATACGCACTTCAAAACAGAAGAATAAGTCCGAAGATGCATCGATAACTTTATCGTCTCGAAGCCGGTGAGCTTCTATCACCAGGGAATTCGCAAGCTACCCGAAAGATGGCAAAAGGTCATCGATGCCAACGGAGAATACTTTGATACTTAAGCTTTTTTTGTTTGTTTTTAAATAAAACTTTAATTTTGCGGAAAAAAGCTGAGAACTTATTTATACACCTATTAATTCTGATGGTAAATAATCACACAACATGGCAAGGTAGCGATCTGTGTTAACAGACACTGTTCATCCGTTTTCACTAAAAAAATAAGGCCCAATAATGCAAGCTCGAGATACGCCACACCAAACAGTTACTCTCTTGCAGTGCAGAGGTTGTTGATGCAATTCTTTCGAATATAAAAAATTCTGATAAATCAAAGTGGGTTACGTCACTCATGATTAGAACTATATAGTCTGTCAGCAAGTCAAACATTGCTTCAGCAAACCAATGTCATCTCACGAAGTCGTTTTGTCGCAGTTCTTAAACAATCACAATTTTGTAGAAATGGAAATGAAGGTCCAATTGTAAGATGCTGCAAACTGACCTATCTGACATTTGAAGACCGCGAACGTGACGTATCGCTGAACGACGAGGGCTGGCTTCCACCGTTTGTTGCACCCTTTCATATTTTTCGGGGTCGGTACAGTTCGAAGACCTCCCCGCGAAGTCTCCTGGTCTCAAAGATCCTGTTGTTTAAAAACTATTCATCCACTGCATAACAGTATCTCGTTTTGGAAGCGACCATGACGACCAACTAAAATGGTTTCGAAATCGGCGCTGTGTGAGTACCATAGAACAACCCGTTCTGAAGGTGTTGTAAACAAACAAACAATACGTTACAGACCAAGGCTTCATTGCTACTGAAATGGCATATGTCAATGAGTAGATATCAACCACTTCGAAAACATTCGGTACATCTCAACACCCATGACGGTCTTTTCAAAAATACCTTATCTCCCTGCCGAACCCATACAATTCATAAAGTACTTACAACACATTATGACCCCTTAATTTAATATGGTATCCACCATTACCACTATTATCTACCGTGTATCATATGGTAACGATTTTCCATACTGGCGATTAGGTTGTTTATGACGCAACAAGAAGGAAGCAAACGCCATATTTTCCAAATCCGTTGTGATAATTTTCTGATAGTTAATTTCCGTTTGCCCCTCAGTCTGCGCTTAATGCACGACTAGACATATTCAATTGGATTGACGTCTGGAGATTGTAACGGCCAATCCAATCTATTAATCCCATTTTTTGCTTTCTCAATCATACATAGTGGACTACAATGAGGCCAATTTTTCTTATACCAACCACACTTCATTATAGACTTCAAGCCATTTTCGAGCAAATTGTAGCAAGCATTTTGCATATATTTTATATATTATTCACTGAAGCACCAAAATACAACACCAAATATACAACTTAACGGGCTGTTTAATAGAGCGTTTTAGTAGTTTCTTCCCACGTACAGACCAGGGCAATTTCTAAATAGACCAAGCTCAAAAGCACGCTCTCTAAATTTGCCTATGCTCCTTTTTGGTTTCACGACTATACTTTATCATCTAATGTTGTGGGCTTTTAAATGTCATGAGCCCTACTTTAACGCCCTTTTTAGTAAGTATTAAGCAAGCTTGACAAAGTGTTAAGTTTTGATTTTTTTCACTGTCGCTTGATTGATATCATTTTATCCATTATGCACAAAATCCACCGCAATATTAGTTTGCGGGCTTTTAATATCGTGACACAATAACTCATCTTCCAAAAATAGCAGTCAATGGAAAACGACAAACTTACTTTACCTGCAGCAGAGTAACTAAATTACAACTTGTGAAGCATATTATAGTGGATTTTAAGATTCAATTGCTTACGTCACACGTGTAAACTATCGTATTCGTCTAAAATATCGATCGAGTGCTCTTGTAAAACTAATTGTACAATTTTACACAATATGGAAAAGTACACCTAATACAAATCATTATGATTTTTAATCTCCAATCTTAAATACTTTTAAAGTTATTCATTTTAATAAGAATAGGTATGTGTGGTTATATGTAAAAATCTGAAATAAAAAATAATGTAATTCGAAAAACCTTTTATAATTTTTCATCTCTAGTATCATAAGGCTATAAAGGAAGAATCGTAAAAAGGCAGTCCCAAAAAGAGTGTTTGATCAAACCTTTCAACATTCATATGTTTTATTGACATATATTTGATGAACTCAATACGTGGTTTGGATTTTGTAAAATTTCGTCGACAAATGATAAATATTTGGTTTCCGAAAGGATATAAGTAATCAAATTTTGGTAGCGGTCTGCCAACGACGCCACCGAAACCGTCAAACTATGGAAAAAAGGCATAGACCGAAAGTCATTACTGGATTGACGAACAATCATTCTGTAAGCCTTGATATTTTTTAGTTTTATAGAAAAGTTTGAAAATTTGATACTTTAAATTATTATTCAAAAGAATTTAGTAGTTTCCGGAAGTTTCCAGAATTATAATAAAGACAGAACTGGTAAACCACAAAGAATGATGACTGAAGAATATTTAAAGAGTTCAAAAACATTACCAAGAAACTTCAACATCAGTGAAAAGCGCATCAAAAGAGTTCGAAATCAATATCTCCTCGCCGGATCATGAAACAAGAATTAGTACTTTTCGATTAAGAAACTCAAATTGAGAATCTATATCAATTTGGCATTATTTTGACACGAATGATTAAATCGAAGAAATTCGATTGTAGAAAGATATGAATTGGAAGCATTTGTGAACACTCACAATTAGTGTATATGGCATTTGCAAAACGAGAAAGCATACAAGTTGAAAAGTAAAGAAAAATAAAGAATTCGTGAAAGAAAAATGGAACAGCAGTAAAGAAAAAATATAGATAATAGTAATGTTTAACAGACAGAATTATTTAAAAAATGCGTTAAGTGAGACAGACAAAAATAGTCTAGGGTGTGTGGAATAACTAAAGCAAATAGCTTGGTGGACAGATGAAATCAAGAAACAAATAAAAATTAAGAAAAGAAAATTGACAATTTGTTTAGCTCATAAAACAACAGAAAACTACGAAATTTATGAAAAAAATATAGCAGAGCGGACTCTATGCATGAAACTAAACTATAGGGTTTAACGAAATTTTATTGAAACGAATGGCAGTGAATTATATTCAAATGAAAATGAATAGCGGCCAGAACCGAAAAATTTGCGGCCACTTCCGGCCAAACCGGTCTCGAGATTTTCCGATCAGGCTGATTTCTGGCGTCTAGACTTGACTTATGCTCCTTAGTTGAATACTGAAAACGTCATGTCTCTATCTATCACAGATCAAAAATTATAAGACATGTCAGATGTCAGAAATGACAGAAACAGAAGCTGGTCTTCAGCTTGGAAGCTGAGCCCGTTAAAAATACACGGAAAAAATATAAAACAAAATAAAAGGAAATCAGATGCTTTTTTAAATATTAAAATCATTAAAGAAACAGCAAACTCGGGGCACTAGCTAAATTAAAAATAATAACAGACGGAAAAGAGATAATGGCTAGGTGGAAGAAATATTTTTGAGAACTACTAGGTACTTATGGAAGCAAGGCAACAAGAAAAAAGATCACAAATCAGAAAAAGATAATAAAGATTTAATAACTAGAGAGAAGTTACAAGAACAATAAATCTGAAAATGGGAAAGCTCCGAAGAAAACAAGCTAACGGTAAAAATGATAAAATATACAATAAAGTTATATAAATATAATAAGGTATAGAGAGAAGAACAGATACCAAGGGATTGGCAAAGAGCGTTAACAGTCCCCATGCACAAGGCATGAGATAACAAAAATTACAATAACTATAGAGGAGTAACGTTATTGAATACGACCATGAAGATATTTGAAAACAGCATAGATAAAAGAGTAAGGCTAATAGTATGGAATTCCCTGGAAAAATTACAATGCCATTTCAGAAAAAAAAGAAGCACAGAAGATCATATATTTCTATTAAAACAAATATCCCAGAAAGTGTTACAACAGCCAATGAGCTAGAAAAGGCATTCGACAAAGTCCCAAGAGAAAAACCATAGAATATTTTAAAGAAAACAGGAATTAGGAGTAAAATTATTCGTATAGTACATCTAATATACGAAAATAATCTTAACAAAATTATCTATAGGAACATGAAATCAGAATTATTACAAAAAAGGGATTAAGACAAGGAGGGAGGTTGAATCCATTGTTATTTATATCATTTCACAAATAAAAAAATAAACATAGGTCACAATAACCTACAGAGAATAGACATTTCAGAAGGGGCTTCCGCGGACGATGTAGCAATAATGGTTAGAAATGAGCAGGGATTGCAAAAAAAATTAGAAATTTAAAATAACATTTTAGAAAACAGTGGAATGAAATTAAATGAAACAAAATAAAAGTAAAGATAGTGGGAGAAGAGCAAGAAGAGTTGAATATAGCGATAAATGGAATCAAAATAGAACAAGTAAAATCCTTCCAATACCTAGAAGTTAAAATAGAAAGCAATAAACGACAGGAGAAAGAAACTAACAAAAGGGTGGAATGAACAGCAAGTTTATAAACAAGAAAGAAATTTCAAGAAAGACAAAGATAAATGTGTTTAAAGCCGTATATAGGCCAGTACTCTTCAAACTCCCTTGAAGATTCCAGTATCCTACGTAACTTTTTCTTTTTAATTAATATATCTGTATTTTCTTCTTTATTTTTCTTTAAATCATAAGGCCACCCTCATCATGCAAGTTGGTTACTTCATTAGTTAGTTTTTGCCTTGCTATTCTTGTAATTTTTCTTAATCGTTCTTGTATGGAATATCCTAGAGACAATCGTTCATTTACCTTCCTCTTATTGTCTTGGGTAATCCTTCCTTTTTCTCTTTAGTTTTTTTAATATCCCATATCCCACAAGCAACGTTTTCGATGATCAGCTTGTTGTATGCCAGATGCACTTTATGCCCAATTCGCCTTGCTTCTTTCATTTGCAGTACGAGAAAATTTCTTTCTTTTTGAATTTCTTTTTAAAAATCTTTATTAATAAATAAGTGGGTGCCGTTTAATGTTTTTTTGCTTTTAGTACTTCTATTCTTTTGTCAGCTGTTAATTTGATCAGAATTAGTCTCTTTCGGGTTTCTTTATATTTTCTAATTCTTCTTCTTCCGTTGGTATCAATTTCTGTATTAATTCATGTTTTTGCTTTATTTCTGTCTAGAATTTGTCAAACAATCGTTGGAGCAAAAGGTCTAATTACCCAGATCAACTCTTCAAAGGTTAATACGACCTATCTCCGTACTACTTGTTACACTTCTCTCTGGTTATAATTCTTCCAATTAAAATCTCTATTTTTTTAAATTTTTGTTATATAATATTTATTTTTTAATTTTAGTATTTCGTACCTTATCTCCACCTATGTTCAGAAAGTTGTCCTTCTCGGACTATTCCTCTTTATCGCTTTTAAAACTTGCAGCAATATCTACAAAACAATCTAAACAATATTTATGCATTTGGGTTTAATATCGGAGCACAATTGTTCTACGCATTTACATAATGCTTACTAATATTAAGAAAAATGCCAACTCCCAATCCCAAGAGCTTCTCGGCTAAGAAAAAGCGTTCTTGCCTTATATCAGATGCAATAGCATATGCCACATATTAATGAGGCAAAATATACTGACTATACTCGTTTAACCAAGAATAACTGCCCTAATACATCACAGTGAGTATGTAAAATAATTAATGGAGCAATAATAATCGAGAAATGATCCTTTTCAGATTGTATGAAAATTAATTATGGATAATAACATTGCTTCTTTACACGATTTGCTTCTTAGAAAACAAAAAACTAATTCTACTCTAATTATCAAATATTTGAAAGCTGCTCAAAAGCAATAATAAAATATCATTACAATAATATCCTGATTTTTAATATATGACTTAACTGAGTGAATTGCTGCTAAACTTGCACAAACTGCATTAAATTGAATTTTTTTGAGGTATGACACTATACTAATTGTCATAATACATTTGCTATAACTATTTTAAAAACATCAAATCATTTCCATATTTCAAAAGTAAACTTTTTAGTCAGAGGAGTTTCCATTTTTAAATTAGATCTCTCTGATGAGTAAAGATATGTCAGTAACACAAAATAAAATTGTGAATTTTAAAATGAGAATATTATTGGTCTTACTGATCTTTTATTGTAATAATATAGGAAACCAGTGTATCATTTCTTTTTATCTACTTGCTGTGCCTGTCTGATTATTAGAAAATAAAGATTAGAAGTTTCTCATCCATACAGCTATAACTACTAAACCAGCTCATTTTAAATCATTAAAGCAGATGAACGTCGAGTTTCAATAATGCAAATATTTGTTTGGAACCAGTGTGGCCACGCGGTTGGGGCGCTTGGTTGCAGTGTAAACAGATCCAGGTTCAAATCCGGGCCCAGTTGAGTGGAGGGTAGCCTATTCGGTCACTAAAAATAATTGAACAACTGTATTTATTCTAAACAAATGATTGTCTACGGCGCAGTGTTTGCCACATCGCCCAGAAATAGTTCGCGACGATCAGAAAGTGAGGGTTACGCATGAAAGTCATAACCTCTCAGTTCGCAGGCCTGACTTCCACACAGGGCGTACAGTCTCACCATTTTTATTTAAAATTGTTTAGAATTAGACGTAAAATGTTAAAAAGCTGTAAGATATGCGAGAACCTTCGAGTTCGGGACAAGAAAACAGCTAAAGCACTTCAATTTTAAAAAAACAGCGAGGAAAATGAGAAAATGGAATGTATCTTCTGTGGCTGCCCCACCAAATAACAATCAGTGATTAACATCATGAAATAATTGATTTTCTAAATCTTTGGTTGTTGCAATATGAAAAGTGTTGCAGGTACAAGTTGTAGGTACAACCTATGTGATTAGTGATTTCTTTTGATGGTGTCCGCAATTTCTCATTATAATTACATCGAAATAATTAATTAATAATTTTCTCAAATATCACAATTTCAATACCAACTTACTTGAATTAATAAATAGACCACATCACGATTAAAGCAGCTTTTTGTTTAGTATTTTATTTCTTTTTTGAGTAAATAAATTACTTTCAAGAGTTTTATGAAAACAAAAAAAAACAT
This sequence comes from Sinelater perroti, assembly GCA_036346155.1. NCBI lineage: Eukaryota > Metazoa > Arthropoda > Insecta > Coleoptera > Elateridae > Sinelater > Sinelater perroti. The sequence goes on from JARFIY010000024.1 coordinate 13,400,048, forward strand.
TTTAAATTAATTTAATTTAATTGTTTTGAATGTTTTCATCCCCTACATTCCATTTAAAAATCGTGCATTCTGAAATTTTCGATATATTTGAGATCAATTCTTTGACTAACCACCATTTCGTAACCAAAAAATACAGAAAATTAAGGCAAAACAAAAGAATTATAGAGAATACACTATTTTAAAACTTTATAATCTGCCAGGGAAGTCGTAACAATAATAAATTTAAATTAACCACGTTTCCAACACCCGATCCTAAATCAAAATGGAATGTACAAAACATACTCTGCTGCAATCTAGAGCCTACGGTACACAAGGGTAGTAACGTGGCTAGCGCTACGTACCGACCGCCTATCATTACCCCAGAATTTGACCTTCAGGTACTCATTTATTACAGCCTGAGTCAAGCTGGTCCATAAAAGTTGGCGAGAGCGGGATTCGAACCCGCAACTCTGGTTTCGTAGTCTAGCGACCTATCCACTAGACCACCATGGCTGATTATTATGTGGCGAAGCGGAGTCACTTACTAACTTCATGTTGTCCGTCTGTCTGTCCGTCCGTCCGTCCGTCCGAGCAAAAACTCGAGAATGGCTGGGAATTTCCAAATTCTGTTTTCACCAATCGACATGTGACAAAAAAAGGCTTGTTTTCTAGTGATTTTGAAACTAATTGGTCAAAGGTCCGCGTTAGTGCTTCGCCACTTCGCTATGCGTTGCAAGCTTTGCAGGTTTATTTAAATATAGTGCTATTATTTGTAGTACATTACTTTTCCATCCTTACCAGGTGTACAAATATAAGTGCGGATTTGAGACAACAGATGTGTGGAGTATAAAAATTTGACGTATATGGCATTTTGTTGTGCCACCAACAATAGTCAACGCGCACAAGTGATAAGTTAAAAAAGTGTTTGCATAGTACTGTTTTGCTGTGTTCTATACATCGAAAGTTATGCCAAATAAAGAGCATTCACGGACAACGTTACTTTTTTGTTTTCATTTGAAGAAAACTGCTGCTGAATCAAACCGATTACTTCGAGAAGCTTATGGTGAACTTGCTCCATCGCAAGATACGTGTGAACGATGGTTCACAAGACCATTTTCCTCCATGACAATGCTTTATCACATACGGCAAAACCGGTTCGTAACACGTTGAAAATACTCAACTGGGAAGTGCTACCCCATGCGGCTTACTCACTAGACTTGGCTCCTTCCGATTACCACTTGTTTGCATCAATGAGCCACGCACTTGCTGAGCAGCGCTTAGGTGCGTTCGAACATGTGAAAAAATAGATCGATAAATGGTTCGCGGCAAAAGGGAAAGATTTTACTGGCGTGGTATCCACAAATTACCCTAAAGATAAGAAAAATGTGTAACCAGCAACGGAGCATATTTTGAATAAACCAGTTTTCATCACTCTTCCGAATTTGACGCGTTTTTTTTTTTTTTTGTAAAAATCCGCATTTCATACTTGTAATCTGGTAAATATCTGGTTTTCAAGTAACAGAAGCATAATATAGGATGCAAGAAATGCATTTTCAAAATTTCCTTATCCTTCATGTTAACAACATACTTCTTCCAAGACTTATTTATTTTACAAACCATAAGAATAGACATTCCTTAGAATTTAAAGTTTTCTTTCCGACATTTATCATACACATAGTGTTGCAAAAATATATCCACAATTTTAATGATTATAAAAGCTGTATTTATTAGCATATAGTTCCTGTTCAACGTTCACAATGAACTACATAAATATATTTTTTATATTTAGCGTCTGTTTCCCGATTGGTTCCAGTCCAAACATTGCAGAGCAATGGAATCGCAACATCTAGACTTATTTCGCTTGGTATTTGAGTACATTCTTTTTCAATGGCTACCCGTAATTCATCACTGGTTTCAGGTTTTTTAACATAAACTTTACTCTTGAGGAATGCCTAAAAGGAAAATTCTTGTGGTATAAAGTTTGGTGAACGCGTAGTGTAATTTACAAGACCTCTTTGCCTGATCCATCTTTTTGGCAGATTCCCATTAAGATAGACCCTTACATCACAATGGTAATTTGAGGCTTATTGGAAGTAAAGTCCTCGTCATGAAAATCTTCGGGAATACGTTGCATGCCTGATTCCTGCGTAAAATTCGAGAATTAAGTGGCACCTGTTGCAATACCCGCAAAAAGAGCCAATTAATTCAGGAGCTGACAAAACGTCCCAGACCGTCATCTCTGGTAAATTTACTTAATGTTCCTTCATAATGTGCGGATTTTCATATACCCAGTAAGTACAATTGTGGCGGGTAATTATACCATTTAATTTGAATGTAGCCTCATCGCATCAAACTAATCGTTTTGGAAACTGTTAATCTTTTTCACATTTCACCAAGTAGAACTCACAAAACTTTATTTTCCTATGTGATCATTTTATTGAGAACATGCACTAATCTTGGCACGTAACTTTTCCACCGGAAACGCTGCAAGATGCGAGGAACACTACCATTTAATAACCCTAATTAACGAGAAGCCTGCCGAACAGATGTTTTTTAATTTTAACGATACGTTTTCAATGCCTTTTCTTCCATGGCAACGTCCTTAGTTTTCCGAAACGTTGTTTATAGAAATTCTGGACAGTTCTATTTACTTCAAACTTATCTCAAATTCATCTGGTCGACGATAAGCCTAGTAGGCAGATCAAGTACAAAATTGTCTCTTAAAACAGTTTTTGTATTTTTATCGCGTTTTTGTACTTCCAGTAGCACTTGAAAATAAGCTTTTTTTATCAAAACTTAATAGTTAAATTTAAAATAAAAGCGAAATTCTGCAAGTTACTAGCTATTAAAGTGATAACATTTTTTGCAACATTCTGTATTTGCGTAAAAAGTTTCTAAACTTGAAATAGCTATTCTCACTTCAATGAAGAAGTCAATCAATCATTAAATGGAATAGTTAAAAATCTTCCACATTCTTGTTACAATCGGGCAAGCCTTTCTCATTAAAAATTAGACTACCTTCTATCAAAAAATTGCTAATGAAATCATTTACGTTCTGAAGGAAGTGGTAGACTGAATTTTTTGAAATTCTTTCCGGTATTGCATCCAATTAACTTCTTTATCTAGACATAAAAATAATTGTGGCTGCATCCGCTGTCACAAATCCTTTTATACACAGTGCAGCGGTGAGAAAATTTTAATTATACAGTCAAAATCCTGATATATTTCTTGTAGATGAAAAATCTTTCTCAAATGACATCAATTCTAGGTGTTTTTTAGAGGACTCTGGCCTTGTAAATATTTAATAGAACGATCACTATGATACCTGAATTCATGTTGACACAGAATGTCCAGTTTTGCCCATAGCAGTTTCTCCAAAATCAATATTCTGAACGAATTGTTGGCCACATCAAAAGTGTCTATTCTGATTTCTCATGTAGTACTTCACAAATGCAGTATTTGAAGCAAATCTTTAGTGTACTCTACAATCCCTAAAATTTAACAAATGCGATAAGCGTCGTTATGCCTTTTCATAAATATCTCTCTTCAATTTCACAACCCCAAGTTTCATTAATATTTGCTGCAAGTAATTAGTAACAAAGTCAAAGATTCCAAGTCTAAAGAGAATAGTTGGGATGAAACAGTCACAAAACTGAGGAGCGTAAAAGAAGATAAGTGTTTTTCAGCTATTCCAAAAGGAAAAACGACTAAGTTGTAACCATTGTAAAAATATCTCTGTTTTTTATTGTGTGCTGCATAAGAACGCTCAACAAAAAAAGAAAAGTAGTTAAATACCTGGAAAAGAACGATACTTTCCAGTACAATAAATTAAGAAGAGGAATGAAAAATGGATACAATCATGACTTTAATGAAATATATATATATATATATATATATATATATATATATATATATATATATATAGGGTGTCCCAAAAATCAACGTCAACCCAAAAGCGGGTGATAGACCAGGTAGTGACAGTTATCAGAAAAATAATAAAAAATCTTAGCCGTGTACTTTTAAAATTATGGGCATTAAAAAAAATCGAGAATATTAACACTCTGTGATGATCTTTCAGGTTCTGTGACTAGAAATCTTTATTTTTTTGTGTGTGATGTAACCCTGAATAACCCTTCTGTAATTATAGTCTAAAATTAAAACACAACTGCCTCAGGTTTAAAGAAAATATCACTTTGTTACCCAACCGTGCACTCAAAATTATTACATCGCCCAACTTTAATTGACCGTACTGAAAGAAAATGTACAACGCTATTTTGGCAAGTGACTTTAAAAGATGGCGTATTTAGTCCTGATTCCAAAATGGTATGAGACTTGCTAAATTAATTCTTAAATAAGGAAAAATGTATTTTTTTCTAAAGAAACCCGATCTCAAGCTAATTCTTTTTACTTAGTTAAAATCTTTCTAATGCACGCTAGGCTTTCTTTAAGTCCCTAGTTTTAAGGTACAAGTTTGAGTGAGACGGATAGTGACGCCACTTTCACCAAGACGCCATTTCGACTAGTGTGAGTGAAACGGATAGCGACGCCATCCTAGCCAAAGAGTGAAGCGTAGGCACCATGTGCAATACTGCAGTTACGCTCTTTTGTTTAGTGCGCATCTTTCTGTATTCGTGTTGAATTCGTGCTTATAACGTTGGCTTTGTTTATTGGCCGTGATTGCGGTGTGACTTGGATTTGATATCTGACTATTTCTGACGAACCTGGCTTCCTTCTGAACTAAAGTGTCAATCGTTGATCGCATAATTGTGTACTGTGAGTACCACCATGCCATCTCGGTACACTACACAGGAATATGCTAACATGCACCTAATTTATGGGGAATGCAGATGCAATGGTAGTGCTGCAGCTAGACTTCATCGTGAGAGATATCCAAATGCCGAGCGTTATCCAGATCACCGAGTGTTTACAAATGTGCTCTGGTCACTCTCAGAAGGTCGATTTTCAAATCAAATGATTAGTAAGGGAAGACCCCTCATGCCCTACGAGGACGAAATCTTACAAGAAGTCGCACATGAGCCGAGCACCTCAATACATGGAATTGAAGCAAGGACAGAAGTGCCCAAAAGTACAACACACCGAATTTTACAGAAGATGTAGGACTTGCATTGCGGCTGAAAGCAAACAATTTGAATATTTGTTATGAATTAAATAAACTTTGATTCCTATAATTAAATTTTATTTAAAACTTAAAAGAAAAAAAATCGCTATGTTCCTGCCCAGAGAATGATCTAGCAGCCTGCCGTTTTATTGATTGAGATTCAGGTAATTTTCAGGCAGCCGCCATCTATACCTTCCTATACATCAATGAGTCGCCCTTTCCACAGATTTAACGGTATTTTTGAGAAGATTGGGATTAAATATATTCAGGAATAATCAAATAACCAAGACTAACAATACATGCATAATCACAATCAATTCTATGATCTTGTGGTGATGATCTATTTACTACTTCACCAACCTCAAAAGCGTTTCAATGCAGCACACATTCCCCAAAAATGTAAACTAGCTGGATAGCAACCATAATCCGATTTTTGTCACTTTAGAACTATCAAAAGAAATAGACGTAATTTCTACTTCTCATACCGGTGGATAGCTTTTACTGCTTCTCTTTAAAGAAAGTAAGGTCAAAATGATCAACATAAGGCACTGCATTATTATTTAGGAGAGAAATTCATCCCAAAAATTGATTAAGATTCTAACAAGTCGTTTTTCCCCAACATTCATCTGTCTATGGAAAGCATTGCTCATACCAGTAGCAATAAAAAACGAGATCCAGTGATAACCCAAAGTGACAATATGGCCTTAAATTTGAGCTTATTAAAGCAACTTAATTGTCCAAGACTCTAATACCCGACCTAAACTCTGCCCTTAAAGCTCTAATATGAAAACTAGTTGTATATTTTACCATCTGTAACTATTACTTTATTAATTTACCAAAATCCTGAAAAAGAGTGAGCAACACAATGGTTCTGATAAGACTAGCACGTTTTTCCAAAATTATTATTTGATTAGCCTTCTGTTAACCACAAAGTAGATTATAGACCAAATAATTTATAAACGCCAAGAAGGATTAGTCAAAGATTCTACGTTGATCCTGAAAAATCATTGATTTCCGCATTTACTGCTTCGTCTCCCAACTCTAGACGGTAGAAATAATTTCACAAAATTCTACATCTACGAGATAGCTTTAGCGTCCATGCTATTGATTTTTCTTATTCCATCAGAGTTTATAGACTGATGATGTAGAGACTTAAAGAGACTCATATCAGAAGGGAGACATGCGATAAAACATTTAAAGTAAAGAAAAGCACCAGGAGATGACAACATACGTACAGAAACACTAAAGTTATTAAATCCGACGTATTTATGTATTTTATATAATAAAATCTGTGATGGTGGACACATACCAGATAAATGGCTAAGATCCACGTTTATAGCATTACCAAAAAAGCCTTCCTAAAAATTCTGTATTCAAGAATATATACTAAATGCAAAGAATATAGTGGCAATATCCAATTTGGATTTAAAAACGCAATGGACATAAGAGAAGAATTATAATGTATGCTAATGCTAACACAAAAATGCTATTATCAACAAAAGATGTCTTCATAGCTTTTAGAAACTACCAAAAAGCTTTTGATAGCATAAGACATCAACCGACGCTTGATATATTACAAGAAATTGGACTAGATACAAAAGATCTTAGAAACCTGTACAGGAACCAATCAACAAAACTGCAGATAAATAACTTATTATCAAGTCAAAAGTTACAAATCACAAAAGGCGTACGTCAGGGTTGTGTATTATCCATCTTATTATTTAACGCATACGTAGAACGAATCTTCCAAATAGCACCATAGACTATGTGGACAACAACATTTGCTTAAATCGTTTGAATTCCAAATGGTTTCAACAGGATGGTGCCCCATCCCATAATTCTATGGCGGTATTAGAATATTTGTCATAAATGTTCTCGAATAAAATAATTTCAAATAACGGAGATGTCCGTTAGCCAGCGCGGTCTCCTCTAGATTTGTGTGGAAAACTATCAAGGATAAAGTTTACGAAACCATACCGGAAAACATTGAAGAACTGCGCCAAAGAATCATCGCTACTGCGAGGCAAATTAGAGGAAGATCTATTCAAAGATCTATTAATAATTTAAGAAAACGTGCGCAACTATGTTTAGATGTTGCACGAGCAATGAACATCTCTTACGTTAATTTTATTCAATACGCTTGTTCTCATTTATTTTAAATTTGTTTCTTCCATGAATAAATTTGTAGCATATCCTGTTTTTCATTTGAAAATCGCGCTTTTAATAGAAATAACATCTTCAAAGCAATTCCAACGCCGACTTGGGAAAGTCAGTTATGATAATAACAATTTTTGAAAGTGTAGAAAATTATAAAATAAAAATCTGGTGTGAACCATCACGACTTTCATATATTATATATATATATATATATATATATATCACACGATATATCTATATCCTATTATATATATATATCGGTCCTGCGCTGCTCTCGTCCCATAACTTGTTATTTTAAAAAAGGACGAGGCGCGAGTCCAACACTCGAAAGCTGATTAAAATAAACAGTACAAGACAATAATTGACTCGTACTTACAATTTTGCTACGTCACTGAAGGTAACCGTGCGAGCTCGGTCGCACAGCCTGCGTGCTCCCTCCTAGCGCCAAGCGCTCCCCCCCGTCCTCCCGAAGTCGGCCCGGTAGCTCTCCGAGCGCGCTGTGATTGGTCCGTTTAATTAATTTTTAATCGGCTACAACTTATTTATTTGACCTCGGATCAAAAAATTTCATTTTAGTTTTTTGTGTCTCGGTTTGATCTATCCAGTAATATAAATTTCCCGAAATATTTTATGAACACTCGGTATGTTAAAAATCCTGAATTTCAATTTTTTTTCGAGTTCCTATTTTACCAACTTTTATTTTAAATTCATGTTTATCTCATGATAATAAATCATTTTTATTCTCATAAATTTTTTGTATCTTCAACCGTTTAGATTCGCGACCGCTTTGCGACCGATTTTGCGACCTTGTGACCAAACGGCACGGCCGATTTTTACCAAAAGCTTCGCACTGCGTCCCCTACCTACAAGTAACTTGCATACCAAATTTCAAGTCTCTAGCTCTTACGGTTCTCGAGATATCTTGTTTACTGACAGACAGATACACACACACACGAACCAATGGCTAAAAACAACTTTTTTGGTGTCCTGAGGCTATATTTCGTCCAGAAATGTGAAAAACTGGATAGGTCAAATTTCCGCCGATTACATTACTTTCCTTATTATAGGATAAGGAAAGTAAAAAAGCAAAATCATGAAGTGTGATACATCCTTGCAATCAGAAAAAAAACTGCATTTGAAATTGTAAAATCCAATATAGCGGCCATAAGAAAAAAAAGCTGATTATCGTATCTTTGACATTTCAGAGTGGGTAGCAACCGTAATGACATTTTTAGATTCCTTATAAAAAAGTGTCTGAAGAATGTCTGAATTAAAACCGTGTAATTTTACCGGTTTTCGATTTAAAAATTAAATACGAAAATGACATTTTGTAATTTTTTCACGATATTCGAAAATTATCAATCTTCTTCTTCTCGTGCTATCCGTTTCGGATGTTTGCGATCAATGTGGCGATTTTTATTTTATTAACAGCTGCTCGAAAAAGTCCAGTGGTCGTCATCGAAAAACAAGATCTTAAGTTTTTGAGCCATGAAATGCGTGGTCTTCCAGGTCCCCGCTTTCCTTCTACTTTGCCTTGAAGTATTTGTTGAAGTAAGCCGTAACGTTCTTCATTTCTGCTAATGTGTCCAAGATATTGTAATTTCCTGATTTTAACTGTATTTATTACTTCAGTTGTTTTGTTAACTCTGCGTAAAACTTCCACATTTGTCACATGATCAACCCATGGTATTCTCAATAAACGTCTATATAGCCACATTTCGAATGCCTCTAACTTTTCATTGTAGCTGCAGTCAATGTCCAGGACTCTACTCCGTATAACAAGACTGAGAATACGTAACACCTTAACAGTCTTATTTTAACTCGATATTTAAATCTGGCTTTTCTATTCTACACTTGATCTCTACTGAATGATCCCACTGATCATTGACTGAAGTGCCTAGATAGATAATTGATTTTACTCTTTCAATCTTTTCGCCGTTTATTATTAAGGGTTCAGGTGGAATATTGTTTTACTTATAACCATATATTTGGTTTTTGCATTTAACTTTAACCCGTACTGTTGACTGATAGTCATGATGTTAGTCATAATATCTTGCAAGCCTTTTAAATTGTCCGCGAATATGACTGTGTCGTCCGCGTACCTTATGTTATTCAACTTTACTCCGTTTACTGAAATGCCTTCTGTCGCATCTTGCAGAGCTTCGTTAAATATTTGTTCCGAGTAGACGTTGAACAACAAAGGCGATAGAATGCAACCTTGTCTCACTCCGCGTCTTATTTCTACATCATCTGACAGCTCTCCTTCAATTTTGATGTTTGCAGATTGATTCCAATACAAATTAATTATAATTCGAAGATCTTTGTCGTCAATACCAGTGTTTTTCAGTATTTGTATGAGTTTATCATGTTTAACGCTGTCAAATGCTTTATGATAATCTATAAAGCATGTACATATATCAATGTTAACATCTCTGCAACGTTGAAATAATACTTGTAGAGCAAATAGCGCTTCTCTTGTGCCTAGGGCATTACGAAATCCAAATTGGGTTTGGCTCAATTGTTCTTCACAAAGTCTGAAGATGCGTTTATGTATTATTTTCAAAAAATTATCAATAATAAATCCAATCTACTTCCAAATTTTTGATAAGCATAAAAATGCGCAACTTTGCCCTGATTTAACCAACCCTGTAACTCTCAAGATAAGCGAAATCCCCATGGTGAGGCTCGAAAATCGAGCACCTGGTATAGCCCATAGTAACAAATGGCGCCAAAAACGTGGTCACAAAAGATAAAATCAATGAATCGAATTGAGACTTTTGAAATGTGGACCATACAAAAACTACTATGAATATCCTGGGTGGGGCAAATCACAAATGAGGAGGTATTATGCAGAGCCAACACTGAACACGAACTATTACAAATAATAAAACAAAGTTTCACACATAGGACATATACTACAAGGCAAAAAGTACGAAATTAGACCAAGTAGAACACTTGTATAGCAAGTAGAGAACAGGGATCAAGTCTGAGAAAAGCATGTCACTTCTATTATCCAGCAGGAAGAGAACTGCACTAGTCTTAAACTTTATATTTCATCCTTTTCATCTTTTTCCTATGATGGCGATGCACAGTTGGCTAATATAGAGTTAAACAACAAAAATCCTACACAAACAAGCTCCAGGCAATGATTTTTAATAATCCATGGTTCATTTTAAACAGGGCCCTTCACTGTATTGTTAATATACCAACCACCTCCCCAGAGGATTCTATTTATTACATTTGCTAAATAAATAGAAGCACAAACTACAAACATTTCTCTTGTGATACCATCTACATCTAGTACTCGTGATTATATTCAGAATGAAATACTTCCAAAAACATCAACAAAATCAATATCAAAGTCTTCCACCATTACCACTGTAAAGCTAGTCCACTTAAAAATGTATACATGAAATTGGAGCTTAAAAAATCTGATTAAGCAAACTTTGCAAACTCACTTTTAACATCGTTTACCACTCTATATTAATTTTTATATTAAGGGGAGGTGGTACACCATTTGTAAAAAAATGTTTGTTTTTTACATATTATAGTTCTACTTAGTCTATTTTATAATATACCTGTACTTATTTTTGTAAAAATCATCTCTAAAGGTCTTAAATGTGATTTAAATGTCATTATGAGAGTTTGGGTAACGGCCCCCTTTTCACTTTTTACTGATTGTGAAGAAAATAATGAGTGTGACAATGAACAATTGAACCAAGTGAACCATATAATTTATATTCAAATACTGCTAAGTGTATTGAATAATTTTGTACAGTGCAAAAAGGTTCTACTGATTTGACTATTGCTCTGAATAGTTCTTGGCAGAAGCGAGTCAATTTGTAGAGAAATCATCAATTTATTTGTGTACCAAATTTCAACACCGTAGAGTTTATAGTTTCAAAGAAAATAATCATTATATAAATAGCAAATTTAACATTGCGGAGATAGGGTGTACCACCTCCCAAAATATTAAGGACCAGAACTAACAATTTTATTATCTACCCAGTGTTTCCTTTGGGCAGGAGGGTACGACACAATGATATAAAAGATGGTAATAATGTCTATAGTAAAGATACATATAGGAACTTATGTTCCTTGTTTGTCAATGTGTTCTTCTATTTCCTGGCTTAAAGAGCATAGGTTCTTAAGGAGACGCTAAAGTTTTTTAAACAAAGCAGAAGGCCAGATAGAACCCAAAAAGTCTTCACTAGATGCTAGCGCCAACACTTGATATTATGTGGATATTGTTTCCCACAAACCAAATAATTTAAGTTTATTTATGTTTTTGAATTCCAGCCTTTAAGTTACTCAACAAGAACTGTGTAATACTGTAAAGCAAACTTTCTACAGCGGTGCGAAATCGTAACGGTCACTTCCGGTTGCCATCAACCGATTTGGCTGAAAATCAATCTCATGAAAGGTACTGACCTAAGATGTGTGCATGCCAAGTTTGAAGTGAATCCGTTGGATAGATCGGAAGTTATCTTGTCTCCAGACACACAGAAAGACATGAATTTTCGAAATCATAACGGTCACTTCCGGTTGTCGTTAACCGATTTGGCTGAAAATCAATCTCATGAAAGGTACTGACATAAGATCTGTGTATGCCAAGTTTGAAGTGAAACCGTTGAATAGAACGGAAGTTATAGCGTCTCCAGACACACAAACAGACAGACAGGATGATAATCTCATTAACTTTCTACTATAAGCTCCGCTGTAGAAAGTTAACAAAGTACTCATGACCAGATATGATAGCTTGCCTTTGGGAAATATCGACCTTACTATCTTTATCTTAATTGCCATTTTATTTGTTTTCCAGATTCAATTCCCCTAATGTCACTGTGAGATGTTACCTTTTTCTTCTAGAGCGACTTTTGGCAAAAGATCTTCAGTTGTACAAAATAATTTTCAATTTAGCTCAAGTTCTGGCCCTTTGAATTATAAGTGTCTTTGTTGAACGTTGTTCCTTTCTGTCCTCTATTTGGAGGTCATTTCACCAATAAATTGTTTTGGAAAGAAATAAAGTTGCCATCCCCTTCTTAAAAGTAATTGCTATTTCCTGCCAATTATTAGTCTTTAAATTGTTCAATCTGTTCTAAAGTCGCGATGCTACTAGAAAAAGCCACGATGAACTAAATATTACTGTTGCATTATCTGCGTATTGAACAATTGGTTGCGAACAGACATTTAGTAGTTGTACAAATTATAACATGTTAGAAAGAGAAAGAAGCCTTAAAGTAACATACCTACTAAAAACTTTCTTACATATGCACAAAAAGATTTTTGTCGGTCAAAATGATTTATTCTCTTTGATTAAAACTTTAATTACAAAATTACATTTAATAAAACTTAAATAACAATCACATAAAACCATTATAATGCACACCTAATTGTGCTGAGGATAATTGTTGTTGTAATAATGATACTGAAACTGCTTCATTTCTTCCAGGTAAATATTTTGCTGCACAAAATCTCTGACAGACCGCATTTGCACTTTCCACTGAGCAAAGTAGCTGTTAAAAGTAGCATCGTCCTTTAAATATGGCATTGCTTTTTTGAACTCCCTTTCATAATAATCAAAATAAGAAGCATAGACCGGATTGTACTCGTAATCAATGTTCATGTTGTCCGGAACGTTTTGAGCGTCACGAACGCAAGTGTTATGCTCAACGTCATAATTCCACGCATCACTCCTCGCCCTTCTGCTCTCCAATGTGAATCAACTACGGTTTCTTCTCTCTCTTCTTCATATTCTTCTTCTTCACATTCTTCCATTTCTTCATCTTCATAGTGTTCCTCTTCTTCAACTTCCTCCTGTTTTTCTACAACTGGTTCGTATCTGTCCCCAAGCACATCAACCCAATGCTTTCCGTTCTTAACCATATAAAGGTAACCAGTCTTAAATATATCTTCAAGTGGATCCATATGCTCTTGCTCAAGAGCTGCTTGCCACTCCTCAGAATGCAGCGTTGTGTCTTCCAGTAGTTCACGGCAGCTGATATTCTCAAAAAATCGAATGCCTTTTTAGTTACTTGCTGGCGCTGCTGTTTCATGCACTGCAACATATTACCAACCGCTCCAAAGAGTTGATCACGGTTTTCTTCACAATTTAATACATCACTACTATTATTAACTACTAAATTAGAAATGGTATCAAAAGCAGCATTTTTTATTGACTCCATTTTGCTATTATCTGGTTTTTCAGCCTCACAGTCGGAATACTGCAACAAATTCTCACCATATTTGTTTTTGTCGAGTACTGGCTGATCGACAGGGACCCAAGGATATAGCGAGGCAGGATTAATAATATTTTGTTCTTCACTTTCTTCAGTGGTTGGTTGCTCTGGTTCTTTATCTTCTATTTTAATTTCTTTAATACTTCCATTTCCGGCTAAAGTCTTGAGAAGGGTTTTAGCATCTAACTCTGCATACTTATCTTGGGTTTGCTTCTTGGACTGCTGCTTGTTTTCTATCATTTGCTTAATATTTTGGACACCTGCTGTAACTTCGTTCTTGTCCATGGTTTCATCTCCTGCCAAACTCTTTAGTAGCGCTTCAGCATCTACCTCTGCATACTTTTCCCTTGCCCGTTTCTTGAACTCCTGTTTCTTTTCTAATACATCTTTAACATTTTCAAAACCTGCTGAATCTTCCTTCTCATTAATTATTTCAGTTTTACTCACACTTTTATCTTCAGCCATATGCTTCAGCAAGGTTTCGGCATCTGCCTCAGCATATTTATCCCCAACTTGCTTTTTCAATGCCAGCTTTCGATCCAACATTTCTTTAACATCATTAATATCGTCATTAATAAAAGAACTAGTTTTCTTCAAATTGAAAATGGAGTCCTTAAGCAGCTCACTGTTGTTTCTGTCAGCATTGTTGAGTACAGCTCCAAATTTTTCAAACGTACCAAAGTCGGATTTCCAAATATCCTTATCAGGTGTCTCAGTAAGTTCTGGCAATTTAGCGATGCTAAATGTGGAACCTCCAATTTCGCCCAGGATCTTCTGGAGCAAACGTGACTCCTCTCCATCTGCTGCAATGGTAATGCACAGGCCATATGAACCGTAACGCCCAGCACGACCCATCCGGTGTAGGTATGTAGCTGCCTCTTCAGGTACCTCATAGTTTATAACCAAGTCGACATTGGCAGCATCAATGCCCCGAGCTGTCAAGTCTGTGGATAACAAAATGCGGCATTCAAATTTCTTGAGGCTGTTCAGCACTTTGAGTCGCTTAGTTTGCGATTGAGCAGCTGAAATGTACTCATTCTTCCAGCCTTGTTTGTTCAGCACATCGCTAATTCCTTCTGCCCTACTCTGACTATTAAAGAAAATCAGGCACTGTGTAAATTGAATTTTTGATAGCAAATTAACTAGTAATTCAGTCTTCACATTTAACTGTCGGGTTACATTAATGTAAGATTTTACTAGAGCCACAAATTGGCGTATTCCTAACAAAACTGCATTCTCAACTTCAGGCGTAACAAATGTGGGAGTTTGCATATAATTTCTTAAAAATTCTTGAAGCTCGTCTGAGTATGTGGCACTTAAAGTAAGCATTTGCTTCCGTTCAGGCAACTGTTGGTATATATAATTAATATCACTCTGAAAAGATTTCTCTAATAATTTATCGGCCTCATCTAAAACAAATAATCGAATGGAATTCGTTTTAATGTGACCTTTCTCGATTAGATGTTTCAAGCGTCCAGGCGCGCCCACAACAATGTGGCATTGCTTGATCCTTTTAATATCATCCTGCACCGGCATACCGCCAATAAATGACCCCACCTGTAGACCCTGGAAATGCCTGCCTAGGGTGGTGATCACCTGCTCCGACTGCACCGCAATTTCCCTTGTAGGCGCGAGGATGAGCGCCTGCACCGCCGCCTTCTTCACGTCTACCATCTCCAGGGCAACGATGGCAAACACCGCCGTTTTGCCAGTGCCGGATTTCGCCTGCACGATCAAGTCTGCAAATATAGAGGCGTTTTAACCGACAGTGCGCGGGGATGGCTCACCTAGCCCGATTTTCCCTAGAGGGATCGCTTTGAGCTGCACAGGCGACGGCCGGTAGAAGCCGGCCTCTTGCAAACCCTGCAGGGTGGCTTCGGACAGCAGGAACGAAGTGAAGCTGTGGTTCTCCTCTATTTGAATATCCGACGTCCTCGGTTTCGTTTCCAGATCGTGAGCCAGCTTATCGCTCGCCATTATTATAACGTTGGGTTAAACTCTGGAACTGAAGATTTTAAATGTTAAACATAACCTAAACTGTGTTCGATGTAAGTAATTATCTATTTTCGACAAAGCAAAATGCGACGTTGCCGATTCTTGATATTAGTTATTTTACTTGTGAGAAAATAAAATTTGGGTTTTACTGATTTTTAAATTGAGTACTTTATAAATTAATTATTAAGTAACTGATTTATGTCAGTATCTTATAGCTAATTTGTTAGCCAAGCCTAACAAACGTTTTCCTATTCTGAAAAGTAAAAAAATTCAAAAGGGTGAGCCATGGGAGTTGCTCAATGACGACCTTCATATTTATAGAGGCCAGACAGTTATGATAAGTAAAAAATCTTTTCGAATTATAAATTCATTGATTTTTAAATATGGAGTTTTGGCAAACTTGGCTCTGAATTATGGGAAAGGCGATGAAAACTAAAAAATGCGTCTGATCTTAATGATGTAGATTTTCATTGCACATTTTCCAATTCAACCAGTGATTTAATATAAAATGACAAAAAAGACTACAATTTTTCTGTTGCATATCTGATGCTTGACGTTAGAGTTGATGTTAAAACTGCTTGCAACTTTTATTTTTTATACTGGTAACTATATTAGTTATAACTAGGTTATTCCCCTTTCTGTTTAAATCAACTTAAATGTGAAACTAAACAAACTCTTATGAATACGTTTTTTTAAATATTATTATTGCTATTTTGTTCTAATTATCATGGTCATGCACCACATATTGAATTCCTGCAAACAGGTAACTTAGTTATTCTATAATAAAACATTTATAATTTAGTCATTAAGCCGAGTTCCATCTAATTTACAGCGCACACTTAAAGCCAGAACACACAAAAGGCTAATTAGCCTTTCCAAACACCAGCTCATAACAAACGTTTTGTTATCAGCGCTGTAACATTATAACAGTCATTTTTGATTATAAATACATCGTTAAGGACATGGAAAACGTTGTAATTAGGCGCAATTAGATGGGGCTACATATTTCTCACCAAGCAGCAGCGAAACTCAAACTTCATCGGCCGCAAAATCGGCACAAAAGTTGAAGTCCGCCTCTGCCGCGTGCCGCACGCTTGCGTTGCCACTCATCCTTCAACGGTTTTCAGGTAGTGGTCGCCCGTTTCAGGAGAGCGCGGCGTTCGATCAGCACACTATTGATAGCCGCGGAAATGGCAGTACCGAAGCTAAGGGGTACTTGGGGTGTGTAAAGGAAGTTGCGGATCCGTCGCCCATTAAACAGGGGTAAGTGAATGCTTTCCGCAAACATGGTGTCATTAGGAAAATTAAGATCGATATCATTAAGGTCGTGAGATGGCATTGAAACTGTAGCCGAGCTGGAGAAATGATGCGATTTTAATTTTTTTAAGAACTGAATTTTTTATTTATCATTTAATGAGAGAAATATAACATGGATTTTATATTTCTTTACGTGAATTTTTCAACAGATTGAATAGAATTTTCGCTAAGAATGAATAAGGAGTTGCATTTTATCGTCTTCCCTAGATATAATTGATTAAAAAAATGTTGACAATACATTTTTAGAGTAATCCAAAAGATCTGTCAAACAAGCTTTAGATGTCTTTTACCATGTAGATCTGATTTATGTCTTATTTGGAACTGAATTCAGTCAACTTTTTTTGGCAGTTTCTCAAATAATATTTATTTGTACAAAAAAATAATCAGCAGGTCTAAATACTTATTTTGCGAAGCTGCTACCTTTTCAAGAAGACAAGCAGCCTTCAAATGGACAATTAGACCTTATCATCTTTATCTAAGTGAAAATTGTTTTTTTTTTCGGCGTAATCGAAACCAGATGCTTGCATGCTAGTTCTCTAATGAAAATTTAACATTTTTCTCGTAAGAAAGAAGCGGATTTTTAGTCAAACCATATTTAGCTTGTATATGGGTGGGT
Source organism: Sinelater perroti (assembly GCA_036346155.1). Taxonomy (NCBI): domain Eukaryota; kingdom Metazoa; phylum Arthropoda; class Insecta; order Coleoptera; family Elateridae; genus Sinelater; species Sinelater perroti. The sequence continues at coordinate 13,417,470 of JARFIY010000024.1, forward strand.
TTGGCTTTTCTAAGCTCCAATATGGTCATTATAGTGATTTTCAGACTTGTTCTCTTTTCATTTTATATTTAAGTAAAGCTGTCATACAAACCTTGGATGTCTATTAAAGAAAAATTAATTGGTAAAGAATATTAATTGATAAACGATATCTACAATACACCGTGTCATTTTTGACAAAAATTATTTTTACTTTATATGCAATTTTTTAGCAGTTTCAGAAAGATTGCCTATTCAGCTGAAAGCATTTTTGTAATGAGCACTTAATATTGGCAACATTTTAATAATTTTGGAGGGGAGGGGGGAAAATTTTTCATCAAATTACCCGACCAGGATATTGTTAATGTAGTAAATCGACTATTGATCAAATTGTGTAGTAGGTGGAGCCGACCTGGTAGGATCACATTTGTTTCAGATTCATGCTCGGTTGATGAAAAAAAAACTTATGGTGTAATGGTAACGATTGCCATTTACAGTTACATTCTCAGCACCGTTCTTTATGCTACTTGCCCTAAATTCACACCAAATAGTGACTTGTTGAAGTGTATTTACTTTTCATGGATTACGTAAGAAGTTCCTGAACACCGAATGCGACAATTTTGTTTGTTTACGAACTCGCGGAGTTCAAAATTCGTTTCACGGCTAAAGATGACTTTGCGACTAAACAGAATCTATTTCTCAATGCTCCAAAAACCATTTGACGAATTGATGACGATGAAAAGGAAGGTGACGAAAGGGGTCGAAATATCCATCTGTTGTGAACGATGCCGAGTCGGTGTTTTCAGATTTACAGGGGCACTTTGGCTACTTAGGCAATATTTCGCGGGACCTTACTATACGCTGATGCTCACGACATCTTGCATCTATTACTGATTTTTGGACAGTTGGTGCTACATCGAGCAAAAATTGTACGGAGTGTTCGTATCGCCTCCGTAAAATTTTAGCCGAATTTGCACTACATTTTAACAATATTAACTCGCTTTCTTTTGTACATTGTTCCATATTTAGTAATCGTAATTGACAATACGGGCTACCTTTTAGCTCTTAATTAAGTAGAAATTTTTTAGCAAAATCGTAGAACTATTAGTTATCGTTACGATTCGTCTTCAGTGATAATGTAGTCCACTGTGATAATCTTCGTTCATTTTTTTTAATGCTATCATTAAAATTGGAGCATTTAGCATTAACTGAGAGTAAATTCTGCTTTCTGAAGATCTTAAGATGATGGCCGCTAAAATTTTAAAATTGGTGAATTTCATTCTTCTATTTACGAGAAAAATTGTTTTGTGATCAAGAAGGTATGGTGAGTTTTAAGCAAAGAATAAATTCTAGGCAGTATGGAAAAACAAGAATTACTAAGTTAAAATTTAAAGTTATTCAAAGTAAAACCAATAACCGGAAGACAAAACATTATAATGACCATTCTTATCCGGAGGAGGATCTGTTGCCAATCTCTTCCCTTTTTTTCAATAGTCTTCTGTGTTAATTTCTTTGGGCTCTCTTTCCGCTCCAATATCTCTATAATCGAAATTTTCAGTCTGGTTTGTATAAGAAAGTGCATGTTCTTAATTTACAATACCAAAAGGTATTTGCTGTGATGTCCCTGGAATGATTTTAAATTTTTATTTATAAGTTTCTGAGCACCCCCCGTCGTTACTCTAATCAAAACCGCTGAGATGGATACAATGTACCAATTAGAGTGATTTACTTCTAATCTCGAGTAGTTTTTAGCACATTTTTCGTCGCATCTATAGGGTTGGTGTGGCGGCCTTTTCGCCCTTGAACCGCTTATATCGCGGCGGCATGCTGGCGGCTGTGATGTCTGCACGTTTTGCCGTCGCACACAAAACGGCATATGGGCTTTTGCTCAGCCGACAAGTCTGCATACGCCGTCGGCGGCACCTTTTGATATGAAAGGTGCTGGCGAATGCAAATTGCCCGAAAAGACCTACCGCCAAGCCAGGCGCGAAGCCCGGCAACATTCGCAATCCGCAACGCGGCCAATTTGGTCTTGTTTTAACACCGCACATTCACGCATCGCAGCTCGGCCAACTTGGTCGTGTCTTCACCCCGCAAGAACATTCGCTACCCGCAGAAACCCGATCCGCAGCGCAGAGGTGGCCGCTTTGGAATTGCCGACGAAGCCGAAGCCGAAGCCGATTCAGGTGAGCGATTTGGCAATATTCGTTGGTGGATATCGGTAGCCGCCCCCATCCGCTTACGCGACGGCCGTTTAAGGGACGATTTGGGCCTTCTCGGTTGCCGTTCCAAACGGGCCGTACTACGTTTTCACACCGCATCACGAGAGCGGCTATTTACACGCCTGCCTCTCCATTTTTTGGTCCTTACGAGCCGCATCGGTATCGTATCCAACACCGCATCCACGAGAGCGGCTATTTACACGCCTGCCCCTCCAAGGGTTTTCCATTAAGGGCGTTCGAACTTTAAATTTAAATAAAACAAGTTGTGTATGAGATATCATTAATTTTTTTTTTTTGTAAGAGTATTCGATTACATTATGTATGGAATATGATATTGGCCAAATTGGTTATGTTAACTTTTAAGGTATCAATCGTCTGCAACTTATTCGCGTAGACCCGTGATTTAACATAGTCCCACAAGAAAAAGTCTAATAGCGTTAAATCACACGTTGACATCGCCGAAACGCAAGATAACCATGCCGTCGAATTTGTCGTGCAGACGATCCACTGTTGCATGCGCGGTGTGGGACGTAGCGCCAGTCTTGTTGGAACCACATGCCGTTGAGATCCATATCTTCCAATTTAGGTCAAAAAATTGGTTATCATCGACCTGTACCTCTCGCCGGTGACAGTTATGGCGGTGCCAGCCAGCTTCACTTTGGAAGAAGTGCACACCAATGATTTTTCTGGATGCATTTGCAACTGATGGGTCTCATATGGATTGTTGTCTCCCTAAATGTGCCCATTTTGCTTGTTGAAATAGCCATTCATCCAAAGATGGGCGTCGCTGAAGATGATTTTCCGTCTGAAATCGGGGTCCACTTCCAATTGCTCCCAGTCAGCAAATGCTCGACGCTGCCGACACCTTCAGTTCTTGGGTTCATTGAATTGTGTACGGGTGCAGGCCCAAGTCCCGACGCAAATTCTCCAAGTTGAGGTCTGCGAAAGGCCAAGTTCTTGGGAGCGACAGGGAATTGACTGTCTCGGGTTTTCCTGCACACTCTCGTCCACTGCAGCAATGTTTTCTGCAGACCTCACGTTTTGACGACGTACGGGTGTTGAACCAGTTGATTCAATTTGTCCACCAAACGACGAATAGTCGACTCAACAGGACAATAGTCCTGCACCGTAAAAATCACGTAGCACACGGGACGTAGCCTGAACTGAGCACTCATTTTGATAGTAAAGTTCAATGATTTATACGCCTGTTCTACACTGTAACTTTATGTGATGATTTATCTAACTTTAATTACTATAACCTCCGAATTTGACAGTTGTAGCTTCACCAACATGGCCGCTATACACTGCCAAATTTCGAGCGCCCTAATGAAAAACCTTTTGTATTCAGTAGTAACCCGCACGCAAGAACGTGCAAAATGACACCACGTCACCGAAGTAGTGATTCCGGCGGCAACTGCCAGGCGTTATTGACATCTTTAGAGGTGTTAGAACCTACTTGCTCTTGTAAGTCAAACTTTTTCGTCTTTATTTTTAATCTACCAGCAGGTTTTTTGCAGACATCATCAATACTGCCGCTTTACAAACGTTTATTTTCTATTCCTACGCCACATATTCTGTTATCCATCATAGAATATTTGTAGTGAATGGTAGATAGTGCAGTTTGGCGCTATTTTTTTCTGAAGATTTATTATTTTACACTCTATTTTTCCGATACATGTTTCAGCCGTTTCTTTGGTTTTGTTTTGGGAACTGTATGATGATGAATCTTTAAAACATTGCCGACTAAACAGCCGGATTTTCCAAATTATTACGTTAGGTATATTATAGATATGTAGGAAGACCATAATTAAAAAAAAAAAATATTAGCATTATTATAAGTTATTCTAATATTGTCCTAGAGACAATAAATTCTAACATTGCGGTTGTTTATTTATCGTATGTTCATTAGACACATTAAAAACTTGAAATATATAACATTAATAGAATATATAGTACAATACTTGTGAATACCATACAATACAGGGTATAAAACAATATAAAACATACTTTAAGATATTACAGACGAACATCTAGTCTATTTAGTAATATGTCGACTCTGGGGTCGCTACCAGGAAGTCTTTGGGCCTACCATTATATGATAGTATGGGACATTCTTCTGTGATGTGTCTAATGGTTTGGGTTTCTCCGCAATCACAGAGAGACGATGGTTGCTTGCCACATTTGTGTAAAGAGTATGCACATCTGCCATGCTGGGTTCTGATTCTGTTAAGCGTGGACCTTGTGGACTCATTCTTGAGTCCATGCGTTCCACAGTCGTCCTTGTCGTTTTTGTTGGTAGTCGTCTAGACTGCAGTCGGCTATCTTCGATATCTTGATGGATGGGTAAATTTCTTGTCCACGATCTTTTTAAACACCTTGTGATAGCATTTATTCGACGCAGTTGAGGGTGGTGAGATGTGCTTAGGACTGGAAGTCATTGCATGGGAGTTGATTTGATGACACCAGAAATCATTCTCATGGTGTTATTTAACTGTACGTCTATTTTCTGTACATGTGGGCTGTTTAACCAAACTGGAGCGCAGTATTCTACAGTTGAAAAGACAAGACCTAGAGCAGAAGAGCGCAGAGTGGAAGACTATGCTCCCCAAGTTGTGTCACATAGATTTTGAATTGTATTGTTTCTTGTTTTTAGTTTTTCAGCAGTTCTCGTTAGATGCTCTCTGAAAGATAGTGTTATATCAAGAGTTATGCCCAGGTGTTTTGGTGTTTTATTATAGGCAAGTATGGTGTTTTCAAATCTTATTTTGAGTTCTCTTCTGGCGAGTTTATTATTTAGGTGAAAGCAGGCAACTTCTGTTTTGGTGGCGTTAGGTTGAAGCCTCTATTTGCGGAAATATTTTCCCACTATTTCTAGATCTGTCGTTAGGGTCTCTTCTGACTGTTCAATAGAACTGCACCTTGTTGTAAGTACCTAGTCATCAGCGTAGCCAAACTTTCTTGATCTTATTTCTGGCATGTCTGCAATATACAGGCTAAAGAGGAGTGGAGCAAGGGCTGATCCCTGTCGGGTCCTACAGCCACTTAAAACACTCGTTCGTTTAGCATGCTGTCTACCAGTCGGGCTGTTAGTTTTCAGGGGATTACAAGAAGGAGCTTGTCTATAATGCCTTCTCTCCACACTACTGTGTCATAAGCCGTTGATAGGTCGATAAATACAACTAAGGTTTTAAGTTTTTTTAAAATCCTGCTTCAATGTGGTGGTGCTTAATAAAACTTGGTCTACACAGCTTCTTTTTGGCCAAAAGGCTGCTTGTTCAACCGGAATTGCTTTAAGCAATCTTGTGCTAATTATGTTACAAATAAGCCGTTCTAGTAGTTTATAAGTCACAGATAACAGAGCTATTGGTCTGTAGCTCTTGGGGCTATCAGCTGGCTTGTCTGGTTTTAATATAGCGATTATCTTCGATCGTTTAAATTCTTTTGGGATATTGCCAGTTCGCATGATATCTGTGAAAAAGTGAGCCATCCAGATTTTTGCGTACTTGCCACAGTTTATTAGGAATTCAGGATGGATATTGTCAAACCCTGGGGCTTTTCCTGGCTTGACAGCCTTAAAATCATTTTAAACTTCTTCACAAGTGTAGGGGTGGGAATATTCTGTTTCTGTGGCTTGAGCTTTTAGGGTTTTAAGTTCCCGTTTCACCTCAATTGTATGTTCTTTATCCTTTGGTGCTCCGGATGTCGCTACTATGTGTACAGTTGTCTTTTGTTTTTGTGTGGGACTCCACTTCTAGTTTCTTTAACACGCTTGCCTGCTCGATGTCTGGAAGTTTAGGCTTTCTACAGTTTCTGTCCGCTTTTCCCGTCTCGCCGCATCTAGGCTATGAAGTAGCTCGTCTGCTATTTCCTGATCAATAGTTTCAAAGAAATTTTGGTACATCTCGTTACTGTTTTGGAACCATCCGGGAATGTATTCCTTGCGGTAGCCTTTTGGTATACACTTTTTGGCACTACTCATTACGGCGCCAACAAATTGGTAGCCTAAGCATTTGTTTAGTTCCGTGGAGAACTTTGTCCACTCGACCTTTTTGAAATTCCACCTTGGGCGAGAGATAGAGGTGATTAGAGGCATTTGTATTCCTATCTCTACTATGACTGAGCGGTTTTGACCGTGCGGGAAGTCGGCAAGAACGTTTCGCGAAGCTTTTATGGGCTGGCCTCTGTTGTCAGTCGAGGCAAAACATAGATCAGGATTGTATTCGTGTTTACAAGCTGTTGATTTAAGTGTGTATCGGTCTTTAGCATCAAACACAACATTTTGGTCACAGTCTCTAGATGGTACTTCCATTGCTCGTGATGACTATTGTAATCACCCACGTACACAGCATGAAGGTATGTTTGGATGACTTGGCTTGGCCAGGATACGGCTGGCGACTTGTAGGTGTTGGAGACGGTGGTGCTTCCGATTTTTATGACAACGTTATGGATTTTGTCATCAGCGGACGTGGAGGCAAAGGATGCGTTTTCTATATATTGTTTAACATACGTTGCTACGCTATATGCTCGATGGTACGTAGCTCCTAGCAGTTTATAGCCCGGTATTTTTCCCTTTTTCCATAGTTGCTTTTCTGTTTCACAATGAGTTTCCTGTATAGCGACTAGGTCGATGTTGTCATTTTTTAGAAGTTTTGATAGATACTGGCTTTTTGAATAACTTATGCTTCCTATATTTATGTGGACAAATTCGAACAGAGGGTCCGAGTTTTCTAGTCATCAAGTCCTGAGAAGGACCGTTAGCTTTGTCTGGTAGCATATCTGCTCTTGAATGTTAAATGTTAAATATTAAATGTATCTTATGGTCAAGAGACCCTAAGATTATCTGACTGCCAGTATGTGTATTTGAGAATAATGCTAGAGTTTGTTTACTGTAGTTCTTTATTATTAAAGTGCTACTGCCTCAATATGAAGTTTATTGTTACCTTTTATATTGAGTCTTGTTTCTACTAAATACTCTTACTGAATAATAATTTGTTCTACTTCTTCTTCTTCATATAACTCTTTAAGGAACAAATAGAGCCATAAGAGCGCTTCGAAAGCTGAGTATATATATTGCTAGTTCTGTGCATCGTGGGTTGAGTCTGTTACTGTTGATAATTTCGATATCAGTTTTCTTCAGTTGTTCTTGCCTTGGGTTATATATTTGACTTATTCCCATAGTAGGTCCTGCAGTTGCAGGTTTTCTAAAATATTCTTTTCCATGTGCCTCTGCCTTTCTATCTTACACTTTTCAACTTGTTCTGCTAAAGACAGCTAGATAAATGACTTGAAATTTTGATCTATCTTAAATAGCATTTCTTAAACATTGGGCTGAGAAAACTGTGTGATCTTTAACTTAGGTTACTCAAGTATACTGATTCCTAACTCTCACCAGCTCTTAACAATACTTTTACATCCTGAATACTGTTAGATAACTTAATTTAAAAATAAATCATTGCGTGAATTAGAATCTATAAAATTCTTTAAAGAAAGTAAACCGTTTAAGCCCCCCTTTAGCTTTAGTGAGAATCATACAAAAAGAATATTTGAAACTTAAAAATCTATGGTAGTAATTTCTATTTAAAAATGTTTTACTTAAAAGATATATTTAGAAAATCTTCTTCTTCTAGGTGGTCAATCTTTTGGTTTGTTTCAACTCGGTTTTTCTCCATTGTTTCCTGTTTTGGGCAACTCTTTTTGTTTGTTGACAAACTGAACCAATCCAGGTCTTTTATTATTTGGGGCATATACTAAAATCTGGGTTTGTCTTGTGTGTTCCTCCCATCCTTCGCACCTTCTATTATTATTTATAGTAGATATACATGCCGTAATACATGTCCCATCGATATGTCTTTCTTTTATTATCTCTCTTATTAACCTTCCTGATTCTTCTATTCTTTCTAATATCTCGTTATTTGATATTTTGTCAACCCATCTTGCCTTTAACATTCTTCTATAGCACGATAACTTGAATGCATGTATACTTTTTTCTTCACTCTTTACAATTGTCCAAGTTTCAGCCCCATATGGTGTGACACTCCATCCGAAAGCGTGAAGGAGTTGTTCTCTCTATTTTCTTCCCGTATGTATTTACTTTTTTGTTTATTGATTTTCTGATTTTATTGATTGCATCTTGTATATAAAGATTGAATAAGAATGGCGACAACGCACATCCCTGTCTGACCCCTAGCTGTACCGACGCTTTTCTTTGGGCATATACTTGTCTTATAACTGCTTTCTGACCGTGGTATAAGGAGTTTATAATTAGTTTGCATCTGTGTTTTATTCTTACTTTCCGTGATATGTGAAATAGTATAGGCATTTTAGATTGTCGAAAGCTTTCTCCAAATTAACAAAAACTATAAATGTAGGTTTACCTTTTCTTATTCTTTTCTCAATTATGATTCTTCTCTCGTTCTTGAGCTGTTTCTGAAGCCAAACTGCTCGTCCGTGGGTTGGTTTTCTGTTATTCTTTCTATTCTTTTGTATATGATTTTTGTCAATATATTAGATACATGTAAGATTAGACTAATTGTGCAATAGTTTTCGCATCTCTCCGTTTTTATTTTCTTTGGAATTAGCACTATTATGTTCCTACTAAAAACGTTTGAAATATTTCCTGTTTTATACATATTTTTTATTAGTTGGTATAGTTTCTTGTGAGTTGATCCAGCGATATTTTTTACTGTTTCTGTCGGAAATTCGTCTATTCCCACTGCTTTCTTTGTTTTAAGTTCTTGTATAGCCTTATCGTACTCTGGTTGGATTATGTATACTCCAAGAGTTTCTGCGTCCACATCCTCATCTAGTTCTACTTCGTTTACCTCTACGTTATCGTATATTTGTTCTAAATACGGTTTCCGTTTTCCACGATTTTGTCACAATTTATTAATATTTTTTTATTTTTAACCTTCACGCCATTAGTGCGTTTTTTAGATTCTCAAAAAAAAAAGATTTTGATAATTTTGTAAACCTTTTCTGTCTTTCCGACTTTAAATAGTTCCTCCACTTCTTGGCATTTATCTTGCATGTACTGTTCTTTAGCTTTTTTTGTTTCTTTGTTAATTCTATTTTTTATTTGTTTGTAGTGTCTTAGTCTATCTTCTGATTTATTGTTCAACGAACTTAAAAAGTTCGTTACTGAATTCTATATGTCTGTCGGTCTGTCGGTCTGTCTATCGCTGTCACAAAATTATGGATTTTTTAAAATTTTAAAATGGATTCTTATAGGAAATTTTACACTAATTTCAAAATCGAAATCAAAAAGTTTCTATCTCGAATAGTTTTCGAGATATTCGACTTCGAATTTCGGGAAAATTTCTACATTGCGATTTTATGAGTAATTCTTAAAGAAAATTTTACGCTGATTTTAATAATGAAATCGAGAAAATTCTATGTCGAATAGTTTTCGAGATATTCGACTTCGAATTTCGGGAAAATTTTCTACATTACGATTTTAAATGTGATTCTTATAGGAAATTTTACGCTGAATTCGAAAATGAAGAAAAAATTCTATGTCGAATAATTTTCCAGATATTCGATTTCGAATTTTTCCGAAATTCGAAATCGAAATCGAAAGGTTTTTTTGAGTTCGTTCTGGGATTGCTTACAGAGCAATCTCTTCGCCGACCCCATGTTTTTGTATTTCTTTCTATCTTTAATTAACTATAGTATTTGTTCTGTAATCCAAGCTTTTCGTACTTCAGTTTCTTGTTTTGGCATCATTTCTTCTGCGGGTGAGATTAAATTTTTTGAAATGTTGTTTCACGACTGATTTATATTGCTTCTTACAATATCCTCTGTTATATTATTTTGTTCTAGCTTTTGTTTCAGCTTCTGTCTCACATTTTCTCTTTGTAACATCCCTAGTTGCCAAATTTGTCTTTTCTTTAGTTTTTAAATTTTAGATCACTCGTCATCCTAACCATGTTGTGGTCACTGTTACAATCGGCACCTAGTTAACTTCTACAATTTTCAATTTAATTTCTAAACTTTTGTTTCGCCAGTATGAAATCTATCTGGTGTCGTCTTATGTTACCTGGTACCTTATTTTCAATTACGAAATCATATTGTACGCAAAACTCGACCAGTCGATCTCCTGCCGTGTTTCTTTTTCCAAGGCTATTCTCCCGACATTTTCCTCTTATGCGTCTTCTCTTACAATTGCGTCCCAGTCTTTTAGGATGATGAGATTTTTTCCTCTCGCATATTTTATTATCTCTTCCAAAACTTCATAGACTTGTTCTACGTCTTCGCCACTGTGTTTTGATGTATCCATATACACCTGTACTATAATTGTCTCCTTTGGGAGATTTATTATTATTATTCTCTTATTATATAACATGCATTCTTTTACTTTTTGTCCTATCTGCTTTTTTATGACTATTGCTACTTTCTCCTTTTCTTCTTCAGCTTCTGTATTAATTATTTGAAAGTCTCCGCTCTATCACCTGACTATCTAACTTCGCTTAATCCTATTATGTCCAATCTATTTTCTCTTATGTCAAGTTTTATGTTTTTCAATTTTCCACATTTTAATAGAGTTCTTATGTCCCATGTTCCTACTCTCTTTAGTTTGGTTCTATATCCATCTTCGTTAGGTGTGACTGCCCGGAGATCTGAATGGGTGACTGTTTTATCTCCTGAATATTTGACTTTTGATGATGTCATACAGTTTATTTCTTAAGAAATAAAGCTACTACGTGTTTTTTTCCCTTCTTCCTCCCGTATGATGTTTAGCTCATTTTGTATACGGCCTACTACCAATCTACATTTGAGAGCAAAACAATTGACTCAGCAACATGTTAAGATTTGAGAGAATGTGTATCCACTTCGATAGCATTTCAAGTAAAATTCTTTGATACTGCTTAAAATTGTTTTAAGTGACACCAATTTGATTAGAACCGGACCTGTTTTGAGAAAGTTAGGGGCCTACAAATTTTTGTAACACAAAAGAGTGGAAAGGGAAAATGTGAATATGAAGGGAAAAAAATCCTCAGTTGAAATTAATTTAATGATCTTTTTTCAATAGATGGTGTTGTCACCTTTACTCCTAATTGCACTTTCCAAGTGATTATGCATGGTTCGGATGACTTTTTTTATTCTGTCTTGAAGGATTCCTTCCCACACTTTAATCAACGCAGCTCTCAGTTCCATTACGCTTCTTGGTGCAATTTTTCTAACCTGGGCTCTTGACTTAAGCTCATCCCAAACTTGCTTAGTTGGATTCAAGTTTGGATTACACAGAGGTCAGTTTATTTTCGGTATGCTAACGTCGGACAGGTAGGCAGTGGTCACTTGCATGGTGTGGCATCGCACATTGTCGTGCAGTAGCATGTAGTCCTCGCCAATAAATCTCGCAAACGGAACAACATGTTGTCCCAGAATGTCCTCCGCGTCTTCCACTAGGCATAAAAACTAACTAATTTTTTCTGTGCATGAAAATACCCGCCCAGAACATGCAAGAGCCACCTCCATATGCGACAGTTTCTTGAATACATCAATGAGCAAATCGCTCTCCTGGCCTTCTATATACCCGACGTCTTATGTCGTTGCCATGTAGGCACATTCTGGATTTGTCGGTGAAGAACATCCGACTCTAATGGACGAGGTCCCAATTGAGATGTTTGCGAGCAAATTTTAGTCGCCTTTGTTTTTGGACTGCAGTCAGCTTCAGATCCATAGCTGCCTTTTTTGGGGTTAGCTTAGCTACTTTCACTCTTTTTATCATTATCCAATCGCTGGCGAATACACCTCTGGGCGTACTCAGCTCTTGCTTAAGATCAACGCCAGTCATGTGTCGATTTTTGAGGGATATTGAGACAAGAAATCAATCGTCTCTCTCCGTTGTCACGCGCCTATGGCCGATTTCTTGCCGGCGGACGTAGCCACCAGTTTTCCGGTACCGACGCCATACTCTCGACACAGCTGATTGACTCAGATTTGCCACGTTACTCTGACTGAGATTCTCTCTCAACAATGCAACTGCCTGGTTGCTTCAGCAGCTGTGATATGCATTTTCTTGCGAATCACTCTAGCGCTTACGTTAGTTACTTACATACGTCAACTTCGGATAAGTGACTGAGATTAATTACAGGATTGCAAGCGTACTGTAGTCCAATCACATTTTTTTTTGCGTACGCAAGATTCGCAAAAGTCCGTTCGTGATGCATATTTTTTGAATGTCATTCGATTCATGCAACAGCAACAGTTTTTTAAATCTCAATAATAAAGATACTTCTTGCATGTTAATGTTTTTATTTTCAATTTTCTTAGACTGAAACAGGAGACGAAAATGCGCGTGCAGTTAGTGAGTCGATTGTTTTGCTCTCAAATGCAATAGTGTCTGAAGCAATTTTCTTCTTCAAAATAGAAGTGTGTAGTTATGGTTATACCGCCAATATTCGGTCGCCAGAGCCTCGTTTGTAGAAATGAGGGGCACTGCGAAAAGATGAGGTTGACATCTAGGCTATATATTTTCCTTTTAACTCCTTATCCCCCATTTATAAAATACGTCTCAATCAAGCATGCTTTGCTCTCTACGTGGAGCAAACCAGGATTAGTCTGATTAAAGATGTAAATACATCGCAAAATGAGCGGATCGAGAGTGAAGCGATATCGGAGTGTGAAGGGAGAACCAATGCGGGTGAATTTTTCTAAAATAGAGTCATTTCATGAAAACAAAGTGAGTTGAATGTTAACGTACTTATTGTTGCCATTTTTAGTTTTTATGCTGTGCAATCTCTTAAAGGAAAATATTTTCTATATACTTATTTTTTGAGTATAAAATTTCATCTATTAACGTTCTAATTGCTTCTAAATTAATCTCAAGACATTTACACTCAAACGTCTGTTGAATTAAAATAAATTTTAATCTTCAGCAATAGCGAAAATATTTTTAGATAAATATAGAATACAAGCTATTCACCTTATAGGCGAATTCTTTCTTGGTTTAATTTTTTTTGCTTTTAACAAGTTTAAAAAATAATTTAAAAAATTTCACATTGTAAGCCTAACGTTAATGCGAATAAAGAGGCCGCTCAAATATTTTTAAGATTTATTTTGACCAATCGTGTCTACTAAACTCCCCCATTAAAACTTGGACTATGAATTACGCATTGAACAGATTCAAATCTTTTTGAAGTCATGGGTGTTTGTGACGTTTTATAATGAAGCGTAGTAACAGTAGTATTAAGTCTTATCAGTAAACAGTATTTTAGCAAAATTTTCGTTTGCATAATATAAAGTTAATTATGCTTAAACAATGATATTCTAGGGCAATTCTACAAAGCCACAGCTTATCACAAAACGCGCTTGAAGAATTTAATTATTTATTGTGGATCTTAGTTGCTCTTTTAATTTGCCTTTAATACACTGGCGAACAAAAAATTGAGGTCACATTGAAATTGTAATATATTTTAAGAATTTATAGAATTTGCACTAATAGGTGTTAAATCATTTATTTTCCGAGAAATCTTATCCGTCATGTATTGTTACCGTAATTATGAGATTTATTAAATCGCGTGTATTCGTTCAATTTGAAAATTTCCATTTCGCTGTTTAACGTTGATTTCGACGCGTAAAGCCTTTTAATCGCAAAGTGAACTGTTTTTAGAGTTTATTTAACAGGTCATAATGCCTTTAGATCTTGTGTTAAGAATTGTAGAGTTTTTACAAGATAATCGAGGAAAACGTGAAACTGCAAGAATTGTTGGTAAGAGCCTTTGTGGTATATAAAGAGATGGCCGTTTTCTGGTGTCCGCAAGTTTACGGTTTGGCTGCAAAATTAACTCCAACGAGAAGGGTGTAAACCCAAATTTGCAACTACCGAAAGAATGTATTTTTTGGCTGAAAATCGAATTTATGCTTTGTTTTGATCTGAAGTACTTGTGTAGCAAATTTGGTAATAATCAAAGTTTTTGAGTTATTGTGATGACAGACACAAACACACACAGACGGGATTGTAATCTCATTAACTACCTCTTAAGCGTTAGCACGCTTTCGGTAGTTAATAAGTTATGGATATAAATGTTAATAAACGGATCGTTAGAAAAAGACTTTTGCTGCGGGATTGTCTTGTAGAAAGATGGTTACAGCCCACCATTTCAACGTCGGCATCGAATTGCAAGATTGGCTTTAGCCAGAAATTACCTGTCATGAAATAATGGGGATTGGAGCAAGGTAATGTTTTCAGATGAGTCGCGTTTTTGCTTCACTGGAACAGGCGGACGTCGGCAAGTATAGAGAAGACCCAGAGAAAGATACAGTTTGCAATGACGCGCGACTTCCATTTGGAGGTGGGTCGGTTATGGTTTGGGCGGGAATCTCTTCACAAGCACGCCCAAGATTGATTTTCATATAAAATAGGCCCTTGGCGGCTTACAGTTGCATTACTGGAGGTTCTGCAAGACTATGTTGTGTCTTTCTTGATCACTATGGGCGAGCATGACATTTTCATGCAAGATAATACTAGACCTCACGTAGCTAGAGTTGTCAAAGAGTATCTTGATGATATAGGAATTAGACGGTTCGAGTGGCCAGCCCTCAGCCCATACATAAATCCCATTGAACATGTCTGGGATGAGCTGGAACGACGTATTCGAAGGCATACACCAGCTCAAGAACTGCCCAGGAGTGGAATAAGACCTACCAGAATATGATCTTCAACTTAACTGAAAATATGTTTCGTTGGCTTCAAGCAGTCATTAACTAAAGAAGAAGGAATACTCGTTGCTAGTGATTTTTTTTATTGTTTTACTTTTATATTGGTCCTAATAACAAAAAGTCGGGTTCGTTTAAAATGTAAATGTTGCCTTTTCAAAATATATCGTAAAAACCAAAAAATATGCTTTCTGATTCGGTATTCAATATGAAATACGGTACAATAATTTACAATTAACAAATATATAAGCATTTAACTGAAAAGTTGTGTGCGCTCAATTTTTTGCTCGCCAGTGTATATAGTACGGATTTAAACTCGACAGATTCTTCCGTAATGGTTTCATAATATAAATAGTCTCAATCAACAAAAAATTTTCAATAAAATTAAAGAAACCTGCCGAAACCTATCAGTATGTGCGGCATTGTACTTTTTATTTCGACGAAAGTATTAAATTTTTTAAATGTTATATTATAAGAACTGGATATGACATTTTTTAATAAATAAATCTACTTTATCCCATAAATGGATTTTATTTGAATATAAATATGCGGATGACATGGCAGTAGCTGCAAGAGACAAAAGAAGCCTGGAAGAAATTACAAATAAAATAGAGGACAAAACACGAAAACGAGGGTTAGAAATAAATCAAAAGAAAACCAAATATATGAAAATAAGCAAAGATCAAACACCAGAAAATAAACTAGAAATAACACTGGGAAAACATAAATTCCAACAAGTCCAAACATTTAAATATCTTGGAACAGTAATAAGTTATAGAAACGAGAGAAGAATCGAAATAGAACAAAGAATAAAAGCAAGATACAATGCGTACCACAGATTCAAAGAAATTATGAGAAGTAAACAGATAAGCAAGTAACAAAAATGAGAGTTTACAAGGTTGCAATAAGATCAGCAGTATTATATGCAAGCTAAATCATGTGTATTACAAATGAAGACGCAGAAAAAATTAAAATATTCAAAAGAAAAATAATTAGAAGAATATATGGACCAAAGAAGACAAACGAAGAATTATATATAAGATTAACAAACCAAGAAATAGAGGATCTACTAAAAGGAGAAAACATAGTAAAAGAAATAAAAGCCAGAAGAATACGTCGGTATGGACACATAAATAGAAAAGATGAAAACTCAATTACGAAGAAGATAATGAAATGGAAACCACAGAAAATGAGACCAAGGGGGAGACCGAAGACAAGATGGGAAGACCAAGTAATAGAGGACATAAAAAAAATGAGAATTGAAAATTGGAGAGAAAAAATTAAAAATAGAAAATTATGGAGTGAAATAGTAGAGAAAGCAAAGAATCACAAAGGATTGTAAAAACAGGGAGAGGGTGACGAAACACTCCACTAATTTAAAAGTCAGAAGAGCTCGAAAGAGCGGCAACAATTCCACATAGGAATGTACTGCCGGATATATATATATATATATATATATATATATATATCGTCTTGTATTGATAAAAGTTTTTTCAGTTAACTAATATAATTGATTATTGAATAACTTTAATTTTTATTTTAATGTACATATACGTACTACAAAAGTTTTGTAGTGTACATTTAAATTTCATAATCTTTCAAAATACTTTATATCACATTCTATGCACTTCTAATTCCTTCGAAACCAGTCGTTTAACCAACTCTTCGATGTATTTAATCAAGGATCTGGGAGCATTTATCATCCCACACTATTCGTAGCCTTCAGTCGCTAGGAAAATGCCTCCCTTTTAGCCTGTTCTTTACATAAATAAACCCAGGTTTTGTTACTTGTTACGATGCTGTTGATGTTTATTGGAGATCTCATGACTAAACGCATAATGCCATATGCTCATCGTTTAAGACATGAGGCACCTATAAGGAACAACATTTTTTCATTTGAAAGTGATTACATAGTATGCCATCGGAGGAATATTTATAGACTTTTCTATCTAGTAAAAGAGCACGTCTATCGGAGTCGCGTAATTTACTGGCAGGAATGATACGAGGGCTATTTCTTTTTTCAAGGTCGGGCCGCTAAAGGAAAGCTTCGGGGAAAATCCGCTAGGTCTATGTGCAGACGTCTTACGCTGTGTCTGTAGTTGGCTCGGAGAACGCGTCGATTTCTGAGTACGTAGGGAGCACATTAACATGCTTCGAAAAATAGAGTCTCCTGCCAAATGTGAATTGCGTTCAGTCATTCGATTTCTGCATGCTGAAGGAAGCAATACAGCTGAAATTCATAGACGAATGAGTAAAGTGTACGGAGAAACGTTCATGAGTGACAGCAAAGTGCGGAAATAGTGCAGGAACTTTGATGCGGGACGCACAGATGTTCATGATGCAGGCGACCATGGAAGGAAGCCAGTGTCAACCGATGATCTTGTTCAGCGCGTGGATTAGGCGATTCGCGGAAATAATCGGTTTACAATTTCTGGGTTGAGTGATTTGTTTCCGGAAATTTCACAGTCAGCTCTCTATACCATTGTGAGTGAAAGACTCGAGTACCGCAAACTCTGCGCGAGATGGGTTCCCAAGATGCTGTCTGACCATCACAAAACTCAGCGAATGGGCGCCGCATTAACCTTCCTCCAGCGATACCATTACGACGGAGATGAGTTTTTGGACAAAATTGTCACAGGAGATGAGACATGGGTCCATTAAGAAACTAAAGAAACGAAAGAGCAATCCAATCAGTGGATGCATTCCTCCTGCAGCGTTTTGGATGAGAAGTTTTTGATCACCCACCATACAGTCCTGAATTGGCTCCCTCAGATTTTCATATCTTTGCCCACTTGAAACGCTGGTTAGGAGGACAAACTTTCGCCACAGACTACGAGCTGCAGACCAGCGTACAGAATTGGCTGAAAACACAGGCGGCTGCTTTCTATGATGAAGATATTGGAAAATTGGTATCACGCTACGACAAATGTATGAATCGGAACGGCGATTACGCCGAAAAGTAGCTTAATGTTGTATCACATTGATCCATACAAAATTTTCTTGATCCTGACTGTGATTTTGATTTAGCGACCAATCGGACCTTGAAAAAATAATAACCCCCGTATTATTCTGGTCCGCAACAGACGAGAATGAGCATCCTAACTTTAAAGCGTCTAGATTCAATTTGCTTTTTAGAACTATAAATACCACCTGAATATAGTCATACAATGAGCACAACCATCTACTAACATAGGAGTCATTTTCCCCAATCGCTCATCAACATTTAAACATCACGAAACATTCCCTGGTGCTATGTTTTTGAATAAGAAGGCATCACAGTCTCTTTACTGCCACTGTTCAGGAGCAATCAATAATCATAGGTTGTCTTGCATTCATAAAGTTGTTTCAATATCATAATAAACTTACTTTGAGTATATTTATTTATTTTTACTTAACAATTATTTACAGTATGTAGGCACTATTTATCTTTACAGTTAGTTAGAGATTAAGAAACTAACACACTAATACTGCCTGATCTGTTACACAGTACATTTAGATCATCACGTAGACTGTATCTAACTGCAACTGCCCGCAATTGCTTGTTTTCACCGGGCCTCGGAGGCTTTAATAATTACTCACTTGATTCTGGAATCTTTGCAACTTCGTGTCGCTACGTCGGGCAGATTAACCTTCCGCGCTGTACTCAAAATTGTTGCAAATCTTTGGAAACCTCTTTTTCAGCACCCTTGACCGTAATCCTTTAAGGGAAGCCTATCTTCTGGGGAATGAACGTTACAATGCGCTTGACCTTGTCACAACATGTGTTCAACTCAAACCCCATATTCAAAAAATTCCTAGCGACCTTTACATTTTCACCCGTTCAGAAACAGATAAATGAGCACTGAATCAGGCCTCGAAACAACTAACGAAATTTCTTCTCCAATATAAAAACTAAGACTTCTAACATTACCTAGCCAATCTCACAGCTATTATCAAATCAAATAGACAATGGGCCGTAGCAGTAAAGAGAAAGCCGAAACCTTTGCTGAATACTTAGTGAATGTGTTCAAATCTTCCCCAGCCAGTGTCCTATGGAAGATGCTAAAATAATTGACTATCTAGAATCCCTTTTTAAATAAGTTTACCTATCAACCCATTTAAGATTTCGGAAGTACAAAAAGTAATCAATAAAGGCACCAGGCTTTGACCTTATCACTGGGAAAATCCTTCAACAGCTACCTGAAATTGCAATTCGATCGATCACTTAAATATACAATACTATCCTCCCTATTAGCTACTTTCTAAGTACTTGGAAAATGACACAGGTAACAATGATTCAAGAAGCCTGGAAAGACACCATTAGCCTTTGCCAAGCTTTTCCAAAGTCTTCGAAAAGTTATTATTGAAACGACTTCAGCCAATTCTAGATAAACAAGGATTAATCCCCAATCAGTTCGGGTTTCGACATCAACACGCAACAGTAGAACCAATTCAGTAGTAGATCAAATCTATAATGATCTCGACAAACATAGATGTTGCTCCGCTGCGTTTTTAGATATTTTCCAGGCTTTTGACAAGGTCTGGCACTCGGGCCTATTTTATAAACTAAAAAAGTTTCTGCCATATCAAATCTACGAAATACTAAAATCTTACCTGTCAGACTGGCATTTCTTTGTGGACTACCAAGGCGAATCCACGAATCTCCAACCCGCTCTATCTGGAGTTCCCCAAGGCAGTGTGCTATTATTCATAGCCGACTTACCAACTACGAGTTTAACCACAACCGCCACTTTCGCTGATGACACGGCTGTCCTGGCCTTACATATTAATTCTACCACTGCATCCTACACTCACAAGACTCCGTTAATAAAGTCCAGCAATGACTCAAAGTATGGAGAATCAAGGTGAATGAAAACAAATCCCAACATGTCACTTTCACCATGAATCGCGGTAACTGTCCGGCTACACTCAACGGACAACTAAAACATGGCTTTATCTGGATCGACGTCTGACTTGGAAAACCCATATATTCAACAAACGCAAATAGCTTGGGCTACAACACAGAAAATCTACTGGATGATTGGAAGAAAGTCTGCACTATCACTAGAAAACAAATTACTGCTCTATAAAGCAACGTTAAAACCTATTTAGACGTATGGTTTCTCCCTATAGGGAACCGATAGCTTCTCCAATCTGGCTATCATCGAGAGATTCCAAAATAAAGTGCTACGCTCTGGGACGCTCTGGTTTGGTTTTACTTCGCGGATTTCCGATATAAATTTAAGAAAACTCTTTTACAAGGATTTGTAACGACATCCCTACAAAGTAATGGTAGTGTAAGAACTTAGTGCTAGATACTGAGAAACGCGACAATAGTTATGCGAGAGCTTCTTGGAAGTCGTTCTGAAAAATGCTGCGAATGAGTGTGTAGTAAACAAGCAGAATTTCCGTTATTGGAAGGGAATTAACCTCTAATTGCTTTAGTAAATATTTTACTACTTCATTCGCCTTTGCTAATTTTGATATCGTAGCTCATTAGTTCTTCGAATAGAAAAGTAACAGACAAAACTTTCCTGCAGTTACAACTATGAGAACGTAAAATAATTGATTCGCGAGCTACAACTGGGGGATCACTACGGGATTTAAGAGCAATGTTCCTGGAACGATTAATTCCCTGGAACAATAATATTTTATTCTATGAGATATTTTTCTGAAGATACTCAAAATCCTGAGTTTACAGTTACCGAATAATAAATCATAATATTTCAAGGGATATTATTCGATAAGAAATCGTTGCTATTTTGCCTGAAATGACTCGTTGAATTATTTCAAATTCAGAATCCGTTCCAAGTGTACAGGGATGTCCCAAATTTGATGGAATGTGAGGGGTTACGCTTATTTGGAATTAGAAAAAACTAGTTATGCATTTATGGGTTTGTTTTTAAAAAGAAATCGACTGGCGCAAACCCATTCCGATATCTCTAGCCGAAAGTCATTTTTGGTCGATTTCTATAAAGTGCCATAATTCCGTTGTTTATTAATATTTTTTAAAACTATAACAACATTTTTACGTAGTTTCTTACTAAGATTTCGATAGTGTTAAAATGTTTTATTTCTCTCTTAAGAGTTTTGAGATATGAGATAAACTTGTATTTTTAAAATTGGAGTTATGCCACATTTTTTTTATTTTTTGGGCTTTTCGATAATATATGGTCCATTATATATATGGGCCATTTTATTAATATTCTTAAATATTTTATGGATCTTCCGTAATATAGCGGGGTTCCATGACAACGTACGAACACAATTTAAATAAACAAAAAAGTAAATTTTAAAACAATTTGTTTTTGTATTAGAGTTTTGGAAAACTGTTAATAATTAAAACCAAGTACGGACGTGAACTCGTTTTCCACCAATGTTCGGAGCTTCTATACGTTAAACAAAAATTTGTGGCCACTTTGGCCAAACCGGTCTCGAGATTTTCCGATCAGGCTAATTTTTGGCGTCTGGACTTGACTTACAGTCCTTAGTTGAATACTGAAAACGTCATGTCTCTATCTATCACAGATCAAAAATTATAAGGCGTGACAGATGTCAGAAATGACAGAAATAGAAGCTGGTCTCCAGCTTGAAAGCTGCCTTGACCAAAAGTTATAAGGAATGACATATTGGAAGCTGAGTCCGCTAAAAATCTTTATTGCATTGTTGTAGGACATCCCACCCATGCCGAACTCGCGGATGTGAATCTGGTAGGTCATGGGCTTTCGAATGATGTCCCTTTATGTCTTTAGGTTCAGTCGCGAAAGACGGACAGATATCCGCACCGATTTCATTAGGCTTTCCTTTCAGGTATAGAAGCCTAAAAATGTATGAGTATATTGAAAAACCAGACACGATAAAGTGCTATCTAGAGGCAGGAAAAAATTCACAAAAGGCTGCAAATTCATATTTAAATTTATATATCTTAAAAAGTGAAAGTTAAATATCAAAATATTCGCAGGACTGGAAAGTAACTCGAAAAATTTTAGCTCATTTCAAGAACTATCGCGTCGATGTTTTTGGATTTACAGCGATGATATGGAAAATGCTTAAACTTGCGAATGGCAATCGTTACCGTTATGTAATAACCCAGCGTTTTTGGCACCAACTGGCCAAGATGAATCTGGAACAAATATTAATCTACCTGAGCGGCGTTCTCGCCATGCAGTCGATTTACTGCACCAACGATTACTTTTTCATATATAACCAGAGATTGTGTACTTTAGTAGGTAATCAGAATTCAACTAAAAAGCAATTCGGAAGTTGTTTCATTTAAAATTTAAATCCTGATTTCAATTTGGGCCACCCTTTATTTTGTTGACCTACTGTATATAGAAGAATATATTCAGTTAGTCAAAGAAAGATAAATCCTAAAGAGTTACAGAACTTGTTTAACGTTTTATGGTGTATAATAGACTTGGTCTACTTTTTTGGCTTTTTTCACGCTACGCAATATCTTATTAATATGTAATTTGATTTGACCTTTCAAAAACCCATTATATGGAGCACTTATTCCAATAAAAGCTTCACTATAAACAAAACGTATCTAAAGAGCTTTCTAATCATTTTTAGTTATAGCAACTATTTTTTTCTCATATATTAATGCGGGGTGTTTTTAAAAATTGCCAAAGCATATAAAAATACACCAAAAGTAAGCCACAAATATCTGATGACAGTGAATCTAAAATGTTCTATGTTTTTTGGAATAACTTATGAACTGTTTGAGCTAACATAAAATTTAAAACATAAGTAGTTTTTATCATAAGTATTTGAAAACAACTATTACTGCTGAAGATTATATTGTGTCATCTGCGATTTTTTGTTACGTAAGCACAACGTTTATAAAAACATGATAGGTATAGCACACCTAATAAGTCAAATTCTAATATTTAGGCAGTCTATCAATTTATATTGGATTTTTAGTAATTTTGATAATGTAAAATTAATTTTTATCGTAGTAATTATGTGTCAGTCAGAGTTGCTTCATGTAAGTTTTTTTTAAATAAATCAACACAAATTTTTATTAGTGGTTTGATATATGAAAAAACTAATTGCAACAATTTACAGGCTAAATGACTTTATGCTCAAGTTTTCCAAGATTGTCATTTAGTGTATCACGCACTGTGTTAGACATTTAAGAGGAAATGGTAATCTTGAACATTTAAATTTTTTTTTTTAATATTTTTATTTTGGTAGTTGAAATAAAGTCAATAGTGAACTATAAATAACATTTTAAATTTATAATTCATATATTTTTCTCATGATATGTGAGGTTGATAAAGTTTCTAGGGCATGTGCTGCATTGCCACGTTGTATAGCGACTGAAATTCTTCGATAAACAAAGTGCTATGCTAGCTGTGGCTGTAATGGCTCAGTGGTCAAGATCATCGTTCCTCTGTCCTGAGCCGGCGCAGGCGAGTTCGAGTCTCGCTCAACCCATGGGTGTATGCGATGTCCTAGCTTTAAGTGTGCATGTTAGTAGGCACAATAAGCCATTGTGGCTGCAGTGCCGGTAAGTGCGCTAATAATAAAAAAGCTATGCTCGCTTATCTTCTACGTCTTCGGCAAGAAATAACTAAGTCTTGATAACTTACTTTTTTTATATCAAGGTCCCATTACCTTAAAAGCTAAGTCCATGAAAATAAATCGTTATGCCACCATTTACAAGTCCTCTCCGCAGTTGTTTCAAATTCTTCAGAAATCACTGGTAGACGAATTTGAACTAGGGCGTCTACACATAATATATTTCAGGCCAGACGTTTTTTTAATCCCAACAATAAGATAACGTCGTCTCATTGTTTTTTTATCGTCATGTGAAAGTCCAGCAGAGTTGTGTGCATATACACAGGTACAACAGTACGCTGGATGATTTAATTTAACTCGGAGAGTTTGAAATATCTATCTTTACTCTTCGTACAGTGCAGTCTAGGAGTAGCGTTATTACTAATATTAGTTTTACAGTGATATTTGTGTGGTTTTATTAAACTATATTCTAGTCGGAGAGCAATACAGATCTAAAAGTTCTAATTATTTAGAATAGTTCTAAATTTAGACAAGAGAGTTATATTCAGCTATTCTCCAGGCTCTTGACGGTAGAGAACTTTGAAATGGGCGATATTTTTTATGTGATGTGTATCTTACCTTAATTTTTCTAAAAGAACATTTACGAGCGGAATGAGATTTTCATGTAAAATAAATACTGCAACATTTTAGGACTTTTTTTTAATATGCGCCAAGATTTGAGTATCCACAAGGATAGTTAATCCAATAAGGTGAAAGCTATGAAATGCAGAGAGATAACTGTTGCATAAATATTGGCAGAATAGCTTGTGTCCACTGTATTTTATTTATGTCACTTGAAATTCAAAATGGACTGCAAAATACTGGACTAACAATCATTCATTTCTTTTACGAGATTAAAAAATGTTCATAAAACGGTAGTAATAAGTAAGTTATTTTAGAGATGAACAAACAATTTAAAAAAAAAAAGATGTTCCAATTTGGAAGTGAAATATAATATGTATTCCTCTTCAAAGATTAGACTTCTAAAGTTTTTGAAGGAGTTTTTATTTAGGTTTGGTATTCTTGGGAATGTGGTTTCAGAACCCTAAAGCACGCTAATTATTATGGAAATAAAATAAATTTCGCATTTACTTTTGTTTACTTAAAAATTTTTATACGCTAGAATTGCAACATTCAAGTATCAAAGCTTTAGTCCTGGTTGTATAAGCTATATAATTGGATATACAAGGTTTGTATAAAAAGTATCGGAAATATTTTTTCTTGGCGTGACTGTACGCCGAAGCGCGTTCTCACCGCGCATGCACGGTGGTGGGGATGTGACTTTCAAGACGCGCCAAGCACCAGTCGCCTGCGAGTGTTCGTTCAGGCTAGATCGTGTTTTTAATGGACCTCTGTCAAGTGACTCCGTGCAATCGAACGATTGGACAGCGGTACGTCATCAAATTTTGTGTTGAACTGGGGAAATCGGGTACGGAGACGTTGAGCATGATTTGTCAAGTGTTTAAGGATGAAAGCATGTCACAAACTGCAGTTTTAAGTTGCACAAGCTCTTCAAAGATGGTCGAGAGAATGTGGAGGAGCCCCGCACTGAATAGCCGTCGACCTCAAGAACCGACAGCAACGTGTGCAACGTGTGCGTGAAGCGCTGAATTCAGACCCTTCGGTTAAGTGTGCGCATGGTCGTAGATGAAATTGATAAGATGACAGTGCACAGCATTATCAATTTGGCGATGCGAAAGATCTAAACTCGTCCCAAAGGTCTTAACGGACGACCAAAAGCAGAGGCTTGCGAAGATGTTCTGCAACGACGATAAACGGCATCGCGACCCCCTTACAGTTTCGACTTGACCAGAAGACTATTTCCTATTTCCAAAAGTGAAATCCTTACTTAAAGGACACCCTAAGTGCCGTCAAAGAAGCTTGCACGCGAACTTTTAATGACCTTCCGGAATCCGCCTATCAGGAAGTCTTCGAGTCGTGGAAAAGCCGCTGGCAAAAGTGTGTCGACGCTCAAGGGATGTACTGTGAAGACTTTTGAGGTATTGTAGAAATATCTCAAATAAATCTATTTTTTCAAAACTTTTCTCGATACTTTTTATACAAACCCTGTATTATTAACCTGGCACCTATTTGTTTATTGTTATCTTGTTTCATTTTAATTTCCAATGAAATAATATTTTCGCTGAATAGTAGATAGGGGGTTCTTTATAAGACTGAGCCAAGTAAGAGCAAATTTCTGAACAGCTGTTGTATCTTCTTTTCAATATTTTACTAGGAATGATCGGGTTCAAAACATTACCTAAATCTATTTTTAACAGAATTTTGTTCTTACAACAGGGACAGCACTTTTGGATCTGCGTTTAGTCATCATCAGCCTGCAACCGTCCATCGTTGGACGTAGGCCTCTCTCATTTGTTTCCATGCATTTCTGTCTTGAGCCTTCTGGATCCAATCTCTTCCCGAAAAGTCTCGGATATCGTCGCTCCATCTTTTTGGTGGTCTTCCTACACCTCTTTTCGTTAAACGAGGCCTCCATCTCAAGAGTTTTGAGGTCCAGCGGTTTGGTTCATGCCGTGCTATATGTCCCACCCATTGCCACTTTGTTTGAGCTACTCTCTGTATTATATCGGGTATTTTCGTTCTACGCCTTATTTCCTCGTTTTTCAGTCTATCTCTTAGACTCACTCCCAACATTCTGCGCTCCATCGCTCTTTGGCAAACTCTTAGCTGCTCGGCGCTCTTCTGGGTTAACGTCACCGTCTCTAAACCATAGGTTGCCACGGGCAGTATACATGTTTCATACACCTTTCTTTTCAGGCTATTGGGAATATCGGAATTTTTGAGAATATGCTGTAGCCTCCCAAAGGCTGACCAGGTGGCTCTTATTCTTATTCTTCTTCTAATTTCAGAGGTTTGGTTTTCCTTTCCAATCCTAATTGAATGACCCAGATAAATATATTCGTCCACTCTTTCCACCGGTTGATTATCAATAAAAACAACTGCATCGCTGTTTGTCATTATTTTGGTTTTATTTATATTTATCTCCAGCCCTACGGCCTTGGATGCCTCATTCAATTGTATTAGCATAGCTTCAAGTTCGTCAATATTGCTAGAAATCAGTACGATGTCGTCCGCAAATCTCAGGTGGTTTAGCAGACATGTTAATACCCATGTTAATACCCATCCCTTCCCAATTCATTTGCTTGAACACATCCTCCATCGCCGACGTGAATAATTTTGGAGACATTGTGTCTCCTTGGCGGACTCCCTTTTCAACCTTTATTTTGTTAGTTTGAAGGTCTTCATCTACCTTTACGTGAAATGTAGCCTCTTCGTAGATGCTGCGAGTATCTGGAGTCAACTCTTGCGTTATTTAGTCCTTGGAGGACGGCGTGTATTTCAATTGAGTCAAACGCCTTTCGATAGTCCACGAACTCCAAGTGAATGGGGGTGTTGTATTCCGTTGTCTTTTCAATTAATGTTCTGATGGTTTGAATGTGATCCATGGTACTGAACCCTTTTCTAAAGCCCGCCTGCTCTACTGGCTGGTAGAAGTCTAATTTTTGAGTGAGGCGATTTCTGATGATTTTCGTCAATACTTTATATATGCACGAGAGTAAGCTTATGGGGCGGTAGTTTTCAATATTTGATGTGTCCCCTTTTTTGAAGAGAAGAATTACCTCAGCATTATTCGACGCCTTTGGTATCTTTCCCTCAATCAAACATTTATTTAGTAGCACCGTGACAATATTTTCTACTATTTCATCCCCCATTTTCAGCATTTCGGCTGTTATCCGGTCTTCTCCTGGCCCTTTTCTATTTTTCAGTTGCTTGAGGGTTTGTTTAACCTCAAGTCTAGTTATCTCGGGTATTTCCTCGGAACCCACGTTAGAAATAGTTTTATTAACCGAGCTCTGTATAGATATGTTAGATGAATATAGCTTTGTGTAGAAGTTTTCTATTGTATGTACTATATCTCTTCTGTTTGCTACTACAGTACCTTCTTGATTCTTTATTTTTATTATTTTCTGTTTACTCTGTGATAGTTTCGATCTTAATACCTTTATATTTCTGTTGTCCTCTATTGCTTCTTCAATTTGCTTATTTCTATGTGCTCTTATGTCCTTCCTAATCATCACTTTGACCTTCTTGTTAATTTCTTGAAAATTTTGGGCTTCTCTATTTGTTCGTCTTCTTTCTTCTATTAAATTCAGGGTTTCTTGTTTTAGTTTGCTATCGCTAGGTTTCTTATTGGCACATATTTTTTTAACTGATTCGTGGATACTATTTTTAATTTTTTCATTTAGCGCATCTATGGATAGGTTCTTTAGCTTATCTGTAGGTTCTAGTTTTCGCTGTAGTTGTAATTGGTATTTTTCTTGATTGAGGCTCAATTCTTGTATGGTTGGAAAGTTTTGTTGGTGTTGTAACTTTTTCCTTTCCAGTTTCGGTTTTATTTCTAGCACCGACCTGACTAATCTATGGTCACTGCCTGTATTAAATCTATTTAGCACTGCTACGTCCGTACATAGTGTTTTGTCGTTCGACATGATGTAGTCTATTTCGTTTTTTGTTTTTTGGTCGGGACTTCTCCATGTCCATTTTCTTTGTCTTTGTTTTTGAAGAATGTGTTTAAACAGTATAGCTTTTCGCTACTGAGGAAGTTTGCTAACATTTCGCCTCTGGGATTCCTAATTCCCAAACCATATCTTCCAATGTATTGGTCGTCTTCAGACAGCTTGCCTCCTATTATTGAATTGAAGTCTCCTGTGATAACGGTGTAGTATGTTTTTCTTGTCTCCTAGCGCGTGTAATATCTTCGTATAGTTGCTCCACTTCTTCATCGTCTGAGTTTGTCGTCGGTGCATATACGTGTATGAGTTGCATATTATATCGTTTGTTAATTTTCAGAGTAAGGTATATGACTCTTTTGACACTGCTTGGAATTTCGTTACTAGGTGTTTTATCTTACGGTTGATGATAAAAGCTACCCCCATATTTATGGTCTGTGTCTGAGTTGTTCTGGTATAGGACGTGTCCTGATTTCAATATTGAGTTCCTTTCCCAGGTAGACGTGTTTCGCATAATCCAACGATATCCCACTTTATTTTCGATAGTTCCAGTTCTAGCTCTTCTCTGTATTCTTCTGTTCGCATTGTTCTAATGTTGTATGTTGCTATTATAAATTTTTCGTGTTTGTGTGTCTTCTTTGCTGTGGTCTAGCTTTGAGGTTTGTCGAGTTCTTGCCCCAGAATCCTTGGGCTGACTGATCGTTGATCAGTGTGGGATTGTGAGAGTGCATCTCTACCCACCTGGGGTATTCCTGTTTGTGAATTCGACGTTTTCATCATGGTTTAAAAGAGGGGTTTGGCATTTTCTCGCCGCGCTTGCCGAACGTGTTGGCGAGTTTATTTTCAGCGCCCACTATGGGAACAGACGCTGTTTGCACCGCCCGCGGTCAGACTTTACGTATAAGCCATTAAATCTAGGATTTAAAGTTGCCTCCATAGCCTCTCATTTAGTTTAGCCTGTGTGCCGACACAGTTACCGGGATGTGCAGAAGCTTCTAGGAGCCATAATGAGAGTGAGAATCTAACTGAGGACCAATATCTCAGAGTGACCCGAAGGTCCGGCAACCTGAGTGTAGATACTACCTCTAGTTAACCATACATAGATTAAAGTCAAATTGAGTATTATAGTGACGGAGTAACTTAAAATCAAATTGATCATAATCTTGTAGAAACAGAGCGGAAGAATTATTTACAAGATATAAAAGCCATAAGAAGAACAAACTGTGCATTCGATCATACACTATTATAAGCAAACATTAAAATTAGTATAAAGGTTAATTACAAACTAAATATCAAGAAAAGGAAATTGAATATAAATGAATTGATAAATCCAAAAGTGACACAGAAATATAAAGCCATACTAGAAAAGAAAATTAGTATTATAAGTGACATATCAAGACACATGTCAAACGATTTGAGACACATACAAACATATTGAAACTGCAATAGAAACGATAGATTACGAGAGAAGAAACAATAAACCCCGTATATCAATAGAAACAAAAAAGATAATTAAAAGAAGGAAATTAATAAAAGCGAAGCTTTTAGTCCAGATAAAACAAGATAACAAAAAGAAATGACAGGAATAATATCTTATAGGAAATAGAGAAGTAAAAGAAAACTACTAGGTTAGATAGAAGGTAATTAATAGATTAATTGACAAACATAGGAGAAAAAGCAGCAAAAATTTATGACCCAAAAACTTTATATGGGAAAACAAAAAAATTGATAAGATCAAACAATGCATCTTCAACAACATTAAAAGAAATTAAAAACGATTGGGGGATTATATGAAGGACAACTCACTCAAAAAATTGTAATAGAAAGAGGAATGAGACAAAGGTGCATTCTTTCTTCATTATTTCTGACTGAGTAATGAGGAAGACAGAAAATGGGAAAACAGGCATCAACTGGAACGTGTTCGATAAATTAGAAGATTTAGAAATCCCCGACGATATTTGCTTAGTAACAATTAACAAAAAAAATATATACAAGAAAAGGCTGCCAGATTAAGTAATAATGCAAAAAGAGTAAACCTATAAAAACACGAAAAACAATTTTACTATTAGGTATTAGGGTTAGTGATAATTAATCTTTTTACTTAAAAGGGTCTTCCTTTAACATAGAAAATGAATTTATACATCAATCAAAATATTTTCTATCATTAGTTATGAGCTTTTCTCTTCTTTTAGGCAGCCGATGCCGTGCCGAACCGGTCTTTTGAGGCAATCCATTCGTCGACCCACTTTGCACTTATTCGAAATTACAGAAGTGCGTGTCTGCTTATGCGTGTTGCATTGATCGGAAAAGGCGATAATTTGATACGGTCAGGTCTGAAGACTACGTACGGGAGGATTTTTCATTAGAGGTCTAGCAGTGTTTTTCTGCCAAATCAACATGAGGCCGAGCATTATCGTGAAAAAGGACCACTTTTGACATTTGCTAGTTATTTCTGGTACAAATTATCATTCTCAATAACGGTTTCGTTTGGCCTCAGTAGTTAGTAGTAGACCACATCCTTCTGGTTTCACCAGATACTGAGCATAACCCTGTAGTCATGAATATTGCGGTTTGGAGTTGAAGTGGACGGTGTTTTATCCCCCGTCGAAATGCAAAACAAAAAAACTTTCTACGCTGCTTAGCAATTAAAGAAATAGCGATGTTGAAAGCGATGTGCAATGGCACCTTCTGACAGTTCAACTGGCACCTATTTCTTTTTCTTCTGGATCTCTTCATTACATGTAAACGGTCCGAAATGGTTTATTTACGAACATATAATGCCGTTGCAAGTTCCTTGAGTGTTTTGAGCCGGTTTTCTATTTAATAATGTCTGTAATTGGGTGTTTTCAAACTTTTTGGCTGATCCGAGCGTTTCTTGTCATTTACATGAAAATCGCCGTTTTAAAACGTTTAAGCCAAAATCTGTAGTTGCGGTACGATGGAGTTTCATCACCGTAAGCTTTTACAAACATTTTATGAAGCTTTGACAGAGGATTTTTTCAAACCAAACAGGAAAAGTAGCAAATATCGAAAATGTACGGCCCATCTTTTGACACGTAAAAGCAATGAATAACTAAATAAAATGGAGCGATAACTTTCATATAATATACAAAAATGTAAAAATTATCTACATGATTTCTAATGATATTAACACTAGCAATTAGCTTCTAATTATTTACAATAGATGCTACTGATCATAACTGACCGGAAAACCTATTGTTTGAAGACAAAACAAAAGAAAAGTTTATTTAGAGGGAACAGACATTGAGGAAGTTGAAGAATTTTTCTACTACCTAGTAGTATAGCAAATGTGAAATGTGGTACAGAGATAGTTATAAATAGGCGTATAGGATTAACAAAGAATGTCTTTAAATTGCTACACAAAATTTGGACGTCAACAAATATTAGTAGAAAAATAAAAGCTCCAGCTATTTCATTTCTTTATGCCACAGAAACATTGAAAATAATAAAAGAAACATTTTCAAAAAGTACACACATTTGTAAGTAGGTGCCTTCGGATTAAATGCAAATGTTTTGGCTTAAAACAAATAGCAATGAAGACTCATGAAAGATGGCGCAAAAAGAAAAAATAAAGGAAACATTCAAAAAACGAAATTGGAAATAGATAGGCCATACCCTCAGACACTCAACGAAAAGTATAATAAGACAAGCCTTGGATTATGACAAAACAGAAAAAAGAAAAAGTGGTAGACCAAGCAACACGTGAAAATGAACAATTCTAGAAAAATTACAAGTCAAACTAAGTTTGAACAGAAAAAAATGGAAGATACTAATCACAAAATCGAATGGACTGAAAACAGCTCATGAGATTAGAAACCTCGTCGCTGATTATTGAAACGTCACCCATGGCGCTCTTTGCTTCAACTTGGAACTATATGATGTGTGATGATGGGAGTTCTGTACAAGCAAGTTTAACAATTAATCTTAAAAATCAATCCCAACTGCAATGGAAAAAAATTTCCAGTCTTGTTTTGGAAAGCGCATATGAAGACAAGACAAAGAAGATTGGTAACGTACATGAAAGTCACGTAAAAGTTACACAGTTAAGATACTGACTCCAACAATTGATTTCCAGCTTCATCTGTTGATTTCGAGTTTGTCTTTCAAATACTGTGCTCATGTCATGAATTCTTGATTCAGATCTAACAGATTTTTTATTAAAAGGTAATGTAAGATTGCCTTCTACAATAAAGGGTAGAGAAACAGAACCATTACCAAAAGAATGTCTGTCTTGTAGTTTGTGTAACGTGTCGGTATTATAAGATGCGGAATTGTCGTGTGAACTCAGGGTTTGTATGGTTCCTTCACTGTCGAAATGGGCGATTTTTGCTTTTATTTGTTTGGTAAGAAAACCTAATTTATTTACTAATGTAAATTAAAATGTCTTGATATTTTTCTTAATTTTGATTTGATATTTCCATCAGTGTTGAATGATATGTAGGAAAACAGTTGTAACTTTTCCCATGCTACCTAAGGAGTTAGTGTCAATACCTTCATTAGTAACTAATTAAAACTTTGAGGTTATAGTTATATGTATAACTTTAGCTATTTTCTGTAGGGTGTGGATTTTACGACGACAATATTTCATTTTCGTTCGTATTTTTTCCATTGAGATGAGTTTTTAACTTGTGGTCATATTTAAAGGACCTCATAGGTGGAAATTAGGAAAGCATGATTTTTACTTACGACTGTAAGAACAGCTGACTGGCTGTCAGATTGACTTGAAGTCTTGGATGTATTACAAAGAGGTTTCTTTTTTAATTATAGAGCTTTTTACTCGCAAGTCTGTTAGTGCCATGCAGATAGAATAAAATCGTTTGTGGCAGTGTGTGCATATTCAATCATTAGGTTTTCATAGTCGGGTT
Source organism: Sinelater perroti (assembly GCA_036346155.1). NCBI lineage: Eukaryota > Metazoa > Arthropoda > Insecta > Coleoptera > Elateridae > Sinelater > Sinelater perroti. The sequence goes on from JARFIY010000024.1 coordinate 13,450,284, forward strand.
TTCTAAATATATAAAAAAAGTTGTTATCTACGTTTAATGCTTTATAATAATTCTTTGTATTATGCAAGTGAAACCAGGAATACTACTAGTGTATATGTTACCATAGTTAATAGTGTAGGTTTTCACATTAATACAGATTATTTGAAGTATAGAATTGATTGGATACGTTCAACTACCAGAGCTCCTGCATCGGGAAAAACGGTTCTTGAGCTTGTTGAACAAAATCCGCGATGTGGCAGGAAATTAGCTGGTAAACTCAATTTTTTGGTAGTTAACTGACGATTAATTCCTGCATCCTTATCATTTTCGCGAAATATAGACATTATCAAACAATTATTTGGTACTTGTTTCTCTTGTTAGTAATTTGTGATGGAACGAACACCTCAAATTAATTTTGAAGAACACATTCTATTCCCAGGTAATACGGCCAGTAACAGTGGTACCGAGCGGATGTGTTAGAAGGTGCTCCGTGCCGCGTTTGTGATTCAGAGATATTGCACAACTTTGTGCTTTTTTGAGAAATGCTTTGTGGCTGCGGGAACAGCCCCTAGTGACAACAATAATATTTTTCCGCGAAGGCTGTTCCAATGGAGGCGTAAATCCACCATATATATGAAGAATTATTACTGACGGACGTTGACGACCTAATTAAGCGTCTGCAGCGAGAGCACAGCCGCACGCGACCCTGCACGGTAAGAATTATCCCGGAAACGTCGTCTCCAACGCCTCAGGATGTCCAACGAGGAAGCCTCCCGAAGGAGTCCCAGCAAAAACCTTCCTCAGCCGTTAGCTTAAGCGTTGACCAACGGGTATGTGTTTGAATTTTGAGGCCGCCTTACGCTCCTATCACAGATCTACATAAGATTTTAAGGAAATTACTGGTGGCCCTCCGGCCAGGTGCTATCATGTTTCCACAATCATATGGTAACAATGCAGTTCAGTGCATAGATATAAATACACAACAATACTTATATCAACAACAACCCAACATAGCTACAATTCAACAAAGCAGTCATCTTTCACCAATGCAAACAACATTTTATCCGCAACCAAGCTTTATCACACCTCAAGCCCCAAGTTACACGACCTACCCCACAATAACTCAAATACAGAAACCTGTTAACATACAAAATTCAAGCATACCCTTACAAGAACCTATGCAAATTGAACCAGAATGGAAAATCGTCGAGTATTAAAAAAGACTGAGAGCCAATCCCGATGCAAATAACAGCATAAAAAAGCAAGCAATTGCACAAAACTACTGGTTAAATAAGCCAGTCAGCACGAAAAACTCATACGAAACATTGGCTAAAGAACAACACACAGACAGCGAGTCTAATAACCAACAGAAAAAAGTTACTAAGGCACCTCCAATTTTTGTAGGTGGGGTTTAAAATATAGCTCCATTGTAAGACTTATTGAACGCATTAGCTGCTGATAACTATACTTTAAAAATTTTAAGTAACAACCAAGTCAAAATACAAGCCTTAAAAACTGAAAAGTACCCCATAATTATGGATGGGCTGTTAAAAAAGGATACACAGTGCTATACTTACCAGATGAAAGACAAGAGAAGCTTCAAAGTGGTACTAAAAGGATTACACTCGTCTGCCGATTTCGGAGATATCGAAAAAGAATTAGAAAGCAAAGGTCACAAGGTGCGCAGAATCAATAATATACAAAGATTGCAACATGATAATAATAAAACCACAAAAATCCCAATGTCGTCCTTTTTTGTAGAATTAGAACAAAAGGAAAATAACAAAGATATTATTTATAATGTACACATCTGTACACTTTGAACAGCCATATAAAAAACGAGAAATCTCCCAATGTTTAAAATGTCAAGCCTTTGGATATACCCAAAACTACTGCTACAAGCAACCTAAATGTGTGAAATGTGCAGGTAGTCATCTCATAATCAACTGTACATGAAAAAAAAAAAGAAAGGAAGTGTTATGCTGTAATTGTGGAGAGAACCACCTTGCTAGCTATAAAGAATGTAGCGTACGGAAGCAGTTGCAACAGAGGTTGCATCCCTCTCTCAGAGAAAAGGTTTTAAAAGAAATACAGCCACAAAACCCCCCAATGTGTAAGTTACCGATAGTCTCGCTGCTCCCTCAACATCTCAAGTAGCTAACCCTTATTCACAAAAACTACAAAGTAATTTAATACCAACTGTTCAACAACAGCTTTCTCCTTCCTCTTCCCAACATAATGATCGTATAACCAAGCTTGAAGAAATAGTGCAAAAGCTAGCAGAAAGAATGGACACACTTCTAAATATTATCACAGCGCTAATTAACAAAACCAACAATGGCTAATTCACTAAAAATCGGCGTCTGGAATGCCAACGGCTTGGCCCAAAGAAGCCAAGAACTAAAAACTTTCCTAATACATCATAATATAGACGTAATGTTTATCTCCGAGACGCACTTTACTAGCAAAAGTTATCTACGCATTCCTGATTATTCCATCTATGATACACCATACCCAGATAACACTGCCCACGGGGGCTCTGCTATAATAATAAAAACTTCCATAAAACACCATGAAAATGAAAGCTTTACCGAAGACTTCTTACAAGCAACCACCGTCACTGTTTACGACCACCTCGGATCCATAAAGCTATCGGCCATATATTCTCCGCCTAAACATAACATCATAAAGGAACAATACAGGCAATACTTTGATACACTGGGTAATAGATTCATTAATGGGGGCGATTTCAATGCTAAACACCCGTGGTGAGGATCCAGATCTAATACGCCTACGCCAAAAGGAAAACAACTATACTTAGCGCTGCAGCAAAACAATTTAACGCCATTATCCACGGGTGAGCCAACGTACTGACCTTCAGATAGAAGACGCTTACCTGACCTCCTTGACTTCTGTATAACAAAAAACATACCCCAAAATTACCTAAGCATACAATCATGTTTTGATCTATCGTCCGAGCATTCTCTTGTAATTGTTACATTTAACACTAATACGGTGTATAAAAACAGATCAGTCATGCTGTACAACAATAAAATAAACTGGGCCATGTTCAACTACATACTAAGTAATACCCATTTTGAATTCTCACTCAAAAACAAGGAAGAACTAGATTTAGCCGTTGATTTGGCTAAGCTATCGGGTCTGAGCAACCCCAGAATTAGATAACAAACGCAGCAGAGACAATGTTCTGATACTGCCAAAGAAAAAATATTAGAAACACGGAAACTAAGAAAACGATGGCAACAAACGAGATCTCGTCAAGATAAAACAAAATACAATAAAGCAACAAAAGAATTAAAAAGATTTTTAGAAGACCGAAACGCGTTTATTCAAAACTCTCTACAGGAACTATCCCCAACTAAAGATACTAAGTACTCTCTATGGAAAGCGACGAGAAACATCAAGCGCCTCAAACAATACAATTCTCCAATTAAACTAGAAAATGGCAAATGGGCTAGATCTAATTTGGAAAAGCAGAAACATTTGCAAAACATCTTGAAAACACGTTTAGCCCTTTTCCGAGAATAATTTCTGAAAATGAAGAAGAACACATTCTTATATTCCTAGATTCGCCGCTACAAATGGAACTCCCACTAAAAAGATTCAAGATCCACAAAGTCCAGCAAATAATTGACAAGGATCTTAACAGCAAAAAAGCTCCGGGATGGGATCAAATCACCGGTAAATTACTCAAAAAACTTCCAGAAAATATAATTCGAGATCTAACCGCAATCTATAACGCTTAATACCTTCTTCGCATGAAAGTGGCACAAATGATACACGTAGACTCAAACCTTCAAAACCTGAACGGATATTCAAATAGATTCCAAATCAGCAATCAAAATAGACTTCGTTAGTGGAAATTAAAATAAGACTTTTAAGATGTAACTAAGGCACGTAAATGGATGCCCTGCCTACCAAATGTTTATTGTTTCTATTGTTATAGTGTTACCGCATTTACTTATTGTCCTTAGACAGATTGTAAATTACCTCGGTTAAAAAAATCCAGCTAAGATAATCCGTAACGATATCTACTTATCATTTATACATTTGAACGGAAAGTAAACAAAGAAATTGCGTAATCCTCGGCTTACTAAACAAAGACCAAGCTATATACAGTTTGGACGGGAATAGTTAAAGCAAAGACGGCTGACTACGAAATTTGATGCACTCTGAGTGTTAAATAATTTAAGAAGGAGATCTGTGCGTTCATGATATCGTCAGAACGGCTCTAAACGCATCTTGGCAATGACAGGCAGCCCTGCATTACCGAATGCAAAATGCGTCTACCACGGCCAATTTGGTTTGATTTCCGCCGAGCAAAGTTTCGATTGTAAGCGTGATTACGGGGTGCGTATGAACGAGCGCATAAGCTTGCATTGATTCAACTTTACGGTATTACGTATTTCTTAAATGGTACTTACGTCCATTAGAATGGCGCTAAGTTTAATTTCACGTTTCCGACCCAGAAAAGTATGTTTATAATTTTCCAACATTGGAAATCCTACGCTTTGCTTAAGAAAACATCACTAACAATTTTTGTGACTGTTTAGGTTGTAAATAAAGATGATGCTTCGTGGACCGTTAACTGCTCAGATGTCTTAGAAAGTTAATTCTACTTTTATTTAGCTATGTTCCTATACGCCAAGGTTGAACCATGTGTCAACCTATTTATCCTCAAGATACAAATAGCATAAATATTTTAAGGTATCACCCTAGATTGAAGGCTAATATGGAGACCCCACATAGAAACAAAAAAAGCAACTTGTGAACATCAAACTTAGGCAACTGTACTGGATTTAATAGTTTGTAGAAAGTCGCAACTTACCCTCGAAAATAAAGTCTTAGTGTATAAGGCAATATTAAAACCAATATGGAGCTATGGAGTGCAGCTCTGGGATCTGCTGCAAATTCTAATATAGAAATATTAGAAAGGTTCCAGTCTAAGGTCCTACGCCTAGTTACCAACGCCCCATGGTTTGTGACCAATGCGACACTAAGAAGAGACCTACAAATTCCTACGGTTAAAGAAGTTGCCAAACAACTTAGTGTGACTTACAGTGAAAAGTTATCAGTGCATCCAAACCAACTAGCACGTAACCTTCTTGATGAAGCAAATGATACACGTAGACTCAAACGCTTCAAACCTTCGGATATTCCAAATAGATTCCAATAGCAGCAATCAAAATAGACTTCGTTAGTGGAAATTAAAATAAGACTTTTTAAGATGTAACTTGAAGAGGCACGTATCATTGGATGCCCTGCCTACGCGAAATGTTTATTGTTTCTATTGTTATAGTGTTACCGCATTTACTTATTGTCCTTTAGACAGATTGTAAATTACCTCGGAGTTAATAAAAAAAATTCCCAGCTAAGATAATCCGTAACCGCGATATCTACTTATCCATTTATACATTTGAACGGAAAGTAAACAAAGAAATGTGCGTAATCCTCGGCTTACTAAACAAAGACAGCATATACATTTGAACGGAAAGTAAGCAAAGACGGCTGATACGAAATTTGGTGTGCCGCACTCTGAGTGTTTAATTTACACGAGGAGATCTGTGCGTTCGTGCACTATCGTCAGAACGGCTCTCGCTCTTTGGCGAATGACCAGGCAGCCGCTGCATTACCGAATGCAAAAAATGCGTCTACCACGGCCATTTGGTTTGATTCCGCCGAGCAAAGTTTCGATTGTAAGCGTGATTACGGGAGTGCATTATGAACGAGCGCATAAGCTTTGCATTGATTCAACTTTACATATTACGTATTTCTTATGGGTGGCTTACGCTTACGTCCATTAGAATAGGCGCTAAGTTTAATTGTGTCACGTTTCCGACCCAGAGAAAAGTATGTTTATAATTTTCTAACATGGAAATCCTACAGCTTTGCTTAAGAAAAACATCACTAACAATTTTTTGTGACTGTTTAGGTTGTAATAATAGATGATGCTTTCGTTGACCGTCAAAACTGCTCAGATGTCTTAGAAAGTTAATTACTACTTTTATTTAGCTATGTTCCTATACGCCAAGGTTGAAAATGTGATTTAGATTTTAGATTTTTATTCTCTGAAGCTACAAAATTAGTCAATGTTGAATATTTTCAAAAATAAGAATCTAGAGCTTTGAAAGAATAAGAAATATCCGTGGATATGGAAAAGAGTAAAGCAACCTTTGGTGTAGCGTATTAAGGCGTAGATTGAAAGCAATCGTGGGGTTTTTGAATGTTTTCTGTAAAAAAGGAACATTCTTTACTTCTATATTTATGTAGTCATTATATTGATTAGATATTAAAACCCGCCTTTTAGCTATAAAAATTTGTACAGGCCTAACATGTTTTTGAACATTTTTCTTCTTTTTTAATCAGCCCTTGTCGTCCATCCTTAAACATAGGCCTCATCCATTACCCTCCACCGTTCTCTATTCTATGTCAGCTTTATCCATTTTGGGCCTGTAATTTTCTTGATGTCATCAATCTCATGTTTTCTTCGTCTCCTATTTCTCTTTTCTTTCCAGGGCCTTTATTGTACGATTTTGTTGCCCACTTTTCTTCGCTCAATTTAGCAACGGGGCCCGTCCATTTTCAGTTCTGTCTTACTTACTCTTAGTTAGTACGTCCTCTACACCTGTTTTTTGCCTTATTCATGTGTTCTCTTTTTTGTCGCGCAGCGATATACCTAGCATTTCCCGCTCCATTACTCTTTGAGCAACATTAATTTTGTTTACTACTGATCTTGTTAATGCCATACGTCATTACTGGTAGAATGCACTGATTGTAAACTTGGATTTTATGGTAGTTTTCGAACTTACCTCTAAACACATGGCTTAACTTTCCAAAAGAACTCCATCCTTGTTTAATTCTTCTTTTTAGTTCTGCTGTCTGTTTTAGCTTTCCTTTGATTATTCTTTGTCCTAAATGGATGTAGTCGTCTACCTGCTCTATTTCCTCGTTATCTATTTTTATCCTTTCTTTGTTTTCTTCCATTATTTTTTACATGTATTTTAATTTTCTTTATTCATTCTTAATCCTATTCTTCTCGATTATTTATTTAATTATTTTAGCATCTTTTGCACCTCATCAATTTTGTTTGTGACTAGTACCACGTTGTCGGTAAACCTCAGATTATTTAGTATTTCTCCGGTTAACTTTATTCCCCTGTTTGCCAAACTTAGTCTCTTAAACATATCTTCCAATGAATTTTTACTTGATTCGATTCTTCTTGTAACAAGGGTAAATGTTGCATTCTTGCATATTTCTTGGATTAAGGTAGAATATTTGGAGTCTATTCACAATAAGAAATTTCACAAACGGTGCAAAATGTCAACATTCAACAAAAGTATTTTTTTATATGGAACGGGTCAAATTTCTATAATTTTTATGAAAGTTGATGTAACTCTCCTCACAAGCAAATGCCAATACCAATGCCTCCATCATGTGAAAGCTATATGGAGTGAGTTACTGTAAATTTGATTATAGAATCAGACATTTCATTACAGTCCATATCTAAGCGTTGTTTGACCACAACCGCCATATCTTTATTGATCGAAAGGGACCGTTTAGTACGGTACAGAATAGCAGTTGACATTTATTTTTTTTTGAAGGCCTCTCTCATCTTCCCAAAGAACAATGCGGAAATCTTGTGTCCCGAATAATATTCGCGTGCATTCCTACTACAGAGTACCATAATTTTAACTTGAGAATGTTGTTTAATTTTAAATATTTTTATTGTGCATTCCTGTTAATGAATCAGCATTTATAAATTGTGCGAAAGATATGTCGAATACAAGACACGGGTACTGCATATATGCGAACGCCTTTTTAATAATGAATTAGAATTTATTTAACATTATATTTGACTTTTTTACAACTATATACAACGCAAACAAAGATAATAAGACACTGGGTCTATTCTACCTTTCAATTTCAATTAATTTTTGAAATGTTTGTTACCCTCTACCTTAAAGTGATAATACTGAGAACAGTATTGTGGTGTGTTATTTGTTATACATTTTTCAGTAATTTCGCTAGTTTTGTTAACCTTACATCAAATTTCCCGATATTTTGTGTGATACCTATTGTTATAGGAAAAACTAATTATTTAGAGTGTTACTTAGTCTAATTAGCTAATTGAACATTTTTGCTAATATTTACTTTAGCTATCATTTCAAAGGTTACTCATTATCTTAACGCGCGTTTCCAGGGAAACCTCGAGCCACGCAGATCCGATAAGCTCTGGATTATATTTATTAGGCAATACCAATGACTGAACGGTTTATTTATTACCTTTCTACTTTAATTCAGTTTTATTTCTAATATATGCTACGTTATCTGCGGCTTATGTTCTATGCAAACTAAAAGTTTAACAAAAGGAAACAATTCTACAGGCACGCTTCGTCTGGTTAATAATGTTAATAATGCATTCAAAAGTTTCCATCATCTTTGTAAAAATAAGTTTTTATTAGTCAGCGTTAGCTATGATTTTCCCCCATATTTTTGACAATTTACGACCTCTCTGGAGTTATCCATTGAGAGATCTAATTTTGAACATTTTCGTGTGTTGAAGTGCCGCTCTGCAAGCACATGTGCCATTTATCTAAACAAGTGGTACTCGGAAGAAGCAACGTCTGGTAAATGCGGTGCTCACTGCTCGATTGAAATTAAGTAATTGTGATTATTAGAAAACATTAGTGATTACTCGACTCCGTTTTAAGAGCTCAAAGCACAACACACCTTTCTAGTCTCACCAAAAACATATAAAGCATTGTATTTTGCCTTTTGGTGTTTCTTTCCTTCACTTTGTACGGCATCCATTTTCCTCCTTATCCCTTAAATGTTTAGAAATTTTAGATTCAGTAACACTTAATGCTTCTACAAGCTCCTGACATAAATAGCATTCAATAATTTTGCAATTTTTCGAAATTTTTTGAAAGTTCTGAACGTTTCTCGTCTTTAACATCAAAATCATCACAACAGAAGCGTCTAAATCACTCTTCTCACTTTGTCTTTGATGGTTCACTTTTGTGATAAGCTTTTACAAACATTTGATAAGATTTTTTTTGTGCTGAATATTGGTGGAAAATACCAAAACCTCATTAGAATTTACGTCTGTTTATCCTACGCCTATTTTCTGTTAAGAACTTTTGAATACTGCTAATAAGAGAAGTACACCTTTGCTTTAAAGTACATATATTATATTTTCAGGGTTGGCATATTAGACTTTTCAAGTCTAGCACGTTATAGTACAGGGTCATCGAGGTAAATTCGGAGTTTTTAGGTTGTATTTGGGAAAAGTAGAAAGTCCGTCTTGTATTAAATTGCTTCACATAATCAATAACCTGTGATAGTCGACAAAATCTGTCGAAAATTCCCCAATTTACGATGTAGCCAAAAAGTACAAAGAATCTGAACACTAGTAGGAGATAAGTGCTGACAGAGCAACTCTAGCAAATAATCTTATCGCAAAAGAAGTGATGAATTCGTCTACGAAAAGAAATCGGCGCGGCGAAATCGACGGTAAGTCTAGCACTATAACCTGCACTACAAGTCTTATCTTCTGAGGAATCACCCACTGTTAACTGAGAAAAACAAGATGGAGGGGAAGTTAAAGACCCAAGCATTGTTAAACGACATCAAGACCGACACTTCTGGTTTTCTGAGGTTCTTTTCGGAAAAAACTTTATCCAGAACGGAAAAGTGAATTGCCAAAATTACGTCTGAAGCGTCTACCGTCAAGCATGAAATGTTTCTTGCCTCTGTGGTGGTGTTGAAACTTGTGATCAGTAAAGTGGGTGTCATGGCGCCTCTTCTTTGAGAAAGGCCTGTGTGGCCGCCGACACAATATCAACGTGTTGGAGGCAGTTGTCAAGCTCTTAATAAAGGAGTACTTGTTCCATCAAGACTGTTCCATCCTGCAAGATAAGGAAAACCCAGGTGTGGCTTAAAAAACAGTTTGCATTACTACTGGTCCCCCGACTTGAGGTGACCCTCCAGCCTAACCGCAATTCCCTTAACTACTAAGTGTGAGATGTGGTCAAGACGAAGATTAATAAGCGGCTTCTTAACACCAAGGACAGTTTAATAGCCTCCAACATGGATGTAATGGCACATAAGAATAAGAAGGAAGTTGTGTTGACCTGTAGCGGGTCCCGGTCCGACTCGAGAAGGTCGTGATAGCTGATGGGGCTATATTAAATAGTACAATTTCCAATTGTGCTATGTTTTATACAAATAAATTTAATATTTATTATATATTTAGATTTTTTGGTTATATATTTAACTTAATTAAAGCTATACTATCTATTTTCAAAAGCACTTAAGTTTCCATTAAATGTAATTCGTTGCTTCTTCTTAGAGTGCGGTATTCATTAATGAATGTTGGCAACAATTTCGGCAAAGTTTATTTGGTTTGTAGCAGCTCTAATTAATTCGTGGGTACTCATATGTGTCCAGTCTCCGATGTTTTTCAACCAGGGATATCTTCTACGACCATGCTCTTTTCTTCCATTTACTGTCCCTTCCATAATGAGTTGTGGAATGTTATATTTGTCGTTGTGGTATAGCTGGCCAAGGTATACTGTTTTTTTTTTGATATTTATTAAAAGTTTTTTTTGTGCACTCTCTTCAATACTTTTTCATTTGTAGTATGTTCTGTTTATGATATGCATAATTGTCATCTGAACACTCAGAACTCAAAAGCTTGTAATCTTTTTTTAGTACTAGCCTTGAGTGCCCAAGCCTTAACACCATACATCAGAATCTGTATTTTGTTGCTAATTTAAGACTGCTGTTGGTGAGTAGCTGTCTCATTCTTATAAGAAACGATCTTGCTATCTCTATTCTTGTTTTTATCTCCAACCCGGATCATTATCCTCTCATCAGCATCCGGGATATATGAATTTAGTACTTTTTCTATTTTTTGGTTGTATATGATCAATTCTATTTGTATTTCTGATTTTAAAATATTGAATAAAAAAACAAAGTACAAATATTTATACTACTGCTTAATTTATCTCTTAAATCATTTAGTTAAATGTATTTTTACAAGGATTATCTATTTATGGAACATAGGTTCCAATGTATATTTAGTTTAACAAATCTCTTAGAAAATTGTAAGATCCACTTAATCTTTGCTATTTTCTTTTAAACGAGATTTTTCTTAAATTATAGTTATTTAGGTTTTTTAATTATGACACAAAATGAAAATAATATTTGGTATGTTTTTCAATGTTGCTTTACATTTAAACTAAACATGAAGCCTGCGTATATTAATTCCATATATATTTACGCATAACCGACGTATTTCATCAACAGTGTAGAGAGCTAATATTTTGTTTAATTTTTGATCGAGCCAAGCATTTTTTTGTTGAAATATAACAGAATTAACTTTTATATAGAACGTAGTAATTTAATAAATAAACCCTATGATATTATAGTAGCCAGCACATTGATGGCTGACGGCTATGCGCATAATTAATCCTGGTTTATATTTTAGGTTTTCTGTTTGAACTATTTTCTATATTATTGAGAACAAAGCGTCCTATAAATTTTTTTCAACCAGAATTATTTTAGAAAAACCGTCCAAGCTCAATTAAAACTCGATGGTGATTGAGTACACTACACTGTTAAGCTTTACGGTGTTCTCTCAGAACATTTCTCATTCTCTTTTAAAATGGAAATCTGCAAAGGTAACTCGCAAAATTAAAAAACAATCTCTAGTACGTGCGGTAAGAAAAATCCGTCGACCCAATATCAAATTATTGAAGAAATCTGAATCGATCTAGACCACCAGGAAGATTATCTATGAAGATTTAGAAAAAAAGATCTTAATACAGATAATGCACCAAAAGCATTGTGCATCGCAAACTACAAGATAAATGCAAGAAAACTGTACTACAAGTGTCCAGCGTGTCAAAAATCCGAGTATGTAGTTTTGGATGATTGCAATGGGAATTGCAAGATACCTTACATCAAAAATTTGTGACGAGGGAGATTGGTCGGAATTCTTTCGGGAAAAGCCACCTTAAAACTTTTATTCCAGTAATACCACAAGTAAAAATTAATACAAAGCAATGTGTCAAGGTAATGTTGAAAGCTTTGATGGATAAAAGAATTTTAAAACTATTCTGGAGGGGAGAAAAATAGGATCATTCATTAGAATAGAGGTAAGACCCATATTATGGAACTGGCCCTTGAAAAACCTGCAAAAATCAAAGAAAGCGTCGATTCCTGTCAAGGCTCCTGATACTAATTCTATAGATTGTTTGGGTGGTTGAAACTGCGTTACTACATTGAATTGCTTTTACAAACTTTTACAAAAAATGTTCTCGTCTCTTGTAATGTAAACTTCAACCGCTGATGAAATTAAATTTTTTCATTTTTCTCTGCATCTTGCCACTTCCTATCGACTTAGCAATTTTAAACATGTGAAGACTTGCTGTACGCATATTGACCATGTTTCTAGGTCTACTGCGTATGTTATTTTATGGTAACTCACTGAATAGCACATGTTGCTTCTTTTTAAGGCCAATTCCCTCGTTTGCTTTTTTCGGTGATATTTATCTCTAACCCTTCCATAATTTTACTACATAATTTACCCACATATGTAGGTTATCTGCTTCTCTAATTGTTTTTTTTTTTTACTTAGTTGTCTTATTATGAAGATGACGTCCTACACCCCTCTATTTGGTCTAAAATCATATTGACTATCTAACAACGTTTCTTTTACTTGCGTCCCAATTTTTTTTCATAATTCTTACAATTATTTTTGCAACTGTGCTAAGCAGTATAATTCCTCTTTAGTTCTAGCCATTCCTTATGTCTTCTTTTTTGTATATTGGGTTTATTATCCCTTGCTCCTGTACGCCCTCTCACCGTTTTCACGCACACACTGTAATATGGCGTATATTTCTATCTGAAAAACAGAAGCGTACTGACCCAGGGGAAAGCTTAGCTGTACCCTGGCAGCTTTAGCATATATTCCTGCTCCGGTACCCACTTCGGTGTCAGAACCATCTGTGTACCAGACTAGGCTACCAGGTGCAATTCCCTGTCTAAATGTTTCACTCCTATTTTGATTGTGCATGATCGCCTCGAATAGAGAGTCGTCACATATTTTTGAAGTTATGTGGTCCTTTCTCATTTCAAGGAGAGGGTTCCCCAGACTATCAGTTATTCTAGTATGGCATGTACCCGTGTGTGTCTTGTACAGTGAATGATGCAGCCTGTAGTGACCCAGTCTTGCCTCCCCCTGAATCACTATGTGCAGATGTGGGAGGTCTAGAAGAGTCTCCATTGATGCAGTAGGCGTGGTTCTCATAGCCCCTGTAATGCCCAAACAGGCAAGTCTTTGTACCTTGCCTAGTTTTAGTTTCGTGGTTTCTTGTGTAACTTTGGGCCACCAGACCAAAGCTAAGTATGTAAGAGAGGGTCTAACCACTCTGGTGTACAACCGGTGCACCATTCCTGGTTTTAGCTCCCACTACTTGCCGTACATCCTTTTGACAACTGCTAGAGTTGTCACCGATTTGTCGACCACTTTCTCTATATGACGGTTCCAAGTAAGTTTAGAATCGAAAACGATTCCTAGATACTTTACTTCTCCCGATATGGTAATTTCTTTTTCGCCAAGGAAAAGAGGTGTAAGCCCCTCTAATTTTCCTTTGCGTGAACGGTAGAATTGTGGTTTTTTCGAGACTGACCTTGAGGCATTCCTGTTCAGTGTATTTAGTTACCACGTTCAGAGCCCCCTGCATCCGTTTCCTGAATGTGCTTTCCACCAAGACAAATGGGCCATCTTTTAAGTTCTTAAAAGTCCATCCATTACCAGGTTCCTTAGCAGGGGGAAAAACTCCTCCATGAGGTCACCCCCCGCTACCTGGACCATTAAGGTTTCGTTATACACAGACGAATAAACCATCCTTCCTTTAAGCATGCAGTCAGTCTATCCACCTGCAGCAGGTCTCCTCCAGGCCACGCCCTCTTAGGGCCGAGGTTATGAAGTTGAAAGATGTATTGTCAAAAGCTCCTTCTATATCCAAATAAGCACATAGAAGGATCTCTTTGGCTTTAAGTACCATGTAGATCTTTGTAATTAGAAGAATGATTCCGTCCGGTACCGGAGACTGATAGGCTTCAAATGAGTTTATAGCCCATTTGATTTTGTTGAAAGTTACTACTCTTATTGTAGTTTCCCAGTCTTCCCTTGATGCTGTGTTACGAAGATCAAGTAATACCTGATTTTTCCAGTCTGAGGGCGACTGTTGTATAATTACAGATCCAGAAAAGTGTATCCGAGTGAGTTCGGTCAATGTTTCTTTACCCGTTTTGGTGTACTCTCCGGATTCAGATTCCAAAGTTTTAATCAAATTGCAGTGAGTCTTTTGAGAGTACTTTACGGAGTCTGGCACATTCTGGAGTATTTTCAATTACCTCACAGATTCTCTCCATGATTCTCTCTTGACATCTCTCAATGCTTTATTATATTCAATTAGGGATGTGGTATAGGTATCCCAGTCACCATATTTTAGCTGTTAAACAGTTTTCTTACTTGTCTTCTCATGATTACAATGTCTTATGTTAATGCCCTTCTAACCAACCTTTCAAGCTTCAAGTTAATCTTAAGACTCTATAATGTTTCTATAACCTTTTGCCTCATTTTTATCGCATGCTAGGAGAAAATCCTATCAATAACAATACAGACAGAACATATAGTATTATTTTATTCTGGATAAAATCGTGTATTATATTTAATTATTTTAAAAATTTGATATGTTGTAAAATTGATAATCACTTTAATATTTTCATATTTTTCTTTTATCCTAATATCAGTTATTTGTGATATGTGTAACAATTACAAGATAATTCTTTTGGGTTTTTCAGTTTTTCAAATTTCCACATTAGTGCCATTTCCAAAACTTTTTATCTTGTTTAAAACAATCTGTTTGGAATTCATTACTTAGTTTATGGTTTCTTATTCTTTACAACTTGCTTTAGTATATATCTCATTTTTTCCGAGTTTGGTGGCTTTTATATTGTTTTTGGTCTATTATTATATTATTTTTTCTTCTACTCTTTTATCTTTATACCACTTTTTATAATAGTTTTTCCGGATTATGATTATCTCAATTTCAATTCTTATTTCTTCCCGTTGCTTATTTTTTTATCACAATTTAGTTCTTGAAACTTTGATATATATATTTTTTATTTTTTTTTTTAAATTTTGCTTGTCGTTTGACTTTCGTAGAGTAAAGTTAACTGCGCGCTAGTGATAGCAGGCGACAAGATAATCGGGTCAAGTGCAGTATCGCATCTTAAAGTTGTTAAACAACTAATCTGTAAGTACGTAAACAGAAACAATTATGGCATATTATCCTAATCAAACCACACCTTACCAATATCTACAACAATTTACTCCTATGCAGACTGATCAAGGCTTTCAACCACAAATAGCACAACAAAATTATCAGTATTTACAACAGCTGCCTATAAATAATTTATACCCAAACCCGTCAACAAATAACATTTTACAAACACAAATACCAAGCTCCTTTTATCAAAACAATACAGCATATCAACAGTCACAATCAACTGAATTGATCAATGCCACAGGGTGGCAAGTAATTGAAAGCAAAAAAAGACATCGGAATACTAAGAAACTGCAAAGTCAAGCCAAACAATTCAAAAACACAACAAATTGGCTCAACCCCTCAAATAGATACGAAGTACTAAGCGATAGCGAATCAGCACAAGAAGACGGCAGCAAAACAACAGATGTTAAGGTACCCAAACCACCACCGGTGTTTATCTCGGGAGTCAAAGTTATCCAGCCATTAATAGAATTATTAGAAACGGCACGGTCACACCAAGAACTTCTGCAACAGGAGCCCACGATGTGTGAAATGCACTGCACCCAACATCTCAATGTCCGCGCAAGGTTAGAAATAATGACGTCAAGTGCGTCAACTGTGATGGCAACCACCCTGCCAATTATAAAGGCTGCCATGTGTATAAAGAGCTACAGCAAAGGATGTTTCCCGCTTTAAGAAATAAACAACCAACAGTTGCAGTAAGACCATTCCCAGGCCAACAAATTCAAGAGAATATCTCATACTTCCAAGTAGCCAGCGACAGTCATAATCAAAATAATAGCAACATAAACACCCAACACCCTGCATCATCACTAAATGAATCAAACGACTTGGCTGAACTTAAGAAAATGCTCAAAACCTTAATGGAGCAGATGGGAACGATGCTAAATCTATTAACGGCTCTCGTCACGAAGACCAATCATGGCACTACAGCTTAAGCTAGCAGTATGGAACGCCAACGGCCTAACAAACCATAGGGACGAGTTGGCTGCCTTTCTCATTAATCACTCCATAGACATTATGTTAATATCTGAATCCCATTACACAGACAGGAGCTATATAAAAATCCCAAAGTATACCATTTATGCCACACAACATGCGGATGGTACGGCGCATGCTAGCACAGCACTTATAGTTAATTCTAGGATAAAACATAACGAACTTCCCAAATACAACCCACAACACCTTCAGTCTACCACAATTACAATCGAGGACTGGGAAGGACCTCTTAACGTATCAGCGGTATACTGCCCCCCAAGACATAACATTAAGCAGGCCCACTTCGAAGATTATTTTCAAACACTGGGAAGCAGGTTTATATGAGGCGGAGATTATAACAGCAAACATGAATTGGAACCACTTCAGAGAAATAATTGAAGAATCGTTAACACTCGAGATACCTCTGAAATCCAAGGAAGAACTCGTCTCTGCAGTAGAAGGTTTTAATCAAGCGATCCAAAAAGCGGCTTGGCAATCAACACCACCGAAAAGTTTAGTAGAAAATAATTCAACTCTCCCTCAGGAGGTCAAAAAGAAAATAGCTGAGAAACGACGACAACGCAGAAGGTGGCGAAACACTAAACATCCTGAAGACAAAAAAAAACCTCAATAAACTACCAGACCAACTCAAAAAACTACTGTGCAGTACTAGAAACAAATCGATTCAAAACTATCTGAGGCACTTGACACCTACGGAAAACACGGATTATTGACTCTGGAGAGCAACAAAAAAATTGAAACAACCCCAGCAACACATACCACCTATCAGACTTGAAGACAACACCTGGGCTAGAAATGACTATGATAAAGCTTGTGCCTTCGCAAGACATCTAACGAATGTTTTTAGTCCATTTGACACCCAAACCACACCAGACGTGGAGCAAGAAATCTATCAATACCTTGAAGCGCCATTTCAATTGAATCTACCGATCAAGCCCTTTAAAGCCAGTGAAGTCAAGGCTACAATCCTGACGAACTTAAATCCACGCAAATCCCCAGGGTATGACTTAATTACGGGTAAAGTTCTTAAAGAGTTGCCAGAGAAAGGGTTTAAGTATATTACCCAATTATTCAACGCGGTGTTGAGACTGAGACATGTATCAGAGCAGTGGAAAGTAGCCATAATCATTATGATTCATAAGCCCGGAAAGCCAAACGGAGAACTGTCATCTTACAGGCCAATAAGCCTGCTACCAATTCTATCAAAAGTTTTCGAAAAACTTCTACTTCAGAAACTAACACCAATAATTATGGAAAGTAATTTACTACCTGACCATCAGTTTGGATTTCGCAAACACCATTCCACCATTGAACAAGTCCATAGATTAGTTGACAGAATTCTGAAGAGCTTTCAAGATAAAAAATACTGTTCAGCCGTATTTCTTGACGTCGAGAAAGCCTTTGACAAGGTCTGGCACGACGGGTTGTTATTTAAAATCAAGAAGGCACTACCTCCTGACCACTATGAAGTACTGAAGTCATATCTCACCAACAGGCATTTCCTAGTTAGATACGGAGACGCTCACACATCGCTCTCTCCTGTCAAAGCTGGTGTCCCTCAGGGAAGCGTGTTGGGACCGCTGTTGTACATCATATTTACAGCTGACCTTCCGACCTCAACAAGTACTACAGTTGCCACATTCGCTGACGACACAGCAATATTATCATCACATGTAGACCCAAACCTAGCATCCGAGAAGTTACAGTCCCATTTAAATAATCTAACTGAATGGTTTAAAAAATGGCGTATTCATATAAATGAATCAAAATCAACCCAACGTTTACAACTAGAAGAGGAAATTGCCCCACTGTAATCATAAACAACAAACAAATCCCACAGAACGAAATAGTTAAGTACCTAGGTATGCACCTGGACAGACGGCTAACGTGGAGAAAGCATATATTTACAAAGCGTAAACACTTGGGTCTAAAACTCCAAAAAATGTATTGGCTCCTGGGGCGGAAATCACAATTGCTACTGGAGAGCAAAATACTACTCTATAAGACAATTATTCGTCCAATTTGGTCATATGGGATACAGCTCTGGGGAACAGCTAGTAGATCGAACATCGACATTATAAGGCGGTTCCAGTCAAAGGTACTGCGATGCTTAGTCAACGCCCCATGGTTTGTACCAAATGAAATAATTCGGCAAGATTTAGGACTATCAACTGTGACTGAAGAAATACACAAGTGTAGTGTTCGTTATCATGACAAACTTAGTGCTCACCCAAACGCATTAGTAGAACACCTCCTGGATCCCGACGATGACGAGCCACGGCTTAAGAGATTCAAGCCTCTCGATTTACCAACACGATTCGCGTAAAAGTGAAGTGTAGTGCAATCAAACTGTAACGGTTAACTTCGGAAAATGTTCGCTGGAACGTTTTTCATCATGTCCTGTAATATATACTGTTAAAACAATTACTAAATGTCAATTTTATGACAGATTGTAAGCTATAAATAAATTTAAAAAAAATAATTTTTAATTTTATTGTTTTCAGGTAGTCTTTCATCTACTTTATAAGAGCTTTTTTGTCTTTTTTCTTTTTTTTTCACATCCTTTTTTATACCTACTTAACCATCATACTTTTTACTAACTTTGTTATTCATCTTTATTCTTACTTCTTCTTTTAAGTTTACTAGCATATAGTTACTATTTATATTTTTTGACATGCAACTTCATATACAATTATATTATTGCATTATATAATATGTATGTTCTTTAAAATACAACTTTGCATTCTTATAGATAACTATTAGAATTATCTTTCTGTTGCATTTTTTTTGTTACCATCCCCTTATTAAATTTTGCTACCTTTTTGGAAACCATATGATTTTTCTTGTTTTGTCATAGATTAATTTATTAGACTTATATTATAAGGTTTCCTAATATTCTTAAATAACTAATTCTTTAGTCAACGATTTAAAATCTTTTTTTGCCAAAATATCTATACCTGATCTAGTCTCTTTTTTCAATATTTGAATATTCTTTACACATTTCACAAAATCTGACCCATGCTTCAAATAGTACATGACGAAAAATCCATCTTACTTAACAATTGGTTACATTCGGTTCATGCTAAATTTTTGGGTGGGCCTTATCCAAATTCATATATCTTTTACATGAAAAAAAAACGACTGATATGCCAAGGACATAAAGGACGTTTTATTATTTTTAGCTATCCCCGTTTTTTGTGCAGTGAGACACTTGCTTTAATAGTTGATTTGATGAAGATATCTGTCAATTATGTTACAACTTATTTGTAGTTGTTTTGCTTCATGTGCAGCCTTGGAACAGGTATTCAATAACCCTTTTTGTATTTTTTAGTCGTCTACGTAATGGTTTTAATCGACCTAAATAGTGAACCATTTTCATATTGTCTGTTTTGACTAAAAGTTTTCTAGTAACAAGAACCTTAGGCTCATTTAGTAACTTTCAGAGTGATACTTCAAACAAACAAGAATGGTGTAAACATTAAAGGAAACTTTCGACCGCGTTGAATTTTCGATATCGTAGCGGTCACTTCCGGTTGCCGTTAACCGATTTGGCTGAAAATCATTCCCATAAAAGGTACTGACCTACGATGTGTGTATGCCAAGTTTGAAGTGAATCCGTTGAATAGAATGGAAGTTATAGTGTCTCCAGACACACAGACAGACAGACAGGATGATAATCTCATTAACTTTCTATAGCATTCCGCAGTCGAAAGTTAATAAAGGCAATTTAACAGAAGTCCTATAAGACCTATAGAGTTTAAGACCTATAAAGTTTCCGAAAATCCAAAATGTCTACTTTCCAATTGTTTTTGTAAAGTTCTCTAATTATGGATTTCTTAATGAGTTTCAAACAATTAAATTAGATGTAAATTATTGCCCTTTCTCATAAAGTGACAAAAAAGAACCACAAACTATTTGCGTATGTATTTATAGCTTTCACTATTTGTCGGTTTTGATGTGAGTGAAGTGTATTTCAAATATATCTAAACAGCGGTAAATCTCATTTTGTTTTTTATTATTAATAATGCATAGTATCTTTACGCGGAATATATTGGGTTTAAAACAATTTGTGTTTCAGACAGATCCATAGCTTGTAAGAAGAGGAAATATAATTTGGCACATTTACGTAGATTGTTGTACCTTTTACAATAGTACTGAATTCTGTCGACTATTGTAGACTTAAAGAACGGGTATTGATGCGATTATTGAGCATTTTATTTCCAAAAATGTGTTCCGATCCGTCTCGCCTGGTATTTCTTCTGTCTTACATTAGAAGTTACATTACATTACAAGTTTAGTGACGATAACTCATTCCCATTGCATCATGATTGAAGCAGAATTATCACTTCTTTAAATTCTGAAACTTCGTCGATGATTCTTGCCAACTCCTTACTACAAACAAATGTTCGTGGGCAACTAAAACATTTTTACGTTAATTGTTGATGTTAGAAGCTTCGCTTTATAGCCCTGTGACGCTCTAATTCTTCAGCAACTAAGCGACCCAAATTATTTCCATTGCCATCCAAAATAATTACGAAGCTAAAATATTTTTTTATAGGTGGCTTATTTGTTTTAATGAAAAGCATTATTAATGGGACAAGTAAATAAAAACATGATTAAGCGAGTGTTTTGTTTACTATTCGTAACGTATTTTAATTAAAGAGCTCAGCACAAATGATTAAAAAAATTGAAATGTGTTCTTTAATACAATTTAGTACAAAATTATATTATGTTTCAGACTTTTGGTAATTGTGCAAATTGTAGACAACTATGAATAATAATGGTGAGAGCTCACATTTAGAATTAGTACAAAATTAAGGGTTCTTTTTAGTAAAAATTATTGCGTATTATTGCAAATTAAAATTTGCTTCAAATTTACTAAAACATTCGATGATGTAATGAAAAATATAGAACATATAGAGGAAGTGGGGAGAGGACAAAAATATGCAATTTTTATTTTTCGTCTAATATTTTGATTACTAACTGCTTGTAAGAGCCTAAATCTAATAGTGATATTACTACAGCTTGTTCAATAATAAAGTGGCCGCTGTAATCTTGAAAAATAAAAATATAGGTAACTTGTTTATTTGAATATACATCATGAGCTATTGTTCAATTACCTAATATTTGGTCCAATCACCTGCATTACTGCTTTCAACGAAGTTCTCTGAATTTGAAATGACAGTTGCTTCACCATGTACATTGGGTTTTCTTTGAGCTTCATTTTCATGCACGACCACGCATTTGCAGTGGTTTTCACGCACTTCATAGTTTGCGGCCATACTTAGGGTCATTGTCTTTATTTCTGGTAAATAGTGTACATTTTCTCGGCGCTTAAATTGTCCGTAAATAGAAAGAGACAACCAAAACCACGATTACAGAAGCACCCCCCAAAAATACACTTTTGTAGGAAGACCATGTCCGAACAGAAGAATCCTCTGTGTCTGCAAAAGTCTTTTTTCACTTGTTTTTCTGATAATAAAGGTTTCTTCAAAGTTGGTCAAAAATAAACCTTTTTATCGCAGGCTACTTCGAATAGTATTTAGAGAGACGTGAGTTTCTTTCTCGGAGAATTTCTTTTAGGCGTAGCGTAGCAAAAGGCTTGATTTGTCATTAAAGAGATGCAAGATTGCTTTATCCTTCGACGTTTTGTGACATTGTCGGGACATTTCCTTTTCCGATAGATCGTCTACATTTCTAACCTCCAAATATCGCTTTATCCACTTCTTAAGTAGTACCTCCAACTTCCGTATATATTTTACAGTCATCTCATACATGATTTGTCATCTTGGTCACCAGTAAGGTACATTTTAAGGCCGATTTTACTATCAGATTTTTCTTTGGTCTTTTGAAACCTGATATTACTGAAAAACTACTTGACTATTTTCCCTGAAATTCTAATTTGATTATTGATTTTTCTTTTTTATTAGGTTTTAGATTCATCTTGATTTAATTTTCTCAAATGATTCTACCAGTTCTGTTGTGCATGAAGAATAAGTTACTCCATAGATTTACAACACGTTTTTGAAGAATTTCCTATGGATTGCACAAGCATTAGAAAAAAGAATCAAGCACCAGTATTTGAAATACCATTGAGAAAATATGTTTTGAAATGCTGCTGACATCTTTAGCGTTCAAAACTTTTGGTTTGTACGGATAAATTTAACATTTTTACGGTAGTTTTAACTGTAGCTACATGTTTGAATATCGCTGCTATTTGAAGTACACCATACGGCCCAAAGTATCCCAATACCCACTGTTGTCGAATCAGGGAATAATGCGGCTTGTATCAATAGGATATCCATCCATGCTTAGCATCAATCAGTTTGCACTCATCTGGAAGACTTTTCACCAGCTTTTGATGTGTAGGAATTGTTTTCCTTTCTTCTACGAAAGCTGTAGTGAAAGATTTGACCTAGCGTATAATCTGCATTCCAATTTTACTGTTCTGTGAAAGCCAGTTTAATTTTTCAAGACGGTTTCTTAGAACTGCGGAAAAATAATTTTCGTTGTGTTGGTAGAATAGTTATACCGTTGGTGCAGTAGAGGACCTTTCCCAAACTGTTGCCAAAGGGTTGTAAGTATAGAAACTGAAAAACTCAGGTTAAACCAAAAAACAGTTCCAAAACATGATGCCTCTGCCACCAAACTTGATTGTTGGTATAATGCACTCGGATAAGAAACATTCTCCTGGGATCAGTCAAATCCAGACGCATCGACCGTATTGCCAGATCGTATAGTTAAATTCATCACACCACAGAACTTGTTCCCATTGTTCCATAGTACAAAACGTCCAAAGTAGTTTTGTACCATTGCAAAGGATGTTTGATATTGACTAAGCTTATGTTGAATTTATGAGCGACCGCATGCCCATGAAAACCTATGTTTTCAGCTCCCAACAATAGTTGCTACCGAGGACATTTGATTTTCATCACTACTTTTTTTATAGTTCGATATGATTATTAAGTGTATGAGGCCTACCACTTAGTTTTGCAGCTGTTTTATATCCCAGGAGTTTCCATTTCATTTACCATTCATTAATTTAGATATCTGTAGCAAGGCCGATATTTGATATGACATCTAATGATCCTGCCACATTTAAAATACTAGAGTGTGCAATAAGAAGGTAAAAACATAATTATTATTCCATTCTTCTCACTAGAGCGCTGCATTTGTATTTTACAAACTTAATTAAGTGGAACTTAATCCATCCTGAAGAGTATACAGCTACAATACTTTTGAGAGGCGTTCTATGAAAATATTTTTGCTTTTTATCACACACCAACAGTGGAATTTGTGGCTCCTTTATTTCCTTTTATGTTGGTTATCTTGATACATGTGCCTTACACAACGGTTATTAGCATTAAAAATCTTGTCGGACAGATTGATGCCCGCTAATTTAGGTTTCAATAAAAGTAATTAGGTGCCTAAAACTTTTCATTCTTTCTAAATGAGCTACCCGTGGAATATAAATAGCTAAATCATAATAATTTTAGAAAAACATTAAAAGCTGTAAAATTGCAATACACCCCTTCTATAAAAAATGGCAACTCGTAATTAATATAGAGATTGTAAAAATGTATACATATTGTTCAGTTTCTTACAATTGTCCTATAATATGTTTCTTGGATTTACAATGAATGAATATTTAAGCTAAGTAACCGCTGACCTACACAGCTGACATATT
This sequence comes from Sinelater perroti, assembly GCA_036346155.1. Lineage (NCBI taxonomy): Eukaryota > Metazoa > Arthropoda > Insecta > Coleoptera > Elateridae > Sinelater > Sinelater perroti. Next base: position 13,474,335 of record JARFIY010000024.1, read on the forward strand.
TTCTGCTGCATCACCTTTAATAGCGTCCGGTATTGATCAGACATTTTGATGTCTTTTTTAAGATAATGGCTTCTGTGAATTACAGTTCCTGAGGTGTGCTGGCTGTTGTTTTATTATTTACAGACTTTTATTTTTATATTACTTTTTATATCTGTAATATTTAATAAATAATATTGAAGCAAAATATTTTAAAGGTGTAATTTAATAAATTCATTATTAATCATCATTTCTCGCAATTTTGTGACCGACTTTTGTTGATAACATATTTCGTGTTCAGGTTTAAGGCTTGTATAGATAATAGTATCAGTTTTGCAATTTTGAATTAAGGTTTTATTTGTAAATTTTTACGATATCATGTGACAAGTTTTTTATTTTCTCAGCATACAAAAAAGTAATAGTCATTAGAGAATAGACCGGTTTTGTTATTTCATAGATGGTGTTCTCTAATAATTTTGTGGGTTGTGTTAATTTTCATTAAAGGTCAAGTAACTAATAAAAAAATTAAAGCTGTGTTATTGCTAACTAAGATTAGACTATTAAAAAATAAAAATTTGAACTTCTTGGTGCTGTTTTATGGACTCTTGGAATGTGGTTGTACCGACGCAACTTTAGAATCCCGTAGATAGATCAAGTCACCAATCAGACTGCCCTAGAAAGAATGTGCAAGCAAAAAGGACTGCTCTGTCAATAAAAGCACATAAGCTGAAATATATGGAATGTTATAACAACCAATTCATGCTATAAGTTATTACAACTGATATTGCAAATTAAAGTAGGAAGTAGGGAAGACCTGGAAGAAGAGGGATATCGTGACTAAAAAAACTTATTCATGTAGTTCAATATAACAATGGTAGATTTTTTCGTGCTACCATAATGATGTCCAACATCCATAACAGATAAGTACCACAAGAAAATAAGTAATTTTAGAGAATCAGTAACAAGCAACCAACGGTAATGCAGTTGCTAAAGAAGTTGATGTGCTGTTTACCTAGAGCTTTTTTTATTGCTTTTGGCAACTTCGGGAGTAATTGTTAAAGTTTTTGACTGATTAAACTACTTTTTTAATGTTTCAACATAAAAAAATATAATGGTTTATAATTATGTGCATAATTTATGAAGCCAAAGCTTCATTATCTATATGCTTAACAATGAAGGATCTGTTAGTTCTTGTGACCTATGAGTATTCCGTTGACGAAATGCATACATATTATGTTTGGAATATCGTCTGGTCCAATATTATATCTTAAAATGCGATAGCTATTTGAAGCTTTTAAATTATAATTTACTCTCCTCTTAACTTTTTTAAATTGTGGTTATAAACAGTTAGATTTTGATTCTACCGCCTTAATCGCAAGTCGTCGCATCTTTATTGATGTTTATTTTGGCACGATTACTGTTTATATTACAGTTATACGTACTGAACTGTGTTTTAAGCATTATTCCCTTATAAACCAACATAGGAAGTCAAGCAAAATAAATTGTTGAAATCACTGAGAAATTAAAATTAACAATGTGATATACGAAGTATATTTCTGAATTCGTAATGTAGATGGCAGCACCATACAAAGTACACAGGTCGAATTACCGCCATTGCAGTGAGTGTCGTTTTATATACTTCAAATGGCGACGTTTAGTGTCCAAGTACAACCTGTAATCGTCCGTTTCCTCCTCTTGCGTGGTGAAGCGCCCATCGAAGTTGATCGCCAATTGAGTGAGATATGCTGTGAAGGCGTTCTGGATGTTAAAAAAGTGCGTTTGTGGGTGCGAAAGTTTAAAGAAGGTTGAGTTGTGTGACAATGAACCGAAGCAGCCTCGTCCACCAACCAGCCGCACCGAAACCATGATAGAGTGAGTGGAGCAAGTTGTTGAACAAAAACCGTTGATTAGGTGTGTAATATATATTTGATTTTTGGCCTATTTAGGTATCATAGATTTTTCTTAATTGTAAATCCTATATACTATAATAAGGATATGAAGAAAATCGATAAATTTCGATCCCAAAAGGCAGTTTTCGTTAGTTTTAAAACTTAGAAAACCTTTTTGGCCCATTTATTGTACCATTTACTATATATGTGTCAACAATTTCTTTATTTTCACGAGTGTGGATTACAGTTTGTTCTTTTTATAAACAAACTCTCAAGATTCCGAGTGTTGGCGCGAGCAGACGTGTTTTATCCGTGCCATCATTGTGAGCGCCACATCTGAGTCGCAGCGATAACCGCAAGGTCGCAGGGCCTAGCGAACGCATCCTCAAGTAAGTGATAACACTAACAAATAAACTTTAACTTATCCGGCGTCATAAAGCGGTAAGTTCTCGCCTTACTTTCGAACAGCAAAGACGTGTACGCCCAGACACAGCGATTACCGTTAACACAAGCAACATTCATTTATGCTTATTTCTGGCAACAAGATCTTATTTAAATTATTAAGTTTAAATAACTTAAAAGTATCCTTCACCCCCATCAGGGGGCGATTGTCTTAATCACCATGCTCGATCACTGATCTACAAAAAATATCTTTGGAAAACCGCATCTCTAATCGAGAAAAACAGGGATTACCTACCCAGCTACCTGAAAGGATCTGCTGCAGATGAGGATAACACAACTAAAGAACCAACCAAAATTAAAATACCATCTATCTTTCTGCACGGTCCAATAAATCACAAAGAAGTAATTGACGACATAAAAATCTGAATTCCCAACATCCCTAAATTCAACTAACTTAAAAATTATTCTTACAACAGAGGAGGATTACAAAACTTTGGCTACACATTATTTAGGTAATAAGATAGAATTCTACATATATCAAGACGCCAATCGCAGACCCCTTTCAGTAATTAAAAAAAGTCCTACCTTCCTTAACTGAGGAAGATATTCTCAAAGAACTTGCAAAGTATAAACTACCGATTAAACGAATCACTAGACTACCTCATAAAGACAAAACATCTATGGCTCTGCGCAGTACTTCTTACTGCAGACAAAAAAGCAAACGAAATATTTTACTTAATAATTACCATAGAACCACGAAAAAATAGTAATAAAACTCATCAATGCCATAGATGCTAGCGTATTTGGTATACCAAAAATTACTGTAGAATAGATGCGTCAAGTGTTAAGGCAATCACTTATATACAAATTGCGACAAACCACCTCAAGAGCCCCCGACTTGTATCAACTTGGAAAATCACCCAGCTAACTTTAGAGGATGCAAGTATTTCTCTGAATCAATGAACCACCAAGGCAGACATCTTAAAACGAATCTCACAAAATAACAAGAACACAGAACACCCACGTACCCGCAAATAACAAAAAAATTTCGCGGAACTCCCACGCAATATCTCACAGACCAACATCCTTACTTAATACCTTATTATCATCTTACATAAATCTAAATCAATCCTGTATGGAACAAATCAAACAATTCATATTGTCCAATCTCTTACCCTCTCTTTTAATGAAACCTTAAAATCAACACAATTTCTCAAATAAAAATTCTCAACTGGAAAGCAAATGATATTAAAACGCAACTAAACCTATTCTAATCTTTCCTCACAAGGCATTCCATTTATTGATGCGTTTCAGAAACGCAGCTAAGTTACCCCAAAAAACTAAAGATAGCTGTATACCAGATCTATCGCACAGACAGAAATGCCAACATTGCCATCATTATTAAGCGTAGAATCATATACCAGGAACGTCATCCAATCAACACTGTTAATCTCGAAACAGTTGGAATCAAAATTAAAGTGCAAGACGGCACTACCGTAAATATAAGCAACTCAACAAAAGACTATTAGAACAAGACATCTGAGCAATCTTCACCACAAATGAACCTACTCTGCTAATTGGAGACCTAAACTCCAAAAACACCATTTGGGGATGTAGAGCAACAAATTCCGCCGGTACCAAACTCTATGACCTAACATCAACCTATGCTTTTCAAGTAGAAGCCTCTAACGAACCCACTTATCACCCTACAGAAATGACAACCTGGACATTCTGGCTCGTAAAAAATTTAATAAGCAAGCTCTACAACAACTGCTCCCAGAACTAGACTGGGACCATCCGCCAGTTATCATTTCATTTCTAATAACACCTGGAAAATTTATCTCGAGCTTAGATTAATTAATAGGATAGTAAACTGGGAAATCTACGGTGAGTATCTTGATAAAAAACTCAAGTACCCTAACAATCTATAATCCCTATAGACGAAACAATTATACACACAACAAAAAGCATCACTGATAGCGTCTATAAAGCTACCAAAGAGAAGGTAAACAGAAAACGCACAAACGATAATTCATCACCTAAACATACTTGATTTAATCAAGCAAAAGAACTCGTTGAGAAGAGAATAGCAGAGAACCCAAAGTGCCGTAACAAAAAACATCGTAAATAATTTATCTTACAACATCAAATACCAACTCGAAGCGTATCGAATTTACTGCTATCGAAAAATATCAGTAATTTCGTACCAGGAGATTTAGATCTATGGAGAACAACCAAACGGATACTACGTTAACCTCACGAAATTCCTCTCTATTCCAATTCTGACCCGAAAAAGCGAAGCCTTTGCTGATCATCTCGAGAAAACTTTCACTTTTCACCAACACACCAACCCGGTTTTCAATAACATAGTGACCAACTACATTGAAACGCATCAACTAATCCCGAAATTAAACTTTAAACCAACGTCACTCAAGGAACTTACCTTAATAATCAAAACCCTTCATTTAGGAAATCTCCGGGCAACGATAAAATACCCAATATAATATTGAAAAAACTCACCAAAAAGCATACGCGTATTTGACAACAATTTTCAACGTATGTCTACGATTAGAGTATTTTCAAATATATGGAAACATGCAGTTATACTTATGTTTCCTAAACCGGGAAAGGATAAGAAAGATATTAACAACTACAAACCCATCAGCTTATTATCAACTATTTCGAAACTGCTAAAAAAAGTTATCCATTCTCGGCATAATGACGAAGTCCAAAGACTGAATATTCTACGAATATTTCAATTTGGTTTTAGAGAAGAGTGGCCATCTCATAATAACCTGCCATAAATTACAACGTGTTACAGAGTCCATAGAAAGAGGTTATGAATCCAAACAATACACAGTACCCCTATTTATAGGCATAACTCAAGCCTTTGATCGTGTATAGACTAATGGCTTGAAATACAAAATCTCACTACTTCAAATATCCAACTACATCAAATCGATACTTTACTCCTTCCTTCGAAAATCGCACTTTCGCAATCAAAATTCACACATCCCTATCCTCCACCAAAAACATACATGCAGAGGTCTCTCAGGGCAGCATCCTAGGACCAATCTTTCAACATCTACATACAAAATCGATGCTGAACTTGCATTGTATGCAGACGACACAGTCATAATAACTAAAGATGAACGCTTGAAATTGGCTATCTCTGAACTACAAGATGATAGCACTATTCTCAGCAGATGGTTCAAGACATAGAACATATCCATCAATTATGACAAATGTGTTACAAAGATTTTCACACTAAGACGAATTAATAATCTACCATAAATCACAATTAATGGGAATTCCATTCAGTGGAACACTAACGATGAGCCTGTTAAATACTTAGGTATTTATCTTGACGCTAAGCTCACCAGGAAATACCATGTCCTTACAAAACTAAATGACGTACACATGAAACTAATCCAACTCTGCACACTTCTAAATCGCAAGTTCACCTTGCTCACTCAATGTACTACTATCCTGTACAAATCACTGATAGGCTCGTTAATCCTCTACGGATGTCATATGAGGCAACACTTTCAAAACAAATCTCCGTAGAATCCAAGTACTCCAGAAAAAGATCTTTAGAATCGCTGTCAACGCTTCCTGGTTCCTTTATTACGAACTGGGTATTCCCAGAATTGAGCAGTATATAGCGAAACTTACTAAAAAAATTCTGTGCCAATCTCATCAACTGCAGCGGTGCAGCCTACTACACACTGGATCAACGAGGAATCCATACACGACTTAAACGCAAGCTACCCCAAGATATATTTCTTAGTGACAACAGCGACAAATAAGTGATCAATTTCACCATACCTAGTGCTCTCATAGCGTTAACAACTAAGTAACAATTACACTTTCCTGTGGTCATATTTACCGCTCAAGTTATTTAATTTATTATCCATATTTTGTCATCAATGCCTTGTATAACAATGTAAATTGTTGAGCAGGCAAACGCCTAATAAAAAAAACTTTCATAGATTTTTTGTATTGGAGATTAGTACCATTTTTATTATATGGATTACCCTCCCTCTCCGTTATGTTACGTTAACTTCCTACATCATCATAACCTGTTTTTGATGATATATTCAAGTATTTCTGTTATTCCACATACATCACTTTAACATATTTTTCAAAATCTTCATTTTCCTATTTTTTCTATTTTCTACTTATTTTAATTTTCATATATGTCTCCTAAACTTTCCCCTTTTATAGCTTAAAAAATGAAAACATATAGATAGAGACCTTGTTTTGTATCTGTGTTTATTATTATATCCTTAAAAATCTCTTCTTTGAGATGTAGTGAAATTTTGACACTTATTTTATAACGTGAAGAAATTTTTGAAAATCCTGAACAAGGAATATTCTTACTTAGACCACAAACTTATATAGATACCACCAGAATTGTCCTTTAGATATCTTTATTTGCTAGATCGATAATAAATCATCAGACATTATTTAACCTTAGATTACAATACTTCACTGTGAATTACGTTATTACTAAACTGTTGTAAAGTTTATTACCGAAAGCAAGTTTGCATAAACAATACTTGTGTTTACATTTTGGCATAAATCTTTGGAACAATTACACTTGGAAAGCTTGCAGTTTTAAAAATAAGTGAAACAATTAGGTTAAAATACCAGAAGAAACTTCAAGATTGTATGCATAACATATAGTTTTTAACAAAAAAACACGCAAAAAGGTATATCATTTTCTTAATCTAAGCACAAATATTTCATAAGGAATCAACCTGAAGTTTCTCTATGTCACCATTCTGTTCAATTGTGTAGAATTTATCTAACAGATTTTTGATTTTTGCAAGACCCCTTAAAGCAGGAAAACGATGGGGAAGGCTACCAAAGGACCGAAAAAGGTGGAAAGAAAAAGGGGAGGACTATGTCTGCTATTGGATGAGAAAAGTTTGAAAAAAGAAAAAGAAGAGGAGTCATAAATTCTGGGTGTTAAGTCTTTCAAGTAAATGTACGTTTATGGGATCTTCTTCCATTTTAAAGATGAAATTACGCACCAGATGAACTGTTTTTCTTATCCCGACTATTAGAAACATAAATGACATATGCGTTCATAATTGTCAGATTTAGCATATGGTGAAGCGGGCAAAGTGCCATCTTCGATTTTCTAATTGGTCGATACACCATTGATCTGCTGTGGCAATAATTTTATTATTGTGGAAATATAGAATTCTATGGTGTCAGCCTTTTACTTCTTCTTCTTCTTCTTTCTCATTTCCCATTTATGCCTCACGGCGTTGGGCCCCTTGTCCATTCCCTATAGGGTTTCCTCTCTCTTGCCATTCTTTTTACCTCCTCCATATTTTTTCCTCTTTTCCTAGCCGATAGCCTTACATTGTCTTCCTATTGTATTTGGGATCTGCCTTTAGTTCTTCTTCCCTCCATTCTTGTCTCCATTATCAGTTTCGGGTATCTTTCGATGTCCATGCGGTGCACGTGTCCGTACCACTGTAATTGTTTGTTCTCAATTTCGTGAACAATTGGGTATTGGTTCAGTTCCTCCCTTATACTGTTGTTTCTTATCCTGTCCCTTCTAGTCCTTTCCCAGAACTCTTCTGAGGTATTTCATCTCTGATGCAGTTATTTTTGACCTATGTTTATCGGTTATTGCCCATGTTTCTGCTCCGTATATCAGAGTCGGGGTGAATATTGTTTTAAATAGGTGCATTTTTTCCTTGGTGCTTATTTCTTCCTTTCCTATGATGGTGTTGTTTATCTGATAATAAATGTTATTTGCTTTGTTTATTCTATTGTTTATTTCGTCATCTATTCTTCCATCATTTTTTATATATGCGCCTAAATATTCATATTTTTCAACATATTGTAATTGAGTTCCATACAGGAAAATGGGTTATTCTATTTCTTCTCTGTTGTTTTTCTTGATATGTAGTATTTTACTTTTTTGTGTGTTTATTTCCGTTCCTTTTTCCTCGAGGTCTATATTTATGTTGTGTTGTAGCTGTCTTGTGTTTGTTGCCATTACCAAGATGTCATCTGCATAAATTAGGTCTTGTGTGTTTGTAGGATTCATATTGTAATACCCTAATCTTGATTTTCTAGTTTCATTTTTTGTTTTCCTTATTATAGTGTTCATGTATACTATGAACAGTAAAGGGCTTAGGCTATCCCCTTGTGTTATACCTTTCCCCATGTTAAATTTCTTTGACTTTTCCCCATTTATTCTGACTATTCCTATTGTTCTTTTATTCATGCTCTTTATTATTCTTGTCAATTTGGGGCCTGCTTGTAATTCTTCCAGGGCTTTCCATATTTGTTCTCTAGGCACCTGGTCGAAAGCGGCTTTTATACCCAGAAATGCTAGAAACAGGCCTCTATTCTTGTCTATCATTTTGCTGATGATTAGCCTAATAGTGTGTATGTGGTCTTGCGTCTGTTTCCCTGGGCGAAAAGCGGCTTGTTCGTCTTCTAGTTTTTCTTCTATTTCGGCTCTCAGTCTCTTTTCTATTATTTTGGAGTACATCTTTAAACTCACTGATGACAGGAATATAGCCCGGTAGGTTTCACAGTTTGTGGTGGCTCCTTTCTTATGTATGGGTATTATTATATTTTTTTGCCAATCCGATGGGATCTTTTCCGTTTCCCATGCTTGTTAAAGGATTGTTTTCAGCCACTTCATTACTATATCTCCTCCCTTTTTTATTAATTCTGGCGCGATATCATCTTCCCCTGCTGCTTTCCCGTTTCTCATTGTTTTTACCGCCATCCTGATTTCTTCCTCTTATATTTTCTTCTTCTTCTTCCTGTTCTAGCGTTGTTTACTGTTTTTCTTGTATTTCTCTATCTGCTTCTTGATGATTGGCCTCCAGGTTATTGTGGAATTTGTTTTCGTAATGTCTTTGCCAGACTTCTAAGACTTCTTTGGTTGTTGTTGCTATATCTCCCTTTTGGTTTGTTATATTTCGTGTTGGTTTTGCTTGGTTTCCTTTTAGCTTTTTTATTACGCTCCAGAATTGTTTTTGGTTCTCAACATAGTTTTCTTCTGTTTTTCTTCCAAACTCCTTCCATGCAGTTCTCTTTGCTACTTTTACTGCTTCTTTGGCTTCATTTCGTTTCTGATAGTAATGTATTTTGCTTTCTTCTGTGTTAGTTCTTTTGAAGATTCGCCATGCTTCTTTTTCTCTTTAATCTTTTGTTTTACGTCTTGGTTCCACCACTTAGTCTTCTTTTGTTTGTTGTGCTTGATCTTTATTCCGCATATTTCTTGGACCGTTTGGAGTAGGGTTCTCTTAAATAGGTTCCATCTTTCCTCTATGCTCCATTGTTATTGTTGGTTCTCCTCTAGTTCTAGTGCGTTTAGTTTCCTCGTTAATGTTTGTTCGTATCTTTCTTTCGTCTGGGGGTTTTCCAACTCTGTTATTTTTATGCTTATATAACTTTTCTCGATTACTCTTGTAGGTTTTGTGATTAGGGTGTCTGCTACTGATTCGTGATTCGTAGATAGTTCTGCTCCTCTTATTACTTTTACGTCCTGTAGTACATATCTCATTCCTTTGGTTATTAGGATGTAATCGATTACCGATTTGTGTCCTAGTGCTTCGTTCTCATATGTGATTTTATGGATGTTTTTATGCTTATACCATGTGTTTCCAATTAACAGCTGATTTGTTATGCAGAAGTCTATCATACGTTCGCCGTTGTTATTTAGTTCGCTGTTTATTCCATAGCTACCCATTGTTCCATCTCATATTTCTTTGTTATTCCCTATGTGGGCATTCCAGTCCCCCATGAGTATTACATGTCGGTTCTTGGTCTGCATGTTTTCTAGGGGCCTTTATAGCTGTTCGTAAGTGTTCTTTATCATTTACAATATCATTTTCTGTTGGGGCATAGACCTGGATGACCCCTGTTTTTTCCTGTAGTTGTATATCCATTGTAATTATCCTCGAGCTTACTGCTTCCCAATTAGTGACTCTTGTTTCCAGTTCACAACTAGTAATTATCCTGACTACCTCTGTTGCTCTTCGTCCTACATGGGTTGTATCAAAATAAAATTAATCACGAGTCGTTAACAGACCAGTTACTGTTTTTTTTTTAGTTTATAGGAAATAATTTTTTTACCGTCAAGGCAGAATATCGATGTGCCAACTTTGTGAGTCTTTAATTTTAAAACGCTTTGTGAATCTGACGCTTGTTTCTTCAAAGTTACTGGCGAGAACTAATTTTTCGTAGAGAATTTTGTTGAAACCACAAATCGGTTCAACATAAAATTTAGCCAGGGGACTCCTTTACTCTCTAGGATTAGTTGACCATCTATAACCATTTTTATTCGAAGGCTTGTCCGATCTGGGCAAATAATCTTAGGATCTAAACCCGATGTCAGTATTATGATTTAGGATGTAATCATCTGAGGAACCAGACTTTATACTTACGAGGGTCTATATTACTATCATAGCTACTAAATGAATCGACAGCACATTAATCGAATGAATCATCAGACTCAGTGGCAAACTCAATCTTCAATACAATTTTCTTCATCAGAATTTAAATCTCTATAATCTTCTGGATTTTGCTCTATTTAATTGTGTAACCATCTGAAGCAAAATAAAAAATAATATTTTAAAAACAAATTATTCCCATATTTATAATTGATGGGTGGTTATAGAAATAGAAAAACGACTCTGTTCTCTCTTTTTCCTCATTATTAGAACATACATAATACAAGCAACAGAACCAAATCTCTTCTTGTTACTTCTAATAAAAGGCACACCATTGCGATACTATTGTATTTTTTACAAGGTCCTTGTTACATATTCAAAACTAAACAACATCCGGTCGCAATAATGAACATTTAGGAAGTTACATGGCAAGCAGGAGCATTCGTGCGCGACATACTGTCGTTTTCCAAGAATTTGGTATTTTGGGGTCGTCATTTTTACAACATTTGTAATATAGGGTTAACTAGAAGGCTGAAATTAAAAAGATTTCAGTATAATTACCAACATTAATGTTAAGTATAATAAACCGTTGACAAAAGATTAAATTGCTGACGACATTCAGAAATAAAACGCAGATATAGTTAGGGTTTACTAATTTTTCTGCCTCAAAATTGTAATACTTAAAATGTAACAAAGCTCCTTGTGTAACATTTAAAGACTGGCTAAAATATTTATCGCGTGACACCAGCGTTCAAATATAAGATCAGAATACCGATAGCTTGATAAAATACGGCCTAATAAGAGAATGGCGTTCTTACTTCATTAGATTGTTCTGACAGTTTCTTAGTGTAATAGAAACAATGCCTTTAATTCGGATAATCAACATCTGTCTTACAACCAAAAATCCCAAAACAAAATTAAACTTAAAAATTCATATATGTTAATACTTTGCGGTTGAAATTTATCAACATCGATTTGGTAGTTCTCGGGTTGTTAACCTCTATTAAGATTTCGCCTACAATTATAACATCTTTAAGATGAAGTTCTGCTGTTCATAATACTTGGTTGTTTAATATTGGAAATGTCAACGCCACTACATTGCCTGGTTCTTATCATTTTAAAACTGTTAAATAAAAAATATTTTTCTTTTTTTTTTAATTTTTAAATTATAAAAGCACATAAAAATGATATCAATATAGTAAGATAAAAATTTGGAATAAAATAAACAAGAATAGATAAAATTGTGGTACTTTAACACACTATTGAAAAAGGACGAAATTGACAGCGAGGTATACATAAGGCTGGAAACCATTCAAGAAGAATTAAATGAAGAGATTGAGCTGTCAACAAAAGACGCTATTTGAGGTGTAACATACACTCTTAAAAACAATAAACACCAGATCACAAGGCAAATTTTAAAGTAGGGCAAGAAGAAACTATGGCGGGAAGTTGAAGGATGGAATAAATTTATCCCCTGTATAAAAAGAAAGAAAAAAGCATATTGTAAAATTATAAGAGAGTATAGTTGCTGAGTGTAGCATGTGAGATTTTAAATATCACAGTTGCTCAGAAACGCAAATGATATAGTGATAAGAGGACAGTTGTGCGAAATACTAGAGAGCTAAGTGTATCATAGAAAATTGTAAGGATGGTAAGAATGTGCATTCTGATTCTATAATAAAAGTACATTTAGAAAAATATAGGATTAGTGTAGACTTAAGGCAAAACGACCCTTTCTTGTTGTGTTATTGAATTACATCAAGAAATAAATCCATTCAACAACCCCCTGAGATAAATTTGTGTACTTTCGAACAAGTAGTACATTTTAGGTGTCTGGTGCAGTAGCATTTGAAGCGAATGAAATCACAGACAATATAGCAGCAAAGTTGTCAACGGAAAATTAATGTTATTTTGTCTTGTATGTATTTAAAGCTAAGGATGTTTCCTCTACTTTAAAGTTAATTATTTACAAAAATATTTTACCACCAATAGCAATTTACAGAGTTGATTAGATTATTTACGAAGGATGAGAGAGGAAGGAAATGTAAAAAGAATCGTACAAGAAAACTTCGAACGAAGAAGGCCAAAAAAAACACACAGGACATGCTGGTTGGATATGGTTAAGAATGACTTGAAGGCGGTAGGCGTTAGCAACAGAAAGAAGCAAGAAATCGGAAAGAGTGGAAAAGGTTAGAGAAAGAGTAAATTAGTAGAATGTCATGCTTAGATATAATCGACTCTGGGGTTGCCAAAAGTTGGGAAGCTTAGAAGAAAAACTATGGTTCTTAACGGATTGCTAACGGAGGGCTTAATATACCACTTTCAGCTTTTAATATATAAAAACAACTAATAAATTATGTTATCCATCATTTAGTTACTAGTATTCTACATTTCCAGTTATTATTCTTTAATTAAACAATCTAACACAAAAATATTCCAAATTAAAGTCATCGCTTCACAATAATCCAATTGGTGACTAATTCCGGTTCGCTTCATACTCCTGAGTGTTCCTGAGCCGTGGCTGTGTCTGTTATCCAAATGATGCAATCAATAAATTTCGAAAATGTCGATGAAAAGGATGTTAGCAATTTATTGAACAAAAAAGATGATATTTTTTCAGTAGAAGTCTTAGAAAACCCTGGTAGCAATTCCTCATCACTTACAGTGAAGAAATTAATGTTACTACCAATGAAGACTCTTCAGTTAGAATTGTCTTCTAAAATAAGCTCTTTCTTAGCCTTCACGTTCTTTTCTTGTTTTCCCCCATTTAAAAATCCCCCCAACTACCTCTTCATCTTCTCTTTTTCTTTATTTTTCTTTTCTACTTCTTTACTGTAGCAAAGTTGGATTTGAGTGTTTGAAGTAAATACATTCCTTACATCCTTCACTGCGTTATTTTTTAGGGAGGTAGTTTGAAATTTTGTTTAAAATCTCACTTTCAGATTTGACCGACTAAGGCCTGCTTAGCAATGTTACGATTACGAAGGTAGTTTTCAGTGTAATTGTTACTGAGTTACTTTTCATATCTTATCTGTGTGAACCTTTCGGGCTACTGGCTGTAGCTTCAGTTCCTCTTTAACATTCAAGGAATATTTAACAACTGTCGATAGTGGTTTTACATACGTCAAAAACATGGTCGCATCTTCTTCTCCATCCCAGTCATTTCTCCTATTTCAGATTCCAGATATCGCAGGCTTTGGAGGGTTTCAGGTTGGTCTTTAAATTTATACTTATTTAAGAAATTTGGGCGTTTAATTATTTTACTGTAGTTTAGAACATGAACATTAAAGGCAGACAATCCAGTGTCTCTAAATCCGTTCAATATGCTGCAATTTGAGGGATACTAAAACATATTATTTTCAATTCTTTAACTCCTTTTGATTTTACCTCAAATATTTTTAGTGGGTTTGAAGACTACACCGTCTAGTCTTTGCACCATGTGAGCTGAATTTGGCATTAGAGTAATCAGGATAAGATCATTACTCCGACAACTTACTTAAATGTAGCGTAAGGTGCTACTGAAAAACATAACAATTGATTTGTCTACGTCCTTCTCATTTATATAGGAAAGGCACATTTGCGATATACTCATAGAAAGTTGATGCAGTCATCTACCCAAGATTCCAACTCTTGGGTACAGCTTTGGTACTCGCTATAAGCATTCGCTGATATAAATAGAACGAGAGGCGGTTATCTCCATTGTCGGTAAGAAGAGTAATGACAATTTCTTGTCTGAACTATTTTTAGGGTGAATACTAATTTGATTCTGAGAATAAGTTTCATCTAATCTAAAAATCTGACTAGGCTTCTGAAGAACTTTGAAATCATCACCAAGAAAGATTTTACAGAGGAAAACCATAGTTCAATTTTTTTCTTTGTTCCAGAACCCGCGCTTGGTTCACATATTCAGCTTTATTTTGCCTACTTTGAATGACAACGGAAAAAATTGTAGAAAGAATAGAAACCTAGGATATTTATACCATCTAGAAAACACAGTGATACCTACCCACTTTGCTAACTCTTTGTCCAATTCTTTACCCAGAATACTGTGGCCTTGAAATAATAAAATTTCTGAAATTTTGTTCTGCAAGGTCGTGCGTGATACGCTGAAAGGCTCGAGAAGTTTCTACTGTCGATATCTCATTTTGTATAGTCGTTAATACTTGTTCTATCTTCCTTGGAGAGTACAAAACTTTTTTTTCCAAAACATGATGCTATGAAAACACGTCTACCCGTTTCATTTTGTTCTTTAACTAATTTAGCTCTTCTTCTCGCCACTCCTTAAAAACGAATTAAACAAAAATTTAACAATATCGTAAGTAAATCTAACAAACTTAATTGAAAACGTTAAAATGAAAACTTTTTTTAAGACTTACCTTAATATATTTTGCAAATTGCGCTGTTGGTTTGGCGACTGATCTCCCGTGGGCGGTCAGTTTTTTACTTGTGGGTTAACTTTTTCCGCCCCTTCTTGAGCGTATGGCAATAGCTCGTATAAGGGTGCCATCTCCATACGCCTTGCAAATGTTTGTTCAAGTCTAAGTAGCACTCACATCCAGATCCAATTTGTGGTGAAACTGAAGCAGCAATCAAATGTCCTTTCTGGTCTGCTCTCTTCAGTAGAATGAATCATGAGAGGTGCATAAAAGATGTTCCTGAGTTGCGAGCTATCATACGGCATTAAAATTGTAACACATTGTAGCAAAATTTTAAAAATTATGATAGGGCCGATCAAGAATTAGTTAACAACCTATTATATTTGTAATTATATTTGTTTGCTATACAGACTTTCAAACAATTCATCCATGCTTTTTTGTTCATAACGATTATGTTGATTTCCCTTATATTTTTTGGCTTTATGATTTGAATTAGGAGGTTTGTTTAAGTTTTAAGGTCTCCGATTTTTTTCTCAGCACTGAGAGTATGTAGAAAGATGCGGTTAATTTTAAAAGACGCGGGAAATATTTCTGAATTTGTAATATATATAGCAGCACCATACAATGTACACAGGTCGAATTACCGCCATTGCAGCGAGTGTTGTTTTGTATACTTCAAATAGCGACGTTGAGTGTTCAAGAACAACGTGTAACTATCCGCTTTCTTCTCTTATGTGGTAAAATTCCCATCGAAATTAATCGCCAATTGAGTTATAGATGTTAAAAATGTGCATTCGTGGGTGCGAAAGTTTCAAGAAGGTCGAGAGTTGTGTTATAATGAACCAAAGCAGCCTTGACCACAAACCAGCCGGACTGAAACCATGACTGCGCAAGTGGAGCAAGTTGTTATGGAAGACCGTTGATTAGATGTGCCTGATATCACCTCTAAACTTGGCATTTCCGTAGAATCTGTGGAGTAAATTATGCACGATGACCTGAAAATGCGAAAAGTTTCTTCAAGGAGGGTCCCACGAATATTAACTGACAAACAAAAGGCTGCACGAGTGGCAATGTCACAGAACATGTTGACACGTGATAACGCCGTGAATTTCCTACCATGTAGGGCATCCTTCGTGGCTGCTTATTTTTCAATCGAGCCGCTGTAGCATCAGCAATTTTCCAGTGGGCAAAACACACTCTTAAAGAAGTGTTGTCAGCAGCCATAGAAGCATGACGACGACGTTGTAAAAAATGTGTACGTCTAGACCAACATTACGTTGAGAAGTAACAGAAGTTTTAACTTTCTTGGATAACTACCTTTTCAAAAAAAAAAAACATTAGGAGTCCTTAGAACTTGAACACACCTTGTATATTTAAAACATCTGCTAACTATCAGATAATCTTCACAAGCGCAATAATTATATGCTAATTTAATTTTTTTCTTACGTATTTCCTCAATTCAGGCTTTACTATTCTTTGATAAACACATCGTTCTTTTTTAATTACAATTCCGAATTTTGCTTTTTAATTATTTTCTCCACTTCTTTGCGTTTAGACCTTTTAGAACACTATATATTATTATACAAGGATTGTTAATAGGTTTTAAAGCAATGACATTTGGTCTTTCGAAACATCATGCGATTTGGCGTTTGATGCACATAACCTTAATAATCAGCTGTGTTCACGATGGCAATCACAAAAAAGCATATTCGATTTTCTATCCACCTCGCGCTTCATCTTAAGAAAAACGCTGCTGAAGCCACCGAAATGATTTGTGCTGCATATGGTGAGAATGCTGTAAGTCATGCGACGTGCAAAAAGTGGTACCAAAGATTTCGCGGAGAAGAGTTTAGTCTTGAAGATCAACCACGCGCTGGACGCCCTCAAACATTTGACACGGATGAGCTGCAGGCGCGTTAGGCTGGGAACTTCTCCCACATGCGGCCCAACATGGCCCTTTCCGATTATCATTTATTCCGGTCGTTACAGCATCCCTTGGCTGATACGCACTTCAAAACAGAAGAAGAAGTCCGAAAATGCATCGATAACTTTATCGTCTCGAATCCGATGAGCTTCTATCACCAGGGAATTCGCAAGCTACCCGAAAGATGGAAAAAGGTCATCGATGCCAACGGAGAATACTTTGATACTTAAGCTTTTTTTGTTTGTTTTTTAAATAAAACTTTAATTTTGCAGAAAAAAGCTGAGAATTTATTTATACACCTATTAATTTCTGATTCTGTTACCGTCAGTCACTAATATTACCCTTTAGTTCCCAGAATATTTAAAAATAGTTATTCCTATATTTAATGATATTAAATGAACATTCGATTTAATCAATATTAATTTTATATTTTTTGGAGAATTTTTGATTTAGAATTTAATCATGCTTTTGCATTACTTGGAGTACTCTTTTTTGTAATTTAAATCTCACTATAGTATAAATACAATTTCTACCTCTTATTGATAGATAGCACTGCTAGTATTATTTTGCTTAAACAAAATTTTCAACATTTTTTATTTAGCTTTCTTATTTAACTTTAATTTTACATATCTTTTTTACATTTTAGCTAATGTTAATATATCTTGCTTAATCATTTTTTAAGTTTCCAAACTTTTCCATTACATTTACTATGTAAATGTTCATATTAAATTCTCGAATAAAATGGCCACCCCACTTAGCATCATGTGTGCGTATGTACGCACGATTTTGTATGTAGTACTAGTTACCCATGGCTTCGCTGGTGCGATATTTAGATTTTTAAAAAATTGCTTTTTAAATGAAATATAAACTTTTTGTCCAAGTTTACAACGCATTTCAGCTATTTATTTTCGTAAAAATTCCAGTCCCTTATTAAAAGCTATACAGTTTTAAGGTTTTATGGTTGTCCTGTGAGCAATATGCATATTGATATTGCAACATTAAAATAAACACAATTCCTTTATATGTATATAGGCAAGTGAAGGTGAGTGAGATAGCTGAGACTGTGAGGATATCGGAAGAAAGGGTGCGAAACATCTTGCACGAAGAATTAGGGATGCGAAAGCTTTGCGCAAGATGGGTGCCGCATTTGCTGAATGCCGATCAAAAGTAAATGCGCAAACGATTTTCGTAGCAATCTTTGGACCGATTCAACAGGGATCCGACCGATTTTGTGCGGCGATTTTGTCACCATGGATGAGACATGGATCCACCACTACACGCCAGAAACGAAACAGCAGTCCAAGCAGTGGGTGGAAGCCGGTGGTTCAGTGCCAAAGAAAGCGAAGTCGATCACATCTGCCGGAAAGGTGGCCAGCGTATTTTGGGATGCGAAAGGGATCCTGGTAATTGATTATCTTGCAAAAGGCAGAACAATTACAGGAGAATATTACTCCAACCTTCTTGGCCAGCTAGATGCCAAAATTCGCGAGAAGAGGCCTGGCTTGAAGAAGAAAAAAATCATCTTTCACCAGGACAACGCACCTGCGTTGGCAATGGGAAAACTGCGAGATTTGGGGTATGATTTGTTCGGCCATCCCCCTTATTCTCCTGCTTTG
Source organism: Sinelater perroti (assembly GCA_036346155.1). Taxonomy (NCBI): domain Eukaryota; kingdom Metazoa; phylum Arthropoda; class Insecta; order Coleoptera; family Elateridae; genus Sinelater; species Sinelater perroti. The sequence goes on from JARFIY010000024.1 coordinate 13,492,956, forward strand.
GCACCCTCAGACTTGCATCTGTTCCCAAACTTAAAAAAGTTTGTTTCTGGGAAGCGCTTCGCATCCAATGAGGAAATTGATGAATATTTTCACAACCTTCCAGAGTCTCCGAGAAGGAATACTGATGTTGGAGAGGCGCTGGATCAAGTGTGTTGAAGTCAAGGCAGATCATGTAGAAAAATAAAATCATTTTTAACTGGCCGTTTTAAATTCATTGAATTAAGATAAAATGTTGTTTTCCTACGATAAACGTTTTTATTAATTTTTAATATTACTAATAGAGTCGATAATAATCTTACGAATCAAATTAAGTCAAATGAGCCTATGCAATTACGTGTGTATAAGAAAAAACTCCGATAGTTCGGAAGTACCTTCCTCGCGCCATTAAATATGAAAGCAAATTGTTGGCTTAACGAGTGTCATACAAAACTGAGTGTTGCGTGCGTACAATGTAAAACATTTAACCTTTATTGGAAAATCAATGCCGGGTGGCGGTTTTCTGGGCGTAATTTATTTCTCACTTAGGGCAGAAAAACGCTAAACAACATTCACCACCAGATGTAGCGCAATGAATGGGATTATCCTCGTTATTAAACGGCAATTAAAAACGCATTTGGGTTGTTCGGTAAAGAAAGTAATACCAGGAATATTTACAGAACGTACTATTTAATTTTGTTTAGTTTCCATTATACAAAATGTCATTTTTAAAGAAAAAGTGTACATACCGTGTAACCTATTTTTGATTATTTATTACAAAAGGTATCTCATCTTTTATATGAGATACAAGCTAAATTTTATTCCAATTCTTTTTCCAGAATAGTAGGTTGGTGTAAACCGCTTTTTTGTACCTTTCATTATTGTCGAAATTTTAGACAAAAATTAAAAATCCCATATATTTATTAAACAAAAACATTGCTTAATCAAATTTTTTATATACATTGTATTTTCTATTTTATGGAGAAACTATGGTAATGCAAAGGCTCTTCCATGTTTTCTTAGAGATCTGAGAAAACTCATCGCGCTACCAAGAAGCCCTTACCGGTGGAAAAACGTCCGTCTTTTAATCTGTTCTTTGAAGTATAAAAATAAAATTAGCTTTCGATGCCTATTATAATGGTGTTGACATAAGGAAGTGTTTCATTTTCAAATTTATGGACCATCATGTTACGGTAACATAAAATGTGTTGTACTATCTACTCGTCGGTTAAATTATAGGGCATCCAAAGGAAACAAACTTATCCCATTTGAAGGTGGTTTTATGGAATGTTATCTCTACATAATGATAAGTCACATTCTTCTTTATTGCCAATCTTAATTACATATTACTTTAACCAGGTTTGTACAAATGTAGTGGAATGGGATTGTGTAGCCTTGGATAAAATAAAATGTAGCTTTTCTAAATAACTAGAAGGTTTTGAAAGTGCGTGATATATTGAGGTAGTTTTGAATAAACAGCTTTTTTAGTTTTTACTTTAGGTGACAATATATCTTGCTTAATCATTTTTAAGTTTCCAAACTTTTCCATTACATTTACTATGTAAATGTTCATATTAAATTCTCGAATAAAATGGCCACACTTAGCATCATGTGTGCGTATGTACGCACGATTTTGTATGTAGTACTAGTTACCCATGGCTTCGCTGGTCGATTTTAGATTTTAAAAATTGCTTTTTAAAAGAAATATAAACTTTTTGTCCAAGTTTACAACGCATTTCAGCTATTTATTTTCGTAAAAGTTCCAGTCCCTTATTAAAAGCTATACAGTTTTAAGGTTTTATGGTTGTCCTGTGAGCAATATGCATATTGATATTGCAACATTAAAATAAACACAATTCCTTTATATGTATCTAGACTTATAATTGTTAATAATAATAATAAAAATAATAATGGTAATGATAAGGCCTGCGAACTAAGAGGTTAAGGCTCTCATATGTTTCCCACAGTGCCCGATCGTCGCGCACCATCTCTGATACAGAGCGATGTGGCAAGCACCACGCCTTAGCGTTCTTAGTAATTCTTTTGCGTTACTAATGCCAAAAAAAGTAATGATTTTTTGGTAACCACAAGCTTTCCATGCGATGGTATTGTTCTACACGAAATAAATGGGAAGACTTTCACATCCTGATGCATCTTATTGTTTGTTTTCGAATGGTTAGGCCTAGTCAACGTTTAGAAACTCTTGACTTTTTTCCGCAAATACGGCAGACATCTTCAGAAGAAAATCTTCTAAAAATTAAGTGACTGTAGACGTGGACATGCTGGTCTGACCAGATATATGTGTCTAAGCCCTTAATCGTTCTTCTCTGGGAACCCTTGGCATTGAAAATTGGTAGCGTTTTGAGTAGCCCCCACAATATTATTCGAGGCTTCTAGAAACTTGGAGGGGCCCGACCCTAGTGTTCCGGCTGTAGCGGAATGTTTTGAAGTGAATAGTGGCTCCCTTTATATTTTATGCACTTCGGGCTGGTTCGCAAGCATGCCTGCAGCGCTGACATCGGTGGTACTCGCTTACGACCTTTCTCTTATTTGGTTCTTCCACCTTGACAGCTAAAAAGATGACGTTGACCTTGTCGCTTCACTCAAGTTCTAAGAACAAGATCAGCATCGGTTATCGCTAAGAGCCCTTCTTCATCCTCCTCAGCGGAAAGATGGGAATGCTATGTTCAAAAAGCTCCTACTTCATCTTTTCCCCAGTGACCTGCACCAAGATGCCTCACATTACGGCTCGGAGAGGCCTGTTTGCTTATAACAAATGGTAATGATGCTGTATCTTTGCTTTTTCTAGGAGGGAGTCAGATACTGGTAATCACCTGATATAGGGAGATGGATAGAAATTCCATCCGCTACATTCTTGACCTTTAGCAAACCAATCTTCCTCTTATCAATACTACTTTTTATCGTAGGCCACAATTGTTTCTTTTTCAGGATGACGAGAGGGCTCTGGTCCCAGAAAGGGGCTTGAGACGGCAGGCATCTCAACGTCTTCTTTTCGATTGCCTCTAAAGGGTTGGCTGTTGGCTTAGAGGGAAAAGGCGGTACCATCGTTACTCTTGCTTTTATACTCTTACTACATGCTGGAGGTGTGGTAGTGGGAAATCGTTGTTGAAGACATCAAGTTCGTTATTAACGTAATCAGGCTAATTGCTAACATTACAGTATTAGCTGATGTATAATACATATATATTATTAATTGCAAAACCACATTAATTTTGTAAGTTCAGATGTTTATATTAAGACTGTATTGGTACTTTTCTACTTCTAATGCTAGTAATATTATTTCACAATTTCACTTGACAGATGTGTTTTCATAGAAATATTTATCTATTGCAAAGGTTTTCATACCACAACATTAGCAAAATTTCGCTATAACTTTCCATTTCATATCCCAGATCTCAAAACACTCTCCTTTCTCTCTCTCCCCCTCTCCTCCTTTCCCCCTATCTCCTTCTCTCTTTCCCCTTTCTCCCCCTTCTCTCATTCATCTCCCTCCTCTCTCTCGCTCCTTTCTCTCTCACTTAGCTCTCTCCTCTCTCTCTCTTATCTCTCTCCCCCTCCCTCTCCTCTATCTCTTCTCTCTCGCATCTCCCTCTCCCCTCTCTCTTTCTCTCCTCTATCTTCTCTTTCTCTTCTCTCCATTCTCTTTATCATCTGTCTCTTCTCTCTCTATTGTCCTTTTCTCTTTCTCGCCCTTCTCTCTCAAACGAGCAAGTCCGTTCAAAATTATCAGAAAAAAACAACTTTCAATAATTTTTGCAACCAAATTGTAACATATAACCTACATATTTTTATGATTAGGCTATTGTTAGACCCAAAAATAGAATCAGATAAAAATTTGGAGATATATGGTTATAAATATATATTGGATTTTGATTACATTTATATAATATTCTTCTTCTTTTTCTACTCTTATATAGGCTATAAGCCTGTTTCTAACTACACATTTCGTGTAGTACTATGAGCCATGTTGGGCGTACCCCGGGCAGGTGGCTAGTCTGACCCGTTAGAAGAAGGAGAATGTACTTTACGACCGCCAAAGGTGTTTGTATGATGGCCGGAGAGCACTCGAGTTTGCCGTTATTTTGACCTGGGAGTCGAACCCAGGGCCCGCCGCGCGTTAGTCTGGCAGACCGAAGCCTTTACGTCGCGGCTGTCCGCTCTCATTTATATAATATTAAAATTTATATAATATTAAAAGGAAAAAAGAAGTCTACCTCCCTCTTATCACAAGGGAAATTAAATGTAATTGTCATAAATCCCAATGAGTCTGACAAACATCTAATTTGTTGCAAATTATCAAAACTTTTTTAATCTTAGATTTTCTGATACATACTACAGTTAAGGAATTCAAATACTTCATAGTAAATTTACCTATTAAAATCAAAGTCATTAAACGAAAACTTCAGTGCTTTATTTATATTCTACCTAGGTTTTCAAGCTTTCTCTCATAAGCTTAAGGGAATGGTACGAGGGTGAATAAATATTACTCAAATATCTTTTTATGAGCCATAAGGAGAACGGAGAAGAGCGCGGCTTCTAAATGTTATAAAGAGGAATTTCCCCACAGGATACCTCGCACTGCTCATTACTTGATAATACAATATCAAAGAAAAAGATACTATTGTCCATTGCGTAACAGAGTATTATTAAGTTTGAGATACTGAGAAGACTTAAGACGAAAGTGCTGGACAACCCAAATCTTAAGTGTGTGCGTGGTACAAACAATTTTTTGAAGAACGAGAAGCAGCTGAAAATAAAGGTTGCTGATATTGGCCGATGATTAGTGTGACTGAGGAAGATATTCGCATTATTCACCGCTTTCTTAGAGATAACCGCCGAATAATGGTGAAATTAAATAAGCTATAGCAGTACTGATATAATGATTATTAGTAATTTTGGCCTTCAAAAAATATCCCTCGCTTCCTTGTCGAAAATCAGAAATCTTAGCTAGAACACCTTATCTACGGTCGATCCTTACTTGAATGACATAGATTTGACAATGTCGTCGTCAAAGTGTTCGTCCGCGAGTGGTATCGTAACCACCTATGGTAAACAATTAAGAACAAATAAGCCTCTCTGACTCAAGAATCTGCATGGATTTCACAGAGTCAGACGTATTATCATGTAACAATATTCACTGTTTAGTACTCTGTAATTCTGTCCGACACGATGGATACGTCGTAGCAATCGTTTTAAAACTTCTTCGAAAATATAGTTAGCTGTTTAATCCGCAGGTACAATTAATATTGTATGGACCATGGACTTTTGCAAGCAACTTTTTTTGAGTCGCCGGAAAGATGAAACTTTATTTCTATCTTTCAAGACAACAGTTCGCATTAGGTACGGATTCTAGTTACATATTTTAAAGCATTCCGTCCATTTTACTTTCTGTTCATCTGTGGACTTATGCAATGCAACATGGAACAGATCTTCTGAATACCCAAATTTTCACGGACTATAGTGCCCTTGCTAATACGTAATCCATCCATCGTCAATTCTAGAGTCAGCGTCCAATCTCATGCTAGTATTTTATCGCATTTGGTTAATCATGTCTAGGGTTATGTTTGCCAAACGAAACTGATCCTCAATCGTTTTTGTAACGACGCGAAAACTTTTAAACCATGATTATGTTCGACTGATCACAACGAGTTTATCCTGATAGCTACGGGTATTTCACACTATGTAGCGTTTCTAGAAGTATCTTTGGATATTCATGTACGAGGGTAAGGTGAAAAGTTCTAGGCCTGATACAGAGATGGTGCTGCAATCGGCAAATAATTATGCTTCCTGCTTGGGTGCATGTGTCATTAGCTCGTATGACTATTTTCAAATTGTTCGCTCAAGTAGTTTGTTCACACGAATTTTTTCAGTAGACATGTTGCAAGTTTTTTGTTAAAATGGATAAACTTGAATATCGTGCGGTTACAAAATTCTTCGTTTTGGATGGATTAACCCCTAAGGAAATTCATCCGAAGTTGACAAAAGTTTACGGGGACTCTGCTCCTTCCATGTCAACTGTTAAAAAGTGGGCAGCTGAATTTAAACGTGGTCGCACATCTCTCGAAGGTGACCCACGTGAAGGACTGCCAAAAACCACAACCACACCGGAAACCGTCGAAAAAGTGCACGATATCGTGTTGGACGATAGGCGAGTGAAGGTGAGTGAGATAGCTGAGACTGTGAGGATATCGGAAGAAAGGGTGCGAAACATCTTGCACGAAGAATTAGGGATGCGAAAGCTTTGCGCAAGATGGGTGCCGCATTTGCTGAATGCCGATCAAAAGTAAATGCGCAAATGATTTTCGCAGCAATCTTTGGACCGATTCAACAGGGATCCGACCGATTTTGTGCGGCGATTTTGTCACCATGGATGAGACATGGATCCACCACTACACGCCAGAAACGAAACAGCAGTCCAAGCAGTGGGTGGAAGCCGGTGGTTCAGTGCCAAAGAAAGCGAAGTCGATCACATCTGCCGGAAAGGTGGCCAGCGTGTTTTGGGATGCGAAAGGGAACCTGTTAATTGATTATCTTGCAAAAGGCAGAACAATTACATGCGAATATTACTGCAACCTTCTTGACCAGCCGGATGCCAAAATTCGCGAAAAGAGGCCTGGCTTGAAGAAGAAAAAATCATCTTTCACCAGGACAACGCACCTGCGTTGGCAATGGGAAAACTGCAAGATTTGGGGTATGATTTGTTCGGCCATCCCCCTTATTCTCCTGCTTTGGCACCCTCAGACTTGCATCTGTTCCCAAACTTAAATAAGTTTGTTTCTGGGAAGCGCTTCGCATCCAATGAGGAAATTGATGAATATTTTCACAATCTTCCAGAGTCTCCGAGAAGGAATACTGATGTTGGAGAGGCGCTGGATCAAGTGTGTTGAAGTCAAGGCAGATCATGTAGAAAAATAAAATCATTTTTAACTGGCCGTTTTAAATTCATTGAATTAAGATAAAATGTTGTTTTCCTACGATAAATGTTTTTATTAATTTTTAATATTACTAATAGAGTCGATAATAATCTTACGAATCAAATTAAGTCAAATGAGCCTATGCAATTACGTGTGTATAAGAAAAAACTCCGATAGTTCGGAAGTACCCTCCTCGCGCCATTAAATATTAAAGCAAATTGTTGGCTTAACGAGTGTCATACAAAACTGAGTGTTGCGTGCGTACAGTGTAAAACATTTAACCTTTATTAGAAAATCAATGCCGGGTGGCGGTTTTCTGGGCGTAATTTATTTCTCACTTAGGGCAGAAAAACGCTAAACAACATTCACCACTAGATGTAGCGCAATAAATGGGGTTATCCTCGTTATTAAACGGCAATTAAAAACGCATTTGGGTTGTTCGGTAAAGAAAGTAATACCAGGAATATTTACAGAACGTACTATTTAATTTTGTTTAGTTTCCATTATACAAAATGTCATTTTTAAAGAAAAAGTGTACATACCGTGTAACCTATTTTTGATTATTTATTACAAAAAGTATCTCATCTTTTATGTGAGATATAAGCTAAATTTTATTCCGAGGCTTTTTCCAGATAGTAGGTTGGTGTAAACCGCTTTTTTGTACCTTTCATTATTGTCGAAATTTTACACAAAAATTAAAAATCCCATATATTTATTAAACAAAAACATTGTTTAATCAAATTTTTTATATACATTGTATTTTCTATTTTATGGAGAAACTATGGTAATGTAAAGGGTCTTCCATGTTTTCTTAGAGATCTGAGAAAACTCATCGCGCTACCAAGAAGCCCGCCCTTACCGTAGGAAAAACGTCCGTCTTTTAATCTGTTCTTTGAAGTATAAAAATAAAATTAGCTTTCGATGCCTATTATAATAGTGTTGACATAAGGAAGTGTTTCATTTTCAAATTTACGGACCATCATGTTAAGGTAACATAAAATGTGTTGTACTATCTACTCGTCGGTTAAAGTATAGGGCATCCAAAGGAAACAAACTTATCCCATTTGAAGGTAGTTTTATGGAATGTTATCTCTACATAATGGTAAGTCACATTCTTCTTTATTGGCAATCTTAATTACATATTACTTTAACCAGGTTTGTACCAATGTAGTGGAATGGGGTTGTGTCGCCTTGGATAAAATAAAATGTAACATTTCTAAATAACTGGAAGGTTTTGAAAGTGCGTGATTTATTGAGGTAGTTTTGAATAAACAGCTTTTTTTAGTTTTTACTTTAGGCGACAATATTAAAACTTTAGTGAGAACTTGTATTTATAGAAAGCAATGAAAAACTATTATGAAGCCACTTATCCCAGAGAAGATGGCACAGTTAGTACATGTGTAGTTGAATACGACTATGTATGTTGTCCGTTCGAATACAAGACTTTAATTCTTTCAGGGGTGAGCGAGTAACAAAGAAAAATAGCTGATGTGAGCACAAAAACAAACATTAAGAATTCATCTAAATAAATAAATTATAAGGTATCCGTTCAGGTTTAAGCGGACTGTACCGTATTTTTAATTTCAAACAAAGGAATTCCAATCAAAAAGGCCAAAAAGCTGGAAATGGATGCTCTGCTGCAGGAATCGGCTCCCCGGAGCTGTAATTAGGGAAATCGAGGAAGAGGAGAGAAGGGTGTGTGTCGATCGGAAGCGTCTTTCCTGATATGGGTCCTTCAGCTGGCCGTGTCCGAGGTTTACAACAGGCGAACCAACCGCCGCGGCTATCTCTAATTAAACAAAACGCGCACAGGGGAAGTCACAAGACGAACGACCCTATTTTAAAACCCAAATAAAAGGAACAGTGTCTTTTAGAGATGTATAGACAATAGATATGTAGACAATTAAAAAAATAATTGAGATGCTACACTTGCATACCACCGTTAGTTCAATTTTGTTAAACATAATGGCATCTTACATTTTAAACACCCCTAATTGTTTTTGTGATTTTTGTGCTACATAATACACATCACCTTTTAGTTAGTCGAAAGGATTGATGATCCGCATTATTAGTTTGATTTTTTAATTTGAACTTGAACGTGTTTATTGGAAATTCTCTTCCTAGATTTAATTAAATTTTGTAATATTGGATACTGCTTTTTTGTTTTCAACTTAACTGCCAAGAGACCACTGTTGCTTAATTTGTTTATTTGACTTAAAAGTTATCTAAGTAAGCTTAATACCTTTTATTTTCTAATTCTTCACATAGCTGTTCCATAATCCTAGCCCCAGGTTTGTTTTGTATGTATTGCCAGATTTTTTTATGTATATTTCAAATTTCAGACAATAACCGCTTCGATCGGGTAGCATTCATATTTTTAAAGTCGGATATTATAGGTTTATTTTTTGGGTAAATAAATGTAAGATTATTAATTTATTGATGAGCATCTCCTGAATTTTATCTTTAATTCCCACAACTATAGTGTGTCCAGAAGGACTAAAACATACGGAATTTTTTTTTGAGAAGCTGTATTTACGGCCTTATTATTTATAATTTGTTTAAGTAAAGGATCATTTACGTAAAGGAGACCAAGAATAAAAAATCTTTTACATACAAGAACTAATAAAGTTGTCATGTAGCTACGGTAAACTGGGCCAATAGTCCCAATAAAGTGGTGAGGAAATTAATGTCTAAACGCACCAATTCGCAAAGATAGTACAGATGTGAAACATCTGCAAATTGGACATATGGATGGAAGCATAGTGGATATGGGAACAGACCATATGATGCCAAAATTCATATTCAACATGAATTTCGATGTTAATATTATGGATTGAAATGAATGTACAAACGAAATAAGCAACAAGAACAGACTCAGAAAAATTATCTAGTACACAGATGGATTAAAGACGGAGTTTGGAACGGGAGTAGGCATATACTGTGAAAAAGGAAACTCGCAGTTAAACTTTTCATTAGAAAATCTATATTTGTTTTCTAACCAATGATATTTGCAATATTGCAGTTCGCCAGGCAAAACAATTTTGCCAAATCGATATATTCACGGACAGTCAGGCATTCCTGAAGGCGTTAAAGAACCCGAAGATCACATTCAGGCCGCAAAGAACTCAGGGCTCTGACAGACCACAATTTAACTCTGTTGTAGTTAGCAAGCCACTGCGAAATTATATGTAACAAAAGAAGTGATGAGGTAACACAAAAAAGATTATCAACTCCATATAAAGGCACCGTACCTGCTAGAGGTATAATACGAAGCCGGGTGAAAGAATGGACCAGATAACAACATAAAAATACTGGGAAAATGTGCCAGGACAAAGACATAAAAAACCTTTATAAAAGATGCATCTGGTAAACAAACTGAAAAACTTCTCAACAAAATAGCACTGTACAGTGAAGACCTGAGCTGTAGGCAGTTTATATCCAAAGATAGCTATCTATAACTTGTGCAAGTGTGGGATTTTAGTTTACAGGAGACAAGCTATTTATAGAAAGCTAATAATGAATTCAGAATAATACAGAAACTATCCAGTAAAGGATTTGTACAGACTAACACAAGGAAATGAGATATCGATGAGGCTGCAGTGCTACCGAAGACGTAGATCAAACGTCTACAAAAGTTTTTATTTCTTCTACCTCGTAACCAAGTGTTCTATTAAATAGGCTGTAAAAAACAAAATAAATAAATTTGCTGAAGTACGATCTTCTAAATTTTGAACAAATTCGTGCACCATTGATGATCCTGTAAACTCTAGTAAACCCTCGTTATCTGATTTATTAGATTTCTTTAAAATAATTTAGTGTTCCTCCGAGATACTCAATGGTGCAGAAGATCCGCGTAAACTTTCTTGAAGAGCACTTTATGGAACATCATCATTTACAATGTCTGTGTTATTTTCTTCATCAAATTGTTCAAAATCAGAATCAGTTTCGTCGTTGACTACATATTCATTGTCAGATGCGCTGCCTTTAGGAAGATCATTTGCTTCAATTTCACAAAGCAGTTCTTCAAATACTAAAGCCTATATTTTAAAGCGTAAATAATTTTCTTGCACACAAGTTGCATTATCCGCCTAAAATATAAGAAAATCTTGGCCAAATACATGCGATGGATTGCAAATAAAATGACTATTACGCTGACAAAACGAAAATTCTACAGTTTGAGATATATTAGATAATGCTCAGCAGCATGTTCTTTGGCCACTGACATTTTTTGCGTTTATTTGCCTCCGATTGTCAGTCATTAGAATTTTTCTTTTATTAACGGTTTTAAATCCTATCACATCAAAGATTTTGACGCTAATATTTTTCTGAAAATAATTACTAAAGAAGTAAAATTAGTTTATATTTTGTCTACTAATATTTGTAGACACGTGTATTGTTTTTGTTGTTTTTTTTTTTGTAGAATAATTCATATATTGCGTATTTGCTATTGAGTGAAGTATTTTTCCGGGAAATTTCCCTGGTTTTTTTTGTGGTATTTTTTGAAGGTCCGCTTATTTCATCTACTGATTTATTATGTATTGGATTTTTTATAGTTGAAGGTACTTTTTTATTAACATACATAATAATGATTTGATCAAAACATTTTTATTATGACTACATAACTTTTTAAATCTCTAAGAATTTTTTATAACAAAATCTCGTTTCTAAAAATAAAACGTCGCTCAAATCCTGAAAGCGTATTCACCGGAAAAAAACGCAAAACGTTTCCATTAATCAATTTTTTATCGAATATTGGACATTGATTTCTGGCAACAGTAATTACCTAAAATATCCGCAGCCTAAGTATATATTTTCACAGTACTCGTGTAACTTTTATGACCAGCTGGTGCAGTTATCGACTATTCTACTAACCCTCTTTGTATACGCTGGTTTTACTATCGTTTAACTTATTAGAATAAGGCAATTTGACGTCTCGGGTTTAGAGCAAAATAATAATCAACGATATTCTCTCAAATTAAAATTTTAAAATTTTTTTACCGTTTGACTTTGTTAGTACAAAAAATGCTCTGAACAGTCATATAATTATCCAGATTTGTTAATCGGAGTTTACTTTTATTGCGCGAAACAATAATTTAGTATACGAATTTGAAGCTTTTGTTTTATACATTCTGTGGAACTCAATAAATAAATTCTTATCAACTGTGACGCAATACAATCACGAGCGAGCAATATAAACCTGGACAAACTTAAAATGAAAGTGTTGATTGTTGCGGATTTGTGTCGCTTGATGTAAGTAGCTCAGTACCACGCACTTTTTAAATTGCATTACATATACTATAAACTCGTATATTTACACGTTAATCAGTAAATTATTTTTGATAAGGCTTTATTGTACTTACCTTAATTCTAAAATTAAATTCTCATCGTACTTTTCTCCAGCGTGCATGGTCAAATAATTTGATGTCACTGATAAGCTCACCTACCTACATACTTTTGGGTCATTTTATTTATTTTAAAAACTTTAATAAAGCATTAGATACAGTATTAACGAAACAGCCAGCTAGGCGCAAAACTGCCTACACTAATCGAAATCGTTCGCATATATTCATTTGTGAAATACCTTTACATGAGTAAGTTACGCCGTTATCTTCGTAATAGTTTCGCGGTAAAGGTTATCTGTCGAGCGCTGAAATAAAACGTGTAAAATATTCATATCGTATGCGTTTCCTTATAGTGGCTCTAATCGCTGTGTTGGTTAAACGTCGCTTTAGAACCAGGTGGCTATCGATTCCATGTCTACTTGTGCCTTCAATATCGTAAGCTATCTCAGGGACTGAGAAACGTTTAATAGATAATAAGGCACGAGGGGCGATTTAATGCCCTTGACTTAGGGGGCCGCAGTTACTAATTAATTTATTTGATGTGCAAGCGGAAAAAAATATGAGTTTTGTATAAATCTTTTTTCATTAAAAATTGAATTTTTAAAATCGTTCCTCGTATTTTTATAATTTATTTATCTTTACATTTTTTGTAATCATTTGGTTTATTGGTATAATTTTTTTAATTATGAAGTTTACTTTTTATTATCCTATTAATATATGCAGCAATATTTTGTGTTGCCTAATAATATTAATCATATAAATATATTCACTGTAAAGCAGAGGTACATGCAACATTAAATTTTAAAAAAGGTTTGTTGGAATAATAGAAATTCCTAAAATAATTTATTAAACGAGATTTAACATCTACACATTTAATTTTATTTGCGCGCCTCCTACTCGCTTATTTTCATAACTATACTCCTATTTTCTTATATTACAAAATGCGACTAATATAAGAGAAAGAGAGGTAGTGGTGCCCACTTAACTTCGGTAGTATCCACATTATGTTGGATAATTATCACCGAGTATGCATCATACTTTACTTTTGTCAACTACCTTTGGCGCTTTGAATCTGTATCGTTACAAATTCAAATTCTGCAACACAATTTTGAAAATTGTCATTGATAAGGTAAATTATCAGTGGTTGAGGTGATGGAGCTCAACCTTTTATTAATATCAAAATAAAAAGAAAAAACACTCCCCATGCATTAGGACAACTAAAAGTTGAAGGGACAATTGAAAGATTCTTCACAAAATGTCAGAAGCAAAAGTCAAAAATAAAATTTTGTACTCTGGCAGCATGCATAAATCTAGACAACATGTAGAATGCAACAAAACTATAGTCTCCTTTTCTGAATTTGCCTAATAGAGCTTGTGTCTAGTTTCGGCTCTCTGCTTTCCGGAATCAGTAAAATCAAATATCTTCAGTTTCAGAGCTTGAAGATTTGGTTTCGCTAAAAGACTTTCCTTCTGTTCCAAGTTTTTTCATTTTTGCATTTTTTCTCGTTTAGCTTTCTTTTATTTAAGTACCTCTTCGCGTTATGTAGCAGTGAGTATTGCAAAATACTGCTTTGACCTTTCTCTTGCAGAACCTAATAGAACAGGGAGAAGTGATAACAACGATATAGCTTGCGGAATTTTTGATTGGTCTTTTGGCATTGTGACGTTCTTATCTCAAGAGGTGAATAAAGGTTTATAGAGTTTGCTCACTTAGAATTGCAGGGAATTTATCTTCAAAATTATTAGGGTTGAAGGGTAGTTCTCGCTCATATTAGCAACCTTAATAATTATAGAAATTATAACTTTTTTAAGATCCTTTGTTATGGATACTTTTTTCTTAAAAATCTTACGCTCTTCAGAATACGGTCATTTTGATTGTCCAAAAAAGAGATGGGAGCGCTATCGTGTTCTCTTTGCGACATTATAAGCCGCAGCCAGATGTGACTGTTGTGCTCGTTTAGAAGTAATAGAATTTTATTTTTGTTTGTAACATATGTAAACTGTTTTTCGAACCTCTTTGAGTCTAAACCTCTTTTATTTTTTAAGCTTTTGAACCATTGTCGCTTCCGTTTTAACCAACGTTGTAAATGTTAGATGGATGAAATATCTCTTTATCTATTGTTGTTGACAATTTTTTAAAATTTTTTTAACCTCTGCCTTCGTAAAGCCTTAAATACGACTGAGACTCGTTGCTTTTGGCTTGCGAAAACTTATACCGCCATGTCTCCTTTACGACAAACCTTATAACTCTCATTAAAGTTGGGCGGCAGCCCACAACTATTGGTAAACTCAAAAGCTAGATGATAAAGCTGTGCGATTGTCACAATAATATAGCATGTTCAGCGAGTTTTTTCTCATGTCCAGAGTCAAGAACTGAATTTCTCTTCATTTTCGGCGTTCCAAAAAGTTGAATCTCTCAGACTTTACTCAATGTCGCCTTAAGAATATTGAATCGTCGAATTGTTATCTTTATATCGTCGCCATTATCAAGGCATCTTCAAGGACCTTAGGCGACCATTTAGACTTCTCAATTTAATGTCTGCATGGTATCCGTAATTAAAGAAATTCCGGTTAGTCAACCAGTACTATAACTGCGATTAATAATACTCGGGTGTGGCGTACACGCATTCACAAATTTTTAATAAGAAAATTTGCCCATTAGTCCACACATCTATAAGTAAAAATTAATCATAAAGCAAAAGGAGAAAAACTAATTTTTAGTATAAAATTTGTCCCAAAAGTAGAAAAAAACACATACTTGCTTACATTTTTTTGCATTAAACATAGATAAAAACACTTAAAACAATTATACGTGACCCATGCTCAATCTGTTGAAGCTAAAGCGTCCTTTGGGCACTTAAATATGTTTTTCGAGTAGTCGATACTAAATTTAGTTGATTAGAAGCCCGTTAAGGTACAGATTTGCTTAGTAATTGCATGCAACGCATGATATGAATTTTTAAATTTCTGAATCCTCTTTTATATAAAAAAGAATTTGTTGGTACTTAGGCAGGAAAAATAACAAAGTTATTCTACCCGGTTGTTAGAAACCAGCATTTGTTGAACGACTGGAAAAATAATGAATGCAAAAATTTTTCAATATTTTGATCACTGATAACCCTTTACAATACACATTTTAATAATTTATAAATGAGCATGTGGCAAATACGGACAAATTGACTGATGCAATAATTTCGTACCATTTGTACAACAAAATTGCAAGAATTGTTTAGTAGTGTTAATAGTCAAGTGTTTATAATATGTGTTGTACTAATCCTCCTTAACACAATTGAAAAAATGGCAGAGAAAAATGCGATATTCGATCCTACCCTCCAAGAATAAAAAAAAAATACCGCGTTTGATTTTGACGCTTGCAGAGGGTTCTACTGAAACTGGCAGCGCTACTGTGAGTAACACATCTGAAGCAGAGTCCAACTAAGAGAAACAGGACGATGCAATATCGACGCAGATCTGGACTTTTGCAAGAACAAAAAGGAGAAAAGAATCCGTTCAACATGGAAGAGCTGGATGAGCTAATGAACGACAAGTTAGACTTACAGCTTGACTTCAGCAAAGGTAAAAAAAAGACGCCAAGAAAAATGTCTAAGATCCGCCCATCACATAGATTTGACAAAGGTTACACATGTGACAAGCTATTGAACCGCGTGTTTGAGATCACGCGCAACAAGAACCCTGACATGGCGATTGGGAAGAAACTGAAGTTTATGATGCGGCCACCTCAGGTCGTCCAAGTTTACTCTACCAAGATATGCACATTTTGGCATCTACAGTCCAAACATCTGGTCAATGGATGGCAACAGTCAGTTATCAAGGAGTATTTATCTTGCCACTCCCAAGATACCATCTTGCAGAAAGACACCCAATTGTTCTTCCTGCACCGCGATGCTTGGTATCAAATCAAAGTTTTCAGATTAATACATCAAAACGGTATAAAAGTCGAGTTACTTGATGCAATATTTTTTTCGCTTCACGTTGTACCCTTGGGTGAATTTTAAATCAATATATATATTTGAAATTTTGTTTATGATGGTATACAAGATCTGTCCGGAAAGTAATGCGCCCATTTTTGTTTTAAGAAATTTATTGAACTGATTCGTACAATTACTTAATATTCTTCTTAATATTCTCCTGCTTCAACACACTTATTCCAACTAAATTTCCATAATTTATATGCGCCCTGGAAGTCCTTCACTGGGATGTCTTTTAGTAACCTCGTCGAAGCCGCCTTGATGTTCTCCAGGGTCCCCAAATGCTATCCTGAGGGATTTTTTTAATCTTCGGGAACAAAAAGAAGTCGGGCGGGGCCACATCAGACCTGTAGGGTGGCTGGGGGAGCGTTGAGATTGTTCTTTTGGTCATCGGTGAGCACTTTTAGGATAAGTTTGGAGCACACCTTCCTCATTTGAAAGATTTTCGTCAAAATCTCGTGCACATTGGTTTTCGAAATTCGCGCACTTTGTCAACCGAACTTTCATCTCGCTACGTTAAGGGGCGACCTGATGATTGTTCGTCGGCGACCTCCTCACGACCCTCCTTGAACATTTTATGCCACCTTTTGCACTGTGAATACGACATGCAGTCTTCATCAAAAGCTTTCTGAAGCAACTCAAAAGTCTCCGACGTCTTCTCAAGTTTGAAACAAAACTTTATCGCGTATCGCTGCTTGAGAGTTTGTTCCATCTTAATTTCGACAAAGCACCCACACAAGGGTTCCCTGTAACAGGCATTGTGACGCCCCAGGAGCTCGGAGCTGACTGGCGCGGGTCGCGCTGTGTTCCCAAGACTCCCCCTACCCTTCCGTGCAAGTGGTAACACTGTGGTAAGGATAGTCGCGGCAGAAAAAAATAGGGCGCATTACTTTCCGGACAGACCTTGTATAATACACTGGCGAAGTAATAAAAAGGAAAAAGGCAGAGTAATAGAGATAGGTGAAAAAAGCCAAAAGTAGAGGAAATGCGAATACTAGTAAGAGACAGAAAGGAATGGGAGAAATAAATAAAAGATGAATCCCAAATTTCGACTCCTGCAAGGGCATAAGGATTAAAAAAAGAAAAAGAGATCTATCTCGCCACTGCTCAGCTCTACCATTCTGTGTATATGAGATTGGTTTTTACATTCATAATATATAATAATTTAAAACATATTTTTAAATATGTATAATTCCTTTTAATTATTTCTGTTGAAATGCGTCGCAAAAATGACGAAAAAAGTTTTTAACATTTTATGCTTTTATAATAATAGTTATAATAATAGTCTTTAATGTACGGATGAATAGCGTTATAAAAAGATGTAAACAACATACAAGAAAAACAGGAATCTAGCACCGATGTACATAAAAGCACTGATATATGCAGATGATATCCTCATAATAACAGACTCTCAATAAAAATTACAAGAAGCGATAAATATGTGGACATATCTAAAAGTAAGGTAGTAAGAATAACAAACAAAGAACATGAAGAGGATATTAGAATTCGCTGCAAGGAAGTAGTACTAGAAGTAGTAGAAAAGTATGAATATTTAGGAACAACCGTCTCAAGTAACGGAATGAACGACGCGGAAATCAGCAACCGAATTAAGAAAGCAACCAACGCCTATTACCAAATGTACATCATAGTAGGAAAAAGATAAATTCAAAATAAAACGAAACTCCAGGTATATAATGCGGTACAAGTACCTATTCTGATATATGGAGCAGAAAGCTGGATTATGGTAGAGAAACACAAAAGCCGGATACAAGGGGCAAAATGGAATTTTTAAGAAAAATGGTCAACAAACAAAAGAGATAGAATAAGGAACACCAGAATCAGAGAGCAAATGGAGCAAATACTCCTGAATAGAAAAATAGAGAACATGCAGTTGGGTTGGTAGGGAAATGTACTTAGAATGGATGCATAAAGAATTTCCAAACAAGTACTCAAAATGGATAGAAAGAATAAACAGAATGGCAAGAAAAAGGGCAATGGAGGAAGGAGAAATGAATAAGCTGGCTCGAGATTAAAAAGACTGAAAGAATAAAAGTGTTACGCTAAAAATTTCATCAGTTCTCTGTCTTTTATGATTCAGATGATAGGATTGTCGAAAATCTCAGGTCAATTTTTAACCAATCGAATTTCGTATATTAGTTGGTACAAATTTATGATCGATTTATATAGTAACGAAGAAGTGCTAGAAGATAGTAAAGGTCTTGTACTTATTTATTTTGATTTCTGAGACGCCCTTTTTTATATATACAAAATACATGTATATACATGAAATAGTAAAATCAAAATGTTGCATTTTTGCGTCTCAGAAGATATAAATTATTTTATAAAACTATAATTACCATATTTATTTTTTGGCACACCCCTATGTTTGGAAGAACTCAAATAGTAAAAAATTTTCCGCTTGGTGCGTATAATTACATTAAGATTTACAACAATCTATGTACAATACAGGTTGTAATCGGTATGGGCTAGACCGTGGTGAATATTTATGCTTAGTTTGTTTTCAATTATAAGCTTTTTGTAGACATTCTGTAGATAAGATCTGTCCAGTTCTCCTTTGAAGAAATAGACCCCTATACTAGCTAAAACCGCCAAATGTCGCAAACACTCTATTAATCTTCGTTCAACAGTTGTCAAAAAACGAAAATTTGCTATATTTCTAACTTAAACCCCCACTTTCGGGGTTAAAAATTAAAGTAGACCACGGGTTATTCTACACTGTTTAGACCCGTTTACCAAATCCACATTTAATATGAGTTGTAAATAAATATCTGCAAAGATAGGGGACAGATCAGTTTGTTTATGATTTTAATTAAACTTCATACATAAAATGTTCGTTACGATTCTTACAACATATCTAAAATCTAGAAAGGTTGCCCCACATCTACGGGGGTAGCTAAATCAAAATCTTTTCGCAAAATTTTCCAGTTGATGCATCCCATATGAGAACACCATTCGTAATGGTTAAAATTTGCTTTTTATTATATCTTACCGTCTCCAAGATCTGAAAAAAAAATTCACACGCCATTTTGAACATCAGGAAGTGGGCGATTGGTTTCTCATGCATCCTTAATTCTAATTTTAAAACAAATACATTTATTCAATCCAATTATTCTTTTTCCATATTTTAAAATGCACTTCTCTTATGATTTTAGCCTTTTCAAGTATTTTTTTGCTAAACTCATAGGTTTACAGGGATGAAATCGTACGGAATATAGAAAACCTCAAACTGACCTACTTCAATACACATCAAGACATCAAGAAGTCTCTTTCTTATAACGTATTTCATTCTCAAGTATCCAACATTCTGAAGCCAATCAGCAGATGGTTGAAAAGAATGGTCTTCAAGAAAGAGTTATACTCATACCTTAACCTAAATAACTTATGAAGAACTTTGCCACGAGAAAGCCATCTTACTTCTATATAAAGGAACAACATGGTACGAAGACAATTTACTTTTTCAGAAAGTGTTTTGAAAAGTTTCGAATTTGTAGAATTTGATTTAATAACACAACCCTGCAAAATTGGAATGTGTCATGTTTTTTAACTTTTGATCATTGACTTATGTATTATTTAGCACCGAATTCGAAAATGATCTTCATTTTTTACCATCACGTCAAGATTTTTGGAAAATTGCAAATTTCAAAATTTGTAAAAAGTCGAAAAATCGCAAAAATATGAGATCAAAATAGACTTAAAACGTTTTATTCTTAAATTATTAATTTCTTTGGCTTACGCTTCTTGTAGCTAAACAGTTGAGGGGTATGAAGAGGAGGGCGTGAGGGGAAGTTATTAACCGCTTAATTTGCCATGAAATTAGCTTAAATTTTTGTTTTAGTGCATTTTTAATTAATTTAATTTTATTTATCTAATTAACACGATAGATATACAATAAAGGCCGCTTCGCGGCCTTGTTAACGTGTACTTCTATGCATGAGATGGTAAAGCTTTTGAGATGCTAAAGAGGTGCAGGTCCTAACTTCTCCCCCATTTAAATGTAGCCAATGTTGCAAAAGATTGCAAAAATACGACAACCAAGAAAGAGATTGAACCCACAAAGCTCGCATCTTGAAGCAAATCCGCTACCAATCCGACCAATTAGGCACTACGGGAAAGCGCGCTTTGTGCGCTGGTTCGTTCGGTTCGTTTTTTTGTCATTTCTGGCATCTGTTAAGCCTTATAATTTGTAATGGAGCTTTTTTTAAGCAACTTGCATTAGTTTCGGATTCTACGTCAAATTTGGCTTTTCCTTTTGTTTTTGTGCTATCCTTATAGTTTATATAGGGTACGAGGTATGTCATGCCTTTGGAAATCACTCCCCCTCTTCACCCATCCTTAATGACGGTATGTAAAATACTTACAATTTTTTTTTTCTTTTATGTTGTATGTGGAGTTCAGCTTGGTGTAACATCCAGCAATAGTCAGCCATCATCGTAGTAGTCCATTTTTTTGACGCCTCCTTTCCATTTCTTCGATGTCCTCATGAAATCTCTCACCCACCTCTTCGCTAATCGCACCCAGATTTTCAGGAAAATAGTCCAAATGTGAATTTAGGAAGCGAACCTTCAAGCTCACGAAACACCAGAAATTTTTGCACTTGTGTAGTATGTTCTCAACGATTGATTTGAAGTTCGGATCCTACTTATTACTCAAAAACTTGGTTACTACTACTTTTTCTGCAACTTCCATTTGTTTCTCAAAATTATCATCTTTGAAAAGATTTTTTCTGTCAAGACCAGTAAAGACACTCTTTTAGTTTGACGGTTGATATGGCTATAAATTTGTCACACATGTATTTAAAACATTTACTTTGTTTTGGTAAGGCTTTGACAAATTGCTTTATCAAGCCTAACTTGATATGCAAAGGTGGAAGGAAAATTTTATTCAGACCTATGAGAGCTTTTTGGAGCACTCTTTGGTTTCAGGTTAAAATGATGCTTTTTTTATCCACTCTTTTTTTATCCAATGATTTTCTCTGTTTCTGCTATACCATTCGCACAAAAAACAAGGAAACTTGCTGTTCTAGGAACATCGATAATATTTTGAGACCGTCGCACGTAATCCACAGGATTGCAGTATTTAATTTTATTGAGAACAAAGGCCACATTTTCGTAACACCCTTTTAAATGGTCAGAATGTCCGATGGCTATTGACGCATGCTCTCCTACTGTCTCGTCATCTTAACCCAAACATTTTTGTAGATTTCCTAAGGGACTTTTAGGGGAAAGGAGGGGGAGGGGAGGGTTTCAGAGGCCCAATGTACCTGTTAAAAATTAAAAGAAATAATGAAAAATGTAGCAACATAGTAGATTAAGCTCATTTATAGCGAAGCTAAAAAATAAATTTATTATTTTCATTTATTATAAAAAAAATTATGTCTATTTTGGAGTATCAGATTTTTGCAATTTTTCGACTTTTTATCAATTTTGGAATTTGCAATTTTCCAAAAATCCTGACGTGATGGTAAAAAATAAAAATCATTTTCGGATTCGGCGCTAAAAAATACATAAGAATCAATTATCAAAAACTACAAAACCCAACAATCGCAGGCTTGTTTTCCCTTCGCAGCTTAAAAGTTAAGAACTTTTAAGAAGTTTAATTCATTTATAAAGTTATTGACTATTATATTTTGCTTGTGAATGTAGATATGGTTCTAGGTTATATGCGAATTACCTTCAAGAAGCGAACGCAAGGCCAAAATTACAACTTGACATTACCTTGGCTCTATCAGTACAAATCCCATAAAAGTTACACCAAATAGTATCCAATTTTGCATAAAAAACAAGATTAAACCAAAAGGGAGAGCCACAATTCAACTTTAGTGTGGGGTTTGAGATCGGATAGGAAAGCAACAGATTTCCTTCAACTTGTTTGCTGTACAAATACCTTGCAATAATAGGCTAACATCTGCATTTTCGTCCATTGGTACAGTAAAAAATTTACCGTTTCTATTTATTGTTATCGCAACAGCGTGACTCCTATCTTGCATACTTCGAGGAATTCTATTGTTTAAAAGTACAGTCAGTCCCACAATAGTGCCTAGTCGATATTAAGAACGATTTTTATTTGAGAACTAAAAGGAAATATAATCCATAACGTTATAAAACATTATAATGGCCCTAGCTTATTAAGCTGTTCCAATCATTATTATCATCCAACATCCATCGCACGGGAACAATTTCGCATAGTGGCGATTAGGTTTCAGAGTAAGAATTCCCAAATACCTTGGGATAATTTTTTGATTGTTAATACACCTTGACCCTTAAGATTATTACTTTAAATCTAATCTATTGAATTTATTCTTCTACAATTAACTGCAATGTTTGTGACCGTTAATTTCTTGTAACAACTATTCAGCTTCATACAATTTTAATACTATAGTAAACAATTATCTAATGTAAAATTAACATCTTTATAAAGAGGTGTAATGTTTTAACTTTCATTGAAGAAACTCCAAACATACCCTAAACAGGGTGTTTAATTTTCCACGAACAGGTTAGGGCCGCTTCAGAGGAAACCAAGATCAAAAGGACGCCTCAATTAGTACGACCTTGTTCCGGCCCATCTAAATTTTCCTTTGCCTAATCTATCAATTTTTTAAAATGATTTTCGCTAAGCAACAGCTTAGTATTTATCATATAATGTTGTGAGCTTTTAAACATCATTCGATCGTCTTACTTTTACTCTAACACACTTTTTGAAAAGTTTTAGGTAAGTTTATCAAAGTGTTAAAATTGGGTTGTTTACTTATTCGTAAGATCGCTTAATCGTCATTTTACTTGTCTCCATAGCTTTTTTCCTGGTATATATTTATAGCATGAAATTAAAGATCTGTGTAGGTAACACACTGTTGCTGCAATATACATTTGCAGGTCTTTGGGTTAGTGACACAAAAACATCCATTTAAATCTCTTTGCAATAGCAGTATCCGTTGCAAAACAATACTGCTCACTTCTTCTACAGCAGGGTAACTGAGCTATAACTTACAAACTGAACTAGAGAGCATTTTGAAGAAGTTATATGCACACGATACATGTGTATAACATCCTATTCGTATGGAATATCGGTAATAAACTCTTGTGGAACTAACTATATATTTATATTTTGCGACGTCCCTCTCAGAGTATACATAAGTAAGCATGGTTTATACTTGGAGTAATTGAATCCTCAAGTATAATGTGATTTTTTAACTTTTTACCATTTGATTTTTCACCATCTCCAATTAATGCATTGTCCTGACAATTATTTTAATGAAGCAGTTTATCACAATTTTTACAAAATTAAAGTAATTGTCAAATAAAAATATTTTTCTGAAATATTCTGATTTTTTTATATTTAGTTATATTCATCTCTGCATACCTACATAAATGTCTATCTATGGCAGTTATTAAAATTTGCTGATATAATTTTAATGTTTAAGCGTCATTTTCTACATATGGCAGTGGAACTAGAAGGTCGTTTTGTCGTGTCTATCATTTTTATCTATTTTTCAATTTGCGACAACTTTAATGTGAGTAAAAGTTAATTGCTTGCATTTTTAAGTGTACACATATATTATGCGTTTAAAAATGTAGTAGAACAATAATTCTAACGATAATACATTATACAAGACTTCTAACGAAAATTACATTTCATTTAATTGATAATTTCTGCTCATTGAAAGCACGTAGTACAAAATATGACATAATCAAGCTTTAGCTATTTCACAAAAATGCTCTTAAAAAGGGCATTTAGATTCACTTTTCTTATGTTTGTGGAAGGTTGACCGTCCAAATGACTATTGTGGTTTTGCAAGCTAGAGGTCGTTCGTTTTTACGAATTTCAGATCTTTTAACCACTAATTAATAGGCGCCTTCCGACTGTATGTTGTCCTCGAAGATAAGTCTCAGTCATTCATATTGTTCAAGTGTCCTATATGTTACATTTTTCTTTTTATAATATTCCTCAGTAGTTCTCTATATTCGTTTATTCAGATTAGAATTTTGTTATTGATTATTTCTTGTGTCAATGAAACATAATTTCTCGAGTTCCAAACTAAGGTCTGATTTAGTCAAAAGAGTTTTCATATCCGTGAACGTCCTCTAGTTTATTCTGTTTTTGACATCACTTCTTTTTAGATTTACACTGATATTGCCATTAATTTCTTAGCGTATAAAGGATACTTGTTTAACAGTTTCACTGTTTATAGATTTGGGTCTACAGACAATAATTTTGGTTTTGGACACGTTCAAATTGCAAACCAAATCTTTCACTATGTTTAACGATAATATTTATCTTGCGTTGTAATTCTAAGAGCTAGTTTACCATTACTACAGTACCATCGTCGTATTTGGAATTAATTATAGTGCTGCTTGATACAACTATACTATCAGACATGGACATTAACCAAATAAATGACAGAATTACAACTACTATCCAAATAACGACAAAGAAATTGTGATCAAGAAAAAAGGGTCAAACAGATCAAAAATTCAAAAATACCACTATAAAACTCATAAAAAAAGGAGAAAATTGGAAGAAGGAAGTAAGAAAGTAAAGAAAGCAATAAGAAAAGACATAATAGAACATAGAACTAATACAATTTTGATGACTATTGATGACAACGCCAACATGAGAATACTAAGATCAAAAATATCCAACGGACGGCAGAAGATGACAAAAATAAAGAACAAAGAGGGAATAGAAGTGACAAAACCGGAAGACATCATCAGAGCAATTGAACACTTATATACCGAATTATATGCAGCACAAACACCGCATAGTGAATCACAAACACAAAGAAATATACTAAATTCAGGCTCTGAAGATATTCCAGAGATATCCAATGATGAAATTAGACTAGCTCTGAAACAAATCAAAAACAATAGATGCCCCGGAGAAGATCGCGTAACAACAGCGATGATAAAACTTGGAGGAACAAATCTCTAACGTGCAATACATATTTTACTAAACAAGTGCCTACGAGAAGGAAGAATACCTAACATATGGCACAATGCAGAAACAATGCTCCTGTTCAAAAAAGGTGCGATTGCTAACATAGAGAACTACCGCCCAATCAGTTTACTATCACAACTATATAAACTGTTGACGAGAATTATTACCAACCGCTTGACAAACAAATTCGATTACTACCAACCAGTGGAGCAGGCGGGCTTCCGCAAACGATAGAGCACTATTGACCATCTACAGGCTCTACGCACTATCATAGAGAAGACGACCGAGTATAATGTGCCCATACATCTAGCCTTCATAGATTTCTACAAGGCATTCGATTCTATAAGTACGGCTCATATATTAGAATCAATGAATAACGCAAGAATCGACAGTAGATATACTACTATAATAAAAGACATCTACGAAAAGGCAACAATGCACGTGAAAATAAATCAAGACCTTAAAACGGACAAAATAAACATCAGGAGAGGCGTACGACAGGGGGACGTTATCTCCCCAAAACTTTTCACGCTAGTTTTAGAAGATGTTTTTAAGAAACTTCAATGGCAAGAGAAGGGTTTAAAAATTGACGGTTGCTTCCTCAGTCACCTACGCTTTGCTGATGATGTGGTGATTATGTCTGAAGACCCAGAGGAACTAAAAGTCATGCTGCAAGAACTAAAACAAGCAGCAGAAAAGTCAGGCCTGAAGATAAATTCTGCTAAGACTAAAATCATGAGCCAATACGATATGCAAATTACAGTAGACGGCCAAACGCTGGAGAACGTGACAGAATATATATACTTAGGACACATCATCAAATTAGGAAAAGAAAACCAAGGTACTGAAATTATAAGACGAATATCTCTGACATGGGCCGCCTTTGGCAAATTGTCATGTACCCTAAGGAATCCAGATCTACCGATCAACCTCAAACGTAAAGTTCACGATACTTGTATCCTACCAGTGACTACATACGGTATGGAAACGATGGCTCTTACAAAACGGAATGCAAATAGATTGAGAGTGATGCAGAGAGCTATGGAGCGTGTTATGCTGGGAATATCATTAAGATATAAAATCCGAAATGGAGAAATCCAACGAAGAACCAAAATAACTGACGTCATAGAATGCATAGCAAGCCTCAAATGGAGATGGGCCGGACATATCGCGAGACAGGTGGATGAGAGATGGACAACGAAATCACTATTATGGCGCCTCCGTCAAACTAAGCGAAAAAAAGGTCGACCTCAGAAACGATGGGTGGATGACATTCGGAAGATAGCTGGTAGGAACTGGACAAAACAAACCAGTGACCGACACAGATGGAGAGAAATGGGTGAGGCCTAGATTCAGGAGTGGATGGCAGAAGGCTGAAGAAGAAGAAGAAGAAGAAGAAAATAGTGCTGTTTATTTTAATTCTAACTGTACTCCTTTCTGGAGTTTCTAAAAATAAATTGAAAAGTAGAGAGAATAATGCGCAATATCATTAATATATTTTCTGTGTTTTCTTGTTTTGGTTTAACTTGCGCTGTTTGCTGCTAATAAAGTCATGTTCGTTGATTCGTGCCAATCTTAGTATTTTCAACATTTTTTAGACTTTTACACATTTAAAAGTCTTATGGTAATAGATGAAGGACGCCTATACATTTACATCTTTGTGTTAATATATTAAGAGTAAAAACTGCTTCTCATGTTCCGAAGCTATTAGAAATCCAAATTGTATGCTGTGGATTTGGTATTTGCACTTTCTGTAAATACGTGTATGAATAACTTTTTGTTTAGCCCACAAAACATCAAACTTATAAGCTTTTCTATTTTTTAGTGTTTTTATAACATAGGTTACTTTTGAAAATATCAAGCACTTTCTCATTTATTGCTTTACCTACTGATGGTGGTTTATTGGATGTATCGTCAGTGAAAAGTTCTGCATAGTCTTCCATCTGTTGAATTTGTCTTGACTTCTGAAATTATTTTACTATTTGAATCTCTTACAGTTACTGTTTAATGTTTTCTAGTTCTACTTATCATTTTTTTTAATTTTTGCATAAATTGAATATATCATGCATTTTTTGTAACTGTTCTATAGCTTCGTATTTCTCCATCATTTTTTTACTTCTTGCATTTTTTCCTGACATTTATATTTACTTTTTATAGTCACTCTAGGGATTTCTTACAAAACGAATTTGAAACGTCCATTTTTAAATGTGAATCATTATCATACATATATTAAAGTGTATATCTGTCACAATCGAAGGTCATTGATTTTAAACGTTTTTAATTCGTATTTAATGTTTCATATTATCAAGTTCCGAGAAATAGCAGATGATTCATTATCGCTTTAAAATCAGAAAATGATTTAATTTTAGCTACAGAGCATTTTACTAACGTCGTTCAGCAAGCTGTCTGGCAAGCCACTACCGGCAATACATTGTATATTCCGAATACTGCTTGCCCTGTAATTGTTAAACAAAAATCGCTGAAAAGCGGAAACTACGCAGGCGATGGCAAACAACAAGGCATCCAAATGACAAACCTATATTAAATCAAGCTGCTAGCTGATCTTAAAAAGCTACTTTCCGACATCAGAAACCAGTCGATACAAAACTATCTGAAATAATTGTCACCACGCAAACGAATATTCTATCTGGAAAGCAACCAAGAAGCTGAAGCAACCACAGCAACTCAAATCGCCTCTTCGAGCCGACAATGGAACTTGGGCCCGAAGTGACTCAGATAAAGCGCTAGTTTTTGCAAATCACCTAGCCCAAGTACTTAGACCATTTCCATTTGCAATCTCAAACGTAGAAGAGAATTAAATACAGCAATTTCTTGAATCTGCTTTCCAGTCGAGCCTTCCAATAAGACAATTTTCCATAAATGAAGTCAAACTCGAAATTACTTCTAATATAAACCCTCGTAAAGCACCAGACTATGATTTAATCACTGGAAAGGTTCTAAAGGAACTGACGGATAAAGGCTATAGATTTATAACGTATCTATTCTACGCCATGCTAAGATTGCGTTTCTTCCCACCACAATGGAAAGTTGCTACCATTATCGTAATTCCCAAACCCCAAGAAAACGCTTCATCATATCGACCAATCAGTTTGCTTCCACTGATGTCTAAGATCTTTGAAAAATTGCTGTTGAAAAGAATAACACCGTTACTCTTAACAAATTAATTTCTAACCATAAATTTGAGTTTAGACAACACCATGCCACAATTGAGCAAATTCACAGGGTTATATAAATTCTTGGCGATTTTGAAGACAAGAATATTGCTCATCCGTGTTTGTTGATGTTTCGCAAGCATTTGATAGAGTTTGGCATATCGGTTTATTGCATAAAGTCAAGCGTGCATTGCCTTTAGACGTCTTTGAAATTATCAAATCTAACTTTGCCTACAGACACTTTAAGGTCACTATGGCGAATCCTACACCAATTTATTTTCTATAAATGCTGGCGTCCCCCAAAGAAGCATGTTAGGTCCTCTACTATACTTACTATCTACTGCAGACTTGCCAACAACAAGAGACACACTGACAGCTAAAAAATAGCATCGCGTATTCTTCAAAGCCACCTGAATACATTACAGCTATGGTTTACAAAATGGCGCATCAAAATCAACGAGACGAAATCTATTGATGTTCTCCTGTCTGTCTTAATAATCAACCAGTCCCTGTAGCAGAAAGCGCCAAATACTTAGGGATCCATTTAGATAGACGCCTTACTTGGAAAAAGCACATATGGACAAAACGTAAACAATTGGGGACTTTGCTCAGCAAAATGTATTGGCTTATTGGACGCAAATCCCAATTATCTTTGAAAAATAAAATACTATTGTATAAAGCCATACTTAAACCCGTTTGGTCATATGGAATTCAGTTGTGGGGAACGGCTAGTAACTGCAACATAGACATTTTGAGAAGATTCCAAGCCAAAGTACTACGTTCAATAGTCAATGCTCCATGGTGTATACCAATCGAGGTCATACGCCGTGACCTTGACATTCCCACAATAGATGAAGAAATAAGAAGATTCAGTACTCGTTACCACGACCGACTAGTCGCCCATCCAAACAAGCTAATAGAGCGAGGAGGACGAGCCTAGACTGAAGAGGTTTAAGCCATCGCAGCTGCCATACCGCTTTGCATAACTAATGTGTGCGTGTGTATATGTATATGTACGTCAAACCACTATCCAGTTACTCTAGGGAAATTGTTATTGGATTATTTCCAGCAAGCTACATGTACATGTTAAGGGTGTAATTATATATGTGTTAAATTACTTACTGAATGTCAAATACTAACAGATTGTATAGTTATGTTCAATAAAAAAAATATATTATCAAGTGTTACGCAAAGCATACCGGCTTTTTTCTTATTTGTATTTAAGTTTTTATTTATCAAATGTTACGCAATGCATACGGGTTTTCCCTAGTAATATTTTATGCCGGTTAATGAAAATATAATAACCTTATAATAACAGTAATTCTGCATCATCCTGTAAACATACAAAATTGCTCTAGCCATATATTATTTAAAAATGGTAAATTAGCCAATTACGCAATGTGGCAAATTAGAAATAAAAAATATTTACGAAGCCGTACTGTGACGCAGTTGTTAACTGACGAAACGCAGCAGAATTTCGTTAGTTTGCACACACGTTTGTCAGTAGCTAGTAACCGATTAGCTACCCACAAACGCTTGAGGTGTGATATTTTTTATCTCTACGAAACGCATTATAAGTCGCTGTTTATGAAGCATAAAATGAACTCGTATAGCTTCGCTCAAATTTTTTATTTTTGTGGTCAACACAAGAATTATAAGGAAAGATTTTTTTTATTGTTTATTGCAATATTAAGAATCAGAACTAATTATAACAATTTACGTCCTATGAGTTAATGGGATGACAACAATAACATGAAGGTTTTCCTGTTACTTAGAGTTAGCCTCCTTTTAGATCAATCGGCCATTTCTTCTTTAACCTTCTGGTAGGACGGTCATGGTGTAGGTTGAACGCAAGAGTATTTGGCCTATAGTCGCTGACAGATTGGCTTAATTATCATGTTATAAAGGAGGATTTTGGTTTCTAAAGATAAGGACGATTTTTTGGCTAGCGACCATACATTTTTCTAATTCGTAAGTCAATCTCATTTCTTTTCTTTAATATTTGGTATTTCCATGTTAACTTTTTGTCCAAATGAAGAACTAAATATCCTGCTTCATTCACTTGAGAGATTGCTATATTATTTAGGTATACTGCAGGGCACTCCGTACGATTTAATGTAAAGTTAACTTGAGTGCTTTTTGTCTCATTGATTTCTATGCGCCATTTGTTTAGCCAGGTTTGTAGGAAGGACAAATGATTTCGCAGAGTTGTGGAGGCTATGGGAGGATCAATATGATTTGAGAGAAGGACAGTGTCATCAGCCAAAGTGCCTATATAGGTATCTGTTGTTGTAGGCATGTCAGCGGTGTATAATATATATAATAGAGGTCCAAAAACTCTTCGCTGAGGCACACCAGAATTGATTTGGTGAAGATCAGAATATTTTTGCCCATATTTTATTTCGAAGTACGATTAGCCAAGTAGGATTCAATAATCAGGTAAAAATTTTTTGGGAGAAGTAATTTCTTCTTATACAAAAGGCCATTGTGCCACACCTTATCCTGTTTGGTATTTCTTCATTTAATATCCAGTGAATTTCCCAGGTATTTTATTTTTTCACTTCCTTAATGGTCTCTTCTTCCGTCTCGGTTTCTTCTTGCTCACTGGTTATTGTCATAATTTATGTTTTTTACTTATTTATAGTAAGATCGTAATTCTTCATTCGCTTTGTCCTTTTTCTATTGTATTTTTAGGTCTTCTTTATTATTAGCAACCACTATCAGGTCATCTGCGTATAACAGTTCTTTCATCTTTATTTGTCTGAGGTTTCTGAACTTTAGGTTTATCACTCTTGTTTCTTTGTCTTTAGAATACTTCCTTGTCTTACACCCCTGTGTATGTAGAAATTACTCGACATTTTATCTTCAACTTTAGCTATGTTTTCTGTGTTTTTATACATATCCTTTAAGATTTTAATCAACTTTGTGCTTATTCTTCTTTTCTTTAAAATTCCCACAACTTATTTCTGTTTATACTGTCATACGTTTTTCTAGGTCAATAATCCCTACAAATATTTTTCTTTTGGTATCTATTATTTCTTCCGCTATCTGCCTACTTACAAATATCCAGTCATTTGTGGATTTCTGTGTTCTAAATACGGCTTGGTTGTTACTTATTGTATTTTTTATCTTTCTTCTGAGCCTTGCTTCAACTATTGTCTGGCATATTTTGAAAGAAGTGCACACCAAGGATATCTTTGTATAATTATTACACTCTGTATAGCTTCCTTTTTTATGGATTGGAGAGATTATCGCCTTTCTCCATTCCGTTGGTATCTTATTTGTTTGCCAGACCTACTTTATTATTCTACGTAGTCATCTTATACCTTCTTCTCCCATGTATTTTCACATCTCTGGTCTTATCTCGTCGATTCAAGGGGCTTTTCCTATCTTCAGCCTCTAAACTGCTTCTCTTACTTCTTTTATGTCTATTTTTCCACCTAAATTCTGCCAGTAGTCATTTCTGTAGTTGGTTGGTTTCCTTCTTTGTTTCTTAGTAGTTCTTTATAATGCTCTTTATATCTTTATATTTTCTCCTCGTCTCTCGTTATGACTTGTTCTGTATTTTTAAAGTTTTTTAGGAGTGGTTTCTTATCTTTACCTAATTTTTTTTGAAGTGCTGTATAATAATTTTGCACTTACTTCAGCGCTTGTTTCCATCTGGATTCTAAAACCTTCTCACGCTTTGCCTCCTTAACCATTGATTTCACTTGTTCTCTCTGTATCTGATGTTCTTTGTAATCCTTTTAATCTTTATTGTTCGCCAGGTATTTTCTTTTTCTTTACTTCTTTCTTTACCTTGTTATCTAAAACATTTATGTTTTTACTTTCTCTACATACTTCTGCGGCTACTTTCTTAAGTGTGTTTTTAAACATTTCCTGTAGCTTCTTTGTATTTGTCTCTATTATTTTTGCTTGTTTTTCTTGCACTCTTAGTTTTTCTGTTAGTCCCCTCTGGTATTCTATTTCTTTTTGTTGTATATTAGTTTATTTTATAACCGTGTCCAGTCTGATCGTTGCCATTACTAGATAATGGATATTTCCTACTACTATATCATTTAACGTGCAAAAATCTACAATTCTTTGTCTGTTTGAGTTTTTCACTTTCTTACTGTATTTTCTTACGCTGCTTCCTGTACTTATCAGGCTGTTACGTACGCTTCCGTTTCAGTGTCTTATAAATATTATCATATTTTTTTTCTCAACTATTTGTATGATGCTTCAAAACTTTCCAGTGTCCTTCTTAACTTCCCCTTCGATTTAGGCCATATACTATTCTAATTGTGTAATTGTCTAGTTTTATTACTCTTTCCGTTATACATTTTCATTCTCTCGCGTTTTGAATGTTTTTCTTATATACAATGCATCTACCCCCGTTTTACCATGCTTTCTCTATACTCCTTTGTATATTAATAGGTGTTCTTCAAGAGTCATAGTATCTTCTCCTTTTCTTTTTGTATTCGTTGTGGCCACTGCATCTATTCCGCTTTCTTCAATTATGTTTTCCAGCTCCAATTATTTTTCCTTTGTTTTTCTGTGCTAGTTTCTATATTTGCTTCTCCTTCTTTTTGTCTTCTTTTAAATTTTTTATTACCCCCTCCCTTTCTTTATTTGAGTAATTAGTGTTTATTCTTCCATTTGTCTTTTTCTTATTCGTCGCTTGATTATCATCATATTTATCCGTCCCATTTTTTTCTTTGCTAGTTTTCCGGCACACTATTTGGTTGTTTTTGTTCTATCACCTATTGTCCTTTGTCCTCTTATATCCCAGTTCTTTCCACTTATCATTATTTTTCTACAGACGATTTTGAGCATCTTCCCTTTTGCTATTTATTCCTTATCTCGTTTGCTTATATATTTTTGTATCTCCTTTTTTTCTTTGAGATCATTATTGATATATTAATTTCTCTCGTAGATTTCTCAATCTATTTTTGTGCTGAATATTTTTAATTTCTCTTCCAAATGTCCCATTTAAATCATGCAAACTTTTTCTCCTGTTCTTTTTATATACCTTATTTTTGTTTCCATGTTAATTGTTGGTTTTATGAAATCTTTCATTTCGTATTTCAACTCCCCGTTCTCCGTTGCCGTTGGTTTAATTCCTGATATAACTAAATTGTTCTTTTTTTATTCTTTTGCAGCATTTTGATTTTATCTTCCAACTTTACTAATTTCCGTTGTAGCTATTTTATTTCTTCTTTTGTTCCCTGTTCTCTTGTAATATCTCATCAATATTTTGGTTTTGTTCCTCCTGGTTTTCGTTTATCTGTTTGATATCACTTCCCATATTCCCTAAAATATCTCTTAGAGCCATGTCTTGGTCCGTTTCCTTACTCGTGTCCAGGTCCCTTCTTATTGCTTTACTCTTCTGAGTAATTGTATTTTCGTTCGCGGGGCTTTCTGTGTCCCTTTTCCTCGTCGTTTTTATCTTCTCTATTTTAATTTTGCATGTACTACTGTTCTTGTCCATTTTTTACCATTTAGACCGCTTTATTTGTAAACATTTACCTATTCCAATTATTTTGAGTGTGGTTCTGCTTACATTTTCGCTTTATCGCGCTCAGCGGTTCCGGTACAACTTTATTTGTGTTTGATTATGGAATTTCACTTTATAAGTATCTGCTTTTATTTGTGCTCTTTGCACTATTTCCTAATCAAGCCCTCAATTCCCTTATCTTCTTCACTTTTTCCGCGTATTTAGACTAGCGATTGTCTGAAAACCGAGTTAAATTGCTGAACCAGCACTTAACACGCGCATCTCCGTTCCGTTCCAGCATCAAAACCTAGGATAAATTCATTTATCTTAAATTATTTGACTACGTAACCGGAATAGTTTGTTAGAAATCTTTGCGTAAATTAAAGCATACAGCTTGTTGAAATTAAAGTCAGATAATATAAATTTTCTTGTAAAATTTATAAAATTGGTTAGAAAACCCTACAAGTAGCTAAGGGAAATAGAATGATTAGTATCTATTTCGCCTTTTGGTTGAATAGGTCGTCACATAATCACATAAGAGAGAAAGAAAAGTAAACATCAAGTATGTTCTGAGTTTTCAGCGCTAGAATATAAAAAAACTGTCTACAATATTGAATAAATTGTTAAAATTAAATTCGAAAAATAAATAACATTAATAAGGTGCTATTCACTATATTTTTCATACAATATCTGCAAGAAAAAGGGCGCGTAAAAATAATGCCAAACCTGTTCTGCATTCCTGGACAAAAAGAAAACCACACTATTACTTGTGCTATATTTCATCAACTACCCGAAACTAAAGTTGTTAAGATGTTTGTTATTTAAATATGCGATCAATATTTGTACAACATCAAAAATAGAAAGGCATCTTAATTTTTTTTAACGAAACCCTACTAACTAACTCTGTTTGGCGATTATTTTCGCATAATTTGCATTTTATTTATTATTTGCTTGAATTTCAAAAAATGACCGTTAGTTTGGCTGCAAAATAGGTTTTAAAATATATATAGGGATTCCGGTTGACCCTCATCGAAAAATTCATAAGATATTTAACTTATTTTGAAGAAAACAATAAATAGATTGTTAAAAAATAAACTATATCTGTTTTTTTATAGCCAAACGGAATTTATTTATCAAAACGCGGATCGTATTTTGGTGTGTAAATAACCATGCACAATTTTAATATTGTTATTTCAAATAGATTCAAAAGTAATATGACTCGTCAAAAGTATAATATTATAACCTTGTTTATACACCCAAAATTTCTCGCTTTATGTTTAATAACAATAAAATATACTGGTGAGCAAAAATTGCGGCCACATTGAATTGTGATGTATTTTTAGAATTTTCAGTTAAATGCTTATATTTGTCAATTGTAAATCAGTGTACCGTATTTTGTAGGCAAAATGTAATATTCAATACCGAATCAGAAAGCATCATTTTGTTGTATTTTGATTAAGCGACTAATTTGCATTTTAAACAAAGCTCAACTTTTTGTTATTAGGACCAATATGAAAGTAAAAGAATAAAAACACTTATCATTAATAACATGTATTCCCTCATCTTTTTATATTATATTATTTTATATTTTCAGTTAAGTTGAAGATTACATTTTGGCCGATGTTATTCCACTCCTGCAATAGCAACTCTTTCAGCTCCTGGGCAATTCTTGGAGCTGGTGTATGTCTTCGGATACTTCGTCCCAGTTCATCCCAGACCTGTTACAATGAGATTCATGTCTGAACTGAGGGCTGGCCACTCGAACTGCCTAATTCTCACATCATCAAGGTACTCTCTGACAACTCTGGTTACGTGAGGTCTAGAGATTTCCGTCCAAACCATAACTGACTCACCGCCAAAGTCCCTCGTCGGTACAAACTATAATATATCTTTTTCCGGGTCTTCTACATACTCGCCGATGCCCGTCTGATCCAGTGAGAAAAAAACGGCACTCATTTGAAAATAGTACCCTGCTCCAGTCATCATTATTCCATGCCAGGTGATTTTGGGCAAAAGCCAATCTTACAATTCGATTCGTAGCTATCCTTCTACAAGACAATCCCGCAACATGAAGTCTTATTCTAACGGTCCATTCACTAACATTTACATCTCTAACTTCTGGGAGTTGATTTCGCAGCCAAATCGCAAAAGCTGTTCAGAAACGGTCATCTTTTTGGGTGGTGACTCTTTTTCGACTGGATTCTGGTCTTCTGGCTATCAGATCAGTCTGCTCTAAGCGCTGGTGCACCTTTTGTGCAAGACAAATGCTCTTACCAACAATTTTTGCAGTTGAACGTTGTCCTCAACCATATTGTAACAACGATATAATTCTTGACACAACATCAAGATCTAAAGACATTATGACCTGTTAAATAAACTTTGAAAACACTTCACAGTGCAATTAAAAGGTTTTACCCAAAGAAATCAACGTTAAACACCAACACACAGACACAAAAATGGTAATTTTTAAATAAATTTTCAAATTAATAAAACTCATAACTACGGTGACAATACATGATAGATAACAATATGATGGATAAGATTTCTCGGAAATAAATAACTAGTACTAGTGCAACAAGCGTTTACCTGAAAAATATATCACAATGTCAATGTGACTTCAATTTGTTGCTCGCCAGTGTATTTCATTTTATTGCCACTTTTTGAATATGAGAAATTTGGACAACAAAATTTGAATACAAATGACTACAGGTATTTTAAAACTAACGGAATTTGTGAACCTAATAAATATTTTACTTGACATTTTTATTAACTAATCTAGATTACACAAGAGTTTGTCCACATACTTAACCTGATATATACAAGGTGGTACATAAAATATAATTTGTATTGAAAAACTTGTTTACAAAATGGGTAAATCGAAGTTACATAAACAAGAATCGGCGTTGTGGTTTCCTCGTTCTCTGTGAACCACGAGATTTTTTCTTTGAGGTCGTATAGAACAAGTAGTGCATAGCTGCCTACGTGAACATTGTGGAATAATTGCGTGTGAAGCTGGGAAATGCGTTCGAAAAATGTCTGGGAGTGTTTTCTAGAATGTATAGACGTAAAACGTAAACATTACTAGAGTACATTAAGAATGAGTGCATAAGCTTTGATTGGTTCAATTTTATGTGTTACGTATTTCTTATGAACGTCTCATGCTTATGTTCATTATAAATGGGCTCTAAGACTTATGACTACTTTGCGCGCGGGTATACCTAAACAAGAATGACGCGATTTCGAAGTGTCCCTGGGATGCACACGCGAACGTAATTTTGGTGCCCCAATAGAGTTTTTTCTTAGTTGTCAATCTAAACCTTTCTAGTGACTATAAAGAGTTTGAATGTGTTTATAATTTTACTAGTTTTTATTAGACTTCGTCAAACATCCTTAAAGCTTCTTTTAGAAGGTTACAGTGTGTGGTTTTTAAATATCTATCATATCTCATAAATCAGTACGCATATGCTTAAAAACTGCTTACACTAAAACTGTTTATGCAGATATACACTGAATTATTCCTCTATTGCATTTAAGGAGAACGCGTTAATTATTATAAGGCAATATAAATTTATCGCAAACAATAGTAGTCGATGAAAATGGTTGTAATTAGAACAATGCAGGCTGAAAAATAATGTCTGTTGGGGGCTGTTATTTACAATTTAAGAAAACGTTTAAATCGCTTGAGTGTGATTCATAATTTCGCCATTAAAATTTTTTAGTATTTTGTGAAATTCTTCTAGAGTTTTAAATAACCATAATTCAAAAACGCCAAATGAGACAAGTAATTCTTTAGTGAGCAACTTCGGACTTAGAAAGATAATTTATTGATAATATTTAAAAAATCTGGCTTTTATACTCCAATAAAAACTAACAAATAAATTTGCATTATCTAATAATTAACAAATTGTAAAATATAGGGATTTAAGGAAACAAATAAATGAAATTGTTTAAAACATGCAATTTTTGAAGAAAAAACTTGTGAAGTCCAATTTCAACAAAGAACAGATATTGGACCCCACTCTCTCATTATGTATCCCATCACTTTTGGCATCTTAAAATCGAAATATTTTTTTTACAAAGTTTCAAAGAAATTTATTACTTGCTTACTTAATCCTAATGCCTTTCTACCCTTTCAAGTGTAAGACGGTTACAGTTGTCACTGTGTATTTTGTCTGAATATGTCTCTTAATTCTTTCTTTCTATCTTGTGTCTTTTGTTTCACTTAATTCCACTTAATGCAAATTTTTCCGCTGCACTTTTCACTTCTTCTTTTTAATATTAACATTCTTCTTACCGTTTTCTCTTTCCTCATTCTCATTGTGTTGGTATCGTTCTTTATATTGTCTAGTTTTTCCTTCTATTTTCTATAGAAACCTTACTTTTTTCCTCGATTTTTCTCTGTATGTTGCATCCGATCCTTCTAATAGTTCTTTTAAAGCACTTTCTTCGTGATTTCGACTTCTGCGAGTAATTCTCTTTCTTTAATTTTTATATTCAGAAGTATAGCAGCTTTTGTCTTTCTCGTACATTTGATCACCCGGAAAAATAATTTTTGATATTCTGTGGAGGCATTCTTCACTTTGTTTTTAAAATCTATCTAAGTTTTTGTTTATCCTCGTTTATTAGTTTTGAACTTTATTTCTATCGCCTTTATATTTTTCATAGTCTGTATGCTTTGTCGAGATTAGATATTTTTTCTTTTTGATTGCAGTTTTATCTTCCCAGACCACCAATGCATTATTTGACTCGACTGTGTTACAATTTTTTGGTTTCGCATGTTTTTTTTTAAGTTTGACCACATGTATTCAATTGTATCTTGCTCATTTTTTGTTTCAAAAGCTCTTGGTGTCTATTTTTAAACTGCATTTGCTTTAATTTAGAGCATCTGATTTTTCTATTGTTGATTTTTCTTTTATTGCTATCTTTTTCTTTGTTTTTGGTTTTTTATTTTATCTTTAATAAGCAATTGCAGTTTCCAATTTCTGCTCCTGTTCTGACTTTTACGCCTTTGATATTAAGTAAGCTAAAATGTCATTTCTACTCTTTACTTTTATTGTGATTTTCTCCCGTTAATAAAACTTTTCAGTTTTTATGTATTACATTATACTATTAAGGGAATACCAGCTCTTGCATGCTTTTCCTTTTCTACCCCGACATGTTATTGTCACTTTTTTGATTCCATTTTCTTTCATTTTAGTTTCTGTGATCCCTATAGATTCTGTTTGTCTTCTGAATTTAATTGATTAATTCTTATCCTTGCCTTACATCTAACGGTAAAAAGGGCATAAGGATTAATTAAGTAAGTAAGTAATTCTTATCCTTTTCCTGTGTAACTTGTTATGTTCATTGTTTTTACTTTGCTGTAAGTTTTCTTTTTTTTTTCTTTATCTTTATCTATGTACTTATTTCTATTTTTATTTTTGTTACTATAATTTATTTTTAATTTTTACTATTTATTTTATTTAACAA
The DNA here is from genome assembly GCA_036346155.1 of Sinelater perroti. Classification (NCBI taxonomy): domain Eukaryota; kingdom Metazoa; phylum Arthropoda; class Insecta; order Coleoptera; family Elateridae; genus Sinelater; species Sinelater perroti. Next base: position 13,532,268 of record JARFIY010000024.1, read on the forward strand.
ATTCATTGCATCAGTCATCAACATAATCTGTCTGTTTAGATATGTTATTATTATTTTTTTGTTTGGTAGTCTTTAAGAATATTTCATCGTCATCCTATTTTCATTATGATGCATTTATAGTAATCTTCTTATATCATATTTTAACTTCGTTTCTCGGTTGTTTCTCTTTTCTTGCTCTTTCTGTCTCTATTTCTCTTTCTTTTGCTGTACCATTGTAATTGATGAATATTTTTGTATTGTCAGGTTTTCTCAGTTTATACTTATTTTTCATTATTTCCTTTTTTATAGCTGTTTAATTTCAATACACAGATATTTTCACCTATTTTAGAACGTCCTTTTTTATCTACTTTTACTTCTAAAAATTCTTCTATAAAATTCTTCATCGCCGTTTTTAGGTCTAACAATAAGTTACCTTTGTTTTATTATTTATTGTTAATTTTTGATCCAGTTACAGTCTTTTTAATTTCTTGCTTTTCTTTTCTTAATTTTATCATTTACCTTTTTGATATTTGCATGTTCTCGTTTTAGATTGTTTATCTTTTCATTATATTTTTTGATATTTTTTTCATTTCCTTGCCCTTCGCTAGTAAATCATTATATCAAAATATTCGTATTGTTGTTTATCTTAGTCGGCCGCCTACTGTTTCTTAAATCTTTGAAAAATAATATTTGATTTCTGCTTAAAAATATTTGTTTAGAGCTTATAATTTTAAGTTACACAGTAAATTACAGCCTTGAAAATTTCATTTAAACTTGCATTTCTTCCTGCTTATAATTTTTTCAAATTTAATTGGGTTGCATCGAGTGAGGGAGAGATGATATATAATTCTGTTAAATTAAAAAGAAATTAGTAATTTGATTTAAAATCTAAATTATAAAATCAAACAATTATAAGTAAAAACAGAGACTGAAAAAATAAAAGTAAACAATTTAATATAATTTACACTTAATGACTATTAAAAAGGTTAAAGATTAAAAAACACTTATCTTTTTTAAAATTTATTTCATACAATAGTAAGCAACGTGAGTATTTTTTTCATTAGGCGCACTTATCGGCACTACAGCCTTCACTTATAGAGACTCGAATTCGCCTGCGCCAGCTCGCGACAGAGAGCAAGGCTTGTAACCACGAGGCCACGGCAACAGCCCAAGTAACGTAGGTGAGGCAAGTATAAACCGAAATCTTTTTTTTAAGCGCCGTGGGGTGAGCGGAGAGAAAGTGGCTTTGAGAGTTGTAGGTGGGATGCCTGAAAAGTAGGGTGTCTTGCACTGCTGCTGTTTATTTAGTGAGTATGACAATATCTGTCCGTTGCGCAACGTATTATTTTCAATTTTCTCACGACATCCAAAATATTAAGAAGACTAACGCTCAGTTTGGCGACAACTTTCTTAAAAAATCCCCTAGAAGAACGAGAAACAAGCGAAAATGAAGGTTACCGTTAAGAAAATGGTCGCGTTGTTCGTCTCCTTTTCGATAATGACCCCCAATTAACGATTCCTAAGATTGCGTCTGAGATCCAAATAAGCTGCTGCAGTACTGATAATCTTGAGTCTCAAAAAGTGTCCGCAAGGTGAGCTCTTTATCTTCTCACCAAAGATCAGAACGTTAGTTGGAACACTGAAACATACAGACCTACAGTCGGGAGTTGTCTCCTCTTCGATTATAATTTATCTAATATTAATAAGTTTAAAAATAATAATACCGGTGTTTAGTAGAACCTATCAAACAGTATTTTATTATTTTCTTAGAAAAACCGATACAGTTTTGAGTAATTCCCGCAAAAACTTAAAAATACTAAATCGACCTTTTGCGACAAGATCGCTCTTTATTGGGGGAACTCTGTAGTAAGACAAAACAGATTCAAGGATAGAAAGTCCAATACCTAGTGTTGCCGTGGGAAAATACTAGCAAGCACCTGAAAAAATATGTGTAGTCTGGCTCATTTAGTAACAAACTCAAATATTAAATCCAGTGACGTAACTTATACGAAGCAAACTGTTTTGCATGCTTTGAAAATATTTACAATTTTTTGTCCTAAACTTTCACATGCTTGTTGTTGATTTATAACCGTACCGCTATATATAAAAGTACCACTTTTAGTAAACACTACGTTACTTATTTTTTTTCTATCTATTTTTGAAATCTCGTTTAAATAAATCTACATAATTTGATTTTAATACTAGTTAATAATACAAAAAACATTAATCTATTTCTGGATTGACATTCCCATTCAATCTAAAATTGTGAAAGAATTTACTCTGTTTATCAAAAGGCAAAATTCTAAATTTAAAAATGAAAGGTCAAAGGTCATTTACTTAAAACTTCATTTAAAATGGTCAAGATTTACATAAAGAAAGTGCAGGTAGAGCAAAGTTTATAGTATATTAAATAAAGATTATCCATAAAAGAGAAACATTTTGACATGTATCTTTATATTCCCTATATTTTAGACTGCACAATTTTGCACGGGTGCTAATATTAATTAGTTGAAACACACATAAAATGATTAAATATTCCTTATTCATAGGACACAAGAAAAATTTTGCATTATAGAATAAGCGATGATTGTACGCTATGACAAGTTCAAACCGAAACTACAACTAATAGCAATGATCACTGGGTGTTAATTGATCCTGAACTGTGGCAATGAAAAAACTTCGTAATGTCACCTTGGTCAAAAGCAGAATATTTTGTGCACCAATTTTGTACGCGGTTAGAACGTTGATTAACATTTGAGAGAGGTAGTTCCTATGATGGGAGATGATTGTCCTCAGCGTATGATCATATTCAGGGGGTATCGGGAGTTCCATATAGAAAATTTGAGACTGAAAGATACCTCGAGGTCAGGATGTTCATCTTCTTCTCTCATGGAGGAGAACATCACTGAATTTCTGAGCGGCAATTTATACAATTCTACACCACCACCTTCACGCGAAAGAGTTTGTTCTCTTTGGGTACTCTATGTCTCTATGTCAACAGTATTGTAAGAGTTAACGAAACTTGGTTTTGCTTTTATAATATGCCAAATAAAACTCAAAACAAAGTTTCCCGAAGATCTTCTAATGGTTGCGCTCAAATCTCTGATAAAACGTAGAAGACTATGTGTGACGACTGGTTTCATAAGATGTAGAAGTGTATAGAGTGCAGAGATAGTGGAAATGATCAAAAAAAAGGTTTGTTTATATAACAAAAGCTTCATATACTATTTTAAAATAGAAAATTATATACAGCATAGTTTATATGTTTTAAAGTCTGCTTAAAAGTTATGTTAGATATTTTTATAAAATGGTTATGTTCGTAAAAACGTTATTTTACGTTGTTTTTTTTAATATGTGATATTTATTGGTTAACATTAATCTGCACTCTAATTGAGCATAGCTTGGCGAATAATTATTAATAAATTTAACTCCTGTAAAGATTTATGCAATTTTAAAACTAAATCACGAGCTAGACTAGAAGAATACAGTAGATGATTTACTATTTAATTTTACTAGTTCTGCTTTAAAAAATGGCGCAGAAGAATAGTCTTAGTCGAACAGGATTCTACGTCATAATTTTTTCCTTTGATAAAACTTTTGTTAATAATGTCATCAAAGAGTTCAAAATGGTAGCTGCCGATAACTGGACTAAAAATTTGCAAGGAGGTTATGACTATAAAAGTAGTCATTTCATGCTTTATCATTTACTTTCTGAATCAAAGTTGAAACTTACGTGTTAATATAACAAAGAAATTTTAAAGAAGATTGCGATCTTGACTCTACAGCTAGTGATTAAACCACTAATTGTTTAACACGTTTTCTACACGATCAATATTTTCTTGAATTATCTAAGAATTAGATTAACCAGCACTTAGTATATTGGTAAATTGACCTGCTTTATCGAAACCTACCCAACCAATATTTTAATCATGTCGTTATGTATTTGTTTTGTCGTTAAATGTTATGCAAATATTTTATTTCGGGATGAAGCTCACTCTTGGTTATTTTTGAAAATTGTATCAGAAACTTTACTTAATTATCACAGGTGCGCTTACATAATTTGTGTAGTTAATGGGGACAATAGACTACAGATACAAGCCGTTTAGAAAATTTATAATTATGTTTATTTGGGGGGTGGGGTAATACGTGAATATTTGCACTTTTGCAGACAATTTTTTTCCGTAATAATATCTGGGAAAAATGTTTCTGAAAATAATTAAAATCGAATCATATTCAAATGAAAAATGCACTACTCGTATTCTGGCGCCCCAGGGTATCCTTTCCCCTAAGTTTTCCAGGGAATTTTCTCATTTTGATGCATTAAAGCTTATTTTGAGAATCAGCGATCCGAAAAAACCTTAATATAGACAGTTTAATTTCGAAAAATAAACAACTTTGAGCTGGTTCCCCAAAATCGCCCCCAGTCCCAGGATTTTGCCCTGCCACATGCATCGGAACACTTTTTAAGCACCATATTCGTGATCAGCGACCCCAGAAACCCCCGAGTGACGGGGTTGAGCAATAAAATATCCTTTAGGGTCTGGCACAAATGCACTTTCGCATTATAACAAAAAATATAATGTAACATTTTTTTCTGAGACTTTTCCAAATCGAATGCGCCATGGATGATTTCGATGCGTGTACCCAGAAAAAATTTAGAGATTTTTACTAATTTGCCTCGACTATAATAGCAAGACTAATAACTAAAACGAATCCACCACCGATAGTATAGAAAGAAGCACACCTAACATCGATACATAAAAAGAGAAAAAAGGCAAATCTAAAAATTATAAAGGAATATTAGTAACTAGTATCGGTATATATTAAGAAATAAAATGGAAGAACAGTTCAGAGAGCAGAAATGAGTAGATTTAGAGAAGGAAAGTCATGTAGGGAAAATGTACCCATTTCATTTAAAATTATACAGAAAAAGACTGACAAGAAGAAAACTACACTTAGTATTTGTCGACCTCATAAAATTTTTGAGAGACATTAAAACTAGCAAATATTAAAACAATGTTGAATCGAGCAGCACAAAACTTCTACAAACATTAAATATTAAGAATAAAGATAGGAAACAAGCTATCGGAATGCTTTAAGCTAAGTAAGGGATTACGACAAGGATGTGCAATATCACATACTCTCTTTAAAATATATGTTAACAAAGCACTAGAAGCGTGGAGAAATAAATTTAGATGAATGAGAATAGGATTAAGACGGTATACAATACATCATTCGAAAATTAATTAAAGAGTACAAAAGTGGGAGCTGAATGTAAATATTAGTAAAACTGAATATTAGTTAAATAAAATAAAAATAGTTTTTTTCCCTATTAGCAGATACTAATAGGGGAAAAAACTGAAGACTTACAAATAGAAAATGGGGTAAAAATAAAAAGTTTGGATCATTACATATGCCTGGAATGGTCGACAATACTGTGAAGGACAGTACAGTAAAAATTATAATAATATATAAAGCTGAGCCATAAGAATTAACGAGAAAAAAAAAACAAGAATTAAGTACATTGGGTATGAATTATTATTATTATATTATCTGCAAGAATCTCATAATTACATAGAGTTCGAAATATAACAATAAAGAACATAATGAGGATATAAGGAAGCATATTGGAAAATGTAAAAAACTGCAACTTTCCTCGAGGAATAGTTGGAGAAAAGGGATGGAAGAAATGGATATAGAGGAGAGTGGAAAAACAGAAAGATATGGGAGAAATTATTAGGAAGCTGGAGAGGCAGGCGTGTAAATAGCCGCTCTCGTGATGCGGTGTGGAAACGTAGTACGGCCCGTATTGGAAGGTCAGCCGATAAGGCCAAAATCGTCCCTTAAACGGCCGTCGCGTAAGCGGATGGGGGCGGCTACCGATATCAACCAACGAGTAATGCCAAATCGCTCACCTGAATCGGCTTCTGCTTCGTAGGCGATGGTTCCTCGGTGGCCACCTTGCCGCGCTGCGGATCTGGTATTTGCGGGATGATAAGCACGACCAAATTGGCCGCGCTGCGGAACGTATATATGCGGGGGGTATTAAGACACGACCGAACTGGCCGAGCCGCGGTGCGTGAATATTTGCGGGGTGTTGAGACACGACCAAATTGGCCGAGCTGCGGAGCGTGAATATGTCGGCTGAGCAAAAGCCCATGCCGTTCTGTGTGCGATGGCAAAACGTGGCAGATATCAAAGGCCCGCATGCCGCCGCGATATAAAGCGGTTCAAGGGCGAAAAGGCCGCCACACCATACTCCCCGCCTTGAAAGGTCCTGAGCTTTCAAAAAAATTACTACTTTATCAAGGAGCTATTAACAGCGGTTTGAAACAATATTGTAAATAAATTCCTGAAATTAACTATTATATTTCAGGTGCGTTAACTTGCGGTTAGATTTATATCGTAACAAACTATATATAAATGCCCTATTAATACACTATCTATATATACATGAGTCAGCTAGAAATATTGTTTACTGGGTTGGCAAAGGATATAGCTTGGTGACAGGACGTCTGTATGTACCTGACCCGGTTTTTTACTGAAGCTACGCGGATTACACCATCCGATCCGGGAAAAGTCTCTGTTATAACGCCTAGTGGCCAAGTTAAAGGAGGTACATTATCTTGACCCAAGAGAACAACAGTACCGATCTCTATTGGGCGATCGGGTGATCCCCACTTCTGCCGAACTTGCAGCGTGTGCAAGTATTCAACTCGCCATTTTTTCCAATAAGACAATACAAGCTGATCTAAAAGCCTTTTGCGGTTTGTTAAGTTCAAGCTTTCTTCTGTCAATTCAGAAGAAGGTAAATACTTGAGGACTGGACATTAAGAAATGCGCCGGAGTGAGCACATCCGGATGCGGATCTGATGATAAAACACTAAGTGGTCGAGAATTTAATACCTTCCACTTGCACTAGCACGGTCAAAAGTTCCTCATAAGTGAGCAACTGCTTGCCCATGACTCGATACAAGTGTGCCTTTAACGGTTTTAATGTTAGATTCCCAAATGCCTCCGAAGTGCGAGCGCGTGGCGGAATCATTGTCCACTCAATGCGTGTTTTAAGAAGCTCCCTTTGATATCAGATTGGACAGTGGAGTTTAACAAAAGAATAAATTTCGCCGAGCTGTGCCTTAGCTCCGACAAAATTGGTGCCATTGTCTGAGTATAACAGACACTGGACCGCGGCGGAAATAAACCTTTTGAAGGCGGAAAGAATACAAGTTCGATATGTATGGCTTTAGTAACCATACAGACAAACAAACATATGTAAACTTTCAGAGAGCGTTGACCCCTACGGCGAGTAGGTATATAAGCGACAGGTAAATTAACGTGTATTTTAGCAATACGATTGCTGACAAAAATAGACCACCTATGTGGCGATGAGTGGATCCACGAAAGCGCTATTGTAGAATCCGAGAAGGCGTAAACACCTGTAATAGGTACACGAGCGGAAAGTTTATCGCGGACCACGCGAACAAGCTTGGACAGCAGCAAAGCGGCGACAAGTTCTAATCGAGCTAGCGTTGTTATTTTAACTGGAGAAACCTTTGACTTTGCACATAAAAGCCGGACGGTGATATTACCTTCAGGATCAGTGATGTGTAAATAAACACAACAACCGTAACCACTGAAGCTCGCGTCACAAAAGGCTACGATGTTCACTACGGCTTTTCCCGCAATGCCAATATGGCGCGGAATTTTTAGAGAAGAGAGTGCGGAAAAATCGCGTGCAAAAGCTGAAAAGCGACTGATGATGGATTCCGGAGGAACCTCATCCCAGTCTATTTTAGCTAGCCATAGTTCCTTAATAAGAATTTTGGCGTACAGCACAACTGGAGCTACAACGCCAAGTACGTCGAATAAGCGGGCAACTAGCGATAGAATCGTGCGCTTTGTGCATTTATCTTCTACAGCGATTGTTGTTAAAGAAAAGTAATCGTCAGCAGGATCCCAGGTTAAACCAAGGATTTTAAAATTGTAAATATCGTTACCCATGCCAGAAAAATTTACTGGTGAGCGGTGAGACTCGGAAGAACCTCCAATAAAGCGGGTGAATTAGTGGCCCATTTTCCCGCCACATGCATCGGAACACTGTCTAAGCACCATATTCGTTATCAGCGGCCCCAGAAACTCCCGAGTGACGGGGTTGAGTATATTTTGGCTAATAGTAAGCGAGCAATAAAATATTCTTTAGGGACTGGCACAAATGCACTTTCGCATTATAACAAAAAATATTTTTTTTATTAATTTATTTTATTAGCAATCAGAATTTACAATAGAATTCTATGAGCTAATGTGTTGATCTAAGAACTAAGTAGCTCTTCATTGACGTGGTGAGGTCTTCTCCAGTGAGAAGTCCTCCTTAGACATTTTTTAGATCATTAGGCCATTTCCGTTTAAGCCTTCTCGTATTTTGTATTTCCAGAAGAGGATTAAGGAGTGCATTGATGTGGTGTTTAATACTTTTTTCGGTTATGACATCTTTAATATATGGAATTTTCAGGTCTGAATGGAGTGTGTCGTTAGTAACATACCATGGGGCATTGGAGATCATACGTAATATTTTATACTGACTTCTCTGTATAATTGCCATATTCGAACGACTGGTACAACCCCAGAGCTCAATTCCATAAACCCATATTGGCTTTAGGATCGTTTTATAAAGCTTATTTTCAAGTGGTAATTTTGACTTCCTACCAAGTAACCATTGCATTTCATTAAGTTTTAGATCGATCTGTTTACTTTTTTTAACCACGTGTTGTTTCCATGATAGTTTATTATCTAAATGTATCCCCAAGTATTTTGTACAAGATGAAGTAAGTATTTGTATGTTATTTAGATAAACAGGGGGGCACAGGTCTTTTCTTAAGGTAAAATTAACTTGTACAGATTTATCTTCGTTGATCTTGATTTTCCATTTATGTGTCCACTCTTATATTTGATTTAAATGATTTTGTAGGGTAATGGTTGCTATTTGTGGGTCATCGTTGGTAGAAAGGACAACAGTGTCGTCAGCGAAGGTGCCCATTGTAGTATAATCATTTACTGGTAAATCCGAAGTGTACAGCACGTATAAAAAGGGACCCAGGACACTGCCCTGTGGTACACCGGACTTGATCGGTTTCATGCCAAACATATCTTCATTGACTCTTGTTCTAAATTCTCTGTCGCTTAAGTAGAATTTTAGGAGATTATATTATGTTACGGGCAAAAATGTTCTAATCTTGTATAATAGGCCCGAATACCAAAATTTGTCGAAGGCTCTACTTACATCTAAGAAAACCGATGTACAGTATTTCTTATTTTCGAATGCTTCATTAATTTTGTGACAGATCCTATGAATTTGTTGTATCGTAGTGTGATTTTGATAAAAAGCCAAATTGATGTTGAGGTATCCATTCTTCGCTGTTAGGGTCAGCAACTATTCTTTGCAATATAAGTCTTTCCAGTATTTTTGAGATTATAGACAACAAGCTTATTGGCCGATATGAAGAAACTTTGTTTAAGTCTTTGTCCGGTTTAGGTTTTAATATGATTTCTGCGGCTTTCAGTTGCTTGGGCCAGTAATTTAACTTAATGATAGCATTAAATATATAAGTAAGTAACACTAGTCCTTTTCTTGGTAGTTCTTTTAACATTTTAGGAGTCACGCCATCTATGCCAGGATATTTACGGAGTTCTAGTGTTTTGATTTCTTTTTGAATCTCTCTAGGAGAGAAACTTGTTATTCCTCGAACTTTGATTGTGATGTTGCTTAATTGTCTCTCGATATCATCATCGACTACATCATTGTTGGGGGGTGAAGACTTCCTCAAGGTACTCTGCAAACAATTTAGCCTTTTCCTCGTCAATTCTGGCCCATCTTAAGTTTGGGTCTGCTTCATTAAATATGGGAGGCACTTGGTTTTTAGGCTTTCTTGCATTTTTTACCGGCTTTCAGATTGAGTTGTCATATCTGTTCAAACTAATGATGTAGTCATGAAAGGATTGATTTTGCACATCTTTAATATTTTGTTTCAGGTGGTTACTTAATCGATTAAAAGTATTTTTATCCGCAGGTGCTTGGGTCCGGTGCCAAATTGCTCTGGCTCTTCTTTTCACAGCTATAAGTTTTTTAATCTCCACAGGGACGTTGAATGTAGAGCTCCGAGGATACACTGGAGGAGTTGCTTGCTGCGCAGCCTCCTTAAGAATGCAGAACCACTTGTTTAATGCTTTGTCAATTTCTTCTGGAGTTTTGAGACTAACTTTTAAGTTTATATTTTCTTGAATATGATTTTGATACAATTCCCAATCGATTTTTCTGGTGTGCACTCTAGCAATATGCTTTTTATGTATGGCACAAGAGCTGATGGTTATTATCGGAGAGTGATCCGAGGAAAGGTCATAGCTAGGGACAATATCCATATATGGTGATAAGATACCATTTGTTATAAAAAGATCCAGTAGAAAGGAAAGCATAATTTTGCTTATGGAGAAGTTTTGCCAACTCTCTGCCTTTAGTAGTTGTCATGCGGGATCCCCAAAGGGAGTTTTTACTGTTAAAGTCGCCACCTACAATAAATTTTGTTCCTAGAGTCCGGAAGAAGTTCTGAAAATGTTCTTTTTTGATGTTGTGACGCGGTGGGCAGTAAACAGATGCTACTGTTAGTTCATACGGAAGCATTTTAACTCTTATTGCTGTGGCTTGTAGGTATACTGTCTCGTATTTAGGTAATTCGAAGTGGATGATAGATTTATTAATTATTATGGCTGCACCAGCATGGGCAGTATTATCTGGATGGTTGGTGAAATAAGTTAAGTAGTTATGTATATTAAAGTAGGATCTGTCTATGAAGTGAGTTTCTGCTATTAATAGTATATCAATGGAGTTGATATGAAGGAATTTTTCAACCTCCTGTTTATGCTGTAGAAGGCCATTGGCATTCCACTGGGCTATTTTTACAAATTTAATGAATTTTGTTGACCAGGGTTGAGAGCATTTTCAACACCATACTATTTTGTTGCATTAGCTGCTGAAACATAGCCTTAAATTCATATAAAAATTTGCTCATTATTGAAGAAATATTGACTTCATTTTGTTCACAACAAAAAATATAATGTAACATTTTTTTTGAGACTTTTCCAAATCAAATGCGCCATGGATCGTCTCGATGCGTGTACCCAGAAAAAATTTAGAGATTTTTACTAATTTTCCCCGACTATAATAGCAAGACTAATAACTAAAACTAATCCACCACCAATAGTATAGAAAGAAGCACACCCAACATCGATACATAAAAAGAGAACAAAGGCAAATCTAAAAATTATAAAGGAATATTAGTAACTAGTATGGGTATACATTAAGGAATAAAATGGAAGAACAGTTCAGAGAGCAGAAATGAGTAGGTTTAGAGAAGGAAAGTCATGTAGGGAAAATGTACCCATTTCATTTAAAATCATACAGAAAAAGACTGACACAAGAAGAAAACTACACTTAGTATTTGTCGACCTCATAAAATTTTTGAGAGGCATTAAAACTAGCAAATATTAAAACAACGTTGAATAGAGCAGAACAAAACTTCTACAAACATTAAATATTAAGAATAAAGATAGGAAACAAGCTATCGGAATGCCTTAAATTAAGTAAGGGATTACGAGAAGGATGTGCAATATCACATACTGTCTTTAAAACATATGTTAACAAAGCACTAGAAGCGTGGAGAAATAAATTTAGATGAATGAGAATAGAAATGAATGACATCCCCTCATATTCCTTACATTTTGTGGATGATCATATTCTCATAGCATAGGATTAAGACGGTATACAATACATCATTCAAAAATTAATTAAAGAGTACAAAAAGTGAGAGCTGAATGTAAATATTAGTAGAACTGAATATTAGTTAAATAAAATAAAAATAGTTTTTTGTCCTATTAGCAGATACTAATAGAGGAAAAAACTGAAGATTTACAAATAGAAAATGGGGTAAAAATAAAAAGTTTGGATCATTACATATGTCTGGAATGGTCGACAATACTGTGAAGAACAATACAGTAAAAATTATAATAACATATAAAGCTGAGCCATGAGAATTAACGAAAAAAAACAAGAATTAAGAACATTGGGTATGAATTATTATTATTATATTATCTGCAAGAATCTCATGGTTACATAGAGTTCGAAATATAACAATAAAGAACATAATGAGGATATAAGGAAGCATATTGGAAAATGTAAAAAACTGCAACTTTTCTCGAGGAACAGTTGGAGAAAAGGAATGGAAGAAATGGATATAAAGGAGAGTGGAAAAACAGAAAAATATGGGAGAAATTATTAGGAAGCAAAAGCCGATAGATGCTAAAAAATGGAAAACAATACTGTTTCTGAGTTAGAGGTAATAGCACTCGGTCTTTAAATAAAAATATACAAATAAGCAGTTCGATTTGCTAATTGATGTGATAGGCTGATGAACAATTGACCCTTAATTAATTACCACCAAGAATTTAGAGTAAAATACAAGCAAGGCTGTAGCTCTGGTCATAGTAATAAATTCACATCAATTAAATATTTTTGGGTGTTTCTAAAGCCACCATCTGTGCTTGCTCCAGTATCAACCCCCACAGTCTTTTAATTTGAATTTGGAAAAGTAAAGTTCAATTTACAAAATATAGAATTGAATTCATTTTTGACCCGTTGTCTATTAAACACCTGACGACGAGCGTATTTCCGTTTTTACCATGTGCATAGATCTGTGCGGTCGATAACAATATAGCTGAACTCGAAGCCGCACTAAGCGATACTGAATGCGTTGATATGGGCGCACGGTCACCTGCTTGCGGTCCAGCCGCCACAGACGGCTTTAATAGGGCGATCATCCTTTAAGTTCGAAAATGCAGTAAAGAATGATGCGGTTTTTACAAATTTTACAAACGTTCCGTGATTTACATTTAGTTAACGAGTGAGATAGACTTAAACAGTTTATACAGCCGCGTTTCGCTTTAATTAACTCGAAACGCGCTTGCGGTGATTTCATATTTTTAAATTCAAGGCAGCGAAACAGCTGGTGTTCTCTGTCGCATAGCGGGCAACGCGTATTAAAAATCTGTTACTCGACACAAACGACTTGCAGGCTTTTCAAACTTAAAGCATTACCGACCATCCTTTGATGTCCAGAATGTTATTTAGATAATGACTGCCTAAACTACGTTTATCTTGATACTTTTTAACAAGACTATCCCATATAATATTATAAGACCCCTGTAGGAATAATACCTGCGGTTAATTTTAAAGCGTCATGAGTTAATTTACTAATCAATACTGCACACGCTGCGCGTCAGTCAAATTTGTATTTAAATGCACATTGCTACGAAATATTTCGTAAAATATTGGCCAGCTCTCAGTCTTGCCATCGAAAGAAGGCAGTTCAATTGGCGGTAATTTTACGATACCTCTTTTTGATCTAATGTAAATGTTTTGCTGTTTGACAATATAAGGTTGCGTTTATATTTAATACTCGAATATAAATCTTCAATAGAATTTAAACATGAGTAGTCTGGAGGAGTCTGATCAATTTCAAACTGCAAATTGTTAATTTCTCAATTATTGTTTCAAACCTGCTGTATAATTCACTAATAGCTTCTGTTTGAGATAAAAATAATTCGTTTGAGCGTAATTCATAATTTGAAATATTTTTGATATGTTAATAACGATTAAATCGTTCGAAAATCGCCTCTTTTAGGCAGTTAACTGAACTAATTTTAATTCAAGCTTATCCATTATAAGGAACTTTACTTGAATAAAGCGTAATAAATATGTATAATTTATGGCGGTCACCTTACCAAAACCTACGTAAGTCTGTGACGACGCCAAGTTATCAAGCGGTTTCTACAAGATGAAGCTGATACCGATCCGGCTCGTAAGGACCAAAGAATGGGAGGCAGGCGTGTAAATAGCCGCTCTCGTGATGCGGTGTGGAAACTATCGGCCCGTATTGGAAGGTCAGCCGATAAGGCCAAAATCGTCCCTTAAACGGCCGTCGCGTAAGCGGAGGGGCGGCTACCGATATCAACCAACGAGTAATGCCAAATCGCTCACCTGAATCGGCTTCTGCTTCCTAGGCGATGGTTCCTCGGTGGCCACCCACAGTTTTTTAATTTTGAATATTGGAAAAAGACTAAAGTATAAATAACAAAATATCTGCAAATTGAACTTCCATGTACTTTTACCTTCTTTGTTTTCCAATACCTCATTGGCACAATGCAAGAATTACTTACGCCCGCAAACTGCTGATTTCCAAAATTAAATTGTGCTACTGCAACACTACGTGGATGGTTATGTTCGCAACGTCTTAAAGTAGAAGGCAGTAATTTGTAGAATTTGCGGTGTGAAAAAGTTCAATTTATGTTTTCTTCTTTCACATATCCAATAATGTGACAATACGAATTGAATTTTAACATATGTTTGGATAAAGTAATTAGATATTCTAGGTCCCACGCTAGAGTGGCAGACTAAAATAGACACTAACTGGTAATTTGAGGTGGTAAATTCTTCGTTTCAAAATGAGAAATAAGTGCATGTTTAAAAATCTTCTTGCTAATAGTGGATCTACCAAGACTCGACTTTCTAGGATCATTGCAACGATGAACGGGTATTAGTAAAAAAAGTCTCGAAAAGCAATGACAGGAAAAAAACAAAACCACAGTTGAACGCTATTTACACAGCGTATGAGTTTACAAATATGCTGTTAAAGAAAAATCTTTTTAAAAAGGACAGAATTAGTCAACAGAGATGCGTTTTCGATAAAATGACTGTTTCATGGATGGTGGTGTCCCTTATCATCGAGCACGTACAACAATCACGTAAAAAAGAGCAGCAGTACATTCGACCATTGAAAATGGGGGGAGGGCAGTCACCAGCATGAATCTGACTGAAAAGAACATGACCAAAAGACCACTAAAACATAGTAGTAAAGCTAAAGTAATGCCAACAACGACGGAATAATGCCAGAGTATACCCCAAAAAATATGTTTTAGTTAGATGGTTAAGTTATGTTAACAATATGTTGTTTTGATTTTGTATTTTTTACATCTTAGTGTATAAAATAATCAATGGATATTGGAACCGTAATTATCTTTATTTAATTTTTTAGTCTATTGACATTATTTTGACTTATGTAATATTAGGAATGCATATAAAGGTTTTTTTATATCAATTTATAAGGTGTATTATTAAAAACACATAAGGGTGTTCAAAAGGATGCCGAATTTGAAAATTCAATAAATCAGTCACATTTTCATAAAAGTGGTTGTAGTTAACATGTAATTAATAAAATCTTTCATTTACGTATGAAACACGATGTCAGGCATATGTCCAACCGCACTGAATCTGCATCCATTTATACGTTTCTCGAAATTATTGATAACTACCTCGTAGATGTCTGGCCCGATGCCTCCAATCACGCGTATGATTTCCACTTCTAGTATCAAATTGTTCGTGATTTATTGCGTACATCTGTGATTTCACAAGCGCCTACAGAAAAATCAGAGGGTGGCCATTCTTGACCATCGTGTAATAAAATCGTTGCGGGAATTTCTCGTGGAGTAAGGTAACCATTTCGCGCGAAGTGTAGTCGCTCTGTTCGACTGAAACCAAAGATCGTCAATCTCCATATCTTCAGAGTTAGTCCACAATTGATTGGATATCAGGTAACATTCTCCACTGACGGTAGTTGCAGTCCCCTCATCATATTCAAAGAAAAACGGCACTATCACTCTACCTGCCCAAAAACCACACCATACAGTCGTTCATAGTTAATGCATTTCACTGCTGATTTATTTGAGAATTTTCATGTTCCCAAATCCGGCAGTTCTGTTAATTGACGAATCCATTCAAGTGGAAATAAGCTTCCTCGATGAAAATATTGTTTGTCAACTTTTCGTCCGCAACCCATTAAGCTAATTGCCTTCGTTTTCCATGATCAGCAGGCTGAAGTTGTTGCGTCAGTTGGATTTTAGACACGTGCATGTCGAGATCTTTATGCAAAATTTGATGTATCGAAGTTGTCGGAATGTCCAACTGCTACGACCGTCGCAAATTTTACAGTTCCCACTAAACTAGTCATCTCAAACTTCCTAATTAGTCTTCGAACTATAGATTTGCTGGGTGTCCTATTTCTCCCAAAGATCTATGCAGTTTTTGCACAGTATGAGGGTACTTTCTTCAATTTGGTAAAATGTTTTCGATAAGAACATGTTACTTTATTATAAACTATTCCATGACAAAAACCAACTCACGTACCAGAAAAACATACCAACGCTAAATTAATCGGAGTGATAATAGATCAATGGTAAGAACGGACTTTCCAATTTCAAAACAAAAAATGTTCCCGATGAAAAATTGGCGCCCTTTATGGAACACCCTTTAGAAACATCATGTATGTGACATATAGTCAGCTTCCTTATGAGAGAATAAAATTTAAGTTACTTTTTTAAACAAACTTATTAGCCTTTGTTGGTATCCACTCTAATGACGTAGTTCTCAAATGATTGTTCTAATATTGAAACTTAAACCGACATCAGTTTTGATCATTTTTCCAATTTTGCAAACTAGCACAGAAAGAAAATTAAAGGGGCATTTACAATTCATTTTTCTGAAAAGTTCTATAATATACAGCATCAACGTGATGTTTTATGAAAACAATTATTTAAAAAGTTGCAGCTTCCACTTCTTCTTCATGCATTATCATTGAAAATAAAAAAAGAGATGGACATTATAGTTACTATCGATCTATACTACGCCGCGGCCTAGACCTATAATATTTGAAACAATAATGCTTTCCGCATCATAAATAGTCCAGCAGTAACTGTCATACCAAGGACAGGACAGTGATAAATGATGACACAGGCGTAGCAACGCCCTGTCATCTTACTAATGGACAGGATGTATGTGCGCGTGAATATTATGTTCGTTGTAAATACGAAAGTTTTACGAAATAACAAAGGGAAGTTGTAGCATCATTGGCTGCATTATTGAGTCATAGCACGTGCTTAGTTAGCAATATATAAAACAACAAACATCTTATGTAAGGCTTGTAAATTTGGCTTATATTGAACAATGTTATCATAAAGCAAATTCAGAATTATTAAGCTAAACAAATTGCTGGAAATGAAAGCTTTATGTCACTTTTAAAGTCCATTTACTAGATTTATATATGTACATGGTGGTATAGAACTAATTTTAATTGATATCGGAGGTCTAATACGAATTTTGAAATTATCAATTGCTACGGAACTGCGACTACAAAATTTTGAAAAAATGGCAGAAACTTGATTGTCCGTACACATAATAACATTGGTAATCCCAAGAAAATAAAAGATATAAAATTTATTTTAAGCAATTTTTGAGGAGATGGGAGAGAAGAATTTTTGGAGAAGTGACCTTTTATATTAATATAAGGGTTGTCCAGAGAAGTTTTTGCAAATTTTTACTAGATGGCATCGAAAAATGTCTGAATACGTCACAGTTACAGAAAACGCACGATTTGTGCACTCATTCCTTAAAGTGACATTTTAACGCATCTTTGGGAAAAATGTCCTTGCAATAAATTGCTATGTGTTATTCTTGTATCCTTTTGAGGATGAGAGAAAACAAAGCGCATTTTAGGCACTTAATGCTTTTCTACTACTGGGAGGCGAAAATGCCGCACAGCGATATGAAAAGGCATGTGCTCTTTACTGTATAGCTGAAAGAACTAACTGTTCGAAAGTGGTTCGCTAAATTTAGCGCTTGTGATTTCGATCTTAAAGACTAACAACACTCATGTAGACCTTCCAATACTGATGAATAGCAAGCATTTTTAAAAAATTGCTAATGAGCGATGATAAATGGATCATTTACAATAATGTTGAGAGAAAACAGTCTTAGAGTAAGTGAAATGAGCCACCAGTAGCTACCTCCAAAGCTGATCTCCAACCGAAGAAAGCCATGCTTTGTATCTGGTAGAATTGAATAGAAAGCCTGTATTGTAAGCTCCTACCAAATGATCAGTTGATCAATTCAAGCAAGTACTGTTTGCAACTGAACCAATTAAAGATAGCGATTCAGGAAAAACGTTCAGAATTAATTAATAGGAAGGAAGTAATCAGAAGAATGGTAGAGCTCATGGGTCTTTGGCAAAAATTGATGGAGCTTGGCTGGCATGTGTTGTCTTACTCGTCATATTCACCAGATGTTCCACCTTCAGATTTTCAATTATTTAGGTCTTGCAAAATTCTTTTACCGACATGAAGTTCATCTCTTTGAAAGTTATAAAAAACCAACTCTGAAGTTTTTCATCCAGAAACCTGAGAAATTCTAGAAGAATAGAATCTTCAAGTTACATGAAAGATGGAGAAAGGTTGTTAACAAAAAATAAACAACAAATAAATAAACAAATAAAAATGTTGCCCTGAATTTTGCTTAATTATAGGTACGAACTTTCTATTCAACGCAATATTAGTTACCATAACTATTTTTAAATTTGAGGAATTCGAATAACCATATGCAATTACACAGTACTAGCGCAACTATTCCAAAATTGTGCTATCGTACCGTTTTTTGCAAGGTAACATTAATGGAATTGTATATTGTGACAAGTTACAAACTGACGTGTTTTTTTTCAATAAGAGCGGATGTTTCATTTGTGTTTATGGATGTGTGACAGAAGATCATATATTTACATCCCTTGTTTTCTTCAGGTGTATGTAAGTAATGTATTTGATATATGCTAAATCTCGTCATTTAAAAAGGTATGGAACACACAATACTAAATACAAAGATGAACTATTCTTTTTCAAATAAAGGCACCATTTTAACATAGGAAGGAATGAAAAAGATTTTAAACTAAGCGTAGAGATTTAGTTTAATAAAAAATTTTTGGTCTTGTAGATTAGAATAATAAAAGTGGACTTAAGTGGAATATAAAACGTTTCATTATATTTTACATATTCGCCTTTCAATTAAATTTAATGTATTCGCTAATAATGTATTCGCCATAAGACCAATTAAATTTCTGCTACTAAAGCTATGGAAGATACATAATCTTTCTTCTTCTTTAGCCTTCTTCAATCAATTTGCGGATGTAGGCCTCCCCTAGTTCCTTCCATCGTGTCCTGTCTTGTGCCATTCTTTTCCATGCAAGACCGGCGTGTAGTTTTACATCATCTACCCATCGCATCTGTGGTCTACCCCTTGTTCTTTTGCCTAGCCAGGGTCGCCAGTCCTGGATTCGTGCGTTCCACCTGTTGTCCGTTTGGTGGGCATTGTGTCCTACGAATTGCCACTTCAGGCTAGTTATTCTTTTTCCCACATCTGTGACTTTTGTCTTCTCCCTTATCCAAGTGTTTCGTTTTCTGTCTTTTAGGGTTATTTGTAACATTTGGCGCTCCATGGCTCTTTGGGTCTTCATAAGTTTGTCTACATTTCTCTTTGTCAAAGTCCAGGTCTGGGCCCCGTAAGTAATGACGGGCAGTATACAGCTGTCAAACACTTTTGTTCTCAGGTATTGAGGTATCTTTCGGTTTTTAATATGTAACTTAATCGCCAAAGGCAGCCCATCCTAGTTTCGTTCTTCTTGCGATTTCTATTTCTTGATTTTCTTTATTAAGTGTAAACCTTTGCCCTAAGTATGTGTATTCTTCTATTTGTTCTATAGTGTTTTGTTCTAGTTCGATATTCACTTCCTCTTCGGAATTTGTCATGATTTTTGTTTTTCGGTGTTTATCTTTAAACCCACTTTTAGAAGCTTCATTTAGTTCTTGGAGCATTGAGTTTAGTTGGTCTCCATTTGTTGCAAATATTATGACGTCGTCTGCGTATTTTAGATTATTTAAAAATTTGCCGTTTATATTGATGTCTTTTCCCTCCCAGTTTAGGCATTTGAAGACATCCTCAAGGGCTAATATAAATAGCTTAGGTGATAATGGGTCTCCTTGACGGACTCCTCTCTGTATTAGGATTGGATCGGTTTCTTCTGACCAGTTGACTGTTATTGTAGTATTCTTATATATATCTTGGATTATTGTCATATATCTATGGTCTATCCTGCTGTTCCATAGACTCTTCTGTACTACCCACATTTCGATGCTATCGAACGCTTTTTCATAATCTATTAGTGCTATGTATAATGGAAGATGATATTCATTTGCTTTCTCTATTAGTATCTTGAGGGTTAATAGATGGTCCGTTGTACTAAACCCTTTGCGGAAGCCAGCCTGTTCTTCGGATAAATACATTTCTATTTTGTTATTTAATCTTTTCATTATAATTCTTGAGAAAAGCTTATATACTTGTGATAGTAGTGTTATGGGCCTGTAATTTTTTATTACTTTCCTTATCCTATAATAAGGAAAGTAATGTAATCGGCGGAAATTTGACCTACCCAGTTTTTCGCATTTCTGGACGAAATATAGCCTCAGGACACCAAAAAAGTTGTTTTTAGCCATTGGTTCGTGTGTGTGTGTGTGTCTGTCTGTCAGTAAACAAGATATCTCAAGAACCGTAAGAGCTAGAGACTTGAAATTTGGTATGCAAGTTACTTGTAGGTAGGGGACGCAGTGCGAAGCTTTTGGAAAAATCGACAGTGCCGTTTGGTCGCAAGGTCGCAAAATCGGTCTCAAAGCGGTCGCGTATCTAAACGGTTGAAGATACAAAAATTTATGAGAATAAAAATGATTTATTATCATGAGATAAACATGAATTTAAAATAAAAGTTGTTAAAATAGGAACTCGAAAAAAAATTGAAACTCAGGATTTTTAACATACCGGGTGTTCATAAAATATTTCGGGAAATTTATATTACTTGATAGATCAAACCGAGACGAACAAAAAATTAAAATGAAATTTTTTGATCCGAGGTCAAATAAAAAAGTTATAGCCGATTAAAAATTAATTAAACGGACCAATCACAGCGCGCTCGTTAGCTACCGACTTCGGGAGGACGGGGGGGGAGCGCTTAGCCGCTAGGAGGGAGCACGCAGGCTGTGCGACCGAGCTCGCACGGTTACCTTCAGTAACGTAGCAAAATTGTAAGTACGAGTCAATTATTGTCTTGTACTGTTTATTTTAATCAGCTTTCGAGGGTTGGACTCGCGCCTCGTCCTTTTTTAAAATAACAAGTTCTGGGACGAGAGCAGCGCAGAGCGCAGGGCGCTGTATATATATATATATATATATATATATATATATATATATATATATATATATATATATATATATATATATATATATAAAATAGGATAAGGAAAGTCGTGTGATGTTCACACCAGATTTTTAAATCTTGTTTGTCTCCCTTTTTATATAATAAAATCGTTATGGCCTCTTTCCATTCACGCACTATTCTTCCAGTTTCCAAACATTTATTGAACAGTGTATTCAACGCTGTTATTATTTCCTCTTCTCCTTCATTTAATAATTCTTTTGTCAGATTGTCTTTTCCTGGCGCTTTTTGATTTTTCATTTCTCTCATCGCCCTAATTATTTCCTCTTCTTCTATTTCTGGCATATCTTCCGAGTTTATATTTATTATTTTCTTTTTAGCTTTTCTTTTATTTCTGTGGGAGCTTTTCTTTGGGACTTGTACAACTCCTCATAGAATTCTTTTACTGTAGAGTTTATCTTGTCTTTCTCTTACTTCTCTTCCATCTTTATCTTTTATTACTATTATCTTGTTTTGCCTATTTTAGGTCTCAATGCTTTCATATTTTGATTCTTTTCTATAACTTGTTGAATTATAACGTCTTGTTTTTAATTTCATTTTGTCTTATTGTTTTCCTTATTAATTTATTTAGCTCAACAAATTCTACAGTATTTTGTTTGTTCTCCTGTGTTAGCTTCCTTCTGCTTTTCAGCATCTCTTTTATTGTAGATGATAGTGTTTCATTTTTCTTGTTCTGTTTTGAGGTTATTTTTTGTATTGAGTCTGTAATTGCTTCTTTTATTGTTTCGCTAATTTCGTCTACATCCATGTTTGTATATTTTTTATCTTTTAGGTGTCTTTTTATTCCTTCTCAGTATTTGTCAGAGTTTTCTTTTAGTGTTTCGCTGTTGATTTTGTTTGTATTGATCTTTAGTCTTTTTACTCTCTCCAATTTCTTATTTATATATAATTTGGCCCTGACTAGTCTATGATAGCTGCCAATGGTCCAGTTGTTCAGCACGCAGATATCTTTAATGATTTCTTTGTTTCTTGTTAGAACGTAATCAATTTCGTTTTTGTTGTCCCCATTTGGACTGATCCATGTCCATTTGTTTTGTGGTTTTTTCTTGAAGAAAGAATTCATTGCAAATAAGTTCTCTTGTTCTAGGAGTTGTATAGCATCTCACCTCTTTCATTTCTTTTCTCATATCCGAAATTTCCCATTCTTTGCTCTTCTTTGTCTTTTCTTTTTCCCAACTTTGCATTGAAGTCTCCTATAATGATTTTGTATTCTGTTAAATTGTCCCTCAGTGCTTTGGAGATATCTTCGAAGCAACTTTCTACTTCTTTGTTTTCATAAGATTGAGTTGGTGCATATACCTGGACTATTTGCAGAGAAATTTTGTTATTTTTGTTGTATTACGAGATATGCAAACCTGTTTAATATTGCCTTGTACATTTTTATTCTTTCTGCGCTGTTCTTGGATACGATGAAACCTACACCCCTTGTTCCGTTATTTTCGCAGTATGAGTGATATAGCACGTTGCCTGAGTTCACTCTTATTGATTTCTCTTCTTTTCGTCTAACTTCTGCCAAGCCGACTATGTTCCATTTTATTTTTGATAGTTCCTCTTCCAGTTCAAGTATTCTATCGTTAGATTTCAAAGTTCTTACATTATATGTTCCTATGTACAGTGCTGTATGTCTTGTCTTGTTTTTGATTTTTTGTAGATGGTTCTTTATCGAATTTTTGCCCTCCCCAGAATCCAAGGGGCTGACTACCGAGGTAGTGTGGGATTCTGAACTTTCTGTTCTACCCACCTGGGGTAATGAATCCGTTTTATTTAAATTCGACATTTGGGAGTTTAGAAGGGGTTTTTTGGCCATTTCAACGCCACGCTGGCCAGGCGTGTTGGCAAGTTTTGTTCTTGGCCGATCCTCTGGATACAGACGCCATTTTCAGCCGCCCAATATGGGTCAGACGCTGCTGCTAGTTTTGGTCCGCCCCGGGTATTTTATTTCACCATATCTGGTGAGCATTCCCCTATCCGCCACCCGGAGAGGCGCCCGATGGGGGACTAGCAACCCCACACGGGGGAAGATACATAATGAATGCATAAAAAAATAAATTTTTCAAGTTATAAATGTAAATCCTTTTTCATATTTTAACATTTACTTATATTTACAGTCTGCTAAGTTTAAACAAAAGGTAAATTTCGTGATTACAATTACATATAATTCACGTACATGTTGGATACCTTCCCAGTGAAAGGCTCCTTTAAGAATTACTTATTTGATATATTAAATAGGTATAATAAGAATTCAGATACATATGTATAGTACATAGACATAAATATGTAGATATTTAACTAAAGCGGTCCGGGATTGTGTCTTTGTAATCTATTGGTTGCGTTGCTGTTATCTAATAGGTTTACAGGGAAAATACTGGTATGATTTTCGAGACGTCTTTCACTTTAAGGTTGCGATGGATAACTTCGTTTTTTACGTACTAAGGTGCGTTGGTCATTGCCCTTAACGTTTTTGATTGAAACCTTTGTATTGTCTCCAGGTTTGAATGGTTCGAGGTTCCCCACAGTTGGACACCATAGGTCTGTATTGGTTTCAATATGGTTTTGTATATTTGAATCTTGTTGCTCAGGCTCAGTTTGAATTTGCTCCCTAATAGCCAATTTAGCCTGGAAAACTTTAGGCCCAGCTGCTTACCCTTATTAAAGATATATTTTTCCAAGTTAATCGCCGATCAAGGCGCATACCAAGGTATCTCCGAAGTCTTCTGGGCATGATTCTTAGGAGTGTGAATGTTACATAAGTGGACTTGCCTTCATTATTTTGATAATCTTTGTTCATGGTTGAGAGAAATTTGTAGATTTCTTCATGCAAAATCGAGGTTTCCGTCAGACGCTAGTATTGCAGTATCATCTGTAAAAGTAGCGATAGTTGTACAATTTGAATTCAAATATCCGCTGTAAACAACAAGTAGAGAGAAGATCCTAATACGCTTCTTTGCGGGACTTCGGACTTTATTACGTGTAGATCCGTGAGTGCATTTTGAAATTGTACCTGGAACTGTGTGTCATTTAGGTAGGACTTTATGGGTTGCTAATAGGTGTGGGAAAGTGTTTTTTTTTTAAATTTTGAAGGACAGTTCTTCCTGCTAAAGCTTATCAAATATCTGAGATATGTCCAAGACTATGGCAGAACAATATTTCTTTAAATGGAATGCCCGATTGATTTCGCTTACTAATCTATAGATCTGCTCGATACTGCACAGTGGTCGAAATATCAGAAAAAAGTGAACAAAAATCTTATTATTGTCTTAATAAGTCAGGAATAACGGACATATCACGAAAATATAGTGAAAAAAATTAAATATATCTGGGGTGGGTTTTAAGGGATGGTTATTTGGCAGTGGCCATTTACGCGTTTTTTCATGCAACCTGTTCAAAATAACTCATGAAGTATGGAAAAAATAATAAAAAACTATCAAACTCCGGAGTGGCTCTGTAGGGGATAGTTTTTTGACAAAGTGAAAATTTACATATATTTTTTTATGTATTTTATTGAAAATAACAAAGAATACAAGAAAATAAATGTAAAAAAATAGAGTCCCATACTAATAATTAAGAGAAGTATATAACTTTTTAACGCAAAAGATGCATACCTATACTCTTATTAATACAAAAGAGAGGAGCATCAGTTAGTCATCGGTATCAGCCATATCGAGGATTCGGGAAGTGTGAAGTATGATCTAGAAGTGCTTGTACTTAAACTTGCGCGGACTGTTTTGTTACTGTTACGATGCCAATTGGCGGATAACATCGGGCCTTAGCCTCTAAAACTTTGTGGTAGGAGGGTAGACACTCGCATGTTTTTCTTTAGCTTGCGTTAATTTGGTTTCGTCAATTAAAGAAACCGCCTCATCTGGCGTTATAGGAACTAAGTCTTCTGATTTTTGTGCATCACGCCAGGCTTTACGAATTTTCGTAGCTCAAGTTGGTGTCGTGAACACAGCTTCAGTAATTATTTTGGCTTCTGAATCTTTTTCCTTAGATGTCAAAGCCACTTTCGCAGCGTAACTGAATTATTCCGCATCAAACTCTGTCGACAACTTCACGGCCCGTCATCTCTTGGTTTTCGAACTACCTTCCTCAAACATTAACTTGCGTCGACCACAACCCGATGACGAGCTTGGTGTAGTATGTTACACAGTTTCATCAAGTTCCTCCAGTTCTTCTTCTTCGTCAACATCAAAATTGCTGTCAAGCCACTTTCCATGCGTCTGACGGACTCTTTCTCTATTGCGATTGTATTTGTCCAGTCTTGAAAAAACTTTGTTGCAAAAGTCAATTGCTTCCTTATGCGAACGATTGCTTGCGTATCTCCTGCCTTTCCATGGTGATTGACTAGATAATCCACCATCTGAGCATTCTGTGCTGCACGAATTTCACTAGATTTTTCCAATAAAATATTAAACAGTTCTAAAATACAAAAATTAAAATTTGGTGGTCGCTCAAGTTTACGGTAAATATAAGTGCAAACCAATTTTCATATTATTGTGGGCCTTTAGTCAATTATTGTGGGGGCGGGGGAGAGACACAAAATATTGTTACGCCATTGGAATAGATATTGCCTAAAAGTTGATGTTGCAATACAACCCTTAAATATGAAATTTTGTTAATTTTCAACAAATAACTTTTTGGATTATTGAGTTACTATACCTTATTTACTTCGTATAAGAAAGTAAAAATGCGGTTGTTTTCTAATGGAACAACTTCGAGCAAAAATACATTTAACCGCGGCATACAGAGATACCTGGAGTATATTTTAGAATGAAAATCTCCGAGGCTTTTAATGGAAAACTTTCTTTAGGTCTTATAGAAGTTACAAAATGCCAAAGAAACTAAGTTTATAAAAAAATAATAAAACCAGGCTTTTAAAATAAAATTTGTTGAAATATTTTCTGTATAAATGAAGTACTTACCTTAAAGTTTTTCTTGTAAAAATTACAAATATTTGAAGCATAGTCACACGTTGAAATCTGCCAACAAAGTTAAGTAAAATCATAGTTCAACAATTATTCATAGTTCATGGGTCACCGCAGGTAGATTTTTATAGGATCGATATTCCGGAAATATTACCCTTGGAATGTGAAAGCTTTATAACATACTTACAAAATTTGAATTTTGTCCACTTTTTTCTGATTTTCGACCACTGTGTGGTGGCGTGTTGTTCTCTAAATCCAAATTGATATTTTGGTATATAAGATTTTTTCCTCGAGAATAGGTTAAATCATTTTAAGTAACAACTTTTCAAACACATTAGCTAGTAGTGGTAATAAGCTAATGTAATTGGACGGTAAGAAGTTACTTCGTCTGGTAGTTTCCCTGGTTTAAGTACGAACATTATTTGAGCACCTTCCACTGGACCAGGAAATTACTCATTCTTAAAATAGCGTTAAATATGGCAATTATTAGTTTTACTCCTTTTTTTGTAGTTTTTTTGTGATTTTCCCTGTAATCAGATCATAGTCTGGTGCTTTTTGGGTTTTATTTCGGGTCTAATTGAGGAAGGAGCTTTCGCTATTTTAATCATTTTAATTGGTAGACTTAGCAGGTTTGGTGCGTCTAGGTATTGCAATATTTTGATTTCTTCTGATGAAGTTAGTTCAGAAGGGTTCATTTGTTAAATGAGTTGCAAATGTATCAACTTTTCTTGTTTGCTTTTGGTCCAGATTTCAAATGTTTCATTTTTAAATCTTCGAGCGGCTTCCTATAGTGAATAATCCGATGTTTCCGTAGCAGATAGAATAGAGAGATAATCTTGTATAGTTTGGTTTTTGTAATCTTGAAGCAGCACTTTTAAACTTCGTGTTGCATTGTTCAATCTATTTTTATCGTTTGGGAATCTAGTGTTCTGCTAGATTCTGCAAACTCTATTTTTTCAGCTATTGCTCTTTTAATTATCACAGGTAGCATATTTTTTGTATCGCTGATTTGTATTAGGAGGTTCGGTCCCGTACCGCGCTTTGTATGCTATGATTTAGGTGTTCTACTACTTCATCGATTTCATTTGTTGTCTTAAGAGATATGTATTTCCAGGGTTATGTTCTCGTTAACTAGTTCTCTAAACATCCCGCACTTGGTCTTTTTATTGTAGAGCCTTACTGGTCTGTGCCTGTACACTATTTGTGAACTTAAGGTGACTATCATCGGAGAATGATCTGATGATATAGTTCAATACTTAGATATTATTTTATAATGCAAAAATCTAGCGAGAACACAACAGCCGCGAGATAAGGACAGGCGAGCCTGAGTTCGACTGCCAGGTCAAAAGCAACGTCAAACATCAAATGCTCTCCGGCCGTCATCAAACACCTTTGGCGATCGTAAAGTACATTTTTCTTCTAACGGATTAGACTAGCTACCTACCCGGGATGCGCCCAACATGACTTATAGCACCACACGAAATGTGTAGTTAGAAACAGGATAATGGCGTATATATAAGAGTAAAAAGAGAAGCAAAAATCTAGCAACTCCAGAATTTTTCTCCTATCTGTGGGCCAATATATAGGCTGTCTGGTAGTGAGAACGTTAAGGTTATTTACGGTGAGTGACTTTAATACTTCTTGACCTTTGGTGGCTGTTACCCAATCTTGGTGTTGTCATTGTAATCTCCACAGGCGATAAATTCTACTCCGAGCGTTCTAAAAAACTGTTTTAATATTATACCTTGGTGGGCTATATAGTGCTGTGGTAGTGAATCTTCATAACCAGTGTTCTATACCACACTTGTAGCCTAGATGTGTTCTTAAACATATTTATCTGCTTGATAGTACTTGATTGAGCTTTTTATAATTACTGCTGCTCCCCCCTTGTGCCGATTCGTCAGGGTGTTGTAGTAACTTTGGTATTCTGAGGTAGATTCTGTCCGTGAAATGGGTTTCAGAGATTAGAACTATGTTTAACTTATGACTGGTAATCAAGGTTTGCAATTTTCGGATATGGTTTGACAAGCCATTAGCGTTCCATTCTGCTATCTTAAATATTTGTGCCATTATTTTAGTTTAGCAATGATGTCTGTGAGGAAGTTTAACATTGTTTTGATAATCTCAGTTCTATTATCATTTTTCTAATTTCTCAAAGTTTGATGTTTGCAGTACGTTTTATTGAGAGGAACATTGTTGTCCGTTGGATACAATATGTGCAGTGTTTTTCCATTGTTGATTGATAGTTGTACCTGGGTAGAACTTGGTTGTCGTGCGAGTATGTTCGAATGTGCTGGTAGAAATTTTCTCCTCTTTTAACTCTTTGTATACTTGACACCATTTATAGTTTGCCGGATGCGAACCATTACAAAAAATGCATTTGGTTCAATTTCTTTTGTTTTGATACACGTTTTTATTGGATGATTTGCTTCACATTTCATACACCTGGCTTGATACGTGCAGAACCTCTTCCTGTGTCCATATTTTTGGCAAGTTGCACATTGTTTTTTCCTTTTTTGGTGTGGTGGCTCTATTACAATTTTTGTATATAGTAAGTGATTGATTTAATTTTCTTCTTATTTTCTCAAAGAGTCAGATTCAGGAATAAACATTGAAAATGGTTCCTTCGTAACTGTATGCTTAGCATTGTATACGTTTGTAACTTTGCGTCCTTCATGTTGCACTTCGGCTTTTAATTCATTTACATCACTGGAATGGTAAAAGTTTTTGATTATTACCATAAAGCTGAGTTCCTACTTCATTTGGTACGTATGGTACTTTTAGTTCTACTAGCCCTCGCTATTAGAACTCTACAGATATCTGAATTTTTACTTGATTTCTGCTTATGATTTTTAAAGTATATTTTTTGTTAACTATGCTATTCAGTTCTGCTGTAAGAAGGTTAATGTTTAGTACGTTCGTAATAAAAATTGGTGGAGGTTTTATTGTTATCGTTTTCGTTGTGTCGCAGTTGTCTATTTCTACTGTTTCGTGTGTTTCTGGAAGTGCTTGGAAACGATTTGTTAAATTGATTTTTGAAGATCTATGGAGGTTTTTTGCTACACGATACGATTACTGTCTCCTTGGGAGTTGCGTTTTTCATTCTAGAGGTTCCATTCCATGATTTCTTGGTTTATCGCTGCTGATTTATAATTACATTGTTGCCATTGTGTAACACGCGGTGGATACTGTAGCTCTATATTTTGATCTACCGGTTGGTTAAACGTGGGATGTGCATATTGAAGTTGTGGTAATTGGAGCTTAGGCTACGCCATATTGCCCGCAAGTGGTGGGTATTACAAATGGTATTGCATCACTAAAGACTGCGTGTAGGGCACTGAATATTGTTGATTAGTGCCAGTCATTTAGGCGGACACTAAAAATAATTAATTTATCACACCAAACAGGCACGTCCGTAGATACGACATTGCTTCGCAAAATTCAAATACGAACGCTTTTTACTACTTAACACAGGATAAGGCTACTGTTCCAGCTCTGTCGTAACGGTGAAGAACCCGCTACAATGCTTTTTCCTTCCAAGGCAGCGATAGTGGCGGCAGGAACGACGGCTAGAAGCTAGAAGCCGCAGACCATATTTATGATGGGCGCGGGGCCCCACGAATACGACGGCGGGTATCAGGTGCCCACTCGCAGAAATTGTCTATAGTTTTCACAACGTGGATGGAGTTACATTGACAAATTCTGTCACCCGTAACACAGAACATAAAATATAAGTTAGAATAGACGGGCAACCCACGAAACGAATAGACATAGAAACGAGAATAATGCAGATAGACTCCTTAAGCCCTCTACTTTTTACCTTAATAATGGATGAGATAATAAAGAATGTTAATGCCGGCAAGGGATATAAGATGGGGACAAAGAAACACTCTGCCATGCAGACGAAGACAACCTACAAAAACTAGTCCACAGATTTAACACGTCAGCAAAAAGTTTAATATGGCCATCTCAATGCAAAAACTAAGTCATTAGTAACGAATGGACGCTGAATAGAAAAAAAGTAATAGAACAACCACATAAGTCGACTGGTAGAGAACAGATTAGTCAAAAATCACCATCGGGTCGAAGAAATACGCAAAGATGGAGTGATAACATCACGTAAAAACATAAACCTAGCAATTAAATAGGCAGAATTGCCTACTAACAAGAAGGAAAGAAGAAAAAGTAACACAGAATTCCAACAGATTATTGCAACACGCAACACGTTCCGTTCTATTTGAAAGCACGAGCCAACATCATGTAAAACCTAAACTTCAACATATAAGAGAAAGTGTGAAAAATAGGTTAAATTCCGCAGTTTTTATATCAAATTATTTTTGTACTCTTTAATGGTGCCAACAGATACGGTATAATTGAAGTGTAGAACCGTAGTAACATGACGATATTTTCCAATTTCAAAGTTTCATTCAGAAAACCCAATTTGTAATTATCTGCTTCGTTTCATCCTTAAAGTGCAATAGATAACCACAATTAAAAAGCCTATTATCAGTAATAGTGTCTCGTTTTGAACGATGTAATTAACTGTAATCTAAATGTAGCATGCGATAAAGTGAAAAGATAAAAAAACATGAGCTTTCGTTAGAAATTCAAAAACGGCTCAATTAAAATTGTGATAAGACTTTAAACACATAAACTGTAGTATTAGTGTTGGCAACCAAGGGAAGTACAACTTTAGATACTATCCGATCGAGGTGAAGTTTGGTAGTTTGAGAAATTATAGCAGTTAACAACTATTGCCATAATATAAATTCAAGCAACTTATATATTGTCAGCCCGTGGTCAATTCAATTTTACTGATTATTTCCCTAGACAAGTTAAGTGATATTAGCAATAATTATGTCATTCGAAGGCGGAAAAAGTCAAATTGACACGTGACCCTGAGTTCCGAAGGTAGAAAGAAGTATCCGTTCACTATTTGACTATAAGTCGATAAAAACAGGTTCGTTATTTTTATATAACTATTACATTTATTTTAGTAATAAGAGGTCATGAAATATTATTTAAATCACAAGAGACACTTGAACAAATCCTTCTTCTAGTCGCAGCATTTATGCTACTAAGGAACATCTAGTTTTAGCTGATGTTTTATAGAAAAACAGTTGCAGTCCCGTCCGGATAGTTTTTCATACCGGATCTTTATGGGCTTGGTACTGTTCAGTTGCAGAAAAAGGTGGAACAACTGCTGTAAGAAAATATTGCTTTTATTTTTGTAGTCAAGGGTATCAACGAACGGGTTCTTGCAAAAATTCTTGTTTTTGTTTAGTACAACTGTTAGCAATTTGCAGCATAAATAGCTGTTAATGATATCAGTTAAAACCATACTATTCTCTTGGGGAACCGGTATATGATAAACCAAAATATACTATTTAAAGTGAAGGCAGACTTGTTAGTAATCCCAAAATTAATTACAGTTAAAAATGACTATTGAAAAGTATAGTTAAGATAGATGGAAGAGAATTTAAAACGCAATTAATTTAAATCTTAAACAAGGGGATCTGCTGTTGGATCTGTTTCACTTAGTTGTGGAACGAGATAGTACGAGATAGCAACATACACTGCAGTGTGACACAATATAATACTATTAGAATCATCAATGTATAGCTTACCTGGTGATTTAGCCATTAGAATAAGAACAAAAAAAATATGATGTCTTACTGAGATTGATAAAAGCCGCAACAGGCGTTGCTATTTAATGAAAATAAATATCTGAAATAAAAAAAATCAAAATTAGTGAATGTGTTCAGAAAAGTAAACGACTTTTTCTATCTAGATGTGACAATTAAAAATAAAAGCGAGGCGATGCAGAAATTAGTGCGCAACTAATAGAAGGAAGTAGGAGTGCGGAATTATTTCTGAGAACATGGACTAAATTAAGAATTTATAAGATAGTTATAAGGCCAGTAGTAAGCTATGTGAGTAAGTTGTGGATAACGAATAAACGTGATAAGGCTTTAAATCTGGGAATAAAGAATATTAAGAAGAAATTCAAGGGCAAGAAGATGGATTAACAACGGTGATTCATGGGGTCAAATAATAAGGCAATGTGGGAGAATTGCTGAACATTATTCAGATAATAAATTCCCGAAGAATACGATGATTAGGGCATGTTCAAAATTGCAAAAATCGAGCCACGAAAGCAGTGTTAAAGCATGAAGGAGCAGGGACAGGCTTAAAAATAGATTGTTGGATATGCCGAAGACGGATCTTAACTAAGCAAAATGTCAGAAACTAAGAAATTACTGTAAGGGACAAGAATTTAAAAAATAAATTTAGATATACATAATTTTTACCCCAGTTAGGATAGTAATAATCATTTCTCAATAGTACTATATAAGTAGCACTAGTAACCCTATGTGAAGGGGTATAGAAGTTCTAACACCAACTATATAGTTGCAGATTTAAATACAATAGACTGCAGACAAATTGTAGGCAGCATCCCAAGAAGCAGCTGAGCTATTCTTTGCTCTCGTCAGCAGCTTGTTTACCGAAAAATTCTTATTATGTCCTGAGGAATAGTATCCATCCGATCAAGGGTCTCATTTAAGGGATGGGTAGGAACTTAATTTTATGATTATGAGCCCAAGGTCGACAAGATTTGTGGTAGAAACACGATAGTCTAACTAAATGGAACGTTTTGGTGTTAGAAACGGAAACAAATACCATATGACAAAATCTTCGATAAGATTTATATAATACAAAATAAAAATCTGCTAACATAAAACACAATTGTGGTCAAACGGTTGAGACGTTTGTTTGCACTGCCTACAGACTTGGGTAACCTACTCAGTCATTACGTTCTTCGAACAAGGAGTAATAATATATGTAGTTGTTTACGGCACGGTGCTGCCATATTGTCTCGTGTCAGAGATGGTGTGTGACGACCGGGCAGAGAAAACGAACATGTGTTGGTCTCACCATTAACACAACATGCGCAGATACCCCAATTGACTTTGGACGTTGGTGCCACTGTTGCGGATTGGCAGTGCGTTTAATTGCTATGGAGTTTTAAAAGATAACATATGCAGCTGTTTAAGATGAAAACTCTGGGAGACAGTAGCACAATGGGCATAACTTGTACCAGAGGAAACAGGAGAGATTCCAATAAATATTCCCAGTAACTACCAACGACTAAAGCTATAATCCTTTAAACCTTTCGAATAGAGATGGGCGAACCGCTCATGAGTTATTCAAAAGAACCAGCTCTTGGTAGAGAGTGAGTGAGTTATAACTCTTCGATCTCCCACTCGATTCTCGCTTTTTCGCTGTCGTGCGGTCTGCGCATATGCGAGCAGCTCTTGGTTCTACCATCTTGATCTGATTCGCTCCCGAAACTTGATCTCGGCTTGTTTCTGATTCCGATAACTCCTCAGTTTTTTGAGACTTTGCTTATTCTATCTATCAGCCTTTATACAGCTTGGTGTGTAATATTTATAACATCTATAATATAATATTTAAACGATTTAGTTATAATATTTTGTTGTTATTTTAGAATGAAATGTCGGTGAGATCTAGTAGGTTGTCGAGTGATATTTGGTAACATTTTACCAAAAAAGGAAAAGGAAAATGCCGCTATTGTTAGGGAAAAATAAAATTTAAATAAAACGTTGTTGACTTAAACAGTTCATTACAATTGGTTTTATAATGGTATAACCTAACTGATATAGCCAGTAGGCACAAATGTAGCAGAAAATGAGTTATGAGTTATAAAAAAGAGCTAGCTCTTTTTGGTGAGTGAGCGATCTGGATCTGATCCCAGAAATGAATTACTTTGCCCACCTCTACTTTCGAATATGTGCTAAATCACAAAAAACATGTATTAAACCCATCGCAGTCTCCCGATGCAAATCCGATTGAGAATATGTGGGCATACAACAAGCACAAGCTTCGCGGACGAAAACTTTAAAGCAGTTAACACTAGAAATTTGTCACATTTGAAGGTCCTTGCCGTATGAATACGCCATCAGTTGGGTCGAAAACATACCATCGAAGATGCCAGGCAATTATCATCGCCGGTGGTGACTGGACACATTATTGATACAATAGCATCTTTGTTCTAATGGAGTATAACGTATCGATGTATTTGAAAACGTTTTTAAATAATTTTTTCTCTACATTAACCCGAACACGCCCTTGCTTAACTGCCTGTATGTGATACTTAACAGTAAAATGTTCTAGTATTTTCATATTCACATTTATGGTTCGTCTTGTGGATTAATCTATGGTTTGTTCTAGCATGATTTTTATTATTAATGGAATGTATTTCGTAAGGATAGTTTTGGCTTTCTTCCTCAGCTTATCTACTTTCCGTTTCTTATTAATTTTTCTACGATAAAACCTTTTTCTCCAATGTACATTCAGTGATGATGTATAACAACTCAATAATTCAATATATTCGTTTTGCTTCCGATAAAACTTTCTTTAAAGCTTGGTTTAATTTCTGTTACTCATTTATAAAACTTTTTTAGTTTTTCTTAGTCAAAATGTTTCTACAATTATATCACATTTT
The DNA here is from genome assembly GCA_036346155.1 of Sinelater perroti. NCBI lineage: Eukaryota > Metazoa > Arthropoda > Insecta > Coleoptera > Elateridae > Sinelater > Sinelater perroti. The sequence goes on from JARFIY010000024.1 coordinate 13,566,941, forward strand.
TTCTCTCAATATGGTTCTTTTAATACTTGCTCTCTTTGTTTTACGTCAGAAGAAGCAAATGCAGCATGCTCCAGTTTAAAGGCTGCAAAGTATGCATAATAATTTCTCTAAATAGGTAACAAATTGCGTCGCAAAATACGCTCGTAATATTAAAAAATGTAAATTTTATTTTAACATTACGCCAATCCACCTGGATTTCAATAACAGTTGTGCACATCAATCAAGCTTCAGCACTTATTTGGACAATAAAAATAATCAGAGAAGGATGTTCCAAAAATAAACTACCGAACAGTCTTGTCTGCTATAACTTATATTTTAAATAAAAAGTAGCGCTACGAGTTTCAGTATCATTCTTACTAATGACGATTTACTTAGGTCTTACATCTGAGAAACGTTTCTATGGTGTCTGAAGATTTTTTGCTATAAACCACACTAGAATAACATCCTATAAAATACCGTTATAGTATGTGGACAACGCAATGCTGCTTTCAGCTTTCTGTGGCTCCTTCAAATATTATGACCGTTCCGAAGCAAAACAGCTAAGATCGAGGACTCTTGTGACCAAAGAAGAAAAAAGTCAAGCCCTAAAATAGGTACCGTAAACACGAGCTACTTGAGCCGATATTTTAAAATTCCTTAATTTTTCTATTAAATTGTGCTTTTAAGAAGTCTTATTTGACATAGCTACCTTGTACAGTTATTCTGTGGATTATTACCTACAATTTAATATATAATATGCAATGTTTGCAAAGTAATAAATGTATTTATTTATGTTTTTCAATTTTGGCTCAAGTTAACCTTGAGGTTGGATTACTTGAGCCCATATGGAAATTTCAATTGTTACTATATTTGAAGTAGAACGTTGGTTATTAGGTAAAAAACATGTCTTTGTACGCACAGACACCCAACAGTTTATTTAATTTACAAATAAGAATACGAAACATTAATTTTGAAAACAAACCTCTATTGATTAGTTTCGGCGGTTTTATTTTCTTAACATCTTCCCATTTATACAACAAGACATCTTTGTTGTTGGGCCACTCCCACGCTTTTTTCGTAAGCTCCATACAGTCGAGTTTGACACCATCAGCATCTTGGCCTATAGCGAGTACGACCCCTGGATACTCTTTATCATTCCATTTTACAAGAACGAAATTGCCTATTTCTAGCTGATTTTCGTTAAAGGTGCCGGCATTGGTGCTGATTTGGTTTGGCTTTTGCTTTTGTTGGATGGCCCTTTACAGTCGGAAACTTTTAGTTTATTGGCGGAAAGAAGTCTGTCCAAAGTTCATAGGTAAATGTCCTATATATTCTTCATCACTATTATAGATGCTGATGTCGCTATCACCTTCTGATCTCAAGCTAATTGCATTCTCAGCATTTTGGCTTAATGGTCCTTCTTTTTTAGGGTCCTTTTTAAGATGTTTGCTGTTTTGCATAGGGGCATTGGTACTAACGGTAGGACACGAATCAGTGACACAAACACTCTGTCCAGGTGGCACTTGGAGTTTCTTCTTCTTGGTAGAACGAGATTAAACAAACTCGTTTATCTTACCTTGAAGTCGTTCAAGAAATGCATCCCCGATCATGGTCAAGTTTACATGCTTGTCTTGATTTGGTAAACGGCTTATGATCTGATCTTTGTCTATAGGTACTAATCCAGCTTTCTTGAACCCTGCTTGTAAGGTGCTTTTCACGTTTGGTCGAATTTCTTCTAAAGCAATTCGTAACAGCATTGGAAACTGGTCCTTCGGAAGCACATCAATTCTTTTGACTGCATCTGATTGCTTCCATCTATCGAGGACGTCGTTCAACTTCATTTCTAGTAGCCTAAAATAGGCCATATCCAGTGGTTGAGTGATATGAGACTAATTAGGTGGAAGAGAAACAAAATGCACATCGCTTTCTTCACAGAGCTTAATAACATTGATGCTGAGGTTGTAAAGTTAGATTGTCTCCAATTACCACCTTCTTCTCATCTTTTCTCTTAAAAACTGGACGCAGATGACTAGAAAACGAGTCCTCAAAAATTACCAGATCGATCCACCCATGATTTCTCCTGTTATACCTAGCCCCAGGTGAACCACCCTCGGTCCACGTTGTCCAAAGGTTTTCGGCCCTATATATTATATGGGGTGGAATGGACTGTCCAGCTGCATTACCACAAAATATTACACTTATACTGGATTTAATAGAACTTATGATCCACTTTGGGTATTTAGAACCCTTCGACAAATTATTTTCTTCCTACCCGGATCATCACTCATACTGGTTTCGTTATAATTGTAGACGTTTTCAGGGGGTATGCCTTAGAGCAGTTTGCTCACATTTTCAATATATTCAGTGATGATCTTCTCCCAATAGCCGCTCTTGTACGCTTTATGTTATCTACAAATCGAACTGAAAAGTTGGGATGCCTATTTAGAAATGACTTAACCCAATCTATACCAGGTAGATTATTTTTGAACAAAGTAACATTACGTCCTTGCCTGCCTAACTAAGCTTTTACTACAAATCTAAAATCAAGTTCGGTACAAGGAAAACCAAAATGACATAACTTGTTTAGGTGGCTAGTGAAGGTAAGCTCCTCTTCATCTATAAATACTTTCGGGTGCCCTAGTTTACCTGTATGCTGATTTTTCAGTTTCCTCTTGATAGTGGCTTTGTTAATTTTATGAAAAGTCTCTGCTTCTGCTGGTCATTCTTTTCTTACAGCTTCTAAGCAATCTTACAGCTTTTCGGAAGTGTAGTTTGCCTATGTCCGACTTCTAGGTAGTCTTCTATATTTATCAGGCATTGTTGATCTCTAAAATGCACAACTGTCAGTAATATAATTTTTGTAATGACAATCCAAAACTTTTTGTCACTTGTAACATATATACCTACTGTACCAATTTGATGAACTATAAATTTATTCAATTATTTTCCATTCCGAATGTTATAATAAACATAAAATATAAACATTTAAATAACTTTGATTTTATTATGCTCAAGTATCCAGTTTATTGTCATGATTGTTGTACTTTTAAATTGAATTGTAAAACAGTCCTAAATTTGCTTTTATACTAACTAAAATATGAAATTTATGCATTTACCTTAGTTTTTAGGCTATTGCAATTACCTGTCCAGACGAAAGTTTGCAGAGTCAAATAAACAACGAATTGTGATGTAGTGAGCACAAACTCTCTTGCCACTAGTGGTAGCTTCCCAAACTTCCTTGACTCAAACAATATCAGCCTAGTGCTGTTACCTACCAGCCGAGCACTTAACTATGTAGTTTTACTGATATTGAGAGTAAACGGAGAACAAAACAACTTTCTTTATTTTGAGTAGCTTAAGTTAACCCTTAGGGCTCAAGTAGTCCGTATTTACGGTATCATATTCATCCACAGAAAACAATTTACCAATAAAATGATAAAAAATCGTCTGTAAATGCCTTGAAAAATAAAATCCAAACAGAAACCTCATTTGTAAATTTTCCATAAACTAATAAGCGTTGTTGCTAATACGTTTAAACCTGTATCTCTGAAATGGTTCAGTCTGATTCGGCGATTATATGAGTACACAATGTTGATTTTTAGAATATTAAATCGTATATAAATCTCAGCTCTATGAGTAGCCAATTTTTGTTATTACATTTGAAATGATATACATCTACAAATTGTAGTTAAACAATTGATAGAATTAATTAAGTTTTAATTAAATAAGTACTATCATAATTACAAGTACCAAGTTATTAGTAAAAGTATAACATTATGTATTTTATTTATAAAATGTAATTACCATGCTAGATTATTATCACTGTATTTTATAGTATTTATAGGTACTGATTTTTAAGCAAAAAAATTATTAAATTTAGCGTTAATTATTGAAATTCTCGTCTTGTTTTACCATAAAAATAAAATACCATATTATATTTCTTAGAATGAATAACTATGTATTTCAATCTCTTAATGTATTATCCTGGCGTTCTAGTTTACAAAATTGGAGTTTGTTGTTTGATATCCCATTTTATACGACCTCTGTCAGAACACAAAAAATGCTCGTCATTTAGTCAGTCACCTGATATGTGTTCTGAATAAACATGACCTTGAAAGTGTTTTCATGTAAAGCCACTAGGTGGTAGGGCTGTGTTTAGCAGCCCACGGTTTGATTTTTTGGTGCATTTAGATGAAAGTTACACAAGTGACGTGATCGACGCAGATTTCGCGAGAGTTAACATTACGTTCTATGTTAAGCTGCAGTAAAACCCTAGTAAACATGGAATATGATACAAAAAGCCTATGGTGACGGGGTATTATCAGGGGGGCAAATGTTAAACGCGTAGGGCAGTTACTGCAAGAAGACTATCTTCTTAGTGTGTGCATAATACCAACGCTGCTGAAATTGGATAAGGGTGAATACCACCAGATTTGAAGATTTGAAGAACCGGAAATTTAATACAATACACTAATAGAGGAACAGAAAAATTAGATGAACAATTGATGCTGAAATGTTGGAAAGGGTCAGAATGGATCTCACATTTGTGCCGCTGAAAGGAAACGTCATGAAGGTATTATAGTATTCCAAACGGCTGTGACAGACATGCTGAGAAACATGCCGGTTAAAGCTTTATCTACTTGCTTCTATGACCCCCAGAGGGTGGCAACTGAGCATAGATACCCGAAAGGACTATTTAGGCTCATTAGTTGATAAGTTGAATAAATTATCTTTTAAGAGTCCAGTTCTGGAACTTTTCTAACAAAGATTGTATATAAATTATTTATCAATCTAGTGAGTTTGTGTCTTAGAAAATTTTTGCATCAATAAGTCATTTTTAAATTTCTATAAGTTTTACCGATTCAGGTATAAACTAGTTTTTACCTTATTATTTTACTCTATTTTTTCACTTTTATGTTGGTCTTTTAATGATTGATAAAAAAATTATTTATAATTTTTATCGTCTTCATTGAACCGTTGCGTATAGTTTCCAGACTACTGTTAATATTTTCGCGTTTGTTTGCTTTTATTTTTTTGCTAATTTTTTTGTATTTATTTTCATCAATTTTAGTTTTAATAGTGCAATTATTATGTAATAACATTTTTTACCCATTCAAAGCTTTCAAAAAAGTTTAACAAAATTAAAATTCTATCACAAACGAGGTCTTTCATTATTTTCTGAATAACCTCTGTATGCGTCGTAAATCTCAATTATTTCGTTATTTTGCCTCCAACCACAATTATGCAAGAGTTATGCCGCTTTAAATTTTTACATTCATCATATATCCTTGTACAAAGCGTTACCCATAACGCAAACGCACATATTTTATCTGATTTCACAAAACATTCATTACTGAAGGCGCGCTAGTGCATTGCAAGGTCAGTTTGTTTCATATCAGCAATGGGGAAAAAACTCGACAAGTTCCTTCTGCTCATGTGGAAGAATTTCCTGCTGCAGTGGCGGCACCCCAAGCAAACGCTGATCGAAATCTTGGCGCCGGTCCTTTTTTCTTCCTTGCTGGTTGTCGTCAGGAGCTTGGTAGACCCTGAACCACACCCGGCGAGGTTCTACGAGCCCTTCGAAAACAAAATTGCCGTCATGGTAAACCTTACCAGGTAGAGCGTTGACTCATACAAACAACAAATAAAATGATGACACTTTTTGTAGCTTAAGGAGAATCGCTTGGTCTCCCTGGAGTCCAACCTTAGAAAAAATTATGAACGACACCGTTAAGGCTATTTCTATGGATGAAAGTGTAGCCGTGGATCATTTAGCGTTCGAAAACAGCGTGGCAATGGAGAAATACTTGAGTAACAATTTAAATTTGCTGATTGCCTTAGCTGGAGTGGAGTTCGATGACTCTTTAGCCGAAATAGCAGAGTTTCCATCTAACATAAATATTACATTAAGGTAAAATATGCTAAATTTAATTACCATACTATAAAATTGTTTTACTTAGGTTTCCTGGAGAACTGAGAGGTGGAGCAGGTGCAGGAATAAGTAAACTGATTCAGTACACGTGGAAGACGCACCTCTTATTTCCCATTTATCAAATTGCTGGCCCCAGAGGATGGGATATGAATGAAGGCGCAGAGCCCAGTAAAAATTACCTAGTCATAATAAATTCTTATCTACTAGCTAATTATAGGTTACTACTACGAGGGTTTTTTAAAATTGCAACAGGAACTGTCGTTTTCTATAATAAACCACCTAAAAGAAACAGTACAATCTAAACCATTCAACCGTAGCACGCTCTCTTTATATATGCAAAGGTTTCCTTATCCAAAGTGGATTCAAGACATTCTACTAACAGCCCTGCAAACTTTTGTGGGGTTAATTATAATGTTGAGTTTTGTGTATACCTGTATAAGTACCGTCAAGATTATCACAACAGAAAAAGAAAAGCAGTTAAAGGTTTCTTTTAAATATAGTTAAATGTACAATAAACTGATCATTATCTTGATAGGAAGCGATGAAGATCATGGGTCTACCAAATTGGCTGCATTGGACTGCATGGTTTATTAAAACATTCATCATTCTCCTCATAACAACCGTATTAATGGTAATCCTCATGAAAGCAAAGTGGTATCCCGGAACGGACTTCACCGTATTCACGCAGTCAAATCCATGCGTGATCTTTCTGTTCCTTGTATTTTTTATTTGTGCAACCATCACGTTTTGCTTTGCAATCAGCGTGTTTTTTTCCAGAGGTATTCTTAATAAAAATACTTTGCTTCAAGATTTGATAAGAGAGTTGTTACAGCTAACACGGCGGCCACCATAGCTGGGATGGCATGGTTTTTGTCCTACTTCCCTTACTCGTTTATGCAAGATAAATATGATACAATGACTCTGACCCAGAAACTCTCCGCTAGTCTTTGTTCGAACTCCGCTATGGCATACGGATTTCAGCTGATGTTGATGTTTGAAGGTATAGGAGACGGCCTACAATGGCACAATATCTGGAAAAGCGCTACCCCAGATGATAGCCTTGTGTTAGGTCATTTAATGTTAATGTTGACGCTCGATACTTTTATATATTTACTAATCGCTTTGTATGTGGAAGCGGTTTATCCTGGAGATTATGGTGTTCCTCAACCGTGGTACTTTCCGTTCACAGCTTCATTTTGGTGTGGTCAACCTCGATATGTTGGTAAGTGAAAATACAAAAATAATCTCTAATGCTTTTTTCATAAACCTTTTAGGTGTGGAGGATTTTCAAGAAAGCCCTAAAAATTCGTCTTTTTATGAGAAAGAGCCCGCGCACCTACAAATCGGGATAAAGATACAACATATAAGGAAGGAGTACTCAAATAAAAAGGTTGCGGTTAGGGACCTTTCATTGAACATGTACAAAGACCAAATTACAGTCTTACTGGGTCACAACGGAGCAGGAAAGACCACAACTATGTCAATGTTGACCGGGATGATTCCGCCGACGGGCGGAACTGCAATTGTAGGTGGATACGACATCCGCTCAGACATGTCAGGTGTTCGGGACAGTTTAGGACTCTGCCCGCAGCATAACGTGCTATTTGACGAATTAACTGTTAGAGAACATTTGTACTTCTACAGCCGCCTGAAAGGGCTTACAAAAATAAAACAGAAGAAGAAATCAAAAAGTATGTCCGGCTGCTTGAACTAGAAAATAAAGTAAGTAGAAAATTAACGCAACAAATGTAGGGTGTAAAAAATAAGCCTTTAGGAGGATGCAAAATCATCTACTTTATCTGGAGGGATGAAGAGAAAGCTTTCGGTTGGAGTAGCTCTATGTGGAGGCTCCAGTGTTGTGAATGTGCGACGAACCAACTGCAGGAATGGATCCTGCAGCTAGAGAGCTTTATGGGATTTGTTACAATCACAGAAAAAAGGTAAAATAATAATATGATAATCGGATTTTTTTAATTTAAATTGTTACCAGGCCGTACCATACTTCTCACAACTCATTTTATGGATGAAGCCGATTTATTAGGGGACCGTATCGCCATCATGGCGGGCGGAAGGTTGCAGTGTTGCGGTTCCAGTTTCTTTCTAAAAAAGAAGTACGGGGCCGGATATCATCTAGTCATGGATAAATCTTCAGAGTGCGATATTAATAAAATAACAAACCTATTAAAAAAGCACATACCAAATATTACGGTAACAAAAATAACTAACTGAAATAACAATTACTAATCAACTAGTTCAATTAAAGGTTGAGAGTAATATTGGATCCGAATTGACCTATTTATTGAGCGAGGAACAATCATCGGTTTTTGAGGAAATGTTGCGCGATCTTGAAGAAAGCAGCGCAACATTGGGGATATTGAGTTACGGCATTTCTCTTACAACTCTGGAAGAAGTGTTTATGAAGTAAGTTCCTTTAAGGTGCAAGCGGCAGGTTTTAATAATTGTTTAGGGTTGGTGCAGATCACGGCCAGGAAGAAAATCATGACGCAGAAGAAGCAAAAAATGGAAAACCGCTTCTTAACGGTTTAAATAAATCAGTTGGAAACCACGTTAATAACTCCGGAGCTAACAATAACAGCGTTAAGCCTCCGAGAAATTTACGGAATCGCAGCAATAACGTGGCTGTGAATCAGTCAGAGGTGAAATGTAAGACAATATGGTAGCTAGCGTTGAATGCAACATTAATTTGTTACTTCTAGTAAATATGGGACAGAAATTGTTGACAGGTTGGGCTCTTTGGCGTAATCAGTGGTTAGCTATGATGATGAAAAGAGGGTTATCGATTGTTCGTTCTTGGATGCTGTTTATCATTCAGAACTGCATCCCCATTTTATTTTTGGTCTTAGCAATCGCCGTTGTGCGCGGAGTCAAGCACTATAGAGATTTGCCAAAGCTCAAGGTGGCATTAGACTGGTACGATAATCCCGTGAGTGTAATATCTCATGACGACGATGACAGCTATTGGAAAAGATATGCAGATAACTTGAAGAAGGATAAACATCGACTAATTGATTGGAAAGGGGAGGATTTGTCTAACAATATATTCAAAGAGGTATTTTTTAGAGATTAAAAAATATGTAGTTGAAGCCCTTTTTTAAATTCTAGACAGAAGAGGCTACTGCTGCTGTTCGATTGAGGTACATTAGCGGAGCATCATTTAAAGATGATTCGATCGTGGCTTGGTTTAATAACCAACCGTTTCATTCGCCTCCGCTGTCGTTGCAGCTCATTATGAACTCTATTTTGCAGGATGAAGTGTCTGAGAACTACAGCATTCAGATGTATAATTATCCATTACCTTTTACCCTTGATACTAAGGTACGTCTTTTTATAACAATGTTGATTTTTTCGTATAGCTTCTGATACTTTTCCTTCTGTTTACTTAGTTAATCATTATAACTGACTATTTTTTATAATACTAATACTACATGTCCAATAAATTGTTAATGGAAAATGTTACTATAAAAACTGTAAAAGATATTCAGACCAGACCAACTGTATTTATTCAAGTGAATATTGGGCTATATTAAAATATTCTCAAAATGTCTTCCTTTACTCTTGGCTACAACTGTCAATCACTGGGAAAAGTGATCAATGATCCTGAAGTTCGCTGTGTTAATAATTCTCTTTTTGAGAAGTTCGAGATTGACATGGGTTTAACTCACCATTTAATAGTTGATAATGTTTTCTTTTACTTATCTGGTTGATTTTCTGAAACCTATAAGTACTTCCTATGTGTTGGTTTTTAAATTTACTTTAGTATTTTTTTTCTGTTTTAAAATTAACTATTTATTAGATGTTAGGAAACTTTCACAACACTATTATGCAGTATGACCACAACTACTAAAAAAACACCGACCCAGGATCGTCGCGTCCAGTATTTTCCGCAAATTCGTTTTTTAACTCTGAAAGCGGGGGGCCTCATCCGTCTTTCATGCATGCGGAGTTGGTGGCGCAGCGAATAGATTGGATGGAAGCAGTGAAATAGCATATGGTCTTCTTTAAGTCTTTGTTAGAGCCGATGATGGGGATATGTTGCATAGATTCTCTCAAGTGGATGATGAAGATTAACTTTGAGGCATCGGGTATCCCGGCTTTTTTACAACGGATTCTTGACGTCAAGGTCTCTTGCCAAGACTGTGGCGAAACCTTAATCGACGCTGGTATGTTTATATGGATAAGTTTGATAACTTTTTCATCTGGAAGCAGATGACAATAGCCTCTAGATGATCGGTTACTGGTTGTAGGTCTAGATACCACTTCAGTCAAGACTTGACAAACACGGTTACCAAGTGCCAATAAGTTGTATTGCACTTGTAGATGAAGAGTTCTAAATCTTCCTTCATAATCAGATTTAGTAAATATATAAAAATATTTTAATCGAGCACTATTTTGAGGTATATTCTATCAGGTCTTGCTCAACTTTATTTATATTATGGTCTGTGCCTTCATTGTTATTGAGCACTTAACCATTTTTCTGTCAAAACATAAAATGTGTGGTTAGAAACAGACTAATAAGCCTATATAAATAGAAGAAGAAGAAGAAGTAGAAGAAATAAGACTTACTGAGTTATGGGTCTTTGATACACTTCCCGCTTCCACATCTAAGCAGTTTAATTTGGCTCTTTGCCACTTCTGTATCAGATTTCAATGACTCGCACTTTTTTCAAATCGAAAATTTTTGATTAAGATATTTTTTGGAAAGATATCACACGTATTTATACTGGCAACACACCTCTATATGAAATGTGTTTCCATTGAAATCAATGGAACAGTTTTCAGATGGTGTTACTTAGTTTATTGACGTAGACTTATTAGATGCGTAGTACTTATAAAGCTCTACTACATACACATTCATCAGTTTCTTCTTTATATATCGTTCTCTATCCCTCTCTATAAATATTTTCAATTTTCTTTCCCAAACTGAACACATCACAATCTGATCGTTATATTACACAATTTTATTATGGTTACATACAAGGAATAGTTAGAGAACAGAGCTGTTAATAGCTACGTATTATTGTCTGCTACTACATGGATTCGCTTTGATTGATATTTATAAGTATAAAGGCCCATAAAAGATTTTAGTCAGTAGTGACCTTGAACAACTATAGAGACGTTTCCTTAGGCATTAAAAATCTAGCACGCTGCATTTTCTATAACACTAAATATCTATAATCTATAACTTCTAAGTGACTTAAAAGGCACACACAATTTTATGAGAGAAATCTAGAAATCATAAAATTTAAAATAATTATAATCAAAACAATTGTGTGGATTTTAATTTCATACGAAAAACATAAATACTTAATTTTTCTCAAGAGGTGTTCACACCACAGGGTACAATATTTTTAAAATAGTACATCAGGATTAAACTATAAGGGATGAAATAAAATTTTTAATGTTCAAGTTAACTTTAGGGAAAATTTTGACTAAGACAAATAAAAGCAAACTTAAAAAAAATATATAAGAATGTCCGCACCCTGCATAGACAGAAAATTGTGACTACAATGCTCTGAAGTTTAAAGGCAAAAGTACAAAATGATTCAAAAGTGCGGCATACAAGTTGTAATTGAAAAATTTAGCTTCAAAGTTGGTAAAATAGAAGTTGATACGCATATTGAAAAGACATCGTTAAAAAATAAAGTGCACGAGGTCTCATGAACGGAGAAAATAAGCAAATGTATATAAAATACAGAAATGACCAATGTAAGAAGAGGATAAAGACTTTTAAAAGCCTTAAGTAATGCGACAGTATTGGTGATATTGCTCAATTAAGAAGATTCATAGCTTCTAAGCATAAAGTCGAGTTTGATTTTTCGAGCAGAATATCAAAATATTCTTCACCGCTATCCCCTTGCAAAATTAAAACAAACTAAAATGAAATTAAGAAAAACACGAAAAGTTTAACTAAATGTAAATGCTTTCACCAGTACAGAAGACATTAATTTATCTTACAGCAACATTAAAAGCTTTTTTCTAAAGATTCCCGCCTCACCTATGAATGAAATTGGAGACTTAAGAAACACTTGGGTAGAGTCTCATATATATATCGTATTGTTTGTTCTCGGGTTGTTAGGCCGTGGTCGGAGTTTGGAAACTCTTGACGTTTCGTCAACAACCCGAGAACCAACAATACGACGCATCAAAACATCGGCCGTGAAAGCTTTCACATTTATCTCATATACAGTTTAATCAAAAGATAGATGATACTTTAGAGAAACAAAAAGAAACAAATCTAAAAGTGCTAAACGAGAAACTAAAAGACTTGCAAAGATAAATTATGAAAATAGAGAATATTAGAGCTGCCACGGTAACTACAATGAGAAAAAAAGTAGCCATAAAAGTGGCAAGCAACTGTGAAGCTAAGTCTAATGTATACATCCGAACGCAATTGAGAAACTCGTAGCATTTTTATGTTCTTGCAATTTCCTGTTGAACCATTGGTACTTCTACCTACAAGGTGAAACACGTTGATTGGTACCAATTTTGTGCCTTTAGCGTAGGTTTTGCTCTCTTTTCCCACAGTCGAAAAACGTTAGGAAAAAATACTATTTCAAATTGTCCGTACTTAAAGGTTTAAATCTGAAAAACCTCTCTTTGGCCACCACAAGTGTAACAGCTGTTAATGGGCAACTCTAACTTTCTACTCTTTCGAACGGTTGTTGGAGTTAACTAAATAGTAAAGTATGCTACTTGAAGGAATAATGTTTGATGAAGTGAAAGAAAAAGGTGAAAGATAAATCTCATTATGATAGCAAATGAACAATAGATGTACGATCCTAATAGAAAAATACATAGAAGCAAAATACATAAATAGTTTTTCATTTGAATAAAAAAGATAATTTTTTCAAAATGCCTAAATTTATGTATTTACTGGACTTCAGTGTAAAACATATTATCAAAGTTGATAAAAGACTGAAAGAGTAGAAGAAGGAATATCTTGATTTATATAGGATTAATAAATCAAACTAATAATAAGCAAGCTCAGTAAATAGCAATTATTATGAAAATAAAAATTCAGTACGTAATTTTCTGATGCAAACAATATCAAAGACATAACAAAACCAATAATTTATTATTGAAAAATTTAAAAATATGACTTTATTGTCTATAGTCCGGTAATATTATCTTTTTTCACTATTTTATTTTGATTTTTCTGATTTGTCTTATGTGGTTTTAGTTAGACCACATTCATTATGATTTTTAAATATGCATGCATCTACCATGTAGTTTCACATACGTATTCCTGAACCAGTATAATTTGAAGTAAACTATTTTAAATTTAATTATAATGTTTTAGTTCACGCAGCTAGCCCAAGGCCAAAACATGGGTTTCCAGATAGCCTTCAACATAGGCTTCAGCATGGCCTTCGTGTCCTCATTTTACATAATGTTTTACATAAAAGAGCGGGTGAGCAAGTCGAAGCACCTCCAGTTCGTGTCAGGAGCCAACGTCATGTCATTCTGGGGGTCGGCTTTCGTGTGCGACATGCTGACGTTCATCTTCACCTCCATATGTGTCATCGCCACTCTGGTTGTGTTTCACGAAGACGGTTTTTCAACTGCTGCAGAACTATGTAAATGGCTCGCAACAATTATATCACGCGCTGCTTATATATCTCGTTGTAGGTCGCACGTTCTCTATTCTGCTATACTTTGGGTTTTCCATGCTGCCCATGATGTATTTAGCTTCGTACATGTTTGATATTCCATCTACGGGATACACCAGGATGACGCTTATTAACATTTTTACAGGTAAGTCAACAAATACTTCTTTCACTTTTTTGATCATCTAATATATTTGTAACCATATTGTTATTTCAATTGTGTGTAATTTGTCTTTTTGATGCTTTACCATCAATCGAAATAATACAACAAGCAAAATACTATTAGCATAAGCATAACTAAAACAGCAGTTTCATAAGATGTGGCTATAGAATAACGCATTTATAACAATATCAACCAAGAAACAAATTATCAGCAATACAGACGCAGTTGACATCATAAATAGTTAAGAACAAAAAAATCAATATTGCAATCATGAAAGCACTTAAAAAGGAAAATATTAAAAGCTACATAACAGCATAAAAAGCACACAGTACAAAGAAGAAAGTAAGAATAATAACAAAGAGTATATAAATATAACAAGTTAGTCAGGTTAATAATTAAAAAAATTATATAATATGCAAAGAAAGAATAAAAATAGTAGCAATAGTAAATAATAGATTTAACAAAAAAATAAGAAAAAAATATTAAAAAAGCTAATAAAATTTTCTCAGTGCACAGAAACTAAGAATGAAGTTTGCATTAGAAACATTTCCCTAATTTTGAACAACAAGGGTAATTTGCCGTGCATTACAGGAAAATACGCAAATAAATGAACAGACAAACGAAATGAGCAGCGAATGAATATAATAACAATGCTTAAATACAGAAATGTAAATAATAAAAAAGTGAAAACACATTTATGAAGAAATGTTAAGATAAAAGGAAACCAACAGCCGCATCATTGCCAAAATGAGATAAGGTAAGTGTGAAAAAATTGAAAAATTAAAAAAAAACCGAAAAAAGAGAGGACGTTTACACCAGGAATATGCATTCAAAGAAATTAAAGAAAATTTATTAAATAAGATTGAAAATAGAGTGGGACTTTCAAAAAGGATTTGTTTTGTGAAATCAGAAAAAATGAAACTAATCTCTGAAATGGCATTATTGCAGAGTGTCGAATTTGATGAGATAGGGTGTTCATTTTAATTTGGATATTCTGCTTCAATTTATCGACAGCCGCGGTTTAATTTTTGTACACCCTATCTTTAAGATACCCCTACAGAAAAAAATTATCAGAGCTCAGGTTAGCCAATAAACTCTCTCGTCAGTTTCCGCCTTCACGCCCAATGCCAATATTCATTCTCCAAACACACTAGAGATGATATCATCCAGGTCCTCTTGGCCTCCGTGGCTCCGTTGTGCTGGAACCAAGAGGAATAGGATAAGAGTGAATTTCTTCAGAAATTATTTGGGGGGCAGACTTCACTATCGACTGTCTTTATCAAGAATATCAGACCTATAATCCCATTATAATAGAGTGAACATACGACAGATGGGGAGTTTTGCTATTTCAAATGCGAAAGTTTTGCTTATTCACGTACCTATACAGGAAAAAAGTCTTCGTCGGTGAAGATTATTTACTCCGGTTTACTCATCTCTAACCTTCTCTAAGATTTGCAAATTTTTATTGAAATTTCTTTGAGTATAGAGCTTTTGATCCGGATTTTAGAAGGAAACAGATCTTATGTGTCGTACAGAATTATTCTAATACTTCTTCTGATACTTTAATATTACATAGGTAGTACTTTCATGAAATACCAAAGCTGTGTGGTTCTGACGGTAGATGCCACTAACCATTTCAATGGTTTCCAGGGTAGTCATCGTTATTGCTCAACCTGTTTGTGACTCTTTATTATTTACACTTCTAATATTTCCAAATTTTCTACTAAGCTGTTAAAAATTAATGAAAAATAAGTTTTAAAAGAGGGTTTTCAGTTTCCATTTGAATTTCTAAGAGCAAAGACGTGGTGTTTTGCTCAGATAAGATATCAAATGTAGCAAATAAGTGCAAGACCTATAGGCCAAGTGTTACTGTGATAAGTATTTAAAAGTTTTAAAAGTAAATTAAATACAGAATTTTCTCGGATATGACCAACAATGGACAACTGGTTTATCAACAAACAAACATAATAGAGTCCCCCAATGACAAACAACAAAACTCCACAAATTAATACACTCTTTACACTATTTAACTTAACTCAGACGCCTACACAACGGCATAACATTTTTCGAACCTTCTACAATCAAACACAAACACAAAGCCAGCAGGAAATAGCAACACCAATTCACACAAACAAACAATAAATCAGATTGGCAGGTATAAAATTCTAGAAAACAAAAAATCAGAACAGTAACGTAACAGCTAAACAAAAGTACTCCAGGAACCTCAAATAGATTTCAACCACTCGCAGTAGAAGAAAGTACGGAAAACGACGAAACAGAAAGCAGTAAAGCCACCCCCATTATTCATACGTCAAGTAAACAACTTGAAACCCCGTACATATGTGCCTAACAAATATGTAAAATACAAGTATAGTATTAAACTTGTGGGGATTAGTCAAGCTAAAGTCCAACTAACTTTTGGTAAACTCTATGGTACTATTATCAATATCTCAAAGAAAAAAAAACACAGAATTTCACTGAATCCAATCAAAACAAGACAGGACATTTAGGGGTAGTCTTACGCGACATGCACTCAATAGTTGATATAAATAGTTTCAAGGAGGCCAAACAAAGACATACCGTAATTAGTGTACACAACATCAGATGTAGAGTTCAGAAAATTCTATTGCTCATGTTCTATGCCCAATTACAACAAAATGAAAATAAAAAATATGACAAACAATACCTTATGAATTTAAAAATAAAATTCCACCACACATCAGAAGAGAAGTACTTCAGTGTCTTAACTGTTAAAGATATGGTCACTCAAGGAATTTCTAAGAATTGTAAAAGAAAACAAAGAAGTAATGATATCAAATGTGTTAACTGACAGAAATCACCCAGCAAAATAGAGGAGGTGTATAATTACCAAGAAAATACAAAGGCGTATGTACTTAGCCTTAAGAAGTAAGCAGATGGTTCAATCTGGAATTTCTTACTCCCAAAAAGCCGCAGAACTAACTCAACAAGTTCAACAACTGCCAACAAAATCTGAACACCAATAGTAATCAAACCGACAACAACCTAGAAACAATGATGGCAAAACTTTGGAGAGGATGGATACCATGTTAAATTTACTCACGACCTTTATATCAAAAATCTCATAATGGCTCTTTTTTAAGTTAGCTCTTTAGAATGCCAATGGCTTGGCACAGTATTGTCAAGAAGCTGAAATATTTTTAAAACAACACAATATTGATATTATGTTAATATCAGAATCACGATTTACTAACTTTAATTATTTTTAAAATCCCGAAGTACGTACTGCGCATGCCGGCACTCCAATTATAATTAAATGATAAAAAAATCAATAAATCCAAGCCACAACCAGTTCGGTAGTGCTAAACAACAGAGGGGTCAAAATAATTAAATTACTATATCATAAAAGATATAACAAAAATTGCCTAAAAGCAGAATTATGCTTAGACCCGCCCTTAGACCATTCTCCGATGCTAATTACATACTGCACCCAATACTGCATAGATTGAAAAATCAGGGAATTCAAGACTATTTATCAAAACTAACTCCTACCTCCGATACTAACTACTCGCTATGGAAGGCTACAACGAAGCTAAAACGACCTCAACTAGCCACTCCGCCAATTCGTGTGTCAAGAGGTACCTGAGCAAGGAATTCAATCGAAAAAGCCAATGCATTTGCAAATCACCTGGCTAATGCTTTTCAAACTTATCCCTCAACTATCTCTAACGAAGAAGAAGAAGAAATTCAGCAATTTGTCCATAAACCAAACCAGCCCCCAGAAAAACTAAAAAAAATGGAATAAGTGAAATAAAAATCATATTAAATAATTTTAAAATAACTAAGTCTGCTGATAATGATTTCATAACAGTAGAAATATTAAAGGAACTGCCTGAAAACGGTCGTAAACCTTAATGTTTTTTTAAAGCTTTTTTACCTTAAAATCGTCCCGGGTCGACGGAATATTTCTAAAATAATTATGCTTCCAAAGCCAAGGAAAGACCTCAACGACATGTCATCTTACAGATCCATCAATCTATTCCCTATACTTTCCAAAGTTTTCAAAAAGTTCACCCTACAAAGATTAAAACCTACAATCGAAAAAGGAAAACCTACTATTGAAACATCAGTTTGGTTTCAGAGATTAACATAATACCATAGAACAAATATACAGAGTAGTGGCCAAAATAAACCACGATCTACACTTAAAAAATACTGCTCCGCTACGTTCCTCGACATTAGCCAGGCTTTTGACAAAGTCTGGTTAATTGGCTTTCTATACAAAATCAAAAAAAAATCTTACCACCCATTTTCTTCAATATACTTAAATCTTACCTAAGAAATTGTGTGCTTCAAATTAAAATTCACTTAAAGTTATCAGCTCTATATCCTATTTACTCAGTTATTCCTCAAAGCAGCCCACACTCTATCTTACATATACGTCTGATATCCTAACTACTAGACTAATCATGATAGCTATTCTTGCGGACGACACCGCTGTGTTCGCCTTCCACAGTAATCAGCGTATTGCATCACAGTTCCTTCAAACTAACCTAAATAAAATAGAAGCTTGGAGAATTGGAGCCTCTGAAGATAAGTCAGTGCACGTAACGTTCACACTGCGTAAGGCAACTTGCCCTACAATTACATTCAACACGAAACAACTACCACAGGCAAACAATGCTAAATACCTGATCTGATACCTCGACAAACGATTAACCTGGAGAACACACATCTGAATAAAACGCAAACAGTTAGGTCTGAAATACCAACAAAAGTACTGGTGCCTTGGTCGAAATTTCCAGCTCTCCGTAGATAACACATTACTGTTATATAAAACTGTCCAAAATGGTTTGGATATATGGGAATACAGTTATGGGGAACAGCCAGCAACTCTAATTCCGAGATCCTTCGGAGATGCCATAACAAGGTCGTCAGGAACACCATTAATGCACCTAGATGTATACTCAATTGGGTCATACAACAAGAGATCCCTATACCAACAATTAAAAACGAAATCGTGACTCAAAGTGTAGAACATTGTGATAAACTTAGTGTGCATACTAATGAACTTGCAGCAAATATACTAGACAGACCATACGTTAAAATATTTAAAAGGCATGATCCACCTTTTGTCTGACAAGTTTAATTAGACTTAACTTTTAAGACAGTTTAAATATTACAGTTACAACAGTTATGCTAAGTTCAACTAGCTAGGGTGCTCTCATTGGAATGCCCTTTCACATGTCACTATTATCATTAATTAAACCATTTACCGAATGTTATTTTGTATCACAGATTGTAAATATTCTTAGTTTGATATGTGGTCCGAATTAGTCTTAAAAATTTCTCTTTTTTCCTATAAGTGAACAGCTATTTCTCTCTCTTCCTCTCTCTCTGTTCTTCTTCTTCTTCCCCTTCTCCGTTTTCCTTCAACTTTACCTTCAAGTATGCATTGTAGGAATAGGTATTTGTAATGTCGTATTAAATGTCAAAAAAATGCTATTTTACGCCTTTTTAAGCTGTCTCTACCTTTGCCAACTCTTCGTAAAACTTCGTCATTGGTTATTGTCTCTACCTATGAAATAACATCCTACGATACGTCTACATTTCGAATGCTGCTATATTATCTATAGTTTTCTTTTTGAGCGTCCATGTCTCGCATCCGTATAATAGTATAGACCAAATATAGCATTTTAGCATACGTATTCGTAATTTTACATATAGATGTTTGTTGCATAATACTGTTAATGTTATTAATATAATTAATATGTGTTTTTGTGTATTTGTGTACCAGACCTTATGATAACGATCCGATCTTAGGTCTTCATCATGATTATTAAAGTCGATGATAATTATCAAAAAAATTGACCACTCTTGTGCTCTACAAGCACACAAATAAATGTTTAATTTTCATTGAAAAAAAGAATCTGTGTAAATAGATACATTCATAGTTGGATTTCTTTGTATCCACAGGTGTCGAGGATTGAATTGTTCTGTCCAAGTTCTCTAGCTCGACCCTAATAAACATAGGCCACTCTTTTATAATCTGAATTAGTTTTTTCACCTGCCGCCATGTTTGTCCTTTTTTCGACAGCAGCTTCCCGATTTCCTTATTCCATGTTTTAGCTGATCTTCTTCTTATTTTTTTCTGTTTCTCTCGCTTCCCATATGTTTTTACAAGTTTTTTATTGTTAATTTTGTTTAAGCGCCCCCACCATCTCAACTAATCCTCTTCAATTTCTTCCTGTATAGATATTACTTCTAATCTCATGATCTTCGTTTTTCGTATCTTAGCTGTATTCGTGACTCTTTCTACTCTTCGCAGGAACTTTACTTCGCCTGGATTCTTTTTGTATTCACCTATGATTCACTTTCCTGGATCACTGTCGGTATGTATACGGATTTGAGTATCGACAACTTTGCTTCCTTCCAGATTTCTCTTTGTTAATAAATCCTCTGCTTAACGCTTGATGTAGTTTTGCTGAGGCACTAATTTAGTAATAAATAAAAAACAAGTACGGACGTGGAACTCCGGTTCCTCAGATTCCGAGGCTTCTATACATAAACAAAAAGTTGCGGCCACTTCCGGTCAAACCGGTCTCGAGATTTTCTGATCAGGCTAATATTTGGCGTCTGGACTTGACTTATGGTCCTTAGTTGAATACTGAAAACGTTATTTCTCTATCTATCATAGATCAAAAGTTATAAGGCTTGACAGATGTCAGAAACTTGTCTCCAGCTTGAAAGCTGCCTTGATCAAAAGTTGAAAAATAAAAGGACGGGCAGACAGACGACATTACTCTCTACATAAGGCTTTTCATTTTAATGTATAGAAGTCGGGTATACAATGTATATATGTATATAAGAGACAGCTAAAAAAGCGTATATAAATAAAGCGAAACAAGAAGCAAAGTAGCAATGGCTAAAGTAATATGAAAATGAATAGACAAATTTGACAAAAAGATAGTAAAATGTTATATATCAAAGAAAAAAGCAAAAAAGTCTATATCTATTCTATATTACAAATACTAGAAAGTAAAAGAAAATAAAAAGCTTGGAATGAAGTAATAAACAGAAAATCTGATGTTTCAAATGCATTAAGTGTCGCAGAATTAGAAGAGGAAAACCTTCGACTTTGTCAGTTTATTTACAATTTTTGCTTTAATCTTTCTTTTTGTTCCCATTATAATTTATTGAAATATATATATTTACGCTTACAGTAAAATATTTGACTAAATAACTCAATCTACCCTATAATAGGCAATATTAGATACTGATTAATGTTCAATATGATTGTAACAATCTACTACCACATTTTTATTGATTAATCGACATGTCTAATTTTCTTCTTCTTCTTCTTCTACTCTTATATAGGCTATTAGCCTGTTTCTAACTGGTGTGGCGGCCTTTTCGCCCTTGAACCGCTTTATATCGCGGCGACATGCGAGCCTTTCATATCAGCTACGTTTTGCCGTCGCACACGAACGGCATGGGCTTTTGCTCGGCCGAAGCATTCATGCCCCGCAGCGCGGCCACTACGGTCGTGTCTCAGTCCGCATAAATTCGCATTTCGCATCCCCGCAAATATTCACGCATCGCAGCTCGGCCAATTTGGTCGTGTCTCAACATCCCGCAGATACCAGATCCGCAATGCAGAGGTGGCCACCTTGGAATCGCCGACGAAGCCGAAGCCGAAGCCGATTCAGGTGAGCGATTTGGCAATTCATTGGTTGATATCGGTAGCCGCCCCCATCCGCTAACGCGACGGCCGTTTAAGGGACGATTTGGCCTTATCGGCTGACCTTCCACTACGTTTCCACACCGCACCACGAGAGCGGCTATTTACACGCCTGCCTCTCCATTTTTTGGTCCTTACGAGCCGCATCGGTATCGTATCCCACACCGCATCCACGAGAGCGGCTATTTACACGCCTGCCTCTCCACTAACTACACATTTCGTGTAGTACTATGAGCCATGTTGGGCGTACCCCGGGCAGGTGGCTAGTCTGACCCGTTATAAGAAGGAGAATGTACTTTACGACCGCCAAAGGTGTTTGTATAATGGCCGGAGAGCACTCGATGTTTGCCGTTATTTTTGACCTGGGAGTCGAACCTAGGGCCCGCCGTGCGATAGTCTGGCAGGCCGAAGCCTTTCCGTCGCAGCTGTCGCGCTCTCATGTCTAATTTCTTCTTGTCTAATTATGTTGAGAAAATTCTTATGGCATACTTTTTAACCCAATAATTGGTGTAAAAGACAATCATTAAAATAAAAAAAATTACGAGTTCTCAAATCTCGTGTGTGATGACGACACTAATCTCAACATCAAATTTGCTATAACTTTTATTGCTACTTGTTATAATTCTGTTAATTCATTAAATTTAATTGCACTAGGAATTTTTTTAATAAACCGATGCTTTTAATTATATATATAAAAAAAATTATGAGTGCTGCTGCTGCTGTCACACAGGTCAAAGGTCAAATCGTTCGTGCCTTTCCGTGCCGACCCGAGCGCCTCCGAAGGACAAATTTCGGCCCGGCGGCAGGCGCGACCGAGGTAATATATTTCCGGAACCGCAAGCGATGGAAAATTTTCGTTTGAGAGCGGGTAATAAAGCACTTATACATAAAAAAAATTATGAGTGCTGTCGCACGGGTCAAAGGTCAAAGGTCAAAGGTCAAAGTTCAACTCTAACTGGGTTTACGTAAATGCGTTGTCATGACAACGGCGTACGTCAATTATGTCAAACAGAGCTTTTTAATCGTGTTTTTAATTGTTTTTAAAAACTACTATGCGAAGGGGTTCAAGCATGTCGGAGTTGGACAAGCTCTCCGGGGGGCCGCTGCCAGACCTCGTAATATTTAAAAATATTCTCCATCACACTGTATGCACTTGTGCATTCTTCGAAAACTAGTCGTCGAACTAACTCTTCTATGTTTCCTCGGGGATCTGAATAATCGTATCATTTCATACCATTAAAAGGTCTTTCCCATTGGAAGATTATGTTTTGGACTTTAGTAGGTAAGTCATAAAAATAAAACTGTTTTTTATCCAGTACTGTGCTGTCGACATAGCGAGGCGTTCTATTTTTAAACTTATTGAGTATCTTGTGAAACCACGAAACGCATCGTGCTATCTGCTTGCCGATTAAGCCATAGCGTACCCAAACAGAAAAACTTTTCTCACTTGAAGGTGCTGCATAATGGTACGGGTTGCTGGTGTATAAATGTCCAAGCACTTTTCCGTATGGTGATGCGTGTTGGCCCCAAATATCTTCCTAACAGCATCAGTGATGGGCATCTTGACCTCGGAGCGTCTTTCGATTTAAAATTCCCTTCTAAAACGTCCGACGTTGTTTGAATATGGCCGTACAATTAGGACAATAATCATCTAGAATAGAGGCTGTTTTCTCCAAACACTGATCAATAATCAAAGTGCAGCACAGAATACTGAGTGTGCTGTTTTGACCAAGACGACATTGCGAGCTCTTTTCGTTGTCACAGCTCAGAAGCAACTAACGTAATGCAGGTTTGAGGTTGTCTCAACACGCTATATTGCAAAACTTTGCTAATACTCTATCTACACTTCGTTCATAGAGAAAAGTCATATTCGTGTCGACAATGTGTCTTTATTGTACAATTATTACAGCAATGATCTCGGCAATATGACACTAGATATTTACAATTTTTGCAGGAGTTGCCGGCTTCCTGATAGTACAAGTCCTCAGCTCTCCAGAGTTGGAACTGGAACACATTGCCAACATCTTACATTGGATTTTCCTTTTCATTCCACACTATTCCCTAAGCACCGGAATTCGCGATATGAACATGGTGTATTCCATCCACAAACTCTGCGACACCATGATCGACAGTTGCATCCACTTCGACTTGCCTCAGTTCCCCCACCTTACCCCCGACCAGTGCCGGAAGCAGATTTGCCGAGCAAGAGACAAATGCTGCAGTAAGTTTATCATTTATTCCTCCGGCGCAAGCACTAAACATCTCTTTTAGCTACTACAAGAAATTACTACGACTGGGAGGCGCCGGGAATAGGACGAAACGTGTTCTTCTCCTGCTCAATTGGAGTGCTTCTATTTGCAATTTTATTGCTCATAGAGTACCGGGTGTTCGAAAGACTCCGTTACAAGCTCCAGCGCGACGAAGCATCCATGGCGCCTCCATCAAATTCACGCGAAGACAGCGACGTGCACGCTGAAAGAGAAAAGATCAGGAGCGCCCCGCAATCTGAAATCGACAAGTACAGCCTGGTGATGCGTGATGTGACGCGGTACTATGGTAGCTTCCTTGCCGTGAACAATATTTGCTTGGGGGTTAACAAGTACGAGTGTTTCGGCCTACTTGGCGTGAACGGTGCTGGCAAGACGTCTACTTTCAAGATGATGACGGGCGACATCAAAATTTCTTCGGGAGACGCTTGGGTAAACGGGCTGAGCTTGAAGACTGACATGAAGAAGATCCAGAAGCTAATTGGGTATTGCCCACAATTCGACGCCCTGCTAGACGACCTAACCAGTAGGGAAACGCTAGTGATATTTGGATTGATACAGGGAATCGAGATGCAAGAGTGTAAATTAATTGCAGAATCGCTGGCACGTGACTTCGACTTCTACAGACATTTGGACAAAAAAGTGCGCCAGTTAAGTGGAGGGAACAAGCGGAAGTTAAGCACTGCCATTGCATTAATTGGGGATCCACTGATGGTTTACCTGGATGAACCCACAACAGGTAAGTGTTTTTTTACTTAATATTAATTTTTTCAAAAGAAAAGACTTCACTTTTCAATCTTTCAAATATTATGTTATTCCCAGTCCTTTACGTCTCTTTTTTCATAAATCGATTTAATTATTCCGATTTCTCAATCCTCTGGAGCGTCTACTATGTTCAGTATATCATTCATTATCTTTTTCTCAGATCCTGCTTTTAGTATATAGGCCGTCATCTGATTACATTTGTCATTATTTGTTGAATACCTTCTAAGGTTATATTATTTGGTTATTTTTGATATTTTACCCTTACTAGACTTCTAACGGTTGCCTTTCCAATATTTCTTGCTTTTAAGTCCGCCCCTTCCAATAAATCTGTGAAATAACTTTTGCATTCCTCTATTATATTTTCTTCGTATATTAATACTTTGGTGTTTCTGAGCACGGCTTTATTATTTTTTTCTTATTGCTCCAAAGAATAATTTATGATCTTCTTCATATACCCAGTTCTTTTTATCTTCTTTTACTAGTTTCTTGACTTTCCTTCTTACAGATTTATATTCATTACAATCTCTTTAGTTTTTCTATATTTTATTTTTAACTGTATTGCTAATTTATTTTGTGGATCTTATGTACCTTGTACATTTATAATTTATGATCTTTCACACGTTTCTCCTACTTCTGCTAGTATTATTTCTTTGAATTAATTCTATATTTTCTCTGTTGTTTCTTGTGTATTTATCTACGCCAATCTTCGGTCCAGATATACCTGGTATCCATTTCTAGTATCCGTCTCTATTATTTTATAGCATCTTATTTGTTTTTGTTTGTTATCTTTCTCTTTCTTTGTTCTAAATTGATTTTATGGCTTTTCTGATTTTGTGATGTTATTTATGTTGGAAATGCGAGCTTAATATAATGATTGACTCATTTTCTACACACTAATTCAGGATTTCCTCTCTTTTGTGTTGCTGTTTTTTTCCATACTTCCCAAGTACCACTTTATTCTTTCATTTAGGTCTCCCATTATGATGACATTACATTTACTTTTATTCAGTTGTTGAAATTCTTGGAAGACCAGTCTTTTTCTTCTTTCTTGGTGTCCTCATTTGGTCTATTAGCCGCTATCATTAGGCATTCATCCCCATCCCCACTTCTTTTATAATTACCGTTGAAAATCCCTCGCTAATAAATTTTTCATTTTCAATGAATTTCCTTTTATCTTCTTTTATAACTGATATACCGACTTTTGCAAAATTTTCTTTGTTAACATTCGACAGAATTATTCTATGTTGTTCTCTGTACCTACTTTACCATATTTTTTCTCTTCTTTGACTACTACCTTAAACATTTTTGGTAGTAGCCTGCTCTCATATGTTCGGTCTTTTGCCCGGTCGTCGCGCACCATCTCTGGTGCGAGGCGATGTGGCAAGCACCACGCCTTAGACGACCACCATTATTTCCCCTTGTTCCACTGAACGCAGGTACTCGATTATTTTTAGTGACTGAGTAGGTCACCACCCACCAGATTTCAGAGAGCACCGGGAAATGAACCCGGGTTCATCAGCATCGCAGTCCGCCCTTTTCATTTTTGTTGTTAGTTTTTTTATTATTCTGTCTTGTTTCATAAATATCCTACTCCATCGATTGCAATACTTTTATAATCCAACTTTTTACTTCCTTTTCGTATCTATCTTTTTAGCAATTTTTCTGATTTCAACTCGTATTTCTCTTTCTTGGAGGTTCATATGATTGTTAATGTGAAGTTTGGACCCTTTTAATTTATGTTTATTTAACATTACCTCTTGTTTCTTTTCCCAGTCTAACATCTTGAGAGTATATATAGTCAATCCATATTTGGCATTTATAAAGACTCGCTTTCTTTGCATCTACTTCCATTATCAGCTTCGTTTTTTAGATTTTCCTCAAATTTCGCTCTTTTATTCACTATATCTTTATTTTCCTACTTTTTACCTAGTCTCTTCTAATTATTTTCAAGTTAGTCGATTCTCCTTAAGAGTTTTTCCTCTCTATCATGCATTTTTCTTCTTTATTATTTCTCCTTCTTATTTTTAGTCCTCCTCCGCGCTCTTTTTGATATTTCGTCAGCATCGCTTTTATCTCTTCCAGTTTATTCCTGTTTCTACTTCTATTCCTTTATGTGAAATTCTGATTACTTTCTTATTTTGTATGAATACATTCACTTCTCCGATACTATCTAAATACCTAACTCTCTTGCTTTTATATTCCATCTATAATTTTTTTAAACGCATGTTGTTTTTAAGATATTTATCTGTTTGATAACTTTGACAGTGCGCTTATCTTAGCCCCACAGTGATCAGTCTGGTTGGCCGTGCTCACTAGGTCGTATTACGTCTCGCTGTCCTTTAGTTTCGTGTACTGCACTACCGCACTCTAGCGCGTAAAAATAAGTGTAATAGAGACTGTGAAACAGGTGATTTAATGTCGCTTAAGCTATTCACATCCGCCCAATGAGACTACAACATTCAACGTGTATGGAAAATTGAACAATAGGAAGAATAATAAGTTGCAATAATGAAAAGGAAGAGAGGGTTAAGTTCAATATAAACTTATAAAGTAATAAAGAATAGCTCATTTTTATATAATAAAATAGATCTAACACTTAATAATAACATGAAAATAACTAAATCAGAAAAAAATTAATTTAACAAAAACATTGGATATCCTTGTTGGTTCTTCTTGTGGACTTAAAATAAAAACATTATGTAGCAAAAAAATATATAGAGTAACTCATATTGACAACCAGTAGAAAAATGTTACATCAATTTCTACCACATACGCACGAGGCAAATTAATACAAGGCAAAATCTTAAATATCAAAAAAAGATTGTAATATGCGTAATCCTTTTATTTTACTGTTAGCTGGTAGTGATTTTAGATTATTACCTACCACTTTTATCCAGTCAGAAGTTCAATATTATATTTTAAGTGTCATTGCAAATGCGACATATTTATTACTTATTGGTTTTACGTTTTGCAAATCCGCACTTTATTGTTATATACGAAGGTCGATAAAAAATAGACAATTTAAAATAGACGTTACGTTTTTGAATGTTGAATACCAAATTATCACGTATAACAATTAAAAAAGAACATAGTTTGAAGTGTAAACTTTGAAGATGTCACACGCGATCTTCAATCATCCTTCACATCCTCAAAAATGTGCTAGAACGTCGCAATGTATTCTCCTGTGTATTATCAACAACTTATTTCTTAAGAGTTTCAATGCCTCGTGAATGATTTTTGAAAATAATTGACATCATCTGTATTGGATATTCAATTTAGGAAAGGTAATGTAAGGTTTCTGTAGCCTCTTTAATAATACTAGCTAATTTGAGGATAACATATCACTTTATTGAATAACTCCCTTAGTGTGCAACGGTTTTTCGGGTAACAAGTATTTTTCAATACTACTAGTGAACATTTTATTTATTTGCAAAATAAGCACCATCATTCATACAGAATGTCTTTGGGTAACGTCATGTGAATTTCTTAAGATAATGATTCATACTTGTTGGATATATCCAGTGCAATAGAATATCGTACTCTAATTGCAACAACGCATATTGTAAATTATTCTAATGGCAACTAAATGCTTGAATAACAGGAGAAATGCCTTTCTGCACTGTGTACGAAAACTGTTATTAACTATGCCGTTGAAAACGAACAACGTTCATGTATTTAATAGTGTAATATGGAATCACTGTATTTATAGGCCTAAAATTTATTCGAATACATGGACTGAAGATGATCCAGAAGTTCAGTTTGATTATCTTTATCTCCATTATTTTATTCAAAAATTAAAAATGCGAATAAACCGAAAAATTCTCAATGGAAGCTACAATTCAAGAGTTGCATAATCAAACTGGTTCGTGTAGATCAAACTCCTGTTTTGTTTCTAGGAATGGATCCAGCTACGAAAAGATACCTTTGGAACGCCCTTTGCAAAGTGCGAGACGAAGGAAAGTGCATCATACTGACCTCACACAGCATGGAGGAGTGCGAGGCACTATGCACCCGCCTCGCCATAATGGTCAACGGGTCGTTCATGTGCTTGGGTTCGACGCAGCACCTCAAGAGCAAATTCTCCGAAGGATACACGCTGATAGTAAAAGTTAAGAAGATGATGGACACCGCAGAAATCGAAAGCTCCGAACTGGAGCCCATAGAAGAGTTCGTCAAGCAGAAATTCCCCAGCGCCATCACCCGAGAGCGGCACCAGGAGCTGGTGACGTTCTACATCGCCAACAAAACGCTGCCTTGGTCGAAAATGTTCGGGATCATGGAGGAAGGCAAGAAATCGCTGAATATAGAGGATTATTCTTTAGGACAGTGTAGTTTAGAGCAAGTAGGTATCAATTAATTTTGAATTCGACTCAAACTAACAGAAATATTTTCAGGTGTTCTTGTCTTTTACGAAATATCAACGATACGAGTAAACTAACCATCAGTACTTTTAATTTTTTACTGTGATGTTCATACTGTAGTACCAAACAAAGAGTTTTGAAAACATACCTTCGTAGTACTTGCAAAGTGTCGTCGTTAGTATATTTTTTAAAGTATTACGTAGTTCCTTGCACTTATCTCTGTGCCTTCAACCCTATGACTTGTGATACATGACTGTTAAAACGCTTATGGATGTAGTTCGTTAACGACTAACTGTACACATTATCTTTGTGAGCAGCTTTAAAAGAATGACATGCATTAATTGTTATAAATCTAATTGTATTAGTACGAAAGCGTAGGTAAATATCTTAAGAATATTTAAAATGAAAAATAAAGATACATAAAGGATGTTTATATGTTCAGAGTAATCGTTTAATGATTCGCTCCTTTATTAATATTAAAATAAAATAAGAATTCCTTGTATTTGACAGTTTTTGCATCTAAATACCTGCGCGATTATAATACAAAGTGGTCAAATATGACCGAGACTGATTTATGTGGAAACAAGCCGCACAAGCGCAGTTGCGTGACCTTGAAAGAGTGGAGCCACAATCACTATCAGTCTTGTAGACTAAATAAGTTCTAACCGGAGTTTGGTAGTTGCTAGAATGATGAGCGAACAGAATCGGGAAGAGTATCTCTCACGGATCCGTATGTTTGAGCAGTTTAAGTGTTTCAAAGAGGCATAGAGCGCGTGGAGAATGAACAGCATGATCGTCGGCCGCGAACATCCGTCAGCGAGCCACATATTGATCATGCAGACGCTCTTATTCGTGAGACTAGGCGTACCACTATAAAGGAGCTTGGTACAATGTTGCCCATCAGTGTTGGTCATGTAAAAAACATCGTGAAAGACGACTTGCAATATCGCAAGGTGAATGGACGGTGGGTACCAGCCACTTTGACGGATGTGAACAAAATGATGCACATGCAACCTGCCAATGGTCCCCTACAGCAGTTTGAAGACGAAGGTGGTGCATTTTTGAAGTCTATAGTGACCACCGACGAAACGTGGATGTATTACTTAATTTCCGAGTCCCAGAAGTCATCACGCGAGTGACGGCATAGCAGTTCTCTCAAATTCAAGAGAGCGCGGAAGAGGCGTTCGGCAGTTAAAGTGATAGCAACGTTTATTCTAGGACTGACAGGGAGTTATCTATGTAGACTTTCTAATAGATGCCAAAACAGTAAATGCAGCTTATTACTCAGGCTTCCTGGCAACAAGCGTGAAGGAAAAGATGCGATCCAAGTAAAAGACAAGTGAAAAGCGGGTAGCTTTCCTTCAAGACAACGTACGCCCCCATACGGCAAAAAAAACAATGAAAACCCTCCGGAAATTAAAACTGAACCTTCTGTCACATCCGCCGTACAGTCCCAATTTGTCACCAAGTGATTTCTACATGTTCGGAAAGCTCAAATCAGACTTCCAAGGCATGCACTTTGCGGACCATTACGACGTCATCAAGACCATTTTGGAGTGGATACGCCGCTAACTAAAAGTCTTTTTTAAAAAGGACATCAGGATGCTTCCAGAACGTTGGAAAAAATGTGTTGACTCCGGAGGGGAGTACGTTGAAGACTGATATGTGCAAGTAAGTGTTTGACAATTTGGTTTTTTTTTTTCGTAAAAAAAACAGTCCCGATAATATTTGAATTACCTTGTATAATTTCGTATGTGCTAGTACATTCACAATAGAATTAGAAACTTACTGTAGCTACCCAAACTGTTTCCGATGCGGAATAGGTAATGAATCATAAAACTTGAAAATATAAAGACTAACTAGAATATGAGAAAATGATGCTAATAATTTTTTTATTTGTTAGTTTTTACAATCAAAAATAGGACCTGTAATATGACGATTTCAATTTGATACTCTTGTTATAATATTGCCACACGGCATCAGAGAAAAATATTGAAACTATAACAGTAGAAGTTGAGCTTTTCAAGTAATATCAATTCAATTTTATTACCGCGCGATAGATAGCAGCAATTTAATATAGAAGTACAAAAATGTCTATGCGGGACAAATGTACTTAATAACCTGTATCGACACTTGTTGAACATTTTTGGAGACCAAGCAATGGTTAGCATTTAATTCAAAGAGTGGCGCGTTTGAGCAATGGCAATAACGGCAGACAACGTACATTAATGTCAGAGAATTTTGCTCTCGGCATTGTGTGCGAATCTGAATATCAATATTAATAGTATCAAAATTGCAATGTTACAAAGTTCACACTATAAGTACTCCCACAGGAACGGAAAGAAAACTATGCGCAACAGCAACTAAGGATCTCAACAAGAAAATTAGAGAAATACCAGAATCTTCTGCAAGCTCACATACTTTATACGATTGTACGAAACTAAATTTTCCTTTTTGATCACCCAACATATAGCACTGGTTACAATCTTCATACCTCCAACCTGAAGTGCCCTCTTATTAAGGTATTGACATATTTCCTTTAGATACTTTACATAATGCAATTATGATAAGTAGCCACAGAAAAGGCTGCAATCTAAAGGTAGCCATTTTGACTGATTAGTGCTTTGTTTATCTGATATGTTTCTTTCAACATCACTTATTGCTTTAATAAAATCATCCTCGCTAAAATTTCATATAAAGCGTTTTCATTCCAAATCTTCATTTATTCTATTTTCCTCTTGATCTGACTTTTTTCTTTTGACGTGCACATTATTTCCAGTTCCTAGTTATGCTAACCTTCTTGATTTTTGATTGGCTTACTGTATAATTTATAAATATCTTCAATACTTCATCTTTTCCATCTGCCTTCACTCCTCCATTTCTCTCTTTCAACATTATTTACGATATTTATCTTTTCCAGTCTTTATAATTGAACTGACGTTTCTAGTTCAATGTATAAATCTTATATCTATATATCATTGTCAATCTCATAATAGTTTCATAAATTTTTATATTTCCTTCTGTAGTTTTCTTATATTTCGGCTATTTTAAATATTTTTATCTTCTAATGCATTTACTGTCTATTGTCCTTATTCACTAAAATCATTTTTCAGTTAAAATACTCTACTTTAATATAGTGTTTGTTTCCTAAGTTT
Organism: Sinelater perroti; assembly: GCA_036346155.1. Classification (NCBI taxonomy): domain Eukaryota; kingdom Metazoa; phylum Arthropoda; class Insecta; order Coleoptera; family Elateridae; genus Sinelater; species Sinelater perroti. The sequence goes on from JARFIY010000024.1 coordinate 13,598,911, forward strand.
ATTCTGTATTTTTACCGTTCTAAACACCAAAAAACGTAGAGCTATAAAGTGCCCTACGTGTTTCATACTCTTTTTTCAATTCAAATTACATGTCTATTCTCTTATTTCGCTCATTTAGATTTAAATGGTTGTGCTTGAGCTTGTGCTGTCTTCTAAGTTTCTACAATTACCATATTTTTCCTGGTGCCTTAATTTAATTATAAATAAATAAAGATATATCCTCCATTATTCAAGAACATCTAAATAGAATATTTTTAAATCAGTTCACTAATTTATAAGACCATCTCAAACAAATATATGAAAGACGTGAGTGTGCGTGTGTTCAGAGAGGTTCTAGCGGTGAATTATATTTAAATAATTTGGTTCACGGGTCGAAGAACGTCGTCTTTGAGGTAATTCTTGATGCTTCAGCATCTGCTTTGATGCTATTTTTAAGAAAATTTAGCTTTAGCGGTCTAGACCTATCTACTCCCCAAGAATAACTATGAGTCTTTGAAGAAGAAGTAACAACCTTCTTCAAAGAGCAAAGAGTAAGCAGATTGGGGGGCTAACTAAAGAGCTAAGTTCTCAGTTCAATCTGGAAACCAAAAGCAGTTCATCTTCTCTAGTTTTTCCAACATTAATTTAAAAATACTTCATTTGAAAACATATACAGTCTTTAATATGCTTCTAAGACATAATGAAAATTCCTTTCCTGTAATTCCATAGGATTTCACCTAAGATGTCAAAGTATTGCCCCTTCAGCTTTGGTTCACTTTGGAAAAACAAACAAAAGTCACAAAATACTAGGCCAATCAGGTAAAAATGATGTGGAACAAGTCCTAATTATTTTCAGGTAAATTTCGTAGAAATACTACCTATCGTGAGACCCTTAACGTCATGACACCCATAAAATATTGTTACGGCCAAAAGTGGACTGTATAATAATTTTAAATTTAAACAAAAGCCAAAGCTGAAACACTAACCTTTTTTGGAAGCGGCGCTGTCCTGTATAAATCGGTTACCTGTGCTGTTGGTCCTGGGGGATCCAGACAGAGGAAATAAGGGTGTGGGTGAAAAGATAGGACAAGTTACCCCAATATTCACAGCGGAGCCGATCGGTAGCGTCTTCCCTGGTGCAAAGGTGTCTTCTTCGTTCCTCGCCGCGTCAGATACAAAAGAAATCAGACCCAGTTTTCTGCCACCGGCAAAAATTTTAACCACGAAATGCAATCGGGAAGCAAAACGACCTCCGGAAAGAGGTTAATCTGGTCGGCAAAATATCAAATTCCGCCACAAAATTAGCTTTCAACAAAACGACCTCGCGGAAATGGAAACTTCTGCCACCCATCAAACACGCCGGCGTACTCTCGGTCAAAATGTTCTCGGCTTACGGAAAATTTTAAGCCGGTCGCCCGCTTTCTAAACCATCACAATTCAAAACGAAGCGAGCGAAAAGAGCCAAAAGCCAAGTAAGGCCAAGCGGGGCGCGAGAGCAGAGGCGAGTGCCCCGCGGTTCAAACCGCGTGATCGAGAAAATTCACGCCCGCTAAAATATACAGGGGGTCGCGAAATACGGCCGGTCCTAATTTAAAATTAAAAATAAAAGTAATTGGAGATCGGCGGGAACAAATATCATTGTAGTTTTTCGGTGCAACAATAATTGCCATATTTATTATTGGATTTAAATGAAATTTTGCACACGTTTAGAGTCAATATGAATGTGGGCAAAGTCCTTCAAATGTTTTGAATTTTCTGTAACTTCCCCAATTCTTGTTAGATTTGGTGTATATGTTATTTATATGAAAGTGCGGAGATATGAATATAAATATTTTTATTCCTACGTTTACCTCACATTAAATTTTGATTAGAAGTACATGAAATCGCTACATTAAAAAATCTACCTGTCTGTTGAGGTACTTGCTATAAGGAATTCTTTTATTAAAAAAGGAATGTAGAACTAATTGGATAATCTTCATCAATAAGTACGTTCCACTTAAAAATTTGTTTGGAAAGTGTTTGTCAAAAGTTACACGAAATATTTCCAGCATTTCCAACAATATCCCAAGCTCCACATAAATTTGACGGAGATACTTTGCTAGTCTTCACGATTTTATAATAAAAGACCGCGAAAACATATTAAACCACGCTGCGTTAATGCAAAGTGAGTTCTGCTACGTGTATGCTACTATGGGTTACAGGACATAAAAGAAGGGAGCGTATTTATAATATTAAATATTAGATAAATACATATAATGGAAGAACAATTACAACATATGGAAAAACTAGGAAATTGATATTTAAAATACTTAAGAACTCTACTGAATAAATAAAAAATGTCATACAAGTATTTCAAGGGAAAAGAAGAATTCATAAAAATGAAAAAATCCATAAAAAAATTTATTAGTTTATTGAGTAAATATTCCCGGAAAATTAAATTATAAAGAATTAGGGTATATGACAATAGAGTTATTGAATAGCAAATTAAAAATTAAAATTAAAGAACAAAGTGAATTACATTAAGAAGTTAATATTAAACAACAAAAAAATTATCTAGCAAAAAAATATTAACCATATGAAAATATTACCAATTTTAATGGTGGTTAAAACTAACTGATAAAAATGTATACAAAATATTTACAATACGAAAGGGTTGTTACTTGCGTTTTTAAAGTACAATAAACTAAAATAAGTGGTCAGGTATATAAAAACGACAGCAATCCAGAGAAAAAGCAAGTAATTATCGAGCAAAAAAGAAGAAGTAAGATAAAAATGAAGAATGGAAAAATGAGAATAAGTAGAAAAAAGAGAAAGACCAACTAGTTAAAGTAGCAGACCAAATATTGTGTTGAGAAACTTAATTATCGAGAGACTTTATTAACACCAGATGGAAATATAAATGAAATTAAAAAATTTAATATCTTACAAAAGCTACTGATATTGAAACTTTTAATCAAGAAGATAAAACTGCGAATTTATAACACCATGAGAAAAAGAATGTAAATTATGGCTGCGACATATGGTGTATAAAAAAAATTAATAAAGAAAGGGTTAAAAATTTGGATAATCTCAGATAGAAGAAAATAACAGATTGAGAAGAAATATAACCATGAATTAGAAAGATTCCTAAAATGTAACAATTTTATTAAACACATTAAAACTTAAAGACTTAAATGGTTTGGACACATCAAAAAAATGGAAACTAACAAAAATGAACTAGAAAAAGGTCGAGAAAAACCTAAAAAGTTTAAATTTAATAAATTTCAATAAATCTGTAACAAATTGAATAGCACCATAAAGAAACTAATAATCCACAACTACAACTAGGTAAGAGGAATTTAGGTATCAGCAACTAAAAAAGAAATATTCCTATTGTCGATTTTAATTTTGTTCATTCTATTATCGGTTTTTCCTTCTACTTGAATTCACTTATTTTTGTTCTATTGTATACACTCTCCTTCTTTGTTCCCAATTTATAACTATTTAAATGTTTCCAGTGTAGAGTAAATAAAAAAATAAAATGAACTAAAGGGTAAATATTGTTAAAAGGTGCAGTGTAGGCCCATAGTGAAAGAAGGCAACGGAAATAAAAAAATAATATATATACATATCAGGCTTCGAGAGGCTGATAAGCCCGATCAACAAAGCAGAGAAATACAATAATCACGGTCAAAGAAGGTGCAACAAAAGATTCAATAATAATTTATAGTAAAGTAAAAAGTAGCCAAAGGGAGAATTTAATAGTAAATAAGCAAAGAATCCATATAAAATGTATAGTATGGACGAATCAACGGAAGAAAAAAAAGAAAATATTAAAAGGACGGGACAGTAAGAAGGAATAAGGAGCCTTTAGTAAAAGTAAGAAAATGATCAAATCACCAGTAAAAAGCCAACAAAAAAGATGACAAAATAGATAAGATACTAGTTATGCTACAACAGATAACAGTAGACGTAAATCAAATAAAGTTCGAGAAAAACAAGTATAGCAAAGAAATAAAATAAATAAAGAAAAGAAAGGAATTATTAAAGAAAGAAAACAATAATAATAAAAGGTATGTAGACATTAAAAAGCAGTTACGAGAAACGAACGACAAACTAGGACAACTAAAGAAAGAGAGAAAAGGGAGAACATAGCATTAAAAGGATTAGCCCCGAACGCAAGCAATTAACAAGAGTTAAATAACAAGATAAAAAAAATTTACAAGGAAAAATTTATCTGACAAAATAAGAAAGAGACATTGAGAAACAAATTAGGAAGAGAGCAGAGGAGGAAGAGATACAAGGAATACTAATGAAAAGTGGATACCAAAAATTAATTATACACAGGAAAAGTGAACAGAGATAAAGGTATGCTAAAACAAATCGAGAATCAACTCTCCCAAGATAAAAGAAACTTAAAAAATACTAAAAATAAAAAATACTAAGGATCGACATTTGATGACGAACTCGGCAATGAAATTGGAATCGGAGTGAAATAAAACAAAACTAAGAAAGAGAAGGAAAAGAATAGCAATAAAGAAATTGTGAAAAAAAAATGGGAAATAGGTACATAAAACATTCGGAGTCTATCTGGAAAACAAAAGGAGGAAGAATTCAAGAGAATAGAGTTAGATAATACTTGGGATAACGGAAACTAAAGAGAAAGAAAATGGTAACTTAGAATCGATAGGATGTAATTTATTAATCTACAGTGGAGTAGGCAATAGGCAAAGCAAAGGAGAGAGTAGAATGTATAATAAAGAAAGAGAATAAAATACATTCACAAATGAGCAGGGATATCAGAAAGAATACTAAAAATAAAAATAAACATACACAAAAACCTGAAAACGTCAATAACAGTGGCATATGAATCCAATGAGTGTGTTAACAGAAAAAAAAGGCGACTTCTGAGAATTATTACCGGAAGTAACAGAAAATGACAGAGGAAAGCTGATAATATTAAGAGACTTAAACGCTAGAGTAGGTAAGAAGAATGAAGAAACAGGAGAAGGAATTGGACGATACGGGAAAAGTTGTAAAAATAACAATGGAACAAGACTAATAGATTTTTGTATATTAAATAATCTACTAGTAACGAACACCTTATGCTCACAAAGAAATACGCAAATTTACAAGAGAAGTCTATAATAGACTATGTATTAGTACATAAAAATCATGGAAGAGAAGTAAAAGACAAGAGTGAAAAAGAAACCCGAAATATACTTTGGTCATTACCTAGTTACATCCAAAATAAGGATACAGACATTGACACAAAAACAAGTAGATAGAATTGGGAAAAAGGAAAATATTTGCACAGAAAAAAAACAAAACGCAAAAGCTGAAAGAAAAAGATACAACAAAGGAATATAACTCTAGAATAGAATCATAGTTTAACAAAATAAAAGAAACTGCTGAGGGATTAATCGTGGAAAAGCTGTGGAAATTTACAAAAGTGTTAAATGAAGTAGCTAAAGAAGTGTGTTGTGTGATAAAAATTAAAAACATAATAAAAACACTGGGACAAGGTAAATCATATAAAACAGCACACATTAAAAGTATCGAAGGGAAAATACTAAATGAAGAGGAAGACATTAATTATAAAGAGGTGGAAGGAACATTTCGAGGAAGGAGAATACAAAAAATAGTGAGCAAGATGAAGATATAACAGCAAAAGAAGCGAAAGAAGCCATAAAAAGATTAAAAAGAGGCAAACCAGCAGGCATGATAGAATATATACAGAGACGATCACGAACCTAGGACCGAAGGCTTTGGAATTACTAATAAAGTTAATAAATAAAGAGTGAAGAGATGAACAAATACCACAAGACCAAGAGATAGGAATACTAATGCCAATATATTAGAAAAGGGGGAAATGGACTGCTCTAACTACAAGGATATTACTTTGTTGTGCATAATAGCCACCACATACATGGATCCTGGCTAGACGCGTTAACTACGATGTCAAGGTGATGATAGAATCCGCATCGATTTATCCCACCGTTATCATTTGTAAATAAATTGTTCCACGTTCCCATCTTCCAAACATTTGAAAGGCGAGTGAAAAGTTGTTAGCCTAGGACGCCAAAATAACTTTTTGCGGGCAACTCTCAATCTTGTTGTATATCAACTTAAGGCATAGCAAATAAGATATGGTTTTGGGTATTAATTACTACGTTACGCAACGATAGAAAGTACTACCAAAGTTGAGAAAGCAGGAGCTAAGAAAATTGCAAATCTCAAGTTAGATAAAACAAAGATTTAACAAACTTCCAATTTTACAATTGTAATATAAGCTATTTAAACTTAGTTGGATTTTAATTAATTTAAATCAAATTTATTCAATAATCAAGCTTAACCATAACCATAGTTTTAATTTCAAAAGCTCTCTTTATCAATTACATAATATAAAAAATCCATTATTTAGTAATGAAAACATCAACATGAATAATAAGAATATCCAACTCAGGACTTGTCGGGCTGCCTTTGGTTTATTTGCGGTCCTTTCTACATAGAGCTTCCAGGTAAGCTTGGGGTTCAGGGTCACTCTTATGTACTTTTCTTGAGCTTTTCAGGGTATCTCGTGACTGAAGGTCCCGAATGGTATCAAGTTGTTACAGCAACGAAGTTTCGTTCAGGTAGAGAATAAAGCCGTTGTTGTCTTCCCGGCTTTAATTTCTATCTTCAATCGGGGGCATCTAGTATCTCACGGTCTTTCTGAAGTCGACGTGATAATACATATGGACGCAGTGAGCTGATCAGCACCGACGTGTCGCTTGCATATTGGGCCATAACGTTGAGGAGGTTCCTTTTCTCACCAAATTTGATCCAGAAATTGTGTTCGGACAAAAGAAACCGGATTAGTTGCACAACTGGCAGAGAAATGCTTGCTGAAAGCATTTTGTAGATAACCCCATTGTGCCACATTTTGTCGAACATTTTGTCTATGTCAAGACAGGCTGAAGCTACGACCTTTTTCTTGAGCAGAAGCCGGTGAGTGGTGGAGTAGCCACGAAGAAAGCTAAACCCTCCGGGACCAGTTGAAGGACTTTAATAGTTGTCCTTAGACGCTGGTGCATGATTTTCTCTACAAGTTTCCACATGGTCAGCCAAAGACTATTTTGTGGAAGAGCCTTGATCACACGATTTTGGGTTCCATCTAGTTTCGAGATCTTGTAAGGTTTTATGAAGTTGATCTGCTTGACAATGTCCATCTGGTCAAGATCAAAATCGATGTACTCGATGTCGCACTAACGCTCCAACAGTCAGTGGAGGTTTTGGTTGTATAGTTGGCGGTGTAGGCGTGACTGAATTATGGTTATATAAGTTGTAGACAGCAACGAGCTTTATAACTCCCCGATCCCTTATCGGGCTGCAAAAAGGCGATCGTTTCGATAACTGCCATAATTCGGCAGCTAGACTATATTTCCTCCTTTGGGATGGGTTTCGTTGACCAGTATGACGTCCAAATTATACTCGATATAAGTTACTGTTCCGTACGCTCTTGATTTTATACTTATAGGAGTGTGGTAAAGGTGTTCATGAGAGACCCTTTTTGATATCACCAGGTTTGCTTTTAATCTAACATTTCTGGTTTGAAGGGTGGGTAGCTGGTGTTTGATTTATAGATACTTCGAAACTAACTTTTGATCTCAGCACTGCAGTAAGAAGGCAAGGCTGTGTGGTAGCTCAAATTTCTTCCTAACGTCAACAACGGTTCCCCATCACCATCCTTACAACAGGCTTACTAGTGTAAAATCAAGAGCGCACCAAACAGTGACTCAATTTTAGAAAATTTTCTTCCGAAGTTGTGGGGCAAACGTAAAGAGTTTCGAAACTTCGACCACGGTCTAACAAGCCGAGAACAAACTTTTTTCTTATAGAAGTATTCTTAACAAGGAGTATTTCAGTAGTTTTCTTTTTCATTTGAAAGAAGGATTAAATGCATGGGTAGTGACGAGAAAAATTAATCAAGTATTACTTGCTCTTAGTATTGATAAAAAATTTAGAAGTTAAATTAAATCAAATGATTATTGATTAGGACCAATAGTCGTCTTCATAATATTGAAAAAGTTAAAGAAACTTAACAGGTGAGTTCCATATGAAGTGACAAAATGTCACAAAATGTACAGACGCCTTTTCGCTGCTGAAGCATAATGAGAAAACTTTGTGGAAATTATAGTCATGAATAAAAATAACACTGTTATCGATAGCAAGAATTCTTCTATATAGAGTGAGTTTTCATCTCTTGGAAGATTGGTATGGTGGTACCAATGTGAAGTAATCACATCAATGTCGTACTGCAGAAAATCGGACAATTAATAAAATTGTTACCAATTCTCTTCTTACCCACTTTATTCACTTGACATGTTTGACTAGTTTTGTCATTTTCGGATCTTGGACAAAACAAGCACTGTACTAACCGAAAAATTATCATTTAGGTTTCTTAAGGCTACTTTACCAAAAAAAAAACACCTATTAACTTGGTAGGATAAATGTTTTTTGGTTGAGAATACTGGTTTTAACTTTTACCCTAGAAATCTGACATTTCATGTGAAACTACTTGATACAAAATGCAATAAGACTAGTGATTAAGAATTTTCACTGTTTCTTATATTCTTTTCGATAAAAAATTAACTGAGGTACAATATTTGTTAGGTTTTTCATATAATTTGACATTACTGGGTGGCAAAAATTTTTACTTTTAATTAAATGAGCACAAGGTAATTTATACTTCAGTAGATTTTGAGGTGCCATAAATAAAATAAAATAAATTTTGCTATTTATGCCAGAAAGTCCTTACTGTTGTTTAATGAAAGTAGTAGCTATTGTTTAATTAGTTGCTTAACATTTATTTCTAATTAATTAACTTTAGCTGCTAATTTTCTTGGCCCACATGCAATTTAATTATATAAAATAATTGTAATAGCTAAGAACCTTTTGAATAGTAGAAAGCAAAAGTTAAATATTATATAACTACAACATTTTTCCAACTCAAATAAAATTAAATTAGGATGATGAGACCTTTCAGATTGGTGGGTCCGCAAAAATATTACAAAACAGTTGTCCAGTGTTATAGCTGCAATTTGAGCTATTAACCAGATATTTGACTATTATTTGCGCACATGTAAACCGGTTAGCCGTGACGCCTTTCCATTTTCAATTTATGAAGTTCACGAAGCGGATCTACCCTCAGACACACTTCGCTTGTGTCAAATCCACCATCCAGTGTCGGGTTCCGGCAAATTGCTTGTTCCTGTTCAGTTTACCGCAGGCTCATCCGACATGATTCGACCACTCAGCGCAGAGTTACAAGAAAAGCCACGGAGGAGCTAAACGAAGACCCGAGTCGCATTGAGGAAGATATATGCAGCATATGCGACTGGCTCGCTAAGCAACCGCATTTAAATGCTAGGACAGGTAATAATGTTATATATTTTTTAGATACCCACACTTTTCCTTTAACTAATTGTAATACATGCAAATGGATACACTGCTACATTTGATCTACTTATAATATTAGTATTAATTTAAACTTATAGCTGGAAAACTAATACAAGAAATTGTGGAATAAGCGAACCTTTTCATAAATATTGTTTAATAAACATTTTATCTCTGGAATTGGTTTTGTATATTCAAATGCTAACATTTTTGACCAAAAAAACTTTAAAGCGTAAAAATAATTTAATAAAAAATATATTTATATTGCGGGATAGTTATGTTTAAGTAATCGGTGAACAGCGCCGGCTTTATTATTTTTCTGACCAGTGGTTTTTGATATTCAGTAATTAATAAATCATAGGCTTAGAAAAAACCTCTACGATTAGACTTTTTAACACAAGTTCTGAAAGTAGTCTAGAGCTGTAGCAGATAATAGTTTAATAATAATTATTATTGTGCCTTAGCAATGCAGTTTTTAAATTTTGTTTAACAAATTTTACGGGCCGCAACATTTGTATGTAACTATTCTTGCGCGCAAAGGTCTGTGTACTCAAAAATCGCATGCAAATGACTCTTTTGAGGTGTAGTTAAGTAATAGAACGTATAACAAAATGACAAATACATCTTTTAAATGTTAATCTTTAACTACGCGCCTATGCAACTTTACACATATTTCTTTTTAACATTCCATACCAATTGTAAAAAAAGATCTAGTATCATAAGATAAATAATGCTTTGTGATTTTTAAATGGGACAAATATTAAAAGAGTATTTTTCTGCAGCCTTGTAATGCGATTTACTAAACCTATAAATTTTAAGTGTTATAAAAGAAGGGGTTTATAATTTTCTTATGTAAATAAAGTAAAAGCATTCATAAAATCTGAAAGACAAATTTGTCAACACAGGTGATTAAGAGAGAAAAAAAGTGTCTAAAATATTATCTTAGAAAGCTATAAAGTTTAAGTAATGTACATAAGAATAAATAATTTTTGTTTTTGGTTTGCAAGTAATAATAATGACCTTGTAATATTTTAATTTAGTTTTAAGACAGCAGTCACATAGATTTTTTGTAGTTAGTAAGTACAGTACTAAAAAAAATTATATATTTTAAGAGACAATAAACATGGTAATATATTCATTTAAGTTCCACTAACAAAACTTAAAATCAATTGTTATAAAACTTGTTTCCTTTAAAAACTACATTTACTTATGTGCTCTTTGGTACCTGCAAGACTAATGAAATTTATGAAACTCACCAGCGGTAATCAAATGAAGTAAGCTTTTTAACTTTTATTTAGTTTGTTGTTGATGAATATAACGGAAAAAATCCAGTGAGTGCAAGTAGATATTTTGAAAAAAAATTAATTTTATTTCTCTGGAATAACTCTAAAGAAAGATAAATTTTTTTGCTTTACTAGAAGCGCCTTTATGTCTAGTTAATAGTGCGCTTCGAGTTCCGAATATCTATTTATTATTATCATAACTCTCAGCACAGCTTCCCACATGTTTTGCAATATATTGTAAGAATAAAGTAGATTTAAATACATTACCAAAAAGAGAAGACTGAAAGATCAGAAAAGAGATTATCTTAAAAAGCAAAATTTTTCGACTATTATGTTCAAAATGTAACTAATAAAATTCGTGTTTCTTCCAAAGTTATTAAAGGCTTTTGAGGCACCTTATATAAATAATTACAGCAAATAATCAATACGAATTTTGTAATTTACAAGCTCACCTTGTACTTAACTGGAAGTTTCTAGACAGATTTAATTAAAACAATTACTTTGCAGATCACCAATGGATTGCATCCTTTTTACGAGGTTGCAAATTTAGTTTCCAAAAAACCAAGCAAAAGCTCGATTATTACTACACCCTGCGCACGTTGGTGCCGGAATTTTTTAAGGAGAAAGATCCTCTTTCTCCACACATTCAAGATATACTAAAAGCTGGGTAAGTTAAAGAACAATATAACTGGCGCATGCTGAATTTTTTTTTAGGCTTTTCCTACCCTTGACGAAAACTGTTGACGCTTGTGGACCCGGAGTTGTATTTATCCGGTATGACAATGCAAATCCGGACACAATGTCACTGAACGACATTACCAAGGTGTTTTATATGATTTGCGATATGCTGTTGAAAGAAAATGACCAGTTTGTTGTGTGTGGGCTATACGTCGTTCTGGATGTGAATAACTTCCCACTGAGTTATTTAACTCAAGCAACACTAAGCTACGTAAAGAAAGTTTTTTCTTGTTCCCAAAGCGCATACCCTGCTAGAATTAAAGGAATTTACTTTATAAATTGTGGACCAGCTCTGGATACGATGTTTAGTTTGGCAAAAGTGTTATGGGCCAAAAATGCAATTAAGGGTAAGTTTCAGTTTTAGATGTCAGATAAATACAAATTACAGAATTTTAAAGTATCATCTTAATATGCAGAAACCAAGGATCCTGCTTTGAGGTAGAGCTGCTTTTAATGGGTGATATGTAGAGAGTTGATTGTTGTGTTTTACGGTATAGTAGCGGTCGGTAAGGTATAATTTTATCAAAAGATGATAAGTACTCGGTAATCGTTGTTTTAATTTATATAATAATTCGACATCCCATACATTGTCGAAAGCCTGTTTGACGTCCAGGAAGGATGCGGTGCAGAACTTTTCTCCTCGAGACATATAGCTATTAAATTGACAATTCGGTGGGTTTGTTTAACTGTCGAGTGGTATTTCCTAAATCCGAATTGATGACTTGGTATCAAGATGGTCATGTCTAAATCGTTGTATAGTTTACTTAGGAGAAGCTTTTCAAATAGTTTTCCAGTGAGGGGCAACAGGCTTATTGGTCTGTATGAGCTAGTTAAATGTATTGGTTTACCCGGCTTAAGTGTCATTAGGACCTGTGCGTATTTTCATTGTATGGGAAAGCAAATCAGACTGAGCATCCGGTTGAAGATAGTGGTTAGAAGAACGACAGTTTTTTTGGAATCAAATCATAACCTGGCTACTTAATACCTTAATAATATCACTGACTTTATTAGGGGTAAACGGCTAGATTAGCGATGACAACTGGCAAGGAATATCCAAGACGTTAGCTATTTCCTCAGAGTCGAATGGTGAAAAAACTTCTGAGAGATAGTGAGAGAATTCTTCGGCTTTTTAGATATCGAACCTCGCCTAGGTGCCATTTTTTTTGTATTGGTAATACATTAATTTAAAGACGCTTAAACTTTTTGTGGTCTTCCAAATAAAGTGGTCTTCTTTGTTTAGCTTCGTAATGTAGTTTTTAAAGCTGGAATTTTGATATTCTTTTAGTAGATTGTTTAGTCTTCTGGTCAATCTGTTGTAAATTTATTTTTCTGCAGGATTGTGAGATCTATTCAAATTTTCCTCTAGCCTGTTTTTTTTCAATAATTAGTTCACGCATTTGAAGGGATACTATGTTAGTTTTTGCTTGTATTACATTGGATTTAGGTGTGGACAACTGATGCTTTTTGAATAAATTTAGTAAAGTATTGAACCTTATTGTTTAAATTTTTAGATTTCTTTATTCTTTGTTTTAAGTTAATATTATCTTGAATATAGTTTTGAAAAAACATGGTAGGATTTATTGGTTTGAGTATTACTTCTGTGGTAAGGGTTATAATGACAGGAAAGTGGTCTGATTTGAGCTCATAGTTATTTTCGACATGAAAGTAGTTTTCAGAGATTCCTGCAGATATGAGAAAGTCTAGCAGGTCAGGAATTTTGTGCATATCAGAGGGTTAGTAAGGTGGGTTTACTAGTTAAAAAATGTAAGTAGTTGTTATCATCTATTGCTCGAAACAGATTGCGGCCGTTAGTGGTGATTAATCTAAATCTCCAGCGCGAATGTTTCGCGTTCCAGTCACCCCCAAAACAATAAATTTTTGGCCTAAGGTTTAGAAAAAGGTTTTTAATTGATTTGTCAATATTGTATGGCGTGTAGTTTCAATGTGAGGCATTAATTTTTACATTAGTAGCTAGTATGTGTACTGTTTGGTACTTAGGAAGCTCGTGATGCAAGACGCTGTTGAGAATGAGAATTGCGGAGCCGCCATGCGCAGTATAATCAGAATGACAGGTGCTGTACACGGTCTAGTTAGAAATCTGAATTTTATTTCTGTTAGTAAAATGAGCCTTCAAAATAAGCATGATATAATTTTTTTGGGTTTGTAGAAATTGTTTAATAATGGAGAATGAGTCATTGCTTGCACCGACTCCTGTTGTTCCAGAAGTTGCCTGCGCATAAGACATATTCTGAGTGTTCATGTAGTTGTTTAGAGCCTCAGAAGTATTGAGAATGAAACGGGTTTCAGGATTAGGGCGTGATCTTGTGGCATTAAAATTATGTTATGTGGCTTGATTTACTTCTTAAGTACAAGAGATCTTAGTAGGCCTTGCAGACATTTTTCTGAAGCATCTCTTGTCTTAATACATGTGGAACTGTTGTGCGATCTACCGCATTTCACGCAGTTGAATGGTTTAGTGCAATATTTCTTAGTGTGTCCATAGTATTGGCATCTAGTACACTGCATTATTTCACTTTTCTTCCTAGATGGTTCAACGGTTATTATCATACCACAGATGGCTTTCAGTTCAAAGATTTTATGATTGCTTTCTTTGGAAGCTAGATCAACATAGAACATCAACAGAGGTTCTTTAGTTATTATGTGTCTTATATTTAATATATTGCGGACTTTGTGACCAGACCCTTCTAGTTCCGCTTATATATCATCAATTGGGATTGAAAGGTGAAGGTTCCTTATGAAAACGCTGTAAGATCTCTCTTGCTTTAGTTGATAAGTGTGGAGAATTATTTTTTTATCTATTAGCTGATCAGCTTTCTGTATGTATCAATGCTGAGGGCGTTTATTTTAACCATATTATCTGCTAGGGCCTTTCTATGGTTTCATCACCGATAATTTTTGCGAGATTGTCTACCATGCCTTTAAAATTAGTTACGCCGTATATAAACATGGGCGGTGGTTTTAGTTCGTTTGTTTGAATTTTAGTTGCGGTAGCTGACTTATTTTCCTGTATATTAACGTCATTAACATCATTATCGATAAATGCTAAAAATCTGTTGTGTGTATTTAAATAAGACTAATTTGAGTTCATCCGTAGATTTTTGTAGGATTAGGGTTTTCTGACTACTTGCCATTTGTGAATGTTCTCCTGTGTTACTTCTTGATTTTCGTTAGAAGTTTGCTGTGTTGATTGCATTTTGAGCAGCGTAGCTACAGGTGCGGCAAACTGATTAAATGCAGGAATAAAAGCTGAGGTGTTTGGGAAAACAATTGATGATTGTAAGTTATCGGGGTTAAAGTGAAAGAATTTTGCTGGAGTGGAAGAGTTTGATAATAATTGTGTCTGCTGTTAAAAATTAGTGTCTGATTGGAAAGGCATCCGAATGCTACATTCGTTGTGGGCGCGATAATAAAAGTGGTTATCCACTTAGTGGTGAAGTCACATAGGCCAAATGGATCTAAAGTGATCTGCCGGTTCTCACACTATCACCTAACTGTTACAGCTCTTGATCTTTTATCGGAGCGACGACATGCATGTCTGCACTCTTTCAGAATTAAATGCAAACTAATAGTTATAAATGAAGATAATATCATTATTCTGGAATTTCTTGTTTAACTATGCATTTTGTATAAAGTAGCGCTACCATTTTGTACACTATTCCAGACTTTAATTTATTTATGAATGTTTTGTTAGTTGTATGCTTTTTACTATAATTTCCTCAGTATTTGTTTTATTCAGGTATAAGGAGTTTTCGTTTTTGAATAATAATAATAGAGTTTTCCCTAGCTATTTTTTGCTGTTATAATTTTGATATTAGATAGATGGTTATGTAATAATTTCGCATTTTGTTAATATTTTGTATTTATAAACACTTTTTACCTTTAATATCAGCGTCACTTCCTATGCATTTTTAAATTCAGTTACCAATTTACAACTTAATACAGGCTAATAGGTAAATAATGTGACATGATTGTTATATGACACGCTCAATGTTGTCTTCCGGTAATTGTCTATTCAATATTCTAGTCAAATTTTGACGGGAATAGAGGTCTGTAGTTTTTCTTTTAGTGGCATAACTCTTAATGGAAGGTTTGATTGCTGAGGCACTGAGGTCCATTGGTTAGATTACTTAGCATCTCTCGATTGGAAAAATTGTAAAACTTTGGTAGTTTACTACGTTACTACAGCTCAATTTCGTAGACCTATGTATGTGTTAGAGTGATTTTTTATAGCAACAGTTTATTTTCTATAATCAGTTGGAATTTACACCCAAATATCCAGTGCATTCCTTTTGTCTTTAGATTGAGTTGCTAACTTTTGGTTTCCATATGAACTTTTCAAATCAGTCTTTGGTTGTAGAAAAGTTGAAGTACTTTAGCAGTCAGTAGGAGGATTAAAGATGTCTGGAGCTTTTCTGATGTGCAATTCGCGTTTGTACCAGTGTTACAGTATCACATGCAAAGATTGAATTTAAGGTACTATTTGTAGTTAGAATATCCTCAGTATGGAAAAGATACAGGAAAGAGCTGGAGACAGTTCTCTGCAAAAAAACCGGAGGTGATGTGGTAGTTTGGTTAAGTAGGATTTTAAGAGAAAGAAGATTTGGTGAGTTATCTTTCTTTTCCACACATTTATGGGTAGAAGTAGACGCCTAATTTTTTGTCTGTTCTATTTATATTTCCCCAACTCTTACTCTTCGCTGATTTTAATACATTAGAATATAAAATTTGTTTTTCTTAATTATATTATCTCTACTGGATAGACATGTTTGTTATTTTTTCACTTTTTTTGAACATCCAAAGCTTTCCTACAATCGAAGGAATCCAATTACTTATATTTTTATACATTTGCTACGTTGATCTATCGAAAATTTTGAATAAAATCTGCTTTAATAATTTTTCCTGTCTTTATTAAGACTGAGCAAATTAAATCACACTTTTGGTGACTGCCTTTTATTATTGCAATTATTTTAAAAAATTGTTTAAGTAATATATAAAAGATAGTTTCTACCAAACAGTAATCTGATTTAAAACATCCTTTTATGTGCACAATGATGTTTATGACTTTCACTTTATTCTCTTATGTAATTATGAGGCATTTGATTTACAGATTCAGGTCTTTTAAATTTATATTAATTTATGAATATCCTTATGTTGGTAGCATGTATTTATAATATTCAATTTATTTTGTTCAACTAATTCAGTAACCGGTTACCAATATCATTTATCTGTTATTTTTCAAAACTCTAAATAAGATAAATAAGATTCCTAAAGTACTAAGCAGGAGCAGTTTTAGTATTTCTTACATTATTATAGTATATTTTAAATAATCCTAAAGTTATACAATTTCTCAAAAATTCACATGATAAATACTCCCTTACCACCTACTGCCAGTGCCTTTGGTTCTTCTATACACAACTTAGCCAACTACTTGGCCAAAATCTTTCAGCCTTTTACAGGACATGTCTCATCATACGTCTAAAACTTTCACGAATTTTTAGAAATTCTCAAATCTTTTCTAATGCGTCAAAATAGTCAGTTTTGTTGTTGTCTGCCCGTTTACCGATATTCTTATCCCCAAAAATTTTCAAATCATAAAATCATCGCCAAACTCTTGTGAGTTCCTTACTTTTATCTGTTGTAGAAAACCCTTTTAGGGCCCATTTTAAAATAAAATTCTTCAATTCTCTTTTCTTATATTTTACTTGTTGGATAATCTACCTTAATGACACTCTGTTATCTAGTCTCGGGTACGAAATACGTTTTACCTGATGCCTTTTCTACCTAAACAAACTTCACAGTAATTGAAGTATCTCTTTCTTGAATAATAAGTAACTAAAAATACTTTCAACGACAATGTCTATTTACTGTCTACATAAAACCTACCCATATCAAACGTTATATAAATGTTAAATCCTGCTCAAATCAACTCAGATGCAAGACGTTTTATTACCAAGTTTTTTAATCTTTTGACACTAAAAACCAACAAAATAAAATCAAAAACATTACTAAAACCCTAAAAGCGCTTTTGCTTTACGTTAGAGTCAAATGTCCGAACGAAAAGGCAATAATTCTTCAATACCTTTCAAACATAAAGAAGCCAATCACAAAATTAAATTTTATAAATCAAAAAATTTACTTCGAGAGGCAATTGAAAACACACCCAATATTTCAATACTCTAGACGATAATTAACGTTTTTTATTATTTGTTAAATCTTAATTATTGTACATCATCAATTACATACATTGTCGAAACAAAAAAAATTTAACCTAATACATTTCTCTCTGAAACATGTTTTCTCTAAACTTTCATTTCTGATTTTATAGAGTACGCACAAGACCATTTTTCTTCTATAACTTATAGTTCTCTTAAAGAGCATGCAGATTAAAGACGCCCAGTAAAGAACTAATTCTAATTTTCTTCTTTTTTTTATTAAGAATAGTGCTAATTGCTCCTGAACTAGATTTCTTTCTTTTATTTTGGCTAATATATTTAATTCTAATTTTTATTTGCTTAATGTCTCTTATAATATCTCTTGCACGTTTCTGGACATTACAAGTAATTATTTGCACATACATTTTTCGTTACTTATATCATCTTCTACGAAATCTCATCCTGGTTTTAAGCTACGCTGGATGTATTTGATGATATATTCTTTTAAATTTTCCTCAGTCAATATAATATTAAAAAATGCATCTTTTGTGTTTATATTAATAATGAAAATTCTTCTATTTTTGTGGTCAGCATCTTGAACGAATTACAATTGCAAGTAGAACATAAATATTTGTATCAGATTGTCAGCGGCATTGATCCTGATCTTATTTCCGTATATTAGTAACAAAATTTTGTTAGACAGTTAGCTACTTGTTTAATTAAAGTATTACAAATTTCTAAGAATATCATTAAGGATTGCTTCCAGTTTTATGATTAATTTTTAACTTCTTTATGTAACTTATTATTATAAAAAATTATGCTAAAAAACCCTCTTTTTTTGCATTACATAACAAATAATTAGTTATTTTTATACCAATTAAGTTTAAAATGTACACTATAAAAAAAGTTTTTTGTAAGAACAATAATAAATAGCTTTCTCTTCTTATTGTTACTCTCATAGTTTTCTTCTTCGATTTTTACTTAGATGGTTATTTGAGTTCTAAAGATATCTTTGGTTTCTTTCATAATTTATTTGTTAGACTTACACTTTATTTTATAACTTAGAAGTTGTTCATTCAGTGGGGTTATCCGAGTTCTTAAGCTGAAGACAGCATTTTGAGATTACATAATTATTTATTGATTGATTATTTATATTTATTTGTATTTATTGTACAATCCTATAGGATAATTGTTGTTTATAACTTATTACAGTGTTGAGGCAAAAAAAATTAAACTGTTTGTTAATAGCACCGACATTACTATTTCATATATAGAACGCTACTGTTATTACTAACAATATATATTTTTTTAGATGAAAATGTTTAGCAAAAATAATTTACACAAAATCTATGAATTCATTCCAAAAGATGTTTTACCACAAGGAGACGACGACTTGGATGACCTAACAAGTAATGAATAAATATGTAGATGCCATCATGTAACACTTTAACTTACAGATAAATGGAAAGCGAAAATTGAAAGCAATCGGCAGTGGTTCTTGGATGACGACCAGTATCGTTCTGACGAAGCGTTGAGGACTGGAACTCCTACAATTAGTGCTGATATTTTTGGTGTCGAGGGGTCTTTTAAGAAGTTGAACATTGATTAATATGTAACTCATTGTAATAGTTAAATTATAGGTATACGCATACGGAACAAAATGTTGGTGTTTTTATAATAATTTGTTATTTTTGTAGTTAGGGGTTGTTGCAAAAGTAAAATAAGTTAAAAATTATTTTTTAAGGACTGTAGTTTTATTACAAGAAAGACTTGCTACGTAAATCTCAAACTAATTGGGAGTAACTGATAGTATTAGATGACAGTTGATTTAGAGCTTGTAGAGCACGTACATACATGCATTGCAATATAAGAATACTGATCATGCCCGAGAAGTTTTCGTTACGAAAACCATGTACTTATGTGTTTTGTTTGGAAAAAAAGCTATTTTCTATATTTTTTATTTATACTCGTAGTATTTTTTGCTTAATCTGCAGTATAATATATGAAAGATTTCTTTTTTTTGGGTTTCTTTTATTCAAATTCCAATTTATTTACAATCTGCACAAGTTGCACTTAATAAATTCTGTGATAGATTATTTGGACATGTAGAAGCATCCCCAGTAGGATGCTTCTGTAACAATAGTCATCTAGATGAGTTTTGAGTTTTGGGTATAAAGTAAACTTACAAACTAGATCTTAAAACTAAAATAAAATTAACGCAAGACTTAATATTGATTAAGTAGGGAATCTAGTTGGCAAGTCGTTTGGTATATATTTTTGGAGTCTTCGATTGCGATTTTGGGGAACTATAAGATCCATTACTAATGTGTTAGGGTGTGCACTAAGACGGTCACTGTATTTAGCACTGAAACGGCTGACTTCTTCTTTCACTGAAAGCATATGAAGATCGTTACGGATAATCGTGTTTGACATGAACCAGGGCGCGTTCACAATCATGCGCAGCACTTTAGATTAGAAGAGTTTTAGGATTTCTAAGTTAGAGTTGGCAGATGTTCCCCAAAGTTGAATCCCGTAGCTCCACAAGGGTTTGAGAATTACTTTGTATAAAAGGAGTTTATTGCTTAATGATAACTTCGACTTACGTCCCAGTAGGCAGTACATCTTGGTTACAATTAATCCCAACTGCTTGCGCTTACTGAAGATATGCTTGCGCCATGTTAGCCTTCTGTCAAGATGTAACCCAAGGTACTTTACTTCTTCTTTTTGCGGTAAAGGATTGTTCTTAATCTGAACCGGGGGACACGTATCTCTACGCAGGGTAAAGGTTACTTGAGTTGACTTAGACCCGTTTATTTTGATTCTCCAGCTTGTTAACCATTTGTCAATTGCAGTTAAGTTGGCTTGAAGTTTTTGTGAGGCTGCGACTGGGTCTGTGTCAGTAGCCAGAACCGCGGTGTCATCCGCAAATGTAGCTGTTGTGATTTCTGGTATTGGGAGGTCTGATGTGTATAAGAGATAGAGCAGTGGTCCGAGAACACTGTCTTGGGGTACACCAGCGTTGATCGGAAAAAGTTTTTTGGTTGTAGTTTCGTATTTAACCAGAAAGTAGCGATTAAGGAGATAGGATTGCAGGATTAGAAAGTAGTTTAGGGGGAGGTGATATATCTATTGATTGTTTGAACTACTCGATGGATTTGTTCCGTTGTTGAGTGCAACTTTCGGAAACCAAACTGGTGGGATGGTAGTAGCTCTTTGTCATCAATAATTGGGATTAGTCTTTGTACTAAGAGCTTTTCGAAAACTTTAGCTACTATAGACAGAAGGCTTATCGGTCGATGGGACTTTGGGTCGTTGGGGGGTTTATTAGGCTTTGCGATGAGTATAATCTGTGCCACTTTCCATTGGGATGGAAAATAACCATTCTGAAGGACTGCATTATATAACTGAGTTAAGTACTGTGTACCGATGGCAGGTAGCTCTTTGAGTATTTTACCATTTATTAAATCATACCCCGGAGCCTTTTTAGGGTTGAGTGTGCTAATGACTTCATGAACTTCAGCAGCTTTGAATTTTTTAATAGGCGGTTCAAGTTGGTACGGTTGAAACAGTGTTTGAGTGAGGTTGTCTTCTTCTTGGGGGAGATTTTCTGAAGGATGTGGCTGGAACACAGATATTAAGTGTACAGCAAATACGTTTGCCTTCTCCATATCGCTTCTTGTCCAGCTGCCCTGGAGGTTACGGATGGGCGGAGAGAATCTTTTTAGTTGTTTCAGTTTTTTTGTTGTCTTCCACAGGGAATAATCCGTCGCTTCCGTGGGTGATAAGTCTTTAAGGAATGTTTCGATGCAATCGCTTTTGTTTTTATTAAGGAGATCTTGTAGCTCTCGAGTTGCTCTGTTGAGTAGTAGTTTGCTTTTAGGTGTACGCAGTCTTTATCAGTTTCTTCGAAGTCTTCTTTTATCTAGAATTTTTTTTTAATAATTGAGGGGTAATCAGGAATTGTGACTGCATCGGGAATAATTGGCGTGGCCTTCCAACATGCCCGCTGAATGACATCATTGAATAATTTGACTGCAGCCTCAATGTTTTCGGGAGATTTCAGTGGAATATTTAAGGTTAGTTCAACATTTACGACATACCGAAAGGTGTTCCAATTTGTACGGTTATTGCTTAATTTAGGGGTTGTTTCTTTTTTGCGGGGTTTAGTGATAAGAGTGATCAGGATTGGGGAATGGTCAGAGGAAAGTTCGAAGCAGGATTTTATATTGGCATGACTTTGATGAATTCCTTTTGTTATGCAGAAGTCCACCAAATCAGGAAATTTGTTTGGGTCCGTGGGCCAATATGTGGGTTCTCCCATGGATAGGTGCCGCAAGTTATTGTGTTCAAGAGTTTTGTTTAGTTCGCGTCCCTTTGTCGTTGTAATTCTGGAACCCCAGTCAGTGTGCTTGGCATTGTAATCGGCGCCCGCAATGAATCGTTATCCAAGGGTTTTGAAATACTTTGTAAATTGCTCTTCTTTAACAGCATGTTTAGGGGGGAAATACGCCACCGAGAGGTTGAGGGGTCCTATTTGATCCTCAATTGACACACTTGTTGCTTGGAGAAAATTGCTACTGTGGCTTTCTAGTTGATGGTGCTTGATTGTGTTTCTGATTATTATGGCAGACCCGCCACGAGCTGTTCCCGCCGGATGGTTCGTGGTAGAAAGCGCATAATTTGGGATTTTGATAAAGCTCCGATCAGTAAGATGTGTTTCCGAAATAAGTAACTCATCAATGTTGTGATTAGTAATAAATAGTTTTAATTTTTCAAGGTGCTGTGACACGCCGTTGGCGTTCCATTGGGCAAGCTGTAAGTGTCTGTCCATTATTTAATTTTTGAAATGACTGCTGTTAATAGATTTAATACTGTTCCTATTTGTTCTGATAGCTTTAACATTATGTTTTTTAATTCTTGTATGTCATTTGCTTGTTGGTTTGGATTGCTAGTATTTGTTGTTTGTGGTAGATTTACAGCAGGTTCAGAGTTTTGTTGTTGTACTGAAGCTATTTGTGAATACGATAGTCCCGGTTGTATTTGTTGGTATTGTCTAATTTGTGGGGGTGGTATGTACTGTTTTTGTCGAAGGGTTGGAAAATGTTTACTTTGTAACTGTTTATATATAGTACATCCTTTGTAATTCGCAGGAAGGTTTCCTTTACACAGGACGCAGCGGACATCGCGGGATTTTTCTTTTCTTTGACATTGTTCCGTGAGGTGATCGCCTGCACATTTTACACATCTAGCGGGTAGCTGGCAGAAGTTCCTTGTGTGCCCGTAACGCTGACAGCGTACACACTGTGGAATAATTCTTTTTTCCCTTGGGGGTTCAAACTTGATTTTGCATTGCTGCAAGTATTCTACCTCAAAAATGCTTTTATTGTTAGGGGCTGGTTTAAGCTCGACATGAAACATTGGGAGAGGCAATTTAGTTTTAAATTGTTTTATATTACAAACGTTTGTGACCTCGTGTCCTAATTTTTCAATTTCACCTTTGATTATAGTCGATAGAGTGGTGTAGATTTTTTAGCACCACTTTATAATTTCTCTCTTCTTTTAGTGTATAAGTATGAAATTCCGTTCCCTTTTCAGTCAGAGCTTTTGTTATTATTCTGTAATATTCAGGTGTTTTGGGCTGAATTTTTACTTAGTTATTGACTAGAGTTTTAACGTCATATTGTTGTTTGGCTTTTTCTTCTAGCAGTTGTATTAGCGGTGCAATAGTACACGATTTACAAAAATGGGGGAGGTTTTAAGATTTTCTCGTTAGTGTTATCAGCATTTGATTCATGTTGTGCATCGTCACCTTCCATGTTTAGATTGGAGTAGCGATTTGATGTTGAGGGTGGGCTAAGCCAATATTCGCTCTCTTTAGGGTGTTTATTTTTGATTTCCACTTCATCTAAATTTCTATTTCTTTTATAGGAAACTGTGGTCCAGTTATTAGTATTTTCTGGTGGCTGCGGGGGTGCGTTGGAATGAGTGTTTTGTTGGGTTTGATAAAAGGTTTGGGGATAAAATGTTTGAGTTTGTTGCGTTTGAAGTGGAAAATTACCTGGTGTTTAATGGAATTGGCTGTAGAAGATCTGGGTTTGGTCCGGTGTCAATACTGATGGTTGTATTAGTGGTGGTATTTGGGGGAGTTGCCCCCCTCCCGGAGGCTGGTGGTAGGCCATAAAGGCCTCTTTGCTGTGGCTTCGTTCAGTTATATAGGATTAATTTCACACGCAACGTTAAATTTAAAATTTAAAAATATGTGTAGCAATAAATAAAGCCCGATTTCGCGGGTTATCGCGCCGACAGTTGCACTTTTAACCGCAAGATACGTCTTTCCTATTTGAAAGTAAAATAGGAACTATATGAAAGATTAAATATCTAAATTTTTCTCATGAAAATTATCCAAGCAATCAACTGAGAGTTGTATGGGTTAATTCTTGCAATATTTTTATAAGTTGATGTTATTAGTGATGTTCTACGTGATTTTGCGTCGTTTGTAATTTAGCACAATAAAAACATTTTCTTTAACCTAAAAATATAAGTTTACCCTATCAGCTAGTAAAGTTCAACTTACATTGTTATAGAATTTTTAGCAAATACTGCTAGCCCATTTCTGTAAGCATAACGAGAATGTGATGGTTGCATCATGTAGGTAATTTAAATAAAAGGAATAAACTGCTGATTATGGACCAAAATTAATCACGAATATTTTTAGGGCCCAACCCGTCTTTTTTATAATCGTTGCTTACGCTTTAAATCATTCAATATCATAAAAATTTTAACATGTATTTGCTACATTTTAACCAGTTTTAAATATTTGTTTGTGTAACTTGTGCTAGTATTTTTAATGCTATTGTATTAAAATTCTTGTTTGCCTTCATGTAAAAGCAATATCGTCGAACAAGCCCTCCAACAATTAACATTTATTTATACGCTAAAATGGCTTCTTGCTTGTTTTAATAAATCAATTTTTGCAGGTTGAAAAACATTCATCTCTCCTTACAAGCAAGTTTTTCAATTCATCACCTGCTTTTAAAAGCGAGTACTTTATTTAATTTTCTTTTTCTATTTATTGCATTTACCTGTGTATTTTGATTACATTTACAACTTTAAGTTTATAGTAATTATAAAATCCATTTTTCGATCTAGATCATCAGAAAAGAATTAATAAATTAAAGTGTCAGCTTTTCGAACATCCACCTGGTGCCCCTAAGCTAGCTTTGGATGACGTGCTTTAAAAAAATTGCCTTAGCAGCAAACGTTTTACGAATGCTAAATATGCTGAACGTGAGACACCGAAAAAGCTAAAACAGTAGCCAAAAGGTCTTTATGCAGCTGGTTTTGAAAACCCATAATAGAATGAGATAAATATATTTATATTGCATGGGTAGAAATGATGTTCAAAACACAATTCTTATTTGGGGATTTTTCAAAAAGCATTTTGTAACAGTTCTATATTTTACATATACTGATTTCGCTCTAATTCAATCTAAACGTATTGTTTTGCTAAGAGATAAACCAATTGTTTTACGTATTAAATGAAAAATTGGATATAATTCAGAAGTAAGCCTGAATGATGTTGATTAATACTAAACAGAAAAGTTGTTTGGTGAAACGGCTAATATTTTCATTACCATGATCGCATCGCTTTTAACAATTGTTTTATTTTGATAATAAAGTAAAACAATTTCTGGTTTTGTTATTAACATTTATAGTGTATTAGTCGTCTGAAAAGTCATTTTTTAAAAGACAAAATGCATTAAATTATTGGACTCAGTATTGACTATATCTTATTTAAGTGTAATAGGTATCTCCTTTCTACAGATATAACTATGCTATTGTTAACTGCTACAAGGTACAAAAATTGCGTACTAGTTTTGGTATAATACACATTAAGCTATTTTACAGTTAGTGTATTTGCATCGTTCAACAAAAATATATAAAACGAGAGAACTAAGTTATGCATATTTTAATCTTATTTTAGGATAACATGGAGCCACTTTTTGTAGCGTTAAACTGATACTTTTAAAGACTAATAAAATGATATATATATATATATATATATATATATATATATATATATATATATATATATATATATATAATATATATATATAAACTTACCAATAAATACCACAAAATCAGATAACTAATTAAGTTCGTATTAAAGATAAAACAGTGTTTGTGACAAGTTATCAAAATGTAGGTAGATTTTGTAATAAGTATTTTGGTACATCTGATTATAATTCAATATAAGTTTTCAGTCAATCCGACCCTGCTTTATCGCCGCAGCAGCACCGATTGCAGCTACTCAGCAATACATTCTCATGCAAATAAACCAACCTCAGCCGGTGAACGCCTATTCCCGCTCAAGACACACTTAGACTTTCTAAGTCACATCTTATAGGCCACAATTCATTTATCAACACCATCAGCTGTCTCAGGTATCATTTTTTTTTGTAAACTTGCCAAAGGCTTATTGTGCTTACTAACATGCAACTGAAATTCTATGACGACACGCATATCTATGGGATTCCAGCAATATTCACATTTTCCCGCACGCTAGGTTTCCGGATGGAGCAGAATTTTAGTGTTCGACAACAGAAACTAACAAGAACAAAAAAAAACGTCCTCTAAAATTGTGGATTCTAAACCTTTTCCGATATTTGCCTGGAGTTTTAAAAACATCGAACCTCTAATCAGATTATTAGAAACTATAACTAAAGACAAGTACTCACGAAAGAATTTACCAAATGATGAAATCAAGAAAATTTTTAAAATCCCTGGAATAACCAAAGGTCTAATAAAAATAACAAAAAATTTCCCTCCTATTAGGTTAAGCAAGAATCCAAATTTTGAGTATTTTTTTGAAATGATGTTCATTCACAGGCATTATCTGAACAGTAAGAAGCACAGCAACCAATTTCTGGTACATAGAAGCAACCGGTATGAAAAAGAATATCTTCTCTTTGTTTTAGATTTAAAATCATCGTACGACGATAAAAACGTATAGAATATCGACAGACTTAGGCATTCCATGGTAAAATTTAACCCGTTTTCTTCCAGCACCCTAATGTTAAAAACATAGACCAATAAAAGATTTTTGCAAGAGACCTTCTTGCTATGTAAAACGTACTACTATACGCAATGTGAACATACACGTGGTGTATGGGAATTGTAACGACCACCATTTTAAGAACTATGAAGGGTACCCTGTCTATAAAAACTTTAGTAAAGATTATTGTCTCCACTATGGCAAAAATTTTGGCACCTGCAAGATATTATCAATTAGGACTTCCGTATGCTTAAAGAGTAAACAATAACACCCAGTCCAATAGTTCCCATCCCCCACAACACAATACTAGACTGAAAATTTAATTAAATGATATTGTTGCATTAAATTACGTGCTAAAACAGACCATGCCACGAATGAACAGAATGTTAAACTTATTAACCACAAACAAACTTAAAACACATTATCACTTTAGAGCGCCAACGAGCTATTATAATATAAAGATAAACAAATTACCTTTATTATAAATAAATATTTTTAATTACACAATAGATCCATTTTAAAATACCAAATTTTGCATGTAATATAGCACTCTTTATTATTTTTAATAACTCTGCCATAATTATCAACTACTCTATTAAACATTACAAGCTATTGCAAATTGGTCATATACAGCATGCTTATAAGATAAATTAAAAAATTTTATAATAAAATCGAACTGCAAATATCTGCCCTTTTCCTAGTAATAAAATATAGTTAAACTTATTTTCAACCAATTTATTTTGATCAAGACCATTTGAAAGCAGGGTGGGACGTTAAATAGACCAACCCCCTATTTCTACTCCTTCTTGGTCAAAGAAGCTCTAAAAATTGACAACAAATTCCACTTCTTGGGTACTGTACTACATATAAAGATACCTTTTTCGCTGTTAAGTACCGTAAAATATGCGGCGTTATTGACTAACGACCAGAAAATAAACGGTGCGCAAAAAATTGATTAGAAAATCACTAGAGAATATTTTGGCTTGACAACTGCTCTAGATGACCGGAAGCCTTTATTAATTACTAATATTTTTTAAATAGCATATAGAGGTAAAGTGTAATTACACGCTTATGTTTGCATTAAGTTCAATCTACTTATATCAATACCATACATAATGTTATCAAAAACAAAACTGTTATTCAATCATTACCTACTCGATAACAACGGTGTAGTTCTTATGTCATGGCATCTTTCGTTCGGTTTGCAAAAAAGCAAACTTTTTACTTTAAGTTAGCTGCATAGCAGATATTCGGTCAGTTGTTAATAGCAGCGCGCGCGAGCGGACGCGAGTTTTCCCATTAAAATTTTTGAACAACGGTTTTGGTGTTTCACCCGAGACGTTCCCAACTTGGAAGAAATCTTCTCACCACCAGCGGACCGAGTGAGTTCAGGCGCGCCCCGGTTATGGAAATGGTGCGTAAACAACCCTTCCCCGACCTAATAGAAAATTTAACGTTTCCTGTGGGTTAGGTGAATGCAGAGCCCCTCAACTCAACAATTGGTAAGTCGTTTTTTATTTTTCTACTAATAATGGGATGCATGATAAAGGAATAAGGATGAACATGTCGCTCGCAAATTATTCCCACACTTTCAAAAAGAATAGTTTTTAAAAATTTCATCAACGTGGGTATTCAAATGGTCGGTTGTTGGGAATGATTTGCAATAAAGATATGCATTTGTGTAACGCATGGGTTATTTACAATTGCAGGTATCAAATATGACATAAAAAATGTGGATAGTTAAGGAAGAAATACAACAGTCTTTATGATGTTTTAATTGGACTAGTAATTTAGCTTATAATGTAGCACTTACCGTGAGGAGGTTATAATCCATATCCCAATAGCTCGACTAGTTGTTTCGTTATTTGCAACCGAATTTTACTGATTTACAATTCATTATATTATCGAATTTTTTGCGTGGTAATATATTAACGCGAACGTTTGCAAGCCCTTTCTAGAAAATAAATCAATGCTGAGGATTAGGTATAGGCAAAGCAGAAATGGTCCCCCCACAGTATCTGTAAAATAGTCCATCAATCGGTTCCATTATCTTTTTTTTTATATGTAGGTAGAATTAGCTTTCAGCTCCATATTCGAATTACTCGGTCCAAAATAAACTATCTATTATCTGCAAATTATTTTCATTACGTGCACAATTTACTGCATCAATGAAACGCTTTTTGGATTCCAAAAATAGTTTTATATTTTTACCATCTGGACCTCTATTAATTGGTCGACCATTTCTTCACTCTTATGGG
Source organism: Sinelater perroti (assembly GCA_036346155.1). Classification (NCBI taxonomy): domain Eukaryota; kingdom Metazoa; phylum Arthropoda; class Insecta; order Coleoptera; family Elateridae; genus Sinelater; species Sinelater perroti. Next base: position 13,627,814 of record JARFIY010000024.1, read on the forward strand.
TATTTATCAACCATAAACCCTCCTGCAAAGGAGGTCAAAGTTAGTTAAAGGTTAGGTGTAATCACTGCGGAAATGTTTTTCCAATGACTGTAAAAGAACCAACAAATCGGTTCCGTTATCTTTTTCTGTGTAATGGGAATTTCCTAACTCCAAATTCAAACCAATCGGCCCGCACTTTCAGTCTATTATCTACAATCCAGTTCAACTACACGGATAATTCAGTGCGTTATCTAAACGCTTATCGAATGTTGTAAGTTTTCTTGCACATCCCCCATCTGGACCTTTGTCAGTCGGGCGACCGTCTCTACACGACCGGTACCACTTAGGTGGGAGTGTATCAACCCTGAACGTTCGTAATCCCTCTCTACAAAAGAGGTCGGCGTTCGCTAAGGGTTAGGTATAAGCAGTGCAGTAGTACGGTCTCCTAGTAGACGTTAAAGAATCGGCTGATTGGTCCTGTTATCTTTTTCTACGTGGCTAGGAGCTTTCAGCTCCAAATTCCAATCAATCTCCTTAAACTGGTCGATCTAATATATACAACCCAATTCTACTATGCGAATAATTTGCAAAACATTTTTTAAATTCGAATGTTTCCTCGCATCTGGACCTCCATGAATTGGTAGACCGTCTCTCCACAATAGGTACCACTGGCGTGTAAGCAATTTAGTTCTTAAACGTTATTAATTACTCCCTGCAAAGAAGGCTAATGTTAGTTAAGGGTTAGGTATAAGCAGTGCAGAAATGTTCAGTCCCGTTATCTTTTTCTATGTAATAAGTAGCTTCCATCTTCGTTCGGATCAGTCGGTCCAAACTGGCCGATTTCCTATCTACAACGCGCAGAGTGCACTGTATTAACAAAACTTTTTTTGGATTCCAAAAGCTGTTTCATATTCCCCCCCTTCTGAATCTGTATCGGTGAAAATGAGTCGAGCCTACCTGAGGATTATATATATGTAGTCGAGAAATTGTCCCTTAATATCAAAAAACCAACTATTCGGTCGCGTTGCTTTTTTTTATAATTTTTTATGTTTCCCAGCTTCAAATTTTAATCGGCCCGAGCTGGCCGACCTACAACCTAATTTTAATACACGAATAATTCATATATACTAGCATTATCGAAATTCTTTTTGGTTTTGAAAAGTATTTTTACATTCCCCCATCTAGCCGTCATTTTATCTCGACAGGTACCACTCGCTTAGAAGTGTATCAGTCCTAAACGTTTATAATTTCTGTCTACAAAGAAAGTTTATATTCGGTCATTATTAAAATAAACACGGTAGAAATAGTCAGAAATAGGCATTAGATCGGTCTTGTAAATATATTCTCCGTAGTTAAGAGTTTTGAACACAGAGTTAGATTCAAATCATACACATTATAACTACTTGGTAACCACCCTACTACCTGTACTCCGGTTCCTGTAATCCACCCCAATTTAGACTTTGATTGGTCGATCGACCGTTGCCTCACGACTGGTACCACTTAGGTGGGAGTGTACCAGCCCTGAACATTTATAAGCCCTCTCTACAAAGGGAGTCGATGTTCTCAAGGGGTTAGGTATAAGCAGTGTTGAAACGGTTGCCTAGTGGCTATAAAGAACCGATCGATTGGTCTTATTTCCTTTCCAAAGTGCAAATTACACTAAGGTTCCATTACAGTCTGAATTTGGCTTGTCGTGCCTAGTGTAAAAAGTTTCCTAATGCTTTTATATTTTAATTATTATATTACGCACGCCGTCCGCATAAGCGATAAGTTAAACAAAATACTTTTTTAATTTATTAGATCTCCTTTTCATTTTTTTTATTATACGCGACAGTAGGATGACAAACTCATATTTTTATAAAGTATTGTTCTGTATATAATAACTGATACGTATTTTAACAAACTAACGTATTATGCGTGTTATAAGCATTATACGCTGTATCGTGGTGAAAACCACATCTTTTTATTTAGCGTGATTTTAAACTTGATGTTATTGTTAAACACCTTGTGTATATCATATTCAGATTATTGATTTAATTGGGTAAGTACTATCAAATAAATGTCTTAAGACTACGTTTGTAGCCACTAGAAAGACATAAACGATTTTAGAAAGAAAAAGATTCAATTTATTGGTGCACCCTGCATTTGAATTTATACAAACTAATCTATGAGACGTGCTTTATTAGATACAGTATACAATATCAGTCTTATATATCTATCTACCACCATTTCAAACACTCTGTGTATTATGGAGAAAATTTGTTTGATAGCATTTGGAAAGTCTTAGGAAATACACGAATAATTGCGATGCAAGTTGTAACACATTGATAACTAAGGTGTGAACGCTCTCAACTTCGTTTTTTCTACCTTTAACTCGCGAAAACTGATGAAATTTCATTTTTCTGGTCCAGTTGCCACTATGAAACAAACAAAAAAATTTTATCTTTCGCCACCACACCAAAACAGGAAATCCAACAATCCGCAATTTTCCAAGGTATGGGCACACGAAGAGGATCTTTACGCATCAAGCTAGGTGTGGGATATGCGGAGCAAATCGCCCAACAAAAACGTGCATTAAAACAAAAGAAACTCAACCTAAGTGTGTTTTATGTAGCGGTTCAAACTATAAAAGGTGTCGACTTCAAGAGGAGAAAACCTCCACCAGCACGTCCGAAAGCACCTACAATATAACCAAGTTTTACCCAAGTACAACTGCTAATCAACAACGAAAGAAGACACACAATTGTATCAACGGGCAGCAATCCCCTTCCCCGAAGGAGATACACCGCAAATATCAAACATGGGGAAGTTAAAAAATATTATGATAAAACTAGCTGAGAATATCAAAACAATGTTTAACTTCCTCACAATCATCGTCGCTCAACTAAAAGACGCGTTGACAAAGACATCGCCGTTAGTTGGGGCTGTCCGTATCCAAAATGATGACTGTTCAATAAATAGAACAAGTACGGACGTGGAACTCCTTTTCCACCAATGTCCGGGGCTTGTGTACATAAACAAAAATTGGCGGCCACTTCCGGTCAAATCGGTCTCTAGATTTTCTGATCAGGCTGATTTTTGGCGTTTGGACTTGAGTTATGGTCCTTCGTTGAATACTGAAAACGTTATTTCTCTATTTATCACAGATCAAAAATTATAAGGCGTGAGAGATATCAGAAATGACAGAAATAGAAACTTGTCTCTGGCTTGGAAGCTGCCTTGATCAACAGTTATAAGGAATGACATATTGGAAGCTGGGTCCGCTAAAAACCTTTATTGCATTGTTGTAGGACATCCCTATATCAGCTCACGGATGTGAACCCAGTAGGCTATAGGCTTTTAAATAATACCCCCTTATGTCTTTAGGTTCAGTAGTTCTCAAGTTGATGGACAGACAGACGTCTGCAGTATTAGAATAATAATGGTGAAACTTCACAAGGGAGTACATATTGCATGCAGACTGGAAGGTCAAAACTCCCATATGTTCAATACTCAGTCGTTACACATTACTTCCAATTGCATTACTACCCTCTGTTTGAACAAACTCAGGTATACAAAGTTTTTATTGACCGAGTGCGCCATCCACTAGACATTTGGAGCCTAGGGTAAAACCTGCTCCCACCTGCACTAAAACTCATTCGTATGCTGGTTTCAAAATATAATAATCAGTATAATCACACAGCATTAGTTGCTTTATTTTCTAAATTAGCTACAACTAATTTACAACGATCACATAATTCATTCTCAACTTGCGCAAACACCCTTCTACATCTGATGCACGTGTAACAATGACTTTTCTCAGTAACAACCACATAATCTGCATTTTCAAGATTATCATCTTCAATTACACTTACTTTGGAAACTTGGAAAATATCAACCAACACATCACTTAATTCTTTTAAGTCTTCCTGAATTTCCTAGAAGTAAATCGCCTTTAAATTCTACCCCAGAAAAATTATCTTAGCCTTACCTTAAACTCGCAAATAATTTTATTTGTTGTTCTGATTTTAACATCCAAATCAAGCGTATCTGTGCCAGATACCTTATGTAGATCTTTTTTAATGGGCAAAAGAACATTTTCAAGTAAATTACACAACTTTGTGTTGTACCAGTCATCAGAAATGCAAGGCTGAGGTGCTTGAAAAAAAGATTCGGCGCTTTTCTGAGGTAAATGAAAATGTAACTCTTCTGCTAAATGTGGAACAATAGGAGCAATGCTGCGCGTTACAATAGAATATATTTGAAATAGCACAAACTGAGCTGCTCGTCGATCTGGACTGCAAGATTGATTACAATACAATCTGTCTTTAACTGCTGGATAATACAGTGCTGATATGGGATTAGTTACTAAATTAATTACATATGCGGACAGTCTGTTAAATTCATACTTTTGAAGTGCCTCCAACATCTGTGTAATAAAATTATGAAAAACTATATGATTGAATCAACAAACTCACCTGTTTATGAAAATTCCACAATAGATGTAGCATATATTTGTCTATAATTAACAACGAATTATAATTTATAGGCTGTCTTTCATAGTCAGAAAGTGCTGCAATGGCAAAACGGAGAACGCTGCGCACTTTCTGGACTTCATCTGCGCAAGTTTGCAGAACATTAATGCTGACCTGTACCACTGAGTCTGAACTGGCATGGCAAACTACCCACCATCTCAACGTGTCAATTCCATACGGCTTTTTTCCCTTCTTCCCGCTCATTATTTCGCATGGATCAACTACGTTTCCCAGTGATTTTGACATTTTTAAACCATTTTTGTCCACAGCAAATCCATGTACATAAACAGCTTTATAGGGAGATATGTCAAGGAGAGCAACAGAGGTCATTAGTGATGACTGAAACCAGCCTGTAAATTGATCTACTCCTTCCAAGTACATATCGGCAGATCGATCACTTGGTAATACATTTGACCATGATAAACCGCTATCAAACCAAATATCAAAAATGTCCTACAATTCCAAAATAATTTAAGTTTTAACCCCTAACAACAACAAAACAATACTTTGCTCTTTTCTATGTTGTCCACAGAAATATTTTCATTGAGAAGAAAACGTTCCGGCAGCAAATCATTCAATGGCATACTCCACCAATAATCAACACCATGTTTGTCAATCAATCTGGATAAATGCCCTAAAATATCTCTGCAACATGTTACCGTCTATGATTTTTAAGCCAAGAAACTTTTGATCATACCTGTTAATAATAGGCTTTCCACTGGAAATTTCATAGAAAACGGGAATGGGAGCTCCCCAACTCCTTTGTCGGGATATACACCAGTAAGGTCGTTTTTTTAACTGAGTTACTAACGCATTCTTGTAAATTTGCTGATATGCTTTGGGTAGTATCTCTACATCATCTAGCAGTTCCTGAGAATTTTATTTTTACTACTACTGGAAATTTTCTTATAACGCAAACTTACAATTGCACGGGTTTTTAAACTGTTGGTGTCGATAAACCACTGCTTACTAGAGCGAATTATAACTGGCTGCTTTGTACGCCAATCATACGGGTAGCTGTGGGTGTAGCTATCTGAATGCAAAATTTTCTCCTTCATGATATCTAACACAGCTTGAGTTCCATTTGAGAGTACAAACAGACCATGTAAATTAGGCCCAGCGTCTGGAGTAAAACAGCCAGCTTCATCAACCAAATTGGTCTGAAAATTACTTTCACATACATGCTACCATGAGAAGCAGAATGCTTACAATTGGCAGGTTATGCTTCAAGGCTACCAGAAAATCGTCGGGTCCGTGGGCTGGCGCTGTATGTACCAGGCCTGTCCCTTTTGTGTCAATAGCATGGGAAGCAGGCAAGAATGGCAAAACTTTGTCGGTAGCAAAGGGATGGAAGTATGTTGCGTTACTTAACATAATTCCTGTACAATGTAATTATCATTAAAAAAAGCAATGATACACAAAAGGCTTTTTGAAATTAATAGGTTGCAGATTGTATTGATAGAGATATAGATCATCAAGCAGTCTGATCTCATTTATTGATTATGCCTTAAAGCAGCAAGCAAGTGTTCTTAAACATCATTTTTTTTTCAAAAAATATATATACCATCTGTGCAAATAAAGCTAGTACTAGTTACACATGGGAAAAACCAATAAGCACTATAAACAAATTTGTAATACATAAATGTTTGAGTAAAATACTCCAAACGAATCAAACAAGTTGCTGTACTAGGGCTGTGTAGTATCCTTTTTTCACACTGTGCAACGCGTTTCTAGTATTTATCTTAAATTTTACTCAAAGCCCTACATTATTTGAAGAAGAAGAGTGAAGTTTTCGTAAAAAACACGTTAAGTATATAAAAACTCATTCATTTTTGCTGAACAAAAATGTGCTTTAGAGCACAATTCTACAAAACTGCATGATACTCTTGTTATTTTATGTGTAGTCACCTACAAGACCTCTCCCCATTTTTTAAATGTAATTACGGACCAAAAAATCTTCTGGTTATGACATCATAATTGAGAAATTCTAAAAGAAACATTTGATAAATGCTAGAAACTTATTTTAATTGTATTAAAAGCTGTGATACAGTTAACATGCTTTCCTGATCAGTAGAAGGTTGCACAAATAAATCTACTATTTAAACCTAACATAAGCCCAAGAAATAACCCTTTGTAGATCTATTAGCCTTTTACGCCAACTATTTAATGTATTCAAAAAACTTTTGTTAAAAAAGCTTTTAACAATATTTGAGGAAAACCAACTAAATACCCTAAACACCAGGTTGGGGTCAGAAACAAGCATGGTACAATAAAACAGGTATATAGGACTGTAAATCAGAAAAATCTGGTGTGAACATTACGACTTTCCTTATCCTGTTATTTGTATCTTCAACCGTTTAGATTCGCGACCGTTTTGCGACCGATTTTGCGACCTTGCGGTCGATTTTTACCAAAAGTTTCGCACTGCGTCCCCTACCTACAAGTAACTTGCATACCAAATTTCAAGTCTCTAGCTCTTACAGTTCTCGAGATATCCTGTTTACTGACAGACCGACAGACACACACACACACACACACACGAACCAATGGCCCAAACCAACATTTTTGGTGTCCTGAGGCTATATTTCGTCCAGAAATGTGAAAAACTGGGTAGGTCAAATTTCCGCTGATTACATTACTTTCCTTATTATAGGATAAGGAAGTAAAAATGACGGCCATTTAAAAAAATGGGAAATTTTAAAGTAAAATTTCGCAGTAATTGTTAATAAGAAAAATACGCAATTTAAAAAAAAATAAATAGCGGCACGTTTCCTAAACAAAATCCATTTTGAATCAGGTCAATCAGATGAAAAGCTTTTTAGTTATGCTATCAACCAGGTCAATAAACATGATTTCGAGAAAAACACGATTAAAGTTATGGTGCGCACTGCACGTAAGTGTGCTCTGGGAGCGTCAGTGTTTGGCGCTAAATTCTAATTTCTACTCAGTCGAATAAAGTTTTGGAGGCTGAAATATATATTTTTGGGGTCAAAAACTATCGATTAAAGCTGTCAAAAATTGGGATTTTTTTCACACTGTTGAAACCCTTTAATGCTTACCTGGAAAAGTCTTTCTAACATTCAAAGGTTCATTTAATATCTTCGACAAGCTGTCAACCAGCTTGTCAGCAACTATAAAATACTCTGGTTTCTCTGACGGTTGCACGATGCTATACATTAAGTCAGTATTAAAGCACACAGCCTGGTTGCTTGGCAAAGTCCATGGAGTCGTTGACCAAATCAAAGCATACACTCTAACACAACATTTGAAAAGATTCTATACAACACTTGCAACATTTATCTTACTCTGAATCATTATCACTAATTATTTCTTGGGGAACACAATTTAACTTCAGTTTCACTATAACAGAGGTGCTTTCATGTTTCTCATTATATTCCAACTCTGCTTCTGCAAGTGCCGTTCTGAAACCAATTTAATTCACAATACAACAAGTAAAAAGATTCGCAAATTACTTGGATGACGGAGACCAATAAACTGGCTTCACGTCCCTGTATACAAGGTTCTTCTCATACAACTCGTAAAATTTCGTCATCTGATTTTTCACAAACGCATTACTGTAAGTGAAGTAGCAGTTATCCCAATCCCCTAGCACTCCCCATGACTGAAACGCCTGTTTCTGGTTTTCGATAGCTTGCTTTGCAAAGTTCCTAGCTAAAAATATGTTGCACTAAACATAAAACTTGCTAAATTGTACAACTTTACCTCTAGATCTGATTGTAAGGGGTGTAAGTTTTTCTGACTTATTGGAAATAGTTTTCAGTTCAATAGGTAAACCATGGCAATCCCACCCTGGAACATAAGCCACCTTTTGCCCTCTAAGAATTTTGCTTCGTAAAATAGTGTCTTTCAGGATCTATTGCAAATAAAATTAACAATTTAAAACGTAAATAAATATTATATAAGCACCTTATTCATGGCGTGTCCCATATGCGAAGCACCGTTGGCGTAAGGAGGCCCATCATGTAAGATGAACTCGGGTTCTTTGCAATGGACCCTCTGCCAATCGTATAGCGTCGTAAATGCTGGAAGCTAATGAAATCAATGTGTGGGAGTAATAGATGCATCAATTTCACTTACTTTATTGATAAATGTGTCTCTTTCGGTGAGCTTGGCGCCTTCCAAGCGCATCGGAATTTTCGTTTGAGGTAGCAACACGGTGCTAGAATACAAATTCTTCTTGTTAGCAGCTTTTGTATGTGCATAGAGCTTCGAAATCTTATTTACAGTATGCTTAGCTTTGAAAATCATTTTTATAAGAATTAGATTAGCAATATTTAAAAAATAGAATTGAGGTTAATAATTCATCTGTGTTGAGGTTATACTCACAGATTTGTTGTTATATTAAAACACATTTATATATAGGGGGTTAACAAAATTATAGATTTATTTAAAAATAATGTAATAAGTTAATGTATTCTATTAAATAACATCAGTTTTATTATAAAACCTATTTGTACTGTTAGCTATATAAAATCAAATTTTATGGTCAAGAACGCATAGTTTTTATTATTTTCTTTAAATATATAGCCACTTCTTTGTGACGTCGTGATAACCCATCCTGCATGTTTAGTCTATTTGAGGTTATGTACTGTTGTGTTTATTAATATTTACATCCGCGAGTAAAGATGTTAACATCAATAAGATCGTGCAGATTCTTTTTAAATCCCTCCATACTGCGGCAATGTACCACAAACGCAACTGTGAGCATTCTTTCATTTTAAAGTATTATTTTTAAAATACCCTTTGGTAGCTTGGAATGCCCACGACAACCACCACCGAGCCTTCCACGCTCCCAGATAATTTAGAGACATCAAAAAAGGGATTAAACAAGGCCATGAAAGCGTACCTAGAAAGGTCGAAGGAGCACGATGCGTTCATGGCTCAACAGCAGCATGACTTCCAGATTGGCAAACGGCACCTTGCCAACATGATGGGTGAAGACCCAGAAACGTTCACCCAGGAGGACATCAATGTAAACTTTAAAAATTGCAAATTAGCATAACTGTATTGGAGCTTCCTTTTAGAATGCAATAGAGTACCTGTTTCCATCAGGATTATACGAAAAGAAGGCCAGACCGTTTATGCTGCCTCCTGAGGAGGTTTTCCCGCAAAGAAAGGCTGCAGAGTTTGACGAGACAGGCCGCCCGCACCATTTCCTGTTCTACACGAGCAAGCCAAACTTTTACAAATTACTTTATGTATGTGATATAATGCATAACTAATTAGAATAATGTTAGTGACCATTCTTGTAGGATATAGTTGAGAATATTAACGAATTGAATAAATTTGAGGACATGATGATTCGGAAGAATTTGGAACCGGACTCGAATCTTTCTTTGTAAGTAGTTAGATTGTAGTGCAGGAAGGTTTTGATGCTTTTGTAGGAGTTTATCTGGCTATCAGTGGCTTGATAAAGATACCTTAGCAGGGAAGATGATGGAAAATCTGGGCGATAAGGATTATGAATCTTTCACAAATGCTATGGAAAGGTTGTGCAAGCTTCCTTATAGTTATCGGGTGAAGGATTTTATTTTAGCTCACTGCAAAACGTTAGTGAGCCAAACCAAGACTTTTGAAATACCCAAGCCGCAATATAGTGCTGATGGTAGAAGTTTCATTACTGTGTATGGTAAGTTTTGTTGTACATAATTTTGGGTAGTGTAATGTGTGTTGTTTTACATTTAGAATGTTATCGCAAGAGTGCAAAAGGACACGTCACATTGCGGTTTCCTGGAACTGGCAAAGTGACTATTAATGGCGAGGACCTTAATTATTTCAAAGATACCCAGCCTCGAGAACAAGTAAGTCAATATATTGCGAGAGTTATGCAGTTAAATTTTTTTATAGTTGTTCAACTTGGTTATTTAAATTAATCTTTAAACTAAATCTGAATTTTATTTTTAGCCTTTTGGGTTATGTATTAAAATAATGACCAAATGACCAAAGTTAATTTATTAATTATTAATAAAAATTTATTATCTCTTCTCCTCAAAAGATAACTGATCAAATTTGATCTAATATTTGATTCCCTTATGGGTAGAGTTAGGGTATGTAAAAACTTTATTGATTGTGTGGTTTGATGAGTTATTTGGTTTGTATATCTATAGGATGTCAGTGACATTTCGCCTTATAATTTCTCTTTTAACAATGAATATCCTGTGGTTACAAATAATTTTGACATTAACACATTGTTCTACAGTTACTTAAACTCAAGGATTTAAAGTGATAGTGTAAAATCGATGAAATTAGAATTTCAGGTATATTTCAATGACTTTTTTTTGAAAGGAAAATAGCCAAGAGAATTTATAAAAGGATTTTGGCTTCACTAGATGACACGGTCTAAGCACAAAAGAAGCATTTTGGAGGTTTAAAAATAGCTGTTAAACCAGAAATCATCAATAAGTTTAGGATATGGTTTTTAGCAAATAGATGGTTTAGTTAATAGGCCTTCGTTTTGCATAATGAACCACATAAAAAAATCTTCTGCAAGATAGGTGGCACATCTGCTCATCCCAACACAAGAACAAATTCGTATGTGAACTTCAGCCGACTACAAGTATTTAAACAGAATTCAACGAATTTTTTAGTGTTTTGTGATTATGAACAAATGTTGGATTTGCCATTAGGGAGTAGAAACACACAGCAATCCAAACAATGAACCACACGAAGTGGATCAGCTCTAAAAAAGTGAAAAGTGTACCATATTGTTGGAAAGGGGGGAAGTCAGTACTTGTGAATACTATGTAGCATTTTTGAAGACATTAAGGGCAGCGATTGCAAAGAACGTCCTGGAATTGTCAAAAAAGTATCAGATAATAGAAGTACTTTTTCTTTATTTACCTTCTTTGTCTGATCTTGCTCCTTTTAAGAGGGACGTCTGGTTTTTTTGAGTGAAAATTGGTCAATTTTCATAATTTTTTTTATAGAAATCTATTTTACTTAGAGATGTGAGATTTCATGCATTTGAAAAAATATATTAAGAGGCATCAAAAACAATTTTTTTTTGAATTATATTATTTATTTCAACTCTACCAGAGGGCGCCGAAGTCGTCCCCTGAAAAACCGTGCATTGTTTGGTGGACAGAATATCTGCACCAGTATTGCTGAAAGAAAAATCAAACGGCATCTTAAAGTAGACATATATATCCTGTCTGTATTCTACAACCAAGTTGTCAAGATCAGTAGAAAAAAATACCAGTCTGCGAAAAAATTTCTCGGAAAAACATCCTTTTACCCTCTTCTAAAATAACACAAAATATTTTAGGTTCAATTTGGAGAATTGGTTGTAGACAACCTATTGTTTCAATAAACACATAAAAAAAATTTAGGTCGATCGGATTAATGGTTTCCGATAAATCGTGTCCACTGCGCGAAAAATCCTCATTTTGAGAAAAACGCATTAGAAGTTTTTTTCTATTTCGCATTCAACTGTTTACAATTGTAATAGACAAAATGCTTACCAATCATCAGTCTGCGATTCCTGCGTCATGGGCCTCTTGAAAAAGTTCTTCTTGCTAATTAAGTTCCTTTTTCTCTTGATTCTCGCATCTTTTGAAGATTGCCGAGATTTTTTATCAGCACTTGAAACTTTTTTTTATTCCTATCACACTTTGTTTCATTTGGATCTTTACGAAATCTTTTGTTTTGCGTGATGATATCAAATTCAACGCCCCTTTAAAGATCATGACGTAACTGGCGAGAAAACTCGTTGAAACTTGCACTGCGGAAAAACTGGTGCGGCGAGCATGCATATATAGGTATAAAGATACGAATAAATTAATAAAAACATTGCAATTTTGAGGTTGTTAGCCTTTTCGGAAATATAAAAACCTGAAATTAATTTTTTGATCCAAAAAAACACGACGTTTCTTCCTAAGAAAAAATGGTTTGGCGAGCCGGGTATATGTACATGTATATCTTTGCGGTAAATTGAGATATAGAAAAAATAAAAAAAGCATTATGATCCTAGGGTTTTCAGCTTTCTGGAAAAATAAAAATCTCAAAATAGATTTTTTGGCAAAAAACGGACAATTATCATTTGTTCCAAAAACTCAAAAATTACTTGGCTGATCAAAAATGTAGGTTAAACAAAGAAGTGGTATATAGCATAACTTGAATGTTTTAGTGGGGCCTTCCTATAAATGAATTGCAAACCTCGTAAAATTGGGGGTAGGTATTTTATAAAAATCAAATTGTTTTAATTAAATTACTCATCAAACCACCCTTGTATTACAATCCCTCATATCATTCTTATTTCTTTATATCATGAAGTCGGTCATCCTACAGCTATACAATTTGAGTGCTTTGCAGATTATCCGCTTTTAGGCACTTCAGTAGACTTAGTGGTAAGCACGTAGTTAACATGGGTTTTAATGGGGCAACTTAACTTTCCATTAAATATGTCAGTGCATGTTGAAGGCCAGATTTAATTCAAGAAGCCTATTGCCTTGGTCCAAAAGTGCCCCACAAGTACTGAATTATTTTTTTGTCTGATCGTTTGTTGAGTGCAAGTTATGTTGTAGGGTTTATATAAAAACAAATTATTCAGGGATTGTTTTTTCTCATAATAACAGGCATTATCAGATGTAGGTTGTGCAAAAAATGTTGCAGTTGGTTCTTGAATTCTATTATTCACTTCTTTTTACACTTCTACTTTATTATGTGAGAAAGTTCAAGTGCGATCTTGTTTTTGTTTTCCTACAGCAGTATTATGTTGCTGCTTATGTAATTATAGTGAAAGGCCGCTTAGCGGCCTTGTTAGAGTATGCTTCTATGCATGAGATGGTAAAGCTTTCGAGTGGTGTGCGTTGAGGCGCTTCGCGCCTTGTAAGAAGTGGGAGTGGCCAATGTTGCAAAAGATTGCAAAAAGCCGGCAACCACTAGAAGCAAGCATCTCGAAGCAAATCCGCTACCAACTCGACCATTTGGGTACTACGGAGAAGCGCACTTTGTGCGCTGGTCCGTTCGGTCCGTTTTTCTGTCATTTCTGACATCTGTCAAGCCTTATAATTTTTAAAGGGGCTATTTTTTAGGCCACTTACACTGGTTTTCTTGAATTTCTGATCGCGGATTCGGATTCTATATAGTTGTCAACATTTCTCTGTATATTTCTCAATATTCCCATCTTACTGGAAAGCGCCGAATTGTGGAGATCTCTGAAGATGGTGATAGTCGCTGCATTTCAGAGGTGCTTAACATGAATATATACAACTAGAGTAAATAGTCAACCAAGAAGTTACGTCTTTGTATTCAGGTGCAAGTGCGAACTACCATGACATCATGGTCTTCACCTGTGTATCAGTGGACATAATCCATGACAATGTACTACTACACATTGAGTGTTCTAGATTTTCACGAAATACAACGTTAATGCGCTTTTATATCCTCTATATTTCTCCTACTTTTTTCTGTGCGTTTTCTTTCTATTTCTAAAGCCAAAAAAGAAAGGCCAGCCACATGAGAATATTCATGCAACTGGTTTCTAATAAGCTTTTTGCTAAATGCTTCCAGGATTTATTGACACTTGCAATGGTGTATTGATTATAAAGGAAATATGCTTCGTTAGTTGGTATGTTCACTCTTGTGTTTTTTATGAACTCAATCTTGGAATTTTATAAACAAATATGATATAGTAGTTTTGGGAAATATAATTTTATATTTATAAAACACAAGTAGTAATACAAGTAGTAGTTCCTTATTTTTCTGTTATCTTTGTTTTTGGTTTTAGTTCGACTGAATCTTTTTTTTTTTATAAATCAACTATGTTATTACTCTTGTTGGTTTCTTGATTAGTGATTTTGCTTCTCAAATCACTAGCACTATTCTGTTTACATTCATTTTTATTATAGTCCTAAACCATTGTTGTTACATTTCAAATTTTTCAAATGCACGTGTTGCTTTCACAGTTTATAACAATTTTACTTACTTTATAGTTTATTCTTTTTAGATTATTCTATATAGAATTGAACCTTATTTTTACAGTATTTTTTAACACCTTGATTTATTCATAAATAAGTGTCAATACCATAATGGATTATTTATATCCTTACTTATATTGCTATACTGTACTCTTGTAGAAAAAATGTTTTATAAAAATGAAAACGATGCCACTTTGCCTAGTTGTTACGGATTAAAACTTGTTCAGTCCTGTGTTGGAGTTGCTAAAATGATGAGCAAACATAAGGTACCACGGACCGTGGAACAACGCATTTTGATCAAATCCTTCGTTGGATAAAACGCCCCGTCCGCTGAAATTCACCACAGACTCTAGCAACAGTATGGGGAAGAATGTCTCTCACGGGCCCGTGTGTTTGAGGTGTGTAAGTGCTTCAAAAAGGACAGAGAGCGCGTGAAGAATAAGCCGTATGATCATCAGCAATTGGAACATCCGAGCCAAACATTGATCGTGCAGGTACGCTTATTCGTGAGAATAGGCGCAGCACTATCAAGGAACTTGGAGCAACCCCGACCATCAGTGTTAGTAGTGTAGAAGACATTGTAAAACACCTGTACTATCACAAGGTGAATGTACGGTCGTACTACGCACTTTGACGGACTTTGAAGTCTATAGTGACCACCGATGAAACGTGGATGCATTACTTTATTATCTAGTCCCAGCAGTCATCACGCGAGTGGCAGCATACCGGTTCTCCCAAATCCAAGAGAGTGCGGAGGAGCCGTTTGGCAGGAAAAATGATGGCAACGTTCTGCTAGGAGTGACAGGGAGTTATCCATGTGGGTTTTCTGACGGATGCCAGAACAGCCAATACAGCTTATTACCTCTTGGCAATAGACGTGAAGGAAAAAATCCAATCCAAGCGGAAGACAAGTAGAAAGCGGGCAGCCTTCCTTCAAGACAATGCACGCCCACACACGGCCAAGACAACAATGGAAACCCCTCGGAAATTGAAATGGAACCTTTTGCCACATCCGCCGTACAGTCCCAATTTTACCTCGTGACCTCAAGTAGGAAAAAATGTGTTGACTCGGAGGAGAGTACGTTGAAGACTGACATGTGCAAGTAAGTGTTTGGCAATTTGTTTTTTTTTTGTAAAAAATCAGCTCGGTCATATTTGAATCACCTTGTATATCAGAGCTAGAAAACTTTTGGTGAACTAGGGTCGTGTTTTCATGTAATAGAGCCTTCATTTCTCTGACAGGATCAGTACGATGGATTTAAATTGTTTAAATGTTTTTTCAGACTCATTTGCGTATTTGTAACGGAATAGTATCAGTGCTAGGGTTGTCGCCGTTAACTCAGTGGTTAAGATATTCGTTCCTCTGACCTTGAGCTGGCGCAGATGAGTTCGAGTCTCACTAAACCCATGTGTATTATTAAGTGCATGTTAGTGGGCATAATAAATCCTTGAGGCTGCAGTGCCAGTAAGTACGCAAAAAAAGTATCAATACTCAACTTTTTTTTTCATTTGTCGCCTGCATAATGCTTAATAGTGTTTAATTTAACTTTTGTGCAAAACTACTCTAAGATTTAGATCTTCTTGATATATGAATATTATTTCTTTTAGGATACTTATAACAGTATTGTACCATCTCATTCCAAAGTATTGAAATTATTTTCAGACATTGATTTTAGTAAATTAAGCATTTAACCTTTTTTTATACTTTACTATGAGCAGATAAAACTTAATCATGTCCTTTCCACTTTGACAAAAAAATTTGATTTTGAATTTATTCAAAATTTTGCGGATGTGTGATCTAGAATAATCAAAACTAGGCAAATGAAAAAATTTTGTTTTTGTAGTTTCTTCTTGTGGTTTAGCTATCGTAGTAATTTTTTTCCATGGTCAAATCTAAATTTTCTTTTTTGGCTACATATCCAACTTTTGCCTTTTTCAAGTTTTGTCATTAACATATTTGGATGTTTTATAAAAGTTTTTATGAGATTCTGATGCAACGTTATCAGATCATAATGAATAATATCACCATCAAAAACTTTTATGATATATTAAAATAACGCAAAATTTAGAATCTACAATTTAAAAATGAAGACGGATTGTATAAAGAGAAAGACGAGATTAGGGGAAATTGGAAATCTACCAGAGCTAGCTGATATAATCAAAGAATAAGAGGAAAATGAAGTAGAAGAAAGCACGTTGTAGGAAATATTATTTATATTATGAATGAGATATTGAAAGTAAGACAAAATAGAAGAGCATATTAGTCTTCTGCTTCTAACCTTCTTCTAATTTCTTTGTTATGGACCCACTTTAGACGCTTTAGAGTTTACCTTTACCTGTGATCACTTTTATTTTCTTTATCATTCTTCTTATGAAGGTTGAAGCTATCTCCCACGCTTTCGTATTTTACAGCATAATGCCAGTTATATTGTCTGGCGTCAGAATTTCGTCAAACTTGGCACTCATTTAGAATAATAGGTGTTCTATCTAATCGACTTCACTGTAATACACCCACCGTATGATCACCAATGCTCCTTATTATATAACCAACACAGAAATACGGAAAGATCTGAAATTGAAAACAGTGAAAGAAGAAATTGCTAAGTTTAGTGAAAAATATCTTTAGCGATTAGAAACACATCCTAATCCATTAGTGTTAGATCTAATTGATGAAAGTGAACAAGTGAGCAAACTAAAGTGTTTCAAACCGACCGATTTTCCTTATTGTTTTTAGACAGTTTATCATCCTTAATACTTCTTAGTTATATATCGGTTGTATAAGTGAGTTAATTGAGGAACGCCAAAGGGTGTTACCTCACCTGTAATTTACACTGCAATGTATTTCCTAGAATATTTCACTGATTTGCTTATTGCTACTGTAGCAGATTGCAAATAAATATCCTTAAAAAAACTACACCCATCTTTACTCTTATGTATTCTCAGTATATACAGTTTAGGCTCCGCGGGCCATAAGCGCTTATCTTGTATAGTTGTGAAGCTTATACTGATTAAATTCCCTTGAACTTTGAACTTAATTTTATCTGTTTTCTTTTTCACTCATGGCTTTTCACTATGATCACTTTTTTGGGGACTAATTTAAGTTAGTGGTTGATTATCTGCTTTTCTAATTTTTTAAGAGATTTATTTACCTTACATATAAGCCAGTTTTTTATTTGTTGCTTTAATCAGGACCGTCAAATCATCTGTATCTGTTTGTTATAACTTTAGTGCTCCAACATACAGCAGGTTTTAAGAAAATGGTCCGAAGACCAGGGAAATTCCAGTCGTAATTTTTATTTTCACCTTTCTGTTAATTTCGACCTTTCTATCGCTAAAATAGTGGCTGACTAAACTGATTAAGTATCGTGGCATTTCTTTAGTTTGTAACTCTTTCATTATGAAACTCTCAAGTAGGAATATTAAATGCGTTTTTATCTCTGCAGTGACCATCGCCAGCCGTTTGCTCTTGCAATTAATCATCTTTTTTCTGAGTATCTTCATAGTCTGGATGGTAGAACCAAAATAAACTAGTCTTTTAAAAGCTCTTTTCTCCTGTCCATTTCTGCCTCCAATCTGCCACAAATCCGTCTTTCATATACGTTACATGCTGTATTTAAGAAGCTTATTGGTGTATAAGTATGTCTTTGCAGCAATTCTCTCATTTTGATAGTTAAAATAAATTTGACAACGTTTTATGAAGTCAGGAACTTTTGTTTTTTTTAGTAATTTACTTAGCATATTCAAACTCAGATGTTGTATTATTGTTTGGGTAACTTTCTGGTTTTCATATTATTGAACTTTCACAGTAACTCACACTTTCTCAACTGTCGCTCCTTCTTGGAAATCATTCTCCAGCTGTCCGAGTTTTCGTGTTAAGTATTAGATCCACGGGTACGGTTTTTGTAAAAGTAATTTTATATCTTTTTCCTCAGTAAGTAAATAAACTGATGGTTACGCAGCGTTTCCTCCTTTATTACTTTCCACTTTGTAGTGTTTAAAAATAATATCTCATGTGGAACAGGCAACATTTATAAAGGATTTATTATCTTCTCTAATAAAGGTTATTAACCACAATATTCAAAGTTGCTAACCATTTTGCCACCATGAACCCCATAGGGGGATCTAACATTTAATTATCCTATGATTAGGTACTCTCCAGGTAAGTCCTTACAATAATTTACAATTTAGTTTACTTTCATCTTAAATTCCTCTAAAGAAATATTTGGGGATATAAAGCTAACAATTACACTAAAATGTTTAAAATGAATGCATATACCTATGCCTCTTTCTTATTGCCACCTTCTAACTTCCACCCTCTTGCTCTTAAAAAATACAGTCGCATTTGATCTTTTATCCGTTGTGCAGTTTATACCTGACACTATTTGTGGTCCAACCAAAACGCACGATGTTAATTGTAAATAAAACAAAAAGTTTTTAGAGAATTATCTTAATATTTTTTATTATGATAGAAGGATCTATGACAATTATGTGTGAAACAAAATATCGGCCAAATGCTTGCCACGGCTTCGGTTGCATACATTTGTCCGATGGTCCATATTTTCAATGACTCTGAGACATAATTGAGGTCCAATGTCGTTAATGTGCCGAATTATCTTATCCTTTAGCTCTTGAATTGTTCTCGGCTTAGTGACGTACACTTTTTCTTTTAAATATCCCCAAAGAAAGAAGTCCAACGGTGTCAAATCACATGATCGTAGCGGCCAATTAACATAGCCACGACGTGTGATAACACGGCCATTGAATTTCTCGCGCAAAAGAGCCATTGCTTCGTTGGCTGTGTGGCAAGTGGCACCATCCTGTTGGAAACACATATCGTCCAGGTCCATATCCTCAATTTCTGGCCACAAGAAGTCCGTGATCATCTCGCGATAGCGAACACCATTCACGGTAACTACTTGGCCGACCTCATTTTCGAAGAAGTACGGCCCGATGACGCCGCCAGCCCCTAAACCGCACCACACAGTCACTCTGTGTGGATTCATCGGCTTTTCAACAATCACTCGTGGATTCTCATTTGCCCAAATGCGGCAATTCTGCTTGTTAACGAATCCACTGAGGTGAAAGTGTGCCTCGTCGCTGAGGATGATTTTCTTTGTAAAGTCACCATTCACTTCTGTCTGTTCAACCAACCATTCGGCGTATTGATGACGCTTGAAATGGTCAGTAAGTTTCAGCTCTTCAAATCTTTTTTCAAAATTCGCATCAATAATGTTCGTGAGATGTTCAATTGTTGGGCACGACGACGAGTCGAGGTTGACGGCTTTTCTGCCACACTATCGCGAACAACAGCAATGTTTTCCGCAGAACGAACTGGGTGAGCATGCACAGGTGTTTTCACATTTCCTACAGACCCGGTTTGCTGAAATTTGCGCACAGTTCTCCCGATTGTGAACACATTTGGTCGATTATGCTGACCAAAAAAATCACGAAGTGCACGAAATGCATTTTGATTTGAACGACCATTTTCGTAAAAGGCTTCAACAATCTTAACGCGCTGCTCAATTGTGTACCTCTCCATGGTTGAATTTGTCAAACACTGAAACAAAGAAATGTCAAATTAAGTTGGGCAAAAAACTTGACGTTAAGGTGTGACTCACAATTAACATTGTGTATTATGGTTGGACCACACTTTATTATAGCAGCCTTGATTACATTGTGGGTTGCCCTCGTTTGTCTACAGGATGTTTATATTTCTTCTCGCTGTTTTGATGACTATCATGTTCTTTTTGGTTTTCTACCAGAGCCTTAAAGTAAAAACATTTCATTTGGTCTACGCGATTATTACTCTTATTATTTGTCTTTCAGGAGGGGATGCTTGCACATTTTTCTAATCTTGATTTTGTTTTTTTTCTTGAGGGATTCTTAACGAATTCTCCTCTTTTCTATTTTTGTTTCTAGTTGGACTGCTTCTATTATCTCTAAATCCGTGGTCGTCACCTCAATCCTCGGAATTATATGGTAACATCTCTTTTTTTACTTCAAACCTTTACTTTCGATTTTGTTATTAATTTAATTCTACTGAGAGTCTAACTGTTCCACTTTTTCCTTCAACATAAACACCAGGCGCTCACCACTTGTTTTCTTAATATTTCAAATCGTCCATATCTCACATATGTTCTATGGATTTGTTATGATTTATAGGACATATGTAATGTCTGACGTAATTTTTAAATTTATTTCAATTCCAAGCCCGTACTCGCTGCTTTAATCCTAATCCTAATCTATACTCTAGCTGTAGCCTTACGAGTTCTCATAATAGCTGTTTAATAAAATCTTTTTTGAAATCATTTTCTGGATAATTTGCTTTAATAACACAAAGTGCATTTATTAAGAAATATTTAGAGGTTTGAAGAATATGACTATTGACCGACGATTTGTGTTTGTTGCCACATTGTATTTTCACATAATTTTGCTGTAACAGTTTTGTTACCTGGTAAACCTATAATATTGCGATGAGTTCCTTCTTCTGAATACACTAATTGAAGTACATATTTAGCAGAATTGCTAAGCTTGCACTAGAGATTCTCCAGCTAAGTTCCAACATATGTTTTGGGATTGAACATGTAACTTTCCTCAGCGTCAACTGAAGCAAATACCTTTATTCCATAATTTGCAAGTTTACTTGGAAGATATTGTTTAAACGAATAACGTCCTCTCAATGCCACTAATTTTTCGTTTATAATGAGATGTTTACTAGTGATTAAGTTATTTTGGAAATTTACAACAAATGTTTTGAATATTTCCTTAATTGGTAGAAGTTTATTGATTTTTCTTTGATTCGACATTGTTAAATCTTATTCACCTATTCATCATAAAACAAATGTCTCTACCTTCTTTTACATTAAACCTACTTGTTGGATACGATATTTTGATGATAGTTTTGTTATCTGGCCTTGTGGTTAAAATATGCTTATGGGATTCCTTTCTCACGAACAAAGCAATGTTTGTTCTCTCTCTTTCTAAATACTATAAAACAAAAATCCTTTAACCGTCAGCTTTCATTACACTATCTATACCTATACTAACCGCTACTTAAATTCCAAATCCTATCAACATTCTGTCCAAATCCATTCGGTTATAAAATCCTTTATCCAGTTTATTCAAACTATTTGACAAGAAACATTGACAAATATAACTTAAAACTATTACCATAACTCTACTACAAAATGGGTGTTCCAATAAAACCTTACCCCATGTTGTTATAAATATTAATAAAAACACAGATTTACAATCCCAAGAGCTTCTCAATTAATATAAATAGTTTTTGCTTTACATCAGAGGCATTACTAATAAAGTAAACCTTATATTAATCAGACAAAATATATAGATGGTCTTCACGATGAACCAAGAACCATTGCCCCAATGAATCGTAAAGAATATATGAAATATATTGTGGAGATTGCCAAAGGATCTATATAGGTCAAACATTTATATATAAATTCTAGTTGTATGGCAGCACTTGCCAAACATAGGGAAACAGACCACAAAAAATTATTTCTTCCATGCAAAAATAATTGCTTCCATTTCCTACTGGCAGAATTATTCGTGAGCAAATTAAAATAGAAAATTCCCCTCAATACAAGAGACGATAGTCAACGCTTACCTGTTACTGAGCCCTATAAATAGTAAATAGGGCATATAAAAGATTAGAAGTAGTAGTCACAAAAAATTTTAGACGTTTTATTTCAGATATTAGAGTATGTCCCAAAAGAAACACGAGATTTAATTATACAAAAACATTTTATTTATTTATTAGTTGAAACAGTTATATTATTTTAAAGAGTAAACATTGCCATTAAATGTGAAATAAGATATTTGACAAATATCCTCCGAGACTCACTTGACTCTTTCGAATTCTTCTGACAGTATTATCTATAACTTTTCGCATAACTGTGGCTCTATTTCGTCAATAACTTTTGAATTTTTGCTTTTAATTTAGGAATCGCTCTTATTTTCGTAGCATAAACTTTATTCTTTATGAATCCTTAGAGGAGAAAATGACTCGTTGCGAGGTTGCAAGATTTTGGTAGCCTGTTCACTTCGCTGCTTTGGGAGATAAGTCATCTATTAAATTTTGCTCCAACAATTGGATTATTTCATGCTTAATATGACAGGTGGCGCCATTCTGCTGGAACCACAAGCATCCAAATCCAAATGACACCACAAAAATCCACTATCATCTAACATCAACGTTTACTACTGCTAGTTGCTACGCTTCCGGCTTTATTTTTAAAAAATCAGGAAATATATACTAAATTGTTACTTTTTGGGTATGTATAGGCCCCCAAATGAAACAATATTGTTTATTTACATACCTACTAAGGTGGAAATGCGCTTCGTTCCTAAGGATGATTTTTTTAGTAAAATTTCTGTCTCTAGCACATAATCGGTAAATACTCCCTGTACAAATGGTCGTCTGGCTTTAGTTTTTGGGGTAACTGAATCTTGAATGAGTGCATATGCAGATCTTTTCTTAACATCCTCTGAATGGTGCTTTTGAAATGTTTAGTTGCAATGACCGATGGCGCACTGAGATTTCTGGACGCTCCATCACATTATCGTTTGCAACGACAATGTTTTCAAATGAACGGTAAGCTTGTTTTTTGTCATCTGCAACTCGTCTGTTTGTTAAATTTTTAAATTAGTTTTTTCATAGTTATTTCCGAAACATTCTCCGTACTCATTGAATTGTAACAATCGTCACTTGCTTCTCCGTCGAGTAATACTTCGTATTGACTATCCACACTGTTTGTTATAAAATATCACCAAGCAAAATGTTGACAACTTTACAGGAAATACAATGGCGCACAATTTAAATCCTGCATTTCTTTTGGGACACCCTTTACATTTCGCACATCACGGTCTGGTCTGAGTAAAAGCTTGTGAATAGTGTGGGATCGAAGTCTTATTTGTACATACATTGGACTTATTTTTCTTTCACTTAGTTTCTTGTATTCTCCTGATCTTCTTCTATTGACATCCTTATTTTCATTAGATAAACCGTCTTGCTCAGATTACATATTGTAATCTACTGTCCCCAGTATTTTTATTTCATCTTTATCCAACAGATCCTCATTTTCGCTTGGTAATTTGTTATACTGCTGCATCAAAATATTTAGAGCGCAGCTTCTGTCGTTGGATTTTCTTCAAACTGGTATATTTATTCTCAAATTATCAAAGGACACATGCATAAAAGAACAAACAGGGAATTTTAGAAAAAATACGCACAAAAGTTGAAATCTAAACAAATACAAAATTTGTGATTTGGTTAGGCACGGGGTCTACACTGACAGACCAATCGTATTTGAATTACACAAACTTGTACTGCGAATCTTACATAATGCACTGAAGTTATTGATACTATAAAACACGATATAGTAAAATTACTCCCATTACGCAAATACTAAATTAAATAACACAATTCATAGCAACGTAGTCTACGGTTGTAGCCCGTGGGGTTAATCCAGTGTTAATAATAAATTAATAATGCCTAGTACTCAGCAAAGTCCATTTCATATAACGGATGTAACGTTAATTTTTTTTATGTAATTCATTACTTTTTATTCACAACTTCACATTGAAATATTTACTCTTGGGTTAAAAGATATCATTTCATGGGCGTAGGTAATTTTTTATTCTTTTATTTATTGTAAAGTTTAAAACATAAAATACGCATTACATATTGTTATTCAATTTTATCTTCGCAATATCGTTTTATAATTATTAAAGTTTCGTTTTTTTAGTTGTTATCCATGTACAACATCAATTGAGGAAAAAAATATCTGTTTGATTAACAATGACAGACGCGTAGATACTGAACTTTTATTATACATTAGAAACCTATAAATAGTACAAACATAACGTTCCACAATGTTTGAAATTTCTTCTACAAAAAACTCCCCCGCTTGAGAATGAAGCCACCCTGTAACAAGATCTCGAAGCGCAATGTTATTGTCAAAGCGATACGACATCTAGCTCTTATCGTCAGTCACAATTCTGTTCAGAAATTGTTGTTCCTCGGCATAACGGAAGAGAAAATCTTAAAACAGAACCCATTTGGTATGTTTTGTGCTCCCCGGAGTAGTTTTCGTACTCAACGTGCACAGAACTTGCTATATCCCAAATTTTCTGTCACTACCTCGTAAAAAACAGTCCAAGAAAGTTGGGAAAGTGTACAAAAAGTTCATATATTGTAGAATCGACAGAGTTGGCACTTCACATTTGGTGAGATTTTCTATGGTAGCTTTCATTTGCAATTGATTTAGCGGACGAGTAAACTGCAACATAATCTTCTTCTACTTCGCACTGCCTACTGAATTACTGTGTACAGCGCCACAGCGTAAACGTTGCCATTCTCACCTATTTCTTGCGCAAGCGCGAACGACAGAAGTTTCTTCTTAAATAAGTGTTATAATTGATTTAATATCATTCAGATTGAATTTGTACACCTAAGTATTCCCAAATGTCGAATTGGTTACTATTAATTCTGGGCTCAGAAACGAAGGATATTCAATGGAAATTAATACAAACGAGAAACTATATTACAAAATAATGAATTATTTGAAAAGCCGTTCGATTTTGAGATTGTAAATATTACGTTCCTCTTCATTGTATCGCGTTCGCTACATTTTTAACGGTTGAATATTCTGACGATAAAAAGTAAAATTTTAGAGTTCGATTATTTGAATCAAATTATATATGAAATAAATACTTTAATAGGTAGGGTCTTTTATGATTGTATAGTCGTAGCCAACATAAAAAATATTGCTGCAGCATCATTCTTTGTATTAGTAATTTTTTCTGCGACTGTAGGATGACTATAAATTTACTTGAATGTCCTTAAGGGACAATAACAATACATGAAGAAGCCATGACCCTAAATTAAATCTACCCATATACTGCATAACCCTGAGAATAATCTATGAAATGCATCTATTAGATAATCGTTCTTTAACTCAGGATCGCACACTAAGAGAGACATATTTTTACGAACTTCCATAAAAATATGCAGACAAGGCATGTTTTAAAATTCCAAACCGTGATTCTGTCAAGCGGAAGGCCAACAAGTTGTTAAGCATTGCTTCTTTGTGTCGGAATATTTATATAAAGTAAATGCCAAGAACGCTTAAATGGTAATTCAATATTATCACCCTACACAAATTGCCAAGAAAGGGTTGAAAGTATTTTGCTTTTAATACCTTGACATTTTGTGATGGATAGCTTCTAGTTTATGCATGGTTAGATAAATTACAGAAACATGGCAGATAATGGGTTGAAGCAGAAGATACAAACCATGTGTTATGCAGAAAAAAATCTTAGTCTGAAATCAGAAGTATTTTCGCGTTATGTTAGTACGCGTGATCTCTCTGTAGATAGACAATATACAGGGTGAATGTTAACTACAGAGAAAAATTTTAGCAGGTGATTCCGTATATCCAAAGGAATAAAAATGTTTACATGGTGGTTTACCTTTATAAAAAAGTTTTCATGTTATTAGAAGCCCTTTTTTATTTGTACGCAAGACGGGATTTTTCTAGTATTTGTTATAGTTTTCTCTTAAGTGATTAGTGTTTTTAGAGTGGCTTTCTTATTTAATTTTAAGTAAGAATGAGTTTTAGCCTAGAATATTATTAATTTTTGGGAATGCTTGAAAACCATTGGATACAATGGAAATACTTCCTACTTATATATAGATTGAGGAGAAAGTTTTGTAATACTTGTGAATATTTTCATTTTTGTTGATAAATTTATTCAAAACAATTATTTCTTAAAATAAAGGCCTTTATTCTTTACGATATTGTTCGGATCTGGTTGAAGTACCATTCCGACGGCTTTGTATCGAAGTACTCCTGACACGCTTCTTCAACTTCATCGAAAGTTTCGAACCGATGACCGCGCAAGAAGTTTTTATTGAAGACTGTAGGCTAGGTATGACAGGACTTCGACGCTATCCAGCTTTTCCAATTTCTCCTTGGTCTTCTTGGCAATACGCGATTTGGCATTGTCTTGTTGGAGCAAAGCGCGCTTTTGTTGAACCAATGTCAGGTACTTCTCCTTCATCTTGTAGTCGCGGTCCAGATGCTAATAGTAGCGCTCGGCATCGCTAGTGCGACTATTCGGAACATGTTGAAAGTGAAGCACGCCTTCAAAATTCCAACAAATGCACAACATGACCTTGCCGAAACGGTTTTGGGCGGATTGGATAACGAATCTTGGCCTTGCCAAACCTAATTTTTCTGCTGATCGTGATTGACCAGACAGACTCAATTTTTGACCCACGTCACAATGTGCCCACAAAAACGATCGCTCAATGGATTGGGCAACTGGTGGAAAATTTTAACTCGGTTATTGGTATGTGCTTCGATCAGCTCATGTGCATCGTGTCGGGGCTTCTTGTGGAGAAAGTCAAGCTGCTGAAGATGACTTCATACTTGTGGTCGATCCAAACTCTTCAGTCCCGAATGTTGGAAGAAGGGTTGGCATCCAAAGCGGCTTGTAAATCTCCCTCTGCCAGAACGTGGCTGATTTTCAAAACTGACATCGCCAAAATCAAACTTTTTGTGCCATCTTGCCGCGATTCTGTAACTCAATGTATCTTCGCCTTCCGGATCACAAATCTCCTTTTCAGCCTCTCGATGAAAGTTGTCGCTTCCAGCAATGAGATATTATGATTTCAAGTTTAGCTTTGTCTATCTAGAATATAAAAAAAATCTGGCGTGAACATCACACGACTTTCCTTATCCTATTATTTGGGTAATTCGGGCAAAAATCCTTGGTTTCAATTTTTTTTTTTGAGTTCCTATTTTACCAAATTTTACTTTAAATTCATGCTTATCTCGTGATAACAAATCATTGTTATTCTCATGAATTTTTTGTATCTTCAACCATTTAGATTCGCGACCGCTTGCGACGAAATGGCTCCGCCGATTTTTACCAAAAGTTTCGCACTGTGTCCCCTACCTACAAGTAACCATACCAAACTTCAAGTCCCTAGCTCTTACGGTTCTTGAGATATCCTGTTTAATGACCGACCGACAGACAGACATACACACGAACCAATGGCCCAAACCAACTTTTTTGGTGTCCCGAGGCTATATTTCATCCAGAAATGTGAAAAACTGGGTAGGTCAAATTTCCGCCGATTACATTAAAAAGAAGGTAACTGGGATATTATAAACACAGAACAATAACAAAAATTGCACAAAAACTGAATTTTTCCCAAGGGTGAGTGAACTTTCTCCTCAACCCTGTAGTAAGATTTATGCCAGATTTCTCTTAAGTTATAACTTACCGTAGTTTTTGATTTTATGCGTAAAAAGTTGTTATTATAAAAGCTCACCTAAACTTGTCATACACCTATATTGTGGAATTTCTATTAGGAACAATTTTAAACAGAATTGTTAAATCTTTAGGTTTTTAATCTTTTTGTGCAAGGTAGTGTATCGTTTCAGTTTTGTTGATTTCTTTTAGCAATATTAAGTTCTCCATTTTTGTTAAATAATGTTTTTGTAGTAAAAAGCTAGAAAAAGAAATACATAGAGTATTAGGAAAGTTTTGAAATACAAGTTTTATTTTCATAATCTTAAAATATTTTCTGTATTTTCCGAAACCATATGTCCAACATCTGTTTCACGTTTTTCCACGGAAACAGCCACAATTCTCTTCTTTACTGATGAGAATTTTTGCACAAACATGGGAGTGCTTACTCTTTAAAGGCCCAGACTTTGTTTTAAATACAAGTTTTTTATCTATTATGAAATTTTTTCAAACTTATTGAGCATCTCGTATTTTGCTCGTTAAGTAAGACATGATGTGCCCGAAGAAAACAAATTTTATGCACTTTGATTATTCGAAATGGTGTGAATTGTTGAGGCAGGGATGTTCTAACACTTTTGCAATCGGTCACGTATTGCTCAGACTCAAACATCCTTCTGACAGAAGTAATGTTAATTTGGTCTTCTCCGTGTTAATACTCACTAACTTCGTTAATGATTGTCAATATTTTTTGCAAGATAACAGTATCTTCGGCATACCGGAGATTGGTGAGATTCTTACCATTTACAATTATTCCATATGGGACATTCTCTAGGGCTTCGCGAAAGATCATTTCCTAGTATAAATTGAAAAATAGTGGTGAGAGAATGCACCCCTGTCTCACACCTCTCTTAATTTCTATCAGTTCAGAGAGAGTATATTCTACTTTTTGGTGCCAATATAAATTTCCTATTATTCTTATAACTTTCGAGTCTAGCTTTATATTTTACAAAATAGATGAGGTTTTCGTGTTTTATACAATCGAAAGTTTTCGAATAGTCAATGATGTATACAGCCCGACTCCCTAGAGAACTGCAATTATACTTCGAATTTATAAAGTAGGAAAATCGAAGGACAACTCAGAGTTACAGACCTATTAGTCTCATCAACATTGGCCAAATTCCTTGAAAAAATGATATTTACTAGACCTCAATATGACCTACTGCAAAATGAAACAATCCCTTTTCATCAATTTGGCTTCTGAACTTCCCATTAAACCTCTCACCAGCTGCGTAGAATAAGCGGAGCAGTTGAAAAAGAGCTCGAAAATAAAGAACACACTGCGATTGTGTTCATAGATCTGGAAAGAATGTTTGACAAAATGATACTTCTAAACATTCCAAGTTTCTTAACTAAGATCACTCACTCTTTTCTGACTAATAGAACATTTAGAGTTAAGATTAACTCAACATTATCCAGTACCAAACTCATAAAGACAGGAGTGCCTCAGGGTAGCATATTAGGACCAACTCTATTTAATTTGTATATTTACTATTTGCCTACAGTTATCAACTAAGCACTATCCATGTATGCTGATGACACGGCGATAATAACACAGAGATCCAGTGTCGAAACAGCAATTGAACACCTTCAAAACTCTGTGAATATAACGTGTGAATGATTCCAGAAATAAAAAATCAAAATGAATCCCGATAAATACTAATCGAAAATGTTTACCCTCAAACAATACGCCCGAATTACAAAAATAAAAATAAATAATAACTAAATAGCCTGGAACCCAAAAGATTAACCTGTGAAATATTTAGGTGTTTACTGAGATGCTAAGCTTAACTGGGGGTATCATATCAATAAAAAACTCAACGAATGCCACAATAATCCCCTAATAAACCGCAAAGGAATCCTTCGACGAATACTTACCTACGCATTCCAAATCTGGTGCAATACATCAAAAAGAAACTCCAAACAATACAGAGCAAAGTGCTCGTGGTTCGTACGTGATACTCAAATACACGATGAACTAAGTGTCATACTAATATCTGAGTTTATCAAGGAAACTACTGTAGAGTTTTTCCAGAACTTAGTCTTATGTTCCAGTGCTACTAAATTAAATCTCGGAAAAGACATCCACACGCGTCTTTAGCGCACACTACCGCAAGATTTAAATTAAAGACTGTATAGCCGTAAAATTAATGTCTAACGGGGAAACTGTATGACAGAGGTGTGATTATAACTTAAAGTAGTAGCTAGTCGTAATGTACCATATAACTAAGCCGTGTATTGCATATTATACTGTAAAGCCAGCTATAATAAATTAAAAAAAATATATAGTTACACTTCATGTCGGATGAATGAGAATAGTTCCAAAACGAAATTGCCAGTTTTGAGTGCCATATGTTTTCTCTTCTTTTAGGCTTTTATACAGATAAAAATAAAAGCAAATTGCGTGCGGTTGTCCGTCTGTTCGTCTGGCCGTCGTTTTTTTTAGCTTTTTACAAAAATTAAAAAATGAATCGTAATAAGTGGAATTCAAATCCATGCCCACAGAGTGGATTGCAACCTGAACGCAGGGCTTTAGACCACTCGGCCATCCTGACACCATGATAATTTTATAATGAAAATTTATATGTATAAAAGTCCAAGAAACCTATGGAACATTGTTCTACAGGGGTCGGCGCTCGAAGTGTTAGCAACTTCACGTTGCTGTAGCAACCAAACGGCTAATGACAGCGCGCTCATTTGTGGACAAGCGTCAGTCTGGTATGTTGTTTACAAGCCTATAGGCGAGCGGGACACACGCCGAAAATGACCCTATAGTGACCACGGCGGTTTTAGCCGCTAAAATATGTTTATTCTTATGTTTTTGAGGTCGCTGAACACGAATCCGATAGTATTTTTTCGTTAAAAATGGGGCGCCTATGTATAAAATGGCTTTTTAGTGAAAAATGAAGAAAACATTTTTTCACGCTTTTTTACTTGTAACTCACGGTATGTCCGGCTGTTTATAATATTTCTTTTTGTATATAAAAATATCTCATCGTTTAAATCGTTGAGAGTTTGGCGCGTTGAGATTCATTCGCACATTTTCAACATTTTGAAAGTGAACCTAAGATGTGGTTTTTCACGGGAAACATCACCATCCGCACTGATCTGAGAAGATACATTCCTATACATATAATATCAAAAAAACTAGGTAATTACATATGTTCATCTTTATTCGCTGCGCATGCATTGACTGATTGTGATACAACTTCGGTGTTATTTTATATCGGCAAAAAGACTTTATGCGGTTTTGAAAAATATGTCGAATGACGAATTGGTTGATTTAGCTCGAATAAATTAATTTTCTATGGATAAAGTCGAAGAAACCGTTAGCTTTTTTATAGCGAATTCATACAACCCCCAAAGAAAATTAAAGCCGTACGCTGTGATATTAATTCGTTACGTTATAATTTAGCAATCAAACAAATTCAAACATCGATAAACATCCGCCATACAAACCAGCTATGTTTAAACATATTTTGAGAGCTCTTTGGCAATTGAACGAATAGAAGCAAGCAAATCAATTTATAATTGTTTCCAAAGATGTAATGAAGTTTGGGTGGTTGATAGACGGTGAAAAATTGACATTTGATTATTATGAAGGACCTACTGCATTAGAAACCTTGCAAAAATATTTTTGATTTTGTAGCGAGAAAAATTCTTGTTTAACTGTGATTTGTCCTTGTATAGTTTCTAATTTAAAATGCTGTGATGTTTGTAATTATAATGATTTGTGTAACAATATAGGAAAAATAAACGAATCGTTTTATTATAATTAAAGTCGTATTAATTTCCATAAAATCGAATTACAATTTCGTACCTACGATTCGTAAAATATATACAATTTAATAAATGCTATTTATAATGTAAAAAAGTAAAATCAACGTTTTAAACGATGAGGTATTTTTCTATACAGCAAGAAATAGAAAAAAACAAAATATGATGACATATTGTTTAAATGTGATTTTTAATTAATACGAGTGCTTTATTACCCGTTCTCAAACGAAAATTTTCTATCGCTTGCGGTTCCGGAAATATATACCTCGGCCGCGCCTGCCGCCAAGCTAGAATTTGTCATTCGGAGGCGTTCGGGTCGGCACGAAAAGGCACGAACAATTGACAGCAATAGTTGAACTTTGACCTGTGTGACAGCAGCAGCAGCAGCAGCACTCATAATGTTTTTTATATATATAACGAGGTCTGGCAGCGGCCCCCCGGCGAGCTTGTCCAACTCCGACATCCTTGAGCCCCTTCGCATAGTAGTTTTTAAAAATAAAAACACGATTAAAAAGCTCTGTTTGACATAATTGGCGTACGTCGTTGCCATGACAACGTATTTACGTATACCCAGTTAGAGTTGACCTTTGACCTTTGACCTGTGTGACAGCACTCATAATTTTCAACGAACTTAAAAAGTTCTTACTGAATTCTATATGTCAGTCGGTCTGTCTGTCGCTGTCACAAAATTATGGATTTTTTAAAATTTTAAAATGGATTCTTATAGGAAATTTTACGCTGATTTCAAAATCGAAATCAAAAAGTTTCTATCTCGAATAGTTTTCGAGATATTCGACTTCGAACTTCGGGACAATTTCGACATTGCAATTTTATGAGTAATTCTTAAAGAAAATTTTACGCTGATTTCAATAATGAAATCGAAAAAATTCTATGTCGAATAGTTTTCGAGATATTCAACTTCG
Organism: Sinelater perroti; assembly: GCA_036346155.1. Lineage (NCBI taxonomy): Eukaryota > Metazoa > Arthropoda > Insecta > Coleoptera > Elateridae > Sinelater > Sinelater perroti. The sequence continues at coordinate 13,660,280 of JARFIY010000024.1, forward strand.
AATTTCGGGAAAATTTCGACATTGCCATTTTATGAGTAATTCTTAAATTTACGCTGATTTCAATAATGAAATCGAATTCTATGTCGAATAGTTTCGAGATATTCGACTTGAATTTCGAAAATCGACATTACGAAAATGTGATTCTTATAGGAAATTTTACTGAATTCGAAAATGAATTTCAGATATTCGATTTCGAATTTTCCCGAAATTCGAAATCGAAATCGAAAGGTTTTTTTAAGTTCGTTCTGGGATTGCTTACAGAGCAATCTCTTCGCCGGCCCCATGTTTTTTATATATAAGTGCTTTATTACCCCCTCTCAAACGAAAATTTTCCATCGCTTGCGGTTCCGAAAATATATTACCTCGGTCGCGCCTGCCGCTGGGCCGAAATTTGTCCTTCGGAGGCGTTCGGGTCGGCACGGAAAGGCACGGAAAGGCACGAACGATTTGACCTGTGACCTGTGTGACAGCAGCAGCAGCAGCAGCAGCACTCATAATTTTTTTATATATATAATTACCGCATAATACTCTCATTTACTACTATATATACGCTTGTATACGCCCTCCGATGCGATCGGCCGTACCGAGCAGACGCGATGTCAAAATTCCAACACGCATATTTTTTTTTCTGTTTGACGTAGAGAGCTGAAACATTACAGAAAACTTCCTTATATATCATATTTTAATACCTAATACTTACCCGAAAATCAAAACTTCATCGCACAACTTTTGCAATAGCTCATAAGAAGTAAAATAGGTAAGTGCAAATTGTAAAATTCGCTACTTGAGCAATAAACGCCATAGAGTTTTCGGATTAGGCTCTTTTTTTAGTTCATGGCGCGAAGAATATGTGATTTAAATTTCAAAACAAAATATTAAAAACTGCCGAAGATATCGCGAGTTAAACGTGAAACAGCGTGAAAAAATGTTTTCTTCATTTTTCACTAAAAAGCCATTTTATACATAGGCGCCCCATTTTTAGCGAAAAAATACCATCGGATTCGTATTCAGCGACCCCAAAAATATAAGAATAAACATGTTTTAGCGACTAGAACCGCCGTGGTCACTATAGGGTCATTTTAGGTGTGTGCCCCGCTCGCCTATTCACGTCGCAGTTAAAAAAGTTATCGAAATGTAATTCAAACGCAACAGTGTTAATGCTTTGTATTTCGCTGGAAAATCGCAACCAGCCATTGTTAATGAGCTACGACATTTACGTGTGAACAAAGTGTTTGTGTATCGGACCATTACACGTTAAAATGATACTGGTAGCATCAAAAACGCCATGGAGGTGAACATACAAAAACAGAAACATCGCGAGAAATGGTTCGAAAGGTGAAGGCTAGAATTTAACGTAATCCACGACAAAGCGCAGTTCAATTTGTGAAAAATCTCAATGTGTCTGCATGTAGCATGGGGCGCATATTAAAAATGAACTACGATTGAAGTCCTACAAAATGAAAAAAGTGTAAGATTTAACACCTGCACAGTTCGCCTAGCAAGAGCAAAGGTGTTAAAACACTTGCACGTTGGTGGCGAGTCTGAAAATTTTTGTGTTTTCTGATGAAAAAAATTATACGGTTCAGCAATATGTAAACAAACAAAACAACGATCGCGTATGGTTAGAGTGTAAATCAAAAGGCAATTTAGACCAGCGAATTGCTCTGCGGAAGCAAGCGTCTGCATCAGTGATGGTTTGGGCTGCGGTAACTGCCACAGGACGCTCACTACTCGTTTTCATGGAACAGGGTATAAAGGTAAATCAACAAATCTACCGTGAAAAGATGTTAAACGATGCTTTGTTACCTTGGGTACGTAAACAATTCGGTAGAAAACCATTAGACGTTTTAACAAGACTCGCCACCGCCTCATAGAGCCCGTGAAACCCAACGTTTTTTTCAAGAAAAAGTTTCCAGCTTCATTTCTTCACAGTAATGGCCACCATGTTCTCCGGACTTAAATTCAATGGATTTTTCTATATGGTTCATTCTGGAGGCCAAAGTATCAATTAAAAAATATGAGAAGGTCAACGCCTTAAAGATTGCTCTTCGCCGAGAATGGGGCAAAATACTATCAGGCCACATTCTGCAGAGTGTGAAGCCTTCCCGGACAGACTCGATGCTATTATCCGCGCTTAAGGTGGCCACATCGAACAATAACATATTTTTCATAAAATTTGAAATGTTTTTGCGATATACTGAAGATTTTAAATAAAAAAATCAAAATTAACAAAATTACAGTATTTTTAATTGGTAACACTTCGAGCGCCGGCCCCTGTACTTTGTTTAGAATCTGCGATTTGCCAATATTTAATAGCCAAATTTATTCGAAACCCAATTTCAACTAATCCGAGTCGTTTGAATATTCAAAGAATATTTAAATTACTATTCCAATTGCAAAGCTCAAATATTCATGCACTGTAATTTAGAGCAGCCATTACATAATATGTAATAAGGGAATGCAAATAAGAAATATTGAATAAAAATGTTTGTTTAGCCTTGTTATTTTGCTGAAGTACGTAAAATCCAATTTAATTTAATCTTTAAGCAGCGTGTATACATGACCTTCCGCCTTTCATAGGAAACAATTCTTGGTAGATCAGACGGATTTTTGCATCAATATTTAAGTTTTATATTTGCGAGATTCTAAAGAAGGCGCCCGCTGAAATCCGACCGGTTTGTTGGAGACGATGCCGCTTTATGGTGGGGCTTCAAATTAAAGGTTTTCATTTAACGCTGGCGGAAGTTGCTGTACAGGTTTGTGACTACAACTGTTTACGTACGGCCATCGAAGCGTAACCAACGAAGCAAATTAGTGTTAAGATGGTGATTAGGAATTGAAGCGTTTCGACAGCCAAAAGCCGAAGATACGCCGTGTTGTGCTGTTGAAAAAATGTTGAACCAATTTTCACCTTTTGGCACCAACAGGTGAGTCTTTTTTTTTGTATAGTGATATACGTACGTTGAAATTTTAAATAATTAAATAATACAAGGGCGAACTTATTGCAATACACTTGTTTGAACATTTATTGCTGAATCCAGATCTCTATTATATGTCGATTTGCGTGTTGCAAGAATATTATTTACGTATAACTAATTTTGTATTTAGTTTTAATGAGATGCATGAGAGAGATTTTGTTTGTTATTACCTGCATTACTGATCAACTTAGATAATTTTTCCTAAAGCATACAAGTAATGAAATAAGAATTACATTAGCGCTTACTGTAATTTAATCTAACTGATTATATTTAAGTAAAATTGTAGGTTGAAGTTTTAAGTGTGTCACCAATTCTGTAACACTTCAATAACAAGTTTCCTAAAATGTAAAAGCGTAATAGCTGCGAATTGAAATTAATTTGACGTTTCACAAAAATTGTAAAGGTGTCTTGCATATACATATATACGAGTACCGCACAGGAAATTTCAGCAATATAATAAAATAAAGCATTGTACTTCAAAATAATCTATTAATCGAAGGAATACAAAGTAATGAGAATGCGCTAAATTAAGACTGGATTTAGCATTATTTTGCGGTAATCATATATATTGTGATTTTGAGAGGAAACATTTTTTCTCGATACTTTGAGATTATTTCACTTTGTATGAATTAGGATCTATTGAAAATATGTTATGCTAGTAACAAGTTGTGCCGCATGCGCCTCCAGACAGCTGACAGCTGACTGGTGACTGATAGATGGGGCAAACTGTCAAACTACTTCATGTTTTGACCTATACCTGGTAAACCGTGACCTAAGTCGAAAATCTAAAATCTTTATGCGAGGTATGGGAACAAACCGCTTCGAACCTTTGAAATCTGTTCATAATTAAAAGAAAAGTTGCAATAGATTAATTGTTGTTTTGATTCAGTTTGAATTACATGTATTCAACTTTCATCACTAGTAATCCAAATCTAAATTGAATTTTAGGATTTGAGTTGCTCGCCGTTTGCGTTCTGTGAACTTTGAAAGTTTGCACTTGTACAGTTGCTATCTAGACACACATAGTACCGTATACTATGCAGTAACGCATTAATCTTATTCAAATTCATCAAAGACCTCTAGAAACACCGTACATTTGTGAACTAGGTTTTAGAGAACATATCAGTTGATGCTAATTTTTGCCAAAAATAAAAACACATATTGAGCGATGAAGCCCATTTTTCTTTAACTGTTGGACTGAAAAGTTCGTAGGCTAACATAGTAAAACACATTTTTTTGGTAAAATTTGATTTTATTATTCAACATAGTTGCCTTCGAGGGCGATACAACGATTATAGCGGTCGTGCAATTTTTCGATACCATTTTTATAGTACGATTTCTCGTTAACCTCAAAATAGGCCTCACTCTCAACGATTACTTCTTAATTAGTGCTGAACTTCTTTCCAGCGAGCATTCTTTTGAGGTCTACAAACAGGAAAAAGTCACTGGGGGCCAGATCTGGAGAATACGGTGGATAGGGAAGCAATTCGTAGCCTAATTCATGCAATTTTGCCAGCGTTTTCATGACTTGTGACAGGGTGCATTGTCTTGATGAAACAACACTTTTTCTTCTTCAAATGGGGCCGTTTTTTGTGATTTTATCCTTCAAACGCTCCAACAACGCTATGTAATAATCGCTGTTGTGGTCTGGCCCTTTTCAAGGTAATCAATGAATATTATACCTTGCGCATCGCAGAATACTAATGCCACAACCTTGTCAGCCGACTGTTGCATATTTCCACGCTTTGGATTCGGTCCATCGCCTGCAGACCACTCGGCTGACTATCGATTGGATTCTGGAGTGTAGTGATGAAGCCATGTTTTATCCATTGTCACATATCGACGGAAAAATTCGTTATTATTACGTTTGAATATCGCTAAACATTGCTCCGAGTCAACGACACGTTGAAACTTTTGCTCGATTGTGAGCTTGCGCGACACCCACTTTGCACACAGCTTTCGAATGTCCAAATATTTATGCACGATATGTCCAACACGATCTTTTGATATCTTCAGAGTCTCAGCCATCTTGATTAACTTCAATTTATGGTCATTCATAATTATTTTGTGAACTTTTTCTGTTTTCGTCCGTTACAGCCTCTTTCGGGCGTCCACTGCGTGTATCGTCTTCGGTGCTCGTTTTGCCCCGCCTAAAAATTTAGCAAATCACTTCTCAACGGTTGATTTTCCTGGTGCAGAATCCGAATAATGTTTATCAAGCCAAGCTTTGGCTTCCAACAGTATTTTTTTTCATGATAAAGCAATGCTTCATTAACACAAAATTCTTTTTTATCAATTTTTTTACAATAACAAAAGTTGCTTCAGTCACAATGCTATATTCCACGAACCATTTGTTCGACAGCTGTCAAATTTTTTGGGAATCGTCAAAATTGTGGGATCTGGGGTAGTAAAAATCCACGTGTTATTCACGAAAGATCAATGCATCCACAAAAAAGCACTGTTTGGTGTGCATGGTGGGCTGGAGGAATTATTGACCCGTATTTTTCTTTAGGACTAAACTAGCAACGTTGTTACTGTCAATGGAGCACGGTATCGGGAGATGTTAACAACTTTTTTCAAGGAAATCGATTGAACTTTAATAACATGTAGTTTCAACAATATGGAACCTTGAAATAGAGCCGTATTTATGGGAAAGTATTATGGAAAACTTTGCAACAGAATGATTGCTTGGAAGCGGAGTCGTAGAGGGCATTTAGTCGATATCATATTTCAATATTTTGCGTTTTATTCAGAAGGAACATCCTGGAGTCCATTTTGGATTACCCTACAGTTTTCTTACACTACTCCTCATTTTGTTATTTTTACAATCTTGTTAGAAAAGTTCCAGGATTGAGCTCGTAAAAAATAAATTATTCAACCTAAGAACTAATGGTCCTAGGTCTTGTCAAGCTAGTCTCCTCGGATATCTAAACAGATCCGCCACTCTTTTTGGAGGTTATGGAAGCAAACGGAGAAAATATCATTCGGGGTGCTACTTAGCATATCTATCACTGCCGTTTGGATTGCGAAAATATTTTCATTAAGCTTCTTTTTCACATAGCAACAGATCGCGGCAATATAGGGGATGTGATAAAGCAAGATTATGACATTTGATCAGATATTCTTGGGTTAATACTGTAGTATGGGGCCTGGCATTGTCTGGCAATAATAACCACTGTTCAGATACTCATAAATCAGGACGTTTCACATTTGCAGTGGTGTGTAATGTTAATGACCGACTATTGAATCGTCTTACACTGAATCTGTGCTCTCCAGAAACCTGTTGTGCCTTTCAAGAACATAGCTTTATGATAATGCTTCGTCATGGCATGCTTGTTATTACATTATATTCCATGTTTCACTAGAGGTTTTTCTTAGCTTAACGCAGATATTGTCAATTCTTTGCTCGAAATCTGCATCTTTCACGGAACTCCTAACTAAATGCGCCAACAAGGCGAATATTGCGTTGCTAAGCACAGCTCTACCACCTACGAAACCACCTACCACCATGGAAACACATCAAAGGCCATGTCTATTCAGAACACATTAGGTGACTAAATAGAATAAAAAAATAATGTTTCTGAAAAAGTTGTATATTTTTATTAATTGTGAGGTATCCACCAATAACACACTTTCTTTACACCCAAATTATTCTGTAAAATTTTATTTATTACACTCAAAAACCAAAGTGTTCATAATAATTCTATACATAATTTGATTTTACTCTCGAGTCATTCTTCGTATAGCGTCTATGTGTAACCATAGGTAACCCTCAAATTTGGCCTTTGTAAAATGCATTGTTGAGTGAAAGTCTTTTACATTTGAATTTGTTATACCAGCTCCAAATAGAACCTTGATACGCCTAGTATGCCAAATGCACTAAGAAGTTACATAACACTTTCTTTTGGAATTAAATAACATGTAAGGTGATAGTAAATCAAAATTATCCTTCATTGAAATTAGGTGGCATTTGTTCAATCACAATTTTTAAAATAATACATAAAATTGTTGGATAAATAGTCCAGTGGGAAAATTTTTCGAGTAATACTTGAAGTTGATCACTGTATGTTTCTACCCAACCGTTGCTATGGCCTATGTCTACTTATTTTTCTCTTTACCATCATCTTAAAACGGCTGTGCTTCGCCGTATATGAAGAAATTGGGGATGAGGATGTTCTGCTTCTTTATAAGCTTTGGTCCTAACTGCATTTATTTTAACGCAGGCTGATTTGAGGTGCTGCGTGAATGCGATTCGAAGAATCCTATAGGCCCACAGTTTAAAAAAGTTTCAGTAGCATTGATGATGAAGAAAAGTAATTGATGTGTTTAATAGTCTTTTTAGATTATTATAAAGCATTTACATTCGGTGATTTTATCAGTCTTCTTCAATTCCTCTAAACACTTTGATATATGTAACTATAATCTAACAATGTACTTATCGCTCTATTCAGACTTTGCGACTTATTTAACTTTATGTTGGTTTTCTGTCAGTTTGTCCATAACATTAGGCATTAGTCCATTGGTATTCGTTTATTGCTTATCTAGGATATTTTGTTCATAACATTCTTTACTATCGTACCGTCCTTGATATTTCTTTTTTCCAATTCTTCCAGTTTTTTTTGTGTTTTTGGAAAAGAATGCATCTTTCTCTAATGCTGGCTTTATTTTGAACTTTTCCGTGATTTGTTTGATTTATTTGTGCTATAACAAATTTTTCATTATATAAACAAGTGGTCAAGCGAACGCGACGTTGGATATATTTTTATAAGGTATTTTAAAATACCCTATAGTAAAGATTATTTATTGGAATCACACCCTTTGGCGTAATCGGCGAAACCAAGCAATTCAGTTATATTGATACTATGGATAGTAAATTATCTCCGGTAGAATGAAATTTTTCAGTTTGCTTTTTATGTAGAAGCATTTCATGAATATGTATGTAGGATAAGATCAATCTTCTGGTAGTTGTTGAATATAGATATGAAAGTGAGCTCGCAGGATTCTGTCTATAATTTATCATGTTTTTTGTGTGATACAAAGGTATCTCTTCCTAATTCACTTATTGCTTTAAGGGCTTTGCTATAGATTTGGTATTTTATAATCTCTATTCTCATATTATATTATTTTTTTTATCAGTCTAATATTCACCTTTTAGATTTTTTGTAGAAATCTGTCTAAAGTTTAAATACTTGACGATTGTGAATAATTTCTGATATTCGTGACGATTGCAGTGCTATTGTAACTTGAAGCACAGCGTTTGCAGTATTTGTGTACTTGCTGCACAACCTCTTCATCTTTTGCTTTAACGTCCATAATTTTTCCACGGCGTTGAGATGCCTCATATTTTATCTGATTTTAAGTTTTTTTTCAGTCGGATTAAACACATTTTAAATATTCGTGGCCTCCTCTTTACGACCAGTCCCATTTTTGTTTTTGGTTGATTTTGCCCATATTGTCTAAACAAAGATGAAACTACCGAATTACTTGTAACAAATTACTCTAAAACTGAAATAACTAGCAATAGCTTGTAATCTGTTTATAGTTTAACATTTTTAAGAGATAATGTATTGAAAATTGCGGCCATTTTCGATCAAATCGGTCTCGAGATTTTCCGATCAGGCTGATTTATGGCATCTGGTCTTGACTTATGTTCCTTAGTTGAATGCTGAAAACGGTTTGCCTCTATCATAGATCAAAAATTATAAGCTGTCAGAAATGACAGAAATAGAACCGCTATATCAAGCTTAAGGTATGATCAAAAGTTATAAGAATGACATATTAGAAGCTGGGACCTAGAAACCCTTATTGCATTGTTGTAGGACATTACCTATAGTCAGCTCGCGGATGATTGAACCTAAAGGACCATAGGCTTTCGAAAAATACTTATGTTTTTATGGTTCAGTAGTTCTCTAGTTGAAAGTCACGACGTACATCCGCACCGATTTCATTAGGCTTCCCTTTCAGATATAGAATATTGATGATAACCAAACTGTTAAATCTATTTGCAGTAAGTGATTAGAATGGTTTTTATTTTATACTTCTTTTTCCTATTTATATGCATGGAAAATAACCTCTATTTAATTATTTGGTCGTTTGCCTTATTCCGACATTAAGTATTTTCTACTTTATCTATTGCGTTTATAATAGGTATGTGGACTTCTATACCGGAAAGTCATTACCGGTTTTTTCCAATGGGTGTCGCTAAACTTAATATACAATATTATTTGATTTGACACGTGTTCATTTTATTCTACAGACATCAAGCTTCAACGTCGTAGGTTATATTTTGTGAAAGTATCACCGTCATATATTTATACCTCTTCAAAAATGTCAAGTTATGTGCTTGAAAACGTGCATTTTCGGCAAGCATTACTTCTTTTATTTAATCAAAAGAAAAAGCCGCTGAAAGTCATCGTTTGCTAGTTGAAACATACGGCCTACATGCTCCAACCATAAAAACATGTGAGATGTGGTTTCGACAATTCAAAAGTGGTGTTTTCGATGCGGAAGACAAAGAACGTTCTGGCACACCAAAAAAGTTTGAAGAAGCGAAACTGCAGGAATTATTGGATGAAGACCCAACACAAACTCAAAAACAATTGGAAGAAGCGTTAAATGTGGCCCAAGAAACTATTAGCGACCAGAATGGGCCCGAAGACACGGTAAAGTGATTTTACAGCACGATAACGCGCCGCCTCATACAGCAAAATCGGTTAAGGAAGCATTGAAAGCGCTTGGGTGGGAAATATTATTGCACCCACCGTACTCTCCAGACCTTACACCTTTTCGCATCAATGGGCTCTGCATTAGCAGAGCAGCACTTCGCCAATTTTGAAGAAGTTAAAAAATGGATCGATGAGTGGTTTCGCTCAAAGGAAAAACAATTTTTTTGGATTGGGATTCATAAATTTCCTGAAAGATGGGCAAGAAGTGCAGAATTAAATGGTCAATATTTTGAATAAATAAATTTTTCCATTATATCGAAAATTATTCATTTTTTCCTAAAAAAACCGGTAAAGACTTTCCGGTACACCTATATGTTGGCACAGTTCGAAAATTGGTTTTTATCACTCACATACTAATAGTGTCTTTTAATGGGTTTACTACATTCTTTAGGTATTTATAGGAATTTTCATCTATATTATTCAAAAAATATTATTTTCAAATTTGTCGTAATAGTGATTATTCTTGGGGGAATTACGTAATTAAATTTTGCTTATCTAAACCACCAGAATCATTCGATATTATATTGAAACTTTTTCTTGAATAAGTAACTGGGTGGTTTTCCTTGCTGATTATGTGCTCTTAACTACTTATATTGTCGTTTAGAAATATAGGAAATTTTCTTTCTTTGTTCAGGATGTTATTTAAATCCCTAATACTTGGAAAGACCATGGTATCCTTCTTTTTCTTCTTATTCTTGTTCTTCTATAGTCTTCTTGCGTCCAATTTTGAGCGTAGACCTCATTAAATTCCTTTCGTCTATCTCTATTTTGTGCTTCTTTAAACCACTGTAGATCAGCGACCCATCTTGCTACTGGTTTCCTGTTTCTTCTCCTCCCAACCACCGTCTCCATTGTATTATCTTGGCATTCCATGTTATCTTGACCATCTTGGAAAAGTCCCATTTCAACATTTTTTGACCCCATTAGTCACTTTTGTTTTATTACCGATTTATTTATATAACTTTTTGTCTCTTATTTTAATCCCTAACATTGGTCGTTCAATGGCTCGTTGTGTAACTTGCAGTCGTTTTGTTCTGTTTTGTGGGAGGATATACATGTGACTATGCTGAGTAATTATATGTTTTAATAATATAAACAATGGTGATAGATTTATGCTTTATTTGCTATATCAGTGAAGTGAGGAAATATTTAATTATCATAAATCATCATTATAGATTTGCTAAGCTGCTTTACTTTATTTTTCTTGCATTTTTAATAATGTAACATGTATTTTCATCAAAGAAACATTATGAATACTGTAATACAATTATAAGATTTTTTATCTAAACAATATTTTTTACCCTGCTGAACTGCTTTAACATTAGAATTGCAAACTAATTAATAATTGTATTTAGGTAAACATCTTTATTTAAATATATTTTATTTTAAATTTATTTAAAAATACCAAGCTTGTTTATTCACTCGATAATCATTACTATATGAATGGTTTCCTTTTTGTATAGAAAAATCCCTCCCTTTTGCACCAAATTGCAGAGGTCTAGATACTAAGAAGTTTCACCAGGCTGTACTTATTCCTTTTAGATGTTTTTTTGGTGTGGACGAAACTGGTCGTTCCAGTTAACTCGTGGAATGAAGCAGGCCTGTGATTTTCTGATCGTTCGTTGCTTAAACAGGTTTTGTATAATGTGCAAAAAAATGCAAAAAGTAATTATTAAACTTCTATTACAAATATTACGTAATACACTGTCTGCTAAAAATAATTTTATTGCGAACTAGATTTATTTAAATGCTGGTTTATGTTGTTATATGTCATTATTTTGTGATTTGTATATTTTTTATAAATTTATAACAGTTAATGTAAAACAGTGTTATTCTTTAAATAATTTGATTCTGATATTTGATTTAAAAATAGGCTTTTGAATTAATGTGAACAAAAAGCTTTGCTTTGCCATTGTTTGTAGAATGATTTTGGTGTACTTAATTTAAAGGCTAGAAGGTTAACAACTTGTACAAAGGCGAACTCAATGTAAACGATTTATTATTAGCATTGGTTTGTAACAAATTATTCGAGATTTTTTACTACCTACGAACTTGTAAGCGTGAAGGTATCTTTTGTAACTGCCCAACCTTAGTCATTGATTTTTTTTTGCTAAAGGTCGCAATGACGAGAGTGAAGGACGTGGCAATGTTTGGTCTTAATAAAGCAAGATCTTGTTTTCAAGGAATACCTGTAGCTTTAATTGAAGACAAATTAGCAAAAGTTTATTTGCATTATAACAAGGTGCATTTTGAAATTTAGACTATTTAATATATTTTATTTTTGATTAACGCACTGCTTACTGTAAACAATAAACTTCTTGAAATACGAAATTTGGAACTGATAAAATATTAATTTTAAACTTTTCATACGTCTCTAAATAAGATAATAATCATTTGAACTGTTTCATTGAAAATTAGGTTGCACGGGGAAAAGAGAATAATTAAGAAAAATCATTTTGTAACTCCATGAGAAGCCGAGAAAAAGTAATTTATTTGCTTTTGTATTATTTTTTGGACGAAACAGCAAATAATTGATAATTTCAGTTTTCTTTTTGCATTTTAGTCTAGCTTTTCAAAATTGGTGTGTACAAACATGAACTGTGATTTCGAAAGCAATAGTGTGTTCTTTTATAAGTATTTTTCTTCACGCATCGATTACGCAGTTTTCACCGATGTTGAAATTCAGTTTTCCACTCATCTCTTTTGTGATTTTTCCTGTTAGCTTTTGTCATGTAGTTTATTATCTTGTGCTCTTTTAATGAGTCTGTTGTCATTGGTTCTGCACGTGTTCATTTCATTCCTTTCTTCTTCGTGCAAATCGGGCTATATCCATTATGTTATATTCATTCCTTATATCCTTGTTTCTAATTCTGTCTTGTCTCATTTTCCCCATTATCATTTCAGTGGTAGACAGCATCTCCTTAGTTTTGCTAGTTGCGCGGGTTTCCGTTCCGTAGGTCATAATTGATCTGACTATAGTCTTAGATATTTTTATTTTACTAGCAATGTTCAAAAACATGTTCTCCCAGGTTACATCTCAAATAACCAAAAGTTCGTACATATTTCATAAATTTTTTCGTTGTATGTGTTCCAATCGCGTGATACATCTACTCTTAGAAATTGGAAGTTCTATTATTTTTTTCTTTATTTCAAGATTACCATCGATTTCGTTTTATCTGCAGAGACTTTCATATCATATATCTTCTCCGTCGTCATTAAATTATGTAGAAGACGCTACAAGTCGTTCTTAGATTTCTTAATTAGGACTGTATCGTATGCGTACCATACTACAGAAATACCTGTTTGTTTCATTTGTACCCGGGTACAAAATTTCAGTAATAATTCTATCCCTTAAAGATTTCAAAAATAAGACGTAAAAGTTTATTTATCGAATTTGTTTACTCCTTTTTACGCTTTCTGTCAATTTATTTCCTACTTGTATTCTTTTTTTTTTTTTTTTTTTGTATTCTTCACTTACATGGTGATATAACTGCATTTGACCCAATATTAGTTTAAATAGTAGTTTCTGGAGTTCCATTGAGTGACCACGGGAAATGGACGTGAAAGTGTTTAGTGGCGATAAATTTACTCGTTTTACGGGCTCTATCCCACATATAAATATTTTTCACGAAGCAGTGACAAGTGCAAGCAGTGTAATTACTAGTAGAAAAATAGGGAACAAAAGTGCGTGGATATCTAAGGCAAAAAACTAAAAAACAATATAGTAATTTCCTCGAGTATACTAGGTGTTAACAAATTGAGCGGCGTGAAACGATCCATCGCGCGGCTAATCGCGGGTAAGCGGTCGAGGTCAGGCGCCGCGGCTGAACTCCGTGATAAACTGGTGAACGATAAGAACTGTATACACAACAAATAAAAATAAACAAAAGACTAGAAGGTCATTACAGTGTGTGGGACGCGCTACCGTAAAGAAGGGCGTGTCGTACAGAGAGTATCGCGGCCAGTATAAAGTAATCACGGCGGTGTGTAGGATCAGAGAGTGTAGAAAAGGCAAATACATGAATAATAAGAAAGAAGTTAGAAGCAGGAAAGAGTAAGGGTGCAAACACAAATTTAGAGTGTAATAACCGGAAAGTAGTCTGGAAGATCCGGAGGAGTTCGATAAGTGGGAAGCAGATCAGATAGCATTCCAAAAGAGTGTAAAAATACAAAGATCGCCAAAAAGAAGACACAATACAGAAGAGGTATCATAAAGAAGAAAAACTTACAACAGAAATACAAGTTACAGATATGGAGGTAATAATACAGAAGTTAGATGAATTAAAGACTGAGATAAAAGCAGAATTCAATGAGAAACACAGTGAATTGAAGGCGGAGCTTACGAAAATAAACAAAGAGTTCAATAAGGTCAAAATGGAATGGGAGAAGAAAGCTGAAGAGTGGAAAGCAGAAAAGAAGATTTTGGAAATAGAATTAAGAAATTAGAAGCAACGATTGAGAAACAGGAGAGAGAAAAAGAAGGAATAATGTGGTCATAAAAGGTGTGACAGTAGATAATAACTTGATTAAAGAGGAAGTAGAAAATTTAATACAGAACAAGCTAAACATTGAACTCAAAGTCAAGAAAGGATATAATATTGCAGTAGGAGAAAATAAAAAATAGTGATTGTGGAATTGAACTCGTGGGAGGATAAAAGAGAACTCATGTCAAAAAGAAGATGCTGAAGGAACAAGTATTTACATCGAAAACGACCTAACATATGAAGAGAGAAAATGCAGGCCCAAATAAGTAAAATTATGAGAGAAGAAAGAGAAAAGGAAAAGAAGTTAAAATGGGATACGGAAAAATAACTATAGATGGAGAAAGATATAACTGGAGTTCCAACACACAAAAATTGTATAAAACGTATCGAAAAATACAACAAGCAGGACAACAGAAGATATAGAAAGTTCACAAAAGGGGATGGGATACAGAAGGGGAGTACTGAAGAAAGGGAGAACTCTAAGTCAAAGATCACCGGAAAACAATTCGGATGAACTGCTAAGAGAAAAGATGCTGAAGATAACTAAAACTGCAAGGAATACAAAAACTAATAGTACTTAATAAAGGACGGATAAAGGAAACAACTCAAGCTATGGATAAGGAAAATGAACATAATGGAAAAGCAAAATATATAATATAAAAGAGGCAAAGGTACAACAAAAGAAAGGTATAATAAATTTTGGTACATGGAATGTGAGGAGTATGACAGGAAAGGAAGACGAAATAATTGAAGAAATGAAAATGCAAAATGTGGACTATCTAGGAGTAACAGAGACAAAAAGAAAAGGACGAGGAATGAAAGAATTGAGAGAAGGATACTGGCTGTTTTGGTCAGGAGTAGAACAAAAGGAAAGAGGAGCGGAAGGAGTGGGATTGGTAGTCAAACCAGACAAAGTGAAAACGATTATTGAGGAAAGATTTATAAACGAAAGATTAATGGCCGTAAAAATAAAGATGGATGGAAGTAATACATGGTCAATACTAGTGGCATATGCGCCAAATGAAAATGCAAGAAAAGAAGAAAAGATACGTTCTACGAAACATTGCAGTCCGAAATTGATAAAGAGGAAAGAAATATAATAATAATGGGCGACATAAATGGGAGAGTAGGAAGAGACAATAGGGAATTGAAAGATATATGGGGAAAAACGGCGAGGTAACAAGAAATGACAACGGAAATAGATTAATAGGACTGTGTATAGAAAATGACTTTGTTATAACAAACACAAAGTTTACACACAAAGAGATACATAAGTATACCAGAGAAATAAAATCCAGAAATGAAAGATCGATCATTGATTACTTTATAGTAAATACTGAAAATTTGGAAAAGGTGAAAGATGTCAAAGTAAAAGACATGCAGAAATAGGCAGCGACCATTACCTACTGAAAATGGAACTTAAGACAAATATAACAAGTAACCAAGCAGAAAAAGACAAAAGATAACAAAAGAAAAATTAAATGCTATAGGTTGAAAGAAATAGACATTAGGCAAAAGTACCAAGAAAGTGTGGACAAAAACTTACGCAAATTCTAACTACTACCGGCATAGAACGTAAATGGAAAATATTCAAGGAGACCTTACTGGACGCATCAAAACTAGCTGTGGTGTAACCAAGTGTACAAATACATCTATTAAAAAGCAGGTGGTGGACAACAAATATTCAACAAAAGTAAAGGATAAAAGAGAAAATGGAAGAAATTCATGCAAAGTGGATCAGAAGAAGATCATAACATATACAAGGTAGCAAGAATAGAAGTAAATAAACTGGTCAAAGATGCAAAAAAGAGGCATGGGAAGAATTCGGACATAAAATGAATGAAAATTATACAGAAAACCAGAAACTCTTCTATAGTACGTTAAAGTATCTGAGAAAACAAAAAACTACAAGGCTAAAGAATATAAAAGACAAAAACGGAAATGTATTGACGGAAGCAAAAGAAATATTACAAAGATGGAAAGAGTATTTTGAACAGCTGATGGAGGTAAAAGAAGAAGAAGAAGGAATAGTGGAAACAGAAGAGGACATAATAATAGAAGAAGAGGAAGAAAATAAGGAGCAACCAGTTACAAAGAGGAAATCGCTGAAGCTATAAAGAAATTAAAAATGGCAAAGCACCGGGTCAGGACCAAATTACATCAGAAATGCTAAAGCATATGGGAGAGAGAGCAAAAGAAGAGTTCCGTAACCTGCTAAATGAAATCATGAAGAAAAGGAAATGCCAAAGGACTGGAATATGAGTGTAATTCTACCATTGTACAAGAAAGGTGAGATGAAAGAATGCTCAAACTATAGAGGTATTTCATTGACAAGCACACCTGCGAAAGTATTTACAAGAATACTAGAGAGAAGACTGAGAGAAACGCTAGAACCAACATTAGAAGATCAACAACATGGTTTCAGAAAAGGAAGGAGCACTCAAGACTTAATATTTGTTGTTAGACAATTGGGAGAAAAATTACTAAAAAGAACCAGGAAGTGCATATCTGTTTCATAGACCTTCAAAAAGCTTTTGACAGAGTGAGACGAAAAGATATATGGAAAAGTTTAAAAGAGCGAGGGTAAGCAGTGATATGATTGAGGTGCTAAAAATGTTATATAGTAACAGTATAAATATAGTTAGGACACACAATGATGAATCAACTGAGTTCGAAACAAAATCGGTCTAAAACAAGGATGTGTTCTCAGCCCCTATTGTTTTCTATACTAGTTGATGATGTGGTAAAATATGTAAACAAAAATGTGTAAAGATGAAAATAGGAAACTGGAAAATGAAACAAGTAACTCTCCAAGAATTACTGTTTGCTGATGACATGATACTGTTGGCAGACTCAGAGAAAACCTACAAAAGAACCTGAACTGTTATCAAGAAGAACTTAAGAAGATAAATATGAAAATAAACATAAACAAAACAAAACCATGGTAATATCGACACATGAAATAAAACACAGAATAAATCTAGAAGGGAAGAGCTAGAACAAGTTAGTAGCTACAACTATTTAGGTACAACAATAGAGGACAGAGGTAAAATAGATAAAGAGATAACGGAGAGGTTAGGAAAGGTTGGAAGATCTTATAATATGCTCAAAAACTCATTCTTTGGTAAAAGGGAGATTTCAAAACGAGTAAAAACTGAAATATATAAAAAAGTAATAAGACCGTCATTGATTTATGGCAGCGAATCCTGGACAATATCAAGTAGTAATAGAAGTAGGATTACGGCAATGGAAATGAGATTCCTCAGGAAAATTGAAGGAATTACTAGAATAGACAGAGTCAGAAATGAAAAAATATTAGAACAAAGGAATATAAAATCAATAGGAACTATTATAGAAGAAAGACAACTGAGATGGTTAGGACATCTGCTCCGAATGGATGAAAACAGAATATCAAGACAAGTCTACGAAGCTAGAACCCAGGGAAAAACAAAGTAGGAAGACCTAGGATTATGTTGTTATATGTCATTATTTTGTGATTTGTATTTTTTTTATAAATTTATAACAGTTAATGTAAAACAATTTTATTCTTTAAATAATCTGATTCTGATATTTGATTTAAAAATGGGCTTTTTGAATTAATGTGAACAAAAAGCTTTGCTTTGCCATTGTTTATAGAATGATTTTGGTGTACTTAATTTAAAGGCTAGAAGGTTAACAACTTGTACAAAAGCAAACTCAATGTAAACGATTTATTATTAGCATTGGTTTGTAACAAATTATTCGAGATTTTTTACTACCTACGAACTTGTAAGCGTGAAGGTATCTTTTGTAACTGCCCAACCTTAGTCATTGATTTTTTTTGGTAAAGGTTGCAATGACGAGAGTAAAGGACGTGGCAATGTTTGGTCTTACTAAAGCAAGATCCTGTTTTCAAGGAATACCTGTAATTTTAATTGAAGACAAATTAGTAAAAGTTTATTTGCATTATAACAAGGTGCATTTTGAAATTTAGACTATTTAATATATTTTATTTTTGATTAACGCACTGCTTACTGTAAACAATAAACTTTTTGAAATACGAAATTTGGAACTGATAAAATATTAATTTTAAACTTTTCGTATGTCTCTAAATAAGATAATAATCATTTGAACTATTTTATTGAAAATTAGGTTGCACGGGGAAAAGAGAATAATTAAGAAAAATCATTTTGTAACTCCATGAGAGGCCGAGAAAAAGTAATTTATTTACTTTTGTATTATTTTTTGGACGAAACAGCAAATAATTGGTAATTTCAGTTTTCTTTTTGCATTTTAGTCTAGCTTTTAAAAATTGGTTTTTACAAACGTGAACTGTGATTTCGAAAGCAATAGCGTGTTCTTTTATAAGGATTTTTCTTCACGCATCGATTACGCAGTTTTCACCGATGTTGAAATTCAGTTTGCCACTCATCTCTTTTGTGATTTTTCCTGTTAGCTTTTGTCATGTAGTTTATTACCTCGTGCTCTTTTAATGAGTCTGTTGTCATTGGTTCTGCACGTGTTCATTTCATTCCTTTCTTCTTCGTGCAAATCGGGCTATATCCATTATGTTAAACTCATTCCTTATATCCTCGTTTCTAATTCTGTCTTGTCTCATTTTCTCCATTATCATTTCAGTGGTAGACAGCATCTCCTTAGTTTTGCTAGAGTTGCGCGAGTTTCCGCTCCATAGGTCATAATTGGTTTGACTATAGTCTTTACTGGCAATGTTCAAAAACTTGTTCTCCCAGGTTACATCTCAAATAACCAAAAGTTCGTACATATTTTATAAATTGTTTCGTTGTATGTGTTGTAGTCGCTTGATACATCTACTCTTAGAAATTGGAAGTTCTATTATTTTTTCTTTATTTCAAGTTTACCATCGATTTCGTTTTATCGGCAGAAACTTTCATATCATATATCTTCTCCGTCGTCGTTAAATTATGTAGAAGACGCTACAAGTTGTTCTTAGATTTTTTAATTAGGGCTGTATCGTATGCGTACCATACTACAGAAATGTCTGTTTGTTCCATTTGTACCCGGGTACAAAGTTTCAGTAATAATTCTATTCCTTAAAGATTTCACAAAATAAGACGTAAAAGTTTCTTTATCGAATTTGTTTACTCTTTTTTACGCTTTCTGTCAATTGATTTCCTACCTGAATTTTCGTTGTTTTATTTTCGTTTAGGTCTTTTATAACTTGTATTTTCTTCCTCCAAAATTAATACGTCTTGTAGCGTGACCCTACTAAATTCTCTCATATCCACAAAATACATAAAGGGTTAGTGTATTGATCTCAATTGTTTTTCAATCACTTGATGTATTATAATTATATCGTCGACGGTCAAGTATTCTTCACTTACATGGTGATGTAACTGCATTTGACCCAATATTAGTATAAATAGTAGCTTCTGCGTTGTATTTAGATGCATTATTCCTCAATAGTTCTTGGGGTTATTAACCCCCCTCCTTTAAATATTGGGATAACTATGCCTGCTCTCCATTCTATTGTCTTTTTATTTTTTAATTATTGTATTAAATTACTTTTGGCACGGTTCATTAAAGTCTCGCCTTCTATATTTTAATAACTTCGTTCTGATTCGGTACTTTTCTGTTTTCAAAGCGATGTTGGAGACTATTACTAATTGTCCGTTGTTTTTTTAAATTACACGTTTTATTAATATTTGTATTGCATGAACCATTCTGTAACGGATTGACTTCCCTTAATGTTAATAATAAAATTTTTTGGATTATGCCGTGTCGTTTTCATTAGCTCTTTGAGTGATTACTCCATTAGTGTTAATAATGCTATATGGAATTGTTGCACAATTAGCATGTAATATTTTGCAAGAAGAATTTATATATTTTCAGATACTTGGAATTTACAGTTTTACTAATTTTCTAAAATCACAGTTGAATAGATCTTTTTTGTGGTTGATGTTTCTAGTTTTATACTTAATACGTTCGACGTCAAGATTAATCCTTCACTATGAAGTATATTTTCTTTTGCGTGTTTTACATAATTGAAATGATGAACTATGTTAAAGTGAAGACTGTTTGTGTGTGTGTGTGTGTGCGCGCGCACGCGTGTGCGTGCGTGCGTGCGTGTGTGTGTGTGTGTTGGAAAATAAAGTTTTCTGAATCTTAATTCATTGAAGGAGAAGTCAGTTTTATAACATCCCGATATATGTTATCCCAGGAACCGTGTTGCTATCAAAAAAGTCTCTAAACCTTTGTTTTCAATGCGACACGGAAGACATTAACTTTCGGGGAGTCCCTCTCGGGTTTCCGTATTGCATGGGGATTTTGTAATCCCCATATCCAAACATCCTCTTGGTCCACTTTTCCACTTAGGTGTAACATTGCCTGGTCATCTTTTATGTTTTCGAGCATACCACTAGAAACTACTACACGTTTTAGCTCGTCGTTTGCGCGAAATGTTTGTACCAGTTACGAGCGGTATGATTTGAACATTAAACAGCGCCTTAACACACGGCAGACAGTTGTTTGTGGCACTCCAAGTTATCTGCTCACTCTATTGATTGACTTCATTGGGGTACGTCTCTAAACTCTCACGAATTTGTCCTTCATTCTCCGATACACGTTGTCGGTCCGTACTTTTACCTCTTTGCCACTTTGATCAAATTGATGATTTCAACGACAACGACTTTTTCTCGTTGAGGATTCAATGTTGTAATGACGAATAAATGCACATTGTACTGCAGCCGTCAACTTTGTTTTACTGAACTTACGAATGTAAAGTATCTTGTACTATACTGTAGCTACCTTGTTCACAACTAATACTGCTGCATGGCTGGCCGCTAGGCGCGAGCATTCTAATATTTGAAACTTTTGAACATGCTTTTTGAAATATCATGTGAATATTTACATACAATGTATAATAATAGTTCCCCGTAATAGGCCTTGAAGGTCCTTTGGGGTCATAACAGGATAGGTGTGCTACAATCTAGAGCCTACGGTACCCAAGGGTAGTAACATGGCTTGTGCTACGTACCGACCGCCTATTATTACCCCAGAGTTTGACCTCCAGGTACTCATTTATTGCAGCCTGAGTCGAGCTGGGCCGTAAAAATGCCAGCAATTGAATTGGCGAGAGCGGGATTCGAACTCGCATCTCTTGGTTTCGTAGTCTAGCGACCTATCCACTAAATCACCACGGCTCTACATACAATGTATAGTTCAAGAAATACAGTGGTCTTAAATTAAGTCCATCATTTTGAATAACTCTATAGTGATCAAATTTAAGTATTGATTGTCACTGAAAAATACCCTTCTATTATTCTTATCTTGAATTTGTACTTTTAATATGATTCAAAAATTTAGCTAATTTAAGAACTGATTACCACTTAACGAAAATTTTAAAACATGAAAATAACTCTAGTTTGAGAAATTCTAATATCTGGAGAATTAGTGAGTTGGTTTCAAGTTAGAGTACCGTTTGCCGCAATATTGCGTGTTATTCGCGCCGTGTCACTCGCACGGCGGCCATATTTTGTTGCGTTGACGCCGCGACTCTTCTAGGTACCTGATAACCGTGTAGTTTGCGCATCAGTTATTAAATACCTGAAAACTGAGACTTTGTAATTTTTCTTAAGTTTAGTACCAACAACGCTGTGGAAGGCTGGCCCAGCAAACTTTATAAACTTGTTAATGAAAAACCCAAACTTATTAATATTTTAAAGTCATAGTGAATTTTAAGTGCAAATTCTCCATCGTTAGTAGAACTGGTGTTACTGCGTAAACTCCGAAAAACAGTTTATATTAATTTAGATATAAAAATAGAAAACCCGATTCAAAGATTTACGGGAGTTTAAATCCTGTTTAAAAAAATTGTTTAGATTCAAAAATTAGAATAATACGTATAATGTGGCCTGAAAAATAAATAGTTTAAAAGTACAAACGATTCTATCAGCACAGCCCTTAATATAATTTTATAATCGGCCTACTTCTTGGTTTATTGTTAAAATATTTCAAGAAAAAGTATTTAACGCTAATTAAAGTGCCTCAGTTTTCTGCGGCGCAAACTACATGGTTCTCAGGTACCTAGAAGGGCCGCGGCGCCAACTCCACGAAATATAGCCACAGTACGAATGACACGGTGCAAATGACACGACATCTTGGGGGCGTTATGAGATCTGCCACTTTCATTGAGGACAGTAATAATAATTTTTGTATTCTGAAATTCTGCATCAAGTTAGTGAGAAGCTTAAGATACTTTCTAAATATTTCTCTCCCTTTTGTAGAGGTATCAATGTGCAACGCCATAATAATAGATTTACAATAATTAACGTTCACTTACGTTAAAAACAACTTTCATATACCGCCAGCGTTTGCCATAAATATCGTGGTTGCTATTTTAAAAGTTCAGATTCTGAGAAGCCCCACATCACATCTCTACAGGATTACGTTTTTCGTAAGAAACTCAAAAACTTAGGTGTATTGAGGTGTTTGATTAAAATACGGTATATGGTTATTATAGCAATTTCTAGTCGACAGAAAATTTCTGTGGCAGGCCAATATCTTCGTTGCTTGTATGTATGTATTATATAAATAATAAATATATATAAATAAATGAAAATTTGTTAAATAGAAATGCATTATTAATATTTATCATAGAACAAATTTTGGGTAATATTAATTTACATGCAAACTTCATTTTTTTTCTTTTTTTAAATGTAAATTTACATTACGCAACGCTAAACTATAATGTGTGAATTTCTGTCTATGAGTCGTATGCGTTTCCAACAATGCAAAATAGCCTGAGCCTTTCATATTTTTATTGTACATGTATTAATTAAAGCATAATTCTTTTGGGAGTTTTTGTTAAAATATTTGTTATTTTATCTCAGTATTAATTAACAGTTAGTCCCACAAGACCAAACGATCGAGTTAGAAAAATTTTATTTGAGAAATGTAAACAATAATGCAATTCTTAAAATACAGAAAACCATTATGTTCTGGTTTTAGTAAGATGCCTAGTTGCCATTATTATCCAGTACGGATGGCATCCGTTTGGTATACTAGTGGCATCGTAAGAAGCAGAAATCGTTTAACCCTTGGTTTGTGTTTGATGTAGGGCCAGATAGTTTAGACTGAATTGGCATAGGAGGTTGTGACGGTCAACCCAATGTATTGATTCAATTTTTATCTTTCTTGTCCAGAATAAGTTAATTGAACATGTAATAAGTGTGACTAGTACGCTAACTGTTCCGTAAATGCATAATGTAAACGGAACTATTAGCTTACCCATTATTACAGTCGATACACTATTTACTGCAGTCAAATTTTAACCAGCTAATATTTCTCAATCAAAAGCAACATCCACCTTTCTTGCAAAACAAACATGCAGGTATGTAAGATAATTTAACTCGGGTTACTTATTCTCAACTTACTTCTCAACACAAGATTAATTAATTATATTAATACAACACAGTAAGCAACAACTGTGAAGATGAAGAAGAAAATTCAGAAGTAAATACAAAGGAAAACGCAAAAACAAACATAAACTCCAAGTAGATAAGTCTGTTGCTATTCAATCAAACAAATATTTATCTCTTAATAATCTGAATGGCAATAACACTTAACAAAAAAACAATAATAATTCGCAAAAATTAAGAAGAAACTTCAACAAAGTCAGTACTTACACCACCATCCGTTTTGTCTCCTACGTCGAAATCAACGCAATGGAAGCGTCAAAATAACTCTTGGCGTGGTGTTTTCTACGGAGGTCGTTCACTACAAGCTTTTACACTTTCCGCAAATGGAATTTGGGTAAAATTTCGACACAGCAAAAACGATGTTATTGTTATAAATGCAGACTTTTATGCACTGAATATTGGTGACAGATATCAAAACTAAAAGTGGCACATAACTATTACAATTTACGTTTGTTCAAGTTACCTTTACTTGTCGCCAGAGGGCAGACATAATTACTACTAATACTTCATATGTGTCAACTGAAAGAAGAGAGATCGTGTAGAGTGGTAATCAAAGAATTACACTTTTCACCCCTGTCACATGATATAAAGGAAAACAAATAAAAAAGGTTTTGCTTTTAGAAAAACAATGAATATTAGAAAGCAAAATAATAAAACATGGGGCCGGCGAAGAGATTGCTCTGTAAGCAATCCCAGAACGAACTTAAAAAGACCTTTCGATTTCTAGAAAATTATTCGACATAGAATTTTTCAACTTCATTTTCGAATTCAGCGTAAAGTTTCCTACAAGAATCACATTTAAAATCGTAATGTCGAAAATTTTCCCGAAATTCGAAGTCGAATATCTCGAAAATTATTCGAAATAGAAATTTTTTAATTTCGAATTCGAAATCGGCGTAAAATTTCCTATAAGAATCCATTTTCAAATTTTACAAAATCTCAAATTTTTGTGACGGACCGACAGACCGACAGACAGACATATAGAATTCAGTAACGAACTTTTTAAGTTCGTTGAAAATAAGACTCCCAATGTTTTTGTGCACCTGGAACCCGTCACTAATAATAAAAAATCTACTATCTAAAATACTTTAATAATAGAATTATTACAGTTGATTTTCCACGAAAAATACAGATTTGGTACAGTCCACGAAATGTCAGCAATGTAATTATGCAAAAACCAACTGTAATAAACTCTGTACATGTGATAAATACAAAGCACTACATGGTACCAAAATCTGTAGGAAAATTGGCGATATTTTTGCTATATGTGTCTTATATGATGGTGTCTAGTTGCCAAACTATAAGCGTTTCCATATAGTATACCGTAAGCTACAAAATAAACATCACATCGCGCAATAATAACCTAGGAACCATATTACTGACTTAAAATAATATAATAATCAAACTACTTACGCGCAAATGACAAAAACTTATGAAGAACAAATAATCAGTAATTCAGATAGAACTCTTAGTCAATTCCTAACTAATGCGATATAAATTCAGCGATATAAAATGGTACTCAAAATGTCTACTGTTGTAAATAAAGTAGTTCAAAATGGCTGAATTAGATATACTTTTAGTATTAGAAGATAATTTTATTGATCAGTTGTCCATTAAAATACTTAATTATCTAATGTTATATTAAGCAGCCAGATGGCTCCATAGATGGTAGATTACAGTTCGCTAACCAATTGATGAAATGGCAAAAGGACTTCCTTTAGGCTACAACGGTCCAGCGTAATTATATCAATTAATCACAATACCTGGTATGTACTATCCACCAACGATAACTTTTACTGGAACCTTAATAGTAGGCGGATAATTGAACGCCAAACACATCAGCTGGAGTTCGAGCCTAACAAAAACCAAGGGATGAACATTCCCCAAAAATTATCAACGAACTATCTTATTTGCCATTTGGATAAAGTCTCTGACCTGCTAGATTTCTGCATTACAAATGGTATTCCGACTAATTTTTCATCAGTGCAATCGAACTCCGATATAGCTTTAGATCATACAGCTGCCTGCTGAGATTAGCACCACCATAAAAAGGAAAACAAACTTGCATTGCATAATAAATTTACTTACCAGATATTATTTCGAGAATGCAATACATCAAAAAACTGACTAGTAATAAGTATATCATCAGAAACTGTTACTAAGACAGGTACCAGTTGCTTCATTACAACCGTATAATAAGCCGTTTGAATTATAACACTCAAAGACGAAGAACGATAAACAAGACATCTGTAGAAATAATGAAAATAATTGCAGCAAAATGTAGAACTAGAGCTCTATAGAAAACCGCTTACAATAGACTGGTGAATAAATTAAACCTGCAATAGCTTCGTAATGATGCTTCTGCTGGATAGATAAATAATCTTTTAAGTGAAAATTATTCGCTTGGAAAGCCACGAAAGGATGATGACAGATGGACATCATCCAGTAGTGAAAAATCAGGAACATTTGCGCGGCATTTTTCAACTAAACACAAAAAGTAGGTGCTGAGACTGAAAAATTTTTAGATTTTTCTTTCCCGATTACAAATTTTATCACAAATAGAACTAAGGATGAGATAATACATCAAAACAAAGTTTCAGGGTATAATTTAATTGCCGGCAAGGTAATATCTGAATTACTAGGGACCGGTTTGTAGTTTATACAACGCTATTTAATTAAATCCTCAGGTTAATCTGTTAGCCAACTTAAATATGCACAAATTATTGGAATATTAAAGCCGGGAAACCGCCTGCAGGTGTGACTTCCCATTGGCCTACAAAACCTGTCCTCACTAAACTTTCAAAAAACGGTTACTCTAAAAAATGCTCGTGAATAATAGAGGGATGCCTCACAAATTGTCAATTTGGTTGTAGACAGAATCATTGGGTTATCAAATATCAATAACATTTATGGGGAACGTTTGAAGGGAAAGATTTTGCTCCACAGCTTTTCTCAATGCCCAACAAGCAATCGAGAAAGTATGGAATTACATCTGCTTCAGAACCACATCAATCTACGCATGTAATTTGCGCTCAGAAAAAAAAAACGCTGGCCCCTTGTTCACCTCGGTAATGTTTAAATACCACATGACACTGAAGTTTCTTGTATCGAACTTTACCTAGATTGTAAACTCAAAAAATTAAATTACTGCATTAGATCAATTTTTAAAAAAGAATAGAGGTATTTGTGCATTTTTCTGCAAGAATTATCATTTTGCATACATACTACAAGTTTCATGAGCTAATTTGGTAGTTATGTACATGTTATGCTAAAAATAACAAATACGGCGTTATTTTTAATAAATTTTAATAGATAACATAAATGAAACAAACATGCTATTTGTAAGTAGAACTAAATCTAGGCTTCAATATCTGTTGGCCATTTTCTATGCAAGTGTCGTTTATAAGTACTATTTAATAAAGGCCAGATACTTGGGTTTGGATCAGATTAGAGTTTTCGTATCTGATTGGACATATGTTGGTATATAACTTCTTTGACAGAATTACCTTCGCAAAGTAAACGTGATTTGAGTAGATTTAGTTTCATTTACCTTTATACGATAGTTATTTATTGAGTATATACGATTTCATATGTAGTGACTAACTATTTGTAGGTCTTCTTATCACGCTGTTATCTGAAGTAGGCAAATCTGCAGTGTATACCAAATAGAGTAGAGACCCAATGAGACTGCCTTATGGACCACCAGGGTTAGTTTTATCAACGAACTTAAAAGTTCGTTACTGAATTCTATGTCTGTCTGTCGGTCCGTCACAAATTTTGAGATTTTTTAAAATTTGAAAATGGATTCTTATAGGAAATTTTACGCTGATTTCGAATTCAAAATTAAAAAATTTCTATCTCGAATAATTTTCGAAATATTCGACTTCGAATTTCGGGAAAATTTTCGACATTACGATTTTAAATGTGATTCTTATAGGAAATTTTACGCTGAATTCGAAAGTGAAGTCGAAAAAATTCTATGTCGAATAATTTTCGAGATATTCGATTTCGAATTTTCTCGAAATTCGAAATCGAAATCGAAACGTCTTTTTAAGTTCGTTCTGGGATTGCTTACAGAGCAATCTCTTCTCCGGCCCCATGTTTTTAATTTATGAAACTCTATTACCGAATTTCACCTGGAAGTAGCGATCTGTAGGGTAGGATTTAAAAAAGAGGAAATACTGGTGGGAAAAGATTTTTTTATTTGAATAGTAGAGCTGGGAACCACACTTTATCAACTACTCCAAATTGATCACTAGATGGCTTTATTTGTTACATCTACTATGCGATGGCATTGTTGGAGAGCTTGCAAAAATTTCTCTTCATAATTTTTGAGGAATGATTGTTTTTCTTATAATGAAAGCTAATATTCCATATGATGATGCACTGGATCCTATTAATGGAAAAGGAAAGCAGTAATAATTAAAAGATAGGCAAACAACCGCAACCGATATATCCTATTACGTCGTTAGTAAAATCCGAATTATAAACTTGAATTAAATAAATAATACTGATTTTTCTGTTTCATTTATGTCAATTTACTTAATTATTTTTAAAAGTTATTATTTCCAGAAACCGTTTATTTTTTGTCGAATACTCTATTGACATAGAGATTAAATATAGAAAAAAGCAAAAAGAAACGATCTAAAAATAGCTAGCAAGGAAAAATATCAATTTTCCCGTAAATTCATGGAGAAAAGTGTTCAGAACATTCTTGTAACCACCACAACGATATATATTTGGTTTTCTGTTCCTGCAAAAGTTTTCAAAAATGTCGATTTTTACGATCTCATGTTTTAGCAACCGTTTTGTACACGTTTCTCATTCCTTCCCTTCACTTGATCAGTACCTTCGACGTGGCACTCGATGACACAGGCTAGTCGATGTAGCAGTTTGCTCATTGTCAGCTGCAATCTATAATATCTATTATATTTAAAGCAACAATCGTGAGAAAAACGAAAAACCAATCAATCAATCGAACGTGGCAGCCGATGTGGCGCATACAGGAAAGGCCTTTCTTGTTCAAACATGTAAATTCACTTCTCGAAAATGAGGCAAAACTTTCTACACCGAAAAGGACTTGAACCAGGATCAAAATATTGTCAATTCTGCACTTTACTACTATTACACCACGCACCTCACTGACGGGTGGAGTTGAGTGGAGAATCAAAAGTGTGAAATGAGAGAAAAGAGGTTTTAAGAGGTTTTGTGAGGTTTATGAGTTGCAGAGGGGGGTTAGTAATGTTCGCCTTTTTGAAAACTTTTGCCCCCATTAAGTAGGGAATGTTACTCTATAATAGTTTTCTATTGAGGTTTTAACTATCGATTCGTTTGATTTTAGACACAAAAATATATAGATTCTTGTAAGTTGAGATGATTAATTGGAATAAAATCCTCTGTTCTTGGAAAATAAAGTTCTCATCCACAAATTTGTAATCAAACCTATTTAGACATATGAAGTGGAAGTGTGGGTTCTTTGACAGATAATCGACACAACATGTTACACAAATAACCAAACAGTTCAAATCCTATTGATTCCTTTCGTAGATTTAGCAATGAGCAAAAATTATGTGATGCTGATAGAAAATCCCTAATATTTTAAGGTTATGGTGTTGCCAGATATTCAACCTTGCGATATGACTTTTACATCTAACAATTTCAACCATAACTTACTGGTGGGGGCCATATTTTGTCAAACGGCGGAGACCTATTTGTACTGCTTTTATAAGCTCTATTGTAATACTCTTTTTGCTAATATTTAAGCGAACTTTCTAAAGCGTTAACTTGGAATGTTTTCATAAAATCACATAATTACTGGATCGCTATTCGTCAACGTTGCTCGTCTCTTTTGTCGATTAGGGAATTCATCCATAGCTTCTATTTCTCGGTTTTACTCTGTCCACTTGTACAGGAAACAATATTTATTTTGGGCCTTTAGGATGACGACAGGAACACATTGTCAAATCTCTGAACAAAAATAGTATTTTTTGTAAAATAATGCATGCAGAAAAGCAGCCGAGTTGCAACTTACAACGCTATTAGAGTGAATTTTAAGGAATTGATTTGTTTGCGGCACATGTGGACAACATTTCATTCGTTTGAAATGTCAACCGGACTTTTATGGGATTATCCATACATCAAAAAAGTGGAATGTTCTTTTTTAAGATCTTGTTTTCAAGGCTTGTCTGAAGATTTGTTTTTCCAGGTAATGGCTTGAGGTATTAATTTCAAAGAGACGTTAAAAATGACATAGTTTTATTTAATGAAAATGTTTAAATGCTTATAGGAGTGTATAATTGTAGTATGCATTTCGCATAACATTAAATAACAAAATAGATAATGAAAAAAAATCGGAGAGATTCTCTTACATTTGGTAAACGTTATATTGGCAGATTTAGCTTCGTTGATCTCACATTCCATTTTTGGTCCATTTTCGACTTCACGTAGATTTAGTTGTAGGGAGTGTGGCCGCTATTTTTAAAAATGTTCCCGTACAAGATTTAAACCGCACGATATTGAGAGAAGATTCCAATTTGGCCAGTTGATGATTGAAAAAGTGGAAGACGGTTTGATTAATGTTTCTAAAATTTGGTTTAGTGATCAGACTCATTTTTATTTACAAGGTTTTGTTAACAAGCAAAACATGCGTCTCTGGAGTACCAAAAATCCTCAGCTCGCAATTGTAAAGCCTTCCCATTCAGCAAAAGTGACCGCCTGATGTGCAATTTTAGGGAAAAAGATTCTCAAACAATATTTCTGTGATGGCAATGTGAACTCTCAAAATTACTGCCAGATGCTCGAAGAGAAGTTTCCACGCGTAGCAAAGAGAGCAAAAAATGGAATGGTTACTAGTTTATGCAGTGCGGGACCTTATCGCAATTTTTGAACGTGTCATATGCCTAAACTTCGACAATTTGAAATTAATTGGCCACCATGTTTTCCAAAACACTCGAAGATCTCAAAATAACTATAAAAAATGAAGTTTTGGTTATTGGAAGAGACATCCTTTTAGTAAATGAGACTTTAAAAAGTAGGCTGCGTCATGTTGTTGCTAGTCAAGGTTCACATTTTGACTATGCTGAATTTTAGAATTTTGAAAATCGGTCAGCTGCGTAAGAAGTTATAACCAAATACTTTCCGACACATATTATTGATCACCTTGTACTATTAAATAACTAGTCGGTTTGCATTCGTTACATAATTATTATCTAATGAAATAATGCCGGCTTAAAAAAATTCCGTTTTTATTTGCCAAAATTTTTAATTGTGTCTAACGACGTTAAAATATTGCAATTTAGATAAATATTAAATAAGCTACTTCCTGTTGACGGCGTTCCGTTTTTGAAACGCACGCAAGTATCTAGCAAAGTCCTTCAAAGTAACACGCCTATGAATCACGTTTGCTTGCTTCTAGTTATTAATATTACTTTGCTTTAATTTGTTAGTTGTGGCGGTAATTGGCGAAACTAGTGCGAATATACGTTTCATCTCATTATTTAGATTAATTGAGTTATTTATTGATTTAACTTTTATTTTGATGTTGAGCACCATAACGTTTGTTACTCATTGTAGGCTTTTTTATTTGGAGGTTTCTAATGAAACAAATTGTTTACACAATCTTTGGTTGTAATATAATCAAAATGGTTTATAGAAGACTTCAATATCATTCTGTATGATTTATTTAATTTAGTCTTTTTTGCTAAAAACATTCTGTTGTTCATTGTGCAATTATTGTTTTATTAAAAAATGATCCAAATAGGTGATGCTCAAATAAAATTAACAGTCGCTAAATATACTTCCTAATTGACCCTTTCCCAGCGAGAAGATAATTTATAAATTCGATTTTTATAGAACTGGTGTGGCGGCCTTTTCGCCCTTGAACCGCTTTATATCGCGGCGGCATGCGGACCTTTGATATCAGCTATGTTTTGCCGTCGCACACAAACGGCATGGGCTTTTGCTCGCATCCCCGCATTCACGCCCCGCAGCGCGGCCAGTTCGGTCGTGTCTTAGTCCGCATAAATTCAGATTCAAGCACCGCAGCTCGGCTAGTACGGTCGTGTCTTCACCCGCAAGAAACATTTCGCATCCCCGCAAGCATTCACGCCCCCCAGCGCGGCCAATACGGTCGTGTCTTAACCCTCATACATTCACGCATATTCAACACCCCGCAAATATTCACGCATCGCAGCTCGGCCAATTTTGGTCGTGTCTCAACATCCCACAGATACCAGATCCGCAACGCAGAGGTGGCCACCTTGGAATCGCCGACGAAGCCGAAGCCGAAGCCGATTCAGGTGAGCAATTTGGCAATTCATTGGTTGATATCGGTAGCCGCCCCCATCCGCTTACGCGACGGCCGTTTAAGGGACGATTTTGGCCTTATCGGCTGACCTTCCACTACGGGCCGTACTACGTTTCCACACCGCACCACGAGAGCTGCCAGACCTCGTATCTTTTAAAAGTTTTTATCCTAATTTCATCTCACCGTTGTAGAAAGTTTCCTTTGCGATATTACACCGTTCTTGTTGTGTTTACGTAAGTTACAAAATAGAAATAATAAATAACAGGATTTGGATCAACTACATGTTATGTGATGACTTTTAGATTGTAGTTAGTACTTGTGTGGCTTTGGTAGTTTTAAACCATATTACTGTAATCGTGGGAATTTTTACAATTGTGTAGATAAGTAGGGTATTAAAAATTTAATACCGTTAATAGTTTTCTGTACACAAGTAGTTTGAAGTGTTTGTTTGTTAGTTTTTGTAAAGAACTAAAGTGCTTGAATTCATGGCGTTTTAGACTACACATTAGTTGTTACTTTTACATGCAATTCACATTAATCAAGTGGAGAACTATAACATATGATTTATTTAAATTTTTTTAAACTATGCAGAGTATCAAATAAATTTCTTGGAATTTTGTCCATTCTCAAGCAGTTAGACCGCATTTTTAGTTTACCAATCAGTTTTAAATAATTATTTTTCTAAGAAAATCCTTTTACTGCTGTGCCGATGTTCTAACACAAAATATTTTGAAAAGTTTTGAGCCTTTAATAGACAAAACAAGTGGCAAAAAGAAATAATACTGCGAACAGGATTATGTTACTACTGTAGCAGTCATGCAGAGTTCTGTAGTTCTTGTCTGTTCTACAACTGTGAAGTAGCGTATTGTTTGATATTAGTGCTTGTAATTGTTTAACATTGGATTCCTCAATTTCTGAACGTTTGCATTAATTTAAAATATTGAGGAAGTCGTTTTAAAATTTTCTGGCCCTTTTAAAATATACAGGGTGCAGTTATTGCAGTTATTGTAAATTAAACCACTTGTACATTAAATAATTTTATTTTCTTTCGTTTTAGATTAGAGATGCGTGCAACTAATTAACATGTATTTTAAAATAGTCTAAAATTAATCGATCAAATTCAGTGTCAATGTAATTTATAACCCTTTCTGGATTTCGACCTTTATAATCATATAATAGACACAGCAAAAAATCTTATGTCAGTGTATAAAGAATCATTTCATGTTTTGGCTGTCTTATAGGTTTTTTCTTATGTGCACATCCGACGGCGCGGTAAACATAAATTCTATATTCCATCTTATGGTCGATATCAGATATTGCATACGCGATTCTTTCTCATAAATATACTAAATTACGCGACAAAGGTACACAAATACACAATCTTTGATGTAACCCATAAGAAAAATTCAAATTAAATTGTCAGGAATTATGACGCTATTTTTATTTGATCGTCATGCATAGACTTCCGCTGCCTAGTTAGCTTTTTAGATGCGACGTTTTTCTAGATCTGTAACCTTCAGGACTAACCTTAGACTAGCCAACCCGTAACCTTTTTAAAAAGGCCACTGGGCTCCGTCAAATTATAACTGAGGTAATTAGGAAGGCCACGAAAAACCTGAAACCACTACTAGAAGTACGTTATAGGCGCACATAAAAAGTTTGTATGGAATGCGCTAAGTAGATGGTTGTGATATTTGCAATCCCCGCTTCGCGTGATATGTTAACCTCTGAAAGTAAATGTTTATTATATAAGCTGGACGCTCTCAGGCAACGAACCCAGCTGACCTGTTCGTTTTATAAAGCACAAATAACCAGTCGTCTTGAACTTCATTTACCACCCGTACATTTTTTGATCTGTAGATACCTTTGTCCGCAATATACAGCGTCATCGAGGTAAATAAGAAAATGATTAAACAATGAAATTTATTTGCGTTAAACTTAGCACAATTAAAGTATGTAATATTGAGAAACATATTATTTAATGTAGCCTGGGCCTAAATCTGCTGCAGACCAACACAACTTCTTTATTGTCCATGTGTGTCATTACCTCCGTGATGGAAGCCCTTGGTGTTATGATGTCTCTCATTGATCTTGGCCTCGACCATGCTGCACACATAGTAGTCAAGGATATTTCAGTCGGAGCTGGAAGCTGGCGACAAGTTGGGGGAACCAGCGGTAATACAAATTATGGCATAGCCAGTAGACACTTTAGATACATCTTGACGGATACAACGGTTATTTTGGCGATTCACTTTGTTGTTATGATGTCGTTCAGCAGTACTTGGCCTTCTACTTTCCTTTCATCTTGTTTTTCTCAGTCAACAGTTTGCAGTTTCTCAGGACGAAGGACTTGTAGTGCAGGTCCTGGTGGACTGCTGAACTGATCGTCGGCCCCGCCATGCTCATTTTTTTATTAGGTCAGCCATGCTTTACCTAGGATCCCGATCGATCTTCTCTTTGAATTTTCAAACGAATTTACTTATATTGCGATCAGATCGCTTGCTGTGAGTTGCCCTGGCCACATCGTAAATTTGGGTCTTTTCCTAGCCAACTATGCAATAATTTCTGTCGGCATTTTTCTATCGTGAAGGAATTTGAATAAAGTACCTCTGCGGTCGTATTCTTGACAATCGTAGGTTGTCGATCGTGTAATATTAACTTGTGTTATATAATAAAGAATTGTATATGCGCATTAGACGGCCTTTCGGTTTTTCCATAATACAACCGAAAAGAATTCCGGCGACGCTGTATGTCACATTGATACATATGACTCGCTTTTAGCGAATTTTAACGCAAAATCTACCTGTTCACTAATAAACGGCATGCTTATTAAGACTGTTCTTTAGCGATTAATAGATTAAATCTAACTGAAGCCGCAATTGCGGCAGTGGTTTGAAACTTGCTACTTCAGCTTGCATTTGAAATTTCTTAATGTTTGTATAGAGCTAAGGAGAATTTTTAGCTTAATCATTACATATCTTTTGGCTTAATTATATGAAAAATTATTTTAGAAGAAAAGAAACATTAAAACATTTTATGTTGAAGTGGTATTGAAAGCGTTTGGCTTGTTTAAACCCTTTAGACATTATATCGCAACCAAGAACGAATACAGATGTTGAAAGGCTTTCATAGTAAGAAACTTTGAAAGTTAGGTAATATAAGAACAGAACGAAGTAAATCATAGTACTTTAAAGAGTTAAAAAACTCTCTGTAATGACAATGGTGACGATCACCTCAATGCTACAAGAAGGTAGTTGAATGAGAATTCAGTTTAAACATTTACCAATGTAATCTAACCCAGAAATACAAAATGAAAAGTATAAAAAATTACATTCATTAATAAATCAGAAAGAGATTATGGTATATTCAAAGTGAGATTGTTTTCACACTTCGTGTCTTGTAGTTGTAGATGTGAAGCAAGAGAATATAATTCATTGGTGTACCAGCTATGACAAATGCTCAATTATTTTCACATCAAGAATCTTCCATAATATTCGCGCTTAAAATTATTTTTTACTTTCTTTTAAAATATTCCACTTTAAGGATTAAGTGCATATAAATATTGTAAAAATATAATAATAGGCAGTAGCACTTTTCGCCAATTTGCGATCTTAAATTATAATTAGTCCGTAAATTTACAATGCACCTATTACGAATGTAAACTCTTCTACTTATGTGAATTTTTATGCTGTGGGGAGATATTAGGTAGTCTCTACTTTCTTGTTTTTCTCCACTTTATTAACCCTTCTTCTTCATGTGCATATAAATCCGTTCCGGGTAAATTCGCGATCAATAATAGGCAGACTACTTTGTTGGCGGCAATGTTCGAAAGAGGTCTTAAATTATAATTGAGAACCGTAAGATCTTACAATTGCTTAGCCTATTGAACGCTGAACCGGTCTCTCTACTTATGTGAATCTTTATGCTGTGGGGAGTATCCGTTGAAGTAGTCTCATAACTTGTTCATTCCTCACTATTATGTCGAAACCCTGTAACTTCTTCATGATGTTATCCGTTTACCGGATGTTCAGTTGATCAATATGGCAATTCTTAACTTTGTTGGCTGTTCGAAAGAGGTCTGCGTTGTCATTGAGAACCAAGATCTTTAGCCAGAGACGCCTGCATCCGCTCTTTCTGGCACTTTACCTTGTAGTATCCGTTGAAGTATCCATAACATTGTTCATTCCTCATATGTCCGAAATACTGTAACTTTCTGATTTTTATAGTTTACGATTTCAGTTGTTTTATTCATTCTAGTACTTCAACATTCGTTACATGGTCGACCCAAGATATTCTCAATATTCTCCTGTACGTCCACATCTCAAAGGCCTCAAGTTTCTTCATTGATGATTCCGTCAGCGTCCAAGTCTCAGCTCCATACAACAGGACAGAGAACACAACATTTTAATAGTCTAATTTTTGTATTCAAGTTTAGATCTCGAGACTTAAACACTTTCTGCATGTTTACAAATGTTGATCTGGCTTTCTCAATCCTACACTTTATTTGTTTAGAGTGGTCCCATTGACTATTTATCGACGTACCTAGGTAATTTATTGATGTTACTCTTTCAATTCTCTTTCAATTGGTCGTGTTTCTTTTCTAATTCCTCAGTTTTCTTACATTGTTCTTCTAACCACTTTCTCTTAGCTATTCTTATTTCTTTCCGGATATTTCTTTGTATTTCTCTATATTTTTCTATGTTGGTTCTCTTATATCTTCTTCTCTCGCCCATCATATACAGAATCTCGTCGGTCATCCATTGATGTTTTTTAGGCTTAGTCGGTTTCAAATGGTCTTTGTAAATTTTTTCTATTGTTCTGAATTCTGCCAGCTTTATTTCAATATTGTTACTGGTTATGTCAGCACTTGGGTAAGTTTTAGTAGATAGTCAATTTGATTTCTGACCACATTTCCAGGTTTATCTTGAGGCGATATCCAGGTATACAATCTCCTGCAGGTAGTTTGAAGAAGGTGTTCATGATAGCCAATTGGTGTTCTTGTGCAAATGCAAGTCTCAAACCATAATCACCAACTATCTCCCCGCTCTTCCCTTTTCCAAATTTGGCATTATAATCTCCCATTATAATGTTTATATCTTGCTTTGGGAGTTTTCTAACAAGATCGTTTAATATTCTATAGATTGATTCTATTTCGTCTTCGGTTTTTTCTGCTGTTGGAGCATATACTTGAACGATATTGCATTGAAATGGTGTTGTGCTTAAAGTAACTATTAACATTCTTTGATTAACTGGTACAAAATTCTCGATGAATTGATTCCTTTCTTTGGACACTATAATTCCGACGCCGTTTTCATGCTTATTTTCGCTGTTGCCAGAGTAGTAGATTGTATGTTCTTCAACTTGGCATTGACCTGTTCCCGGCCACCTCATCTCACTGATGCCCATGATGTCGATAGATAATCGTTTCATTTCTCGGATAGCGTTATGGGTTTTTCCAGCCTCATAAAGTGTTCTTACATTCCACGTATTATTTTGAACGTCTTCCCTTTTTTCTTTTTAGGGGTGCTAAGTTTGCAAGGATTTCGCTGGATGACGACCAAGGGAGCCTTGCATTCTTTCATGGTTGTTCTCCCCCTCCCGGATCTCGGATTCCGAAGTCCGTGACCAGTATATTTATCAATTCTAAGCTTATCTGCCATATTGATGTACTAGGAATGTCCTTAAGACTTTTAATGCAGTGGGTTTCCGTGGCGATCATTCGGCCTGCTTGGTCGGGGACTGCTTATTCGTCAGATAATCTGCTTATTTCTCAGTTAACCTCTATATCTAGAGGCCATTCACTATCCCCCACCTGTGACCCCGTTGGTAGCCTGCAACATAGCCCCAGCTTTATTAACCTAAGGAAACAATTTATAAATTATAATATAACGAAACTTACTACTGAGATCGTTATTCCATAGCAAGTATTGTTTTAATGGGTTAAAAATTGGTTTAAGCAAATCTTATGGTAGGTTTATGTTGCAGCTTCGTTTCTAATACATCGCCGACCTGTGTACGTGAACATGAAACATATTCCTTAATTTTTTAAATGAATTTATTATTTAGCAGCACCGTTGTTCATTGCTTTTGGAGTGTTTCAATAAATGCACCAATAAAGATTAATAAATTTGTTTCATAATCGCCAAATGCCTATGTGCACAATTTAGTCTGCTGACACTATTAATAATTTTAATTTGTTTAATGTTATTACACAAAAATTTCACAACTTCTTTAAAATATTAATATTTTAGAAGTTCTATTAGATTTTTCCAACGATAAGAAAGGACACTGAATATAGCAATATCTAATATTATAATCGCTTCATAGGTTCACAAGATTCTAAAATCATATGTAACTTGATAATTATCTTTTTATGGTTTACAACAAACATTAACTTTTTATGATAAAATTTCATGCTGTTTATTGGCATTTTCCCCTATATTATTTATATGACAACCTTAATCTGATTGAAGATGTGAATTGTAGAAATCTTAAGCAGTATAAAGTAATCTAGAAAATTACAACATGAGAAATTTGAAGGGCTTTCTTTCTTATCCAAAAAGTCAGTTACATATCTTTGCATTCAACTTAAAGAAGGTGGGAAGTGCCTGACGGGGATTTGTCTTGGCTGAACATATAATAATCATTTTTGTATCGGATTGCTAACATCAAAACTTTCTCTAGAAAGTCCTTCCTAACCACGACGCTAATGGCAGTGGAGATTATATTTATGATCAGTAATAATGTTCTGGACGCATAA
Source organism: Sinelater perroti (assembly GCA_036346155.1). Taxonomy (NCBI): domain Eukaryota; kingdom Metazoa; phylum Arthropoda; class Insecta; order Coleoptera; family Elateridae; genus Sinelater; species Sinelater perroti. Next base: position 13,698,969 of record JARFIY010000024.1, read on the forward strand.
GCGGAAGACAAAGTTAAGTGTGTTGCAAGATGATTAGCTTTTTATTTGAAAACATAAACTAAGCTAAAATGAGCTACAGTAGCTAGTCGGGGGACGCTCTTGCCTCTTTGGATGTCTTCACTACCTTTTCTATGTGAGCGTCTGTAATAACGCCAAGATATTTAAATTTCTTCCAGGAGTTGGCGCGCCTGGAGATTGTGATTAGACCTAGGAGTTCTCATCGGTTTCTTCTGGTAAATAGCACTACTGTACTTTTCTTGAGATTGATTTGAACTTTCCATCGTTGAAACCTCTTCACTGCTAGGTGATACTTAAGCGATTTGGACACTAACACCCTATCATTTGCGAACTGGGCTAGCATCATGCAGGACGTGGTAGAAATGTCTCTAACGTAGATGTTAAAGAGTGTCACGACAGCACAGATCCTTGCGGTACCCTCTCCGGTACCATCTCCGATGAGTTCACGCTGCCGATCTTGATCCGAAATCTCCCCGACAGGGACCAAATCACCTGGACCATCGGCAATGTGGTGATGTTGGGACGATCTTGTAGACTAGCCCATTGTGCTACACTTTGTCGAAGGCTTTGGCCACGTTTAGGAATGCAGTACCGGTGACATCCTTGTTATAGCATTCTGTGATGCGTTCTACCACCCGTAAGAATTGGAGAGTGGTGGAATAACCTAAACGAAAACCGAATTAACCCTCTTGGGTCAGCTCGAGGCCTTCGGTCCCTGACTTCAGAAGATAATGGATGATTCTCTCTACTACCTTTTCCAGAGTTGGCAGTAGGCTGATGGGTCGTTAATCCCGTGTGAAGGTGCTCGTCTTTTCTGACTTGGTGAACATTGCGACATCTGCCATCTTCTACTAACGGAGAGTGTCACAACTTCAAGAAAGCGTTGACGATGGTTTTCACACAGAAGACAAGCTTTGATGGCGAGGTTGGGAATGCCATCTGGCCCAAGCGTTTTCTTGGGCTTTAATGTTCACGTCACCTGGAGGACTTTTTGAAGGTCGCCGGATCAATGAGTTATTTCTTCAGCTTCTTGCTTTCACTGGCGCTTCTTTAGTTCTCAAGGCAGGAGACCTTTTCCGTCTTATTTTTAGCGAAAAGGATAGGCTCCTAGTTGGCGCTTTTAAGTCGGTGAACTGCCTTCTCCAGGTGCAAGCCGGTCACGAAACCGATGTCTTGAAGGAGACGTCGTCGGCTCCTTCCGGTGTCCCCAAGGTCAGAAGATCAGGTTGTGTTCCAAATCCAATTCACTTAGGTTGTCTAATGTGTGCTGCATAGGTACGTTCCACGAAAGGTGTCTCGCATTTAAATCACCGACCAGCACAGTGGCAATGTTATCCTGGCAGGTGACGGGTGTGTATCGGTGAATTGCATGGGGATATGAGGCGAAACACTTCGTGGTTCCTAGTCTGAAACTCTGTCTACTACATAGACTTTCAATTATTCTAATTATACTCACTGCTTCACACTATTTTTACTGTTTTGATAGAAGTCTCTCATGCTGCAAATTCTGTTAGTGAGTATTGCCACTTTAATTGAATTATGAAATAAATTTTGTGGTATTTAAAGAAAGGTGAAAAGGGAAGGAGTCCTGAAGGGTTTCCTTTGAAGTAAGCTTTTTTAAAACTTACTTTTAATTTGATTGTAGTGTTTTCCTTCGTAACATTCTGGTTTTAGAAAAGTATGCTGTCAATGCTCTTTAATTTTTTCGCTTGGTGAATCTTTTATCTTACCTAGAGCTTCGTACATTTCTTAATCGGTTCTCCTCTCAATTTAGTAATTAAATCCTAGAACAAAATAGCGCCCATGATCTTAAAAGTCAAAGTCTTTACATTTCTTTCTAAGAGTTTATTTCTAGATGTTAAAGAGTTGCGTTTATTGATAACCATTTTTGAATTACCTTATCTAATTAATATTTTTTATTGTTAGACTAAAGATCTATAAGATTTTGCTCTCGAATTTTTTTTAATTTTGTTTTTCACTATCTATAAGTTTATTTCGTTGGATATTTTTCTTGTTGACTTCTACCAACAGTTTCGGGCAATTTTTATTACAAATAGAAATAGCGCTTGTGACTTGTTTTGTAACTATTTCTAGTGTTACACTATTGCCTACTACAACTATAATTTGCTTTAAATTTTAGCCTGGACCATCCTCATAGGCTTCTAAGTATTTTGATTTTTGAAGCCAGTATGCAGCATTTAGGTTTTTTTTAAACTAGGAATATTTCTTCTTTTTAGTTTTCAATATTTGGTCATTTTATGCTTTCTGTTTTTAAGCATTGATTTAGAAGTCTTAATAACTTCTGTTTTCAGTATATCTGATATTTAAAGTTGGGATTTGGAAGATCTTTAAGATTTGCTGTGGTTCAGTCTATTTTCTTTTAAAGACTGTCCTTTGAAAATGGCGAAAGAACTTCTCCATGCACTTGGCATTTCCAAATTGTGTGTCTAAAAAGACCTGTATTGGTACGATCTTATAATCTGTAGTACGTTCTTTTTCTAGAAAATGCCCCAAGGAACCTTTCGCAAGATTGTTTTAAATCACATATGATACGAAAAACTTTCTTCAAATAATCAACCAAATCATCTGATTTGAAAACACTGGGAAAATTATTGTGCAGGATGTACAGTAGTAATTATGACTCAAATAATTTGAATGTATTATATAAGCATGCTAATAATGAACGGAATGCAGCATCCATTTATCGTTTAACTTAACAATGGGAAAAATGAAGGCGGTCACAAGAATTAGGTGTGGTACACAATAAATATATTTATTTATTAATGAAAAAATTTGCAAGGTTTTATTTGTTAATTTATATTAAAAAAATTAAATTATGTTTTACTGGTCTGCAGTTTAAATCAAATTAATTATATTAAAGGAGATCAATAATTTTTTCATTAAAAACGAATGCTTTTTCAATGCGATGTTGGTATTTTCAACTAGTTTATTGCAATGTTCGCCCAAGTATTTGACGATGCTTTTACATCAGCAAGAATGTTTTGTTAACTTTTATTATAGATCACTGCTATCAGGAACTGTGACGACACGTTTAGGATTTGAGAATTACTCTTTGGAATCGCAAACACGAAGTCGATCTATCAACTTTCCGTTGCACAGTCAACATCACAAGAAATGTGCGTCTCAGCGGAAACGGAAACAAGCTACGCAAGAGCAAATTTTGGAGGAGGGATGTACTTGCAAGGAGTTTCAATATGTCAAATGTGGATCGCCGCCGCCTTCAGATGATACATACGAGAAATTTGAAGAATACACAACTAAGAACGACCTGGCAGTACAAATATGTCTCCAAACTGCCAAGATGAATCTGCTAGAACACATGAAGCTGTGCTCGGGCAGGCATCAACTTTTGAACGACATTGAGAGCAGAGTTACGACGGAGGAAAACTTGTTTCAAATATTTCACCAAGCATCAAAGGTTGAGATCAACATAGCGTTCTTGTGGTCGGCTCTAATGAAACGCTGGGATCTTTTAGACGGATTTTTGAAATTGGAAGCCCAATTGTCATATTTTGAACCGCAACAAGGACTGAGTGCCCTACACCTGACGGCTTTCAGCGGCTGTATTGCAGGGACGCAGTTCTTGATAACCCGTGGAGCTGACGTGAACGCGTGTTTTAAAAGTTACACGCCCCTTCATTGTGCAGCTTGTGGCGATAACCCGGAAACAACTTTAATTCTTCTTAGGAATGGGGCACGAATTTCAGGCCTTAACTCCGATTCGAATAACTGCCAAGAAGGCGTATTGCACTGTGCAGTTCGCGCTAATGCTACGGGCTGTGTTCGCCTATTGATCGAAGAAGGTGCTGATGTGGCAGAAGTTGAACACACTGGCGTATTACCAATCCATGTGGCTGCTGATATGGGACACCTTCAATGTCTCGAGTTTATTTTACAAACGAACAAGGTCAATGTTAATGTTAAAACTAAGGAGAAAGAACAAACCGCATTGCATTTGGCTGCTGAAGGGGGTTACGTCAACTGCGTGGAACTACTTTTGCAGAGAGGTGAGTTCTTTTTTAATTTATAAAAACGGATTCAAGTTACATAATCATACTATATTGGGCGAATAATAAAAAAAAAACGCCACCAATCTGCAGAAGATTTCTAATTTGATATTCTATCTTTAACATCTTTTGGATCCAATCGATACACCAACTTTCCTTAAAAATATTCAATTAACTTAAGATTACTACTTTTTAGAGTTTATCTCCGATATCTTCAAACGAATTATAACTATTGCTGTAAAGTAAAAAAATTCTATACTAAAAACATGAAATGACTGAATTCCAAATTGTTATCCCTAGTTGTGAATTATGTGAAATTGTTCTATAGGCTTTAACATTATAGACCCGAATAGGAAAACCTTTAGATAAGGATTGTAAGATGAAGAATAGTACCATACTATTATTTCATCTTTTTATACTAATTACAACAATATGGTTACCACTTGTAACAACGCTTTATTATTTGACACTACCAAACGTTAAAAATTCAAGTTACGATTTGTCAATTCTTTTGGTTTGTTACATCTAAATTGATTCAACTTCTTCAAATTTTTGTATTACCATTGTGTCATACAATGATACTTAGTGTACCTGAAACTTTTTAAGAACCCATGCATAGAATAATAAATTGATAGGCCTTAATAATCATGTCCCAATAAACAAACTAAGCTCACGACATACATCTGCAGCTGCTCCTTACATATATTGATATGATCAATGTACTTCTCGGGTGATATGGAACACTATAAGAAAAGACTTCGAATTGTTATTGTTGAAGCGCACTGGCAATTTTGTGATAATTTTGCGAAGACGATATAAAAACCATGTGGAATTTTTGGTCAAAATTTGAAGAAATTAGATAGTAGATATAAGACCTGGTGAATATCAATATGGGCTAAGGTCTCGTAAGAATATTATAATAGTTAATTAAAGTACATCTGCAATTCCGAAAACATCGATTCCCATCATCAGTGATTACTCTCTAAAGACTTGCAACCTTCATGCGTACAATTCAACTGTCACGAGATTTTAATCTTTCCGGCCGTTACAAAATATGATCGAAATAGTGATTTAAATTTATCAACTGTGCAGGAGACCGGATCAGTCATTGACAATAGACACTCTAGCCGCCCTTCATCAAGTCGTTCAACACAAAACAGCGAAGCAGTTCGTAAGAGTGTTGTTGAGAGTCCAGGAACATCAATTCGACACCGTGGTCAAGAATTTGACATTTCGAGAAGCTGTCTACAGCATATTCTCATGAAAGATTTGCATCTTTATGCTTATAAAGTTCAATTGACTCAAGAACTGAAGCCTACTTACCACGCACAGCGAAGTGACTTCGTTGAATGGATTATGGAATGACAACAAGTGGACGCTGATTTTTCGGACAAAATCATTTTCAGCGAAGAGGCTCATTTTTATCTTGAGGGCTTTGTTAATCGTCAAAATTGTCGCATTTGCGGTTCAGAAAATCCACGAGTGATTGTTGAGCAACAAATGCATCCATAGCTTGTCACTGTTTGGTGCGGATTTTGAACTGAGGCATCATCGGACCATTCTTCTTCGAAAATGCGTTGGTCAGGCAATAACAGTTAATGGTGCTCGCTATCGCGACATGATAATCCAGTTTTTTGTGACTAAATTGCAAGATATGGATGTAGACGACGTGTGGTTTCAACATAACGGTTTCACATACCATACAGACCACGAAACAATTCAATTGCTGCATCAGTCATTTCCTGGTCGTTTAATTTCTCGTTTCTCGTTCATCGTGCGATTTAACGCCGTTGGACTTTTTTCTTTGGGGTTTTTCGAAGTCTAAGGTTTATACAACAAGCCCACGACCACCCACGCCTTGAAGGAGGAAATTAAGCTCTGTATCAACGATATTCAGCCACATTTGCAAAATGGTTATGGAAAATTTCAACAAAAGAGTGCGCATGTTCTATTCCATACGTAACCCTGTACTGTATACTTTATGAATCAATAAAAAATTACAATTTTTTTTATTAAAAACCCGTATTTTCTATCAACCTTTACACTGATGGTAGGAAGGTCTTGATAATATATATATATATATATATATATATATATATATATATATATATATATATATATATATATTATATATATATATATATATATATATATATATATATATATATATTCTATCAAAATTACTTCTTGCGTGAATTTTGGGATACCTTTATATATAACATAATATATATAACCATCTTCTGATTTTTCTATCATTAATAGCTTAAATGGTACTTAAACAGTTTTTGAAAATTTATATCCGTGAGCATAATTTTCTTCAAAGACGAGCTACCTCCCTGATTTTTGGATATGTGTTGGGGGATATAATAAGTCCTCAAAGTACCTATATTAAAACAATGATATGATTTTTGGGTACGGAAAGAGAATTTTTCATCACCAACCTTGTAGGCACGTCTAATTTCAGGGCGCGCTATCTTTTTTCCCAAAAAGAGAAAAATGCGGAAAATATATGTTAGAAAGGTTCTTTAGAGCCAGCATTGCTAACAATCAGGACACACAGCGTTTCTAAGAAACAATTTTTTGAAAATTCGAATATTTTACTAAAAAATCAGTGGTTTCCATTGGATCTATTTGACATATCTGATATGTGTGCAAGTGTTCTAGTTTGCTCTGTTCGCTTTTTGGGTGTAACTTCAAAGATACCCCTTACTATGGCCCTCCACAGCCCTTAGTTGATTTTTTCTAAAATACCCTGTGTTTAAAGTTAGTTGGTCATCTCAAAAGACAAAGATAAAAAGTCAGACCGATATCATACGTTTTCGCGGAGATTTGGTTGTTTTTTTGTAGCTTTTCATTCTGAGCGCCTATGTGCTATCTTCCATCAAAAACCATTAAATATTCGCCTTTTCCTTACTAATGATGGTATTGCATTTTCAATAATAGTTTAATTATCTTGTGTATTTTCTGTTAGGTTTTTGAATTTATTGTAATAATTTGTTCACAATGTTGAAAGACATACTATAAAGTAAGTCCTCGCACTTAGTAAATTTATGTAAATATAGAAAACGAGGCAGGCCTTTAACGATACCTTCATCTGACGTACAAGCGCCATGAATTAGGCATACAAAAATATTTTGATTCTGTTCGTCTTTCTATTTTTCCAAATTTAAGTTTTTAAATTTCATTCTTCCGTTAACATTTTCTTTCGCAGTCGGAATGTTACTGATAAAACTCGTTAAGCTTCTATATAATTCTTGGCATACAAAATAATCCTTAACGGATTCATGTGGACTATAGTCAGAGAGCCCGGATTGCTGCTATATTCTCTTGCTTTCAGATATCTCCACAAGAAAAAATCTATAGGAGTCAAATCAGAGCTAGGGAGAAGTATGTTTATATTACCTCTTCTGGAAATCAATTTTTGAGGGAGAATTTTACGAACTAGTGGCAGAGATATATTAGAAGTGTACGATGTTGCTCCATCCTACTGGAACCATGTTCTTTCATTATAGCCAGAAAAATGTTTGCAGTTCAGATACGAAAAAATTGTTTAGCATCTGAAGCCACTCTTAACGTGCGGCTCCTTTCATCTTCAAAGAAGTACGGGTCGATTACGTTGACATTGCAGCCCATACAGTTATTTTGGTAAATAAAGGAGTTTCTCATGCTTATTATTATGGATTTGTAGCCCTCAGTAACGGCAGTTCTGTTTGTTAACGTGCCCATTGAGGTGGAAATGCGCCTCATCCGAAAACAATATGTTGCTGAATGAATTAAAATGCTCACTTACACAGTTAACGAATTTAAGCCTCTAACTGGCATCATTGGGCTTTAATTCTTGCACGAATTGACTTTTATATGTTTACGAATAGATAGGTCAGGAGTCTCGAACGGACTGTCGTACGCTTTCTACGTTTTGTCAGTTGCTGATGACTTGGCGCTTGATTTATGTTATGAAAATCATGATGATTACTAAACTTCCTCCGAGCAATAATCGCTGATCATTGTTTTTGTAATTCTCACACCAAAAACGCACGGTCCGCATCCTAAGAAACGCTCCACATTCCTGAAAGCCTCACTACCGATTGATATGCATGCAATGATCCAATCAAATTGAAATTTTTTTTGGGACACCCAGTATTATGTAAAAATAGTTAAAAGTAAATAAAAACAATAAAAATGTAGTAGGTTATCCAGAAAGTTTATGCAAATTTTCAGTGGTTGTTTAATATACAATCATTTATTGTATATAAGATCTCTCTGCAACAATATAATGTTCAAAAAAGGTAGTAAGCAATTTCAAGAATTTTACAGCTCCTGTTTTAGGGCTGCCATGATGAGGGCAACTTTTGTCTTTGAAATGCTCTTCTAATGAATCTTTTTAATTGGAGTTTCAATTTCGTAGAACGAGAAAAAAGCGTAAGAAGCCAAATCGATCGAATACAGTAAATGTTCGAGGGCTCAACTTTTTATAGGGCAAAATGTCACTAACGACCGATGAATGCGGAACAGTGACGACAGACCTTTCACTTCTTCATGTGAAGGAAGTCCATCGCTTCTAGCACAAACTTTCTAGAAGTCACATTCAAATCTTCGACCGATATTTTACGCAGTTTTCGAAAGTTATCGTCTGGCTGGTTTACTGCGAAATGCCGCATCCCACGTTTTAATTAGTAAGGGTATGTCTTTTAGTATTTTTTGTTTTTGTACAGCGAAAGTTTTGCGCAAATTTAAAAAATATGCGCCGGATATGAAAAAATGGTAGAGGTATCGAAAATAGCCGACTTGTTCCAATACTTGGTTGTCTAATCTTTGTTCTCTGTGTCAGACCTCCAAGTTGGCTTGCAGTGCTTCTTCGGATTCTGCACATATTTCTCTAATTGTTATCCCTTTCAGATTATTGTGTCTTACAGCCAGATTTTTTTAATTTCGCACTACTTTCTTTTATAATGTCGTTCGTTGGTATCAAAAATAGCAACGAGTTTAGTACTCGTCTCTATGCTTTCCTCCCTTTAAATCTGCTCTTCTTTAGTTATTGCTATGTCGCCTTCTGTTTCGTGTCTGTGCTGGCCCTCTTCTTTTTGTAGTGTTGTTTTCCATTCAAGACGCCCTTTAAAATATTTTTCCCACTTTGATATATTTCTTTCTTTGTTAATTATTTTTCTGTTTTTCTCTTTAATTTGCTATTTTATTTGATAGGGTTGTTTTCTCTTCTTACAAGGACCCCGAAAAATAATTTCTGATTGTTCTTACTATTTGATTCAATTCGATATCCAAATTCCTCCTATTTTGTCGCTTTTGCTTGCAAAACTCCTTTTTTGGACTTTGCTTTTATGGTATAACATCCAGGCAATATTTCCATAGTTTTTTTCTTTTTTTTAAATTTTATATTTCATATGCCCATGTCATCAGAATGTGTGGTTTCGACTGTTGCTTCTACATCTTGTACCGCCTACTTTGGATACTACTTTAAGAATTATTTATGTAAAGGATGCCCATAATTCTTGTACATCTTCGGTTTCTAACATCCTTATACTATTTTTGATTTCCTCTTAATTCTAATTTTATATTCTGTGTTGGCTTCCAGGTCTGTAAGTTTATATTTTCTCATAGTCTTTATGTGTTTGACATATTTCTCCTTTATTATCTACATTCTTCATCTTTTCTCCAATTGGAGAGATCATTTTCAATCTCTACGCCTCTTCCGACTCTTACGTTTCGTATTTTTGTAAAAAAAATCTTTTCGTAATTATGTTTGTCATCGATATTTTGCCTTTCCTAGGTTCTCTTGCATTTATTGTATATGTATCCAGTTATGATCAAAGAAGATCTTTGCGTATTGTCATTTTTTATTTCTTTGTCATGAACACCAATAACCCCATTACACCCTTTAATTTTATTGCCCACTCTTGGATTGATTTTCCCTACTAAATAAATGACTTCTTTATTGTAATCGACCGTGAATTCCAGTTTATCTCGAAAGTCATCTTTGTTTTCTTTTTTTGTTATCTCCTGGTTCGTATACTATTTCAATAAAAAATGCTTTACTTATTTTCTTAAATTGTACTGTCATGGGTCTCTGTGATATCGCTTCCCAGTTGATCAATTCTTATATGTATTCTTTCTCAATGATGCATGCTACCTCAGACGTTACTCTCTTAACCGAGTCACGACCGCTAATCTCAAAAGCGTACACTGCTCGCTCTGTTCTTTAAGGCCATCGAAATACTCACTTACCCAAATTTTTCTCTAGCTCGGAATGATGGTAATTCGAAGAAACTAGATAAATAATGCAGTAAGTTTTTCCGCGATCACTACTTTTAATTTCTTCAAAAGAACCACATGTTTGTCTGTAATGATTTTCCTCTTCTCGGAAGAATTTCTTTTACGTCCTAAACAACATTACCTTTTCAAAACACGATGCACTTTTTGTCTTCTTCGGAGCTGGTTCACTTTATCCAGTCTACTGTTTGGATTGTTGTTTCTTTTCGAAGTATAGTGGTCATTGCAAATTTTCTCTATAATTACAAAACACTGTAAAAAAACGTTAAATTCTTAAGCATGTGACAAATGTGGCATACATCTTGTATTATAAGTAATTCACTTAGGTCAGATTCCCGTAACCCCTGTTAACTAGCACACTTCCACATGTGCTTGCTCTGCCGCTCTTGAATTCCTTTACATAAAGTCGAGCATAAAAAGGACATGGGTCATTTAATGTAGACAAAGTCATTGAAATTGCTCATCAAAACACTTGCATGCCTTATGTTGATACATAAATGGAAAAGCAGTCGCCCTACGATCTGATGTTGGACTTACCTGACATCAACTGTTAACACCTAGGAATTAGCTGTTGTGATCTTTCTATTGTTCTACGCTTCGAATAATTATTTTTGATTGTATTCATACTTAAAGGTTGTTGGCTATAACTTCAAATTTTTGTTGGCATGGTTTATTATTTCATTTACGATCATTTCTACGTGTGCCTGACTTCTCTCATTTAATTATTTGTAGGATATTTATGTTCATTTACGCAAACCATTTGTTTTTATTGTATTTTTTTAAACCACTATAACATGAACTAAACTTTTTGAAACTGTAATCAACTTTTGTAGCATCAAAAAACGGTTTGTGTGAATTTTTCTATTATTGCCGCAGTTCTCTTACACTTTAAAATTTTATTTATCATAAATGGTAGTCATGAGCCAAAAATAGATACATAAAATTTTCCTATAACTTGCATAAGTCCTCTCATACTCGTCGATTATCGGAAATTATCCTGTTAGCTACGTTAATATTTATATTTATTATTTATACATACAAAAAATTACCTTAAAACTGTTCATTAATTGTTTTCTTGGTAAGGGTAATACTATTAAATTTCGAATCTGATCAGTAATGACGAATAAAACTACTAAACTTTCAGGTGCCGATGCCAATTCGAGGAATTTTAGAGGAGAAACGCCCCTTCATTTAGCAGCCCGTTCGCAGTCGATAGAATGCGTTGAAATGTTGCTCAAGAAAGGTGACGCCGATCCCAATATTGAGAACCTTGACAAGCGCACGCCTCTTCATGCAGCAGTGAATAAAAGTACTGGGTCATACGACATCGTCGAGGTCTTAGTCACTTGGGGTGCTGTTATCGATGCTAAGGATCAGTACGCTTACACCCCCTTACATTTAGCAGCCATGAACGAACTGTCGCATTGCGTGGAATTCCTAATTTTTCACGGCGCTGATGTTACGGCGAAATCCAAATTTGGCACGACGGCGCTGGGGATGATGATCAGAAAAACGCCCGCGTCTTTGGCTATTATAAACCGGAAACTGGACGGTGCCTTAGTTTTGTACCATAACCCGGAGTCAACTAATCGCGAAGCAGAAATGAGAATGGATTTTAGAAACATTTTACAACATTGCCATCCAAAGGAGATTGGCTTCCTCAGCACGTTCGTGGACGAGGGTCACAAGGACATTCTGCTGCACCCGCTGTGTTCAGCATTTCTTCATTTAAAGTGGCAAAAAATACGGAAATTTTACATCGCGAAGATGCTCTTCTGCTTTATCTTTGTTCTCAGCTTGTCCCTGTATGTTTTGACTGCTCTTGCGCATAACTGCTACAATTACGGAAAAAACGTTAACAGTACTGATCCTATAAGCACATTGAAGCTATGTGAAAATAAATCCATTCTTGCAGAATACTCGCGGAATAATCCGTTCTTCATAGAACTGCAGTGGTATATTTTAGTTGGAATTGTGGTGTGTGAAATTGTAAGAAAAATTTATGGCGTTGCTGCATATCCAACTTTCAAACAATACACGTCCTATCCAGAAAATATCATTGATTGGTTTGTAATAGTTAGCGTTTTTCTCATTTCGTGTGTTTACACCAGCCGAACTTATATGTGGCAAAACCACATTGCAGCCTTTGCTGTACTATTAGCGTGGACCAAATTGTTATTCATGGTAGGACAATTACCAGTTTTTGGTGTTTATGTAGCTATGTACACCAAAATTTTGAGCGAATTTGCCAAGTTACTTTTGGCATACTCCTGTCTTATTGTAGGTTTTGCAATAAGCTTTTGTATTATTTTCCCCGAGTCAAACATGTTTTCAAATCCTTTCATCTCTTTGATATCGATTTTAGTAATAATGACCGGCGAGTCGAATTTAGATCTGTTGGTAAAGAAAAACGGAATAAACCCTTCTTTCTTTCTGGGGATCAGTGCTCAGATTGCTTTTGTGCTGCTCCTAATATTTTTAACGATTATTTTGATGAACCTGCTCGTCGGCATCGCAGTTCACGACATTCAGGGTTTGCAAAAGACTGCCGAACTTTCGAAGCTGATGAGGCAGACAAAGCTAATATCCTACATGGAGCAGGCACTGTTTAACGGATGCCTTCCGAAGTGTATACAAAATCTGCTGCAAACGATGGCGCTTGTATCTCCCAAGGCATACCGTGTGGTTCTGAACTTGAAACCGCTGAACCCTCATGAAAAGCGGCTACCACGAGACATACTGGATTCTGCATATAAGATTGCAAAACGAAACAAGAATAGAGATGACACAATGATGTCGAATTGCAATAGCACGCCCGCTACTTGGATGAAGTGGTTCAAAAGTTTGGACAAAAATAGTGAAGAAAGTTTGATAACCATTAGCAAGTTGCAGGAGGTTGATGAGAGTAGCAGTCGGATTGAGAATTTGCGCTCGGAAGTTAAAGAACTGAAGGGCACGCTTGCTGATACACACAAGTTAGCAGAACAGTTATTAATTATGCTTACAGAAAAGAGTTCTAACTGTTGAAAAAAGTAATTCCTATAATATTTGCAATTATTCAAGTACTGGATGGCAAAACAAAGAGTGTCTGCAGCGATGAGTTCATTTGACATGGTACAATAGGGATTGCAAACAAATTCAGATGAACGACAAATTGTAAACGAAAATGTTCAGCAGTAGGTTGTGAAACTTAGCATTTTTGATTAAAGGATATTGTTCCGCAATTAAAAATATAAATTGTGGTAATTTCATCTTTATTATTATTATTAGGAATTGCTTTTGTCTCATACTGCTGTTTTGCTTGCTATATAAATCTTTTCCCCCTAAATGACAAATTCAAAATGTTCTTTGAGTGTTGTATACATGGAATGTTTTGAAATGCGCTTGCTGAAGTCGTCAGATTATTGACTGCTTTTATAAGGAATCTTGGATATAGAATTTGCACACAGGTACAGGCGCAAATAATTTAGTTCCATTTACTTATACTAATTATCAACCAAAACAGTACAAATTAGATCTTACCAAGAGTTTTTCCATGCCATCTTTATACTTTAAACAAAATGTACAAAAATGAAGATCCTAGTACATTCAAAGTGTTTATTCTATTTTATTGTATCACTTTCTAGAAATATATCATTATACTGGATGCGAGATAATAAGATAATAATTCTTTGAATTAAAAATTATAAAAAAACTATTGGACAAAACAATTTTATTCTTGGATATTATGATTAAGTGATAATTGACATTTAATGAAGAAGGCTTTTGAAGTGGACACCTTCATTAGTAACCATGTGCTGCAGCCGAGTTTCAAAGGCCATTATAGCCTTATGCTAAACATGGTCTAGGATATTCTGGATTTTACATGTTCCTCGATTGTAGGTAGGGGTTTCATACATTTAATCTTTCAAATATTTCCAGAGGAAAAAAACAGGAGTTGAGATCAGGTGAATTAGTTGGCCAATCAATGCCACCTTGTGTTTTCCTTGGGGCAACCAACCTGAGGATCCTGTCTTCAAATACACCGGAAATCAATTTGAAATTGTTTTCAGTTTGATGGGGTGTGGTCCTATCTTTCTGGAACCAATAGTCTGCAACCATTCTTTGGCGTCGAATTTCACGGAAAATTTTTTGATATTTCGAGAGGAAGGTGATGCCTCTATAGGTGATTGAGCACCACACACTGACCTTTCTTAGAGTGGAGTATTCCAATTTCAGCCAAATTGGGATTTTCTTTAACCCACTTGTGATATAGTTCTGCTTGTTGACGTATCTATTCAACTGGAAATAACACTCGCCACTGAATTGAATGCGTTTCAAATTTGTTGCTTCCTCTGGGAATCTCTCCAATATCTCATTAGCAAGTGAATCTTTATTCGAAAATAACCTCTGTGAGTGGCTGTTGCAGTTGGATCTTTCAAATCCACTTTTAGTCGCTCATATTGAGACGAACTGCTCCTCTTCTGAAGGAAGTAGTGGGCTTATTTTTATAGAGCTCTTGCCCTGCTGCCACGAGTATTCCTGTGAAGTAGACGAAGTAAAGATTAATACAGGATCATATGGAAGAGTGCTGTCGGCCTACTGTTTTGCATTGTAAGATCAATGTTTAACATATCTTAATCATAAATTATATTTTTTAGTGAATTCGAGATGTATTTATAAGTAACTGATGCTTCAAATTCAAATGGAAGGGGGGGGGGGGAAGTATCAAGATTTCGTTTATCGTTATCCAGCTTTTTACGAGAACCTTTCAAGTGATTCTGCTGAGTATTATTATGTGTTTTATCAATTTAGATGTTGTATTATGAAAGTATATAAATCTATGTTTAATTATTCCTACAAAAAATATAAATTTCATAGATTGAAATCAAAAATTTGGGTAACATGCTGATGACTTCCTTATATGCTATGCAACTTTTTCGTTTCAATTTGATTAGCATTAAAAGATATTTTATGTTTTATAAACATTGTATGACAGGAGGGTGGGAGGGCATAAAGAAAAATCACTTAATTGTATCTTCCTGCATGATTCCTAAAATGTAGTCTTTTGTTTGAATGATTTACCTATCTGAGGACCCTGTTGATTAGTAATAAATGCATTTTTAAATTTGTTAAATGATTTTGTTTAGTTTTCAGGCACATTTTTGAGATCTATACCTCTATAAATAATTATTTCACATATGTTGTACAAGATATGGTTATTTAAAATTTATATTTTACTTTTCAATTTTATGAATTTTCTTTTTTTATTGTTCCATTAAGCATGTGATTTGTTTTTCAGTCTTTGTTGTTTATTCATTGATCTTCCTACTCTTTTTTATTACTTCCATTCCATGTATACTATTTTTGTTATTTTTATTTCTTTATATCTAATTATGATTCATTTCTTTTAATATTTTTATATGTTGTATTTGTAATTTTGATTTTTTTACTCTTTTTCTTATTGAGAATACGTTATTCTAAATTCAGTCGTTTTTATTAGCCAACCTTAACAATTGCTTTTCACAGAAGGGAAAAAGATTTAAAAGAGTAGGCTATTGGAGTTTTCCTTTAACGACTCATCATACATAACAGCTTTAAGCGAATTTTTTTTCTAATTTTCCGACTAGGAAACGTGGTCAAAATCTATGACAGCGTTAATCAGTCCACTTGATCTTATTGTTGAAAATTCTTAATGGACAAGTTCTAACAAAAAACAAAAAGATATACTATGTGTATCACAATCATCATACACCTAATGATTAGATTAGAGTTGTATCAATGTTTTTTACAATTTTTATTGTCTTTTCTAAAACGTTTATCCAAATTTGTATTATTTTTTTAGATATTCTGTCTACCATTACTTGTATTAAACTTTTTATTTACTTAATTTTGTTTTTCTAGTTTCGGTTCTTTATTTTGATTTTTCTTTACAAATTTCTTGACTTTAATAAAAAAAAAAAGTCGTTTCTCGGTTGTTATTTAGTTGATTTTTTCATATTGTTTCTCATTTCACAATTTTTTTAGAGATCAAATATACTTTTCAATTACTATTTTACAAGATGATTTAGAATAAACACGTATCTAAATATGCTATTAAAATTTCGCAAAGATTTATATTTGTGGGCTTCGCTTTCATGTCCTCTCGGCGCTTGTTTCTTGTATGTTCAGTCTTTTTGATAAGTACGCGTTGGTGGGGATTTTATTACATTAATTTTATTTACAATTATGCTAGTAATTCGTCCAGTCCCCACCATTATGCACAATCGCTTGATGACACGAGGTCATACTAGGGGCAAGCTCAGTGGCATAAGGTGGTGATAAGCAATTCCATAATTTCTTTACGAGACAAAACAATTGTCGAACGTTTTTGCAGGTGGTACTAAGTAACAGGACTGTTAAATAAATTCATACATCTTGAATAGTTTGCTTCTGGGGACTGTGAAGGTAAATTCATAGTGTTGAATCTTTGTTAAACTTTCCCGTTGGAGCAGTGCTTGTTGCAATGTTTCATATCATCTTTATCCTTTTATAACACTCAAACACGGCTGCTAATCCCACATCAGCAGTTTACCTCATTAGTAAAGTCGTCAGATTTTTTGCGTTTCACATTCCTACAAATAAAATTAATTTTCTAAAACGTCTTTTATTAAAGAACCCCCAGACATGGAGCTTACAAGATGTTTTATTGTTTCTTGAACAAAACGCTTATTGGCTTAAACCAAACTTTCCAAGCCGAATAGAAATATTGACGTACCTAAAGTAACTGTCATTCACTCTAGATTTCTGCAGTGGCAGTTTCGAAAAGTATTATAAAACCAATTATTTTCTTTCTGTATGCTTTGAATGGGCATTTTTATAGCCAACGTTTAATCAGCTTGTTTGTAACTCGAGCTAAAATATTCGATTCTCGTGGATAGTCACGTTTCGCTTTTGGCAATTTTTATTTTCTGCTTGTGATTGCTCTATTGTCTCACAAAAACTAGTGACAGCAATGTGAAGTGGTTCTCAGGAAGGGGGAAGGTGAGGTGAATAAACACAAAAACACCCTTTCTGTGCGTTTTGCCTATGAAACGCTTTTTTTTAATTTAATTGTGCTGTCGCATATTTCGTAAGAAATTTTAATCTACCTCATGTTGGGATGTAGCATAAATCCAGACCTATCAAGCCCCTTATCCCCACTACTATGTAAGATGTTTATGGATATATATATATATATATATATATATATATAATGACACGTATTTATAATAAAGACTGCTTGAAACTTAATGTAATATTATAACAAGTATTGCTACATTACCAACAATACTCGGCCTCTAAAATGCATACTATATAAACTACAGTTGACTAAATAATCAAATTTGCTCTGTAATTATAATACATAATAGCGCAAGATAATTATTAAATAATTTGATTTTTCAGTGATGTTTTCCATCGGTACAATAATGTTTTATTGTTAGTCTAAAGAGCAAAAATAGAAGTGTATGAGAAATAAATGTCTTTAAATTGCAAATAATTTTTAAACTCGTATTGCAATAATAGGGTGCAAGATAACGAGTCAATATGTGATTTTTATATTTAGAATAAAAAACAAACGCACTATTGAGTACATAAACATAAAAAAATTCAGAGTGAACAAAATCATGCATATTACTCTGTAAATATTCCCCAACGGTTCAGTTTCATATTTTTGCATCAACTCCAACATTTAACTTGAAGCATTTCGATCTTATTATTAAGTTATTTTTATATCGAACTGATTTTCGAACAACGAAAAATTGCGAAGTTGTCTTTTTTCACTAAGATTTATGGAAATGTTCTCTAATTCTTGAAAACTCATACACTGATGAAATAAACAGTCTCATTCCAAAATTTGTCAGGTTGCCCGTGGTTTTGCTAACATTTTTCTTTTACTATTTATTATTATGAGACTAAAAGCTTAAAAATGCGGATATGCTGTTGTAGGCGTGCATTTTTCGTAAAACTTTTTTATTTTGCCATCCATATTTTTTATTATAAAAACCCGGATTTTTTGTTGCCATAATAATCTTTTTTTGCATTATTGCTTAACTTTCTGTTTCTTGATTCCTTGATTCTTAAAGTTACTACTTTTCTGCGTTTTTCATGTTATTTTTTACAACGATTCTATTTATTATAAATTCTTTGAAAATCTGTTATTTTGTTTGCCATATTATTTTTAAAGTAATTTTTACACTAGTGTATATTTTGGGGAAGAGAATGAATTAGTTTATTCTTAATTGAAATTAGGGACAATTTTCAAGGAGGTTAATGAATATAGAATCTAGAAAGTAGAAAGTGGTAGTAATCACACCGCATTATAGGTTTTGTTGGCGTAACTTAAAAAAAATCTTTTTTACTAATCTGTGATTTGCTAAACAACAAACTAACTATAGCATTAATGGTAAATAATTTTAAGTAATGTGATCAAATTTTGTCCATCATTTTATTAGTAATTTTGAATGACGCTACAAAACGAATGTGATATTTAAAGAATATGGAATTTCTATCTTTTTATATATTTAAACTCAATCGTAGAGGTGTAAGTTATTTGTAATACGTTGTTAACTTTCTAAATAAAGCATACATATTTAAAATTTGCTCTTTTAATATTTGCCTTTATTTTTCTTAACTCTATTTTTTATTGACAAGTCTAATAAAGGATCATTTCCACATTATGCTAATGCTATCATTCTACAGTACAGTAAAATTCCTGAATTTAGCGCAAACGTCTGATTGCTTGCTTTGAGTTTTGCAAGTATTGCCAAAATGTAAAACAAATAATATGGCGTTTTTTACATAACCCTGCAGATTTTACTGTATAGTAGAACAAGCGCGTAGTATCGACGTAGCACAGTAATACTTTTTGCAAATGGTGCTTAAAAACATGTCCTTGATTGTTTTACACTTATTCCCAAGTATCAAGGCACTTCTTACCCATGCGGCTATTTGATAGACGCGTTTAGTGGTGGGGAAGAGGATAAAGGGTGACTCATCCTACCAAACGACACTGTTTTGGATGACACTGGGCTGTTTAGATGCCGATTAAGTTTTGTAGTCATTTTCTGGGCCGTTTTTTTTCTTCGACATGACAATACGTTCCGAGGTCCGGCGGTTCCTATCCTGCAGCTTCTTCTTTCTACCACTATTATACTTCGCGGACCCTGCTTTATCGTGCACAGTGTATGCGGTTATGTTACACCGCATAACGTCGCTGTTTTGGTCACAGATGCTCCAACTAGATGGACGCCAACAATTAGACCTCTTTGCAACTCCATGAGATCGGACACACTGCCTCACTCTACTATCACTCCACAATCCATACTACCTGCAACAAACAAGAGACAGTTGATTTATGCAGTGCCCAGTGTTGTATCAGGCACAGTGCAAATATGTCCTACTTTTGAGGTGTTTGTATTTGTGTATTTTGTCCAATACCTGTATAAGAAACTAATTATTGTAGGCGTAGTAAATAGCTCGTTTAGGGCCATAGAGTTCATGAAAGAAGTTTTATGCTTTGTAGGATTATTAATATAGAAAATGACATCTTCTGGCTGAAATATATATTCATGAGAAATAGAGTCTACTCTCACAACAATACGCAGCTCTTGAAGAGAACCTAATGTCTCGAGCATATTCTGAACTTGTTGAATAGGGTTTATATCAGGGGACGTTGGTGGCTGATCTGTGTGCCGGATATTATAAATACATTATCATTTCTAATAAGAACACATATTTTATTGCCTCTTTAATATAGAGGCGTATAGTCACATCTCAATGTTTCTGGCCACATATAGAGATATATTGGAAACAAAATTAATTTCTAGGATACATACATCTTTTGGTTATATAGACTTCTACGTGCCCGCTAGCTGTAAGTACACATGTCATGAGTCGGTGCAAAAGAACCTGAACTCGTTTGAAAACAATGTCGCCGGTAATCAGTCCAAGCATAATGTTCTCCATCCTGTGTATTTGCTTTAGTCATTAAACGAACTTTGTTTTGAATTTTCTGACCTAATAGCTGCTACAAGACCTCTGTTAACTTCTACACGGTCGCCCTCAGTCATTTTCAAATAGCGGTTTTAGCAGTTGTTATGTTCCTTGGACATGCACCCTTATATTGTTAGTTAATATTTATAATCTAGAACCTTAGTTCTGCAATAATTTCGTGTCAGAGCAAAACTATGATATAAATGACTAGTGGGTCAAATAATGCAACCATTAACAGACCAGGGTTAGCGACATAATTGACGTGTCAGACCAGGAAGACTATGATCCTAACATGACTAGTGGGTCAAGATTACATGCAACCATTAACAGACCAGGGTTAGTACACAGGACGATCAACCAGGAAGACTTGTCCTCAGAGAGTTGCGATTACAGACCGTAACACAGTTTTGAAACACTAATGAAACGTTACATAGATTGATTGTTTTTCTTGCCTGACGTTTATTACTCGCAATGAGATTAACAGCACAGCGTGTTTTATTGCCTCTAACTTTTGTGCACAAGCTACAAAAATTACTTACAGCGGCATCCATGACTCCCCAAGGGATCCAAATTCATTATGGTTGCTTATTAACAATAAATGGAGTGTAATCCTTAGGATATTATCCAATTATGGTTTGATTTATGCCAAAAAGAATGGAAGCGGTTATGAAAACCAAAAGTAAGGTCATATGTTATTGAATACATCTTTAAGTTTTCATCCATTATGTTGCATTTTTCATTTTGGTAGAATTTTAATAAATTTAATTTATCTCATTTGGTCTAAAACGCTCATGTGCTTCAAAATATTCTTGCTGAAGTTCCATATATACATTAGTATTCCAAATTGATTTTTTGATAAATGTTTTAACTCTTAAACTTTTGTCCCCTAAATTAGGATAAAAACCACAAAATACCATTGACATTAATTCATCTAAATGCACAACCAGTAGTATATATATCGTATTTTAAACAGAGCATTTAATGTAATTATATATATATTAATGATAATTTTACAAACTTTTTAATAACTGCAGTGACATACATATAAGTATTTTCAGACAACGTTCAATTCTATTTTAACTTAGTATTTTAACCAAAGAGGTAGTTAAGTAACCAAGTTGAGAGTTTAATATTTTATTATTTTTTAGTTCTTTTTGTATATGCTTTATTTATGTGTAGATTTTATTCCCATTGATATTCACGGACATGCTGAACAAGATAGACGTCGAGGGGCACGTGGAAGGGGGCGGCCCGTCCGGACAAGCCGGTGCTATTCGCTGGGGCATATCATGGGGACTGCGAAGTTACGTTGATGAAGAGATGCTAGAGAAGATGAGGCTTGGTATGTATTCTGTGCTAATATGGAATTTTAAAGAAAATTGAATTATCCATTACTAACGAGTATATATTAAAAATCGTCATAGAATCTACAAGTAAAATTTATATGAAAACGACCACTTATCAAGAAACTATGCTTATCTGTAAGCTCTGTCTAATACTATAATTTGAAGATTTTATTGGTGTGAAAATGATCACTTATGGAAGTTTGGGGCGAGGGTAGTATCAAAGATCTAACCAACAGGCCAAATGTATCAACGGAATGATACCAACAAAAATGTTTATTATTGTCTAGTATGATAGTTGAAATTTAGTTTTAGTAAGTTATTTTACGCAAACTAAGAATGAAATTGACTACACTTTAAGTAGCTGTAAAAATGTTATTGCAAACGTATGTACCTTAAATCGTATCGACATATGAAATTATTACTGGCTTTTAAAAGCAAAAATAATTAATATTAAATAAAGAAATTGTAGATGCCAGCTCACATGGAATTAAAATAACAACGACAAACAGCAACTTGCAAAAGATGATATCAAACAATAAAATTAAACAAGTTCTAGCAGAAAAGAGACAAATGGAAACTAAAGATAAAAAGAATACAGTGGAATATGTATCTCTGTGCAGAACAATCCGAAGAAAAACGGAAAAAAATAGAATCAAAAAACAAGAAGAAAATATTAACAAAGTGATTGAACAGAATGCAGCAATGAAAGCATTGAGACCAAAACTAGGTGAAAAACAAACCCACGCTTTAAGAAATAACAAAGATATCGTAAGTGATAGAAAGGAAATTTTGAAAATAGTAGAACAATTTTATAATAAACTATATGAATTTTGTATCATTGTATTTGAGCAACAACCAGAAATAGAAGAACATGAAGCTGAGAATCCACTGAAACAAGTGAAGAATAATAAAGCGTCTGGAAAAGACGAAATTGTGGTAGAAATGATAAAATGGGGCGGAAAAAAACTGAGAGAGAAAATAATTCGTTTATTAAACAAATGCTTGTTTGAAGCAACAATACCAGTAGACTGGAATGACTCAACAGTAATTCTACTATTTAAAAAGGGGGGTAACACACAACTTAAAAATTATAGACCATTAAGTTTACTATCAGTGCTATTTAAATTATTATGTTCGGTTTCCATAGTAAATTTGATATTGGAATGGATTTGGTTTAGGTGGGAAAGGAATTCTGGAAGGGTATCATGTCCATGAGGTCAACAAAAGTGTCATCGACATATCGTATCCAACAGGTAGGTTTAAGGTGAAAGGAGGTGAGGGCTTTTGTTTCAAAATCGGTCATAAAAAGGTTAGCAATGACAGGTGAAAGTGGGGAACCCATGGGAGCACCATTAGTTTGGCGGTAAAATTTATTTTGGAAGGTAAAGTAAGTATTGGATAGGCAATTATTTATTAGGGAGAGAATATTGTTATTTATATTATAGGTTGACTTTAATAACTGTAGGGTATCAGGAATTGGGATATTTGTAAACAAAGAAACAACATCAAAGCTGACCATGATGTCACCTTTGCGTATAGGGAAGGTTTTCAGTGTTTCAGGAGTTTCGGACGTAGGATGATGCCTGCTCTGTGAGAGGTTGGAGAGTCTTGGCAAGGTATTTATCTAGGTTGTGGGTGGGAGAACCGAACGCACTAACTATAGGGCGTAAAGGAATGTTCTATTTGTGAATTTTTGAGAGACCATGCAATTTGGGAATTCTGGACGATTTTTCTCGGGGTAGGAGTTTCTTGGTATCGGATGATAGGTTGGAGTTAGTAATAAGGGTTTTGGTTTCTTTTCGAGGTAGGTAGTGGAATTATTGGTTACATGGCGATAATAAGAAGATTCAAGTAAATTGTACATCTTACCGATGTAGTCCGCAGTATTTAGGATCACTGTAGCGTTGCCCTTATCTGCCTGTAAAATTATAATATTATTATCTTGTTTCAGAACTTTTAAAGCCCTTAATTCTGAGGCTTTGATATTTAGTTTTGGTAGTTCGGCTGTACGTAGCACTTTGGCTACATCTTGCCTGGTTTCATTTGCCACATTTTCGGGAAAGTTCGAAATGGATGATTCTATTTGGGATATAATTTGTTCAGTGGGAATGAGGTTTGGTGTTACAGCAAAGTTAAAACCTTTTTCCAGAACCTGAATAGCTAAGTTGCTTACAGGGTAGTCAGAAAGGTTATGTACCGTCGTATTGGTCAGAGATGATTGGATATTGGGAAGTTTACTTTGGCACAACTTGGAAAATTTGCGTTTCTGTGCGTCGGTTTTCTTTTCGGATAAACACGACGCTTTATCACGTATAATCCTAGAGAAAGCATCCCCGATGATAGGATGAATTTTGGAGGAACTTAATTTATGGAAAAGGCCATAAAGTTTGGACCTCCCTCAGATTTCAATGACTACTTAGCCGTTTGAGCTGAAACTTTCAGAGTATATTCATACTAGTAGGAGTTACAAAACCCACATAAAAATCTGTAATAAGTCTTCATGCAAGTAATTTATTTCATAAAATTCAAAATCCAGTGCGACAAAGTTTGGACCCCCCCCCCTAGCATTTTAAATCAAAACTTTTCTCTAAGCAATCAACATATTTAGAATAAAGGTCCGTAATGATATCTAGGGGAAATTGCGGCTGCAGATATTGATCTTCTTGACCAAGGTTGCTTTGTTGGTAAACTGGCCGTTGGCTTAAGCAAAGCGCCCTAGATGACTCCAAAATTGGGCTACTTAGCAAGCCAGGCAATGAATCCGATCTTCTTCTGCCGAAAACCCTTTAACTTGCCTGACGTGTGGATAGGAGCATTAATTTTGTTACCAAAACCATGCATTTTGACCTGTTTGCTTGCGGATCCACGGAATGAACGTTTCGCTCAAATCTTTTATGTACTCCTCCGAGTCGTGCGGACTAGCAGTAACCTCAAAAGTTAATTCAAAAATTAAAATAGCCCATTTAAATATGGAAAAACTTACTTTTACCAACAAGTGACCATTTGAGCAAATTGCACCAAGAGCGATGATTCCTTCGCTGCCACTTTGACTATTTTTCACATGACGGGTCAACATTGGAATCCCTTTTTTGTCATTTCTGTACGAACATCGGAGCCTCTTCAAAACACGTAACATTGATCGCTTTGAGCATCTCAATTTTTAGCTAGAAATGACCGATTTTGATGTGACTCGAATGACCCTGTTTGACTTCTCTGGTTGCAAATCGCTTAATTTTCCGCTCTTCTTTGGGAGTTGTTGATCGTGGACGACCTATCTTTTTATGACGAACATAGATGTGGGGAATGAGTCGAGTGTAAATGTAATTTGTTAATTAAATTTCTTTGCTTATGACGAATTCCATGTTCCTAATAGCAGAATGAATTAATGTTTTTTTATATGCATTGTGAGCCATACCATATTTTTTCCTTAAATTATTCTCTTTTTGCAAATTTGATCTTGGTGAGAATGTAAAACTTTTACACCAAATTGCTTTTTTTATTTTAATGTAAAATGAATTCTATTTGTTTATAGCAGTGTTTTTTAACCTTCTTGAATACGCGACCCCTTTACAAGTTAAAAAATTCTGGCGACCCCCCAGGGCTATAATAAAACTATGTCAGTGATTTTAAAGACTACGTATTTAATTTTCTTTCTGTTGAGGCCTATATTGATCGAAAAATCAAGTGTACTGTGCAAGGAAGTCGCGAAAGCTCTGCAAGTAGTACTTAGCCACGTGGGGGAGGCGCCGCTCCCATAGGGACATACGGTCGCTTTCTTTTGTTTCCGAATTGCATACCGAGTCGCTAAAGCAAGGAAGCCCATACAATTGCCGAAAATTTTGCTAGCAGCAGTGTTTGTACGACATGTTTTCAGAAAGCAGTCGCGACTACGAGATTGATTGGAAAAAATGTATCGCCATTTATAGCGATGGTGCTAAAAGTATGACTGGCAAAAAGGGGACTTGTTGCAAAATTAAAACCAATAATGCCAAATGTTTCATGGACACACTGCTTTCTTCATCGACAAGCTTTGGCAGCCAAGGTTTTACCTTCGATTTATATGACGTGCTTAGAGGTGATCAAAATTGTGAACTATACTAAAGGTAAAGCCTTGCAAACTCGATTGTTCAGAATCGTTTGTGAAGACATGCATTCGCTCCATCAAAATCTCCTTTATCATACAGAGGTCATACGGCTATCTAAAGGAAAGGTATTGACAAGAGTTCTAGAACTGAAAGCTGAATTGTTCTTACAAGATGCTAAATATAAATATGCGAATTATTTGTGTGATCTTGTTGGGCTCTTAAAATTAGCATTTCTCGCTGATCTTTTTAACCAACTGAATATTTTAAATAAGAGCCTCCAAGGGAGAGAAGAAAAGATTCTAACAGCTAAGGATAAAATTAGAGGATTCCCCGCGCAAATCTTCGTTTGTGATCAACATCTTTGCAAAAAATATATATGAGTCTTTGCTTTGTGTTCAAAAGATAAGTTCTCACATTCCTTGCATGACACAAAACTTGCATAATTTGGAAGAGAAACTATCAACTTACTTTCCAGAACTGGACTCTGAAACTGACTACGGGCATAGATGAATACTAAATTCGTTATTGGATATGTCCGTACAACTGGCTGATTTAAGCACGAAGGTGGAAGAAAAGCTGCTGACGGCAATCTTAAAATGGAATTTCATTCGCATAGCATTGAAGTCTTCTGGATGAGGAGAAAACAAGAATATCCTGAGCTGGCAAGGGAGGCTCTAAAATTATTAGTGCCATTCGCCACTTCCTACCTAAATGAACTTGCTCTTCAATGGTGAATCTAAAAACTAAAAAGAGAAATAGGCTCCAATTAGAAAATGATTTGGTTATTCGCGTCTCAAAAAAGAGAAGTTTCGACAAATTATTAAAAAACAAACAAGTACAGCCTTCTCACTGAAATTGTAGTTTTTTTTGTAGTGTAACATCTATAGACACTTGTCTTTTTCTTTTATCCGCGACCCTCGAATAAGGCTTTGCGACCCCCACTAGGGGTCGCGACCCACAGGTTGAAAAATACTAGTTTATAGTATCTGTCATCACCTTACGTATTGCTTTAGTCTTTCAGAACAATTACATTGCTCGTTGCTGTATAGGTTTGAGAACTGGTTGTTCTCAAAGATCTGTCATTTGGATTACCACCATCTTGATGGATAAGTGTCTTTATTTTTCAAAATTCAACTAGTCGACTTACTGGTATTTCATTCTTCAAACGTCTTAAGACGTCGTATATTGTTTTCTTCTTCTTCTTCTTCTTTTAAATACGCTGCAGTGAATTGTTTCTATAGCGACAGCTGAAATAAAAGCCTTACAATCACAATTCAAATTCATCTTCCAGGAGATTATTTTTCTGATTAGAAAAGATTCCAATAAAAGAAAATTATTATAAAGAATGAGGAACACCGAAAATTAAAAACCTTAACCTTGGTACTTGACCGTATATTCTATATGTACTTAAATTGAAATTTTAATTTTGTATGGATTTTTAGGGTGCATTTATTAGTGTTAAAAAATTTGCAATTTTTATTGAAAATGTGAGACGTATTCGAGTATAATTTATTGATTAACTTTATTGATATTGCAACATGAGGTGGTATTTCATATTCCAATAATTTGTATATATCACGCGTACGAACTTCTACCGCCAATTGTCATAAAATGTACAATTTAAAATCGATTTGTTAGTTTGTCATTTTCTAAGTATACATTTGATGATTGAGATCTGGGCTGCCAGAAGGGCAATCGTCTACCGTTAGAAAATGAAGGACATTGTTGCGCAGCCAAGTTTGAGTTGTCTATGCTTATGGACGGATGCGGAGTCTTTGTGAAAGACCTAAGGCTCGCCTCGAAAAAGCGGGTAATTCAGAGGTTTTACTATAACTTCCAAAACATTCTATTGTTACACAGCGCCCGAAGTTTTGACCCCCTTTTAACAAAAAAGAGTGTCAATTACTCCATCATAACACATTTCCTACCAAACCATCGCAGCTGCTGAATGATGGCCTCTCGAATCTTTGGCACCAGCTGAGATGCTTCTTTAAACCTAGTGTTTGTAGAATTTTGTTTTAATTTTTTTCATCCGTAAACAAAATTTTTCTGTTATCATAATGCGTGTACCCAATCAACCTTTTGCTTTTTCTCTCCTATCTTTTTTAATGCATCTGCCAGCAAATGTCCCATATGTCTTTTGTAATTAGCCAATCTTAGGTCTTGCTTAATAATACGAAACATCAAAGTTTTGAAATTTTCATCTCCCGAAACATAATCTGCTTATGAAGAGGATTGCGTTTAATTCGGGCACCTACAGCTTGGGCTGCCTGGACAGTCTAAACTGAACGTAATTTTCCAGATCTTGGACTATCCTCGACTCATTAAGTAATTTTATAACCCAATACATAAACACATCCCAAGAGATTGCAAGTTAAAGATTACACTTTTTCAGTTTCCCAGTTATGTAATGCTATTAAAGCAAATTTCTGTCACCCTACTCCATTGGTAAATAACCAAACTTGACAAGAAACATAATGCAACTTACAACTTTAAGACTTGACAATTGCAACCAAATGTTTACATCACTGATATTTTGATGCTGTGTAAAACAAGGGTAGGTTTGATTTGTAACAAGTATTTATGGGAATACTAGATAGAATAAAGAGTGAGTAGTTTAATGTACATTACTTTTAGAGTGACCTTTAGTAGATAATCAGAGAAATCTATCTTTGTTTTTACTAACCGCACTTTTTAACTCTAATAAAGGCTACATAAAGATTACTATTTTTCAGCTGGACTACTCACACGCGATTATCGTTCACGGGAGAGAAAGAAGCCTGGGCAAGCTGGAGCCAGGAAGAAGTTTACATGGAAAAAACGCTAGGTTTTCTATTTTTGTTTAAAACTAAGTACCATCACAAAATAAAGTGATGTTTAAACATTAATATACATTTTTTTATTTCATATGTTATTAATTTCGCATAAATTAAACTAGTATCTGTTTTTAGCTTATTAAAATA
Organism: Sinelater perroti; assembly: GCA_036346155.1. Classification (NCBI taxonomy): domain Eukaryota; kingdom Metazoa; phylum Arthropoda; class Insecta; order Coleoptera; family Elateridae; genus Sinelater; species Sinelater perroti. The sequence goes on from JARFIY010000024.1 coordinate 13,727,684, forward strand.
CAATGCAAAAAATTACTGAAACCCCCGTTAAGCAGAAAATGGAAGAAACAACTTTAATTTTGTCGTGTCAAGAAAAAGAAAGTAAGTTACTTTTATGTTAAACAGAGAACAAGTCGATAAAGTTTCACGTATAACTGGGTTTAAGATACATGTTAACCTATTTGTAGCCTTACATTTTGTATTTAGAAATAATGATTTTGATATCAATATTTGATAATAATAAATAATAAAGCAATAATCCATTTACTTCAAAAAATTGTGCATATAATCCTTTTGAGCTGAAACGGTATGTTTGATATTTACCTTTGTTGACATTTATGTATAATATTACATATCTTTTTAAGCATAGTAATGCAATACAAATCTTATTTTGTTCGTCTATCCTTTTAATTGTGTTTTGGAATGAATGTCTATGTCACCTGCCATGAGCACAACATCCAAAAATTCAGCCTGCCCAATTTTTTTGGAAATGTCATATTTCAGGGTAAGGAAAGCATTGTGTACTTTGACTCCATATACCAAAAACCATGTAACCATATATATGGTGTTATACTTTTTTTGAATATTAAACATTAATTTATTGTAAACGATTTTTTTGTTTAGTATTTTAACATCGATAATTGCCTACCCAGCACTCGTTTCCAATATTCAAATAACTTAGCAGAGGCTTGGATAAATGAAGCAGACTTTTTAATTTTCTTCTGGTAATTTTAGACAATTAATTGTTGTATGTGTAGGGCTTAGAATGCTTTCGTAGACGACAAAACATTAAATGATGTCATTTTAACACTAGTAGGTAAGGAAAGGGGAACACGCAACCAAAAATAAACAATGTTTTTTTTTTATTTTAAATTATTTTTATATTAATTTACATAATCATATATGTAACATAACACAAAAACATAAGCACAGAGAAATATAAGGTTCATTTTTGTGATGAAGTTCCCGTAAATAAGTCATCTAGAATTATTTGTTGCTTTCTTTTTTCTCGTTAAGCAATTGTCCGTAGCAAGAGAATGCATTTAAAAGGCCTGCCTTGCTTTAATGCTTTTTTAAAATCTGAATCATTTGCTACAATTTGATCAACAATTTCAGTTACCATGACCAAACTGTCAATAAAGAAATCTGTGGCAAGTTCTTTTGGTTTCTCGTTTTTTAAGTTCCACATAAATTTCTTGCTCTGCCAGCTTTTAAAGGTCGTCGTTACTACGGCCCTCGCCAGAAATCTGCAATAACTCCTCAATAATAAAAGAAGTACAAATAAGTCTCCGCTGTTTTTTATTAAAAATTGGGCATTTATTGTGAAAGAACGGAACCTTTTGTTTTATTCAAAGTTATTGTCCATCGCTAGCCACTACTCTTTCCCATCTTTCTGGCAGCATATGGATACCGCGTCGGAAGAACACTTCATCTTTTGAGGCTATCCACGAATCGACCCAATTTTTGGTATCTTCATATGATGTGAAGTGCTGCTCAAACAGGCCGTGTTCTATTGATCGGAACAAGTGATCATCGGAAGGGGCAATGTCTGGTGAATACGGCGGGGGGTAGGACTTCCAAATTGAGTGTTTCCAAGTAGGTTTTGACCAGCGCCGCAACATGTGGACGAGCATTAACATACACGAGAATAATTTTGTTATGTCTTGAGTAGTAGTGAGTGCGTTTTTCCTTGAGTGCTTGGCACAATCTTATCAATTGTGTTCGGTAGAGATGGTTTGAGCAACTCATAATAAACGACACCAAGCTGATCCCACCAAATACACAACGTGAGTTTTGTTCCATGAATATTCGGCTTGACTGTTGACGTTGAAACATGACCACGTGGTCCCTATAATTTTCTCTTTGAGTTATCATAGCTGATCTATTTTTCATCACCAGTGACTATACGATGCAAAAAATCCTTTCGTTTATGCTTGGCAAGCAGCATTTCACATGTGCAAAAGCGGTGATCAAGGTTTCTCAGCTTCAGTTCATATGGGACCCAATTTACTTACTTTTGAATTATTCCCAACGATTTTAAACCATCTGAAATTGCTTGTTGAGTCACTTTTAATGTAAGCGTAAGTTCTTCTTGTGTTTGGCAAGAATTTCCCTCTAATAATGCTTCCAATTCCGCGTCTTCATACACTTTCGGCCTTCCGCTACATTCTGTATCTGTGACGTCAAACTCACTGTTCTTAAACTATGAAACCACTCACCACAACTTCTCTCACTTAAAGCAGCCTCAAAAGCTTCTACAGGCAATTGATGCGCCTCAGCTGCAGATTTCTACAAATTAAAGAAGTAAATCGAAAGTTCCCGCAAATGACGCTGATTAGGTTCAAAACTCGAAATTTTTGAACGAAAAAACTTATGTGATGCTGATACAAAATCGTTCAATATTTTAAGGTTATGGTGTTGCCAGATGTCGAACCTTAAGATGTGACGTTTTACATCTGACAATTTCAACCATAACTTACTGGTGGGTCATCTTTTATCAAACGGTAAAGACTTACTTGTACTCCTTTTATAATTGTTGTTTTTCTTTTAATTGTCTTATTTTTGTTAACAATTTTTGCACTTGTTGATTATTTTGATTACTACGCAGTTTTTATGTTCTTTATAATTTCTTACATCATGTTTAACGTTTTTTTTTTTTTCTCTTGACTTCTATCTTTATTAGGAGTAATTTTTAAATTATTTTTTGACGATCTAGTCGTTTTTTTCCTTTGGTTTTCTCTGTTTTCTAAAACCATGTTGATCAATTTACTTTCATACCTTTCTCATATCGTTCTCCATCTACCCATTGTTGGTTTATGTCATTTCTAGGAGATGTAATTGTCTTTATACATCTGTAAAAGATTTCTGTTTCTTCCTATTTTCCCTTTACTGTTCTCTGCTGAGCGTCTTTTGGTGGTATATTAATATTTTTTTTAGCAATTTGTAATGATTTTGTTATATGTTTTTTTTAACGCCTTAACTCTGTCACAAGAAATTAATTTTTATATTGTTTGTAAACTTTTGAGCTAAAATTATGTCGTAACATGTCGTTTGGGTTAATTTAATTTATAGGCTGTCATCGCTCATTATTTATATACTGCTTTTACCAATTACGCAATTGTTATCGTTTGTAAATGTTTCCGCCTAGATCGATCATTTACTGTTTCATTATCAATAAATTGCTGGAAACATGGCGCTGTAGAATGTTATAACTCGCGGTGTAAGGTGAGCGGTTTATATAACCACACAAGATTCAATCTTTCTTATGTCTTTATTAGACGATTATTTATAGACTTAATTTTAGTGTCTTCTACGTAGCATCCTTAACATTTGTTTATTTTTTAATAACTTGATCTCATTAGATTAACCGTATTTAATGCTCTTCTATGGTACTTTTATTCAAAACTACTTTTTATAACGTTACAAATTGAGATATTAGAGTTTTGTCAATGGCTGTTATAAAGGATCCGACTTGAATTTTTCGAGTAGTTACAAATTAAATATAAAAAGTATCGTTTAATGTGATGGTTGAGCTCATCATTGTGTGCTGCGTTATTTTTTTCTTCCCTTGGATAGTATTAGTCAGTTGTGTACACAATGCTTGTTGGATTTAATTTTCCACAAAATGACGGAATAACTTGAACAGTGATTTAAGTACATCAAATTTTGCTAATGTACACTAAAGTTTAATAGCTTGATACTACCCAAGTACAAAGTATTTGAAAGATTTGGTAGGTTTTCTGCGACAATACCATTAAGTAGTACAATTAGTTAAAAGATGGTCGCATGTCTAAGGAGGACGACTTAGGTAGGTTTTGGGTCACTTTTTAAGATTTTGCGGATGAAGTGATATTGGTTCAGTATATTTCAATGTCAGCGAGAATTTGACCATGTGGAGAATATCTGCGAATTTCGTACTAAAATTTCTTACTATCTACGTCGGTGGACTAAGCAGAACCATCTGAGGCAATTTTGGTAGTTTAAATACGTGATATCTCTCCAAAAGTGTCTTCATCGAATAAAATATTCATTTTCGAAAGAGTGCAACGATCAAAATGTGGTATAGAAATGACAAAGACTCGAGTAAGACTATCTGGATATGAAAGAGCAAATGGACATTGGAGCTAAGAACTATAATTCAACAAGTAACTTTATTTTTTGCCACGTTGCAAAATTTAGTTTTTCTGAAAATTTGTTTTTAACTTTTCAATATGCAAAATTGAGTTTTAGCGAAAAGTTGTTAAGTGATTGATGATAATGAAGAAAAGATAGAGGACAGCAATCAAGTTAATCAACACTTCTACATCTAAATATCTCGATTGGAAATGCCTCAGAATGCTTCTCAATTAAAAGATTTTCACTACATTCGATAACGGAAATTGTATACCATTCTAGTCGCAGACATCCTGAGAATCTTGGAATTCTTAAAGGGAGAATGTCAGAAACTATGGATTTGATTGAAAAAAAAGGCAGATAGTCATTAACTGTCTGGAATTTGTAACTAGAAACAGAGAAAGGCATTTTGAAAATATGTGAACCTAGTCCAATGTTCGTTTGAATAAATGCAACTGATTTGGTCTGAATATATTTTATGGGGTTTTTAATGCTGACAGATTTATTGAATGCATGGTACGATCTTCTTCATTCCCTTATCCCATGTTAAGTGGGGTCGGGTCTCCTTAAAACGTCTGCCCAGGGCGCTCTATCCTGGGTTGTCTCCTTTGGCACTTGGGTTTCCTCTAGGTCTTTAGTGATTTGTGACCACCAAGTCATAGGTAGACGGCCTCTTTGCTTATTCTTCTCGGTTATGTTTAGGGCAACTCGAACTACGTGGTCATTTTTGCGTCTTATCACATGTCCATACCAGCGAAGACGGCGTTCAGTCTACATTGAAAGTGTCTGTAATATGGTCTTTACGGATTTTATCCATTCCCGCCCATCTTAGCATCCTCATTTCGTTAGTATGTAACTACTGTTCATGAGATTTTTTAACTGTCCAACACTCGCTACCATACAGCATTACAGATTTAACTGCCGTTTTATATACCTTCCCCTTTAGTTTTATAGGCATCCGTGGGTCACACAAGGCACAAGTGAGGGTTCTCCATTTCCACCAGGCGACATTTATTCTATGGGCCACATCTTCATCTACATTAGCATCTTGAGTCAATAGGGAGCCTAGGTATTTGAACTTAGGGACTTTTGGCACAGGCATTTGGTCTATAGATAATACATTGATTATAGGGGACGTGATCCCGCTATAGCAGCACTCTAGATATTGGGTTTTATTTCTGCTTACCCGCAAGCCAAATTTTTCAAGCGCAGCCACCCAGGTATTCAGTGTACCTCTGGCAGATAGTACTATGTAATAAGCATATAATATGCGTCATGGGAGTGAACCCTGAAAATCTCTGGTAAGATAGTCTATCGACAGGTAAAAGAGAAGTGGGCTCAGGGCCGAGCCTTGGTGAACTCCCACCTTCACTTCAAACGTACCACTCATACCTGCCAGGCTCTTGACTCTAATACATGTGTCTCTGTACGTATCTTTTATTAAGCTGACATAATGTGCTTACTTACTTCGTCTTCTCCCATTGTACCTCACGGTGTCGGGGTTTTGAGCCATTGTTTAAATGAGTGTCTATCCCTTGCAAGGGTTCAGATCTGTGATAGGGTCTGTCCTTTTTCTCTTGCTGATTCGTTGATGTTGTCTTCCCACTTTCGCCTGGGTCTTCCTCTATCTCTCCTTCCATCACATCTCATTTCAAAAACGGTTTTTGGGTATCGTTCATTGCTCATTCTGACCAGGTGTCCATACCATTGTAACTGTTTGGTTTTTATTTCTTCTACCAACGGTGTGATTTCTAGTTCATCTCGTATGGATCTGTTACGGACCCTATCTCTTCGTGTTTTGCCCACTATCCGCATTAGATACCTCATCTCTGCGGTTGTTATTTTGGATTTATGTTTATCTGTTATCGCCCATGTCTCGGAAGCGTATAGAAGTGTAGGGGCATATATTGTTTTATATAAGTGCATTTTTGCTTATGTACCTATTTCTTTTTTCCCTATCAATATGTTGTTTACTTGATAGTATATCCTATTTCCTTTGTTTATTCTTTTTTTATTTCTTGGTCTATTCTTCCATCCTTACTGATTAGTACTCCTAGGTATTCGTATGTTTGTACTGTTTGTATCTGTTTCCCGTTTATTTGTATATCTATTTCTTCGTTTTCCTGTTTTGTGACATGCATTACTTTTGTTTTTTCTATATTAATGGTCATCCCACTTTATTCTAGGTGTTTTTTCCATATGTTTATGTTTTGTTGTAGTTGATTTTTGTTCCTTACCATATATCGTCGGCATATATTAGGTCTTGTGTCATTACTGGGTTTAGGTTATGGTATCCTATGTGGGCGTTTCTTGTTTCTAATTTGCATTTTTTGTTTATGTAGTCCATGTATATCACGAATAGGAGCGGGATTAGGCTGTCACCTTGTTTGATACCCCTTTCCATTTTAAATTCTTCCAATACTTGGTTATTTAATCTTGTTTTTCCAATTACTTTACTATTCATTACTTCTAGTTCTTCCAATGCTTTCCAGATGTATCTGTGTGGTACCTGGTCAAAGGCTCTTTTTGGTCTAGGAAGAGTAGGTAGATGTCTTTTTTCTTCTCTAATAGCTTTTCAATTGTGGTTCTTACTGTGTATATATAGTCTTGCGTTTGTCTTCCTGGTCTAAACGCAGTTTGTTCTTCTTCTAATTTGTTTTCTGTTTCATTTCTTAGTCTCTTTTCAACTATTCTTGTGTATATTTTTAGCGCTACTGGGGATAAGCATATAGCCCTATAGTTGTCTGTATTTGTGGTGTCTCCCTTTTTATGAATGGGTATTATTATGTTATTTTCCCGGTCCTTCGGAATCTGTTTTGTATTCCATGCTTGTTGTACTATCTCTTTCATCCATTTATTTACGGTCGGGCCGCCTTTTTTCAGCATTTCTGGAGGTATGTTGTCTTCTCCTGCTGCCTTACCATTTTTGTTTTCTTCAGGGCTTCTATTATTTCTTCTTCTGCTATTTCTTCTTCGGTGTCTTCATTATCATTTCCTTCTTGAGGTTGTTCTTCTCTCTGTATTTCTGTTTCTTCTTGTAAATCTTTTTGTGTAGTGATCTTTCCATGTTTTCAGTATTTCTTCCGTTCTTCTTTGTAGCATTCCTGTCTTATCCTTCATATTCCGGACTTTTAGTGCTCTGTTTCCCTTTAGGCGCTTAAGTATATTCCAAAACTGTCTCTGTTTTTCTATATAGTTGTCTTCTATCTTTCTACCGAATTCCTCCCATGTGTCTTTTTTTGCTTGTTTTACCGCTTCCTTTGCTTCGTTTCGTTTTACTAGGTAGTATCTTCTATTTTGTTCAGTTTTATTTATTATATATTCCTTCCAGGCTTCTTTTTTGTTATTGATTTTGTTCTTGACTTCTTCGTTCCACCATTTTGTTCGTTTATGTGCTGGGTCATGTTTTATTTCTTTTTCTCCACAGACTTCTTTTGCTGTTTTTGTTGGTGTATCTTCAAAAGCCTTCCTTGTTTATAGTCCACTGAATTCCTTCTTCGGTTTCTTGTATTTCCAAATTGTTTAGATTTCCAGTTAGTTTGTTTTCATATTCTTGTATTTTTTCTGGATGTTCTAGTGTTTCCAGTTTGATCTTTGTATAGCTCTTCGTTCGTTCTTTAAGCGGTTTCCTAATATTTGTGTCGGCGATCACCAGTCTGTGTTTAGTATTTAGCTCCGCCCCTCTTATTACCTTTACATCATTCACTGCATATCTCGTACTTCTCGTGTACGTGATGTAGTCTATCGTACTTTTAACTTCTAGTTCTTCTGCTTCAAATGTTACTTTGTGTATTATTTTGTTCTTAAACCATGTATTTCCTATTAGTAGTTGGTTAGTTATGCAGTAGTCTATCATTCTCTCGCCGTTTTCATTTACTTCACCTTCTAGACCATGACCTCCCATTGTTCCGTGTCCTTGTTCTATGTTATTTCCTATATGGGCATTCCAGTCCCCTATAATAAGTACGTGTCTATTTTCGTTTTGTATTTTCTCTATGGATCTTTGCAGGTCTTCATAGAAGGATTCTTTATCTTGTACGCTGGCGTTTTGCGTAGGTGCGTATATTTGGATTATTCCGACCTTCTCTTGAAGTTGTAAGTTTATTGTTATAATTCTGGAATTTATGGCTTCCCATTTGGTTACTTTTGGCTCTATCTCTTTGCTGAGGAGTATTCCTACTCCTTCTGTTGTTCTGTTTCCGACTGGCGTGCCCGCATATCTGAGCGTGTACCCTTTGTCCATGTTTTTCATTCAATTTCCTTTCTTTTTAATTCAGTATTTGAATCTTGTATTTCTCCATTTCATCTGTTTACAATGCGCGGGTGATTAGCCCAGCCGCATCGGCCCCATTACCTCGGGACAACTGGTATCAGGCTATACCCCCCGATGCTGGATCGCCAGAGCCCCGTCTGTTATCTAGGAGGGTGTACCGGGCAAGTTATTTGCCACTCTTGCAGGTGGGGTTGGCATTTGGGTCCTAGGTGTTAATGGACCCCTTACACCCCCTGACATAATGTTCTGGAATAAATTCCCAGGGCACGTGATTGAATGCTTTTTCCAGACCTATAAAAGCTATGTGAAGATCTTGCTGGTTTATGCGGTGTTTTTCCATCAGGATTCTAATAGCTTGGATGGCATCGGTGGTAGAGAGCGATGCCGTAAATCCGAACTGATTTAGGGATATATAAAAAAGAGCCGCCAGCCGCTTATTAATGATTCGCTCCCAAAATTTGAGTGTATGGGAGGTTAATTTTATGCGTCTGTAGTTCCCGCATTGAGCAACATCTCCCTTGTTTTTGTAAAATGGCACTAAAATGCTTTCTCTCCACAAATTTGGATTTTTTTTTTGTTTCAAGAGCAGTGTTAAAAATTCACGTAAGCCATTCCACTACCACAAGGCCTAAAGCTTTCCATAGATCGATTAGGGATCTCATCAGGATCTGTTTCTTTATGGTTCTTCATCTTTGATAGGGCGACTTTCACTTCTTCGTGACTTACTTTGAGAATAGGGTCAGCTACGGGTGCAAATGATGTGGGAATTCTTCGTTGAAAAGCTCCTTATAGCACTCGCGCCATCGCGTACATATTTGTTGATTAGATGTTAATAAGGTGTTATTTTTATCGTTAATATATTTATTGACTTTTATGTCAGTCGTAGAGCAATTTCTTTGTTTTGCAATTTTGAGAATGTCAGCATCCGTTGTGGTTTTTAAGTTTATCGTAAAAAAAATCATTAGATTTGGCTGCTCTTCGTCTACTATTTTGCGCCTATTTTGCCGCGTTTTTGGCCTCTTTGTATTTAACGTAGTCTTCTTCGTTTTGAGTTTGCTGCCATATTTTGAAGAGATTTTCTTAATGCCGATGATGTCCTTAACTTTATGCACTCCACAATGAAGCGTCTTTGTCATTTGAATGTCCACCTTTAGTTACACCCAAAATGTTCTTTGCTGCCTCTTTGGCGTGCTTTTCAAACTTAGACCACGTACCATTTACGTTATCAGATGTTTTATCTAGGTTATTTTTTATGTAACTTCTTAAGTGTTTCTCAAAATCGCCCTTATTGGGCCACCTAACTGATTGATGCAAATAAGATTCGTTTATATGTTGCATAAGACATGCTAGACTTCACAAATAACATCAACTTTTCGAATACCGTCCAAAAATGAGTTAACAGGTAAATTCGGACACCAACATCCTTGAATCTACAAAACAGTGCAGATGCATCAGTGTGATATTAATCATTTTGCTTGACTATCCTAAGATAGGGCATTACGAGTAGGTGACACAATTTAAAATATTGCGCAGCTAAACAATTTTGAACTTTTTTCCTGCATGAAAGTAAATGATTCTAACTGAAAATTGCATGCTGAATCCAAATTTGTCTTCAATTGGTAAATCGCGGAAAGAATGAAGTACTTGTTTTAGTATTGGTGCGGCCGGAATAAGTGGACTGTATAGGTAATTTTGAATTTTGAATAGAAAACTGGAAACAACTCTAAAATTAAAACACTAACCTGTGGAAACGGCGCTTTCCGCAGTATCGGTTCCCTGCTGTTGATCCTGGAGCTTCCAGAAGAAAAGGATATAAGGATCTTCTTCTTCTTAAAGTTCCGATCCGTTTCGGATGTTGGAAACCACGATGGCCATACGGACTTTATCACCAGCGGCACGAAACAGTCCAGTTGTTGTTGTATTGAACCATACTGCAGGTTTTCAGCCACGATATGCGTCTTCTGCCGATGCTTCTTTTCCTTCGATCTTACCCTGGAGGACCAATTGTAGGAGCCCATATCTCTGATTGTTGCGCATGATGTGCCCTAGATACTCCAGCTTACGAACTTTTATTGTTGTGAGGAATTCTGTTTCTTGTTTCCCCATTTTCCTCAGCACGGTGTGGTTGGTTACATGCTCTGTCCAAGATATACGGAGGATTCTGCGGTACAACCACATCTCGAAGGCCTCTATTTTTCGTCTTGATGCCTCTGTCAGTGTCCACGTCTCTGCTCCATACAGCAATACGCTGAAGACATAACATCTCAGTAGTCTTAATTTAATGGGTAAAGATAATTCATGGCACTTGAATAGTTTGGCCATTTTTACGAACGCTGCTCTCGCCTTTTCAATTCTACACTTTATTTCCAGTGAGTGGTCCCAGTTTTCATCGATTGTTGTCCCAAGGTAAGTATATTTTCGCACACGTTCGATCCTGTTGTTGTCAATCGTTAATCCGGTGTCAACAATGTGATTTTTTGTAATTATCATATATTTGGTCTTTTTGGTATTTAGGGTCAGTCCGAACCGCTTGCTAACTTCTGTAATTCTGTTCATAATTCGTTGGAGACTGGTGATGTCGTTTGTAAACACTATCGTGTCATCCGCATATCTAAAATTATTTAATATTTCTCCGTTGACTCTGATTCCATCATCTATGCTGCCCAGAGCTTGCTGAAAGATGTGTTCCGAATACACGTTGAACAGAAGAGGAGAAAGTACGCATCCTTGCCTGAGACCGCGTTTTATCTTGATGTCTTCTGATATCATATTGCCAGTTTGCACTGCTGCTTTTTGATTCCAATAAAGGTTGCTTATTATTCTTATGTCTCGATTATCAAGGCCTATTTCTTGAAGTATGTCTATTAGTTTATTATGTTGGACTTTATCGAAGGCTTTTTGATAATCGATGAAGCAAGCATATATGTCATGATTTACATCTCTGGCTCTTTGAAATAGAACTTGTAGGCTAAAAATAGCTTCGAGTTCCCAAGGCATTGCGGAATCCGAACTGTTCTCTACTTATTTGTGCTTCACACGTTGTAAAAATTCTGCGGTGTATAATTTTTAGAAATAATTTTAGGAGGTGACTCATAAGGCTGATGGTGCGGTAATCTTCGCAATATTTAGCATTTGGTTTTTGGGATTGTCACAAATGTTGATCTTAACCACGGTTCAGGGATTTTTCCGGTGGTATAGATAATGTTAAAAATTTTGCTAGCCATTCTACACTCGCTTCGTCCATCATTTTTAAAAATTCGGTATGTATATGATCAGGACCTGGAGCCTTTCCGATTTTTAACTGTTTTATGCATTTTTCCACTTCGTCGGTGGTGATGGGTAAGGGCTCTACTTCTGGATATTCTTGAGGTTCATCTGATCTATCAACGTCTTCGAAAAGGTCTTCAACATATTTCTGCCAGGCAGAAATTTTTGCGTCTGGTTCTATAATTATTTTTCCGTCCTTGTTGAGTAGCCTTGTTGTATTGTTTACTTTGTAGATTCCTGCAGCTTCTTTTACTTTTTATACATGTTAAATGCATCCTGTTTTTGTTCTAATTGTTCAATTTCTTTGCATTGTGTTGTTAGCCATGTTTCTTTAGCCATCCTTATTTTGTATTTTATTAATTTCTGGATTTCTTTGTATCTGGTGTCGTTATTTTTTGCTTTTCTTCTTTCATCCATTAATTGTAGGATTTCGTCAGTCATCCACTTTTTTTCTTTCGGTTTTGTACTGTCAGATACTTATCTCCGATTTTGTCAAAGGATGTTGTCATGTCTCGAAGTGCTTCTTCTACCGTTTGGTTTTTGTTTATACTCTGTTCACATGCTACACCTAGTTCTTGTGTCATATTCCCACGCGTTTGCGGGCTATCACTTATTTTCCTAAGGTCCCATTTCTTTTTAAAATTTTTCTCAAGCATTTCTTTAGTTTTAATCTGAATTTTCCTACTAATAAGCAATGGTCTGATGCAATGTCCGCTCCAGGGTATGTTTTGGCGGCTAAACAGCTATTGCGATAACGTTTGTTTATTAGAAGATAGTCGATTTGGTTTCGTACTCTCTTCTCTTTGGGTTCGTCGGGGTTGGTGGGGCGGTCCATGTGTAGAGTCTTCTTGGTGGTAGCTTATATAATGTATTAAGGATAACAAAGTCTTCTTCTTCTACGAACATTTTAAGTCGCTCTCCCGCTCATTTCGTACTCCCAGTCCGTATTCACCGATATGCTCTCCGCTTCTACCTTGGCCTATTTTAGCGTTTAAATCTCCCATAATAAGAGTTAGTTCTTGCTTTTTTAGTTGGTTCAATGTATTTTTAAGAGATTCGTAGAACTCTTCTATTTTGTCTTCCTCCGCTTCGGCTGTTGGGGCATAGACCTGTATTATATTTATGTTTGTGGGATTTCCACTTAGTTGGATAAGTATTAGTCTCTCTGATACAGGTATGAAGTTAGTAACATATATTTTGAAGTTTGCTTGATAGTATCAATCCGACACCATTTATAAATTGACCTTTTTCGTTTCCTGAATAGTATACTTGGTGTTCGTCTATTAAGTATTGGCCATTGTTTGGCCATCTCATCTCGCTTACCCCCATTATGTCCAGTTGAAGTCTTTTGTTTTCAGCTACTGCGTTATTAATTTTTCCTTGTTGGGCCATCGTACGGACATTCCAAGTTCCAATTTTGATTAGACTCTTTGACAATTTTAGCCTTTGTTGGTCTTGTGATTTGCAAGGGTTTCGCTGGATGCCGTGCTGGTGTTTCTTCTCCTGCCGAATCTTGGGTTCCGATTACCATAATTAGTATTCATTGTATTATTGCAACTGTTTGCCATCTTGATTTTTTCTTGGAAATGCACTTTGTGTCTCTAAGCAGGTGGTTTTCCGTTGCCTTCCTGATCCCAATGCCGTTGATCTTCTTATCGATTCCTCCGCCTTCGAGGGCGATTTCTCACCCTCAGGACAATAGGGTGCCCATCCTGACCCGGGAGTCAGGTTTGTTTGCTTATACCGGCGCACATTAGGTCTCCAGAGCTACGTTTGCCACCAATCCTTAGGTGTTCCCATCCTTTACCACGGGGAGGTGTAGTTGGAGTTTCTCTATCATCGAGCTTAAGACCTTACGGCATTTCTTAAACTCTCCAGATCTTATAAAGGATATAAGGATATGGATAAAAATTACGATCAGTTACCCCAATCTTCACAGCAGACGAAACGGTAGCGTCTTTCCTGGTGTGAAAAGGTTCCCTCGTCGAGCCAGATGAAAGAAAATGGACCGAGTAAAGCCGCCGGCGAACTCTCGGTTAAAAAGAAAAATGTTCCCGACTTACGGATAATTTGCCTGCAAGAACACAGCCAGAAAAGGCCAAATGTAAAACGCGAACAAAGGCAAAAGCGTAATGCCGCGAACGAAATGCGAAAAGCAAGTTTTAATGAATAAAGGCAAAAGTATAAAGTCGCGCGAACTAAACGTAATCGAAATGCTAAGTTTAAAAATGAGTAAAGCAAAGGCTTAATGTCGCGAGAACTAAACGAAATCGAAGTGCCAATGCAAGTGCCCCAAAAGCAATTGCACGAGCGCGGCCCGCGGCCCTGACCGCCGGTCATAATCGCAACGCGTGCTTGAACAATTGGGCCGATAAAACAAATTTCAAATATATATGAGAGGGAATCAAAAATTATAGCCGGCCCTAATTTAAACTTCAAAATAAATATAATTTGGAGATTGGCGCGAACATGTATACTTGTCGTATTGCATGGACTTCTTGGCTTTTTCCCGTTTGTATGATGTTGGTGATGTTTCCCTCATTGTTAGCCAACAGTAATCTGCTGGTAAACATGGCTGGGTTATATCTTCCGTGGTAGCGCTTCTCTCCTTTTCCAGTACATACCATTGTTAATCGTGATCCCAGCAGCTCAGCTTAGCTTTTGGATAGATCTAACTAGATCGTTTAACACCTCTTGTGAGATCATATGGAGTTCGTTGACGTTACAGGGATTGAAATCATTATCTTTGTCTTCACTATGTACCTCTTCGTCTTCATTATCTTCTAAAACATATGATTCAGGGTGGACAGGAACAGGAAGATCTGAACCGTGCATAACAGACCGCATAAAAAAGTAAATTGGGATAAACATTCATTATAGAGAAATCTACTATTTTGGTGACACAGAAATAACAAGCCTTTAAATGATCCTGCTATTCCCTCCAAATCATTGATACAGCAAAAGGCAACCTGTTTTATGAAACACAGCAAATATGAGATGGCCATTTATTGTCTTGATCACAAACATCGCACCTAAAATACAGGCGATAAGCTGTTTTTATACGAGAGGTGATGCACCTTCTTTGATGCTTCTCGGTAAAGTCGCCAAATATGTAACAAAAATTGTCTGGGGCATTTGCATATTTACGTGACATGTTTTTAGATTATCTGTACATTCATTCAGAGTAGAAATCAGTTTAAACGTACAATATGAACATAACTGAACGATAATCACTGAAATACGCACAATACACAGTTCACAATACTGCAAGAAAGCCAATAGTCAGGACTTGTTACGTAGTTGCTTTCAACTGTTAATATTTGTTAAATAATACACTGCTGGCAACTTTATGGGGTAAAACTAGAGTTACACTGAACAAGGTGACAAATTATGAAGAGGAACCTACCACTATTCACAAAGCACTTAATATTCAATGCCAAATATTTGAAAATATCTACCGATCTGTAGGTGATAGCGAAATACGGACTACATTTCTGAATTCAGCGTAAAAGGTGCTTGTAGGTCAGCTGTTTGCTTTTGAGAACCAAAATCGTTGTTGACCAGTGTTATCAAAGATTACCTGTCCCAGCCCCTAACGGTGACTTAGATTGTATGTTGGTTGGTCTGCGTTGTTAGGCCGCTCCCTTATCGCTTTACGGGGAAATCAAAATCTTCGAGCGCTTATGGCGGGCACTTCTGTCTACTTCATAGTTATATAGGCTACGGATTGCTGAATTTCCGTAGCCCTGGACGGAGTTGTAGAGCGCACTGGGAGACATACTTCTGTATAGTTGGCACGTCGGCCTAGTTGTGGATCGTGATATATCTAACATACCACGGAGTCTCAAAGATGATCCTAAGGGTCCGATTTTGGACCGGCTGGAGTTGTATTCAGGTACACAGGCATACCTGATCGCGCTCTTGTAGTTTGTTAATTTATTGTGTTGTGACATATTGCTGTTGGAGCGCAAAGCCTCACTCCCGGGTACCCTACCGCTTCTCTTCAAGGCATATCTCTGACGAAAATTCTGATCTAACCCAGGTCACCGCGCTATTTGATTCTTTTTGTGGAGAACAGAACTGCTACTCTCTTCTGGGGGTCAATCCTCATTCTCCAACTGTCGCTCGCACCATTCTTCTACATTAACCAGCTCTTTCTGGACACCCCGTACTGCCGGGGATGGCCACATCGAGCTTGATAATACCGCCGTGTCTGCAAAAGTCTATCTGCGCAAAAGCAAATCTATGACCAGTGGGAATTTGGCCGCCTATTACTCGCTTCTATGCTTTGTCAAACAACATATTCTGACATGACTTTAAATTATTCTCCAAGTTAAACGTGCTACTGAACAAGACCCGACTTAAGTCAAGAAAAGACATTGTGCGCACTAGGATGGCCAGCTAAATTTTACTTTCGCAATGGTGTCCTAAAAATACTTATATAACATTGTCATAAACTTTGAAAGAAACGTGTGGATTTGAAAAAAATGATATTTTAGTCTTCCAGATAAGTATTTTCTTGACCATAAATTGGATACTTTTGAATAGCCTTCATATAACTTTGATTATCCAGCAGTCTAACTAAGCGGTACTAGGTGTCAATCTGCAACGTGTATTAAAATGAATACTAATGAAGCGACACAGCATACATATAAGGAGGGAACGTATGCTCTATCTAAAGAAGGCATGTGCAGACATGCAATTTTTGGCCATGCAACGCATTTAATAGCTCCCCTAATTATTTTTTCTAAAATAAAATTTTAGAATGGACTCGTTAAAATATAGACAAGTATTATTACTACGTGTTCAAGCACGTTTTTTCTTTAGAACAATTATAAATGCTATTATAATTTACAACAATTACACGAGTTTCATGATTACCCTATTTAATCATGAAAAGTAAAGAGAATTGTAGTTTTACTTCTACGTATTACGTAAATTAGATTTTTAAAAAACGGTGAAAATAGGGTTAAGTCGTTTATTGACAATAAAAAATAGCACAATGTTTGATTAATTTATATAATAGATTGAACATGGTATTAAATTAAACATACAGGAAACAAGCCGCACCTCAGTATCGTTGGAATTTATTCGATTGGAGTATAAAATTCGCTAAATATTACAATTCAATCTCAAATTAATGGACAGATTCATTCACAACCAGTACATTTTCAAGTATCACATATATTCAACTAATTACAATAAAAGGTACTTTGTTTACATTTACAATATGACTAGGTTTATATAAGTTACTTAACCTATAGTTATCCCTCTTTGATTTAAATATTGGTTAGTAAATCACAGCTTTAACGGAAAGTCTGTAGTATTTTAAGTTATGGCTGAATTAAATAATTTATCAGACCTTATACACAGCACTGTGTTGTTTTTTGTTCTTTTTTAATTACTGCAAGCTGCCTATTCTACAGATTAAAATAGTACCGTTACAAAGTTTAGTATCGTCTTTATTACTAACAACTCGAGTTCCTTTGCGTGAGTACCGTCAAAAGCTGTTCCACGACTGCATGCGTATGGTCAATGGCGTTTTTCAGTTTATGAACTTCTGATGATAACTGCTCGAACTGTTTATTATTCTCTTCAACTATACTCTGCAAAGCGTTCACACTTAAGGGACCGCCCTCGCTGACGACTTCGCTGTTTTGGTCCGCGTTCTTGCTAAACCACTTCTTCCAAGTGGCGGCTGTGCTGTCGTTATACGAAATCGTGCGGCTCTTGTTCTTCCTTTGCTTCGCAATATTGTACGCAGCTTCCAATATATCTCGAGGCAGCCGATTCTCGCGAGGATTCAAAGGCCTGACGTTAAGCACCACTCGATACGCCCCGGGAGACACGAGCGCGCTCCAGTGAAGTATCTTCAACACTTGCTTGGGAAGATACCCATTAAGTAACGCCAGCTCCATGTAAGATATCAGTTTCGTCTGCGCCACCAACTTCGAAAGGCCGGCCGTCTTTTGCAAACCCTGGATATCGTGGACTGCTATGCCGACGAGCAAATTCATCAGAATGATCGTCACGAACAGCAGGAACAGGACGAATGCAATCTGAGCAGTGATTTCGAGCAGGAACGGGGGGTTTGCGGGAGTGTCGTTGACCAAAAGGTCTAGACTCACTTCGCCAGTCATCATGACCAAAATGGTTATCAAGCCGATGAATGGATTCGCGAACGTGTTCGATTCGGGGAAGATGACGCAGAAGCTAATTGCAAAGCCAATTAAGAGGAAGGAGTACGCCAACAGCAGCTTGGCGAATTCGCCCAGGACCTTGGTGTACATGGTGACATAAGAACCAAAAACCGGCAGCTGGCCTACCATCAGCATCAAGTTGGTCCAGCCCAAAAGCACCGCGAAAGCTCCGACGTGATTCTGCCACATGTAAGTCCTGTTCGTGTAAACGCACGAAATGGAGAAGACGCTGCCTATCACGAACCACTCCATTGCGTTTTCCGGGGACAATATGTATTGCTTAATAGTAGAATATCCAGCAACGCCGTAAATTTTCCTTACTATTTCGATCAGCGTAATTCCAACCAAAACGAACCACTGCAGTTCTATAATAACTGGGTTGCTTCTCAGCACATAACCCACTAAAGATCTATTTTGACATAATTGTGTTATATCTTTCATATCTGTGTCGTTCATGTTCTTGCCGTAGTTGTAGCAGTTGTGCGCTAGGGCACTCAATACGTACAACGACAGAGCCAAGACGAACATAAAGCAGAAGAATATTCGTGCAATATAATATTTGCGTATTTTTTCCCACTTCAGGTATAAGAACGCTGCGCAGAGTGGATGCTCCAGAATATCCTTTTGGCCCTCATCTACGAACGTTTTGAGGAAACCGATTTCCTTGGGATGGCAATGCTGCAAAATGGTCCTGAAGTCCATCCTTAGTTCCACGTCGCGGCTGGTCGACTCCGGGTTGTGGTGCAGAGTAATGGCGCTATCCAGTTTGTGGTTAATTATGGCTAGAGATGCGGGCGTCTTCCTGGCGATGATGCTAAGAGCCGTCACGCCGAATTGGGAGGTCGCCGTGACGTCGGCGCCGTGGAATATCAGGATTTCCACGCACTGCGACAGCTCGTTTAAGGCGGCTATGTGCAGCGGCGTGTATCCGAACTGGTCCTTGACGTTGACGTCGGCTCCCCAATTGACGAGCTCCTCGATGATGTCGTAGGACCTCGCGGACCTCCCCACTGCAGCGTGCATGGGGGTGCGTTTGTCGTGGTCCTTGGCGTTGGGGTTGGCGTTTCCCTTTTTTAGCAACACTTCGACGGACTCGAGCGACTGCGAGTGGGCGGCCAAGTGAAGGGGCGTCTGTCCTCTACAATTTCTTAAGTTAGCATCTGCGCCTAGAAAAAAATGTTATTAAATAGAAGCAAAATATTCATAAATAATAATAATCTAGTACGCGTATCGCAATTATAAGAAAATAATAGTTGTATTAAGTTGTTTAAGAAATTAGGAAATAAAAGTCGACATGAATACAATAGGTGGGATATAACACAAGTATCAAATTTACTCTCCAAAAATAATAACTACAAAAAGGACATTAATATCCGAACACAAATTATCCAGATTATTAGTTACAAAGATCAACTTTTTTGGGAGTTGTTGCTTAAAATTATTTACTACAAGTTAGTTCGGAAAAATAGCAGTCACAATTAATTTATTTGCCCACAATTCAAAACTGAAAATTTTGTAAGAATCTAACGCCCCACGTGGAATCACAGCCTGCGAATAGAGAGATTAAGGCTCTCCTATGTCGCCCCATTATTATCCCTTGTTCTAAGTGAACGCAAGTATTTGATTATTTTTAATGACTAAGTATATATTGTCAAAAAATCTTGTTTTTTTGAATTACAATAAATAAGAGAAAACAACTGAAAATAAAATTGTAAAAGTATAAATTCATTGCAATCAAAATTTTGTAAAATTAATTTTCAATCAAAGGGAAGTTATGCTAGAATTAAAACCAATGAAATTTCAACAGAAACAAATGTAGTCTCCTTGGTTTTCGATGACAACTCTCCATCATTGTGACTCCTTGTTATCTCTTACATTCTGAAAATCGTCTTCAAAGAGTCATCGGCAGTCTTTTGAATGTCCTAATGAAGGTTGTCTCAGCTGGAGAAACAATTTTCACTGGGTTGGCACGTCGAAGTACCAAAATATTCAACAGGCTGCAGGCGAGGAGAATGGGGAGGTTCGACTCTGGTGTCGATTTCCTTTTCCCACACAACCTAGCGACGTGCAACCTCATATTGTCGTGAAAGGCTTCGGGGCACTTACTTTTTCTAAAATTTACGAACATACTTTTGAGGCTCTGCAGCCTTTTCCGGGTCTTTGGCCTAATGACATTTTGGTTGGGTATACTGACTTGCTCTACTTTCATCGATGGCCGCGATGCCTTCAAACAGGTTCTTGTAAAGCCAATAGCAGCTATGATCCGAAATTCTGTTTGATCTTATGCACTACGACAGGAACAATTATCAAGCTTCAATCTTTTCGTAGATCAAGATTTTCGATGATAATTCGAAACAAGCTTATTTTGTAATTTTGTTTTTGTGCAAGTTTAATAAGCTTTTTTGAGCGGCGGGTGAATTCTTCTAGGTCTTGTACACTTCTTTTTGGCTGTTATTTTTAATATGTTAGACTCATTGTTCTACAGTGCGGCGAGAGTAGAAAAAATCGCTGACACTAGTTTTTAGAGCTAGTAGCTAGATATTTAACGCAATTTAGAAAAAATCAGCAGCTACTTGCTAGACGCTTGCGTAACATTGATTGGAATGGCCGATTATAACATCTGTGTTAAGAACTAACGATAGTTAAAAAAGAAAATATCAAACAAAGCTGTGACTACCAAAGAAAACAAAGTTAAAAATATAAAGTGCAGCTTAGCAGAGTTTTCTTTAGTCGTTCAAAACTATAGACGCCAATTTCAGACATTACAGTGTGTGTGATTTTAACACAAATATGATAGTCGAGCGCGCTTTAAAACTTTATTTTCGTCCGTTTTAAGTGAAGTGGTTGATCGTATCTGGTTTCTTCATAATATCGTGCCAGGTTGTTGATTGTTTTAAAACTTGTGCTTGTAATGAATATCAAAGTTGTTAATCAAATAAATTAAACGATAATAAATATTGCTGTGATGAGCTTTCTCACAGCCCCATGAAATTTTTACTATAACACACCATATTTTAAGCGATTTAAATCTAAAGCTTCATGCTTTTCAATGATTTTCTTCAGTCTCTGTACTTAAGAATCCTTTTTGATGTAAAGAAGCCGTGAATACTTGATGACGTCATTGATTATTTTGGCAATAAAACTAAATTTATTTAAAAATTGATTTGACATATCGATTTCCATATTGTCTAATCATTATAACTTAATAACAAATTAAAAGCAACCTTTATATGCGATTTATTTTAATTTTGCCCTAACTACCAAATTAAAATGATCCGGTGAAACATAAATTAGACAATTATGATAAAATGATAGGAGCAGTTTTGTAGTCATTTGGTGTGCCTTTTGGAATAGATCTTACCTCGTTTTTTATATAGAAAAAACTTTCAGCTTTCCCGCTTCCACCATTTTAGTTTATATCAATTTGCTGGCTAGCATAAACATGAAAATCTTCAGTACACAACAATATCGAGATTTTTTAACATCACTAGGGTTTTCCTATATTTTACTTGAATTGATAATACTCGGATTAATCTTACTTAAACTAATAACTATTTGAAATATTCGTTTGTTTTGCCGTGGGAATGAACTGTTTGGGAATTTGGTGGCGATAAACAATGTAAAATGAATGAGAAAAGCTAACCGTGACACATTATGAAGTTCAAACAACATAAAGGGATTTTCAGTACTCAAAAGTTGTAATTCTGCCAGATATTTCATCTATTTGCAACTAAACTTCAGCTATCTACAAATAAATCCTTATCGAATTTGAACATCGAAATATGAGTTAGAATAAATGTTCAACAATTCGACTGACATCGAGGTACAGTTAAGTAATTATTATTATATAAAACACTAACATGCTAAGAACGATTAAGGAATCAACCAGAATTTCTTTTGGGTCAACCATGCAAAATAAGTTCGGCTCGTGCATCGAAGCAGAACAGACGTGTGTGAGCCAGCAATACTTGGGATATATCGCATCGTGAAAACGGCCGCTGGCCCGCCAGCTGACTTCGCCAGCGTCGCGCGGAAACCGGCGGATCGCCGCAGCGAATCTTGAGCCCCCGGGAACCTTCGCAAATCGTAGGGTTCACCAGAGACAGCAGAGGCCATTATGGCCTACCAATATGCTCCTACCACAACATTTCAAACCAGTCAAACAGTACTGCCCAATGCAAGTAGACCACAACAACCAAACTCGGTATGTACAACCAAATTATTCTTATCAACAACTACCAAATTCAAATTCGCAAACACAATTTTTAATAAACGGTAATTTGCACGCTTCGAGTAATGCAATGCAAATAAATACTCCGTTACAAAGAGATATCGCTTATCAACAAATGCAAAGACCACAAACACCTCACGATTCTGAATGGCATCTAGTTGAAAACAGAAAACTTAATCGCAGCAGTGATAAACTGCAACAACAAAGCAAGCAACCTAAAATTACAGACTAGTGGTAAAATCCCACAAATCGATTTGCACCATTAGCTGGAACTAACGAAGGCCAGCAGGAACCAATATCAACGGACCCCAAACCGCCGCCGATCTTTATATCAGGTGTCAAAGTCATTGAACCGTTAATCAAAATGCTGGAAATCGTAGCAAAGGCAGAATATGAAATTAAAATATTTTATAATGATGAGGTTAAAATCACACCTAAAACCTCAGATAAATACAGGCTTATAGTTAAAGCGTTAACGGAGAAAAACACGGAATTCCACACCTATCAGACCAAGCAAGAGCGCAATTTTCGAATAGTTATCAGAAATTTACACCCTTCCACTAACCTGGAAGAATTAAAGGTATAATTAAATGAGCACGGCCATCAAGTTACTAATGTATGGAACATTAAACAAAGATACACTAAGAAAGAACTACCGCTATTCTTTGTTGATATGAAACCGGACGATAGTAATAAAGAAGTATACAACATTACTAGATTTGCTCACTCAGTAGTAAAGATTAAATCACCTCGTCCTACCCGACAAATCCCACAGTGCGCCAGGTGTCAGCGTTTTGGTCATACCAAGAACTTCTGTAATCGGAGCCCAAGGTGTGTTAAGTGCACCGGAAGTCATGCGACATCTCAATGCCTACGTAAAGACAAAAATAATGAGGTACGCTGTATCAACTGCAACGGGAATCACCCCGCCAGCTATAGGGGTTGCACAGTCTATAAGGAACTGCAACAAAAAATGTACCCTTCATTATGAAGGAAGCAACTTGATAATGCCTCCCATATCCTCTCCAGACGCACTCAATCTAATCTAACACATGCCCAAGCGGTGAGAAGTAACCTACCACTGATCTCTCCAAACCAACTCCAACCTCAACAACCTTCACCAACTACTTCATCAGATGACATAAATGAAATGAAAAAAATGATGAACAGCCTTCTGGAACAGATTACACGTCTGACGGAACAAATGGGAACAATGCTTAACCTATTAACCGCTCTCGTCGTTAAACCCAACAATGGCTCATCACATTAGAATTGCACGATGGAATGCCAATGGGCTGTTACAACATAAAGAGGAACTAACTTCTTTCCTTATAAATCAACAAATAGATGTCATGCTGATTTCAGAAGCGCACTTCACTGACAGAAGCTTCCTCAAAATCCCTGGATTTGCAGTCTACTCAACCAAACACCCTGACGGTGGGGCTCATGCCGGCACAGCAGTGATAATTAAAATCACTATTAAACATCATGAACTCTTCGAATATAAGCTAGAGCATCTCCAAGCAACAACAGTAGTCATAGAAGATTGGACAGGACCAATAACAATATCTGCGGTATACTGTTCTCCACGCCACAACAACAAACAATTTCAATATGAACATTATCTACTGACCCTGGGCAACAGATTTATCACATGCGGAGATTTTAATGCCAAACATGAACGATGGGGTTCTCGAATAACTTTAACCAAAGGCATAGAACTGCTAAAAGCAATTACTAGCGTTAGAGCACATTATCTCTCCACTGGTGAGCCTACTTACTGGCCAACAGACCTGACGAAACTCCCTGATCTACTAGACTTTCCTATAGTTAAAGGAATCCCCCTTAACCATATAACTATTCAGTCCTGCCTAGACTTATCTGCTGATCACTCACCCATCATATTAACATTTGGAACGCATGTGTTAATCAATGAAAGTAATCCCACCTTGTGCAGTAAACATACGGATTGGACCTGTTCAGAGAGCAAATTGAACACACTCTTCCAACGGATATTCCATTAAAAACAGAAAACGACTTGATCATAGCGATAGAGCACTTTACTGCAATTATTCAGCAAGCTTCTTGGCAAGCCACTCCACAAAAACCCCAACGCATCTCTACCACTGACTGCCCCCTATTGGTCAAACAGAAAATCGCCGAAAAGCGGAAACTCCGGAAAAAGTGGCAAACAACCGGACATCCTGCAGACAAGCGGAGATTTAACCAAGCCGCAGCTGACCTCAAAAGAACTCTGTCTGACATAAAGAATCAGGATATTCAAAACTATTTGAAGTCCTTAACACCGACGGAAGCAACTGATTACTCTCTCTGGAGAGCAACCCGAAAGCTCAAACGACCAATCCAACATAAACCACCCATACGTCTTGAGAACGGAACTTGTGCTAGAACTGACAATGAAAAGGCTCTCGCAGAAATCACACAAGCTAAGGAAAATATAATTCAACAATCCCTGGAGGCACCACTCCAGATGTGTCTTCCACTAACAAAATTTACAATAGCCGAAATAAAATCCCAAATTCTAACCAACCTTAACTCCCGAAAGGCTCCCGGGTATGACCTAATAACGGGGAAAATTCTAAAGGAGCTCCCTGAGAACGGTTTTCGGTATATCACCTACTTATTTAACGCGATGTTAAGACTGTGCTTTATCCCTCCGCAATGGAAAGTCGCTACAATCATTATCATTCCCAAACCTAGAAAACCTAAAGAACAACTAACGTCTTACAGACCAATAAGCCTGCTACCAGTCCTATCCAAGGTTTTTGAAAAACTCTTCCTAACTCGGCTCACACCTATAATACAGGATAATAACCTGCTCCCTGATCATCAATTTGGATTTCGGCAACAACACGCCACTGTCGAACAAGTACATCGAGTCGTAGAGAAGATCACCAAAGACTTTCAGGCAAAAAGGTACTGCTCAGCTGTATTTTTAGATGTAAAGCAAGCGTTCGATAAGGTTTGGCATGATGGCCTGCTATTTAAGATCAAACCTTTACTGCCTCCGGATTGCTTTCTACTTATTAAATCCTACCTCGCTGACAGACACTTTCTGGTCAAACATGGTGAATATACAACAACTTTATTTCGCATCATCTCTGGTGTCCCTCAGGGTAGCGTGCTGGGGCCGGTCCTCTACCTGTTATTTACTGCCGACCTACCAACCTCCAGAAAAATTCTGACAGCTACATATGCTGACGATACTGCGGTGCTCGCATCTGATTTCGACTCTCTATTGGCAACCCAAAATCTGCAATCTCATCTAAATAATCTGCAACAGTGGTTTACGAAGTGGCGCATTAAGGTCAATGAGACAAAGTCTGTCCACATAACCTTTACAACAAGACGAGGCACCTGCCCACCCGTCACGCTAAACAATCAACAGCTCCCACAATCTGAAAGTGTCAAATACTTAGGACTTCACCTTGATAGGCGGCTGACATGGAAAACTCACATTTGGACGAAATTAAAACAACTAAGCCTTCAGTTTCGAAAAATGTACTGGCTACTAGGACGCAACTGGCAACTGTCTCTGAATTGCAAAATCCTCCTTTACACAACTATACTTAAACAGATCTGGCCATACGGTATTCAGCTCTGGGGAACAGCTAGTCATTCCAACATCGAAATTCTGAGACGCTTTCAAGCCAAGACGTTGCGTAACCTCGTGGACGCACCATGGTATGTATCCAACGAGATTATGCGTCGTGATCTAGGCATACCTTCAGTAAATGAAGAAATCCAGCGTCACACGGTACGCTACTGTGCCAGGCTTCATGTCCACCCAAACGCCCTTGTCGAGGGCCTTCTCGATGTTGCCGAAGATGAGCCACGACTTAAACGGATTAAAACTCTGGATGTTCCAAACCGCTTCGAGTGAGTGATAGCGTGTGTGCGCGAGTTCATAGTGCCATTTAGTTGCAAGCCAAACTGACTTACTACCACTTAAGGAATTTGTTATTGAACTCTTTCCTTCAAAATATGCATGTACAGTACCACATAATTTACTAAATGTCAAATTTTGACAGATTGTAAAGTTCCTCAATAAATAAATTTAAAAAAAAAATGCAAAATGGTAATAAGATGATGAAAAAAGTTTTTTTGCAAGATGAGCGCAAAAATTAAAGAGCAAGTCCTTTTTGTTTTTCTTTTTTTGGAATTAAAAATTAAGTTCGCCACATTTGAATAAATTTGAATTATTGTAATTCATATTATTTAAAATATCAAATTTGTTTCCTTTTTAATGTCATTAGCTATTAACAAAAAAAGACAACATTGGCAAATCAGTTAAAAGTGGAGTTTAAGACTTTTTCTTGATTAAAAAGGAGTGGGGAGAAAAAAGATCCTGCAAGTCATAAGATGTACTAAAAAACTCTTTGTTATTTAGTGGAGGATAATATAAGGCTGATGGTACATAAATCAAATGGACTTGAGCGAATACCTACTTCTTTACAGAATAATAAAAAATTAAATCATAAATCTCGATTTGAGAATAAAAATTGTATACTTGAAATGTTTTCTTAAAAGGAGGCAAATATCTAATAATTGGATTTTGGGCATCCAAAACTTCCCATGTAACTATAAAAGAGAAGACACAACCAAAGTACGTCATCATCTTATGTGTTGAATGATGTATTGCTACAGGATTCGTTAAAGCAGATAGATGGTTTTTAAATACAAATTTTCTTCTGGGAAAGTTTTATTAACAGAATTATACACCAAAATAAAATACCATTTTTAGAAAAAAATGAGAAAAAACATTTAAAGCAACAACAAGACTTAAAAATACTATTTTGTATATATATAAAATAATCCCATAGAAGAGTATATTTGCAAAAACAATTTTGATTTTATTTTTCATTTAATGAATTTCACGAATAAAAAATATTAAAAACGAGTTTTATCAAGTAGAAAAATTGTTTAAAAGTTAATTAAATATAACTAATTAGGCTAATATGTTAAGTTTTCAAATTATATAAAATGAGAAAAACAACTAAAATAAAAATTACAAATATTTTAGAACATTCGAATTAAACTTGTATAATTAAAAGGAAATTATAGTAGAAATTGGAATGATTGGAATTTCAACAGTTAAATGTAGTCTCTCTGGTTCTCCATGATAACTCTCCATCATTGTGACCCCACGATTTCTTACATTGTTCAAACTATCATCGACATTCTTTTGAATGTCCCTGGTCAAGGTTCTGCCTATTACCGAAACAATTTCTACTAAGTTGTCACTTCAAAATACAAAAAAAAAAATTCAAGAAAATAACCAACCGAACGATATGCAGACTTACTGACATTCTTTTCCGGATCGTTGTCGGCCAGGATTTTTGAAGAATTACCAAACCTTTAGCCCAATGACCTTTTAGTTGAGTATAATAATTAACCCAACTCCTATTGATGACTAGGATACCTTTAAATATGCTTTTTGTAGCATCGTTAGTGACTTAGATTGTTTTTGACGGTTATGATCCAAGATTTTTTTTGATTGTATGCGATAAGATGGGGAAGTTATTTTTTCACCAATCTCTTCAATGCCTGAAGGTTTTTGGCCCCAATTCGAAAGTTGCTTGTTTTGGAAATTTGGATTTGCTTATATTTTAGGTCCTTCGCGCTTCTCTTCTACCGATTTGCTCTGTTCTCTTTGATCTTTACAACTTGACCAAGATAGAATTTGATGAAATTGCGCTGGTCAATTTTGCTAATAGAAATTTTCATGGATACTTAACGCGATTTAAAGAACATTCAAATCAGTTGTTAGATGTATGTGCAAGTTTGGCCCGAACGACATAATATAATAGCATCTACATCAAGCTGAAGCAACGAAACCAACAGTTATAAATAGGAGATGTCAAACAAAGCTATGACCAACAAGAAAAACAAGGATAAAGAAGTACAGCTGTGCATTTGGTTATTGTAGATTTTTAAATTTAGTTTTCAGAAGAGAAATTTATAAGAAATTGCAAACAGAACACAAAATTAAAATATACATTTTATTTAAGGGTAGTCGAGTGGGCATTATAGAAAGTGTTGCCTTTTTATT
This sequence comes from Sinelater perroti, assembly GCA_036346155.1. Classification (NCBI taxonomy): domain Eukaryota; kingdom Metazoa; phylum Arthropoda; class Insecta; order Coleoptera; family Elateridae; genus Sinelater; species Sinelater perroti. The sequence goes on from JARFIY010000024.1 coordinate 13,755,820, forward strand.
CGTTACAAAAGGACAGATTTAAGACATTTAAGGTAGTCCAGCCCAGCAGCCCATAAAATATGGTTTTCATCCGTTTGCTAGAAGCAGCAATATGAATCGGGCATCAACAACTATGTCATGCATGGTAACATGGGTTGGGAATGTTAATGAAATTAAAAATGGGTGTAACGTAAGTGAAGCGGTTGACCGTATGTGGTTGACGAGGGTTTAGCGTTTGTGGTCGAGGACAGGTTCCCAGTTTCATAACATGTACAGTTATTTCTTCACGATACCGTGTCAGGTTGTCGATTGTTTGAAAACTGTGCTTGCAATGAATATCAAAGTTGTTAATCAAAACAATAAACAATAATAAATACTGCTAAGGTGGTGAGCTTTCTCTTTACTGTGACGCGGCATATGTTATGCAATTTAAATCTAAAGTGATATGAATGATGTGTTTTTGTTGTTTATTGGTTTTAGTTAACACATCACTGAATAAGTTCGTAGGATGACTAATAAAACAACTGTTAGGCAAAATTCGACTTTATTCATTAAGATGGTTTCCTTCAAGAGTAATACGTTCATTCCAGTGCTTCTCTAACATTTCGGTGCCTTTTTTGTAGAACGATTTATCTTTGGCCTCAAAATAGGTTTCAGTTTCGGCAATGACATCTTCATTGGAGACAAATCTCGTTCCCTGTAGCGTTCTTTTTAGGTTTGCAAACAGGTAGTAGCCGCTGGGAGCTAGATCCGGAGAATACGGTGGATGGTGAAGCAATTCAAAGTGCGATTAGTGCAATTTTGTCTTTGTTGCGATCGACTTGTGACACGGTGCGTTGTCTTGGTGAAAGGGCACTTTTTTATTCATCATTTGAGGTCGTTTTTTCACAATTTCATCCTTTAAATGCACCAATAACGCCATATAATGTTCGCTAGTGATGGCTCTTCCTTTCTCAAGATAATCTATGATTAAGTTACAGTGCGCATCCCAAAATACGGAGACCACTCACCTGACTGCTGATTTGACTCTGGATGTAGTGACGAATCTATGTTTCATCCACTTTTTATTGCGCTAAAACAGCTCCAAACAGCGCTCTGAATCGCCGACGCGTTTTGTTTTTGATCGACTGTGACCAAACGCGGTACCCACTTCGAACAGAGCTTTCTCATGGGCAAATGTTCATGCAAAATGGTGAATACACTACCTTCTGATATCTTTAAGGTGTCAGCTATCTCACGCAACTTCAATTTACTATCGGCCAAAACTATTTTGTGAACTTTTTTATGTTTTCTAGAACAACTGCCGAATTTGGGCAACCAGAACACTTAATAAACTTTGTTTTTCAATAAATGTTATCAGTCGTTGTACCTGAGGATCTTTTTTGATGCATTATTTTGCCAACCAGATTAAAATTTATTTAAAACTCTGATGACACACTGATTTCCATATTGATTATAATTGATTATTATTCATTAACAAATTAAAAGCAACCTTTATACGCGATTTATTATTTTAATTTTGCCTTGACTATCAAATTAAAATGGTTCGACAGAAACAAAAATTAGACAATTATGATGGAATGGTAGGAGCAGTTTCGTTCATTTAGTGTGCCTTTTGGCATGATTTTATCTCGTTTTTTATCTAAAGGAAACCTTCAGCTTTCCTGCTTCCACCACTTTAGTTTAAATCAATTTGCATGGCTAGCATACTCGTACCAAATTTTCAGTGCACAACAGTATCGAGATGATTCTTTGAACATCGCTAGGATTTTCCCGTATTTTACTTGTATTGATAATACTTGGATTAATCTTACTTAAACCAATGACTATCATATTAGTTTGTTTTGCTATGACAATGAATTATTTGGGAATTTGATGGCGACAAACAATATGAAATGAATGAGAAAATCTAACCGTGACACATTATGAAGTGCAAACGTCATGTGGGGATTTTTAGTATCCAAAAGTCGTAATTCTGCCAAATATTTCATCTATTTGCAACTCAAAATTTAATTGTCTGCCAAATTCTAAATACGAATTTAAAACAAATGTTCATAACTACTATTGACATCGAGGTATAGTTAAGTAACTCTAATTATATAAAACACTAACATGCTAATAACGATTAAGAATCAACCAAAATTTCTTTTTGTTTAACTATGCTTAACAATAATGGAAAAAAGAAAAATGTGGAAAAATCTTTTAAGTGAAAAAAATTGCGGGGAAAGTCCTTTTTTGCTTTTTTTAACATAAAATATGGTGAATTTTTATCTTTTTTATTTATATTATTTAAATATCAAATCTATTAAATATATATCAAATTAAATTTTTATTAAAGATAGCACAAGTCGGCTTATTGTGATAAGAGAAAAAACTGAAAAGTTGAGATTCTAAATATCGAGAACTTTATTTAGTGGAGAATAACAAAGCTGATGGTAGATAAATGGAATGGATTTAAACTAGTTGTTATTTGTTCTACAAAATAATAAAAATCGAATCATTAAATTCTTGATCACAGAGTAAACTCAATTTTGTAATTGAATCCTATACAACTATAAAAGGAACACACAACCAAAATACGTCATCATTTTGTGCGTTGAATGATATGTTGATTTTTCAACAATAATAACTCGTTTCTTGTTCTGTAAAAAATTATTAATAGCCATATACACTAAAATAAGATATTAATTTTTGGAAAAGATGAGGAAAAACCACTTGACGCAACAACGAGACTTGAAATACTACTTTATGATGTGTAATATCGGTGTCAAAGTGACGGCTATATTTGCAGATTTGTCTGTACTACGAATGTCCGACCTGAGTTGCTTTCATTGTATTAGCCTTCACATTAAATATGTACGTAATAATGAAGAATAATTTTTTCCCAATGTTTTTTATTATATAACTAAAACAATACGTTTGTGGGCTGTCTGGAGCCGCATACGATCCGTGAGAAGCTTTCTACGCGCGTTCAGGCATTATTAATAAAAACATGACCATTTTGAACAATATCTACGGCCACAAGGTTATGTTCTATATCTGGTGGGCCAGAAAGACGTGATCTACTAGAAACTACCGTGATCCAACAAAACATTTACTGGAGACCGCTTCAAACAATAATTAGTCAATCTTGATGAAAGAGGCCTACAATAGCTAGAAAACGCTGATAACTCTCGGCCTTACGTTACTTTAACAGTGAAAAAACATTGCTGGATTTCCAATGGAAAATGTTTCCGCACTCTCGCGTACTTTTGAGACCTGGCCCCATAATATTACCACCCTTTCCAAACAATGCAACACGTATTACAGAAATATTTCCATAATTTCGAAGAAGTGCAAAAATGGATCGACAAATGGATTGCCTCAAAACATCGTTTGGCAACGGCATGCTGCCCGAAAGATGGGAAAATCTTATAACTAATGTTGGAAAATATTTTGAATAATGTAATGTTGATAGAATTGGTATTAATTTTTGAAAACCTGTAAAACATATACGAAAGTTATGGAGATCACAATCCTGTCTGTATGTGTGTGTGTCTGTCGACACGATATTTTCGGAACTATCCGATTCACTTCATATTTGGTTAGTAGATACCTTAGGTCGGTATCTTCCTCAGTATTGAATCAGACCTATAGCTCTCATTTGACCTGAGATGCGGGGGTCACCAGGTCACATGCATGACTTGTTTCGCTTTCAAAAGTTGTCTTTCCGGGTTTTACACCCGTCTTGTTTTCAATTAAAAGGAAATTATGGTAGGAATTAAAATCACTCCCTAGTTTTCGATGACAACTTTTCACCATTGTGACCTCTTGTGATCTCTTACATTCTTTTGAATGACTTTAGTGAAGGTTCTGCTTATTACGGAAACCATTTCCACCGAGTTGGCGCTTCAAAGTAGCAAAATATTCAAGAAAATAACTAACCGAACGGCATGCAGCCTGATAATGTTGTGGGAGACTTCTGGACATTTCCGTTCTTTAGGAAGTTTCCTGAAAACCAAGCCGCAAATTCATCCCTATTACGAGCATTCTTTTTAGGTTCTGAAATCTTTTCCAGGTCGTTTTTGACGAGGTTTTCGTATAATGGACTTTTGATCGAGTTGAGTGATCTATCTAGCTTTCATTGATGTCCGTAATGCCTTCAAATAGATTTTGTGACGGCGATTGCTTTGGGCGGCTCTAATCCGAAATTTAGTTTGATCTTGTGTAACCGGACAATCAATTCATCAATCTCTTCAATGGCTGAAGATTTTCAATCATAATTCGAAAGAGGCTGATTTTGGGAATTTAGATTTCTCATACAAATTCAATCGCTTTTTTTCGATTAATGTACTTTATTCTATTTGATATGTTAGGCTCATTGCTTTACGACAAGGTTAAAGTTTAGCTATCTATTTGACCACCGTAAATTTTTAAATTTAGTGTCTAAGAGAAGAAATTATGGAAAAGTGCAAACCAACAACAAAATGAAATTAAAACTTTAAAGGTAGAGTGTGGGCATTATAGGAAGTAGCGACTTTTTAGTCGTTCAAAACTACAGATACCAATTTAGGACATTAACATGTATGCGCTTTCAACACATTTAAGATATTTGAGCAACCCGTAAAATTAATTTTTGTCCGTTTTCTAGACGCGGTAAATTTGAAACGGGCAGATATTCATCTCCAACATTGTAATGCATGTCTAACGCGTACCATATATGGTTCAACGGTAAAATGGGTTGGGAAGTTTAGCAAAAACCGTAAAAATAAGTGAACCGATTGACCGTATGTGGCCAATTAGGGTTTGGTGCTTGTGGTTTCATAACATGTACAATCACTGCTTCAAGAAATCACGCCAGGTTTTGAAAAACAACAACAAATATTGCTGACGCGTTTCTCTTTCCCAAGAGATCATAAAATATCTATTATGGCAGCCATATCTTGCGCGATCTCAATCTAAAATACGAAAGTAGTTTCAAAAGTAATGAGAATTATGTATTTTTATGTTGCTTGTTGGTCTCACTTATTGTAATTCTCCCAAAATACACTCTCCGTAAGTCTGCACATCGTCCTTAATGATTTTGTCGTTCTTGGTAACAGTTCTGCAAGTATTGTTTTGTTAAGCTGTTCAAAATCTGTGCCATGACTTCTTGAACGTTATATATTGTATCTTAGGGACATATTTTAATTGTTGTGTAATTAAAAAAAATTACAGCAGCCATATATGGACTATAGGGCACGTGTGAGAGAATTGATATTTTTTCTCCGTTAAAACTCCAATCAATAGCTAAGTATAATACGGATTTTTTTACTCATTTCTACCTTATCTACAATTATGCTGAGCATCTCATTTTGACAAATCTTGGACTTAGGTTTTCATTGTTTATGGCCGATAAAAGCAACATTTATCCAAAATATATCTCCTTTTATTTTTGAAAACCTTGTGCCGCTCGAAAAAATTTAGAACGTTTTAGACATTTGTAATATATTTTACTGCAGACTACTTATATAATGTATAATAAGTTTCATGTTTTTCAATCATTTTTATGTCTCTGCACCTGAAGACCCTTCCTGATCCCAAAGAAGCTGTCGAAACGTGGCTTTTATTACTGGTGGTATCTTTATGCGATACAGAAGTACCAAATAGGGCTCTACATTTTGAGAATAAAAAAACATAGAAATTTAGACAATTATGTAGATTTGTAGATCTTTAAGCATAGATCTTATCTCGTTCTCTATTTTTAGATAACTTTCTGTTTTCTTGCTCTACCACGTGTTTTGTATCATTTGCATCTGTAGCATGATTGTCAAAATTTTCAATGTAATACAGTATATAACATTTCAGTTCATTTTAGTAATTTGATTTTTGATTTTTTAGACATAACTGTTGGCATATTTTATAAGTAAGAAATTATTGTTACTGGGCTATGAGAGTTAATTTCGATATTGATATCTCTTTCAGTGAATTTAGGGACAAGAATAATGAATAAAAGGAATGTATGGTTTTATCTTCCGTACACCACTGATTATTTAACATATTTGTTTGTCTTGGTATGAGATTGAACTCTTCGGGAATTTTGAAATAAATGCGAACGTTGTGACAAATTATGAACGTAAGCCGCATATGTGAATTTTTACTGCCAAAAGGTAATAATTTTGACAAACAATTTATCTGTTTGTAGGTAAATTGAAACTTTTACTAATTTTATGGAATTGTAATATTCAAGTTCAAAACTGGGTTCCATATTAATATTGTTAAGCCAAAGTTTTTAACAAATTTGGATTCTATAATAGAAGAAATGTTCAACGATTCTATTGACATAAAGGAATGGTAACAGATTAACATATTAAAAAAGATCAATCAACCAAATTTTTTTTAGTCAACCAAGCGTAATGATAATGAAATAAAATTTTGGAAAAATCCTTTTCAAGATAAGTGAAAACATTGAAGAACAAGTCTTTTTTTTTCAAAGTCAACGTTTATTTAGTAAAACTTGATTTAATTTAAATACCAAATTTATTTCCTTTCTAATGACATTAGATAAAAGCAAAAAATTATTAGCACAGCAGTGGCAAATTAAGCCAAGACTGACTATTAAGATCTTTGAAAATAAATAAGAATGTTGTAGAATTCTACAACAAACTGCAAGAAACTCTGGATGAAGCAAGAGAGGAAACAGAACCAACCATAATAATGGGTGATTGGAATGCGAGAGTTGGGAACGACCAAAACAGGGAAATGGGATGTATGGGAAAGTATGGAGAACAAACACTAAACCGAAATGGAGAGAAAATGATAGAGTTCTGGAAACAAGAACTGGAAGATAAATACAACTTTGTTACTGAAGAACGCAATGCGAAAAGCTTGATAGATTATATAGTATTCAAGCAAACCCTAAGAGGGACAGTATTGAACATAGAAACGAGAAAAGAGGCGGAAATAGGAACAAACCATAGGCTAGTAGTAGCCAAACTAAGAGAAACAGTAAACAAAAGCGACGAAGTAATGTACAGTAGAATATATAAATTAAAAGAACCAGAAAGACAAGATGAATACCAAGATAAGACCAATAAGCGATTTTGTAAACTAATAAACGAAAAAAAGAGAGAAGACCTGGAAACAAAATGGAGAATATTTAAAGAAATAACTTTAGAGCTGGCGGAAGAGGTATGTGGAAGAAGAAACGTCAACAAAAATCTAAAAAGCACAAGATGGTGGACTAAAGAGATAAAAGAAGTGGTTAAAGAAAAGAAACAGGCATGAAAGAAATACATCCGAACAAAGGACCCAGAAGATAAAGAAAAATACAAAGAAAAAAGAAATAAGGTTAAACAAGAAATCAAAAAAGCGAAAAAGGATAGCTGGAAAGAGTTTGGACAAGAATTAAGTGACAAACCGAAAGTGGATACAAGAAAGTTCTGGACAATAGTGAAAAGAGTAAGAGGGACTAAAAGAAAAGAAATAAAAGCTATAAAAAATAAACAACAGGAACTCAAAGTGGAAATAATAGAAATATTGGAAGCATGGAAAGAGTTTAACACAGAAAAGTTTGAAGGAGAATTAACAGATGAAAACGGAGAAGAATAAGACGCAATAGAAATATCGGAGATAACTAGGGAAGCGATAAAACAGATCAAAATAGGAAAAGCGAGCGGAGAGGACGAAATAGCACCAGAAATGCTTAAATACCTAAGGGAAGATGGGATAAAATGGCTACACGAAATGTTAAAAGAAGCATGGAAATCGAAGAAAATACCCAGAGACTAGGAAACAAATTTAATAATACCTATACATAAAAAGGAAGAGACAACAAACTGTGAGAACTACAGAGCGATATACTTAGCACAAACCACACTAAAACTATACACAAGAATATTGGAAAAAAGGCTGAAAATATATGTAGAACACAAAATAGAAGAAGAACAAATGGCATTTAGAACAGGAAGACAGACAAACGATAACATTTATATATTAAAAACGCTAATAGAAGAAGCAAAAGAAGAAGATAAAGAACTGTACCTCATTTTCATCGATTTGAAGGCAGCGTTTGACACAGTGCACAGACAGACAATATGGAATAGCCTGGAAGAATTAGAAGAGCCGAAACAATTGATCCAAATAGTAAAAAGCACGTTGAAAACAGTGAGAGGGAAAGTACAAATTGTAGGACAACGCTCAGAAGAATTTGAAATGAGGAAAGGAATAAAACAAGGGGACAGCCTAAGCTCACTCCTATTCTTGATAATAATGGACACAATAGTAAAACAAACTAAGAAAAAAGAAGACCTGAAAACAACAGTAGGATACAATAAACTAGAACCCATACAAATAAGCAGCTTACTATATGCAGATGATGTAGTACTACTAGCGGAATCACGAAAGAAAATGCAGGATCTATTAAATATCTGGGTAAAAGAAATAAAAGAAATGAAAATGGAAGTGAACAACAATAAAACAAAACTGATGGTAGTAAATGAAAAACAGGTAGAGAATAAAAACAAAGAAATAAAAAGCAAAAACACAATTCTAGAAAAAGTAACAACATTCAATTATCTAGGTACAATACTGACAAACGACGGGCAAATAGATTCAGAAATAACAAATCGATCTAATAAATCAACAAAGCTATATTACGCACTCAACCATATACTAGGACACAAAGAAATAGACAAGGAGACGAAAAAGAAAGTATATAACACAATAATACTCCAACAATTACATATGCAGCGAAGAATTGGACACTGACGAAAAAACATGAAGGGAAGATAAACGCGATGGAAATGAAACACATAAGAAAAATAACTAGGAAAACAAAATGGGATCAAGTCAGAAACGAAATATTAAGGAAAGAAATAGAACAAACACCAATACTAGACAAAATTAAAGAAAAATAGCTGTTATGGTACGGCCATGTCATAAGAATGAATAATAACCGATTAACGAAAAGAATAATGGAAGGAGGGAAACCAAGAACTAAGAAGAGAGGAAGACCAAGAAGAAAATGAATAGACCAGATAGTAGAATATGGAAAAATAAAGGGAAAACAAGAGAGGAGATGAATATACTGGCAAGGGAAAGGAGTGTATGGAAGAAATGGATTAAGGAGAACCGTGACTCGCAATCCGACGTCTGAAAGGGCATGAAGGAAACGAGAAAGAAGAAGAAGAAGAAAATAAATAAGATACTCCTTAGAAGGGGGGGGGAGTATACTGCAAGTCATAAGATACAGTGGAAAACACCCCATACTATAAATTGTTGCTCTAAATAAAATACACGTTTTATGTATATCCCAAAGAAATCTTTAGTCTGTAGATTAGTGACATCTAATTCTTCAACTTAAAAATGTATACCAAAAATATTCACTTAAAAGGGAACGAACCCAACAATTTTAAACGATCATTTTTTAAGATCCAAAAATTCCTATGTAACTACAAAAGTGCCTCATCATATTGTGTATTGTTACAGAGTTCGTCAAAGCTGTTGGCTGGTTTTTAAACCCAAACAATTTCTAATGGAGAAAAATCATTTCCAAGAAAGAAAATCCGAACTTTCAATTTTTTGAACCGCATTAAATGAAGGTTAGTTGTTTTAGTCTGTACATTAAATATACATGTAATTATAAAAGTTTATTGATCTTCTTATGATGTTTAGTATAAAATTAAAAAGGGGCAATGTGTGTTGTAGTCTGTATTACCAGCTGCTGGAGCTGCATGCGACCCATGAGCGCCAAGTTAGACAGGCCTGCTCTACTGGTACTCAGAACCTTTCTGATGAGTAGCGGCTCTTAATTGTTTTTACTTTAAGGTGATTTTTACAAACCTACAATCTGTAAACACAAAAGTGTGAAGGTCAAATAACGTTACTTCACGCTTTATCGATTGGTACGACGTGGGGGTAATATTCCTTAGTCTGCAAGTTTCTTGAACTCGTTCATTTTCGATTATATCATGCAGGTTTACCTTAAAACAAAGGTCAATTATAAGACTCCATTAGTCAGGAGAATACGTAAAAAAACTTCTGAATGCGTCTATATGAATGCGTGCAAAATAATGCACGTCATCTTTAAATCACGTCAATTTACATCCTTATATTTATTGTTATTTATAAAATAATAAGATAAAAAACAACTTTGTTAATTCCGTTAAATTTCTTTACCAGAGATTTTATGAACGTCCAAAAAACTATTCTTCCGCAATTTTTTTAAGTAGTTGGGAAGCTACTTATTAACGAATCAAATAAAACAACTAAAATGCATTATATAAATTAAGGGGGAGGCTATTTATTTTTTATCTATTCTGGTTTGTAAATATGGAGCTGATAATGAAATATAAACTATACAGCTTTAAATAAGAAAATAAAAAGCAAAATGGCAATTTAATAAAATTGCGCACTGCTTAGTTATAATTAAAAATCGTTATATGGTGCTCCCATGTAAAGTTGCTGTAATTGAGATTCTGGAAATACAAATTTTATTTTTGGCTTTAGCGTGTACGTCATAAAAACAAAGCCAGGCTTCGTCGTCTCTTACGATGATAGTGTTAAGATAGCGAAATGTTTCATTTTCAAACTTATTGAACACTTCGTGGCATTAAAAAATGCCTCGTGCGTTGTACTCTTTTTTTCACTCTAAGGTAGTACTGCAGAATGATATGAACTACTGGTGCATTCATGTCCGAACATTCTTCTACCTGGAGATACAGTCAGTTAAGTAAGAGCATCTTAGGGTTAATGCGCAGAAAAAATCATTTATAAACATTTTCAAATACATGGATATGTTGTACTCCATCAGAACAAAAATTGTATTGTATCAATAATGTGTTCAGTTACCACCGGCGTCGATAATTGCCTGTCGCATTCATCCGGCAAGGATCTCCAATGCGAAGAATTTCTCGTGTTAACTGCTTCAAAGTGAACACTTTTCTTCCACGAAGCTTGTGCTTGATGTATGCTCACACATTCTCAATCGGATTTGCATCGGGTGACTGTGACGGCTAATCAAGTGCAACGATGCCAGACTGTTCTTTCCACTCGATGCAAAACTTGCTGCCGTGTTTGAGGTCGTTGTCCTCCTGTAGGAGTCAGTCTTCGCTTTTCTTGATGAACCAATGTTCGGAAGTCGGCAATAAATGTTTCTTATAAACCTCAAGCATTTAGGTTGTACGTAAACAGATGCAGCGTTCCGAAGCCCAGTCTTGAGAAGATGCACTTTTACTGGTTGTTTAACAGCCCGCTGTACCAATCTGTTAGTTGACATTGACCAGGCTCGTGGGATGATAACATATTCTCAAACGGAAACTTTTTCCGTAGAAATTACATTGCTCCAATCTCATTCAATATTGTTCTTTGGCCAAGCAAGTCGCTTTGTCAAATGATTTTCACCTAACAAAGGTTTCTTCACTGAACTATGACATTTGATATCATGCGCAGTGAGATGGCTTCAGATAGCGTATAATATATCTGCACCTTTCTGATTCAATTTTGCTGCTCCTTGATGTAATGTTAAGCCCAGGTTCCGCGAAAACAAGTTCACGATCTATTTTTCAACTTTAGGGAACACTTTTTCTATCGAGTTATATTCCGACAAGTCATAGATTTTTTTGCCTCCTTATATCGCTGCATCCACTTGCTGGCAAATGTTTTCGACTTGTTCATGTACTTAGCAGCCATTGCATGCAACATTTTTTAACCTTTCAGGGGGATACAGAGGTACACGTCCCATTCCGCAACGCGTATGCGGCACTCATGGAGCTTTATGCATTTCTCTAATAAGAATTCAATACCAACTGAATCTTTTGTAACAAAGCATCGAGACAAAAGACTGTAGATCATATGCTTGTCAAATTCGAACAGCTTCTTGACCACATCGACGTGACAAATGAGAATGAGTGTCGAAACTTCGAAGTACACATTTTTTGCTTTAAAATTCGCAATATCACTTAAATGTAACTTTATGATAAAACACCTATTTTCCAGTACATCATGCATTTGCTACAAATACGGAGAAATATTACGAACTCTTTTCACTACTACAGTCAGGAGCAACTAACATCCAAAGGCCATTGTCCGGCTGCAATTAATTTTAAATTTGTCGTCACAATATGAGATTATCGCTTGCTCCATATTACAAAACTTTCCTAGTACTCGACATATGAAGAGAAATGTTAATTAAATTGAAGTAATAATGATAACAAAGTGACAATTTCAGTAACGTAGAGTAAACTCAAAAATATTAAGCCCTAGACAAACAACGCGAAAAGATGGCCCTACAATCAACGCGTTTTGCTATTTATAGAACAGTATTTAGTCTTTACTCTAACCAAAAAAGTAGTATAGAGCACTATTTTATTACGTTACTTTACAATTAACAAGCAATTCACTAATTTATACTAAATAGCGGATTGATTCGCGGTCCAAATTCTTGCTCTTCATACATGGGCATGATTTTAAAGAATGGATGAGTTATTACTCATCTTGTATTGCAGTACAAAACACGTCACAGTTGTAATGGTCAGCTAACGCTACTTACAGGAGTGAATTTTTCCCACTTTAAGTTCAAAAGAAGCATAGTCATGTTTTATGTGATATTCTTTTGATTCACCGGTTTCAGTACTTAAATCCATAATTATCAAAATTTATGAGCCGATTTTAAACAATCTATAATCATAATAACAATTAGAAATTGATTTATCTTATTTTCCACATGACAATGTGCATAAAGTAAAGGCTGTAACTGAACGGTTTGAATATATTGCCGTGGATGCACTCGAATAAAATCCTAGTCTTTAGTTGTATTGAATATCTCTATCATAAGTTGAATCGTCAATTAAGAGAGGGATAAAATAGCCTACAAGATAGCACAAAGGTGTTTATAAATTATGGAACCAAATTACAGTGGAAGCTACTGGAAACTAGTAACACGTTTTTTTTTGTGATAGCGTACAGGTGTGTTCAAGTTCTAAGGTCTCCAAATTTTTTTAAAGTACTGTTACTTCTTAATATAGTTGAGTTTGTGGAGCGAAAGCGGATAGACGCGAAATTGGCTGGTGGCGATAAAATACTCGAATACGGGCTTTGTCACACCGACTTTTTCGTGAAGTGTAGCTAACTGAATTTAACAAGAGTGAGTAGATAATTATAAATAAGGAGCGATTATAGGGCAGTGTAAATAGGAACAATCAAGAATACAAACGAAGAGAGTTTTTTAACCCGAAGGCCAAACGTTCCCTGCCTTGCGCGGCCGGCGGACGGGAGATAACGCGATACGGAAAGTTTATTTACCAAACGTACAAAAATCTAAATTCAGATAAAATATTGACAAAAAGGGGATTATAAATGAGTTCAAGATCCAAAAGAGATAGAGATCTAAACAGTAGCGAAGAAAAAGAAGAGATCTTTAAGAAAAGTAAAATAGTAATTAGATCACCAACATTAAAAACAGAAAAATAAAAGTAAGTGAAAGAAAAATGGGAGATCTAAAAGAAATTAAAGACATGATTAAAATTATGAGAGATGAAATTAAGAAAAGTACAGAAGAAAATCAGAAACTACGAGAGGAAATGGCAAAACGGGAGATAAAATGGGAATCGGAGAAAAAACAACTCCAAAAAAGAATCGAACAACTGGAAGATAAGTTTAAAAAAATAGAAAAAGAAAAACGAAAGTGTAGGTTGATAATCAAGAGTGTAAAATTAGTAGAAAATCGAAAAGAAGAAGAAACAAAACAATTCCTCGCAGAAAAATTGGGAGTAGAAGTAGAAGTAAAGAATGTAGTAACACTGCAAGGAAATAAAGGTACTACTACAAGTCTGGTTGAAATGAAAGACTGGGATAATAAACAGAAGGTCATGAAAAATAAATATAAACTGAGAGGATCCACCGTATACATAATAATAAATAAGAAAAATTGCAAAAGAAGAGAGAAGTAAAGGTAGAAGAACGAAAATTCGGTTATAAGAAAATCATCATAGAAGGAGTGGAATACGTCTGGGATGATGAGGAAAAAGGGGTTATAGAGAAATCAAAAATCTGATAACAAAAAAGAACCAGGCCGAACTTATAAAGAAATATGCGATGGACATGGACGACGATAAACAATATAAGATGAACAACAAAATGAAGAGCGTAGGAATAGACAAAAGTAAAGAGAAGGAAAAGGATAAGAGGAAAATAAGCAAAATGCAACAGGAAAAGTTGAGAATAGGAACATGGAATGTGAGGGGCATTAAAGACAAAGAAGAAGATTTAGTAGAAGAAATGATAGAACATCAAGTGAAAATCCTAGGAGTAACAGAAACCAAGAAGAAAGGAAAAGGTATGAAACTAATCCATAAAGGATACTGGCTATTTTGGTCAGGAGTTTAGGAAACGGAAGGAGCAAGATGTGGGGTAGGATTAATAATAAATCCAGACATACTAAAAGACATTATAAAGGAAGAATATATAAATGAACGGATTTTAAGATTAGAAATGAAGCTAATAGGAGAAGAAATATGGAGTGTGATAATAGCATACGGAGAAAACGAAGATGCTAGAAAAGAAGATAAAGATAAGTTCTTTGAGGAAGTACAAAGAGAAATAGATAATGGAGGAGAAAATGTAATTGTTATGGGAGACTTAAATGGACGAGTAGGAAAACAGAATACAGGTATAGAAAAGTACTTAGGGAAAAAAGGAGAAACGACCAGAAATAATAACGGGGACAGAATCATATAAATCAGCACAGAAAAGAATTTAGTGATCGCAAACACAAAATTCAAACATAAGGATATACCCAAATTCACAAGAGTAGTAGAAAGCAGGAACGAGAAGTCAATTATTGACTATTTCTTAATAAGTAAACCAAAATGGAAAAAGGTACAAGACGTCAAAGTAACAAGACAAGCAGAGATAGGAAGCGACCACTACTTGGTAAAATGGACCTAAAGAATAAAAAGAAGAAAGAAGATAAGAGGAGAAAGAAATCAGTGGAAACTATAAAACATATAAACTAAAAGAAACAGAGAACCAAAAAGATATAGGAAATTATAACCAAAAATTTAGAGCAAAAGATAATACAAAAGGGTAGAAGAAAAGTGGGAAAGATTTAAAGATACCATACTAAAGCTGCGAGAGAGAGTTGCGGGACAAAGAAAATAGCTAATAAAAATATGAAGAATACAGCATGGTGGAACGAAGATATAAAAGCAAAGATCAAAGAGAAAAAGCAGGCATGGAAGAGATACTTAAGTAAAGAAACAAGAACAGAAACGAAAGCGGCGGTGAGAAAAGCAAAAGAAGAATCATGGATAAAATTTGGAGAAAAGATGACAGAAAACTTTCGGGAGAACCAAAAACTATTTTACGGAACCTTAAAACAACTTAGGAAGAAAAAGGAATATAATATGATGAACATAAAGGGAAAGGACGGAAAAATAATAACAGAAGAAGATCAAATAATGGAAAGATGGAAAGAACATTTCGAAGAACTAACAAAAGCAGAAAACAGTACAACAGATGAAAAGAAAGAACTAGATGAAAGAGAAGAAATCGAAGAAATACAAGAGAAAGAAGTTAGGGAGGCCATAAAGAAAATTAAGTTAGGAAAAGCAGCAGGAAGAGACAAAATAACACCGGAAATGATAAAGTTTATGGGAAATGAAGGAATAACTAAATATACAGAATTGCTAAATGAAATAATGAAGACAATGATAACACCAAAGGATTGGAATATAGTAATCATACTCCCATACATAAGAAAGGTGACAAAAGAGAATGTGGTAATTATAGAGGAATTACGTTAATAAGTGTCCCCGAAAATACTGGCCAGAATAATTGAGAAAAGAATAAGAGACAGAATAGAAAATACAATAGAAGAGACTCAATGTGGTTTTAGGAAGGAGAAGCCACAAGATTTAATATTCATCATTAGACAAATCAGCGAAAAATTTATTAAAAAGGAAGGAAATACATATGTGCTTTATAGATTTAGAAAAAGCTTTTGACAGAATACAAAGAGAACAAATATGGAAAGCACTAGAAAAAAGAGGAATAGAGGAAAGAACGATAGAAATAGTAAAAGCAATGTACAGAAGTAATAAAAACGTAGTAAGGACTAACAATGAAGAGTCACGAGAGTTCGTAACAGAAATAGGAGTAAAGCAAGGATGCGTGCTGAGCCCCTTGCTGTTCTCAATAATGCTAGACGAGGCGATGAAAAATGCAAATAAAAAGATGTAGCAGATAAAATTGGGATACTGGCAAATGGAACAAACAGAAATAAACTAACTGATGTTCGCTGACGACATGACGATAATAGCCGACACAGAAGAGAATCTACAATACAACCTAGAGGTGTTAGAAACAGAGCTACGGAAAATAAACATGAAAATAAACATAGCGAAAACTAAAAGTATGGTAGTGGCCAGAGAGAATATAACACACAAAATAAAAATACAAGAAAAACAAATTGAACAGGTAGAAAGTTTTAGATATCTAGGATCAATAATCGAGAACAACGGCAAAATAGATAAAGAAATTAATGATAGAATGGAGAAAACAGGAGAATCTACAATACTCTGAAAACAAACTTTTTAGGAAAGAAAGAAGTACCAAGAAAAATAAAAACAGAAGTAGTGAAAAAAGTGGTGAGACCGTCAATAATGTATAGTAGTGAATCGTGGTCTTTGACAGAAAAACATAAAATAAGACTAAATGCAATGGAGATGCGGTTCCTAAGAAGGATACAAAATAAAACGAAAAGAGATAAAATCCGAAATGAAACGTACAGACAAGACTTAAAGATAAAACCTATAATGGAAAAAATAGAAGAAGGACAATTAAGGTGGTTTGGTCATATGTGTCGTATGCCAAAAAACAGATTAGTGAAAAGAGTGTATGAATCGCGAGTACCGGGTAAAAATCAAAGAGGAAGGCCAAGGAAAACCTGGGAAGAAGGAATAAGAGAGGCAGCAGCAAACAAGGGAATAAACTGGGAAGGTATAAAACAAGTAGCCCAGGACAGAAAACTATGGAAAGAAAAATATACAGCAACATAACAAACTCTTCTCCCACCTGCCTTACACCTAACGGTAAAAAGGGCATAAGGATTAAGTAAAGTAAAGTAAGTAAGTACTTCTTAATATAATCTCCATCTAGACGTACACAGTTTTTACAACGTAGTCGCCATTATTTCATGGCTGCTAAGAACACTTCTTTAGGGGTGTGTTTTGCACACTGGAAAATCCCTGATGTGACAGCGGCTCGATTAGAAAATGAGCGGCCACGGAGAGTGTTCTTCATGGTTGGAAATTCATGGCGGCATCACGTGTTAACATGTCTTGAGACATTGTCACCCGCTTAACCTTGTGTTCGTTGGTCAGCAATCGTAGGACTCACCTTAAAGAAACTTTCCGAATTTTCAGGTCATCATGCAAAATGGACTACATAGATCCTACGGAAATGCGAAGTTTAGATACACCTAATCGAAGGTCTTCCATAACAACTTGCTCCACTACTTCAGTTCATTGTCACACAACTTTCGACCTTTAAATTTTTGCATCACCCCCCAACGCATATTTTTAACATGAATAACGCCTTCACCGCTTGCTTTACCCAATTGGCGATAAATTTCGATGAGCGTTTCACCACGCAAATAGAAAAACCGATGATTACACGTTGTTTTTCAATACTTTGAAAACGTCGCCATTTGAAATATACAAAAAACACTCATTACAATGGCGATAGTTTAGCCTCTGTATGTTGCTATCATCTATATTACAAATTGAGAAATATTCCCCGCGTATTTTAAAATTAACCATATCTTTCTAGTTACTCTTACTGCCGAGAAAAAGATTTGGAGACCTTAGAAGTTGACCGCGCCTCATATATCACTAGAAATGTCCAATAGTTAATGGCCGTATACAGCACTCAAAAACCAAGAAAAACAATGAAACAAACCTAAACAGAATATTAATAAAAATTGAGTTGAAATATGGGTTTCCTTAAAACGCCAAATGTTATTAGGTAACTTTTCTCTATAGTGACAGTAGACGTTTAGTAGATTTAATTTACCTTTCTCCAACAGCAGCTGTATGCAGTTAACGTAGCCCCCTTCAGCAGCCAAATGCAACGCTGTTAGTTCTTTCTCCTTTGTTTTGGCGTTAATGTTAACCCCGTTCGTTTCGACCAAAACCTTGAGGCACTGGACATGTCCCAAGTCGGCAGCCAAGTGAATAGGCGATACTCCAGCACTTCCTGCTTGCGTAACATCAGCACCTTCGGCGACGAATAGATGAATACAGGCCACGGCATTGGCGCGAACTGCACAATGCAAAGCAGTCTCTTGACAGATAGTTGAACTTGCGGCGGGATGGGAAACGTCAGCCCCGTTGTTGAGGAGAATCATAGCCGTGTCGGGATTATCGCCAAAAGCTGCACAGTGAAGAGGCGTGTAGCACTTAAAGCACGCGTTGACATCGGCTCCTTTGGTTATCAAGAACTGCGTCGTCTCCGTGGATCCGCTGAAGGCGGCCAGGTGCAACGCGGTGAACCCTTGCTGCGGATCGAAGTAGGACAGCTGGGCTCCCAACTTTAGGAGGCCTTCTAGGAGGTCCCAGCGCCTCATAAAGGCGGCCCACAAGAACGCGATGTTTATCTCGTGCTTGAGGCTTGGAAGAATGCGGCCGATAAATTCTCGGGGGTGGTAGCGTTGCTTTCGATGTCGTCCAGGAGCTGGTGCCGACCTGAACAGAGCTTCATCTGCTCGTAGAGGCTTGCCTTAGTGCTTTCGCGGCAGATTTGCACCGCTAGGTCTCTTATGGTTGTGTACTCCTCGAAGCTGTCATAAATGTGATCGGAGGGAGGCGACGGACCACATTTAACGAATTCGAGAGGGGAGCTTGCTTCCGGATCTTTCTGCTCCCGCATCCGTTGCTTAAAAAATCCGTTACGTTGGTTTGTGTACAGGGGGTAGCTCTCCTGCTCTGAATTGGCGCTGACGGATCGGCCCAGCATCTGCAGTTTTGATGGGTCGCGAAATCTGAGGCTGTCCCCCATTTTGAAGGCTTCTTCTTCTGATGTATATCTATAAAATAAAATCAAAATTATTCAGTGTTAAGGATATTTTTAGGACAAAATAAATTCATCACTACAAAGGAAGCCAAGTTCAAAAACAACAACAATACAGATAAATTTCTATTGTGTGGTAAATGTCGAACAAATATTTTAATATATATTATTATACGTTATTCTTAATAGAATGTGAACTGTTACTTTTAGAGTGTTGAATATCTTATTCAATTCCAGAATTGTTTTGTGGATACCATGTAAATTATTTGCTATTTTATAGTCAAAATTGTTCTTTTCCATGTATCTTTAAAATTTGTTTACATATTCTGGAATTTTTCTTTTGTATTCCAATCTTTTCACGAATTTTTCTTCTCTCCTACATACAATTTTCTTTCTTCGTATTCCATTTAGTCACTAAAAAGAGGGGTCCGCGATGGCGTGGCGATATTCTGGCTTCTTAACCAGATCATTAGAAAGAGGATCAAAAATGATGATTTAGGCGTTTTTACTTTTTGCAGAACCCAAGATGAAACCAAGTTACCTTCTGGCGTTCTAGCAAAACTATGCCCAGGAGATCTCTGTTATCTGTTCAGACTAAATACAGATTCGTCAAGCGTGTCCAGGAGCTCGAACAATGAGAGAAGCAAATCGAAAGAGGAGGAGACAAGCGATAGATCGCTTCATTGCTGCCAGGAATGAAAAGAAGACCGTTCATGACGTTGATCTCCGTCTCTGGGCACTCGAAGTTAACAGAACGGTAATTCATTTTTCAAATCTTTCGTATCTTGTCCCTTCCTTTTTATATTTGACGACTGTATTCTTTTTCTTCTTTCTATCTTTATCTTTTCTTCATTTATTTTTTTAGGAAAAGCTTGAAGGATTCCAAGCCAAACATACATGAGTGGCGAAGTTCAAAAAAGTCAACAGAGCCGTGTCACGCAAAATAACCCGTTTCGTGGCCCGGAGTGTCAGCGAAAAGGAAAAAACTGTACGAAAAAGCCCAGGCATTTGTTCAAGAAATTCAATTACTCATCACCACGTGTGGGTCTGAAAATGTTTTTAATGCTGACTAGTCGGGATTTGAGAAGGAGCTTCATACAAGTCGTACTCTAGAAGCGAAAGGAGTGACGGTTCAGTCACTCGTGCAATCCTTTCTACCACCACCCATAGTTACACTCGCATGTCTATCATTTTAGCCGCTGGAGCACTTCTTTTGCCACTGCTCCTTGTATTTGGAGACATGTTTCAAGCAGCGAACATTTATTCAGGTTCAAGAATAGTATCAGAAGATATTCGTCTCCTCTGCTGATGTTAAAGGTGATCATAGAAAATTTTCATTACAATCCATCCTAAAAATAAGATGTTTAAGTCTATACTAACAGCGGACTCAACTATTATCTGCCCGTTATCTTTCAGAAAAAGCTGTTCTTATATTAGACAGTCTTGGAGCCCACAAGAATCTGAAGGCGGTAGAAGTTCCTGGAAAAGATGTCTCCGTCCGCATCATCCACCCAAACGCAACAACATAATTCGATCTCTGGATGTATTTTTCTTTAGCTAGTGGAAGAACTTTGAGAGAAAGTTCTCTGATCGGGTGATTCTTGATGATTGTGACCTCAACCTATCATCGAGAAATAATATCAAGCTGCAATCTCTGATTCATAATCAGTTCAGGTAAAATTTTATCAATTTTCCACCGGATTAAATGGCTTTCTACTAGAAACCAATGTAACAAATTACGTATTTTTAAATTTCAGTGCTGCACGATTCCTGGATTACCGCCGCTACTCATGGTTCAAAGCGGGCTTCATCACCGAGCGGACCCCTAATTTTATTGACCCGACCTCCTCCTGTTTCGATATCCGTAACCTGGAATGTGATTAATGCAAGGGGTTCAAAATCGTGAGATGTGCTTGGCGTGAAAAATCCTTGTGTATTACTCATTTCTTCACCGAGTACCACCTCCCATCAACCAGAATTAGATATTTAATAATATAGCATCATTCTTTTGTATTTCCTCTGATAAAAGAACTTTTCTCCCATGGTGTTGCATAATAGCACTTGGGGTCAGTGATAACTTTGAGCCTCAATAACTTGGCTCCCTCTTGGGTTCTGCAAAACATAAAAACACCTGAAATCATCATTTTTGACCTTCTTTCTAATGATCTGGTTAAGAAGCCAGAATATCGCCATGTCATCGCGGACCCTCCTTTTATTTTATCTTATTTATTTTAGCTGTTTTTCTTCTTCTTTTACTTTTTCCTGTTACAAGTTTGCCATTCTGGACCTTCAATACTCCCCATCTTTATAATATTTTTCCATTTAATCGTTTTCCAGTATACTGCTGGACGATTTTCCTTATTCTTCCTCTAGGCGACCAATTTATAGCTGTTTTGGGTTATATTTCTTCATTAATATTTTGAACCTAGGTGTACACTTGAATGTCTTATTTCCCAATTGTCTTGTAATTCACATTTCTACTTTCACCTCTCCATATCTTTTCTTTTTATTTTATATCCCTAAGTTTGTGGTGCAAACTTCTTCTAATTTTACTGTCGTCAATTAATCTGTTATTTTGTTAGTCATCATTATTCTCTGTGTTTGTTACGTGAGGTTTTGATTACATATGAGTCCATATAGTGCTTTTCTTTTCTTTTTATTACTTTGTCATCTATATCCGCATATATTGTATCCGTGCATGATGTAATTGAGTCTAAGTACTTGTATTCAGTACAAACTTTATTTTTTCTTCTCATATGTTTAACTTTAGTATTACTTCCTCTCTTATATATAGGTACAACAAATGACTTCAGTCTTCGGTGTATATTTCTCCTATTTTAACATCTTTGTTATTATTTATAACACTATATTTCCTTAATATTTTATTAGTTTATTTCAAGATTACCCTGTTCCCTGGATATATTATATTTACTTTAATTTAGTGCTTTTACTAATATTTATTTATTTCTTTTGTGGATCATTTCCTTTTTTCTGTTTCTCTCATATATTGATGCCTTTTCTCTTCTAACACCTCTTGGTAATGTTCTGTTTACCTTTGTGGGATTATTAACTTGATGTTACTTTTATTTTTTTCTCGTATCTTAGGCCTCGAATAAATTATTCTATTTGCTTCTTTAGATTGGATAAATCCTATCATATTACTTATTCATTATCACAATGTTCATTTTTTTCTTGTTTTATTTCTTTCCTTACTTGTTTTCTGCATTCTTCCTGCTTATGTTTTGTTCTCGGTGTTTTATTGTTTAACTATTTATTGTGTCACGTTTAATGTTTTATCTAATGTTTTATTTATATACTCAGTATTTCATATCTTTCTCTTTGATTCTATTTCCAGTGTTTTGTTCGGTGCTGTATACTGTTGTTTATGTAATCGGAAATTTCATTTGGGGCTGTTTCTTATACTATTTTCATATTCAATTGCATTTATAGTAATCTTGGTACAGTTTTTTATGCTTTTTTTTCTGGGGAGTTCAATTTTGTATGTTGGAACTTGTAATTTTTCCATCTGATTTTTTATACTTTCTTATTGTTTTTTGATGTGTAAACAAAGGCTCATACGGTCTGATTCGCATTCCAGCTGTCTATATCTATTTGTATCTTTTAATTTCAACATTAAGTTTCTTCTAACAGTTATTAAGTCGATCAATGATCTGATCTTGCGTGTTGAATGTATCCATGTGTACTTGTAAATATCTTTATGTTAGAAGAAGGTATTAGCTACCATTAAGCTACGTGTTCATTAAATAGCAACCCACAACTTCTCTCCATACATTTTCAGTTTTGTATCATTTAATTCCTTCCAACTCGACTACTATTTCTTTATGTACTCGTACTTTCTATTTGTTCGTCGGCTATCCAAAGTTCTTCTTTTTGTCTGCTCGTGCGTTGTCGCGTCTAGCATATGCACATATGATCTTCATAGTTTTGTGCTCGTAATTTTATTTTAATTCTTGCTTAGACGAGTCAGCTGCCACGATGTTGGTGGATGAAGGGGAACGCTGCAAATTAATTTTGCAATCTCAACCTGAATACTCGTTAGCTTGCTCGAAAAGCAAATGTTCCTAATTCTACTACTGTTCGTGTGCCAAAATAATTGACGGAACGACTTACGGCGGAAAGGAAGCCAGGAAGTGAACACGGAATCACAGATTAAAAGAAGTAACAGAGTGTTTCAGCTTTACAAAGACACTTCGAAGATTTCTTCGCGAGATTGGCCAAGAAGGTCAAAATGTCGCAGTCTTTTGCGCAAAAAGTAATAAGTAGAGCGGGTCTGAAATTTTTAGTCCTTAAACAGCCCCTGACCGGGATGCAAAACAGAATCAAACAGCACAATCGCGTTCCTGTAAGTTGTACGAAAATCTAATGACACGATGTCAGTGCGTAACGATGGATTATGAGACATATTGATTCGACAACTACAATTATATTGCTGGGAAAGGTTACTATACTGCTCTCAGTTGAACGATGCTCCAGAGGACTACAAAAGAAAGAAGAAAGCAAAATTCCTTGTCTATCAATCCATATGCAGTTTCGGTTTGAAGAGCAGAGCTTTTACTACCACTGGATCTATCAACTTGGACATCGATCAGAAAGAGTGTTTGCAAAAACGTCTTTTGCCGTTTCTGCAGCAGCACGATGTTAAATCGCTTTTTGGTCAAATCTAATGGTGTGAATTATATACCAAAACAAATAGTCTAGAATTTGGACTAATTGAGTCCATCGTAAAGGGATTATTTCAAATATTTTCCTTAAATTGTCTCAACTTCGGTGCTCCAATTTTGCTGTGTTTGCCAAATATGTAAAAAAGTACACTTAATATCAGATTTTGATTATCATTTCGTCGCAAAAGATCAGAAAAGATTTGCAAGTGAAATAAAAACATGCTGTAGGATTTTTGTTAAAACTTTTCATCGCGAAGAATAAAACGAAAATTAAACATTGGATGGGCAAAATACCGCTTGTAATTTGTTGAGCAAATTGGTGCAAAATCATTACTGCTACAAAAAGAACGAATTTAAACAGTTTATTCGATCACAAAGTAGTCGCTTCTTTGGCATTGCAGTAATTCGTTGCGTGTTAAAACACTCCGTGCTAAGTTAAGGCACATCCTCAGGGTTATCGCTAATGAGTAAGCTGACGCTATCAGGGAAAAGTTGCAGCTGTGGTTTCGTTGTCAAGGTGCCGATTCTGTCTGGGCGGAAACGGGAAATTATTACAATGTTGACCGCACGGATGATTATGAGGAAAAAAATCATGCATATGTGAATAATAGCTTGCTAAAACCTTACATTTTTTTGAATATGTACACCCACACCTCAGCATGTGAAATACTTTGAATAGAAGCGAATTCTTGGAAACAAGTTGCGATATGGAAGTTCCAATCCCACGGTGCCTTTAATGATAAAGCAGCATGAATACAACCCCAAGGTGAAGCTCTGTTCCTTCGCATAGCACCTAATGCACATTTTTAAGCAAATGAAAATTAATGCTTTTTTGCTCTTATGTAACTTTAAGTGATCCCTTTCAATGGTACATGACAAATAAGTTTGCGCCATAATGTAAAATTGAATGATAGGTGACCTCGAAAAAGTGAAAACTATATTAGAGTTAGCTAATTCAGAATTCTTAAGTGTTTAATGTAAATATTTAATATCCAAATAAAGATAAAAATTGAACTTTTCACATGGTATGTTATGCAACTTATTTTTGTGGTTTTATATGATATGCTCTGTAATAAAATGTTGAAGGAGGCCTAAATTTTGTACTAAAAAGATATTGCAAGATTTAATCAGATAATTTTTGATCGGAGGGGTTCAAAATTAAAGAAATCAATTATTTGGGGCATTTATTCGTAAAAATTATACTTTTCGAAGTATTTATGTTATTTTTTTGAATGTCGCATAAAAAGACATATAAAAACAACTTGACTTTAATTCTATTATTAACAACAACTGACTGTGCGGAAGTCCGATGATGTGGTTGGATTTTACCTTGGCCTTGTCCTTGGCGAATTCCGTCTAGTTTATTGGTATTGCGACATCTGCGAAGTTTAATTCGCTTGTTTTTTAAAATCATAATTTGCATATTTGCGATTATAATTCTACTTACTATTTCGCTTCTTCGACTTTCTTTTTAAATTTTGTTGCTATCATCATTTCTGTTGGTCTGATTAATTCTTTCCCAAAAGTATTGATCTGTTCTTTTATTATTCTTCTATTATTTTTATTTCATATATTTCCCCGACATTAGATTGCTCACTTATTAATAACCTTCCCTTCACTTCTTTTTATTTTACGCTGGTTGTAAGGTTATGGTTTATAAGGAATTATAAAAGAAAACCTACCCACTCCTGAAAGAAAAACAAGCAATCGATAATAAACCAAATAATACTAGTAGAACTTCATATCGCCAGCAAGGAATATACTTACAAACGAGTAAAAAAACGCAGCAACAACCTTCCTAACATTCGTTCCAGTCCGCATATCCCTCTTTTCACAACAATATTTAGCAAATAATGGCTAAATGCGTAGTAAAATGTCTTAATGGATAACTCTCTCAAAATTGTAGAATGGAACGCCAATGGATTGGCTAATCATACCAAAGAAGTTAAATATTTCCTCATAAATCATAACACCGACATAATGTGTATCTCCGATACCCACTTTACATCCAAAAGTAACTTTAAAATTCCAATTATATCGAATACGACCCTCAGCATCCTAGCGGAAGAGCAAGAGTGGTAGTGCGATTATCATTAAAAGTAACACAAAACACTACGAACTGTCAAAATGCTCTCAAGACAACCTCCAAGCTACTAACATAGTAATCTAAGTCAAATCCGGCAAGATTATTGTCCTCCAAGTTATACAATCAGAGCATATCTATTGGAGTTCTCGTCTACTCATGCCAAGAGGACGACAACTTTTACGAGTCATGCAAGAAAAACGACTGTCATGCTGTTCAACAGACCTGTTCATACTGGCCTACAAATAGACAAACAACACTTTCATATTTAAATTTTTGTATATTCAAAGAATTTTCTTCATATCGCTTAACAGCAAAATCACAGTTCTATAATAATTACTGTTAATGTCAACGCATGTAATAAAATAAATTCACCCTTTTTGTATAACGAACAAACAAACTGGGAATTATTCAGAGAATTACTAAATTCAAAACTCCTTAAAAATCCCCAACTGAATAGTAAATACGACCTAGACGAAGTAGTTCAAAATTTAACGAAGTCTGTTCAGGAAGCAGCCTGGGAATCAACTTCGGATATGACAAATTTGAGTGTCAAACAGCAATGTCCAGAAATTATCAAAAATAAGATTAAAAAAAAGTGTCCTGTGTTCCCGCGGGTAAAACCCGATACAA
This sequence comes from Sinelater perroti, assembly GCA_036346155.1. Lineage (NCBI taxonomy): Eukaryota > Metazoa > Arthropoda > Insecta > Coleoptera > Elateridae > Sinelater > Sinelater perroti. The sequence goes on from JARFIY010000024.1 coordinate 13,782,223, forward strand.
GGCAGTTAAAGAATTAAAAAAATTACCCGATGACCAAAGCAACCAAGAAATTGAAAACTATTTAAGCAACTGATCTGTCACCGATGCTACTGAATATTATTTTTGGCGAGCTATAAAGAAAATCAACCGACCAGAAAGACATCTCTTCTATTAGAACTGAACAAGGCGAATGGGCAAACTTGCAACCGACGTATCATCTTACAGATTTATTAGCCTATTGTCTATAATATCAAAGGTATTTGAAAAGCTTTTGCTCCTCATCAATGAAAACGAATTAATGCTAAAAAGTCGATTATGCAACACTCCACGGTCGAGCAGATACGTTAAGTGGCCACCAAAATAAAGCACGACTTGAACACCAACAGATATTGCATGGTAGCATTTATAGATATGGCCCAGGCCAATATAATAATAAATAATAAAGTTTGGCACCTTGGCCTTTTAAACAAAATCGAACGTAGCCTGCCACATATATTCTTGGTGTTAATTCAATCTTATCTCACAAACAGGCACTTCTTGGTGAAATACGGAGATGCCACCACATCTTTGTTCCCTATTACATCCTCAGGGTAGTATGCTCGACCCAGTGTTATACCTTATATATACAGCCTTAATTAGCAAAATTCAATAAGTTTATTAAACTTTTTTAACACAGAAACAAAGCAGAAGTGTTTCCTTGTCATAAGTTAATAGACATCATGCTAGTAGCACTTTATAAACATATCGTACATCAATATATTTCTATACGCTACGTTTTATACAAACCACCCAGATGCAACCGTCCACGCTGGTGCGACTATAATAAAAAATACGATTCGTTATAGCGAACTACATAAGTATGAAGAAAATTACTTGCATTAATTATACAAGTCAAAATGTTGCCACATGACATAACAATTAAGTCAGTATACTGCCATCCACGGCACAATATAAAGAAACATCACATCGAAGACTTCTTTCAGACACTTAAAGCAAAATTCATCGCAGGGGGTTACTACTACAACAGTAAGCAAACCATCTGATATTCACGTATTACCACAACAAAAGGCAGAGAGCTGACAAACGTAATACAATTAAACAATTATTCCTTTTTGTTAACTGGTACCCCAAGATATTGGTCCTGCGACCAAAACAAAATTCTTGACCTGGATTTTTTTATTACTAATAGCATCTCCTCGCCATACATGACAGTAAAACCCAGTTATGATCTATCTATATTCTGATTACTCCCAAATTGTAGCTCTCATCAGCAAACAACCTTATCATACACAAAAAATTGCTGCTCCGTTTACACAACAAGGCAGCCAACTGGGAAGAATACTAAGAGAGCTAAATTATAAGAAAATATAAACTTAAATATAAGATTCCAAAACTCAAATGAAGTGGACGAACTATTACTAAGCAGCTCAACATGCCACGCCTATCTCACAACCACAGTATCAAAATTTTAATAACATTCCAATTTAAATCAAAAGAATAATAGCAATCAAAAGAAAGGCAAGAGCTATTTAGCAACGAACTCACGCTCCACAAGACAAAACAACTCTAAACAGGGCAACAAACCAGTTAAAAGCAAAAATTAAAGAAGAATATGACAAGCGTAGACAGAATTACACCAAAAATGAGTTACCGTTAAAAGGTGTGATGATAAGTACCTGCACATTTAAAGCAATTCTTAGAAAATATCATGGATCAAAACAACCAAAAATTGCAGAAATCATACCAATACCCAAACCAGGTAAAGATCTAAGCAGAATGGCGTCGTATTGACCAATAAGTTTACTTTCCATCATAGCTAAACTCTTCGAAAAACTCCTAGTTCAAAGAATTAAAGTCGACCCCAACACTGATGAATAGATGCCAAACCACCAATTCGAATTTCGTGAACATCACTTAACCGTTTAGCAAATCCATAGAATATCGTACTATTTATTCAGATTTTTTATGAAAATCAGTGCTCCGCCTTGCGGCACTACACCGAAATTGGCCCTATTTGGTTGATAACATCCATGGGTTTAGTCAATACTGATTACAAGCTAACCTAATCGTGGGTGACCGCTCCGCCCCGGCATTCGCCTTTGTGCGGGACACGGGAAAACCACGAAAAACCCGAATCAGGACGGGTTATCTGGACCGAATCTCCCCATATTAACAATATGAAACCGCTCTATTTAACTTACTGCTAGTTTAATATAATCCTAGTGGTGCCAGTTGAGAATCTTTGGCACCCCTTTCACTATTACACGCTATCTTATTATTTTAAAAATATGCCACATAAATATCAAATAGTTCGCACCGCGCTTATTTGAGCCCGCGATATCCGCGGTGTTCCTAGATATTAGCTAAGCCTTAGACAAGGTTCGGCATAGAGGATTACTATGCAAAATTATACAGTTTCTCCCCATCACCTACTTCAAATTGTTGAAATCTAAGTGACAGAGAATTTAGGGTCAAGATCAACGAGGCTGTGCCCAATAACTTTCCTCTGTTATATTTATTATACACAGCAGATTTACTACTCGACAGGGACAACACTACTGGAACCTTCGCTGATGATACTGTCACTCTTGGAACACATGAAATAAAAATATCGCTCAATAAATGGTGAATCAAGATTAACGAAAATGAAGCAGTCAAAATTACCTTCACATTTAGAAGGAACGGTGTCCACAAGTACGCTTAAATAATGTCTCTGTGTACCAAATACCTTGGTATACACCTGAATAGGAAGTTCACCTGGAAAGATCATATAGTCAAAAAAAGAAGACAAATAGATCTAAAAACAAAAGACCTATATACCATATGTTAAAGACGTCATAAAGAAAAAAAGTGTCCAACACCATGACACCCAAACGCCACACCACTGAAACTGATTGAACCACAGCTCAATAGAAAACAAAAAACTCTGGACCTAAAGGAGGACTAACAACAACTTCCCAATGGAGAAGTACCTCATACGTCATTAAAGAGCTTCGCAGCTCACTTACCAGCATAATGACTTATAGGATTATAGAAAAATACTGATTTTCAATAAATGGGGAAGAATCTTTAACTTTTTCAGACTTCGTTTTCCCTAAATTAGTACAAATTTTCTTTTCTTAGCAACTACGATAGTCCTCTTGGATGACATGTTCGAAATCGATTGCTTCTTTTATTTACCTAGTTGTGTACAGCGCTAATTAGTTGTTGTGTATGTTATGTATTTTGCTTTTTACCGTATCGGAGTCATTTAATTGCATAATGTTCTATTTTCAATTAAGGATTTCAATTTTATATTGTAAAAAACGCTCTTTTTGAAAATTATTAGGATATTTTTATTTAAGTGCAAAGTCTGCCATTATTCACGGAATGTAATATCTTCCAAGTGGCCACCTCAGTTCTTCTTACAGACGTTTGAGGAAATTTACCATAATGTTTTCGGACAAATGCGGCTGGATTTCACGAATTACATCTCTGATATTGTTGGAGCATTGATATAGACCTTATATTTAACGTAGCCCTAAAACAGTCCAATGCTATTAGATCGCATAATCTGAGCGGCCAACTTAAGTCTCCGCAAAATTACTCATTTTTTTGCGACTTGGGTGACATGTAACCCTTTCTGTTAGAGATAAAGATTGTTCTTGTCTATGACATCCACTTGCAACCAAAAAAATCGTCAGTATTTAACGATAACGCGCACCTTTTACTAAAACGATCTCAACAGCCACTTTCTCAAAAAGCGCATCAAAATGTAATTAGTTGGAGATATTTCTTGACTGTTTCTCTTAGATTTTCAAATCCCCAGATACGAAAGTTTTGCTTATTTACATACCCATTGAAATAGGAATGGGTTTCATCAATCAGAATAATTTTCTTGAAAAAATTAAGGTTAATTTTTTATATTTCCAACACCAAATTAACGAAAATATACGACGTTGTCCATGATCTGCTAGCATAACCTGTTAAGTCAGCTGTACTTTATTTTATTTATATACTTTAGGTTTACATCTTTTGTGCAATATACAGTCCAGACTGGTTTATGAGATGCCCAATTTTTGCGAACGTCTTAAAACTGATAAATTCGGATCTTCTGTAATACTTTCAGTTACTTTCTAACAGATCTGGCTGGCTAAACAAGCTTTGAATTAGTTACATCCGAAACTCGACAAAAAAATTGAATTATTCGATTAGTTTCACAATTATTGCGGCCTAAAAGTGTAGGGGAAACAATTCCTTAACAAAAACAGCGCAGAAGCGTATGATATCGGTCTGGTTTTTCAAACGTAAGCTTTTGAGGTGATCTATCCTTGATAACTGGATATTTTAGCAAGAATTGGTCGACATTCCGAGAAGAGTCATAGTGAAGGGTGTCCATGAAATTAGATCCAATAAGTGAATGGAGCAAATGATCAACCACTATTGGGGTATGACCGGTTTCATACTAGAATACAACGTTCGAGGGACAATATAAAAATCAAATAACAATAGAAAATTTGATAAACAATTTAAAAACAAAAATAAAAGATCACCTAGAAATGACTGACTGACAATAGAAAATAGGAACTTCCGCACATGTATATTTAATGAAAGAAAAAGAAAGAACAGCTAGGAAGTAAGAAAATAAAAATTCTTGCATTTGTAAAAACATTACACTAGGAAATTTTAAGACTATAAAAAATTATTAATAAAAGTACAACATGAAGGATAATCTAAGGAAAAATTATAAGACCAAATGATAAAAAGAACTCATTAAAATCAAAGAATGTCACACATTCAAATAACTAAAATCCAAGATCGCAATGTGATCTTGTTTGAGGGCGAAACAATTTTTAAATTTGACAAATTTGTACCCCATCAGAGCCAACTCTTTACTGTTTCATCAATAAATTTTCTCATCTCGTATTATTTTGCCAATCTAATAAATGGTTTATTTCAAAACGTGATTTTTTTTATAAAACTCCACCGCATCTTTAACTTTTTCGGATTTTGTCTGCTCTTCTTAACTACTCCGATGATGTTCTTGGATGATATGCTTCAAAATTATTATATTTTTCATTTGCCTATCTGTTCACAACGTTATTATGTCATAGATGTATTGTTAAGTATGTTGCTTACCCTCTCGTATTCATTCATCTTTATAGCGTTCTATTAAGATCATTAACATTATTCGGGTTTATTTATAAGTAATATTTTTAATTTCTTTTATAATCAAAAAGGTTTTTTAAATTTAATAATACAAGTATATAGGCTGAATAAATATATCATTTCCTAAGAAGCCAAACAAGTCTGGCTAGAAACTATAAGCAAGAAACGAAGAAAAAGAAAATCTAAAAATCTAATAAATAAAATAAGTAAATAAGAACAAATAAAGAGCATATTTGGATAAAATAAACATTTTATAAAAGTTAAGAAAATTAAAAATAAACAAATTATAAAATATGAAAAGATAAATAAAAGAAAAAATCCTTATGTAAGAAAACTTAGCATAGTAGAGAACAAATAAAGATTAATATAAAAATAAAAAACAACAGAAAAATTGATAAATAGGAAGGAAGGTAGAAGCATACAAGTTAGAAGTTATTTAAAAAAAATCTGGTGTGAACATCACACGACTTTCCTTATCCTATTATATATATATATATATCGGCCCTGCGCTGCTCTTTTCCCAGAACTTGTTATTTTAAAAAAGGATGAGGCGCGAGCCCAACACTCGAAAACTGATTAAAATAAACAGTACAAGACAATAATTGACTCATACTTACAATTTTGCTACGTCACTGAAGGTAACCGTGCGAGCTCGGTCGCACAGCCTGCGTGCTACCTCCTAGCGGCCAAGCGCTCCCCCCGTCCTCCCGCAGTCGGCCCGGTAGCTCTCCGAGCGCGCTGTGATTGGTCCGTTTAATTAATTTTTAATCGGCTATAACTTATTTATTTGACCTCGGATCAAAAAATTTCATTGTAATTTTTTGTTCGTCTCGGTTTGATCTATCCAGTAATATAAATTGCCCGAAACATTTTATGAACACCCGGTATATTAAAAATCCTGTTTCAATTTTTTTTCGAGTTCTTATTTTACAAACTTTTATTTTAAATTCATGTTTATCTCATGATAATAAATCATTTTTATTGTCATAAATTTTTTGTATCTTCAACCGTTTAGATTCGCGACCGCTTTGCGACCGATTTTGGGACCTTGCGACCAAACGGCTTGGCCGATTTTTACCAAAAGCTTCGCACTGCGTCCCCTACCTACAAGTAACTTGCATACCAAATTTCAAGTCTCTAGCTCTTACGGTTCTCGAGATATCCTGTTTACTGACAGACAGACACACACACACACACACACACACACACGAACCAATGGCTAAAACCAACTTTTTTGGTGTCCTGGAGCTATATTTCGTCCAGAAATGTGAAAAACTGGGTAGGTCAAATTTCCGCCGATTACATTACTTTCCTTATTATAGGCTAAGGAAAGTAAAAAAGCACTTGGATGTAACAGGCTAACAACAGAAAATTAGAATTCTTGCATATGTATAGTTAATGAAACAAAATGGAAGAAAAAAAAGAGAAAGTTTTATAAAAGCATTACAATAAGAAGTCTTACAAATACAGTAGAATCTTTAGAGTTTTGACATAAAGGGACAAGACCAAATAATAAAAGAAACTCATGAAAAACAGAAATGTAATAAAGGAACAATAATATAAATTTTACTAATATAATTATGTGATAAAGTAGTTCAGTTAGATGGAGATGGTAAAAACGGATTACTGCGAAGAATAATGAAAAAGAAAAAAGAAGAGAAAGATAGAAAAAGGTAAAAGTGGTATCGATAGATAGGAAAATAGAAAACATTATGAAGAACAAACAAATTTTGTTTCCGAATTAATTAGTTTTTCATGGATTTATATTAATTTAAAGACTGAATAAAAAGTTACATTATCACGCAACTGTGACTATCCTTTTATAAATAAATTCTTACTTTACATCAACATTTTTGTCATTTTACTTACTTGTCTTAGACATTTTAGAAAAGTCGCAACCTATATTTAGATATTATAAATTGTAATGATTTGTAAACAGTTTTACTTCATTTATAACAACAATCAATGTTAATTTGGGTAAATCATCTTGTTACTTTAGTCGTAGTTCTAGAAGTTTTACTGTTACCTTGTAAATAAATACGGGGAATTCAAAATTTTGATAATTTACTTTGAGACTTGGAACTAAGCTTTTTTAGTCATTTCCTATATATTTGGTTCTAGGCCATAAAAGCGGCAAATATTTGATTTGTAACTTACTGTGAAGTTTATTATCTGACAATGAGTATCGTGGTTCAATAATGTTTCTCATAAAAGTTATTTGTGTATAAATAATAACAATATGTGAGGATAGAAATACATCATATTTTAGCTACCATTCGACGGTTCAAGAAACAATACGGGATGAGAGAAAATGCATGTTAAAGAAACAGTAAAGAAAAAAAATATTTTCCAAATTTAGGAAATTATTCCTCCACAAAAAAAATTGTAATGCGATCTTGGACTGGAAACGAAATCAGCTATGTCTTAGGACACAGAAGTTCTGTTAATTGAATTCATTCAAAAATGGGTTACAAAAACGCCAAAGTCTACAACAAATAACACAGGATTGGATATTCTTTTCAAAGATCGTTGACCATATTTTAAACTGGCAAATTCTAAATTGTCACTTAAATTTTGAAATTACCATGGTTAAATTGTACTTAACACGGATACAGTGCTGTACTTTCTTACTAATAATTTCTGATAATTTCAAACCACTTTTGAAATAGTAAAAAAAAATTATAGACGGAACTATGAGGCGTAATAATAGTTTGGAGAATATGCAGCGTATTAAAAAGGCAGACATAAAAAAAACTAATCAATTCTCCGCGCTACGTCATGCCAAAAGATAAACGAGTCTGCCGTGAAAGTACGATGTTCTTTATTTTTGAAACCGGGTTTAAAAATCATATTTCTTTATTGAAAAATTCTTTAAAAATGATTCTAAACAATAAAATCGATTCTAAATATGAGATAGGTGTATTAAAAAAATCGCATTCATAGCATAAAGACTTGTGTCCTACAGTTCAAAAGTACTTCTTCGGTGACGTTCCGCCTCGAGCGTGATAAATCCAACAAAACTACATATAAATAAAATACACAAATAAATTGTTTACCAATAATAGTTCTATAACCGTTAATAATAAAAATGAAAAAAATAAAAAGAACTTATAATGTTACCAGCAGGAAATTTTTCAGATATAGGATTTTTTAAAAATCCAGCGACAAAATAACATACAGAATCAATCCTAAGTTTTACTGCCATCACATAATATAAAGGGCCAAAAAATGTTCATCGCAATTATATCATCAAAAAATTATTCTTTTCAGCTAATATAACAAGTATATCTTTCACAATCCACAAGTCAGTACTTTGAGTTCAAAGGCAGCTATTTTATCAAGAGCAATATATGACGCAACAAAATCCAGTGAACTATGAAATTATACAAAGAAACACTCAAGAATACAAAAGGATGATTTTAATTAGCGAAGAAGAAGAAAATCCGTATCTCATAGTAAAAGAAACAATTTTTTATGTAAAATAACTGTTAGTGCACTATGTTGCCTTCTAAGGTATAAAAAAACAATAATATGAACTATACTTTAGCACTTTAGGTATTAGATTTTTAGCAAGTGGAGACTACAGTAGCAATAACATTGTATGGGAATACAAAACAACCACCACAAAGGGTAGAAGTCTTTCCAATATAATTCAAGACAAGATATTGATTGTTATCCGCAGAATAAGACGCACTGGCCGACAGATATAAATAAATTACCAGATCTACTGGACTTCTTTGTCATTAGTGGTTTTTATTCAACTTACATGGAAATCACACCTAGTTGTGATTTGTCCTCGAACCTTTCACCGGTAATAGCAACCTATAGTATAATATACATTTAACCTGCATCTAGACTATATAATTCAAAAACAAATCGAAACGAATACAGATTTAAGCTGCCAGATGCAATAAATTTAAATATAAGACATAAAAATTCAAATAACTCCCCCGTTGCCGGTCCCAAGGCCGGATGAGAAAGGAGGAGTGTTCCGCGCGTCTGTATAGCACACTATTTGCGGGGAAAACATTAAGAATTCTCATTGCACCAGCATTCATAATGAAATTTCAGTCAAAGAAAGATAATCCTCGGGTGGTATTCAACATTTCAAGTAGAGAAAGCCCCAACGAATGGGGGGGGGGGGATTCTGTTTTCAATGAAAGCGCGCGACAGAGAAAGAAGCGAGAATGGATTAAAAAAATAAGATTCGAAACATGGAACACTAGATCCTGGTTTAACAGAGAATAGGAAATAATCATTGAGTTAGAAGCAGCTAAAATTGGCATATCCACTATATCCGAGACAAAAAGAAAGGAAAGAGCATCGTGGCATACCAAACCCATACACTTATCTACACTGGAGTCCAGAAGTCAAAAAGAGCCAAAGAAGAAGTAGGTATACTCATTAAGAAAGACCATGATGATGCTACTGTGGACTATATATATCAAGAATACTCGCATTAACACTGAAGCTAGACAACAGTAAGTTGTTGAATAACTTTATAATAGACTTCAATATACTTCAAGATAGCTCAAAATGATCTCATATTAATAACATAGTTTCAGGGGTAAAAGAAAAATTTAACAAAAATATATGCAAAGACAATGGAGATATCCTGGCTACCCTTGCTATAGAAACTAACTTAAAAATAAACAACAAACTCTTCGATCACAAGATACAAATATACTTGGGAGGACACGAGAAGACAACGCTCGGTAATGGACTAGATCATATCAAACAAGCAAATACATATACCACAAGTGCTTGATGTTAGAACATTGAACTCCATAAACATTGGCAGTACTAATAAACTGCTATTAGGCAAGATAAGCATGAGAATACCGCAATTCAAATTCAAGCAACCCATCTACCAAGAAAAACTTAACATAGAACTACTTCAGGACAAGAGTATAAGACAGTTATATGTACAAAGACTGAAAGGGCATATTTCTAATAATAAAATAGTCCCAGATAAATAACCAAACTCTCAATGGTCGGAAATAAAGGTAAATACAATAAAAGTATCGAAAGAAGCATTAGGATCAAGGAAAGTGAACATAATACAACAATAAAAACCTCAAACACCATGGCTTTGTGACGAAATAAAAATGCTAGCATAAATAACAGAAAGACATTTCTAAAATATAAGCAATACCAAACTATCGAGAAATATGAACAATATAAGCTAGTCACAAACGAGGTAAATCTGAAAATTAGGGTAATAAAAGACGACTACTGGGCAGTTTGAAAGAAATCCATATGGGCAAAAAAAACAGGTATGGCAAATATTAAGAAACCAAAGGAAATAGGCAAAAGAGTATGTACAAACGAATAAGATATCCGATGAAACGTGGGTAGAGTACATTAGGACGTTATACAAAACAGAGGAGCCCATAATCCAAGACATGACAGATAATATACAGTTACTAGTGAATGTGGATGAAGAATAGTTAAACATGGTAATTATAACACTAAAAAATAGGAAATCACCTGTAACTGACGGCATCAGAAATGATTTAATCAAATATAGAGGTGACGAATTAAAAGAAGAATTAACCACTTTACTATAAAATGTATTTAATACATCAACAATATCAGACCAATGGAAACTAAGGATTACGATGCCATTTTTTAAAAACTTATTGAGTCCAGGTTTAATAATCACAACGAAAGCCAGCCCATTTTTTTTGCATACACATACAGAAGGTGTATATATATATATATATATATATATATATATATATATATATATATTTCTTTGTTGTACGGTAGAATTTTTTCTATTATGTTTTTCAGTGCGAATGTGTGGTCTTGTGTGCAATATCCAGGTCTGAAACCACTTTGCGCTTCATGAAACATTTCTTCCATTTCCTTCCTTAGCCTTGCCTCCAACATCATCTCATAAACCTTGCATTATGTACAGAGTAGCGATATCCCCCTATAATTTGCGCAATCTTTCTGATTACCCTTCTTGAAAATGGGAACTATTACCGCAGTTTTCCATTCCTTGGAAACTGTTTGTATTATCCACGCTTTATTTATAATTCTCTGTAGTAACTCCATTCCTTCTTTACCCGTTCCCTTTAATAATTCTGCTTTTATGCCGTCTACTCCTGGAGCCTTGTCATTTCTTAGCTTTCGTATTGCCTTCTCGATTTCTTCTCGCTTGATCCCGTTACTTGCTTCGTCCACTTGTCTTTTTTCTCTTTTTTTTCGAATTTCTCCTCTTTTTGTGTTCCTTCTTTCGCTTTCTCTTCAGCCACCTCTCCCCCCTCTAGCATATCCTGAAAGTATTGCTTCCATCTTTCCATAATTTTTTCATCCTCCATTAGTATCCTTCCATCCCCGTCCGTAATCTGTTTCGACCTGATTTTTCTTCCTTTATTTCTCATGTTCTTTAGGGTCCTGTAGAATAGCTTTTGGTTGGCCCCTTTATCCTTTTCCATTTTGGTCCCAAATTCTGCCCATTCCTTAGCTTTAGCTATTTTTACCTTTTCCTTTACTATTTTCCTCGCTTTCTTATACCTCTCATACGCTTCATCACTCTTCCTTTGTAAATAGTTTTTCCATGCTATCTTTCTTGTTTTTATGATATCTTTAATTTCTTCACTCCACCAACTTGTTCCCTTCTTCATGCCTCCAGTTGTCGTTAGCCCACAGGCTATTTCTCCTGCCTTATTTATAATTTCTTTGAACTTTCTCCACATTTCTTCGATATTCATTTCCATTATCTCTTGTTCCACTTCTTGTATCCCCTTCCTGATCTGTTCTGCATACTCCTCTCTTGTTCGTTGGTCTTGTAGTCTGTGTGTCCTTATCGTTCTTATTTCTTTCTTCCTTCTGTTTTCTGATATTCTCTCTTCTTCATTTTCTTTATTATTTTCCATTTTTGCTATTAACAGGTGGTGATCTGACGATATTTCTGCTCCCCTGTACACTCTCACATCCTTTATCCTTTTTCTATTGGTTGCGTCCGTTAATATGTAGTCTATGATTGATCTCTCTTTCCTCCCTGGTTCCTCTCTAGTATATTTGTGACAGTCCATGTGTTGATATAGGGAGTTTTGTATCATTAACCCGTTCTGTATACAATAATCAATTAAATTCTCCCCATTCGTATTGCTTGTAGTCTCGCCATGTCGTCCCATTGCTCCTTGCCTCCCTGCAATCTCATTTCCAATTCTTCCATTGAAATCTCCCATTATTATCGTTGGATTGTCTGATTCTTCATAAAGCATTTGAAGTTCTTGCCAGAACTGTTCCTTTTCTCTCTTCGCATCACTTTCTCCCGGCCCATATGCCACTATTACATCCAATTTCTCCTGATTGTATCTTGCAAAGGTTACTTTCATTGTTCTTCCGCTCACTGCTTTCCACTCTACTAACTTCCTCAGGTATTTCGGGCTTATCAGGCACCCTACCCCTGCCGCTGCTCTTTCTCGCTCATCTACTCCACTGTATATCAGCTTGTAGTCATCTATAATTATTTCTCCTACTCCTTTCCTCTTTGTCTCTGTGACCGCCACTATTTCCATTTTGTACCTCTTAATTTCTTGAATTAATTCTTTTTCTTTGCCATTTAGGCTTCTGACATTCCATCTACCTATTCTGTCCCATGAGTAATCGTTTGTCCTTGTATCAATTGCCTTTGTCGTCGCTGTTTTCCCTTGCCCTGTTTTTATTTCCTTAATTAGTTTTTTGTTCTTGTTTGGTATTGCTCATTTTCCTTCTTGTATTTTTCCAGCTTGCTCGATTTCCCGTTCCAGGTCCATAACTCCTGATTGCTTATCATCTTCTGGTATCCTACCTAGACCGTTTTCCCTTTTGCTGCTTCCTCCTTTGCTTGTCTCCTGATTATATTCTGTATCTTTCTTTCATTTTGTGTTAGGTCGTCGTTTATATACACTTTCTTGCTTTGGTTCCGTAGTTTGCTCTTGCACTGCATTACCATACTCTTATCGCTTTTACTATTCAATTCAACCAAGCACGTGTCCTCTCTCAATTTTCTGACCGTTTCTACTTTTATGGACACACCCAGTGCATTCTCAATAAATCCTTCCATTTCCTTTTTTAGCATTTTTGGGTCAGATGAGGACCCACTTTGCCCTTGTATGACTATGTTTTTTCTCCTCTTTTCTCCCTCCATTTTCTCCATTCTCAAATTTGCTCTCTCGACTTCATTTTTCAAATCTTCAATCTCTTTCATTGCTTTTTCATTTGTTTCCTTTAGCCCTTTTATTTCGTCTTTGAATTCCCTTTGTTCGTTCCTTAAGCCCCTGATCTCCTCTTGTAACTTCTTTGTTTCTTTGTTGCTATTTTGCTGTTCTTTTTGATTTCTTTTGTATCCTGCGCCAAATTTTTCATTAGGGGCATCATTTCCCCCATTTGCTTTTCCATTGGGTCTTTGCTTCCTTCTCCTTTTGTCGGTATCTTAGTTGATCTTCTTGTTCTCTTGAATAGTTCATCTACATCGTCTTTCTTTCTCTTCTCTTCATCTGAGAGATACTCGTCTGAATCCATATTTAAAGGTTTCGCTACTGCGTTGGCTGCACTTCTTTCTATAATTTGGGTTGCTTATCCAAAAATCGACGCGGTGTGGGTTTTGGTCCTTGAATTTTTAAACTCAGCTGCTCTTATCTTTATCACTGCATGCAATTTTGATCTTAACCTAGCATGCACCAATATTTAGAACTTTGTATTTTCTCACTCTTAATTGGTATTTAGACTTATCTTCTTTCTTGCGTTGCTCTTTGTATTCTTCTTTAGACGTTACTGTACTTCCACTTTAATTTTGTCCCCAATACGGCCTCAAAATTGGACTTATTTATCAGAGCAAAATAAAATGTCTCCACATTCACTTTCAACTCAACATTATATATATATATATATATATGTTCGGATAGGTTTCGCGGTTAATTATGTTTAAAACAACTTAGTTCACGGGATGAACCGCGTCTATTTTGAGCACTAAGTTGTTTAAATGTATATATATATATATATATATATATATATATATATATATATATATATATATATAAATAAACAACTATACCCTAATAATGACGGTAGACTAATGGCAGTGAAAATTAACGTAACCAAAGGAACCAGACAAGCAGACTCGCTCAGCCCACTATTATTTAACTTAGTGAGGAACGAAATAATAACAGTAGTACTTCAGGGGTGTCCTCGTGGATACAGAATGGAAAATCAGGAAATTAGGTTATATGTTATGTGGATGACGCAACTCTTATTGCGGATAATGAAGATAACCTGCAACTATTATTTGAATTCAGTAAAGCATGTGAGACGTTTGGGTTAAAAGCGTCGGACAAGAAAACCGAAACAATAACAGTCAGTAAAGAACCGCTACGTAGCATCATATATTAACAAGAAAGGTTGAATATCAGGCCCAGAAAGCACCAAAAACATCTTTATACCTAAATAATATCATATTAAACGATAAACATCTAAGAAGAGAGGCCAAAGTTAGAATACATAAATCCGTCATAATTATGACCTACGCAATCGAGACAAGGTCAAATATGGAAAAGACCAAACAACAGAGATGAGGACACTGCGAAAAATTATGGGCGTAACCAAACTTGACCACATAAGAAGCGAGGAAATAAGACGAAGCTGCGAAGTTCAAAATAGCCATATATCTATGATGAAAGATACTAGGATAGTAAAGAACGTTAGAGACCTGTTGCCTAAAGGGAGAAGACCACCGGGTGGACCGAGAAAGAGATGGAAGGATATGCTGGAATAAAACAATTTTTAAGCTTATAAAGAAGGAAGAGAAGAAAAATCGAAATGAAATAGAGAACGCCACCACTAGTCTCATTAATACCTTTCAAGAAGCGTCTCAACAAGCTACTCCAAAAATAACATATAAAAAGCACTTCACAAATATTCCATTAGAAATCAAAAATTTAGTGTCTCAAAAAGAAAAGCACGAGGAAAATGGCAAAGGACTCCAGCAGGTATGAATATCCTGAATAGACTTAGCAATAAGCTCAAATCTTAACTAAAACCTCTAAAAGGAGAATAACTCCAAGCTTATTCTTGTCATCTAAATCGCTATGATAATACAATTTAGAAACAAATTAAAGCTAAAAACAAACCTAGAATAACTCTTCCTTCTTTAAAAAATGAGTAGCACGGTGGGCAAAATATGATAAATAGAAAGTAGAAACATTTATAAAATACCTTACTGTTATATTCCAACCTCGCGAAAATGACCCGGATGAAGTAACCAGTAACCCAATCAATTAATCTCTTTACACCTAAACAAATAAAAGATAAAATAAGATTTCTGGTATTTAAGGTAAATGGATCTAGTAGCAGTTTAAATGTTAATAAAACATCCAAGAAAAGGTACTATATCTTTAACCTATACCTTTAATGCAATTCTTTTAACCCAATATAATTAATTCTTATACTCGGTAAAGATTAAAATAGTGCCAACTCTTATCCATAAGTCTGTTGCTAGCTATTTCAAAATAACTTGAGAAACTAGTACTTAGAAGAATTGACACTGAATGGATACCCAATTATTAATTTGAATTTTGTTAGGCCCATTCCACCAACCAGCAATGTCATCGCATTTCACAAGTCATCATCATCAGTCTAAACAGCTAGGAATACCATCAGTATCATCAGTATTTTTAATTTATGCCAAGATTTTGACAGAATCTAGCATTCAGAATTATTGTAATGCATAAAATTAAAATCTACATACCAGCATTATTCACATTGCTTAAATCATTATTTATGTGTTTCCATTATACCCCCAATCAATTCCGGGGTACCTCGTGGCAGTGTTCTGGGCCCACCAACTTGTCTCTTATTCACCACAGATCTTCCAGATCACTAAACATCACTGTAGGCGCATTTGGTGGGTAATCACAATAGTTTTTCCAGTACGCGTTGTAATACAGGAATATCTGCATGGTTTAGAACACTGACTAAAAAGTGTAATGTATAATAAATGAAACAAAATCTGTTCATATAACGTGTACCCCAAGAAAAGATCCGCCCATATGTGAAAACAACATCGAAATACTATAAACTGTAATAGTAAAATACCTGGGACTGCATTTAGAAGCTAAATTAAATTAGAGAGAACACATCAACAAAAAAGAAGGAAAATGAAACTGAAACAGAGATAACAGTTGACTAAGAGATCTCTCTACTAGAAGGGATATCATGTTTTCATCGATTTAAATACTTAAATTGTAGGATAGAACACTTTTTATTTTGATTGCTAACTAAAATTAAAAATATATAAATACTAAATTAAAAAAAAATTTAAAAGTGAAAAATTTGTTTATTATTCTGGGCAGAAATAGCGCACGCGTTTAACAAAAAAACGGGTACATAAATAAAAACATCAAGAGCCAACTGTGACTCACGATACGTCGAAATTGGTCTGAAGGTCCATTAGCGCGTTTGCGCGAACGACGCGATCGATGTTAACACGAATATTTGAATACTAGGAAACTTGATGCAAAACCAAGTTGTTCCGATGAAAGCAAAAAGCATGAACGTCAGTGATTAACAATCGTCAACAATTTACGTTGGAAAATTGCACAATCGTGTGCTATGCAATTGCATGAAGAATTGCCAAGATTTAGCCTCTTACAATGAAAACCTACCTAACCAGCACTTGTTTACGTATTTGTAAGATGTGGAAATATCGTATCAGCAAATTATGTCGCTGTTAAATTCAGTTACTGAGGAAAGTAGTTCAGGCCATGCCACAGGTTCGTTCTTTTGACATTAAGTCGATTAATAGTAATAATTCTAATTAAAATTCATTCTCTCGACCAACGTAACAGGAACACAGGTCAATTTATACAGCACGCAGCTTGAAGCTTGTTTCAAAATCAACTCGCTCCGAACCCGGCGAACTTGAATTGTGCCAAATGTGTGGGTAATATTATGGACCCCAGAAATCATAAAAGCGAGAATAACACTAAATACAAACGGGTTTTTAGAATTATAATGCCGACTTTATTAAAGAATAAAGAAGCGCCGAATTTAACTATTTACAAAGGAAGTTAAACTTCATAAGTTAGGTCGTCTATACAAAAGGACTAATTGGTTTAAAAGTTGAAAACATGTTTGTGTCTGAAAATTTGAAATAATACTGATGTCACTATACACAACTAGAAGACAACAACTATACTAAATTATTATATTTTTCAAATAAATGGGGCAGTAAAGTTCTGTAAGAAACATTAGTAGAACAACACGTAAAATTGTATAAAAAGTATAGAGAAAGCATCTTCCAAATTCAAACCAATTATTCTTAGAGTACTATAAATCAATCAACCATATAAAATGCAAAAAATAAATATCAATATTAAGCTTTCAAGGTTAATAACATCGTGGGATGGAAAGAATTAGTTTAGTCACTGCTAATTACGTAAAATAAGTGAGAAAACATTTGTATTTAGCTTTCATCGTAGAGCGAAACGCAAAATTCTTGTGACACTTAAAAAATTAAGGAGTAATATTTTTGAGACTTCCCAGAAGCCCAAAATCCTGAAGAGGACGGTTTAAGGAATTCCTCAGCAATAGTTGAGACTAGCTGTGAATGACCGCTTCAGATAAAACCTACCAGTAGCAATAGTGGACAAACAAGGTCGTAAATCATATTTAACACTTAATTTGCACTCCCGACAGTTATATTAAGAGTGTTCGTGACTAAACTTACCGATGACGCAATAGTAGTTTTTCATACCTAAGGACAGCAGAGGACAGTAAAATATCGGAAAAAATTGTTTGCATTCAAAAGTATGATTACTGTGGAAGCAGCTCATCTTTGGAAACCATAAAATACAGGTTACAAAGTGATGGTGCCACCATTTTTACGTAAAAGGAACAAATTATTCATATAATGGCAATAAACCAAGGATCTCGACTTTAACTTCTATGGTCAAAATTAATATAAAGGTTTCAAATTCCATTTTCTTTCCTGGAGAAATATTTGACAGTTCAGATTTAATGTTAGCTTTTAAAAATACAATTTATATTTTAAAAGATAATGCAAGAAAATATATTCCAATATTCGTGATTTGGAACATCCTTCAATGATTAAATGTAATAAGCAACCGAAAGACAAGGAAAACATGGGGTCAGAAGGGGTCATTGTACGTTTGTAATATATTAAACTAAATTATTTTTGGACCATATATCAGCTTTTTTAACTATATTTATAGTCGATAATTACGCAGTTGCGCAGCACTCTTTATAAGCGCATTAAAAATTTTATTTTTTGGTAGCTCAAAAAGAAGGTATGTGTTTAAAATGGGTAATAGTTCGGAACGAGGACGGCAATCGCCACACTCCGCTTGTTTGTGGTTCAGAAAGTTCAGTTCTTATAGGGAAAGCGCAGTGGGACGTGGAGCATCGTGTTTTTACTGTCGTGTAGTTTTTTCAGAAATAATGATTCTGTTCTTACTTTCAACGTCTGTCGATAGTTCAATATTGCGCGTGATGGAGCGATCTCTGATCGTACCACAATACTCCGATAAGTTAAATCGTTTCGTACAACTAGATCAGTTATGAAGAAGAAATTAACTGGCCGTGCCTATACAGCACGGACTCTAGAAAAGTTTGAAAGAGTGAGAAGGTCGATTCTTCAGAGGCTTCGGCGCCCCACTAGGCGTCGCGTTCTAACTTTGGGTTCGTCTCGTGTGCGCTACAGCGATTGTTCAAAAACTGAGTTCAGATGATTTTGTCCAACGTAAACTGTGTTGTAAGGAATGCTTGAAATCATTGCTTCTGTTGATGAGTGATGAGACACATTTCATTGGGATGGTTATGCCAATAAGCAAAATTGTCGATTTTGGGTAGCAGAGAATCCACTAAAATTACACCAGAAACCTTTCTATTGCGCCAAAGTTACACTTTGATGTAAATTGTAGGACCTTACTTTTTTGAAAAAGAAGAAGTCACAGTAACAGTGACTTCGGTGTACCATGTCGACATGCGTCCACAACTTAGACGTTTACACGCCAAGATGGAAAATGTAGTTCCAACAAGATCCAGCCACAGCTCTATATTAGTTTATTATCATATGAAAGCTCCTTGCAAATTAATATTTCAACAAAAGTATATATACATCGTGCTGTTATTAGTGCTCCTTTTCCAACATTTATAAATATAATTTTTATCTATAACATGCTATTTAAAACAAATCTATTATATCTAAACATATTTTGTATACAAAAGTAAAATCCTCCAAATGAATTTAACTCAATTGAATTTGTGCTCCAACAATACTGCTTACAGTAATCACATAGCTTTCGCAACATTTCCAAATACAATTGAAAATACATTTTCCTTTATTTTAACTCCCTTTTCTACTTTGTCCTGGCATCTAGCCTGGATGTATTAGAACAAAGGTAAAAAGTACTAAAAATAAACTAAAATGGATTATAAGATAAAGTGGAATTGGAATTAACCCAATGAACTTAACCATGGAACTTACTGTAACTTATTTGAAAGTATTTTGCCACAAGACTAGAGCCATCATATAAGACATTAATTTGATACCGGAGCACCAATTCGGTTTTCGTAAAGGTCATTCCACTATCCAACAGGTGCATAGAATTGTAAATAAAATCAACAACGCTTTCGAACAAAAGCAGTATTGTACAACGGCTTTCCTGGATGACAGCCAAGCTTTTGACCGAATATGGCATACAGGGCTTTTATAAAAACTAAAAAAAAAACCATCCCACACTGCTATTCCATTATTCTCAAGTTATTTCTGGTTGATCGGTGCTTTCAGGTAAAATATGACCAAGAGCTATTAAAACTGCACCCATTCAACGCAGGCGTTGCGCAGGGGAGTACCTTGAACCCTATGTTATACATTCTCTACTCAGCGGACTTTCCTATCAATATGCACTCTATGACTGCAACATTCGCCGACGACAAGGCAATACTAGGTAAATAGGTAGATTCCCTCGTTGCTGTCACACTCCTCCAATTAAATCTATGCGAAGTGGAAAAATAGGCCACGAAATAGAGAGTCAAAATTAACGTGGAAAAATCAGCCTGCATCACATTCACCAAATATAAAAGTACTCTTAAACAATTAAACAATTCCCAATTTTGACAAATAACATACTTAGGGATGCATCTAGACAAAGGACTCACCAGGAAAAGCACGTTTGAAAAAAAAACGCAAACAACTAGGTCTGATAATGCGGAAACACTGCTGGTTAATCGGCTGTCGATCCAAGTTATCCCTTTCAAACAAATTGCTAGTCTACAAGGTCGCCACTTTAGACATATGGTCTTCAGTTATGGACACGGCAGTTTCTTCAACCATTCAAATCATCGAAAGGTTTCAGAATAAAACGTTACGGGCATTGCGCGACGCACCTCATTACGTACGCAACGCGGATATTTTAAAAGACTTAAAAGTGAATACAGTGCGCATAGAAATCAATAAGTGCAGTGAAAAATACCTAGATAAACTGTTCTTTTACACTAACACCTACGCAGTAGACCTACTTGACAAGAGTGCACAAACTCAGAGACTTAAACGGATTAAACCACTCGATTTACCATATAGATTCAGATAACTTATTCAGATTTTTTGATTGCAAACAGTCATACCAGAGTGGTTTTCGCAGGATAGCCCCTCCCATTTGTAAACAGCCATTTTTATGCAGTGCTCCATAAACTTTACTTATTGTATTTTAATACAGATTGTAAAGAGTTATTCTCATTAAACAAAAAAAATTCTCTCGTGCACAAATGATAAGTTATAGTCTATGGAAATACTAGAACGTCGCCTCTAAAAATTCACTTTAATCAAACAAAAACTATATTGGCTAGAGTTACTGATAAAGTTATTAGAAAGTAGGTCAAAAAGCTGTAGTAAAACATGCGATGACTATTATCTACTAAATCGACCTAAATTACAAGTCGTAAGCTATCTAGCGATTAACCGCTCACCTCTTCGTCCTTTACCGGACCCTGCAAATACGTAGACAAGTACAAAACTACTATAGTTAGCGCGCCTAACTTTAAGTATCAGTAACTGCCCCTCTCTTCAGCATTATGATTGACTAGCAATATCAACAAATCTTATCACAATAACAACAGCAAATAAAACAGATTTCTGTGCACTTGCAGAAAACAAACTCAGAATACCGATTCTACACACCTAATACAATAAATTAAACCAACAAGAAATATCAGCGTCGAAAGGAGACCTCTCACAAACAACAAACGCAAGAAAAATAAAACGGAATGGTCAGGAGTTACAGTGCAAGCTTAAATAAACAAAATGCCAGATCACTGGTTGATGTCCCAAGCTCATACGACCAATACTAAGCCCTCAGCGATTCTGAATTGGAAAAGAAATTAGAGAAAGCGAAACCTTTTCCAATCTTTATTTACTGTGTAATTAATTTAAAGTCTCTGACAGGTATGTTTAAAAAAAGCCGAAGGTACAATTCATAGAGTCATCAAATATTAGAGGACAAACTTAGAGAATCATAACAAAATTATGTAGTACTGTGAGATTTTCAAAGAATTTATTCTCAGAAATAGCTTTCCGCAGGCATAAGGTTTTAAACAGCCTCAATAACAAAATAGTTTCCAAAACTACCAATGTTTTTCGTGGAGTTACACAAATCAAATAATAATGAAGAAATTTTCATCGCATTCCTTATAGGATAAAGGATGAGAATTGAAGCTTCACTTATAAACGAACAGTAATTCAGTGTCAAATCAATCCAAAATGCAGGCACACAAATCGTTGCCATTGACGCCTAGGTGCGTTAAATGCGTTGGTAAACATTTAACGAACAACTGCTAAAGAAAAACCAAACGCAAAGATGTGGAATGGATCAACTATCAAGGACTATACAACAAGTTATAGAGGTTGCATAGTAGCCAAAGTAATACTGAGAAAATATGTACCGTTTCGTCTAAAGCAATCTGGTGTAAACTAACAGTTTACTCAGTTAGGAGTTTCGTATGCTTAAAGAGTAGCGGAATGTAGTTTACATCCAAATACAACAAATAGTTAACAGCACAAAATTAGGTGCAAAGTAAGAAAACAATGGGCTAACATTCGTGATTTTAAACTCTGAGCTCATAGCAAGACCAACCTATCAAGATACTCTTCATATGTCACACCTTATGTTGATGGTCATGTAAGATCATCGTAAAAAGCGCATTACGAAGTACAAAAATTAAAGCTAACATTGCAAAAACAACAGAGAATTGGTATTTCATGCTGATTAATGTTTTTCATGACGTACCATCCATCAAGAAGAAACAATTTGTAATTTACTTAGACAACTTTAGATCTAGCGTCATAGCAGACGGAGACAAAAATCAAAAGAAGAACAAGATCTACACTACCTAACTACAATTTAATCTACATAGCCAAACCTGTTAAACTTCTCTGTCATCATTTTATCAAACTGTTTTAGATCTAAATCTTGCCTGAGTTTTTCCTCAGACCATTCCTAGTGCTTATCACATATAGTACCTAGGTACCACAAATGCGAAAACCTCAGCATTTTCCAAAATACATACGAAGTGAGACTACTTTCAGGAACTGGTCAGCCATAAAATACAATTATATGTTTCATATAAAGATTAAGAGAATATGACAAACTACTAGATATGTTAGGGATAAAACTAAGCTCAATTAAGCTGCTTGAGGATTAAAACAAATTTTAATCAATTTGGAAGTGAGGGACTGCAATGTCTATTTAATCTGTAGGGACTGATTAGGCCACTGACTTCTCGTAATGGAATGCAATTAGAAAACTACAAGGACCCAAATCATCTGTCTTCTCATTTAAAAAAGGTAATAGAACACGAACAAAAAAAATAAAATAAAAATAAAACGCTTTCGCGGACTATTAAAGTTCAGTATTTCGAGCATATAAAACAATCTGTTCTACAGAAGAAGAAATATACTGAATCATCAACTTGTATTTCGGCCATGGTAAAATTCTACTTCTAAAAACGCAAAGTTCGTTTGGTTTTTTTATGTAAGTTAGACAGTTAATAGACTAAGGAGGCCCTGGCAACATAGTATTACGAATTACTCTAAATAAAATGGTCCCACGAAATTTCAAGACACAAGTCTTCAACCCCATAAAGCTGGATTATACCCTTTCTATACAACGACGTGTTATCAATAGCCTAGCCGTAGCGTTATTAGACAGTTATATGTCAATAAGGCATGACCCCTGAGATATACTTAATAGGTTAATTAAAATTTAGTGTAGTTTCTTAACTTTTTGAGTTATTACCAAAAGTTATTTTACCAATACAAAGAAAGTGCAAATAATTCAATGAAATAAAATTTTACTAAAAGAATATTAAATAGTTATAGGAGTAGGTTTTTCAATTGAATAATTATAGAATGTTACCAAAACAAATAGAATGTAAAAAATATCTTACAGAATATCTAAACAATTGCAAAGAAAGATTGAGTAACCATAACATTTTATCCATATCGACAATAACCATTGTTTAAAGGTTTTAAATATACATTTACTGATTGATATTTTGCACACATTTTTGACCATTTCCCTTAAAATTACTACATTCTATTTGATTAACAATAATTATTTTATCGGATTTTGACTATTTTAATTCTATTACAGGCTACAGCTTTAAAATTCCTGTCAATAGGATACAATCAAACATTAAATGATTTTTTCCTCGCCAGAGACACTTATCTGTGCCCATAACTATCTGGTCTAGAATTTTTTTCGTTCGGTTTCATCCATAAAAAAACGGAACAGAACAAATAATGCAACAACTACATAACACAATTTAGAGAGCAGATAAAAAGGTTGGAGAAAAGTTTAAACATGAATAAATAAATATAAGCCAAATGAGAAATTTGGAAATTATAAATAAATTGGAAATTATAATAAAGGTTACGGCGTGGATAGGCCTGAGTTTGATACTGGGCTTCTTCAGATCTCTAACAATTGAGTATTTACGTGTACTTTGAACAAAAGGTCCTTACTCTATCACCCTATATCGAAGATGGTGCGCGATAATTGGATAAAGAGTATAGGCATATGGAAGCCTTAATCTTCCAGTTTGCAAACCATAGTCCCACATGGGGTGTATAGAGGGGTTTGATAATTATCATTATTAAACATATTTATAATACCCAGTTTACTTAATATCATTGCTCACTAAGCTGGTAATATGACCCCCAAAATAGGTTTTTTTTAAATTTTACAATAAAAACATGAAAATAAACTTTTATTATTCACATAGATTTACTAAACCACACATTAGATGCGCGCTTCAAAGCAAGTAACTTTTACTCAGTGCTATCCAAGAAAGTCAGAAGCTTCAATACTTGCACTAGATGTGTAACAATAAGTGGAAAAAAATGGGGTTACCTTTTTACAGAATGCTTGTAAGTATTATATACATAATAATCAAGTTTGGCTTTCAAGGGATTAAAATAGCCAATTAATGCCAAAATAAAATAAACAATGCACACAATGAAATTGACAATCAAGTGAATTGTCAGCAAAAAATGTAGTGATGTACAGATTGATTTAACTAAAACATGAACTATATGTCCCATTTCTTTAATACTTCTAAAGAAGTGATTGATAAAAATAAAAGAAATCGTAAAATTATAAGGAAAGCCTAAGTGCTAAATTGAGAAGAAGGGAAGAAAATAAAATTGGAAATTAGTTCTTTTAAGTAACATGGATAAACGTGGAAAAAGAATTATCTGAATGACTAGAAATTTATTCGAATTAAGTTTATTAATAAAATGTCTCACATTTAGTTCAGTATCTTAAACTCAGAATTCCTTTCTAGGAACTGGTTGGCTTACGCAAAATGACATTCTGGATTTTTGCAATAAAGTTTCATTTGAAAATGTAAATTATTAAATGAGGCCAAAGCTTTTTATAGTTTATTTGTAGTTCGTTAAGTCGTTCATTTCTTAGCGACATTTTTAACTCATCTTAAGTATTTAATTTCTAGGATCTGATTCTATTTTTTTCCTGGACGTTATACTTTATTATTTTGTAAATGGTTATTTTTGAACGTTTTGTTATTTCTTTTTTGTTTATGAGCATAGTATAGCATAGCATAGTATACCTTATTGACCTTCTCTGTTATTTAGTTTCTTCATGTCCTCCTTTCTCGTGTAATACAACCCCTAAACAATGGGAATCGCTTATTATAGAACCAGCTCATTTTTTGAAACCACAAAAGACATATTACAATTTTATAAGGAGCTTCTGAAAAAATCATTCCAATAAACTTAAGATCTTGCTTAAATCATAAAGTAATACGACTGAAATTATGTCATCCGTTCGTAAAAGCAGCAAATATTTTAACAAAAATTATTTATGTAATGCTAATAAATCAAGGTCTCGGCATAAACTTCTATGATAAAAATGAAAGCACAAAATCTCCTTGAAATAAAGGTTCAAATTTTCATTTTTTTCCTGGGCAGGTATATGAAAGTTCTGATTTTGCGTCAGCCCTTAGATGTAGCTGTTCAGAAAATACAGGCAGAAAGAGACAATTTAATGATCGTAATTTGGAACAACAAGAAAGAAGCATATGGAAATCAAAGGGGGTTATTGTATGATTGTAGTATGTTAACGTAATATCATTTCAAAATAAATCTGCCTCAGGCTTTGTAAGAGTAGATATAAAGAAAAAAATTCCTTAAAGTGAACCATATACGAGCT
Source organism: Sinelater perroti (assembly GCA_036346155.1). Taxonomy (NCBI): domain Eukaryota; kingdom Metazoa; phylum Arthropoda; class Insecta; order Coleoptera; family Elateridae; genus Sinelater; species Sinelater perroti. The sequence goes on from JARFIY010000024.1 coordinate 13,808,091, forward strand.
CACCAATGCAGTGGTAAATTTTGCATTTTATAATTACGTAATGCAGCAGCACACATATAAACGTATCAAAACAGTTCTTCGGCTCTCCACTAAAGGTCGTGCTTCAATTTTGGATGTCTCTCTACAGAGCATCCTACATGGCAAGTTGAAATTACATTAGTAAAAAAATCATGATTGTTCAAAAGCTGCTTCAAAGTGATTTTGTCCAACGAAAACTGTTTTGTAAATGAATGCTTGAAATTATTGTTTCTGATTATGTAATAGTGATGAGTGATGAGGCACATTTCCATTTGGGTGGTTATGTCAATAAGCAAAAGTGTCAATTTTGGGCAGCACCGAAACTTTTTCATAGTGCTAAATTTACAGTTTGGTGCGGCATTTCGAAAGATCGTTGAACTTTACTTTTTTGAAAAAGAACGGGCTACAGTAACAAAGACTTCAGAGCATTGTGTCGACATGCTACCGTCGACCACTCCGACGTTTGCAAGTCAATATGGAAAAAATGTGGTTCCTACAAGACGGAGCCAAAGCCCATACGGCAAAGGCTATATCTTTCAAGAAAATTTTATATCGTACTGTTGTGAATGCTCACTTTTTGGCATTAGCATATTTTACTAATACATTTTTTGTAAATTAATAATTCTCTTTTATATGCTGTTTAAACCAACTATATTATGTCTAAACATATTTTCCAGACACGTTTTAAATCGTCCAATTAAATTTAACTCAGTTACATTTGTCTTTGTACACATACACGTTTAAAAACCATAGCCTCCGTAACACTTTCATGTCCAGACAAAAAGACATTTTTATTTATTTTAACTCGATTTTCTGCTGTTTCTACATTCACTCTGAATAGACTAGAATGAAAGTAAAGAGTCACTACCAAAAGTACGCTAATTTGAATTGTAAAGTAGTAAATACTCTATTAGTAGAATTGGAATTAACCAAATGTATGCTTAACGGTACTTATTGTAACATATTTGAAGTTATTTTTAAAACTTAAAAAATATAACAGGTGTATAAATAAGTTCTCAGTTTTTCCTGCAAAATTAAAGTTTTACTTAAAAACAAACAAAAAAAGCTTAAGTATCAAAGTATTCTCCGTTGGCATCGATGACCTTTTGCTATCTTTCGGGTAGCTTGCGAATTCCCTGGTGATAGAAGCTTCGAGACGATAAAGTTATCGATGCATTTTCGGACTTCTTCTGTTTTGAAGTGCGTATCAGCCAAGTGATGCTGTAACGACCGGAATAAATGATAATCGTAAGGGGCCATGTCTGGGCTATACGCCGCATGTGGGAGAAGTTCCCAGCCTAACGCGTCTGCAGCTCATCCGTGTCAAATGTTTGAGGACGTCCAGTGCGTGATTGATCTTCAAGACTAAACTCTCCTCCGCGAAATCTTTGGTGCCACTTTTTGCACGTTGCATGATTTACAGCATTCTCACCATATGCAGCACAAATCATTTCGGTGGCTTCAGCAGCGTTTTTCTTAAGATGAAACGCGAAGTGGATAGAAAATCGAATGTGCTCTTTTGTGATTGCCATCGTGAACACAGGTGATTATTGAAGTTATGTGGATCAAACGCCAAATCGCATGATGTTTAGAAAGACCAAATGTCATTGCTTTAAAACCGCAAGAGGGTGGACTAATACGTTACATGTAAACGGTGATTTGCGTACTGTGAAATCTAAAGATGAGAACTTATTTATACACCCAGTAACTTTCTGTCTGTTATGATCTATGGAAATAGTAAAATAAGTCTCATCTAAAAATTAATTTTAATCGGATACAAAAGCTACATTAGCCAGAATTATTAATGAAGTTGTTAAAAAACACTTCAAAAAGCCTATATAATTATGTGTGTGTGTGTGTGTGTGTGTGTGTGTGTGTGTGTGTGTGTGTGTGTGTGTGTGTGTGTGTGTGTGTGTGTGTGTGTGTGTGTGTTGTGTGTGTGTTTGGTGTGTGTGTGTTGTTGTGTGTGTGTGTGTGTGTGTTGTGTGTGTGTGTGTGTTGTGTGTGTGTGTGTGTGTGTGTGTGTGTGTGTGTGTGTGTGTGTGTGTGTGTGTGTGTAGTTCGTGTGTGTTTAGTTCATTTTAGGTTTTTATATTGCTTATTTTAATTTATACGTTGAGTATATACTATTTACTCTTCTATATATTCATTATATGCTATATTATATATATTGTAGTAGTATCATGACTTATGATATCGATAGTATAGTATTAGTTGATATATGCTTGTACATTCATTCGTGTGTCTTTGATATTTCATTTATTGATAGTTATTACTACATTCATTTATATCTTATGTTCTATGTTATCTTATGTACGTTCTATTATGTATCATTGTACTTTCGTGTTAGTTATTGCGTTTGTCTATGTTCTATGCTTGTATTATCGTATCGTTGCTTCTGTCGTAGGTGTACGTTCATTAGTTTACGTTACTTTCGTTTGTTTTCTAAGCGTTCGTGTAACGTATCTTCGTTCTTATTGTGCTGCTTGGCTTGTCCGTTCCTTCGTGTTTGCGATGATCTAGTCGTTTGGTGTCGCGTTCGTTTGTTGTTCCGATGTGCGTTGCGTGTGCGTGTTGCTCGTCGTGTGCGTGTGCCTGTGCGTTGTCTGTCGGTTCATCTTTGTGTTCTTTGTTATCAATTTATATATATATATATATATATATATATATATATATATATATATATATATCATATAGTTTATGAATATATATATATATATATATATATATATATATATATATATATATTCATAAACCTATCTATCTATAAGTGTAAGGTTACACTTAAATTTTTTTACAATACCATTTCACATTCTTATATTTCACTAAACATTGCTGTCACATAAACACGATAACTCCTTCAGTTCGATATAAATATCTGCTGCTAAGCTTTTGGCCTCTGTCCACGATTTTCCCTTCTTCTTCAGTATTTTTTCAACTGGATCATTCCAAGTTTCTTTTGGTCTTCCTCTCTTTTTTGTACCTATTGCTTTGGATTCCCAGATCATCCGTGCCTACGCTTTTTCCTCCATCCTTTGTAGGTGTCCCCACCATTTCAGTTGTCTTCTACAGGTTCAATCTTTAGGTCTTCTCTAATTGCTTCATTTCTAATTCTATCACGCTTGGTTATACCTTTTACTCTTCTCAGATATTTCATCTCAACTGCCCTTATCTTACTTCTATCTTGGTCAGCTAGCACCCATGACCCCATGAATCCGAAGGTAAGAATTAGTCTGAATACTGCCTTGTACACCTTCATCTTCGTTTCTCTTGATATTTCGTTTTTATTGATAAGGCTTTTACTCGGTGCATGATACACTTTGTTGGCTGACTCTATTCTTCTATTCACGTCTATACTTTGTTTTCCTGTTTCTTCTATAGTTACTCCCAGGTATTGGAAGTTGTTCACTTGTTTTATCTTTTCTTCATCTATTTGGGTCTTTACTTTTTTCGTTATTTTGTGACTTATTCATCTTCATTCCGTTTTGGCTTAATACTTCGTTCCACACCTGCAAATTTTCCTTAAAGTCCTTCTCATTTCCCGCTATTAACGCTACATCGTCTGCAAATGCACATTCGGATATAACAAACTTCTCCATCTTTCTGAATGCCACAGCCAAGGGTTTTGTCTTATCTTCCCAATTCGTATTACATAGTCCATGAAGATAATGAAAAGTAGTGGGCTGAGACATCCATCTTGTTTAACTCCTTCATGTGTGTGAAAAATTTCCGACTTTGCATTCTTGCTTACTATCTTATTTATTGTCTCTTTGTACATGCATTTCGTGATCCTTATTAATTTCTTATTTATAATTATAAATACATACGATAAGAAAAAAAGAAAATAAATGTTAAATTATCTACTGAATCGACCTAAGGCTATTGAGCGGTCAACCACTCACCTTTTCGCCCTTTACCTGATCCTGTAAATACGTAGACAAGTACAAAACAATATTTTTTTATTTAATAGGACCGCTGTATCGCCTCTTATCAGAAGTAGCGCAATGAGGACAAATATACGGGAGCCTTAACCTTCCTGTCACAATTCATTCTTCCACATAAGCTATAAAAAGGCTTCATCATCATTATTATAATTGTTCGCGCCAATCTCCAATTACTTTTTTTTTGAATTTTAGACCAGAGCCGAACGTCTTTTGGCTCCCTCTGTATATGCGCTTTAGTTTTGATTTAAGATAGCGGCGGTCAATTTACCCCTTGCGCGGTGCACCGATATATAAAGCAGAGCGGCTTCGGTCGCGGTCTCTTCGCTCGCTTCGTTTTTGAATTTTAGTTGTGATGGTTTAGAAAGCGTGCAAGTGTCCGAGGCTGTTTTGACCGAGAGTTTGCCGGCAAAGTTTCCACATCCCGGTGGCCGTTTCTTGAGGGCTGATTTTATTCCGGGATTCGATATTTTGCCGACCAGATTTTCCTCTTCCCTGAAGTCGTTTTGTTGGCCGATTGCATTTCGGCAGTTGAAATGTTGCCGACCGAAAGACTCGTTTTTCTTGTATCTGACCCGGCAAGGAATCAAGAAAAACCTAGTTGCAAATTTCGGACACAACCAGTTGAAGGACCCACCTCAGAAAGACGCTTCCGATCGGCCCCGCAGCGAAGTTGGGGTGACTTGTTCTTATTTTTACCTACACCCTTTTTCCTCTTCCTTGATTTCCCAGGTGTACAGCACGGGGGTCCGATTTCTACAGCAAGGCGTCCTCTTCCCAGGTGAGCCTTCCGGCTTTTTTCTGATTCAAATTCCTTTGTTTAAATTTAAAATTACGATACAGTCCACTTTTGGCCGAAATAATAATAATTATTATTAAATTTATTTACTGTATACAGTTTCCGTCATAATGGATAAAAAAAACTTAAACCATTCAGAAAAAAATCGAAAAATCAAAATTTGAAAGGACATAAATGTGTTTACGAAGGCGCTCAAAAATTCATAATGGATATTATATATAAAGTTTAAAAAGAAAAACGATGTTATATATAATAACAAGCATAAATAACAACAAAAACTATTGACTAACACCAATACAACAATATTCATGCAACAAAAGTAGATAAAAACATTGACATAAAGAAATAAAAATTAGATAAATTAAAATAACTATCGATTATTGAAACAGATTGGGAAATTCTCTTTGGCAATGAAGCTTGAAGGTACAAACGACCTTAAAGATAGAGGAACTGTATTTAGAAATTGTAATGGTGTGTTAAATCAAGCAATTTTTTGGTGGGGTAGGAAAATCATTACCTTGATAAAGAATAACTGCAAATATTGTATAGATAAAAATCTTCAAAAAGAATTAAAATAGACAACAAATGACAATAATAGTGTTTTTAAACGTTAAAATAAGCAGTGCAATTAGCAAAATAAACGACAATCAATTCAGTATTTGTAGAATTAAGGCGGATGCATAAACAATACATACATCGGAATTGACAATTAAGTAGGATAATTATGCAACACATTTTTTGATACTTTTAAAGTACTGATTGAGAAAAATAAAAGAAATCGTAAAATTATAATGAAAGAAATGGAGAAAATAAAATCAAAAATCTGATTGCATTAGACAACAAGGATAAAAGTAGAATGTGATTTATGTGAATGGCTAGCAATTATGCGGATCAAGTTTATTAATTGTTGCTCCATAAAGTTTCTAAAAAAAAATAACTAATGCCTAATATTTAGCTTGATGTGGATTGAACGAGAATCTCACTTTAAGTGTAAATCTATACAACCTTTTAGTGGATTTTTTCAGTAGAGTCAGGCGAGATTTAAAAGTCCAATTTATTAAATGAAGATGAAGACTTTTTGTTGTTTATTTTTACATCGATATGGTTTAGTTGCCTAAACTAAAGTATCCAGAGAATTATTTGATTAAGTTATCTTCGGTTAGTACTAACAATCGACGCTCTTCAATTATGTATCAAATACAACAGAATAATTAGTAACATGAAAAATATAAGATACCCAGAATAAGACAACTATTGTTTATTAAATCACATACTCATAAATTAAACATACAAAAGTATAATCGCCATTGATAGCTATAAATAGCACCGATCGAATTCCTGTTACCAATTTAGAGCAATTGGACATCGATGGGAGTACAAAGAATTATTTACGTCACACTATCAGATCATTCGTGTTCTAAGAATACAAAAACGCGCAAACAACCCTCGAAACAATTTTATATCTAATTCAGAAATATAATGGAAAAAGAGCATTTCAAATAAGTGACTGGTGAACAAGTACATAGAATTAACAAAAACATGAGTTACGGATCAAATAATTAATAGGAATAGAGCCGCAGTAGCTTATAATAAAATTAAGGAAATAAAAGAGCATAGAAGCATGTCTTACAAATATAAAATAAAGAATTCGCACCATAAACTCAATGAAAAGCAAAAAGAGAACAGACGTTAACCAAACACCGAAACAAAGTTTTTGATTTAAACATACAAAAAAAATGAATTAATACAATTACAGTAAAAAAAGATAATTCATAACAAAGAAACATAAAAAACAGATCAAATCACTCCAAAATTAGTGTGCTTTACCTTTTTTGTTTCATTAATTAAAAACGTTGAACTGAACTCAAAAATATCGCTTGTAGGGATGCAAAGCGAAACGATAACTATGCAATCGGAGAATTAGATGAAAATAACTAAAAAAAGTTTTCGAATCTAGAAAACAAGGAGGGGCGGAAGGCTAAAGGGAAAAAGTAGAGTTTTTATAAGATTTTTAGTAAATAACAAGTGTGCTTCTTAGTGGTAGCTAATGTTAAATTAAAAAAAGCAGACAAACTTGATAATCACAAAAAGTCAGAAACTACATACTATACGAACTGCGAACTATACAAAAGTTAATATACTAACCCATGAAATTGTTTTTATCAACATAGTTTTATTTTAAATAATCTAAAGATTGCAATTACTGGAAAAGCAAAAATTTTACAAAGAAATGAAACCGGAGAAAAACTGAAAATAATTTTCTTTTTCTTTTGATAATTCAAAGCTTCACGGGATTTCCAGGGATGATTTCTTTAATTCTTGCTATGGTTAAGTTTTTATCACCAATTCGTGATTTTATTGTTGTGAAATCAGATTTTGATTTTCCTATTGGCGTATGCTTCCCGGTAATATAGACTTTATTAATAAGCAACATTATTGCGCAATTACATTAGTTTTTTATTTCTTCGGTTAACAATAAGAACTGTGACATGCATTTGATAACAAAGGCAACTGCGTTGGAATTGAACAAAGTTGTAGACTTGGATAAAATTGTGTAATCACGACTTGCTTGTTACGGGAGGACTGCAAAATGAAAATTGAGTAAAACAATTTTTATCTGATAACATCCAAAAAGTTACGAAAGAATTTGCCTATAAAATGCGCGTGCCCGGCAATAACAAATTTGAACCAAAAGTAACGCAAAAATATGTTTACCAAACAATGGGCCTGAAGGCCTTTTGCTCGATGTTACCATGCACCAGGAAACGACGCACTTGTTTTTATAATTGAAAATACCAAGAATGTCGTTTTCACGCCAGCCGCTAAAGGACAATATTATGCAAATTTTTAGAGAACGCTGTTCAGATGCATAATGACTGGACGCTAATTGCGCTGCTGGGTACTTACATAATTCGAACAGGCCGAAGTCGCACTGCACACTGAACACGTTAGCCTTTATCAAAGATTATAAATAAACTTCTAATCGCTAACATTCAGAAAGCAAACGCGGGCATGTAATTATCTCTAATTATTTCGGCGAAACCCGGCCGAATGCTACAGAATGCTGACCCGTTGGGAATCTGCGCTTATTAATGACTCATCACGGTGAAACCCGGGCCATTTCACTGATCCACTTTCTTAAGGTAATATTTGCGTCAACTCACTTTCTTCTGCTGCATTTGATTTATTTGTATTGCCGATGTTCTTGGAGAACAATCTAACCGAACAAAGCAGAATTTTACGAAAAGAAATTGACTCACCTGTTGTTACATGTAAGCGTGGTACCAGTCGCCTTTGTGCGCGGAAACACTAACACTTCAACATTCATGCACTGATCTTGAAACTAGCGTACGTTACGCTACGGTGACGGTACGCTACTGACAGTTGCGCTCGCACACGTTTCTAATAAGTTCAGTTTCAAACATTGTTGACTCATGTTGCTGCGGTCGCCGTCCCTTCCGGGAAACGAGGTTAACGATCGATTTGCTTTCATCCCCTTCAGGTGCAGATGCGAGCTAAGATTCCGATAATGGAATTAGCGAAGACCATGCTAGCCCAGGCTGCGGGCTCAAACTGCGTTGAAATACAACAGCGCACGTGTCTATTTGGCAAGTGGGAGTAGTGCTTCTATTCAAAACCTAACTTTGCCAAGATCCCTAACAGATATTAGACGATTGGTTTTATCGTAGGCATGACGGGCAGAATTTATAATTACACTCCATTTTGCTAAATCACTTAAATGAAAGTAATTTTTAACCTACATTTGAATAACTGAACTTACAGGTGTAGGTCAATATAGTGAAGATATTAAATGGTTGTCTGGTCATAAATTTAATTACAAATCTTTATCAATTAATTTTGCCTCTTTATTAATAGCCTTAACTTTAATTAATAGAAAACAATTTCAACGTTAAAAAAATTAATCACAAATGATTGTTTGCCTATTATTTGTTTGAAAATGGAATAATACAGATTTCTTTTTTGTTGGGTCGAAGAAACGTTAGAGAATCCTTTTTTTTTGTAAATGAGAACATTGTAATTGTAGAAAAACAATTAAATGAACACGATACATACAATGGTATTACTGACAATCCATTATACGTCACCGCGATCTTCGTGTTGCCCAAATTTATTTCTCTTGAAAACATTTAATTGTTGCAACAAAAGCGTGTCAACAAGGTCTTCTAGGAAAGCTTATTATAGCTTTATTGGTATAATATTCGAAATTCAATCGTAAAGACTTAGTTTATGTTTGGAAGATTTACCTTTAGGCTATTTCTCTTTATTATTGTTATTATTATTATTATTATTTTATATACATTGCTATAGATAATATTTATGTTTCTATTATACACCGACGTAAACATAGAGTTTCCAGCCGAATAATTGAAATATGTAATCATTGTCTTGGTGCTACAACGTAGGCGCTGGCGCCAGGACTGTGGTGTATGCCCGATAATTAAACTCTGTAAAAATTTCAGAACGTGCTGAAATATGATAGGTACCCATGTTATTTTAACACTGACAACTAGTAAACTTGCGCGAAATTACTGCATGAAGTCCCCCTTTGTTTACAATTGATCGCGTGTTGAGAACTGGAGAAGGAGCGTGACTAGAGGTAAGTAGTTCAAAATTATTATGCGTGAATGACTCATAAGATGATAGTATCAAATTTGCAAACTTCGCTTTTTAAAGTTTCATAATTCTTACAGGGATGAGTTTTAGGCACCCGTATCTCTGTCGCAAGTTAATGCAGCAGACGTAAATTTTACAAGGACGAATAGGCTTCTACGATTAATTGTATTTGGAAAACTTAGTTTACGGGTTGAATCGCGTCGTTTATGTGAAAAATTTTGCTACCTGCCGTGATGCCATTTTCAAGAGTGTTTAGTTCTTCGCTCAATTTGCTTAATCTCCAAGGAAAGCTGGGTGTCTTCCTAGATATTTTTAAAACAAAAAGCCCTTTAAATAACAGCCTTCGTTACACTGTCTTAAAAAACCTACTCATAGCAACTGCTATTCAAATCTCAAATCCCATGATCACTTCGCTCAAATTGATTCGGTTCAACTGGTGCTTTCAAACGGCTTGTTGGTTGGCTTTTATGGTATGAGTGACTAATTTGTCAGCGTACGCCGCCCGCGTTGTGAAGTGGGGCAATTTCTGCGAGCGAAGATCTGCTACCTGCCGGCGTGTTGGTGGCCTTCACTGATATGGCCTGGTTCGTCTGACCTGCGGCTCCTCGCCGCCTTTCCTGTCGCCACTTCTGCCGCCAGTCCAGAAGATAAACAGCTAAAAAAATTAAGTTTAGATAAAGACCGAAGGGCCCAAGTTTGTAAAAGTGTTTATAAATTAAAAATAACATTTAAAGTGAACAAAACAGGTAAATAGTGCCGCCATATTTGGCGTGCCAAATTTTGGGCCACAAAACCCACCCGCTTCATAAATGAATGTTGACCAGGGCCATAACAGTTGTATGTACCAACAACTAAATCCTATTCAGTATCAGCAACCATTATAATTATCTATACCACCAATACATCAAACTTTTTCGTCTCAAATACAAACTCCGCATCAAGCGCAATTAGTACCCCCACCGCAAGTCGCAAGTAAGCAGGGTAGAGACATTCCAATGCAGTTAACTAGAGAGAAAGAATGGCAAATCCAAGATTCAAGAAAACGAAAACGCTCTAGTACGGATTCACTACGCAAAAAACAGAAGGCTATAGATTAGGTTCTCCATAACATGTAACAGGTATGAAGGTAACGAAGACAATCAAGGTAACAGTGAAGCAAAACAAAAAGTTAGACCACCCCCTATTTTTTATGGTGTCAACAATGTAAAACCGCTAACAGACATGCTAGATATCCAAGCCAAAGACAATTACCTTATCAAGTTAATAGGAAACACTCAAGCTAAGATTCAGTTAAGTTATATAAAGGACTACAGAAACGTTACCAAAATCCTAAAGGAGAAACGCACTGAATTTCATTCCTTTCAGCACCAACAAGACAGAAAATTCAGAATAGTGTTATGCAACATGCACTTCACAGTTTATAAAATAATACACTATTACCACCTTTCTTCGTGGAATTAGAACAAAACTAAAACAGTAAAGATATATACGACATAGAACTTATGTTAAAATTACTTTCGAGCCTCCACACGTTAAGCGCGAAGTTATATAATATCAAAACTGCCAAAGATGTGGTTCTTCCAAAAATATTGCCACAGGACGCCAAGATGCGTCAAATGCACTGGAAAACATCCAACTAAAAACCGTGAAAGAAAAGAAACAAGTAAAAACGTCAAATGCGTGAATTTTCAGGGAAATCATCCCGCAAACTATAGAGGTTGTCTAGCGGCCATAGATATTCAAAAACGTAAATTTTTATCTTTAAGAATGAACAGCAGACAACTAATAACATAAAAACAATTATGGTTAAATTAATGGAAAGAATGGATACTACACTCAACTTGCTCACTACCATAATCTCTAAATTACCATAATGGCTCAATTCTTAATATTTCTCTCTGAAATACTAATGACCTGGCACACCATAGCCAGGAAGTTAAAACATTTATAATAAATAGTGACATTGATATTATGCTGATTTCAGAATCATACATAAAAATACCCAAATATTCTATTTATACTGTAAACCACTCAGCTCATGGATACACAGCAGTGATAGTGAAGAACTCAATTATTGGCATTGTATAAGCCATAAAACCAACATCGACAACTTCAAGTTATAAGTATTGTAGTTGCAGAAGTCAATAGAAACATAACATTCGCAGCAGTATACTGTTTACCAAGCACAAAATTGAAAAAGAAGATTATAACTACTTTTTCAATACCCTTAGATCACGTTTTATCTCGGGTTGAGACTATAACTCAAAAAATGAACAATGGAATGAAGATTAGCTTTATCCCGAGGTAAGGAGCTACTCAATGCTATGAATGAAAATCACTTAAATTACGTATTAACTGGAGATCTTAACAAAATTCCTGATCTGCTTGTTTTCTACATCACAAAAGGAATAGCAACAATATTTCGATATATTCTCAGATCATTCGCCCGTAATTATCAAATACAGTAGCAGAGCGTTAAAAACACCAAAGCCTGTTTCACTTCACAATAAAATCACCAACTGGAATAGATACAGGGAGGTAATTAATACTAATGTTTATCTAAACATACCTTTAAAAATAGAACGTGCACAATGCTGTAGAACACATCGTTCATATCATACAATCTTCTGCTCGGGCCGCTACCATTAACCACGAAAAACAAGAAGACATAAAATGCTTCAGAACAACGGAGGCAAATTCACGAATTTGTCGACAGAAATGTTACACCGACACAAATCATCAAACCGTTTAAAGTTAAAGAAGTTGAGGAAGTTATAAAAGGGCTAAAGGTAAATAAATTCCCGGGTGCAATTTAATCAATGCCAAAACATTGAAAAAAACTACCGAACAACTAGAAAACTTAATTATGACTTGTAACTTAAAAAATACTACTCTGTGATCTTTCTAGACGTTAGCCAAGTGTTTGATAAGGTGTGGCTTACAGCATTGCTTTGCAAAATCAAAAAGAAATTCCACATTACTATAAAATCTTAAAATCATACTTTGAAGAAAGATCCTTTCAAGCTAAATATTAAGAACGACTGTCCCTGATCTACTCAATACAATCAGGAGTTTTGCAGGCCAGTATCCTAGGACCCTTTTTATACCTACCGTATACCTCAGACCTGCCATCCATAAGACAACAACGGTAGCCACTTACTCTGACGATACCCCAATATTAGCTTTGCATAACGACCCAAACACAGCTTCTCAAATACTGAATGAACCTTATAGAAGATAGAAGACTGGCTGAAGATCTGGCGCACAAAAGTAAATGAAAATTATGATTACAATTTCGACAGTTATATTAGTTAATCGGAAGGAACCCTCTAATGATAGAAAATAAACTATTAATCCAAAAATGCATAATGAACTTATTTGGACGTACGGCATCCAGTTATGGAAATCAGCTAGTAATTCAAATCTGTAAATACTACAAAGATTCCAAAATAAGATCTTAGGAGCAATCGTCAATGCCTTTTGGTATGTTTCAAACTGGCTAATCGACATTTCTGTACCGACCATTAAAGAAGAAATAAAAAGACGCAGCATAAAATACCAAGACAGACTTCAAGGTCATTGTAACAAGCAACAAATTTACTATTGGGGACAATAAACACTAAAAGATTAAACAGATCTGATCTATAGACTTACCAGCTAGATTTAATTAGTTATATGCTTGTATGTTTTCTGTTTATAACACAATATTATTTGTAATTAATAATTATATTTACCTGCTACAAAATATTAGTTAAATTTAGTTATTTTAGGAAAGAGTGTTTTTATTGGAAAGCTCTCTTGCATGTCACATTTCATTGTTATCTCTTTACTAAATGTTATTAATGTAAGAGATTGTAAATTTTCATGGAAAAAAAGGTTGTAAATCACCAGCAGATCTGTTAATCTTTTCGACATAACAAAATCAGCAAATTGAGCTCAAAACTATTATTACCAATGGGTAGTCCAAGAAATCCTTATCCTGTATAATTAGAAATGTTAATAGATATAGCAATTCCTAATTTGTAAGCTCTCTCGACCAACAAAAAACTTTCTTGGCTGGCGTCAGAGGCATTACCGATAAAGTAAGTTGCATATTAACGAGACAAAACATATGTATGGTTTTCACAACCAATAACAAAATAACTGGTTTTATTCGCTCAGCGCAAGATTATTGATCCAATGAATAACAATTAAATTACTTGTGAAAAACTGCCAAAGAACTTATATATGTTAAACAAACCAGTGATTATCTGAGCATTCTCTGACTCTACTAAAAGAAGATAATTTTTCGGCACTTGCCAAACGTAATAAAGAAACAGGCGACCAAATTAATTTTCCCAGACAACAACAATTGCTCCCATTTCGCATCCCACCAGTAATATTATTAAAATATAAAAACACCCAAAATGCCTAAATGCAAAGGACGATAGTCAACGATTACCTATCATATGGAAACATAACACCTCCAAACCAACAAACTTTCCCCAACCCAATGCATCTCCAAATTTTCAGTTATATATTGTTAATGGTAAAGCAGGACGTATAAACATCAGTCTTATTCAAAGACATATAGCTCTTCTTCGGGGTAAAGAAATTGAAATCTCGTGCGAAAAGGTAAGCTCTCTTGAAAATAGCATCAAAGCAGATGCCAAAACTCAAAAATGTCGTGGTTCAAGTTGTTCAAATATATATAGCAAATTTAGTTGTATCTAAATAGTAAGAGAACTATGAGGATTGCACAATAAAGTTTTATAGTAATAAAGTATACACTACCGGTAAACACATTCCATAACAAAGATGACGCAAAGAATAAATGAAATTGTGAAGAGCCCGCAAAACAAAGAAAAACACTTTTATGGGCTGGTATATTATTGATTTAACTTTGAAGAGTAAGATCCTCTTAACATTTGGATGTACATATCAAAGAGTAAACAGCCCTCAGTTTTCGACTAATTATTAGTTTCCGACTGGGGTAGCGTTCGGAAAAGAGAAGGTTAAACATGATCAGGTTGAGCTGGGCTAGCATGGACGATAAGCGCGACATATCGCAACTTATAATAAAGATCAGTTTTAATAAACTACAAGATTTATGAGCTTGACGAGGAGTTCAATAAAGTACACTCAGACATAATTAATATTACTGACATATGCAGAAGAGAAGAGCAATATATAAAGTTAAAATATCTTTAATTACAAATGTTTGTTTAGTGGATGAATCCAGTTTTATAATACATAAGAGACAAATAATAAATAAGAAATAAATCTGACTCGGCATGGAACGAAGAAGGAACCTTTGCACCAGGAAAGACGCTACCGATTGGCTCCGCTGTGAAGATTGGGGTAACTTGTTCTATTTTTTACCCATACCCTTATTTCCTTTTTCTGGATCCTCTAGGACCAACAGCACAGAGAACCGATTTATGCAGAAAGCGCCGTTTTCCAAAGGTGAGTGTTTTTAGCACTGGTTTTTGTTTGAAGTTTCTTTGTTTAAATTTAAAATTAAGATACAGTCCATTTTTGGCCGTAACAGGGTTGAATATTTTACGAAGATATTGAGCGAGCAATGCTCACGCACTTTAAAATTTTAAATGGATATTTCAACTTAGTAAGGAACAAGATTAGACCGAACTCTCTTTGAGATAACATAGAGTAGGTAAGAGAAATAAGAAAGAAAATCTGTTGTTACCGTTTCTTTTGCAACATAACTTGTTTCCATAAATAGTTTTTTCAAAAGGACTAAACATCGGAAATAGACATGGATCAGAACTGATGTAAATATTAAAAACGAAATAGAAGTTAGAACGCAAATAGTTCAAGATGTAACTGTAGTAAACAAGCTGTCAGTAGATAATGAGTGCAGAATGGTAAGAGCAAAGGTAAAAATAAACCTGAAAGGAAAAAGAAGCAAACTTATTAAAAATCACAACAATAAATCGACAGAAGTAGGCAATCCTGAAGAACATAAACAAACTATAACAGATTATTTGGGAAATATTGGCCCGATGGACACAAAGACTTAAATTACAAAATTATAAAATCGACCATTAAAACACAAAGAAAACGCTATTTGAAAATTAATAAAAATGAATGTAAGCTCAGAGAAACTAACCAAAAAAGACAACAAAACCAAGGACAAAAAATGAATAACTATAGTTATAGAAGAAAATATAAGTACGAACTCATTCTGTAATAAACGGTCTGCATGAACGAAATAAATATGTAAACTACAAAAATACGATGACAAACAACAACAAATAAAGATACAATTCTTAAAATGATAGAATACTTCTATTTAAACTTATATGACAACAACGGTCAATTAGAAGTATTCGAAAATACGCCCAAAATCTTGAACCAAGAAGCTTATCAGCCACCTCCAACACCAAAAAGAAGCCAAAGCAGCAATTAGGTCAACAATCTCATATAGAAGGACTATACAGAGACTCTCAAAAGCCACCTTCTGACAGTTATTGTAGACCTAACCAACTCATACGGGAAAAGAACTAATGGTCAAGCTGAAACCCTATAGGTAGCGATACTGTAGGTTTTGGATACTTATATGTTCACCTTAGTAAAAAATTACCCGTACCACTTTTAGGAAATGCCAGTATCCGAGGAATATTCTTAGAATCGCCTGTAAAGACGACCATGCTTTGCAGTGGCTAAAACAGGCAGTTGTTAACTTCCCTCGCCGTGGGACGCCATCTGGACGTCGTGCGGGTGGAACGCGTACCTAGGAAGAGGAAGGCGGCTATGTGGATTCCAGGAAAAACCTGATGACACTGAAACCGTCATCCGTAGGTTGGTAGTTGCCCTGGGCAAAGCTTACAATACCTAAAAGGAGAAACCTATGGGTAGACTCTTAGTGTTTGGTATAAGTGGGAAGGCAGTGACTGCCATTAATAACAAAAGAGAAAAACTGTTTCAACAACGGCCAAAGAAGCATAGTGCGTTCTTGGATACCTTACAAATGCAAGAACAGCCACATTCTCAAGTTCATCCAAAGTATAGTTTGGCTTGACTGAAGGGCGTATGGGGGGAGGCGGCGAAGGAGGTAGTACAATGGGCCCAATTGAGGCCCAAGTGCGCAGACTTTGTTACCCTCCATTTTATATCAGAATCCAAAAACTACATAAAACAAACAAATGCCTTTGTACTGACTTTAGAGGTTTGTTTACATTTACGTAGGTTGTATTTATTTTATTTCGTTGAGCATTTTACTATTGTTTGTCGTATCGTCCTAAATTAAATATGATATTGCATAAAAAAGTATTGTAAATCTTACATATCTTTTCTAAGTAACTCCCATATCTGATTTCAAGTAAATAAAAATGAGACCAGTACACCGTCCTGAGGAACTGCAACGCAGATGGGAACTAAAGTTATGTAAAAAAATATCTGTTAGTTAGGTACAAGCGAACGCAATTTTAATTTTAAATAATAAGTCCTGATGTCAGACTTTATCAAAAGCTCATGCGAAAGAAAAAGTGTCTTTTAATGTTTTGGGAAATGTTATTTGTCACCCGATGCGCTTATTAGTTTGTAGCATAATTTTCTCGAAACTCAAATTGACAGTTGTCCAGGATTATTAATCGTAGTGTTCATAATAGAAGTTTTTCAAAAACTTTGGTAAACTAA
Source organism: Sinelater perroti (assembly GCA_036346155.1). Classification (NCBI taxonomy): domain Eukaryota; kingdom Metazoa; phylum Arthropoda; class Insecta; order Coleoptera; family Elateridae; genus Sinelater; species Sinelater perroti. Next base: position 13,825,122 of record JARFIY010000024.1, read on the forward strand.
CTGATTTGTAGAAAGTAATATTTGTTTGATGGTTTGCTAAGCTTGCGTATCAGTATAATTGAAATAACTTTCTACTGTTCCAAAAACCTTAGTTTTTTTAAAACAGCATTCATTAAATAAATAAGGTTTTCTTTGTAACGGGAACCATCCTCAGTCCTGTATTTGTACTGTCTATAATGCACATAAACAAGGGTTTTCAAAATAATTCCACCTCCGCCGAACGTCTGTCTACATCCACTGAATTTTTTTCAATAATACTAAATGTTGAAAAGTTAAGGAGTGGTACCCCAAATGAGTCTTGAACTATTTGATTCTTTATCAGGAAATTTAAAAAATAAATAACAAAAACACAGTCAAAGTATTGTTCCAGTGTTCCAGGATATTTATTATTTATTAGAATGGAAAATTAAAAGGCAACACAAAACGCACACTTACAAGCACTGCAGCCTCAAGGGCTTATTGTGCCAACTAACATACACTTATTGTAGGACATCCACACACACCCATGGGTTGAGCGAGACTCGAACTCGCGCGCGCCGGCTAGATGATAGAGCCAACTGGTTGAACCATCTGAGCCACCGCGTCCTCAAACGCTGCTGTACCATAAACAATAGTTTTCTTCAATTTTGCGTAAAATATAATAATACGACATATTCCATTAAAAATACAAACAAATTTTTCAATATCATTACGAACCGAGGAAGGTTATTTTGACCAGTCCTACCGCTTTGTATTTAGTTGAACATTAAAAACATTAATAGGGCAGTCCATAATAGAAAATAATTTAAGAGATAATAACAGTAAAAAGAGATCAATAATCAGGATTAAAGATTACTACACATGCACTTAACAAACGTAAAACTACGAAGTCATATTCATCCATGGGTTTTTAGTGAGAATTGGTCCCCGTCCTGAGATTCCGAACAGGGGAGCGATGCTACAACGAACGGCTACAAAGAGGTTCTCCGGCTGGTCCGAGCCTTGAACTCCCGAAAAGCGCCCGGCCCGGGTGGAATCCCAAACTGAGTGCTGCAGGCTCTTCCCAAGACAATCGTCTGAGTGCTAATCATTGCCAACGCTGTTTTCCGATTCCGTCACTTTCCCAGCTTTTAAAAGGTGGCGGATGTCTTAATGCTCCCCAAACCTAATAAGTCTCCTATCTACCGTGGGGAAGTTTGTGGAGCAAATAATTTACAAGCGCTTGAGGACTCCCGTCAAACGCCTCCTGCTGATGCCGGAGAGTCAGTTTGAATTCCGCTCCGGCCACTCCACCATCATCCAGCTTCTTCGGGTGGTGGAACGTATCACTGAAGGCTACACCAAAAAGAATCTACCGGTGTAGTCTTCCTAGACGTGACAAATGCCTTCGACAAGGTGTGGCATCGTGAGCTGGTGTATAAGATGACCTCCACCGCAATCTCGCTACTGTTGATCCAACTTGTCCGGTCCTTTCCCGTTGAAAGGAAGTTTCGAGTTAAGATCAGTGGCGTGAGATCATCGGAGAGGCGTCTCCAAGCCGGCATTCCACAAAGCTCTGTGCTGTCCCCGACGTTCTACGACATATACGTCCGGGACATGCCAACGACGCCTCCCAACAACTGGCAGACGATGCAGCGATGCTGTCCAGCTCGCTATGACCATAGTTTGCCACCCGACGACTACAGGAAGAATTGGACCTTCTGGAAGAATGGCGCGACAGGAGGAAATAGGCATCAACGTAGCGGCGATCATATTCTTTATCAGAAGACTTCACTGGCAGGACAACCTAGAATCTTAGGATTTTTCAAAGAGAGATGCCCTGGAAGGAAAAAAGCACCCTGCCTCGACATGATTCTGCATAGAACACTGACCTGAAGACCGCATATAGACAAGGCGGTCACAAAAGCAAAAGCCCAATAAGCGCTCGGCTCCCTCCTTCACCCTGGGAGTCGCCTATCAACAGGAAATAAGATGCGTTTGCGTAAGATCGTCTTATGCCCAATGATGACGTATGCGGCACCAGTTTGAGGCTTAAGGCTTAATGTCCGTCTTTGGCGCCCCGTAGTTCGTGAGAAACCACAACCTTTACAGAGACCCTAATATCCCCATAGCGTTCAAGACCTATACGAAATCATACAAAGCCACGGAAACTCCACCATTCGTGGCCTATACAACTATGAGGTCGACAAAGGTGCCCGTCGCAAGCGCTCAAAGAACCTAATTTCTCTGTGATGCGGCACGGAGGCAGCCTTTACAATCATCCACCATCCACGTCAGGCCGTACACAGAGAATATAGTTTAGGGGTTAGACCCCGGGACCTCTAATTTCGCCATTAAAGTTAACGTTAACCAAGCTACAGCGGCGGCCCAATACTACACATTTACAATAATTAATAACAAAACAACATTTACACTGTTAATAACATGTCATTGTATAAAGACGAATAAGTTATACTAGTTATGAAAGAGAGCGGCTCTCAAGCAGATGTCAACCAACCAGCTTCATCTACACCTCAATTTTTTTACTTTACCTCATTTTTCATTCAATAAGGAAACTTGACAATAAAAATTAAAAAAAATATTTAAAATGCATTCCGATATAATTAAGTGAATAGCATCATCAATACTTTTTTAAATTCTCTTATTGCTCTAAACAAAAATTGAAATGTATATTTTTCTTAAGAAATCTGGCATAAATGAGGTCGTAAAGTTATAACACAGCTTTTTTCATGGGAAGTACTTGTTGATACGTCATCCTCAAAGGTTTATTGTGCCTGCTAACATGCACTTGACTAACTTAATGCTCAGACGTCACATATACCCATATACCACTAATTATATAAAACGATACTATACAGGGTGTTTCAAAAAGATTCATCTAATTAAAAAAATATAATTATTCAGCTTTTAATTTGTTATGATCGAACAATGTTAGAAAAAGGGAATGCTCGATTTTCACTCGGTTGTCGATAAGTAGCACCAACACGCTTTCACCTGGCCCTTCAGTGTTTGCCAAAATGGCGAATAGACAACAGAAATGATTTTGTGTTTTACGCTTCACAACTGTTTAGCTTGATTTTCGGTGACAATATAGTGTTGAATCTCCTACCGCTCAGAGCATTAGACGTTGGTATAGACAATTCTAAAACACAGGTTGTTTGTGTAAAGGAAAATCCAGGGGTCGTCCCTGTGTGTCAGACGAAGAAGTAAAACGCATCCGGCTAAGTTTCCCACGCAACCCCCAAAAATCCATTTATCCTCGACAAAGTGGCTGAAAATGACGATTTTGTAACACGCTTAGTGTTACTGTTTTCTGGCGAATCTACTTTTCATTTAAGTGGCAAGGTAAACCTCCATAATGTAAGAACGTGGGGTACGGAGGAGCCACATGAAATTGTACAGCTTGACAGAGATTCTCCCAAACTTAATGTTTTTTATGCAATTTCTCGGGAAATGGTGTACGGTCCATTTTTTAGAGAACACTGTTACAAAAATCGCTTATCCAGATATGCTTGAAAACTAGCTTTTCTTACAGTTCAGACTGATTTGGATGAATTTATTTTCCAGCAAGACGGGGCACCACCGTACTGAAGTCTGGAAGTTCTAGAATTTTTAAATAATCAGATTCCACAACGATGGATCGGCCGTATAAGACCTAACGATTCAGCTTTACATTACTGGCCTCTAAGATCGACGGACCTCACTGTGTGCGATTGTTTCTTGTGGGGGATCCATAAAAGACTACATTTATGTGCCCCCTCTTTCAACTATATCGGTCGAACTACAGCAGCCGCGGCAGCAATGGATCTAGATATGGTCGCAAAAGTTTGGACCTGCAATATAAAATTAATATTAAGTGCCTATGTTTATTATTTTTCATGATATAAACATTTTAAATAGGATTATTCTTTTTGGAACACCCTGTATTAGTAAACAATCAGTTATTCTAACAAATAAAGATAAAAATAGCTTGTTGTAATTAAATTTGAAAAGTTCAGGTTTTTAAGTTGACAAAAAGTGGGATATTAATGTTAGACTCATTTTTATTCGTCTCTAGTTCGATAAGAAATGTAGAACTTTGAACAGAATAAAAATATACTAATTTACATATATGACGACGCGACGTCAATAACGCAGTAGAAGAAACAATGTTTACCATTTTAAATGCGTCACTTTTGTTTAGTGGGGAAAATAATAAAGCATATCATTGTAGTTTGTGCTATACAGAAATACAAGAGTTGAATCATGCTGTAATTTAAATTATTTAACGGCATATCTAAATTTATTTAGAACCTCACGATAACAAAAAACACGCCCCCCTTTCTTCTGCGACTTCCGAGCTCTAAAAATTAATATAATCAGAAAAAATTAGATGAAATTTTTTTGGCGCACTTACAGGCACTGCAGCCGCAAGGGCTTATTGTGCCCACTAACATGCACTTAATGCTAGGACATTCACACACACCCATGGGTTGAGCGAGACTCGAACTCGCGCGCGCCGGCTAGAGGACAGAGCCAACTGGTTGAACCATCTGAGCCACCGCTTCCTTTATTTGTAAGGTAAGTTTTTTTCCAGCAGAAAGTATAAAGCGATCCTAAATTTTGAGAAGACTACAGCCCCATTCGGGGACAACATATGTAAGAAGCCTCAAGTGTATGCGTAGCATAAAGAATTTTGGAAAGACAAGAAGCAGATGTAAATGAAAGTCATAAACATTGTCTGAGAACCAACGTGACTGGGAAGAATATCAGCATTGTTCGCTAGCTTCTGGAGGAGGGCTAAAAAATTTTAAAGTTTGTTTTTCTATATAATAATATTTTTACTATACTGTCCAGACATTTTTTTTTGGATTGCCTCTTAGAATCTTTTTTCCACCTGGTGTTTGAAGGTCTGCGAACACGATCTAGTCAACGGATTCAATGATACCTAAGCGTTGTCGCAATACCTGGTTGACATAAAGTTTCTTAATCTTCTCATTTGTTCTCCTTTTTCAAGTGTTGTGTTTTTTCTCAACTGTAAATTCTTCTAAATATTTTTCTCTCCCATATTTCTAACTTGATTGTTTCACTTTTATTTTGATCCCGCAACAAACCACCGGCTTCATCACTCTTTGGTACATTTGAACATTTTTTGACTTAAGAACATTTAGTAAACCTCTTACGTTTTTGTTAGCTTTATTTACTTTTTCATCTATCTGTCCACTTTCATCAATGTTATTTGCCAGAGCCACTTTTAAATATTTATGTTTCTCAAATCTATAACTTTTACCATTTACTATACTAATTACTTTCAATCTTTGTGTGTATTACTTTACTTACTGGTTTTAATTTGTTTTTTTGCGCTTATTGTTAAATAATCTAGATATCCTAAACGTTAGTAAATGTGTAAATCTAGAATAACAAACATAAAGATGCAAGAAAAAAGGCAATAAACAAAATAAAATAATCAATTAGCATCTCTTATTAATGTAATAATACCTAGTATCTTTGGTTTTGCATTCTACCACCATCAGTTAGTGATTTCTCTGTTTTCTTTTTATGCTATATTTTTAAATCTTTTTTATTGTCGCTCTACTTTATCGATTAGATTTTGTAAATTTTGATGTGAATTTTATAGGAGTTTTGGACATTTTTGTCTTCCACCATGTCGGTGATTTACTTATTTAATTTGCTTTTGTTTATTCTTTTCACATCTCTTATTGTATTAGCGGCATCATTCATTGCTTTTGTTATGTTCTCACGTTTTTTATAAATTACCTTACTCATATATGTTATACATTTTAATTTGTTTCTTTAAGTTTTTCCTTCAATGTATCGTTTTATTTTCCGAAATTGTCTTATTCTTTCTGGTATTGATGCTATGTAAAACAAAAACATCCTGAACTATATATTTGTGAGAGGATATGATTATTTCATTTTTTGTTTGTCTGCCGAGACTACTCCAGGTTCATTTTATGGTAGATTTTTTAGTTTTCTGAAAAATGCATTCATAACACAAATGTACCTTTAAATAATTAATCAAAATATGTCTTGTTTCTTTTATGTTACCTATTCCAAAGTCTCCTATGCAGTTTTTAATTTTGTTTTCCTTATTTGCTTTCTTTTCTTTCTTTAGGTTTTCCACTTCTTCATAGTCATATTCGCTGGTTGGTGCATATATCTAAATTATTTTTATAACTGTATTTTGATTGTATATAATATGCTATTTTTGCTACATATTAAATATTTTCTGATAAGCTCTTATTAATAGGTATACCGGCTCCCCATTATAATTTATTTGTTTCCTTTGTAGGGTAACATGTATCAAGATTATAATCTAATAGTTTTTTTCTTTTTTCCTCACTTGGCTGATATTTTCTAGTTCACATTTAAGATCGTTTTAGTTTATTGTCTATTCTTAATGATTATGTACGAGCAGTTGTCTACAAAAATGGATTTTTGGCGTCTTAGACTGACAATTTTTCATTAGTCCTTCCTCCATGTTTTGCAAGGTGGGAATGTGGAATAATTTATTTACAAATGATGCAATGGTGACCTTACGATCCTGAAGATAGTCAATAAAACGTACTCTCAGAGCTCAGCCACGTCACATTTCTTATCAGTTGTACTTGTTTACTTTTTGTTTAAATGTATAGTCTGTCTTTGTTTACTTTCTGTTTAACTATATAGTGGATTATAAGTACATTAATAAATAGCGGCATGGCCGAACCCAGCGATTTTTAGTATCGTCTGTCTCTTTACTTATTTTCCGCTACCCTATAAAGTAGCTCGGAAACTGTCCTTTTCCTTTTCTTCTTATCAATATTTTATTGGAGGTTTGTAGCCTAATGCATCACGTGGGGTAGATAGCTTGATGCTTGTCAGAGAAAATAAAAGGGCGAGTTCAAGTAACTCTAGGAGTAAGGTTGGAATATGATTTCTTCCAATATAGGATAGGGTAAGGCTCGCGTAGGCAGGGTAGCGTCCTTGTAATAGACCTGCTCTCTACTGGGTATGCAGGTAAGGATCTACCTGCTACCTAAATAGTTAGGATACACACTGTTAATTGGTTTTTCTGGCATAAAAGTGATTAGGATTCATTAATAACTTTTATTATTTCACCGATTCTGGTCAGTAATAAATCAATTATTCAAGAATGGTAAATTTAAATGATTGAATGTTGGTTTAATTCTTAAACTTGCTTAGTATGTCGATGATGTAATCATAAGAGCTGTTAATGTCAAATATCTCAAAAATTGTACAACGGATTAGTTACTATTACAAAAGCATAAGGTTTTACGTTAATAAAATTAATGTTAAATGACTTTGAAGTTAGAGAGTCACTGTCTGAGGAACTGTCTAATATAAAGTTGCTGACTGAGAATAGTTAAAAACGGAAGCATTAGGAATTTAATAGTATATGGTATAAATAACAAAATTACATGTAAAATCACGGAATAACTCGATTCAAAAGCTACATAATTTAATGTTTTCTATTACTTGATAGGCTTAGTAAAGTCAGTGGATATGACCAAGAGTATTCAGATACTCATTGTTGTAGAATGATGCAACATGTATTAATAGGATTTCGCTCTATTTTTACTATCAACTAACCGCCTGGGGAAAACTTTTATCAATTTTTGATATATGTTTGTAATGTCTTTCATTCTTTCATGAGAGTTCCAATGAGTTCAATCACTACAGATGGACGATTTGTCTTGTTACGTAATCTGCATTCCAATTCTTCTGATAGTTATTCAATAGGGTTGAAATTAGAACTTTCTGAAGGTCAATTTAGTTTTTCAACATACATCTCGCCAAACTACGGCAGAATAGTCTTCTCTGTGTGAATAAAAAATATCCTGTTGGCAGAAAGTTGGAAACATAGAGTTATCAAAAATGTCAAGATACATCTCAATATTTATCCTTTTGGGTACAGGAATTAAGAGACTCAGTATGAATCACGAAAAACAGCCTCAAACCATGATGCTTCCGCCATTAAACTTAAATTTTGGCATACTCGTATAACAAGCGTTCTCTAGTGTAAGGTGTTACAGTGTTTATTTAACTTAACTAACTGCTTTGTCAGAATATTTACTAATATTTAAATAATCCGAATTCTTATCTTAATCACTCACTTGTGTGTTTTCATCTATCTCTATCAGTTACCTCACTCGCGTTGTTCACTATACATAAATTTCCGTCAATCTTTTCTCTTTTGGGCTAACACTTTTGCTTCTGTCCATGTTTTGCCTCTTTTTTCCAGTATCTTCTCTATTGTCTTATCCCACTTCTCTTGTGCCCTACCCCTATTTCTTCTTGCAATGGTCTTTGCCTCCCATATTTGTTTCAGCTTCCTCTTTTCATCCATTCTCTGCATGTGTCCCAAACAGCTGAGTTGTCGGTTTTCGACACTAAGGCCATCCTATTTTTAATCAATAATTTTTCCAAAGTTTGATAGCTACAATCATTAAATTTATACGACCTACCACTTAATACCGCAGGTTTGTTGCAACGATGGCACCCAAGGATTATGCCATGCTCAAAATCACTCAACTCTGTCTAACGCACAAGTGCATATGCTACTACCTACGTTTTTATTTCATTCATATTTCAATATGCGTAACAGCCAGATCCACTTTTGCAGAGAGGTTTTCGAGTTTTGCTGCAATTTCTATGCCGTTTGGAATGAATTTGTGCTACATAATATTTGTACATAATGGATTACAATATGCAGCAATTCAGGTGCGTCTATTTTTCAATGTTGGAATTGGTTATTGAGGGGCGCATGTAACATAAGGAATAGAAAACACAAGACTCATGGGAAAATTAATGCTTATATTTACACTGTTGTTGCAACAAAATTTATTTATATTAAGTTGGGAATTAACACAAACAAAAACTCATTTAGAGGAAGTTTACGTAATTTTACTGCTGACGTGGATATATTTCACATCTGTGTTTATAGTATTATAAAATGTTGTAGCAAAAACTAAAATGAATTAATGAAAATTAATTAAATCACAATTCTGCAAAGTTCATTGCTACAAAATAAGAAACAAAATATTTGTTTCTACAAAAATCGAAATACATATGCAAACACTGTTTTCCAAAGACCCAAATTATTTACAAATATTCACATTTTTTGTAGATACATTTACGAGCTTGGTAGGTTAGATTCCTATAAAAGTATCGATAATCCAACTATCCAAATAGCAGTATATGAAAGACATCAACCAACAATGGCGCAAAGATAAATTGTTGTTGCAGTTTTTAGATGTGATGACGACGAAGAGCGTGCGGTTAATGTGAAATTACATTCGGATGTTTACAAGCGGTGTGTGGTACGAAAGTGCTTCTGTCGATAGATTAATTGTAAAATATTCGTTTACTAATAAATTGAAATTAAAATAATGTTTAAGTCATCTAACAAAATAACTATAAATAAAGTTGACTAATTAAAGCATAGCTGTTTGTACGTTTGTAGTAATTAGGTTATCAAACTTAGTAAATTCAAGGTCAATTGCACATTAAGATGTTCCTTCTTAAATAAAGCAAAAATAATGCGTCCACTCCGCTCGAGTGCTCTTCAAGGGGTGTACTGCCAGCGTTTAAAGGAGGCAACACAGGACGACTGTGATAACGCGCAGTACTTCTGCACCAATCGCAAAGATTGACAGATGTAATAACACAATCGGAGGATGAAAATTTAAATAATTGCATGTTTTTATAAGTTGCATCGTTTGTTAATTAGCCTATAGTAGTGTTGTGCCTAAACAGCCTACAAAAATTCTGATGTCATAAAATACGATACAAAAAACTTCTGGGGCCAATTATACAAAAAGAATTTTTTACCTTCACATATCCCTATATCACTTAGAAATGCTAATAACACGGAGTTTAATAATGTAAATATACTTGGAATTAGTCTTTATACTTTTCTTGGATTATTTATTGAAACATTTGAAAACAGAATAGAATGCAATGTCGTAAATGTTGATTATCGACATTCATCTCTTACAAAATTGATACACACTGAATGACAGCTTGTAAATAATTGAAACTTATGTCATAAAACAATGATTAAGCTACATATATCTAAAATGGCGGGCGAATTTGCTGCGTTTGAGTTTCTACTTGCATACCCATTACAAGAAAGAAAAACAATAGACAATGTAGGAACTGCAGAGAAATATCGTTACTTGGTATGACACGGAAAATATATAAAAGAATATTAGAAAGTAAATTAAGGTAACAAACAGTGATATTTCATATCAGATAGAAGTACGAGTGGCCTATTTCATAGCATCATTCTTGCTTTCTGTTTTCAAATACTTCACTCAAACAAAAAATATTTGCTTTACAGTGGATGTACACTTATTAATCAGATTATAACAAGAGGGTACACGTTACAATAGAATCAGAAATAAGATGAATTATAGAGACAAATAAATGAAAAATAAAATAAAATCAAAAAGAATATGCTAAAGTCAACGGTATAATTAATACAAAAAAATAAACTTAGATGATGTGGAGATTAATTGGGATGAGCAAGCAGAAATTCACAAAAAAATTAGAACTTTAGAAGATCCAAAGATAGATCTAGTTTCTAGTGGGTAAATCCTAAAAGAAGTTATACTTTATTTGCTCATACTAAAACGCACGTCCACACTAGTAATAGTAATAAGGAGCTGAATTAGGTAAGTAAATAAACAAATAATGGAACTGAAAAAATATAAGCATCAGTTGAGAAAAAGTTTAAGCAAACGAGGGTCTGGCAACCCAGTTCTGATGATATAACCACATTTGCAGAGAGGTGAATTAGGTAATGGTCTCATGGACTAATAGATATTAGACCAAAAGAAATGCAAATATCGCACTGAAAGTAAAGGGAACCTAGCATGTAAAACGAATAAATTTATTTGCCGGGTAAAGCAGCAAATATAGTGTAATCTTTTAAGTTAATAAATTTGGAAGTAAAACAGGCCCTTTTTAGACCTCCTTGAAGAACAATTAGAGAAGATTCATGGGTTAAAACAAGAAATAAGTATACCACAAACAACGCTTCTTAAAAATGGAAAACTTGAATATCAAAACCGAAATGACGATATTGAAACCAATAATCCCAAGCGTTAGTAAACCCAAATAGCTATAGCAAGGTGACTTATGCACTAATAAGTATAGAATATATGCCAATATCTGACTACAAAGACAAAAAAATTGAAAGGTTGTTAAAACACATTAAAGGAGAAGTGAATGTAATTCTGTTAGAATATTGGAATGCAGCAGTAAGCAATATTGTCCAAAAAAAATAAATAAATACGTATGAATAGCAATAAAGAATAGTGTACTGATTATAAGTAAGGTGTCAACGTAGAAAAAGCCTGGAGGAACATAAGAAACATCTTGACCGAACGTGAGATACAGAACTTCGCAATAAAGGACGAACGAGAAAAGTACTTATGCCGCAAAAATATATTAGTGCTAAAGAGAGGTATGTTTATCACAGCTCGTAGTACTCTACAACTGTGTTGTTTGGAACAAACTAATAGCCTGTATACAAAATAAAAAAAAGATGAGAAAATAATTATTATAAATGTGCAGATTACCAAACTGTTAGCCTAACATTACATCCAGTATATAGGCATACTCATAATAAAAAAATAAAATACAAAGAACTTGAAAGGCAATCAGTTTGATTTTGGAAAATATCTAAGAGCAATCTTAGCTTTGATGCTAATCACAGCTAATTCATAAATAATTCGAAAATACAAATAAACTTGTATTGCGTTCCTAGGTATTGAAGAGGCCTTTGATAATGGAGACTAACATAAGCTGTTTAAAGCTTTTAAATTGACTGGAGAAAACTAATAGAAGAATAGTTCACAATCTGCACAAAAACAAACAGCAATAATTGGATGCGAAGAAAGTCTTAGAAGTTAATATCAGAAGTGGAGTGGGTCAATGATGTTTACTATTATTATTTAATATATACATGCAAAATGCCCTTAATTAAGTGAAAGATAATACGAAGCAGAAGTGATAATACAAAGCAAAAAGTCGAGAAGCTGCTCTATGCAGATAATAATGCTCTTTTGGTAGAAAGTGGAGAAGGATTAGAAGAAGCATTAAACAAGTGCAGAGTACATTAAAACAAAGATATAATTTAAAAGAAAAAAGTTAAAATAAAAATAATAAATAGAACAAGCAAGAAAAAATAAGTAATAGAACTTGACTGGTAAAATTCTTCTAGAAGAATATCTACTTGTATCAAACAACATGTAATAAACGAAGATTAGAAGGTTTTGAATTTGGTCACAAACGAAGTCTTGATGAGAATATGACAAAATAAAAAACTAAATAGTAGAAAGATGTGGTTTAATGGAACTTAGTATATTAGAGGAAATAATAACATTAAAAAATGAGTGGGTAGTAGCCAGGGCTACTAACGTAAGGTTTCTGTAAAAACGTCGCTTTGTTATTCTACTAAGTCCCCTCTTCCTTGCGTAACATGGGGGACAGGGGGGGTAAATTTTGGCTGGTTTGGTTATCGCTTTCAATCTTTCTCTGTCGTGCGCTGCCCTCTCCGTTGTCCTCCGTCCAGTAGTCTTTGAATATTAGTTGTTTCAAACTCAACCGTTGTGGTGTCACTCATAATTTTGGAATGACACTCGTATCTAACTTAAAGACGTTTTCACGTCAAAAAGCAATGGGAAGACCGAGAACGGCGTACGGCAAATCATAAAAGATGCTGGATGCAACAGCTATACAGAATATATATACTTTCAAGAATAATCGCTAAAAATAGTCGATACTGACAAATGGAAAGAAACTTTTGTTTTTTAAAGATACTGCTCGACCTCTTTTTGAAAATAAGACTTACATCAAGATAACAGTTTAGATAGGTGATTGTATTCTATCATATTCACTAGACCTGTTACCAAAGGATTTTCGCTAGCTTCTTAATCTGAGTAACCATGTGAGAAACAAACAATTTTATAACGATGGTTATTTACCAGACTGCCAAAACCTGTTCTTAGTAGTAGTTTATTATCGTTACATAGTTTCGCCTAAGAATTTTATAACATGCAGGTCAAGGTTAACCACAATCATATTATTGTAATTACAAACAACTAAAATGTTCATGGAAATCTGCTGGTTCGTCCTCGAAATGATAAAGGCGGAAGTAAACAAATGCAAAAATTGCAGGAATTGTGCCTTGTTGCACACAATCTATTTTTACTGCAATATAGCGTGATACACACAATAATGGAGCGCTTGCAGTCAGCAGAAAGTTAATATACAAATAAACATGTCATGGACAACGATTACTTTAACACAACGTGGTTGTTTTATTAACAAATCAAAACATGCGCTTGCATAATAAATAGCAATGTTAAGAAGCAGCAAGAAACTATTAATTTATAAGCCTTAAGAGATTAGGATTTAGTAGCGTGCATGCATAATTCGTTCGGTTATCATAAATTGTAATTTGTTGCAAATAACAACAGTTTTTTAGGTTTATAAATTTTTAGAGTGATAGAGATATGCAATTGATAAAGTGGCGTAATTACCTTTTAATTGTATTTTAATATTATTTTTACTGGAGATTAAAAACCTATCACTAGAATATTAATTTATTATAATAATAATAGTTCCCCCTAGCAGGCCCGAAGGCCTATGGGGGTCGTAACAGGATAGGTCTGCTACAATCTAGAGCCTACGGTACACAAGGGTAGTAACGTGGCTAGCGCTACGTACCGACCGCCTATTATTACCCCAGAGTTTGACCTCCAGGTACTCATTTATTGCAGCCTGAGTCGAGCTGAGCCGTAAAAATGCCAGTGATCGAATTGGCGAGAGCGGGATTCGAACCCCGCCACTATTAATTTATTATTGTATTAAAATTAAATCTATATTAGTTGCTTAATTGTTTTTGTTTCCTTATCCCCATTTTCATTGGTTATGAAAGGATTTGCTATAATAATGGGTGAAAATGGCAATCCATAAGAGCGCTTTGCGGTTATTCTAAATCCATCATATCCCAGAGCCTTATATTTTTATTCCTTCTGAAAATGTGGCAAAATGCTACAAACGTACAATACTGGTCAAAAGTCCATTGACCACATGTAAATTTCATGTAAAACAAATATGCTTTACCCGAGGCTCCTATGCGTCTGATACATGTTTATAGATGGCAAGTACTGTAATTTGGTGTACAAACTGCACGTGTTAGGAAACGTCGACGGAGCTGGATGAAGAATACAAAAAATCGCTTAAATCTGTGTTTTTTTACTTTCATGATTTTCTTTTTTTGTCATGTTTTCTCTTTCGCTTTTTCGGATCCCAGATGTCTCCGCTGGAGAATTAATGAAGAAGTTAAAAGACGTACATTCTTGGTAGACTAAAGATCACCACTCGGTTGACTGATAAGAACATTCTGCATATCTCAAGGGATAACCCGCCCTTGGCTAATACTAATACTTCTCACGTGTTGGGAACTTTTGTGAGCCTCCAGTCCGCTGGATTAAATGCCCACTGCTCCTGCAAGACACCATGGATATCTGCGAAGAATCGAGGGGCTAGAGAGAACTGGACTCGTGCGGATTGGAATAGGATCATCTGGAGCGATGAGTCAAAGTATGCTCTTTTGGTGGAATTTACCCCATTGTCCGATATTAAGGCCAGCTATAATGGACAGATTTTTCTACAATGATAATCTCAACGCCCACATGCTTCTAGGCCAAAAACATGGAAAACGATTCATTTACCAGCAAATTAGTGACCTCGAACAAAAGAGTCATGGACTGTTTTAAGAAACTTCCGCGACTGTCCCAGAAAAAGCTCACATCTCAACATCATTGAACACCTTCGGGATGAATTGGAGCGTCGCTTGGTGGGGCAAAAGGCCAGCAACGCGGAGGAAAAGTTCACTCAGCTGAAGACTGCCTCGGAGAGCATCCTTTAATCGACTGTCGACACTTTGCTGGATTCCATGCCCCAGAGATGCCAAATAGTCATGGATTTCAAGAATCACGCGACGTAGTATTAAATTCCTTTGTTGTTATTACATAAATTTCTTAGAGTATCTTTTATAATCTTGTTCAATGGACACGAAGAAATCAGTTGTGTTGAATTCAGTGCTTTTTCGGAGCTAATGTTATATTTTTATTACAAAACTTTGTAATTTTTATCGTGAAATTTTTACTACCAAATGGTTATGTGGCCATTTTTATTTGCACCTCCAGAAAAGCGAAAAAATGTCTGGTCAATAGACTTTTGACCAGTATTGTATAACAGAAATTAAATATTAAAGATTCCTAATTACATGCCTTAAAAGCTCTAGAACAAAATAGTAATATTAAAATTTAACAGGCAGACAAGACCAACGTTACAGTAATCATAAGTACATCAGACTACAGGGGTAAGATAGAAAACTTACTAAACTTATCCGACTATCATGTATCCAACAATCTTACCATTTACCTCAAATAAAAAATTTAAAAATATTACAAACTTAACTCTTGACGCCTGGAGAAAAATATTCTAGAGTCAAAATTATATAGTCTCCCAAGATTTGTCCTACATTTGATACATTTGGTTCTCCTACCTACATGCTAAATGTTATGCCAAAATTTTTAATCTCTTACAAAGTAAGCCTCACCCGACGTTAGAAATTCCCACCATTTTTTAAAAATACTCAAAACTTTTCTTATACACAAAGTGATATTAGGATCAGCTTTATTGTTGTTTTTTGTTTATTAATATCTCAATTTCTGAGACCGTACACTTAATGAAATCACAATTATTCATAACTTATCCAGTACCTATTGTACCTGTCAAAATAAACTATTTATCCAAACTCATAATGTTCCTATGAATTTCCAAGTTTTACCTGTCTTAGCAAATATTTTCATATCCTATTTTAAAACTAAGGCAATCATCTTAAATTACCTTAAATTTACCTGTTAGATATGATATATTGATGATACCTTTGCTATTTTGATTAAAGGATAAGATTTGCTTCCCGAATTCGTTTTTCATCTAAACCAATTTCACACCAATATCAAATTGGAGACCGAACAAAATAATTTCCTTCCCTTCCTAGATACTCTTTCTTTAAATGATAGTTTTTATTATACGTATCCATATGAACCATTATCTACATGCCAAATCCCATTCTGCTGCAAGATCATTTATCACCAAATTCATCTAACTTTCCTACATGAAAAACCGACATATAGAACTTAGATCTACTACCTCAACTTATTATAAAACGGATGTGTTGTGGAGATTGCCAAGGAACCTACATGTCAAAAAAATCGGTAAATATATAGCTAAACATATGAACAAGTTTTGTGGTATTTGTTCGCTACTTGTCAAACTTAATAAAAACAATAGACCACAAAATTAATTTTTTCGTGCCACCAGAATTATTCGCGAAGTAATTTGAATAGAAAAACGCTTTTAATACTTGAATACAAGAGATGATATTCAACTTTTATTTATTGTATGGAAACCCCTCATTACCCCGAACCAGAACACCACCAAACCAACAAACTTTTCCTGGCCCATTGCATCTTTCGCCAAACTTTCGCTTTCAATCCTATAAATAGTAAAGCAGGGTACCCAAGAAGTTAGTTTTCTTCAAAGACACGCAGCTGTCCTTGGGGAGTAGATATATTGAATCATTTTTGTCATCCTTACCTTGGTCGCAACGGATCTATTGTGCCTGCTAACATGTAGCTTAAACTTAAAGTGCCACAGACATAATTGAGTTTTTAGCAAGATTCAAACTAATTCGGCCCGGGTCTAGTAAAAGAAACGTTTTTTTAATGTTGGACTTAACCGTACTGTTTTTTACTTTCCTTATCCTATAATAAAGAAAGTAATGTAATCGCCGGAAATTTGATTTACCCAGTTTTCACATTTCTGGGCGATTATAGCCTCAGGATACCGGAAAATTTGGTTTGGGCCATTAGTTCGTGTGTGTGTGTGTGTCTGTCTGTCTGTCGGTCAATCAGTAAACAGGATATGTCGAGAACCGTAAGAGCTAGAGAATTTGGTGTTACAAGTTACTTGTAGATAGGGGACGCAGTGTGAAACTTTTGGTAAAAATCGACCGATCCGTTTGGTCGCAAGGTCGCAAAATCGGTCGCAAAGCGGTCGCGAATCTAAACGGTTAAAGATACAAAAAATTCATGAGAATAAAAATGATTTGTTATCACGAGATAAACATGAATTTAAAGTAAAAGTTGGTAAAATAGGAACTCGAAGTTCGGCCCGAGCATTGAAACGTAGTGGACGTGTGTGGGCCAAATATACCTGCGATATCGCCGCGTCCGAGGCGTAGCCTTAAGGTCAGGCGTATTTATTTATTTACCAACTTTAACTAATATGTAATATTCTAATATACAGGGTGAGGCCTAATGGCCAACAACCCTTATTATAACAACATGCCCTACGGGCAAACAAATTGAACACTATACCACCAAAATGCAATACCGCAATTCATATCAACACCTAACATGTTTTATTCACAACCTTTACCGCCACAACAACCACAGTATCAGCCACCAACTAGCTACAGTCAGCAACTCCCTGTACAAGATTCAACCAAATCCACATACTACTCTACACAAGACTTTCCTGCAATTAATGAATGGAAAAACTGTCAAAAGATCAAAAAGGTCGAGAAGTGTAGAAGAGAATGATGCTCACTCAAGTCAAACCGATTCAAATACCTACTGGTTAAGCGAAAATCGATTCGACATGCTTGGTGAGGACAGAGAAATGGAAAAAACACAGATAGTAATCAACACAAAAGGGACCCAAAGCCGCCTCCAATTTTTATTGCAGGAGTAGAAAATATAAAACCTTCGGTCACCGAACTAGACAAAGTAGCCAAGTACAAATATCACTATAAAGCACTAAGTAGAGAGCAAGTTAAAATAGAACCGACCGACTCGCAGACATACGCAAGCATTATTAAAATGTTGAACGACAAAAAACCCAATATTACACCTATAAGCCTAAAAATGAGAAAAGCTTTAGAGTAGTATTAAAAAACGTACACTACTCAACTGACGTTGCTGAAATAAAGCAAAGCATAGAGGCTTTGGGACATCAAGTAACAAATATTTGGAACGTTAAACAACAAAGAACGAATACCAGGCTGCCTATGTTTTTTTGTAGATCTCAAACAACAAAGTAATAACAAGGATATCTACAAAGTGAAATTATTAATAAATACTAGTGTGACATTTGAAGCACCACATGTTAAAAGAAATATACCGCAATGCATGAGATGTCAACAATATGCTCACACTAAAAATTTCTGTAGCAAAAATCCACGCTGTGTTAAATGCATAGGTACCCACTTAACATCAGATTGTCCCAGAAAAATCAAAAGTAGTGAAGTTAAATGTGTCAACTGTAATGATAATCATCCGGCAAACGATAGAGGATGCATTGTCCACAAACAGTTACAGCAAAAACTCTACCCGCAGTTGAGAAATCAAGCAGGACAACCTCGAGTTTTCAATACACGCTTTGTTCAACTTAACGTAACCTATGCTCAACAAATGCATCAAAACCACCAACAGGCGGCTAATCCAACTCAATCAGACCCAATCGTGCAGACTACCCTAACGAGTGACATAGTTGAACTGAAAAATATGATGAAAGACCTCATCAAACAAATGAGCACCATAATGAATCTTATTTTCACGCTCGTATATAAAATGTCTTAATGGCTCAGTTACTTAAAATAGTTGTATGGAACTCCAACGGCCTATGCCTGCACGCACAAGAAGTTAAACTATTCCTACAATTACATAACCTAGATATTAGGTTAATGTCCGAAACACATTTTACTCATCAAAGTTACTTAAAAATCCCATGGTATCACATATATGATACCAAGCATCCTGACGGAACTGCACATGGGGGAACAGCAGTCCTCATCCGAGAAGGAATCAAACATCACGAACTACAACACTACTGCAAAGAAAATCTACAAGCGACTGCTGTAGCTATAGAAGATATAGTAGGAACGATAATCATCTCAGCGGTATATTGCCCACCAAAGTATAACAATAAACAGGAAGACTTCGAAGATTATTTCAAAACTCTGGGAAACAAATTCATTTCTGCAGGTGACTGGAATACCAAACATCAACACTGAGGGTCAAGAATAACTCTACCGAAAGGCAGACAACTGTATGAAACCCTCCGAAGTCATAACCTCACTAACGCAATATCCACCGGACAGCCAACCTATTGGCGTACTGATAAGAATAAACTTCCAGATTTAATATCTGGGGTAGTAAAAGGACTTGATCTAAAGAAACTCAAGACAAAGGCATGCTTTGATCTCTCATACGATCACTCATCATTCATAATAACGCTTCACTCACACATTCTAGAGAAACAGAAACAACCCACATTACACAGCAAGCAAACGAACTGGGAAGTATTCAAAACAACTTTAGACACTCTAATTACTTTACATATACCACTGAAAACACCAGAAGACCTGGACTTAGCAGTAATCGATCTCACCACCTCAATACAAAAAGCGGCTTGGACTGCTACACCAGATCAACATCATTCTACTGTTAAAGAAAAAATCCCAATTATAGTAAAAGAAAAATTCGTGAAAGAAGAAAACTTAGGAAAAGATGGCAACTCACAAGAAGCGAAGACGATAAGAAAAACTTTAATAACGCAGCAAAGGACCTGAAAAATGTATTACTACAAATTAAAAATGAAGCTATTAGCGAATACCTCAGTAATTTAACAGCTACAGAAGCTACAGATTCATTTCAAACATAGTCATTTCAAAAGTTTTCGAAAAACTCTTCTTAAAACGATTAAAACCAATTTTAGATAAAAACAGCCTTATTCCTGATCACCAGTTCGGGTTTAGAAGTCACCACGGTACTTGAGCAAATACATAGGCTTGTCAATATAATAAATACTACATTTGAAGGTCAAATGTACTGCTCTTCAGCATTTCTAGATATTAGCCAGGCTTTTGACAAAGTCTGGCACGAAGGTCTTATGTACAAACTTAAAGCATGTCTCCCATCCAGCTTTGTGATTGTACTACAATCACACCTAACCCACAGACACTTTTTCGTAAAGTATCAAGACGAACACAGCGAACTATTCCCAATCCAGTGAGGCATGCCACAGTGTAGTGTCTTGGGACCTGTCTTGTACACGATATGTACGGCTGACCTTCCAACGAGTAACGGTACTGCAGTTGCTACGTATGCGGACTATACCGCAGTACTAGCAGTACACTCCGACCCAACAATCGCATCCCAACATCTCCAGGGCCACTTAAACCTCATACAAACTTGGCTCACTAACTGGAAAATCCAAGCTAATGAACATAAATCAGTACACGTGACATACACTCTAAATAGAGACACGTGTCCTCCGGTAGTACTAAACGGTCATCAGTTGAACCAGGCAGACGGCACAAAATATTTGGGTATGCATTTGAACAGACGCCTAATGTGGAAAAAACATATTTTCACGAAACGAAAGCAACTTGGCCTGAAATTTAGACAAATGTATTGGCTGGTCGGTAGAAGATCGCAGTTAACCATGGACAATAAATTGTTACTCTACAAGGTAATCCTCAAACCTATCTGGACGTATGGGATACAACTGTGGGGTTGTGCAAGTAACTCTAATCTGGCAATCTTACAACGGTTTCAGAATAAAATCTTATGAACAATAGTTGATGCCCCCTGGTATGTTCCCAACACCACAATTGCAAACGATTTACAAGTGTCATCGATTAAAGACGAAATCAAACGGTTTAGTGAAACGTACAGTGCCAGAACTAAAGTCCACCCTAATGTGCTCGCGCGTGATCTATTCACAAACGCTATTGGTGAAGTGCGTAGGTTTAAGAGATTCAAACCAAATGACCTAATAGACAGATTTAATTAGGATTAGCATATCTACAGACACCTACTGGCTGTTGTTATATTGTCTTACTTAAGATATTTTTCAAGGAGTAAATTCGCTGGAGTTATCTCCTGTATGTCATTAATGTAATCTGTCACTCTCTACATATTAATTACTTATTGTCCATCGGACAGATTGTAAGCTTAAAAGAGTTAATAAAAAAAAGGAACTCGAAAAAAAATTGAAGCCCAGAATTTTTGCCAGAATTACCCAAATAATAGGATAAGGAAAGTTGTGTGATGTTCACACCAGATTTTTATGTTATG
The DNA here is from genome assembly GCA_036346155.1 of Sinelater perroti. NCBI lineage: Eukaryota > Metazoa > Arthropoda > Insecta > Coleoptera > Elateridae > Sinelater > Sinelater perroti. The sequence continues at coordinate 13,846,334 of JARFIY010000024.1, forward strand.
CTCTCCTTTGCTACAACGGCAATGTTATCTAGAAACTTTGGTAAGAACATTTTAACTTAGTTCATGTTAATTGATTTTCGAACAAGCTGTAATATTTCATTCTTAACTTATGTTAAAAAGAATAAAAAGAACGTTTAGAAAATATAGATGTTCCAAAGAAGGTTTAGAATATCTATACGTTTCAAAGGATCTTCTTGTTCCTCCTCATAGAGCTCTTTGAGGAGCAAAGGGCATCCTTAAGCTCATTTTATGTTATTCCACGCTGTCTCAATTTTTTTTACTATTTTACTTCTGTCCGGTACTTATCGCTTGCTTGGTCATGTTGTTTAGCTTTTCGAGAATATGTCTGAGCCACTTACATTTAAGTTTACGAATAGTTACTTCTATTTTTTCTTTCTCTATAATTCTATACAACTTGTTATGCGTAATTTTAGTTAGGTAAAATATTTTGCATGTAATTGCATACGATTTCATTTATAAATACTTGCACTTTTTTTATATTTCAATCCCTTATAGCAAAAAACACTGTGTATTGGTTTGAAACAGTCTAATCTTTATTTTTCTGAATATGTTTGTCAATGCCTTTACTCTATTTAGTATAACAAAAGTATTTTGTGATTGCTAATTCTGTTAATATAACTTACCACCCTATGCTTATATTATGCCGTAGGCATGATTTGTTTGTTGCTATCAGACGTGCATCTTCCGATTTGATACAAACTTTCTAGTTTATACCAGTTTTCTTATTCTTGTATTCTTTATAAACCAATACATGATAATTATAAAGAGTATTAGTGAAAGACCTGTTTTCATTTTTTGGTGGTTGTGGTAGTATTTCTTTATGCTTCACTTTTATTGAATAATCATCATTTTTATAATTGTTATGTATGTGACTGGTAACCCGTATTACCTTGAAATCTTTCACATCACCACATGATTATTTCTAAATCGGATGCTTTTCAAAATCAATGAAGATCATGTAAAACATTTTTTTTATTTGATTTATTTGTTTTAATATATATATATATATATATATATATATATATATATATATACCTTTACCTTTAGCTTGCTTTTTTTACAAGGTTACCTCTTTCGTGTTTTAGATTGATATTTATAGTAGTTCTCACCAGGCGGTGATCGCTTCCGATGGAAAATTTGTTTAAAACTTCAACGTTTTTATAATTTGCCGTTTATTTGAAATTATAAAGTCTACTTCGTTCTTGGTGATGCCATCTGGACTCTTTCAGGTCTATTTTCTGTTTTCGTTCTTTTTAAAGAAACTGTTCATTATAAAATGTTGTTTTGCAGACAGAATCCTAATAGAGTTCTACCTCTCTCGTTCCGTTCTCCTACTCCATATTGCCCCATTGATGTTTCCATTTCGTCCTCCTTTGTCCTATCTTTGCGTTGAAGTCTCCTATGAGGAGTGTATAGTGTGTTGGGGTATTTTCGTTTGCCTTTGTGATATCATCATAGAAGGTGTCTACTTCTTCGTCAGATCCTTGCGATGTAGGTGCATAGGCTTGTATTATTTTGATGTTGTATCTGTTGTTCAGTTTTAAAATTAAATATATAACTCTTGAGCTTATACTTCCTATATTTATTATGTTCTTTGCATGCCTTTTGTGTATTATAAACCCAACTCCTCTTAATAGGGCTTCCTCTTCTCCTTTGTAGTAAAGTATGTTCCCTGATGTCAGGTTTATTTGGCCTTCATGTTTCCTTCTTAATTCACTCATTCCTACTACGTCCCATTTTATGTGTTCTAGTTCTTCTTCTAACTGTGCTAGTTTTTCTTCGGATGAGAGTGTTTGTGTATTGTAGGTAGCAATGTTTAAACGTCGTGTTTTTGGTTCCGATCTGTTTCTTGAGTATATTTGCGAATTTTTGCCTCCCCCAGAATCCATGAGGCTGACCCTCGCTCTGAGGGTGTATGATTTTGGTTTATCCATACCCACCTGGGGTATATTTCCGTATGTTTTGTAATTTGCCATTTGGGTGTGGGGTATAGGATTTAAAACGCCGCGCTATCCTACTGCGTGTTGGCGAGTGTGTAATCAGCCACCCCTCACATGGGGAACAGACGCTGTTTGCAGTCGCCCAATCTGGGTCAGACGCTGCTTTTACCTGTTGGTCCGCGGGAGGTATTTGATTTCCCTCCTACCTGGTATATCTACCGGGCATTCCCCTATCCGCCACCTGGGGACGCGCCCTCTAGGGGTTACGGGTTCCCCCGAGGGTAAAGGTAAAGGTAATAATGGAAAATGGACAAATGTCGAAAACCGGCAAGAATACACAGACATGATAGAAGAACGACTAAATCAGATAAAAGATGAAGATAGCATCGAAGAAAGAAACGACGTTATTGTAAAAACACTAAAGGAAACAACCCAGAAATACTGTAGCAAAGGAAACCTACGCACTAGCAAGATCAGTGCCAAACCAAAATCCCTAATAAAAGAAAGGAGGGAAATGGGAGACAAAAACTCAGAGGAATTCAGAAAAATCAATAAGGAAATATCAAAAGAAGTTAGAAAAGATATTCGAAAGTATAACACCACAAAAATCATCGAAACAATCGAACAAAATAAAAGACTGAAAGTTCTGAAACGTCAAATAAATATTGGAACAAAAAGTATAATGAAACTAAAAGATGAAAATGGAAATACGATTACAAACAAATCCGATATTGTGAAAATTACAGAAAACTTCTATCGCAAACCAGAAGTAGAAGACATAAAATATATCAGAAACCAGAGATCGGAAGATATACCTGAAATTAGTCTGGAAGAAATAAAAGCAGCAATTGGAGAGATGAAGAATAACAGATCACCAGGAGACGATGGAATAGTTATTGAGGCGATCAAGGAAGGCGGACTAGCTGTCTTAAAAACCTTGAAATCTCTATTTAACGAATGTCTCATAGAGCAAAAAACACCCACTCGATGGGACAAGGCCATTATCACTCTGATACATAAAAAAGGAGACGCTACAAATCTGACCAACTACAGACCTATTAGCTTGCTACAACACATATATAAGCTCTTTACGAGAATACTATCAAAACGTATAAGTGTAAAACTTGACCTATACCAATCAAGAGAACAGTACTTAAAGTACTAATTGAAAAATGCGTAGAATATAACAAGCCTCTTATGCTGACATTTGTAGATTATGAAAAGGCATTTGATTCGATAAATCAGCAACAACTCTTCCATGCTCTTTCGCAATGCCGAATAGACTCCAGATACACGGGTTTACTAAAATACATATATAACCACGCAACCGTATCAGTAAGATTACACGAAGACACCAACACATTTCAAATAGAAAAAGGGGTAAGACAGGGAGATGTAATATCCCCTAAATTATTCACGACACTCTTAGAATATATGTACAAAAACCTAGATTGGTGAACTACTAAACCATCTAAGATTTGCGAATGATCTAGTCCTAATCACAGATAAGATAGACGAAGCAAATAAAATGCTACAAGAACTCAAAGCTGCCTCAAAAGAAGTCGGGCTTGACATAAACTATACAAAGACAAAATATATGACAAACCTGGTCCTGAGCGATAACATTTCGGCAGATGATATAAAAATCGAACAAGTATACTCATACAAATACCTGGGACACGAGTTAACCATTGGGAGAGATAATCAAACCCACGAACTGAAGAGGAGGATCAATTTAACATGGGCAGCCTACGGTAAGCTCAGCAACATCTTTAAATCAGATATCCCAATATGCCTGAAGAGGAAAACGTTCGATCGGTGCATACTCCCTGTTCTCACTTATGGGGCTGAAACACTAACATTGACCAAGAAAACCATAAAGAAAATAAGAGTAACACAGACGGCAATGGAAGGTCAATGCTAGGAATAACACTTAGGGACAAAATACCAAACACCACAATTAGGCAACGAACAAAGGTGAAGGATACTGTGTTGAGGATAGCTGAGCTGAAGTGGAACTGGGCGGGACACGTGGCAAGACTGAAAGATGAGAGATGGACAAGACGAATGATTGAATGGAGACCCAGACAAGACGCATTCAGAAGCAGAGGTAGACCACCAACAAGATGGGCCGATGATGTAAAAAGAGTTGGAGGAAATTGGATCCAGATCGCACAGGACAGAAACAAATGGAAGGGTTTGAGGGAGGCCTATGTCCAGCAGTGGATGACCTAGGCTGGGAAGAACAAGAAGAAGATATATATATATATATATATATATATATATATATATATATATATATATATATATATATATATAACTGACGCACAGGAGGTCTATAGGCGCCCTCATATTCTCTATTGTTACCTTTTATAGAATTTTATTGACTACACATTTGTGATCCCCAATTCTCGCACAACACTAAGTTGTCTTTTTTTGTATAGCTTATTATTCTTTGTTGTTATACTTCTGGAATTTTTCTTCTTACCAAATCGTATATACTAGTAACTAAAATATTTGTTGACAATTTTAAGTGGGCTATCTATTCTTCTTGGAATATAATTGTTTATCCTAATTACTTCCAACCTTATCTACATTTTTTACACAGATGTATTGTTTGATGTTACTATTAACTATTTTTTATTATTATTTTGAGTATTATCGATTTTGTTTGTAAACTTTAGTGAAATATTCTACTTACTCTTTTAGCATTTTTTATTTGTCGTTTCTAGATTGTTAAATTTGTCATTGTATATACTTTTTCCTTTTAATGTTCTTATTATCCCATTTAATTTTTTTCCTACTTTACCTTTTCTATGCTTTATATACTATTCAACATACATCCTTTTACTTTTGTAGTATTATTCTTTACTTCTTTGTTTTTTGAATTGTAAGTAATATATATTCTTTGTTTTCTATTTTAATTAGACTAAATTTAATCTTTTTTTTTGTTCTTCTGTTCTCTTCTTTATGTTGGTTATCCATAACTTAATTTCTCTCACTCTGTAGCCAATCATCTTTTCTTATTTGTTCTATATGTAGAAAGTTCGGTTTCTAGGGCATTTTGATATTTTTTAATATGTTTTTTGATTAATTGTCGATGTGCATTTCAGTCATATTTCCATATATAGGTTTAATCTTCCCTACATTATTTATTTTCAGAAAGTCCTTGTCTTTTAATTAATTTTTTACCATAACTTTGTCTTCATATGTGTGATTTGAGTGTATGATATATTTTCTATTTTGTAATTGTGTTCTTTTTCCTCCTCCATGTAGTTTAACTGAGCCTAAGAATACTTATTTGGTGTTCAGTCATCTTTTTAGTTATTCGATATACTTTTAATATAATTTTAATATTCCAATCATATATATATTTGCTTTATATTATTTAATTTATAGACTTTATCTTTATTTTGTATTTTATTTAGTGAACTTCTATTTTTTCATTTCATTCGCCTTCTTTAGTTGCTGCCCTAGAAAACTGATATCTACAAATTTTCATATTTAATTGCTTAACTATTTCTCTTTATTTCTTCTATTTTCTTTTGCTTGTTGTTATAGTTCTTTGTTTCTTTCTTGTCATACTAATCATATTTTTATTTGTTTTTTATCTTAGTCTGCTTTCCTCTCTTATTTCATATTTTTTTATATATCCTCTTATTTAAATTATTTTCTGTTTCAGTTTATATTTTTCTTACTACTCAATTATATAACAATTTCTGTTTACTTTAAGTTTATTATAAACTATACTCATTTTAACCCCATTACTTTTAGCATCTTTCATATTGTCGAGCGATATTTTTATCTGTTCTTGGATTTCCTACGGGTATTCTTAATTAATACAAAAACTTCTTCTTTTGCGCTTTTAACCACCTTTATAATTTCCATCTTCTTGTTTCTCGTTACTAGCTGCATCAATATTGACCGTATTTTTTGTGTTGGTGGTGTTTCTAGTTCCAGGCTTATTTATATTTTTATGTCTCCTAGTAGAACTTTAAACTTATCTCTTAGTTCAATTCTAAGTCAGACTTCTTTATTTTCTCTTTTCTAGTGAATATGCTTGCTGGCTCCGTTATCTATTTTTTTTTGAGGTTCTCATTTATTTTTTATTTGTATTCTTTAGATTTATTCTATTTCGATGTTATCAAGTTTTGCTTCTATCTTTTTATTCCTTAAATCCAACGCATTTATCTTATGTAAGTTAGTAGTAATAGTATTCAGAATTCTTTTTCTATAATAATGCTTTATGGATCTTAAAGGAGTAAATATAAATTCACTTATATGCAATTACACCGTGGTTTTATTTTTGCAGTGCTCAAATATTAGGTATCGCGGTTACTGTGTCACGACCCGGCCATTTCTCGACCTTCGGGCCACTTAACTATATGTTATATAATTTATTCTTGCTTTTTTTTTGAGTTTATACACAATATTATCTTATTATACTGTATTTAATTTTTTGAGGGCGAACTTCTACTCATTTCGCATTTATTTCAACTAAACTTTAATAACTCACAACTTTGCTAGATTTATTACAAATCTTAGGATGCTTTTATAACGGCAAACAATCTTCAGGACTTTCGTGTTAGGAATGAAAGGCCCTTGGGTCCTGAAAAAATAAACAGTGTTTGTTAAATCTTGTCAGTAAAAAATAAATAATTTGTCTAGTATCAAATATTATCACAAATAGTTTTAATATCTATAAAGAAACCGATCTTTTGCCGTGGAAATGGTATCGGTTACGTCATCTAGATGTAGAAAACGGAATTCAGCAGCTTTAATGTTATGTTATTGATCGCGTACAATAAAATTTAAACGGTTTATAGCAGTCCGTTGTGTGACATCAAATATAGCAAATATAGTAATTTTCGCTAGAAAACCACAAAGGAGCAGACTACGCCTGTTAACTCATACCAAATTATTTAAGGTACTAAAATAAATATATAAGGAGATGATTGCATATCCCGAACATAATTTATTCTGTTTAAGGCAGCCAGAAGTCAGTTGAAGACGACTCAAGAAATGTTTGTCCAAGGCGTCCATTGCAGACACTAACGTTGAAAAAAATGCGTCAAATATAGGACAAGGATCTGAATATCACTTGTAAAATGTGGGTAAAATAGTTGGGAGTGTTCAAGGACTTGATGATTTTATGTGATTTGAATAAGCGTGAACCAGAATTACAGTTAAAAAAAATTATAAAATACTTATCACACTTTCTGAATGTTGTGTTGCTAAAGGAGAAACCTATTCAGAAAGTATTTAAAAAAATACTTCTTATAGCCTTTCTTTTACGACAAAGTTCAACTCTTTTTGATAATTTACGTAGAATTACGTCTTATATCTTAATGAATGAAATGTTATGTTAGCAAGTAAAAGATATCCAACACAGCTAGGCCAACCTAACATCAATTGAAGACTGGTTAAAGAAATGGAGGATAAAAGCTAATGAAGCCAAGTCCGTCTATATAACTTTCACCACCCGCAGAGAAAATTGCGCCCAGGTCTATCTAAACAATAGTCCATTACCTCAGCAAGAAGAAGTAAAGTACCTCGGTATGCACATTGATATAAGACCCACTTGGCGTAAGCATATTTTCACTAAGAGAAAGCTACTTGGAACGGCGCTCTCGAAGTTGTATTGGTTGATGGGACGGAAATCTAAATTTAGTTTGGATAGCAAAGTCTTACTATACAAAGCAATACTTAAACTAATCTAGACATAGGCACTGCTTCCAAATCCAACATTAAAATATTGGAGCGTTATCGATCAAAATTGTTACGAACGGTTACTAACGCGCCTAACTCTGCCATTAGACGGGATCTTAAAATGCCTATGTCGATATAGTACCAAGTATAATATTATTTCATTCGTGAATATAAATTAATTACAAAAAATATGGATTTGTTTGACTCCCTAACATGATTTATTTCACAGAAATTGGAAAAACACCAAAATGCCTAACAGGATAGAGGCAGGTAGAAAGCAATAAAAAGCAGGTCAAAATTGATATGATTGAAGAATGTACAGACTTTACAAAAATTTACCACTCTGGGAGCCCCACATTCCTATGTGAGAGAATAATCGTCCGGAAGTTCTGCGATGCCTGACAATTCGCGATCAGACATGTCTTCTCCACTGTCAGTGTCGATACCGTATCAGTATCCTCACCACTGTCTTTGCCTGTATTAACAATAATTTCATTAATGACGTTGTCTACCAGTGCCGCCTTTCGCCAGTATTCCTCTTTAAACTTTTTGGCCCGGTTGCACCGAGCTTGCCATTGTTCACGATTAAATTCTCGAAAAATACTCTGTGACTTTCGTAAAATTGAAATCCACATTTCGCTTAACCGCATATTCCTTCATCGCAGCCCATACCAACTCTATCGGGTTTAAATTTGGGTGATAAGGGGTAACCTTACTACGCCGGGTCCATGTTCGGTAAATAATTGGTCACTTTTATACCGTTTGTATCGTGGTTTGGAATTTTTAATAAGTGCGTACAATTCATATTGTTACCAAGTCGGGCCCGGGCAGTGATAAATCGGGCGTCGGGACGCTACGACCGGCAACGCGTGGGGCAGGGAAGGTTAAAAAAACTAAGCGTCGGCTTCAACTTACAATTAGAAATATATTTATAATCTTACAAAACTTAACCTACCTTACGCTAACTTAACCTACCTAGCTAATATACAATAACCTAACCTACGACTTAATGTACGCCCTGAAACGGGCAGCGAGCTAGGTGCAGTAGCGCAAGCAGCGGGGCCGGTAGCGGAACCAGGCAGCTTGTAGCAGGGCCGAGCAGCGGGGCCGATGGTGGAGCCGGACAGCGAGCAGCAGGTCCGGGCAGCGGGGCAGGAAAGCGAGCAGCCGGTCCGGAAAACGAGCAGCAGGTCCGGAAAGCGAGCAGCAGATCCGGGCAGCGAGCAGCAAAAGAAACTAAAAGGGGCTCATCTGATGACTCTTGATGATTTCTTCTTAAGGGGCTGACAACCGAGTGCGAATTCTTTGGTGGCCCAGGTTTTAAGGGCTCAGCTCGTGCCCCACTCTGCTGGTGGGGTGCAGAGTTTCAGGGTGGAAGCACGCTGAGCCCGCTGGGGAATTCAGGGCTTATCCAGGATTGGTGGACGCCGGGGGCCGTTTTTGGGCCGACTTGGAACCGCTTGACACGACGTGGCGCGGTAGGTCAACAATCCCGGTGTTGCACACGGCGCCACAAAGTCGGCCTCAGGTAACATTCCTTTGGAATTATATATTCCAAAGAAGGGCCTTTGTGTTGCTCACGGCTCAAAAAATTTCGGGGCAGGTAACATCATCTCCGGCGAAATCGGGGCCAGGTAACATCATTTTAGCATATTCGGCCCAAAAGGTATTTTTCTTTCACGCAACCATGTTTTCATTTCTTCTTTTTGTAAAGAGGAGGTTGACTTTTTTCCAACTGCTTGTTGTGATATGGTGCGTTATCTATTATGACGATACTATATGTTAGTAGGTTCGGTACCCACTTTTCATAAATTTCATAGTTTATCGCATTGTGGTAGTCACTAGTGTTGCACATCGACTTCCATCTTGTGTAAGCATTAGGCACAAATCCTATATCACCTTCTGCGTGCACAATTATTAATCGACCTCTTTTTGCAATCGGTGCCCTTACGCCTTTATTACGTACATCGCTCCACCCCTTTACTTGACAATGCGATGAGTGTATATACGTTTTGTCCATATATATAATAGGTCGTTGTGGTCGAAACTGCCGTATTTTTTTTCAAAAACTCATACCGTAGGTGGGTGATAGAGTGACGTTCCATTACAATCTTTCGGGTTTTTTGAATATTTGCCACCGAAAACCTAATTTATGGATTTCCTTGCGCAACGTTTATCAACTTCCCTGATAGCTCACATAATCACGAAATTGTTGGTAAATACCCTTGAGAGTTGGTACTGATTTTTGTGAAACATAAAAATTAATAATCATTCTACGAAGAACTTTCTAATCACAATTGTCCAATTTAACCTTAGAATTATTTTTTTTATTTGGAGTAGACAATTTTACCTTTGTACCACCATCAACTGTTTGCTTTTCTTTAGCAATTCGGTTAAGTGTTCGACGACTAACTTCAGTGGCCGCCATCACTCGGTCACGTACCTTTCAAAATCATAAGAACATTATTTAGAATATTACGTAAAATAAGTAAATTTACTTTAGCAAAAGTCGGCTTTCTCTTTCATAAATTGCAAGATTGATCCAAATAGTTCACGTTATTGTCCACTTAGGACTTAATGCTATACTTTCTATTCAAAAGGCATTATTATGGTTTTCTGTGACCTGGAATTAAACTTGTTTCTTAGAATTATAGAAATAATTATGTGTTACTATGACTTACAATAAAAAACCAAAACCGAGCTGGTAGCTATGATAGCTGATTTTAACTGTGTTTACTAATATAATGATTTTCAGTGGGAGTGCCAATCTGTTCTTGCTTCACTGCATTTATTAAAAAAATATCTGTATAAACTTAGCCAGTAAGTTTTAACCTAAATCCAATAGAAAATATATTCAATCTTCTTGCTTACGAAGTATATAAAAATAAGAAAATAATAAAATAAGGTAGAAGCACAAAAAAGAACTATATCTAAAGCATTGAAAAATATTTCCTTAGAACAGCTACATTATTTAATACATTAACATCTACAGATTCCTTATAGTTATTCACAAGAAAAGGGAGCGGTATGAACACTGTAAAACTTTCAAAAAATTAAAAAAACTCAATTCTTTATACCTCAAAAAACATGTATTTTAAGTTGCAAGTAAAAATTCGACAAGCGAAATGGGAGTTCGCATCGGACCAAATCTATTCGACTTTTGTCAAAAGATCTACGAAGAGCGCGTTAATCACGCAAATCGTTAGGCACAGGCTAACACGCATGAAGGACGTCTGCATGCTCAGCAATCATTCCAGGAATCTATGGACGATGAAGAGTTGCTATACGGCCCAGGGATAGCAAACTAACAGAATACATTAATTAATTCGATTTACCTCTTCTAAAACTTTAAACGCCGTTTACTCGAAATCACTTTTTTGACCTCGTTGACAGCATGATGTCCGATCGACTTAATATAAAATGAATTTTGGAGAGAAAACGTGTCTTTATGGCATGATGCAACTGTTTTGTATTTCATCCCTTACTTTTTTTTATAACTAAATTTCTATTAAAAATTTCGCGAAAATTTCGACTTTTTTCAAATGGTTACCATTTTTTTAAATCAATATTTTCAAAATCACCATAGCTATTCACATGCATTTTGCTCTCAGACGTTCCGTTTTGCTGCAAAGCTGTCAACGCCAATGGGACCGTTTTCAAGAGGCGTCATTTTCGACGGACCACTGTGCGCCAACATGATATTAAAAAAAAAGTTTTTTATGTAATATTAACTTTATTAAAGATGTGTACAAAGTTTTATGTTAATGTGTCAAGTCGATTTTTTTATCAGTAAAACAAAAAATTTTTAAGGTTTAAAGTTTATGCCCCTTAATAAGAATATCTATTTCTTATAAATGAAATCGCATTATGTATTAACAGAATTACTTTTACTGTTTTGAAAACGTGAACATTTATAATATTTTTCTAGACAAATTTAGAAACTTTTTACATCATTATGCTACCCTGTTCAAAAGCAAGACCACTGAATAAAAAACACACTATTTATTTATTGAAATTTATTTTGTCTTCAAAATAATTTATTTCCGTTGCAATACGTCAACATATAATCCAATCTTTGAAACCCTATTTATATTTACTTTTTCATTTTTTGGAAACTTTCTTTAATTTTTGTTTTATGAATTTCACTGGGTCAAATCGGGTTTCTCAAAGTGTTTTTTTTTTAATCAACTGTGCCTTAAAAAGTCGTAACATATAGTGGTATATCTGGAGAACGCAATGCTTGTGAAGCATGAATGAGTTTTGGTAAAAACGTTTCAAACCCAAAACTTCACTTAAAATTACATTTACTGAACTTATTGGTATGTCGACTTTTTTAGAAAATTTTCTTAGAGCCAATCGATGATTTTACAAAGCTTTGGCTTTAATTTTTTGCGAAATTTTCTTTCAATTAGAAGGAGGTTTATCTTCTATAGATTAAAAACCTTCTCTGAACATCTTATACTACTGGAATACAATTTTTCTTGATAAACATTCATAACCAAATGCTTTCTGCGCCATATTAAACGTTTCAGTAGCATTACTTTCATTTTCAGTAGCCACACAATTGAACAATAAAATACCTATATAGATTATGCAAAGATATGTTTGCACTCAATCATATATTTTGTCTCCATCCGCAAAAATTTTATGGAAGTGAGACATCTGAAATTTGGACATATGAATAGAAACTTACTGGGAATGAGAACAGACCATATGATGTCGAAATTCGCATTCAACGTGAACTTTGAGATTAACATTATGGATCGAAATGAACGTATAAACGAAATAGAACAGACTCAAAAAAAATATCTGGTATATAAATGGATCAAAGACCGAGCCTCTAATGGGTGCAGGAATATGCATGAAGAGTTGTTTACTAGGAAAATATATATCCTTTTTAAGCGAATTGCGTCAGGCGAAATAATTGGAAGACTTATCAATATAGGTTATTATCAACTTTATAATTATATAGATTTCAAATTATATTTGCGAAGCTGGGTGAGAGAATAGGTTAGAAAAAAAACATAAAAAATGCTGGAAAAACTGTACCGGGACAAAGACATGGAGAAATCTTTATAAAAGGACCACCCCGTAAACGAACTACAGAACTGTTAATACAAAGCAAGAATCAGCTACAAATTACCATAGAGCTTTCCACAGGGCATTGTTTTCTTAGAGTGCACTCCAAAAATAGGATTGTACAATGGACACCTAAGTTACAGACAATGTGGCGGGAAACAGAGACAGCTTACCACATCTTTTGCGAGTGTAAGGCTTTAGCGCACAGGAGGCGAGCTACTTATAGAAAATCAATAATGGATCTAGAAGAACACAGCAACTATCAAATAATGCACTTGTACAGACTAGTAAAAAGAACAAAAATAAGTAAAAAAAAGTGGTTTAAAGAAAATCAGAGAAGCACATACGGCTACAGTGATACCAAAAAAATTTCTGAATCTGTGACTTGTTTAAAACAACACAAGGTGGGAGAAGCCTTCAACACATTAAGAGATAGGCGCATGCGGTTCACATGTAACGGTCGATCCATCCTTTAAGCGTTGAATATATATTTATAAAAATCAATTAAAACCGATGTCTCAATTTCGATTCATGATAACGTCATTGTACTATTACCTTTAATTTTATTAAATTGTTAAACTTATATATAATTTTATCTCTAATATAATTTAGATTTAGAAAAAATGGTACATAAAAATAAGAGGTAAAAGTATATCCGGACTAAATGCAGGTACACCTTAATAAATTTATAACATATAATAAAAGGAAGTTAGATTTGTCTTAATATTGTGCAATTTTCTGCAATATAACGTACTAAAAATTGACTCATTAACTTGAAACACGAAACTAAGCATTTCCTTGCCAGTTTAGATATAAAATGCCCACGAGATAACCAGACATATTATCTAACCGCAGTGGTATTCCATTCTTAATAAATACAGACGTCGTACGCAGAACAAAATTGCATCTACATAATGTATAGCAACAGCTGCTTTCTGAAAGAACTCCTCAACGTAACCAAAACAGAATTCCCGAATACTATTTACAAAGTTAGAATAATGGATAGAATTATTAACGTAAAATTAAAAAAAATGTAGCAGAAGCAGACTGATGATGGTTGCATAAATTGAGTCAATAAAAGGTACAATAAAAACAATGGACAAAATATAAAGATAAAAAAGAGAAACATTTGGATGAGCATAGAAAACAAAAATATGGAGAAGGAAGAGGTGGGGAAAATACAAAGAACAAGGTTAGTTTGGCGCCTTTTACGGCACTAGGTACAACTTGTCTACATGGTGATTTAGAGTTACATCCATAGAAAATTCAACATGACAGCGATAATTAAATATTGCCAAGAGTTTTCAACTTTGAAATATGATGAGGCTTATTTTTATTTTAATAGATTTGTTAATAAACACTGATTAGAGGGATGAGAATAACTGTCCACAAATACCACATTTTGCAATTTGTTTTTTAATAAATATGAAATAGCGGCCAGTATGGAGTAATATGAAATTCTGAAAAATTTTTAGTTGGCCGGAAGCCTAATTTGTAAACTAAATTTACTGCTGATTTACATCTGATTTGAAGTTAATATTTTGATTGACTTTAGAAGGTCTGATGAAAGATAAGGGAAAAAGATAGAAAAACATTTTTGTACGTTATTACTATCGACTACTACTAGCACTTGTATGCATTACCCATGAAAAGTCTAAGGATTACTGTTTTTCGTTAAATGCTTAATGACAAAAAATTTTGCTAATTAAAATGTATCTAAGGATAATTATATAGTGATTTAAATTTATTTTGATTTTGGCAAAACCAGAAGAATCGCACTCGTTTCAGATGTTAGAGATAGAAATGGATCTTTTATGGTATATCAGTTATCTGGAGAATTTTAAAAACCAAGCTTACATAAAGTTTAGCTTTTATCGAAATGAATTTTGAATACAACTTAGTGAAGCTAGGCAATATATTAGGTAGGGCGGTCAAACTGTATGTTTCTAAGCCTTCACATTCTACACAGTTAAAAGTTTAGTAACCATGCAGCGTTGGACTGATGAACAACGAGGTTTCGCTGTTACAGCCTATTTAGAAAATGGTCGAAGTTACGTATGAGCACATCGCACGTTCCGCCTACATTTTCATCTTCCTCCTCGTGCTCCTGTTGTAAATACGAAAATCATTTTTGTTTGGGCCAACAACTTACGTACGATGAGTCAAACAACAAGAAGAAGAGGTGGTAATACAAGAATTTTTAGGGCTTCCAAGAATGTGGAGGTAGCAATTATAAGAAGCCCGCGAAGTTCTGCCAAACTGGACATCGTTGCTCTCGGACTTCCGACTCGAACAGTAAGGAGAATTTTGCACGATAATTTATACCTACACCCGGATAAAATGCAAATAGTCCATGCTTTAAACCCAGGAGATTATCCTATCCGTGTTGGTTTTTGTGAGCACATGTTGCAGCTGCCTGAAGACGACCCACAGCCATTTCCACACAATTTTCGCTATTGCACTGTTGCCAACCCTCAACAACTTTACGAGCAGCTTCTCCATTCAGCCAAAATTACAGTCTGGTGTGCAATCTCTTCGAATAGAATAATTGGCCCATATTTTTTTGAGTTATAATGGCCATGCAGTTACTGTAACATCAGCGCGCTAAGTTCAAATGCTGGAAACCTTTCCAATTCCAGAGCTTCAACGATTTTCTGTAAACGAGAATTATTTCCAACAGGATGGACCAACTAGTCCCACAGCCAGTGTCAATGAACTTCCTGAAAGATCTTTTTCCGAACCACCTCATTAGTAGGAATGAGAATGTTCAGTGGCCTCCAAGATCGCCAGACCTGAGTTCCTGTGATCATTTTTTATGAGGATATCTTGAGTCGAAGGTCTTCAAAACTCACCCAGCAACTATACTGGACTTAAAAGTGCAGATTGATAAAGATAGATCAAACCAACGGGAACCATATAGGAACATACTTGACCACAATAAAGAAACCGATCATAAACTTATTTTTCCAAATCGAAACGCTTGTTCACATTTCCTTTCTCACTAGAAGAATGACTAATGAAGTAACTGAATAGAAAAATGTCCCCTGTGCATCCATTCATACTTAAGATGATAGCCAATATTTATTCATTACTTGAAAATCCTTAATTTTTTAGGTCATCAGTTACATAATGTTTCCACACTAACAAAATTTCCTAAACCTAGTGAAAATTTTATTTCTCATTCAATAACTAGTAAAGTAGAACACATAAAAGATTAGCATTCTATTATTCCTCATAGTTGTCCTTAGAAAAAAAGACCAATAGGACTCTGAGTAAAGAACTGACTCCAACTCCTCTTGATAATGATACAACTTAACTGTTGGTTGTCCAATGATGCTGGTTTTAAAACGCAACGTTTTTCTAAGAAATGACTCAGAACAGCATTCTGCAAAAAAATTCACTTAAAAGTAAATTTATATCTAGATGGCTATCTTTGTTTATGCCCAAATATTTCTTTCATGAGTATGCGTAAAATACTACTTCTATTTTTTTATAACGAAAAACTTTTCTTGGACAGAGATTTCTCTTAGAAAAATGGACCAAGAAAATAAAATTGGTTGTCTTTGTCTTCCTAGTGAGTGGCATTTCAATTCACATACGAGGTGCGTTCAAGTTATAAGATTTCCAATTTCTTCTCAGCAGTGAGAGTAAGTCGAAAGATGCGATTACCTAAAAGTCGCGGGAAATATTTCTGAATTTATAATATAAAAGTCAGCACTATACAACGTACACAGGTCAAATTACCGCCAGTGCAGGGAGTGTTGTTTTGTATTAAAATTTAACTTAAAACGACGACGGGTAGTGTTCAAGAAGAACGCGTTATTATCCGTCTTCACCTCTTACGTGGGGAACGCCATTGAAATTCATCACCTATCGAGTGAGACATGGGGTGAAGACGTTATAGATGTTAAAAATGTACGTTTGTGGGTGCGAAAGCTTAAAGGTCGAGAGTTGTGTGAAAAGAAACCGTAGCAGCCTCGTCCACCAACCAGCCGGACCGAAACCATGGTTGCACGAGTGGAGTTGTAATGAAAGACCATTGATTAGGTGTGATATAGCCTCTAAACTTGGCATTTATGTAAAATATGTTGAGTCCATTTTGCTTCTTCTTCTTCTTCTTTGTCCATCCCTTATACCCTAAGGTGTCGGGTCCTCTATCCATTTTCGAAATCTCTTCCTGTCCCTAGCGATTTGTTTAGCTTCTGCCATGCTTTTCCCCCTCCTTTCCACTTCCTTCCTGATAGTTTCCATCCATGTTTGCCTTGGCCTTCCTCTTCCTCTTTTTCCTTCTCTTCTTGCCTCTAATACCCTTCTTGGCAGCCTTTCTTCGCCCATTCGTGTCACGTGCCCAAACCACATTAGTTGTCTTTTCTGTAGTGTTTCCACTAGCGGTTCTAGGTCTAACTCCTCTCTTGTTGTGATGTTCCTCACTTCTTTGTTCTTCCGACTATACGTCGCAGGTACTTCATTTCCGCAGCCGTTAATTTACTTTTGCTCTTGTCTTGTAGCGGTATGCTTTCTATTCCGTATGTTAATGTAGGTAAGTATATTGTTTTATACAGGTGGAGCTTAGTCTCTTTGCTCAGCTCTTTCTTGTTGATTAATGTTGAGTTGATCTGATAGTATACTCTAGTCGCCTTGGAGGTCCGGTTCCTTAATTCATCTGTTACTGTTCCGTCTTGGCTTATTATTACTCCAAGGTACTCATAGCTCTCCACTTGTTCCAATTGCTCTCCTTCACATCTTACGTTCAGGTTTCTTTGTTCTTCATCTGTGTTCTTACTTATTCTCATTATTTTGCTTTTCTTCGCATTTATTGTCATTCCTTTTATTTTAATTTCGTTGTTCCAATTATTTATTGCTTGTTGTAGTTTCCTTTGGCTATCGGCTATGAGTAGTATATCATCTGCGAAGACGAGGCTTTGTATATTGATTGCCCCATGTTCCAGTGTCCTAGTTTAGTGTTCAGGTTTGGGTTCCTGCTGTTCTTAACTATTTCATTCATCATGATAATGAATAGTAGTGGACTGAGGGAGTCTCCTGTTTTATCCCCTCTCCATCAAGAATTTCCCCGATTCTTGTCCTTGTATTCTTACTATTCCTTTCGTTCTTCCGTATAGTCGTTTTGTGGCTTCTACAAGTTTTCTCGGGACGTCAATTCTTTCCATTGAATTCCACAGAGTTGCTCTTGGTACCGTGTCGAAGGCTGCTAGGAGGTCTATGAATGCCAGGTGTAGCTCTTTGTTTCCTTCAAGTGTCTTTTCTATTACTGTGCGAAGCGTAAATATGTGGTCTTGGGTCTGTCTGCCTTTTCTGTATGCAGCTTGTTCCTCTAATAGCTCGTCTTATATGTGATGCCTTATCTTTTTTTCTAGTATCCTGGTGTAGATCTTTTGTACGCAGGATGCCAGGCATATTGCTCTGTAGTTTCCACAGTCCTTTGTGTTACCTTTTTTGTGGATTTTCCTACTTTCATGTGTGCTATTGCTTCTTCTGTTTCTTCCAAAGTTATTGTTTCGTTTTCTGTCTCTTCTTGTTCTACTCTGATGGGGTTTTATTGTTCTTGTATGTTTGGTGCTTTGAATTTTGTGCTGTAATGTCTCTTCCATGTTTCTAATATTTGTGGGAGTTCTGTAACGACTTCTCCTTCTTCGTTCCTAATGCTCCACACCTTTTGTTTGTAGATTCCCCTTAGGCCTTTAACTGTTTTCCAGAAGTCCTTTTTGTTGTTTTTGTTGTCTTTGAATTTCTGCTCCATCTCTCTACCAAACTCTTCCCAAGCTTCCTCTTTGGCCCTCTTCACTTCCTCTTTTGCCTCATTTCTCTTTGCTATATAATGTTGCCTGTTTTCTTCTCTCTTGGTCTGTAAGTATCACTTCCAAGCTGTTTTCTTTTTCATTACTATACTTTTTACTTCCTCATTCCACCATTTCGTGCGTTGGTATCGAGGTGATATTTTGCTTTTCCCACAGATTGTTGTTGCTATCTCAAGTATTACTTCCTTAAGTCTTGTCCATCTCTCTTCCACGTTCCATTCTACCTCCTGATGGTGCTCTTGCTGTTCGTGTTCTAGTAATCTGCGCTCTACTTCTTGTGCGTATTGTTTTTTTCTCGGGCTTTCTTAGTTCAGTTATTTTTATTTTCTCGTAACCTTTCTTCGCTACTTCCTTTCTTACATAGAATCTCGTGTCCGCTATTACTAGTTTGTGATTTGAGTGGGTTTCTGCCCCTCGGATGACCTTCACGTCTAATACTGCATACTTTGCTCCCTTTGTGTATGTGAAGCAGTCTATTTCACTTTTGGCCTCTCTGTTTTCTGCAATGAAAGTTATTTTATGTATTAGTTTGTGATTGAAGAAACTATTTCCTATTAGCATTTCGTTACTTATGCAGAAGTCAATCATCCTATTGCCATTGTCGTTTAACACTCTGTCTGTACAGTATCTTCCTAGAACTCCATGTCCTTTGTCTGGGTTCTTTCCCACTCGGGCGTTCCAGTCTCCAAGCATAAATGTGTGTCTGCTTCTGTCTCTAGCTTTGTCGAGCACTTGTTGTAGGATTGTGTAGAACTCATGTTTTTCCAGTATGTTGTCATTTTCTGTTGGTGCATAAATCTGTATGAATGTATTTCTTTCTTCAAGCTTGACATCTATTGTCATTATTCTTGAACTGATACCTTCCCATCCTATCACCTTTCCGGTTAGGTCTTCGCTAATTATCACTCCTACTCCCTCCTTTGCTCTTGTTCCTAACTGAACTCCAGAGTGGAACAATTTGTATCCTTTTTCGAGTGTTTGTTCTTTGATTCCTTTCTTTTTGATTTCTGAAAGTCCTAGGATTTTAACTTTATATCTCTCCATTTCTTCAACTAACTCTATCTCTTTCCCATTTAGTCCTGTCACGTTCCATATTCCAATTCTTGTCCTTTGTGCACGCTTAGGTCGTTTTCCATCTTTCCGTCCATGTCCGAGGCTTTCTGTATTTCTCTGTATCTGTATACCTCGTATGGGTGATTAGCCCGACGACGAGGGCCCCGTTACCTCGGGACAACTGGTATCAGGTTATACCGCCCGATGCTGGGTCGTCAGAGTCCCGTTCGTTTTCTAGCAGTGGCCACCACGTGCAAGTGGGGTTGACATTTGGGTGACTGGATGTTGGCGCCACCCCTTACCCTCCGAGTCCATTTTGTGTGACGCGGAAAGTTTCTTTAAGGTAGGTCTCACGAAAGCTGACGAACAAACACAAGGATGCGCGGGTGGCTATATCTCAAGACATGTTGACGCTTGATGTCGTCGTAAATTTCCGACCATGAAGGACATTTCCCATGGCCGTTGATTTTCTGATCGAGTCGCTATTACATCAGTGAAATAAAATACACGAAAGCCATGGAATCATAGCGACGATGTTGTGAAAAATATGTAGTTCTAGGCGGAAATTACGTTGGAAAGTAACAGAAATTTTAACTTTCTTGGGTGAGTACTTTTTCAGAAAAAAAATTGGAGACCTTAGAACTCGAACGCACCTCGTGCTGCATATCATCGCGCTTAGATTCTATTAAATTCATAATTGATAAATTATTACAATTCCTTAAGATATCACACATCTTTACTTTGATGTTTGAAATTTAAGAATGGAAAGTTATATACCTAAACTATCTCAGTATAAAATTGAATCCAAGAAAGAATAATAAACTTATATAATAGGTTCATCTGGTACGTGAGGTCTAACTTATGAGACGATGATAAAGTGAAAGATATCATTCAATGAGAGTAAATACATATAAAAAATGTATTTCATAATCTTTTAGGTTAATCTTATCTTTGATTTTTCAACGAGTGGAGTAATTGTAGGTCCTTTGTTACCGAAATTTTGTTACCAAACTTTGTTATACAAAATTTAGAAGTAGTGCACACATTTCAATATAAATAATTATCATTTTACATTACAGTAAACTCAATATTATTTTTATCAACAGAAACTGTAGAAGTAATTATATTTAAAAATAGTTAGTTATTATTAAATTGAAACCAATAGATATTATTCCGTGATTAGCATCATGTAAAATCTTCTTCTTCTTCTTCTCTCATTTCCCATTTATGCCTCACGGCGTTGGGCCCGTCATGTAAAATACTACTCTAACATTTTTCCTATTTGTTATTTTTAAAGACTGCAAGTAATTCTGCTGTTAAAATTTCCTAACATTAATTAGTACAATTTCTATATCAAAAAAACTTTTTTATTTTTAGCTCAAACCGGAGTTTAAAAAAGGAAATTAGGCAAAGGAATCACAGGTGAAATTAAACTAAAAAGCGAAATGTTTCAATTTGTCAGTATGTCATAAAAATGTCAACGAGCTTGCTAGACACATCTAGAAATACATTTAATTATTTTAAGCTTTCAATAAGAAAAATAAAAAAATATTTTTATAAACAAAATTAATAGAAAAGTAAAATGACGGATTTACAGGTATAGCTGTATTTAAATTTGAATTTCTTTATTAATAATCTCTACGCTTTCCCAAGTATCAAGTGAAATTCTTCGTTGTAGGTTATAAATATGTTTTTGGAACAGAAAACCTCAATATTAAGGAAGCGGTTTATCATGAACTGCTAAAAATTTTTAAGCACTACAAAATATTAAAAATATGCATCTAGCTGTAAACCAAAACTAATTACAAGGTTAATTTTCACTAGAGTAATAAATGTAAACTATTCATGAGCAATTATATTACGTGTTCGTGGCGTGTAAAACCTTAAAAGTCAAAATGTTTATGCATTTTATAGCTAATTAACATATAACTGATTACTCTTTATGCAATATACCTAAACATTCCATTTAATTGAGTAAATACACTTATGTAATGTAATATAATAATAAATACTATAAATTTTAAAGTTAAAAAAAAAGTTCAAATAAACAATTTCAGATAAAAATGATTAAGATAAAAAATAAACAGAACGGTAAATAAAGAAAACAGTACCTAAACATGAAAAATGAAATTAATAATATTAACTTCAACATAAACTAAGTTAAAAGTACTGGTATACGGAGGGATATAAAAATAACATGAAGTGTAAGCGACAATAGGATGTTTGTATCAAAATAAGCATTTAATAGTTGACGACATGGAACATAGTTTTAAAAAGAATTATGGGAACAGATGAGAAACAAAGTAAGAACAGCCTTATAGAGCTAAATATACGTTACGATTCGATTAAGATCATATAATAAAAAAAGTCATTTTGCAACAAACTACAGAAATGTTTGGTTTGTGGTAGGAAAAAATACATTTGTTTGTGGAAACATAAACACCAGAGTAGAAAATAAAGAAACAAATAGAATGAAATGATTAACAAAGTAGGCAAAAAGCTCATAAATGCAAACGGAACAAGAACTGTACAAATTAATATAGCGACAATTATTCAAATATCATAAACACGTTCATTTTGAGTAGAAAAAGAACCAAATGATTTCGTAAAAGGACTTAGCATAATATACCGTAAACATTAAAATAAGAAAATGGCAAAAATTAAAACCAAGTATTTTCTGATAGATTCCGCCAGAGTGGTTGAGGCGCGGGATTCGATGCGGTCCCGAGTTCAATTCCCGGTGCTCTCTGATGTTTGGCGGGTGGACTACTCAGTCAAATACTCAGTAAAAATAATTGAGTACTTGCGTTCACTCGAACAAGGGTAATAATGGCGGTCGTTTAAGGCGCGGTGCTTGCCACATCGCCCCACACCAGAGATGGTGCGCGACAACTAGGCACAGTGGCGAACGTATAAAAGCCTTAACCTCTCAGTTTACAGGCCGTGCTCTCACGCGGAATGTTAAAGCTGCACCATTTTCTAATAGATGTATTTAGAAAAGTATAAAGGAAGCACAGTGTAAGAATGATAACCATTTTAAAAGAGTTATAAAAATGTATAAACTAGGAGACTAATAAATGACTAGGTTGTAAAAAAGTTTCTACATTTTTGGGACAAATTTTATGTTCATTTGTAAATTAATGTTATGTATAACAAATACACCCCATTATTATTATTGGTTCTTCGTCAGCGTTCTGCAACTTATCGAACTCATCCACAGTAATAATCTTTCGCCTACTAATCAAATAATTGTTTATTTGCTTGTTCAACTTGATCAAACTCTTCAAAAACGTCACGTGGCTCACAACTTCTTGTCCTTCAACATCGCACACTTTCTTTGCGGCATTTCTTATTGATAGTTTTTGTTTTTCGTGGTTTAATTTCATATGACATTTAAAGATAAAGATTACCATACCATAAATACGAAAAATGACAAAAAATGCATAAAAATCAAATTTTTTCCAAGTGTTAAGAAACTTTATTTTACATCTCGAGAAAGGAAAACTAATAAAAATAATCAGACGTGTTAGAAAACAGGTGTGGAGAATGTGGAATTATTAACAAAAATAAAATAGGCACTCAAATAAGAAATTAAAAAAATGATCTATGAAAGAATTGCTTATAAGTCAAGCCTCTGGTTAATTCAATATTTACAAACAATAATATAAAAATAAAATATTGATATTAGAATCAAAAATAAGAAGGTAATATAGGAATAATTGGAAATAGGTAAATTTCCAAAAAAAAACTCAATAGGAACTTAGTAAAAAATATAAAAATGTTTTACAAAACTATAAAAAATCTTTAACATAATATTTAACTGGAAGATAAAAGATTAATAAATGAAGTTTTATAGAATGTCAGAACATTACTTTAACGAAGTATTAAGTGCTACAACAAAAATAGACATAAAAGATGCATAAGAAGACGTAACTTTATAACAGTCGAAGATGTTAAGAAATGCATTTACTCTTCGCCAAGTATTTTCAAAAATATTAAAATATGTGAATTAAAAGTAAATTAAAGAACCAGCCAAAATATTCAATATCATCTAGAAAAAGAAGAAATAAAAAGCAATAAATTACAAAGACAATTTTTGCATATACGAGAAGGTCTATATTCGTTTTTTTTTCAAAATATATGAGCAAACCACTCTGACTTTTGTACTTTTGTTTTTTTAAGGTGCTGTTGTTTTTAATTAACATCTAATTTTGTTGTTACTTATTTTATTTTTGTTTTGTTTAAAGTTTTCTTTGCAAATACTACTTGTAGTCAATTTTTTTTGCTGTTTAGTTTTCATCTCTAATTTCATAATTATTGACTATATTTGTAGAATTTATTTGGATGTTTAGCACATATTGTTGGTTTTTTAGTTGTGGTTCAATTACTTTTTAAGATTTATTTTAGTATTGTTTTGCAGACTTTAGAAGTTGTACATTAAAAGAATATTCTTGTATAATTTTCATACCCTCTTGCATTAAGAGAATTTTAAAAGACTTAACAACAGAAACGAATAAAAGAAGCCGATCGCAACATTTATAAAACTAAATAGTAGCAAATTACAAATACAAATGAGAAGAGAAATCCTCTACACTTATGTCTTATGAATTTAGTGGAATGACTAAAATTTAAATTCTTGAAAACGAACAAAAGTTTACCTAACTCGATACAATTGACAAATAGAGATTAGAAACCAATACGTAAATCAGAGTCATCTCTCGATGAGCTTGTCTTATCTTTTCTGTTAGTAATAAGAGAGGAAAACTAGGGAGGAAATCAGAGAAAAAATAAAGAAGTAGCAAGCCAGGGGTGGATTCCTCTTTGTCTTCGATTTCCGTAGTGAAAGTTGAGATATGGTTCTGCCTCTCACAATCTTTGTTTTGGTAGAATCAGGGAGGGTTGCAAACTCGGATTTGAATAAGAACAAGCTATCAAGCGCCAAAATCGATAAATGAAACAACAACAACAATGAAACTGCTGGCATCGGACATTCGAAGAAAACAACGAACAAATGGCCTAGACGCAACAGGTGATTCTCCCATTCACACTCGCGGATTGTCAACCACAGATAGATTTTCTTCTACTTTCAAGAATCCGTGCTTTTTCAATTTTTTTTTTGAATTTGGAAACTCTCGTTTCCATGTTCGCTAGAAAAACGCTTTAACAATACAAAAAGCACTAAATTATGTAGTGTAATGTAACATAATTAATTTGATAATTAATTAGGAAAATGTTTGGTTAAATAGATTCTAAAAAAACTAAACAATAGCGTTTTTGAAGAACAATAAATATAATACGTGTCTGATCGAATATAAATATAACGAAACGAACCATTGTACGTATTAACAGCAAGCCTTTCTTAGTGCAAGAAATAATAAATAGGTTCTATGCAACGTAAAACAAAAAGCGATAATGGTATTAAAGGGCCGACTTGGTTAGTTCCTACTTTTTTTAGATGTTGACTATAACTTATAGAAAAAAAATATTTGTCTTTCTTTCAAATTAAATAATATAATGAGGCGTTTTCAAATTAAGAAGATATGGCTATCTTTGCTAAACTATTTGCCAGAAAACCTCATTGAAAGTATGGAAAAAGATCTGAAGCTCTAATTAGTAATGGAAGCGATTATATCAGATATTAGATAATCGCACAATAGCTCGTAATGTATAATCATAAAGAGAGTACAAATAAGTCTCCGCCGTTTGACAAAAGATAGCTCCACCAGTAAGTTATGGTTGAAATTGTCAGATCTAAAACGTCATATCGTAAGGTTGGACATCTGACAACATCATAACTTTAAAATATTAGCCATTTTATATTAGCATCACATAATTTTTTTCGTGCGAAAATGTCGAGTTTTGAGCCGAATAAACGTCATTTGCGGGAACTTCTGATTTACGCATAGATTGCTTGTAGAAGCATATGGTGAGGCTGCTTTAAGTGAGAGAAGTTGTCGTGAGTGGCTTCATAAGTTTAAGGACGGTAAGTTTGACGTTGAAGACAAAAAACGTAGCAGAAGGCCGAAAGTGTACGAAGACGCGGAATTGGAAGCATTATTGGAGAAAGATTCCTAACAAACGCAAGAATAACTTGCACTTACATTAAAAGTGACTCAACAAGCAATTTCACATCGTTTAAAATCGTTGGGAATGATTCAAAAGCAATGAAATTAGGTTCCATATGAACTGGAGCCGAGAAACTTTAGACGCAGATTTTGCATATGTGAAATGCTGCTTGCCAAGCATAAACAAAAGGGTTTTTTACTGGTGATAAAAAATAGATCCACTACAATAATCCAAAGAAGAGGAACTTATGGGGACTACGTGGCCATGCTTCAACATCGACAGTCAAGCCGAATATTCATGGAAAAAAATTCATGGTGGGTATTTGGTGGGATCAGCTTGGTGTCGTGTATTATGAGTTGCTCAAACCGAACGAAATTATTACTGGGCTCTCTACCGAACACAATTAATGAGACTGAGCCCAGCACTCAAGGAAAACACGCTCACTACTGCTCCAGACACAACAAAATTATTCTCCTGATAATGCTCATCCACATGTTGCGGCGCCGGTCAAAACCTACTTGGAAACACTCAATTGGGAAGTCCTATCCCACCCGCCGTATTCACCAGACATTGCCCCTTTCGATTATCACTTGTTCCAGTCGATGGCATATGGGCTGTCTGAGCAGCACTTTACATCATATGAAGATGCCAAAAATTGGGTAGATTCGTGGATAGCCTCAAACGATGAAGTGTTTTTCCGACGCGATATCCGTATGTTGCCAGAAAGATGGGAAAAAGTAGTGGCTAGCAATGGACAATACTTTGAATAAAACATATGGTTCCGTTCTTTCACAATTTTTGATAAAAAACGCAGGAGACTTATTTGTACCCCTTTACAATAAAAAAGATATCTACGTTTTCAAGATTGTAGCAGTCTCTTTATTATTCAACAGACTGTAAGTTTAGAGTTATTCTTAGACTTTTGTGCTTTATTTAAATTTTAATTTTTTTTTTGAAATGCCAAGCTTGTTCCATATTTACAAAGTTCTCTACTAATTTAGATGTATTAATGCTTTTTTAGATAAGAGTATAAATTTGTTATATTACCAGTCCTTAAAATACGCATCTAGTATTTGTATCTTTGAGACACACCTCGTATGTAATGGAAATAAACTAAAAACTGCTGTAACTCAAAAAATCGTAAGCAACCCACATTTTAACCTTCGGTAAATTTGTTACGTGGAATCGAACCTAATTTTCTACTAATCATGAGATGTGCAATAGATTTTCCACTATATTATGCTGTAGTAGAGGAACGCCCACGCTTCGGCCGCCCACGTTAACGGCTCAGATTGACGCTTTATGACTAGGCATGATTTTGCACAATTTTATTAAAAACCTCAAAACTCATGTCGAGCAACTAATTTATTGCTGGTGACTTATAGAATATTTGCATTGCAAAATGTGGAAAGATGATGATTCACTGCTAATATCAGAAGAAACATGCGGTCGACGACAGATAAGTATCAATAAAAATTTTCCTTATTCAAAAATTTTTATGTTTATCTTTATAATTGAATGGAGACAAAATCCGCAAAATTGAAGCGAGTTGGTTCTATAATTGTTTACTATAAAAAAAAGCTACAAGATGTATTTAATGTTTTAAATTTACTCTCAGTATTATATTGTGTTTAAAAGTTAAATAATTGGTTTAATTAGTTTAAGTTGGCAGCAAGGAGATTTTACATGGATAATAAAACATAAAATTAATATAAACAGAAGTAACTTTCTTACGAGTCGTGAGGTAAACATCGAGGGATGTCAATTTTAAACATCGTAGAAAGAAAAGGTTTTCCCTGGAGGCCTTAAAAATGAAGTACAACCCTTGAATGTATATGTTACTAAACTACTGAAAAATTTAGGCGATGGACGTATTAATCGGGCAATAATTTCAGAGGTATGTACTATATGAAAAATGTATGGGAAGGTATAGAAGAAAAGACCATTATAAGGTCATTTAAGAAATGCGAAAGCTACCAGAGATGACGCAGTTCTTGAAAGAAGTGACAAAAATAGTTGAGGCGCAAATAGGAACGGTGATATTAACGAGACGAGTCATAGCACTGAAAGTGATGATGGACTGAATATTGTTAATATAAATTATTGTAATAATAAATAAAAATGATCGAAAAAGTTGTAAATATTTTTATATAATAAAATATTTAAAAAATTAACTAGGGTTGCATCTTGCCCTCCAGTCCAAAAAGTGCGGTACATCACTTCTTTTTGCATGTCTTGGCATTTGTCTCAACATAATTTTTCCACAATAATTTTTAGGGCGTCCAAATCACTGACGCTATAGGACATTTGCCTTCTTCTTTCGCATTTCTATTATGAGAATGGAATTAAAAATTAATATGATATCAAAAAAAAATTCTTTATCTATCACTTCAGAATTAAAACAGCACGTATGGATATTGGAAGTTTATTTATGTTAATTACAAGATTAACTCTTAAAATGATTATCTTCTCAGTCAAACGTTTGTTTTTCATTTTTTTTATTTAAAAAATTCGATACATTTCTGATAACCTTAAAAATTTTTTATTAAAATATATATACATTGTTGCATACGCAGAAACAAATTTTCATAGCATTTTTTATAGCGAATCAGGTATTTCCGAAACATGGGTTCTGAATGCATCAACCTTCTCTTCCGGCGTCGAACATTGATGCAATTTATTTTTCAGGTGTGGGAAATTGTTAAGGACTCTAAGGCGGATCGCCCATCAATTCGACGTTTAAAGTGCTGAAAAAGCCAGTTGTTTACGTCGATGTGTGTGAGTGCGCATTGCCATGGTGAAGAATGATCCGGCGTTGCTCGTTATTTTTTCTTATTTTCCCGAAGACTTCTAGCAAACAAATGATTTACTACTCAAAATTGACCATTGTTGCGACATGTTCAATTTTTTCAAAAACTAACCGGGACCATTCGCTTCGAAGTGCTTCGAGTGCGAACGATAATTGTTGGTTCTGGTTAACCTTGGAAAACCATACAATCGACTGCTGTTTTACTTTCGGGCTCACACACATAAATCCAAGATTCATCATCAGTGATCATTGTGAACCAAATTCATACCAATATCAAATTTACCATGGAAGTAGAACAAAATCATTCCTTTTCCTACCTAGATACTCTTATAACAAGACATTTTTTATGTGACAGCTTTCATCACACTCTCTACAGAAAACCCACTCACACTAACTACTAGCTAAATGACAGATCCCTTCACCACCCTGCCCAAATTCAGTTACAAAGTCCTCATCACGAGATCCACCAGACTTTCCGATATGAAAAACCGCCATAAAGAAATTAAAACCATTACCGCCATCCTACTACAAAATGGGTATCCCAATAAACCCTTTTTCCACATAATCAAAATATAAATAAGAACACTAACTCTCAATCCCAAAACCCTCCTGACCAATAAAAAGCTTTCCCACCTTATGTCAGGAGGCATCACCGATAAAATAAGCCGAATATTAATGAGGCAAAATACACGCACGGTCTTTACGACTAGCAACTAAATATCTGGGCATATTCGCTTAGCAAAGTATCGCGGCCCCAATGAATCTCAAGAAGTTTATGAAATACCTTGTGGAGACTGCCAAAAGACCTATACAAATCAGCAAATATCTAGCCGAATATATGAGCATTCTCTGCCCGGAATGGCGATAATGGTTCGGCACTTGTCAAACACAACAAAGAAACAGACCACAAAATTAATTTTTCGAAGGGAAAACCATTGCTCCTATTTCCCATTTTACCAGCAGGATAGTACGCGAGGCAATTGAAATACAAAAACGCCTACAGTATCTGAACACAACAGATGACAGCCAAAGTTTACCCGTCATATGAAAATCCTTCATTACTCCGCACCGTCAATTACCCAATGCCTTTACACCAACAAACTTTCCCCAACCAATTGCCTCTCGCCAAAGAACATTCCCGCCAAACTTTCAATTCTAACTCTATAAATGACAAAGCAAAATACACGAAAGGTCAGTATTACTCAAAGACTCGTAGCTCTCCTTGGGAAGTAGGCAGATGTCGAGAATTTTCTCAAATACGCAGCTGACGTATGCTTGGTGTGGGCAATTATTTATGTGTAAATTATACAGAAATACATGAAGTGCTATATTTTGTTTCGGTTTTTTAATGAAAATATTCTGTTGATTGGCGGTGCAAGATCTTCAATTTTGCGTTTTGTGCCGCTCATTTTACCTAACCCCAAGTAGTTAGTTTTGATTGAATTAAATATTCCTTGCAAATATGGGATATACATAGGCACAAATGTATTAATATATGCAGCTAGGACGCTGCTGATAACCGAGGTAGAATTAAAGTGTTTTATTGGGATAAATCGACCTCACTGCTTAACGGCTTTATAATTGCATTTACGATCTTATCACATTTTAATGATTGTTGAAGTCCATTATATCTCTATATTTAAAATTTGTATTTTCTTAAACAATTAGACTATGTGAAAAATAAATGCAAAAACAAATTTAGGCGTGGGCGTTACAGTCTGGGGACTATTGTAGTGCAGTTAGGTGAAACATAAAATTACCGAAATATTTGAAAGATAAGTTTTAACTGTTACCTGAAAGTAAAATTTAGAGAACGAATAGGAAAAATACTATTCTTCTAAAATGATTTAATGTTGTGCAAGAGGCGAATTTTAATATACAATAGATGATACCGCAGGTGAGGAAGACTAACAAACACAACTGCATTAAAACTTTGGTTTGGTTTTTCACTTAAAAAAAATAGGAACCGTCGCTTTATATTTATCCATTATGCAGAGCTACATACTGATTAAGTGTTGTTAGGTTAGTTGTAGTATTGCAAAAAATTTTAAGTGATTGAGAGGTTTAAAAATTATTAAAAAAGTAAAACAAACCGGTCTTTGGTGACGTATAATTAAAAAAGTTTAAATGGTTCTAAATTTTGTAAACTAGTGAAAGAAAAGGCGAAAATAAAACATGAAATGTTAGAAATATCGTAAATTTAATATACTTTTTTGAAATAACAATGAACGCAAGACAAATTTCTATTTAGCGGAAAATGCACTATAGTAACCTAAAACCACTGCTCAACTATGTACTACATGTACAACAAAATAAAATGATTAATTGTTTGTGCATGATATTTTCAGGATTTATTGAATGGTTTTTGATAAAAATAGTTACAACGCATTTATTCAAAATCGCCACCCTTAGCCTCTGCACAAGCTTGAAGGCGTCCAGATCACTTGACTACAGCAGCACGTACAACGTATCCGTTGAAAAAGTATTGAGTGTCTTTTTGAGCAAACTGTGCCTCTAAAACTGCTCACAATTTGTAATCTAATGGATTGAGATCTGGGCTGCCAGAAGGCCAATCCTTCATTGTTAGAAAATGGGGCATATTGTTTTGTATATTGCGTTTTGTGGACTTGTGCTGAAAGATGCAAGCACCACTTCAAAAAAAGCGTGTGGTTCAGAAATTTTACTACACCTTCCAAAACATTCTGTTGATACGCAGCGGCCGAAATTTTTCTGTGGCCGTTGTGCGCGTACCAGTCAACAACTTTGGTTTTTCTCTCCTGCCTTTCTTTAAAGCATCTATCAGCAAATGTTTCGTACGTTTTTGTAAGCAGCTTCCATAATATGGGACATCGAAATTTTGCAAATTAGATCTCCCGATATATAATCTGTTTACGAAGAGGAGTTCGTTTGATTCGAGCACTTACGGCTTTGACTGCGTGAACAGTCAACTTGTATGATTTTCGACACCTTTAGTCTCATTAAACATTGTTTGTAGCCGTTGCATAAAAATACGGTTAATGCCGAGAGAATGCAGTGTCTTAAAGATTACACTTTTTCAGTTCTACACTTGTGTAATGCTGTTACAGCAATGCAGTTTTCTTTGTCACCTCAATTGATTGGTAAATAACACAATGTAACTTATAACTATAAGTATATATACAAAATCAACCTGAACCTCAGAAACAAAGAATTATAGCAAAGCTATAGAGAAAGTCATAGCTTTCACTAAACATCTGCAACTTGTTTTCACACTTAAAATTACATTCAATTCAACTCATAGGGCAAATTTATTAATTTGTTATCAATAATATCCAAACTATTCGAAAAGTTTATCTATTCTCGCTAGCTTGCCCAAGTGTCACCACTTAACATCATTTTGCTGTTCCAGTTAGGTTTTTAAAGAACATATTCAACCAACCATCAGCTACAACGAGTCACTGAAGTCATAGAAACTGATTATGAAAACAAATGTTACACAACAGCAATATCTCTAGACGTAGCTCAAGCCTGGTTTGAAGAGTAAACTGTTTGTATTAAACATCCCTAATTATATTAAAACAATACTACTTTTTCTTCCTAAAAGATCAAAAATTTGCCTTAAAATCAACCTTGCTATTTCTGAAACTATAACCATACGAGCAGGCGTTCCACAAGGTAGTATCTTGAGACCACTATTATTCAACATTTATACTTCAGATGGACTAGTAGTGAACGCCATTCCAGCAACGTTTGCCAATCACACTGTTATCTTAGACCAGACATCTCCCATTTACAATGAGCGACCAATAAAATATTTTCCTAGTTCACCAAGTGGCATATACAAATCAAGGGTCAGAATAAAGTGTTCACCTTAAAACACATTCCACACCTACCTAACATCAAGGTCAATAATGTGGACATCGAATAAAATCTTACTGATCAAACAGTCATATACTTGGAAATGCTTTTCGGCGCCCGGCTGACGTGAAAACTGCAAGTCAACTACAAACTCAATCTAAGTTATGCCCGACTGGTGCAACTGCACCCCGTGATCAATAGGGAGCTGGGACTAAAAAGTAAATGCGCAATCCCTTATTCGATTGCTGGCTCTGTATGCTTCACCTATCTGGACCAACACTACAAAAACTAATATAAATAAACTCCAAAGGCTACAAAACAAAGAGCACTATGGTTTATTGAATAAGAATAGCTGCATTACAAATTAGTTATCTCACCTATATAAAAATACTTTAGTGCCAGAGCACAGAAATTATTTGCCAACTTCCACGCTCGCAGCGGTTCTGTGTATTATCCACCTGGTAGACGAACTATCTATACCAGACTAAAACTAAAATCTCAACATATTTACTTATGCACCCCTGGGTGCCAAAATATTCAACTGCTAGTTTACTTCGTCATTTATATTTAATTTCACTCTACTATGTATATAATTTAATAAATATATTATAAAAAAAAACATTTAAATGGCAGTCCAATTCAATCCATTGACATTGTGGTGTATTTACATTGGTGCTCTTCGCACCAGCAATAAAGTGGTCTCAAAGTTGATCCAATGTTGTTGGCATTGATGGCACGTAATATCAGAAGGTTCAAGGGCAAGCTGAACAATACCAAATAATATTTGGTATTGTTCACGGTAAGAAACAACACAGTTAGGATTAAGGAATGGAGAGTTGATTGTGTTTAGATGTATGCCGTATAACGAACTCACATTGAACATTTGTGATTGTATGAATAAAAACTTTCCTTTCTCTTAATGTATTATTTAATATTATATTTGTAATATTTTCTGAAATATATTTTTTCAAAGACCAATAGTTCTTTTGTAGTAGGCTTCTATTTATCTTTAACTCAAACTCAACACTTGGTTCGTTTTATTGTTCTTGAAATTAAAGTCAACTTTACGTTAAATTTAATATCTAAATATGTAATAAATAAACTATTCAATTAAAAGATAAAGTAAAAACTAATAATCAGTTAATCATTTTTATATACAGATTTTTTTATATAATTGTGGTAACTAGGCCACTAAATTGACTTTTATTAAATTCTATTTTCATAAAAACGCATTACTTGTCATTAAAAATTAAGTGTAACATTTATATATAAAATAAGATAATATAGACAAACAACAAATTAAGTTTAGTATCCAAAAATATTCTGATATGCAACTTATTTTAAGAAAATAAATTTTGTATTTGTAAATTTGGTTGTCTACCTTCGGATATCTATTAAAAACTTTTGATAATAGGAAAATTAAATTTTATTTATTTTTATTTTCATCTGTAAAAATCTATAAAAGGAAACTAGGCATAAAAACAGAATGATTTACGTGTATTATAGATAGTGCTGTCCTCATTCAAGGTATACATAGTAAACTACATTTTATACTGTATGCTAAATTGAAGGATGATCAATGCAACCAACAAAGCAGTTTTCTTCTTTAAAGTTACAGTTTACAGTTGACAGTTTTGAATAGTTAAAATAGCTGTTTAAAAAATGTTTTATTTTAAAATTTAGCAATATTTACACTTTAGTTATAAAATATACTTATTAGATTAATAATTAAAAATACAAAACTATTTTTTACAATTTTTACTATGAATGTATTTATAATAAAAAATAAACTATTTGTAATATTTGTCTAATGTATATTTGGTTGCCTATATTTATAACTTTCTATATATTTATTGAAAATAACAGAGATACAACTAATCCAGAGAATTTACGGAACAATCGACACTTTAAATAATAATAAATAATTTTTGGATGCATTTACTTTATAAAAAAAGGCAACTAATAAAAAACTAAACACTAAATAAACACTATTTACTACTTTCCGAGCATTCTGGATTAAACAATTTAGTGAATCAGTATTTTATTAGATTTTGCAATATGTCATCAGTATGTTTTTTAAAATTCTATGCGACTGCTGCCGAGAAACATGATTTGAATAACGGATACTCAGATAATGAACACCCCACTGTACATATACAAAAAATATTATTTATGGTCTCTTTCGACTAGTAATTCTTTTTTAGATTCACTTATTCTACTTTCTTTCTAGCTATGCTATTCAAATTTAAGAAAGAAATTGGCAATTCTAATTTTATTTTACTTGAAAAAGGAATTAAGAAATTTGACTAGCTTAAATGGCAATCAACCTTTTGAAACGTTTTGTAGCAGCTTTTTCTGTAGTTAAAGATTCGATAACCAAGCGCTGCTAAAAATCAAATGCTTGTAGTTTCCTGATTGAGTCACAGGAAGTCACTTGCGAGATTGACATCTAAATGATGCAATCGCACTGGGTTCTAACTGAACGTAAGATGTATCAAAATATGTCTTGCCAAGCATAGATTTGTTTAGGTTTAATTTTTTCTTTTTTGTAACCAAGTAAATACATTTGGAAACCTTATGGTAGTTTTATAAAGAGAAAATAGTTGATGAATAAAAGGCAGTAATTAAGTTGTCAAACAAAAAATGTAAAATGGGGACAGTAATCAAGTGAGAGTTATTGAATTACAATTGTTGTGTATTACTAACAGCTTTAATTTTAAAATACCCAATACTACCAAAGTAGAGAAGCATCGGTAGCAAGTGGAAGAATAGGTGAAAATCAGTTTAAAAGAGAACTGTGCAGAGAAATGATTAAAATTTATCTATCTGTAGATAAATCAAAAGTAAACTTAAATTATTATTTTTTAAATTTATTAAAGCATTATAAAAATCTCCTAGCGTCGAAATACATTCTTTTCAACAAATGGGGAGTATTTTGATCTCTCTATAGTAAACTTAAAGTGGTCGTAATATCAGCTAATTGTGCACGAATGTTCGACAGTGATACTGTTGTCAAAGCTATGTCCTCAAAGCTCTGTCGTCTAAGGGCTTCTTTTAGTAGTCAAAACAAATCACAATTACAGGATTATAAGTCTGTATTTTAGATAAGATGTTTCAGTACAGTTCAGAAAAAAACACCTCATTGGTTGAATTTGAACAGGCGCATGTCACTGTCATAGTTTTAAGAAGGCGACGTGCAATGCCAGTTTTCTCTTTATTTACATCGGTGACCTATATTTGCAACTACTTTTCATCTTCTAAAAAATTATTTATGCCTCACGTACACCTAAGTTTTCTTAGGGGTGTTGTTCCCTATTCCTTATTGTGTTTTACTCCTTGACAGTAATCCATTGCGCAACGGTCGTGGATACGTTTTGCTCCGACATCATGATATTGCCTAGAGAAACAATAGCATGAGGTACTTTATGGTGGAATTTCTTTCAGGCATCCTTACCTATAACATTAAGAAGCTGTCTCTTAATTATTTACCTCGTGGCTTGTTAAAAAGAAATTTCTGTTTATACTAACGCGTTCCAACCGAAGATAGACTCACAAATTATGCTCCTGCTTATAAACCACTTGACTCCGTAAGATAAATGTTGGCATATGTGAGCTCGCATTTGTTAGCAAGTAAACATAATCTAAGTGATTAAAACGTCTAGTAGTTTTAACAAATATTTATTAATATGTTTGATAAGGGATCAGGATCAGCTAGTTTTCAGCAGAATTTAAGACATAATCAAATGGTCATCAGGGTACATTTATAATCTGCTACAAAAAAGTGCCATCAAGAGATATACCATGATCGAGATGAACAAAAGGCGACCCGAGGAGGGGCTTATCATGTAACTCCCGATAAAGACTAAAGATTGGAGCTGACCATACACATTTATGTTCCCAAAACTAGTCTATGTAGGATTTGCGTTTAGTTAAAAATTTTGAAAGCTTATTTCTCACAATTTGATAAAAGAGCAAAGACAATTTTGAATCGACATATGTCATAATAATCTTCTTTAGCACAATCATCGATCTCAGCTCTTGAATCGGACCCTTGCTATATATGAGAGTTTAATACCCCTCTATTGACCCCTACCTAAAAACAAATTGACTCATTGGTTGAGGTCTATAAGTTATTCCTTGAGACATATCTCGAAATAGATGGAAAGAAGGGTGCAAAGTTTCCTATAGTTTCTTGTAATAATGCCAGACCACAGAAAGCAAATTTCATTGTAGAATATTTGATGGGGAAAAAGTGAGAGACTTGGAAAACCCTCCGTATTCATTTGATGTGCATTCCTGAAACTTCAACTGTTTTGCGCCTTTGAAAGATTACATATTTTGGATTGGTATAAAAATTGGGATTTAGTCATTGAAGCAATCAATTAGGGCGATACTGGAAGGCTTTTAAAATGACTTCTGAGTGATGAGAAACTGTGGCTGCAAAAGAGGAACCTTATATTTAATTGTCACTAAAAATCATTGATGTAACACGTATAATTCATAAATTATTAAAATTTTTGTGAGTCTATGATAGATTGGAATAGATTTAACTTGGTAGATTAGACAACAAATCAAAAAAGACATAATTGAACACAATATAGAAATTGGCGAAACATATAATAAAAATAACAGATAAAGATGTACTAAAAGAGAAATAATTAAAATAGCAAAAATAAGTATTGAAAGACTAACATTGCACTGAGATGATGATATTAAAAGCAGCTGGAAAAACAATAATACTGAAACCTTCAGGTGACGAGCAGTTTTAAGAAGAAAAGAGAAAACTACGTTTAACGATAATAAAAGAGAAAAAAGGTCTGCTGTCTATAGTTGAGATCTTTCTTTACAGAACAATATAAAAATATGTTATATTAAGCAAGTATCAAGTTTACACATGCTGGCCTAAGCAATGCCGCCTCTCCATGGGAGAATGAGATCGGAAAGAGCTGTTTGTAAGGATCCCTAGAAACAATAGGGTTACTTCACGCATTCTAAGCATGAAAATTATTGGGTTAAGAAGATTTTTGAACAAGACCACCACCAAAAATAACTCATATTTTTTATCACTGTTTGATTTTTACCGCGTGTTTTGGAAGATAATAAACATAACTCACATAATGGTCACTTCTGGTTGATGATTAACCTGCATGTTTCTATCTGATTTCATTGCTGTAAGCGAAAGAATGTTTTTGTACAAACATCGTATGCTCGTTGGGATTTCTTCCTTGCTCAGTGGAATAATCCTTTTCAATATCGCCGATTCTCTAAGAATTTGTGTTTTCCAGATAAGGAGATGTTTTGATAATGGGGTGCTTAAAGATATTCTGAGTGCTACTACTAGTATAGTGCAAAGGTGACTTTGCTTTGTTCCATAATTTCTTTTATTGAAAATTCTGCACACATGTGACAAAAACTGTTATTCCTTTTGATCACGCAAGAATCAACTACCGATAGCAAAAGTTATTAGTCCTTTTTATTATATTTACTTGGAGAATTGCTTTTACACTCAAGAATTTTAATTTAGTTTAAATAAATCAGTTTGACGACATCGTTATGGACTAGATAAGGTAATGTTTAATCACTTGGAGTAAAAATCTTGAAATCAAAACGTACTAGACCAGAAAACTATATATACCATTCTCCATCAATTTTAGATTAAGACTGATGCGGTCCTAAAGTAACTCTCTTGTTGCTTAAGCATTAGAATCAGCATTGACTACCAGAAATTGTCTTGTGCATACAAGTCCAATACCTATTTTTAAGTTTAAAAAAACCTACTGTTACATCATTAAGAGATTTACTAAAATCTTGTCTATCGATGTAATATGTTGTTCAGTTAACCTCGCAAAGACATAGTAATCGATGTAACTTTGTTTGTTAGTAGAAACACAACCTTAAAATAACAGTATCAAAACGATCTTCAAAATGTATAATCAATCAAAGCAGTACAATCTATGATTTTAAGTAAAGAAAGAGTCATTTTCTTATTTCTTGCCTAAAGGTAACAATCAGTTGCTAAGATAGACACTATTTTCAAAAAATGAATGAAAAACACCATGGAACATCATCTAAATGATCAAAATCATAACATGTATGCACAGTAGTGTTAAAACGTGTAATAAAGTTCGTCTTTTCTCATTTAGTTTATGGTATTCTATTTGGTTGCGACAAAGGTTTTGACAACGCAGTAAAGTGATTATTGACATAAACTAAAAACATACCATAAGTGTCTAACAAAATTCAACAATAAGCCACAAGATTACTTTTCTTGAAGAAACATTGAGCATACCTACAAAATAGTTTTCTTATGTCTAATTTTATGTCTAAATTTGAATCTTTTGGATTACAAAATGTAGTCTTATCTAGAAAAACAACTTTGTGCTGCACGTCGCTCAAGTTTGGATCATTTTAAAAGATTTTTGTTCGAATGAATGGCAGTGGTGCGTGCTGCGATGGATGACCAACCGTGTTATCTTCAAGCATGTGAGATAATTAGTAAAGATTATTTTAAATGAAAATTTCACCGATTGTTTCATTAATGTTCGCTTATTATATTTTATCGTGTTTTATTCTCCTTTCTTTTATTTATAGTCTATCTCAATCTTGAAACGTAACTTATATAAAACTATAATTATCATAATTCGTCTTTGTTACAAGTCGACAATCGAGCGTGTTTCGGTAAAAAAATGTTTCTGGTGAAACTATCAGCAAAATATGCAGCTGCTACTACATTCTTATTATATTAAAAAACCAGCTAGTTGCTTTATTATATTTATAAAGGGAGGCCCAAATTGAAAGCTGGATTTAAATTTTAGATAAAAATTTTTTTAAATTGATTTTAGGTTTCGCCTGCAAAACTTAGTTTTTTTCGCAACATTTTCGATTGTACGTTTACATATATTCATTTCAACCAATAGCACGTTGGATTTCGATCTTGAGCTCGTTAACTATTTCTGTTTGATGCATTTCGTAAAACTACGCGACCAAGACTTTCGTAGTGTAGTAAATTGACTGTTGTGGAAGGTGAGGCCGTTCTATTGGAACTATATTTTTTTAGATTTACACCAATTTGATGCCAAAAAATTGAGTTATCATGTAATGATGACGACCACCATTACAGCATTATTTTTGAGAAAGTATAGACCTTTACGCTGCCTGCCTAAAATCTACACCAAACAGTAACTCGTTGGAGATGTATTTGGTGTTTATAAGTTACGCAAGGATTTTTCGAACTCCAAATACAACAATTTTCTTTATTTATAAATCTGTCTAGATGAAAATGCGATCATTTTGCGACTAAACTTAGAATCTAGTTCATGATCTTTTAAAAACCACTTTACTAACTGTTGACTATGAGAATGGATAATAAGCTTAAGCTCTTGCGTAAGTTGAATTTTTTAATCAATAAGGTGCAAATATTTTGTAAATATTCACTAAAAGGAGCTTTGCGAAATGTCTAATTGTTGGTGTCGAGTTTATGTTTTTGGATTTGAAGTGACACTTCGATTAACTATGGCAACATTATCACTGGATTTTACCCCAAGATCAAGAGGTTAACCACCACAAAAGGTAGACATTTGCAACAAGCGATCGTAAACTACAATTGTTCGTATTTATCTACTGGACAACCAGCATACTTCCTACACATACAAGATACCAAACCTACTAGACTTCTTTGTCCTAAAGAATATAGCCTCAAACCATTGAAGCAAATTGCGACCTCTCACCCGACCATAAACCCTAATAGTAACCTTAAGTAAACGTATAATTAGTCGAAGCAAACCTCCCAAATTAAGCTCGCCAAGAACGGATTGGGACTTCTTTCGTAGTTTAATCGAAGATCACATTAACCTCACTATTAAACTACAAGCACCTGATGATATTGACACCTCAGTCGATTATTTTACCAGATAATACAAGAAGCAGCATGAAAATCTACACCACCCGAACCTTCAGGAGTAGAATCTAGGAGTAACACGCCGTTATTTATCAGTGAATTGGTTGCAGAAAAAAGAAGAGCCAGATGCAGATGGCAAAGGAGCCGAAATAGAATTGATAAAATCGAGTACAATAGCCTCACAAGACAACTGAAAGCAGCTCTAAAAAATATTCGCAACAATGAATTCGAGGCATATATCACTATTTAGAAAGTAACCAAGAAGTTTAAGAGACGCATCACTCACATTCCCCTATAAGGAAGGAAGACGATAGTTGGGCGAAAACCTATAAAAAGAAAACCAATATTTTTGCGAAGTTTTTAGCACACCAGCACCACAAGGAAATAATAATAATGATGCTATGATAACACGGTACTTCGATAGTCCATGACCAATGATTCTACCAATCAATACCATCAGAAGTTAAACAGGAGATCACAAGATGCAGTAATTCTAAGGCACCCGGATTTGACTTGATTACCGGTTGAATACTCAAAGAGTTACCTAGGAAAGTTCTCGTTATGTTAACCACAATATTCAATAGTACGTTAAGATTAGCTTACTTTCCAATGACCTAGAAATTCGCCCAAATCATTTTAATTCCCAAACCAGACAAACCGCCAAATAATGTAACCGATCTATAAGTCTCCTGCCCATCATGTCCAAAGACGTAAATCTGGACGAAATAAACCTTCACATCAGTTTAGCTTTTTCGAACATCATTTCACCATTCAGCAAAGCCCTAGAATCGTTAACACCATTCTCACTAGTCTAGGAGAAAAGAAACTATGCACAGCTGCTTTCCTGGATATCTAACAGGCGTACGATCGGATTTGGCATGACGGCATCCTTTACAAAATCAAGCGCAATCTTCCAACCCCCTATTACATTCTACTTAAATCTTACATAAGCGATCGATACTACTAAACTAAATGTAACCTCGAAATTTCCCCATACCATCCAATTAAATTAGGCGTTCCCTAAGAATGTGTCCTGCGAGCCCTCATCTTTACGGCCGATATCCCCATCACCAACAACACCATCATCGCCACATTTGCCGATGATACAGCAATCATCGCTGTAGATGAAGACTCACAAATTGCAAGTTACAAACCCACTTGAACCAGATGCAAGACTGGACTCACTCCTGGTGAGTACAGGTCAATCAAGCCAAATTAACCTTTACATATAAACAAACGGACTGCCCACCAGTATCAATAAACAATATCCAATTGCCAATCGCAAACCAATTAAAATACCTAGGATTGACAACTGATAGAAGACTAACATATAACAGCTAAAAAAACTCAGATCAACTTAAAACTGAAACAAATGCTCCTTGGTTGCAAATCGAAAGTTGCAACAGAAAATAAATTATTACTGTATAAATCTATACTAAAACTCTTCAATACAAAAATACTGCAAAGAGTACAATCGAAGGTCCTAAGAATGATATTCGACGCCCCATGGTACGTCAGCAACAAAACATTACACGACGACTCAGGCATTCCACTAGTACAGGAAAAAATCCGTAGACTCACCACCAACTACTTAAATAGAATTGCAGAACACCCAAATGAACAAGTCAGTCAGCTGAGAGATCCACCCGAAATCAGAAGACGGCTAAAACACAGATGGCCAACCGACGTTAATTAAATAGCAAATTACAATAATCTGTATTATTATTCACTGGAGTCCTGTCGCTGGCGAGCGTCTCCTCTTAGAGTCTAGCATTTAGCCCATTTACTTATAGCTCCCTAAAGCAGCTTGTAAATTTGTATTAAATAATTAAAAAATCTTACTATAAGCTGATTCTCACAAGGTCTTGCATCCATGACCGATCAGTTTAATCAATTTTATAATAAATCTTCAAGTAATTGATTTATTTAGTATATTATTATGTTCTAATTATTAAATACAACACAAATTATGAACGATAAAAAGAAATTTAATTTAGAGATTATTAATTTTTCAAAATGTTGTTAACAGACATTGGATAATTAAATATTAATAGTTCTGCTTAATAGATACGCATCTAAATTATGTTGTCATTATTATTTATGTTATTGCGTTCCGCTTATTTGCACACAGTAGATTTTTATTTGGTATGCCAAGTTAAATAATTTGCCACTGTCGACTGCATTCTAATGCAACGATGTTATCGTCATTTAAGTAATAAATATCAAACACTATAACCATGCAGTAACATTTATACGTTCCTTGCACATTCTGCGCACATTTAGGAAAACGTCATAATTTATTTTAAAAATAGCTGCCGATAGGAGTCTAGGAGAACAAAGCCTCTTTGCAAGTTTGGACACAATAGAATGCCGCAGGTATTTTTACGGCAGGCGCGACACTTCTATTTAAATTTGCGACGAAAGACAAGCATCCAACTGGAAAACAAAGCAGAGCCGTAATGGAAAAGACTCGCCACGTGTAATTTCAGAAAATGGCTTGTAATATTTTCCTTCGTTACAGAAAAATAAAATGAGAAAATCATCTGGTTCTTTTCGCTGTAGCATACTTAGTATGTATTCCTTTTGTTTTTAACAGGTATTTATGCCCCGTTTATTGAGACTTCAGGGCAGTTTAATTGTCGGGTTGTAAAAGTAATTTGAACTGACTTTCTTCGTTTACTTTTATTGTTTGATTAAAAAATCAGTCTTGAAAAATATTGAGGCGACATTGAAGATTCTTAGAGGCTTTTTAAAGGTTTCCGCTTACGGCAGTTGCAGCAGTATCGTCTGTGACGGTAGCAAACGTTGTATTGTTTGTAGTTGCGAAATCGGCGGTAAACAAGAGGTATAAAAAAGGACCTAACACGCTACCTTGAGGGATGTCCGAGTTAGATAATAGTTGGACGTTTCGGTATTAAATTTGTCTTAGACATGTCTGTCAGTAAGATAAGATTTTAGAAGAAGAAACTAAGGAGTAGGTAGGGTTAATTTTAGCTTGTATAATAAACCAGAATACCATACACGATCAAAAGCCTGTTTAATATCTAAAAAGACAGTTGTGCATAGTTATTTTTTTCTTTGAAACTTTTTATTATTTCATTTACTATCTTATGGCTTTGTTGAAATGAGTGATTCTCAGAAAAGCCAAAATGGTATGATGGTATTTTCTGAACCAAGTCAATTTTCTCTATAATTCTTTTCAATAGTAACCTTTTAAATATTTTTGTCATGATGGGTGATTGATTGATTGATTATCATAGGGGTTAATCGTAGATTACGAGCCCACTTTAACACTGCGACTCTGCCGCAACGAAGATCTGTGTCTTCAACTAATTTTAGTATGTTCTTTATGAGGTTCTTGTGACTGGGTAGATTGCCACGGAAATTTGCCCTGCCTTTTGCGGTATAGTGCTGGGCAGTCAAAGATTATGTGTGAGGATGTGTCTTTCTCTACTTCACATAATCTACAGAGTGTGTCATCTCTGTTAACTCCTATTCTATAGAGGTGCTTTTTCAGGTGGCAGTGTCCTGTTATAAGTCCTACTACCCGTCTTATCTAAGTACGTCTCAAATTGAGTACGCCATTACTTAGCCTACTGGAAGATTTTCCAATTAGTTCCTTCCCTAGTCTTTGCCCTTGTGTGGCATCCCAGCGAGATGAGTGTTGTCCTTGTATCACTCTTTTATCGCCGATCGTATGCTACATTTGGATATCCCTAGAACAGGTTCTGGTCCTGTAAATGGAGTGTTAGCACAGCTTTTGCGAGTGCGTCTGCCCTTTCGTTCCTTTCCACTCCAGAGTGGCCTGGTACCCAGATGAGGTTAACCTTGTTATCCTCAGATAGGGTAACCAGATGGGCTAGGCAGTCTTTTACAAGCTTGGAGTTGATATGAGGTGACTCCAGCGCTTTAAAGGCAGCTTGACTGTCAGTTAGAATACTAAAACGTCGTTGAGTATAT
This sequence comes from Sinelater perroti, assembly GCA_036346155.1. Lineage (NCBI taxonomy): Eukaryota > Metazoa > Arthropoda > Insecta > Coleoptera > Elateridae > Sinelater > Sinelater perroti. The sequence goes on from JARFIY010000024.1 coordinate 13,890,521, forward strand.
CTGCATCTAGTATTCTCTATTATGCATTAAATTATCGCAAATATTTCAGCTTCAAAAAAGGCGTACCTGCTTAAGAGTAAGCTAAGGTTTACCTTTGGTTTTATATCATTTATACCCGCCTCTGTTCCTTGGACAGTACGGGATTCGTCTGTATACCAGACCAACCAACTTCTGCGTTGTGATGGGTTGTGTTTTGCCCAGTCATGATCGTAACTCACATTGAAAGGTTTTTCAAATGAATATACCGGTAGGGCGTGGTCAGTACCCATGCTTAGGATGGTATTTCCTTTGACCACTTCCTGTATCCGTTTATGCTTACACCATTTATTGTGCCTATGCCAGATACCGGCGGATTTCATTCTATGTGCAGCATTCCAAACCTCTCCCTTTAGATAAATATCCAAGGAGATGAGATTTAGAAGTGCTTCCGTAGATGCTGTAGGAGTACTGCTCATGTCTTTGCAGATACACAAGCATGCTATTCTCTGTATCCTAGTTAGCTTAATGACTGCCGTTTTTTGTTCAAGTTTTGACCTCCACACTAGTGTGCTAAACGATAATATGGGTCTTACGATTGTGGTGAACAACCACATTACCATTTTAGGTTTTAGTCCCAAACATTCGCCTGTCCACAAAAAGTGCTAGTTTGGCTTTGCTGGTTATTTTTTCCAAGTAAGCATTCTAGTTTAGTTTTGCATCAAGGGCGATGCCCAGATATTTAACTTGCTGGACCAACTGTATACTTTCACCGAAAATTGTAAGGTTATAAAATTGCCTTACTTCTTTTTTTTCGTGAAATGGTCATGATGAGTAGTAGAGTTATTGGTCGATATGAAGATGCAACACTTATTGGTTTTCCGAGTTTGTGAATCATAATCACTTAGGAAAATTTTTAAATTGCTGGGTATTAGGTTAGCCTGAGCATACTATTGTATATAGTAGTTAGTAAAACTAACGCTTTTCTCGAAAGTTGTTTGAGTATTTCGTCTGTTGTTTAATCAAGCCCGGGTGTTTTGTGGTTTTTGCATTTTGTAATTTCTTCTATTGGTAAAGGCATGGGGTATAAAGTATTTAGGAAATTTTCAATGTTGTTATTGTCATTGTTGACCCTTAAATGAGGTAGACTAAATATTTCAGATAAATGTTCTGCAAAGATTGATGCTTTTTCTAGGTCTGTTCTACCCCAGGTGTCGTCTTGCTTTTTAATTGGAGGTATGTGTGTTGTTGGTTTTGTGAATTCCATATAGAGTGATCTCTCTTTGATAAGTTGGTGATATAAGTTTCAAGTGTAGCTTTTCGTATTTCTTAAAGAGCTATTTTAGGTTTTTCTGCTAATCTGTTATATTCGTTTCTGTCAATAGGATTTCTGCTTCTCTGCCATCTGCATCTTGCTCTTCTTTTTTTCGCTACTAGTTTTTGGATGAATAATGGAGTATTATCTATTATTTTTTATCGTCACTTGATGTAATCGGGGTAGATTTCCAGGATGCTTCTTGAATTAAACATTTGATGTAGTGTGCAGCACTATCAGTTTTATCGGACTTTTAATTCTAAGGTTAAAGTTGATATTTTCTTCACTGTAGATTCGAAAATAATTCCAATCTGTTGTAAGTGACGTCAGTTTAAAAATTTCAAGGTTTATTTATAATGTGGGTGCAATAATGGGAGTGTGGTTTGTTGACAAACCCCGTTTGATTTAACTTTAATGTAATTTAAAGCTATGCCTTCACTCACAAAGACATCAATTAAACCAAGAATCTTATTGGATTCACTTGGCCAATACGTTGGTTCGCCAGTGGTAAGGCAAATATTGCATTGCAAGACGTTGGGAAATCTGACGTGATAGAAAAAAATTAGAATGTATTAACGTCATCGTTAAAGGATTGCTATCTGTATTAATTTTTGAAAAAACGTATAATTTAGAAGCTTCAAAGATTTTTCTAGAGATAAATTTTTTTAATGTAGAATAGTAACTTTGACTTAAAAATATGGGTTTTTAATGTAAATGGTGAAATTGTTAAATACATGATAATAGTCGAATAATTTTAGCAAATTTGCTTCTGTGTTATCTATGTGTTTAGAATCACTATAACGTTGCCTTTGTCCGTCTGCAAAACTGCAGTATAATTATTTTATTTCAGAGCTATTAAGGTATGTAATTTGGACATTTTAGTATTTGATTTTATTAGACGGCTGTATGTAGTAGCCATCGGACGCCTCCTTAGGTGGCGGATAGGGAAATGCCTCACAGATATTGATTGTTACGGGGGAAATCAAATACCCGGGGCAAACCAAAACTAGTAACTGGAAAACAGATGGTTGTCTTACCGAATCAACGCCGGTATAAGTGACACCCTCCAGTATTGCCAATAGCCTTATGCCAAAGGATAAACGAACAGACAGAAGCTAGGACGCTCTCTTGTCTCGAGGTTGGGAAACTGTTCTTAAAGACGGATAAATCACAAAGTGGTCAAAGGAAATGCATAAGGCAACGGAAATCCCCTGCAATAAAGGTCATTTGGACATCTTTAGTATAATCATCATGTTAGATAGAATCAAACCAAAGCCCTCAGTCCCAAGCAGACCTTAGATAGTCAGAGGGTGCTAAGAATCTCCGGGGGCACTTAAAAATTAAAACATAAAATATTAAAAGCCCTTTTCAAGCTGGTAAACTACACAATCTGGAATTAAAGATGAGTAGACTAAACATAAATATATTAAGAATTACTAAAGTCAGATGGCCAAACAATAGCAAATGTTCTGTCATTAATTGGATCTTTTACTTTTCAGACAGTAGCGACCAACAAAAAAATCTACATGGAGTTGACTTTTTAGTAGATAAAGACACTCATAGATTAGTAGTTGGCTTTACCCCCGCCTCAGAACGATTAATGCTACTACAATTACAAAAACAAAAATAATCTTAAAAATAAATATATTACAAGTGTACGTACAATATTGACAAGAAAAGATAACGAAGTAGAAGAATTTTGGTGGAAAATATAAAAAATATTAAGGATTGAAAAGAAACACGAGGTTATCATATACATGCAAAATCTAAACGGTAAAATTTACAAAGAAAAATGCGGAGATCTAATAGGAGAATACATACTCGGTGAACGTAATGAAAAAAATCCAATTTGTTCAAGAGAAAGAAATGATTGTGACCAATACATTACATAAGCTGCCATTTAGAAAGTAGTATACCTGGGCATCACCCCAACATACAGAAGGAAAAATAGTCAGAATCAAGTCCATTTCATTATGATTGGAAGAAGGTACATAAACCGGTAGTGGCAACATTAAAATTAAGTCTAAAACGAATTAAAAAGCATTAGTGGTCTCTCAAATCTTAGAAACAATTAAATTAAGCACAAGATGAAAAAATAAATAAATAATGAACTGCAAGCAATACAAAACACCAATATAGCTGAAGTAAACATAAATGGAATAACATCAAGAACAAAGTACTAGAGATAAGCAAAAGAAAACTAAAAGACACTGAGCAAAATAAGAAAAAGAGTGGATGACCCAAGAAATATTAAAGTTAATACAGAAAGAAGAGCAGCTAAAAACAGAGATAAATAAAGATTCAAAATAATACATCAACAAATTCAAAGAAAAGTTGAAGAAGCAAAAGAGAACTGGTTGAATGAGAAATGCTCGCAAATTAAAAGGCTCCGAGAACTACACGATTCATTCAACGTATACAAAAAAATTACACAACTTGACGATGGATATAAAAACAAATAAATTTGCTAACAGACGATAACGGGAACATTCTTCTAGCTGCAGAAAAAAAACTAAAAAGATAACAAGGTTATATTAAAGTGTTATTTCAAGATGACAGACGTAGAGCAGCAGTAGTAGAGGAAAGTACAGAAAGTGGTCCAAATATAACATATAAAGAGATAATATATGCACTAAAAAATATGAAAAAAGGCAAAACTCTTGGTCCAGACAAATTACCTGTAGAATTATAGAACCTTCTTAACGATGTAAATAATATGTCTAGTAAAAAGAAATCCATCATTTTCCCATAGATGGCTTTAATAAATTGTATCTCGCGCTCTAAAAGTCCGATCGGTTTACACTAGATCGCGTTAGAAAGCTAATATTTCATACTAAAATAACTTATTTGACAGTTTTGTGAATGGTTGACTCAATTTTGTTTGAGCTCACGTCAAATATGGACACCAGCAAAGAGAAAATACGCTATATTTTACAGTTTTTCTTCGAGAAAGGTGAAAACGCAAGCCAGGCGGCTGAAAATGTGAATAGTATTTATGGTTCTGATACTGTAACAGCCAATCAAGCGCAGTTTTGGTTTTGTTGATTCCGTTCCCGTAATTTCGATCTCAAAAATGCACCACGCTCTGGAAGGCCAATTGTCTAAAATGTGGATGAAATCATGGAAATGGCCGAGTCCGACTGTCATATAAGCACTGTTTCTATTGCCCAGGAGCTAAACATTGTACAAAAAACCGTTTGGAACAATTTGAAAAAGGCTGAATACAAAAAGAAACTCATGAACCGAATCTCCATCTGTGAATTTAAAATTGCAACAAGTTATCAAACAAAACGGCTCATATTTGACCTAAATCGGTTCATTCTAAGTATGTTAACTAAAACCTACAATTTCATACAAAAATAATAGATTTATTTTTACTATACCTTATATAAATATACTTACAAAGCTTTTTAATAATTTACAAAACAGAAAATATACCTGAAGACTTGCTAGTGTGGAACTTTATTGCAATTCCGAAGGAAAATAATGCTAAAACTTGTAACGACTATCAAACTGTAAGTTTGATGAGTCAAATGCTAAAAGTATTTCTAAGAATCATACATAACCGAATATATAAAAACTAGATAATTACATAAATGATATATAGTTTGTTTTACCCAACGGCGTGGCAATAAAAAGGTATTATTCAGCTTAAACATATTAAGGATATTTAGATTTTAATAAAAATATATACGCACGCTTCCTAAATTATATTAAGTCATTTTATAGAGTGCAAAATGACACTCTTATGCAAATACTAAAACAACAACAAATTGGCACACGAGACATCAGAATAATTGATAATATTTGTTACCATCAAAAGGCAAACATTAGAATTGACAGAACACTATCAGAAAATATTGAAATTAAGAGAAGAGTAGGACAAGGGTATATTTTATCCCCACTACTTTTTAATCTATATTCGGAAGCCATTATGAGAGAAGCTCTATGCAAGAAAACAGCTGGAGTAGTTATCAATGGATTACCAATAAATAACCTAAGATGCAGACGATATCCTGCTATTGACAGAAAACATCGAGGATATGGAAAGACTGATACATAAAGTGTATACAGTAAGTAAACGATACGGGTTAAATCTAAATAAAACAAAATTCCTAATTTTTACAAAGTCATCAAATCCTAACATTCAACTAACCGCGGACAATCAAATCATAGAAAGAGTATATGAGTATAAATATTTAGGAACTATGATCAATAGCAATAAAGACTCGTTAAAGGAAATAAGAACGAGGATTGAAATCGCACGTAGCACCTTCATAAAACTGAAACAACTCTTTTGCAATAGAAACTTAAACAATAAACTTAAAATATGTATGCTAAAATGTTATATATTTAGTATTCTGCTATATGGAATAGAAGCCCCCATAATAAGCAATAACAAAAAAAGTTGAATTTTTTGAAATATGGCTCTTTAGAAGGATACTTAAAATATATTACATTGACAGAGTTACCAACAACAAGGTTCTAAAAAGACTATCAAAAGAAGTTGAATTAACCGATGAAATAAAGAAACGTAAACTTCGGTATCTAGATCACGTATTGACAAGAAAAGAAAATTATTATACAAAGCAACATTATAAAAAACGCAGTATTGGACGAAGACGAATATCACGGGTTCGCAACTTAAGAGAATGGTTTCATTAATCCACAAACCAACTTTTTAGAGCAGCAGTTAACAAAATGGATATAATCATGATGATCGTCAAACTTCAAAAGAAGAAGTCATCAGTAGAATTTCAACTACATATTACTTGGTTTTTTGCTACGTTATCCAAAAGAATGGAAATTGGGAATTTTATCTAGAGTATGATGTATTCGGTGTATATACAATTAGAAATAAAGGCAAGATTAATAAAGGCTATGTACACTGGCGATGGAAAACAATGGTTGGGTATTGGGTAGTTGATCAATTAGGAAAATTTACGTTTTTGGATATTGATTTTTTCTTGGAGTATATACGACGCTTCATCATAAGGAGCTAGAGTTATAAAAAATATCGTAAAATTTTGAATTATTTTTGTTGATGTTTTCTTAGGTTGAGTAAATATAGTTTTTAATCAGAGATACGAGTGCATTAAAGAATTTTTGGTGATATCTTAGTCGTAACACAGCAGTAATGACTTTGTCGTGTCTGGAGTATTTCAGGAAAGCAAGGCCACATAAAAGTATAGCTTTGCATAAAATAAGCTTTTAATGTGGCTTAGTTATACTGAAAGTTTGCTAACGTAGAAACGCACAAAATATTTGGATGTTTCTGAAATTCATTATATATCAACAATTTGATTTATGTGATGAACTGCATCGTTATTGAGACATTCTCAAGCTCTCCACTCGGGGACTCAACCTAACTACTCGCTGATAAGAGCTATGATTTTTTAAGGAAGATTTGTCTTTTTTGTGTTTATTGATTTCAAAGTAAAAATTTATGAAAAATGTTCAGCAAGAAAAAGTTTGTTGATTTTGCGTAACTGAATAATTAAAGATATCCAAATAATACGAGTGTTCATTATAATATTTTTATATTAATCAAAATCAAAATTTATGCCATTGGGTTGCATAACATTTAGCCATTTATGAGCTACATTTTCTATATCATGTTGTTGGAAATCTTGTCTCTTATGTTCAAAAAACTATCGACATCTTTCGAAAGCTGCATCCGGCCAAAAAGTGACTGGGTCATTGATCGGAACACATAGTATTTATATCAATGAAGACTATAGACAGAGTGGGTGTAATTCTATTAAGTCAAAAATTGCTGACGATCTGATTTCCAAGAGCCAGCTCAAAATACAAGGGAAATTCGGAAAGAAAGCTGCATTAACGCATTCGTGAGAAATAGGATGGGATAGCGATATCCTGTCCTGTGACACTGAATTCAGTAGTTTAGTAGGTAGTGCGGAGTGAAGGAATAAAGTGTTACCGTTTATTTATTCGCTAGATAAATTGAAAATAAACATTGTTACAGAAAATCCTCCAAGTATAAAGTGCAAAGTTGATCGGTTTACGATATCTTTCTGTACATAAAGCACGCCGAATGTGTTCTAATTTGGACTTTCTTTCCGTTATGTCGATGAAGAAGAACAATTTCTGAACAGAATTGTGACTAGCAATGAGACCTGAGTGTTGCATAAGGTGTTAAAGTGTTATTTCATTCTCAGGCAGGAGAGTTTACAAACGTATAAAGCATTATGACATGTGCTTCACAAAACATAACTCTAGCCTCAAAACTTTTTCGTTTTACAATTAGTACTTTAGTTTAGCTTTTGATCTGTTTTTATCATTGGCAACAAGTTTAAGAAAGAATAAAAGTCCCGATAATTATTAGATATTTTTCTGCGTTGTTTCTTGATTTTGCGTAGCTTATGCAAGTGGCGGCTTATTAGCTATGGATATCAATAATTGCCAGGCGTATATAGTTGAGGCAGTTTCAACAGCTTCAAGTAAAGCTTCTTGATTTAATACAGAAGTCTGTGTAGATTGAGGCTGCATTTGAAGACTGCTTTCATTGTTAATAAATTTCCCGAGTTTACCTTGAGCTGTACGAAGATAACTCATCTTGAACTTATCAGCTCAAGGAATCTCCACTAGTCTAAATCAATTAATTTTTTCTATATTAAACAAAGATCTGAATCTAATTATTAAAGCAATCTTAACATAAGTGAATAGTATTTGATTTATGTAAAATTATTCTTGTCTAATTTAACTAGTATGTTTCAGCAAACAAATTTGGGGTTCGGTTTTTATCATTTATTATATACATGTTAGAAATTCTTAGTCAAACATGTTCGCCACTTACACTTATCATGCGATTGTGACTTTAGCCTCATTTCTATAGCAAACAAACTAGTACTAAATCATTTAAAAGAGTAGAAGACAGAAGCTACTTTGAAAAGATCTAAGCTACCTCCTTTTAATGTAGTAAACATTAACTTAAAATAATATTTAATAAACAAAAGTTTAAAACATTTATTTTAAGTTCAAATGTCCTTAAAATCATTAGAGATGTATAGCGTATTATGCCAGTATTTATTATCTTGATAAGTGAGCATGTCGAACCATTACAATAAAACAAACTCTTAAATAAATGGTGCTAATATAAACAAGAACATGAAGCTTACCAAATACCTAAACAAACTCTTAACAAGAAGTGGTGTGACGGCCTTTTGTCCTTGAACCGTCTGTGTTCGAGGCGGTGCTGGTGACTTTGATATCTGCCGGCACGTTTTGCTATCGCACACAAAAAACGGCAGATGGGCTTTTTTCGCTAAGCCTAAGCCAGGCGCGAAGCCCGGCGACACTTTCGAAACGCAACCCGGCCAGTGCGGTCGTGTTACAATCTACCCGCAGCTAACTCCCCAGCAAAGCCAGGCACGAAGACATCATAGCACGGTGGCCACCAGGAAATCAACGCCGCTGAAGCCGAAGCCTATTACAGATGAGCGATTTGGCAATTACTCGTCGGTTGGTATCGGTTAGCCGCCCCCATCCGCTTTCGCGCCAACCGTTTAAGGGGCGATTTGGGCCTCAACGTCTTGCTTTCGGGACGGACCGTACTTTGTTCCCCACACCGCTTTACAAGGGGCACGGCTATTTACACGCCTGCCTCTGCAAGAAGTTTTGCTTCAATCTTGTACCTTCACCTGTGACACTTGTGCTCCTGTGAGAGATAAATTTTCCCTCAGTTACCAAACTTACTAGTGCGGACAATAGTAGTAGTGCTAAACATCATAAAATTGGTGTTTAACATTACTATTTTCACTAGGGAATTAATTGTTTCTTTGAAAGTACTTAATCTTCTTAATTGTTTCGTTTCAAAAATAAAAATTATTAAAAAATAATAACCACGCAAAAAAATATACTGCTTAAAATATAGATTTTAACATAAGCAAATTTTGAATATTTTATTTTTTTTCTAACATCTAATGTTTTTATTTAGGGAGTTCAAAAACGAGTGCTACTCTCAAAAATCGATTTGTCTTAGATTGAATTGCCCACCCAGTACGTGTGTGAAGATATATTATAGTAACATGTGATGTCACTAGATAGCGTTAATAAAACACACAGAAGTAAAGTAATTCGTGTAGTGCTAGGAGTGCAATGTACGGTGAGATTTTTTTTAGAAGGAAGTAGTCTTATGTGGAAACGCAGCACTAAACCGCAGAACCGTGTTTTGCTAAAGGTCGGAATCTAAAGGCAGTGAAAACTGTGACTACAAAGGCTGATATGTGCATAAGCCACATATTATCTGGCATATGTCCAACTTAATAATAATGACAAACAGATAAATCACATTCGATGCACTAGCGGATACAACAGATTTGTATGAAAACTTGAAGATAAAAGTTTGTGCACAATAAACTCTCTATACTCTCGTCGCTTAGCAGAAATAGAACTGTGGAGTATGCCAACAGTTGCTGCAGCTCTACATCGTAGATTTGGAGGCTCATTTTAAGTGTCTGGTCACGATAGAAAGTTTCTGACACGAAACACCGGGAAATAAACACCAATTTATGAAATGAAAGCACATTGAAAACCCCCATCCCAAAAAGCCGTTGCTGAGAGTGTTTTTATTTAAAAACAAATAGAAATCGCATTTTAAGCTCTGTGTTTTTCTCCAAAACCACGGAAAGAGTATCCGACCGACTCTAACTAACAACAATTCGCGTCGAGTACTTTTACAACCGTCAATACGGTTTTTATGTAGGTTTAGCGAAAGAGTAGCACAAGTCAGTAATGCAACACGATAAGTTACAAGGGGTGCCTCCAGAGGGCCGGTATACTAAAAGCAGATATACGAGAGTATATTCGAAATTCAGCCGCAAGGATGCCAGATCGTGGACAGACAACGCAAAAGTATGGTTTAATGCAAAAAGATCGAGATGATATTTTTCGGTAAGCGACTTGGGCAAGAGATTTTCTTCATCTTGATCAACGGAGAGCGTCTTTACTGCAAGAATTACATTCGGAGTAGAAAATAAAGATTGGATTTTGTGGTCACATACAGGCAGTTTGTGACAAGGGGAAACAAATTTTCACGATTTGTGGCGACGGCCCTACTAACATGTGATTTTCGTGTGCAAACGAGGGCATGAGTATTCAATAGACCTGAACAACCAGCGATGTTGTAGCTAAAATATGGACGGAAGAGTGCAAAGTCAAAGAAAGTCAAAAATTAGTTTAGCTTAGCGTACAAGAGCAGCTACGGATAAGAAGACAGCTGTCTGCAGCACTGTAGTCACCTGAAAGAGTGTTAGTATTGAGCTAGTTATTGCCTTTACATTTTGTTTTGCAGGAGACGGCAGACCGGTGGCGGCTGACGACCGGGTCAGAGCAGCAACTTTGAGATCTGTGGTTGCAACCAGGCGAGATTGAGCAAAAGTGGACTATGAAGGAGACGGGCCCACCCGGATGAGTAAGATGGGATCCCATTCAGCGAGGAGGAGCTTGAGGCTCAAATAGTCGTGCTACTATGCGGACTGTTCATGAGCGTACGCCAGAAGAACGAGAGCCGTATTCGTAGTTGTGCGAGAAAAAGAAGAGATTTGCCAAAAACGAGTACAGTTTGCAAATTGGAGCACCATCTTCCAGTGCGAGCTAACAGCTATCCGAGAGTGTCTCGGATACAGCCTTTAACAGGCACAGAGCAGTTATCGAAAGATGCGCTGCAATTAACTTCGAGCAACGAGCGTGCGGATCAACTGGCCAAAGAGGCAGTAGCAGGACCAAGACCGCCGAAACGGTTCTAAGAGGACTCGCAAAGAAGCGATTACGAACCAGGACAAGAGCAAGCTTGTAGCAAAGATGGTAACACAACGAAGACGGAAGGACATGCGCAAAATTCATCTCCATGGTCGACATGGCGCGACTGGTAAGAATCCGAGAGCTGACAAAGCACTAAAACAAATACGAATTTGTGGAATTCAACAACACCATGCACAACTAACCTCCAAGGCCAGATCGGAGAGTATCCTCATCAGAAGTGGGTGGAGACGGCCAGAAACTCGGCAGGAAATCAAAAGAATTTCGGGAATGCACGGGTGGTGGACGGCTCGTAGTATTTGCAGAACTGGTGTTGATGCATGATGTAAACTTTTGGACAATAAACTCTAAATGTACAGAAACTGTAGCGTAGATTAAGGTAGATTAGTCTGTCTTCTGCGTAGAATTGCAAAACTTTAGAAAGAATGGAAGGCATCTATGGTTTTTAGTCGCCTGTCCTTGAGACTCCAAGCCTTGGACTAAGGAAAATTGCCGAGACGGCCGTGATAGATATAATGAACTCTAAGCATAGTAAAAGACAGGTTATACGGTACTGGTGGTGTAGCATAATAAGATGAAACATCAGGCCGAAATTTTAATTATTACCTAAATGATGTTCATGTTTTGAAATAATAAATTGTATTGCCATTTTGGAATCAGTAGGGGGCTATTTTGATGGATTGGCTGCCCCGCTTGTGAGGCTTGTGGAGTTACCAGAGCGACTCTGCCGTCTCCATCAAAGATGGTCATATGATGCGTTGTTTTAACGTAACAATGCGTAACTACACATCGTTACCATATCTCCAATCCACCAAAATTTCTGGCGAGTAACTACGCTTTATTTAACGCGAAGAAACAGTCTTCGGTAAGAAGCTCTTTTCCAACGACGAGCTGCAGTTACGCAAAGAATAGCTTGCACAGCCTCATCAAAATTACTCCTGCTTCCTCCTAATAATATATCAGGGAGGAGAAATCAATTGCAACAAGTATTTGGAGACGCCCTGTTTTTAGACGATTTTTTAAATTATGACAAGTGTTGCTACATTTTATTTTTTCAATTGTAAATTTAATATTCTTTTATAAATAATTGTATACTAAGTTCATATAAGACTGTATATTTCTTTTAAACAAGCATTTATTGCGTCACTGTATTCTTTTTTTTACTATATCATATTGCTGCTACAGAATATAATTTTATCTGTTCTAAGAACATTAACAATATAACAGTTGTATTTTTAAAAAACTCGTTAATAATTTTTTCTTCTCTTGTGTTACGGCGAATTGATAATTCGATTATTATCCAAAGCATTAACTATTTATCGTAAAAATTCCCAGAATTATGACTAACAAATATAGATAAAAACTTTCCTGATTGCGTGATAATGTTAGTTAATTATTTTGTTTTTAACCTTTCATTTCGTTGTTATGAAACAAGCGGAGAAGTTTTATTTAATATTGTGGAATATTTATTTAAGAGCATTCTTTAAACTTATCTATTACATTTGTATATGTTTTTTATTTGTAAGGCTTTGTATTTACATAAATAAGTTAATCTAAATAAACCGAACAGTTACTGTATGTGTTTTTCTAAACACACCGAATATGTTAATAAATATATACATTAAACTAATTAAAGTTAAATGCGTTTTCAGTCGTCCCAGAAGGTTATTTCATAACATACTGCTTTATCTAGCAGCATTTATGTAAATATGCAACTTTATCTACCAGACGTTGATATCATCCTTTTTAATTGTCTAGTTATTATAGAATGCGTTTTGTTAACATTTAAGTGTTATTCACGCTCTCCCGTCAGCCTTGAATTATGGAAAGTTAGAGGTAGCATCTGCGACTTGTAATGCTGCATTGTTTTAAAAAGCGCACCAGTGCTAACGGTACTGCAAACGAGATTTACACCATTTATGGGAGTACTGCTATAAATGTGCAGACAATTCCCATGTGATGTAGGCGGTTCGGAGCTGGTAATTTTAATCCGAAAGAGAAAGACCGCAGCGGTGTTCATTTACTGTAGAGAAGAACCTCATTAGGACCATTCCTTTTATATTTTATTTGAATTTACAATCAGTCTTGTGGAAGCATTTGGTGAATTATTTAACAGTATATGTATGTTATTTATAATAAAAATAGCTGCATCAAACAAGAGAATATTTCAAATAATAAAAATTAAAGTTTTGTCTGAGCTGATATCATTAGCAATGATATTATACACCAGCATATTGTTACGCGAACCAATTTTGTAGGTCAAAGAGTTTAATCTTGTAACCTAGGCCATTAGTCATCCTTTCTAGCAAAAGCTAGTGCAGTTGGAAGCCTTATCCGTTCCGGACATTGCCTATAACCATGGTAATTCTCACTTTTTCAACAGTTCTATCGATGTTCACCCGAACCAGTCTCTAAGATACCCAAGGTACCCAAGGTATTCATGCTTGCATGTTTTGATTGTAAACACACTTTCTTGTTCTACTTCTTGTTTTGTATTGGAGGAATACTGTTTGTTACAAATATGTCAATATCGTCGCACGTATAATCAAAAACTTCATTTGTGCATTTTTTACATAATTCTAGTTTATTGTCAGTTTTGGTGGTTTCCATATTCTCGCTCAATATCTTTATATCGTGACATCTATTACTAAGCCAGTCTGCCTTGATTTCCAGATTTCCTTTTTAATTTTGTTATCAATTTCCTTATACTTTGCACAGGTTCCTGTTATTACCTAGTCTTCTTTCAATCATCAACTGAACAATTTCTTTTGCCACCCAGTTTTTATGTTGCTTGTATAAATTTGTCTTGCGTGTTGTTTGAATGACTTGAGTAAGTTTATCCCATCTTGTTTTCAGGATGTTCGTTTTAGTTGCGAATGTTCTGTTATGTATCTATTTATTATGTTTACTTTCTTTGACCAGCTTTAAGTTTCTATGTGTCATTTATCATTTTGCTTCTACTTAATGCTGTTTTTTAGTTTCATTTTTATTTTAATGATAACTGGTGTATGTTCCGATAAAATATCTGCCCCAGGATAAGTTTTGGTTGATGTAATTGCATTGCGGTAGCGCTTGCTTCCAGTTATAAAATCTATTTAATTGTTTGCTACTTTTTCTGTCAAAGGAAAATTTCCAAGTATATCTTCTTTTGGAAGAAAAGCCATGTATTTGTTATTACAAGATTTTATCTTTACAGAACTGAACAAAATAGTTTTCTCTTTCTTTCCTTTTCCTCAATTCAAAATCATGAACTGTATTTGAGTTTTTATTTCTTCCAAATTTGCTATTAAAATCCACTATGATATTTCATTATTGTATTTAGTTGCGCATAAAGTTTTCTTAACTAAAGTCATTTACCTTCCTTGTATTTACACGATGTTTATTTCAAAAGAATTTGCATTAATTTTAACAGCAACACTCTATCTGAAAAAGTTATAAAGGTTTGAGATGCCTTGTTATAATTAATTTGACGTTATTTCAGTAATTAGCTTGATTATTGTCCGAATAGTATAGTATCAAGTAGGTACTTTGACACATGACTGCTTTTTTTTCATTCTTATATATTTCTTCCATGCCATTCTTCGATATGAATACATTTTTAAGTACTTGATGTGCTGATATTGTGGGATTGGTTTATTACTGAGCAATACGAACATTACGCGTACATTATTTTTGTTGATCTTGATCCACTATTATTTCGTTTACTTTTGTCATCTTCTGTAGATGCTCTTGGAGATTTTGAGATGCTGCATTAGGATCAGTGTATTATGAATGTACTCGTCGGCGAATGTGGTAGAGAGGAAATTTCAAAATAGACCCAGAAAACTCCGTTGAGGAACCCCAGTATCTCTTAAAAAAATGTTTGTCAGTTATTAATTATTAAACAACAATAGCTTTTCCTTCAAGTACTTGGTAAATGCTATTTTTCACTAAATATATTTGTCTAATTGTATCATAGTTTTCTAGAAATCCAAATTGATGATTAGCCTATGGTTCTTGTCCAAGAGTTCTTCAAAAACTTTGGATAAAGTCAGTAGCATATTTATTAGTCTAGAGAAAGTATTATATATCGTTGGTTTGCTAGGCTTGGATATTAATATAATTGTAATAACTTTCTATTGTTCCAGAAAATACTTTATTTTTGTGGTAGTTATTATAGCACTTTAAGTGTTAGTAGGTTGTGATCAGATTATACTCGTGGATTTAGTTCCAACACGATTATAGTCTTGATCTTATTAACGTTTAAGCTTTTAACTCAAGATACTAAACAATTTCTTTTTCTTATGTGGCTTCAGAGTTCATTTGTTGAAATATAGCCTTTAGGAGATTTATGAAACCAATGGCATTTTGCTGATCGCTTCTAACCTAGACATTATTATTAAACCGTAGAGGTGTTACACGGTTGTATCAACAATTTTTTCTTGATTCCGAACATTTAATAATGTTGTCAATCATGCAGTTTGTTGGACTGTGTAACTAAACATTTTATTTGAAGCGACCAATTCTCTTTTTGATTTTAGATACATATCAAATAATGCATTTTTATCGATTATCATTTTGAATAATTTCCAATTTGTATATTTTACAGAGGCTTTCAACAGAAAGATGTAAAAATAATGCTCACAGTGTTCTAATTTATCATTGTGCCTTGGTAGACAATAAGCTGCTGGAACTACTAATAGTCCATTTCAATTTTTCATTGCTATTATAGTGGCTTAAAATAAGTTGATAGTAGATAAAAAGGTTTATGACAAAATAAAAAGAAAATAAAGGTCCCCAAATATAAATGATTCAATAGAAAATATATATAAAATAACATGAACCAGCAAGAAAAAACTAATAAGTTAAGATAGAGGTGGAGCAATTAATTACGAGACATTACTAGTGACAAAGAAATGAAACAGAGAAATGAAAAAGTGAGAAATAAAATAATTTAAATGTACAAAAATAGTTTAACAAAAAAATATAAAGAAGAAAAGATAGAAACTAGGGGGGACAAAAGAGATAAACATTAGCACATGGAACGTACAAGAAGTAAGATGAGACGGTAAAGGAAGAATAGATAAGAGGGGCGTTATAATAATCTATTCAGTAAATGAAAAACAGGTGTGTCAAGGAGTGGTGTTTATGCCACTAAAAAAATAATGTAAATCAAAGAAATAAATAATAGGATGCTTTGTATAAAAGAAGAAAATGACAATTTTTACGAATAATTCGAAAAATATCTAAAAAATATAATAATATTAGTATTTGGAGACTTTAATGCTCAAATAGAAAAAGAATTATACAATAAACATGTAACAGGGAAATATACAATACATAACATACAAACAACGGGTGCAGATTGTGGCTGCAATAACCAATATTATTATAAATAGTACTACGTATAAGAATTCCAAGCGACACAAAGTAATTGGGGCATCCCCTGACCAGCAGACGCAAACGTGATGGTCAATGAGAGAAGACTTCAATGATGGATATACGTACATATAACGGAGTAAGTGTAGACTCTGACCACTATATGGTTGGTAGCAAAATTTTACACTCAAAAATAAAAATAAATTTTATAGTAGATGTAACGCAAAAGCACCTGAAAAAGACGGAATAAGCAGGGAACTAATAAAATATAGTGGGGAAGATATATGTACTAATAAAAAAGTTCTGAGAAAAAGATAAAATGTCTAAAGAATGGGAGGTTGGCCAGATAATAACTATTCATAAAAAATAGACCAAAACCTGTAAAACTTGCAAAGGAATAACTATATTGAATATAACTTATAAGGTTCTATAATCGATAATACAAACAAGATTAAGTAAGAATATAGACAATTTGAGTTTACAAAAAACAAATCCACAATAAATGTCATTCACATGATGAAAAAAATAATAGAGAAGACCTGTAAACATAATATAAATGTGGAATTACTATTAATGGATTTTGACCAAGCTTTAGATTCGGTTAACAGACTCAAACTTATGTATATCATGTAGAAATTAACAGTAGCAATGAAATTTAAAAGAATCATCTGTAGTGCTACGGAAAAAAACTAAGGCAACGATAAAAACTCAAAAAGAAATAACGAGAGAATTTAGGACAAACAAAAGAGTTAAGCAAGGAGACTCGCTCTCCACCACACTTTTTAACACGGCTATAGAATGTATAACTCGGATAAATAAAGGAACTATAAGAACGAGAGGTTAACAAATAGTAGTTTACATGGATGAAATAGTGCTACTTGGTGTGGCGGCCTTTTCGCCCTTGAACCGCTTGTGTATCGCGGTGTCATGCTGGTGGCTTTGATATCTGCCGCCACGTTTTGCTATCGCACACAAAACGGCATATGGGCTTTTGCTCAGCCGGCGAGTCTGCATACGCCGTCGGCGGCACCCTTTGAGACGAAAAGTGCTGTCGAATTAAAATTTCCTGCAAATGATCTACCGCTAAGCCACGCGCGAAGTCCGGCGAAATACTCGCACCGCAACGCGGCCAATTCGGTCGTGTTTTACCAACCCGCAGATAACTACCCCGCAAGACATACTCGATCCGCATCGCATCTCGGCCAGTGCGGTCGTGTTCCAGGCACGAAGACATCGCAACAAGGTGGCCACCGTGAAACCAAAGCCGCCGAAGCCGAAGCCGATTACAGGTGAGCGATTTGGCAATTACTTATCGGTTGATATTGGTAGCCGCCCCCATCCGCTTTCGCGCTGGCTGTTTAAGGGACAATTTGGGCCTCAACGTTTTACTTTTCAAAACGGGCCGTACTTAGTTCCCCACACCGCACCACGAGAGCACGGCTATTTACACGCGTGCCTCTCCACTAGTAATGAAAACAAGATATATATATATATATATATATATATATATATATATATATATATATATATATATATATATATATATACGGAAGAGATATTAGAAGAAACAATTAAGAAATGTGATAATGTAGGACTGAAAATAAATATAAACAAAACAAAACTGACGAGGACCGAAAAGGAAATAACCAACAGAATGGTAAGAATCGGAAGTAGGAAATTTGAGGAAGTGAACGAATTCAAATATCTAGAAGTTACAATAACCAACAAAGGAGAGAAAATAAATGAAATTAAAGGTCTACCATGCCAGTAGAAAAATATATTTTTATTAATATCTTTATTTTATTAGCAATCAGAATATTAGTACATTCTATGAGTTAATGGTATCTGTTAACTAGGCAGGGGTGAGTGACTCTCAGTGGAGTCACTTCACTGTTATTTAGTTAAGTCTTTTCGCCATTTGTTTTTAAGACGTCTAAGGGGAGGATCTTCGTTTAGTGGTGCAATGGTTTCGTTTGGGTAGGGTTCTAATGTTGAGTTTTTCCTTATGAGCCAGTACATTTTCTTTAATCTGATTTCCATTTCCTTTCGTTTCTTAGTGACATGAGTTTTTCAAGTCAATCTTCTGTCGATGTGAAGTCCTAGATATTTGACTTTGTTTGACTGGGAAATGTGCTTGTTGTTGAGAGTGACTGGTGCTGCGGCAATTGAAATGGAGGAGTTAGAAGTGGCGGTACTGAACCTGTAGGATTGCTTGGTAATGTAGGAATGGGAATTGTCGATTAACAGGTTGTTGTAGTAGTTATTGTAGTTATTCGCGAGTGGATTATTGGGGAATTGTTGCTGGTATTGGTGAGTGCGTTGTAGCTGTTCATTATGGCTGTTACCGATAAGCAGCATTGTTGCCTAAACAGCAATTTTGCCTTTGTACTTACAGTACAGATGTATTTTATAGATGTATTTTTATTGCAGACGCCCAGTGCTCTTGATCTCCCGCCTTTGCGGCTTTATGACGCCAGATCAATAATACACTTAAATGAAATTAACAAATAAATACATTTACCTGACCCTAAGCAAGGCTGCGGCTCCGCCGGTGTGATAACGCAGATATAGCTTGTCACGCACGTTCGGTCTGTTCGAAGGCACTGGCCGGAATGAGAATATTTAAAAATAAAGTTTTGGTAAGGCATTAAATTAAAAATATATAAAACTTAATAAGGACAATAATAATGTATGCATCGGAAGTTATGGTAATCAAAAAGAAAAAAGAAGAAAAACTAAGAATAGTGGAAAGAAAGTTAATAAAGAAAATAATAAAAAAGGCAAAAAAATATAGACAATAAAAAAGCAGTAAAAAGCAAAACAGTTGATAATTTGAAGTGCCGATCTATTATTGAATTTGGAAACGATATTGGTCGGTAGAGTTATCAGATTGCCCAATTGTTCCATTAAAGTTTTTAACATACCTTTAGGTACAGACTTCTCATTTATTTTGTTTGCTTTTATTGTTGCATTGCATCAGAATGACGTTAGTTGTTGTTTCCGCTGGCTACCTCAGCGTAATGGACATTTTATTGAGGCAGTTGCGAGTACTGACGAGTTGGCACAGACTATTTGCTTCTTAGTGGGGAGAACATCTTTTTTTTTAATTCTTTATAAACAAGACGTCCCTTATAGTTTACAGAATAGGTATCACTGCAATTCATACATTCAAGATACAGTTTTTCAATTCCATTCGTCGATTTTTTTATCCGTACATTTAACACATTACTGGCTTCTATTGCAAAAAGTTTTGGTATGTCCAAATCTTTAACATTTCACGCATTACTTTTGGAAGGTTCAAACTTTACTTTTGTGTTCTAGAAATAGTAGCAGTAAAGCTTTTTTGTGCTTGTTTATTTAATATTGGCAATGTTGATAACTATTCGTCTGTGTGTTTGTAATTCTTCTTTTACCATGGTTGATATAGAAGGTACGGCGCTTAAATCTAGACAATTTAAACATTTTTTTAAATAAAATTTTCTTGAATTAAAACTTAAAATTACAAAAATCCCTTTGTATGTCAGTTGTGTGACCTATCTAAAATAAAACTATTCGATGTAACCCCCTCAACCGCAATGGCCGCCTCCATCCTTGGCTTGAAGCGCTCGGGCCCTCTCTGTAAAGCAGCGCTGTTTATATTAGCAAATGCTGCTTTAATAGCGACGCATAAAAATGCTACATAAGGATGTCTAAATTTGTTAGTAACTCTTTTGATCACGCTTCAAACAAAGTAGTCAAGAGAACTTAAATTAGGGCTACTGGGAAGGGGGGGAAGGGGCAAAATTCTTTAAACCAGAACATGTCCACGTTACTCAGTTTTGTACTAAATGGCTTGTATGTGCTACACCATCCTACTAAAATAAATATGGCTTCCCCGAGGCCACAGTTTCTATCCACGGTTTCACGACATGCTTCAGAACATGTACATAAACCTCTTTCGTAACAGTTTCCTCCTTCTAAAAAAATGCAGTGGTGTGACGTTACCTTCAATGGTTAGCAAAACCTTTCCCAGTCTTCCCGAAAGCTTTATATTTTGCAACAATGTCGTACACAGTTGGTCTCAGTTACTTAAAACTAAATTATTTCAGTCGCCGAACGCCCAGCGCCCGCATTTGTTCGCAACAGTTCGTCCAGTTTGAGGTTATAACTGTTTCCTAAGAGCATATAGCTTTCACAAACAGTTTTGTTTCTTTTTAGACTAATAGGTGTAAAATTTTATTGTTTTTTTTAGATAGAGACTTAATTATGAATCTATACCTTTCGGAAGGTTTTGGTAAGATCTGGATCTTATAATGACTTAACATTTTTAGGGTGTATTTGTTTTTGTCTACATAATAGCATTTGGATTAGAGGTTTTATGGATTTAATACCGGATATAAATATCGAAGGTGTCTTGGGTTTCTTTGCTTCTGAAGCTCTATGTTGTCTTTTATTACCTTCTT
The DNA here is from genome assembly GCA_036346155.1 of Sinelater perroti. Taxonomy (NCBI): domain Eukaryota; kingdom Metazoa; phylum Arthropoda; class Insecta; order Coleoptera; family Elateridae; genus Sinelater; species Sinelater perroti. The sequence goes on from JARFIY010000024.1 coordinate 13,911,392, forward strand.
CTTCTTCAATGCTATCTAACGGCTGGAATCGATTTATTGGAGTTTAACCAATATTTAGATTCTTTGTGTAGTTTTTATGTATATAATATAACATATAAGTCCTCTTTTTTTATTGTTAATCATTTGACAATCAGAATTCGGGAAAAATTGAATTATTAAAGGTTGATATAAAAGTGTGTCATTTTAATGAATGACGTTTGTTATTGGTGTTTGTACGATATTATTTATGTTGAAGTCTGATTATTATTATTTTTTGATGCATACTGACAACTTTGTACACACTGTAGTTGGTGGATTTTTTTTATTATTAAAAACAGCAATCAGAAATTACATATTCTATAAGCTATTTGGCTAACTTAGAATTCATTTATTATACTAAATTCACTAGTGTCCTGATCAGGTCTTTTTTAGTAATCAGACCCCTGCTACTTTACTTCAGGTCTATTGGTCCGTGTCGTTTTAGTCGTCTGTTGCTCCGATCCATCAATAGTGGTTGTATGAGGGGGTTTGTGTGAGTTGCTAGTCTGTTGTGGTGTGTATTACTTCTCTCTTGAATGACGTCCGTGATGAATGATATTCGTAAGTCTTAATGCAGCGTTTGATTACTCATATACCATGGTGCATCAACCATTGCTCTGATGATTTTGGATTGCGATCTTTGGATTATAGCAGTGTTTGATTTGCTGGTACATCCCCATAGTTCGATGCCAAATGTCCATATCGGCTTGATCAGAACTTTATATAATAGAATTTTATTTTCTAGTGGCAGGTTAGATCTTCTTCCAAAAAGCCAATATAATTATTTAAAACGTAAGTCCATTTGTTTCCTTTTCTTCTGTATGTGTTTCTTCCATGTAAGTTTCGAATCTAGGTGAATTCCAAGGTATTTTACACTTGTTGATACCGGGAGCTGTATATTATTGATGGTGACTCGTGGACATTGTTGTTTCCGTAAGGTGAAAGTTACTTGTAGAGACTTTGTTTCGTTAATTTTAACCTTCCATTTATCTAGCCATTGTTGGAGCAGGTTAAGGTGGACTTGTACGCGTGCAGATGCTGTTAGGGGATTGTCATTTACAGCCATAATAACTGTGTCGCCGGCAAAAGTTTCTGTGATTGTGCTAATGGTTGTGGAAAGATCGAATGTTTATATCAGATACAGGAAGGGTCCAAGGACACTACCTTGGGGAACACCTGCTTTAATTGGGTGGAAGATAGAATTTTCTCCATTTATCTTTGTTCTAAATTTTCTATTTTCAAGGTATGATTTTATCAATATATAGTAAGGCTCCAGTAGGATGCATTTGATTTTGTATAATAGACCTGCAAGTTGGTGGAAATGAAAAACAGTTTGTACAGTTGCAAGTTGATTCTGATAGAGAGACCACACAGTCAGTACCTTGGCCCTCACTTGGTACCAGCCACGTACATTAGCCTTATGTATTTTATGACCTTCACGTATTTGTTTCGTCGCATTCAATATAACTAGCGCTCGGACACTACGTAAAAGGAGTACAAATAAGTCTCCGCCGTTTGACAAAAGATGGCCGCACCAGTAAGTTATGGTTGAAATTGTCAGATGTAAAACATCATATCGTAAGGTTGGTCATCTAGCAACACCATAATCTTAAAATATTAGCGATTTTGTATCTGTATCACATAATTTTTTTCGTGCGAAAATGTCGAGTTTTGAGCCGAATAAGCGTCATTTGCGGGAAATTTTAATTTATTTCTTTAATTTGAAGTAAACTGCAGCTGAGACGCATCGATTTCTTGTAGAAGCATATGGTGAGCTTGCTTTAAGTGAGAGAAGTTGTTGTGAGTGGTTTCGTAAGTTTAAGTACGGTAAGTTTGACGTCGAAGACAAAGAACGTAGCAGAAGGCCGAAAGTGTACGAAGACGCGGAATTGAAAGCATTATTGGAAGAAAATTACTGCCAAACTCAACAAGCCATTTCACATCGTTTAAAATCGATGGAAATGATTTAAAAGCAAGGAGATTCGGTTTCATATGAGGTGAAGCCGAAAAACGTTGAACGCCGATTTTGCACATATGAAATGCTGCTTTTCAAGCATATCGTATAGTCACTGGTAATGAAAATAGATCTACTATGATAACCCAAAGAAGAGAAAATCATGGGGACTACGTGGCCACGCTTCAATATCGACAGCCAAGCTGAATATTCATGGAAGAAAATTCATGTTGTGTATTTGGTAGGATCAGCTTGGTATGGTGTATTATGAACTGCTCAAACTGAACGAAACTATTACTAGGGCTCTCTACCGAACAGTTGATGAGACTGAGCCTAGCACTCAAGGAAAAACGCGCCCACTACTACTCCAGACACGACAAAATTATTTATCTGCATGATAATGCTCGTCAATATGTTGTAGCGCCGGTCAAAAACTACTTCGAAACACTCAGTTGGCAAGTCCACCCGCCGTATTCACCAGACATTGCCCCTTCAGGTTATCACTTGTTCTGATCTTCGCATCATATAAAAATACCAAAAATTGGGTCGATTCGTGGATAGCCTCAAAATATGAAGCGTCTTTCCGACGCGGTATCCGTATGCTGCCAGAAAAATGGGAAAAAGTGGTGGATATCGATGGACAATACTTTGAATAAAACGTAAGGTTCCGTTCTTTCACAATAAATGCTCAACTTTTGATCAAAAACGGCGGAGACTTATTTGTACTCCTTTTAAATGTAACCAGCACTATGAATTGGCGGATGGTTTAGACGTTTTTCGAATAAGCATCTCATAAAATTCAGTTATATCAGTTGTTTTGAAGGGTGTCTTCCGCATCAATGTGCAGAAAATAACCCACTTGATTATATTTTTACGTGTGATTTGCTTTTTCAGCGAAACTAAAAAGACGCTTTTTTGAAGATATTAAGTAACTAGATTAAACAAAAAAAAGAGTTATCATAAATGAAGAGCATCTAAATTTTGCGGATGATATTTTTATATTTGTTGGTTGGGGAGATTTAAAAATTATGTTAATAGAACCTGAATAATCCAGAACGAAAGGCCTAAAAGTTAACCTGAACGAAACAAAGATAATATTCCCTGAAAAATCAGAAATAATAATACGAAGATCTAGTATAACAAATGTTACAACCTATGCATACTTAGCACAACACATTAATGGACAAAAAAAACCAGAGAAACGAAAATAGAGAAAAACAGGTTGACTTTAGTAGCGTTCACAAAATTATAGCGAATATTAAACAACAACAACATTGTCCAGTATCTCAGAATAAGGGTATTTGATATGTGTGTCCTCCCTGTCATGACTTATGTATGGACAAAGACAAAAAAATAACAAAAAACTGCAAGTTGAACAGAGATCCATGGAAGATCAATGTTAGGGATTACAATAGGACATAAAAGAAGAAACGAATAAATCCGCAATAAAACAAAAGTGACAGATGTGGCCAAAAAATTGACACAGTTAAAATGGGACTTTGTCGGATATGTGTTGTAAGAGCAAAAGACGACAGATAAAATGCCAAGATAATACAATGAAGACCGTGGTTGAGGAGAAGAAACGGAGGAAGACTAGTAGCAATATGGGTTGATGGCAACAAAAGAGTCGCTAATCTACAGTGGTTTAAAGTAACACTAATTAAAGATAGATAAAGAAAAATAAAGAAGGCTTATGCGTAAAATCGGACGCAAGAAGGTTAGAGGAGAAGAAAGTATTGAAAAATTAAACTTTAATGTTTTATGAGAATGTTAATCGTAAACGCTTCGGGTCCATTTATACACGCTCTTTAACGGTAGCAGGGCTCGGTTTGCACCGGGAGAAAGTGTTGGTTTCTATTTGGATCTTACGATCTGTTTTTACAAATCTTTTCTTAATTTAAATGCTTTCAAATGGAGAAATTGAACAAAGTAACACATTTTTTTCCAGCACAATTATAACAGGCCCCACGTGTTCTTAGCCGTTTTAAATAAATTGTTAACATTGAAATGGGATATTGCTGCACTTGATAATCGTCTATACCTTTCACTAAAAAAGATTATCTGCAGTAAAAAGTTTAGAATTATAAATGACTTAATATGCTAATGGTATTTGGCTACCAAATTATAATAGTTTTTGAAAGAGGGCATAATGTGGCTTCTGGAGAAATTAATCATATATAAATTACAATTAGTGATATAAAATAAAACAAGATTTGAATTACTTAATAATAAAACGAAAAAGACTTTTGGGACGACGTTATAAATTTTTCAAAGCCAAATATTTTTATCCGTGTATCAGCGTATGTATACGAATTCACTTCAAGTGTTAATTGAAATGCTGTTAAACTTTGATTTCAGCGTACTGTATTTGATGTTTATAGGGCTGAAATATAAAAGTTGAAATTGGGTGTTACAAAATCATTTTGCCTCTATTTACCTTGACTAAATATTAAAGGTCATTTGAAACTGTAATTGGGCAAATATTTTTATTAAATTACGTTTTTGTCGTTTTACATAAAATAATGGTGTTTTTATTTTTTTATTTACTCTCATTATTATTTACAAACTGTCTTAAATAACCAGATATCCAGGAATTTATATATCAAATAACTAACAACAAGAATATTATAAACAATGTATGGTAGTACTCAGTAGTAAAACCGTCTATAAGAAAATAAGTTATAATTGTAATAGACAAGCTTAAAAATTTTAGTAGAACTGTTGGTTAATTCTATTTGTTTAAACCTCTTGAGTCTGCATGTTTCTTCTTCATCATGTAGAAGGTTCGCTGCCATTGCATTACAGTGAAGGGCAACCTATTTCGATACTTTTCTCGGTCATGGTAGGTACGCAAAGGCTTCGATAGATAACCCCATTAGGTTTATACCATGGAGTATTTACAACAGCACGCAGTATTTTTGACTGGAATCGCTAAGTAAATGGTAGGTTGATATTTCTAGCAGATCCACATAACCAAAACTCATAGGTCCATACTGACTTCAATATTACTTTATATGGAAGTAGGTTGCCCTGTAGAGGTAATTAGGAAAGGCAACCCATTATCCCATTAGGCTCATTATCCAGTTGTTTGAGTTTCTCTATTGTTCTCCAGAGCGAATAATCTATTGGCTCTGTGAGACACAATTTTTTTAAATAGTTTGGAATTGTTTTTTCAATCTCTGCTTGCTGCATTTAGTTCATTTTTATCATTTGGTGCTTTTTAATTTTGCCACATTTTTCTACTCTCAGTAATTTTTCGTTTTACTAATATAGAAGCAGCTTCATAATTGTCAAATTGAAATGAAAAGTGTTCCTTTCTATCGGTACTGTCTGGTATGTATTTCTATTGTGTTGCGGCATCTGCATATTATTGGATGGTTAATTATTTCCATTTAATACTTTGTGTTATTTGGTGTGTTTAATTAGCATTTATTTTTTGTGTTCTTAACGTAGAACATACATTACTTTAAAAATTCTTATGGACAAGACCTCTCTAGTTGGATGAACGATTTTTTTTACAGTTAACATATTTTACATCGTTACTTCTTTCTTTTTTTCTATTAGCAGTTGGTAAATAAATGACTTGCACACTAATATTCTGCGTGGGGTCCTGCTGCAGAAACTCCTTGTATGGCCGGACTTTGACATTTTTGTGAACTGCAGTTTTACTGCTTTGCCTGTTCTGCCATATTTCGTTTCTACAATTTTTCATGTATTCTGTGTTGTTGAAGCCACTGAATTTCCAAAATATGCTGCGAGGTCTATCCTAAATTTAGTTACACTTGCAATAATGTTTATTTGTGAAAACATTTGTGTTACGTTCTGTACCAACGCATAGGGCTGAAACTTATGCTCTTTACATAGTTTTTCTGGATTACTACACTTTATGTAATTTGGTGGGTATCATATCTAAAAATGATAGAAAATCTTTAATGTAGTTTCTTGCAAAATAAATTTAAAAAAATATCTTAACAGAAAACACAGGTTAGCAGAAAAATAATTATTTTCTGTAAATCTCAATTAAGTTTGGGATTTATGCTGCTCCCAAACATTAAGTTTTGGACCGACGTTTTTGTCGCCTAGGCACTAACTTAACATTTTAATATAATTTTATTTATTTGTTACATTTAGAATAAGATACTAAAAATTTTTATTTACATTAGTTCTTAGTTATATTGAAAATGCCACTTACAAAAAACAAAGTTCCCTATAAGTTCCACATAATATCGATATTTATAAATATATAACAAGCGGATCCATATTTCTAATACCAATTTATTTAAACTAGTCATATATTTGCTCTACTGCACAGCAAAATAAAAGAAACTTTATATTTTAATTCAGCCACCGATGATGTCAGCCATTTCCTCAAACGACCGGAGATGGAAGGTACAGTCTCTAGAAGGAAATCGTTTGAGAATTACTGAGTACTTCCTGAATCCGTGTTTTTAAGTCTTCAAGTATACGAGGCTTTGTTCTGTACACTTCTTCTTTAGGAAAGCCTCACATGAAGTGAGATATGGACTTTTTTGCCCATTAATGTGACCCGCGTAGTCTCAGCCAACGTCCTGGAAAATACTGGTCCAACCACGTACGCACAGCAAAAGCAAAGTAAGCTCACCAATGTTATCCCAGCTAGATACCGTAAGCCACACGAAATGCTCAAGCATCTGAATGTAGCGGTCTGTACGTGTCGCGCACGAGATATGAGCTAATGTGTCTTGTTGTCGTCATTCTGCACCATACGGTCACTTATGGTCGAGTTTGCATAAAAATCCTATTTACTATAATATATTTAGGGACTGTTTTCATAATGACTCTAATGATACTGCAAGCTCCATAACTAAATTGTAATGTACGAGGTGCGTTCAAGTTATAACACCTCCAATTTTTTCTCAGGACTGGAAACATATAGAAACATGCGGTTTGTTTAAAAGTCGCGCGCACTATTTATGAATGTGTGACAGAGATGACAGCACTGCACTGCACAGGACTCTAGCGGCAGCGGCGAGGGTGAGGACTGTTTTTGATACTTAAGATGGTGACGTTTTCATTAAAAGAACAGCGTGTAATTATTCGTTTTCTCCATTTGCGTGATGTTATACCGATTGAAATTCATCGCCAGTTGTGTGAGACATGTGGTGATGGTGTTATGGATGTGTCTAATGTGCGTTTGTGGGTGCGACAGTTCAAAGAAGGCAGAATGTCATGTGACAACAAACCAAGACAATCCTCGCACCAGCCGGTCTGACGACATGATCAAACTAATGGAGAAACTTGGAGGATCGCCGAATGAGTGTATGAAGAGTGCATGAAGACAACTTTGAGGTAATTTCTCATGCTCCCTACTCACCTTAGCTGGATCCTAGCGATTTTTGGATGTTTGCAACGATAAAAGACAGTATCCGTGGTCATAAATTTACCAGTTGTGCCGCCATTGCATCAGCGATTTTCCAGTGGTCAAAGAAGACTCCTAAAGAAGCGTTCGCAGCGGCCATGGAATTATGGCGCCCCGTGGTGAAAAATGTGTACGGCTGCAGGGAGATTACATTGAGAAGTGACATCTCGTATAGTTACTAGTTCTGCAATAAAATTGTATAAGAGAAGATGTTAAGGGTACTAAACTAAGTCAACATTTGAAAATAATAAAAAACGAGAATAAATTACAGAAAATTTTAGAAGAAATGTGCAGTAGTAATACAAATTTGAAAACATTTAAGAATACCTGTGTAAATAATATAATGGTTAAAGCAGTTTTATTCTCTTCATTATAGAATCTTTAAATTAGTTTTTCTCTAAAAACACTTGTTTATAAAGATTACGGTAATCTGCAAATTAATCAAGCCACTAGCCCAATTTACTGTCTGTTTAATCTATTCTAAGTATATATTTATTGGACTTCAGTCCTTCCAATGGTTTATCGTGTAACTGTGAACTGCGGTTTTAGTTACGCTAAAATTGCTTTTAAAAACAATAATATTAGTTTTGATTTTATTTTGCTAGTGGATTTGCTCTTTTATTTACTGGCATTCTATTGTTCTTTGGCACTCACATAAGGGTAATTCAGGTGTAGAATGCAGGGGTCAAGGTTTTACAAAAATATCCTCAAATCAGTTTTGAACTAATCTGGTAACTAGGTAAGCTTTTATTGCCAGCCCGAATATATTTCAGGATAAGGTTTTCTTCACCTTTATAATTTATATTGACATTTTCTTTTAGACACACATCTACAGTGTGAGCTTCTGTTTGAAATACTGCAGCATAATTCGGAAAAGATGCATATGCATTAAAGTGGGAGGCTTTTCTATGCATTGCATATGCAGTACTGCTATTTATTTATAAAACCAATTGTATACAAGACTAGTTATGTTCCCAAATTTCTCGTCAACCTTTTAAATACTAGGTTAAAGGGAAAGTTCTGCAACATTTGCAATTCTTATTGTTTTGTATTTATAATATCTTATTTAGCTTTTTTTGATTCTAAATGAACAAAAATAAACTTCGAATCCAAAAGAGGCTAAAAAAGATATTCGTGATGATCTAGGCGAACAGTGAGTTACAGAATCGTGGCAAGATGGTAGGTACAAAAAGTTTAATTCTGGCGACCTCAGTCTTGAAAATCAGCCGCGTTTGGCCGGCCATCTGTTCTGGGTGACAAAAACTTGCAAACCGCTTTGGATGCTGTGGAGCTTGGAGACGATCAGAAGATACTCTAAAGTCATCTTTAGATCCATAGGAGCTGATCTATATACAGTCTAACAAGCGAGTTGAAATTTGAGGCCATTTGCTCAACAATCCATTGAACGATCGATTTAAAAGCATATTGTGAGGTCGGATAAAAAGTGGGTTCAACGAGGCCAAGATCGTTTTGGCAAGAAAGTCGTAATCTGCGTTTGGTGGAATTTTGAAGGTGTGCTTCATTTTGAACTTGTGCTGAATAGTCCTATCAATTCCGAGCTCTACTATTAGCAGGTAAGAGAAATGTACTCGAGATCGATTTGATGAAAACGCGCTTTGTTCCAGCAGGACAATGCCAAGTCGCATACTGCCAAGAAAACCAAAGAGGTATTCAAAAAACATAAGAGAACAGAAAGGGAAAAACGCAAAAAAGACTTAATAAATAAGAGCAAATTAGATATAGCATCATCAAATAGGAATAATAAATAGTAGCCAAAAATAGATGCATTTTCAATACAGAAAATATGATCAACAAATAAAAATTGAAAGAATTAGGGAGAGTAAATGTACTTTATAAAAAACAACAAAAGAAATTAAATATACAGAGAAAATAAATTTTTTATTTAAAAAATTAAAGGAAAAGTCAACTATCAAAAATCTCTAATAAATTGCACACACAAACAAACAGATAATTCTAAAACAATAAAGTTAAAGGACACCAGCACACACAATAAATTTTAATATTAAGAACAGATAAAAAAAATAAAAATTAAAAAATATAGAATAGTCTAACAATGCAGTAACCCATAAATTTGTTATAAGAAAGATAAAAATAATAGAAGAACTTTTATAGTGAAATTTATGCAAAGCGGTGCCAAACGAATTGTTTTAAATATTTTTACTATGTACAGATCTTATATCATTTATTTAAAAATGAAAATATAAATTGCCATTTATGGAGATATTTTTAAGTTACTTGTGGAATATTAAGACGCGCAAATACAATTGAAATTCTTTTTAGAGCATTTTTTATGTCATCTATGTAGCTCCAAAGAAAATAGTCTGGAATTGTTCGGACAGGCCAGTTGATGCAAAATTTTCTAAAATAATCTGTCGTTAAAAATCTTAAAAGATTCATAGATAACTCGGACGATGTGTACAGTGACTCCGTTTTGTTGGAACCTTATCATTTTATTATAAATAAAAGTAAGTCACATAAAATCATATGCCGGTTTTGCTCAGCAATTTTAGTTACAGCATTTATTTCATGGTTTTTAAAAAATGTGACCTAACAATACTTTGGGATGTCCCACCGCACCGGATTGTGCATTTTAACGGATGCAGTGCTTCTCATAAGCAACCTTGGGATTTTTGCTGTCCCATATTTGACAGTTCTGTTTATTAACAAAGCCGTTACTCATTGTCAAATGATGGATAAAATCTTTACTTTCTTGGCTCAATTCTGAAACTGTACTACGTAATTTAAACGTTAAGTCTTTCGGTGTAAACGAGTTGAATTTTGTATGTAAAGCAGTTTCAACCTTCTGGTTTCTAGATTATAATTATTTAATTTGTTTCTCTTTCTAAGATTTGAAAGTTTCTATTTTTTAATTGTTATTACATGATTATATTCATAATTTTTTCAAGCTCTATAGCTCCTCCCTAAAATTAAAATAACTTTATCAGCATTGCCTAATTTTTTATTTTACTAATTATAATAATAATGGTAAGGCTCTACGCCCCGCGTGGGAGCACGGCCTGCGAACTGAGAGGTTAAGGCTCTCATACGTTCGCTCTCTCTGCTCACCATCTCTGATGCGGGGCAGTGTGGCAAGCACTACGCCTAAGACGACCGCCATTATTACCCCTGGTTCGAATGAACGCAGGTACTCAATTATTTTTAGTGACTGAGTAGGCCACCCGCCAGGCATCAGAGAACACCGGGAATTGAACCCGGGTCCGTCAGCATCGCAGCCCGCCCCTCAACCACGGGACCACGCTGGCTTTTTTATTTTACTAATTAGGTGCACGGAAAAAGCGGTAAAAGTTATTACTATAGAACATTCGTACATCATATTATCCATAGGTTAATATGGTATGTACAACATGAAATAACAATACGCAGTTTAAAAAAAAGGGAAATTGGGTAAAATATTTGCTTTAACATATTTTTGTATGTTTTTGCTTACACAGACTTTAACAATATTCGCATAGTTTGCAAAATATGATTTAACATCCTTAATATAAAAACTGAAAGTTTGGGAACAAATGTACAAATCCTGAAAACTTAAAAATTCTTCTTGAAGGTATTGTTCAGTTTCCCCATCACATGGTGCTGAATTTTGAACATATCTGAAACCTGCCTTTCAAGGCTAATTTTAATCCTCTTTGGCAATGCTGTGATCCGCTACGACAACGAGATCCTTGTAAGCCTTCTACGCTGGTTGTGTTTGTTCCGCAATTGATTTTTAGTTTTGTCGTGGCTTTTGTGCCTTGGTTAAAAGCTCCTTTACTACTTTGCTGTTTTCTTTATTGTGTGTAGTTGCAGGCTTGTTATTTCAAAGGCGACGTCTTCGATGCTGTCCCATCGTGTAACAAATAAGCTGAATAACATCCCGAGAGGAGGCTTCGTCTGGAATCTTTAATATTTGTACAATCATTCTTATAAACCTTTCAACTGTAGTTACTTTGACAAACGATAAAACATGTTTTGCAAATCCAACATATCAGCGCACATACAAGTACTATAAAGTCGTATATAATTTGTTTCGAATTGCTTTTCATTTCCACATTCTTATTTATTGCTTCAATAAACAAATTTGTATACATATTAATAATGCAATTTATATGTAACCTTAACACATTATATCATTGATTGCTTTTCGTGGCGTTTTTAATTAAAATTATTTATTTTACTATTTTATTTACTACTACGTTTCTGTTAAGTCTCATATAAAAACAATACATTTAACAATATTATTTAAAGTAAAAATTCTGTCATATTTTAATCTCTTTTTTAACAGTTAGTTCGTTAGCTTTCTTTAAAGTTATCGCAAATAAAATGCTCGGAATCCAAAAAGAGTATGTAGGCGCAACTTATTTGCAGGTCCCTTAACTAAAAAAAGTCTAATTCTTTTAAAAATCGATAATATAAGAATTAATAACAATAGTTTAATCTTTTATTTGTAAAAAGTAAAATTTATTGAGCTTATTTCTCAAACTTACTTTCAGTAATAATTTTAAGCAGACCCATGCATACTTAATTCGCGTACTAACCTCTAGTGTCCTAATCACCTCATTTTTTTCGTAATTTGTGCTTTCAAGTTCAAGCCATAAGCTCAGCCCCGAATATGTTAAGCCAATATTACTAAAACAAAAATATGTTGCACATCCGCGATTTACTTCACTCGATCAATTAGGAGGAAGACACTAATAACTAAACACATTCATTGCGTAATCGTCACATTTTCTGCAATCGAGCAAATAGAGTGGCAAAAAAATCGGTATTAAAATTTGTGCAATGCTAAAACGTTTGCCGAAAAAACTATTTATATAGTTTAGGAGGTTTCCAGAATGGTGTAATGAGTTTAGTTCAAACAAGGGCATGGTACAAACAATTCGGATACTTGGGAATCTATTGAACGTAACCTAGGTTCTGGAAGACTAGCAAGGCGCAAAATACAAAAAATGTTAAACGTGTACGAGCTACAATTAACAAGGATCGGTGGCTAACAATAGAAAAACTAGAATGTAAGCTGGTGGTTCAAAAAAAAAGTGTGTAAAATTTAGACAAAAAATTGTTATAAAAAGTATTACGGTAGAAGAATTTGTTACCTTGAGACTTCTAGTTTGATATGATAGGACAGTCAGTCGCGATTCTGACGTACAATTTTCAGAATATTTTGAACTGTAAAAATAACAAAGTGTATCGGATCCCAAAGTGCTTACTTTGAGGGAAGCTGAGGCCACATAGGATGTTTTTTTGCGTCTCGTACCACTTTTACTAAATATATAGATTTTTTGTTGCTATTGTTATTGCCTTTTTTGCATTATATGAACCGATACTTGGGCCATATCATATATATCTTATTAGTAGAAATTTTCAGGATGTATATGTTTCAGTACTAATTATTGTAAATATTAAAATATACTTTGCATAAGCTAATGTTACACATATATTTAATTTTTCGTTGAACGCAACTATGCAGGTATACGGCATATGACTTTCGACATTTGTCATAGTATTCTTCTTCTTCTTCTTTATCAGCCTGTATCTATCCAATGTTGGACATAGGCCTCCCCTTTAAATCTCCATTTGTCTCTGTCTTGAGCTGTCCTTATCCATGTTAATCCTGCTATTAATTTTATGTCATCTTTCCATCTGGTTTGTGGGCGGCCCACACTCCTTCTGCCCGTCCATGGTCTCCATTCCTGTATTTCCTTGTTCCATCGTTCATCTTTTTGCCTCATGGTGTGGCCTGCCCATCTCCATTTCAATGATGCTACATATATCTTGACGTCTATTACTTTTGTTTTTTCCCTTATACTCTCATTTCTTATTCTATCTTTCAACTTTATATTTAGCATTTGCCTTTCCATTGCTCGCTGGGCTTTGGCAAGTTTTCCCATTAATGTTTTGTTTAATGTCCATGTTTGTGCCGCGTAAGTAAGTACTGGGAGTACGCATTGGTCATACACAGCTTTTCTCAGTTTTAAGGTGATTGTTTGGTTTTAGTATTTTATTTTGTTTCCCAAAGGCTGACCATGCTTGGCGTATGCGTCTATCAATTTCAGATTTTGGTTAAATTTTTGCATGTTATCAATTGACCTAAATAAACATATTCTTGTACTGTCTCTACAGTTTGGTTGTCAATTTTATGTTTATGTTGTCTTGTTGGTTAGTCATTATTTTTGTTTTTGTTTATTTATTTTTAGCCCAACTTTTGCTGATTTGTTCTTGAGTTCTTCGAGCATGTTTTGTAAGTCCACTGCTGAGTTTGATATGATGATTAGGTCATCTGCATAGGCCAGGTGATTGAGCATTTTGCCATTTATATTCACTCCTTTGTTTTCCCAGTTAAGTGACTTTATCACATCTTCTAGTGCTGTTATAAACAACTTAGGACTCATCGAGTCTCCTTGCCTTACTCCTCTACCGACCGGGATTTTATTAGTGTTTTCGTGTAACCTCACTGTCATTGTTGATTTTTCATAGATGGAGTGGATCATTTTAGTGTATCTATAGTCTATTCTACTGTTTTGCAGGGCTTTTTCTATCGCCCACAATTCAATCGAGTCAAAGCTTTTCAAAATCGACCAGGGCCATATATAAAGGTAAATTGTATTCGATGGCTTTTTCTATTAATGTTCTTATTGTGAGGATGTGGTCGTTTGTGCTGAAATTTTTCCTAAATCCAGCCTGTTCGATCGTCTGGTAGAATTCTAGTTTTGCATCTAATCTGTTTACTATGATTTTTGTGAAGAGTTTGTATATTTGGGGCAATAGAGATATTGGCCTATAATTATCAAGTATTGTTGTGTCTCCCTTTTTGTATATGAGGATAATTAGTGCGTTGCTCCAATCATCAGGAATCCTTCCTTCCTCCAGACATTTATTAAAGAATATTTGTAATGCTTGAATTATTGTATCTCCTCCTTCTTTTATTAACTCGCCTATTACGCCATCTTGTCCTGGGCACTTGTGATTTTTGATGGACTTTATGTTGAATTTAATCTCCTCATTAGTAATTTCTGGGATACCTTCTGAATTTACATTTATTATTTTCTTTTTTAATTCCTGTTCCACATCTTTCGGCGTTTCGTTTTTTTGTTTTGTATAGCTTTTCATATGGTCCTTAAAATTTCGTTTTTATCTCTTACTTCTTTTCCCTCATTGTCTTTAAATGCTGTCATATTTGCTCTACCTAATGATCTTCTTATGCTTTTCATATTTTTATTTTCTCGGATTATTTTTTCAATATGTGCTTCTAACTGTTTCCTTTTATCTTCTCTTATTGATTTCTTCAGTGTCTTATTGGTTTCTGTAAATTCTATCGTGTTCCGTTTTCCGTTTTTCAACAGTTCTCGTCTTATATGGAATAGTTCTTCTGTTTTGTCACTCCAACTTTTTTCTTTTTTCTTACGAGCTGCGGCTACTTTAAGGCCTGCGTCTAACATACATTTGTTTATGGTAGTATTCATGTCGTTCATTGTCATTTCCTGTATTTCAGAAGATTCTAAATTCCTGTTTAATTCGTATTCGTACTGTGCTTGTTTTTCTTTTAAAATCCTTGTGTCTGTCGTTGTTTTTGGAGTGCTAATTCTTTTCTTTCTTTCCAGTCTCGTTTTTATTTCTATTCTTGTTCTCAGTATCCTATGGTCGCTTCCTATGCCAATATTGTTTAGTGGTGTTACATCTTTAACAATATCTTTATTTGATGATAAAATGTAATCTATTTCGTTTTTATATTCTCCGTTAGGGCTGACCCATGTCCACTTTCTACTGGGTTTCTTTTAAAGAAAGTATTCATTACATATACATTTTGTTGTTCTGCAAAATTCATGAGCATTTGTCCACGTTCATTTCGTTTCCCTAACCCATGGATTCCGATCTTATCTTCGCTTGGTTCTATTTTTCCCTATCTTACTATTAAAGTCTCCTATTATGAGTGTATATTGGCAGTGGTTATTCTTTATTGCTACTGAAATTTCTTCATAGAACGATTCTGCCTCTTCGTCATCATATTTTGTAGTTGGAGCGTATACTTGGATAATTGTCATGTTGCAGAATGTAGATATATTTAGGATGATATAGGCTACTCTTTTCGATATGGAATTGTAGCTCTTTATGTGATTTTTTAATTTCTTATTTATTATAAAACCTACTCCTCCTATGTTGTTGATTCCTCGGTTTCTGCACCTCTGTAATATAGTATGTGTCCTGATGTTAGCGTTAGGCAGTGCTCGCCTTTTCTTTTAATTTCAGCTAAGCCTATTATATCCCATCTAATGATTTTAAGTTCTTCTTCGAGTTCGTATAATTTTTCATCTTTGTTTAGTGAACGTATGTTGTATGTAGCAATCATTAGTTTAGTCTTATTTCTGTGTGTGCTTAATGTTTTTGCAGTTGTCAAATTTGTGTCTCCCCCAGAATCCTTGAGACAGACTGATGTGTAATCATCAGTGTGAGATTCTGGACTAGAAGCCCTACTCACCTGGGGTATAAATCTTTTTGTTTTGTAATTTGACATTGTTGCTAAATAAAGGGGGTGGTTGGCCTAATCTTCCCACGCTGGCCAGACGGGTTGGGAGATAGTAATTCAGCCGCCCCTAACATGGGGTACAGTCGCTGTCGGAATACCGCTCCTACTGGAGAACCGTCGTGTCCTTTGCTAGTTTTGGTCCGCCCCGGGTATTTTATTTCCCCGGTACCACCCATATCTGGGAGGCATTCCTCTATCCGCCACCTGAGGAGGCGCCCGATGGGGGACTAGCAACCCCTCACGGGTTGTCATAGTATACCAAAGTCAAAATAGTAAAGCTCTGTGAAACTTGTAACATATAAAATATTACCTATCTTCATCTACAATTGAGAGCAAATCAATCGACTCACTAGCTGCACGCGCATTTTCTTCTCCTGTTTTTTCTTTTTTTTTTCTTTACTTCAGCCTTGTAGCACCTAGTATTGAGCATAGACCTCCCTTTTTGGGGGGGGATTTGGGCAATTAAACGCCACGCTTGCCGGGCGGGTTGGCGAGTGGATAGTGAATGTACTTTTTACGACCGCCAAAGGTGTTTGTATGAGGTCTCCTGTTTTAGTCTAAGGAAAATAAAAATAAAAACATTCATGTTCAAAGAACAGCTTTATTATTGAGCTTAAAAAACTGTTGCTATTGCATTAATCGGATGTGCGCATTCCAAAAAATATGCATTACGAACGGGGTTTTACAAATCCTGCTAATTGGAACACACGTGATTGTCCTGCAGTACGTTTGCAATCCGATAATTCATTTCAGTCACTTATCCGAAGTTGACGTAAGTAAATGACGTAAGTGCTCAAGTGATTCCTAAGCAAGTAGATACCACAGCCCCCGAAGCAGCCCAGGAGTTGCATTGTTGAGAGAGGGCGTCAGTCAAAGATCCATAGCAAATCGACTGAATCTGAGTCAATCAGCTGTGTCGAGAGTGTAGCGGTACCGTGAAACCGATAGCTACGTCCTCCGGCAACGAAGCGGCCGTAGGCGCATGACAACAGATATTTCTCGTCTCAATATTCCTCAGAAATCAACATATGTCTGGCGTTGACCCCAAGCAAAAGCTGAGTGCGGTCACTAGCGCTTAGACAGTGAGCAGAAGACTAAAGGCAGCCAATCTGACTTCAAAAAAAGGCAGTTACGAATTCCAAGCCGACTGCAGTCTAAAAGCAACGGCGACTGGAATTTGGTCGCAAACATTTCGATTGCGACTTCGGCCATTAAACTCAAATATTACTCACTCCTGGCCAGCGACTAGTCGTTGGACAGGAGACGGGTCTTTAGAAGGCCAGAAGAGCGATTTGCTCATTACTGTATTTACAGAAACTGTCGCATATAGAAATGGCTCTTGCATGTTCTGGGCGGAAATTTCTATCCACAGAAAAAATGAGTTGGTATGCGTGCGTAATGGAGGACACGTAGGAGATTTAATAGCGGATCGCTATATCAGGAACATTTTGGAGGAACATGTTCTGTTTGCGGTATTTGTTGGTGAAGACTTCATACTAATGCACGACAATATGCGATGCCACATCGCGCGAGTGACCACTATCTAACTGGCTGACATCGGTACAGCCCAAATGGACTGGCTTCCGTGTAAGCCAACTTAAATCAATTTAATGTGTTTGGGATGAGCTTAAGCGAAGAGTCTGGGCCAGAAATCTTGCACTAGGGAGCATGATGAAACTGAGAGCGACGTAGATTGAAGAGTGGGAAGTAAAATAATTTTAACTGAGGATTTCATTCTTTCCCTTTCAACACTTTTGTGTTGCGCATATTTGTAGACCCTTTAACTTTGTCAGACAGGTCCGATTCCAAATCGTTAACGTAACCAATTAGGGAATCACATTTTTGCCATTTTTTATTCTTCTGTATAAAGAAGTTTTGAGTCAGTAAAATGCAACTCAATCTTAACAGTAAGAATGTTAATAGCTCTTCTATTGCCTAATCTCTCAAAGACTTTACAGACCAGTACATGTCCTTGGATAACAGCCTGATGTAAGAAATTATCATAATACAACTAATCACAGTCAAGATCTCTTACTGATCGGTTTCAGAAATAACTTTCTCTTTCTGATAGGTATCATTCCCAGTTTTTTCTTTGTGTTACTTAAACTACAACGGATAAGGATTTTAGATGAAATGAGTTAAAAAACTAAAAATTATTAATATTAAGAGATATTCTAGGACACATTTATCAATAGAACCCTCAGTTTAATTTAAAATTTGTTTTGCTATATCCTCTTATTTCTGTTCTCAAATCTTATAGCCAATTTATAGAAAATTTTAAGTTAACTGTTAAAGGTTTACTTCTTTTACTTCCTAAGAGCATCTTTCTTTACTTCTACAAAAATTATTCATATCAACAATTCATCCGAAAAACTTCTGGATGAAAGGGTACAGATTCTATATATATTTTCAATGATCACTATCACTGTTTATTTAGATTAACAGATTAAAGTGCTTTCTACACAAAAATACTCTATTTCATCGTTCATTTTATAAATGATTTAGTTTTAAAAAGATAGAAACAAGAGTTTTTTTATAAGATACAACTTTATGCTAAACTACTGAAACAGCAAAGCTCATGCAGTTCCCATTTTCTTCCAACCATTCAAATAAGTTAAGATAGCGTGTAATACACCATTGTTTATTAAAATTACAGATTATTAAGAAATATATTGCTTTAAAGCTTTTATTTTAAATTAATAAAAAAACTATTATAATTTGGGAATGATATGTTTATATCTATCTGAGATTTGGTTATGTTTTTTCTTAGATTTGAGGTCAGAAAGGGATAGTAATATATGTAAACTAGTTATATATATATATATAAACTTGTTATTAACAAGAGGTACATTATCAATAACCGAAAAAGATAGTCACCCGCAAAATCTAAAGTCTGGAGAGTACGCAAGATCATGACCCTGGAAGACCAACACCTTCAGAGGTCTTTGCGATGTTAAATACTCTAGCGCAACAATGATGGACTATTACACGGTACCAATTGTTTGACATTAATTACTAGCAATAGGAATAATAGCACAATGTTTTTTCTTGCAACTACTACTGACTTATCTGCACGAAACGGAAAAACGTCTGTGGACACGTAAGTGACCAAAATTATCTTTTCTGATAAATCCAGATTTTGTATAATGCGAAGCCATGGTCAGATATTAATACGTCGTAGACGTGGAAAAAGAGAACAAAATGACTGCATTCGTATAAAGCATACAACTCCAATTTCAGCATTACTAGTCATTGGTCTTCTTTTTTCTTCAGAATCTTTCAACAAAATAATGCTCGACTACAAGTGGCACTTAACACATTAAACTTCCATCAACGTAAGAAAGTGAAAATTCTAATAGCCGATCCGATCACTTGGTCAATCAGTGATTAAAATATCTGAAATATTATTGCGCGAAGGGTATAGCAGTATTCACGATCTTTAAGAAATCTGACTGAGTTGTGGGCTACTAGGTTGTAGTTGCATTCATTTTCCCTGACATTAGGTCAAACGGTAAACGAATAGTATGTGAATGTTATTATTGACAGGTCATACATCTATCTACACATTTGAACAGAAAGTAAACAAAGTAACGTGGCGTTGCTTAAGCTCTTGATTTACAAGAGGAGGGTCCGTGCGTTCGTGCACGCACGTCGGGCCCGGGCCGGTCTCGCTTCTAGGCGCAGCATCTGCTTTTGAACGTTGTCTATTAGATAAGAAACGCGTATTAAATATTTGAAGAGCTCAGCTAGGTCTGCGAGTTGGGAACGCACACGCAATCATTGCCGAACGCAAAAAGCTACCACGGCCATTTGGTTATCTTCCGCTGAGTGGAGGTTTGATTGTAAATTAAATCAATTGTTTTAGGTTCCCCATCAAGGAAAAAATCCGATCCAATTACAAATTTATACGTTCCCACCAACAGTCTAGGACACAAAAAATACATTTTTGCGGGCAATCTCTTGTGATTGAATAAATATTTATTGTTAAATGGTTTATAAATTTAATTCTTAAATAAATATGTAAAGTTTTAGTTGTTAATTTGTTTTTTTTTCTTGGTGCTGCAATTTTAATTTTAATACAGTAAGATACATGAGGTTGATGTATATAGATATATATTATCATCTCTTTAAAATATTATTTTGAACTTTTTACAATTGTAGCTCATCAATTCTACGAGATTAGGTAATTAAATTAACTGTTGACATACATTTTTTTGTGGTTTACCGAAAATAAAATAAATGTGGTTAATGCAGAAAGTTATCGCATGCACCAAGCGCATTCACACTTCTGAGCTACGAAATGTTACTGCTCGAAAGCAAAACGAAAATTTAACAAGCATGTTTTCGTTTCATTTGATTTTCTTTAAACTGAAGTTTAAATCTTTTCAAACGGTTAGCACTTATAATCTTTTGACTTATCCAAGTTGTACACTAGCTGTATTAGGTTTATATATATAATTATATAATATTTTTAAATTAAATCCTGGGCGATAACGGTAATACGTTGTTCAACGTACTATCCAAGCCAAAATAATGCGCAAAAAAACCACATCGTGTGGATGTGAGTAAGTTATAGTGAATCTCAGGAAGAGTACAAGGAAGAAATAAAAAATTCAAGCTGGGAAATAAAAAATAAACGAAAAAATAAAACGAAAAATAAGATTTCGGATCTGTCGTTCCAACGACAGATTGGAACGTATGGAGAGAGGAAATAGAGAAAACAATGCACCAAAAATTAACGGTAAAAAACAAAGAATAGAATGTACTCAAAGAGAAGATGAGAAAACCTAGAACAGAAGTCAAAATCAAGAACGCCAAGAAATTGGGGGGAAACGAGCTTACTAGAATTGGATAATGCAAAAAAACAAAATAATAAAAAACAACAATAAATTAAAAGAATGTAGAGAGAAATATATTTATATGAACGAAGATATATTTAAGGACAGAGAAATACAGGGAAAATTTGAAAGATTACGCAAAACAAAAAAGAGAAAGGAAAAGAATATTGGCCATAAAATGCCAGTATCAGACAATCAGTTGTTTAAATGAAATGTAAACAAACAAAAACAAATATACAAGATTGTTATGACAAGGAGAAAGAGAAAACAAGGCGAGAAAATAGATTACCAGAAGAAGAAGTGGTAAAACAAAAAAATTGACGAAAGAAAAAAGAAAATATGGACATTGGGAACGTGGAATATTATAAGTTTACAAGAAAAAAAAGTAAATTAGAGAAAGAATTTGAAGAAAATAGTTTGGATATACTGATCATAACAGAAACAAAGAAAAAAAGACAAAGGATGAGGAAAACTGAGAAAGGCAACGTCCTAATATATAGTGGAGTAATGATCAACAGAACGCGTGGTAGCCGGAGTTGGCTGTATTATACACAAAAAAATCGGAAGAACAAATTACAGTGGAAATGAGAGATAAATAAGAAAAAAGTCATAGGAGTGTACGGTCTAAATGAAGATAATAAGAAAGAAAATAAAGAGGAATTTTGGTAGACAGTAGTAGACGAGGCTAAAAAAGAACATATATAGCAGAAGACCTAAGCGTTAGAGTGGGTAAGAAGGACGAATTATATAACACATCGTTTGGAATATACGGAGAAACTTTAAGAAACATGAAACGACACTGCTTAATTTTTGTCAATGCAAAATTTAAAAGTAACTGATATGTTTTTGAACCTAAAAACCTAAACAAATATACAAGAGAAGTGAGAAATAGAAGAAAGATTAATAATAGATTACATATTAGTAGAAAAAGACAACAGAAAAGCGATATGACACGAAAATAAGAAAGAACCAGAAACTGGCAGCGACTACTAGCCAGTAAAAAGTAAAACCAAACACGTAAAAGAATACAAGAAAAATAATAGTCTAATAAAACAAAATAGGATAAAGCATATATTGATAAAAACATTTAAGTTAAAAAGAAATATCTGACATATATAAAAAAATTACTGTAAGAAAAATTGGAACGACAGCATAGGGAAAATATAAATAACAGTAATGTTGAACAGGTATCAAATTATTTTAAAAATGCGTTAATTGAAATAGCTAAAATGTGTCTGGAGTAACCAAAACAAATAATAAATTAAAACATAAAATTTGATAGATGAAATCAGAAAACAAGTAAAAATTAAAAAATAAAATAAAAAAATTATTTACCTAATAGAACAACAGAAAACTACGAAATTTATAAGAAAGAAAGAAAAAAGTGAAGGAGTTGATCACAGCAGCCAAGAAAGATATATGGAAAAAATTCTGGAAAAATGGAAAACAATAGAAAAGAAAATCAGAAGCTTTTTTTCAAAGTATTGAAATCATTAACGAAAGAATAAATTTAAGATACTAACTACATTAAAATAAAAAGTGAAATAATAACAGACAGAAAAGAAATAATGGCTGGAAAGAATATTTTAAAGAGCTACAAAAAAAAAACAATATCAGAAAACAGAAGAATGAAGAGTTAATAACCAGAGAGGAGTTACAAGATGTAATAAAAAAGCTGATAATGGGAAAGCTCTAGGGGAAGACAAAATAACCACAGAAATGATAAAAAACTTAAGCAATAAAACAATAAAAATATTACTAGAGATATATAATAAGCTATGAAGGGAAGAGCAGATACTAAGGGATTGGCAGACACCGCTAATAGTCCCTATATACAAGACAGGAGATAACAAATTGCAATAACTATAGAGGAATAACGTTATTGAGTACGACCATGAAAATTTTTGAAAACTTAGGACACAATGACTTACAAATAATAGACATTTCAGAAGTAGCTTTTGCGGGCGATATAATAATAATGGTTAGAAGTGAGAAGAAATTTAAAAAGAAGTTACAAATGGGGTACAAAATGTTAAAAGAAAATGAGATGAAGCTAAATAAAAATAAAGCAAAAGTAATGATAGTGGGAGAGGAGCAGAAAAAGTTGAACATAACGAAAGATAAAGTCAAAATAGAACGAATAAAATCTTTCCAATACCTAAAAGTAAAAATTTAAAGATTAATTAAAAGAAATTAACAGAAAAGTAAAAAAAAACCGTAACGTTATATCATACAATGAGCAGTAAGTTTATAAATGGAGAGGAAATTTCAAGAAAGACAAAGTTACATGTGTTTAAAGCCGTATATAGACCAGTATTAACGTTTGGGTGCAAATCCTGAATACTTAGTAAAAAACAAAAAAGTAAGATACAAGCTGTTGAAATAAAATGCCATAGCGAAATGAAAAGAATTACAAGAGAAGTATAGAATAAGAAATACGAAAATTAGAAGAGAACTAGAAGTACAATACATCCTGAATTTAATTGAAAAAAGACAAATGAATTGGTAGGGCCACTTGCAGATATTAGAAGGAACAACGTAGGTTAAATAGGTATGGAAAGCAAAAATTTAAAAAAGAAGGAAGAGCAAAAACTCGGACAAACTTGGGACAAGATTATGAAAGGTAGATATGAAATATGCTAGAATGGAAACCAAGAGCTGATAAAATAAGTGTAGAAAAATCACTTATGCACTGGATAGACTAATATAAAAGAATAACTAATTGGATGATAGACAGAGAAAATTGTGGAGGAGGCCTATATTCAACGATGGACAAAAGAAAAGGTTGGATGATGATGGTTGTCATCAGAACGTAGATTTCTTCAAAGAACCAATGCTTTTTTACCAGTCGAATTGAACGCCCACCAAGAAAATAAGCACCAGTAATTGAAGTTGATGGTGATCACTGTAATACTGTAATGTATTTTGTTTTAAAAATAAATAAATTTTAAAAACCCAATAATTATTTTTATATTTATACTAAGATTTGAATGACAATGGTTTCAAAAGTTTGTAACAAAGAACTGTTTTGGTTGGCCATTCGTTTTGAATAAGAATAGACTTTTTAAAGTACGTGAAAAACTAAAAATCGCAAGCTTTGCAGGTAGCGCGTAGGTACATCACCTCGATCCCGGAAGTGACCAGACCTACAAGGCCCTAGCGCATTCTGGCCTCGAGAGCTTTTGATTTCCCTAACTTTCCTTTTCTGAGGGGATCATATCCCACTCCTTTTGTTCCTACTCATTCATCACTCGCCCCTCTCACCCCCCCCACCAATCCAAGTAAGAAACTAAGAGCCCACCTTGCTTTTCACTACTCCCATGAGAGTCGTTATGGTTTCGCTCAGTACAAATTATTCCAGAATTAAAAACAATACCCCACTCGGATCCCGAGGGGTATGGTAATGAGAGAAGCTGTGCATATGAGAAAAAATCTGAAAATATCCACATGGAATATAAGAGGCCTGTTATTGACAAGCAAACTAAACATTGTAGAAAGGAAAATAATGAGACTAAATATTAAGATTCAGAAACACATGGGCGTAACAACGCCCATTTTACTTACTTTGCTGAAAATGACGCAAACCGCATAAATGACACTGGGTTCATAATACATAAAGATTTCTTAAAATCTGTTATGGGATATGATACACACACCGACAGAATTATTTCTGTAAAGATACGGGCAAAACCATCCAACTTCAACATCGTTCAAATATATGCACTTACAGCGCAATCTCCAGATGAAGATCTAGACTTCTTTTACCACTTACTACAAGGTGTAACAGATTAATTTCCCATCAGGGAGATAAGCACGGTGATTGGCGACTTTAACGCCAAAATTGGAGAACACAGGATGATCGCTGCAGAAACGCACTTGGTAAATTTGGACTAAGTAAGAGTAACATAAGAGGTGAACGTCTCATACGGTTCTGCATAGAAAACAATTTAACAATATCTAATACCCTTTTCCAACACCACCCCAAAAGACTTTATATCTGGAATCAGAATGACTTTATTTTGATTCAGTCAAGACGGCAAACACATATAAAAATGTCAAAACCTATCCCAATGCAGACTGCAGCACAGACCACCAACTTTTAATAGCAAAAATATCCATTAAATTCAAATTAAGTTAAAACTAAAAAGTAAATAGAAGAATAACAATTAATAACGAAGAAGCATTTCAAAAAGCATTAACCGACACATTATTAATAGAACAATTAGGCAATGAATATATTAACAAACTGTAGCAAAATCTGAAAAATAAAATAATCGAAGCCGTAGAAACAGAAAACAGAACAACTCCAAAGCCAACAAATCCTAAATAATCATGGATGTTATTAAATACAGTAAGATTGATAGAAAAAAAACTTAAAAACACTGGAATGGCCGAGACTCGTGAGCAAGAACTGCATCAGCAGATAAAAAGACATTCAACGCTCATGCAGAATCGATAAAAATAATTACAATAAGGAACTATACCAAACAAGGTAGTAATACCAAAACAGACAGAGAAAATACAACAAGTCAGATACAACATACAAAGTCTACAACAAAGTAGCATACAATACATATATCAAAATAGATTGGATCAAAAACTTAACGAACATCTACAAGGATCAAACACAGAGATGTATGAACATTTAAGAGCAGGCCTACAGCAAGCCGCAAAAGAAGCCTTAGGAGAAGAGGTTAGAGAAAAACCAAGAAATTATTGGATAAACGAAGACCTAATGGAGGAAATACGCTACAAAAAAGAACTATATACAAAGTGGCTAAATACTAAAGAAGATGAAGATAGAGATGCCTATAAGATCCAACAAACTAGAGTAAGACAATTGTTAAAAACTACAAAACAACAAACGTGGGAAAAAGTGTAGCGAGATAGAAAGGTACATAGGAGGAAGAAGGACGACAGAGGTATGGAAATTCATAAGGAATGTAAAAGCTCCACATCGAGAAAAACAATAATACAAAATATTCCTGCCGAAGAATGGAAACAATACTATTTAGAGCTACTCACCGAGAAAAGACCTATATTCCAAGAAACTACGATGACAGAAGGAAGAACGATAGATATTAACTACATAGAAATACAAGAAGAACAAGTAATTAAAGCAATTAAAGAAATGAGAAATGGAAAGGCTCCGGTCCAGGAGGAATCCCGTTGAGTTGGTAAAAATGGAACACCGAAATTGTATAGGATGATAACAAAACTTATGAATAAATGCATAAAGTGAGGAAATATACCAAATGAATGGAAAACAGGATATATATCTCCAATACACAAGAAAGGGAAAAGAGACATCTGCGACAACTACCGAGGAATAGCAGTTACAAGTACTTTTAGCAAAATATATGGCCGAATTATTCGAGACTTAATTGAACAACAATATCAAGCCGAAGAAGCGGAAGAACAAAGCGGATTTAGGGCAGGCAGATCATGTTTGGATAACCTGTTCTGTCTAACACAAATTGTGCAGAAAAAACTAGCAACCGACAGAGAACTGCATTTAGTATTTCTCGACATATCAAAAGCTTATGATAACGTACCCCTGAAAAAACTGTGGGACGTAATGGAGAGCAGCAACATCAACAGTACATTAGTCAGGGCTGTGAAGAACCTATATGACAATCAAACAGCGAGAGTAAAGGTAGGAGCGGAACTGACAACGGAATTTAAAGTTACGAAAGGTCTAAGGCAGGGTTGCTGTATCTCACCGACGTTATTCAAGATATATATAGAAAAAGCACTCGAACAATGGAAAAGGAAAAGTATGGGAATGGGGATACCACTGGACGAAGACACTACATTATATACGTTGCAATTTGCCGACGACCAAATTATTATGGCACAAGAAATAGAAGACATTGAATACATGACAAGGAAAGCTATAGAGGAATATGATAAATGGGGGTTTAAAATTAATGTAAATAAATCAGCATATCTTAGTATAGGATATGAACAAGACGCTTTAACCTTAGAAACAGGCGAAACTATACCGTCATGTGAAGAATACAAATATTTGGGAGCAACAGTAGGAAAACAAGGATTATATAACACAGAGGTAAAAGAGAGAATAAAACAAGGCCGGAAAGTTATAGGTGCGCTAAATGGTATACTTTGAAAAAAGGCAACTCTTGTGGTACGGACATGTCGAAAGAATGGGTAACAACAGGCTCCCGAAAAAAGTAATGCAGTGGCAACCAAGAGAAAGAAGAAAGAGGGGACGGCCAAGAACAGGTTGGAATGAGGAAGTAGGAAGCCTGAAGCAAAAGTGGGATATCCAGCAAGGCGCTTGGATGAACAGAAAAGAATGGAAAAAAATATTGAACTCCGGAAGACCCAGATAGAGGTTAAAATACGGAAAGAAGAAGAAGAAGAAGAAGGAACTATACCAAGATCTCAAACACTATGCTGATCAAAAAAACACCAAACAACTTTGCCAAGTAGTCAAATATGTCACAAGAAAGTTCAAGCTGCTGACCTGGAATCCTTTAAACGAACAAGACGAGAAAATTACTAACATCAAAGAGATTCTAGATGTATGGAAGAAATATTGTGATAAGACTATTTAACGACCAAGTACAATCTAAAAAAAAGTTGTAGTCAAGGACAGAGGAGAAAGAACCTTTCATTATGCGAAAAAAAGTTGATACTGCTAAAGACAGAAAAAGCAACTGCCAACGATGGAATTAGTGGAGAAGTAATTAAAGCTATAGGCAACCTGGGAGTTAATGTAATACATATGCTACGTCAAGCCTTCCAGAACACAGGGATCTGGCCAAAAGGTTAGTGCAACTCAGTCTTTATACTCATACATAAAAAAGTACCAAAAAAGGACAAATGTGACAACTACAGATAATTGCGCTGGCATCACATATCAGCAAGATCTTACTACACATAATAAATGAAAGATTAAAAGCGTACCTAGAACAGCAGATCGCTAAAGAACAGACTGGCTTCATAAAAGTCAAGGGTACCCGAGAACACATCCATGAGCTTAGAAAAATAATAGAGAAAACAAGGGAATACAACCTAAGCTTGTTTGTTGGTTTTGTAGACTACCATAAGGCATTTGATAGCGTAAACTGGGAGAAACTACATTCTCAAGAAAATGAGGATACCACAACAGATTATCACACTGATCCAAGGGCTATATAACAATGGACATTGTGTCATAAAAATTGACAACCACTTGTTAAAGGCGTTCAACATAAGAAAGGGTATTCGACAGGGGTGCATTCTTTCACCGAAGATGAGATAATGGAATTAATTTTGAAGTTACAACGGGATAGTACAAAATATGACTTAAATTTAAATAAAACAAAAACAAAAGTTCTCATAGCCGATAAAGCAAACAATAACATGCCTGATTTAGAAGAGATTGGCGGTTTTGAAGTGGTCAACCATTACATATACTTGGAAACACTTATTAATAAGCCAATACAACAAATTAACCACGAGGCCCAGAAGCGACCAAGATGGTAAAACATCTTCAAAAATATAATGAATAATAAACCATGATGATCATGACTCTTCTGACAAGAAGATACGATGGGAAGAAGAAGAATTGAAGTTGATGGTGATCACTGTAACGAATTTTGTTTTTAAAAATAAATTAATTTGAAAACCACAATAATTATTTTTATATTTATACCAGAATTTATATAACAATGATATCAAAAGGTTTGTAACAAAGAATTGTTTTGGCTGGCCATTTGTTTTGAATAAGAATAGACTCTTTGAAGTACTCGAAAACTAAAAATCGCAAGCCTCATCAATAGTACTATGGTACTAAGGGGTGCATAGTGTTACTTGAATTAAGCGTCTAGTTAAATAAAATATATAATCCAATCATATTTTAGTTTTTTAAGATCGTGTCTTTATGACACATTTCTTTAACGGTCAAAGACGAGAAGATCCTATTAGTTAGGACTAGCTAATTAATCTATCAGACAAAAAGTTTCTTTCCTGCAATTTTCTGGCTTATAAAGTTTGGTCGGACAGGAAAAATAAAGTTGTAAAGTTTTAAATTTTATATTTGCCTGAGAGATTTTATAGCTGTTAAATTCCATTGCCAGGTTAAAATAGAAAATTCTGAAATTATAAAGTTAAAATCTATTAATGTTGGGGTAGGATAAATTCTGAGGTTTACAAATTTTATTGCAGCTGTACCTTTTATCTTCGTAAAGCATCTTGATTAAGTTCTATTAGAAAATATTTACGTTTCCTGTTGAATGTTATTGGGCGTAATAGCTCTCCAGTTAATAGAAGGCATGGCATTCGGTAATTTTAATGCCCTACCAGCTAGAAACGAAGTGGAACAGCCGCAAAGCCAAGCATGGCCTAATTTATTAAGGAAATTGATGTTTTGTATCCATTTGCTTAATGAACCCTAATTCGACACCTTTTGAATGTTAATGGATTTTTTGTCAACGCGCGGCGGGAAAGCTACCGGCATGTTTGGGTTTGGGCAGTGAGCATTACTTCACGTCCCAATTAGCCGCAGTTTATTAGCCGGCGTGTGGAAAAAGTTGCGGCAATCGATCGCTGCAGCGCGGCTATTTCCGGTCTGACATTTACTTAGCAATCGCTGGAAAGTTATGACACCGACGAAGAAAGCGTGCGCGTCGCCCGCCGGTGCAGTCCCCAAATCCAGTCCCCCGTCCGGAGCCATTCAAAAATAGTTCGGGAAACTGTACGAGGAGGAATGCGAAATATTTGGCCGCCGGGCCGCGCAAAAAAGCGCATTAGCATCGCGCTGCGATCCGCTTATTTATATACGTGCAATGCTTCGGTCAAATTCTCATCACAGAGAGGCGCGTCATAGCGAATTAAATGAAGGCCGGTGGAACAATCAACCCGCGACTATCGAGCAAAAAGTATCCAGTCTGAATCACTGTCGTGGGCAAGTGTGGGTGCGGAAGCTCTGGATTCGCATACACCGGAGCGGTGCCGGCGAAAATGGTCGCGAAGCTCTATTATGACGGCAGAAGTACCGCTTGCCGGGCCGTGCTATTGACCGCCGGGGCCCTGGGCTTGACGCTGGACCTGCAGGAGCTTGACCTGCAGAAGGACGAGCACCTGGCGCCCGAGTTCGTCAAGGTAAGTTCGCTCTGTTTCCTTCGTCGCGCTTACGACCACTTGTGCACGCAGATCAACCCCCAGCACACGGTACCGACCCTAGTGGACGAGGATCTGGTCGTCTGCGACAGCCACGCGATATCGGGTTATTTGGTAGCTAAATACGGAAGCGACCCTTCCTTGTACCCGAATGACCCTCGGAACAGGGCTTTGGTGGACCAGAGGCTGCATTTCGACTCCAACGTACTCCTCCCCCGTTTGCACAGTCTTTTGGTAAGGCACCCAGCTTATCGCCCGCCGCCCTCTAACTCGAGACTCGTTCCAGCACCCCATCTTAAAGATGGGGGAAAAAGAGATATCGAAGGAGAAGCTGGACGCCCTGAAGGAAGGCTACGAATTCCTGGACAAGTTCCTAGAAGGCGGTGCGTTCCTCGCGGGAGAGGCCGTGACCATAGCCGACTTTTCGTGCGTTGCATCCATAAGCACCGGAAGCATCATCCTTCCGATTTCGTCAGAGATCTATCCCAGCCTGTTCAAGTGGTACCAGAAGTGCAAGGCGCTGCCCTATTACGACAAGGCCAACGGGGCCGGCCTGAACAGGCTGGACGCGCTCGTCGAGAGCAAATTAGAAACCGCGAACGGCCGGCGAAGCGTGTAAGAGCCGCGGAAGGCGTTGGGAAATTGTCCGGCGGAAATGCGCGTTTTCTCTGGTATGCGCTGCTTTGCGATGCGTTGTACTTAAGTACTTGGAGAGAAGGCTGCAATCTATAAGAGGAATATATTTTTATATGTTAATCGGAGTTAGGGTTGATGTGTTGAGGGGTTGAGAGAAGAGTGATTCCGATGTTTTTATACCGTTTGCCCTCGCTTACACCTGTTAGAGTAGTGCTGACGCTTGTGTTTGGAGTACTTATACGATTCTGCATGTTTTGTAAGTTTGTATTCGAGTTATATATTTAAATAAATGTTTTTATCTAAATAAGTTTCTCTTTTTGTCTTCCTATTCTGAGATTTTTACTTTTCTGGATAATAAAAATAATGAGTTAATTGTTAGAAAGTTTCTATCCGAGTACTACGTCACTAAATATGGCGCTTAAAAAATTCTCTAAAAGTACCTGAATAAAATAAAAATGCTGCTAAAAATCTTCTCACAATTCTGAGCATAAAATTTCATTATTCTCACATTCAAATTTCTAAATAAATTTTCGGATCCCCCTGTATTTTCCGGTTGTTGACATTGTACCCCGCTCACGGTCTTGTCGTGTAACAACAAATAGGATAGTCTGTTTATTAATAAACGGGAATATAAATGGGCCCATTCACTTTCAGTATATTAAAAGTTTGCGTTTTTCCGCTTTAAATTTAGCCCAGACGTCCTACTATAGGATTTTAATGAGATGAGGCAACCAGCTACACGGCCAAGGAACCAGCATAGACGTTGCTTTCATGCTGCTTTATTGCTTGAATTGCCTGAATAAATGGAGTGCGGAGTGGGGCAAAACCTCTGCGCTTTGAAATAGTGAGAGAAACATTTTTGGAGTTTTAATAAAAATCAGTTGAATATCTCAGCTGAGGATTTTTAACCCCCCCCCCCACACACACACCATCCCCCCAAAATATTAAAACTTCTAGAACTTTTTAGTATAAAATCACTTACGATTTTTAGTCACATACAATCAGCAACTAGGTTTTTTATTGGTTCTAGAAATATTTATTTAATACAATTTTGGAAAATATTACAGTTACTGATTGTTCAAAATTAAATTCAAAAGATTTTGGAAAAATATAAAAATTAAAAAATTTTTAATTCTAGACTTTTATAAATATAAAACTGGGCTGAAATATTTTTTTTATACATTTACCTCTAGAAATTTTGAAATTTTTAAATTTATTTTTAAGTTCTTTTTTGAAAAATTGAGTGGGGATATAGAATTAGTTTTTTTGTCAACGTAACAATTAATTTCTTTGTTGCAAAAAGAAATTTATAAATCTGGCAGTAATTTAAAACCAAATTAAAAGACAACATAAATTAGAAAAGGCATATAAGATGCATCTATGATTATTAACGAAAAAATTTAAAAAATAAATGTAATAATAACCAATATTTAACAATTATTAATTGAGTTACAAGTTTTGATGACAAGTTATGTAGCCTCTAGAGTGCGAGTAGCCAAACTTGAGTTGAAGTTAATCGAAAAGTTGAGTATGCTAATTTTACATATTATTTATATCGCGTCACTTGTGCAAAATTGGGTGCGTAAGTATGGTACATTTAATTCAAAACAATACGCATGTCTAGAAACACCAATCAATACAAATAGCCTACATTTGTGAAATTTCGCTGGCACAGGTATACCTAATGTTAATTCATAAGAAATAAAAACTTCAAAACTGCAAAATAGTTTATCGCAATTTAAATTAGTAGGCATTTGATTTGTTTTATGATTTTTATGTTATGATTTAGTAAATATTACTATAAAATTATCTTGAAGAATTTCCATCAAGTACTTCTTTAGCAAGCTTAAATTTTCTTTCAGTGATTTGAATTAAATTGTTTTTTTTTATTTAGTTAAAATTATAGATTAAGTTCTAAATCCTTATTTGAAATAACAAGATTTATTCGGATGCTAGACAAATATAAATTGGTTGGTCGCTATATTTATGTTAAAATGACTAACAATGAGCTATAATAAGTCACATAAACATAGTTAAATATTTTTTACAAACTAAATTTTCAGCTCGAATGCTGTATTAAAAATTTATAGTGATGAAGTGTGGAAAATTTGATTTTATGTTACCAAAAAAATTTATATATTTAATAAATTAAAAATCGATGAAAAGAAAATGTCGAACGCTGTTTTATGCCATTGCGGTGACCATGATGGAACCTCCTCTACACAGGTTATATTCTGTAATTTGTGTTCTCATTGATTTCATGTTGAATGTGTGTCCTTAACTAATATTGACGTTGTGGAATTGAGAAATCGTCCTCTTCCTGGTTTTCCCAATCTTGTGTGACCAACGGAGCCACCCAAGAACCAGAATCCTCAGACTCTATAATTGAATGTCAACATTGTCACAAATTATTTAAGAAAGCTGGACTACAGATTCACCTCTCAAGGAAGCACAAAGATCTTGAAATCCTACTACTATTCCAAATTCGGGTTAGATAGTTTCTTTACAGCGGACCTTGTAAATCTAAAAATAAATTTTAGAGTTCTCAACGGAATCCCTAAGGAGCCCGAATTGTTGCAGCTTACACACTTGCTAATCTGATAAATGGCTGTATCGACAAAAATAACTCAAAATCTTGGCGATTTCTACTTACTTTTCATTTTATGCTTTTCAAGTTCTGGCAAACAACCAGAAGTCTCTTGCATATAACGTAAAAAAGCATCAAAATGAAGGCTTTTCCATCGTTATTCAAAACAATTAAGCCAACTATCAACATTTCGAGATGTCGAAAGCAAGGTGTCCGATGGAGATATTGCCGGAGCCATTCGCATCCTTTTGTCTTCCGAACAGTTAGCCCCAAAAGATTTGTCTACCTATATAAAATTACCCGAAAAAGATCCCCTTCTAAAAAAAACTTTACTATTGCACCAAAGCCTGATTTCAGCTTTACTCCTTTAACCGTCACTGAGGATGTCAATATGACGCTTGCTGGTAAAATTCATTCGTCAATAACTCCTATCTTGTATGGAGCATCTTTGTTTGCTCTTTCTAAGAAGGATGGTAGAGTTCGACCGATTACAGTGGGGAGTTTCTTTAAAAGATTTACTTCGAAAATTGCTTGCAAATCAATTTACTCAGACATGGGCAATTATTTAAGACCTCAAGAGCTGGGCTTTGCTTCTGGGGGTGGATGTAAAGCTGCTGTACATTCTCTAAGAAATTACATTACCCGTTTAATGCTCTTGAACGTGTTAATATGTTGGAAACTATTAAGAATTATTACTGATCTCTTTTTCCTACAATGATACGGTCAAGAGTCCTTACTTTTTCATGGCCCACAATCTGTTCACTCGAGGATTGGTGTACAACAAGGTAATCCTTCCGGACCTTTACTATTTAGCTTGTGTATTCATTCTATAATTATAAAACTTGAATTAGAGATGAATGTGTGGTACCTGGATGACGGAACAATACTGTTTTACGAGTTTTTCTATACATTCAAAAACATTTTGAGTCTATAGAACTTATCACCAAAAATGTAAGCTGTTTTTCTTGGTGACGTTGGTCCATCTACATTAACCAAATTCAAGGCTATCTCGCCAGGTATAACAATAGTTAAGAAAGATCTTTCTTTGCTAGTTCAACAAAGTGCAATTTTATCAATTAAAAAAAATTATTGGAAATAGATTTACTCATTTCCTGCCTGAAAACCATCAAATCTCACTTTGCATATTACCTTCTTCAGCATTGTTTATTCCTACCAAAATTATTATACTAGTTCTGCCTTCAAAGTTTGGTAACTCTTAGATACTGTAGATAATGTATTCAAATCTGGATTAGGATCTCTTTTTAATGTTTCTCGTAGTATTAATCCAATGTATGCAACCATCGTTACCCATTATTTATAGAAGTAAAGAGGACAAAAAAATTATCTTTTTCTGCTTGCCTTTCTTTCTTCTTTAAACTCAACTGTGTCTCTGGTCAATTTAGTACTACTTTCTCTCAAGACATGGATTGTGTAGATGCTTATCAAGGTGCTTTAAGAATGTGGGAAGAGTTAAATGGAGAACCAATTCCAGAATGTCTAGCTTTTCAAAATGATTACGATAATATAAACTTGAAACGAATAATTGATTCAATTAATTTTGATCAACGAATGGCCCGTTTTGAATCCATTAATTGTCATAAATTCTTTGGTTGGCTCAACGTACTACCTTCTTTGACTCTAGACACATTTCTTGATGACAACTCATTTAGGATTGCTATTGGTCTTTGATTTGAATTAAACATTTGCTTTTCCCACAAAAAATGTGTCTGCGGGGCAAAAGTGGATAGACTCGGCTATCGCGGTCTCCATTTTAAGAAGAGCGCAAGAAGGCACTTCAGACAGAAAAATTAATGAAATTTTAAAAAGTGAAATTTCTTCTAGTGGTACACCTTCTTGCTTGGAACATATTGGTTTATGACGCCATGGTGGGAAGCGCCTAGACGGAATGACTTTAGTACCATGAAATAAAGAAAAATTTTTGGTTTGGGATTTCACATGCAGCGATACAATGGCCCCTTTATACTTGAGTATTAAAAAAGAAACTGGTTTTGTTGGCAAACTAACTGCTACAAAGAAGAGGAATAAGTACAAAAGGTTATCTATTCATCTCTTTTAATGTTGAGACGTTCGGTCCTTGGCGTGAGGATGCTATCACTCTACCAATGATATTAGTTTGCGTCTACAAATCATCACTGGTGAAGTACGTTCTCGTTCTTATCTATCCCAGCACATTAGTTTGGAAGTTCAACGTGGGAATTCTAATTACATTATGGGAACCTTTCCTACTAACGTCCCCATGGAAGAACTTTTTTACTTATATTAATTCTTATTCTTTTTACTTGTCACAAATGTTCTGTTGCAAAATATTTTAATAAAGGCTTAAAAATTTTGATGTTGAATATAAGGTTGCGGATGTCAATTTTAAAAATGTAATGTTTTGAATACTTTAAGGCGGATCATTCAATTTGACGTACCGGTGAGGCTTGCTTTCTCTATTAATGATAAAAACTATACCGGCTATAGTATAGCTACAAGAGGAGCCTTACTAATAGCAGGACTTCTTTTCTAAGATAAATTTAAGAAGTCAGTTATAGAGGAACACTTAGAAAACGGCCGATTCTAATTTAAAATGTCCCAGGAAGAAGCAATACCAAAAAACCTTATAAGAAAAGATGGATTTTTAAAAACTGAAGAAATACTGAACGCTGTTATGTATAGTAACACAACAGGACAAGTGATAAATCCACAATAATGGAAATAGGATGACAACACGGCAAAAACTCGGAATTGAAAAAGGAATAACATAGGATTAGAGCTGTAAAGAAATTGCCGAGTAAACTCAAGAAGTTTAAGATGAAATAGAGCCTTTTACAACAAAAATAATATTTGTAACACTTTTGGCATATGTTTTGCGGTGATATATGACTGTCCTGCGTTTCGAGCCGATTAACAAGCGATTCTGTACTCCCAAAATTAAGATCCGTTTTTTAACATTTAATTAGTTTGCATATATGCACCCACAGTGAAAGTGGCTGAAGATAACAGTTTATTGCAAAGTTAAAATAAGTACAATAATTGACCAATTGTGGCTAAAATTTAAATTCAACATGTTGCAAACAAATACATTATAATAATCTGCATGTATCTCTACCACTGCAACATTAACAAAGATATCTAATATTCACTAGAAAGTGTTACCGGGAACCAAATAGAAAAAGTACGAAGCCAGAGAATAGCAACGTATGTACGACCTCTGAAAACATATACAGCAAAAATAAAACTAAGTTATTTGGAAGGAAACTGTAAATACCATAGATAACAGAGAAAATTCACGTTCATTGCATGGCAAAAATTATGAGCCATCAAAAATTCGGATAAAGCAAAAATTAGTATGGCTAAAATGTGCAAAACCGGTGAAGAAAAGTATGTTATAATAAAAGACCAAGAGAATTAACTAGAAATTTTGCGTTAAATGGAGAGCAACTAAATAAATAATCCGATAGAAGAGATTACAGGTCTTAAAAAGAAAAACAAAGAAATACAGTAAAATCCAAGCGATATGGTAGCTATCAACTTATAATTATTTTAAATAAGAAGCAGTACAGAACACTAATCGGAAACAACAAGTAAGTTTTTCGGGGATGGGTACCGTATACTGTAAATCAGAGTCTCTTGCTAAATAGGATGAGACGAAGAAGTCAATTAAAATATTAAAATAAAGCACCTACATATTCTCCAGAATTTACTAAATTCGACAGAGAATAATTTGAGCAAGAGTAGATTAACAAATAAAGACAATATGGAAAGGACAATTACAATTTTAAGACTACATGCTCTATGCACAGAATGAAAGATAATCTAGTTTACAACAACTATAAGCATACTTTCCTCCTCAGTATTGTCTACAAACTGCTAAGCAACATAACTTTATAAAGGATAATTTCCTATTTAAAGGAAATAATAGGGGAGTATACTGTCGATCGCAAAGCAACAGGCCGAGAAAAAATTTCACTCTCACTATCGAGCGATATGGTAGCATTCTATCTCAATAGAACATATACAGAGTTGGAATGATAAATCAAAAAATGAATAAATAATAAAAATAACAATAAAATTCAAGAAAACTTAAATTTATTTACATAAAACTTAGCATTAATAAAGTAAACAGTATTAAGAATAACTACGGTCTTCTCGATCCGAAACCTAAACCTGCTTTAGGCCAACACAACGTCTTCCTTGACCATAACAGAAACTCTCAAGTCGTTTCAATCAGGCCTACATGTAATAATCAAGGAAATTGCAGTATGTTTTGAGGTTTGATAATTGCTCCCACTACGTTGATATTTCCGTTAGCAGTCACCTTCAGGCCTTCCTCAAAGAAGTGGGACGACATGACGTTTGTCATAGGTGGAAAACTTTGCATGTGTAACGGTAGAACCATCTTTCTTAGATTCAACAGACATTCTGACAGTTCTGGATGAACTTTTTTTCGTCCAAAAACACTCTCAGAAAGCCAGCTTGGAGCCGTTCAGCAATGCTTGGACACTTAACATATTGTCTGTCTTTCTTTTCTCATTTAACAATTAGTTACTCCGCAAGGCAAAAAACTTGCATTACAAGCTCTAGCGCACTGCTAGACTGACCTCAACCTCGCCAGGTCAATTATACTCCGCCCAGAATCCTGATTGGTTTTCTCATTCAAATTTATCACTTTGCTTGTAATCAGATCGGTTGCTACGAATTACCCTGTAGGTATGTATGATCTGTATCTAATCTAAAATTGGACAAAAAATTTGTAATCTCTGAACTCCTAGCCTGGTTTCAGATCCAGAAAGGTCGCTATTATTGTTCCTGTTTTGCTAAAATAAGCAGGTACTTAACTCTTATTTAATGTTCCCCTACTCATGATACAAGTTTGTATAACTATTGCTAAAGTGATTTTAAATTTTCATGTTGTTTTATCTATATGTTGATTCCAGGTAAGTTTGAAGTCTAACATCAAATAATTTTATATATATTTTTATATATTTTTTGAGTAAATCATACTATGGTGATCTTTTAGAGGTTGACCGTAAAACCGCTTCTTTCAGTTCACTTAACTACCACTTCCAAAGGGCTCTTTGCATACTTTTCTTAACTTTATTGATAAATTTTTCTTCTACAAGGATGAATAAATTATCCGCGTAGCCTATATGAGAGAATCCTTTATTACAAAGAATTCTCATCAGTCTATTTATAACGAAATTCCACAAGAAAGATCAAAGAATTCATTTCTGGCAACATCATTTCGCTACTCAGATCATTAGTATTTCGTTCAATAGGAATGTATATATCACCGTTCCTCTTAGCCTGCGGTAAATTTATCTGCAACATCTAGGTTCTACGTCCAGCATTTTGATAGCTAAGATAAAGAAGTTAAAGGAGGTATTATCAAAGACTTCTTGTGTGTTTAAAAAGGCATCTAAACTTCTTTATTATTGAGCCTTTTCTTTATTTTCCAAGTAAGATGATGTAGTGTCATTTCAATTGATGGTCTTACTTTATAAGCAGTACAGAGGACTGTTTACCAATGTCTTATCTATGATATGCTCGGCAAGCAATGTATCCATTATTTAAAGTATATAAAATATTAAACAAATAGATCGTCAGCCTTTTTGTTTTAGAATAGTCCTTGGAATAAGCAGAGTTAATCTCCATATTTCCAGGAAGTAGTCCTTAGAACCGAACAGACCTATTAAAGTAAAAGGTCCAATCCAATGTATTGTTTAGTTGGAGCATAAATAAGGCTCCACTTCCCTAAAAAATCTTCAAATTGCATTTTGGTTGCTCTATATCCTAGATGCATCAGTACCTAGATTTTGCCGTTCAAATGATAAATTTTTTTATGCTTGAGTCAGAAATGTTACTCAAATTGTTCAGTTGTTGTGTTTATTCCAGTTTTGATATACTCTCCGTGTTAGTTACTATGGTGCTTATTAAGCACTAATCAATTTTTGAAGGGTAGTTACATGCTGGATATCTTTCGATATGTTTACAATATATCCTTAATGATACTCTCTAAGTCATTCGCAACACTTTGTTATATTCAATTAAGGATCTTTTATATAATGGGAGTACAAATTAATTCGGTTCGTTTTCAAAAAACGGCTCTAGCTGGTATGAATGTTTCATAGTGACAGTTGATTGCGGTGGTTTCAGAGAGGTTATACATCTGTGAATAATATACAGTTCATATAATACAAAACACCTATTTTTCTATTGGGTTAAAAATGTCAAAATTTGTGGTAACTAAGCAACATTTGCGGGGTTTTACTTTTCTGTTTTAATTGGAAGAAAAGTGCAGCTGAAGCACATAGAATTCTTGCGGAAGGTTACGGTCACAATGCTCCAACTGATAAATCATGTCGGGAATGATTTCGACGTTTCAAGGATGGTGAAAAATTCGAAGACAAAGAATTGGAGGCGTTACTCGATGAAGATCCGAAGGAGCTTGCAGAATCATTGGAATTGACACAATAAGCAGTTTCAGTACGATTAAAATCCATGGGAATGATTCACAAGCAAGGCAATTGGGTGCCTTATGAACTGAAATCTAAAGATGCTAAAAGGCAATTTTTCACTTGCGAGGAGCTGCTTCAAAGGTAAAACAGAAAAGCTTTTTTGCATCGGAGTGTGACTGGGGGTGAGAAGTGGATATTCTATTATGATCCCAAAAAGAAAATATACTCCGCTAAGCCCGGTCAATCATTGCCATCTACCTCAACATCAATACCAAAGCTGAATATTCGTAGTTCGAAGGTCATGTTGTGAATCTGGCGAGACCAAAGGGGTGTTGTATATTATGAGCTGCTAAAACCTGGTGATTCATTACGGGCGATCGATATAGACTGCAATTGATTCGTTTAAGCCGGGCATTACGAGAAAAAAGGCCAGAATACGAGAAAAGACATGACAAAGTTATTGCTTTGCATGATAACGCTCGGCCTCATGTCGCACAAGTCGAGTAAAATTATATGGAAACTCTCAAGTGGGATGTTTTACCGCACCCGCCGTATTTGCCGGACACCGATCCTTCTGATTACTGGTTGTTCCGACTAATGGAGCACGATTTGGCAGGTTACCAGTTCACTTCTTTCGAATAAATCGAAAATTGGCCCCAAACGTGGATCGCCTCAAAAGACGAGATATTTTTTCGAGATGGAAGGAAAATGTAGTAGCCATCAATAGACAATACTTCGATTAATCTGTTTATTATTATATTAATTTGTACTCCCAATATATTTTTAGTTTCTGAAGTTCTTGAACTTTTAAATAGTTTTCTTATCTTTTTCCACATTTTGTGAATGTTTCACACCACCATAAAACCTTTCCATTAAACAATTACAAGGGAGGGGGGCTTATGAACTAAACTACTACTTCTAAATTTATTTTACTGCCTATCTTAACTTTAATTGTGGTCCGAACACTTTTCTCGTCAGGCAGATGATAATTTTAAGAAAGCTACTTACATATGGAATGACTATGGCCAAATCAATTACTTTTTGCCTTCGGCGTGTTGTGAGGATAGGTTTCTTAATATTATTTAGTAAATCTAAAGTAGTTAATATAATAAATTGCAAAAATAAAGACTCCCTTGGAATTGGTACATTTGCTTCCCCAAACCACTTGATGAGTATTAGCATCATATCCAATAGTTGTTCTCCATAGTTTTATAACTCCGCACTAATTATTTTATAGCCCGCATTTATAGTGGCTCAGAATCATTATATAAGTAGTAAGCTAATTCAAATATAACTGCCATTAAGTCTTAAAAAATAAAGTTGGTTAGTAGTACTATTTTAATATTTCTTTTGACTACTACACAGGTACTAGGTCTGTTAGCAAATCTGTAAATCAATTCTCTACCCTCAATAACTCAAAGTCTCAACATTTTTCATTTATCCAGGGTCATTGGACAAGGACAATATCACATCCTTTCAATAAATTACAGAGAACATTCAAAGGTACCCTACTGTGATGGAGGCTATTTCTGATATTTTTTTCCCGATGTTTCTGGTAGCCATATGAAGACTTATTGTGTTTTAGTAAAATTATTATTATCACTACTATCCTTCCGAGTCTTTTTGCAAGTTCACTGTAAGACAAAGCTTGCCTTTGGTTTCCTTGCTACTTAAATTGGTGCTTCTAAAGAAAAGAGATGGAAGAGTTTGAACAGGATTTTTTTGTACCTTCATTCTGCTTCTCCCTTTTTTCTTTTTATCTCTTCTTTTTTTTCATTATTGATGGAAGTTTTATTTGGTCCACGTACCGGCTTGTGTTTTTTTAGCCTTCCATATTTTTTATTTTAACCCCGGAAAATCATTTGAGTTACAGCTCCATGTTAGTTCCTACGTCTAGTTTTATAGTTTTAGATCTGGCAAATAAACCAATTTTCTAACATCTGCCACCCATATGGAAGCTTCTAGGTTTCGAGTTTTTATTGTGACTTCCACTAATTTCTTTAACTTTTGTTTTTTCGTCTGAGACCAACGAATGTAGGAAAGAAATGTCACCACACTACAGCTCCCTACTAATATAAAAAACGTTTATAGAACGGAGCCGTTTATGGTACAAGTCTCAAGCTGGTCTGCAGCTGAGCTTTTGCTTATCATTAAGGGTTTTACTCCTAAATGTTTGCTTATTACTACAAAAACGACATCATATAAATTTTATACTTAGAGATCTCTTACAGATAGTACAAATAACAACATTAATAACCAACTAGATTATATTAATAAACGTTTTAGAAACCATTAAAGCCTCAAAAATTAATCCAGGACCAGTAATCTATTCCGCTCATATCCAGCTTTTATCTGTAATGCGACTTTTCTTAAAGAAGAATAACAGTAAACGTAAACTTAAACAAAGAAAACTTAATGCAAAAATAATATTCAATAGAAATAAATTTAAAACCTCAAAAACTAGACAACACATAAAGAAAGACACAGATAAAATATTTGAATTTAATAAATAAAAGAAGACAATATAAGAATATAAACGAAGGGAAAATTTGAAAAACACATTATTTGAAAAAATTAAAGAAGCTAAAGAATCGCGCTTAAAAAGATAAATCTAAGGAAAGAAAAACATCGAAGAAGAAACACGACTTATGTGGTGGGTCTACATAAGAAGATTGAGGAAATAACTGAGAGTTTCAAAAACAAAAATATGTAGTTACCAATAAAAAATGTAATAAAACAAAAAGATTGTATAGAAAATACTCAGAAAAATGAATAGAGGAAAACAGAAACTAGAAACGATAGTCTACGAATTACACGATTAAAATTAATGTCAGATATTAGAAGACAAAAATCCAACAAAGCTTCAGACCTAGATGAGACCGGAGAATCACCCAAGGACTGCCACTTATAAACTTGTATATCAATGCCCAAAAAAATATCAGCAAAACATCAAATGATATGTCTGATAACTTACATGCTAAAATACCTTCTTTACATTATCCATGCAATACTTTATCCGAAGCTAGAAGAACTTGATTAATTCTTATTCGCATTTAAAAATAGACTTGGAACCAAGAAAGCCTTATTTGGTAAGCAAGTTTTAATTCATCAAGCAATAGTTTTGTTTACCTGACTTCGATGAAGCATTTTATATTATATTGCATCAATATATTACAGTTATACTAGAAAATTAGTACCAATAAACGGGATATGAGAATTATTAACAACCTTTCTTTGTAACAAAAAAAAAACGGTACAGATAGAGGATAAGCCGACAGGATTTTAAACTGTCTATTTTATTATTCAATATTTACTCTAAACACTTTTTTAGGAAGACTCTAGCAAATATAAAAGATGGAAACAGGTTTCAGAGAAACATAATAAATAATTTCAGATATATTGACAATATACTAGGTTGACGGAGAAGTTCGTACAGTTTCACATAAT
The DNA here is from genome assembly GCA_036346155.1 of Sinelater perroti. Taxonomy (NCBI): domain Eukaryota; kingdom Metazoa; phylum Arthropoda; class Insecta; order Coleoptera; family Elateridae; genus Sinelater; species Sinelater perroti. The sequence continues at coordinate 13,954,402 of JARFIY010000024.1, forward strand.
CCAAATCTATGACATCCTGCCACTTATCAAACGTGTCGATACTACAGCGGTAGAGCTTAGTAGGCTTATTTAGTCTAAGCTCGTATTGAAAATTAAGCAGGAAACGGATCTATTTATTGTCAAGCTCCATCCTATAACAATCAAGAGTTGTATATTAAAGGGTTCATGAATTTGCCAGCTATCGAATAATACTACAATTGTCATCGCAAAAATAGCACAAACTTCTCCATTAATCTATTAATGAAATTAGTAAACAACACGCAAAATCTACATTGCAAAAACTAAAATAACAAGAATAATTGTCGCAAGAATTTTAATAGCAGTGAACAATTTCTCAACAACGGATAACACCTGTAAAAAGTTCAAACATTATCATACTTAGAATGTAATCTAAATAAAAACTCGGGACACATGAAAAAAAAATATTGACAAGAATTGGAAAGACTAGAAGTGCGCTTAATCAACTGCGAGGGTTGTTGTAAACTTACGTTTACATACAAATAAGAATACGTGTTTTCGAACGCTATCCTTTTACCTCTCTTCTGTATACTGTTAAAGCCTTGACTCGGACAGGTGTAACTTGTAAGCAAATAGAGATATTTAAAGTACGTTGTTTATGAAGAATGTTAAGAATTTGCTGAGAGCAAACAAATGATACATACCATTCTTAGACGATTTAAAAAAATTGAAAATTTCTTAAAGCTATTAAAGAATAGCACATCGTGTGCACGGAATATCGCGACCTTTACTTATAATATATGAAAAGCTAAAAGGCAAAGGGAGATCTAGTTTTGGCTAAACAAAATAATGTGGATCAGAGTGATAACTAAAGTCCACTGAGACTTTAGCACTGAAACAAGAAGAAAGAGGTTCGGCAAAATTTGTACTACTATTCTAGCTTAGTTAAAATAGACCAACCTCAAAATATTGGAACAAAATGAGAACAGTTTTTTCTTAAAATTAAAATCTGTCACAACTGCTGCGATTAAAATAAACCGATATCAAAGCTATTTTTAAGAACATCCATGTAAATAATGCTAGGTCATTTATAGCACAGTTTTGACTTTTTAGCTACATTTTTTTTACTAAAAGACAAAATACGTGATATAATACTTATTACTCTAGAATATGCTTAGGAAAACTAAAAACTTTGCATAAAGAGTAGGATTTATGCTTTAAAATTGGTTGTGCCCAATGCGTAAATGCACATATTAAAAATTATTTTGGCTACAAGATTTTTATTAAAATTACAAATACATTTTGTATTATCTTCCTACAATAAATATTACTTTAATTTTACCTCAACAATAACCAGAACAATTAAAAAACAAAACTACTTAAAAAAATTTATTTATAAAAATATTCTTCTTTAGCAGAAATACAATAATTGTCATGTTCAAGAAGTATATCAAATATTGGTCGTTGAACGTTTTCAATTGATACAAAACGATTTTCTTTTATCACCAAATGCAGCTTAGGGTTTAGAAGATATTTGCAGGTAGCAAAATTTGGTAAATACGGGGATGCCAAAACAAAAAAGTTAATTATTAGAATAAAAATCGCTGACAATTGACACTCGATGGAAACGTGCATTGTTGTGCAACAAATGGCGTGGAATAAATTTTAAATTTAGCTTGCGCAGATCAAGTTTTTCTGCTAAAATGCGACGAATTTTTGTCTTAACTATTCCATGTTCCATTTTCACAAATTTTGTTGCAGATTTTTCGAAATTTTAAAATCACGCACGTTTTTAACATTTTCTTAGGCTATCGTTTAAGATCCTGAACGTTTATCATCATCCACATCTTCTATGCCTTCCCCCTTTCATCGATGCCACTTAAAAACTTGTGTTTGTGATAAAAAATTATTTCTATAAGAATTTTTAAGCATTTGGGGCATTCTCAAAGCACTTTTACCATTTTTAACACTTACTGTTGATTATTTGTTCTTCATTCATTTTTTGACCCATCTATACAAACTACTGTCACTAATGCGCCGTCCTTTGGCTTCTAATAAACGAAATGTCATAATATTTTTACAGATTTTTAAGGAACGTTGACGCGCCCGTGGATTTTCTAGCGCCAGTAAAAATAGAATGTGTGTAAACCTTTACTGACATGAAAGTTCAAACCATAAATCCATGGATCAAAAATGTTTGGGCCCTTCTAACTTTCGATCATATCAAAATGAAAATATTGGTAAATTTTAAAGGATTTAGCGTTCATAAAGTAAAGAAAAAAATTTGATCAATAAGAAAATTTTCAAAGAGTAAAAATCTGGGGCTGCTACAAATGGCGTTTGTAGACCAAGAGTGCCATAGCTTTCCATTGCGAATAAAATACAAAATAAGAGAATTACAGTCAAATATTATAAGTATATTGTGCCGCATATACAAGTATTACACTTAAACTATAACAATTTTATTTTTCATTTCCAAGAAACAGCTCCATCTTTTATTGGGCTTGGGCGCTAGGAGGGAGTACGCAGGCGATAATAGGGAAGGTTGTGCGGCCGAGCTCGCACGGTTATCTTCAGTGATGTAACAAAATTTTAAATGCGTGTCAATTATTGTCTTGTACTGTTTATTTTAATCAGGTTTCGAGAGTTGGACTCGCGCCTCGTCCTTTTTTAAAATAACAAGTTCCGGGACGAGAGCAGCACAGGGCCGAGACGATGGACCCGGTATAATATATAATAATATGATAAGCAAAGTCGTGTGATGTTCACACCAGATTTTTTAAATAGTCCCCCATCCGATGCTCTAACATCTATGTATTTAAAGAATACTGATCGTGTACCAACGCAAGAAGAACAAGTGCCGAATGAACCCTTGTAACTGTAAAACTGAGGGCGTCAATAAAAAGGGCTTTTGAGTAAAATGTTTCTGACCACAATTTGAAAAATTTTGTTTTGCAGAAAGTGTATTTGTAATACCTTGCCATTTCTCTTATCTTTTGGTACTTTTTTTGGCGCACTTGCAGGCACTGCAGCCTCAAGGGCTTATTGTGCCCTCTAACATGCACTTAAATGCTTGGACATTCACACACACCCATCGGTTGAGCGAGACTCGAACTCGCGCGCGCCGGCTAGAGACCTAGACAACTGCTTGAACCTGCCGAGCCACCGCGTCCTCCCTTTTGGTACTTACAAATTTAAAACACCATCATACAAACACCTTTGGCGGTCGTAAAGTACATTCTCCTTCTTCTAACGTCAGACTAGCCACCTGCCCGGGGTACGCCCAACATGGCTCATAGTACTACACGAAATGTGTAGTTAGAAACAGGCTTATAGCCTACATAAGAGTGGAAGAAGAAGAAGAAGAAATTTAAAATACGTACACAAAATTAAACCACAAAAAGATTAATAGCATACTTCAAAGAATAAAAAAATGTGGGTTCTAGAAGAACTTTTTTTATTTTAATGTTACATATTATATTTACAATCTGTTACACGCAAACAATAAGTAAATGTTGTGTCTTTTTCCTTAAACCTAAGTACATAATAAGACTTGCCTAGAACAATCCAGTGATAGTTCTATTTTATAGAAATTATCTACCTAATTGTGTAATTTAAAGCCAATACATTATTCTCATGCGACAATGTAAATTTAATCAAACCTAGTGGACAGGTCCATGGGTTTGAATCTCTTTAACCGTCTAGTGTCATTATTGTGTGATAGTTCGATGGCTAGTTCATTTGGGTGCACTGTGAGTCTACTTTCATATTTAACACTGTAATTTTTGATTACCTCACGCACTGACTCCATGTTTAGGTCCGTTTGTATTACATAGTTTGGCACATACCATTGAGCATTGACAGTACACCTCAGCACTTTATTTTGAAACCTTTGTAAGATTTCAATGTTGAATTCACTAGCAGTACCCCACAGTTGAATTCCGTATGTCCAGATAGGTCTAAAATAGCCTTGTAGAAGAGGATTTTATTTTCAGCTGTGTTTTTCTGACCAATATCTAGTATATCTGGTTGAATTTAATACCGAGGTGTTTTCTTTTTGTGAATATGTGTTTGCGCCATGTCAAGCGTCCTAGAAGAACTAAAGTGTATAGCACAAACCATAAATAAAACAATGCAGAAAAAAATATAGTTATTTTGGGAAATCGATTGCACACTAGTTAAGAAAACTACCGAAGCATGTAGCACTAGAATTAACGATATCGATTTAAATGTACGTATGTGATGCATCAAAAAACATGCGTTAATGAAGTATTTGATTATCATTATGATATTTTATAATTTTATTGTATGGACACTTGTTTTTTATTTTTATTTTATTTTATTGTGGATAAAATATCTAAATAATGAAATTCAAATGAAAATTAATGATGTTATTACTTATCTTAATATAATAGCACAAGGCAATATAAATACCTTCACAGACTTTAGATAGGAATGTTGACATCTAACATTTTAAATCTCGATTTAAGCATTGTATATATTGAAATAAATCTCCAGTGGCTTATTTATTAGTATGTATGCAAAACTAAAATTAAACAAAATTAAAATTAAAACAAAATCCATCAACTCTTCGGGTGGTAGAGAAGATCACGGAAGGCTTCACCGAAAAGCAATACACAGCTGCGGCCTTCCTTGATGTGGCCAAGCGACGTTACGGCCTCGTCTATAAGATGGCTTCCGACAACATCCCGCTGCCGATGATCCAGTTAGTCAGGTCCTTCCTGACCGGCCGGAGGTTCCGGATCAAGTTCGGTGGCGTGAAGTCATCGGAGAGACGTTTTCGAGCCGGCGTCCCCCAAGGCTCGGTGCTGTCCCCCGTACTCTTCAACCTGTACGTGCGGGACATCCCAACGACGCCCTCCACGACGATGGCCCAGTTCGCAGACGACACGACAGTCCTGTTAAGCTCGTTGAGGACCTTCTTGGTAGTACGGCATGTCTAGGAGAAGCTCGACTATGTGGAAAACTAGTGCGACAAGTGGATAATCAAGATCAACCTGAGAAGAGTGTGGCGGTCATGTTATTTACCAAGAAGAAACTTATTGTTAGATGGTGACATTAAAAATATCAAGATCTTTGAACTAGATATACCCTGGAAAAAAAGGCACAATACTTCGGAGCGACCTTCGACAAAAAGCTTACCTGGAGTGTTCACAGCAGGATGTCGCAGTCAAACAAGCTACTCCTATGCAAGACAGTCATCCGATCCACTATGATGTACGCTTGTGCTTTTTGGGGCTGTGCGGCAAAGGCCCACGTGAACAAACTCCAATTGGTCCAAAACCGAGCTCTTCGGACCATTTTTAAAGCTCCGTGATAAGTTCGCAATACCACCTTACACAGGGATGCCAACCATCCAGGAGTATATCTCCCAGTGAGGTCAACAACTTTATGACAGCGTCCAAGGCCACGGAAATCCACCAATCCTTAGCGTTTACAACTACAAAGTTGACAGAGGCGCCCGCCACAACCGCCCTAAGATCTTGATTCCCCCGTAAGGCGGTACGGGGTGGCCTGTGAAGCAAGCCAACCACAGTTTATGTGATGTCTCTGAAGCGTTGGGGGTTAGGGGCTAGAACACCCAGGACCCCCAATTACGTGAAAAGTTAGAGTGAGTAAAATTAAAACAGAGAGTGTATGTTGTCCTTAGTGTCCCACTACTAACAATAAGAAGTGTCGATAAAATATACAAAATCATTTAGAGATGGCAAAAATTACCGGAAATCGGCTACAATCTTAAATTTTATTCAGCTGTCCTTGTTGATTTAAATTTTTTTTTCTATTGCAAAATTTATATGAGCCAATGTTCCAATTAAATTACTGGGCGACATTTGAGCATATGTTTTACTAAACAATATTAAAGAAAAATGCTAAAAATGTTTTTATTTGAACATTAAAAACTATAAGAACTTTATAGTTAACCTTCTACATTGCATTGTTAAAATGCCTTCAGAACATAACGGTATATTATGATCTTAAATTTTTAATGTCTTGTAGCTATCAATTTGATTACGATGTAATTTGGAAATATTCAAATATTAAAGAAAACTACTTCATACTTCATTATCAGTTGTAAACTGTTCGCTTATTATTTATTAAGCTCTGTAAAGGGATAATAAAATGTTGTTATTTTGTGTATATAATAAAATAATATTTATCGAATTACATATTTCAAGAGATTATAAGAAATAACATATTGAATGTAAGATTTTACTATTAGCAATCAAGAAACTTATAGTAAAATATTTTGTTAAAACTCTTAAAATATTCATTACTTCATTTTATCAAAAATTTTTTTAGGTACGTATCTTAATTCTCCTCTGTAAAACAATGTAAAATAATTTGTTAAACTTATCTAAACCAGCTTAAAAAGGTTAACGAATACCTTGTCGAATGTTTTTATTCTCCGTAAAATAACAAATCCGGTACCGTCTCGCAGATAACTTATTTATGTTCAATTCCTTTGTTAAGTTTTTATAAGCCTGTTTTCTTTTATAAACGGAGAACGAGGAAAAGTAGGGGATTTTACAGGAAAACAGTAATATCTCAAATAATTTCTTAAACGATTTATTATTAATGAACAAAAAATAAAAAATGGTTTTAATTCAAGAATGTGTAGAATTACTTGTCGCCCAATAAAAAATATCTTGTCTACTTCTAACTCCAGTAGATTAGAAATCATTTTCATTTTTAATTTTATTTTTTTAATTAATTTAGACGCCAAGGATTATTACAATTTGCGCACTAATTTGTAACATGTAAACATGAAATATGCCAATGACCTCGAACTCACACTACAAACGTTTATTCACCAGTGATTGTTTAAAGCTAAATAAAGTTTTATAAATTCATAAGAAAGGCAGTTATAGCAACATTGGGAAATTCAAGTCGGTTACCATCATGTAGAATATTTCAAGTAGCTTTTAAGGTGCGTTTACTGAATTTTTAACTGACAAAAGGACTCTTTCTCCAACTCACAAGGAATGTCATGGAGTTGTTCTGCTCCGATCGTTATCAAATTTGGTATACAGTATGATATGACTGAGGGATGAATACATGTTATTGCTTTTTGTTGTGTGACTCAAAACTTTAGAGATATGAAGTATGAAAGTTTACCGTTTAATAATTATGCATATGGGAGATATCATTAGTGTTAACTACAAAAAAGTGTTGAACACAAAGATACATTTGACAACGAGCACATCTGATGAGGAATAATGCATTGCATCGCTCGCCCTCGATGTCGTTCTGACAATTTTTGAAGGTTCTTGGAAAACAAACAGTGGCAGGAGTTTCAAATCGGGGGAGGTCTCTCTAGTATGTATCCTGTCTTAAAGAAGTAATATTTGATCATGTCTACAAAACATTCTGCTTGAAATTGATGCATTGTCAACGAGTAGAGCTTCAATATGTTGCCGCTTTTGAGAGACGAAGACCAACACGTTCAACTCGAATGCGATCTTGGAACTTCCTCACAAAATGCTTGAATTGGCGATTGAAAAAAAGATCCAGAGGTTGAACCAACCCGGGCGTCTTTAAAGGAATGACTTTCTTGACAAAAGTGATGTTGGCAGGCTTGACAGACTCGATCATTTCGTCATCCTTGAACAGTTTTGTTGAATCACAAACGAGCAGAAAGTTGTTCGGTGCATTTGTAAAGAGGACATCGCGGAAGTACTCCTTGGTTGTTGCCTTATTCATGATGGAAGAGATTGGCCGCAACTTGAATGTTTGGGTGACGGAACATAGTTTGTTCGACTTGAGGACCAAATCTACTCTGCGTTGCCTCTTGATTTGCCTCTTTCAAACATATATACAAAGGAGACATAAGTTCACCCGCTGCAGTAATTGCAGCCATAACAGTCGATGAATGCTGGATGGCATTTGGAGTTTGGACACACTTGATGACTGCCTTCTCTTCTTGAACTTCCAAAACGCGACCCGAGATGACTTCTAGATTAATGCCCATTTGATCAATGTTGATTGCTCGGTGTGGCCGAAGGTCATTAGCAATGAGTGACTAGACTTCCAAGACAAACTGTAGACTATTGTCTTCGATCTTCTTCTCCTCGTCACCAAACCGAGAGAAACAAACTTCGTCACTTTGCGAGATACAATGCGATTCTGTTTTTTCGAGTTGTAAATAAAAAATCGAGACGCAGAGAATTGCGATGGAGGAAGTGGTTGGAGGAAAGACTGGTTGACAAGAATGGCCCATCGTTGAACATTATTATCGTGGACAATTAGATGATGCTCTTTTTCATCCCTGAAAATGCCATTACATTCATCCTTGTGAAGTTTCTCATTTCGAGATCCTCCATTTTCCTTCTGTGCTTTGTATTTATGGAAAAGAGATTGGGTTATAAATCATATTTGACAATTAATGATAATTACCTCATAACTTGGCTCTTTTCGATGGAGTATCGTTTCCTGATTGTCTGTTGGGATGCTGTTGGATATCTCTCCAAGTATTTGAGGGCACCCTCCAGTGCAGTATGTGATGATCCTTGTTATTTCTGTTGGTTGGGTGGTAAGCCTTCTGTTGTAGTTCTCCACTTGTTTCGTCTTCATCTTCCTCATACCTTGAAAGATATGCATAATTAATTATGTGCAAATGATAATGATGATTATTACTCACCAGTTGTCATCAAAGTCAAGATCGACACCAGTTTAAATAGACAGAGAAGAATTCCTACAATTTTCAAGGACTTGGAAGAGTTTTGCCGCAAGATCTTCTTCTTCAAAGGTGATTGGAGATTCAGGATGATCCCGAGGTCGATATTTTTGATGGAGGAAATGCAGAACATTTATGGGGTTGGCCATCTTGATGAGAATAGAAGAACACTTGTTGTTGACACGAGAGAAAAAATAGTGATATGGACAATACACACACAGCACAACGTATGCCTGATGTTTCGTCATTTTGACCTTTCTTATCTCGTCTGTCTTGGGTCACACAGCAAAAAGCAATAACATGTATTCATCCCTCAGTCATATCATACTGTATACCAAATTTGATAACGATCGGAGCACAACAACTCCATGACATTCCTTGTCAATATAAGATTTAGAAAAACTTTCAGTACAAATGACTTGCTTGGAGAAATTATAAAAGTAATATTTTTAACAGTCTAATTACACTCTGCTGTTAGCGTGATCTCAGTCGGACTTAGTGTTAACTATACATATAAACTCTTCGCCCAGAAACTACAATTTTATGGTATATCTACCTCCTTTCTGAATAAATTCTTTCACAAATAAATGTGGTTAACTGTGGAGTTACCCAGGGTACAATTTTGAAACCAATATTATTTATTTTGTTTGTAATTATTTATTATAAATTAGTTATTATAAACGATTAAATCTATACCAGAATCTATGAATTTAAATATAAAGTCGATGCCATATTGGGTTGAAACTAATAAAATAAGTTGAACAAAGAAAAGGTACAGTAGATCATATTTGGATTAGATGTTACAGCCGACCAAAAATCTTTATAAAATACTAAAATTTCGGTTTAATAGTTGACTTTCCCAAAAAATTCACATTAAATGCTTACAAACTTCGATGTTAAGATAACGTACATATTCATATTTTAAAATTGGTTTACACTGCATTATTTCAGGATGTAGTATCCTATGGTATTGAGTTCTGGAAAGGTAAAAGTTCCACTTCTAAACTTTAAAAGCAAAAACAAGCATTAACAATTATGTATTATTTAACGTTAGGGAAACTAATCAATTTTTGCTTTTGAGAGTATTCACCGTGCCTGTTTAATTTTTATAATTTAAAATGTGCGAAAACATAATTTGGAATCTTTTAAAGCAGTAGATCAAAATTACTGTTAGACCTGACGGACCCGGGTTCATTCCCAGTGCTCTCTGATGCCAGGCAGGTGACCTACTCAGTCACTAAAATAATTAAGTACCTGCGTTCACTCGAACAAGGGGTAATAATGGCGGTCGTCTAAAAGCACGGTACTTCCCACATCGCCCCGCATCAGAGATGGTGCGCGACAACTGGACATAGAGAGCAAACATATAAAAACCTTAACCTCTCAGTTCACAATCCGTGCTTTCGGGAAGAGTTAGAACCGTACCATTATTAGGTAGGACTCACAGCAAAAAATGCTACCCAAAAATATAAGATGGCGCAAAAAAGCGAACTATTTTTAAACATTTTTATTATATATATTCCTGATGTCATCACTTATTTAAAACTACAAATATATATTACCATTTATGAAGATTTTTTAAACTACTTCTGAAACACTATGTCGCGCTAATGACCTCTATTTTTTATCTCACAAAATTCTGCTTTTTCTGGCGCACTTACAGTCAGTGCCTCAAGGGCTTATTGTGATCATTAACATGAACTTATTCTAGGACATTCACACCCACCCATGGGTTGAGCGAGAGTCGAACTCGCGCGGGCTGGCTAGAGGACAGAGGCAACTGCTTGAACCTGCTGAGCCACCGCGTCCCCAAGTTCTGCTTCCTTTAGGACTTTTTCCATGACTTAGATAAGAATATCGGAGTTAGGGCTTTAATTTCCTTACGACTATTGTCTTTCAACTCTTGGATGGCTCTTGCCTTGTTAACATAAACTTTACTTTTTAAACAGCCACAAAGAAAAAAGTCTGGGGCTTTTAAATCTATCGATAGGACAGGTCAGTTGTTGCAGAATTTCTTGAAATCTAGTTTTTGTCAAAGATCTTGGGCGGTGTGTCCACTAACTCCGTCTTGTTAGAACCACAATTTTGTCATTATTAAGAGTAGATCGCAAAAAAGTCTGAATCATATGTCAGTATTGCTCATCAGTTAGTTACGGCGTTCTTCCGTAACCCACCGTGATCTGCAAAAAATGTTTGCCCGATAATCCTTTAGGGTGTCACACCGCACTAGACTGCATTTAAGTGGATATAATGCTCTCTAATGAGTAACCCTGGGATTTTCACTTTCCCATAGTCAATAGCACTACTTATTAACAAAGTCAATAAGTTGAATAAAGTATTGACTTTGTCGGGTTAATGTTTGAAAATGTATGGCGCAATTTAAATGTTGCTTGAGGTCGCCCGGCTTCAATTCTTACACGAGTTGAATTTTGTATAGGAATAGTTTTAGATCTTTCTGTAATCTGCTGCAACGATTTCAAGTATTGTTTAACTGAAGATAACCACTTCGAGTTGATGTTCCTAGGTTCTCCTCAACACTCTTATGTTCGTTGCATATTCGCTTCATTTAGAGTTGAATGTGGTCTAACAGATTTTAGCAAATCCCTTACTGAACACTCTCGTCGAAAACGTCCCACCATAATTAATCTCCCAGATCTTGTCTACAAGGCCTGAAACAAATTAAAATTAAAAAAATTGTAATTTTTTTAAATTAATTTGGTTTTCTGCGCCACCTTGTATTAGATACCACAAATGTTGCTATTTTTTACAGTGTAAGTTACCTGCCATTTAAAAAGGTATTACAAATTATATCAATCACTTCTGAAGTCGCGGACATTTTTAATCGTCTGCTAAAAGGCACTAATTATTTCTGACTTGAATTCATTTACCCAGCAACAAACAGTTACATATGAAAAGATGTTCTTATTCAATACTTAGTACGGCCCGTGCATTGAAACGGAGTTAACGTGTGCGAGCCAGTTGACGTGTGCCAGCCAATTTTTACCTGCGATATCGCCGCGCCCGAGTCGCAGCCTTAAGGTCAGGCGTACTTATTTATTTAATAATTTAATGCCCATGTAATCAACTTTAATATTGATGTTTCCCACTGGCAATGGGAATAATCCGCCATCACAAAATAACTCCAATATGTATCAACAATATGGTTACCCACCTCCTATCAACAGCAACAGTATAGCTGTGGTGGCAATATACATTCAACACCACCACTCTTCGAACAAACACCATTAAAGCAGTATGCAGTGCCATCAATCCCACCGGTTCAACCCTCTCCGTATTATACAATGCCCGTAATGCAATATCCAAGGTTGTCTCAAGTGCAATTACCTTCCCGCAAACCTTGCCGCAAAATAATCAAATAGAAAAAGACCAGCAAGAAATTTTAAGTAATGTCGGCGAAGACGAAAACATGGCTGATAATAATAACACTTGGCAAGTGGTTCCTGGCAATAAAAGGAAAAGACGGAAATATAACCCACAATTAACTCAAACATTCAACTTAACACAAACAAACCAATACTCTACGTTAACAGAGGAAACAGATGTACCAGGGCTAGCAGCAACACTAATACTACGGGTCAAACTGTTCAACTGCCAAAACCACCGCCAATCTTTGTTCAAGGTGTCGAAAACTATCAACAAATGGTAGCTAGCATCACGCACATAGTCGAAAAGGAACAATATACCTCTAAATGTATGGCCAATAATGTCGTTAAAATCAATGTTCACACGCCTGACTCATACAGGAAATTGACCGCCCATTTTTAGATACCAACGTTATATTTCACACATATCAAAACAAGCAGGAGAGGGCGTATAGAGTAGTTGTACGGCATCTACACCCCACAATCCCGATAAATGTAATAATAGCAGAATTGGCAGCAAAAATCATAAAGTTCGAAATATTAGCAACATCAAACACAAACAAACTAAAGAAGCCCTGCCGTTATTCTTCGTGGACTTGGAACCGGCCGATAACAACAAAGATATTTATAAATTGCAGTATCTGCAGAACCTAAAGATAACGGTTGAACCACCTAAGCAAAATAAAAATATAGTACAATGTACAAGATGCCAAAACTTTAACCACACGAAATCATACTGCAATCGCCCATATGCGTGTGTCAAATGCAGCGGTAACCATGATACAAGAACGTGCACCAAAAATAGGGATACGCCGGCAACGTGTATCTTATGCAATGGACCACATCCTGCCAACTACAAAGGATGTATGGTCTATAGAGAATTACAAAACAAGACCTACCCAAATACACAGCAACCAAAGAAACAACCTGCACAGTATAAGCCAGATATAAGAAATTTTCCTCCTCTGCCAAAACCTAATGTTTACGCTGATATGCCGATGCATACCTATAGCCACGTTACAGCAAATAAACCAGACTCATCTAATGACCTCACCCTCGCACAATTCCTTGCCGAGTTTAAGGGAATGTTCAATCAACTGCTACAACAAAATAGCATGATCCTCAACATGCTCACAACAGTAATTGCCAAATTAGTTAAATAATGTCTAAATTCATACGTATTGCATTATGGAATGCCAACGGCCTCCAATCTAAAAATTGGAGGTAGAAGTCTTCCTTCAAATGAACAAAATTGATGTACTACTCATAAGTGAAACACACTTTACAACAAGAACGTTTATAAAAATACCTCAGTACAGCATCTACCACACTGTACACCCAGATAATACAGCCCATGGTGGCGCAGCTATTATTATTCGAAACTCGATAGTTCATCATGAATTACCAAAATACGAAGAACCGTTCCTGCAAGCTGCCGTTATCGAAATCAGTAAACTTCCTAGCCCAATCACACTAGCCGCTGTATATTGCCCTCCAAGACATAGACTAACCACGAACATACTACAACCATTCTTCAACACCCTTGGAGGAGATTTATAGTAGGTGGCGACTTTAATTGTAAACATACAAGGTGGGGTCTCGATTAATAACTACAAGGGTAGAGAACTTGAAAAATTCTTACTAACAACAATTACATGCATTTATCAACCGGTACTCCAACATACTGGCCGACCGACGTGAACAAGATTCCAGATTTATTAGATTTTTATATAGCCTCGGGCATTTCAAGAAATTATGTGGACGTCACTCTAGTTTCGATCTATCTTCGGACCACAGCCCTGTGTTAGCTGTCATTAGCGCTACAGTTATCCAAAAGCAGCCTAAGCCAGTACTCTGCAATAGACGAACTGACTGGGACAAATTTAAAGTACACGTCCACCGACATATAAATATTAATATAAGCTTAAAAACACCGAAAGAAATAGAGATCGCAGTTAATCACTTTATAACAACAGTCCAAGAGGCAGCCTGGAATGCTACACCAATGAATATCCAGAAAATCGAGTCATTTAATGTTTCTAGAGATATAAGTGAATTAATAAAAGAAAAAGGAGAGCAAGGTCAATCTGGCAACGTACACACAACGTTAATGATAAAACCACATACAATCGACTTACTAATAAACTTAGGAAGAAGATGTTAGAGGCGCGTAATGAAACATTCCATAACTACATAACCAACTTATCCAAAGAAGATCACAGTATATGGAAAGCCACTAAAGGATTTAAGAGACCCCAACAACAAGTCCCGCCGTTACGCAAAAACGATGGCTCCTGGGCAAGATCAGACAAAGAAAAAGTTGAACTTTTTGCCCAACATCTGGCAGACGTATTCACACCTCACTCTAATGAAATTGATGAAGATGTTAACAACTTTCTCGAAGCACCACTACAACTATCACCCCTACAAAAAATTCACAATTGGTGAATTACAAAATGAAATAAAATGGTTAAATAATAAGAAAGCGCCGGGCTATGATCTCGTTACAGGCCTTGTACTTAAACAATTACCACGACAAGGAGAACAATTCTTATTGGCACTCTTTAATGCAATCCTACGCTTAACATACTGGCCCTTACAATTAAAGTTTGCACAGGTCATCCTAATATTAAAACCTGGCAAACCACCAAATGAAGCTCAGTCTTATCGCCCAATTAGTCTACTGCCTGTCGTGTCAAAACTCCTAGAAAAATTAATATTAAAGCGAATAAACGAAAATAGTCTACTTGAAGAATGGATTCCAAATCACCAGTTTGGATTTCGCAAAGGACACTCGACCATAGAGCAATGCCACCGAATAACCAATATTATTCAGCAATCATTTCATAGTAAGAAATATTGCTCTGCTGTATTTTTAGATGTGCGGCAAGCGTTTGACCGTGTTTGGCACAATGGGCTACTATTTAAAATTAAACACATCTTTCCACATCAATACTATCTCCTGCTTAAATCTTATCTAACTAATCGACACTTTCAAACCAAAGTTGGTATGGAATATTCACAACTGTATCCAATCACGGCTGGTGTTCCCCAAGGAAGTGTGTTGGGGCCACTCTTATATCTGATTTTACTGCAGATATACCGACGACACCAACCATAACATTGGGGACATTTGCAGATGACACTGCAATCCTGGCATGTCATGAAGATCCACAAATCACAACTAATATCTTGCAAGAGGCACTAAGTACAATAGAGGGTTGGCTGGAAAATGGAGAATTAAGGTCAATGAGACGAAGTCCAATCATATAACATTTACCACAAGACGATCACAATGCCCACCTGTAAGCTTGAATAACGTACTCATCCCGCAAGCAAATGCAATTAGATACTTAGGTCTCCATATGGACACAAGATTAACGTGGAAACCACATATAATAAAAAACGCAAAGAAATGGACATCAAAATTAAAAAATGTATTGGCTCATAGGAAGAAACTCTCAACTCTCAACAGAAAACAAATTACTGGTGTACAAATCTATCATACGACCAATATGGACATATAGCTGTGAACTCTGGGGTTGCGCCAGCTACTCAAATATTGACATAATACAACGTTTCCAGTCTAAGACATTAAGAAGTATATTCAATGCTCCCTGGTATGTTTCAAACCGTATCCTCGACTTTGACTCCAACGTACAATATGTGCGGGACATAATCAGACAACGGGCTACAAGCCACCATGCTCGGCTAGTGGGACACACTAATAACGAGATTACACCGCTAACACAGCAGCCAGTAATGAGACGACTTAAACGGAAGTGGCCATGGGACTTGACAGAATAAAGAAATCATTTACACCATCCCCTAAGCCTTCAAATGGAGGTAACGAGACTGCACCACTGACTAATACTTCGAATTTTGAATTATATAGAAACTTTACTGGTAAGGTACATTGAAATTAAAATAACTTCCAGAACAAAAATAGCTTTTGTGACAAGTATATCCAAACGTAGAACACCTAATGTATATATTAGCACCTCATAAAACAGAGCTACGTCAATCGCTTTGAAGCTAGCAGTTGATAGAAAACATCCTTATTAAGCACGTGTCTATGTATGATTTGCTTTTTCACCAAAATGTAAAAGAAACTTTTTTGAAAGTAAGAGTAATACATGAATCTTCTACAAGTATGAGAATATTAATTGTAAACTATCTTGATTTAACTATAAGCATCTTAACGGTAGTTAGTCTCAGTTTTTATGATAAGAAAATTTTGTTGCTTATATGGTGGTATTTGGTGTAATTATCAAATAAATCATAAAAAATGTTTGCAACTGAACTAATTGAAGAAAACACAATCAGCGCAAAATGGTTAATATTAACAGATAATGCATCGCATTTCAATATCCCTTATGTTTTTGTCTGTTAGAAACAGATTGTTAAGTTTTCACTAGGATATTCTATCTCGACTTCCGTATTTTTCTTATTATTATCTACTTCTTTCATTCAAAAATTCTCTTTATCGTAGAAAGTTTAGTTTAATAAATGCCATAGCAATGTACTAAAAACAATGTTTTGCTATCAAATTACGAGTTTTGGTAAGATGGTATTATACATCTTCAGGAGAGATGTAGGCAGATGATAGAACAGAATTTATCTTTGGTAGCCCCTTTTCATTAAATACGGATGTAGACCACCTCATGTTATCTCCAGTTGTTTTTTTTCTTTGCAATCCATGGTATCCATTATTGTTTTTCAGTGTTTTACCTGTTCTCTCTCTCTCTGTCGCATAGTATAACTAGCGCATCTCATTTTTAGAAACGCCCTGTATTCTACGACATCTATTACCTTAATTCTTTAATATTTTTTAGTTTTTTGTTTAACATTTACCTTTCTATAGCCCGTTGTGTTTTAGCTAGTTTGTTAATAATATTTAGTGTCAAGGTCTTTGTTTGTGCTCCAGTATGTTTGTAATGGAAGGACGCATTAGCTATAATTTTTTTTTTCTTAAATGTGGCAATGTTTTTTTTTTAATATCTTGGTTTACCTATTAAATGCTGGTTATGCCAATTTTACCCTTTTTTAAATTTCTGTTGTTTAACTTCATTTTCCTTATATTTATATTCTATTTTGTTGTTATGCATTTCTTTATTTATTTCTTCTTTTTGGTTGGTTATTAGTCTGTTTTTATAATCGTCATCTGCAGTTTTTTAAAACTCTGAGACATTCACAAACTTCAGATGATTAAGCATTTTCCTGTTTATCTGATTAATCTCCGGGTGTGTCAGTCTAACTTTGTAAATGAATTCCCCAATGTTATTATAAATAATTGAGGGCTTATTAAGTCTCCTTGTCGCACTCCTCTTCTCACTCGTATGGGTTGCGTACTGTTAATTGTACTACCATTTTCGTCTTTAGATATGTTATCAATTGTTTGAACAAATCTAGAACCCCCTGAAAATTCTGCATTCTATTATCAAATAATTTCCAATAGTTTATAAAGGCTAGATTGAGTGGTAACCTGTATTTCCGTGGTTATTCTATTAACATTCTTATAATTAATAGGTGGTTTATATACTTGACGAAAACTTGCTTGTTTCATTAGTTGGTCATTTTCTAATTTGCTGTTAACAATTATTATTTTAGTCATGAATATGTGTAATGGCAAAGAGAGAGATTGAAAGATAAAATCTACTGTTTCTTCTAGATATTTATAAAATAATATTTTTAATGTGTTGAGTAGTACTTGTGGTAATATGATTATGACGCCATCTTCATATCTTTATTATTAATATCTTTTCTTCTCTTATTTCTAGTGTATTTTTCGAGTTTAAATTGTTTGCTTTTATTTTTGATCCTTTTTTGATTTCTGAAAATATTTTCTACGCTTGTGCATACGGATCCGTACAAAACACTTCTACTACTTTAAGATCCTTCGATCATTGATTTTGGTATTATTATTGTTTTTAATTTTCATGTTTTTGAATTCTTTTATTAATCTTTCTATCTTTATTTGTTTACTTTAATTTTCTTTGTAGTTTTATTAATGTTCGTACACGTTAGAGTACTTTGATTAATTTTTAATAGTTCACTTCTTTCTTCAAAAAAAGTTTTTTAATTTCATCGTCCATTTTTCTTCCTTGTATTCTTCATTGTTGCCACCGTATAGCCTACTGTTAATGTTGCTTCTTTCATTGTTAATTTAACTTTATCTATATTTTATTGATTTTGTTTTTCTAATGTTTTTAACAACTTTAACAATTTTTGATATTATTCGCTAATTGTTTTCTATTTATTTTTGTTTTATTGTCTACTGCTATCTAATTTTTTAGCCTCGTATTAATTTAGCTCCTGTATGCTTTGTGCTGTGGTTACTACCAGTATTTAATATATTTAATATTGACACATCTTTAACTAACATTTATCAGATGATACCATGTAGTTTACTTCGTTCTTTGTAGATTCAGCAGGATTTATTAAAGTCCATTGTCTGTTGGGTTTTTTCTTAAATGTATTCATTACATTAGGCGGTTATATAATTAAAAAGCATTTGTCTACTGTCGCTTCTTTCGCCCAATCTAAAGGAAACTATTTCCCCTTTTAGAATTTCTTTCGTTTGCCAATTTTAGTAGTGAACTCTAATAACTAAAGTAAATTTTCGTTGCGTTGTAATTTTGTCGTAAAATATATCTGTATCTTCATCTTCAACTACTCATATTGAATAATTTGTGGATTGCACTTTGCAGTAAGCTATTCTGTTTAATATTCTTTTATATAACGTTATTTATAGGGTTATTGATGTTGTGTGGATTGCCTCTGCGTATACATGTGAACTGATTTAAATTAAATCCAAATACTAGATCATCAATTTATAAAAATTGATGTAAAAGAAGTAGAGTAATTTATCTAAATATAGGAAACAAATTCAGAAGAAAACCTAACTAGTTAGAGAGTTTGTCATTCAACCTTAAATGTAAATTAAAACCTACTATAAATAAATTCTTCATTTTCCCTTGGCTAAGCAACACAAACATCAGACAGCTAATACATAAAGTAGTGACATACAGGCACTCAACACTTCATTGACTAAGATGGTTTATTACAATAAAATACAAAATTAGGAAAAGACAAAGACAACGAGAATAGCAAATTAGAAAACATAATCGAAATGATAAAAGAAATAAAGTAGTTGCAACAAGATCAAAAATAAAATAATAGCAAAAAGCAGAAAATACGGAAGTGCCTTAAATTAAAAAAATAATGATCTAAAAATAAAATTAAAAAAGAAAATAAAAAACTAGAATGACTTAACAACATAGAATGTAACTATGAACTTATGGATAGACAAAAATGGAAAAGGAACTTTGTAATAATTAGGTTTGATGCCGAAGAAAAAGAAGTACTGAAGATGAAAACCAAAGTGGAATCGTTTTTGAAAGAAAAACTAAATGTAGAAATAAATGTAAAAAAGCTGGATAACCAGAAACATGTATTTATAAACAACGACCCTACACTAAAGAAAAGAGAAATATATAATAAAATAAGGCAGATATTAGCAAAGGAAAGAAAACAGAAAGCAGTCATAATTGGGTACTAAAAATTAATAACGAATAGACAATTATGGAAGTGGGTAAAGAAAGAAGAAAAGCTATTAATATTCAACAAGAAAACAGCTTCTAAATATAAAGCTACAAATAACTATTATGTAAGAGTAAACCGGAAACAATAACAATGACAATGTTACAATGAACAAGGAAAAAATAGAAACACAACAAAACAAGTAAATAAAGTAAAAAAAAAGAAAAAATATTAAAATTTAACCGCGCAAAAAACCAAAATAAAAGCAAGTTAGAAAATAATTGGAATAAAAAACTTAATCAAGCAATGAAGGAAAGAAGGGAAAAAATAAAATGTATTTAGCCACATGGAATTCGAAAGAAATTACTAAGCGGAGACTGTTAAAAATCTCTAAAGAAAAACAAGAAAGTATAAAATACAATTGATGGCTTTACATAAAATAAACGTTAAAGACAATTTAACAACTACACTAAAAACACCCTTTTCAACTCCGGTGGAGAACAAAACAGATTTAAAATCGGGTTCCTAGTTCAACAATCAATGGTTGATAATTATTAACATAAAAAGAATAAATAAAAGAATGAGTTATATACATTATATAAGGGACCAAAGAAAAATAAGTATAATTAATGGACACCCATCAATAAAAAAAAACATAAGTTCAAAAAGATCAGTTCTATACAGAATTTAAAAGAATTTATGATAACCACCCGAAATACTATGTAAAAAGAGTAATAAGTAATTACAACACTAAAATAGAGAAATGAATAGTGGAGAGGCAGGCGTGTAAATAGCCGCTCTCGTGGTGCGTTGTGGAAACGTAGTACGGCCCGTATTGGAAGGTCAGCCGATAAGGCCAAAATCGTCCTTTAAACGGCCGTCGCGTAAGCGGATGGGGGCGGCTACCGATATCAACCAACGAGTAATGCCAAATCGCTCACCTGAATCGGCTTCTGCTTCGTAGGCGATGGTTCCTCGGTGGCCACCTTGCCGCGCTGCGGATCTGGTATTTGCGGGATGATAAGCACGACCAAATTGGCCGCGCTGCGGAACGTATATATGCGGGGTATTAAGACACGACCGAATTGACCGAGCTGCGGTGCGTGAATTTATGCGGGTTAAGACACGATCGACCTGGCCGCGCTGCGGGGCGTGAATGTCGGCTGAGCAAAAGCCCATGCCGTGGCAGATATCAAAGGCCCGCATGCCGCCGCGATATAAAGCGGTTCAAGGGCGAAAAGGCCGCCACACCATACTCCCCGCCTTGAAAGGTCCTGAGCTTTCAAAAAAATTACTACTTTATCAAGGAGCTATTAACAGCGGTTTGAAACAATATTGTCATTAAATTCCTGAAATCAACTATTATATTTCAGGTGCGTTAACTTGCGGTTAGATTTATATCGTAACAAACTATATATAAATACCCTATTAATACACTATCTATATATACATGAGTCAGCTTAGAATATTGTTTATTGGGTTGGCAAAGGATATAGCTTGGTGACAGGACGTTTGTATGTACCTGACCCGGTTTTTACTGAAGCTACGCGGATTACACCATCCGATCCGGGAAAAGTCTCTGTTATAACGCTTAGTGGCCAAGTTAAAGGAGGTACATTATCTTGACCCAAGAGAACAACAGTACCGATCTCTATTGGGCGATCGGGTGATCCCCACTTCTGCCGAACTTGCAGCGTGTGCAAGTATTCAACTCGCCATTTTTTCCAATAAGACAATACAACCTGATGTAAAAGCCTTTTGCGGTTTGTTAAGTTCAAGCTTTCTTCTGTCAATTCAGAAGAAGGTAAATACTTGAGGGGACTGGACATTAAAAAATGCGCCGGAGTGAGCACATCCGGATGCGGATCTCATGATAAAACACTAAGTGGTCGAGAATTTACAAAAGTTCCTCATAAGTGAGCAACTGCTTGCCCATGACTCGATACAAGTGTGTCTTAACGGTTTTAATGTTAGATTCCCAAATGCCTTCGAAGTGCGGGGCGCGTGGCGGAATGCTTGTCCACTCAATGCGTGTTTTAAGAAGCTCCCTTTTGATATCAGATTGGACAGTGGAGTTTAACAAAAAAGAATAAATTTCGCCGAGCTGTGCCTTAGCTCCGACAAAATTGGTGCCATTGTCTGAGTATATAACAGACACTGGACCGCGGCGGGAAATAGTCAGCAGGATCCCAGGTTAAACCAAGGATTTTAAAATTGTAAATATCGTTACCCATGCCAGAAAAATTTACTGGTAAGCGGTGAGACTCGGGAAGAACCTCCAATAAAGCGGGTGAATTAGTGGCCCATTTGACAAGGTCGAAAGAGCCTAATTTAAATAAATCAATTAATTCGCAAGACAATCGCATGGCAGTCTGTTCATCGGGAACCGAATCGACATAATCATCCATGTAAAACTGAGTTTCTACCAGTTTAGAAGCCTCAGGGAAGCGGTCACTATGCTCGCACGCTAAGTTGCGTAACGTACGCATAGCTAGGTAAGGGCTAGGCTTTAGCCCGAAGGGTACGCGGTCGAAGTTGTAAGTGCGAATAGGTTCGTTCCTACTGAAACGAAATAAAATTCGTAAGTATTTACGATGGTGCTCGTTTACTCCGATGCGCAAAAATATTTGTTTTATATCAGCGGTCATTGCTATTGGGAATGTACGAAAGTCGAGTAACAACGAGAACAAGTCGGCCTGCAAATTAGGTCCGACATGCAAAATGTCATTAAGTGACAGCCCTGAGTGCGTTTTAGCACTAGCGTCTAAAACGATACGGATGCTGTCCTTATCTGGTCTGACAACGGCGTGATGCGGTATGTAGTAACCCTCCTCTGTCAATTCAGAGTCAGGCACCTGGGACAAATACCCTGCGTTATATAATCGGCGATAGTTTTATTATAATTTTCGCGTAGGGTTGGCACGCAATCGAATTTACGCTCGAGCGCAAGTAGACGACGGTGAGCCAGACCGCGTGAATTACCCAACTCCGAGGGGTTTCGAGAAAAGGGTAAATCAACAAAATATCTGCCGTCTTTAAATAAAATCGAAGAGTTAAAGTTATTTTCGCAATCTAATTCATCTGGACTAATAAAACGTTGAGATGGAATTTCCTCTAACTCAAAGAACTTCCGTAAACTTGACTCAATGTCAACGTTAGCAAGCGCGGTAAACGAAGATGTAGTACTATGTAGGCAGGTTGCATCATAATGACATGCAATATCTCCCATAAGCACGTAACCAAAGCTGGTTAATATAGCGGGTGGTGCGCGGTTACCAGAATCGACCCTATCTCCCAAATAAATATAAGGAAACAGTTGAGCACCAAGAACAACGTCAATTTCTCCCGGTACATTCCAGGATAATCGGCAAGCGGTAAATTATTTAAATATGACATATCTTCATTTAATGTAATGAAATTTGCGGGAAGTTTGTCTGTAATACAGTCATCTACTAAAGCACGAATGTAATATTTGTTGATAGGATTAATTCGTGATTCTATTGCGAAATTAATAAAACCGTGTACAGGTCGCGAGGTCATACCAACACCTTGTAAAGATGAATTGCGTAATTTAATTATGGGAATGTTCAAGCGTTTACAACAATCCATAGTAATTAAATTATTTTGCGACCCGTTGTCTATTAAACACCTGACGACGAGCGTATTTCCGTTTTTACCATGTGCATAGATCTGTGCGGTCGATAACAATATAGCCGAACTCGAAGCCGCACTAAGCGATACAGAAGACGTGTGGTGCGCACGGTCACCTGCTTGCGGTCCAGCTGCCACAGACGGCTTAATAGGGCGATCATCCTTTAAGTTCGAAAAATGCAGTAAAGAATGATGCGG
The DNA here is from genome assembly GCA_036346155.1 of Sinelater perroti. Taxonomy (NCBI): domain Eukaryota; kingdom Metazoa; phylum Arthropoda; class Insecta; order Coleoptera; family Elateridae; genus Sinelater; species Sinelater perroti. The sequence goes on from JARFIY010000024.1 coordinate 13,977,829, forward strand.
TTTTTACAAATTTTACAAACGTTCCGTGATTTACATTTAGTTACGAGTGAGATAGACTTAAACAGTTTATACAGCCGCGTTTCGCTTTAATTAACTCGAAACGCGCTTGCGGTATTTCATATTTTTAAATTCAATGCAGCGAAATAGCTGGTGTTCTCTGTCGCATAGCGGGCAACGCGTATTAAAAATCTGTTCACTCGACACAAACGACTTGCAGCACCTTGTGCGCCACGGCCAAGGCTGTGATAAGGTAAACTGAAATTTGCGCGCGGCTTGGTCTGCGAATTATTAGCATGCGAGCGCTCGAGTACTTTGACATAATCTTGCGTAAATGAAATAAATTGTTTACAGGAGGGTAATTCTATTCCGCTCACCCTATTTTCGAATTGTTGAAGCGTTTGGGGATCAAGTTTTCTTAAACCACAATGTAACAAGACAAAATCTAATAGGTCGGGAATGTCTAACTGTTTTAATGCGGCGATGGACGCGGAATATTTTTCTATATATGTATTCAAACTAACAGCATTACCGACGCATCCTTTGATATCCAGAATGTTATTTAGATAATGACTGCCTAAACTACGTTTATCTTGATACTTTTTAACAAGACTATCCCATATAATATTATAAGTATCCCCTGTAGGAATAATACCTGCGGTTAATTTTAAAGCGTCATGAGTTAATTTACTAATCAATACTGCACACGCTGCGCGTCAGTCAAATTTGTATTTAAATGCACATTGCTACGAAATATTTCGTAAAATATTGGCCAGCTCTCAGTCTTGCCATCGAAAGAAGGCAGTTCAATTGGCGGTAATTTTACGATACCTCTTTTTTGATCTAATGTAAATGTTTTGCTGTTTGACAATATAAGGTTGCGTTTATATTTAATACTCGAATATAAATCTTCAATAGAATTTAAACATGAGTAGTCTGGAGGAGTCTGACCAATTTCAAACTGCAAATTGTTAATTTCCTCAATTATTGTTTCAAACCTGCTGTATGATTCACTAATAGCTTCTGTTTGAGATAAAAATAATTCGTTTGAGCGTAATTCATAATTTGAAATATTTTTTGATATGTTATATAAACGATTAAATCGTTCGAAAATCGCCTCTTTTTTGGCAGTTAACTGAACTAATTTTAATTCAAGCTTATCCATTACAAGAGAACTTTACTTGAATAAAGCGTAATAAATATGTATGTAATTTATGGCGGTCACCTTACCAAAAACCTACGTAAGTCTGTGACGACGCCAAGTTATCAAGCGGTTTCTACAAGTATTGTAGCTGATACCTATCCGGCTCGTAAGGACCAAAAAAGTGGAGAGGCAGGCGTGTAAATAGCCGCTCTCGTGGTGCGGTGTGGAAACGTAGTACGGCCCGTATTGGAAGGTCAGCCGATAAGGCCAAAATCGTCTCTTAAACGGCCGTCGCGTAAGCGGATGGGGGCGGCTACCGATATCAACCAACGAGTAATGCCAAATCGCTCACCTGAATCGGCTTCTGCTTCGTAGGCGATGGTTCCTCGGTGGCCACATTGCCGCGCTGCGGATCTGGTATTTGCGGGATGATAAGCACGACCAAATTGGCCGTGCTGCGGAACGTATATATGCGGGGTATTAAGACACGACCGAATTGGCCGAGCTGCAGTGCGTGAATTTATGCGGGTTAAGACACGACCGAACTGGCCGCGCTGCGGGGCGTGAATGTCGGCTGAGCAAAAGCCCATGCCGTTCTGTGTGCGATGGCAAAACGTGGCAGATATCAAAGGTCCGCATGCCGCCGCGATATAAAGCGGTTCAAGGGCGAAAAGGCCGCCACACCAAATAGTTTACGATAAAATAATAGGCAAACGTAGCAAATATAATATAACGAAATGATAACGGTGAAAAACTCTTAAATTTTGGCGTAGAAAGAAAACTAATAGTTAAAGCTACTTATATGCAACATAAAAACACCTACAAAGGGACATGTATCAATTCAAACAAACAAACCATCAACAAAATCAATCTAATGGAATCAAAATACGCAAAAAATGATAGACATAAAAAGACAAACATAAATAGTGGCCATATTATTGTAAAAGTAAAAGAAAATAATAAAGTTTTAGAAGAATTATAAAAGGATAAAAAGGCGTAATATAGAAACTTTAAAATATGAAAATTTTAGAGCAGAATACATCAAAGCTATTAAAACAGGGTTAGACACATATAACAACAAAAAATATTAATAAAGAATGAAGTGTAAATTAATAAAAGAAAAGGCAAGAGAAGTAGTGGGCTACAAAAAAGGAATTAATATTTTGACGACGAATGTAAAAAAGTTATAGTAGAAATAATAAAAGCAAAACTTGAATTTTTAAGGCGCAATGCTGAAAAAGCTATGATTAAAGGGCCACACAGAATAACGGGAATTTTTGAAATGCGTAGTGGCAGCACTTCAGGACAGTGACCTTGAGCAAGTAAACACTTTGTCATTTTGGTAACCATGCATTGGTGGAACGGGCAACAGCGTGCGTTAGCCATAAAAATGATTTATAAAAACAGTGATAGTTTGTAAGCTGTGCAGAGGGAGTTCCGACGTTTTTACAACTTAGGACATCATGGTACCGTCCCATCAAAACACGCGATAAAAATTTGGATTAATAACTTTGAAGAGGCTGGATCTACCCTAAAGAAGAAACCAACAGGGCGACCAAGAAGTGCTCGTACTCCACAGAACGCTCCCGGGAGAGTGGTCGTAGAATTCTTTATTTAGATTTAAAATTTCATCCATACAAGCTGCAGATAGTGCAACAGAAGGAAAACGATTGGCAGTTGCGATTAGAATTCTGTCAACAGATGATAACAAACTTAAACAATAACGCTAAATTTCTAAGCAAGTTGTGGATGTCAGATGAAGGCCATTTTCATCTCACAGGTTACGTGAATAAGCAGAACTACCGTTACTGGACAGACACAAATCCTAATGAAGTTCATAAGCGCCTTTTACACGCTAGTATTAATTATAAATTTCCGTTACTCTGTCACCCTGTACTATATACATATATATATATATATATTAATGGAATATACATTAATGGAATTTATCATTTTTTAAAAATTACGCCCGTTAGATGCTGTCCTCCTGTACGAATGCATTCTTGAAATCTGCTGTTGAGATTCCTCATTGATCGCTGCAAGATCTCAGTTGGGATACTGTGAATTTCATACTGAATTTTCTGTTTTAACTCATCCAGAGTTCTAGGTCGAGTCGTGTACACTTTACTCTTGAGATAGCCCCACAAAAACAATCACAAACGGACAAATCTGGCGATCTAGGGGGCCAGGGAGCGTTAACGAATCTTGAGATCACACGGTTATTGATTGCCGTGCAGTGTATGATGTCGCTCCATCCTGTTGAAACCAGGTTTTATGAACGTGTGGAAAATTTCTCAATTCAGGTGCAACGAAAGGTTGTAACATCTCCACGTAACGATCCGCATTAACAGTACTGTCACCTTACTATCGTGTAAAAGACGCTTATGAACTTCATTAGGATTTGTGTCTGTCCAGTAACGGTAGTTCTGCTTATTCACGTAACTAGAGATGAAATAATTATATATATATATATATATATATATATATATATGTATTATATATATATATATATATATATATATATATCTTAAGACCTTTCTCCCATACTTCCAATTTCACCTCCATATATTTTGTTAATGCCCATAATTCGCTTGCACACGTTACTGATGGTCTTACAATCGTTTTATACATTCTTAGTTTTGCTGCTTTTGAGATTTCTTTGGATTTTAGCATAGATTGCACCTACCGCCCTACTGCCTTTGCGATTCGTTTTGTATATCCGTGTTTTCCTCTATGGTGTTAGATAACGTCACTCCTAAGTAATCAACCTTACCAACTTTCTTAAATTTACATACCTTTCTTTCCCCTTGGAAGCTGGTAACAGTTTCTTCCCCAGTGTTTTGTCTCATTTCCATGTACTGCGTTTTGCTCTCATTTATCTCTAGCCCATACTTTGTCGCAGTTCTTTCCAGTTTACTGAATACTGTTTCCAACTCTTTTTTTGATCTTGTAATAATAGCCAGATCGTCTGCGTACGCCACTATCTGGTGACGTCTTTGGTAAATTATTCCCCTTGTCTCCATACCACTTTCTATCAAAATTGCTTCTAGTACCAAGTTAAACAGTACTGTTGAGATGGGATTCCCTTGTCTCACTCCCTTATTTCCAGTGACTCTTTCCGATATCTTATGAGTTTCTCTGGAATCCCTAGCTTTCTAAGGGCATTGTAAAGTTTTCTCCTGCTGATTTTATCGTAGGCATGGCGGAACTCCACAAATAGCATATGTAATTCCAAATTTTGCTCATAACTATAATAGCAAAAACCACTTTTAAAAACAAAAGAAGACAATTGAGATGGTGCTACGCAAAAATACGACAAACAAAAAAAACAGTTTAAGCCTGTAATTATGAAAAATGGGAAAATGTAAAGCGAATAAAAAATTAAAAAATTTAGAAACTAAATATTTTCAACAAATGTTTAAAGAAGACATAATGGGATATAGAAGAAGAGGAAAAAACTGAAGAGAATGGTGATATCGTAAAACATGATCACACAATTGAAAAATGGTAAGGCAAATATTCAACAAACTCCTGAAATATGGAGAGATAAATTGATTATGAAAATTTGCAGAAAAGAAGAACTACGTGATGAATGACAACAATAATATTATCAATATTTAAAAGAGGAGAACCAGAAAATGTAGAAAGCTATAGACCAATAAACACATAAAATTTAGTTTATAAGGTATTGTTAAATTACTAAATCAGGAATTGAAAATAGTAACTAACCCACTTCTAAGAGAGTATCAATATGGTTTTTGAGAGTACGACAAAATAAAAACAGAAATAGTAAAGATCATAAAACAATTTAATTGTACCAGTAAACTTCAAAGGTTAGTAAAGATAATACTAAAATACAGTCAATAAAGTAAAAGTTGGCATAAAAGAAAAGGAAAAATTTCAAGCTAATAATAGATTGAAGCAAAAAGACCCGATGTAAAATACCTTGTTTAATTTCGTTTTAAAAAGAATAATTAGGAGCAGTAATATAAAAATAAATAGTAACATTCTCAAAACACAACGAATGCTTGGTTTTTTCCGACGACGTTTTAATCTTAACAAGAACAAAATATGCATTGCAAAAAATAGCGTCCACTCTAATGCAAATTGCAGGAAAGTAGAATTAAACATTAACGATCAGAAATCAATTTATAATAAAAGGAAAAACTAAAATAAATAAATGTCTACTAATTAAGAATAATGACAAAAGCATCAAAATACAGTTAGTTAATAGTGTGATATATCTAGCAATAGAAATAACATCCAATGGAAAAATAGTTAGTTATATAAAATGACGACTAACAAGGGGTTTGAAAGTGCATGCATGCTTTAAGACATCTTTCAATGTCCAAAGAACTTTCAAGGCTAACAAAATTAAACTATATAATACATTTATAAAACCAGTATCGCTATATAGCACGCGAGTAAATGCTGGGTCATGACGAGACAGAAAAAAGTAAAATTAAACCATAGGAAAGAAATATATTAAAATTAATATAAGGAGATGTAAATAAAAAAAAACTAGGGAAAAACAAAAAATAAATCCAAGCATTGTTTCAAGACTTTAAAAGAACAAGTAGAAAAAGTAAAATAAACCAATATCTGAAGAAATTAAATGTTACTGAGTATCATTAACACTGGAAATAGAAATAAATAGTACAAAAAGTGAAGAGCCTATAGATCCGTAGTACCGATTAATAATAAATATGTGGTGACTTTTAATTTGGTTTTTGCTCTGCTACTTTTTTCTTTGTTTCATATTGGCAAATTCTTAACTACTTCCCCCCCCCTCCTCTCGCTGTTTGCGACTGCTCATTTTGGCTCAAACACAATTTATACCTGTCGGTCCGCGGTAGGTATTTGGTTTTTCTACAACCCCTTATATTTCTCGAGCATTTCTCTTTTTGTCACCTGGGAACGTGCTCGCTAAGGGTTATAGGCTCCAAAAAGGATGAGTGTATTACTTACTAATAAAGCGAAAGGCACTTCTACAACAACCTTATATTATAGTAACACCAAATAAAAATTTAAATATAAAATTACAAAACTGTTATATTTGTAAGAAAGATAAATAAAAATCTCCTGTAACTCTCACATTGGAATTAAAATAAAACTAATACAATACGGCAAAACAAATGGAAATTCCACAAGCCTAAAATATAATTAAATATCTGGAATTTTTCGAGTTTGTCGAATATTTGAAGGCAGCAATTTATAGATGGGCATGCCCGAGTCACACTGTCCGAAGCGACTGATGCTAGCTGTAAATATAGACGTGAGCAGGTGCAAGTCATAAATAGCCCAAGTAAGGAATGTGAAACATTGTAAACGGCTCCTTAAATAAAGCTGGCGTTAAATATTACAGCCCAGCTGCGGGAAAATGTAATTGCCTCAATGAAAGGCAACTTAAGTAACAAAAGATTAATCTAGCAGCAATTTCGAAGTTAAGAGTTAGTTTGAACGAAAAGAACAAAGTTAACTTTTAGATATATAAATAGAGTGAACACATTTAACATAAAAGGCTACTGTTTCTGTAGTCTCTTAGTTTTGTTGAAGCGCAGTTGGAAACGAAACATTAAAATGGTCTCAGTTAAAAAAGAAAGGAACCATAAACCATCCCAGTGTTTCACTTAAAAGATGGCGCTCACTGAGACTATTAAGTTAATAACAAAAAAAATAAAATACTGAGAGAATTTTAAGCTAAACGTAAACATTTTTTTCTCATAGGATAGTTGTTCCATCAATCATATCGCTAAAAAGTAGATGTTCTTACGTAATTTTTATATGGAAAATTAGTAATTAAATTAGATAGAGTAGGACTATCGGAATTTTTGATAAAAATAGAAAGATTTGAACTAAATATTTTCTGGTATAAAATTATAAAGAGTTGACATAGTTTAAGTTGCTTCCAAATGATTTAATTAATATTACAGTGTCCTCGGAACACTTTAATTAAATTAAGTGATTAACATACCGTGGTTAAGGTTGCATACGGCAATCTATATTTCCGTTTCTTGGAGAGAACATTCACCACACTCCGTGCCACTTACAAGTCTGTTAGATCCTAACTACATTTATTGTTTGGAATCTCCAATTCCGTGATATATTCTGTTACAGGCAATATAAGGCTTTCCCCATGTTGGTGAGACTTAAATTACGAAAAGAAAGTCTTTTGGTCGCCAAGAAGGATATGGAAGTTCACCGGCTACTTATTATAGAATATTGTCGCTGTAACTCTTTTAGACGATCAAAGTTATTTCTAAAAATAAAAGCTGACTTGTTGTCCAACATCTTGCGCTATAGAGTGAGCTATATATGTGTTGGTTCGAAACAGATTTGCACTACCTTGATTGTCACCTCAAATTCTACTTATCTACGTTTAGCATATTTATTCTTCAGAACTCAAGTGGTTTTTTAGCTCTTAAAAATCCTTTGACGATTAATGCGTCTATTGTTTGGTTTAGATACGACTAAATCTCTAAGGGTATTCCAAAGCGAGTGAAAAACTCTGATTAACGTTTCCAAGATTGTAGCTGCCTCGATGTGAGATCGCCTACGCTTCATTTCAACATAAAGCAGTATGTGGTAACGAGAATACATCTATTAGAGTTGTCGATCTCCAAGAATAGATCAACAATGTCAACTACTACGCTTACCATTGGCATTGTTTACTATTTTATTACACCATAAATCTCTTCTCTTTTTAAAGACACAATTTCCTGATGCAAATAATCAGAATTCCGTTACTCTTCTTTTGGATTTTCTTTACTGTTCATTCGATAAAATTGCTCTAAAACCTTCTACAACGTCTTTTTGGCTTTGAAGTGTTCTAAAGCTCTATCATGTAGGTAGCACAGGACACTTGGCTACTCCGAATTAATACTGCGACCTGGATGCAGTGCCATCGACATTCTCCAAGGTTTCTCGCCAAAAACATTGAGAAGTAAATAGTTTATAATAATACATTAATATAATGCAAATAATTTTTGGAGCTGCAATGTAGCTTGGTGACCAATTAGAGTAGATTATAATGCGCATGCGTGAAAAACAACTTTACTGACTGAATCATAAAAAATTAGACGCCGATGTGTGAATAAATGTATTTGCATTCACCAATCGATTATATTAGCGAATCTGCATCACATATTGTGGTTTACTAACATTACTCCGCAGAAACTATTCAGATAGTTCAGGTGGCTTTCCGAAATGATATAATAAGTGAAGCAGCATTAAAGTTATGATATAAACAAAATTCAGCTATTCGCGATTATAACCAAAAATGTATCAGAATGTTTTAAACTTTGGAGAATTGCCATTTGAAGATGACTGAGACTACATACAATATTAATTGTATCTTGTACAATTTTTACTAAAAATATGCATATTTGGTTTTTGTAGCTCTAATTTTCTTTGTTATATGGCTTGATACTGAAGATATGAAATTAAAATTTGCAGTTCTATTAAGTAACAATTCGTTACTTATTGATGAGAAACAAAATTATTGCATTCTAGAACACTAGATAGCGATAACACCTCTACTAATGAAGGAATTAGGAAAAGGAAGTGACGAAGGAACAAAAAGATGAAGGAGATATAGAAAACTTTGTCAAAAGTACAAAAATAGAAGAAAAGAAAACTATGTGTAATTATAAAGTGCACAGATAAATTTATAAAAATATTAAAAATAATCTTCCGAGCTTACTATGCGCTCGCATCAACTATCGGTTAAAAAAAGAGTAGTTTGGAATTGATAACCTCGATATCTTCGACATACGTGAAGCGGATATTTTACAGCATATGTTACAGGTATCTAAAGAGGTAACAATTTGTAGAGAAGTTTTGTAGTAGGTCTGGCCAATACGCCGGATGTGATAAAATTTCCTAACCTACACCAGCGATCGGTTCCAAAATCGTTTTGGCGGTGTGTAAACATACGTTGCCTTGAATAAAAAGTCTTTTCCTTTTCCTTTGCCTCTACAAGGCTTTTCACCTTAGAAATGGCTTGTCTTGTTACATCGATTTTTTTCCAAGTTCTCGTAGTGCGTAACATCAGCTTTTCTTTAAAAGTTAATCCCGTTTTCCATCTTTGACTTTTAGTTGACGTTTGACTTTCGTTCCGTAAGGTTGTATGCCGCTCGCACCTGCCACCAGCGAGCGATAGCTAATCAAAAGATCAGCCTATAACTTTCTAAATTTACATTAATACATTAATACTTTGTATAAACTAACACATTACACCTGTACCTCTATAAATAAGTGCTCAATTAAACAAGGTCGCTGTGTTTGGCGCACCAAATTACGGGTATCAATACTCTCCTCTAACACCGATGTTAATTAATCAGCATCTTAATCCTGGTACATATCAACAAATGCCCTGCAACAGCAATAGCAGCAGCATTTTAACTGCAACAACCACCCATCCAAGTTCAATCGCAGCCCTCACAACACATTTATCCCACATACTTAATGCAACAATCAGGGACAACAACACATACTTCAACTCTCAACAATCAATGACAAATTTCGAACGCAAGAAGGACAAAACGTAATGGTTCCGGACTACATCACGATGCTAATTGTAAGCAAACAAAAATATCTAATTACTGGTTTAACGCCCCAACCACTTTCAACAAATATTACTCCCGCTGATTTTAATCCTGAAGAGACAGAAGAAATAAAACCCCCGTCGGTATTTATTTATGGCGTAAATAATTTGAAAGCTCTAACGGACATGTTAAAAAAAGCCAAAGACAATCATGTTGTTAAATTAATCAATAACACACAATCAAAGGTACCACTAAAGAAATCTACAGATTATTGCACTATTATCAATATACTTAAAGAAAAAACACGGAATTCCATAAATTCGGGAAAAGAACAAGAAAAAGTACAAAGTAATTCTACAAGACATGCACCCCACAGTTGAAATAAAAGAATTAGCAGCTGAAATAAATAACTATGTACATAAAGTCCTGGACATTTATATCAGACACAGAATCGCCAAAAATCTTTGTCAATGTTTCTGTAGAACTAGAACAGGCCGACAAGAATAAAAATTTTTGACATAAAATTTCTAATGAAATGTAAGATAAGATTCGAACCACCTAGGATCAAAAGGAAAATAATTTAATGTCAAAAGTGTCAAAGATTGGGTCACTTAAAAACTTACTCTTACAGAACGCCAAGATGCGTTAAATGTGAAAACAAATACCCAACGGAAAACTGCGAAAGGATAGTTAAAAGTCGGGAAGTGAAATTTATTAACTATCATGGTGACCACCCAGTGAACTATCGCGGTTGCATAGTTACAAAAGAAATTTACAGAAGAAAATATCCTTTACATCCAAAGCCGACTTATTCTTAGTCCAATTTTGTACAACAAGAGTATCGTATGCCTAAAAAACAGATTACAGCAAAACCAATATTCCAAAACAACCTACATAAATCTCACCCCAACAACAAACAGATAATAAGCTAGAGACACTTATGATAAAACTCATGGAAAGAATGGACACCATACTAAATCTACTTACAAACCATGGTTAGAAAAATGAGTCGCAATGCCTAATGTTCTAAAAATTGCCCTATGCAACGCCAGTGACCTTGATCAACATAGACAGGAGATTAAATCATTCTTATCACTTTACGACATAAATATGTTAATATTAGAAGTTTATTCCACAGTTAACTCTTATTTGAAGATGCCAAGGTATATAATACACACTACTCCTCATCCTTGATGGCACTGCTCATACAAGTATCGCACTCGTCATAAAATCTCAATCAAACAATATAAATTACAAAAATTTCAATCAAAATATCTCCAAGTTACTATAGTTGCAGTAATGAAGAAAACAGAGATATAATATTCTCTTCTGTATATTACTCCTCACGACCCATTAAAAATTAGCAATTTTCTTTCTTTTTCAATACACTTAGGCTCACATTCATAGTCGATGGAGATTGCAACTCCAAAAATTAAATGTGGGAGTCAAGAATAATATTAACTCGAGGAGCTGTACAAAGTAATAGAAAGCACAACTTACACTACTTAAGCACATATAAACCAACGTATTGGCCAACAGATCTCAACAAGATTCTAGACCTATTAGACTTCTGCGTCATCAAAGCAATCTGGTCAAACTATTTAAAAGCTGACTCTTGTTGGAATTGGTCCTCCAACCACTCACCAGTACTTGTAACATATAGCACAGAAGTACTAAAAATTCAAAAGCCAGCAACTATTTTCTAAAGCCACTAACTAGAATTACTTTTGGAAATTAATTACAGAAAGAATACATTTAAGTATCCCCTTAAAAACAAAATACGAACTGTACAGTATACAGTACCATCGAACACTTCAATCAGACCATACAAAAAGCGCCTTGGAAGGCTGCTCCAGTCCACAAAATTCAACAAGTATCAGGATACTGCACGACAATAATTAAATAAAAAATAAAAAAAAACAGAAATTAAGAAGAACCTGGCAAACCAGAAGAAATCCCAGAAGCAAAACTCTATTCAATCAAGCTACCCGAGAATTAAAAAATCTCCTGCCCATCGTTAAAAACCAACAAGTGCAAAAATATCTAACAAACCTAACTCCTACTGAGGGCACCAGTTATTCTTTATAGAATGCCACAAAACATTTAAAAACATCCAACAACCCTCAAAACTATTATTAAAAAACTTAACTCAAAAAAAAAGTTTACGACCTAAAAGAGTTGCCAGAAAAAGCAATTCAACTTATAACCTACATAATTAATGCAACCTTTCGATTACAAATGTTCCCAGATCAGTGGCAAACGGCGAAAATTGTGATGGTACCAAAGCCTAGAAAAAAACAGGAAAAGGTCACCTCATACCGAACGATCAGTTCTCTACCTATTTTGTACAAAGTGTTTGAAAAGATACTCCTGCAAAAGATAAAACCGATACTAGGAAAAAAAAACATCATACTAAAGCACCAATTTAGCTCTCATGAAGGTCGCGACACTATAGAACATCACTGCATCTAAAAAAGATACTGCTCGTAGGTATTTCTAGATATTAGCCAGGCTTTCGCCCGGATTGTTATACAAAATAAAGAAGGCACTACCACTACCAGAATATTATGACCTGCTAAAAACATACCTGTCGAAAAGAAGTTTTTATGTCAAATTTAAAGATACACAATCATCCATACGGCTAATTCAAGCATGTGTTCCACAGGGCAGCATTTTAGGTCCTACCTTATACTTCCTATATACGGCGGATTTGCCAACAATACCTCAAACGCTGGTAGCTACACACACAGACGATACTGCAATCCTCGCATCGCATAACGATCCCCAAACAGCATCACAGATACTTCAATAAAATCTTAGAAAAACAGAAGAATAGCTCAAGCTAAGGCGAATACGTGTGAATGAATCAAAGTCAGTTAAAGCAACCTTCGCTCTACGGAAAGAAACTTGCCCACCAGTAACATTGAATAACACTCTCATACCACAACAAGACAGCGTAAAATACATAGGCATTTATTTAGACCGACGCTTGGCCTGAATAACTCACATAATGAAGAAAAGATTACAACTTGGGCTAAAACTCCGTAACATGTACTGGATGATAGGAAGAAAAAAATTACCGCTTCAAAACAAAATACTATTTTATAAATCAATTTTGAAACCAACATGGACTTATGGATTCGAGTTATGGGGGTCTGCCAGCAATTCCAACCTGGATATTTTGCAATGCTCCTAGGTACGTCCCTAATTGGGTACTTTAAGATGTACCTGTTCCTTTTTTAAGGAAGAAATTCTACGCGCCAGTTAGTAAGCAAAAGAATTTTGTTAATACTAATGCAAAAAAGTTGAACGTATTTAAAATATTATGCAAAGAGAAAAAGGAAAAAGTAAATAACAAAAAACTGGGAACGTTTACAACTAATGTGGGCGACTGAAATATTTTGCTTAATATCATATAGAATTTGATAAACAACACTTAAAATATGACATTATAATTAAAAGGATAATAGAAAAAATATAAATAAATTTAACAGAACAATGAAAATAATAAAACAAAAATTATGCAAAATAAATCAAAATTAAGTAAGTAGTAATTAGAAAATATATATATTAATATATTGATGCCAGTATCGAAATAGAAAAACAAAAACAAATACAAAAAAGAGACCGGATGTAATAAGGTTTTTTTTTTATTTATTGTACAATAAATTAGCAATCAGAATATGTATTCTATAGGCTAACGTGCTAACATAGGATCTTAAATATGAAAATCCTTATCGGTCATGATGAGGCCTCTACCATCGTCGTTTTCATCGGATGTCGTTTGGCCAGAGACGTTTTAGCCTTCTGTTGTCTTGAGGATATAGAAGTGGGCGTATAAGAGGGTTGCTGTGTGTTGTAAGTCTGGTATGATGGTTGTTGCTTATTTGCTGGATAACTTCAGTGATGTATGGGATGCGGAGGTCATTATGCAGTGTATTATTAGACATATACCATGGAGCGTTAGTGAGTTCAAGCAGGATTTTGGATTGGGATCTTTGGGCAATGGAAATATTTGATTTGCTGGCACAGCCCCACAATTCAATGCCGTATGTCCATATGGGTAGTAATATTACTTTATATAGTAAAATTTTTTCCTCGAGTGGTAGATGCGATTTTCTTCCAAGCAGCCAGTGTAACTCCTTGAACCTCAGATCTATTTGTTTCCTCTTTCTGATTATGTGTTCTTTCCAATTCATTTTTTCGTCAAGATGTAGTCCTAGATAACGCACTGAAGAAGATTGTGTAATGGGAGCATTGTTGAAGGTGACCGAAGGACATCTACCTTTTCTCAGTGTAAAGGTTACTTGGGTTGATTTTGATGCATTAATTCTTATTTTCCATTTGTTGGCCCAGTTTCCAATTAGGTTTAGATGGTCCTGCAGGTAAGAAGCTGCGATTATGGGATTTTAGCCAGAATAGCTGTGTCATCAGCAAACGTACCGATTAAGGTATTTGTTGTGGTTGGGAGATCTGCTGTATATAATGAGTATAGCAGGGGGGCTAAAACGCTGCCTTGTGGTACTCCAGCTTTAATATCGTATGAGTCAGAGAATTCACCATTTACTTTAGCTCTAAATTGACGGTCTTTTAAACAGGATTTAAGTAGGTAGAAGAGAGAGGGAAGAAAGAGCTTGATTTTATAAAGAAGGCCATCATGCCAAACTTTGTCGAAGGCTTGGCCTATGTCCAAAAAGCCGATGTACAATATTCTTTATTTTCCAGGGATGTGTTAATTTCGTGAACTACTCGATGACATTGCTGGATCGTTGAGTGCTGTAACCGGAATCCGAATTGGTGGTCAGGGATAACATCTAAAATGAGTTCATTCTGCTGCGGATTAGTTTTTCCAATAGTTTGGAGATAGCTGATAACAAGCTTATTGGTCTGTAGGAAGATACATGATTTGGGTTTTGCCAGGCTTGGGGATCATAATTATTTCAGCAACTTTTAGTTGTTTGGGCCAATACTGTAGTCTTAAAACCGCATTGAATATATATGTGAGCATTACAATACCTTTCTTGGAGAGTTCTTTCAACATTTTTGGTGTAATCAGGTCACGACCTGGAGCTTTTCTAATATTTAATTGAGTTATTACATCTATGATTTCCTTAGGAATGATTGGTTTTATAGGTTCTGCGGGAGGAGGATTGTTGTTCAGAAAGTCGGAAACTTCTTGATTTGGTGTGTTATCGTGAGGAGTAAATACTTCTGCTAGATATTGGTCGAATAGGTCGGGATCTTGCTTGCGAACTGGGGGGTTTGCGTGAACTGGTTTGAGAGCTGCTTTAACGGGTCTCCAGATGGAATTATCATAACGATTCAAGTTTAATATGTAGTTTCTAAACGATACATGTTGAGATTCCTTTATTTGGCGTTTGAGTTTCCTTGTTATTTGGTTATAAGCTGTTTTGTCGGTTGGGGAATGGCTACGGTGCCATTTTGCTTTGGCTTTTCTTTTTTCTGCTATTAGTTTTTTAATTTCTAAAGGGATATTAACGTCACTAACATGAATTTTCGAGGGCGGCGTTGCCTGGTGAGCGGCCTGTAATAATATTGTGGTTAGGTTATTTAAGGCATCCTCTACTTCATTGGGTTCTTTTAGTCTTATTTTTAGATTGATGCTTTCGTTGATTTTATTCCTGTAGTCTTCCCAATCACTTTTTGAATTATGTATCTTAGGTGGCTTTTTAACATTTATTATAGTTGTGCTGACTGTTGCTATTACTGGTGAGTGATCGGAAGATAAATCTAAATTGGGGACATTGTCCAAATAGGAGTTTGAAATGCCATTAGTGACGAAAAAGTCCAGGAGGTCTGGAATTTTCCCGGGATCAGTTGGCCAGTAAGTTGGACTGCCCGTTGATAAGAAATTGTATTTCGCTTCGTGTAGGACCTTGGCTAATTCTCTTCCTTTCGTGGTAGTAGTCCGTGATCCCCATAGGGTATTTTTACTGTTGTAGTCGCCACCAGCGAGAAACTTAGTGCCAAGCGTTTTAAAGAATTCTTCAAAATGTTCTTTTTTAAGTTGGTGGCGAGGGGGACAATATATAGCACTTATGGTTATGTCAAATGGTAGAGTTTTAACTTTTATCGAAGTGGCTTGTAAGTAATCTTTTGCATATTCAGGTAGTACATAATGTTCGATGGTGTATTTTATTAATATTGCAGATCCTGCGTGGGCTGTGTTGTCTGGGTGGTTAGTGTGGTAGAATTTGTATCCGGGAATCTTAAAGTATAACATGTTGGTAAGGTGGGATTCGCTGATTAAAAGAATGTCAATTAGGTTGTAGTGAAGGAAGGTTTTTATTTCTTCTTTATGTTGTAAGATACCATTGGTGCTATTCGAAGGAACTTAGCCATTACTTTTGTCCAATTAACATGGTTAGCATGTTTAGTACCATGCTATTCTGATGTAAAAGCTGGTCAAACATGTTTTTGAATTCTTCTAGGAACTTATTTAACAGTTCGCTGATGTTATCTTCTGTATTAACATTCTGTGATTGTGGTGTGTAATTAGTATTATTGTTGGCTGTTTTAGTGTAGTTGTAGTTTTGAAGTGGGTTGTTAACAATAGGTGCAGGTGTTTGTTGATTAAGATTTGATAATGTTGGAGTAATATGAGGATTAAGATTGTTGTTTGAGACAGGGTTTCTTTTGTATAAACAATGGTAATATTCACAACCTCTGTAATTCGCAGGGTGTGGACCTCCACATAAAGCGCATGTAGCTGGGGTGTCCCTAGTTTTTTTGCAACTGGCGGTACTGTGCGTATTGCCACATTTTACACATTTAAAGGGTCTGTTACAGTATTTCTTAGAGTGTCCATATAATTGACATCGTGTGCATTGTATTACGTTGTTTTGTTTTCTTGGAGGTTCGACTTGTACAACGCAATAACATAACGTACGGATATCGTAGACTCTTTTATTATTGTCTGCTAGTTCTAGGTCCACGAAGAACATATTCAGCGGTGTTTTGTCCTTTCTGCTTAGCACATTGATGATATTCCTTACCTTATGCCCCTGGGATTCGAGATCATCTATTATATCTTGAGTGTCCATGGAATGATGTAGGTATTTTATTACCACTCGAAGAGCTCTTTCCTCTTTAGGTTGATAAGTATGGTGAATGATATTGTTTTCTTTCATGTACTTAGATAGTTTCCTGAATGTGTCAGGGGTGTTACAATTTATTTTTACTGTATCACTGGACATACTTCTAGAGGAGAACTGATCCTCTTCAATTATTTCATTTAATTTTTTTATCATTTCTGGGAAGTTGGCAACTCCGTATATGAAAATGGGAGGAGGTCTAGGGATGATAACTGAAGTTTGGTTGTCGGTGCTTTCTGGGTTAGGATTTAAGGCACTAAATTTATTAGATAATTGTATGTTAGTCGGTGTTATTCCTTTGTTTGTGAATGTTTTTCTTCTCTTGACACTTTTAATTACTTGCCATGAATTTTCGTTTGATGAATTTTCAATTTCTTCATCGCTGGTTGATATCATTCTTTCTAGCTGTGTGTTGCTCATTTGCTGTGGGTGATCATAAATGAATTGTGGGGCGTGCTGTGATTGTAGAAAATATTGAGATTGTTGAGGGTTTAGATTTTGCATGTAAGGTTGTAGTAATTGCTGTTGGTTAGGTGGGAATGTATAAGGCTGTGATAGGAACGTTTATGACATTTGCGTATTCGTAGCTGGCTGGTGTTGCATAATATTTGTTGATGTCATTGCTTGAGGCACATTATTAATAAATCCAGGACCGTTTCTCGTAGGAAACATTCTTACCTATTTTAACAGTTCGATGTATGTTAATGCACTGCACGTGAGATTAAAATTGTTGTTGACCGTACGGTCACGATAATCTCTTCGCTCCGTCTGCACTCTCGATAAAGCAACTTTACGCTTTGAAAGTCAAACGCGAAATGGATGTAATAAGGTAACAATAAGTGAAATAACGACAAAACAAAAACAACGAAAAAATTAAGAAAAGAAAAAGCAAAATTGAGAAATGCTGAAAACAAAATAAAGTAAGATTATGTTTACGAAATAAATTTTATTTATAACATTGTACATATAATGTACAACAACAAGAATAAAAACATTAAAAGATATACTAAGAATAAAGAAAATAACAAGATTGAAAATGTTCCAACAATAATTCCTAGAGACTAGATAGTCTAAATATTCCAAGAAATGAACTTATTAAATATAAAAGAATTATATCTTTATATAAGTGGAAGTGATAATTATTAGTAAAAATTAAGTAGGATAAAATAAATCTGTACTTATCTCTAAACTAAAAAGATAGAACATTTTTTATGTTCTGCACATGATGTTTTACAAATGATAACAATTTTTTTTAATGTATTATTCTAATTGAATGAATTATATAACGTTTTAAAGACTATAGCAATGCAATAATTTTATTTATGTTTATGACGAGGTTTCCTAGATTAACTGATTTGTACGAAAAATTTGGTTTTATAATAACTTTAAAGAAATATCGAGTTAAGAGACCGGGAGATTTTAATAATTAAAAAGTAGCACCATTTATCGATATCGACTAACTTCTTCTTCTTCTTCAAAAAATTCAGTTCTATTATTTTTGGACGAGAAAATAAAACACCATGCAGTTACTTCAATGTAATATAAAGAATTCTCTTGTACCTAATAACGACATTGCTGCCAAAACGATTTTGAAAGCAATCACTGACTTGAACTGGATGATTTTACCGCATTTCTTCTTCACCTATGTTGAAGATGTCGAGTTTATTAATTCCAGACCACACTTATTTATGCACGAAAGTTGAGGGGATTATTTCAAATACTATGTTAGTCGATTTTCTATGTAAATTAATTTTACAGTTTGATAAAAAAATTTCTCACTTAATAACTTCATTTCAAATATTTACACATACAGTTTTCCTTCCTCATCTTTTTATACTTTGGCAGGGTTCCATCTTTTATTATTTCTGTCACTTTTTTTAGAAAAACCAAAAAATAGAACAAGATACAAGAATCATTGTGCGTAGTCCGAGCCTCCCTTTAAAATTTCTTTACTTATTATATCACTTCCAAAAGCCATACAATCATCTGAATTGTTTCTGTGGGCAAGCATTCAAACTTTGCACAAAATGCTTGCATGTGTTTACTCACTGGCGCATAATTCTTAACTCACATGGCTAGTGAAGGCCTTCTCTTTCACGCATGCGCAATATAATTTACTCTTTTTGTTCCCAGATTATATCGCCACTTTATAAATTGTTTACATTATATTAAGATTAACTTAATATGCAATTTACTATTTAATTTTGTTTCATTTATTTAACATGTCGATTGCCTACCGTGGCTAAAAAATATATACAAAGAGGCGGTTAGGCATGTAGACTTTACAAAAACCTTTTTTTATTTTGAGAACTTTATGTGCTCACCCCACGCGTTTGTTACTTACATACACCTTGTGTAGAGTATGTATAAATAAATAATAATTGGCATGTTACCATGTTATAAAAAAGATTATTTATCAAGAACAAATTTAGCAAGTCAAAAAATGGTGTTACCTTGGTAGCATACTAAAGAAAAACGACGCAACAGGAGCAGATATTTAACAGCAAATACTAGAAAGGCAATATACACATATGGCTTACATCGCAAATCAATAGGATAATTAAATTTTACGTTTTTAACAGTAATATAAGAAGTTGTACTGTTGTGTAAGTGCAAGGCATAAATGAGAAAGATACCAAATAAATACAGAAGTCTTGTTAATATATTAAGAAATATTATAGTTAAAACCAAAAAGTACGGACGTAGAACTCCGGTTCCACAGATGTCCGGGGCTTCTATACATAAACAAAAATTTGCGGCTACTTCCTGTCAAACCAATCCCGAGATTTTCCGATCAGGCTGATTTTGGCGTCCTTAGTTAAATACTTACATTAACAAAACTCGTTGAGTTACTCATTCCACACTTAGAAAAACTAACGCCATTATTAGCATCTATACTTCCTACCTTGCTAACTAATGGACCTAAATAAACATCAAATAGTTACTAAACTAATCTTGACTAATTGGAATGCCAATGGTCTAAAAATAGAACGCTCCATTTTTATTGATTTCATGACTCGTTATAACATAGATATCGCTTGTGTAACAGAAGCTCACTTTATTAATACTGAAGCGTTCCGCATCCCAGGATATTCAGTGCACCAAAAAGATAGAGTAGCTGATAAGGCCTCCGGGGGAGTAGCGATCATGGTAAAGAAAAAAATAAAACATCACCTACTGCATCTCGTTGATATTGAAAACTTAGAAGCTATAGCCATACAAGTACACATGGGCAGTAACCGCCCCCTAAAATTAATCGCTGCGAACAAACAACCCAATAAAAGACTATTAGACTCTGACATAGATAAATTATTTAACAATACCGAGCCTACGATGTTACTAGGCGATCTAAACGCAAAAAACACCACCTGGGATGCCGAACTAGAAACCCTGAGGATATAAGGCTACACAACATTATGGCAAACCATTGCATACTTATATCAGCACCAAATGAGTTTACCTATTACCCGTACAGGGCTGACCATCAGCTTGACATCTTAGACGTTGTGCTACACAAGAATCTTCAAAAACCAATCCAACAAACGGTAACTAATGAACTAGACTCGGATCATCTCCCCGTAATCATGCCCTTCTTTGACATTGCCTCAAATAAAGCCAACTGCTCCTAAACTTGTTGATGGAATAACTGACTGGAACACCTTTCAAAGAAAGCTAGACCAAAAACTAAATTGGAGGGGACCGCTACAATTGCTTATGTGCATCGATGAAGCAATAACAAATACACGGCTGCAATACAAGAAAGCGCACAAGAAGCTACAACACCACGGAAACAAAGAAGTGTTGCTTCGCAAAATGTAACACCTGATTACATAATAAAACTTATAAGATCAAAAAACAGATACAGAAGAGACTGGCAAAGAACACGACTACAAAACGTTACTTAACAAATTAAATCATTTAGTAAAACAAGAGCTAGATAACCTTCGAATAATAAGATACAATAATTACCTTGAAGATATCCATCCTGGTGACTCCAATATGTGGAAGGCAACTGAAAGACTGTTAAGACAACCAAATGTTATTTACCCTTTTGTAGATAACAACACAACTTACTCATCTGAAGAAGAAAAATTAGAAATATTGGCCACGCACCTAGAGAAAGTCTTTACGCCAAATGCAGACGAACATGGCCCTCTATTTGCGACCCAAATAGAAAACACTATAGTTGACTGCCATATGCGGGAGACTACTGAAATAACCCCTGTGTCTGCTCAAAAACTCCGACTACACACAGAGTGCCTTCCTAAGCGCAAGTCCCCCGGACCAGATTTGATAAACAACGAAATACTAAAACACTTATCCAAAAAAGCTATAGCTTACTTAATCTCAATTTGTAATGGCTGTATGAGGCTAGGATATTTCCCACCACCTTGGCGAACTGAGAACGTACTACCAGTTTACAAAACTGGAAAAGACAAGCACCACCCTGATAGCTACCGACCTATTAGTTTATTATCTACCTTAGCCAAACTCCTGGAAAAGGTGATATTCACTCGCCTGCAGGACTTTATACTGGAAAACGAAATCATTCCGCCTCGCCAGCTTGGGTTCAGACGATCGCACTCAACAGCTCACCAATTTATTAGATTAACAGAACTAATTGAGAAGGGGTTTGAAGAAAAGAAATATACCGCAGCAATCTTCCTAGATTTTGAATGGGCCTTTGATAAAGTCTGGCTTGAAGGGGCTCTTGTACAAAATGATAAAAGTTAAACACTGAAATCGTTATTTCTCTATCTATCAGAGATCAAAAATTATAAGGCTTGACAGATATCAGAAATAGAAGCTGGTCTCCAGCTTGGCAACTGACTTGATCAAAAGTTGAAACATAAAAGGACGGACAGACAGACGACATTATTCTCTACATAAGGTTTTTCATTTTAATGTATAGAAGCCTAAAACTAGTAAAAAGGTACAAATACCTTAAAATAGGCATTTTAAAAAAAATAGATCTAAATAGAGTATATTTTAATAAAAGAAAGTAAGAGCATTAATAAAGGTACTTTTAAATGCACATTTATTGAAAAGAGAACTAGAGAAAATCCGACAACAAAACTGAAAAAGAAACAAATAAAGAATTAAAAAATATATAATATGTGGTGCTGAAATAAGGAGTGAATAATATAGCTTATATTTTTTTTATTAAGTTGCATATTTACAATCTACTCGGACGTTAGTAATAAGTAAATCTTATACTACTGTGTACAAATATAACCCGGAATTTTTAATTTAAACTGCGTGGGCATTTCGTTGGGCACAAACCTTTTTAGTTTTAAGTTGATAGGACTGCTACTGACATATGTGTCAAATTTTAGGTTAATATCTTAATTAGTTGAAGAGTGACGCTCGTTTTCGTAAACAACCAAAATTAACTTTTTCGATTTTTACCATGTCAGAAAATATTCAACAAAGAAGTTGGATTAAATTTTGTGTTAGAAATGATATTTCTGCTGCGGAAACGCTCAGAATGTTACAAAAAGCCTTCGGTGAACAGGCTATGTCTAAAACACGAGTATACGAATGACATACAATGTTCCAAGAGCGTCGTGAAGGCGTTGAAGACGAACCACATCAAAGACGTCCAAGAACATCAACTGACGAACAGCACGTCACGAAAATTAAGGAATTGGTGCTCCAAAATCGTCGATTGACAACTAGAGAGCTTGCTGACATCGTTGGCATTTCAAATGGATCAGTCAACACCATTTTGAAGGAAGTTTTGTGCCTCAAAAAAGTCAAATCTCGTTTGGTTCGAAAAACCCTCAATTTATTCGTGACCATTTCGCTAAAAATTCCACCCATATCGTTCCGCAACCGTCGTATTCGCCTGACTTAGCTCCATGTGACTTCTGGCTATTCAGAAAAATGAAAAGACCGCTCCGGGGACACCGTTTTGACACGATAGAAGAGATTCAAGCCGAATCGAAGAAGGTGCTGAAGACCATACCAAAACAGGACTTTTCAGTGTTTTGATGAGTGGAAAATTCGCTGGCATAAGTGCATTGCAGCCGAGGGGGATTACTTCGAAGGCGATGAAATAGATTTTTAAGAATAAATAAAGATTTCAAAAATTATAACAAAATTCCGGGTTATATTTGTACACAGTAGTATAGTTCGATAGGTCAGTAGGGAATCCGGCCAGCGCCTTTCACCCCGTAAGCTAAACTAGGTAGTTTTAGGTGGTTATACAGGTAGATCTTGTGACCAATGTCGTTTCAATCGGCTGGTTAGAGAGGTGTTCTATTAATTGATTTCCATGTCCTGCCAGATTGTTTGTATATGGTCGGCTAGGCCTCTGGATCTCTGGCGTTGGTTATTGTACGAAGAATTTTTGACTGGCATCGTTGCAAGATTTTGTTGTGGGAAGCTTTAGCGCAGCTCCACAGATGGATCCCTTATGTCCAGATGAGTTTAATAATAGATTTACATAGCAGTAGTTTGTCCGAATGTGAGAGTTAAGAGCGTCTGCCGACAAGCTAATGCATTTTCTTAATTTTTAGATCTATTTGCTTTCGTTTGTTTTTAATGTGTGTGCTTTAGGTTATCTTGTGATGAATATGTAATTCAAAATATTTGATGTCCGTTTTCTGAGGTATGGGAGTATTGTTGACACTGTTTTGTGGACTTACGATGCGTCTATTAGTAAACGTAATTTATGGGGATTTATCTCTATCGACTGCAATTTTCCATTTACTAAACCAGTTTTGTAGGATGCCTAGGTGAGTTTGTAAACGGGTTGCTGCAGTTATTGGGTTTTCGTTGACTGAGAGGATAGCTGTATCATCAGCAAACATGGCAAATAGAATATTGTCAGTTGTAGGTGTGTCAGAGGTATACAGAAGATAAACTAGCGGTCCTAGAACGCTTCCCTGCGGTACACCGGAGATAATTATATGGTATTCAAAAGTTGCACTGTTTATTTTGACTTAGAGGGTCCTCCCGGTTAAATACTATTTTAATATTAGATATAACTGGCTTGCAAAATGGAGTTTAATTTTATATAGCAGATCCGTGTGCCAGACTTCGCCGAAGGCCTGCTTTATGTCTGGGAATACCGTTGTACAAACGCGCTTAATCTCTAACACTATTAACAATTCGATGCTCTTGATGAATAGTTGAATGGTGCTGCAGGAAGCCAAACTGGTAGTTTGGAATAATTTGGTATACATCTACAGTTTTATGGATTCTTGTAAATATTTTAGACGTGAGTAGTAACAAGCCGATAGGCTTGCAGGTGGAGGGTTGTGTGGGGAGTTTTCAAGGCTTAAGAAGCATAATGATTAATGCATGTGTTCACTGGGCGGGAAAGTGACAAAGACGTAGGATGCTGTTTTATATGGTGGTAAGTAGCATTAGGGCTTTTCGGGAAAGGTTTTGCAAAACGTCTTCTACAATTAAGGTCGTAACCAGGTGCTTTACGAGGATTAGCTAATTTGATTTATTGATTTACTTCGGCTGGTGAGAATGGTCTGGGTGGTAAGGACATTTGGCAGTGAACATCACAGAATAATGCAATTTTGGTGTCATCATTCTTTCGTAGCGGTTGAGGTGTTGAAAACACAGTAGCGAGATGGTCGGCAAATGTGTTTGCTTTTTCTTTGCCTGATCTAGCCCATTTATTGTCGAGCTTTTTGATTGGAGGTATCGATACTGTTGGTCTTTTGAATTTTTTTATTGCCTTTCATATCGTGTGATCAACCAGTGATAAATTAGTGATGTAATGCTCGAAAGTGTCATTCCGGACTTTTAATAGTTTATTGTGAAGTTGATGAACAAGCCTATTATATATAGTTTGGTCAGTTCGCTGCCATTTTTTTCATGCCTTGGGTTTTTCGTAGGTTACGAGGAATGTTAACATCTGTTAGGAGGATGCTTGTTGCACTGGGTGTGGCTTACATGCCGCGTTTTGTAGTGTTGTGGTTAAGTACTGAGTTGCTTCGTCTAGGTCTTTAGCGTCCTTAATTCGGATGGCTAGACTAATTAGGTGGTTCTAAAATGGTTCCAATTGGTATTTTTGGTGCAGAGTTCTAGGAACGATTTTCTGGTAATAATAAAAGTACTTAAGGTAATTATAATTGGAGTGTGGTCAGAAGACAAGTCATAGTTTGATTTTACTTTGGTGTATGTGTTTGCTATACCACAGGAAATAGCAAATTCAAGCAAATCAGAGATTTTATTTTTGTCTGTAGGCCAGTAAGTGAGCTGTCCGTTTGACAAGTAGTTGCAATTATGATTTTGTATTGCTTGGAGAAGGTTACGTCCTTTTGAATTGGTTAGTCTCGATTCCCAGGCTACATTCTTGGCGTTTCACCGATGATAAATTTTGCATCAAGAGATTGTAGCACCTCTACATATTTTTCAGTGGAGTTAGCATGTCTGGGCGAACTATATACTGCTGCTATAATTAATGGGTAGGATAAAACATACTTTTATACTGGAGATTTGGATTTTGTCAGTTTGAAAGGAGTTTCATTTATGCCGGGAGATTGAGTTTTTGATCATTATAGTTGATCCTCTATGTGTCGTGCCATCTGGATGGTTGGAGAGTTATACAAATGCATGGGTTTCGAAAACCAGTAACACGGCGATATCTTGTAGTTGCAAAAATGTTATTATTTTAGTTATGTGGTTTGATATGCTATTGACGTTTCAGAGCGGTAGACGGAGGAAATTCGCCATTATTAAACTAATTTATTTATAACAGTGCAGAGCATGTTTAAAACCATGTTGTTTTGACAAATAAATTACGAAAACATTGCTTTAAATTTCATTAAAAAAAGAACATTTGATTTATGCGTGTCTGCTGTTCGTTGGATATATGAGTAGGAGGTGTTCTGTCTGGTGGTTGGTGTGGGGCTAGGATAATTTGTAGCTTTTGAATTTAAGTTAATATTTTGTGTTGCAAGTGGTGGGAGGTCGGTTATGTTTGGTGGCGTCTGGTATATTCTGATTTTGATTGTGAGCCCTCTGAATGTTGAGTTTCTGGCTCTCTGAATGTCTTGATATACAAAGCACCCCTTGTAATTGGCCGAGTGTTGTCTATTGCATAAAGCACAAATGATTGAAGTGTTAGGTTTTTTTTGAATAAACGGGTTGTGTGACTACCACCGCATTTTACACAGACAAATGGTTTATTATAATATGCTTTCGTATGGCGGTACTCTTGACAGCGGGTGCACTGAGATATGGTTTGTGTCTTCCCGGGAGGTTTAACTGTAATAATTATATTACTTAGACGTTTTACATCAAAAATTGACTTATTATGTTTTAGGTTCTAGGTGTACCATAAACAGTGATAAAGATTGTTTGGTCATTCTATAACGTATGTTAATAATGTTAGGTACTATGTAGCCAAGTACCCAAAGTTCTTTTATTATTTCTGACACTGGTATACAGTGGTAAACATTTCGAATAGCCACCCTGTATGCACGTTCTTCTTTTAGCTGGTATGTGTGATAAAATACATTTTCATCTTTAAGGTGTTTGGTAAGTTTTCTGCATGAGTCTGTTGTATTAATATTGATTTTAATTTTATCGCTTGACAAAGGTGTTGTGTAGTATTGTCCGTTTCTAGGATTTTATTAATATTATTAATCGTTTCATTGTAGTTGTTTACTAGTATCTGTATCCAATACTTCCAATAAATTTGCATGTCCGTGTTTATTGAAGTCATCAAGATTGAAATTATTGTTTCCGATGTTCGTTATTTGTTGGTTTGTGCTATTTTGCACCACTTGAAAAAAGACAGTGGTTGCAAATTAATTAAAAAGGGAGATGACTGGTATGTTTGATAATGCATGGGATAGACAGGCTGTGGATTATGTTGGCTATTGTAATTATTTTGTTGTTGGGTAAATTAATATCCTTGTGCATTCGGAATACTGAACATAAAACCGTAATTTTCAAGAGCTACTAGTGCACCCGGAAGCCCGGGCTCGTAGCCGTTTTCTATTGGAAACGTGAGTTAACACGTACTTATGTTACAGTAATAGATTTAAATTGTACATACAGCTTTGAAGTAGTATGATGTGGGTTATTAATAGATAGTTTGACACTCGGCACTTCCAAAGATAACAAGGCGTAGCAGACGTGCTTACTTTAGAAGTCAAATGGAAACTCTCAAATTTCTTAGCCTTATAAAAAACAATAATAACCATATGAGACATTGCTTGCTAATTAAATTTAAGAACAACAAACCTAAAACAAAGTAAATAATGTGTGAAGTATTATAAGATGGTGCTGTGTTCTAGTATACATAAATAGTTTTTGGAAAATTTAAAATAGAAAGTTTATATTTACTATAAGACCAAGTATATAACAAATTAAGAAAGCAAATCAAAAACGTCGACATATAGAAATACTCAAACCAAACAAATACGCTGGAAAAGGGAAATTAGCAATTAGAGATAAATGTGGGGCGCATATAGAAAGCTAAAAGACTTTATAGAGATGGATATACTTCTTCTCCTAAAAGTTTAGTTGTGCCATCAGTATATACTGCAAGTAACATTAAATGGAGCTGAAACGTGGATATTCACCAAATCCATTGGAAGAAAAATTTTAAGAATCATAGAATAGATCTAATCAAATACAAAATGCAAGGTATTATGAAGAGGGTTATCCAACTGAAATAAAACTGCACCAAACATGTAGCCCAAAATGTATAGAACTGGTCCAAGCTTATCAAATTACCACCCTAGGAAAACGGGAGATTGTGTTAAAAGAACTGCTGGACTCAATTGAATATAGATAGCCCAAACCACAGAAATCTATAAAGAAGAGTAGAAACAAAAAACATAATAGAAAACTTAATATTTATTTTAAAAGTCTTTTTTGATTAATTTGTACAAATATAAATTACAATTTATTGTTTGTTAAAACTAAAGAGTCATTATTTCGGCTGAGTGTACAAACCTTAACTATATCGTTTTAAGAATAAAATAGAACACATGAAATCTTTTACAAACAACGGGTGTACACCAATCAATCTGATGTACAATAATCAAAAATTACATCATGTGAAAGCGCCTAAGAACACGGTTAATTGTTAAGTTAAAAAAATTTCTACATCTGGCGTATTTGTCTAATTTTGCTCCGAAAAGTTTTATTTATTATAATCTTTCCAACACAATATAGTAGATTTACAGTTGAAAACTTCGGAATAGGTCAAAAAGTACATTACCGATTTCTATTCTATTTTAAACTACCGTGCTTTAATAGTAAAAATGTTCGTCGCCTTCCTGAAAAATGAAAAATACCTATAAATGTTGGTAAACATTACTTTAATAGTTAAAAAATATTATAAATTTGTATAAACGAGTATTAATTTTTGCCAAAAGAGGCCGAACATTAATTTGTACACCTGATTTTCAAAGTAGATGTAATCATATTTAAAAGATCTAATTGCTTTTAAATGTTTTAATCGAATACAATTTGTTACACGCAATTATGGTAATGCATGCTGTTTAGTGCTTCAGCATAAAAACGATTGTCCTACAAGGCTATAAAATTTTATTGGGCTGTATTTGCCAACGTTACTTATAACCGCTCGACCAACCGCACACAACACGCCACTCTTTTATTATCGCATTTAGTGAATGAGTGCTCGTATACACTGCGATAGACTATTCACTTACTTATTTCAAAACGTTTTAATTAAGTAAAAAGCCTGCTCTATATTGCTATATAACCTCCGTTTTATTAAATTCGTCCGCTTGTTTTCGTGCTCATAATTATGAAGAATGTGCAAGCTGATCTAATAACAGCACGCTACTGGATTACCCATAAATGACATCACAGAATAATAATAGATGTAGCTGTAATACGGGGAAGGTCCCAAATGCAACGTGTGGTAATTTGTTTGAATATATTCTTTAATATCTTATAGGTTTCAATTTGCTGTTGTTTTTTAAGTCGTTGCAATAATACAAAGAAACAAAATATGTTTCAGAAAGTTTCTTCCACATTATCATTTATTTCTGTTATTGTCATATATTTTGTTCTATTTTTTGTTAACTGTGTTTAATGGTAATCTTTATTTTTCTAAACTTATTAACATTATATTATATTTATTTTTTTTATCTATTCAAAACTTCTAATCACATTTATGGTGTCATCTATGTGCAAATTGACTTTATTATATTTTCCTCCGCTAAAAAAGATCCGACTCCAAAAAGTCGGCTTTTCTGGAATATCTGTGCGCAAGGACGGTAAAAGAACAGCTACCAGAAGATTCACTCCAATTTCCGAGAACTAGCGTGGTTACAAAAGAAGGTTCCAATAATTTGCTACGCGTACCGATGCTAAACCGCGAGGATTCTAGAATTACGCGCACATATATAGCGTATGAAGTATGGAAGATACAATTTTCCTAGTAATCTAAATGCGCTAACGAACAGATGAGTTTGTATAAATAAATAATTACTGATAGTATTAATGTCTTAATTAATTAGCTACTAACTCATTGCAGAAATAAATAATATTATATGTATCATTGTTAAATAAAACCCATAAAGTGAGTATGTTACACTTATATATTCCTTTTTGCATTTTTTAAATTTTGTTTCACCAAATTTTGTTTATACATTTATTTTTATTTTTTTTGTATCCCCTAAATTTCCCTTTTTGTGATTTCGTGTATAACTTTCGTTATACTTTTGTATATTTTTAGGGGTCTAGATTATCTTTCATTTTGTGGTATTTAATCTCAATTTCTAGAGGTCTGTTATTAGATAATTATTGAATTCTAATTCATACTGGAGAGAGTTTTTCTAAAATTTTATAAATATCAGAATTTAAAGCGTAGATGATAAACTGCAATGTTTAAAATAGAAAACGAAATGCTAAAGAAGGAAAATAAAAAGCCTATAATCCAAACTGACGAGAAAAATAAACAAATAAAGCTATTCTAAATGTAAATAAGAAAAAAAATTGCGGTTGGGCTAAAGATCAATAAAAAGGATATATTTAAAATAAAAACAAAGAATTAGAGTTGATTGCAGGACGTAAGAACAGAAATATATATGGAAAAGAAAACTTGAGAAGTTAAAAAATGGGAAAGCAACTCCAAAGCAAAAAACTGATTAGCAATGATAGAAATCTAATGGGTCGAAAATCTTAATAAAGATTATATAAAGGAAATACTGCTACATGCAAGAGAAAAAAGATGCAGAGTGTAGTTTACAATCAATTGACAGTGATCAGATATGGTTTTCTAAATCAAAAAATTGGTTGAGCACAATGAGGAACTAGTAAAAATGTGAAAAATGCAAACATTAGTATGACAGGAAAAATAATCAGAAAACAAAGACTGATTAAGAGGACACCCGGAAATATTGAAATGAGAAAACAAAACTACGAACATTAGGCGTTTACTAAACAATTAACAAGACAAAAATTCAAGACAAAACCAATAACAAATTATTGCATTAAGATAACTAAAAAACGAACAACAGCCATAAAAATAAATAAAAAAATCATGTGGCTAGTAACAATGACCTTAAGAAGTTTGGTCAAAAAATCTTGAAGAAGAAATAGAGAGACATAAATTAGATATAGTGGCACTACAATAAATTCAATTTAATTTCTAATATGGGATATCATTATACAGTGCAACCTCTATAATCCGAACACATGTTAATCCGAACGCACGCTAATTCGAACGGCAAAATTATAATCCGTTCGCTGCCTCGGTAATCCGAACACTAAACAAGAAATAAATACTTGTCGTTGTTTATACCGCCCACCACCGCTTTAGGTGGTGGTGGTAGTGTGTCAGTTTGAATTTTTAGTAGTAATAAGTCGTAACAAGTCAGTTGAACTGTGTCAACGTTGCTGTGAGGGTCACTTACTTACGGTTTATTCAGCTTACTTTAGCAAACCAAAAAAAAT
Source organism: Sinelater perroti (assembly GCA_036346155.1). Taxonomy (NCBI): domain Eukaryota; kingdom Metazoa; phylum Arthropoda; class Insecta; order Coleoptera; family Elateridae; genus Sinelater; species Sinelater perroti. The sequence continues at coordinate 14,008,542 of JARFIY010000024.1, forward strand.
CTTGGAAAAATTTTTTACCACGTGAGCTTTATGAAGAACAGCTTGATAACAATGGTGAAGAAGATGGTATCCCAGTGGCTAGGTTAACCAGACAAATCGTTAAACCAAGAAGACTTGTTAAGAAAATGATCTGAAGGAAATTTTGGACTTGGGGAAAACGCTTTCCCAAGCTTAACGAATGAAGAGATCGAACAGTGGGTATCACATGATAAAGCAATCAGCGATGAACTACAAACTAAAACTAATATCATTCAAGAAATTATCTCTGACTCATTCAGATAGTAATCCGGTTGATGATGTTTCTAGAATTTCCTGTGCAGTAAAGGATGGTGATGCAGTATTATCCTTTAATACGTGTATCTAATGGGCAATCTAAAATAATGTTCCCATACATAGTATTATATTTTTGCAAGAATTGTAAGCCCAAGCCCAAGAAGCATCGATTAAAAATAAAAAGCAATTGAAAATAACGAATTTTCTTATCTCATAAGACAATAAATACCGCCCTTGTTACTTGCATATTTTTCTTTATATGTGTATATATATATATATATATATATATATATATATATATATATATATATATATATAAACCGCCAGAGTGGTCCAGTAGTTGAGGCGGGGGCTGCGATGCGGACGGACCCAGGTTCAATTCCTGGTGCTCTCTAATGCCTGGCGGGTGGCCTACTCAGTCACTAAAAATAATTGAGTACCTGCGTTGGGGTAATAATGGCGGTCGTCTAAGGTGCGGTGCTTGCCACATCGCCCCGCACTAAAGATGGTTCGCGACGGCCGGACACAGTGAGCGAACATAAGAGAGCCTTAACCTCTCAGTTTGCAGGCCGTGCTCCACGCGGGCGTTGCAGCCGTACCAATATATATATATATATATATATATATATATATATATATATATATATATATATGTATATATATATAAAAGTACATACATTTATACATATTTACGTTATTTTATTGTTTATGGTACATAGTTTCGTTAGTCCGAACGATTCGCTAATCCGAAGAGACCGTGGCAATGAAGTGTTCGGATTACTACTTTTAATGTACATTAAAGCGAAGAAAAAAGCAACAGAGTATTGTTTCTAATATAAATAAAAAATCCAAATATAAACTTTACCATTACAAACATATACAATGTATATCCGCAAGAGAGCAAAATATATTTTATATACAGCTACAAGGATTAATAGATATAATATCATAGTAGGAGAATTAAAGTAAAAATAGGACGAAAAAACTGTTACGTTTCAATTATAAATAAATAACAATAAGGCGAAAATAATCGATTTAGCAGATAGGAATAACATGGCGATAAGCACTACAAAATTTCAACATCAACAAATATACAAATGGTAGTTTCGAATGGCGTGACAAAGAATCAAATAGATCATATTGTGATTAATGAAAGATATATGTGCGACATATTAGATGTGTGTAGTTGCAGAGAGGCGGATTGCGATTGTGATTATATCTTAGTGCGTGTTAAATTTAAACAACAAATCGTAGTAAAACAGAAATAAGATGCAACAAGTAATTATGTGTTTGATTTGGAAACTTTAAAACAAAATAAACAGATTGCGAGAAACAGTTGAAACAAGAATTTCGGAAACAGTAAAGAAAAACAAGCAGAAGGAAAGTATAATAGATAAATAATGGGGAAAATAAGAAAGATACTAATAATAACCACCGAAACGAATAAATAAAAATTGAGAATAAAGCACGGTACGATAGTTTAAACAAAAATTACAATCTAAAAATAAAATAAAGCTAACAATTTTAAACGACGTAAGAAAAAGTAAAACGTTATAGAGTGCGAAAAGTAAATGAGTTAAAAAACTACAAAAAAAACAACAAATGGGAGCACTAAAACAAAGTCGACAGTAATAGAAGATGTTACTAATTGAACACACTAGAAAGTTCTACAGAGGGGTAGAAATAATAAAAAATTATAATAAATTTTCAACCAAAGGTAACTTTTTGTACAAGCCCTTGAGTCTCACTGGAAGCTTAGTGCCATTAAGTGGACCACAACGAAAAAAAAGCTTCTTGTAGATCAAAAAAAAATCTCAGGCTAAAAAATGTTTAAATGCAGGAGAAGAAAAACAGCAAAGAACAAAAATAGCATATCAAGAAGAAGAAAGTGTTGAAACACTTGCAAAAAAGAGGTTATGTAATTATAAAAAAATTTATAAAACTGTACCTGTCTTAAAGGACAATAAGCAAATGTTCTGTTTTAGTTAATTAATTAAAAAAAACAATAATTAACAATTAACAGGTATGCAGGAGGTTGTCCGGTGGCTTCCACCTCTTTATTAATCTTTTCGAGATTGTTTGACGTAGAAGTGTAGTAATTACAATTACTTAATAATAAACTTAAATAAAATTAAATATAAATCCGAATTTTAAGTATGTGGGTTTGTAACGTTTTAGCTTACGCTTGTCAGTTTTTGCACTAAATAGGTTAGTTTCCAGTTGATTAGGGTGAGCGCTTAGCCTATTGATGTACTTTTAGTGGATTTTTTTATTTCGTTTTTTACATATTCAATTTGCAGATCTTGTCATATTATAGCGTTTGTTACGAACGCATTTATAAGAATACGTAACACTTCAGCTTGAAACTGCTTCAATATCTCAATGTTGGAATTTGCAGCTATATTCCACAACTGAATTCCGTAGGATCACACCGTTTTCAACAAACACTTTTTTGGGGTTGTATGTGAAACCATTATAGCAGTACCATTTGCAACTGTTGCGGTCGTGATTATCGGTAAGTCTGCATAAACAATAAACATAGAATCGGATCCAGGACACTGCCCTGGAAAACTCTAGAGCTCATTAAGTATAATTCTATGAAGGAATTTTGGTATATAAGTGCCGCCCACTAAGATATGATTTAAGTATTTCGTAAAGTTGTGAGGAAATTGCTGTTTAATTTTCTACAGCAGGCTGTTGTACTAGACTGGCTGATGTTTAGGAATACTGCGTTGCAATATTTTCCCCTTTAAGTCCTTGCTGATTTTACAAAGTACTCTATGCACCTGTTCTATGATGCCATGTCTTGGCGTGTAAAACGTCACGTTCTCAGGGTCTTTCTTTGGTTTTTCTAGGACTATGATCTCTGCGCTGGAACGTATCTCATTCTTATTACTGTGTTGAATATGATTGTTAATTGTCTTATTCCTTTTTTTGGTAGTTCTTTTAATCTTTTGCCAGTAATAAGATAATAATAATGATTTTTTTTGTTGTATTTCTGCTTCTTCTTCTTCTTCTCAAAGTACGCTAGGAGGAGGCTTAAAGACTTCCGTTAAGTGTACTACAAAGGTATTAGCTTTTGCTTGATCGTCTCTTGCCTATTGGTTACCTTTTGTTTTTATTGCTAGAATATATTCTTGCAGTTGTCTAATCTTCTTCGTCGCCTTCCACAGTGAGAAGTCCATTGACTCAGTTGCTGAGAGTTTTTGAAGGTATTCGGATATTGATGCAGTTCTTTCGTCCTGTATTAGTTTTTTTAATGTTTTTGTATATTTATTCGGCTTTGCTTTATCATGAGGTGATCTTGTTTGCTGCCACGCTTTTAGTGGCTAACTTCTTTCCATAATTTTGATTTTAACATTTCTTGTGGAGTTAGTACGTTTTTCAAAGTTTCTGTTCGTTGTGAATTTTTATAGTGCTTCTAGTATGTGTCTAGTTAGGTGATTAATTGCATCTTCTAGTTCTTCTTTCGTTTTTAATGGGGTTTGTAATTTTATTTTCTTAAATATTTTTGATTCAAACTGCTCCCAGTTATTATAGTAGTTTTGTTACATAATATGGGAGGTTTTGTTATTCGTATAACTTGAGCACTTAGGGTAGCAATTAAAGGAGAGTAATTTGATGAGAGACCAAAGTACGATTTAATTGTTATTTATTCTATGAGGATGCCTTCCACAACACAGGCATCTATGAGGTCGTGTTTTTTTCTACGATCTATCGGCCCATAAGTCGGTTCTCTTGTTGTAAGTGGAATTAACCGGTTTTACATCATGGCCTGATACAACTTCCTTCCTTTTGGTGCGGGTGTAAGTGATCTGAAGCTTCATTGTGATTTGCATTGTAGTCTCTATCTGCTATAAATCTATTGCCTAATGATTTAAAGAACTCTGTGTATCGTTCTCCTTTTATTGTATGTTTAGGTGGACTGTAGATAGCTGCAATTTGAAAGGAGTCATGCTAGTCTTTCACTGTGATGCTAGTTTTTTGATTTTTATAATGGTTTATGGTTCTATTACATAACTAAATCGACGCTTGTTAACTACCAAAGCATCTATATGATTTTTATATGATCGTCTCCAGTAATATAATTTCTACACACGTTGTTCGATTTTTATTAATTTTTATCAAAAAATAATCTGAACCCTAAGGTCAACTGAGATCAAAATTATGACGAGTCAGAAGTCATTCACGTTAAAAGTTAACAGTTTTCAAGAAAAGTATAAGAAGGTCCCTTTTATGTTAAGTCACTTTCTCTGGTGGCATTGGTTGCTAATGGGGCCCGAATTTTGAAACTACTTCAATAGTGGCCAGATCGTATACCAGATACAACCGTAAGCCATATTAATAAATTTGAATTGGCAAAGGCTTTTCGTTAAACATATGGAAGATGGGATGTACGCGCCCCTCATGGGGCACTTTGATCGAAACACAAACGGCGCACATCGGGCCATATCATCATTGTAAATGCCCGATGGATAAAATTTTTTCAAACTTGTACTTTAGGTGGTCAAATTATAGATATTTTTGTATACATGGGTCATATTTTTAATTTGAATTTCCTGACTTAGCGGCTGATGCTGGTGAAAGAAGTGATCAAACCCAGTATTTTTATATTCGCCTAGGTGTCCTCTATCGAACACAACTGGTTTCAGCTGGTGTTTTCTCTGGCCGATTTAAAATAGAAAACCGCTTTTTTGCAAGGGAATCTCTTTAACCAAGATAAAAGTTTATGTTAATTTTCAGACCTCAAGCTTAACTGGGGTCTGAATTATAAAAGGCCGAAGATTATTTACAAGAAGACTGTCCACCGCTAGTAAACTTATAATTTTTTATTTTAAAAAATATTGGTGGTGGTGGGGGAAGTGAAATTTTGAGGTTATATGTTCTGATATGCAAAAATCTTTAAAGAAATTTTAAAAAATTCGTCAAAAAATAAAATAAAAAATTTCCTAAACTCGATCGCAGTGCCACATATCGAGTGCAATTGTGAATATCAACCATCCAGGGACCACCCATTCAAACATACACAAAAATTTCATAAAAATCGGTCCAGCCGTTTAGGAGTTCAATGATATGCACACTTACAGAAGAATTATATATATAAAGTCATTTTATATTCTTATATTATCTTGTTATCTTTTGGTCGTTTTCCAAGAATATTTCCTTTTTTAGATATTTTATTTCTATTTTCAGTAATTTATTAACTGCAGTTTTAACTAAGATTGGGGAAAATACTCTTTTCTGTTGTAGTATGCTGTTATAGTTTTTACAACCCAAAGGTTCTAATTGCTAAAGTCTGTTAACGCACTATTTAGTTTTATTGGTACACTACTGTATTTTTTCAGCAACAACAAATAAGTATTAAACTATCGGTGCTAATTGCACTTTTATTTTTACTTTTTACTTGTATTAGTTTCGATAGTCTTTCAACTTCTATTATGTTAATATTTTGTTAACATTTTTATCTGAAATCTTGTAATTCTTCATTTATATTAAAAATGCCTAGCTCTTTTCTTATATACTTATTTGTTATTTGATCGGATTTTGTGCGTCACAATCAAGTACACCCCAATCCACGTTGCTAAAACAAGTCTAATCATGCTAGCACCAATCCACACATCATAATAAAGCAAGAATAATCTGTTCCAAGGCTTCTTGTAACAATCTAAATTACCACCAAGATAATTTGTAGATGCAGGAATATTTTTCCAACTTGTGTAAGAAGTACGTATATGATTTCGGTTTAAGAAACCCCTAGATGTCATAATCAATATGACATTATTACCTTTATCCTTTAGAGATAATAGTTAGTATAAGAGATAATTTTCTATACTCAACACAGACTCATCATTTGTATTGTCAGTACCATGTTAAAATTGTAGCAGGCATTTAAAAATTCCATTTTCAGGACGAATAAATGGGAAAATTTGCAAGGAATTAGACACTAAGATAGCTAAGACCTGCTGGAAAAGCTAGAAAAGTAGTACTGCTAGCCATTGCCAATGATCGCAAGAAATAAATCAATACAATAGAAAACCCCGATAAAAAATTAGCAAATGGAGCTTCGTTATTTATTAAATATCTCAATGGAGACGGAACGATTCTAGAGCACAACTTCAACAAAGTAAGAGCTAACTGACTTGTAGTTCAGCTATTGCTAAACGCCAAAATCCCAAGTAGAAAAGGTAGAAATCATTTCTTCTAGCAATGCTCAATAGTTGAATTAAAAATTCCATCTTCTCAATAAGATTGACAACAAGTTGAGATCAAGATTTGCATAATACCGTATAGCAGGATCTGACCAGAAATTACCAGAAACTCTTCTTTTTTTCATTTAAACTTTTTATATTCTTATAGTTCTTCCATTCCTTACGTACAGTGTTCAAGATCTTATCATTTAATTTCTTATTTTTACTCTTATTATAACTTTTACCTGCAGTTTTCTTTTTCTTTTTATCCAGAATCTTTTCTTTTTCTACAGCCGGTTTCAACATATTCTCATTGTTCATATTCCTTGCCATTTTGGTCATCGCTTTGTTTGAGTGTTTATAGCTAATTAGTTTGTTATAGTCCTCACCACCCCCTTTTTCTTGTCATCCTACCTATATTGTTCTCCTTCAACGACAATCTTCTTGTATCCTACTTTTAAGTGTTTTCTTTTACCTTTTTCTTCATTTGCTATTTTCCGAATTTTCCATTAAATTTGCCTTTCTTTTTGAATGAGGTCTGGTTTAATATATGCCTTAGAACTACTTGTATTTATTTTTTATCACTTCTTACTTATTTTCTCAGCTTGCCAATTCCACTATATTTTCAGATTGCCCACTTTTGGTGTTAATCGGTATTACTTTCTTTGTGTCAACCTCTACCTGTAATTTATTCTTAAAATACTGCGTGACTCCTTTTTTTGCTTCTTATCAAATTTTACCCTTTTAACTACAACATTTATTTTTCCTTCTGTCTTTATCAAAGTTTTCAAGTTTCTTTCTTCCAATTTTTTAATTTTAGCTTCTAAATCCTTCTTCTCCTTTCTCCACATATTTTCTCTCTTTATCATTTCTTTTATTTATATCTTATTTTCTTCCGTGTTTCTTTTTATTTCTCCTATCATACTTTGTAACATATCTTATTACCTTCAACTCATGTATGTCTTCTTTAAAATGCGTCCTGCTGCTCTCCGGTGGCGACCTTAACACTTTTCTGCTTTAATTAAAAACGTTTGCGTCTCCTTCCTCGCTGCTATCCAAATTCCTGATTCTTTTACAAGATTCGGAAGTTTATTCTCGATATACTTTAAAAGTTATTAACTTGAAACAGAAATTTGTCACGCGCCCGCCTTTAAACACAACGTTTAAATCCACTTCGCACTCTGCTGATAAGCCCGCGTCGCAGACAATTTATCGCGCTAGCGAACTACGTATACTCCGCAAAGAAATTCTAGCAAACACCGCTTGCTTAACTCACTACCGGCACTCGTAACCCATACTACTCCCACAATTCGTTAAACAGGACACTTGTAATTAACGCGGAAACTCCACTTTCGCAAATTTGTCGGTATGCGAAATAAGACTTCTAGAATAAGTTACGAGTATTTATCACCGCTACATAAAATCACGCCCGCTTCAGAACCACATTAAATTCTACTTGTATCAAATAGAAACATTAATTATGTTCATTTTAGATTTATTGAAGCATTATAAACAGATAAGCATTCAAAGTTATTTTTCTACATAATCTCCTGATTCAGAAACACATTGTTCACGACAAATAGATAGTTTTAGGCTTCTATATAATAAAATGAGAAGCCTTCTGTAGAGAGTAATGTGGTATGTCTGTCCGTCCTTTTATTTTCAACTTTTGATCAAGGCAGTTGGAGACAAGTTTCTGTTTATCTCATTTCTAACATCTGTCAAGTCTTATAATTTTTGATCTGTGATAAATAGAGAAATAACCTTTTCAGTATTCAACTAAGGACCATAAGTCAAGTCTAGACGCCAAAAATCAGCCTGATCGTAAATTCTCGTGACCGATTTGACCTGAAGTGGCTGCAAATTTTTGTTTATGAATAGACCCTTGGAAATCTGTAGAACCAGAGTTCCACGTCCGTACTTATTTGATTCTGTTATTGTAAAATGAAGGTAGTTATAACATGCGAATGCTTCCATAGCAACATATTTGTCAGATCTTTGTGCTCAAGTGCTTTTCTCAATAGTCTAAACAAATGATAACCCAAAAATCGTTAATCATGATTTCCTAAGTATTGCCAAAGATTACTCAGACCTTAAAAACAATTTTAACAACTGTTGGTCAGCGGTCATCGTCGAGCAGGCGGCGAATATTCTCCTCAATCACACTCGTTTTCGGGCGACGTCGATGGCCTTTATTTTCAGCTGCTTCTTGTCCTCCGGTTTATATTTGATTTATTTACGAGGGTTGGGGCGTAAGTCATGTTAACTATTTTTTTTGCAAGAATATGAGGACAAAGAAAAAATTGAAATATACAAATTAAATGTGTGGTCATTTAACAACACGTAAACATTGTCCTTCTCTTTATTAAAGTAATTAACATAACATAACAGGTTTTATGTTACAGAAGTGTCCTGGTTTAACATTCCCCTGATGCAATTTCGGAATACCACTGAGTCATCTTGTGTTATGGACATAAGTATAAATTTACGGCTTTCTTGAGCCATACGATATTTTGTAATAAATTAATTGCTATGACTTATGTCCTAACCCTCGTATATTCGGAAAGATTTTCGAGGTTAATAATAAATAAACAGGCGTCCTTATTGGTTATAGTCTTACCGCTTCTTAGAAATTCTCAAATCTTTTCCCATACGTAATTACAACACAATGGTTTTCTAATACTCCCATCTGTGAGACTCACGACTCTGAAATCTACTCACAATCTAGAAGATGACATCCCCAAAATTTATATTTATATAAAACAAAATTTACTGCTAAATTTCTATGGGTTTTAGGTAAAGTACCCTAACAATGCTTTTGTAGTCTTGGCTTATAGACAAGATATTCTTTCCCAATTTTTTTTTCCAGACAAATTTCACACTACCAATTAATTCAGTCAGTTGAAAAACTCTGAAATGTCTATTCTACTAGCAGAATCATTTGTGACGCAATTAAAATAGAAAAACACCCTCAATGCCTCAATACTCTAGATGATAGGGAACGTTTACCTGCTATTTAAAATATTTGATTATTTTACATAAGTCTTCTAAGCAAACAAGCTACCCGCAACATAATGCATTTTATCCCTAAATTATGTTAACTTCTGATTTATTTTAATAAATAGTGAATGTAACACGTAAAAGACCAATGTTCTTTATAACTTATAGTTTTTCTTATGAAGTACGTAGATTGAAACTCCTAGTAAAGGATTAACTCCAATCTCACTTAATAATAGCATTAAATCAAATGGCGAATTAAAAGAATTCTTTAAAAATCTACGCCCTCAAATAAGTGCACTTAATTGTTCATCTATTTTTGACTGTAAAACCCTTCCCAAACACCCCAAATAAAACAGTATACAATACTTGACATAAAAATTGCGGAATAGTTGCACTAAATGTTGTTTATCAACTATGCACATAAAAATACATTGCAGTAGAATCTTTGGTAATTGTATTTCATAGAACTATTTGTCTTCTGACCGTGAACGTAACAGACCTGTGTCAAAACAGTGGTCAAAACAGTATGAAACGACTGGTAAAAATGCATCGAAAAGAGAATCCTTTTGCAACTTTGGAAGGTAATCGTTACTTTTTAAATTTTTAAGAATTAATAATAATCTTGTAAACAAAACAAAATTTACACTACTTACAATACTACTTAAAGATTAGTGCACAACAATCCTTCAAATTGGTTTTCATCATCTTATTCTCTCACGACTTCCTTTTGTTCCTGAATTTAACAGTTTAACTTGTTTATAAATTAAGAATGTTAAAAATAATCTAACAAAATTTGGTTAAACTTACTCTTTCGTCCGAATGAAAAAATGGAAGCTTGTTGGGTCAGGACCAAGATTTTTCCAAACTAACTTTTCCAGCCACACTTTTCGAACAACTCCCATATGCGCTTTGGTTAGGCATTTTGCTAAATTACTGTTTTTATTATGTTACACGCAATAAGATAAAAATGTGAAAAACAAGTTCAAAAGTCAACCACCAAATCATTAAAAATGTGTAATCAATGGCGCGATAAATGAAACAATTTTTAAGATGTTTTGTCATACAGAACAATTACAAATGCAAGATAAAAAGTCATTAATGACACTATTGTATTTAAAAAGAAGTACCTCATTGATTAAATAATGTAATTCAAGATTATGCTGCTTTAATGTGATGTCTGCCACTGTCTTTACTAAACTTGAAAGCTAATCTGCTGTTGCTGTCGCACTTCACTAATTGCAACCAAGCTAAAATATAAATTTAATTTCTTAACAATATCACTTTTAGTTATTATGGACATAATTTTTGTACTCTTTCCTAATTAATTAAATTGTACTCTTTTTTGCAAAATAATACTCACTTTAAATGTCAATTTTTATATACTGCATATTTACAACTACGTAGTTCACAAGTCTGTCACCAATACACTGATTCGGGCTGTGTATCTGCTGCAGAAATCTTAAATTAGATTCTTAATTCACAGGGTGGTTATTCATATACCATTCTGCGTTTACCAGTGCAAGAAGTATTTTATTTTGAAAGCGCTGAAATATTTCTACTTTTGATGATTTAGCACGCCCCCAACATTGGGAGTGTCCATATCGGTACTATCATGGTCTTATATATATTTTTTTATTAATATCTTTATTTGATTCGCAATCAGAATATTAGTACATTCTATGAGCTAATGGTATCTATTAACTAAGCGGGGGTGAATGACTCCCAGTGGAGTCATTCCACTGTTATTTACAAGGAATGTCATGGAGTTGTTCTGCTCCGATCGTTATCAAATTTGATATACAATATGATATGACTGAGGGATGAATACGTGTTATTGCTTTTTGCTGAGTGACTCAAAACTTTAGAAATATGAAGTATGAAAGTTTACCGATTAACAATAATGCATATGAGAGATATCATTAGTGTTAACTGCAAAAAAGTGTTGAACACAAAGATACATTTGATAACGAGTACATCTGATGAAGAATAATGCATTGCATCGCTCGCCCTCGATGTCCTTCTGACAATTTTCGAAGGTTCTTGGGAAACAAACAGTGGCAGGAGATTCAAATCGGGGAGGTCTCTTCTTCCTTAAAGAAGGAATATTTGATCATGTCTACAAAACATTCTGCTTGAAATATATGCATTGTCAACGAGTAGAGCTTCAATATGTTGTCCCTTTTGGAGAGTGATATGGACAATATACACACAACACAATGTACGCCTGATGTTTCGTCATTTTGACCTTCCTTATCTCGTCTGTCTTGGGTCACACAGCAAAAAGCAATAATATGTATTTATCCCTCAGTCATATCATACTGTATACCACATTTGATAACGATCGGGACAGAACAACTCCATGACATTCCTTGTTAGTTAAGTCTTTTGACCACTTGTTTTTAAGACGTCTAAGAGGAGGATCTTCTTTTAGTGGTTCGATGATTACGTTTGGATTGAGTTCTAATGTTGATTGGTGTGTAGTGGCCTACTGTTTGATTACCCCACTCACATATGGAATGTCAAGGTCTGAGTGGAGTGTTTGGTTGGTCTCAAACCATGGAGTGCCTGCCATGTTGCGAATTATTTTGGACTAAAAACGTTGAATAATTTGTTTGATTTACATGTGCGGCCCCACAGTTCATATAGGCCCAAATTGGTCGAATAATAGTCTTGTATAATAGGAGTTTGTTAGCTAGTGATAGGGAAGTGTTTTTCCCAATGAGTCAGTACATTTTCTTTAGTTTGATTTCTATTTCCTTTTGTTTCTTAGTGATATGGATTATCCAAGTCAATTTTCTGTCAATGTGAAGTCCAAGGTATTTGACTTTGTTCGATTGGGGAATATACTTTTTGTTGAGAGTGACTGGTGGGCATTTTTGGTGTTTAGTCGTAAAGATAACGTGCGTAGATATGTTCTAGTTTATCTTGATCCTCCATTTAGACAGCTATTCGATTTGGTTTAGATGAGTTTGTAGTACTTCTAAAGCGATTGTGGCATGCTAGAATCGCCATGTTATCGGCGAATGTGCCTATTTCCGTATGATCTGTTATGGGTATGTCCGAGATAAATAACAGGTGTAGCATAGGTTCCAAGACACTTTCCTGGGGAACTCCTGCTCCTATTTCTTTGATTTGGGATACTTCGTTGCCAATTTTGGTTTAAAAGTTTCTGCATGTAAGGTACGACTGTAGTAATCGGTAGTATTTATGATGATTTTGATTTTATGTTTGTTGCATATATAAATTGATGCACAGCGTTATTGGTTGGTTTGCATTAATTGTTGTTGGGTAATGAATATGTCCTGTTGGAATGAATACATATTTAAAATAAATAAAAAAATTCACAAAAATTCACGCGGGTCGCTGGCAACCCAGTGAACCTGTAGGCATGACGTGCGCGGTAGATACGCTTTTATCTGTTATTTTTCGAAACCCCAAATTAAATGCTTATTTCCTAATTCTTTAAATACCGACTCTGTTGATATGAACTGTCAAAAAAATAAATCATTTGAAGCGTGTATACGGTAGTGGCCAAAAAATATCAGAACTTGCATACTGAATAAAAATTTACTTTTTAATATTCCCACAGCACAGTCTTATGAAAAGAAAAGACAGACTCGGTTGTGAATATTTTTTTATTAGAAGAAAACTGTTAATAGAAACCGAATATGATAAATATTTGTAAAACAATGTTTCTAATGTAACCTTTCAAGAAGGTCGTCAGAGGAAATAAGAGAAAACCTCACTGCCTTTTCTATATGATCTCCCTTGCCCAATTTTTTTTCTGTTTAGACCCTAACATTACAATTTTTTGAGATTAAGAAACTTAAAAATATAAAAAATCGTAAAATAAAAAGCTAAAAAACTAAGAGACCTTAAATTTAAATTTAATTATTGTTAAAGTAACACAAACTGCAACAACGTTAAGTGAACTGTTTAAATAATACAAAAATAAAACTTAAACGGACAATGGACAAAAAACCAAAATAAAAAACATGGGGCCGGCGAAGAGATTGCTCTGTAAGCAATCCCAGAACGAACTTAAAAAGACCTTTCGATTTTCCCGAAATTCGAAATCGAATATCTGGAAAATTATTCGACATAGAATTTTTTCTTCATTTTCGAATTCAGCGTAAACTTTCCCATAAGAATCACATTTAAAATCGTAATGTCGAAAATTTTCCCGAGATTCGAAGTCGAATATCTCGAAAACTATTCGAGATAGAAACTTTTTGATTTCGATTTTGAAATCAGCGTAAAATTTCCTATAAGAATCCATTTAAAAATTTTAATAAATCCATAATTTTGTGACAGCGACAGACAAACCGACAGACCGACAGACCGACAGACATATAGAATTCAGTAACGAACTTTTTAAGTTCGTTGATAATAAAAGTAAAATTGGAATAATATTTCGGTAAAGTTAGCAACATTAATTTTAATATTATTTAAAAATAATATAATAGCAATAAGTTTCACCTATAAAACCTCGGGTGTTGGCATACCCACTAAGCTCGTCCCAGATGGCAGATAGGAGAATGGCTGAGGCTTTGCCGCCAAAGCTAGTGGTCCACTTAGTAATGAAATCGCAAGCATAAGAACCTGCGGGGTGAACTGAAAGTTTCCACTGCGAACCATTTCTCTCTCTACTGTGATTGACCGGTAGATTTCACAGGAATAGGTCACCCCCGTGTTTGTACCGTGCAAGGCGACCCGTGTCGGTGAATGAAAGGAACTTTGTGATTGAGCCACTTCTAGGACAAGTGAGTTTCCTGAAATGCGTTAGTACATCACTTCGACCTGTGAGCCCCTATTATCGGCTGACGTGGGTTGCTCATTTGTGTGCAAAGCATTTTTTATATCTCTCTAGTAGCCTTGGTCGAAGTTCGACATCCCCTTGTTAGACAATTCAGCAAAAGCAGCAACAACAGCAAAAAATTTAGTCCTAACAAGGAAAAGATTTCTGGGGCTAAACAGAAAAGGCTTAGAAAGGCCCACATTGCAGCAGCAGCAAAGCAAACCCAACTTCTATTATCTCCAAGCAGGTGCTAGCTTTTATACTGTCACAACTACCTCTTCACAGAAGTTGGCTGCTAAAGCTAACTCTGTACAAGAGAATAGAAGAAAGCAAACACAACCTTTTTGGAAAAAGAGAACTGGCGGTACCATCATTGCTACCCAAAAGCCGACTGCTTTGAGTAAAAGGGGTCGTTCGAAGGGTAGCTTACCAACTACCTTTAACCAAAAAAAAACCAACACAAAAATTAGATCAACAGCACCCTTATACATGAGGCTATAGAAAGATTCTCAAAAGCCACCTTCGGGTAATTATTGTAGACCTAGCCAACCCGTACGAGAAAATAACTAGTGATCAAGCTGAAACACTACAGGTAGCCTTGCTGGAGGTTTTGGACATTCATATGTTGATCGTAGCAGAAAACTAACCCGTACCCAGTTTTAGGGAATAGCAGCATTCCGGGGAGATTCTTAGAATCATCTGTGAAGACAATCATGCTTTACAGTGGCTAAAACAGGCAGTTCCCAACGTATCCCCCTCTGGGATAAAACTCATCTGGAGATCTTGCAGATGGATCGGCTGCCTAGGTTGAGAAAGGCGACTCTGTGGATTCTGGGAAAACCTGGCGCCACAGAAGCTATCATTCGTAAGCTGGCAGTACCGAAGGTCCGAAAGTGGTGCATCTTCTACAATGTCGAAAAAAAACCTATGGGTAGATTCCTAGGATTTATTATAAGTGGGGAAGCAGTAACTGCCATTACTAACAAAGAAGGAAAATTGTTTTATCAGTTCTCGACCTTAAATATTAAAATCAATTAAGAGAAACAACAGCCAAAAAAAGAGAGTGCGCCCTTAGATATTACTCAAATGCAAGAGCTTCTGCAGCACTACCAGCAAGACATGGCTGCGACAATCCTACAAGAGGTGCCGTCCATGACGGAAATAACTCCTGTCATTATGACAGAGGTAACTCCAAAAAAAGAACAAGACGGCAGAGTACGTTCTTTGCAAATGTCCTGCGCTTGCTTCAATTAGAAGACCCATGTTAGGAAAGTTCTGGTCTAGCATAGTCAATGTTCATTTCTTTATAAATTTTTTATTACTCACGTGCTGTGCCTGTTCAATCAGCAATGTATCTTTCCAGTAGTTTATTTCCAGTTTATTTTTGTTTACTTCTTCACTTTTCTACAGCTTACATCGCGTAACTTTTCACTACTGCCTGAAAATATACTTTTTTATTTGGTCCTAAATGTCCTTACTCCTCAGAATATATTGAATTAAATTATCGTATGATAATTTTTTTTTGTTTATTTCTACTCTATTATTTTTATCATCACGGCAATCTAATGTAACTAATACTTTTAGACATTTAGATTCGTTTTGTGTTTAGTATATTGTTATTTATTTCTAAATTACTGCTACCTTGTCCGACTATAGTATATTGTATATTTGTTAATTAATTTCCACGGATCAACTCTTATATTTATCTGCTAGTTTTTCTGTCATGTACTTCATATCCTTTTTATTCTACTAAAATATTATCTGGCCTCGGCAAACAACAGTGTATAAACATAGTCATTTACCATCTGAATTATTTTCATATGGATTTTTTTTAGATATGTTGAAGCTATTGATGTATATTTAAAAAATGTTTAGTTGACAATGTACTTCTATTAGATTTCTTTGTTTACTTTGTTTCCTCTTTTGTAGCATTTTATAATTTGTTCCACAATATGTTGTCCTAAGTCTTTTTAAATTGATTCAAATGCTTTTTCTAACAAGTTTGCTGTATTCTTTAATAGTATCTTAAGTTTGTGTTTTAATTCAACAAAATTGTTGTACATGATGTCTTTCCAGTACTCTTTCTTTTTAATTAATAAGCTTTGAAACCCTTTTTCAACGTTTTATTCCGTTGGTATCAAAAGAAATTTCATAATTTGCATTTTTCTTGTTATTAAATTTTTATTATTGCTAATTTGATACATTTGTGGGTTGGTGCATATGGTCTTACTATTTCTATATGCTAAAAAATCTTTCCCTTAAACATAATTATTTTTTATTTTATTAGATTGGGCTGTTTTTTTAGTCTTTTATGTATGGCTATAGAGGCACTTGATCACATTTTTACTTTCCTTATCCTATAATAAGCAAAGTAATGTACTCGGGGGAAATTTGACCTACCCAGTTTTTCACATTTCTGGACGAATTATAGCCTCAGGACACCAAAAAAGTTGTTTTGAGCCATTGGTTCGTGTGTGTGTGTATGTGTCTGTCGGTCTGTCAGTAAACAAGATATCTTGAGAACCGTAATAGCTAGAGACTTGAAATTTGGTATGCAAATTACTTGTAGGTAGGGGGCGCAGTGCGAAGCTTTTGGTAAAAATCAGCTGAGCCGTTTGGTCGCAAGGTCGCAAAATCGGTCGCAAAGCGGTCACAAATCTAAACGGTTGAAGATACAAAAAATTTATGAGAATAAAAATGATTTGTTATCATGAAATAAACATGAATTTAAAATAAAAGTTGGTAAAATAGGAACTCGAAAAAAAATTGAAGTTCAGGATTTTTAATATACCGGGTGTTTATAAAATGTATCGAGAAATTTATATTACCGGCTAGATCAAACCGAGACGAACAAAAAATTACGATGAAATTTTTTGATCCGAGGTCAAATAAATAAGTTATAGCCGATTAAAAATTAATTAAACGGACCAATCACAGCGCGCTCGGAGAACTACCGGGCCGACTACGGAGGACGGGGGGAGCGCTTGGCCGCTAGCAGGGAGCACGCAGGCCATAATGGCGAAGGCTATGTAGCCGAGCTCGCACGGTTACCTTCAGTGACGTAGCAAAATATATATATATATATATATATATATATATATATATATATATATATATATATATATATATAAAGCGGCGTTGATAAATATAGATACGTTTGTTTCTTTTCAATATCGCTAACGTTTTTCAATTATTGTTACCACTTTTATGTTTAATTTGTATACATTATTGTACTCTTATTTCTTTTTAGTATAAAGAATTATACGTTTCAGTACCCAAAGTGCACTTTTGCTTTTCTAGAATTGAATTTGTTAGCAGATGTGATTCAATAATGTACTATTACTCAAATTTACATAAAAACATTTATAAGGCTAAATTCACGTCTTTAAAAATTTATACCAGTTTTTCTGCTTACCTCTTTTTTCAGCTAGGCTAAAGATTAACTACAGCGATGTTAGTTATCAACAATATATAGCTAAATAATGTGAGAACGGTAAGCATAAAAATCTAATTAATGCATGTATAGCATACAAATGGTAGCGGGTAGATATCCCTCTGCGATCCCAGCAGAGGGCAGATCTACTTCAGGAATGCAATCCCGCCCACGCGAGCCGCGATTCCCCCCATCCCTATTTGGGGGGAATCATGTCCCATAACTTCTATCCTGGCCACACCACTTCCCTTTACCTTTCATAACCCACTCGCCAACTCGCACTTGGCCAGCGCGGCGAGTTATGGCCAAAAGCCCCTCAATGATAACAACAGTGATCTCCGAAAAATTTCCCCAGGTGGATCAAACAAACTGTTTGGAATCCCACACCGCAAAGGCGGTCTGCCTCATGGAATATGGGGGAGGCAAAATATCGCTTTCATCGAAAAACTTCAAAAAGGCAACCACACTAACCCTAGCAACTTATAACTGCCAATCACTGCTGAATGATTATCAAATGCATGATCTCGAGAACAAAGCAAAGAAGATAAAATGGGACATAATAGCTCTCGCCGAAATATGAAGAAAAGAGGAAGGGGCTATTGTTCTGCAGTCTGGTAACACCCTGGATTACAATTGTCATGAAACTGAAAGCCAGAAAGGCGTGGGTTTCCTAGTAAGCAAGAGAATAAAACCGAACGTCAAAATGTTTAAAGGAATATCAGAACGTGTTGAATATATAGCAATAGAAACAAGCGAACAAGAAAAAATGAAAATAATTCAAATATACGCTCCCAGATCCACCTACGATGACGAAGATGCCGAACTATTCTATGAATATGTAACCAGAGCACGAAATGAAAACAAATGCAAACAGGACATTATCATGGGCGATTTCAATGCGATACTAGAACAACAACCAACAGAAGAAGAAATGTATATAGGGAAATATGGACTGGGACAAAGAAACCACAGAGGACATAGGTTGATAAATTTCCTAGAATACCTACGACTATACGCGATGAACACCTTCTTCAATAAGAAACAACAACGCAAATGAACCTGGATAAGCCCGGATGGCAGGACAAAAAATGAAATAGACTATATACTGTCGTCATCTAGAGAACTTATCCAAGATATCACCACCTTAAATGCTTTTCACACTGGCAGTGACCACCGAATAGTTCGAGCCAAAATCACTATAACAACGAAGAGAAACAAATATAAACCAGAACAAAGAATAGCAATAGATACAGAAACCCTCAAACAGAAGAACCAAATGTAAAGATAAAATTTAAAAAACTCAATAACCCAGATAGAGAAAACAGATGAAACAGAAAATGGATTGAACAAAGCGACAAAACAAATAAGCAATGTCATAAAAGAAGCAGCTCTGGAAGTAGCAAAGAAAACACCGAAACAAAAAAGAAAAATAACACCAGAAACAAAAATAATGATTGAAAAACGGAGATCACTATATAGAGAAGGAAAATATGCTACAAATGAATACTGATAAATAAGAAAACAAACGAGGAATATGATACGGAAAGATCCAGATAAACACTTTGAAGATATGACACAAACCATCATCGAACAAAATAAAAACCTGAAATATTTAAAAAGAAACCTAGGCAGGCATGAAATAACAACATTGAAAGACAAAACTGGACGAGAGGAAAGAGACAAAGACAGAATATTGGCTCGGAAGACATCCCTGAAATCGCGGAAGAGGAGATAAGCTATGCCTTAAAGTCAATGAAGAACAACAAAGCGCCGGTAGAAGATGAAATAAATACTAGTAGAAATGTTAAAAGAAGTGCAAGAAATACTAATACCCAAATTAAAACAGCTCTTTAACATCTGCCTTAAAGACAGAGCAATACCAAAGGAGTGGACTAATGCAGTAGTGGTAATTCTATTCAAAAAAGGAAATAGATCACTAATCCCGAACTACAGACCGATAAGTCTCCTGTCTCAAATGTACAAGCTACTAATCAAAATAATAACAAACAGAATTACGAACAAGCTAGATGACTATCAACCTGTGGGGCCAGCTGCATTTAGAAAAGGCTTTGGTACTTGTGATCACCTCCTGACAGTGAAGATACTAATAGAAAAGAGCATCGAATATAGCCTCCCTTTGTATTTGGCGTTCAGTGACTACGAAAAGGCATTCGACTCTATCGAGCATTGGGCAATTATGAAAGAGCTAGACTGCGCCCCCATTGATCATAGATACCACGAGTTACTCAACAACATCTACAACCAAGCCAAATCAAAAATTTAATTACATGAGTATACAAATGCAATAGAGGCATCCGATAGGGGGATACCATATCACCCAAACTTTTTACAATGGCACTGAAGAAAATGGAATGGTCCAACAAGGGAGTTAATATCAAATGGAGAGAATCTCAACCACCTCAGATTTGCGGACGACATAGTCTTAATCGCAGACAATACAGAAGACCTACAAGAAATGATAACACAACTGGAACAAGCATCGAGAAACATAGGACTTAAAATGAATTTGGACAAAACCAAAATAATGTGTCCACAAGAAACACATATAACAGTAAACAACACGGTTATAGACAATGTACAGCAATATATATATATATATATATATATATATATATATATATATATATATATACCTTGGTCAAATCATACAAATGAGCAAAGAAAATAAGGACGTAGAGGTGGAAAGAAAAAGGCGCTTAGGTTGGGCAGCATTTAGTAAGCTATCGAAGATCTTAAAGAACAAAAAAATCCCCCAATAAATAAAATCACGAATATTCGACCAATGCCATACTCCCTATATTAACGTATGGTGCACAAACATGGACGCTTACTAAACATATAGCCACAAAGCTGGGAGTTACACAGAGAGCCATGGAGAGGTCGATGATTGGTATCACCCTTAGAGATAGGAAAAGGAATAGCTGGATACGACAAAGAACCAAAATTACAGACATAATAAACAGAATTACATAATTGAAATGGAGCTTTGCAGGTCATGTAATAATAGGTGGAACACTGTAATTATACGATGGAGACCATGGACAGGAGTAAGAAATAGAGGAAGGCCAAGTGCACACTGGTACGACGACATCAAGAAGTTTGCTAGATTGAGATGGACGGACACAGAACAGAATAGAGAGAGTTGGAGAATCAAAGGGGAGGCCTATGCTCAATACTGGGCGCCACAAAAAATTCGTTAACTCTCCCTAGTTACATAGCATAATAAAAAGTGATCTCAACATCAGTTCAGTGCGGTATGAAATAAAAATCTTTTATGTGAAATATGAAGATAGACTAACAGTACATCCAAATGATTCAGTCACAACGCTGTTAGACAATAATAATGAAATCAAAAGACTTAAACGTTTTAAAACCCCAAACCTTCGTTTAATTAAGCGCAAACTTTTAAAAGTATACATGCAATATTTATTGTTTGTAAGTTTATATTATTGTTAGTTTGATAATTTCAGTAGAAAGAGAATTATTAATGGATAGTTTTTATCATTTTACTTTATATTATTTAATTTAACAAATTATTGTTATGTAACATATTGTAAATTTGCTTAGAATTAATTTATAAAAATACAAATTAAAAATGTTAGCATTTAGCTATATTAATGTAGAAAGGTAACGATTTTTTAGAGTAGGTAATAATATAAAAGAAACTTAAAAAGAAAACAAAAAACAAAGAAACTCTGTAAATTAATTTAAAAAATAAAATTGTCGACAAACATTTAATATGAAAACAAAAGCAGCATTGAAAGGGGTCGTGATCTTCCTTCACTTATTTATTGCAATTGCCACCACGTGCTGTCGTTTTTCCTTAAATCATTTTAATAGATTTGCGCCGGCTGATCTGCATATCTGCAGTCAATAAGTCATTCGATACGTGACCTCTTTCCTAATTTTAAGAAATAGCAGATAAGAGAAACTTCCTCTGAAGATACCATAACTTAAGAACGTTATAGTAACTTATCTTTTTTACGAGTTAATGGTATCATTATAAGGAAAAATGAAAACTAAAAACGTTTGGCTATTTCAAAACCAAAAAATAAATTATTTTGTTATTTAATATTGCATAAACTATACTGTAAATACTTCTTCTACGAGGGGGATTTGAAAATTACTGAAATTAGGAAGTAGACATTAGTTAATAAATATCATGCGCAATTTTTTGTATACCAAATAACTTTTTATTTATATAGATAAAGCGTAATACAAGTTTTTTTGAACAATTGTAGCGATTTTATAGTACACCACCAACAATGTTGCTGAATACATTTCTTAACCTTCGCGTTCAATACAACTGTTTCTACGGACAAAGACAACGTTTGTGTTTACAAGATCGGAGGAGGTTTTACAGGGTATTCTAAAATTATTTCCCGCAGCAAAACCACATTGAAAAAGTGCAGTGACCCTATAAATAATAGAACAAAACTATATTTATACAATTATTTTGTTTACTTTTAAATTTATTCTCGTATTTTTTTTAATTATAAAAAGCTTTTAAAATTTGTTGCATTGAATTACAACGTAAATATTTTAACATTAAATATATATATATATATATATATATATATATATATATATATATATATATATTTCGATTGTAATAAAAATAATAGCTTATGATAAGACAAACTACAAATTACGTTAAATAAACTATTCCTTATCACTTAACTTGGTAATATACAATGACACAGCGCTATTTTATGTGATTTTATTACATTTTTAGTGAAATACTGATTTTAGCTAGTTTTGCTGTTATCGCTGTTATTTTTAGGAACTCATTAATCAATTGGTCTTGCTGTTTATAATAAACAATTTGCATATTTTTTATTAAACTACTTTTCTGTTTAAGTTCTTAATATTTATAATTCACACGGAATAAATAAATGGTTTGTTAACATAAAATAAATAAGTGCGTTCTAGAGAACAGTCTATTCATCATTGTCTTTTCCTCATATATAACTTTCTAATTATTTAATGTATGTGCAATTGTAGTATAAACAAAGTATTGTTTGATTACATTAACAGTTATCGACTATCAATAAATTTAATTTAACTTTTCAATTAGACCTAAAGGGTTAAAGGTTTAAGCCTCTTAACTTCATTGGTATCGTCCAGAACTGTTGTGGATAGATCATTTGGGCGCACTTTTAATCGAAATTTAGTCTTCGAATTTTATGTATTTTTAATTTTTTAATCTACTCTTTTTGTATTTTACAATTTGATACATATTACTAGTGTTAACAATTGCTTTTAATACCTTATTTGAAAACCTAGAGTGAGATTTGGATTTGGACTTCTTGGAACGAGCCATCCATAAAGGCCACATCATCCCAACCAACGTCTTGGAAAATACTGGTTTAACAATACACATACAATAAGTGCAAAATGAGATGATGCACGATTCTAAATAAAAATAAAGTTTCTAATTTTATCCCAGTATCTGACCGTTATGACGTGCGCTCAATAATGCCAGCTATAACAATTAACGAAACCGGTATCCTGGAATAGGGCTTCGTTGCTCTAGAGGCCAAACAATTTATGACATTATTTATGCCAATCGAGCATTAACTCCCTATATTTCATTCTGCGGTCGCAGTCTTCAGACATATAATAGGGTTGTTACTGGTGAAAGTTAAATTCTCCGTTTTGTAGCTCCACTTTCACAAACTGCTTGGTGTGTTGATCTTTACGGACTGCAAATAAACATTCCCCGCGCTGTTTCCACGTTTTCCATGAACAAGGATGTTGATACGTAGCTACTACTTCCTGTATCATTCACCGAGACTGTGATCATTAACTTATAATACCTTATTATTGTGTCCGGAAGTAGTGTTTTCGATCTTAGAACGCTCCTAAACAGTCGAGCAGGTGGCCATTTTCGTTTACGTTAAATGTATTGTCAATATCAATTTAGAGACTGTTTTTCTCGCGACTCCAGTGATATAACAAGTACTATAACCAATGCTTAGCACTTTTTACTAACCCTAAATGAGACAGAACACTATCTTTTGCTTTCTAAATGTTCTTAATTTGTTTAACGATTCTTTAAACCTGCCCGATCGTTTCATATTCTTATAAAACTTAAATTATTGATTTTGCATACATTTCGTTTGATCCAACAATTTAAATCTTATCAGGAACAGTTTTTCGTATACCTTGAATAGTAATAAAAGGAAAATTAAGGATATGCATTATTACACTACTAATCAATATGTCTACATGCTTATCGACATTGGACAATCATTATTCTTCTTCTTTAATATAACTTCTTTTCTTCTAGTATATCAGTCCTCTTCCCATTGTTCATTAACCATCTTATTGTTCTGTCTATGTAGTCGTTCTTGGTTGCTAATTATAACACATATAATAAAATAATTTAAGTTTTGCTAGATGTTTATTAGTTAAGTAATTATTGAACAAAATTTTACAAACTTTAAGAAGGCTTTAATCCAAAATAATAATAAATAATCACCTTTAACTACCAATGCACATTTAAAGCATGATGCAGTCCTACTATACAGTATAATACTGATAATGGCCGAAAAAAGCTTAGAGTTCATTATACAAAATATATGACAGTCTCTCCCACATATATACATCTTCAACGTTGTTGACCTTAAACAAACCTCTTTAAATAGAAAAACAGATAACAATTGTTATCTTGCTAATAATAAACACTTGTTTATGTTGATCATAGAGCGATTTACGAACCTGAACAACTAGGATAGATCCATGCACCAAAACAAAAAATAAGCAAGCTATAAACAAATATTTGTTCAAACTGGAAAATTTAAAATTAGAAATAAAGGGTTTGAAAATAGGAATCCTAGGCATTAGTAAATACAGATGGCCTCAGCAGGGTGAAGTGGTAGCACAAAATATTATATACAGCCACGGTAAAAGGAAATGCAGGAAAGACAATTGGAAACAGAGTTAAAGGCTGTATTCTCCTTAACATAAGAATGATTAGGGTAAACCTAAATAACGGGTGTTTTTTATAGAGGTATAATGCTTTAAGTTGGGAACACTTTTTTAACTGGCGGCCATTTTGTCAGCTGTCAAGTGATTTATGTTTAGTTTGGTTTGGCATTTCAACATGAATAGACTGACGCCTGAAGAACGCTTCCAAATTGTGCAAATTTATTTTGAAAATCATGGTTCTGTACGAATTACGCACTACGTCCATTTTACGGTCAACATAATCGTCCATCAGAGCAATTAATTCGATTAACTATGGAACGTTTTCGCACCACGTTTACTCTAAATGATAATACGCATCCACAAAGACGTCGTACACAAGAAGTCATTGCTGCTGTAGAGCGTAGCGTAGAGGAAGACCCGAATCAGTCTATCCGCCATCGTGCACAGGAATTGGATATGTGCCCATCCACTTTATGGAAGATTTTGCGGAAAGATCTTGTTTTGCGTGTTTACAAAATTCAACTCGTGCAAGAATTGAAGCCACACGATCACCTAGCAAGGCGTAGATTCGGTGAATGGGCCCAAAACAAGATTGCCGTTGATCCCGATTTTCATAAGCGAATTTTGTTTAGCGATGAAGCTCACTTTTGTTTGAATGGATACGTCCATAAACAAAACTGCCGTATTTGGAGTGATGGTAATCCTCAAGTGTATGTTGAGACACCGTTACATCCAGAAAAACCGACTGTTTGGTTGCTTTATGGGCTGGTGGAATCATTGGTCCGTACTTCTTTAAAAACGATGCTGGTCAGAACGTTACAGTCAGTGGTGACCGCTATAGAGCCACGATTACTGACTTTTTCGTTCATCAATTGAACAAACCATGATGTGCAGGAGCTGTGGTTTCAACAAGAGGGCGCAATATGTCACACAGCTTGTGCCACAATTCATTTATTGAAGGAAACGTTTGGTAACCGCATAGTTTCACGTTTCGGACCCGTGAATTGGCCTCCAAGATCGTGCGATTTAACGCCGCTAGACTATTTTCTGTGGGGATATGTGAAGTCGCTAGTCTACGCCGATAAGCCCGAAACGATTGACCACTTGGAGGACAACATTCGCCTCGTTATTGCCGATATACGGCCACAAATGTTGGAAAAAGTCATCGAAAATTGGACCTCCAGATTAGACTACGTTCGAGCCAGCCGTGGCGATCATATGCCAGAAGTCATATTTAAATTATAATGCCAGAAGATTATCTTTCGAATAAAGTAAATTTCATGTCAATTTAAAAATTTATCTTTGTTTTATTCCATTTCAAAGTTCTATACCTCTATAAAAAACACACTTTACAAATCCACCAAACACTAATCCAAATTTATATGCCAATATCTGATTTGAAATGATACGCCCATACATAAACAAAATATTAATAAATACTAAAGGATATAAAAATAGTAGTAACAAATAGATACGAACTAGGCAAACGGAATTAAAGGGAAATAAGACTAAGTAATTTTGCGCAAAACATAATTTAGTCGCAGTTAACACTATTTTTCAACACGACGTACAACGAAGGTATATTTGGATCATGTCAAGAAATAGAGAAAGATATTAAATTGATTATGTTGTAACTAAACAAAGATTTAAAAGACAAATCAAGGACTGCAGAAGTTCTAGACACAGATATAAACAACAGCCACAATTTGGCTGTGATAAAAGCAAAACTGACATTTAAGAAAGTCAGACATAAAAAAGTAGCTGGCTGAAATATTACAAAGATAAAAGATAATACGTGACAAAAATTAAAAGAGGCACTGGAAGAAAAAATATATTAGAAGAAACGTCAAGACAAAATAATAAAATTATATTAAACGCTTAGAACACAAAATATAAAATCAAAGATTATGGAGAATATTATAAAATGATAGAAGTACAAAAGTATACATAATGAACTTGCTTTATCAATATCTCAAAAACGGTGGCGAATTTGACCTGTATTTATGGGAACTTTTTGCTTAAAACGTTTCAAAGTTCTTATAGACATCCATATCCTCTTAGAATACCTTGCAGAATATTGAGTAGTAAAGCAGCTAAAAAAGCTAAAGAGCAGTTTATTAAAAAATAAGTGAGAAAAATAAATAAAGAGATGAAAGGTGGTAACAGAGAGAAAGCTTATAGAGCTATATAAAAAACTCTCAATGAACATAAAACAAGGAACCTATAATAAATAATGAAAAAAAGAGACATACTGTATATAGAGAATTTTTATGAAGCGCCAGAAAAGGAACACTTCGTTATATAAAAATAAAAGATGAAAGGGACAAAGACATGAGCAATAAAAGATTTAAAAATAAAAAAGCTTCGAAAATAGATAAATTACAAAAAGATATTCTTAAATACCTAAAGAAAAATGCTGTTCTGTTTCTTTTTAGGCTAATTAGTAACATTTACGAACTAGGAAAAATACAGAAATAAAGATAACAATAATTAATGTGTAAATCACTAAACTGTTCGCCTAACGTCACATGCATTAAATATACTGTCACGTATAATATACAGTCAAATACAAAATAAAATAGAGAATAACCTGAAAGATGATCAATTTGGTTTCAGAAAAAGTTTAAACATCAGATAAGCTGTCTTAGTATTGAGACTAATGATAGAGAAAATAATTTGAAGAGACAAACACACTTATGGTGGGCTCATAGATATTGAAAAGGTTTTTGATAATATATACTGGCATAAACTGTTGAGGCACTTAAATCGATTGGAGTAAAATACAATGATAGAAATCTGCACAAATGCAATTATTAGAATCGGAGGTCAGTCAAAAGCTTATATTGGCAGAGCAGTGAGAAAGAAATTAACACCTTTATTTTATATAATAAAATGAGAGATAATGCCAACACAAAAGTGATAATACAAGATGAAAAAGTTGAGATTGTACGTTATGGAGATTATATTGCACTTCTGGGAGAAAGGAAAAGGGAACTAGAGGAAGCATTAAACGAGATGCAATGTACACTAAACCAAAAATATAATACAAAGATAAATAAATCAAAAACAGAAGTAATGGTTTGTTAAAATCGCAAACTTAGACAAATAAAAATAAAAGTGAAAAAGAAAAAATTAAAAGAAGATAAGAATTCTGCTATTAAGGCAGCTTAGCAACGGCAGACAGAAAATGTAAAAGAAGTAACTAATAGAAATCAAATGGCCTTCTACAATATAAAACTTTTACATGTACTAAACAACAATTTCTTACTAAAACATAGGATACAATTGTATTGTATGGTTGCGAAAATTATACAATTGAAATATGTGATAAACAAAGACCAGAATCTCTGGAACTATAATGTTACCAAAAAACAATGAAAGTAAAACTGACTGGAAGAATTACGAATGAGGAAGTCTTGGGAAGAATAAAACAAAATTGAAACCTATGGAAAAAAAATAGTAAAAGGAACTTGAGGTCTAGTAGGATACACATTACGGAACTACAGGCTGTTAAAAATTATATTTAAAGGAAGAATAACAGATGCAAGTGCAATAGGAAGACCAAGAATAAGGTAGATATAGCATATCATAAAGTATGCCAAATGCAACAGCTATAAAAAGACTATGACTAAGATATATATATATATATATATATATATATATATATATATATATATATATATATATATATATAGAGAGAGAGAGAGAGAGAGAATAAAGTTTGACTTTCGGAAGTCTATAAAACGCAACCGAAAATTAATGCGATTACGATCCTGTCTGTCTGTGAGTGTGTTGACCACGATATCTCTGAAACTACTTGACCGATTCACTTCATAATTAGTCAGTATACCGTATACCTTAGACCTGTAACTCTCATTTAAACAGAGACAGGGGGGTTCCAAGGTCACATGCATGACTTGTTTGGCTTTCAAAAGTTGCCTTTCCGTATTTTACATTTGTCTCGTTTTTTAGGCTTCTATACATTAAAATGAGAAACCTGTCAGTCCGTCCATCCGTCCGTCCGTCCTTTTATTTTTCAACTTTTGATCAAGGCAGCTTCCAAGCTGGAGACAAGTTTCTATTTCTCTCGTTTCTGTCATCTGTCAAGTCTTATAATTTTTGATCTGTGATAGATAGACAAATAACGTTTTCAGTATTCAACTGAGGACCATAAGTCAAGTCCAAACGCCAAAAATCAGCCTGATCGGAAAATCTCGAGATTGGTTTAACTGGAAGTGGCAAATTTTTGTTTGTATATATAAGCCCCGGAAATCTGTGGAACCGGAGTTCCACGTCTGTACTTGTTTAAATTGTTTATTAACTTTTATTTTGTTTAAATATCTTAACATCTCTCTAAATTTGTATAGCTAAATGGTATTAATTCTATTTGTAATAAAGCTTCTTTGAAGAGATTTTATATTTAATTATAAATCACTATAAATCAAATACATTTTTTCTTTTTTAAACGTTAAAAACCTTCTAGTAACTTCTAACATTTCCGCCAAGCATATAATACATTATCTACAAGCTGTAGTATAACAATGAAAACAAATTAAACATAGTATTTTATTTTTCATCATAATCCCCTCGAATTGAACACATTTGATTCAAAATTGTTCTAATTTCTTGATTTTCAGCTGAAATGACTTCTAACTTGTCAAAATAACCTTACAATAAATTGTGTTTGCCTCAAATAAATTGAGTTTTGGAAGCAAGTAAAATTTGAAGGTAATTCAGGTAACGAAGGTGAAGGCAGACTTATTTTACATTCTACTTCTGCAACTTTTGTTAAATGATGCTGCTTGAATGAGCCACTTGATTTTTTTGGAACGTGTTTTCTAAATTTCGGCTTTTAACTTCTTACATTAAAAATACATGTCATTAATCATATTTTCCATTTAGTAAAAGGTTTGATTACACTATTTTAAACACAGAAAATAACATATCTACAAAATCTCCTTATTTTGAAATGCCGTCCGTAGTTTAGTGACAAATGAATAATCTCAGCAGCTATGGTACTTAAAAATAAAACTCATTCTTAGTAGATGCCCTGCATGCATTTTCCAAATGTTGAAATACTTCTACTACAAAATAATTTCATTCAATTGTACGGTGTGTTTGTATAACAAAAACTCCAGTCAATTCTATATCTTTTGGAACATGTCAAGGCAATTGTAAAAATTTAAATAGTAGCAACGAACCTAAACGCATAAACTCAAATTATTTGTAGTAAATTATTTGATTAAATAACTCATTCGTTTAATACTAGGACAACCAGGATTTATGTGGGCAGTCTGAAGCAAATATTTTTTCTACCAAATTCAATTTTATTTTTCTACATAGTCTTCTTTTAAGTCGATACACTTTTTCCAGAAATTCTCAAACCTCTTTAACCCGTCCAAATAGTAGTTGGCATCTTGCTTTGCAAAATAGGAGTTGGCTTGGCATGACTTTCTCGTTTGATGAAAATCTCTGTCCTCGGAGCTAAATTTTGAGCTTAGGAAACAGGAAATAGTCGCCGGGAGCCACATTTGGTGAATACGCTGAGCAGTCAATCAATTAAAACTACAATTTGTAAATTTTGGCCATCACAACCGCCGAAGAGTGAGCCGGAGCGCTGTCTTGATGGAAGAGCACTTTCTTCGGTTCAAAATGGGGACGTTTTTCAGAAACTGTTGCTTTCAACTGGTCCAATAAAGATGCGTAGTACAACCCCGTTATTGTTTTTCTTTTTTCTAAATGGTGAATGAACAGAATTCCCCGAGTATCCCAAAAAAATAGTCAACATCACCTTTACCGCCGATGAAACCATCTTCGCCTTTTCTTGAGGCAAATTCACCCTTTGCGGTCTACTGTTTTGACAATTCTTTTGTCTCAGGACTGTAATAGCAGACCTAAGTTTCATCGATAGTAATAAATTGACGCAAAAAGTCTGACTAGTTTCGCTGAAACCGTTCAAGCAAGGCCTTGAAAATGTTTGAATGAATTAATTTTTGGTTCAAGGTGAGCAAGCACAAGACCCAACGGACTGACAACTCTTTTATGCCAAATTAGTCAGTCAATACATAACAAACGCATGTTTTCGATATGCCCACAACCCATACTATCGCTTTAACTTTGGTTCAACAGTCGCCCAGTACTATTTGGTGAATTTTTTCGATATTATCTATGGAGGTTGCAGTTTTTGGCCGCCCCGAACGCTTATCATCAGCCAAGTTGGTATGACCACGTTTAAATTCAGCTTTTTACGGTAGCAAATAATGGGACATAATCTAACTCGGCTTTAATTTGCGTAGACGTATTGTCTTTCAAATGAGAAAACGGTAAATACTAATTACGTATGGTAACAACATTAAAAGTGTGATTGTTCTTTTTTTAATGACAGTTACATCCTAAATTGATGAAAGAACAACTACAAGGTGGTTGGGTCTACAGAGAATCAATTGGTAGCTTCATGAGAGCGCTGTCTTTTGGCTTTCCTCTAGTAAGTGAGTTCTGCTGCATCCCTACACAAAAACGAGCAGTAATCCGCAAGCATTGCTTCATTCCAGCGGCTTTGATATCTCCATCTTATTTCAGAAATTTTTCGTCACTGACAGCTCCACAACTACGTGGGAGAAAATCGAGGTGGAGTAGAGAAAATGGATTTTTAGGGACATGTTGCATCCGAGTTGATGGCATTTTTGTAGAAGTACTGTCACCAACTGAGTGTAGTTATCATCTCTTTTGTTCCCTAAAAATCCACCCATAATTCCCTTAAGATCTTCTCAAGCTTCCTTTTCTTTTTCTTCCAAAACTAGGTTAAACGCAGGATCGTTCACGAGTTGACGTATTTGTGGCCCAACAAAGATGCCTTCCTTGACTTTTGCATCACTTAATCTAGGAAATTTTTCTCTCGGGTATTTAAAAGCCTGGCCTTCTCGGTTCATGAATTTGAAAAAATTCTTCATTAAACCCAGCTTCATACACGGGGGTGGAAGAAGAACATCTTTTGAATCCACGAGAGGCTCGGTAACGACATTTTTCTCAATAGAGTTAAGATTTCTTGCAGGCCAATCTGCTTGAATATAATGTGATTTCCTATCCCTACTGTCCCACATACATAAAGAGCAACAGTACTTAGTGTACCCTAATTGCATTCCTAAGAGTACAGCAATGACTTTTAGTTCGCCACAGATTTTCCACTTATGTTCAGCATATATTATTGAGTCAAGGAAGGCTGTCATGTTTGCATAAGTCTCCTTCATGTGAACTGCATGACCAATAAGAATAGAAGGAAGGCGGTTGCCGTTGTGAAGCAATACAGCTTTAAAACTAAGCTTGGAGGAGTCTATCAATAGCCTCCATTCAGTTGGATGATGCTTCAAATTCAAACTTTTCATCAAACCATTAATTTCACAGCAAAAAACAAGATTTGTTTTTCTTCTCAAAAAAAGGAAGCAGATCCCATTGACGTCGTCTGTACGTGGAGATCCTGACATCATGTTGAAGATTCTATTGCTGTAACCTTGACCCTAGACGTTCCGCCTTCTCCTGTAGCAAGTCAAGGTCTCGAATGAGATCACTCAACTCCGATTGGCTCAATCTGTGCGGTTGATCACCTTTTCTTTAAAATCCGGTCATGAAATGTTGAAGGCTTGTTGGATTACTCTTATTCTTTCACACTGTCTTCATTTTCTACTTCAAACTCATAATTTTGGAGTGGAGTAGTAACTATCTGAGTGTGGAATAGCAGATGAGAGATTCGGGTATTAAACTGTTCTACTTTTTTCATTGACAATCCTGGCTTTATAAGCGGAGTCAAGCAAAAATAGCAGTCATCTGTATGGTGTGTAGGCTCCCGCCAAATCATAGGCATAGCAAAGGCCATTGATCGTTTTTTATTTTTTAGCCATTCTCGAAATAAAACTGAACATGAGTTGCAAGATATATGTGGAGCCCATGACTTATCCTGGTCCCCTACCTTTATACCAAAATAATGCTGGCAGGCAGTTTTCAAAAGAAGCGCCAAATTGCGTTGCAGTGACGAAACCATTATTCCACCACAAATGTAACAAAAATTGTTCACTGAATTTACACATATCCGTGGCATGTTGATGTAAAAATGTTACTCTTCAAAAAACTTCAAAACAAGAAATTCTCCATTTTTGTTGTGCTACTTATTTAAATATATAATGTTGTCACACTTGGTAGTTTTGGCGCATAATTAATCATCGCAGAATAGATATAAAGTTAAGCATTAAAACTTCCATAAAAATACATACAACGATAGAAATACTTTCTTTAACATATAAAGCAAAATTGTTTAGAACAGATCTAATAGATTTCAAACAACTCATGATCATATGTAAATTTATTATTATATGTCAAAATTTAATATACAATCAAACAATAAATTGGAAGCAATAAGTTTGTTTCAAAGAAATTTCTCTCTGTCTATATATTTCTATGACTTTTTCTCCCCTTAAAGGCTTGCCGTTCTCAGGTTCCAGTATTTCCTGTCTTCCCAGTCGCCTTCATTTAGTCCTCGTTCTAACATTGTATTTTTATGTATGTTTTCTATTTGACGGCTGGACTTTCTCTTTTTCTCTTGCCTCGTGGTCACCGATTCATAATTTGTTTTGGCCATCTCCCTTCTTCCATTCTCCCGACTTGTCCATACCATTTCAGCGCTTTAGTTTCTAGTCTACTACTGACTGATGTGGTTACTCTCATTTCTTGCTATATTATCTCTGTCCTTATTCTGTCTCTTCGTGTACAGTGTAGACATCTCCTCGTGTAGTCCAGTTCTACCGTTCTTATTTTGTCTAGGATTTTATTTGTAATCTCTCCCCCATAAGTTATTATTTTCTATTATAACAAGAAATATTTTCTTCTTTATTTCTTTTGTGAGGTTTTGTTCCAAATGGTTTCATCTAGCGTTTGCATCGCTATTTTTTCTTTTATAATTTTATCTTCGATATTTGCTTTGATTCTTCCTGTATTGGGTGTTATTAATCGCCGATACTTGTATTTTGTGCATGGTTTCACTATTTTATCATCTGTTTTTAATTCATTTATTTGTGCTCCAATGCACATATGTTTTTTATAATTTATATTTAACACCCACTTTTCATACTCTTCCTTCAGTTTATATATATATATATATATATATATATATATATATATATATATATATATATATATATATTAATATATATCTTATCTTCCTTTCTTATGCAAAAATTATTTGGTCTTCGGCAAACATGAGTGAATATAATGTCCTATCTCGTATTGGAATTTCTGTCTTTTTGCACTCCTTATACTAACTTTCTAGGGCCTGTTTTGCATATGTATTAAATAACAGGGGAGATAATATGCACCTTTGTTTTAAACCTTAAATAGCTTTATATTTCTAGTCACTTTTTGTGCTCTGTTGTTTTGATATAAAGATTTCCCTACTCAGATCCATTTTTGTTAACCTTCATTTTCTTCATCGCTTGTCGTATCATACATCTGGGCGCGCTGTCGTATGCTTTTTAAATCCACGAAAGTTGTGAGTTTCTGAGTTCTTTTCGTTTTCTTTTCTTTTCTATAATTTGCCTTATACAACAAGCGTTATCTAGACACGACCGATTTGCTCTAAACCCACTTTGCTCTTTGCTAAAATATTTCGTGTTCTTCAATTTTTTGCTTTACAATTTTTCCAAACTCTGATACTATTGTAGACTTATTCCGCGACAGTTCTGGCATGATCTGTTATTGCTTTTGTATATATAAAAATTATGTATGCGTGATTCCATTCCTCTGGTGCGTATTCTCCGTTGTCTAATTTTTAGAATGTTTTGGTTAGTTTGTCTATTACTGCCTGTTCATTTTTCATTTGTTCTATCCTGATATTTTCCGGTTCTGCTGATTTATTGTTTTTACGGTCCTTTAGTGCTAATGTACAATACAAATATGGGAAGAGGTTAATGGCAGGATTATTAAAGTTAAAATAAAAATCCAGGGACAACATATAACAGTAATAGGAGTATATGCAGTGAGTAATGTGCGAGTGGAACAAAAGAAATGTTTTTTGCAATGTACGACCAAAGAAAGACAGTAAATAGAAAATACAATCTAATACTAATAGGCGACATAAAAAGTATAGTTGGAAAACCAGCCAAAGATAAAACAGTAGGAAATTTTGGTAAAGACGCTGTAAGCAACAATGGAAAGAAACTTGATGCAAAGGACAAAGAATTAAAATAATAATTTCTTTGGGCATAAAACTATATACCAATATATCGATCGATTATTGACCTGATAATCGTTCAGAAAGAGCGGAACATAATGGTCCAGCACGTAACAGTGTTTTGAGGACCGAAATATGAATCAGATCATGGTTGTAGGAAAGTTTATAGTAAAGGACTACAAAACATATGAAAGTAGTAAAAAAAGGATGACGAACAAACAGTAGAACTAAAATACCCAATATATAAAACAGACTTACTGAAACAAGATTAAGATAATATATCAAGACAGGCTAAAAATAACTAAAATAAACTATACCATTATCTTAAAAAAAAGATATAAATAAGGCAGCTGGAGAAGCGTTAGAAAAAAAAGACAAAAATGACCTTTCCCGAAAACTTTTACTACAACATTAAAAAGAAAAAGAAGATGTGTAGTAAGTGGTTATCTGAAAAAACACCAGAATCTAGACAGAGACATATTGAATGTAAAAGGCAAGTAAAACACTTGTTAGACAAGAAAAGAAAAAACATTTGGACACGGTCTGTAGAAATATAACCAACACAGTGGGATATAGCAATTCTAGGAAAACATGGAGAGGAATTCGAAATCTAAGACAATATAATAAAATAGCAAAACTAATAAACTTCATGACACCAAATCAGTGGATACGACATTATAAATCACAATTACAAGAAATACGAGCAGAATACACAGAGACGAAAGAGGAACGAGAAAACAACAGGCAAACAACACCAATACAAATGACATAAAAAGAGAAGATGTTCAAAGAAATCAAACTATTAAATAAATTGAAAAGGTAAAATAGTTTTCTAATGTTTCAAGGAAATTTATCAGTTAATTATTTTGTTTAACCTTAAATTATGTAATTGTAAAACATTTTATATCAAAACACTACAAACCGTCGTGAATGTTAATCACATATGAAAAATACAGGCAAGTAATAAACTTCGACAATCGCTGCCGTTTTTTTATTATTTCATTTAGTTCGTTTGCTCAATTTTCTTTTGATAGTAGCGACAAAAATACGAAAGCTACTTAATAGTGTAATTATTTTTACAGAAAGTTGGCTTAATGATTTATTCTAAAAGCAATGAACTCGTTTTTACAACTATGAACTTGCGACTCCGTTTTTTCACCAATTTTTAAAAACATGCTTAACGTTAGGTAACACGGTTTTATCAAAAATAAATCAACTTTGACTTACTTGATAACATTTCAATTTTTTTTTTATTGAAATCTCAATTTATGTACAATCTGCACAAGTTGCATTTAGTAAATTCTGTGATAGATTATTTGGACATGTAGAAACATCCCCAGTAGGATTCTTCTGTAACAATAGACATCTAGATGAGTTTTGAGTTTTTGGGTATAAAAGTAAACTTATAAACTAGATCTTAAAACTAAAATAAAATTAACGCAAGACTTTATATTGATTAAGTAGGGAATCTAGTGGGCAAGTCATTTGGTATATATTTTTGGAGTCTTCGATTGCGATTTTGGGGAACTATAAGATCCATTACTAATGTGTTGGGGTGTGCACTAAGACGGTCACTGTATTTAGCACTGAAACGGCTGACTTCTTCTTTCACTGAAGGCATGTGAAGATCGTTACGGATATCCGTGTTTGACACGAACCAGGGCGCGTTCACAATCATGCGCAGCACTTTAGATTGGAAGCGTTCTAGGATTTCTAAGTTAGAGTTATCAGATGTTCCCCAAAGTTGAATCCCGTAGCTCCATACGGGTTTGAGAATTACCTTGTATAAAAGGAGTTTGTTGCTTAATGATAACTTCGACTTATGTCCCAGTAGCCAGTACATCTTGGTTAAAATTAATCCCAGCTGCTTGCGCTTACTGAAGATATGCTTGCGCTATGTTAGCCTTCTGTCAAGATGTAACCCAAGGTACTTTATTACTTCTTTTTTGCGGTAAAGGATTGTTCTTTATCTGAACCGGGGGACACGTATCTCTGCGCAGGGTAAAGGTTACTTGAGTTGACTTACACTCATTTATTTTGATTCTCCAGCTTGTTAACCATTTATCAATTGCAGTTAAATTGGATTGTAGTTTTTGTAAGGCTGCGACTGGGTCTCTGTCAGTAGCCAGTACCGCGGTGTTATCCGCAAATGTAGCTGTTGTGATTTCTGGTATTGTCGGGAGGTCTGCTGTGTATAAGAGATAGAGCAGTGGTCCGAGAACACTGCCTTGGGGTACACCAGCGTTGATCGGAAAAAGATTTGTGGTTGCAGTTTCGTATTTAACCAGAAAATACCGATTAAGGAGATAGGATTGCAGGATTAGGAAGTAGTTTAGGGGGAGGAGTGTTCTTAGTTTGCATAGGAGTCCCGTATGCCACACTTTATCAAATGCCTGTGACATATCTAGGAACGCAGCAGAGCAGTAGTGCTTGTCTTCAAAGGCTTGATTGATTGTTTGAACTACCCGATGGATTTGTTCAGTTGTTGAGTGCAACTTTCGGAAACCAAAGTGGTGGGATGGTAGTAGCTCTTTGTCATCAATAATTGGAATTACTCTTTGTACTAAGAGCTTTTCGAAAACTTTAGCTACTATAGACAGAAGGCTTATCGGTCGATAGGACTTGGGCTGTGGGGAGGTTTATTAGGCTTTGCGTTGAGTATAATCTGTGCCACTTTTCATTGGGATGGAAAATAACCATTCTGAAGGACTGCATTATATAACTGAGTTAAGTACTGTGTACCGATGGCAGGTAGCTCTTTAAGTATTTTACCATTTATTAAATCATACCCCGGAGCCTTTTTAGGGTTGAGTGTGCTAATGACTTCATGACCTTCAGCAGCTTTGAATTTTTTAATAGGCGGTTCAAGTTGGTACGGTTGAAACAGTCTTTGAGTGAGGTTGTCTTCTTCTTGGGGGAGATCTTCTGAAGGATGTGGCTGGAACACAGATGTTAAGTGTACAGCAAATACGTTTGCCTTCTCCTTATCGCTTCTTGCCCAGCTGCCCTGGAGGTTACGGATGGGCGGAGAGAATCTTTTTAGTTGTTTCAGTTGTTTTTTTTTGTCTTTCAATATGATTTATTAGATGCAAAGCGAATGTTATTTACACAGATTTTGGTACAGCTTTTGATAAGCTAAATCGTGACTTGCTTATTTATAAACTAAAGCTAATTGGTATAAGTAGTATATTTTTAAAATGACTTATTAATTACTTAAATGGCAAAGTGCAAATTGTGCCTACATGCAGTCCTTACTGAAAAAGTAAGAGTGTAACATCAGGGAGTCCCCATAATCATTTGTCACCACTTTTCTTTAATTTATGTATAAATTATATCATTTGAGAGGTGTTAATCAATTCGCACGCGGAGAACAATAGTTTTATTATTTTTTTTATTATTAAGTTGGTGTTAAACATTTGAGATCTAAATGAATCTCATTATTAGATTTAAAGAGAGATAATTTCCAAGTCAAAGTATATCTTAAAGACAGCTTTTTCTATTGGATCTAGGCTGTGTCAATTTACGATGATGCCATTTGAACTTTGCAGCGTCTCTTCGACCCTGGAAGGATTAACAGAAACAATGCTTAGTGGACTATCTTGGAAAACATTTTTGGTGCATATGGATGATATCCTAGTGACCGGGAAACGTTCTAAGAGCATCTAAAGAACTTAAAGCAGCTACCCAACAACTGAAAAGCATCAATCTAAAATTAAATCTGAGAAAGTGTTCTCTCTTTAGGAAGAAAATAACAGAGACATATAGTCAGTGATGAGGGTATATCAACTGATCCAGAGAAAGCCAAAAGCGTAAAAAAATGACCAGTACCAAAACATAAACACGAGGTTAAGAGTTTCCTGAGATTGTGCACTTACTATCAATGATGTGTGTTTGATTTGTCAACATTACAAAACCACTGACACGATTAACAAAAGAGGGCTGAATTTGGAGTCCAGCAAAGAGTATCAAAAAACTTTCGAGAATGTAAAACATTTCTTTGTAAATGCTGAATTATCCAGAGCCAAAAGAAAATTTATTTTGGATACATATGCCAACAATGTCGGAATTAGAAGTGTTGTCACATTTACAAAATGTTTAAGAAAAAGTCATTGACTATTTCAGTAAAGTGTTATCAAAGCTCATTAACGCGACTATTGCATAACTATGAGAAAGCTACTTGTTGTTGTCAAGACTGTGGATAACTTTCATAAATATTTCTATCACAAAAGGTTCCTTTTGAGGACTGATGATACTGCGCTAAAGTGGTTCTTAAAATTTTAAAAGTTCGAAAGTCAAATACCAAGACGGATTGAAAGACTCCAGCAATATGACTTTGAGACGGAGCATCGCAAAACCGACGCCTTATCAAAGAGACCGTGTCAGTCACTATAGTCGTGCGGAAGGGAAAATGACCCCTACGCTACGAACGACTATGACTAATGACTTTTAAAATATATTTAAGAATGGAAGGAAGCTGAAAGAATATCTAACTGGGCGTGTTTACCAACATTAAAATTATATTAAACGCAATGCCATTCCATCACAGGCGACGTCTTACAGCATTTCAACAACTTCATGATGGTGTCTGGTGACCATATGGAAATCTTAAAGACTTTGAAAAAGGTTCGCGAGAGATTTTAGTGGGTGAACTGTAAAGGTGTTGTTAAAGATTGGTGACGAAAATGCGTGGTATGTGCAACGAGTAATGGCCCACAAAAGAAACCAAAAACACCAATAAGAAGTATAACATTGGGAGTCTCTTCAAGAGAATTTCTATTGACATAGCTGTTCCGTTCCCTACAACTAACACTGGAAATAAATGTATTCTAATGACGATAGATTATTTTGACAAATGAGTTAAAGCTTGTACATTCCCAAATCAAGAAGTCGAAATTTTAAAAATCGACGGTGTTTGCGAAAGTATTTAAACTACTGGGCATTAGGAGAACCAAAACAACTCCGTTACACCCCCAGTCAAATAAAATGGTTAAACACATAAATAGGACAATGGACCTGTCAAAAGTTGATTGGCACCAATATCTTTATCTGTTTCTGTTAGTTTACCATTTGCCTATTCTTGAGTTTACTGGTCAACATCATCCAATGTTTTATTCGGTTGTTAACTAAAGTTACTTTTCAAAAAGACACCTGAAAAAATATAGTTGAAGAAGAGTACACCACCAACCGCAAGATAAGAATAATATAAATCCACGACAACGTGCAATTTAATATCAACATCGCGAGTGACCAGATAAAGGATCGCTGTAATGTCAACACATTGAGAGCGACCAAGTATGATTATATAACGCAAAATAGCGATGTGGGTTGTCTCCAAAACTCTAATACTTCTACGAAGGTATACCGAATCCAGACAAGCCTAAGATCGTTCATTAAAATAGGCCTGTTATCGGAAATGGAACGCCGCGGTTAGAAGATCTGATGTCCTTGAAGTGCAAGGAAGAGATCGAAGGCTTTGTGAGTTTAGTGAGTGAAACTCTACGCGTACGTTATGGTGTTACCAGAGAACTACAAGACCTCTTCCATGCACATTGTATGGTGCATGATTTGAAGATGTCCAGAGAGATCACCGGGATATTTTGAGTAAAATTTGGTTCAGTGAAAGAATTGAGGAAACAACGCGCAGAAGTCGGAAAGATGCTGCGCAAGTATCACGGCGGCAGAAATATCTAATACTTTGTGACCAAAAAATCTTTACAGGACAAACCGACTTATCGAGCATTATGGGAAACATTGACAAAGTTACACGGTCATCTGTTGAATAAAAATATTTGGAGCCTGGCATGCAGATTAGATGACGTCGCATAGAGAATAGTTAGGAACACAATAGAAGAACTGTTTAGAGGTTCTGGCATCGAATCCTAATTTGTAAACATTATTCGCAAAAACCGATAATCCCGCAGAGGAGTGTAGACTGTTATTTCTATCTGACATCTCAATGGAAGAAAGGTCAAGATTGTAAATACTTCTATGAGCCATCCAAACGTCGGAGAAGAATGACCTAAGAGGAATTTTTAAGGAGCAGTATAGCGAATTTTCAAACGCCCCCGTAGCGCTACCTAGACGTCACGCACAAACTATTGACATAATGCCTTCCCCGCGTTGCGTGTGGATATGCGGGGCTCAAACAATAGAGAATTTTCAGATGTTTACGAGAAACATCGCATACATTTTGAAATCGGTGCTTCAATATTACGTAGCATGGCAACCCTGGAAGTCATCAAATTTGCTATGTAAAAGATTTTATCAATTTTATGTACTTCTATTGACGATCTACAACAACATAGATATATCGTATTGGGTGTGTTACAGAATGAACAATTTGTGATGCCAATAAATTCAAACTATATTAGTAGCATTTACTTACGGGAATAGTCATATTTTAAGGAGATTCGAATAAAAAAGCTGAAAATTTAACGGGAAGAAGAAAGGTGATAAAAGAATTCTACAGGAAACAGAATAGTACAAAGAAACAAAATATTATTTCTATTCACTCGCTAATTTTGTAGTAGTAATATTTAGACACGTACATTTGATAAGTCTACAAAGTTTGTTCTGTTAGGCGACGGCTCTCATATGTCACTCTAACGAATAGAGCAACGTGCTTGACTTGAAAAATTTAGCCAATGTTTTGCAATGTAACCTAAGGATGAGAGTGGACTGTAATACGTGAATGATCACGCCGCACAGTGGGACAAAATGCAGAAAACGTGGACAAAAGTCCAAAAAAAAGTTTCTAGTTAGCAAGCTATACGTGAAACGTTGCGCGAACAAACGTTCATAAAACTGTTCTGTGTAATTATATTCAAATGATTGAAAATGGAGGATCTTTCTCAAGGTATGTACTGAATTGTAAATACTAATTTACTTGTTAAATCATGTATTAACAATTGTTTTTTGTTATCAACATTTATACTGAAAAATGAAAAAATCATCCTAAAATATAATGGAAACTGATGGATAAGTAACGTATCGGGCACCGTCGGGCTAAATTTCGGATTCTCCGATAAACTATATTCAGTTTACTTCACGAATAAAGTGGAAAATCCCACTACTAGCCACTACTCCGATAATGAGCCCCACTTGAAGCTATGACTGCAATATATCGATATTTATGCATTTTATAAAAACTGATACCTATAGCATAGTAAAGGACAGGGCGTGAAAAAAGAGGAAGAAAATAACGTTCTCTCTTAAAGGGTCTCACGCATAACTTAGACAAGGACAGGCGACGAGACGATATTTTATCCTATCTTATCTTATGCTGATATATTTAAACTTGTAGTTTTTACAGTCTTTATTATTTTATATTAATGTTTATCAATGCAAATTTTGTTAAATAAATAACAATAATTAAAAAATAGTAATTGTAAATGTATTTTCTCTATTCGTCAAACAAAATCATTACAAATACATAACAAAAAAGGCTTTTGTATGTAAATAATTTATAAACATATTAATAAATAAATAAAGAAATATATAAATGAGAATAATTGTTGTGTAGAATGTAGTTAAAATATGTACACATACATTGTTTCAATGAGAATATTAAATATTAATAATTAACATAACAAAAATAGATTAAATAAATATTAAAAATTCATATTGTTTTCAGGTTCGTCTGCCCTTGATACTGTTCAGCTTTCAAGAAAAGAAATTTTTATTGAAATAAAAAAACATCTGTCTAGCGAGTTGCAGATAATAATTGACATTTTGGAAAAGCTTTTAACTGAAAAGAGTAGACAACCTATAACAATACCGGAAAACATGAGACAAACTATTTCAACTTTATTTCACATTCTGAGGGCCAAACATCAGGAGGCTGGAAAATGAGATGAATATTTTAGGAAAAACGATAGATGACTGAATGTTCCGGTGTGTTTTCCTGTCGACCTCCAGAAGAATTTGACCAGATGTCCGACAGGTCAAAACGAAGAAGAACTGCGGATATTCGTGCGAATTATACTCCTAAAGAACTGGCATACGGTGCGCAAATGAGTCTTCGAGCTTCATGAAACTTGGATGCTTCAAAGATTGTGAGAGATGTTTCATTATTCAGTCCAACTAGAGCAACAGATTATAGAAAAAGATTATTTTCTTCATTTTCTGAAAAACTTTACGATAATGAAGCTCTAGCTCTTATTTTTAATACGGGAATGTCAAAAGAAGGATTTCAATAAATGAGGAACCGTACTGCAAAGAAAGCATGTTACTCTCATGATGATTTCTTTAGTTTTTCAGAATCTAAAGCTGATGTTCAATTCAAGGTTTATCGGATCATACTGAAGATCACATTTTGTTACTTAAGCAGAACAATACTGCGCAAATGACTGATTCAGAACTTGAGCGCATATGAACTTTATTTGCAAATGGGGCTTTGATGGGACTTCGGGTCAGAATATTTATAAAATGAAATTTAGTGATCCAGATATTTCAGATACAAATTTACTTTTTACTTCGCTTGATCCACTGCAAGTTAAAGCTGTTAATATGGAAAATAAATCGGAATTTATACTGTGGCCCAATACAAAACCAGGCCATTAAAATTAGAATTTGTAAAAGAAAGCAATGAAATATCTTTGAAAGAAAATGTTATTAAAAACACAAATTCAACTACTGAAATCTTTGGAAAGTGTAATCGATGCGAGAAAAATTTTGGTCAATATGAATTAGCTATGATCATGTGACACACGGAAGAGGTAAGCGCGCAAAGCCGAAGACAAAGATGTAAAGCAAAAAAGAAACTTATGGTCCAGGAAGGCTTCAAAAACGAATTAGGACTCCTTATCGACATGCCAAAACAAGGTTTTGGTAGCACTAATGATGGTAATACGGCTAGACGTTTCTTCGAAAACACAACTACATCAGCAGGTAAAACTGAAATCGACAAGGAAATAATTTACCGTTTTTACATAATATTACAAGCAATTTCAAGCGGTGAAGAAGTTAACATAGCAAAATTTCGCATATATACCACAGACACAGACAAGTATTTTGTTAAACAATATCCCTATAAGCCAATCGGAGTCTACCGG
Organism: Sinelater perroti; assembly: GCA_036346155.1. NCBI lineage: Eukaryota > Metazoa > Arthropoda > Insecta > Coleoptera > Elateridae > Sinelater > Sinelater perroti. The sequence continues at coordinate 14,052,457 of JARFIY010000024.1, forward strand.
TACCTGATCCACGGAACAGATATAATAGCAGCAGGATTATTACCGATAGAAAAACTTTCAGAAGAAGCGCAGTAAGTGACAAATAAATTAATCAAAAGAAATCGAGAATACCACGAGCGGAATATTCTCGAGTAAAAAATACGGAGGATGTTTTCCGAAGATTGCTGGCAACAACCGATCCATTTATTGCATCTTTACGCCAAATACGTCAAAAGAACGTAAAAAGCTTATTACCAAAAGCGAAAGCTATTTTAGTCTCACTTCCACGTGCTACAGACAGTGATTCAGAACACGATTTAGACGGGGACAGCGATTCCTGTCAACATGAAGATTCAGGAGGAAATATTAGCGATTTTGGAGATGAACCTGAAAAAAACTGGTAAACAACAACATGAAGGAAATGAAGACGATGAATATTAGAAAGAATATTTATGTAAATTCAGACTGTAATAATTAATTTCTTATGCATTAATAAATTTAATAGTATTTACAAATTATGTTCATTGGTGATAGTTGAAAGGTCCTAAGCTCACAGAAAATTAATACTTAGGCTTTTTATTAATTATCGATATGTAAATATATATTTCCAAACAACTCTCACGTAAATTTAATAATTTTATTTTATTTTTGTTTTGTTCTTACATTAATTATTTCACAGTTCTTAAAACACAATATCTATTTTTGCTCAAATATTGTCTGCCATTTTAAATTTTTAAATTTTAATGTCAAATTCGTAATTAGCACTGTCAAAAACCTTATACCGAGTTATGTCTCATTTAACCAATTTTTATAAGATTTTGTCCGCCATATTAGATCTGCCATTTTGAATTTTTTAATTTTTATGTCAAATTTGTAATCAGCAAGGTAAAAACCTGATTACACCGATTTTTGTCTACTTTTACCAAGACTTTAGAATTTTGTCCACATTTTCGGCAATCCGTCTCACTATGGTGTATTATATAGCTCGATACTTTCGAAAGAGATCACGTATGCAACTCCAATACAACTTATTCTATGAGCTTCTCAATCAACCAGTTTTTCTACGCACAAATCTAGAACATGGAAAAGTAACTGCAACATCCAACGAAAAGCGAAAAATACTAGATAATTATCCGATGAACTATGCGTCTTATCTCCAATCAGACTTAGTTAAATTGCAAATTCAACAATATTGATCATTTTTAGTGTAACACCAGCTTTTGGATGGAATTTTTCTATATGTGCAACCATTCTACCACACAAAAGCTCAAAATGGATAATGAATACCAAAAATCCTTAAAACCACGCAACAAAACTCTTCGTTTCCCCAGCAAAAGAATTTATTGACCACACAAATTTTGATTATATCTGTAGATAAACATTGTAATATCAGTTTTGGTCAAAATAGACCTTTTATATTTCCTAGTTTTATAAAGTTTTTTTTATAAAATTAAAATTGGTTACATTTTTTTGTGGGGATATATTTCTTGAATCATTAATTTTAAAATATTATAGTAGTGTGCACTAAAAGGTAATTTTTATTAAAACTTAAATTAACCTGTTCACTACAACTGCACATGATCATCGTAAAAGTTTAAACAGCTCAATAAAGATACACATTTACGATAACAATGTGTTGACTGAATGGCATTTTGAACATCATAATCGAGCAGACGGTATAAATTTACTGAAGTGATATGAAAGGTTAATGTACTTTGTTTATTTCCTATTGTTTCAAAAGTACCAGCTTTTATTTATTTAATCAAATGTCAAACATTTTATTTGATTGTTAACTTTTGATTTTCCAATAAAAACATTTTTTTACTTTGTACCATTAGAGTGTTAGTTGCTTGCTTGGCAAATCCGAAGTTTCTACCTCGTACCGTAGGGGCCGAAAGTATTTTTAGATTATGTTTTTTTTTAATATAACATCTTTAAAACAGAACATTTCTTCTTGAAAATATACACATTATTGGACTTCATAAGTCTTGATTTTTAGTATGTGGTGTGGTACGAAAGTACCGTACATTTGTCATCATGATAATGATTTTTTCCAAGGAGAAAAAATTAATTTTTTTGATGTTTTTTTTATTTTTTTGACATTTTCCGCGCGATTTTGTGTTTACATTGCAATATTCTATATTTATTCGCATACGAGGAAAACACGCAAGCTCATTAGCGTCGTCTCTCAAGCGATCTACGAAGGCCGCAGGCTTGGATTGTCTGCACTGAGCAAACAATTCAACGTTATAAAGCCGACAATTTACAACATCGCAAGGCGTTATCCGTTCCGAAAGCATTATGATACCCTTCCCTGTTCCGGAAGACCTAGCAAGACAATCCTAAGACAAGATTTCCTGATCGTCCGCACTTACAAGCGACCCTCGTCTGTACTCCATTGACATAAAGAGGGAAATCGATACTCTCATAGCCTGAAACTGTCTACAACGACTGTCAAGCGTCGCTTCCATGCTGCAGGACTTAAGTGACGTCGCCCCGCCTTCACAAAAAGCATTTTCACTAAACGTCTGTAGAGTGGAAAACGGTCTTGTTCAGCGATTAATCGGCATTCTTCAGATCGGATGAAGTGTCGTATATGAGACGTCCCGGAAAGTTAAAGATTTAATCTTCGTTATCAGCTACCCATCGTCAAGTATTGCGGTCGAAAGTTGTTGGTGTAGAGATGATTCTCTCCCTTTGTGAGGACTTCTGTAATAATGGATCGGTTTGTCTACAGAGACATACTACAGGACCATGCTTCCATACAAGAAGAAAGATGGGTCATGTCCACCAGCAAAAAAACGATTCAAAGCATTCTTCTGCCCTCGTCTCAGACTGGTTTCGTCAACTAAAAATAAATGTTCTGGATTGGCCATCGTAGTAACCAGACTTAAATCTTATTAAATACCCCTGGGAAGAGCTGAGACGAAATTTTTATGGATTTAAAGTTGTAAATATGAACCAGAAATTCTGCTATAAATGTGTTGAATATTATTATGTTAGAGCTGTAAAATTATCATTATAAGCTAATGTCATTTCGTCGTTTTGAGAATTTTTACTGATAAATTCATATTTATGAAAAAAGTTGTTGTGATTTTTATGTTCTAATGATCGTAGTACCATTCAAAAATCTGGTTTCATGATAAAAGATGATTAGCAAAATTTATTTTCAAAAAACAAAAAATACAAAAATATTTATAGCCGATACTGTACTAACAACTAAAAATGTCTTTTTCCCTGTGTTATTTATAAGCAATTATACCTTCCGGGTTTTGGTATCCAAATAGACCTCTTTAGTAATCAGATGATCAAAATGGTTGCTGATGAAGCAAGGAAAAATCCAAAATTATAAAAAAAATCTGTCAGAAAAAAGAATAATAATTTGAGAAAAAATTTGCTGGAAATAGACGTAGACTAGTTATTAACAAAAACGATATTAGAAAACGGATATTTGTTTGCTGTTTAAATCCAGTTAATAAAACTAATAAACGCAAGCTTAAATTGTGCAACTTTTAAAAATAAACAATTAAAACGTGCTTTTATTTTAGTAAAAAGAAGGTCAGCCAAACAAATAACTATTAAGAAAGCATCTTGGGCTTTGACACAAAACCTTGATTTTTAGATGTAGTACCGGCCAAAATTATATTACATTTTGGTTTTTCTGTTGCAACTTCTCACAGGACCGGGGAACCAACTTGAAATTTGGCGACGTGAATTATGTGGTGTGTTTGAGAGTGTGATTTGAAAAATCACAGAAAAATTCTCGATTTATCTAATTTTCGCTTTTTTCTATTATTTTGCTTTTTGATTCATACTTTTTCGAATTTTTGTTGTTTCTTCTATAGACTCTACGTTGTTGTAGATGATGGGACAGCCACAAGGTTCCACAGGAAACTTGTCAATTCCTACCCAGGACGCAATCTTGAGCGGACGGCAGCAAGAACAAACACAGTTGAATCGCAATTGTACCCAGGCAACGGTGAGTATCTTGTTAGCGAGAGTGAACAATATGGTCGGAAGACTAGACTACACGATCAGAACAGTTGGAAATCAACTGAGGTCGTCATCAATACGTAAGAACAGTTAGACGTCGTCTACAGCAAACAAGATTGTATGGATGGAGACCTATAAAGAAACCAATGATTAGTGAGAAGAATCGGAAGCTGCGACTTTAATGGGCAAAAGACCATCTGCATTGGGATGGAGAGAGTAGAGCCAAGTCGTCTGGAGTGACAAATCTAAATTCGAACCTCTTCGACAGTGACAAAATAGCATGGATTCGCGCATCGATCGCAAGTACCAACTGCCCACGATAAATCATGGTGAAAGGCCGTACATGGTGTGAGGTTGCTTCAATGCAAATGAATTCGGACCTCTTCGTCTTATTCCCGGAATTCTGGACTGATTCGGATACGAAAGCATCCTGAAGAACATAATGCGACCCCATGGTCTTCGTTCCAGCGGCGAGCCTTCATTTTCCAACAAAACAACGATCCTAAGCATCGTAGTCGTCACCTCACGGACCGGTTCGCTCGCCGTCGCTTGACTCTCCCCGACTGACCTCAACATCATCGAGTCGCTATGGGGAGAGCTGACGAGACATGTAGCAAGCCATCGGGCAAAGAATGCAGCGGAAAGGTTTACTCAGCTGGAGAAGGAGTGGCAGAAGGTTCTCAGTCCACCATCGACTCCACGCCCATAAGATGTCAGATTGTCATCGATACAAAGAGCTATGCTACAAGGTATTAAGATATTCTTGCTGAGAAGTCACTTGAAATAATGTTTCTATGTTCGTTAAAAATTATTTCGCTCAGGCAAAGTTAATTTTGATAATTTTCTAGATTTTATTAAAAAAAATTAATCTATTGTATTTCTGATCAATCCAGTTTAGTGTCCGTGTCCTATGTGTCGAACTTCAGAAAATTTCGATGAGAATGACAAAATTTATTCAAGGAAAACCTAAATATGTTATAATTTTGGCCGGTACTCTATGTTCCTAATGATGAAAGTGAGTCACTTAAGAAGGACTATTAAGGAACACTGCACAAAATACAAAGAGGGCTAATAATTAATACAAAATAGAATTTCAATATGTTTCACTTGGTGATAGTAGTAATCAAAACATAAAAATGGATGACAATATATAAAAAAAATGTATAAAATATACGTGATGAGCAATGTTGTCATATTAGAGAAACCAAAGAGCCCATTCTAAATCCGTGAGGTCGTTAATGCACGAGTATTATATAAATATATAATGAAAAGTTGAGATTTACTCACAAAGAAAGATATTTTAGAAAAATAAAGAAGGTGAATTAAATAAGAAAAGAAACAAAAAAACTTGCATTTTGTAAAATACGTCAAAATTTAATTCTTACCGAAATCTTAAACTTAAAATCGATTGTAATTTAATGAAATAATCCATTAAATGTAATTTAAACTTATACACTTAACTTAAGTGGTACGTTTCTTGAGTATTTTTATGTTTTATCTTATCAAAAGGATGATAATCATTAAATAGAATGTTATGTTTTGGTTTGCTATGAAAACAATTAAATTTTAGCGATATAGTGTTTCCAAACAATGTAACTGAACGGTCCATTCATTTTTTTATTGTGAGAAATACGAAATCAACGTTAATCATTAATTTTATTAACCATATAATAAATATGTCAGAATTGAAACGTAACTAGATATATGTAAGAAGAAGACGATTGCGGGTATTAAAGTGAAGTGAGATGACCCCAATATTTTCACTTTTTTGCAATTTTCATAAATTTTGTTCAGCAAACAAAATACTTACATTCTATGAGCTAATATTAATTAGGTATTACTATACCTAAGCTCAATTATTATTGAGCCTAGGACGAAGAGTTCACTTTTGTTTAATTCATCACATCTTTGGGCCATTCGTCGGAGATGTGAATTGGCAGTCAGGTTTTCATTTGGACAACCTTTCAGGTTGTTATGATGTTTGACACCTGATTAACGGATAACACCTTTTACGTATGGAATGTGCGATTTGTCACATACCACGGTGCGCTGGATAATTCGAAAAGTTTTAGATCGGAAACGTAGAACGATAATTAGATTGTAATTTTTGGCACGCCCCCACAGCTGACATTTGTATATTAGTGTTTAATTCTCTAGCGTTCGGTCATTTCCTTTCACTTGCCAATACATCTTTTTTATCTTGTGTCCACTTCTTTATGTTTTTTGCTAAAGTGACTGTTCTACTATTAAACCCTTATCAAGGTAAAACCCCAGATGGTTTACTGGTTTGTAGAATGAAAATATTAAAATTGCCGTATTTGTATCCAGTGTAACCATTCATCTTAAAGAAAGTCATCTGTTATGCTTCTTAGTAGTAGCTTTTTTTACAGTTTTGAGATAATCTAAAGGAGATTGATAGGTCGATCCATCCATAAGGTTATATATCCCTTTCAGGATTGAGACCGCTCCTCTAAGGAGCCTTAGCGACACGGCAGGGGTGTGGTGAGTCAGTCCACATTTTCACAATTTTCTATCTGTTTTCGCCATATTTTCAATCTTGCTCAATTTTTCCTAACCTTTACGTTTGCTCTCTAGCTCTGACTTCTCAAAATATATAGGCCATTTTCTACTTGGTCTTGCCACTTTCCTCTTGGTCTGGTTGCTTCGGGTACCCATTTGTACATCTTTTTTATTGTTGTTTCGGGGTCTCTCCTATAGACGTACCTATACCATCTAATTTGTTTCATCTAGTATGTTTCTTATTTAAAAATTCATCAACTGTCTGTATTCTCCTTCTTCTGTTTTCTTGGAGTTTATTATTTTTCTAATAATTTTACATTCAAAAGTTCTTAAGTTCTCCTCATCTTTTTTTGTTAGGTTTATTATTTCACTAGTGTGTTACCATTGGTCTAATTGTTGATTTATGTACCTTAATATTTTATGTTTTACTCGTTTCTGTTGTACACCAGGTTTTAAAAGGTTGTATGCTTGTATGCGTTCTTGTATTTCTTAATTTCTGTCGCTTTTTTTGTTAATTTTTACACCTGAATAGTTAAATTTCTCTACTCATTTGAACACGTGTCTCCCCACTGTCATATTTCTTGTATTTGTTTTTTCTGCTACTTACCATGTAATTAGTTTTATTCTCATTTATTATTAAACCTTCTTCTTTCGCTTCTTCTTCCAGGTTCAGTAATGTGTCAATCAAGCTCTCCTTACTTCTTGCTACTATCACTATGTCGGTGTGGGCAATTAATTGTATCACTTTGTTCGCAATAATTTCTTTAATATTTAGTTTTCTGATAACCCCTTCCAATGCTATATTAAACGCTGAACACATTAGTTGTACCTTCGTGTATTGATACGTTTGCCTCTGATCCTATCATTATTATTTCTGTCAAGTTAATAAGCTTTCCTGACATTTAAATTACGCATTTCTTCTAAGAGTTTATGTTAGCTAAGGCTATCAAATGCTCGTTTAAAGTTTATGAATATCATATGTAGGTCTATATTGTGTTCATGGCATTTTTACTTTCCTTATCCTATAATAAGGAAAGTAATGTAATCGGCGGAAATTTAACCTACCCAGTTTTTCACATTTCTGGACGAAATATAGCCTCAGGACACCAAAAAGTTTGTTTGAGCCATTGGTTCGTGTATGTGTGTGTATGGCTGTCGGTCTGTCAGTAAACAGGATATCTCGAGAACCGTAAGAGCTAGAAACTTGAAATTTGGTATGCAAGTTACTTGTAGGTAGGGGACGCAGTGCGAAGCTTTTGGTAAAGATCGACCGAGCCGTTTGGTCGCAAGGTCGCAAAATCGGTCGCAAAGCGGTCGCGAATCTAAACGGTTGAAGATACAAAAAATTTATGAGAATAAAAATGATTTGTTATCATGAGATAAACATGAATTTAAAATAAAAGTTGGTAAAATAGGAACTCGAAAAAAAATTGAAGCTCAGGATTTTTGATATACCGGGTGTTCATAAAATGTTCCGGGAAATTTATATTGCCGGATAGATTAGACCGAGACGAACAAAAAATTATAATAAAAGTTTTTGATCCGAGGTCAAATTAATAAGTTATAGTCGATTAAAAATTAATTAAACGGACCAATCAGCGCACTCGGAGAGCTACCGGGCCGAATGCGGGAGGACGGGGGGGGGGGAGCGCTTGGCCGCTAAGAGGGAGCCCGCAGGCAATAATGGCGAAGGCCGTGCGACCGAGCTCGCACGGTTAACTTCAGTGACGTAGCAAAATTTTAAGCACGAATCAATTATTGTCTTGTACTGTTTATTTTAATCAGCTTTCGAGTGTTTTTTAAATTGACAAATTTTTAGACGAGAGCAGCGCAGGGCCGAGAGGATGGACTCGCGCCTCGTCCTTTTTTAAAATAACAAGTTCCGGAACGAGAGCAGCGCAGGGCCGAGACGATGGAACGGGTATAATATATAATAATAGGATAAGAAAAGTCGTGTGATGTTCACACCAGATTTTTCAATTATATGTATTGAGATGTGGATTGCCTCAATGGTGGATTTCCTTCTTCTGAGCCCTTGGTGATCACCTACTTCTGTCTCTAAATATTGGTCCAGTCTATTACGGATAATTAAGGTTAAAATTTTGTAAGCAGTATTTAGCAGCATAATTCCTCTGTACTTTTGACTTAGTGTGGGGTCTCCTTTCTTTAGTATTGGAGTTAGTATTCCTTTTCTCCAGTTTGATAACATGGTCTCGTTTTTTCAATTTTATACTATTAATCTGTATATTCTTTCTAAATAGGCTTCGCTTGCTTGTTTAATTAACTCGTAATATATTTTATCAGACCCAGCGGCCTTTTCTGCTTTTAGTTTACTACCGTTTTAAATTCTTTATAAGTTTGTACTCTATCTTCTCGTTCATCGCATATTTTTTCTGCCTTATTGCTTTCTGTATTTACTTCTTTGTCTCTGTATAGTTCCGTGGAGTATTTCTCCCATTTATCTTTGTCAATCTTTCAATTCTAGTTATTTTCTTGTAGGTCAGTTTATTGATATAGTTAAATAGTTTTGTGTTGTTTCTACTATTTGCTTCCATTTTGTCTATAAACTGCTGCAGCCAATCTCGCTTTTTATTTTGCATACTCTTGTAGCTTCTGTTCTTTATACTACGTATTCATTTAAATCTTTTTCATTTCTAGTCCTTATCCATTTTAGTCGTGCTTTGTTTTTCTGGTCTCTATATTCCATACATTCTTCATAAAAGCATTTATTCATTTTAGTGGTCACATTCCCTAGCACTTTTTCTGATATCTCTATTATGGTGGTTTTGATGTTCTGCCATTCATCTTGTATATTCTCGCTGCTTTTTTCTTTAATTTTCTGTATGTGTCACAACTTTTTGCATTTATTTTAATTACATTATTAGTTAGACATTTTGTCGTGTATTGTTCAATTTCGACTGTATCAGTAAGGTTTTCTATCATTTGCTCATAGTTAATCAATTCTTGTACAAAAATGGCTGGCAACTTATTTGTTAATGATATTGATGCTTGCATAGTTATGTGTTTGCAAATTTAGTTGCTTTTCCGTTGTTAATGACGTGGAGTTTGTTTTTTTTAAATTCTTTTACGTTTGCTTCCTTCAATTATTTGCCATCACTTGACGTTTTTATTTTCAAGGATTTCATAGCTGTCATATTCGTCCATTTCGATAGATTGGTTTGAATCTTCTTGATTTTTTGTTTGATGTGAATATTTCGATAGTTGTAATTGGGAAGTTAGAAATCAATACCACGATTGGTATTGGGACTGCATCATTGATTGGTACTGATAAGTTGGGTGTTGTAAGTTAAAAAGTTGATGTTAAATTCTGTGATTTGAAAAATTGGGATTTCGTAACATAATACCCGCAGTACTGCCTTGAGAGGTATTTGCAAGTAGGTTATTTAGGTATTGTTGCTGAGCAATCATGCGTTCTCAGCGGGGTTGCTAGATCCCCAACTGAGCGCCTCCCCAGCTGGCGGATAGGGGAACGCCTGCTAGATATAGCGGGTACCGGGGAAATAAAATACTCGGGGCGGACCAAAACTAGCAACAACAATGGCACCGATAACGCCGGTATAAGCGGTCTCCCTCAGCAGCCAACGGTCTGACAAGAGCGGATGAGTAACTGAGGTCAGGGCACTCTCTTATCCCAGGGGAGAGAAATCGCCCCTAAAGGCAGAAGAACCAAACAGGTCAATAGCAGGGGAATGCAGAAGGCAAGGGGAAACCACTGCATTAAAGATTCACAAGGATTTCCCTAGTACAATCATCATGGCAAAGTTCAAATCGAAATTTTCCGGAGTTAATAATCTCCCAATCGGATCTCCAGGGGAGACAGTTTTGAATGAAGCTAACAAGTTAAACAACATAAACAAGACAAGAAAAAAGAACATCCTTAAAATCGGAACGTGGAATGTAACCAGTATGTACGAACCAGGTAAAGCCCACAATGTAGCGCAAGAGATGAACAGAATGGATATAGATGTTCTGGGCATCAGTGAAACAAGATGGACAAAGGAAGGAAGATGTCAAATTGGTAGCCAACATATAATTTACTACTCAGGTAGTAAGGACAATCAGCACAGACACGGAGTGGCAATCATGCTAAGGAAACACTTGTCCAACTCAGTCATAAACTTTATTCCGTTCTCTGAACGTGTGATGCTATTACAGATAAAATTAGAACACAGGAAACTAAATTTAATACAGGTTTATGCACCCACGGCGGACAAAGAGGACGAACAAATAGAAATATTCTATGAAGAAATCGACGATGCCATTAAGCAGACAAAAAGTAGAGATATTACAGTTCTATTAGGCGACTTTAACGCCAAGGTTGGGACAGGCAGGGTGCAAAACGTTGTTGGAGAGTATGCCTTAGGGAACGAAATGAAAGAGGCCACCGACTTATTCAGTTCTGTCAAGAGCATGAAATGGTGATTACCAATACTTTATACAAATTACCGCCAAGAAGATTGTATACTTGGGTATCACCTCAAGACAATAAGGAAAAATTGTCCGTAACCAGATAGATTATCTACTAATTGACAACAGATACAAAAATAGTATAAAATCAATAAAGGCATACCCAGGCGCAGACGTGAACTCAAATCATAATCCTATAATCGCAAAAATGGAAGTTCGGCTTAAAAATTGCCAGCAACATCAGTTCATACTCGTATTGACTATAAGTGCCTAGAAAATGAGGCGTACAAGGAAAAAGTGAAAAGGATATCGATAGGAATCTGAAAAGCAGAAGAACTTCTCCAGATGATATCAACCTAAATTGGCTGTCATTCAAATCTTCTTTAGTAACACCAACAGAAAAACATTTACAGAAAAGAAAAGAAATAAAAATAAGGGATGGATGGCAGAAGAAATCTTGGCATTTATGGACAAACCAAGACATAACAGAAACAATAAGAACGAATACAAAAACACACAAAAGAAATTCGCTATAAAATTCGACAGGCCAAGGAAGCTTGGTTTACAAAAAAATGCGAAGAGATCGAAAAACTAGAAAAGATCACGACGCACATAATCTTCATAAAAGATAAGGAAGCAACAAGACTTACAAGAAAACAGGAAACCATGTATTTATTAGACGAAAATGGGAAAATAATAGCAGATGTTGAGAGAAAATAAAATTGTGAAAGGAGTATATAGAAAAACTATTTCAAGACAATCGGGTGAAAGACGAAGGAAAGTAGAAGAAAGTGGCCCTGATATAACTGTAGAAGAAATAAAATATGCCACAAAAATACGAAAACCGGAAAAGCACCTGGACCAGACAATCTCCCAAGTGAAATTCTTAAGCTGCTAGAAGAAGAACATATTAATACGCTACAAGAATTATTCAACAGTATATAACAACTGGCATTATTCCGGAAGAATGGTTGATCTCCACATTTGTAGCCATTCCAAAAGAATAACGCCCGACACTGCAACGAGTATAGGACAATTAGCCTTATGTGTCACACACTAAAAGTATTTCTTAAAATTATCCACCACAGATTATATAGAAAACTAGAGGAGCACATAGGAACACACAATTCGGGTTTAGGAAGGGACTGGGAACGAGAGAAGCACTTATGGCATATAATATATTAATCCAGCGGTGTCTTGACATGAACCTAAGACGTCTTTGTCTGCTTTATAGATTACAATAAAGCATTTGACAAAGTAAAACATGACATCCTAATGAAATTGCTGAAAAATAAGAATATAGATGCAAGAGACCTCAGAATTATTGCCAATCTTTACTACAATCAAAAAGCGACAATACGTATAGAAAACCGAACATCAGAAGAAATCGAGATCAAACGACGGGTCAGACAAGGGTGCGTCTTATCACCAGTTCTATTTAACTTCTATTCAGAACATGTAATAAACGAAGTATTAGAAAATGAAACGGCGGGCGTGGGAGTTAATGGAATTGCAATCAATAACATCAGATATGCGGATGATACCATCATAATCACAGAATCCCTCGAAGACCTGGAAAGAGTAATGAGAAGAATCGCGGTGGTTAGTGACGAAATGAGACTAAGCCTAAACACAAAGAAAACAAAATTCATGATTATCTCTAAAAGAAACTACTATAACGTTAACTTAAATATTCAAGGAGAGCAGATTGAAAGAGTAAAGAAATACAGATATTTAGGCACTATAGTCAACGATAAAAATGATAATACCAGCGAAATAACCTCTAGGATAGAACAAGCAAAAAATGTATTCTTAAATATAAGAAATGTCCTATGCAGCAAAGACCTCTCCCTAACACTTAAATTACGAATAGTAAAATGTTATGTTCACTCCACACTTTTATATGGAATGGAAGCATGGACATTGAACAAACATCTTATGAAAAAATTAGAAGCATTAGAGATGTGGACATATAGGAGAATTCTGAGAATCTCATGGGTCGAAAAAATAAGGAATACGGATGTCTTAAACAGAGCGAATAAACAGGAAACGGAAATATTGGATGAAATTAAACAGCGCAAACTTCAATATTTGGGACACGTGATACGGGGGGAACATTATTATCTGTTGCAACTTATCATGCAGGGAAAAATCAAGGGCAAACGTAGTGTGGGAAGAAGAAGGATGTCGTGGCTGCGCAATCTTAGAGAATAGTATAACTGTAACTCCAATCAACTCTTTAGAGCAGCAGTTTCAAAAGTGCAAATTGCTAGGATGATTTCCAAACTCCGTAGCGGAGATGGAACATAAAGAAGAAGAATCATGCGTTGTTGTCTATTGCATTTTCTACCGGCTGGCACCATTGTTGCCTTAAACACTTTTTGCCTCTTTGTATAAATTATGAGCTATTTTACTTGCAGTAAATATCTAAAATTATTATCGGCGGGAAGTGCTCTTGACCTCGCGCCTATTGCGCGAATGTGTATCACTCAACGCACTTGTGCCTGGTGCACGTCTATCAACTGTAGCTGAAACAATTTATTTGACAAGTTAAGAGTTAATATTAAAAATTAGGCCTAACCTTATACAGCAAGTAGAATTCTGAGCGCTTCGGGCACTTGCATACCGGAGCATGGCACACGTCCGCTGCTCCGAAATAAAAGCGTGGAAATGAATATAATTAGTGTGACAATAATTATTATATAGAGAGTAACAGTAAATTATGCAGACAAGGTTGTTCGAGTTGTATTAGTAATTTAGGTAATGTAAAGCTAGAGTTTTCCATTTTATTAGGTTTGTTTGAATCCGCAGTTCTTAATATTTGGAAGAAAATAAACCATAAGAACCCGTAGATTCCGCAATATCCAAGAATTCCAATAAAAATTACAATTACAAAAAAATTGGTTTTAATTGGAAAACTGTCCACTTGATTATAAAGAAGATTTTTTATATGACCTGATACAAGGAGCCGACAATTAAAGCGTATGTCCTGTTAATCTTCTAGCGAATACTCTTCACAAATTTTTTTAATTTATAATCAGCAATTCAGAATGTTTGTACATCCTATGAGCTAATAGTGTGTGTTTACGAGACTTGATGGGTAAACTCCCATTGGAGGCATCCCTTCTTTAGACGGTTAAGTCTTTTGGCCATTTCTTCTGCAGACGTCGATTTTGCGGATTTATTGTCAATGGTGCCAGGGTTTCGTTTGGATAATGTTCCAGTGTGGTTTGATGTTTGATAACATATTCTTTGATTAAGTCTTTCACATAGGGGATGTCAAGGTCTGCATGGAGTGTCTGGTTTGTCACAAACCAGGGTGCGGCTACCATGCTGCGGACGGTTTTCGACTGGAAACGTTGAATAATTTTGACATTGGATCGATTTGCACACCCCAGAGCTGGCATCCATAGGTCCAGATTGGTTTGATAACAACCTTGTATAACAGCAGTTTGTTCTCTAAGGATACTATAGACTTTTTCCCAATGACTCATTTTTAAGTCCATTTGTTTCCCCTTTTTATTAATATGCGTTTTCCAGGCTAATTTTTTGTCAAGATGGAGACCCAGATATTTAACTTCAGTGGACTGTGGGAGAGTAATACAATTAAGGGTGACTGGTGGACATTCTTGGTGTTTTGTTGTAAATGTGACATGTACCGACTTATTCTCATTTACTTTAATTCTCCACTTAAGTAACCATTCTTCGATTTGATTTAAATTAATTTGCAGTGCAGCTGATACTGCTATCGGATCTTCATTATACGCAAAAGCACTGACATCGACTGATACAAACGACTGTCAAACAACAACTAATCATCCAAAATGGCTAAAATTGTTACAATTATCTTTCAAAGCACGTACGAGTATACAGCAGAATGATTTTAAGGAGTAAAGCCATCTTCATGTTGAGGCTCAAAACTTTTGAGACTGCCCACATATATTGCCAGAATCCATTATTTTGCATGGTGTGTGGTGGATCTATTTCACGGAGATCCAAAGTAAATCAAGATATATAACATAATAATTAGGTAGACAGATTGCCCCAGTTCACAAAACAAGCGTATCTGATTTCATCAACGCTGAAGAATAACCACCAAACTCGTCTAACCTAAACCTTAATGTCTATAGCATCTAGTCCATTTTAGAAGCCCAAGTCTCTTTCAAACCTTATAAAGCTTTGAAGTCGCTGAAGCTGCCTTTTTTAGAGGAATTTAACAATCTGTCAACGGTTGAGGGGCGACACGTAATTAGTTCTTTCCCACATTGTTTGGCGTTGTATATTAAGACTAAGGTGGTTATTTTTAAAATGAATAAGGTAATTACAATTATTTGTCATATTAAAGCAAATTATTTAATATTTTTGTGATCAAAACTATTTCATAATAACGCTACAATTGAAAATCCTTAATTCAATCTTTTGTCATTTTGTATTTATGCATTTAAATCTGTGTTATCAGCGAATTATTCAGTGTATTTTTTGAACGTTTTTCCTGTTGGCTAATTCCACAAGTCAATTGTAAGTACAGTGCTATTTACCTCTCAGTTTAACACAATAAATTTTCATCACTTTTGTGCCACGCAATTTATTTTTCAACAAATTTTGATATAACAAATAAATCGGATTTTTGCTAGCTTAAAAAACATTTTTCATCAATTCTAAGAGTTTTTTGCGAGAAACGGCTACATAGTCTCATTAACAATTGCATTAGACCAGATTTCTGCAAATTACATACAAATTGATCAGAGTTAAACAACTGCATATTTTTATTTATTTGAAATTTATAATCTGTTATATTAATAACATTTAGTAAATAGATAACAATAAAATGTGACATGTGGGAGAACTTTCCATTGAAAACACCCTTTCCTAAGATAACTAAATTTAACTAATATTTTATAACAGATAAATATAATTATTAATTACAAATAATATTGAAACATAAATACAAACACACATGCATATAACTAATTAAATCTAGCTGGTAAGTCTAATTGATAAGATCTTTTTAATGTTTGAGTGTTTCTTTCCAGGTCCCTTGTAGTAGCTGCCATCTATCCCCCCCCCCCCCGCGATAGCAAATCTCCACTCAAGAATATAACGACCTCTTCCAGACACTTGGATCACGATACTTAGTTGCGGGAGATTGGAATGCAAAGCGTACGTCCTGGGGGTCTAGATTAATAACGACAAAAGGGCGCAACTTACTTGACTCAATACAACAAAATAATTTAAGACAGCTATCTACCGGGCAGCCCACGTATTGGCCTACCGATAGGAACAAACTTCCAGATCTACTTGACTTTGCGATAACCAAAGGTATCTCTAACATTTACTATAAAATAGAATCTTGTCTGGTTTTGAGCTCTGATCATAGCACTATTATAATAACGCTAAGTAAGCACGCAATATCAAAAGAACCACTCTTGACTCTGTGCACAAGAAGAACTGCCTGGGAACAATTCCAATACTTGGTAAATACTAACATTCAACTAAACTAACGGATTAAGGAACCGACTGAAATAGAAAAAGTAATCCAACATTTCACTACAGTCATTCAAGATGCAGCCTGGAAATCCACGCCCTCGACCACCAAAACCACACACAACACTGATATACCCTTGTACATAAAAGAAATCGAGAAGAGAAGAGCACGAAGCAAGTGGCACCGATCCAGAAATCCATTCGATAAGACTCGCCTCAATAGACTAACTCATAAACTGAGAAAGGCCCTACAGCAGAACCAGAATGACTCTTTCAACCTCTACTTAAGTAATCTCACGCCTTCGGACCTCTCGCGCTGGAAAGCGGCTAAAAAGCTTCAACGACCAACAGTTCCTATCCCCCCTCTAAGAAAACTAGATCGAAACTGGGGCCAGTGTGACGAAGAAAAGGCTGAAGTGCTAGCCAAACATTTAGCATCTGTGTTTACTCCACTTCTAGGTAATAACATAGAAGACGAGGAAATAGAGAACTATCTCAGTGCAGTCTGTCAGTTATGCTTGCCAATCAACCCACTCACACCTGCAGAGGTTCTAAAAGAAATTCGACAAATTAAACCATCCAAGGCACCAGGTTACGACCTTATAATCGGAGAAGTTCTGAAACATCTACCTAAAAAAGCAGTAGTTCTTCTAACCACAATATATAACAGTATACTGCGTCTATGCTACTTCCCAATCCAATGGAAGTATGCACAGATTATAATAATAGTAAAGCCGGGAAAACCACTTACAGAACCAACCTTGTACCGGCCAATAAGTCTTCTGTCAACAGCATCTAAAATCTTTGACAAACTACTTCTCCATAGAATACATGAAACCACACCCATTGATGAACTAATCCCTGAGCATCGATATGGTTTTCGACAAAAGTACTCCACTATTCAGCAATGTCATAGAATAGTCAATACAATTAAAGACAACCTAGAAGACAAGCAATATTGTGACTCAGTCTTTCTTGACGTCCAACAGGCCTTCGACAAAATTTGGCACGAAGGTTTTTTATACAAATTAGAACGATCGTTGCCCAACCAAATATACCTCATCCTCAAATCCTACATCCATGAACGTTACTTCCAAGTTAAAGTCAATGCCTTTCTATCTAACCTTTATCCGGTATGCTCTGGTGTCCCCCAAGGTAGCGTCCTTGGACCGTTCCTCTACCTAGTCTTTACTGCGGACATGCCTGTAAACAATGATATCACTATGGCCACATTCGCTGACGATACGGCAATCCTGACTTTTGGTGTAGACCCTATTCATGCCTCCGAAAAACTACAAAGCTACCTGCAGACACTCCAAACGTGGTTAAAAAAGTGGAAAATTAAGGCAAACAACGAAAAATCTACACAGATAACCTTTACTACAAGAAAAGGTGTATGCCCACAAGTGATGATTAAACCTGTAGTCAAATACTTAGGGCTACATCTCGACCAAAAACTAAACTGGAAGGAACATATTAAAGCCAAAAAAACCAACTAAACCTGAAAGTGTGACATATGAACTGGCTGATAGGTAAACGATCAAAATTGTCATTGGAAAACAAACTTAGCATATACAAGATAATTCTTGGATCTTGGAATACCATTCATCAGCGAAGTAACTACCGTCCATGCAACTAAAGCAAAACAACGATATGCAACACACACCAGTCCCAACATCAATTCCATGTACCGCCCTCCGCTTGTCGAACGTAGACTTAAACGAACGTGGCCAGAAGACCTAATTAGGGATTAAAAATTGAAGAACTGTCGCTGGATGGTACTCAATACAAGTCACATTTCCAACATAAAATTTACTAAATACTCTATGTATATTGTTGAGTAGATTGTAAATAAGCAAAAAAAAGTTTGAGTGTTTGTCTTCTAAAGTAAATTTGTTGTCAGCTTGTTGGAATGACCTTGAAGTATGTCTTTTATTCGATATTTTATGCTGCGTCTTTTTATTTCTTCTCTGGTGGTCGGTACAGAAATGTCTTGTTAAATTGCCCAGTTTGGAACGTACCAAGGAGCGTTGACGATTGCTCTTAAGATCTTATTTTGGAATCTTTGTACTATTTTCAGATTTAGATTACTATCCCTATAAATGTAATCCGTACGTCCAAATAACCTTAAATGCATTTGTAAAATAATACTTTATTTTCTATCATTAGCTGAGAGTTCCTGCCATTTAACCAATATAATTGTCGAAATTTTAACCCTAATTGTAGCCAAAAAGTAGGTACAAAAAAGATCCCAGGATACTGCTCTGCAAAACTCCTGATTGTATTCGGTAGATCGGGGACAGTCGTTCTTAATATTTGACTTAAAAAATCTTTCTTCAAAATTTGATTTTAAGGTTTTATAGTAATCAGAAAGTTTATTTTTGATTTTGTAAAGCAATCTTGTATGCCACATCTTGTCGAACGCAGAGTAGTATTTTTTAAGCTGTAGATCATGATTATTTTTTGTGGTCATCATGCGTACTTGTTCTAGGGTAGCGTGTCCTTCTCTAAAACCAAACTAGTGGTCTAAGGTTTTTATCCTCGAGAACTAGTTTCATTCTTTCTAACATTAGTTCATCTAATACTTTGGGTATGATTGGAAGAAGACTGTAGGTCTATATGACATAGCATCCTCCGATTTCTTTCTTGGTTTTGAAATTATTTCTATCGTTATGGAAAACAATTTAATCTCAAAATGGCATTAAATATGTATGTTATAATTTTCACATCTATTTTTGGAAGTTTTTTCAGTGTTTTGGCAGAAATTAAATCGTACCCGTGGGCTTTATTTACTTTTAGCCCTTTCATAACTTACTGGACTTCTTTGAATTTAAACGGTTTGATAATCTGTGTCGGTGTGATATATCTATCGACAAACTCGTGAATTTGCCTTCCTTGTTCTGGAGTGCACGTCTGAGAAAACAGTTAAAATACTTGTGCTAAGTGGTTTGCAAATGCTGCTGCCTTTTCACTGGCACTTCTAATCCAAGTTTTATTTGCTAGTCTGATAGGTAGAATTGTTGCCCGTGGTAGTTTTAACTTTGTAATGGATTCTTATAACAAATAATTTTTATCTTCGGTAGTGGTTAGCTCAGATATTCTTGTATTTCTTGGTTTATTAAATTGTTTAAGAAATATTTCAACTTCTGAATTGTCTTGTTAAGTTTTTTGTGGTTTCTTGGGTGTCTTGTATTTTGCCAAGTCCTTTTAAGTTTCTTTTTTTGTTTAACTACCGGTGGGAAATCTTATTTTTACTTTCCTTATCCTATAATAAGGAAAGTAATGTAATAGGCGGAAATTTGACCTACCCAGTTTTTCACATTTCTGGACGAAATATAGCCTCAGGACACCAAAAAAGTTAGTTTTAGCCATTGGTTCGTGTGTGCGTGTGTGTGGCTCAGGATTTTTAATATACCGGATGTTCATAAAATGTTTCGGGAAATTTATATTACCAGATAGATCAAACCGAGACGAACAAAAAATTACCATGAAATTTTTTGATCCGAGGTCAAATAAATAAGTTATAGCCGATTAACAACTAATTAAACGGACCAATCACAGCGCGCTCGGAGAGCTACTTGTCCGACTGTGGGAAGACGGGGGCTTGGCCGCTGAGGAGCACGCAGGCGATAATGGCGAAGGCCGTTCGACCGAGCTCGCACGGTTACCCTCAGTGACATAGCAAAATTTTAAGTACCATTCAATTATTGTTTTGTACTGTTTATTTTATCAGCTTTCGAGTGTTGGATTCGCGCCTCGTCCTTTTTTAAATTAACAAATTTTTAGACGAGAGCAGCGCAGGGCCGAGACGATGGACTCGTGCCTCGTCCTTTTTTAAAATAACAAGTTCCGGGACGAGAACAGCGCAGGGTCGAGACGATGGAGACGGTATAATATATAATAATAGGATAAGGAAAGTCGTGTGATGTTCACACCAGATTTTTTGTTTTTAGTGGTTGCAGCCCGAGCAGAAAGTTGTATGGTGTAGGTGATGTATTCTACAGCATTGTGCACCCCTTTTTCTGTTTTAAAGGTATATTTAGACAAACATTAGTATCAGTTAGTTCCCTGTATCTGTTCCAGTTAGTAATTTTATTATAAAGTAAAACAGGTTTTGGTGTGTTTAACGTTTTGTTACTATATTTGATACTAAATTTGACAACTGATGACCCCACCAGTAAGTTATGGTTAAAATTGTCAGATGTAAAACGTCTTATCGTAATTTTTTTGATTTAGTTCTTTAATTTGAAGAAATCCTCAGCTGAGGCGCATCGATTTCTTGTAGAAGCATATGGTGAGGCTGCTTTAAGTGAGAGAAGTTGTCGTGAGTGGTTTCATAAGTTTAAGAACCGTGAGTTCGACATCGAAGACAAAGAATACGAAGACGCGGAAATGAAAGCATTATTGGAGGAAAATCCCTGTCAAACGCAAGAAGAACTTGCACTTACATTAGGAGTAACTCAGCAAGCAATTTAACATCGTTAAAACGCCGATTTTACACATGTAAAATGGTGCTTGCCAAGCATAAACTAGAGTTTTTTGCATTGTATAATTACTGGTGATAAAAATGGATCCACTACTATAATCCAAAGAAGAGGAAATCGTGAGGACCATGCTTCAACATTGACAGCCAAGCCAAATATCCATGGAAAAAACTCATTTTGTGTATTTTGTGGATTCAGCTTAGTGTCTTGTATTATGAGTTGCTCAAACCGAACGAAACCATTACTTGGACTCTCTACCGAGCACAATTGATGAGATTGAGCCAAGCACTCAAGGAAAACCGCACCCACTACTACTCTAGACACGACAAAATTATTCTTCTGCATGATAATGCTCGTCCACATGTTGCAGCGTCGGTCAAAATCTGCTTGGAACACTCAATTGGAAAGTCCTACCCCACCCGCCGTATTCACCAGACATTGCCCCTTCCGATTATTACTTGTTCCGATCGATGACACATGGCCTGCCTGAGCAGCACTTCACATCATATAAAGAAAAATAAATATATAAAAAAAAAATTGGGTCGATTCGTTAATAGCCTCAAAAGATAAAGCGTTTTTCCGACACGATATCCGTATGCTGTCCGAAAAATAGGAAAAAGTAGTGGCTATCGATGGACAATACTTTGAATAAAACATAAGGTTCCGTTCTTTCACAATAAATGCCCAATTTTTGATAAAAAACGGCGGACACGTAATTGTACTCCCTTTAATTACGGGCGAATGATTCATGGATAGATCGAAACATCATGTAGCGTTAATGTTGCTTGTTGCTATTGCTTTTGTGATGCAGAAATATAGCAAATCAGAAATGTTGTTAAGCTCTCATGGCCAGTAGGTAGGTTCTTCAGTTGATACGTAGTTTAAGAAATTATTATTTATAGCTTTGAGTGGCTCCCTACCTCAGGGTACAGTTAATTTTGGTCTCCATTGTTCATTTTTGTGTTATAGTCTCTACCTGAGATGACACGTAATCCAGGGGTACTGAAAAAGTAATTAAAATCTTCTTTTTTAATTTTATGCTTGGTGGATAGTATACTGTGGCGAATGTTATGTCTCTATTGGCTTCTGCACCTACAACACTTGTAGCTTAAAGCTGTTCATGTTGATATTCGTGGCTTACATAATGCTTTATTGAGTTCTTCACTATCACTGCTGTGCCCCCGTATAAATAAAATATTTGGATATTTTTATGCACGATTATTGAGTAAAATGTGTTTGTGAGATCAGCATAATATCAATGCATTATTTGTTATAAATGTTTTAACTTGCTGGCTATGCTGTGCCAGTCTATTGACATTTTTTAGGAATTGAGTCGTTATGATAATTTAGAGATCATAGTGGTGACCAAGTTGAGCATAGAATCAATTCATTCCATTGATTTAACCATCATTGTTTCCATTTTGTTATTTGTGTGCTGTTGATCCTGTTTGAACTTGTTGTTGATTGTCTGTCTGTAGCGGTTTTGGCCCTTTTTCACCAACTCTTTGAGAATAGCGTGTACCCGGTTGAACTAATTGTCAACTTGTTTAAACCTTAGTGGTAAAAATTTACGTTTTTAAATTTCTTTAGCCATTAATCAACCTCTGTAGTTTGCAGGATTATTTCTCCAGCAATTCCCGTGTTTGGCATTTTTACTTCTTTTTTTCTTTTCTAGTTTTTTGTAGGGCGTTCTCCAGCGCATTTAGCGCATCTTGGTTTTCTATGGAAATAGTTTTTAGATTGATCAAACTTTTGGCAATTTTGACATTGTATGACTTCATGCTTAACGTGTGGACGTTCGAAAATAATTCTTGATTTTAACAAAAATTTTATGTCGCATATATCTTTATTGTTTTGGTTTTGTTCTAATTCTACGAAAAATATTGCTAATGGTGTTTTATTGACCCTATGTCTAATGTTGTATATCTTGTTGACTACTTTATGCCAATAATTATTAATTTTTAGGTGAGTTCTAAGTCTACCGTGGAGTGCATGTTATGTAACCACATTCAACTTTATGTCTTGTTTGTGCTGGAAGGAACGAAATGTCGTATGTTTTCCCTTAGGATTTTAATAACGTTTCTGTAGTCCTTTACATAACTTAATTGAATCTTGGCTGGGGTGTTACATATTAACTTAATTGTATTTGGCTTAGATATCTAGCATGTCCAGTTAGCGGTTAGTATAAACAAAAATAGGGGGTGGTCTAATGTCTTGTTCTGCTTCACTGTTTGCTTGATTGTCTTCGTTGTCTGACAGTGCTTCGTACATGTTAGATGTTGTGGGACCACTTAACCAATAGTCAGTTAGTTTTGTGCGTAATGAATCCGTACTAGGGCGTTTTTGTTTTCTTTAAATTTCGGTTTGCCATTCTCGGTCTCCATTTATTTGCATTAGAATGCTTTCATCCTGTTGACTTGCGACTTGCGGTGGGTGCACTAATTGCGCTTGATACGGAGTTTGTTTATGAGACAAAAGTGTTTATTGTGGTATAGATAATTGTGATGGTTGCTGGTACTGCATATAATTTGATTGTTGGTACATGCAGATGTTATAGCCCTGGTTAACAGTCATTTTTGAGGCAGGCGGCTATTGTGAATCAAAATTTGGCACGCCAAACATGACAACCATATTCATTTCTGTTTTGTTCACTTTAAATGTTCGTTTTAATTTATAAACACTTTCACAAACATAAACCTTTCGCTTTTTATTTAACACTTCACTCCTTTAGCTGTTTACTCTTTGGATTTGCGGCAGAAGTGATGGCAGGAACAGTGGCAAAGAGCCGCAGGTCAGACAAACCAGGCTATATCGGTGATGGTCACGGGACACCACCAACACACCGACAGGTCGCAAGTTTCCATTTGCAGAAACTGTCCAGTTTTCACAACGGCGGCGGCGTACACTGACAAATCCGTCATTTGTAACACAAAAGCAAACCTACAGGGTGGCACGCGGCAGACGCATGGTTTATAAAATGGAAAAAAAACGCAGACAGTCACAAAATGAACAAAATTTTATTTTTTTTTCCTAATTTATTAACACCGAGTAAGTTTTTTCTGAGGTTTTCGTGCATTCTTTGAAGCATTGCCACAGGAATTTCGGCGATTTGGGTTCGAATGTTGTTTTAGAAGGCTTCCAGGGTCCTGGGACCATTATTGTAAACAAGGAATTTTAGGTATCCCCAAAGGAAACAATCACAAGAGGCCAAATCAGGAAAGAGCGATGGCCAGTTCAAATCGTCTCTTAGGGAGATGGGCGGCCGGAAAATTTGTCTCGCAAAAAGTCTATGGAAACCTTTGTTGTATGGACTGTGGTCCCGTCCTGCTAAAACCAGACGTCGTCCAACTCTATCCCTTTCAATTTAGGCAAGAATAAATCCTGGATCATGGTCAGGTAACGAGCAGAAGTGACTTAGCCGCTTGATCATTTTCTTCAAAAAAGTAAGGGCCGTCGGAGTGCAGGGGCCTCTGCTGAAGCTCTCTGTTTATTGACACATCCACTGAAGTAAAAATGTGCATCGTCAGAGAAACGATACCGTCTCGACGCAACGCAGCAAGTATTTTTTTACTAGTGAGTTGTCTGGCTTCAAAATCACGTGGCTTCAATTTTTGGACGACAACCATCTTATAAGGGTGCAAATGAAGATATTCATTAACGATTAGTTGAATGGAACGTCTCGAAATGCCAAGGGCACCTGCCTGTTTCCGAATTGAACGCCTAGGAGATTGTTGAATTGCAGGTCGAACTCTCTCGATGTTTTTTGAGGTAGTAGCGGTATTCTCAGGCCCTCTTTTTAGGGTTGACACATTTCCGGTACCCTGGAATGCACTAGCTCACGCAAGAATTCAATTTCGATCGGGAATTCGACCATAGAGGGCGATATTAAACTTTAAAGGCCCGCTGCACGCGGACGATCGAGCGGGCGTTCGACAAATAGGTCTGCACACAAAAACCACTCCATTATAGTGACTGAAACCGCGTGAAACATAAACTTCCCATCCCTCTCTTTCGAATCACCTCACTTTCAACCTTCTAGGACCGTTACGAAGGAAGCAATAACCATTTCAAATCCATGCCCTTTCCATTTGAAAACGCAAACGAAACTCAAACAAATACATGGAAATAAGTTTTATGAGTTGCAGAACAGCTTTAAAGACGTTTCTTTGAGGATGACCAATAATCTAAAACATTGCATTTCACTACACATAATAGCAAGAAGGCGAAAATCTGTTACTTTAATACTAGTAAAAACTATGTAAAATGTAATTCCAGACATTTAAATAAAATATTTCAAAATTTTTCTTCTATTACAAAAGTCAAACGAAAGTCATTTTCTAAACACATTTTATATGTTAAAATTACATCTGTTTTGAACATCACCGGTAACATCGTGATGGTGACTCTTTCAACATGTAAAATTTAATATTAATTTGGTTTAAACATTACTTAAACTACATTAAACCTGCGTAAATCATGTAATTGTTAATAAAAAAATTCATGTTTATCAAATGTAATTATTTTAATGGCAAGAATCGTCAAACAAACTAAGTTTACAAGCATAAATTTGTATATGATACGTTCATTAACTCGCTGAAGGTGTTAGAGTTATTTTTAATCATAAAATACCGACTTGGTTTAGCAGAATTTATTAAACCAGTGATGCAAAAAATCAACTAAAAATAACGTCTTTAAATGAAAATGCCTATTTTAAATCAAATGAACGGCAATAGATACAAAAAAAAATGATAAAAAGCACAACAGGGATCATGAAAATCAAGAAATGAATTTACATAAACATTTCTTCAAAACCGACAACCAAAGCGATAGTTGATCAAACCTTGGCACTTTTTAGTAGTGTAACACAATTTAAATTATTAATTATAACAATTAAAAAACAATTTCTCAGAATCACAAAAACACTAAAAAATATAAGTTAGTGATTTTTCAGAAAATATAAAAGTGAATAAACAACAGTGATAATACCGACACTTGGTAAAATCAATAGTTGATTGGAAATCTAATAAAATTTGATAAAGTAGTGCTGTGTCATTGCACTTTAATAAATTACAAATGATAATGAATATACTGAGAACATAAGTTTTGTTGCCGTGCTGATTTAACATCATTTTATAGTTTGTTTTATTGCAAATATGTCTTAATTTTCTTTATTTTTTTTGTGTCTATATAGTTCTATAGTCTTTAGTTATATTTTAACTTAATCATTAGCAAGTGTTTTAGTTTTATGATTTGTATTACTTCTAGTTAGATATAAAATATCTAATCTAATATCTTTAAAGCGCGATGCGAAAGTCCCCTGCCGTGTGAAAGCATTGGTTACCAGAGTAACGCGTTCAAGGCTACGCGGAAATACACGAACGATCGTCATATCTTCACACTTCAATATTAAAAACTTAAATTAAAATTAAATTATTCATCCTACTGTTTTAGTTTTTCTGTTCTTTTTTGCAAATAAACACTCTTTGGTATGGAACGGGTTCAAACAGCTGAACACCACAGAAATTACATGAGAAAACGAAGAAGTGGGCAGACTGGGAATGAAAGATCAGCAATAAATGAAGCGAGGCGACGTATATGTGCCGAAAGAACTCCGGAGGAAGTTGAAGTAGAAAACCAAGCAAGACGGCAAGACGTTCTCAAAGAACACTGGAACAAATAGCTGCAGTGAACGAAGCAAGATGACAGCGAAGTTTAGGAAGAATCCCGGAAGAAATAGCAGCAAGAAACCAAGAAAGGAAACTGCGACTTTCTCAAAAAACATCGGAAGAAATAACTGCAGAATAGTAACGATTGCTACACAAAGTTCGTAACACTTGCATTCTTTATCTTAGCCAAACGTAGTGCATATATTCTTGGTTATAAGTTCCTTTAGGAATTGCAGCCGTTCATTTGGTTTGAGTTCTAGACACTCGTTTCTTGTGGTGTTGATCCACGTTTTTCCATTCTTGCCTTATTCTAGCCTGTTGTTTGTCCTTGCTTCTTCCGTTATTGTCTTCTATGTATTTCGGCGCTGTATCTTTTTCCTCCAAGCTTGTACCTTCAACTTCTTTTTATCTTCTGGTACTTGATCTTCTAACTTGCTTTTCGGTCTCTCTCTTCCTCTGATGATACCTGGTCTCCACATTGTAATTTTATTTTTTATTATCTCCCATTTTCTTTATATGTCAGTACCAGCGGAGTCTTTACAGTTTTATAATCTTTACTATATCTTCTCCTTTTAGAATCGTTTTTATTTCAAAGTTCATTAGCCTTATATTCGCCATCTGCAACTTTCTTTAGTCCGTATATCCTTCTTACATTCTTTCTTTCAAATATTCTTAGCTTTTCCTGTTCCGAGTTTGTAAAGTTTAGCGTCTCTGCACCATAAGTCACTACTATATAAAAAAGTTTATTGCGTACATTCTGTCCGTCTATCCGATTGTCAGTCAATCTGTCGTTTTTTTTCAGGTTTTTAATGACACGCGGTTATATTTTTGTTTAATTGATAGCAATGGATATAAATAGATTTACAATTCTTTAAGAATGATTTAGTTAAAAATCTATATGTATAAAATCCCGAGATATCTATGGAACATTGTCCCACGTTCCGCCTTGTTTGTATTTATGCTTATACTTTTACATTTTATGTTTTTGTATTTATAATATACATTTATTATAGGTTTTGTGTCCCGTCTGGCCTCTGTGATTTGTCTCGATGTTTCTGTTACTTTTGCTGTTAATTATTATTCCTAAGTATTTAAAATTATTTACTAGTTCAAACTCAAAATTTCCTATTTCTACTTCTTCAGTTGTTGTTTTCCTATTTTATCTGCTTGTGTTCATGTATTTGTTTTTTCTTGGTTTATTGTTAAGCCTACTTTCTTTGCTTCTTGTTCGATTTTTTCAATTGCTTCTTCCAGGCTTCTCCTATCTGTAACTAGCACAGTGAGGTTATCTGCGTACGTAACTACTTGTATCGCTTTGTTGATGATCGTTCCCTTAAGATTGCACTTTTTGACTACGGCTTACAATGCTAGAATAAACAATGTTGTTGATAACTCGTCTCTTTACTCTACACCTAGATTGATTCCAAAATCTTCGGCTTTTTCTTCGATTGGCATAACTGCTGCTTGGGAGTTTTTTATCGTGATTTGTATCAATCTCACTAGCTTTCCCGGTATTTTCATGTCCTTTGAGGCTTTTATTACCTTTTCTCGTTTTAGACTATCAAATTCCTGTTCGAAGTCGATATATATAATTTGGTCCAATTTTATGTTTATATAATTTTTCGACTATTTGCTTCACTATATGTATAGCATAGTAATTTATATAATTAGCATGCTCAATCCTTATATGCAATGTTAAGAAAGGTAATTCCCCTGTAGTTTGCACAGACTTCTAGGTCTCCTTTCTTATATATTGGTACTATTATTTCTTTTCCCCACTCGCTAGCCAACTTTTTCTTTTTCCAGATGTGGATTAGTAGTTTAAATATTCTTTGTCTTAAAAATTCTCCTCTATGTTTTATCAGTTCATTTACTATGTTATCCTTCCCTTCTGCTTAGCTCATCTCAAACTGTGCTATCACTTCATTGAATTCCTCTTCCGTGGGTAAGTCCAGTTCTTCATTTTCTGTGTTATTTTCTAATTTTTTCCCTTTCTATGATCTTATTGCTGTCTGTTAATATTTATTTAAAATAATTCCTCCACTCTAGACTACTTATGTGTTTTTTTCTGATGAAATATCTACAGTTTTGTGTGATTTTTATTATTCTTTTCAATTGTGTCCGTCACTTCCTCGAGCCATCTTGTCTTTATTTTTAATAGTTTTGAATTATCTTTTTTAGTTTCTTGATATGTCTTGTAGTCTACTTTATTTCCTGTTCTTAGCTACTTTAATCTAACGGCCTTTTTTCTTGTGTTATTTCCCTGCAGTCTTCATAAACCATTCATTCATTTTGTCTGTGTTTTTTTTTGCGGCGTCTTCAAGGATTCTTTTTATACTGCTCCATTCTTCTGGTATATTTTTAACTTTTTGATTTTTTGTTGATTATATTTTAACTTCCTTTTCATATAGTCCCTTCTTCTCTATTATCATTTCAAATTTCCATCTCTTTTTCTTAACTTTAGCTTTGCAATCACTAGGATGTGATCTGTCCCCACATCTGTTCCTCTGAACGATGTTACATCCTATATCATTCTTTGTCTCTTTTTAGCTATTAGGATGTGATTTATCTGGTTTCCTGCAATTCTGCCAGGAATTAGCCTTCTTACTTTATGTTATATTTTGTGTTGGTATTTTGTGTTAACTATGTACATATCCATTTCTGTTGCTAAGTTCCCATTGTTATTTGTTTTGCAATGCATCGTTTCTCTTCCAGTATTCTTCTTTTCTCATCTCTGCATTGAAAACTCGTCTCTCTCTTCAGTTGGTATCTCTGTTGGCGCATAAGCGTTTATGAGTGTGATGTTGGTTATATAATTTTTTAATGTGATATAAGCAATTCTTCCATTTATTCCCTTAAATTCCATTAAATTTAATCTCAGTTCTTTACTTATCAAAAATCCCGTTCCATTCTGTTCTTGTTTATCTTCACCTTAGTACAACACCAAATATTTTTCTTTATCGATCCTATCTTCTCCCTTCCATCGTATTTCCAGCAGGGTCAGTATTTCTATTTTATATTTTATTGTTTCTTTAGTAACCTCCTCAATTTTTCCTATAACTAACATAGTTTTTATATTCCCGGTCCCTATTTTTATTAATGTGTTTTTCTTTTTCCTGTTTACCAATTTATTCATTTTCCTTTTCATTACCATTGCTTATTATTTTTTCATTTGATCTTGTAATTTTTCTCAATTGTTGATCGAGTTCCTCACTCTCTGCGAACTTTGGTAATTTATAAAGATTGAAAATTGATTTGTATTGGTTAGTTTGTTAGGACTGTCATTTCCTACCTCATTCTCTGTTCTATATAATGTTGCAACATGTTTATTGATATACTAATAAAGAGAATGCTACCAGTTACTCTTTTTATGTAAATTGAGGACGTGTGAACTGTATTTGTGGTGTTTGTTCGTATTGTCCGGAATTAGACGGGTTTCCAAGGTTGATCACAAAGATCATCTTTTAGACAGCGCCCACATGCTACTTATCGAATCACATACATTTTTTACATTAATTATGATATGTACTTACCCTTACGAGCTACTTAACTAACATTTTGCTAGATTATACTATTTGACTTTTCTATCAATATAAACCAAAAAAGGTATATCGGGAAACTCAGCCTTGTATGTGGGGCTTTCGTTCTGCGAAACCAGAAACGGACATTTTCGACATTGAGGAACCTCCCATGAATTGTTTGATACTTTTCTTGTTCACGAAAGATCACACTTCATGAATTATTTGCTACCACTAATCAATTATTGGGGCTTACTTAAATAAGAAAAAATAATTATTATATAATAGTAGATATTGATAACGTACCAGTTAAGTTAGTGAATGCAAATATTAACAGAATACAAAATCACGTTCCAAACTAAAGCAAAAAGTTTTATGAAAAAATAATTCTGCTATTAGATAACAGATTTTTATATACATTTTTCAACTTCAAAATCAAATTATTTTCTTTAAATAATACCAAAAACTATTTGCAGTTTTGCTGTCTAAATCAAGGAACCTTAATCTTTTTTAATCTACAGGCTCCTTTAGTTGTCAAATGGAAGTCACGTACTTCACCTTAGCTTTTACGAATAGAATAGAATGAAGTATATTTTATGTTGATATGCAGTTATAGAAATTTAATAAAACGATCTTTCTGCTTACTCATTCAGAGAATATAAGCCTCAGATTGAGGACTTCTGTTATTTTAACTTTATTTATAAAAACGTGAGTGTTACTGCTTTTTGAAAACAAAATGCAAATTATTTTGCATCATATTAAGTATAGAAATTATTACAAAAATCTCCTGTGTAACTATACATTTCTCAATCATTTTAAAAGGCAGTACGGATATATAAAGCTGATTTTAAATCTATAAAAATAAAGCTTACGCTTTTATACTTCCTATAAAACCTTCCCTATAGATTTTTAATGTACTTTATCTTTTTCTATTTGTTAAGTACTAGAAAAGTTTCTTAGTATAGTGGAAACAATGGTTGTAACAAATTCAAGATTGACCAAGTAGATTCAAACCTACAAGGTGTCCAATAGGACAACATACAGATATTGCTCCTGAAATGTAGCACTAAAAAAACTCGATATATTATCTTAGCGGAAAACGGAATATTGTACAATTTTAAGCTACAACCTTGCACGTGTTGATCAGTGAATAGAGAAAATGCTGGAAGATAATTGTTCTCAGGTGGTACCAAAGGAAATTTCAATTTAAAAGACACTAACTTAAGAGAATAGGACCTTCCAATAAAGAAAGATAACTGGTTTGCCCAAATTCCTAAAGTAGCATAAAATAGTTGGTACGATTACTAATTTTGAGGAACCCAAAGGTATAAATGGTATATAGAAGAATAGTACTTTGAAAGATTATAAATACTAAAGATGTATTACAAAACTTTCATGTGCTCTATGAATATAAGTTTATTTGGAAAGTGTAAACTGCAAAAGTGTTCAAACTTAACTAATCCTTCAAAAAATCAAAATTTTAAAGAGCAATGGTATTATCTGAATATTCTCATTGATTTAGTTAGATTTTGTAATTTTTCTTCATAGAAAAATTTCAACAACAAAGGAAATTTGACTGTAACTCATCTGCAGACCCTAATTTTAATAGAAAAAGTTAGACTGTTCCTACGGACTGCAATAAAATGCTTTGTTATAGTCATTTAGAGCCAACGTTGTCCCGTGATTGAGAAGCGAGCTGCGATGCTGACGGACCCGGGTTTATTTCCCGGTGCTCTCTGATGCTTGGCGGGTGGCCTAGTCAGTCACTAAAAATAATTGAGTACCTGCGTTCGCTCGAACAAAGGGTCATAATGGCGGTCGTCTAATGTGCGGTGCTTGCCACATCGCCCCGCACCAGAGATGGTGTGCGGGCCTTAACCTCTCAATTCGCCGTGCTCCCACAAGGAGAATCGTACCATTATATTACAGTTATTTGAGGAAAACTATTTAAAATTAAAGCGGACATTTTTAACTTTTCATTTTTGTCAATTATATACTCTTAATAGTGATGCAACGGTATGAAACATGCAGTTCATCAATAAAAAGTTACAAAATTAAGAAACGGAAAATCTAATGTTCCTAATTTTACTTTTTTTGGGCCAAATTTCAAATAAATATTTTCTATATTTAATAACAACTATATAGCTAACTATATTTTTTATAAATCTATCAGGCATATCCAAAGTTCCCAAAGAGATCTTTATAAAAGAACAAGCTTGCTCAAGGTCCCTCTATTTTCATTGTTGTTCCAGTCGGCTGCACCGAGCCATTATTTTTCCATTAAGCCCATCAGTCAGTTCTACGAGCAGCGTAATTACTAATTTATTGCATCCAGTTATCATCTCGCAGCAATCTATTATGCTGTTGTTTTGAAGCCCAATTCGAACTTGTGCATCGCGCAGTTAGGCGGCGGCTTTATCTACACTAACGCCGCGTCATTCGGTCATCATAACAACATTGGTGTTAAGTCTGTACTTTTTTATGGTTTTTATCTATAATTATACGTAAGAATGTTAAAATACTTTTAGCGCTTATTGAACTTTAAACGTGGAACTGATAAATTTGTTGTTTTTAATATAACGTGTAACACAAATCATTTTTATTTTCCAACAAGAAGTGTAAAATAATACCTAAAGATCAAGTAAAAAATTTAAAAGAAATTTATATTAAAGATGTGTTTTAAAATTACAGCGCTCAAACTTCCCACTAGTAAATTGTCAGCTTGATCTTCGAATAAATTCTTTAAATATTGGTTTTAAATATTTTTTGAAAAAACAATTAGTGAAAAGGGTGAATGCTTTATTTTTATCAAAACGAGGCGCTTGTATATCACTAAATAGGTCAATCAGATAAAAACGGAGTAGTAGCTTATCTCAATTTACGTTTTATCACATTTTTAAGGAGGCGCCACAATGGCCCAGTAATCAAAGACTTCAAATCTGTGTAGTGAATAAAATATTACAGTTAACGATTTGCCAAATCTTTTGTTTCATCAAATCCCAAGTAAGGCTTGTTGTCTCAAGAACCCTCTACGTGTTTTGGCAGACATACAAAGTTATCTAAGTAGGTATTACGATAGGGAAACAATCCACAACTCATTAAGTTTGCTTTGAATAATACTTTTAATGAAAACTTGATTTCAAGTGCTGTAACAATAATAAGCACAGACATATATTTATAAAATATTTTTTAGATCACATGTGGCAGCACATACCACTATTCCATATAATTAAATCTCACATTCACAGACATACACACTTATAGTTACTTAATGGAAAGACAAGCACGGGTTACATTTGCAAATTTTTGATCAATTTGTGGAAGTTGTCCAGGCCCACCTGGTTAGCTTCCTGGTAATATGGTAGCCCCTGCGAGCGCTTGATCCAGGCAGAAATCCTGGGGTATTTGTCTTTATTGATAGGCACAAGAATGTCCGCAGACGTCACGGAAGGGATCAAGCTCAGGTCCGCGATGGTCAGCTCATCGCCAGCCATCCACTTGCCATTTTTTAGGAACTCTTCCAGAAAGCCGTAAGCTTCCTCCAAATTGCTTGCATTTTCTGCTGATACCGTCTTTACGCCATATTTTACCATCGCTCTCTACAAAGAAAACAAAATAAAAGTTGCATCTCGCCAAAAAATACATAAAAGAATCGCTCGTGCTGAAAATGCCTTATATTGACAGCAAAGAGAGCAAGTGAAGTTCAAGTGGACTCTAAGATTCTCTTGCATAATGGAGCAAAAACAAAGTGCAACCAAACACAAAACGGTTGCTGATTACAATGACCTTTGGAAACAGACACGGCTTATCTACTTCCAGGCGTCTCTTTGCTCCAGTTGTAACAATCTACTCTTTGTGGATACTTACAACAATGCAGCGAATGTTGGAAAAAACAATTTCAGAATCGAAATGCAGTCGTTGGTCTATTATTGAGCGCTTCTCGTGGTTTCTCGGATATAAAATGTCGTCGTTGCCGTATTTTCCTATCAAGTAGGCTATTATAGCGTGACTGTCCCAAATAGCGTACCCGTTGTCTACTAGGGTTGGGACTGTATGTTGAGGATTCAACTAGAATAATAAATTCTTTCAGAGCGAAGTTCTTGCAAGAACGTTTTCGAAATACCTACTTTCCCACTTACCTTTAGGAAATCGGGAGAAAACTGCTCGCGCTCGGAGAAGTTTATGATCTTGTGGTCCAAAGTGATCCCGAGGGCTTTGGCCGTCAACAACACTGATCGCACAGGGGGACTCAAGTCTATCATGTAAAGCTTTGGGGGAGCCATTTCTGGCAAAATTACTCCATTGTTGCGGATCGACACAACACACGCGTGGCACCGAGGTCTCACTGCAACTCGAGTGTGGAGCGATCACTGTGCCGTTACATGATCCGCAAGTCACGAATAATCTGAACTGCTATTAGCCGTATTAATAACTTACGATAAGTTTTGTCAACACTGGCGCTGCTCCGGGAAGCATAAACAGCACGTGGCTGTTGGTCAATGGCACGGTTTGGAACGGTGTAGCTCTAGCATATTGTCCTATAGATAAGAAAACTTTTTGATGCATTTATTTGTTTATCAGAGGCGAACTTTAAAGCCGGTTAAAAACAATCTTAATAAAGAGAGGAACTCAAACAAAAACTATAAAATCCATTGTTTGTTTTCCTTATTACAATATTTTGAATCTTCTACAGCCCAAATGCTAATTATTTTTATACTAAATAACAATTTGCAGCCAATTTATATATTAAGTATGCAGTCCTTCCACAAAGTGCTTGCGTAATCAAAATCATTAATAAATTTATAAAAAAAATATTTTCCTCTCTAATATGATTGTTATATCTTTTACATATCCTAGTCGTTATCAGTGGTATTACTTTTAAATTTAAGTTAGACTGTCGACTGTGTGCCATATTGAAAGCCAACTAAAGTGATTTCTTGATATAATATGTTAGATAGAGGACAATCAAAAAATCCAAAAAAGGAGAGTATCAAAAACTCACTTCTTTACTATTTTAAATCCACAACAAAAGCCAATTCTTAAAAATAAAGAAATGTACGATCCGATTGACCTAAACAGCTCTTCTGGCGAGTATGCTCATAATTTGATATTAAGGCGAAAACAACGCTCGCTTCCGTTAATGCAAATAAAAGAAAACTTACTTACATAAAACACTTTCCGGGTACAAAATAAAAAATGTAAAAGCAAAGACAGCGTGGCGTACAATGGTTAAAGTTAAATAGATAATAGGTGCACAGAGTATTGTTAGGGTGCAGTTCAAACGCTCATAATAAGAACGTGATCAAAACAGAAAAAGAAGAAACAAATATTAAGATAGTTGGGAGACAATAGTGCGCAAGTCAATGATGATTATAAGAAGTATCAAACACACAAAGTCAAATTTGTAAAGAAAACGTAGAGTAAGTATTCTTCTAAAAGGAAATAGAAAACAGTTAACTGAATAGCAAGCAATAAAAGATACTTAGAACCAAAAAACAAAACAAGGCTAGAGTACAACATTGCATTAGAAAGTTTTCGTTATAGCATTAAAAATTACGCTCACCTTCCTTAAAACTGTTTGCTTTTTAAGAATATAACAAACCTTTCTACTTTAATGCCTCTAATATTATCTAATCTTGAAGATTTTAAAATTTTCTTATTACTAACTTTGTTAAAAGCCGAGAAAAAATTACACTTTACACGAGAGTATTATGAGTTCACAACCAAGTTCAGTGATGTTCAAAAACTGTAAAGTACTCATAGGTAAGCCCACAAATTGTGGTAACATATTTACCCTAAACAGTCCTTTCTATAATTTTCTAATTTAATAGGCCGTACAATACAAGGAACTCTATTCATGTTAAACTTGCGGGGGGGAGGTATTAAAAGGCCTATAAACCACCACGCTGGCCAACTTGCGTATTGGTGATTAGATGGTAGTCTAACTAACTAAGACTTTTCCCGCTGCTGTTGTCCTATATTATAGGATCTTACACCACCGGTGATATACGAGCGCATCCCATCTTGACCTGCTCCATACTACATTAACCTTAACTTGCCGAACTCTTAATGCAGTTTCACCAAGAGAGCCATTAAATTCAATTGTGAAAATTGCCTCTGATGGTCCCCCTCACTTAGTTTTGCCTGTGTGTCGACACAGTTACCTGAGTGTGGCCGCCAAAGATATATTTTAAGAAAACCACTAGATGCAGACTATGGCTATAAGCAGCATAAAACCAATAAGAGATAAATAACTACGGTAAAGAAACTAAACATTTAACAACCATAATGAAGACAATTTTAAGACGCAGTGTACACAAAACAAGTAGTTGAAAATCATAAATGAAAGTTATAGTTTTCAAAAAGAAGTTAAATTATACGCAAATAAATCTTTATATACTAACAATTACCTGAGACTTCGCTCGCAAGAATTTTGGCCAAAATTGCCTTAAAAAAACTTTTGTTGAAATTTTATGAAATACATTTTATACGACTTTGTAGCAATTTTTTTTTAATTAGTCATACGTCGAGAAATTATTATATTGAGTTGTATATAAACTGCAAGTTTAATGATTGTTTTGTGAGTGCTTTAGGAAAATGCATAATAAACATGAATAATCTAAAGGGCAATAGTACGGGATTGATTCCTATGACCGCAAGAGCGAGGAGGGTGCCAGCTAGGAATAAAGACTTAGGGTAGGGGTCAATATAACTGCTAAATATGAAAACCCTAGCTTGCCTGCAAAAGATCAAAAAATGGCCATACTTTATAATGGGTGCCTATGGAAAAATACATCTCTTCCTCTAGTCACGTGACTTTAATATCGAGGAGGCTGGAACTAGGCAGAAATTAAAGCACTTGATAAGAGCTTTCAAATAATGTATTACAAGTGTCCGTAACCTACATGCAACACGGTAAAAAATCAAAAAGCTCAATCTGACCATAGATTTTTCGCTCATTTCTCGGCCATCGTACATGATTTTAAGATGCATATGGCATTGTTGGAAATAGCATGCAACAAGCTTTCAAACGATACCTCATTTGTGTCTTTACGTTGACTTTGATTTTTGGCCATTTTTTGACCGCTTTTGAGGTAACATTATCTTAGGAAAGGGTTCCCTTGGGTATACGTAAAGGAAAGGGGGCATGATCCTTTGTGAAACAGTAAAGAAAGACGGAAAAGCTAAGATCGTGTCATGTTTCTGTTGTCAAATGCTGGTTTATTAAATAACATGTTAAGATCTTTAGAAGAAGAACTGAACAGATCTGAACAAACAAGGTTTAGTAAAGCGCAAGTAAATGATCACTAGTCTCTACTCTCCATCTTCTTCGTCAGAAGACTCCCACAAATCTTCACCATCGTCGTCGATCGATTGACTCTTGGAACATCTCACCATGATTGGGATAGGTACAGTGGATTGAATCTGGGGGGCTGTTACGGCCCTGACCAAAGTACCAGACAACCACCATGACATGTGCACAGCAGCCGACTGTACGGGCTATACAAGAATCGAATTCAATTAGTTTTTTAGCCAATATTGGTTTAAGAGATTCAAGCTTACCATTTGGACACTTGCAGTAATATTCTGCGACTGACTTGACGCCAGTGCACACGGTGTCAAATACCACGACCACGTTGTACGTGACGGAACCAGAATGTCGTGAATAAATACCGCGCGGATAACCACAGGCGACGTCACATCCAGCTGGCACTGGCGCAAAACTTCCGCAGTTATCGAGATTCCTTCGTCACTTTCACGACAAATGCGCCCGAAGAGGAGATAAGTTTCTGCCAATAGCAAGTAACGTGATTCCGCTGGTATGAGCCGCACGACAAGAATTTTAGAGACTCTTCAGTGAGTGGAGGGACAACCACGAGATCAGTCGTCGACGCATCCAAGACTCTCCACATCGCCTGCTTACAGAAGAGACACATGCCCTCAACCATCGCTTGAACACGATTCACGTCAACGCACAAGGCCTCCATCCATCTCGCCACATCGACACCTTCGCCACGCTCAGACTCATCACGGGAGTAGAAGGCGTTCAAAACGACGCAAGCGATGCGCAAGTCGTCCATCAGGTAAAAGAGACCCTTGATGTCCCACACCTGGGTGAAGCGCATTCTTGATCCTCCCAGACCTTCGTCACCATTCGGCTTTCATTCGCCGCCTTCGTGGTTAGAGCATCGGGAGCTTTCACGACAAGTCCTTTCGACGCCATTGATTCAATGGCTCTGTCAAATCCTCTGTCGACGACAAATATAATACATCACCAGGTCTAAACAGGACATTGAAGTCCACGCGTTTCATGATTTCCTTCGTGATGTCGGCGTCACTGGATTTCCCCTTGAAGCATTTCTCAAGGACGTCGAGAATCAGTCCATTGGTGCCGACAATCACCGCTGGCTTCGCCAAATGTCTCTTCTTATAACCGCTGAACAGAGCCCGCTAAACGATGAAGTTGTTAGTCTTCTGCGTGTCCAACGCCACGACAGCAAAAGTTCCTGATGGGTTACCGAATAGCTCCCGAGCACTAGGTGTCACTGACTCCAGAGAGAAATCACGAGAGAAATGACCAAGACCAAGATGTCGTGTTTGTTGAAACCCGAAAGTAAGCAGCGATCTTCTCGTGGGAGAATCCAGTGCGAAGCCGGTTGAAATAAACGCCCACTTCAAACGTCACGCGGTGACCACCGGATTTTTTGGGAATCAGGCTGACGAGAGTGTCGAAGTTATCTCGCGAGAAACCAGTGATTGTCGTCCATCTTGTCGAAGGCGGCATCAGGTTCTTGTGCGTCTTTTGATGAAGAGTTGCGGAGACTATCGATGATTCCCATCACTTCCTTTGCAGTAAACTGAGCCGTCCCAAAGCCGCTGCTCATATCGAGAGCATAACTTGAAAAAAGGTCATTTAGTGAGAACAACTGATGGGCATCACTGCACGTCGAGAGACGAAGACTTAAAGTCGTGCAGAAACGGGGACATGCCGCGTCGTCGATCCGTCACGTATTCCGGGGCAGCCAAATACGGGATGTGATTATCTGGTTATCCAGAGCTGATGTTGCCTCTTCCTCCCTTCGGGCTCGAGTCGTTCCCCGTTGCATCTCCACGCGACACGCCTTGTGGTACCACAGTCTCACGATCTTAGGTTTTGCCTCCTTTGAGTCCCTTGAGGCTCCTGCTATTCTTGAAGCACTTGGGTGCGGTGCACGTGCCGGAATTTGTATAGGTCATAACGTTATAACATTATTTTCAATTCACAAAATAATGACTTATTTTCTGACTTACCCATTGATAAAAGATGTTTGGAAACAGTTGATTATGACCGACTTTAATGTGCTGAAGACGATGGTGAAGGAATGAAGTATGTAACTGCAGCCGTTTAAGAGTTGGTCAAAAGATATGCACGCGCATGGACGATACTCGGTCTTGTGTCCATGGGAAAATCGACGATGTTGGATAAAATTCTGGCCCACAATATATATTTTTTCTGAAAGGTCTTAACAAATGGAATCAATGGTTGTAACCCTGTAAAAAATCGTTTTAACCCCGAAAATGACTAAAAATCAAAATCAACGTAGAGACACAAATGAGGTATCGTTTGAAAGCTTGTTGCATGCCCTTTTCAACAAGCCATACGCATCTCAAAATAATATTCGATGGCCGAGAAATGAGCGATAAACTTATGGTCAGATTGAGTTTTTTTATTTTTTACCATGTTGCATGTAGGTTACGGTCACATGTAATACATCATTTGAAAGCTCTTATCAAGTGCTTTAATATCTAATTAGTCCCAGCCTCCTCAATATTAACGTCACGTGACTAGATAGGCGCCCATTATAAAATATTGCCATTTTTGACCCCTTGCAGGCAATGTAGGGTTCCCATATTTGGCAGTTATATTGACCCATAACCCTAAGTCTTTATTCCGCTAGGTGGCGCCCTCCTCGCTCTTGCAGTCACAGATATCAATCCCATACCATTGTCCTAAACAATACTTTTTAGTATTTGTTGAAATATATGTTGTGGAATTTTAAAATATTTATACATTGCATTTTAACCCTAAAGCAATTAATTTTAGGAATATGGTAAAACAAGAATACATTTACTGATATCGAGAAATCTATATGTATACTAATTCTCAGGCATTTATTTTAAATGGTTATCTAAATATGGGTATGATTTTAAAATTAATCCCTTCATATTCATCTACTTAGAAAAAGGATTTAAAAGAAATGCCAAAAAACATTTATTTATTATAAATAGTCTATATATTAATTTTTATTTGTTCATGTTTAGTGACTGTAGATAATAAATCTAACTACTACTCTTTTATTCTCTTACGAAAACCCTAAAACACATGATTGTTTATTCATAATAAAATGTTAAAAAACTACTAAAGCCAGTTTTAATAGTTTTATTTTTAAGAATTCTCTAGATATGCGTGTCAGTTTGAAAACACATGCATTATCGTCGTTTTACGGGTAAATTTAGACAATTGTTGATTCGCCATCTTCAACCCCCCAAGGGTAGAATTTAGAGAAGTACTAAAACATTTGTTTAATTATTATAATATATTAAAAATATTATAATATATGTACTTTTAAAGATAATGATTGCTGAAATACATATGTTTCAATAAAGTTTAACTATTATTTTCACTTCTTTAGGAGTTGAATTTTCGAGAATCCCTTATTTGATGCTTGCTCTATAAAATAAATACGTTATCTAAATTTTATATTTAATAATACTAATACCCATATACATACATACATACTAAAATCACCAGACTATCGTCAAGTACCCAACAATCTAACTACCTACCTCAAAAACAAAACCAAGGCCCTTATTAACCACTCCAATTGACCCCTTGATACTAAAAAAACTCCTTATGCCTTGAGAGAAATCCTCAAAAATACTCAAATTGTACGGCCTTCCAAAAATCCACAAGGAAAATACGCCCTTGCGGTCTATTGTCAATGTCTTTAGTTCACCCACCCACAACTTAGCCAAATGCCTGACCAAAATTATTTAGCCCCTTACAGAACAAACCTCATCGTACGCCCGGAACTCCTACTACTTTTTAAAAATTTTCAAATCCTTTCCCATTCGTGAAAATTACATAATGGTTAGTTTCGATATTGTCTCCCTCTTTACTAACATACCCATTCTAAAACCTTGCAACTTCTAAAAACAAATCACAGTTTGGAAGACGGCATCCTCAAAGTAATTAACCATTGCCTATCTAATACCTATTTTACTTTTCAAAATAAATTCTACCACCAAACCAATGCTGCTCCTGTGGGTTCTCACTTTTCCTGTCGTAGGTAACTTTTCGTGACTAACTTTGAAATAAAAGCCTATGCATCTTTCCCCTTAAAACCTACCTGTTGGATAAGATACGTTGACGGTAACTTTCCCATCTGGCCTAACGGATATGATACGCTTTCCAAATTTCTTTCCACCTTAATAAACTTCATACTAATATCAAGTTTACAATGGAAGTCAAACATAAGTATTCCTTTCTTTTTTTGTAAACTCTTATAACCAAAAATTTTTCCAACAGCAGTTTCTATCATACTGGCTACAGAAAACTTACCCAAACTAATCGTTATCTAACCGCAAAACCCCACCAAATCCACTCACACCAGTCACAAAATCCCCAATTAGCAGATCTCTTAGACTTTTGACAGCGAGAACCGACAAACCGAAATCAACACCATTACCAAAACTTTAATACAAAACGGATATTCTCAAAAATCTCTAACCCACATTAACAATATGAGAAAAAAACTTTAAAATTCATGACCTTCCGACTAAACTAAAGCGTTTTTACCTTAAATTAAAGGCATTACTGACACAATAGCCGCATACTGAATAACAAAATATAGGAATTGTCTTCAATGCCAACAATAAAATAGCTGACTTCATCCGCTCAGCTAAGGACCATTACCACCACGAATCCCAATACCCTACGGTGACTGTGCAAACCTAATAGGACAAACGAATAAACAAATATCTAATCGTATATAGGAATATTCTGTAATTGTATGAAAGAGTGGTATTTCTTCTGCTTTGGCCAAACATAAAAAAAATAGACATATAATTGATTTTTCCAATTCCAAACACTCGCTCCATCTCCCATCCTACCAGTAGAATTCTTCATAAGGTTAAATAAAGAAGCATACTCAAAGCCTCAATACACGTAAAGATAATCAACGCCTACCCGCCATTTGGTTAGTTACCGCACGTCATCACTTACGTAACTCATTAGAACAAACTTTCCCCAGCCCAGTACATTTCCGCCACAAACATGTCCCCGTCAAACTTTCACTTCTGTTTCTATAAATAGTAAAGCAGAGCATACAAAAAGCTTCTTTGACTCATAGTTCTTCTTGGAGAGTAGACAGATTGAGACCCCAAGTAAAGAATTAAAACCTTTTGAAAATGGCATCAAAGTTGATATCTAAACGCCGGGAATTTTCCAGTAATCGAAACATATAACACCAGACATTTTTTATTAAACCAAAAGAGTTAGGTTACTCTGTCAACTAATTTACTTTGTAGGTCTGTACACTGAAGACTATTTAGAGTTTTCAAATATGTTATTGTTATTAACTAAGAAATTGATTGAGATTAAGATCAGTTGTAAATTTATACTATCTCAATTTAACTGAAAAGAAGTCTATCAGGGTTTATCTCTAAGGTAGAAAAGGTTTTCCCAGGCTGCTTTTTGTAATACGAAATCTAAGGTGTATTCGTATCGTCAAAGTGTAACATCATATTGGTAAGTTTTGAGATTTCATATACTGAAAACAGAGAATATTGGAAAATATAAACCTACAATTTTTTGGAATATTATACCTCCAAACTTGGTTGGACGTTAATATAAAACTCGATCTAAAAATTCGTGTTTATGATGTATTTTATTGTTATGTTACGTCTACTTTTCTTCATTTTTAATTATCATTTAAAAAAAATTAAAGTAATTTATGCTCTTTAGCTGAAGTACTATCATCAAAAAAATCTTTGAATTATACCCAAAAACTTCTAAAAGTACTGAAAAATAAACCCAAAAACCCTGTCAGATAAAATATATTCTCCAATTTTTCAAAACAAGATTTAAAGCAGGTGAGTATGATTGTCGCAAAAGGAAGTGAACAAAAGTTAACTTTTCTACCGCTTTTAAAAACAATGCCAAGCTAGATCAAATGTAGCAAATCACTAACCGAATTGTGAACAGAACGACAACCAAAACTTCCTACTAATGTAAGGGCATCCAT
The DNA here is from genome assembly GCA_036346155.1 of Sinelater perroti. Lineage (NCBI taxonomy): Eukaryota > Metazoa > Arthropoda > Insecta > Coleoptera > Elateridae > Sinelater > Sinelater perroti. Next base: position 14,095,815 of record JARFIY010000024.1, read on the forward strand.
TATGTGACGCAAGCGATAAAAAAATTATAAAAAATATGCAAGATAAAATTAAAATGAAGTTCAGTGCATTATGTTTTAAAAATGACTGCCTTCACTAAAAATGGTTATTTTAACCGTTCCCCCAAAACTCTCAATTGCGGATTTTTTGGTGTCTGCGGAAATGGCGAGAACCTCTTCTGTGATGCGATTCTTGAGTTCGTCGAGGATTGGAGTCTGTTTCGATAAACCCCATCCTTAAGTAGAAATAGCATGGGTTTAAATCAGGGGAATTTGGGGCACCCGAAGCCACCATGTAACTTACGGGGGGCGTCCAGATTTATGCTCCTCTTTCCAAAGACTTCTGTGAGGATGTCAAAGATGCCTTGAGTCCGATAGGAAGTGGCTCCATCTTGCTGAAACCAGTATTTGTTGACTTGTTTTTTTGTCTTTCACAGTTGGGATAAGGTTCTCAAGAACTTCTATGCGATAAACTTCTTCATTCACATATTTTGTGAGAAACAGTGGACCAACTATTCCATGGTGGGAAATTACTCACCATTCACTAACTTTTTCTAGGAGCAATCAACTTCTGTCAAATGCAGGTTTTTGTACCCCCAATGTCGGTAATTTTGTTTGTTGACATAGCTCTAGTTGACAATAGACTTCGTCCATGAGATAGACGTGCTTTATGTATAATTTTTTAGTTCAAACTATCTCCATGATCGCTTTTACAAAAGTGGAACTTTTCTACAGTCTCGGGAATGGTCACAGTGACTGGTCTGTCTGTTCTTGACAAATTGTCATCCAGTACACTTCCTGTCTTCTCAAACTTTTCAATCAGCCTATTATAACGTGGTAAAATAGACAATTTAATTATACAGCATATTTTATCATGGTATTATTCACCTTGTTATTGTAGAGGCAGACAAGGTAGTGTGTTTGTTAAACTTGGTCTTGAAGGCAGTTAGCGTTTCACTAGTACTTCGTCCCTTCTCGTAAAAGGCGGTCACAAAGAAGACCCTTTCTTTGGCTGAATAGCTGGTCTTAGCTGACGACATATTCAGTGTTGACCTAGAGTATAAACAAAACTCCAAACCTTCACCTATCTATAACTAAAGTCAAATGTAAATTTAGCTGAAAAGTGTAACTATGGTAATGAAGAGATAATGAAGGCTCTATACATAAAATACTAGGTGCCCCAAAAGAAAGTTTCGATTTGATTGGCGTAAATGTAACGAAGCAAAAGGGCGCGGGGCGCATGGCAATCGGTAGTATGTCTCTTGGGAATGTAGTCAGGTACTTTCTACTGGTAACCAATGCATTGTATGTGATGTTAGTCACGCTCTCTACTGTCTCAACAATAAAATATTATCATTGCTTCAAGTCAAGAGAATGGTGAATAGGACATATCTTGCTGAATCGTCCCTTTTAGACCCGGGCACATAATCAAATGCACAGCCATGGCAAAACAAAGAAAGTGTGCTGTCTACAAGAAGAATGTAAGGAAGCAATGCTGCGCCTGCAATGTAGGACTGCATATTAACTACTTTGTTACTTGACATAACAAACAAAAAATGTAACACGAGTAGAATTAAAGATGACATTCGCCATGATCCCCAACTGGGGATTGGCTCATTTATTCCCCTTATTTTAGAAATATTTTGCTATGTACTTTTTATTGTCTTTTACTCCCTTAAGATAACAATTTTACAGTGTTTGTTACAAAAAATTAGCAGTTAATTTAACTAACAATAAGAAAATTGCAAGTATATAAATTGCAATAAGAACCAAATAATTTAAACAATTTAAGCCAGTTAATGACATGTTTCTCCGATTCCGATCATACCAGGATTAACAGTGAAGGATATTGCGACCTAGGAAAATATCAGTGCTCATAATTGTTGGCAAAATTATTCATGAACACTTATGCTTCTGTAGTCTGTGAAAGACAAATTCCCTGACAACTGATTAATTAAAATTGGGGACGCATAACAATCTATAAAAGCTCTTGAGTCATTGAAAGTGATAAATTTTTGCAACCAATCGTTACCTGCAATAAAAAAGTTATGCCGTTTCGTCCTAATACCAAAATAAACAACGTGGAGTGGTAATGTACAGGTTTTCCGCAGCCCCAAAAAAAAACATAGCTGTTTACCGATAAGACCTTGAAAATTATGTTCTACGTTATTCATATGCATTACAAAAATGGTTGCAATTGATGTATAAGGGTTGGGGCTACAATTTTTTTCAAAGGTAAGGAATGGCATCACAGAATGCCGTATGTTTCAAGAAAGCCGTGCATCGATATTGTGTGTTCATAACACACGATGTTCTGTAATTGTGCAGAGAGTAATGTTAAATCAGAATAACCGCGTGGAAACGCAATTATAAATTTAGTACTTAGAATGTGAAAAATAAGCTAATCTGGCAATATTAGAAGCACAATTCATTTTTACAATTCATTATTTAAAAATACGAACAATACAACCAAATAGAAATTATTGTAATAACAAGACTGGCATTAGCAATTTTATCGCTCTTTCAAAAAGAATAGTAACCATAAAATTAAATAGTGTCCCCGTTAAAATAACGTTCATACAAACATATACTTTGATAACTGAAACAAAAAGTAAAGCGAAATAGAAAATTACTAAATTCTATGATTAATTACAATAAACCTTTAAACTAACAAAAGCACAAAAACTGTGTAAAGTTATGTTCGACTCAGATTAGTAAAGGAAATTTTGATATTATAGGGAATTTTACTTGAGGAGTTTAAAAATGTTTGACATTACAATTGTCTTCTCCTTATTAACCTTTTATTTTTTCATTAGGAAAAAAATGAATTCATACAGATATGCTCCTCCAATGTGCAGACACTTTTGCCATAGTTCCGACGGATTTAATAAATCCAAAGCTTTTTTCATTGCGTCAAATACAACGGAGTCGCTCAGCGTAAGATTTCTGTTATGCCATGTTGAAGCATTATTAAAATACGTCGGCAAAGTCGCTTCAGCAACTCACAATACCACTCACCCCCTCCCCTTATCTCAAAAGACAATAATCATTTTCTTGTAAAATAAACAATGTAAGGTGTTAAATAATATTCAGCAAAATGGGACCCATTCCATATTCTGACGATGGAAATACCACCATGGATCATAAATCCACTTGATGAAACGGAAGTGGAGCTACTCGAGCTTAGCACTAATGAGGAACTGAAGGTGAAATTTAAAAGAGGGTATCAAACATTTTGACTGCAGGCAGAAATACCCGAAAAATATTCTGGACTGTGGGGAATTGCGAGAAAGCTTTTGATATCGTTTCCCTCGTTATATCTTGTCGAGAAAAGTTTTAGTGTCGTTACAAACCTTTTAACAAAAAAAAGGAGCGGATTGAATATCACAGAACGGGGAGATTTGGGGTTATTCCTAACAAAACTGAAGCCAAATATTGATAATTCCCTCTCACTAACATTATGACTATTTTGTGATTGTCATTGTAGAAGTTACGTTACGTTATTAATATTTTATTTTAATTATATTACGACTGTTATCATATTACAATGTAATATGATAACAATAACAATTAATAGTGTAATAATTACATATTTGAATAAATACAACACAAGGGAATATACTATTTTTCTTTTTATTTTTACCACTCCGAATGGGGAGTTTTCGAAATAAAATATGTGAGAATTGATTGATTTCTTGTGTTGTGGGTAGATGTCAATCAATATGGTAGAAATGTAGCTGCAGAGGGTCCACCGGAACCAGCAAAACTTTCAAAGTGGTCTATGAGAAAAAAAAGTTTGGGAGCCTCTGCTCTTAAACATTATTGAGATATTTCAATCTAAAATATTCAGACAGATAGCAGATGCTCCGTGGCATGATAACAACCACACTACAGATTTAAGTATATATGTATGTATATATATATATATATATATATATATATATATATATATATATATATATATATATATATATATATATATATATAAACTGTCTGTTACCACATCCTCACTCATCAGTTGAACCTCGAATTGAAGCTCCAGCCTTTAAAAAACTCAATAAGAAATGGTCTTGTGATCTGCTTAAGCAATAAATTCTCTAGGGTAGTACTAACAAGTTAATTCTTTCAAGTCTTCTTATCAGCAAATCAGCTCATAGAACCAATATGTATTATAATTCTATTGTATGTACATAGTTCTAATCGCTGATGTATTTTAAATAGAATTTAAAAAAAATTATGTTTCGGACGTACCTTTATGTCCGCCAAAAACAGTTTTGATAAAATCTCTTAAAGAAGGCTGGGTATTTAAAGGACACCGTATCTGCACTAAAAACCCTATATTTGCACACGAATTATTTATAAGTACATATTTATCAACAGATTTTTATTTTAATATCTCTCTAATAATTATTATAGCAAGATACATCCTTTAAGCAAAATGTAATTTAGTTTCTAGAACAATTTTAAGTAAGCCAGTGGAACTTTGAATACAGCCAACTGTTGGTTTATTTTTATTACTACATATAACTATTGCGACCTGCTTAAGTTTTTGAACTTAAAGTGGTTTGTGTGTAAATTTTTTAAGTTATTAAAACTAGAAACCTTAAATCCAAATTAATTTTTAGAAATTTTTATACACATTTATATACATTTCGATATACGTAACTCTATACAAACAAAGAGTGGAAATTTAAGTCATGAAATGTTATAAAAAAATAACTAAATATTGATTGAAAGTAGGGAACTAGTTTATGGCATTAACATTATCGAATGCTTGGTATGAAAAATATTATTCTTTGTGACTGTAACGTGGAAAAGGTGCAGCTTGCTAACATGCAAATCTTTTGGGAGCTACTAATAGCAACCCCCTTGCAATTAGTATTATTAAACTACGTAAATGTAAAACGTTTTTCTTTTTTAAATAAACAATTTATTCAATTACAATATTTAGAATAATATTTTTAAACTTTTAAATCGTTACAGAAATTAGTATATTACGATTTCGTTTGGCTGTTCGCGCACACACTCCAAATAAAATTGAACCGAACGCATCAAAATGAGTATTTTTGGGTTATTAAGGCGTGCACGCAAATATGAACTCTTGACATTTTCCCCCATAATTCTAATAAAATTAGCTTTCTGTTTCGCGCGCATGTGATAGTAATAATGGTAGGAAACTGCTATTGACGTCACTAGAAGTTTAACTTCCTTACGCAATCTCGGGTAACTAGTTATATGAGTAAGAATCGTGCTATGTCTGATTAAGGTTTCTGGCACTCAAAAGAAATACTTTGTAGAAAATTACTCTCAATTAAAAAAAATAAAAGGTCCTCAATTTTTTCTTGTCTTAACGTTGATCTCAAATTTTTGTTCACTTTCTTAAGAGCTAAAAATGATCATTCTCCATTGTTGTTAATAACTGCTATAACTACGAACATTTGTAGAACGATGATAATAATTGTGTATTTATTTCGGTATTCTTATCTTCTTTGTTAATATTTTTAATAATTCTTAAAAATCTGCTAAATATACACAATTCTTGAGGAATGTTGTATCTAAATTAGAGGCATACTTTTCCAATAGCTGATGTGCCCTCTGCCGTATTCTGTCATTTTCCATTTAAATTATTTCCCATGGAAATTCGAAATATTTCTATATAGATTGTTCTTTTTCGTACTAAATTTAGCTTCAAAAAATCAATCGCAGCATAATATATTACTATCAAGAAAGACTGTTAACCAGAAAACTTATAATTTCCATCTTTGTTTTCACCAACAGAAACTTTTCGCTTCCTTTTTTTGTAATATATGTTTTGTAGGCATCAGTTTCACACATTTTGCTTTATTTTGTAGCTTTTAAATCACCATCATTTCGAAAAGTATTTAGAAAAACTTCTAAAGTACCATATAAAGTAATTGCCTTTGTTGTGTCTACTTTACAACACTTTACAAGACTTCACAAGAACACTGTCCCAGAACCATACCATTACACAGTGTTACAGATACCTGGTAAATGTGGACAAAATTATTTAACAAATCTAGCACATCAAAATATGTTTTAATTGATCAAAATTGAAATAATTTGAACAAAAAACAGAACAATTGTTATAAATATTGCCTTAACATTAACTTAAACACTATCATCGTTATCGCTAGTGGTTTCACTAACGCTTTCTTTTTCGAAGTCGTTACAATTGACTCGGAGATGATTTCCACTTCATCTGGGGGTGCTAATAAGGCTACCACATCTGAATCTATTGTTCTTTTGTTTTTGTTTTTTTTGGGGGGGGGGGACAGTGTTCTCATTGCAGCTATTAATGGATCCGATGAAACGAGCAACATGGTGAAAATATCAACATTTGTAAATTGTCCGGAGAATTTTCTGGTGTGTCCTCGGTGATATGCCTTAAGGTCCTTGTTTCTCGATTCTTGAGCCTCCTCGGAAAGCTGACTCATAAGCAAAAGGGCCGATTTAATTATATCGCGGCCATGAATTAATATTTTATAGACCGAAGCAGGCATATAATACCAGGGATATTTTTCGACGTAACGTTTTGCGGTGTCATAAGCGAACGTGCCAAATGCTTCGACATTAATTTTAAAACCAGAAACTAATACCTCTAAAAGAATACCGCATCGTCGAATTAGGGTTTCATCGATGCCAGTAATTCTTGCAGAAACTTGATAATTCTTAAAAACCTTCTCGTCGTGTTTCCATCGTTAGATGTTCCACTTCCTCCTGGCCTAACTTTATCCACAATTAATCATAATTCATTCTTAAACATCATTTTAAGTTCTTTTTTACGGGCTGTGAAAGTCTCTAATTCTTCCTTGCCTCTGACTTGTCATTTTTTTAATTGAGTCTATATGAGATGTGCAGAAAACACTCAAAGAATCTTATCCACGCATGAAGCGTTGATAATCCAAATTTGAATGTGCCTTCATCTTCATCCCTTTGAACTATAGACTCCAATTTATTCATTTGAGTTGGTGTCGCCCCATACACATAACATTTTTGCGTTGAAGAAGTTGAAGTAACCGCATTGCACACTTTCCCGTCTATCATTGTTAATACAACTTCATGTGAAATTGAGAGGTTTCTGTTGCCAGCATTGCTCTGCGAAAAACGGTGACTATTACAATACCGATCTTTAATAAATTAGTTTGTCTTACCTGTGTTACTTGTAGATTTGTAATTTGGTTTTGAATGTATTCCACTTCTTCCCTGGCTAAATTTGCAGTTTCTCTTTAAAATCCTTATCGGTCTGCAGTATCACACAGATGAGAGACGTGGATTTTGTCATACTACAATTTTGTGTCCATCTCCTGTTCTACCAAACAGTTGAATAGGCATGAGTGACGTTATGAACATATCGGAGTCACTTGTTTCACCCACGAATTTTTGTTTATACTCACTCTGACCTGTACTCCCGTCGCAATCACATTTTGAAATTAAAACTAGTGAATTAGATATATCAATAGGTACAATATCAAAAATCTCATTTTGGGATTGAATTATTCTCTGTGCAGTATGGTCTAGAAGTGCTTGTAGGTCTATTTCAACCACACATTCCAAAACAACAGGTTCTTTATTAGGATAGCATTTTTTCGCGCACCTGAGACCGTGGACATATGTTCGCATTTTTAATTTCGATTCAATTCTTATTTTTTTATATTGACTTTTGTTTAGTTTAGTATCGATAAACAGCGCCAAAGCTTCATCATGCATTGGTATATATCTCTTATACATGATGCTCTTGTAGGTGTCGTATTAATAACGTCACTAATCAGTTGTGCAGCATCACCTTCACCGGATGTTCGGAAGCCCATTTGCGCAGCATATGCCAATTCTTGTGGACCAAATGCTTCCTGTAGAGATTTGGTTTTTTTTTTGTCCGATCAGAACATTGTTCAAAAGCTGTTTCAGGTCGACTCGCATGAGATATTGATGAGCTAGCTTCATCTCCAGAAGTCTTGGCGGGTACAAAAGGCAATAAAAACTCCTCATTTAACCAGCTATCGTTCTTTTGAACAAAGATTTTTCAGTCTTTCTAGCAGTTTGCTACCTTTTAGTGAACGAAGTACATAGTTGGTAAATTCGATGTTCTGTCACTTTAAAATTTTTTTCTGAATGCCCTTCAGGCATTAAACGATTTTTTATAAAATTTTGAAAATGTTGACATTTATCTCTTGCATCGTTGCCTGTTTCACTTTGCCAAATTTCAAACAAATCCTTCCGTTTCATAGTAGGTGCTGTAATATGAACATGACGCATTATAGTTTGCAACACGAATTTCCTAAAATGGCAGATTTAGGCAGCTAATTTTTTTTTGACACATTTCTATAACTATAAACTTTCATTCTTTACAAAAATTACAACGTAACTAAGCGTGAGTAATTTTGTACGTCTACAAAAAATATACTTTTTAAAGAGCAAAATTTATTTGGATGGTACGTCTAAACAAGTAGATGCATAGAAAAGTTACCACTTACCCAAGATTTTACGATCCATACTACATTGAAGTTTATACACAACTTCAGTTGGAACAACAATAATTTAAATTTATCACAGTTACCACTAGCCACCAAACCTACTCGAAAACTTGAGAACACCAACTTCATCTACCTACCGAGCAAAAGTACGACCCTTTCAGGTAAAATTTATTGCACTCTCTAACAACACTACTCTTTCTCGTTAAATACCGTCGCATTATAGTGATTCTTTAAAATTCACTTATCACAGTACTAGCTGCTCTTGGCAGTTGCGGAGCCACCTAATAGGAAAAAGTAGCCCAGGCAAGGGATCTATGTGACTAGAGAATTTACTTCTTTTATTCTAGGCTGAAGACCTTCGTAGCACCTAGACATGTTACTGGAATTATTGTTGTTCTGCATTCTGCGTTTATTTAAATCAAGGTCTAGAAAACCTACAGTCGACGTTACAGCAAGTCCCACTTCTTCACCTTTATGACCACAGTTAGGAATAAACGCCAAAAGTGGTTAAACACGAATTCCCGTAAGTAGCACATAACGTATCACAAAAGCTATTTAGTACGTGTGTGTAAATTTGTCGTTGAACCCACAGTTATGAAATAATACTTAGTTTTACAATCTCTGGAACAATATCTGCCTTAACTCGGTACGCTAACTGTATAATGACATTGACAGTTGTATTTGATAAGTATGAAAGAACACATCATCCTTTATTTCCAAATTTTACATGTTTAACCATAAAAGGGTCGAATTTGAAAATCAGTTCTGCACAACCAAAGAATTGGGAGTCCACAAGAAGCTAAAAACTTCAACAACTCTTAAGAGAACATTTTGGAAAATACAAAGCTTGTTCATCATTTTATTGAATACCACTGTAAGCCACCAATTCACAAACAAAGTTGATCATTTACGCACTCCAATGCCGGGTCCTCCAGTGATATAATTAGGTTTGCCTCTTTGAGAATATTTTCAGAGTTCTGGGCTTCTTGCAGCTGCATATTTGATGCACTATAATTCGGGCTTGAAGGCACTTGCCTCGATAGCGACGATTGTACGTGAGAAAAAAGTGCTTAGTTTTGGTAATCTCATTGAACACAGCATCCTGCCGTTCAAGACTCTTTCGAACGTTTTCTGAATTTTGCTCCACTATATTTTTTAACAAATCTCGACCATCTTAAACAGTCGTTGTTTAACATTTATGGTAAATGAAATGTGAATTGAACGACAATTTTATTCAAAATAAAACTTTATCCAAAGGGCTGCTCTGCTGCACAATAATTAGAAATTATAATACTATCAACGCAACAATCAGCGTTTACTATGTTAAGACTAATTTATTTGTATCACTGCTGTTCTTATTCGACTACCGTAAATGCCTATTATATGCGCCTTATATTCGAACGCACTGTTCTAGAACGAATCAGGTTTTGGAATTTTAACTCAAGGGCGCTGCTAGAAATGGTGCTGACGGAGATCGATCATTTTGGAAAGAAAAAACTATGAATATATGATTTCGTTAGCTCAATTCAAAATTTGGCGCCCTAGACTGCAACTTACGCAACCTAAGGATTAATCAAATCCTGATTGTAATAAATCACAAACTTTTGTTGTAGTGGTGCAAACAATTCCTATTCACTTATTTTTCGTTCAGTCTATGGCTTTTATTTTTTTTGTTTCTATTTCTCGTTGCTTCTTTTATTTCTTGCTGACATCTCTACCATGTAGTGCTCGCTTCCTACTTCCGGTTCTCTTTTTACTTTAATTTTTTTTATTCTTTATTTGCTTACTAAATATAAAATAGTTCAGTATAAACTTTTCATTTCTGATTTCCCCTTCCCTGGTTATTTTATGTATTTCTTTGTGCATAAAATGTGGATTTCCTATTATTAATTCCTTGGTTCATAAATTTGCATGTTTTTCTAATCACGTATTGGTGTTCTATAATGTGTTCAAAACATTCAAGAACTATCTCAATATGATTTGTATAATGCCTACTTCCATTCAAATCACCCTTCTATGTCGACAAAGCTTTAAAATAATTAGTCTATTATTAACATAAGACTACTACTATATCAAATTTTCTCCTGTTTCATTTTTATTCCAGTATTCTATAATGGTTATGTAGCATTTGTTGTTCCTAATCTTATGTAGTCTAGTTAATAATTGTAACAGAGTACTAGCTTTTCTTTCATTTATTCACCTAGTTTTATTAATAGCCTTTTGATTTGTCCAGTTCGTTGTCATATTCTCTGTGCAGTATATTATCTCACGTTCTTCGATTTCCTCTGTATCTGTTTGTTTGGAAACTAGACATAATTACTGGTAACCTCTTGTTGTGCTTCTATTGCATTCTGCGTTTATTTCCATACTCAATTTTCCTAGTACCAAACCTATTGTCGTTTTACGTTATCACTAAGTCCGTCTTCTTCTCCTCTTATGACTCCGTTATGGAATAAACTGCCATGGATTTGTCTTTCTTGTTTAGTTAAATAATTATTTATATAAATTCTGGTTTCTATGTTTCTTAATTTATTTTTATTTTCCATAATTATTTTTTAGCTCTTCCGTTATTAACTCAAATCAAGCATTATTTTCTCGCCAATTCTTCTTACTTCCTGTATTCCCACATCTATTTTGAGATTTTATTTAATAAAATGAGTGGTCTCTTTCTTCAATGCCCTTCTGTCATTGTTGTCTATGCATAGTCCTGATATTGCTACATTTTGTCTTCTGCGGTCTTTATCCATTTTTTCTATTCCATTTTCTAACAAATCTACCTTAATTTCGAGCTCAAGATTTTCTCTGCACCACACACTTTCCTTTGGCTCCATCTCCTCTCTGTTTTTATTTATTCTTGGTAATCCTCAATTTTATTGCTTGGTTTATCTTCGTTCTTTTGTATTTCCTCAGTTAAGCTCGTTTTTAAACACTTTATTGCTTGTACCGTCCGCGAATTGGGACTAGTCCCAAAGATTTCCTCGTTTCCTTCTTCTTTCTGCTGTTTATCGGTTTTATCTGTTGTTCAGAACACTTTCTTGTCCAGCTTGCTAATCACTATAAAATCTTGTTCCCACTTTTCAAACTCTTAGGGTGTTTCTTCCGATCTCTTCCTCTTTATGTTTAAAAAGCCTTTTAAGTTTGTTACACTGTTAGCTCTTTCCTTAATATTTGCGTTCTGCCTATCCTCCATATATTTACGCGCACTTTAAAACAGGTATATTATCTGTTTTATTTACTAGAAGAGGTTAATAGTTCTTTTATTCTTCCCAATAAACGAGTCACTTAGTTCCAACTCCACGTGTAACAGTACTTTTGCGCTCGCGGCCTCCAGCCATTTTAAGCATTTTTCGACCTTATGTTACCATAAACTGAAGTTTTAGTCTTTGTTTTCCATTTTTTCCCTTCATTTTCCTTTAATTTTAGGTTTCGCCCGGCCTTCTGTTTTTTACTTATACTTTCGCATTTTTCACTCATTTTGCTTTCATCAAAATCCCAAAAAACACACTTTCACTAGTAGACCGATCCTACTTGTAGGTTATTAACTCGTACGTCATCCTATTTCTATTAATAATTTTGAAACAGTCCTCGTACTTTTCATCAAAACAAAAGTAATTAATGCTGCTTTTGTTTTTAATATAAAATTCCATCTACTGATGATTAATAGCTTTTACGTACTTATATAGTAGTTTATGATAATATAATAGCAATAGGAATAAATATTGTTCTAAATATATCGACCACCCAAGACTTCCTACTGAATAGAAGCATTCATTGATCATTCATTTTTATTTATGTGCTGAATAAATTATGAGCTAGATAACATTAATCCCTTTATAACCAATCTTTCTCTTCTAAAAAAACATAATTTGGTATGAAGGATATATAAATATAACAGTAAACAGAACGTATACGAAAAATAAACAAATTATATGAAAATTGAATACGAAAAATGTCTAAAATCCTGTATAATTTAAATCATGACAAGATCAAAGAAAACTACGCTGGCTTATAAAAATGGTAATAATCAAATATCGATTTTCAGAAAGACGGAAGAAAAGCGTAAAAAAAAAGAAACGGTCAGTGTTGTCTAGAGGTCTAGAGTTCCAGAAAAATTGACTGCCTATATAACCGCAGCTGCCAGAAGAAAATAAGTTGTAATTCTACAATACTGCAAGCAGACAAATTATATAAAATAAATAGAGCGATCAACTGTTTCAATTGGATTAGACCTTAATTTAGAATTATGTAAACAACCAAACATAAAAGTGGAGTTATTTCGATTGGCACTAGGAGTGAGATTGTTCAAAAATTTCGAAGGCTAAAACATTAAAAAAGCACTAAGGAAATAACTTTAAAATCGAAAGTAACGAATCTGAGGAATAAATTAAAAAATAAGATGTGAAAACAACAGAGAAAAAGACTGCTACAGGTCCTGATTGACAAAGCTAGGAAATCAGTTTATTAAAAACCTCGTGTAGCGCTACAAATCTAAATGTATAGCACAAAATTTAAAAAAAAATTGAATGGTAAATATCATCAAATGCTCCAATAAACTCAGAAGAATATTTTAGAAATTCATAAGAAAATTCGAAAACACAACAAAAATAAAGATACAATTTTCAGTTTTATGAGAACATCTTATAACCAGTAATTTAAAACAGTTGCAACAATCAAGAAATACACTATATAGCTCAAAGTTTCCGGATACCCCTCTAGAGAATTGAATCTGGCTATTACGCGTAACTAAATAGAACGAAAAAAAATTGGTGGCATTAGCATGTGCAGGTCATACATGTGCTTTAGATAAACAATGAGTAAGTCGGCAACAAATCGGTTCTTAAATTATCAGCCTTGTTACAGATAAATCAACTGCAAATATTCCCATTATAAAATACAGACGATTGAGAAGCGAAACGGCCGCGGTAAACCGCATAATTTTAACGATCGTCGCCATCGAACTCTACAAAGGATAACAATGAAAAATTGGATGAATTCGGTGGTAACGATCACTCGTGATTTTTAAAGTACTTCTAGCGTCATCGGTAGCATTATAATTGTTCGTCGGCAAATGAAAAACATAGGTTTTCACAGACGTACGGCCGCTCACAAGTCCAACAAAAGCACGGTCAATCAATTCCATACGACGCTTGCAATGGTGCAAAGCTCACCATCATTGGACTATGGAACAACAGAAACAAGTTCAGTGGGGTGATAAATCTCGCAATCCGATGGATTCATCTATGTTCTTATCCGACTTCATTGTGCCAATAGTTAAGTTTAGTGGCAGAAGCATCATAATTTGGGGCTATTTTTGTTCGGCCTGAGTTGCTAAGTTCTTGTAGCCGGAAGAATAAACGCTGAGATGTATCTTAATATTCTTGACAACTCTGTGCTTCCAATTCCCTAGTAACAATTTAGGAAAGGACCTTTCCTGTACCGATGGGCTAACTATTCTGTCCACATAACTAAAGTTATTCTGGCGTGGTTTAAAGATATGTGTGTTAAAAAACTGAAATTTACAATCGAATTAAAACGCTCGAGACTAAATGGCCCATCTTCAGTAGTTGGACTCACTGTAGCTCTTATGAAGAAATGGAAGGCAGCTTCTACGAATATATCAAAAACTAATGAAACGTCTTTTCAGACGAATGCAAGCTGTAACTGACGCTAACGATGTACCAACATCCTATTAATAAATACCACATGAGTATCTAATTCTACAACCAAGGTTGTTCGGATACTTTTGGCCATATAGTGTACACATATGGGAAAAAAGGATCCTCCTAACATTATCATCTCATTGTTTTCAAATTATGGATAGGAAAAAAACAAATGTAGCAAGCCAATTGATCTAACCATATGCTTATGATGCTTATCAAAAACTTGAGTGGCAATATGATGATGAGTTATTAATAAACCTGAAATAAAACTTATGTGTGTTCCTGCAGATTAACCCTTCGATCCAGCTATCGTGTCTTAGTTAAGAGGCAACACCACTGTAGAATTTTCAAGAAATCGATTTTTTTGGCTTAAAGGATACTTTGAACCTTCTAAATATGTACCAAAATTTTATACATGAAAAAAATTTTCTTTGAAATATCGCGCCTTTTCCCAAACGTATAGCTTTTAATAGAAGTTTTTGTGAAAACTATTTTTTTTTAAAGTGAAAGTTATTACAAGTAAAAATGGAAGTCAAAAGTACAAAAGAACTGTATCCAACACGGTCGAAATAAAATTTTTTTCAAAACGGCACGCACCATAATTCGATCAATTTTTAATATTTTCATTTGAAATTTTAACTACATCTTTAAAACAAGTAAACGAAGTAAAACACGTACAAAATTGTCGATAAATTAAATAAAAAATTATAATCAAATAACTACCCTTTTTTTATTAAAAATCGGACACAACTTCAAATACTTGCCAATTACACAAAAATCAATATTTTTAAAATTACCTACATATTTCCTAAATATACTCATGTACAGTAAGAAGAAATTTTTTATTTTGCTCCAAATTCCGGTCAAAAGATGGGAATGTCTAAAACATTAATTTTACTGTCTGCCCCTATATAGCGCTTAGAGTACCCTAATAAATGTAACCATTTATTTAAACAAATTTATTTACTCACGATAAATAAACTAATACTAAAGAATGCACTTCAATACAGACCAAGGCAAACTTAAGTCAGACTCAATCTTCCTCCTGATCAACCTGACCATAAACCCTAAGTTCAGCCCCAACCCGAAGCAAAACTATTTTCAGAAAAATGTACAAATTGATTCTCTGATATTCGAAACACAAAACTTGGATCAAAAAACCCAAAGCAAAATTTATCAAAAGCAGCTACATATTCAGGTAAATTTAATAAAAAAAAGGGGAATTCAAACGGGAAGAAATACTTTAACCTCACGCTTCTCAAAAGTTATTTAAAAAAAACAAAGAAGACAAAAAGGTAAAGCTCACCACAATACTAGGAAAATCCTACAGACAATTCCACTTGATTAAACCATTATTCTACAAACCTACCCTAAGGATAAATTAAATTCCACGGGAACTCAATTTAAAATATTGACATGTGATAAACAAAACCGCCGTTCACACGGCTGGAGTACTGTATATCCATATAGTTTAGTACAAATAAATATTCGCAAAAGTATTTACTGGAAAAGACCCGCAACTTCAGCCATGAGAAGAAGCTAAACTACAAATCGGAGTAATATAAATTCTTACAGGTTTACTGAAAGTCAACGAATCCATCGAAATCTTCCAAACCCCAAAAAAATAATCTAGTAATGGGCGATTGGAGAATCATCTTCAATCGCAAGAAATCATAAAATACCACTCTGATCCTGGGGATCAACGAAAGTTTATTGATGCTGAAGGAACTCAGCAAGAAAGATCATAAAACTTGTCTAACTGAGATAAACTTCAGAATCTCGAGAAAACCTAATAAAATAAAAGATGCTAGGGGTAATGCAAGCACACTTTCAGCATGACAAGACAGCAACAATACTAATATATACTTGATTTTCAATAATATTGATGTACTCAAGAACCTGGACTATTCGGGGGGAGAATCAAGTTTTAAAAAGTAAATTGTACGTAAAATAAACTTTAACAGTGTAAGATCTTGCATTCTTGTAGAGAATAATTATACTTAAAATTAATAAATTTCTATTTTAAAAATCAAATTAATAATTAAAATTAAAATACAAATGGAAAACCAAAGAAAATTAAACTTACCTCAATATACATTCCATTTTATTCACACAAACTATCTTTATCAGATAAGCTACAGTGGTTAGTACTATAGGCTTTTAAACGTACAGTTTGTAGCTAGATTCACTTTTCTCATAGTGTGGAGAAGTATTAATAACAAGAGTAAATATATATTTGATTTTGTTATTTTTCATACATTTAGAAATACTAAATAACTCATGTAATACATGAAATCGTAAAAATAATATTAGTAGTACCGTAGCAACTTTTCGCTCTTACATAATTTGCTGAGATCGGTCTAAAGAATCTCTTATATTATATATACATATGAATGGAAATCAAAAACGTTGATAATCCAATTAAATTAGAAGAAATACTTACAAATAGTCTTTATAAAAATGTAATTAAAAACAGTATGAATATTTAAATAAATTTGTACTAACAACTCTCAGCTCTTAAGCAAATTCATCAATAGAAATGTCAATTGGTAGAATACAAAACGTGAAAAACCAAAGAAAAATACTCACTAGTTTAATCATACCTCATCAAATATATAACACAAAAATTGGTCTAGACAAAAAGAATTTCAAAAGGAGGAAGCTTTCTCAAAAAGCAGAAAATACTTAAAAATAGGATAACTTCAGAGGACCCTAGCTAAAGAATGAGTGGAATCCGTTGGTGCAATAATAAAACTCAAATATACAGAAATAAGTAACGTGGCGATGTACCCGAACAGGCAATTATAACATTGCTCTAATGAAATATTCGGTCTTTCCAAGAAAATCTTCTGAGTAGCTCATCCGTACAGCGAAACAGCAATGCTAACTATTATGTAATTGCTTTTTGGGAATATTATTAGTCTCTTCTATTAAGAAGATTACACACTAATAAATACAACTTATTACAGGAGACAATGAATTAACTCAAGAATGGTATCGCAATTGAAGATTTAAAATCAGTTTCAATCATTCATACCGACAATGAGTCGTTGTCAAATAAGCAAACATTGTGGGTGAAAGAAAAAACTTTGGACTCGCAAAGCCAATGAAAGCCAATTTTCTTCCTATCTGATCAACAGGGCCGACAACAAAATTTTGTACTCAAGCAAATACTCGTATCTCTAGCGTGGTTCAAAATGATGAACTCAGTTTTGTAAATCTACAATTCAAAATTAAGACTGATGACAAACATGATGTAAATTTCATTTGATTGTACTCACATTCAAGTTTATAAATGTTCAATGTCCCCCCTCCGGCTGCATGGAGAACATCTAGACAGTAGCAGAATTTATCCCACACACAATGAAAAATGTATTGCGCCACTGAATTTTCCGCAGCTGTGATATAGTTTTTAGGTCGTCCAAAGTTGTTGATAAATGTGACACAAACTGCTTCCTTTAAGAACCCTCTCAAGAAAAAGTTGAAAGATGTGATACCAGATCTCAGGACCCAAAACATAAGTGCCAAGTCTTCATTTCCCCATCCATCGTTAAACACCCTGGTGCCAATAGGGTGAAGCTCTGTCCTGTTAGACCTAACAGTGTACTTAAAAACCAAAACCCAAGAAGTGCTCGCGTTAAAGTTTATATGATTAAATTAGCAACTGAAACAGGATACAAGCTTTGCTAGTTCAGTACTAACAATAGTCTCGAATATGTAGATAGAAATTTGAGTAAATTTCTCAAACACGCGTGCGTTCTACATCAAACAAATATTGCTTTCACTCCGCAACAGAACGGATTTGCAGAATGCAAAAACCAAACACACACAAGGGATCAATTTTGTTGAGTGTGCAAGTTGACGAATCCTCATATTGTGAATGGAATAACAATAAAGACACGAGCAAATAATGCAAGAAAACTGCCGTTGAACAAAAAAAAGATTTAAATACCAATAAAGAACCAATACGAATTGAATCTACACGAAAAAAACGTAGTCGTGGACGCATTTTGCCAAGTGTTTACTGTTCACATAATCTGAGAAATAGAACACCACAGGTAAAAATAATTTCGCTTGCGCTGTGGTAGCCGATGTGAACAAACCTCGAAGTTTCAAGCAAACGATGTATTCTCTATAAACAAAAGACTGGTACAAAGCATGACAGATTAGAAACTTGACAAAACGTGAAAGTTAGTCGATTTCCCTTAGCGAACTAAAAATAAAGGCAGGCGGAGCGACTGATTTCTTCAAAACTAAACTAGTCGCGCATAGGTGCACTCAGAGAAAAGGTACCGGTTATGAAGAACATTTTCATCAGATCTTAAATACGACTCAGTCCAAACATTGTTAGCGCTTGCGACACAGATAGACATGGTGTCAAGATAGTGGTCAAAAATTCCATTTATATCGTATAATCTTGCATTCACACAAGCAGATGTATTTATATGTGGACAATGGACTGATGGCCATAACATCACTTCAGAATTGGAAGAATTAAAACAATGCCTCAAAGTCCAAAATAAACAGACCGATTGTCATAATAAAAGTTTATTAAAATATTTTAGAATAGATACCTGAATCCCAGTATCGATACCAATAGATAGAACTATAATATCTAAGAGACTTGTCGGCGATAGAACAGAAACGAGAAGTAAAAAATATATGATATAGACGAGCCATAGAGACACTTCTCCTGTTAACACCATCGTGAGTAGACACATTGTTTCGTATCGGCTTTCTCAGCCAACTCTTAGAAAACCCAAAACCGATACTTTGACGTAGAGTGAAGCGAGTACTAAAATATTTTAAATGGTTTAAAGATCTGTGGCCTCACGACTAGAAGAATATGCTAGCGTTAGAATTAACTGGTTATTGTAATAGACCACGCAAGGTTCTCCTTGTAGACGGTCGGTACTCTCAACACACTAGCAGAATATGTGGCTGCATATCAAGCATCAAAGGACGCAATATGGTTGAGAAGACTGGCCGATAATAAAATCAATATTTAATGGCATGTAATCAAAAAAGGGTAGTCAGAAGAAGTCATCTTGACCAAAGGACATACTGGCACACTTTCATTAAAGTGTCAAAAATAAGAGACATAGAGTGCTTCGACTATGAAGATTATCACTTCTCTTTTCCGTTTGCCAGCGTGTAAATCAGCTATAATAACTCTTTAAACATCAATAATCTGGTTTATTATCAAAGACCTTGATAATGACGCCATCGTTTAATCCACAATTACAAATTACAACTTAGTTGCTCTGCTACGAGCGAAAAAGTGATATTTAGTAATAAGTAGTTTTTTGAAAAACATCTGGGAAAACGATGTTCGTGGACACAGGAAAATTTATAGAGGAACTGTCCTCTGTTAAACTACATGTTTGAGGTTGTTTCAGTGAATGGGGATTTGGAATATTACACTTCTTTACATATATATTAAATGTAGAAAAGGTAACCAACAACTCCAAAACATTGCAACCGACTTTGTACAACGTAAAAATAAGAAAATAGAATCAATAGATTGGGCCGTCACTGTCTGCCAATCCAATCGGAAATGTCTGGTTCTACATTAAGCCCAAACTAAGGGGTAAATGCACATTAACTATCAGATAATTATTCCGAGGAATTTTGAAGAATTGAAACTCGCTCTTCAGTTCTTTCATTAATCTAGTCGCCAGTGTGCGAAATCATTGTCATGAACAATGATTAATCACCAATTGAACACATCACTAAGTCACAACATAATAATGGTTCACAAAAACTTTATAAATTATATTTCGTTTTATTTCTCAAATAAATCTTGCAGAATTAATTGTACTTATTGTTGCTACATGTCCCTATTTGCCTTGCGCTGTTTTTATAGTGCCAGTAATAGTCTGTAATTCTCCTGTACCTAAGTTGGAAGGGTCATAGACGATCTAGATATGGTGCTTTTGGGAATTTCTGTGCCGAACATAATTTCACAATGCAGGTTGTAAATGATGAACCCTTATCTAAAAGTTCTTCGTCTGCATAAAGTATGTATGTATATGTATAATCTCCAAGTGTTATCTCATGCTTTAACTTCTCTAAAGACAACGCGAAAAATTTAAAACAGCATATATAATGCCACAACCCACTTTTAGTTAATCTTTTCAGTCCAACCTGATTAAATTTGCTTTTAAAAGTTATGGTTCTCACCTTTCCAGCTAATAGCCGTATACTAAAATCCAGATTCGATGTTGAGCTTTAATCATTAGAAATAATTGTGTTCCTACATTAAATTCAAAGAAATCTAAGGCTCAGTACTTGCCACATCGCCCTGTATCATAAATGATGCGTGACGACCAGACAGTAAGAACCAACATATGGAAACCTTAAGAAAGCATACGTGCAAAAAAAGAAAGCACATTCTAGACATGGAAAAGTGATGAACACGAGAAAGAATGCACTAGTCGATAAGAACGTAGGAAAATCGAATTCAATAACATGAAGTAGTGAATCCAAGAATTAAAGCATTTGTCTGTATAAATACAGATAGAAATATCCTAGTGGCGTGAATAACTAGATTATCAAAGAAGCCACCCGCCTAGAAGACAAACCAGATAGCCTTTATGGCATAGGGAAGCAGAGGATTCAAAGAGAAAATCACCTGTCTAGAGAAAATAAATCAGATTGACTTCGTGAAATTGAAGAATTCATAATATAAAGAGGAAACTACTTATCTACAAAAAAATTAAGTAGACTGTGCAGCAATGAGAGAAAAATGATTGATAATGAAAACTATTTGTCTACATAAAGACTGACCAGATTGACTTATTAACATGGAAAATCAATCTGTCTCTTCATAGAAAAATATGCCCTTTTAACTTTGTTGCTTGCAAGACACAGTGCGCGAATGACAAACTAAAAAGAGCAAGTCAAATAGATTATAACTACTAATATGGAGGCTTAAGTAATTCGTGAAGAAAGGCTTCACAGTTCCCTCGAGGATCCTGCTCATTCATCAGAAGACACGTAGGCAGATCTGGTGATAAGTAAAAGTGAGGGATCTAACAATGATATCATTTATTCATAAAACTGGTAAGATGGAGTTGAAAACAAGGAAGAGTCTGAAAGAAGAAAGGAACCACCTATTAGGAAGAATCCCAGCTAGGTGAAGTTGGAGATATTAGAGTAGATGGTCTGAGAAATAAGTCACCTATTTGAAGAAAACTGGCTAGATAGACGAAATAAGTTTCCAAAGTAGAAGCCACCTAACGACAAAGGGGTAACTAATTTAAAGTTTAAAACAAAATCTCATATTAATATAAACTAAACAAAATAACTTGTCTTTTGAGTTGGTGGAATTTGATCAAATTGTCCCAGATGTTTTATTTTAATTTAAAAAAGTCAGAACATTTTGTTATCAAAATTCATATAACTGTTTCTACAATCCAGCAAGCCACCGTGACTAGATGTGACCTATTTCCTTCCTCTATAACGAATTAACTGTTGGGCTCCATTCTCCCCTTCAAAGCCACAATTTTTGGTTTTATTTATGGAGTCGAAACTGTGAAAACAAGCACCAGTCCTCTGCCCTGGAGTTCTATCAGTTTTTTAGATATGTAAAAGCCAGTTTCATAAAATTATAGCATCTTCCTTGAGGTATTTCTATTACTGTTGCTGGTATCTGAATTGAACGTTCCCTCCACCTGAAAGGCAGGTACCCATAAGCTCTCTCGGGCTCATCCTTTTGTACTTGCAATAACTTTTCCTGTTCTAAAAATTTGGGTTATCATAATGCACATAGATATCAGCGACAATTATAAAAAAACTCTAGTTTGCTGGAATATAATTAGTTAGACTACAGATAAAGCGTTATACTTCACAAAACATCTCATAAACGCACACTACAGAATCTTGGAATAGAAGTTTATTACATTTAAGACTATCGGAAGTAGCCAAACAGGTATACCAAAATTTCTGGGGTGCATGCTGCAACAGCATCAGCAAGGGTTATAGGATTCCTATTTTCAGGTCATATCTTACACTAACTTCCAGTGACAAGTTAGAATAGCTTTAAATACTTCAGATTCTGTAACTTAGCCTATATTAGATTTTATCGCTATTTGATTATCGACAAAATTAAATTTCCAAGGATAATTGCGATGCAGCCAAGTACGATAATGATTTTCACATATCAATAACTAACTCCACAAAATGTGAGATCTTCATATGGACAAAGAAATAACATACACTCACTAAAAATTATTCACCATTAAATTTGGTATAAACAAAGTACAATAACTACAACATATTTTTATGTAATATTTATTCTTCCTTCTTAGGGTCACTGTCAAACAGATCACTTGCATCAATTACAAATTTATAATTCATAAAATAACAGTCAGTGGTTCAAATAAAATGATACGAAACACTCAATATACTCACTGGGTACAAGTATCAGATAAACTTAACCAACCATCTCACATTCAACAATCAGCATGTGAAAAATAAATAAATATAATCTGTGGGCATTCATGTGATGGAACAAATAAATAATTAAATCTACAAAACTCATTTAATACTGAACAAATGCAATGTTGCAGACGTTATTTTTTCTTTGTCCTCTTAATCTTCCTGTACCCTTTCCCAAACCACCCAGCCTGGATTTTACCTTTGATTTGCTCCCTGTCTGCATTTTCCAAGTCATCTTTGTCATCAAGCGTCTTCCCAGCCGCCTTTTCTTTTTTGCAGTTCACATCCTCCTCTTCATCTGTTGAATACTCACAACAAAGACACACTAGCGTTTTCTTCTCCAGCTTATTTGATTTAAGTTGCTTAAAAACCGAATCGGACTTTGCATAAAATAGACATGACACAGACTTAAATTCCTCATTACAGAACTTACATGTGGCAGTCTCACTGGGCTTAATCACTTGGTTATTGTCCTGCAATTTGGCACTGTTTGTGGTCAGTCCAAAGTCATTAAAGCTACTGTTCCAATGTGGCAGTGGATTGATAATGCTATGCAAACCGGAGTACAAAAAACTGGTTTGGTACGGATAATACAACATGTCCTGATAGCTCAGAATGGGATTCTGAAGCAAGAAGGTATCGGTAAAACGATAATACGCCAAAAAGGTGTGGTAATTTTGAGGCAAGAGCAAACTATGGTTTAAAAAATTACAACTTATGTCTATGTCATTATAACGCCTAGCTTTTTTCTCTTCGTACTTAGTCTTACTGTCTAAAATACTGTCGATAGAGAAACTGCACTTCTTCACGTTATTTACATGTACGGGCACATTATTTTTAGTTTCTGTGTCACCACCTTTAATTAAGTAATCAGAGCTGCCGCTAATAGACAAATTACTATGGTTAATACTATTACGAGTATTGCATGAATTATCACAGTCTACCGAAGGTGATTCTGAACGATGATTTGAAGAATGTGACCCCATATCAGCAGGACTCTTCCGACTGTCCTCGTCACTACCATAATCTGAGCATTTCAACATAGGCTGAGTTGTCGTGTGCAGCTCTTCGTCACGCAGGAGTGTTGCATGGTGAAATATGGGGTCGCTAACACGATCGTATCCTTTCACAGCAATACCAAGGAAATCCATGACGATTCTCATAACATCATCACACTTACCATTTATCTTGATGTTGGCACAGTCATCCTTGGGAGTCCACTGGAGGTTGACTATGTATAAGTTGGGACGTTTCTTAGCAGGCTTATCCATCTGCCACAGCCAAGGGTAACGCTTAAGCACCTTTAAACTGGAGCCCAGGCACAGAATGGTGGTTGCCTTTTGGGCGTTTTTGGAGGCACCCGACCAGTTCAATGGCCACTGAAGCACTCCTCGTTCCCCAAAATGCACAATGGTGTCTACAAGAGGTTCATTACAGATGTAGCATCTTCGCATCGTCTTGTGGGAATAACGTGCCGTATTCTCTGTTACATCAAACAGGCGCCAGTACTCCCGCGCAGGCTTGCAGGATTTGCACACTTCAATATACATGTTACCATGCAACTCAGACAGAGCATTACGGGGCAAACCTGAACGTAAATGCAAACCGTCACAGTTTTGCGACACAACATATTTTAGGATATTCCGGTGATACAACTGTGACAATGCCATGTGAGTGTATGTAGGTTCAGCTAAACTTAAATCGTGGTTTCTGGAAAAAAGTAAGTTTTAGTAAATCAGGTAATGTTCACACTAAAAGTGAGTACCCAATGTCCTTTCCCTGCTGAAGTCTTGTCCATATACCATTCGGGCCCCGATAGTCAGGAATGCGAGCAGCCGTGCTAATGCCTGCCCCCGTGTAGCACACGAGGTGCTGGGACTGTGCGATAGCCTGCGCAAGAACCTGGCACTTTTTGTACAATGCTTCTGTCGGCTCCTCAAACTCCTCCAGCCGCCGCTTGGCCTCGTCGCGCTTCCTCCGTCTTAGGCGCACCTCCTCGACCGCCTCGGCACACTGGCGCAGCATCTGCGTTTCCTCCAGCGTCCGCTGCTCCTCGGCCTTCTGTAGGATTAGCGAGACCCTCTTGATGGAGGCGTTCCTCTCCTCCCGGGCACAGAGCTTCTTGGACTTGCTGGAATGCCTGCGCGGGAACCTGCCGCCGCCCTCGGCGGCCTCGAGGTCCACGTCCATGCTGGCTTCGTCCGCGGTGTCCGGGAGGGCCGCTTCCATTGCGAATTTGTCCCTACGATTGTCGGCTCGCGAATTTGCCCATAACAATGCCTAGCGGTCTAGCAACAGCCAAGCGTGCCGTCACTGCTGCCAACGCAGAACCGAGGCAAATGCCAAAATATAAATGTTTAATTTGGGGAATTTGCCTCCCAAGCATTGTCAATATTTATTTTTAAAAATTGACCTCGATCTAGTAACGGCACACTGTTGCCCATTGTAATTAAAAATATAAATTATTTGTGTGATTTTACATTTATTAGGGAGAAATAGACAACCTCGGCGAATTAGGCAAGTTCTTAAACGTTTAGTAGCTTTATATTACAATTTTTTAATTGAAAAAGAGCTCTTTAGATAAAGTTGATATGGCAACGTTGCTGAAGGTAACATCACTGAATTGAATTGTTGGTCGAGAGGTTACGTATGAATGTTTATTATAATTAAGGTAATTATTTTATATTTATGTACTGCGGTTAATCAGAAATTAAGTTTTACAGATTTTATCGTTTAATGAATTATGGAACGTGTAAAGCAGCAATATGATTATTATTCATTTACATTTACAAGGTCAAACCCATAACCAAATTTTATTGTGCTCATATTGAAGGTTTATTTTAGTATAATCTGGCCAAATAAATATGTTTTTTAGCTTATTAGGAAGTCACTATCCTATGTAATGGTGTTATGTAATCACAATTCAATGGTAAGTTTTCGATCGGCGTAATAAAACGGCAACAGTATGGTTTTTATGGCTTTTAGGTTCAAAGTATGCTTGCATTGCTAATTTGTTGCTCAACGTAGTGCTAAATTTGGAAATTACAAATATTTCAGATATCAGTAAAGTGTTACTTGACAAACAATAGCATGTATAGTGCAAATGAGATAATCATACCTTTGTTAAATCAGCAAAATTTACTGCCTGGTGTTTATTATTCCAATTTATTTTACGTTACGATCTCTTAGTGTTATCTTCTTCTTTCTCTAATCCTTATGCTCTTGCGGGCGTCGGAATTTAAGATTTGTCTTCTAACCATTTTGTTCCATCCCCTTTTGTTTTTTAGTAGAATTTTCTTGTTACTTTTTTGTTTTCGTTTGCCTATCTCTACTATTCTTTGCATCCATGTCTCTTTCATCGCCTGCCCTTTTTCGTTTTTTTTCCTTTTTCTAGAATTTTTTTTCGATAGTCTTATTAGGTGTGCATACCATTACATTTCTCTTCTTTTCATTCTCTGAATAATTGGTTCTTGCTTTAAATTATTTCTTACTTTGCCTAGCTTTGTTTTTCCCATAATTTTTCTATACCTGCATTTATTTTACTTTGTTGATTCTGTTGAAGTACCCATGCTCCCTGCCATATAATATAGTTGGCATTGTTGCCATGTTGTATACTATCAGTTTAGTTTGTTTCATATTTCTCTTTTTCCCATTATGGTTGCATTTTTTTAGTGGCTATGTCCAGTTCCATTTTACCATCATCTGTAATAATACTGCCAAAATATTCTGAGATCTATTTGTTACTTGTTATCTCTGTGTTTTCGGTCTGTTGTTTTCTGTTTATCACCATTATTTTTATTTTATCTGTGGGTTTTCTTTTGTTCATTAATTTTTGCATTTTGGAGTATCTGTCTGCCATAAATCAGCATCATTCGCATACATTAATAATAATAATAATAACCTCATAGATCTCTTTACAGGCAAAGGCCTTCTCCAGACAATTTTATTGTTGCCCATCCTTTTCTTTCTGGGTCCACTTTTCTCCCACCACTTGCTTTATCTAATCTTCCCAACTTCTTTCGGCTCTTTCTCTTTTCTGTTTCTTAGTGTCGATTTCTATATGGTGACTAATTTAGACCTTCTGTTGTTTGCTCTAGAAATGTATGTGCCCATTTTCACTTCAGTTTTTGGCACTGTGGTATTACTCTGGTTGTATTAAATTTAGATATTATGTTAGAAATTTTTACTCTGTCACTTAGTTTGATTTTTAAAATATTTCTAATCATTTTAAATTGTGTTTCTTGAGATTTTTTGGTTTACATTTGGTTTTTGTTCAAATTTGTGCTGCCTAGGATAATGTTGGTATTATAGATGAGCTAAAAACTTATTTTATTTTGTGTATTACCTTTTAATATTTGTTTAAGGGGAGGTGGTACACCATTTGCAATAAAATTTTGTTTTTGTTTTTTGTGTATTATAGTTCTACATAATCTATTTTATAATATACCTTTACTTATTTTCGTAAAAATCATCCCTAAAGGTCTTAAATGTGATTTAAATGTCATTATGACAGTCCGGGTAACGGTCCCTTTTCACTTTTCACTAATTGTAAAAAAATAATGAATGTAACAATGAACAATTGAACCAAGTGAACCATATAATTAATATTTAAATACTCGCAAGTGTATTAAATAATTTTGTACGGTGCAAAAATGTTCTACTGATTTGACTATTTCTCTGGATGGTTCTTGGCAGAAGCTAGGACATACAAGTGCCAATGGTATAGTTTCTGCAACAAGTATTGATACAGGAAAGGTCATAGGTGTTGAACCTGTAAGTAAAGTGTGAGAATGTATATATATATATATATTCAGCTCGTTAACCGCAAGCAATTATGGCTACTTATTTAAATAAGTTTTCCTAATCCTTTTTTTGGGAGAGATTAGTTCCCATTTCATTTCCTTCTATTCTGTTAATTCTTTACTTGTTTTAGCTTCCTTTGCTATATTTGCCCATTCCTTCCTATTTTTACATTTATTTTTCCAGTTCTTTATTCCTAACTTCTTCAGGTCTTCCTCTACATCATCGAGCCATCTCAAACTGGGTCTGCCTCTTCTTCTATTTTCTGTTGGTGTCCATTCAGTGATTATTCTTATTGTTCTTTCTCTATCTGCTCTCATTATGTGTCCTAGCCATTTTATTCTCTGCGCTTTTATGTATGTGACAATGTCTTCTCCATTCATTTCCTTTGTTAGTTCAAAATTCATTCTTGGTCTGAGTTCGTTTTCTTCTGTTTGTACTGGTCCAAGTATTCGTCGTAATATTTTCTTTCGAAAACTCTTAAATCTTCCTCTTCCTTTTTAGTTAAGGTCCATATTTCTGTTCCGTATGTTACTGTTGGTCTGATTAAACTCTTATATAATTGTATTTTGCTTTTTACTTAGATATTTGGAACTTAGGTAGGTTTTGTTCATGTAATATATTTTATACCCTAATTGTATTTTTTGTTTGGTTTTTTCACTTCCACGGTATTCTTTATTATAAATTGTTACACCTAAATATTTAAAATTTTGGACGGATTCAAATTTATAGTTCTTAATTTTTAAAATTTCTTCATTTTTATTGAAACTATATTTTAGATACTTTGTTTTATTTTCACTAATGTTTAAACCCATTTCTGTTATTTCTTCCTCTAACTTTAGAAAACTTTTAATTAACCCTTCCTTTGTTCTACTGACAATTGTAACGTCGTCTGCATAAGCAACAATTTGCGTATTTTTGATGTTTATCGTCCCTTGCAACTCAGATCTTCTAATTGCTCCTTCCAAGGCAATATTGAACAGAGTAGCTGATAGCATATCTCCCTGTCTCACACCCTGATGTACATTAAAGCTGTCTGTTGTATCGTTTCCAATTTTAACCACTGCAGTTGAGTCTCTTAGAGTCATTTTGACGAGGTTTATTATTTTCTGTGGGATCTTCATGTTACTCATTTCTTCTATTATTTTTTCTCTTAATACCCTATCAAAAGCTTGTGTGAAGTCTATGAACAGGATGTATAAAGTTATATCATATTCTTTTGCTTTCCTAATATCTGTTGCATAATATATATTGTGTCTGTGGTCGATCTTCCTTTTCTAAAGCCTTGTTGGTAGTCTCCTAGTTCCTTTTCTGTGTATACTTGTAGTTTATCTTTAATTATTTTTGATAACACTTTGTAAACTACATTTAGTAGCGTGATTCCTCTGTAATTTGAGCAATCTTCAGGATCTCCTTTCTTATGAATCGTAAATATTACGCCTTTTTCCATTCTTCTGGCATTCTTTCTTCCCTCCAAATTAAGCATATAAGTTCGTACAATTTTTCGTGTAATGCGTCTCCTCCATATTTTATATATTCCGGTAGTATGTCATCGCTACCTGGAGCCTTATTGTTTTTAAATGCTGTATTGCCCTTTTATTTCTTCTACTGTTGGTTCTTGTATTGTTGCATTGTTCGTCATTATTTCTTTTGTGCTTCTGCATTCGTTTCTCTTTCATTTCTGTATAGTTTTCATAATAGTTCTTCCATATTTGGTGTATTTCTGTTGTTTCATATCTTGTCTTGCATTCTGTATCTTTGTATCCTCTAGTTTTATTCTAAAGTTTTTCTTTTCTTGTCTTACTTTCTGATAAAACATTCTTGTGTTGTTATGGTTGAATTCTTCCTGTATGTCTTTTATTTTCGCTTCATTCCACTCTCTTTTTTGTTTACATATGTTTCTTGCCAAGGTATTTGTAGCTTTATATACTTGTTTATCTTCTTCCATTTTGAGTTCAGCCATTTTATCCACGATCGATTTTTTCTTCACTTGCTCTCTTACAATCTAAATCGTACCATTCTTTACTTCTCTCTTGTTTCTTACGTCCTATGTGTATCTCTGCAGTTGTTAAGATACTATTTTTATATTATTCCATTGGTTTTCAATACTATATGTCAGTTCTGTGTGGGTTTGTTGTTGTTGGAGTTCTCGTGTTATACCTTTTCTAGTGCTTGTTTTACTTTTGGGTCTTTTATTTGTCTTACATCCCACTTGTTATTCTTTATGCTTCTTGTTTTTCCAATTCTGCATTTTTCTCTCTTTAATCGTTGAGATTACCAATATATGATCTGTGTTTGCGTTGGCTCCTCTGTAGGATCTTACATCTTGTATATTACTAATTCTGTTTTTTGTTGCAAGTATGTGGTCTATTTGACTAGTTGATGTTTGGTTTGGGTGGATCCATGTTATCTTATGTCTTTTTGGGTGAGGGAATTTTGTGCTGGCAATAAATAAATTCATTGCCGCTGCTATATTGCATAATCTATTCCCATTATCATTCGATTCTTCGTGTATTGTGTGTTTACCTGCCACTGCTCTTATATGTTCTTCTTTTCCTATCTGTGCATTCATATCTCCTAATAATATTAATGTGTCATATTTTGGTGTTGCATCACATTCTTTTTGCAGTTTTTCATAAAAACTGTCCTTCTTAATGCTCTCTTCTTTTCAGTTGGGGCATATATACAAATAAGGGTAGTATTAAACATTTTCCTCTAATTCTTAGTTTAGAGATTCTATCACTTATAGGTTCAAATTTCATTATGTTAGGTACCTGTCTTTTCGCTACAATGAATCCTGTGCCATTTCTACCTTGCTTTTCTCCGCCGCTCCAGAACAGTGTATACTTGTTTTTTTTTGTTTCTCCATGTCCTGCCCATCTTAGCTCTTGTAATGCAATAATATCTATATCATAATTTTCCATCGTTTGCATAATATCATTCATTTTTCCAGGTTGCAAGAGTGTTTTAATATTCCATGTTGCTATTTTTGTTTTATATTTTTTTGCTTTTCTTTTCTTACTTTTCTTCTTAATGCTTTTAAATTTCGTGTTCCTTCTCCTATTTCTGTATTTGTATTTTCTTGTCTTTTTTATTTCTGTATCCTTAATCATGTCCTTACACTTTGCCGTATCTATCGTATCTTGTGTTGCCGTTTTCCCGTTTATTGCTAGTTTTTGGACTAATCGGGCTTATGAGTTTTCCTAACTCTTCGTTCCACATCCATACTTGGCCGTTTGTTATTAGTTTTTGATATCCCATGATTGCAGTTTTTCCAGCTTTTCTTTCCTCCTCCACGTGCTTTTTAATTATCTTTTGTATTTCCCTTTCTTTGTATGTTAAGTCACAATTTATATACACATTTTTTAAATCTTCTATTTGCTTTAGGGTATTTTTCTTTTTCAGGATTCCAATTTTTTGTTTCATGTTTTCTACTTTAAATAGGCAGCGGCTCTTATCTATTTTGTGCGCTGTTTCTATCTTGATTTCTAGAGCCATTTTTGTTTTAATGAAATTCTCTAACATTCCTTTCAGCTCATCTTCACCTTTTGTGCTGATTTCTAGTCCACTTATTATAAGATTTTTCTTTCGATTAACTCGTTCCATGATCTCATGACTTCTTTCTATTCCTTCGATTCTTTCGCATTTCGTACTCAGCTCGTCCATTTTCTTTCTAAGATCTTGATTCTCTTTTGTAACGAGGCTACTTGGTTGCCATACGCTTGTTGCTCTTCTTTTAAATTTCTTAAATCTTCCCTTATTTTCTGCATTTCTCTTCCTTGTACTTTTTGCTCATGGCGAAATTCTTTCATGTCTCTCATCATTTCACACATCATCTCTTTCAGCTCCTTCCATTCCTCAGTGCTCTTGTCATTGTCTTTATTCTCAAGTTTGTCTTCTTTAGTAGGTGATCTGGCTGTTTTCTTACTCCTCCCAAAAGCTTCTGTATCTTGCCTTTTCCTTTTGCCGTCCTCGGTCGATGAGCCATCACTGTCATAATTATATCGTTGCATTTTATAATTCCTTTCTCTGTTGTCTGCAATCACGCTTCTATCGACTGTATGGTGTGTTGTCTAAATTTCAGGTAAATTTGGGTTTCCCTTGAATGGCAGAAACTACTTATCTCTCTTATCAATATTTACAAATAGGTTAAAAACGAACACAGACTTTTATTTTCTGACCTTTTAATATTCGCTAATTATTTTTATTTGTCCACTTTCTCTTCAGGTAACACTTTTTAAATTTTACACACTTCAACAATTAATACCACCAGAAACGCTCCAAAAATTGACTTAAATTTCTTAGTGATAACACATACTCAATATATACTCTTTCTTATCAGACTCAGTGAGAATGTAAAGAACAGAAATTGAAACAACATAAAGACAGTGGTGAGTGCAAAAGTAATTGCACTAGGGTCAGTGGAATGGAGGCAGCTGGTGCACTAGATCTGCAAGCTGATGTGACCAACAAAAATTCCAGGATACTAACCAGGAACAAAAGGAAAGCACAGGAGGATAAAGATAATGATCCAGATGACCCTGAATATGGACCAGGGATGCACTAACATAGCACATATCTTCATCTCACTTTTTCCGCAAGTTTTTTAAAGATTCAATCAAGTTTTTCTCAAGAACTATGTATCCTACTAGCATGAAATTTTTACCAGTTATTCTGTGGCAACTGTAGAATATATTGACATTTTTTTAAGTTTCTAACTCAAAAACTTCCAAAATATTTAAATATACTCTTATGCAAAATGAGTGTTTTTTATTAACTTCAAGAAAAAGAAATTTTTTATGTGTTTGTAGCCTAAAACATTAAAAAAAATGTTAATTGGTATAGAAACCATCAATCTATTTATGTGCCAAATTTCAACACCATAGAGTTGATAGTTTCTTAGAAAAATCTCTATAAAAATAGCAAATTTAACATTGCATAGATAGGGTGTACCACCTCCCCTTAAGTGCTAGAATTTTCCACAACCTTGTTTTATTCTTCTATCTACTTTGACTCCTTTTTCTTCAAATGACAGCTGTCCAAGTACGTTGCTCTTTTCTTGTATGGTATTTGCTGGTTTCCGATTGTAATGTTTATTTTTAGACCAGTTTTTTGGTTTGCTTTATGTAGTTAATTTAGCATTATCTGCAATTCTTCTCCACTTGTAGCAAGACATCATCTGCGAACCTAAGGTTTATTACAAACTTTCCTTTTGTAAGGATTCCTTATGGTATGTTGGATTTTCAAATAAATGATCTAGGACTGCAGTAAATAGATCAAGAGATAAGGGGTCTTGCTCTGTTGAACCCCATGTAATTTGAAATGGCCTGGAGTATCTAGTTGAATATGTGCTGAACTGCTATGTAGGATTTTTCTTGATAATATTTAGGTATTTAGTATTTACTTGAAAGTGTTTTAGAGTTTGGATTATACTATTATATTCAACTGAGTCAAAGGCTTTTTCGAAGCACATATTTATTATGTTTTTCAATTAGTTAATTAATTGTGTGAATATCCCTTTTCGAATTTTGTTTGTTCTTGGGTATGGTAGCGTTGTAGTGGTTTATATAATATCTTTGGATCTCTTTGATAGTAAACTGATTGGTCTACAGTTAGTTATCTTCTCTTTGTTTTTTTGACTTGGTCCATGGGGATGAAATTTGTTCTTTAGCAAGATTTTGTTGAACACACTTCACAGCACGTCTATTTTTTCCATACTTACTTTTATCATTTTGTACGTAATATCATCTCCAGGTGATTTTCGTTTTTTTTTTACTTTTTTTAGCTTTTCTAATTTTTTATTGCGTAATTGGTGTTACTTTATTTATAGTTATATTTGGATATACTTTGGATTCTATCATTTATGTCTTGTACTTTACTGTTTTTATTATTTATCTCAGTTCCTAAATATGTTAATGCTTACACTCTCTTAAATTCATATTGTCCTATCCTGTATGGTGTTTGATTTCTATGTCTCCTCTTTTGCATCTCATATACCACGTCTTATCTTCGTTCATTGAGAGCCCTCTTTTTTCGCTTCTTTAACGTCTCATTTAGTTTTGTTTTGCACCTTGATATAATAACTAAATCATCAGCTTACACGAACATCTGTATTTCCCTATTTCTTATTGTTCCTCTGTGTTCTATTTTCCTTATGTTTTCTATAACCACGTTGAATAGCACTGGCGATAGTGCGTCCCCGAAATTTCCTTTAGATCAACAATTCTTTTCCGTTCAGCGATTTGTCTGGCTAACCTAGCCACTGGGATATCATCTTTTTCATCACTGTTGTCAAGCTGTTCTTCATAAACCTCACGTGTTTAAATGTTTTCCAAGATTTTTTTATTAACTCATCGCTCACATGCTTCCAAGCGTCGGATAAAGAGAAAACGATGTCTTTCAAATTTAAGTCTTTTAGTGATTGCGCCACATAGCAATTAGAGTTGACAATTTTTTTGAGAAATTTTTTCCTATAGAATAACTTTATGGTCTGTATGACATGTTGACCCATGGGTTGTATCAATGGCGTGCAATTTGGTGGAAGGGACAATACAGAAATTTTATTATTGTCACTGGACAGTTGGGTAGGGTGTCCAGGTGCATTATCCAAAATTAAAATGGCCTCCGGGTTAAGATTAAGCTGCTTCATTTTACGTCTTACACATAGAACAAATTCATTGTAGAACCATTCAGTAAAAATATCTGGTTACCCAAGCTCTCTTTTGTCCTTTTTATGAAACGGGAAGTTGAACATTTCTAAAAGCACGCGGTTTCATACTTATACTTACGACAATTTTAATTTATGGGATCCAGGCGCATTTGAACAGGGAATAAAGGTGGTCCTTTCTTTGTTCACTTTTCGTCCAGGCGCAGATTTCTTCTCTGAATAAACCAAAGTTTTGATTGGTAGAACTCTCCAGAAAAATCCGCTTTCATCAGCATTATAAATTTGGTGAGAAGCCAGATTTATTTCTTTTATTAATTGGGCAAGATTTTCCACAAAAGCTAAGACTGCATCGTAGTCGCTAGATAGTGATTCTCCACAAACTGTTAACTGGCGAATTTCAAACCTTGATATGAATTTATGAAGCCACCCTAAGCTTGCTTTAAAGTCATCTTTTTGCGTTATTTCATTATAAAAAAAACTTAGCTTTCTCACGTAGAATTTCCCCAGAAATTGGACACCCTAAACAAAAAGAGATATTAAATTGATTTTTACCTATCAAACTGTGAATTATATCAGTTTTTTTACTTTCACTCATATCACCTGTCTAAATGTTATAGTATATCAATAATGTACCTACCTTTTTTTCTTTCCTGAATGAACCATATAAATAAAGCTCTTTCGACCCTAGGATTCGAATTCAATTTCAATGTTTTCCTGTTTGATGGGCCGACATCATTTTCATGTAGATATGCCAAAATTTGATCTTTGTTTTTCTTAATATCAGCCACAGTAGCTTTCCCAATGCCATACTTGATTGTAATATTGGAATAGCTTATACTGGTATGGATATCTTTTAAAACTTGGATTTTTTTTCTTTTAAGTCGAGAGTAACGTTTTTTCTTTTCGACATTGTTCTATTTAAAAAATTAATTTAAAGTCTACACAAAACAAACTTTCTTATAGTAAACTGAATAAGACGTAAGTAAGCGATCCACACAGCAGCACCGGCACAGTTCAACTGACTTGTTACGACTGGAAATTCAAACTGACGCAGTACCACCACCACTTAAGGCGGTGGTGGGTGGTAT
This sequence comes from Sinelater perroti, assembly GCA_036346155.1. Lineage (NCBI taxonomy): Eukaryota > Metazoa > Arthropoda > Insecta > Coleoptera > Elateridae > Sinelater > Sinelater perroti. Next base: position 14,130,961 of record JARFIY010000024.1, read on the forward strand.
AAACAACGACCAGTTTTTATTTCTTGTTTAGCGTTCGGATTACAGGGGCAGCGTTCGGACTATCATTTTGTAATTTTGCCGTTCGGATTAGCGTGCTTTCGGATTAACGTGTGTTCGGATTATAGAGGTTGCACTGTATTTGGTTCATTGTGTGTATGGCGTCTACTGTGGATCTGCCTGGCCTAAACGCACACTGGTATTCCCCCAGTTCCCTTTCTGTGTACCTTCTTAATCTTTGTTGGATTATACTTGTAACTACTTTATAGGAAGTGTTTAAAAGAGTAATACCTCTGTAGTTGTTACAAATTTCATGGTCTTCTTTTTTGAATAGTGGTATGATTATTCCCCTTCTCCATTCATTTGGCATTTTTTCTTCTTCCCAGATTTTTTTTATTATGTTGTGTAATCTTTTGTGTAGTTCTATTTCTCCATGTTAACCTGTACATCCTTATCCAATACAAAGGCCTCCCCCTTTCTCTTCCACGTTTTTGTGCCTTTTAGCTTCAGTCTTCTAATTACCTGTCGCAAGCTTTGCTATATCATCTACCCAATGTCTATTTAGACAGTCTTTTTTTCTTGCGCCTAAAGTTGGTATCCACATTGTAAGTCCACCTTTCTTGTTGTAATCTTTCTACATGGTCTACCCAATTTCACTTTTGTTTTTGACATCTCATTTCAACATCTTCTACTCCTATTCTTCTAATTTCCTTTGTATTTATTTACGTAAATGTTGGTCTGACGTTGCAGATGTCATTTTTAATGTTTAGTTACCAACCGCATATAATTATGCATTAAAAAAATATTAGTTAACAACCACACAAAAAATTATAGACTAAAAAGTCGCCAAGTAAAAATTTAATTTATTATAATTTTCTCTCTTTATTTTCGAAACAACTTATTATATATATTTACAAAGTTAAATTAGTATTATCGGTGAAGACAAGATGCATTTACAAAATGTTAATTGCTTCCCCGCGGACTTCGGCAGGCGGCCGCCACGGCAGGGCCCGCAGCGTCCCGGGCCAGGCGGAATTTGACTCACGAATACTGACGGAACGAATAATCATAGGAACGTGGTTTTTGGCACACGAGTGGTTTATTATCCGATCTCAAATGAAAATTTTCTATCGCTTGCGGTTCCGGAAATATCATACCTCGGTCGCGCCTGCCGCCGGGCCGAAATTTGTCCAGAGGCGCTCGAGTCGGCACGGAAAGGCACGAACGATTTTTGCTATATATTTGTGATGTCAACATAACGTCAACGCATATTTCATCAACGTATCAGAGCGAAACGGAATTAGGTGACGCGCAAACAAAATTATCGCGGACACAATCGAAATTTCTCTTCTGTCTGCTAGGATGGCGGTTTTGGCAGGAAGGCCGAAATTAACTCGCGAATACTGACCGAAGGAATAATCGTAGAATTGTGATTTTCAATATACATATGCTTTAAGACCGGCTTTCAATTTTAGAGTAGGCAAAAAATTTGTATCGCGTCCGGTTCCGGAGATGCCAAATTTGGGTCCCCCATACAAGCTGCATAAAAAAGTCTTATACAGAAAAATGCCCCATTTTAGGCTCCACAACTTGGTAAAGGAGCTGTCTTTGTATCTCTTGCCGTTTCGGAGATATAAGTGAAAAAGTAATTTTTTCCAAATTTGGGGCCGTTTTTGGACAGGAAGGAGGAAAATAAGGACACGGGTTATTAAGCGTTTTTTGAAGTCACTTTATAGTTCTACAAATCGGTCCTTACGACAAGTCGATACCTGGAAAAAAGGTTTTTTTCTTTCAACCTGCATAAAGCCCTTAAACGTTCATCGAGGTTTTTTAAATTTTGTAGAGATAAACTTCACAAAAGGGTCTATAAATTCACGACGACTCCCAGAGGGATCCTCATCTGTGAGCGGTTCGCCAGAGGAAACAATTTTAGGGTGTTGTTGGAACGCGTTTTTGGTGCACCCGGTATCATTGTGTAATTAAAGAATTTCGAAAACCGCGTCCCGCTATCACTTGCGTTATCGAGATCGGGAAAAAAAATTTTAAAATAATAAATTAATTTAAGAAAATTAATCTAAACATCAGTTTGAAGCTAATATAATTCATGTTTACATATACATGCCACATAATTTATTAATCAAATATTCATGTGACTAAGGATTATATTATAAATTCTTTATCAATAAAATATACATTTTTTTAGCTTTTGTAACTGCAATTTCAACTAGTAATATCTTCACTTAGTTCTGTTTGAATATGTTCAGTTTTGAATTTAATAAAGAAAAAATATATTTCACATAATATGATAATGTAAAAATTTGAACTATAAAATCTTATGAAGTATTTAAAATAGAATGGAAATAGTCTACTTACACACTGTACTATCTCTAAAGAAACAAAGATAGAGAAAATTGTAAAACAAATTTCTAATGTTAAATTTAATATTACTTTTTTTATTCAGTTTGTATTTTTTAATATACATTTTCTGCTTTCTCGCCAACACCAACAGAAGGATCTTACTCTTTGCCGTTGTGCTTATACCTTGTTTGTTCTCATATTTATTTTTTTATTTTACTCACTCACAATGTTTATGAACATCTTAACTACATCCTACTAAATTATCCTCACGTTCTTCTTTAATGATCTTAATTTAAAAATTTTAAATTTCAGATAGTAATACAATCATCCATACTTCAGCCGGGAGTCAATCAGGGAGCACAGCACCGGCTTTGACGGTTCTGATAGTGGGCTACACAAGTTATGGCCAGTAGCGTTCGCAACTTATTTAGGCTCTACGTCGGGAACCTGCCTTGGACGGTTAGCCACAACGAGCTCAAACAGTACTTTAGCAAGTTTGGCCACGTCAATTCTGCTTTGGTCATATTCAATAGAAACACAGGGTGGTCACGCAATTACGGCTTTATCACGTACAACACGTGTGACGCTTTTGATACTGCTTTAGCCCAGCAGGACCACAAACTTGAAGGCCAGAACATTAAAGTAAATCCAGCCTCAACCTCACAGACTGACGATAATTAGTGCACAATTCGCGATTCATCACTCATTCATCGGTAATCAAGTGCATTTATTTCATTAATTATATCAGCAGCATGGCACATTCTACTGATGAACCTGACTTGGACGAGTTATGTGATGCCTCAGACGACATTGCAGAGGCGTTTACTAAGGCTTCCAACCACTTAAGTTCACTTGTTTCAAAACTAGACAATGACATTCTTTTGGATTTCTATGGATATTATAAGCAAGGCACTGAAGGCCCCTGCAACATCCCTAAACCCAGCTGGTACAACATGTCTGGCAAAGCCAAGTGGGAAGCATGGAATGAGCTAGGAAACATGCCGCGGCTTGAAGCTCAGATTAGGTATGTGGAGCTCATGGAAAAAGTTGATCCCGATTTTTTCAGCTCTTCTGCGCCGAAAAGGGGCTGGGTTGCGATTTCAACTATGCAGCCGGATGAAGAGGAGCTAAACAATTCTGAGAAGTCGTTGATAGATTATGTTAAGGATGGGAACGTGGAGGAGCTTTTAAGAGTTTTAAAGGCGCATAAGCCTGAAGAGCTGCCAGATCTGTTGAATAAGCTGGATGTGGCAGGGCTTGCACCAATCCACTGGGCAGCAGACAGGGGCCTGCCGGCTGTGCTAGAGGCTATTCTTTCATATGGGGCCGATGTAAATTTGGCTGATTCGGATGGCCAAACCGCCTTGCATTATGCAGCCAGTTGTGGCCATATCGACTGTATCAAGGTATTACTGAAGAACAAAGCTGATGTCAATTTAAAAGATTCTGAAGGTTCAGACCCCAAGACTGCAGCAAGCGATCAAAATGTTATACAGTTGCTTAGTAGCGTTTAGTAGCCCAAATGTAACAATTGTTGTATTGTACCTTGTTTGAGAATTATACTTTTTTCTTTTGTTTTATTTTTTTCACTTAACTTTAAGTAATGGTATTAAAAAATACAATTAAGAAACAAACTACTTAAAATGTCATAAAAAAATTGTAAAATCAATATCACTTCAATATTATTTAAATTGAAAACTTTTAGTTAAGGAAACTGATTATGCCAAATAATTGCCATCATATGTTTATAAACCATACTTGTGCAGAGTATGGATGACATTTTTGGATACAAATATTTATACTAGGGAAAAATGAAATGGCTGACAAATGTTGACTACATATCTAGAAAGGCATCTACAGACAATATTGCGAGTAATAAAAGTATTGAGTATTTATATTTTTAATTTATTGGCATAATTTTGAACAAAAATGTAAGCGTGCTATGGCTATTGGTATATAGACTGCTTATGATAATTTTATACTCATTTTGCGAAAATAGTTACACCTTTAAAGAACTTTGAACATTTTTTTAAGTTCTAATGAATACAGAAAAATATTTTGTCAAATGATTTGGGTTTATTGAATTTACAAATTTTTCTACAATAGTCCTGGTTTTTTGATATATGAACAATCTATTTTATTGATTTAGTGAGATAAAATAATGCCGTTCTTTCTTAATTCGTTTACAAAATGCAACCATTTTATGTATCATTTATACCTCTACTCGATACATATTTTCAGGAAATATCTGTCTTAATATAATGCTATATTATATTGGCCTTCCAGTAACTGACAAAAGTTTTTGAGTTTTATAGATCAACCTTAATAAAAGTGGCTTCCATGAAAACTTCTTTTAGGAAAATGGAATTATTTCCATTTAAAGGTATATCTAAGTATTTAACTGAGACTGTAATATTAAGTTTGGATAAATACACTTCGATTTATTTAAATTTGTTTAACTTTTTTTGTACAAGTTTAAAATGCACGTTTGATTCAGTACTTGGTATGATTCTAAAGTTCAGTCTTACCTTTTGCGCAAACCATTTCCTTGTGTATTGATCAAAAATTCTTAATTGGCTGCAACTCTGGTGAATATGATGGATTGTCTTTAGCAACAAAAATGCCGTTTTTATTACTCAAAACATTTACCTACCACACATTAAACATTACGTGATGAAACCAGGGTTTTAATATAAAGGACAAGCCTATTTTGAATTATCCTATTGAGTAAATATACTGAAATACCCAATCATACTTAAAATTTCGTTTTAAATTCTTTCTTTATTTTTATTTTAACATTATCATTAATAGCCTCAAGGTTCTTTATATAAAATTCTCTATTTCCAAATTTATCAGAATTCTTAAAAGTGATATGATTTCGATTACATTAACCTGACAACTGTTTATAACATTTATTATTGTGTTACAAATTATCACCAAAGCATTGACATTTTCACATGAGTCAGTTTTCAGGATACTTTCAAGGTCAAGTTGCAAACGTGGAGCCAAACATATTTTTAAGGCTGAGCAGCCTACTACTCCATGGAAATTTGATTTCACAATTTCCTTAAAAGTTAAGATTATTTTTTCTGAAGTGCATGTAATCGATTGATTATCATCAAGTCTTGGGCAAAAGGAAATCATAAAATGCTAGTATTAGTTTCTCATTTCTTTTTTTTTTTAAATTATCGATGAAAATTGCAACCTACACCTCTGGACGGAACAATATTCCTTGTGAGGAGGGATACCTTTATCTTGGGACAAGACTAATACTATGAACAATATAGTCTCGTCTAGTACGCAAACCCAAACTTTTTAGGACCAACAAATTATGCAGGCTTTCTGTACTACCTCGCGAAGTTTCCTCCTAATAGATACAAAGAAGAACGTAGACTGACAGGTCATGTAGCTAAAAGTCCTCCAAATATCAGTATCAACTTACAAGGAATCGACTATATACCTGTCCTAACAGAATTATAAAAAATAAATGTAAGATTAAAGTCTTCAAACAGACCTGAAAAGGAGCAAACCATACCAAAACAGTAAAGGTAAAAGGCATCCTAACAAATAACGATGTTGCTTTCTAGACAAATGCTTTCACTTACACTTTTGCTAGAATTTATGATCCTAATCCCATCTAGAAGTCACTAACGGAGCTTGTCAATGCAACATCATAGGAGAGACATTTAATCAAAATTAAATAATATTAATGGAGTTATCACGTTACTGTTTAATGAAAAATTAGCCCCAAAAAACTTGAATGCCTATAATAATCTACTCAAAAAACACCCAGCCTTTTACCATGTTTGAGTCGTCCATCTACAGAGAATGATACTTATATCCGATTTTCCAAATGGATGTCTCTTTGGCACTGTTAATATGAAACCACACCTCAGGGACCTTATTGCTCTAAGAAATGGAGAAAATATTGTTTCTAAAAGTCATTAACAAAGTTCTGTAACTTTATTTTCTTCAAAAATGTCTGCAGAGATCTTTTTACGGTGCTACACTGCTTTAAATAAAGAGATCTGACCTAGTTGACTTAGGCACCAATTTCTTTGGGATTTAATTAGGGAATTATTACAATCATAAAGTAAGTTGTGAAGTTATTGTTTATTCAACATGCACATGTTTGAACACCAATGAGAGTTCTGGGAAAGTGCTAATGAAAGTTGGTTTCCAAAACGTTTTTATTTCAATACGCCATTACAATCTTCCTGGAAATGAAACAAATTCCAAATTTATTTGCTTTCTTAATCCAATTGTATCCAAATCAATTCACTTTATTTTATAAATAGCGGGCTTAAAAATCACTAAAGATGTCTTCAAGGTGATTCAGCAAAATTATCAAAAAAAAACGACTATTGTAGCTGTTGCCTTGTAGAGTGACATGTAAAGTGATACTGTTTATCAGTAATCCTAGCTGTTATCCTATCAGTGGTGTTTAATAGTCACTAAAAATGAAAATTTACAGGGTGGTATCCGAAAGTAGTAGCACTGATTTTTTAAAAAAAAATGTATTGAACATTTTGGTACATCGACTTAATACTCTTCAAAATAGGCCCCTTGGGCATCCACACACTTCTGGTAGCGAGCCTTACAGGTCACGAAGGCCTTCTGGAAGTTGTCCTCCGGGATGCTGTCCAGCGCCCCCGTCGTTGCCGCTTGGACTGCTTCCACCGAGTCGAAACAATGCCCCTTGAGCTGCCTCTTGACCCGGGGAACAGAAAGAAGTCCGGCGGTGCCACATCAGGGCTGGGGTCAACGTGGAAACGCCGAATTTGGCCAGGAGATTTCTCACAATCCACGCGCCGTGGCACAGCGCGTTGTCATGATGAAGCTTCCACTTCCCCACCAGGTCTGGTCGCACGCGTGTGATCCGATTTCGCAGCCGCGTGAGCACTTCCACGTAAAATCTTGCATTTACAGTCTATCCAGGAGGTACAAACTCCTTATGGACAATGCCACGATGGTCAAAAAATGCAATCAACATCGATTTCACTTTCGATTTCGACGTTCTGGCCTTCTTTTTACGGGGTGATTGTGCGGTGTGCCACTCTTCGCTCTGACGTTTTGTTTCCGAGTCGTATTGGAAGAGCCAGGTTTCATCTCCAAATTTCGCTCCATCGCAACTGACGACGAGGCGTCACAACAGGAGGTCACTAAAACAGTGGTCCACACTCAACTAATGCACGCAGGTCGAAACCTGTTCTCAAGGCTCCCCTCCATAACATCCGGCCTTGCAGACCCCCCTCGCGCGGAAAAAAAACAGTCCTACTACTTCTCGATACAACCCTGTAAGTATGATACGACAGTTAAAGAATTAATATATATCCAATTCTACTTAATTAAAGCATACTAAAACCAGAACAATCTGGCCCAATTCAGCGGCTGCTTCAAATATGCTTTGAACTTCCATATATTTTTAAGCAAAAATATAAATTATAGAATAAATACAATATAATAATATTTATATATATAATCAAAAAACCTATCTACCCATAAGGGTGTAAGGTTACACTAAACATTGCTGTCACATAAACACAATAACTCCTTCAGTTCGATATAAATTTTTTGCACTTGGTTCTATCTGCTTCTAACCTTTTGGCGTCTGTCCACGATTTTCCATTGTTCTTCAGTATTTTTCCAATTGCATCATTCCAAGTTTGTTTTGGTCTTTCTCTCTTTCTTGTACCTATTGCTTTGGATTCTCAGATCATCCGTGTCTGCGCTTTTTCCTCCATCCTTTGTAGGTGCCCCCACCACCCCAGTTGTCTTTTTTCAATAAAGTCTTCTACAGGTTCAATCTTTAGTTCTCTAATTCCATCACGCTTGGTTATACCTTTTACTCTTCTCAGATATTTCATCTCAACTGCGCTTATCTTACTTCTATCTGGGTCAGCTAGCACCCATGACTCGCATCCGAAGGTAAGAATTGGTCTGAATACTGCCTTGTACGCCTTCATTTTCGTTTCTCTTGATATTTCTTTTTTATTGATAAGGCCTTTACTCAGTGCATGATACACTTTGTTGACTGACTCTATTCTTCTATTCATCTCTATACTTTGTTTTCCTGTTTCTTCTATAGTTACTCCCAGGTATTGGAAGTTGTTCACTTATTCTATCTTTTCTTCATCTATTTGGATCTTTACTTTTTTCTTTTCATTTGTTACTACCATTATTTTAGTTTTTGACTTATTCATCCTCATTCCGTTTTGGCTTAATACTTCGTTCCACACCTGCAAATTTTCCTTAAGATCCTTCTCATTTCTCGCTATTAACGCTACATCGTCTGCAAATGCACATTCGGATATAACAACCTTCTCCATCTTTCTATATCCCACAGCCAAGGGTTTTGTTCTTGTTTTCGCAATTTGTATTAAATGGTCCATGAAGATAATGAAAAGTAGTGGACTGAGACATCCACCTTGTTTAACTCCTTCATTTGTGTGAAAAATTTCCGAGTCTGCATTCTTGCTTGTTATCTTATTTCTTGTCTTTTTGTACATGCATTTCGTGATCCTTATTAATTTCTCATTTATGTTTTTCTCTCTTAAGCACTTCCATATTTTAGCTCTCGGCAGTCGGTCAAATGCCTTCTCCATGTCCATAAATGCTAGGTAAATTGTCTTTGATCTTACTACTATTCTGTTTATGATCTCTTTAATTGTGAATACATGGTCCTGTATACTTTTCCCTTTCCTAGACACACTTTGTACTTGTAATAACTTGGATTCTACTCTTTCTTTAGTCTCACTTCTATATTTTTTTCAAGTATCTTCATTGGGGTACTCAGTAGGGTTATACCTCTGCAATTTTGGCATTTCATTGCATCTCCCTTTTTGTATATTGGCAAAATTAATCCGATTTTCCATTCTCTGGGTATTTTCTCTTCTTGTCAGACTTTATTAATTATTTTGAGTAGTATTTGTAGTCCATTTTCTCCTATGTTCTTAATCATTTCTGTTGTGATTCTGTCATTACCAGATGCCTTCCCATTTTTCATTTCTTTTATCGCTGTCACTAATTCTTATTTAATAATTCCATTCTCGTCTTCTCTTTGCTCTGTTCTATTTATTGTTTCATTTACGGTGTTTCGAGATGTTTCTCTTACGTGCTCTGTTTCTATTTCAAGCAATTCTTGAAAGTATTCTTTCCATCGTTGCATAATTACGGTCTCATTTCTTAATATTTCACTTTTTTTATTTTTTATTCCGATTACATCTGTATTTTTGTTTTTTCTTAGGTTTTTTTAGAACTTTGAAGAATAGTTTTTGATTACTTTTACTATCTTTTGCTAGTTTCTCTCCGTACACTTTCCATGTCTACTGTTTTGCTTCTTTAACTAATTTTTTGACTTTATTTCTTTGTTCTTTGTATTTTTCCTAATATTTAATTATGTTAAAATGCATCAGGTGTAGTTTATCTTTTATCTTTGTAAAATTGTAGGCAGAAACAATAAGGTATGGAACAGATCAGCTGCACAACGAGATATATAAGATGATCACTGAAATATGGGAAACGGAGGTGCCCGAATCATAGAATCTAGCGATTATATGCCCCATTCACAAAAAAGGCGATAAAAGCATATGTGCAAATTACCGAGGAATCGCATTATTAAATGCCATGTACAAAATATTTGCTATGTGCCTCAAAAGTAGGTCGAAAATTTATACAGAAAACATCATAGGTCAATACCAGAGTGGCTTTCGTAAAGGTAGATCAATAACAGACCACATATTTAAGCTACGAGAAATACAGGCCACAGGATATGAATTTAAACTAAATACATATCTCTTATTCATAGACTTTAAACGAGCATATGATAGCATGCAAAGAAACTCGCTGTTTGCTGCACTTTAACATTTTGGATTACCAGAGAAATTAGTTAATCCAATAGCAATGACGCTAAGAACAACAAGGTCAGAGTAAACGGATCGCTGACAAGATCGTTTAAAGTAAAAAAGGGGCTAAGAAAGGGCGACCCGCTGTCAACTATCTTGTTCAATATCGCACTTGAATACACAATACGCAAAGCAAAACTAAATAGAAAGGGAACAATTTATCACAGACGTCATCAATGTCTGGACATTTGCCGATGATTTAACCATTATAACAAGATCAAAGGAAGAATTACAAGAGCTGGTTAAAAGATTAGTGCTGAATGCGCATAACATGGGGTTAGAAATTAACGAAATAAAAACAAAGTACATGACATGGAATCAGAAGCCTTACCAACAAAATCAAAGTTTGTTAATTAAAGTCGACGAAACTAGGCAGTACAACTTTGAACAGGTGGAATCGTTCACATATCTAGGTACGTTGGTAACCAGGAACTAGAAAACAGCGCAGAAATCAAAGCGGGTACCAAAAGCGCAGCAACATTAAAACACATCTTGACAAGTAAAGTGTCTTCGCGATCAACAAAAATAAGACTGTATAAAACAATAGTGCGACCAACCGCGACCTATGGATGTGAAGTGTGGACATTAAAGAAAAGTGACGAATTAATACTGAAAGTGTGGGAAAGAAAGATACTACGGAAAATTTGTGGTGGAAAACGTATTGAAGTATAATAGGAAAGACGTAAAAACGAAGATATATACGAACTATACGGAGAACCAATTATAGTTGCTGTAGTTAAGACACAGAGGCTCAGCTGGTTAGGCCACAGTATAAGAATGAGTGACCAAAGAACACCCAATAAAATATAGAGGGCTGAAATAGGAGGGAAACGAAGACGGGGGAGACCTCGAAGCCAACGAAAAAAATAATTACAAGATAACCTGTGCAGTTTGAATATTACAGAATGGGAAGAGACAGCTAGAGATAGGAACCAATGGAGAAAAACTTTGGAAGAAGCCACGGGTTTACTAGGCCTTCAAGAGCTGGCAGGTAGGGGATCTGTGGTTATGTATTATAAGAGATTTCCGAAGGTTTTTCTCAACTGTGTATAGATTTTTAAAATGGAAGGGGCTATTTTTAGGCCACTTGCACTGGTTTTATTGAAATTTTGATCGCGCATTCAAATTATATGTCAAATTTGGCTGTTTATTTTGTTTTTCCGGAGGGAACCGGAGGCTAGGGGATTCTATGTGCTATCTTTATTGTTTATAGAGGAAAGACTAGATTATAACGTTGTTAAAGTATGCTTCTAGGCATGAAATGGTAAAACTTTCGAGCGGTGTGCGTTGAGATGCTTCGCGCCTTGTATGAAGTACAAACCCTACCTTCTCCCCCACTTAAATGTAGCCACTGGCATATATATGTGAAAGGAACTATTTTTTAGGCCCCTTGCACTAGTTTTCTTGTTTTCGATCGTGGATTCGGATTCTACATCAAATTTGGCTGTCCCTTTTGTTTTTTCCAGAGGAAACCGGCGATTAGGGAATTTTATGTGTTATCCTTATTATTTATAGAGGGAGAAGGACTAGATTATAACGTGAAGGCCGCTTTGCGTCTTGTAAGAAGTGCAAATCTTACCTTCTCCCCCACTTAAATGTAGCCACTGGCATATAAATGTGAAAGGGGTATTTTTAAGCTACTTTCACTAGTTTTCTTGAATTTCTGATTGCAGATTCGGATTCTAGTCAAATTTGGCTGTCCTTTTTGTTTTTTGCAGAAGGAACCGGCGGCTAGGGGATTTTATGTGCTATCCTTATTGTTTATATAGAGAAGAACTGTAGTTTTCTACAGTACTTTTTGTAAAGATCGCATACAATTTGATTATACAACTCAAAAAATTGACAGTCTTAATCTGGATGGCCTCCTGAAGTAAATCGAGAAGCTTTACTTCAAGCTGGGGGTGAGCGAGAAATATTCGACAATTATTACAAGAGCTTGGATCACCGCAATGGACGATAAGAACTCATTTGAGTAAATTGCGCAAAGTTACAGACGATGCAAAGAAGTGGCTTAGGCTTTAACACCAGAGCAAGCTGAATGGTTAACATGCTCAACTAATTGTGGCAAAAGTGAGTAATACAAACAGATTAACTCAACTGTTTAGTAGAATCTAAACTGCAAAACCTGTTGTAAGACGGAAGAGTTTTGAAGCTAAAGTTGTGCTGTCCTTCATGAAAAATTACCTGCACTATCGCAAGATGAATGCATGGTAGGTACCACGCACTTTAATGTGAACAAAATGGTACACATGCAAGCTACCAGTCGTCTCCTACAGCAGTTTGAAGACGAAGATGACCACTGATGAAACATGGGTGCACTACTTCCCAGCAGTCGTCACGTGAGTGGTTCTCAAACCCAAGAGGGCGCGACGGAGCCCTTTAGCAGAAAAGTGATGGCAACGTTCTTCTGAGACTAGGAGGGGGTTATCTATGTAGACTTTCTAAGGGGTGCCAGAACAGTCAATGCAGCTTGTTACTCAGTTACTCAGACCTCTTGGCAACAAACGCGAAGGAAAATCCAAGCAATAGATAGATGAAAAGCGGGTAGCCTTTCTTCAAGACAATGCACCATACGGCCAAAAAACAAACAAACAATAAAAATACCTTGGAAATTAAAATAGAACCTTCTATTCCATCCGCTGTACAGTCCCAAATTATTTCTACCTACTCAAATCAGACTTGTAAGGCATACGGTCTGAAGATAATGACGCCGTAATCCAGAATGTTGGAAAAAATGTGTTGACACCGGAGGGGAATACATCGAAGACTGACATGTGCAAGTAAGAGTTTGGTAATTTGGTTGGAACTACCTTGTATATTTACTGTGAACATTAATACTATGTGAATAATTAATTCTTATTTTATATTCTGTATCTACCTTATTGTAAATAGAAAAACTGAATCTGACATACAAATAATTATCAATCTCTACTGGGGTCAAACTGCAAAAATAAAAGTGGATAACTCTCTCTCCGAGGAAATAAATATTCAAAAAGGTGTCAGACAAGGGTGTATCCTCTCACCCATGTTATTTAACATTTATTCGGAATATATATTCCGCGAAGCGTTAGAAGATGAAAGTTCAGGACTAATAATAAATGGGAAATGTATCAATAACATTCGGTACGCTGACGACACCGTTTTGATCGCAAGCAACCTAAAAGACCTTCAGACACTGGTAGATAGAGTATCTCAAACAAGTAAAGAATTTGGGCTTAGTATTAATATTAGTAAAACAAAATGTTAGTAGTATCTAAAAGAAACACCGCAGACAGTCAGCTGGTCATAGACAATAGGATTATTGAACAAGTTCAAAACTACAAGTACCTTGGCACGATAGTAAACAAAAACATCACACATAGAGAAGAAATCTTAGCAAGAATAGAACAAGCAAGGGCAGCCTTCATGAAAATGAGAAAACTACTGACTGCTCAGAACCTATCGTTAGCATTAAGGACAAGAATGGTCCGTTGTTATATATGCCCAGTGCTCTTGTATGGTCTAGAAGGTTGGACTTTAAATAAAGAAACTTCAAAGAGGCTTGAATCCTTTGAGCTATGGATTTATAGACGACTATTGAAAATCTCTTGGACCGACCGAATTACGAATCAGCAAGTTCTGGGTAGGATGCGCAAAGAATTGGAGATCTTACCTACCATTAAGAAAAGAAAATTAGAATTCCTAGGCCACATTTCCCGCAATTCTAAATATGAGATATTGGAGCTCATTATGGCAAAATTGCTGGGCGAAGGAGAGTCGGACGTCCCAGAATCTCTTGGTTACGTAACCTTACATCAGCTGAACTATTCCGAGCAGCTATATCAAAGGTCAAAATAGCCATGCTGATCAGCAACCTATAAGGGAGAAGCTGAGATTAAGAAGAAGAATCTGTTTCTATCAAGCGCTACCCTATTCAAGTTTTAATGAACGGCCATAACTGCCCAGAATACTGATATATTCAACATTGAATATGGGTGCCCAGTAGTCTGGTGTTTTAATTTCTACAAAATTAATATTAGTGTCCTGATAATTTAACGTTCTGATATCCGCATAAAAATTAGTACTTGATATACTAATGTTATGATGTCAACACAGACGGTCGGTAGCTCTGATTGCATATAGTTAAACTGATAGCCAGTGTCTTAATTTTAAATACTGGTCCTTAGCAAAATGCAGTATTCTGATATCCTTGCACCTGTCAATAAGGTTATTCTTCAGCATTTTAGTATCCATACAGCATAATTGCGTGATTTTATATACTAAATAGGCGCACAAGGTTCATTTCAGTATAAAGAGGATTACTTTTCCACTTCAAGTTTCTGTCATAGACTTTACTGGCTATCACAGATTCTGCCAAAGAAAAAAATAACGCTAGATATTAATTTTATTAATATGCAATCATTCGATTTTGAACAATGCGTTGTCGCACAATTCTATGATGTTCTATTAGATGTGAATGATGGGTAGAGCTTTTTATAGGATAGTTTGATAGATTTCTTGCAAAACGTTGATTTGGCCGCTTATCTTTACCTTCACATACTAATATACACAAAATTTTATATGAAGATTGATTACGCTTAAACAATAACGCCGTAAATGGTCAGAGAAGTAAGGAAGGAATGGTTTGTTAAGACCTTGATCAGTTTCCACTTTGAGTTAACGGTAATGTCGTTTTTTTAGCTTGCTTTCCCATACTCCCCAGATAGCAACCTTGATTTCGGCAGTGACACTTTCATACTGTTGGTGGTCATCAAGATGAAGAGATTGCTGCGCAAATTGCTTTTTTGAATTATCCTTTCTAATCCTGGAGAGAAAAGACATTTTTCTTTTTTACTGTGGATAGGATTGAGACAAAGCGTAGACTTCTCTACAGATCTTTACCAAAATGTGTAATGAAGATTAATGACATGGATATACACATAATATTTGGTAAAGATTGATCTTTAGTACAGTCTGTTTACATCTACAGCGTGAATCCCCCACCATGCGGCACGGTTCCGCCCCTCAAACGTCCGAACACTCGAAATCCAAAAATAGCCCGATTTTCAAATGCTTTTTTAAGGTACTAAAATAAATCTTATGTAAATTGAAAGATAATAGGGTTGTAGAGCAACTCCTCAGGAATAAATTGCTTTTTGTAAAATCTCTCTATCACCATTTTTGACCGTTTCCACGCCGTTTTTCGGAAAAACCTTTATTTTACATTTTTGCTATTTCCGCAAAAAGTTATTATTATTTTTGCATGAAATTTTTACAGTAGGTAGGTACTAACAAAAGCCACAATTTACGTCCCGAGAGAGGTTCCTAAGATAATTACAATTCCTGTAATTAAACGTCAAAGAACGGCCTTATTTAGCGGTTTTTAATTTTTTGTACAAAAAGTTGTTGACCGATTTTAACGATCCTGGGCTCTTTTTTTTCGTCTTTTTTAGCACCACAACGTAATGTTTTCTGTTTTCTTGAAACATTTTTTTTGACACTAAAAATCGAAAAAACCTGTTTTCGGCACATTCATGAATTTTTTTCACCAAGTTGCACATAAAATTTGCTTTCCAAAACATATAAATACATATGATTTCCACTATTTTTCTCCTAATTATCAAGTTGAGAAAATGGATTGAGGACTTTTTCAAAAATATGTATACTTTTTTGCTATGACCTGGACTATAAAGAGTTGCGGGACTCTATTCAGAACATATAAAGGGTTAAATATTTTATTGTATTCTGATATTTAGCATCATATATCATCACTATATTCAAGTGAATAAAATCGAAAGGATAAGCACGTTAACAGCTCCATTGTTGAAAATGTTATATTATAATAAAGGATGATGTTTTCAATCAACTCCGTGTACGAGGTGCATTCAAGTTATAGCACCTCCGATTTTTTTCTCACAAACTAATCACACGAAAACTGTGAAACTCATATCAGTTCTCGACATAATCTCCCTGCAGCCGTACGCATTTTTCACAACGTTAACGCTATGATTCCATGGCCGCTGCAAACGCTTCTGTAGGGGTGTGTTTTGCCTACTGGAAAATCGCTGACGCAATAGCGGCACGGCTGGTGAATTTGCGACCACGGATAGTGTCTTTCATCGTTGCAAACAGCAAAAAGTCGCTAGGATCCAGGTAAGGTGAGTTGGGAGCATGAGAAATCACTTTAAAGTTGTCAGCATTCGTGACACTCATTTGGAGGACACATCGCATTTTCAGGTCTTCATGCAAGATTGTGTGGACAGATCCCATGAAAATGCTAACTTTGGAGACGATGTGTTCCACACTCATTCGGCGATCCTCCAAAACAAGTTTCTCCACTCCCTTGCTCATGTAGTCAGACCGACTGGTACGAGGCCGAGATTGCCTTGGGTTGTTGTCACACGATGTTCTGCCTTTTTTAAACTGTCCCACCCACAAATGCATATTAGACACATCCATAACACCATCACCACATGTCTCACTCAACTGACGATGAATTTCAATCGGTGCCACACCACGCAAATGGGGAAAACGAATGATTACACGCTGTTTTTGTTATGAAAACGTCGCCATTTTAAATATCAAAAACACTCCTCACTCTCGCCTCTACCGTTAGGGTCCTGAGTGCCGTGCAGTGGTGCCATCCCTGACACGCATTCACAAATAGTGCGAGCGCCTGTAAATTATACCTATTAAACCCTAAAAGAACGAAAGTAAAAAACAAGAAATTGTCACGATTTCATAGTCGCATATGGTTTGGTGAACGCCTTTAAGCGTTATCTTTAAGACTACAAGGTGAGTCCGTAAAGTAATGCACCCTATTTTTTTCTGCCGCGACTATCCGTCGCTCAGCGTTACCGCTTGCACGGAAGGGTAGGGGGGAGTCTTGAGAACACAACGCGACCCACGCCAGTCAGCTCCGAGCTCCTGGAGCGTCACAGTGCCTGTTTCAGTGAACCCTTGTGTGAGTGCTCTGTCGAAAGTAAGATGGAACAAACACTCGAGCAGCGATATGCGATAAAGTTTTGTTTCAAACTTGAGAAGATGCCGTCGGAGACTTTTGAGTTGTTTTAGAAGGCATGTCACATTCACAGTGCAAACGGTGGCGGAAAATGTTCAAGGAAGGTCGTGAGGAGGTCGCTGACGAACAACGATCAGGTCGCCCCTCAACGTCGCAAGATAAAAGCTCGGTTGACAAAGTGCGCGAATTGTTGAGCTCTGATCGAAGAATGAGTGTCCGCCTAATGTCAGAAATACTTGACATTCCCAAAACCAATGTGCACGAGATTGTGACGAAAAACTTTCAAATGCGGAAGGTATCCGCCAAACTTGCCACGAGAGTGCTCACCGATGACCAAAAGAACAATCGAGTGGAAGTGTGTCAAGAACTGTTGCAGTGTTGTGAGGACGATCCGAATTTTTTGGACAATGTGGTAACTGATGACGAATCTTGGATATTCGAATACGACCCGGAAACAAAAAGGCAGAGCGCAGAGTGGATACGACGTCGTCCCCACGCCCAAAAAAGGCAAGAATTGGCAAATCGAAGGTCAAAGCGATGTTCATTGTTTTTTTTTTATTCCAAGGGAGTGGTTCATTTTGAATTTGTTCCACCTGGCCAAACAGTCAACGCCAAATTCTACGTCAAAGTACTGAAAAGGCTAAAGAAACGGGTCAACCGTGTCAGGAGCGAGATCAAGAATTCCTGGAAACTGCACCATGATAATGCTCCCAGCCACACCGCCTTTGCGACGACCGACTACCTGACCAAGGCCGGCAGTCCTGATGTGGCCCCGCCCGACTTTTTTTTATTCACGAAGATAAAAAAATCCCTCAAAGGACAGCATTTGGGGACCCTGGAGAACATCAAGGCGGCTACGACGAGGTTACTAAAGGACATCCCAGTGAAGGACTTCCAGGACGCATATAAAGCATGGAAATCTCGTTGGAACAAGTGTGTTGAAGCAGAAGGGATGTATTTCGAAGAATATTCAATAAATTTCTTAAAACAAAAATGGGCGCATTACTTTCCGGGCAGACCTTGTATTTATTCATACTGAGGAGTTCAAAGCAGTTAGAATAATATTATGGGCATGTTTTCTAATGATTTCTACTAAATGTTGGGGAGACTATGAAATGATATTAGATAGTTTACCGGCAGCTAAGTTGTGCAAACAATTTGAAATTGGCCAATTTAACTTGCAGTATAACAATGAGTCTAGCCATAAAGCAAAATTAAGTGATTTGAGAACATAGAAGTGGATGAAGCCAGACCGATATCTCGACTTTAACCCTTGCACAATGAGATTAAATGGAGCGTCCCTTTTAAACCTGACATACCATTTATAAAACCTCAAACTTATTGATAATGTTGAAGGAAGAATGAAATAGCATTTATACAGAAACCTACCAAAAATTAATAGAAAGGATAGAGTCTGATAGAAGCAGAGGCAGAACCTACAGTATATCCAAGCTTGGTCATTACATTTCTAGCGTATCTGGAGAATAACCAGATGTTTTATTATATTTTTAAATTTTCTATTTTTATTCTTTACCTACCAATTATTTTCTTCTAGTCGCAGTAGTAGGATTAAGAAAGATTAAAGAAAAATAAATAAAAATAAAATGGTAGTAAATAGTTAGGATAAAACACAAAAAATAATTAGTCGATTAAAAATAATTAATCGGATAAATTAAAACATAAATATTAAATTATTAGATACAACAAAAAAATAATTCAGTTAAGCAATATTTAAATTATTAACAATAATAGCAAATAGAATCAAAAATATTTTTGGACACCTCTCGTAACAAAGTAAAAAATACCTACTAAAGGTCAGTAATCTTATGATCAACGTTATCCACACATCTTTAGTAGAACTTTAAAATAATAATTAAAATACTAATTAATAAGTAACTAAATCATTATAGTGTGCCTAGGGCCCAAGCACCATCCAGTGCGCCGCGCAACACTGACAAGTTTTGGTTAACCTCAAACCTTCGCGGTTTAATTTCATCAAATTGCAAGTGATTTACTATACGATGGGTAGATGAAGCCATGTCTACCAAGCTAAAGTTGTACCTGGGGCGGAAGGTAAGCCCTTGTGTGTCGCAAATGTAGTAGCTTTGCTTTAACCTGCAACGTACACGGAATCCTTCGACCTGTAACGTCAGGGACGATTAATTCGGGCGGGAAATTCAAATCTTTAACTTTAATCTGCGATTATTGTTTTTTTATCAAGATATTCATTTTAGACTTAAATTTCTTGATAATTATATAGGGCGTGGAAAAATATAATAGATGCTCTACCATAGTTTTTGCTCTTTTGTAGTTATCTAATTTATCCACATGATTATCTGATTATCGTTTTTTCTACTTTAATCATGAAGGTAGCCAGGAGAGGCAGAGTCCTACATTAAAAAGATAATAATTGATGTAAGCTAACAAAAATACATAAACGACTAAAGGAAAAGGAATGTGTAGGATTCAATAAATAGTTGAAAACATATAGAAGAGATACCAGCATTTTTCTAGAAATTTCTTTTAACATTATAGTGTTACATAGAGGATAAGATGGAGAGTAGAGAAGAAAGACTGACGTTTGAGTATGAACTGGTGGAGGGAGAAAGAACTGTTTTTAAACCTATTGAGTTCATGCACGTTCACTTCTTTAATGACATGAATTGTTATTTACATAGCTTTCGAATTTGTATCCGTTTTGTTACATGTGAATACTATTACTTAGTTTTAGATTAGTGAGAAATAGAAGCAGGATATTTTTTCTTTTCTATGTAGTTACAGAAATAAAACGTTCTATGTTTATTTTATTATCTTTAATCGTTTAATCATTTTAATTATTATGTAGCTCAGATCGTTCTTTCAAATTAAACCGATAGTTTGTCCAATGTTTTTTTCTTTTATGTATAGACTTTTATTCCTATTCATGAATAACACTCAGAAATGATTAGGAATTTTGAAATTTCATAAACTTCTTAAAATCATGCCTTCCAGTTCTGTGGTCAGTTTTCTACGTTTTCGTGTGCCTTATGGTGACCAGTTCTATTATTTCTTTAGCTATCGGTTGTGGCGCATATGTTATATAGGTGACCATTTCACATTAATTGTATATTCATTATTCTCCTTATTTCTTCATTTCTATGCAGTCCATTTTTGAAATTCCCGCAGGTGGTTTCCAATAGTCCATTTCAAATGATAGCGTTGTATCCTTCTCTGACTTCCTCACTTCCCAGATTTTCGAACCATATGCGCAGATGCCTTTTGTGATAGTGCTGTAGATGGTTGTTTTGATTCTTTTTGAGATATTGTTTCAGGGTAGGGAGTTGGATTGTTGAATCATGCATTTACTTTGTCCAATTTTTATAAAAGTTATTCCAAGGTTCCTGAAGGTTAATGTTTTATTGCACAACTGCCTATGTGTAGATCATCTCCATTACTAAGAATTTGGTCTTTTTTGTTTTTTATTGTTAATCTCCACATGCCATATTCGTATAGGAGCTTCCGCAGCATATAGTTGGAATATTCACTGTCGGCAGTTATCAATATTTGATCGTCGGCAAATACCAGGTTGTAGAGGATGCTCCTCCAATTTTTAATACCCATTTGGCTGCATTTTCGTTTTCAAGATTCTAATGCTACTTTCAAGTAAATTTTGAATAAAAGATGGACAAGAGAACAGCCTTGTCTCGGCCCGTTATCTATTTTAAAATCAGCATAGAATTTACTTCCAACTTTTACTGAGCTGGTAGAACGGCAATATAGATATAAGTTAAAAAGCCTCTCGCGCTTCTCATGCGAAACCATATCTGACCCAGTGGTACTAGATTGTAGGCTTCTTCTATGTTTGCAAAAGTGAGTTGGACAACTCGCTCTCGTTCAACGTGTTTTTTTTTTTTAATTGTGAAACCATTCTATTTTTCCAGCTCCCGTATTTGGTACCGAAATCTGTGTTTGACAACCCGCCAATAAAATCTTACAACCGTTTTAACTTTTTTCCACTTTTGAGGGGGACTTCCTCCATCCAAGCATTTATTAAATATTGTGGCTAGTATCTTCATCAAGATATCTGCCTTAATGATCTCTATACTGATGTTGCCTAGCCCTGGAGCTTTGCCATTTTTATTTCTAAGGCGCATTTTCTTACTTGTGAGGTATTCACTTCGTCTGCCGGTGCATGGTGTTCCAGGCTGTCGTCTTGTTCATCTTTTTTTTGAAATTGTGGCTTGACTTCAGTTAGAAGTCGCTGATAATAGTTCTTCCATTCTTCTAGGCTTATAGGGGTCAATTAGACCGAGTCCATGTTTTGACTTCTCGCGCCCTTTATTACTTTCTACACTGTTTGCTAATACATCTATTTATTTCCTCATATGTTTTTTTTAATCAATATGCAGTTTTTATTTTTCTTGTTACTTCTCTTCCCTTTTTATGGTGTTCTTTATTTGCAGGACTTCTGATTTGAAACCATCTTATATACATGATCTTTCTTTCCTATCTGGTGAAAGATACAACTAAGTGTATAATTTTTTGTTCCACCAGGCAGGATATTTTTGATATTCTTTGGTTTAATTTTTTTACTTAAAACTTCTGTTGTTGTCTTCTGTGTATGTATTTTTCATGTCACTGTATATTTTGTCTAGACTGATATTTTCAGAGCGGGAAAATTTGACTGCCAATCTAAGTTAGTATAGGAACCTTGTAGAATTTCAAGATTGTATTGGACCGATTGATACTTTTGTTATGATTAAAATTTGATGGTGGCAGCCACATTTTGCGTCCCCTTTAACACTTACATCCAGATTCAAAGCTGCGACTGTTACTTAATAATTGTGTGTATTACGGACAGTTGTCACGTATATTTATGTATTTATTTATGCTAGAACCACTTTTTTGTTATTTTTAAAGGATTTGCTTGACATACCTCTAAAAGTTTTTTTTCATTATTATTCACAGCAATTTCTCCGTATTGTTCTATCACACGGTTATTAGGTCGTTTTCCAGTTTTTCCGCTGAAGATTCCTAATAAAATGCTTGAAGAATGTGGCTCTTTATTTATTCCCAGGGTTTTATGTTTTTCTTTTGTATCCTTTCTTTTTTTTTTGTTTTTGTCAACACGACCATATTCATACTGAGTTTTTCAATTTCTTTGAATACTTCATCTGACTCAATTGTTATATATAATAACAACAGCAAAGTATAGCCGAACATGATTACGTATATACAAAATAATGATATATCTGAATTGAAAGAAATACTTAAAAATCGCATAATGAATATCAACAGCTTGGCCACTATGCACCAAAAATAAAAATGCTTTTTTAGTTACTTGAGATTGACATAATATTAGTTACGAAAACACACTTCACCAATAGGAGTCATGTAAGCATACGAAACTATACACTATATAATACAAAATTCTGATGATACGGCACATAGTGACATTGACAAGTAAACAATTTCCTACTGATATTGTTATAATAGCTTTACTATTCTTTATTTCCTTCTAATATTAGTTTATTGTATCTTAACTGCGCTCTTTGCCCAATCCTACGATTTTGTTTTATAATGCGGGTTAATTCTTTATGGTACTCACTTGTCCCTTTTGGGTAATTTTCTAAAATCTCTAAATTGGCATCTTTTAAATTCTTGGTGGCTTTTAAACTACCATTTCTTGCTCTAACTAGATAGTTGCTTTGATAGTAGCATTTTTCATTCTTTTCATTTCTCTTCCTTCTATCTACTCTTTCACATTAATTTTCATTTTTTCAAACACTCTTTACTTTTACCCTTAGATTTTCTTTATCTTTTTTCCTCGAATCTTTGACCTCTGGATTTGGTATATTATTTTTCCTTCTCTTTTTTCAAAATTTTTATTCTTCTATCTTGCATCTCAACTTTTCTCTTGGGGCCCTTATTTTATTTTTCTTAATATCTCCCTATGTTTTAATCTAATTTTTCACCCATTGTTTTTAATCTCTTAATTGTGGTGTTCTCTGCCAGCTTTTCCAGCATTATTTCTGCGCCGCTAATTTTAAATGTCCTTTATTTACTCACGTCTATTATCGTTATTTTCTATACACGTATCTGTTCAATGTGTTGCCTATCTTTCTGTTGTGCGACGATTGCCTTTTATGTCTGTGAATTTTACTTTATCGTTTAATACGCAAATCGCATTTAACACTCGGGTCAAAAAGTTCCGGGACTAACCAATAAAAACACATGTTTTCGAAAAATTCGACTTTATTCATTTATATACTCTCCTTCTAGAGTAATACAGTCATTTAAATTCTTTTGCAACATTGCTGTGCCTTTCTTATAAAACGATTTATCTTTTGCCTTAAAATAGCCTTCAGTTTCGGCAATCACTTCTTCATTAGAGCCAAATATTTTTCCCTGGAGCGTTTTTTTTTTGAGATCTGCGAACAGATAGTCGCTGGGTGCAAGATCTGAAGAATATGGTGGGTGGGGCAGCAATTCGAATCGTAAGTCGTATAATTTCACCATGGTTTTCATTTTTAAGCTTTATTTCGTCACTCAATCGGCCCAATAATGCAATGTAATAGTCGCTGTTGATCGTTTGCCCCTTTTTCAGAGAGTCAATGAACAATATTCCATGCGAATCCCAGAAAACAGACGCCATAACCTGCCGGCTGACTGTAGAGTCTTTGGACGCTTTAAATGGCTTTCTCCCTCAGCTCTCCACTCAGCAGACGCTCTTTTCGACTCTGGCGTGTAGTGGTAGATCCACGTTTCGTCCATTGTCACATACCGACGAAATAAATCCTTTGTATCACGCTTAAAAAGCTCCAAACAGCGCTCGATTCATGATCACGTTGTTGCTTTTGCTTCATAGTGAGCAAACGCGGCACCCACTGTGAAAAAAGTTTTTTCATGTCCAAATTTTTGTGCAAAATATCGAACACACTGCCTTTTGATATCTTTATGATGTCACCTATCTCCTGCAACTTCGTTTGACGATCGTCCATAGCAATTTTTAGGATTTTTTTGGATGTTTTCTCTCTTTTGGGCGTCCCGAGCGTTCCGCATCTTCGGTGGCCGTACAATCGCGTTTAAAATCAGAATGCCATCTGCAAATGGTTGTTTTTGACGGAGAATTTGCTGGGTAACACTTTTCAAGCCATTGCTGAGCTTGAACGGTATTTTTCCCATTAAACAACAGTGTATTATTAAAACACGAAACTCGTTTTTATTTATTGTTTACAAAATCACAGAAATAAGGTCACTTCAACTTCAACATATCGAAAACTACAGAACGAAATGCCATGAAACTTTGACACGTTTGTTTTGAAGGTTGGCACTACCTAGAACAAAAGCGCATTCGGCATTTGTAGCGCCTTCTGTGGGTTAGCCCCGGAACTTTTTGACCCGAGTGTTATGCTATTAGCGCCTAACCACAAATCATCCAAAAAGCGACTCACCTCCTTTATTTCATGCTACAACTTCAGAGTATGTTACAACTTTTCGTTTCCTCCACTAGCTGCACACACTTTATTTTATTTTAGATTACCTAGAAGATACATCTAATCAAGTGGTAACGAATGATGTTAGTACAGCTAGAATTTTTTTTGGGGCTACAAAGAAGCTTTACAAACCGTTGAAGTAAATGGGAGCTTAAGAAAATATTGTTTTATGTTGAAGACATTTTTTGTTGGATTTGTGATGAATTTCCAAATATTTCGAAATAACTAAATTTTATGTTGATTATAACCCACGTTATTTAGGACGTAAATTGCTTAATAGAGATGTTCAAAGAAGTTCTTAGAACCTGCAACAAAGGTCTAAGGAGAATGAAACAAAAACAATTTTTATTTTGCTAGAATTCCGTTTGAGCTAATTTATTTCAGACCCTGTTTTATCTGCCATTTCCATTCAGTAAAAATGCACTCATATAATATGAATACTCGTGAAAGACATTGTAATTATTTTTCAAAGTAACTCAACCAAAAGGTCAGGAACTTTTATCAAAAGTAACAAAATAATTTTAATTTTTTGTTGGAGTGTATTTTGAATAAATATTTTCTAATAAAACGGCAAACAATAATCCATTCATATTCTAGTACTGTTTATCATTTTCCTTCAGACCTTTCCTGAGATACTCTAATCTTATCAAAAATATTCAGATGTGTACAGCAAACTGTTATCAAACAGACTCATGCCACTAGTTCCAGTAATTAATTCTTCGAGCATCTCCCGAAAAATAATAGTTGATTATTCCTAGACAGTTGTAGTCATAGTATTAGGCGATGCAAGCTGTTGGGGTATATTTTTTTATCATTATTTTTATTGTCCAAAAGCTATTCCGCCGCAGGTCCTATTTTCATACAGGAGCGTTGTTATACCAAATAACAGCCAGCATACAGGATGAAACTGGCCAAAATAGCTTTGTACCCTTCGTATTTTCTATTCAGTTTTACAAAATGGCTCATTCCATTCCGTTAAAAGCAACCCCATACTACGTTATTTTTTGAAAATATCACTATTGGCGTCAAACATTTTGGTAGGTAATTTTTTTGGATATTCGTCATATTGGAATCTTTTTATCTGATTGTCACGTGGTAAAACATGATTTTTCACACCAAACTACAGGTTTTCAATCGTCTATAATCCAGTGGCGTTGTCTACAGCGTTACAGGTAACGAGTAGCATTTACAGAAAAGTTTTTGATTTATGGATGGCTGCTTGTTTATAAATTCTCATTTTTCTTAATCATTCGAGGCATGGTCTTTGAACTGGTCGAACAATAATAGCTTGGCGGAACTATTCGATGATTTTTTTACATGATAACTGGAGATTGTCGTGAGATACATTTTCCAGCGCGTGTCTACCCCTTTTTCTCATCGTACGAGGTGGTTTTGCTATAATTGCGTTTCCTCATTGTCAATTCATAATTACGTCACTAGTAGTTGACTTCAGCTAATTGATGTTTCTAATCGATTTCCTGTTTGTATGTCAACCAAGTAAATCGTGTTCAAACTCACTCAGTTCTTTAACGTGTCTATTCTTTTTGTACTAGTTAGTACGCACCATTCTTCTTCTTTAAGTGTCTCCAAGAACATTGGCGATCAATAACATGGTTTTCACTTTATTAACGGCTGTTCTAAATAGTGCCGTGGTGTTGAGTTCATACCACCGACGTAAATTTTTGAGCCACGATATTTTGCGTCTACTAGGCCGCGTTTGGCTTCACTTTTTCCTTGAATAATGATATGAAGTAGTTTGTATTTATCATTCCTCATAACATGGCTTAGATATATTAGTTTTCTTCTTTTGATGGCATTAAGAATTTCATGTCAAAATCCTGCGATAGGTCTATATCCCAAAAGCTTCCAGTCTTTTGTACATTACCTTCGTAAGCGTTCATGCTTCAACGCCATACAAGACAATACTGAAGGCATAACATCTTAATAATCTAATATATAAGGGAATGGACAAAGGTCTACAGGTCAAAATTTTCTTCATCTTTTGAAAGGCTTGTCTTGATTGCTCTATCCCACATCTACTTCCCTGTGTTAAGTCCCAATTTTCGTTGACATAGCAATCAAGATATTTATACGATGTTACTCTCTCTAGCAACTCTTCTTCATAAATATATTATTCTATATGTTATTACGTTGTTTGCTATTAGCCATTTGGGTTTTTTGACGTTGAGTTTCAGCCCCATTTGTTTACTATGGTTTGTCACTGCTGATAAGAGTATTTGTAGATCTCACAGGTTTGTGACAGTAAGACAGTGTCACCGGCGTATTTCAAATTATTTATTACAACTCTGTTGATTATAACCCCTTCTGATTTTTCTTCGAGAGCCTCACCAAATATTTTTTCAGAGTATAAATTGAACAATAGGGGGGAGAGAACACACCCTGTTTTGTGATAGTTGACCATCCACACTAACAACCGTTGTCTAACCCCAATGATTATTGATATTATGACTATGTCGTCTAGATAAATTACCCTGAAAATTTATCGCGCTGAAAGGTGTCAAATACTTTTTCATAGTCCACGAAGCACATGTGGGACAAAATGCTAAAAATAGTGGTACCATTGGAAAGCTGAGAAAAAAATACGTAAGACTGTGTTCGCAAATCAATTTTTTATTAATGTTTTGAGGCCGAAATGACGAGATGAAAACGTGTTTGGCGCTCGCGCGGTCGACTGCGGCAGCCTGGGGCAGTTGACGCGTTTTGCCCCATATACACATTCAAATTGGCATCTGAACAGCGTTGAGTAAACACCTGTAAGTTAAACAAGGCCTCTCGTGTTCCAAAGCCAAATTGAGCTAATATTTTGTTCACATTTCTGATATATTCTGCCATGTATAATTTTGAGAAATATTTTAGGACGTGATTCATCAAACTGATAGTTCTATAGTCTTTACAGTATTTTGCAGTAAGTTTTTTAGGCAAGATTATAAAGATAGATTTAAGCCAGTCTTGCAGAATCATACCAGTTTTATATATGTAGTTGAAGAGTAAGAAGCATGGTAATAGCCCTATCCTCTTTCAATATTTTCAGTACGTCAACATGTATATTATCTGGCCCCGGTGGGGCCACTTTTTACTCCAGTTAGACCACGTTCAATTTCTGTTAATATCAAGACCGTTGTCTGAATCTACACCGTGACTTAAGTTTTTCGTGTCATTGGTCAAAAGTTTTTTATATAATTTGTGTATTCAACTAGTTTTTCTTGAATATTGCTTAATAGTTGTTTGCATTCATTCATAAGAATTTGACTTTTTTTATTTGGGCATATACCTACTGCACGTTTGACTTTCTTGTACATATTAAAAGAATCATGTTTTGCTTTCAGTTTTTCTATCTCTTCAAACTGTTTTCGTAATCATTTTTTTGCCTCTCTTTCCTTGTGCCTGATGTTTTTATGAGTTTCAAGGTATTTCTCTCTGGTTGTTGGTTTTTGTAGGTTCTTCTGAGATCCATCAGTCTTAGTATTTCCTCGGCCATCCATTTTTTGTGTTTGTTTGTTGGACTGTAATAAATCATTGCTTATCTCTTGTATTGCTGTTTTCATTGAATTCCAGGTCGCTTCAATATTATTATCGTGTGGGCTTATGTTGGTCTACATTTTCAATTTTTTTTTCTATTTCTGGGTTTTGTAGTTTCCTAGTATCTAATTGCGGTTGGTTTTTACTGATACTAAGTTTTTTAAGTCTTTATTTTTGCTGATAAAAGTATGTGATCAGAGAAGACGTCAGCATCAGTGTAAGTCTTTACGTTTTTTATGATGTTTCTGAATTTTTTATTGATGACTATATCATCGATTTGGTTTTTCACGTTCTGTCTGCATTGGATGTCCAACTATAGAGACGTTTGGGATGTTGTTTAAAATGGGTATTAGTCAGTATCATATCTTCTTGGCAAAACTGTACTAACCGGTGACCTCTGTTACTTGAGTTGCCTAGACCGTATTCGCCCACTGCATCTTCTCGACGACCTTTTCTCACCTTGGCGTTGAAGTCACTCATAACAATATTTATGTGTAATGGCTTTGTTATTTTCGGTGCCTTTTTGATGTCATTATAAAATTATTCTACAGAATCAGACCCAGTACACGTAGGGCATATACCTGTATAAAATTACATATGTAGAATTAGGTATTGTGTTGACACCGGAACGAAACTATTGACTGATTTGTGTAAATTCTTGCTAAATATGAAACCAACACCATTAAAATGATCGGGTTTATCATACCTGAGTAATAATTGCATGTTCTTCGACTTGACACAATCCTGAATTGGGCCATTTCATCTCACTGATTCAGAGGAGATTGACCTTTAATCTTTTCACGCATCCTTAAGCCAGGAAATCCTGAAATTACGAGTGATAACATACCATTACCAATTGTTCGAAGAGTTTTTTTTTTGCTTTGGAAGCGTTGAAGTATTTTGATATTTGAGTATTTTACGAAGCCCCAAAACTGCATTCAACACTAATGTAGCATTATGTAGCTAATGTTTTTTTTTAAATCTTATATCGAGTTCGTTTCATTTAATTGCAATGTTTTTTTTAGGTTTTTAGATTTCATTTATTTCTGGTATAGGGATGTTATTCAAACTCACTGAAGTAGAATCAACTATATGTAAAAATTATTTCCACGGATTCCTTTATTAACATTAATACTTCATGTTTGTAGTCAGGCTTGCATCACAGCTAGAGCATTTTGTATGTTTATCGGTGCCTATTTTGGATGAGTATGGAAGCATACTTAGTATAGCCACATTCTCGGCTAAGGTGGTGGTTACTGTGCCCTTTTGGCACGGAAGGCCTGAAGTATATATGTAATATAGCAAGGGGCCCAAAACACTGCCCGAGTACACTCGCTTTAATGTTTTGGATTGTAAAAAGACTATCTTTGATTTTTGTTTGGAAGTGTTACTGTTCTAGACATGACTTGAATAATAGAATACACTGACATGGAAAATTCTTCTCCACACTCTGGTGAATGCCTCACTTCTCTTCTAAATCCTTCTTAGTGGTATCAATAATTATATGAATTTTGTTTGAGGGTAGAATGTTTCTCATGGAAGCTAAATTAATATTGCGAAATTATCCAATTTCCTTGTAGTATGGCCTGTAGGTGTATTGTGAGCTGTTTTTTAGTTATTTAAATTAACATTACTTGTGCAAACTTTTACTGGATAAGGTAGTGCTGGATTATTAAAACAAAATTGAATTAGGTTGTTGCCGGGCACTTCCTTGCTGTTCAAGCATTTAGTTTTACTTTGAATTTTATCGAGAGAAGCTTTAATGGGTAAGCTTATTGCAGTAGACCATTCAAAAAATTAATTTGTTTTTTTTAAGTTATGTGGTTGAAATATGTTGGATAGGTATTTACTGCATATTTCAGTTTTTTCTTCTTCGCTGTGAGCCCAAGTTCCATCAGTCCTATTATGTTTTAGCTTCCTGGTTGCCTTTCACAGAGTGTAGCAATCGTAGTGAATAGATGACAGTTTTCCCATGACTAATTAGTCTGATTAGTTGTTTAATTAGAGTGTTTAATTTAATTTTATCGCTGGGATGTCTAGCGAGAAGTCAAATTCTTTGAGCTTTCCTTTTTTCAGCAATTTTGACTATAATACTCACATGTTATTGCAAGGAGTACTTAGTTGTGATTCTAGGAGTGTTGGATGTTAAAGAGTAGTAGTTAAGTTTTTTACTACTTCTAGTTCATTTGGTGATTCTCATTATTTAATTTTTGTTTACATATTTTCTGTATTGGAAGCTAACTTGTAAGCATTCTGTGACATCTACATATTTAGAAGAGACCCCTTTGGTGATAAAGAAGTCTATGGGATCTGAGAGCTTGTTTAAGTCACTTGGCCAGTATGTGGGCCTGTCTGTAAAGCTTTGGTTGAATTGTTATCTAAGATGGTCTTATACAATGCTTTTCTTCTCGAATTTATTAATCTAACTCCCTATAGCGGATGTTTGGTATTGTAGTTTCGTACTGTCACAAACTTATTTCCCAGTTTTACGTAGAATTCTTCGAAATATTATTTTTAATTAAGTATTGGGATCGCCTATTGATAACATAAGGTTTCCACTTAA
Organism: Sinelater perroti; assembly: GCA_036346155.1. NCBI lineage: Eukaryota > Metazoa > Arthropoda > Insecta > Coleoptera > Elateridae > Sinelater > Sinelater perroti. The sequence goes on from JARFIY010000024.1 coordinate 14,161,798, forward strand.
GCTTTTGACTTTAACGTTTGCTTCTTGCAAGTGAACAAATTCAATTTTTTTAATTTTTAATAAAAGATATTTTATAAATGATGATTCACATGTGAAATTTGTCCAATAATTATACTTATGCTCGATGAAATGCGCTTCCAGTATAAAGAGTACGTTGGTCTTATGCATTTGAAGAAATATTTGTATATAGAGGTAATCATTCTGAAATTATTTAATTGCTATGCTTTTACAAAGTCGGATGGTTGTCTCTTGCAGGGCCAGAACTTGTTGAATTTTTATGAATCAATATCATTAAAGATTATGAGGCAAAATCATAATTAACTTTTATTTAAAAAAGGTACAATAAAACAAAATTGTTACGATTTTCCATCCAGCATCTATTTCGGAATGATGTAGTTTCAATTACGATTTTAGGTAATAACCACGCAGTGCGGATTCAGAAAGAGTTAATAGTTAATGAAGAGTGATATTTGCAGTTGAAGGTAACTTTCTTGATACAAAAACTTATCAACAACATAGGCAGGGACGGAGACACACAATTAAATATGTGTATGGTATTCGGATGTTTCAATTTAAATATTCTGGGATCATTAGAACGCACCTAGTCGATTATAATTGATCTCAAGATTTTTAAGATAAAGTGAATAGTCACGAGATACCTTTAAAAAGACTAGTAAGGAACAATTGCTAAAATATATTACAGAAATCGGAAAGGAACAACAAGAATATATGAATGAAACAAGATCACTTGAGAAGGAAAATGGAGGCATAAGAGAAAAATTGTAAATACAATGCATTAAATATTGAGGAGAGTAAGAAGGAAATGTAATAAATGCCTTAAACTGTATAACGAATGTAAAAGAAGACCCAAAAATAGTTATAGAGCAAATAAGTGAACTAAAAGAATTAGTCAGCTCTGTATATTTAATAAAACAAAGAGGACGAAAACATTATTTAGAAATATTGCGAAATATAAAAAACGGAAGGACACAAAAAGTTTGAAGGATCTTGGTAAAATAAAAAGACAAGAAGAAGAATTACAATATAACGCACGGAAGTAATCGTACATGGACTTATGTAGTGTTGGGACGAGAAGAGTGGGGAAGTTCAGAAACAAGTGTAGAGTGTTAATCCTTCTTAAAAAATCATGCTAATAAACAAAAGAAAAGTACAATTAAAGACAAACAAGCAATTATATATAGAAATAGTATGGATGAGAAGTTGTACTGTTGATCAAGAAAATCTCAAATCGGAAAATGTATACGTAGATAGCAATAAGGACTATACAGAACTTAAAAGTAGAATATGAGTGAAAAAAGAAATAATTAGATGGGAGAAATGGAGAAAGTAAAAAGTTAATATATTAACAATCAGAAAAAAGGATAAGATAATCTGTCTTACTAATTAAGGATGAAAATTAAAATAATTTTGCTTCCGAAAAAAGTCCTCCATTAATTGATATGAACAAATTTAAATTAACTTACGTATGATATATTGCACAATACTTTGTATCGTGACATTGTTGATGCCAATTTGACTGAGAAAACGTCAATTTGACATTTGAAACTTCGTGCGAGGAAAGTTTCTCAATCTGTTGAACATCCAAACCAAAAAAGCAGAGCATTAATTTAAGACGTTTATGGGAAGTGTACAATGATTGTTCTTTCTATTTGTTTGCGTACAAAATAGTATCTCTCTCTTTTTCTATTTTTTTCTGCGCTTCTTTTCTTTCTCTCACCCTATTTGTCTCTCTCTTCTTTACCCCTTTTCATGTTTTTTAATGATGATCGAAAAATCAATTGAAAAACCAACAGCAGACAAGAGTGTAACAGTAGGACTAATCTTAAAGTATAAAAGAATGTGATAAATAGTAAATGTTAGTGTTACAGGTGCAGAATAAGAACACATTAGTAGCATATCGACAAAATGGTAACGCTGTAATAAAAGCTATAAATAGTAAACATGGACGATTTCATTAGGAGGATTAGATGAGAAGATAAATGAAAAAAGTTATAGGGTTTGTAGGCTATGTAGTTTGTTAGGAGTTTCAAAATAAAACTATTTTTTATCTTTATATTAGCTATTTAAGCTTAAACTTGTAACATATATAGGTAACTACGAAACTTTTGATTTTTGTAATCTTTCAAAAACTTTTCACTATAATCCATTCTTCTAAATTAGCCGTAGGCTATCCTGTAGGCTGTAGAACAGGTTTCAACACGTTTGAACTTGTTACAACGTGTGACGGTCGCTTGCACCATTTTGCAAAACTTTCCTAGTATCAAATGTATGTCTATGGTGTGATACAAACATTACGGCACTTGACTGATCTTTAGAAGTTTATGAAGTTTTAAGGTTTATTGAAATTGTCAAATTTTAAATTTTGTAGTTGATGTACGTCTGATTATGTTTTTTAAATTATAGGATGGATATGATCCAATTCCATCGTTGAGAAATAAAACTACAAATTTTGAATTTTTGTTTAAATAGTTCTGAATTAATGGAATTTCGATGCCATCAATATTTTTTGTGGGACTCATTCTTACTTAATTAACCTACAATTTAATGCCAAAGTTTAATTTTAATTTTTTTAAAATACATTACTCAAAAAAGTTCGTAACAATCCTAAACCCAGTTTTTTGTGCCCATGTCTCTTTTTTTATTAGATTTTTTTAAGATCCGTTTGACTTTTGTCTCTGATACTACTGTGGCCTCATGGACTTATTGTACTTCTCTCATTTTCTTTACAACACTTTTTCAGTGTCCTCGTCCCTTGTACCCAACATGTACAAGTTTCTTACTGAATAGTTGCTCCGGATCCATTATTAAACACAGGTATTCAATTATTTTTTGTGATTGAGTAGGCTACCCGCCAAGCATCCGAAGTGCAGAACAGAACCCAGGCCTGTCCGTACCGCAGCCACCCGTCTTAACCGTGCGGCTAGATTGGCGCCTCTTGTTAATTATTTTTACGATATTGCTTACTAGCATTTCGTTCAATTTGATATGTTTTTACCCTCAGTTAAGATTTCTAACTTGTCATAACTTAAGAATAGTTTAAAAACTTGATTTAATTGAAAAACAACTGTTTTTTATCCTTTCTTTGATGATTATAGCTGTAAAAATTCAAAACTAACCCAAATATTAAAGTTGCACGTTGTACATGCTCTACACTTTATTTTCTAGGTGGTGGAATGTCTCAGAAGAAACGCAGACATCGCCCCAGCGCAACTGAAGCCACTCATACAAATAGGAACACCACCATCCGAAAATGACATCGAAATGAGCGTTCCGCTGAACGTGCTCGAGAGCCATCTCGGCATTTCCAATGTCAGCGAGATTCTGAAGATACAGCCCGACGACATTATTCAAGGCATTCGCTGCAAGAAAGACCACGTGAACAGGAAAATAAGCTTCGAAATCAACAGGAACATATTCGTAAAGGACGTGATAGAGAACTGTACGCGGCCAGACATCAGCTTCCAAAAGCCCCAAAAGGTCGTCATCGAGTACAGCTCCCCAAACATAGCGAAACCGTTCCATGTAGGGCACTTGCGGTCTACCATCATAGGCAACTTCATAGCAAACTTAAACACATTTTTAAACAACAAAGTCATCCGCTTAAACTACTTGGGGGATTGGGGGACCCAGTTTGGTTACATCAAAGTCGGCGTCGACAAGCTAAACTACTCTAAGGAAGAAATCAAGCAGAACCCAATGCGGCTGCTCTATGAATCATACGTCCATGCCAACAAACTCGCAGAAAAAGATCCGCAGATCATCGAATTGGCTCGAGATCAATTTACTAAACTCGAAAAGGGCGCTGCCGATGAGCTGGACCACTGGAAGACTTATATGGGATACACCATAGCTGAGTTGCAGTCCATTTACGGAAGGCTGGGAGTCACGTTCGACGAATACAATTATGAATCGATGTACAACGCAAGAGATATCCAAAATGTGGTGGACAGCATGCGGAAGAAAAACCTGCTGGAGGTGCTGCAAGATGGCAAGCAGGTGGCCAGGGTAAACGATCGCAAAGTGTCTATAATGAAGAGCGACGGGTCCACGCTCTACCTGACGAGAGACATCGCAGCGGCTATCGATAGGTTTAAAAGATACAACTTCGATCGTATGTATTACGTCGTTGAGAATGGCCAGAACGACCACTTCAATGCATTAAAAGGAATTTTATATAGAATGGGGTATAGTTGGGCCGACCGTATTAAGCACGTGAAGTTTGGCAGAGTACGAGGAATGAGCACGCGAAAGGGAAACGTCGTGTTTTGAAGGATATCCTGGATGAAACTAGAGAGTTGATGATTCAAAAGCAGATTGAATCTCCAAGTAAGTACGGCATGTGTGTATATTTTTAGAAATAGATAGGGGGTTTAAGAAAATGTTTAAAAGTGTTCTTTTACTGTAAAACGGTATGATGCAAAATTATTCTGGCGAAAAGGTTTGCGTCAGAGCAATTTGTGGTCGTTGATCTCGTGTTGCTATAGAAAATCTAACTTTAGCCCTGTGATAAATGAACCTTGTTTTTTACACTTTGTTTAAACTTTTAATTTTGTTTTATAATATGAGCTGTTGCGCAAATAATCTCGAAAATTTAAATGTCGCCTTCCAAAAGGGTGGTACAGAATTGTACCGAATAACAACGAATTAGTAAATAACTACATTTTATAGTATTATTTGTGAGTTTTTTTAGTACCGAATGGTTCAAGTATTTCATAAAGACAGAACTCCTATTGTACAAGAATTGGGGAGTTTCACCTATTTCCGTAGGAATTAGAAAAAAACTAGGTACAGGTTCATTTTCTGTTTTTAAAAAGAAATCGATTGGCGCAAACCCCATTCCGATATCTAATCCTTTTGAAGACACAAGACAAAATTCATTTTTGGTTGATTTCGATAAAGTGCCATGACTTCGTTGTTTATGAATAATTTCCAACCAACCACAAACAAGTTTTTTTAACACGTTTAGTTCTGAATTTTATGAACTACCCTAAATATATTAGCTCTTCATTTTTAAAACTGAAATTAAGCTCTGTAAGAACTAATGAAAACTGAAGTAAACTAGGAAATAGTTGAATACAAAAAAATAACTACATCTGGCTGAGACGAAATAAAAACAAAAAATTCTCACCAATGTATGGGTTAAATAAGCTAGTTGATATGAAAAGTTAACTAATGAAGAAGGCACAGACAACAAATGAAAAATGCAAAAGTATCCTATAATCATGGACAAATTTGAAAAAAGGCACGCTATGTTATACTTACCAAATGAAAGACGAGAAAATATTCAAAGTGGTACTAAAAGCGCTACACACAATTATAGATGTAAGTGATATTAAAAATTAAATTACAAAAGGACCATAAGATGATTGGACTCAATAACATACAAATAACACAATAAGATAAGTCCAACGTCATTCTTTTTTGTAGAATTACGACGATGAATTGTCAACAAGATAATAAAAAAATCTATAAAATTCAATTCTTGCAGTACACATCTATTAGTTTTGACAGTCGTATAAAAAACGTGATATTTCATGATGTCTAAAATTCCAAGCTCTTGGACCCACCAAAAATTACTATTTTAGAAAATCTAGATGCGTTAAATGTAGTGAGTAACCTTCCTACAAATGATTTAACATGAACTAAAAAAAAGGAAATAGTATGTTGTAACTATAGAGGAAATAATCTTCAAAGTTAAAAGAATGTAGTGTGTAACAAAATCCAAAAATACAAGGTATGGACAAAAACACTAATCTTTTGTCATCACATGGACTTTCTTTAGCTACGAAACCTACTGAGTAATCTACTAGATATACGAGGTGCTTTGAATTTCTAAGGTCTCCAAAAATTTTTCTTATCAGTGAGACTAAGTAGAAAGATGCGGTTAATTTTAAAAGACAGAAAATATTTCTGAATTTGTAATATAGATGATAGCACCATGCAATAGACACAGGTCGAATTACCGCCATTGTAGTGAGTGTTGTTTTATATGCTTAAAATAGCGACGTTTAATGTTCAAGAAACAACATGTAACCATCTGTTTCCTCTTCTTGAGTGGTGAAATGCCCATCTAAATACATCGCCAATTGAGCAAGACATGCGACGAAGACGTTATAGATGTTAAAAATGTGCGTTCGTGGATGTGAAAGTTTAAAGAAAGTCGAGAGTTGTGTGACATATTGACACGTGATGTCGCCGTGAATTTTCGACCATAAAGGACACTCCGTGGCCGTTCATTTTCCAATCGAGCCGCTGTTACATCCAGTGGGCAAAACACACCCCTAAAGAAGTGTTCTCAACATAAATGGAAGCATGGCGACGACGTAGTGAACAATCTGCACTTCTAGATGGAGATTACGTTGAGAGGTAACAGAAGTTTCAACTTTCTTGGGTAATTACTTTTTCAGAAAAAATGGAGACCTTAGAACTTGAACGCATCTCGTCTACTACTTAACATAATGATCAGATAATCAAGTTTGAAGAAATATTGCAAAAACTAGCGACCCCGGAAGCAATTTCAGCAACTGTTAATCGACGCTCATTATTAAGAAGGCGGAGAACAATATATATATTCTCCTCAATACGTTGGTCCTCGAGTGATGTCAGTAACATACATTTTAAACTGGTTCTTGTTCTCCCAGATATTGTTTATGCTACGCATACACTCGAATCGTCTTAAGGGTCTTATGGGTGGTGTTTGGGCTGCCACTGTAGCTCAACCCATGGGGGTATGTGATATCGTAGTATTAATTGCATGTTAGTAGGCATAATAAGCCCCTGAAGCTGCAGTGCTCCAAAAAAGGTATTATTTTCGAGCTGTGCCTAAGCCTTCTCCAAATTTTGATTTTACACCTTCTGTCGGTGATAGATTTGATAATAATCTATTGCGCAACGAACGAGGGCACTTTTTGCTCTGACATTGTAATACTGACTAAAGAAACAGTAGTGCGAGGCATCTTATGAGAGGGGATATTTTCTTTGGGCATCTCTATCTACAACTCAAGCCGTAATTCTCCTTTTTTACCTCATCACGCGTAAAAAAAGAATTCCGGTTGATATTTGATTTATCCACGTACTAAAATACCTCACTATAGAGTTTGTTACAATGAACACCTATATAAATAGAGAGGATAAGCATCTATCACTACAAAAAATAATGTAAAATACATCTAATTAAATAAACTCGGTTAAGAACATACAGCAATTATAACAGAAACAGAACATCGCCATTTTTGCAGTTTTAACAAAACCCATGAATATAGCACCGTAATATTGTCTATAGAAGTAGTAGTGTGATATATCTTATGGGGGAGAGAGGGATCCGTTAAAAAGAAATTTCGATTTATACTTGATTCACTCATGTAATTCAAATATATGAATTATTTGTGGAAATATAACGGTTTATAGCGTTACAGATGTCAGTAATATTGCAATAATATTTTTTAACAGTACAGTTGAAGTGGCAGTCTTCACAAGCTAAAATATTTTGTAATCATTAATAAATCTCAACTTTGTATGAATACATTCGTTTTCAGAAAAATGTTCATTTACTCCACAAAATTCCGAAAAGATTTAGCTAATGTTAATATTATTATTTTTATTTAATGGTCTGATGGTTTTGGGACAGATTACGTGTTTATACCAAACTGATTTCCTTTTTACAGGTATAAAACTTCACCAATGTGAATGTGTTGGAAGCTACACTCTTTCTTTAGCTTTACATAATCTAAATAATAATAGTTCCCCGTAATAGGCCTCGAAGGCCCTTTGGGGTCGTAACAGGATAGATCTGCTACAAATCTAGAGCCTACGGTACACAAGGGTAGTAACGTGGCTAGCGCTACGTACCGACCGCCTATTATTACCCCAGAGTTTGACCTCCAGGTACTCATTTATTGCAGCCTGAGTCGAGCTGGGCCGTAAAAATTTACATAATCTACTCTATCAATTTCTATAATATCAACATTGCCAATTTTGTTATCTTCATTTGACAATTCGAATGTAATTTTTTGTTTAGAACTACTGCTGTTGGTAGTTCCTACAGGTTTACCTGGATTATCTATTAATATTGTCGGTTTTTTTTATATAAAATGCGGTACAAAAAAAACAATAAATTGTGAAAATTGGAGGAGCTACTGTATTTTTCTCTCTCACAGTAAGCAAGGTTATCAGCAGAATGTTTTTAAATAATCTTCTTTTCCAGTCCCTATTATGGCGTTGGGTTTCCCTTTATTTACTTCTGTACATGCTTCTTTTACTCTGTCTTTGGGTTTTTTCCTTGAGTTTCACTTCTAGTATCATCTTCGGGCACTTTCGGTTTTTCATTTTAATCAGATGACTGTACTGCTTAGTTTACTTTTCTTATTCTTTTACTAAGTGTCCTATTTAATTATTTACCAATTGTAGTAGTTCGAGCTTTATCCCTTCTAGTTGTTCCACATATACTTTTCAGAAGCTTATATTGTATAACCCAGCTTTCACACACGTAAACTAGGTTGGGATCATTGTTTTGATGTTTAATTATTCCTTGGTTATTATGATCTTAATGTGTAATATACCTAATTTATTATGCTCAGCAATGTTTGTGTTTTGTTATTGTTTCTAGGTATCACTTTTGGTTGATTTTTTATTCAGATTTATTATGTAGTTATCATATAAGTATTTTTGACTATGTTGTACTCCTTACTTTACTTTTTTATTCATTTTTTAAGTCTCTTCTTTCTAGTTTATAGTTTTGTGACGAAAGATAATGTCATTTAAATACACCAAACATTGCATCACTGTTATTTCAAATATATTCTTGGTTTATTTTATTATTCGATATTGCTATGAGTAATAAGTGGTTTAGGAGGTCTTGCTTTTTTATTTATCTTTGCATTTGGAGCCTTTCTGACTATTTGTTTCTTTTATCCATGCAGGTCCGCGCGAGATGTTATAATTTATATCCTTTTTTAAGAATATTCTAGATACCGATTTTATGTCTATAAACGTTAGATACGGCTGTTTGTTTTTTCCCCATTCTTTTCTCTATCATAATCTTCAGAATGTATGTGTGGTTTTAGGCCGGCCTTCGTTGTCGTTGTGCGATTAGTTTTTAGAAAAGTAATTTTTCAATTTTTTCCCAGATCTAGCAGCACATTTTAGAGCTTTTAAGAATAAATGAAGACCAAAGATTGCCGATAGTTTTACAATAGCGGCATGATAAGTAATGAAAAGTAATACTGAAAGGTTGCACTAGCAATGTTAATATTTTAGGTTTTGATATTATGGTTATAAAATTTAATTTTTTTTTGTTAGTTTTATTTTGGTGTAGATTTTATAATAATAATGGAAAATTCATAGTATTATGATTTGATAAAATTTTTTATAAAGAAAACAATTATCTGAGAAGGAAATATATGGGCTGCCCTTTCTTATTCAATCATTTATCACTGGGCGAATAAGCCCAAGACAGCGCCTTACCAATGTTTTCTTTCGACTTTAATAGTACTTAATGAGACCTCAAACACTAATTTGTTTAGCTACGCCAAATCCCACTCCAAGTTGCTTGAGGCTAACCATTTTTGTTCGACAGGATTTTAAGAGGTACCAGAGATAGTAAACATATTAAAAGAATTGATTTATTTCACAAAGGATATTGACGTGAATAGATACATTTAATATCAAATTTTTAAGCTGAATTGTATCATTTTGTGACTAGGGGTGAAATTTAAACAGATGAAGCAACGAAAACCGTAAAATATTTTAAGTCTTCGTGGATGTTTATTTTAGATGTATTAGAAGATTCAACATAACTGAACGAAATGCAATGCATTAAGAGGAAACTGTATAGTAAGTCGTATCACTTATATCCCGTTATCGTATTTATATAATAAAAATGTAATTTCTACACTAGGATTGTTACTACAACATATGTCATAATTGAACGCAGAACTAAAAGAAAGCGTAACCTAATAGAATTATATTGCCAATATGTCATAAGCACGTATATTATGATTTAATTCTTAAATATAAAACTACTTTAGCTCTTAGTAGGTTTAAATATACCTGTTGGAATCTTTAATGTTGATGACTTTTCAGTAATTTCAAACAAATATGAAGTCAGTGAGTTTATTCGCCAATGTCCCTCAGTCTCTTTGAGCAGCTGTTGTTTTCCTCCTTAATGCAACGGAATTACATTTCATAAACCTATTAAATCGATCAGTGCTGCCGCAAAAATCTCTCTCTCTTTCTCTCTCTCCTTTTTCCTCTCCTCTCTTCCCTCTCTCTCCTCCCTCTTTCCTCTCTCTCTCCTCTTCCTCTCTCTCCTCCTCTCCTCTCTCCTCTCTCTCTCCTTCCTCCTCCCTCTCTCCTCTCCTCCTTCCCTCTCTCTCTCCTCCTCTTCCCTCTCTCTCCTCTCCTCCCTCTCTCCTCTTCCTCTTTCCTTCTCTCTCCTCTATCTCTACTCTCTTTCTCACCTCTCCCTCTCTCACTTGAATTATTCTCAACTTTGAAACATTAGCGTATTTATGTCTTTGTTATGCATATAACCTTTCATAAACTATCTCTGATCAACACTATTGCTTAAATACTACTGCTTTGCACGCTTTTTAAAAATGGGCCTATGAACTCTTAGTTTTTTTCTAATTTCTATGAATTAGGTGTAAACTCCCAAATCTCATGGAATCTGGAACACACTATAGATTTTTGATGTATTAAGTTTAACTATGATATCCTATAATAAAACGAGAAGGGTGTAAACCCAAATTTGCAACTACCGAAAGCTGGAGTACTTGTGTTCGAAAATTGGTGTCAATAGGAGCTTTAGTTTTTGAGTTATCATGACGACAGACACACACACACACACACAGACGGGATTGAAATCTCATTAACCACCTCTTAAGCGTTAGCACGCTTTCGGTAGTTAATAAACCAAAACTCGGTTACTTGTAATGTACGCTTTGGGAATAACTAAAATTACTCTACTTAGTGTTATTAAATGGGAGAACGAAGAGTATGGAACCTCATTCCGACATAGGAAGGCGCCTGTTAGATGAAACATGATATAGTGATGTAGTTTGCATTGCGCAGGGTTCTAGAAATCATTGGACTAATAAAAGTAAATTTTTAGTGCACCCGGTATTTACCGATGGTATTTAAAAACTCGATGTCTATTGAAAAACATGTGGTGCCTCAGTATTACGATAATAATGGTAATTAGTTGATCAGCGAATGATAATTTGTTTATACTGCTTTGCGGGGATAATTTGTCAATAGATGTGCACTATATATTATCTGCTTGTAAGTGGTGTGGATTGGAAGTATAAAACATTGATTGTTATTATAAAAAAAGAAATATGCTGAAGAGCGCGAATTGAGAACTTACAAATAATTGCATAATCCTAGTTGATAAGGACAGTTATAATGTTGTGAAATCCTATATATTATTTTCAGCTGACCAAAGTGTCATCTTTTTGGAATGCACTTATTACCAACAATCTTATTTGGCCCCCATATACCTTTTATCTTATTTTATTTTATAAATATTTTGTCGTAATATGCGCTGTATACTTAAACTTGTATGCAGTGCATGCTCTGAAAGTGAAAAATCAATACTAGAATTGTTAATTGGAAATGATAATAAATCATATCTCCTCTTTTAAATCATAAAGGCGCCCATTTGTTTGAACTGTTCATTTCAATTAAATCGAAAAACAAGCGACCCGAATGGTAACGGCGCCACAGTTCTATAAATTTCACCAGCATTTATTAAAATTTAAGGCAAAGAAAAGGATGGCTTTCAAAATTTTGTATTTTCTAGATAACTTCTAAATACGACAAGAATTAATATCACAATATTCTGTTTTATTAACATACAAATTTTTTAAAGTTTTAAATTGTGCTTGTGAATCTTGCGATCATTTTAAATTTCAGATACCAAAGTCCCATAACAGACGTTGAAACCTCTGACACGTTAGGCGTTTCTTGTGTCATAATACATGACCTGAAGCAAAGGCGGCAGAAAGATTATGAGTTCAGCTGGGATAGAGTACTTCAGGTAAGTGACTTTCATATAAGATTCCAATAAAAATATTGTGCTACAACTTTAGAAGGATGTTTAGAATTAATCAATATATAATTAGAACTATTGTCAACATAGGTAAAATAAAGAAATACCTAGTAGTTAGTCATTTAACACAGTGAAAATTTCGTTTTGCAGTAATTTATTTAGTTTTATCTTGGAAAAAGTAAAGTATCAAAGAATCAAGGCGTCATTATTTTACAATGCACGCCTGGAATTCTCAAACAATGTTCCTGTGTTTGATTATCAATCTCTGCGGTCTGTTGCGAAATACGGCTGCATTCAGGAACATTAAGGGAAATATTCTTTAAATGACCATATATATATAAATGCTCATATTTAGCAGCATTTTAACCATTACAGAGCGATACCATTATAACGTTAAATAGATTTATTTTATTCTCAGGCACAAGGAGATACCGGAATAAAATTACAATACACACACTGCCGCCTCTGCAGTTTAGAAGAGCACTGTGGGGTATTGCCAGCTCAAGTATGCATGCCCGAACTTCTTGAACAGCCAGAAGTGACGGCACTTGTGAGAGAGCTAGCTCGCTTCGACGATGTTTTGTACAACGCGCACGAGCAGCTAGAGGCCTGCGTGCTAGTTACATACCTTTTCCATTTGTGGTACGCTGTTTTCTTCGAGAAAAAGTCGTCACTTAAGCGATGTAATGTTTTAGTAACCACATTAGTCGAGCCCTGAAAGTTCTTCGCGTGAAGGACCAAGTCCCGGAAGTAGCGTCTCAGCGGCTTCTGATATTTAGCACCGCGAGAAGTGTGCTGGGCCAAGGGATGAGCATTTTAGGACTGAAACCATTAACAAAAATGTAAAATAAGCGCAACTTTAACTTGTATTAATAAAGATTAATAATATTCATTTTTGCTAATCTTTGAAATGTAGACATTTTTGTTAAAAAAAGTCTAATGTAATAATAGAAAAGCAAAAGCAATCAAATTTTCAAAAGAAAAATCTAGTGTAGGTGGAAATGTATTCAGCAAGCGTATTTTGTCCACGAGGTGAGAAAACAAAGGTATCGTCAATATATCTTGTCTAACAGGTGGGCTCCAGAGGAAGGAAGCGAGGAATTTTGTTCAAAATTGACTTCAAAAAGGTTTGTTATGTCAGGTGGAAGTGGAGAATTTTGCGGTAAAACTTATTTTCAAAGGTAAAGTAGGTAATGAATAGGCAAAGGATATAGGCGAGAGGCCTTTACAATCTTCAAGGACTCATAGCTCTCTTGATGAGTATGCAGTAGATTAAGCCTCTTAAAAATGGTATCAAAGGAGATGTTGAAACGCTGAGAATCTTCTCATAAACAACACGGTTTAATTCGGAAACTAATACAGGGTAATCAGTAATGCGCGTTGGAGCTTATTATTTCTTAATTAGTTGGCAGATTTTAAAAATTAAAAAAATGTTTTATTCAGGATAGTCTGAAGTTTAGTTAACAAATTTTCAAAGCGTGAACTGACTAGCAACAAGGGTGTATTCCAATGACCAAAACTTTATTTTTATGACTATTTTGGTCCTTGGAGACCCTTTGTGGAACAGGTATTCCTATAGAAAAAACATAGATCCATGTCATCGCAATATGGTGGACAATTAATTCCATTACCAGCAAAATGATCAAAGTTTAGGCCTATGACACGTGTTTCAAAATTAATCAGACTGAGCTAACGCCATGACGTCAACAACGGCCCTCCACCATCATCCCTAGCATACGCCCACGAATATAAAAGCAAAAGCGCACGGGACATTAACTTAACGATACATGGGTACATTCATTCTTGCGACATCATGGTGGTGGATTCATTGGAACCCACCCACTACGGCCTTATTGGTCGCCCAGACGTCCTTGATATTGCCATACTCAAGAACATGTTCATCCATCACACAACAGAAACCGCCAGTGAGCTGGACAGTGATCACAATCTGGTTCTACGAATATCGCGGATACCTGAGGATACAAACGACGTTTCGTCCTTCTTCAGTCTCATGGCCGACATTCATCATTAACCTGAAGAACACCATGGGCTCCAATCTCATTATTCGCTCCGGTAAAGATCGTGTTTGCCAGCAATCCTGTCCGCGTCGGGACGGGAAAGACCTCTTTCCACGGGAAGATGGAAGAAGGAGCAGATTCGCGAAAAAATCTGGGAGCGACGGTACATGCAGTGATCTTGAGACGCCAAAGACCAGCGGGAGTACAGAAAACTCGTTGCAGAAGTAAAGACCGCCGTCATAAAGCACTGGTACAACGCTTGGGAGAAAGCTGGAAGTTTTTGATGTGGCTGACAATTATCTCTGGAGATTAGTTAAGGTCCTGTGAAACCGTCCCTTTCCAGTTCCGCCCATCCACGGGGAGAACGGTGTCGCCTACACCGTCATCGATAAAGTCGATGTGTTGGCTGACTGGAGCGTCAGTATGACCTCTACTACACCAATGCCATTCTTCAACACATGGGCATTGTCAACCGACCTGTAAGATGCCTGAGGGGGTAGGCGTTTCAAGAGCGCCTAGAGCCCGTGTCTGACGCTAAAGTCTCCCAACGGAAAATGCGCTAAGCCCCGGGATCAAATGGCATCCCCAACTGCGTGATCAAAACTCTTCCACGAAAAGCAGTCATCTGCATCACAACAATAGTCAACGCTGTCCTCCGACACTTCTCGAGTCTTTGGAAGACGGAAGATAATAATGCTCCCCGAGCTTAAAAAATCCGCCACATTTCCCCAGGGCTATCGGCCAATTAGTCTTCTATCGACCATTGTGGAGCAAATCATCCATCAGCGTTTGAGGATAGTTGTTGAAGACATGGACGTAGCCAAGTCCTTCAATAAGGTGTGGCACAATCTACAAGATGGTTTCAGCGAACATCCCCCTATTGATAGTACAACTGATCTGGTCCATCCTGTCCGTCTGGAAGTTTTGGATCAAGTGAAGTGATTCAAGAGGCGTCAAATCGGCGTCTTCAAGACTCAGTTTTGTCTCCGGTGCTCTTGAACATATACGTCCGGGATATGCTGACGACACCTTCAACATTGATGGCCTAATATGGAGACTACACGGCGGTACTGACTTACTCACTGCATCCACATGTGGTAGTGCGGCGACTCTAAGTACCTTAGAATACTAGAAGACACTGCTCAAGATCTTCAAGAAGGAGATACCCTGGAAAGCAGAGGCATAATTTTTGAAGTGGTTCTGGACTCCAAGCTTACCTAGAAGCTCCACGTGGAGAGGGTCGCAAGCAAATCTAAAGCAGCCCAACAAGTCCTGAGCTTCATGTTTTATCCACGGAGTTGGCTGTCCTTTCGCAATAAAAGCATTTTATGGTCTATAATGACGTATGCGACGTCAGTGTGAGGATGCGCCGCTAAAACCCACCTGCAGAAGCTCTAGTGCACTTAGATTATTTTTGGCACTCCTTGATACATGAGAAACTGCCCTGCATCGTGACACTAAGATGCCGACCATCCCGGAAGGTTGAGAAGCTCTGCCACAGCGTTTCAAGGCCACGGAAATCCACCAATCCGTGGCCTGTACTACAATGTTGTCGGAGGCGTCCGCTATAAGCATCCGAATATCCTGATTTCCCCGTAAGGCGGTACGGGTACGACCTAACACCGGCCAGCCAATATCCGTATCAGATCACACGGGAGGACGGAGGTTAGGGGCTGGACCCAGGGGCTTCAATCACGCTAAGCAGTGAAACTCAAGTCACAGCAACTTAATTTTTGAAAGATTTTCTTGTGAAGATGTTTGCCGCAGTTGTGCATGAATCACAAATATTTTGCAAACTCTGACCACGGCTTAACAATCCGAGAACAACCAACATGATGTATAAAAAAAGAGGCGTGAAACTCTTTGTATTTGGAAGAAAGAAAGTTTGGTAATTTAAATGTGGGTGTAGTACATATACTCATCAGTGCTAAAAAATTAGATATCGTTATAGAAAACTAAGTTATCAATGTAATTAAGACCAAGGCTATGGTAATTGGTATACATAAAAGTTGTGGGATGCTCGGATCAAATTGTAAAATGATGACGAAATCAGTTATTGCAAACCTTATACACTCTGTAAAGATCGAATCGTAACTACCACTAGCGAATTTTATATAGTAAACTCACTAATTCCCCCACTCATGCTCCCGAAATTAAAACTGTCTAAAAGGTGAGCAGGAAAAAGTTTGAGGGTTGCTAGATATGAATTTGTAAGAATAATCAATCTCAATTTAAAAAATGCATATAAAAACAATGCTTATGAAAAAGATAACTAAGTTATACTTGCGTTTCTTTGGATATATAGCAAAAAGAGTGTAAACGGTAAGGTCGATAACCGCTATTAAGTAGAGTGATTGCCGGTTTTAGAGCTCTATAAGGCTAACTACTTTTACTTGTTTAATACTTTTCCTCCTAACACATCTTATAAAAATCTGCTGTTTTTCAGTTGGGTTACAGAATCTTGACCGACTAACTTTAAGGTCATCGTTGGAGCCTATTAGTCACGGACACTATTCCTCTGGTAGCCTAGCGCGGGGGCGAATTTGAGTGATGTAGTATTTAAGTTGCATGTTAGTAACACAATAGACCTTTGAGGTTGCAGTGCTAATAATTGAGTCCAACGAAAAAAAAGGTGACGTATACAGCATGGTATGAAATATTTTCTGAAATGTATTGCTTCATACGTAATGAAGGTTTTAGCCTGGAGGAATGTTTTGCTTATAAGGCAGATTTTCGTGTGCTATTTCTGTTTTTAAATATAAACTACTGATAGTTTTAGGATATTATATGGTAAAAAAATATTCATACAATCGTATAATACATAATATATAAACAGTAACTATGATCAACAAGACATGCGATACTACAAACAGCACCTGAGCATTTCATCGTAACCACTTTTTACATTTTGAAAATACGAACTGCCTGTTCACTGTGTCAAGTTACAAATATTGAATAACCGCTTCCTTTACAAAAATATCAAACTTAAACTGGCTTACTTAATTTGAGTAGCATATCGCTTCACAACCAACACTTTCCATATATCACAATGCCCTAAAAGCAGAACACAACTAATTTATATAGTTGGTTATATAGTGAAGGCACTTTTAACAAGACACTGAGGGGAGAGGGGATCAGATCACATCACTATTTTCTCTTTCTCTATTACTAATGCAGGTAACTAGTTTAATGTATAATAAATCACAGTTTTAAAAAGCAACTAACTATTACAACGCACTACTCTAAAGAGGTACCGCATACAGGTCCCGTTTTCTCGATGGAAGCTGCTCAAAATGCTACCAAATCGTTACAACCATTTTAAATGATTAATAATGCTGATTAGTATGTGCTAAAACTAAATTAAAACTTAAACTAAATTGTATATTGATATATAAATGGGATTTATAATGGCATATTCAACTGATGCAATAATTTCAATTGATTTCAACAAAACATTGAATTTAAAATAGTTAGCACACCTATAAGCCCACATTAGGCAAAACTTTAATTTCGAACTTGAGCATTTTGATTGTCAACAATTGGAGTTTTTCTGCGTCAGCACGATCAATAGTTGCTCCACCACCCTGTGTGTATGAGCAATAGCACTTTTCAACTCTTTGACTTCAGAACATAGATGTTCAATCTGTTTATTGCTCTCTTCAACTTTGTTCTGCAAGTTGTTGACGTTCAGCGGATTGTTTTCGCTTACAATTTCGCTGCTCTGGTCCGTATTGTTGTTAAACCATTTCTTCCAAGTGGCAACTGTGCTTCCGCTATACGAAATGGTGTGGCTGTTGGTCTTCCTCTGTTTCGCGATTTCGTAAGCAGCATTCAAGATATCTCTGGGCAGTCGTTTTTCTCTGGGATTTAAAGGTTTAACATTTAAAACCACTCTATATGCCCTAGGGGATACGAGCGCAGTCAAATGTAACAAATTCAATACGTATTTAGGAAGATAACCGTTAAACAACGCTAGCTCCATGTAAGATATCAGTTTAGTTTGTCTAACCAGCTTCGAGAGACCAGCCGTCTTTTGCAGACCTTGAATATCATGAACCGCAATACCCACAAGTAGATTCATTAGAATGACGGTCACAAATAGCAGGAATAAAACGAAAGCAACCTGGGCGGTGATTTCCAGCAGAAATGGAGGATCATCCGGGTCGTCGTCCACCAACAAGTCTAAATTTACCTCTCCGGTCATCATAACCAAAATTGTTATCAGACCAATGAAGGGATTTGCAAAAGTGTTCGATTCGGGAAAAATTACGCAGAAGCTTATACCAAAGCCTATGAGCAGGCAAGAGTACGCCAACAGCAGTTTAGCGAATTCGCCCAAAACCTTGGTGTACATGGCTACGTAAGAACCGAAGACTGGTAGTTGACCTACCATTAGCATCAAGTTCGTCCAGCCTAACAGAACAGCGAAAGCTCCCACATGGTTTTGCCACATGTAAGTTCTGTTTGTGTACACGCATGATATAACAAAGACGCTTACTATTACAAACCAGTCGATAATATTTTCTGGGTAAGATATATATTGCTTCAAGGTTGGATATCCAGAAAGGCCATAAATTTTTCGTAGAATTTCGCACGCTGTAATCCCAACTAGAACAAACCATTGAAGTTCTATGACAAACGGATTGTTTCTCAACATGTGTCCTAGTATGGATTTTTTCTCACATAATTCCATTATGTCTTTTGGATCCGTACTATTCATGTTCTTTCCGTGGTTGTAGCAGTTATGCGCAAGCGCTGTCAACACATACAAGGACAAGCTCAAGACAAAGACAAAGCAGAAGAACATCCGCGCTATGTAATATTTACGTATTTTTTCCCATTTTAAATGCAGAAATGCTGCACACAGAGGGTGGAGCAGGATTTCCTTTTGGCCTTCGTCCACGAACGTGTTGAGGAAGCTGATCTCCCTCGGATGGCAATGCTGCAGGATGCTTCTGAAGTCTACCCTCATCTCAACTTCGCGATTAGACGACTCGGGATGGTGGTGAAGAGTGATGGCGCTATCCAGCTTCTGATTGATCATGGCCAGGGACGCGGGCGTCTTCCTGATCATTATCCCGAGCGCCGTCATCCCGAATTTGGACTTTGCTGTGACGTCAGCGCCGTGGAACACCAGAATTTCGACGCACTGCGACAGCTCGTTCAAGGCTGCGATGTGCAGCGGGGTGTAGCCGTACTGGTCTTTGGTGTTGACGTCGGCGCCCCAGCTGACCAGCACTTCAATGATGTCGTAGGACCTTGCGGCCTTCCCCACTGCAGCATGCAGCGGCGTGCGTTTGTCATGGTCGCCGGCGTTGGGATCGGCGTTTCCTTTTCTGAGCAGCATTTCCACGCATTCAACTGATTGAGAGCGGGCTGCTAGGTGGAGCGGGGTTTGCCCCCGGTGGTTCCTCACGTTGGCATCTGCACCTGAAAAGTTAATTATCTTATGACTCCAGTGATTCGAAAATGCTATAGCTAATTCGTTGAAATGCAATTAAAATCAGTTTTTGCTTTGGCAGAACTATCACCCAAAGAAATATTTTTTCTATACCCACATTATCATCGTATTTATATGATTTTATATTTGGCTGCTTTATTATATTTCTTTGCATTTTCACTTTTATGCTTTCTAATTGCTTAGATTTACGAAGAGAAGTTTAGGGGACATTTTAGCAAACCAGGATGGATAATGAATATTTATTTTCTGTATATCAACATAGCAAAATATTTAATAAAGAAGTCCGCATAAAAAAGAAAACTTGAAAATATTGGAAATTGAACTGAAGGTAACAAAAGAGGTGTTCCAAACATTTGAAAATTTTTATGAAAGGAGAAATAAAAGAAGACTTAAAAAATTGAGGAATAATCACAGTAATGTGCAAATTTAATTTTAGTTAAAGCATAATCTTCGTAGTAAAGTACCAAAAAAATAAAAAATGAATTATAAGCTACAAATGAAGAACAAAGGCCAATAGAAATTAATAAACAAATTGTATAACAAATAGATCAAATAAAAGATGACAACAAATAGACTAAATAAATAAAATAATAAAAAAAATAAAATTGAAACCGGCTTTTTAGAAACTCTAGTTATATAATTTTTTTTAATTATTAGCAATCAGAATACATTCTAGGAGCTAATTTTATGATTTATTTTTTATTTAATTGTTGGGTGTGAAGGGGATGACACGTAGCGGAGAGCCACTCCTATGTTATTGCAATAAATCCTTGGGCCATTTTTTCTTTAAGCGTCGGTTGTTAGGATCTTCTTTTAGTGGATCTATTATTGCATTTGGATGAGTTGTTAGGTTGGCATGATATATAGTTGCCTTTTGTTTTACAGCATCTTTCGCAAACGGAATGCCTAGGTCCATATGGAAAGTTTGGTTTAATACAAACCATGGTGTATTTGCGATGTTCCTCAAGATCTTGGATTGACAGCGCTGGATTATATTTACTATGAATGTGCTGGCGCAGCCCCAAAGTTCTGATCCATATAACCAGATGGGACTTATGAAGTAGCAATTTGTTGGTTAAAGTGAGCTGAGACCGGCGTCCAATGAGTCAGTTTAGGTTTTTGATTTTTAGGTCCATCTGCTTTCTTTTGTTAGTGACATGTGCCTTCACGTCAATCGTCTGTCGACATATAATCCCAAGTATTTTACCACGTCTGCTTGAGGAACCGCTTTGTTTCGGATGTTAAGCGTCTTGTTGTGAACGTAACATGGACCGAATAGTCCTCATTAACTTTAATTCTCCATTTCATAAGCCATTTATCTATTAAATCTATATGTTCTTGGGTTTTTATAGATGTTATTATTGGATCTTCGTTACAAGCAATAATTGCCGTGTCGTCATATGTGTATAATAAGTACAGGAGTGGACCCAGAACGCTTCCCTGCGGCACCCCTGCTTGGATTGGTCTTATGTCGGAAGTCTCTTGCCCAATTCTTAAAAAAAAAGCGATTTTCTAGGTAGGATTGAAACTGCTTTTTAATCTTGTATAACCATCCTCTGTGCCACACCTTGTCGAATGCAGAAGCGAAACAAGAGAAAATATATAAAAATATATAAAAGAAGTGGCCAAACAGGTAAAATTGTTCACTGCGTGAAGGTGACGAACGACGAAATTAAAGCTGAAATTTGAGCTACCCGAAGAAATTAAAATATAAGTTTTTCTTCACGAATAATAGGAATACAATAGGAAACGGTACAAGCTTACTTTTTCACAGAAGAAAACTTAATCGGAGATGTAACTAAAATAAACTGAGAAAACTTCAAAGTCGTATTATGGCTATAAATATTACAAATATCCCAGTTGATACACTCTACGAATATTTTAACGAAACGGTAAAAATGGAGAGGGAGGTATCTAAAGATGTGAAAAGAAAGAGTATATGTATTACAATAAATGCATTGAGTACAAAAAAATAAAAAATGATAAAGAAATTATAGCGAAGAGACAATACATTAGAACGAGGGTACGAATTCAAACAATACAAGTAATATATGTTTTGAAAAAATGGTGTCGTATACAATGAGAAAGCTTAACGTCGTAATAATTCAAAATGTAAAAAATATCTGTACTTCAACAGGTTTAGGTATCGAAATAGAGAACTGTCAGCGAAAAAAATTGAAACGGGCACATTAGAGGGCATTTGACATGATTAATAGAAAAAAGAAGAAAGAAGAAGAAGCAGAATGTAAGTCGTCAGGTAAAAAGTAATCATAATTACATTTCTTGGAATAAAGTCCATAATTTATTCATAGGGGGATTATGACGGACAAGGAAAATAGCAAACATAGAACAAATACTAATAAAAGATAAGCAAGGTAAGAAATGATGTCAAAGTCAATGTTATAAAGGTCAAGATAAAGTAAGCGAAAAAACTTTGAGAAACCTTCTGCTATATATAGGAAGAACAACATAGAGCATTAAACTATTTTATAGCACTAGTCGTAACCATATACTTTTTTAAAAAATGGCTCAATAAATTTAAAATTTTTAATCACCTAAAAATACAAAGTATGTTCAGAAAGTAATGAGACATTCCAGAAATTTTAATTGAAGTTTAATTGAAGATATGTTTATATATTATTATTAATGCTTTTCTAAATAACATCCTTGAACTTCAATATACCGTTGCTAGCGGTTCTACTATCTCGTCTGTAAGCCTTTGATCGAGGAGACTCGATAGGATGTTTTTGTCTCTTAATCTTGCTTAAGGTCTTATGTTTCATCACTAGTTATTACGTTCTCCAAAAAGTGAGGCTTACTTTTTACACGATCCAAAAGCTCACGAGCCAAAATCTTCCGAACTAATTTAGCACAAACTTTCTGCATTTGCAATTTTAGAGTCCACTTTATCTGCTATCAGTCTAACACCCATACATCGTCAGAGTTTAAAATCTCTTTAATTTTAGATGCGGCTGGGTTCTCTATGTGTTATTCATTCTCGACGTCTTTTCTTCCTTCTTTTAATGCTTTGTTAGACCTAAATACTTCTGCTCTCAATAAAGTATCTTTTCCGTAGATTTCCTGTATTATAATAAATGTCGGGGTTGCGGATTTTTTGAGTTTAACGCAAAAAAGGTAAATGAGCTGGGTTGCACAATTTACCTGACATCTCCTACCAACCGTTAGCTCCGAAGACTCTGCTCTCCGACTCTTCTGCGTGGACCAAGAAAATTACTCCCATTACTTTCCGGGCATACCTTGTACATACTGTGTCACGGTATGCACACAGAAAAACATCGTGTTTAAAAGCAAGAAAGTAGAATATAAAGTGCAAATAGGGAAAAGTGGTTAGATATAGAAGGTGACTGGGAGAATATAGAAAAATAAAGAAAAATAAAAGGAAAACAAAAATAAAAAGCGCAAAACTAAAAATATTTATTCAAAAATAATTTTATTGAGTAAAAGTTTTAAAATCTCTTGTGTATCGTTGGGGAATTTGTTCGATTTTTCTTTTCAATAGTAAAGTGTGGTATATGAAATTTGGCAATTAGTTTATTCATTAGTTACCAACTCATGTAATTAATAAAGAATAAACAAAAATAAGCTTATACGTAGAATAAACAAAAGGAAGTTTATTAATATATCTCATTTTATTTATTAGGTCGTACTCTTTAAAGCAGACGAAAATACTGACAAACTAAGTGACATTTGTAAAAAGAAAGTTTATAACTGTATTATACACAAGGAATTAAAGCCAAGTAAGGGGAAAAAGGTTTTGAGATAATCTAAGATTATGGGATATTAGTGTTCAATTTTTAGCAGACTTTGTTATTAACAGTTTGCAAATTTAGAACCTACTTCACAGACGAATCCTACACCCAAGAGTGCTCAGTCAATATTTTACATGATTAGGGTGTCGTAGGCAAGTTCATAAATAAATAAACTCAATTACTTGACTTCAGAAGAAGCAAGTTTTGTAATGAGTGCTGCTTTTCTAAAGAGATTTGAAATGGTGTTCCTTTATCACCATCTCTTATTTTGTGATAAAGTACACAATTTGTGGATAACTTTCTAAATCAAGAAAAGAAACAAGCACCTCACTAAAAAGTGATTACACCATATTACTATTGTTAGAAAAAATTCCTTAGCATTTCAACAAGGTTATCCAAAACTAGTAAGAAAATATATTAGGTAACATTAACGACAAACAACATTTAAACATGTAACTTAAAGATAGGTTGGAGCAATGTCATATTTCCTGGCTTTGCTTTGAGCTTATTCTTCTTTAAAGTTGCCCTAATCTGTAGGTTGGATAATAATAGCGGTAACTGAACATCTTAGTAAGTTAAAGACTAACCGTTAGCTGCCACACTGGGGTGCGATACACCCCAGACCAAAAAAGGTATGGTATCTAAATTGAAAAGCACATTCTGCTAACGGCATCTGTTGATAGTCGAAGTCTAACACTAACCCAATACGACTGTATCAGCTGTCTAGAAGCATCGGTCTCGTTCCAACAGCCGCGCAAATTCGCTCTGGGGTGCGTTACACCCCAGAGTGGCAGTTATTTAATATTTGCGAGTACATCATACATTTTTCTTTTATTTGCTTTTGGCGTACAATTATAAGCCTGTTTAGTGAAGTGTTAGCGATTTTATTTTTTTTCGTAATACATTGTGTGTAAGATGTACAATTTGCGGTCCAAATCTATTCGTCAAGAATTGCTTGACGAAGATCGTGTTGCTGCAAACGCTCATGATGAAGATGCTATGGAAGTCGATGATAATTTAGAAGAAGAAGAAGAGGAGGAGGACGAAGAAGAAGAAGGAGAAAATGAAAGCGTTGGTAGTAATTATTCGGAAGAGGACAGAGGACAGCCGACTTATCGTAGCAATTGTTACGTTACATGTGACAGTTGGTACACTGTTAAGAATGCTTGAAGAACCATATAAATTAAAAGTTACTGGAACTATGAGGAAAAACAAACGAGAGATACCTGCAGAATTTAAAGTGACGTCAAAGCCAGTACCAGGTGCAAAATTTGGGCATTCAATAGATGGCAAGCTCACTCTATTGTCATTTACGCCAACAAAGAAAAACTCCTCGAAGATTGTTTTGATAGTGTCGTCATATTTACACATTGAAGAGGTTTCTGATGATAAACCGAACATTGTACGCCACTACAATCTCATTAAAGGCGGTACGGACAACTTTGACAAATTGTGCCGTTGTTATACAGTTACTCGAAGAACGAACCGATGGCCACAACGGTTTTTCTATGTAATCTTGGACCAAGCTATCGTTAATGCAAGAATTTTGTTTAAATGTAAAAATGCCGCCAATAACGTCGATGAAAATGCAACTGCAATTACTTGCCTCGATAAAATTGGTAGATTTCTTGTAACACCTTTGCTACAACTAAGATACGAAACTGTTGCTTTTCGAAGGGATTTGAGGCAGGCATTTTAAATATTGATGTTGTCGGAGAGTACCAAAGCGTACCAAAAAAATTTTTCAAGTCAAAATATACATACTTTGTAATATCGATTTTTGTGGCTGGGGTCCGATATACCCCAGTCTGGCAGCTATTTCACAGCAAAAAAGTGTGGCAGCTAACGGCTAATAATGCTTTGTTTCTCAAATAATTTTTTTGACAATCGCCTGGACACTTTTGTGAGACTAGTAAGTAAATGCTGTTATAAAGTATTACATTTGGAAGGGAAGCATCTATAGAAGTTCCTCCTTATTGAATATTATTTCTTTGTTATATTAAATCTTAGGGTCAGGTATCAGGCGTAATTATCTTGCATTGGGGCTGTTGCATAACAACCTCGTTAAAACACTTTTATGGTTTGTTACTTAAAATATGATAGCAACTTTAGATCTCGTCTTCGACAGTAGCTATTTTTAGGACATTAAGGAGCATTTGATTACTGGATTACCATAGTATCGATGCTCGGAGTATGTTGGACTGGAATATTTGTATAATTTAACAAATGTTTGTAGATTTATATAGAGTTGAGTATAGATTGTACATTAGAAGCTTAGATTTTCTCTTGATAAATCAATGCATTGGTTGAAATTTACAGTCCATTTCTTTGGATATGATTTTTCGGGCATGCTTCTGATCAAGAGCGAATCTAAGTTATTTTATTTTTAATCTTATAGGTATAGGCATATCATTAATTGTTATAGCTGTCGGCTGGTAAAAGTAACTTGAACTGATTTTATTTCAGTTGCTTTTCTTCTCTATTTATTATATCATTCAATGAGGAAGATTCAGGTGAATTTTCGATTTTAAAAGGCATTATTGGATTTAAATTATATAAGTGAGCAATGGTAGTATTATTTTTGTAGGGTATGCTTACAATCTATGTTAAGAAAGTTGTTCAAGAACACTATCTCAGGGGATGTCAGATTCTATACGATGATAGTTGAATAGATAGTAGTTTTGTCTGTCAGTTAACACGACTTTAAAAAAGGGAAAACAACTACTGGATAGTGCACTTTTTGAAAAAATGATCTGGATCCCCCATCTCATCGAATACCTAAAAGTCTTTAGGTATAATGCAAAACAAAATTCTTTTTTTTAATCCTTAGTAATGTCAGTAACTATTCTATGGACATATGTTGAATACTGTTCTCTAAATCTAAATTGGTGGATTAATGCGAATGTTAGAAAATCCGTTTGTATACTTTGCTTGCTATAAGCAGGAAGTCGATAAGACGTTAATTTTTATGAGGATTTGCGTGTTTAATAAATCACAAATATTTGTTCAAAGAGCAATAACTTTTAGGGTTAATATTTTTCTTGTAATGAAGTCTTATCTTGGAGTTTCATGCATGTTTAGTTTGTTTAGATTCTTTTTTTACTTCTGTCAGAGCACTATAATATGTACGTTAATCAAGTTCCCTGTTTTGTTGTCTATGCCTCCTAGCTTAGTCTTAAACACTTCAAAATAATATTGTCTTCAGGGGTTACACCACTGTAGAATTTTCAAAAATAGTTTTTTTGCTTAGAAGGTAGTTTGAATCTTCTAGGATATGAGGCAAAAAGTTTTATACATGAAAACAATTTTTTTGTTTAATTTTGCGCTATGAACATATTTGCTCGAAAGGTACCGCGTACTTTCTTATTTATTGTTTTATAACTTCTCTAATACACTCATAGATGTCATTAGGGAGTATGCGTGTATAATTCAAGCAATATTTTCAAACAAAAGTACGTTAGTGTAGCGTCAGTGCACGTCCGAAAAGAGTTCCAGCTCGTTACTCGTGGTCGCGTTTGTTGTTTATATTTGGTACTGTTTATTTTGTTTTCGTACTGTTTATTCTGTTATTAAAAAGTGAAAGTATTTTAAATTGAGCGAAAAAAGGTGTACATTGGCAAAAAAAGGTACAAAACAATCGTACCCAACGTGGCATCGCAGCAAAGCGGCAAAACGGTCGTTGAACAGATTCGAGACCGAGAGCGAATCAGCTGGTGTTAGTGCATCTGCCAAGAAGCTGAAAGTTTCAGATGAAGATTTTGATGCAAATAATCAGTTTGGCTACAGGATTACAATTTTTTATTCGTTTTCTCGGCTATAGCACAGTACGTAAAATGCAAAACGCGTGATTCAGACGTAACCTTTCAAGAACGAAGTCCGCGTGGCTTAGGCTTCAAAATAGTAATCGCTTATCCAAACTGCCCAGACGTTGAAATTCGAGTAGTAAATTTATAAGGAATGCTTATGAAATCAATCGTAGGATCGTGCTAGCGATAATATTGCTCGGAATTGGATTGAATGGTATAATTAAGTTACAGTTACCACATCCTATTTTTCAATCGTGCTACGACAATAACGTACGTATGATTTCGATCATACCCAAAAGTGTTCGAAATGCTTCTATGAAGAAAGCAGTTGAAAAAGAGCAAAGTAAAAGTGAAGAAAATGGACAACGAGAAGGGATAACTGTTTCCGGTGACGTTCTTGGAGAAAACGAGTTTCTTCGCTTTTCGGCATAACCTCGTTAATTGGATGGTTTACAGGCAAGATTGTCGATGTTGAAGTGAAATCGAAGTATTGTAAGTCTTGCGAACATTGGAAGAGTAAAGTAGGGATCATTGAATATGGGGAGTGGCAGGAAACGCACGCAGATTATTGCCAAGCAAACCACGAAGGCTCCCCCGGTAAGATGGAGGTGGATGCTGTGGTGGAGATGTTTGCTCGCTCCGAACGCTTATACGGAATCAAATACGCCAATTACATCGGCGATGGAGACAGCAAAACAATTAAGGGAGTCGTTGACAGTCATCCATATGAAAATTTTGAAGTGAAAAAAAGAGTGCATCGACCATGTCCAGAAGAGAATGGGCACACGATCGAGAAACCTAAAAAAACAAAAGGCTTTGATGGAAAAGGTAAATTAACTGGCAAATTAATCGATCATTTAACTGTTTATTATTGTTTAGCCATACGTCGGAATCCAAAATCAATTGAAAACGTGAAAAAAGAAATATGGGCAACGTTATTTCACAAACTTTCAACCGAGGACAACCCGCAGCACGACTACTGCTCAGAATCTTGGTGCGAATGGAAGAAGGTGAAAGCAGCGGGATCCTTAGATACTTTCCATCATAAACCATAAAAGACGTTTACGGAGCCATTAAACCAATTTATGAGGAACTAAGCCGAGTTGAGTTGCTGAACCGTTGGTTAGATGGCTACACACAAAACAGTAACGAAAGCTTCAATGCTACTGTTTGGAATTTAGCTCCAAAGTCCTATTCAAGTGGCAAAACAGTCTTACAATTTTTGCCATTGAACACGGCGAGCGCTCTTTGTCAGATGCGGGAAAGGCGGCGTGCTCTAGCATAAAATCGTTAAAGAAAGAAAACAAGGACAAATATTTGGGCACGGAAGGGCAGCTATATGGCCCTGGGATTGCAGATTGACGGTAACAAATTTTAAACAGTCGAATTTTTTATTTTTTCATGTCTAAAACTCATTTTAAAACTTTAAACGCGTTTTTCTCGAAACACGCTTTTTCAAAACGGCACGCACAGTAACTCCAACAATTTTCAATAATTTCTTTTGAAATTTTAACCACATATTTAAAACAACATTGAAGAGAAACACGTACGGATTTTTCTATAAGTTAATTTAAACAATTGTTATAAACAAATAACTGCCCTTATTTCGTCAAAAATTTAACGTTTTACTTCAAACACTTGCCAATTTTACAAAAAACAATATTTTTACAATCCCGTGCGTGTTTCTCTAGCTACACTCATGTAGATTAAGAGCAATTTTTTTCCAGCTTGAAATTTGCATTAGTTCTAGTACGTGCCGCGGAACGCCTCGACAGCAACATGCTTCAGGAGAATGGCTTCAGTGTCACCATTTTGAAATATTTTTTAATGAAAAATTTTTCTGAGCACTTAAATACATGCCTCATAAGACGCTTAAACAGTTTTTTGTATTACCTTTCCTTCTATTAAAAAAATTGTCAAAAACACGCTTTTTTAGGCCGCTGCAGTGATGTAACCCCTTCATTAATAAGGACCATTCACTAATTGATTTTAAAATAGGGATACAGGCAGGTGTTTTTTACTTTTTTTTTGTTGATTTCTGCAGTCTAATTATCTAGATATCCATTGGAGTATATGCCCCATGACAAATTATTGACCTCACATCAATTTTCCTGGAATTTATCGTAGAAAATGCTTGTAACACCAAATACAAACATTGAGATTTGGGAATTGTTACCAACGCCGAAACATCTTGTGAATTATAATCAAGAATCATTGTTAATGAGCTACCCATATATTGGCCGACAAGTAAAATCTGTAAAAATATTTGTATAGCAAAATCAAACCTTGACCTTTCTATTGCTAGTATATGTAAGCGCTATTGCCATAAATAAATAATTTACTTTGAAAAACACCGATTCAACCCAGTTTCAAAACTACATAGAAGTAAATATAAATATTAGTTTATGGTTCTACAGTTTTCCAACAATAGATGAAACAGCATAGCACTTTTTACATCTTTGTTTGCTATAAAATAATACAGATTACCAAGTACTATTACGTATGCACACTCTCTTTTTATCTAATATGTGTGCTGGATTGCGTTTTCTTCTTCTGGTGCGCCTCTAGTTTCCTAAATGATATCGCGAGTTTTTTTTTCGTAGAAGGTTTCTTATTCTGTTGTGAAAATTTATTTAACACCTTTTTAAATTTTTTACGTCTGAGTATACTTAGCTACTGTCTTAGTAGTGTATCATACTTTGCAGTAGGTAGCTGGCTGTAACGATTTTAGATGTTGGTCTAACTAGTGTTGGAAATATTAGATTCAAGGTATTGTCTTTCTCTTTTGCATTTCTTAATGACTTGTCAAGAATATCTATTATTTAGTTTTGATTCAATACCGCCAACATTAACTCTATGCCTTCT
The DNA here is from genome assembly GCA_036346155.1 of Sinelater perroti. Taxonomy (NCBI): domain Eukaryota; kingdom Metazoa; phylum Arthropoda; class Insecta; order Coleoptera; family Elateridae; genus Sinelater; species Sinelater perroti. The sequence goes on from JARFIY010000024.1 coordinate 14,191,788, forward strand.
AGAAGCATGTTGTAGGTTTTGTCAAGTGTTGTGAATTATGAACTTATGAATTGTTTGGGTCATTGACGGAATAGTACAGAATCGTTGCGAGTAAAATGGTGGGTGGTGTCGTGAGAAGATATCTATGGGTTCGGCATTAGTGGATGGGCGTCGTAAGGCTTAATTTCGTTGTTATGCTGTCTTAAATATTTAACTTAAAATTAATTCCTAGCTTGACCTTACGTAACTGTCGCATATATAATTTTAAAATTTGTTTTTAAAATATCACAGCTCGCGATAGCGTAGTCACATAAATTTTATTGCGCTTCCTTATGTTTCGAATGTTAGTTATTCAAATCCTGCAGCACATAAATATTTATAAATATTAGATATATTTGTAAAAACTTTGTAAAAATAGATCTAAATTATTCAAAATAATTAAAAAATGAAATAAATTAAAAAAATATGTCATGAGAAAATTCTATGGTCAAATAAAACTCTTCTAGTGTAATAAGAAGGTTTGAAAGCAACGGCTTTAACTAGAATTAGAAAAAAATTACTTGGAAACTTACTTTTTCAAATTGAATGCACAAAAATTGTAACTTAGTTATAAAAATATATAAATAGAGAGAAGACTTTAATGGTAATAAGTAAATAAATAATCAGCATTAAATACGTAACAATTACAAACCAAAAGTTTTTTAATTCAGTGAAATAAAAGCAATAGGAAAAGTTGTAAACTTTTTAAATTTTTTGAAAACTATTAATTTTCTATATTTCCTGACCTTATAATTAAAAAATATATTTTTATGTCCTATTAACAAAAGCTCAAACGTATATCCAGAACCATTTAATACAAAACGTCAAAAATTAAATGGGTTAATTTTCCACACATATCCTAGATGAGTGGTTTCCAACCCCTTCTAAAGAGGGCTCCCTTTTAACAAGAATTTTGTTATTGACCTCTCCTCCTACCTCTTATCAGACTCAACTTACTTTATAATGAAACAGCGTCTGCATGGCTAAATGACTAGTCACACCTATTACCAAGTAGCTCAATATGGTTTTTTGTAGCTGGCGTCATCTACCACCAAATAGTAAAATATGTTTTATTTGTTACATATGCCGTCTTCCACCAAGTAGCGCAATTTCTTCCTTGATGTTTCCAGACCTTTTCACTATATTGCCGAGAGTACTTACTATATGACACTGGGGCCTTCTGGAAATTTCAGTTTCACTTTATGCAAGCAGCGAAAGGCGATTAGGCAACATTTATAAATTCTATGCTGTTGACTACTGAGTACAATAATAAATATTTAACAATAAGTTACGAGTTATATTTATTATTTGTATAATATTGATAGATTACACAAGTCTGCAATGGTTGTGTTTTTTAGTTGTTGATAATTGATTCTTATGTAATTTTAGCGCTGATCTGAAGACATGTTTTACCATCACATCAGGATTTTTGAAAAATGGCAAATTTCAAAATTGTTAAGTCGAAAAATTGTGAAAATCTGATACTGTAAAATAGACATAAAATGTTTTTTTATAATAAATAAATATAATATATTTACTTTTTTAACGTATGCTATACATTCTTATAGTAAAACAGTTGAGCGGTAGGATGACGGGCGGAGGGGGTTCATTGACCCCTTAAGTTTTCTAATGAAAATTGCTATAAATGAGCTTAATTTTCTATTTTTTTACATTTTTTATTTATTTATTTTTATTATTTCCTTTAATTTCTAAGAGTACATTGGGCCTAAAACCCTCCCCTCTCGCTCCTTTCCTATAAATGTCCCTTAGGGAATCTATAAAATTGTTTGGGTTGAAGATGACGAGACGATGGAGAGTACCTGTCGGACATTCTGTCCGTTTAAAGAGTGTTACGAAAATGTGGAAGTCGTTCTCGATAAAATTAAATACGTCGAAATATCTTATCAAAAGAAACTGTAAAGTCATCTTTATATTAAATAGAGAATATGCAGCCAAAAAGAAAAGCCTTTGGAATTTATAGAAAGACAGCTAAACTTCTTCTACAAGGAACAAGTCATTATTACATCAGCAATCATTACTAATGAAAAATATTTTACATTGCAAAAATCTGATTTTATCGGCAGTTGTTGAAATTGTACAAATAATGGTTAGTAAAAAGATGCTGCAAAGTTAAAAACAACAGTTCTTTCAATAGTACTATCCAAAGAAAAATTACATATAAGATATTCAAACATAAATTGTTGAAAATATTAAGAAGTGTGCGTATTTCTCACTACAGATGGACGAATCTTCAGATATTTTTAAGTGGGCCTACTTTATAGCTCTCCCAAGATACGATACGAAAAATGCTATTATAGAATTATATTTTGTATGTTTCGAGCGGCCAATAGGATCGGAAAATTCAACAGTTTTATATATGAAAAGTAGTAATAAGTACCGTATTGACTGGGTGAAATGCTTTGGCTTATGCACTGATGGAGGCAAGATTATACTAGGGCCTAGATCTGGTCTTATTGTCAAATTACTAGATGTAATGAGAAATGCTACATACCTACACTGTTTCTTTCTTGCATTAAAATTTTTACATTTGAAAATGCCATTAAAGTTCTAAATTTTGTATTTCAGAAAAAATGTGAAGATAAAAGTAAAATGGTTATCGAGGGGTAACATCTTAAAAATTTTCCGGTTAAAATAGAATTTTTAATGTATTGGTATATGAAAACGTACTTTTTAGTTCTCTTCGGCTTCCTAGACTGACTTTCTTTCCATATTTGCAAACTCTTAAATGTTTTGAATGGTAGTTTGCAACGCTGCGATGCAACTAACCGATTTATAAAAAAAAAAACTGAATTTATTGTTGACTTTAATCAGAAGAAAGAAAATTGATTAATTACATTAATAATAAAATAATGATGAGACTCTAACCCTGCTGGGAGCATGACCTTCGAATCGGCAGGGTGACGTCTTCCACATAATTGACCTTACTGCCCCCGATCGTTGAGCATCATTTCTGATACGGGATGATGTGGTAAGTACCGCGTCTTAGAAAATCGTATTATTAGCCCTTATTTGAAGTAAACGCTTCTACTCAACTATTTTTAGTGATTGGGTAGGCCATACGCCAGGCATGTCAACTCAGGATTAAACTAGGATCTGTCTGCATCACAGCTAAGCACCTTAATCGCTAGGTCACAATGGCGCGTATTTATTCCATTGTATTCGAGAATTCAAGGAAAATGTAGATTAGAATAATATCAATAATAAGTATAAATTAATAATAAATTCTAAGCACGTTTTTAGATAATTTAAAAATCTGGTGTGAACATCACACGACTTTCCTTATCCTATTATTATATATTATACCGGGTTCATCGTCTCGGCCCTGCGCTGCTCTCGTCCCGGAACTTGTTATTTTAAAAAAGGACGACGCGCGAGTCCATCGTCTCGGCCCTGCGCTGCTCTCGTCTAAAAATTTGTTAATTTAAAAAAGGATGAGGCGCGAGTCCAACACTCGAAAGCTGATTAAAATAAACAGTACAAGACAATAATTGACTCGTACTTAAAATTTTGCTACGTTACTGAAGGTAACCGTGCGAGCTCGGTCGCACAGCCTTCGCCATTATCGCTCGTTTAATTAATTTTTAATCAGCTATAACTTATTTATTTGACCTCGGATCAAAAAATTTCATTGTAATTTTTTGTTCGTCTCGGTTTGATCTATCCGGTAATATAAATTTCCCGAAACATTTTATGAACACCCGGTATATTAAAATCCTGAGCTTCAATTTTTTTTCGAGTTCCTATTTTACCAACTTTTATTTTAAATTCATGTTTATCTCATGATAACAAATCATTTTTATTCTCACAAATTTTTTGTATCTTCAACCGTTTAGATTCGCGACCGCTTTCGACCGATTTTGCGACTTTGCGACCAAACGGCTGGCCGATTTTATCAAAAGCTTCGCACGCGTCCCTACCTACAAGTAACTTGCATACCAAATTTCAAGTCTCTAGCTCTTACGGTTCTCAAGATATCTTGTTTACTGACAGACCGACAACACACACACACACACACACACACTCACACACACTCTCACACACACACACCTCACACCACACTATCCACACATCACACCACACACACAACACACACACACACACACATCACACACACACACACACACACACACATCACACACACACACACACACACACACACACACACACACACACACACACACACACACACACACACACAACACAAACACACACACACACACACACACACACACACACACACACACACACACACACACACACACACACACACACACACACACACACACACACACACACACACACACGACATTCACAACAAACACAAAACACACTAAATACTATCCATTAAGGATAAGGAAAGTAACTCAATTTTTCTCAAACAATTCAAGATAAATGGTCATGACATACTTGAAGTAGTGCCAAAAACTGATCAAGATTTGGATTCAACTATTCCGTATTATATACGAAAAGTAAGTACACTTCTGTGACTGCCATCAAAACAAAAATTCAAAATATTTTAGTGAAATGATGATATAAACATTAAAAGCGCAAGATTTATTCGAAGTTTCCTATATAAACAGAAAATACTATTGTCGATCTAGTGATGGAATTTGAACATTTCATTATTATTTGTAGTTTATTTTTTAAAGTCTCAATATTTTTGTTTACCCTCTTCAAGGTGGAAGAGTAATCACGTTTATGTTCCTGAATCTATGGCATATTTGTTTAGTAGTTAAGTGAAAGCATTATTTTTCTTTGATTATCTTTGATTTTTGTTTATCTAGTGAAATATGACAATAAATGTTTCATTCAGGTATTTTTATTTTGGAATTTTTCAATTATTTTTAATTATCTAGTCTTAGACGTAGAACAAAAACTAGTGCTACACGCACATATGCAATTTTAATTTTTATCTTAGAAAAAGCAAGAGGTGGGGTTATTTTTGATGAGAGCTAGGATTTTCTTTATGATATTCTGTAATAAGAAATAATAAATACAGCGGAACGGAAACGATAAGTATTTAGCAACGAAAACAGAACACGAAATACGAAATGACCATTTTCGCACCAGTTAACTGCTGGATGATTGCTGGTTATATTTACAGCAACAGCCGCAACTTGATTCAGGTCGCTCACTTTATTTATTTTTACTGTTCTTCCTACACACTACCCAATAAAGTAATCATTATTGAATAAAACAAGAGGTCTCGTGCAAGCATACCTTGTTTGTGATGAGCCGAAGTGACGTTTGTGGTAATTTCGAACAAGTGCAGAGTTGGGGGTTAACGAATTGGGCTATCATGTGTAACATGCCAAATATGAGTTCAATACACAATAAACTCATATATGGCTTACGATAAAGTTCATACTAACTACGTGTAATTCCTATGCAATAATAACATTAACCTGTAATATCAATGTAGCTTGCTTTAACCTTCTTTGTATCAAATAAAAAAAAGCTTGTTTTACACGAGGGGTTGCCCGCCAAAAAGTAATTTTGGCGCCCTAGCCTGACAATTTTTAGCCACCTTCTCGCAAGTTTTTTCAAGGTAGGAACGTTGAACAATTTATTTACAAATGATAACAGTTGGATGTGCCGTGACCTTACAGAAGTAGGATATGCAAAACGACCCTGAAGATAGACAACCATACGTACGCTCATAGCTCAACGACGCCACATGCTATATCAGCTCTCTTTGTTTACTTTCTGTTCAAATGTATAGTAGAAAATAATGTAAGAAGATATGAAAACGCGTTTATTATCTAATGGACAACAATCAAAGACAGAGGTCCGATGATTCAGCCGCGGCCGCCTGATTCCAGATGCACCACGGATCAATGGTCCATTCGGCAAGGAGCGAGAGAGGCCCTGACAAACGTATACAAACCCACGGACCTCCTCGTATAAATCAAGAGCTTAGAGTTCAACCACGCCGTTTTTGTTTACTTTTTGTTCAAATGTATAGATAGCTAAAATTTGCAATCATCTCAACTTAACGCCTAGCAAAAAGCAAATAAATTGGGAAAAGATATACACTCACGAAAAAAGTCTGCTACTACTCGAATTCGTATTTATTGCCGACATACGTTGTAACTTAATCAGAAATTTAATTCAATTTTCGATGATTTAAATTAATTGTTTCTAAATTTAAAGTGTAATTATGACACAATGTAACGGATGCACTGTAAACGTAAAAATTAAGACTTTGACTGATTTATCGCGGTCGAAGTGATAAATTACGACAGAAGTTGGATTTAGTGAAAAGGTTAAATAATTACGCTCAGACCGGAAATGATAAAAACAAAGCAACAGGAAACCTATGCACAAAAATAAAGCTATCAGTTTAGAAGAGATTCAAAACAACTTAAAGGAACCATAAATGCAAACATTTCTGGTCATATACACTAAAAGCTCCATTTTTATTCACGTCGGCGAAGGCACTTTTACTGACCAAAAGAACGAAGCAACAACGACTATTATAAACCAAGTAAAAAATAATTGGGGTGTTTTGAATTAGAAAAGGTCATTTTTTCTAATGTTAACTAATGGGCTTAAAAGGCCGTATAGAAAAAGCAAAGGGAAAGCCTTATAGAAGAAATTGCTTCTTAAATCTTCTCCTTGCATTATGTTATAGAAATGCGTAACATTTAAAGAGACATATTTTCTAATTATATCGATTGGCACGATAATATTAATAATAAGGAATATAAAGAAAGCACTAAAAATGTTTTGCCTCTGTTAAAGAAGTTAAAGGCATTGATGCCTTAATTTTTGAAAATGATTCTGCTTCGTGCCATCAGCTACGATCTCTAAATGTGTCTTGTGGTATTTCTTGCAAATATGTTTTTTACAACCTTATTCTTGTAGGTTAATGGGTGAAATGATATCTGGGCATTAAGTTGCTCCCTTGACTAGAAAATAGCCCAGATCAAAAATTATGGCAGAATTCAGAAGTAATCTTAAAAATGTATTAAACAACTGCATTTCAGAAGAATTAATTTATAATCTATATAAGTCGGTATCATCCAGAAAAAACAAATTAATAAAGTTTTCCTTAGCTTTTGCTTTGTTTTTTATTTTATTTGGTCTGTATGAGATGTTAGTTATAGTTTAATATTCCTTTTTCTTAAAAATAATAATTTGGCTGAAGAAAATTTATTGTCATTGTTTTTATTTTTTACTTATTATTTTGTTACTCATTATTTTTGTACACATTTAGCTAGTCTATTGTTACATAACTGCAATATCTGTTACCTGTACTAGAGAATAAGTAATAAAAACAGTGAAAAAAAAGAAACAAATCAAAGAAAAAATTTGTGATAAACACAAACACAAACCACAAGTATACAATGAACATAAACATAAAATTAGTAGTAAACAAGTAGCACATTTGAAGAAATGGTGGTTAAGACTTGTGCTCGAACATTCCAGGCGTTTTCTAGTCCTTTCTGCTAGACCACAAATAGGCATAAATATCGCGTAGCAGGACGGCCGCGCAGCATTGAAGTGGTGAAAGCAAATTGAGTTTCAAACGTAAGTGTGTAATTTGATGTGTGTTGTATACATAAATAGTGTTAAACAATTTTGATTGCCTGTAAATAAAATAAATAACTTTAGTGCATTTCACAGATTGTTCACTAATGTTATCAAAAACACAAAGGTTTTAAGAAATTTTGATGCAGCCGGCCTCATTTTATTCCTAAAGGCGATTAAAATCTAAAAAACGCAACAGGAGTCAAAAATAATTTTATCCCGACGCAGAAACTTACTAAAATCGCTGAATGAAAACAACGCAAACTATGCATCATCTGATGAACCAACTTACTCGCCTTCAGATTCACATAAAATTCCCGGCTTACAAGATATTTGTATCACAAGAGGAATATAGAGAAACAGCATTAAAGCAGTAGCTTGTTTTGACTTGTTATCAGATTATCCACCTGTAATTAACAAATATAGTAATCAAGCACTGCAAACAGTTAAACGTGTTTCACCTCACAATAGGTTTAATAACTGGAATACTTACAGGGAGTTCCAGTTTAGGTATACGTATATGAATCAAATATAAGCCGGAATTATTTTTTAAAATATATTTAAGCGTCATTAATATACGAACACAAAAAGTTTCACATAGTTTTTCCTAAAGGATATTTATCCCTCTATCGTAAAATGAAGGTTGCGACACCAGCCGATCGCGCACGTTGATGTCGACAGTAGCATCGTCGTTAAATCTATTTTTTAAGTGTTTCTTTTAGTAGTCTACACAAATGATAAGAGATAACAAAAGCATTTCAGTATAGTCTATAAAATCCTTGTTTGGATTTTGGGTTGTAATGCTGTATTCAAAGTTTTATCGCAAGTAACGATCCCGTGCAGAAAAGCCCATTTTCAACCTAATAGCGTGTCAATAATTAGAAAAGGAACCGATGTTGCGGTCAGTTTTCGAAACCTAAGATCGTTACTAGCAACTGCCTGAACACTGTTGTAAATAGATGATTCCAACCTCAGAAGCAATTTAAGCAACCGTTAAGGGGATAAACCACTCTAGAGGTCGAAAAACAGAGACAATTTCGGAAATTTTTTTCAAAAAAACTAAACAATATCAAAATTTAGTAAAAGTTTTTTATTACATAACTATTGAAGTGGGTTTTTAATTATTTTTGGAGCTGTAAACAACAAAATGGCGGCTTCTCAGTATTTTTTCCTGGGCATCTTTTTTTTTATGGCTGCGTGGCCGAACCAATAACTCCTGCAAATTTAAAGATACAATCATGAGCCAAGAAAATTTTGATTTAATATGATATTAACTACAACAGTACGTAGGATTGTTTTAAATTGATTTTTGCAAAAATGGAGTGTTTTTGAAAACAAAGTTAGAAAAAACGAAAAAAATCGCTCGAAAATCGTTAGCAAAAATTGAACTATGCATTATAAAAAAAATCCTACGTACTGTCGAGGAGAAAGTAGTTTTAAATATCAGTTAAAATTTCAAGCCAATCGAACAAAAATTGTTCGAGATATCGGTTCGGCCGACTTGAAATTTGTTGTTTCGAGAAAAACGCGTTTAAAGCTTTAAGTACTGAAAAAATAAGAAAAAATTCAATGTACTTTTAATCTGCAATGCCTGCACCGTACAATTAGCCGTCCAGATTCTCATCCTCTTCCTGCCTTTCCTTCCTTAATAATTTTACGTTGATTCTCGCCTCTTTTGATTCGTCGAATAAGAATTTTTCCGCCTTGTTAATGCGTTTCGCGTCGATCTAGCAGCACATATTGTAAGTGTGTGGGCCGATTTTCATGCTCATAGCCTGTAATATTTGCATTATTGAGGCAAATCCATCGTTGTAAATACCGATGGAGATGTGTGTGGCAATATCTAGTATTGTTTCACCACTTTGAGTAGGTTTCGGAGCCAAATTCGTTACTATTTTGAGTATATCCGTCTAAGCACTGAGTGAGAAGATCGTGATTACTTAATTCCTCGTACGCTGGTTTGATGGCCTTGAATACTTGAATACTTTCAATACCACGTGGCGAGCAGATGCTCCAATTCTCGATACCAATAGCGGCACCTAGATTGCGTGCGAAAGGGGCTGCGCTGCATTTAAAATTCGAGCCCTTGCAGATTTCTCTCCTGCATGAAACTTTGCCACGTAATTGTTACGATACTAAGGTACATTTTAAGCGATTTTTTTTTGATTTTTCAAAAGTGCTAGAGTGGTTTACCCCCTTAATCGGAGGTTATTATCGAGAAGACAGTGGACGATGTAATTATTCTTCTCACACAACGTTGGTGACTTCTATTTTCAACCGTTTCTGGTCATCCTAAAAATTGTTTTTGCGTACACGTGTACACTTGAGCATTCGGATAACTGTGCTTTGTTTTTCAAAATTTCTGTGCTGAGGAACTTAACAATAATTCATTACGCAATGAGGGTACCTTTTGCTTTAACATCATGATACGGACTAAGGAAGTGGTAGGGCGAGGTAATTCACGGGGGAATTCCTTTTAGGTGCCTCATCTACGACGCTCTCTGTTTACATCTCGGTGTATAAAAACGGATATTCCAGTTTATAATTGATTCATCTAGGGTCCATTAACAACAGAAGAAGACGTTAATAATGCCGTAGAAAATTTAAATCGAACTACACAAATTTCTGATCCAGTACTCACAAAAGGAAACGAGGAACTAAAGATAATTACTGTTAATTAAAACATAAAATATCCTCTACACCTAACGGTAGGAGAGGTACAGATTATATTATTATTATTATAAGACATAAAATAGTTAATAATATACATAGAAGAGTTTGGCATATCATTTAAAATCCAACTTAATAAAGTAATTCAACAACTTAAATAAATATCTACTGCAGTAAAAAAATACTTTTCTGGATTCTTCTCAACAGATGACACTAATTATCCATTCTAGAGAGTCTCTATAAAGTTAAAATGATCACAAACAGCAATTTTCCTATTTGAATAGCAAAACGAAAATTAGGCAAAATTTCATATACATGCAATCATATTTTTAGTCGTCGAATGGAAATACTTTAACTATTTTTTCATATCTATGCTCCACAAAAAATCTGAAATTAAAATAATACAATTTCCAACAGTTTATGGCCAAGAAAATCAAGCCAACTATTAAAATTGTAAAATTAAATCAGGTTTCTGGCTATCATCTAATCATTTCGAAATTCTCAAAGAAGTTATTAGAGAAAGGCCTAAAAATAATTTTATATATATTTAAGGCCATTATGGGGATAGGTTTCTTTCCACACCAGCATAAAATAACGTAGATCTTTTAATCCCGAAAGCTGGAAATAATCTAGAAGAAACTACGTTATATAAGCCCAACAGTCTTCTTCTAATGTTAGTTAAAGTATTAAAAAAAATGAATTTTAAAATGAATGAAACCGGTCCTTGTAGAAAATTTCATACTGAATCATCAGTTGGGTTTCGATAGACATTTTACCACAAAATAGGTCTACAGGATAAATACAAATATCGATCTACAACTTAAAATATATTGTTCTGAAGATGTTCTTTATTTTGCTCAAGCTTTTGAGAAAAATACTAAAATTATATCTACTTAATACTGCAAACCTTCCATCAGTAAGGCAGGCAGTGGTAGATACTTACACCAATGATACTGCAGTACTAGCATCGAATAACCATTCAAGCATAAGTTCTCAAATATTAAAAAACTAAAGGTTCTTTGACCAGCTAGTACATTAAAATAAATTAAGACGAATCATTTATGTTATATTCACCTCGCGTCAATAGTTACGTGATCTTCTAGCATTACTTGGAAAACATATCTGGAAGAACTTACAATTAGGATAAAATTTTGATAAATTGGCAGAAATTTGCAATTAACAATGGAGAACAAACTTTTACTTTATAAATTGATGTGGATAATTGTTATCTAGTTATGAGGATCGGTTAATAACTTAAACCTAGAATTTTATTAAGCTTTCAAAATAACATTAAAAAAAACATTAATGATGTCCACACGAGAAGAAATGAAACGATTAATAGAAAGATATCAAGTCAGATCCAAAGTATACTCCAACAAATTGAGAGAACTAGCAAGGTTAAAATTAATGTTGGATTTTCCAAATAGATTTGGTTATTTTTATTAAAGATGTGTATTTCTATAATATTACTTAGTATTTGTAATTCATTGCTATTATTGATTAATTTTTTTATTTTATAAAAATATAATTGGAAAGACCTCTTGTATATTAAAATTTATTATTATACTATTTACTCTCGGGAGAGCACAGTTCTAGAGAACGCGTCTCCTGGATGGTGGACGAGGGATGACGCAAAAGGGACACAACATATGGCGAGAAACAGAAAATAAGAATTGGAATTTAAAAAATAACATCGAAACAAGAAAATGAAAATGAAATAGTAAACGAAATAAGGAAGTACCTGGTTTAAATATTGGGTATATCAGAAACAAAAAAGAAAGGAAGTGGAATAATAGATCATATATTTGGAACTCCTAAAAGTTAACTGTACTGTGGAAAATGTAGGAATTATAACAACAAGTGAGCTAGAAAGGAATATAGTAAGATGGGAGACTATAAATTTAAGGGAGACAATAACTTTAAATATCCAAGAATAAATAAGAATAATACAAATATACGTACCAATAAAGAATGTAATAGAGAATGATAATGAAGCATTTTATTAAGACTTGTAGCGAGTAGTAAAAGAAATGCAAAAAATGAACATGTAATAATTATTAGAGATTGGAATTCTCAAATTGGAAATCAGAGAGAACATGGCCACATAACTACGGGAAAAGATAGACTAGAATAATATACAATAAAATAAAATATAGAATAAATAAGGTGAGTAGAATCTATTACTAAATCAATAATATATTGTAAGAAAAAAAACCTAGCATGAGAAAAAAAATGTATTTCTGTAAGACTATATACATATCAACGATATTATAAGCAGCAGAGTCTTGAAAAGTTCTAGATAAACATAGATCAAAGATAACAGGATTTAAAATTGAGGTATATAAGGTAGATAAGGTATATAATTCTTAGGCAATTGCTAGATCTAAAACTACTAACAGAAACAATATGAAATAAAACAGCTCCAATGTTATGGACAGCTGAATAGAATAACTAACATCAGATGTCCCAAAAAATATACATATATAGTATGATATGTGAAGGGAAAAGACATGGGGGAAGATCTAGAAGCATCTGGGAAGACAACATTAGAGATGCAGCCATAGAAAAGGAGACTTTAGACCAAGCCAAGTTACCTATAAGAGATAGAATAGCATACAAAAGTTCGCTTAAAACCCCGACACCATAAGGTATAAGGGAGAAGGGGAAGTAACAAAGTGAGTTATATTATTTAATAAATATGTTATGTGACTGATTGTAAATTTTCTTGTAAATATATATAAGGTATCTCAAAATCTCATTCTTTAAATAATTATAAATTAACCTACAACAATAAGTTAATAATTAATTTATTTTTTTTGTGAATATTGCTTGGAAGATATAGATTTATTACCTAAAATTCACTTGAATAATGAAGATATCTTTAAGTAAGTGGCTCAGTTAATCGACACAATTGCAGTTGCTTCTAAATCAACGAGCACTGCATTTATCACTAAAAAGTGAGTACATTTTTTGGGATACCTTTTATATAAAAAAAATGTACTGTTTGCGTACAAACTTCCATGTACATTACTGGTAGGTTGTTATTAGCGTATATTTCCGTAACAGACACAACATTTTTCAAATTATATATGTAGTGATAATTATTGTGTTAGTATTCTTCGTGGAAAACATGCAAGTTTGAAGAACCATTTAGAATGCTTAGATGTGGTTAAATATAACCTAGAATATTAATACTGACAATACTCTGTTATGTAAAAATGTCTCAAAATTATACAGCGACAGCGAGGTAATTTGAAAAATGAATAAGCAAGAAAAATAGGACTGAAATATAAGAAAAATTAAATTTAATAACATGAGACTTAGTACAATTAAAGTAAAAAGCATTGAGAATCATGTTATTTCAATGTAGCCTCCTTCTGGAGCCGGGATCTAAACCTGTTGCAGGTCCACAAAACTTCCTCTTTGTCCATATGAGTCATCATCTCCATGGCGGAGACCCTTAAGGTGTCCTTGGTATTATGATGCCTCTCATTAATGTACACACCTAGTAGTCAAGGGAATACAAGCCGGGGAACCAGTGGCAATAGAAATTGTCGTATAGCCATGCCTGCGCCTTTCTCACTTTCTGGCTAGGTCAGAGACTTGCTGGAACACATATTCCCATCCAGTGGTCCCTTATGGCGCGCTATGATATCCCCTTCGCTGCTCACATGCCCCAGCACCATCACAAAGGCGGGAAATTTCTATACATGTCTATAGGCATTTTGACGATTGGATAAAAGTTTTTTTGTACGATCAGCAGTTCTTGGGTTTTTAAATTCCTGTCCATCTTGTTTTTCTCAGTCAATAATTGGTGGTTCATCAGAGCAAAAGAATTGTAGCGCAGGTCCTGCTGCACTGTTAGACCAATCGTCGACCACGTCACGTCTATTTCTGTTACTAGGTCAGTCATGCTCCGCCCAAGATCCTGACCTATTTGTTCTTTCATTCGCGGACGACTCCATCACTTCTTTTTTGTGAATTGTTTTATCAGCAGTTACCTCCTCCTAGTGATCAGATTCCATGTAGTTTTTGGCTACCTCGTAAACTTAGACCTTTTTATAACCAAACCACGCAATAATTTGTTGGCAATTTTCCGGCGAGAAGGGGTTGGGGTACAGTAGTTTTGTGGGCGTATTCCCGGCTCATTTGGTCGACAATAGTAGGTTGTTGATTGTAATTGATTATAAGTGTTGTGTAATCTAATAGGCAATTGCGCATGCGGATAAGACGGCTTTCCGCAATAATAGCCAAAATAATTCCGGATTTACCTTTATGTCGCTGTAAAGTATTTTCAAAGAACTTTGAAGTTTAGTATTAGAAATAATCAATTCCTTTTTGTAAACAACATGGAGAATATTTGGTTAGGTTTATTTTTTAGTATGTTTTCTGGCGCTCCTAGTGCTCTATGAGTGTGATATAATTCTTCAAAGTAAGAGAGGGTAGGCTAGGGGGCATTTTAATTGCCATAACGCTAACTCAAATATCTTTCATTTCTTTTTTAAAATCTTTAAAAATGGTAAACCCGTTATTTGAACGTAATCGTTCTTTTATCATCGTTCTAATGTTAACCGTCAAATTGACAATGTTCGGACATCATGGGGTATTTAGAGCTATCGACTTAAGTCAGTGCAGTGCATTTTGTATCAGAAATATTGTTTTCATACTAATTGATTGCGCAAGAGCCAGTTGAAGGACATTACGCACAGCGTCAGGAATTTGATGAAGAAACGATTACTGTTCGCCTATTTCAAAGGATCAATTGCAGAATAAGAATGTCATTACGGAGGCACAGCAAATCCGCAATATTTACACCCACATACCTTTACTTTTTAAGGAAAACGGGATCACTGTTCCGTTAATTTAATTTATTGCGTCGATACGAGCAACTCAAACTGGAACTATGCAGGCGATAAACAGTTATACAGTATGTATGGTTTCGGTAATATAGAGCTAACGCTTGTACAAGAAATTTAATAGAAATTTATGGAAATCTGTGGCTTTTATACTTAATTTAAGTTAATTTGTCTCCTCATTTTTCTAATGACTGCATAACTTTTTTCTGAAAAGATTCCTAAATAAATTTCGATAATAACTGAAAGAGACAGAGGATACTTACTATTCGTCGTAAAACACAGGTATTAATCTAGAAGTGTCGAGGATAATTGTAAGAAACTTTTAACAGAAACTTGAACACCTTATTTATTACACCTATCAAACAAAGCAATATTTTTAAAAAATACTAATTGTTTAGTATACGCCAGAGTGATCTACGGGGTTGAGGCGCGGTTTGAGATGTGGTCAGACCCGGGTTCTGTTCCCCGAGCTCTCTAATGCTTGGCGGGTGGTCTACTCAGTCACTAAAAATTATAGAGTACTTACGTTCACTCGAACAAGGGGTAACACTGGTGGTCGTCTAAGGCCCGGTGCTTACCACATAGCCCCGCATCCAGAAATGGTGCGCGACGACTGGGCAGAGAAGGCGAATATATATGAGAGCCTTTCTTAACCACTCAGTTTCCAAGCCGTGCTCCCACACGGGGAGTGAAAAAAAATGCCCTAAACAAAATTGCAAGTTCTTTTATAGGAATGAGCTTCACTTACTCTTAACAACCTATTTAACATTTACAACGCGTTTTAAATCATTCCATAGTTAGGTAATTTGGAGAGTAATTTCTCGAGTAATTTTTCGTACTAAAACCATATTTATTAAATAAGTGCGTCTAAGTACTATACAATTACCAAAAAGATTAACAAACTACTCTACATTTTAAAGTACAAGATTTGTTAATTTGTTAATTTTCTAGTACGTTATTTAATTGAATTAATTTTGGAATCTTTAAATGTTAATATAAATGTTAAATATATTAGATAATTGTTTAATTATTGTAACGCGTAGGTAGGGCAAGATGGGATCGCTCCCACCCCAAACGTTGGGGATGGCTATATAAGCCATCATCAGAATCAGATCTGACCAGCAAACTGCAACAAGACGGTCGTCTTGTGTATAAAAATTCATAACTTATAACTTGCTGTAAAACGTTTGTTAACTTTGATGTACAAAGGTGTAAATAAATAGTGTTAATCTGCAAGCGACCGAATTGTTTTAAATAGTCCGTCAAGCAACGACACCAGAAGCAAACCAGTCAGTCGGGCGACAACAGAATAAAATAAGATTCTTCTAAATATCTCTGTATTAAAAATAAAAAAATATAGGGTGATCTAAATTGAACTACAGGATTTGAATTGTGTGCTGTTTATGTTTTGTGAATGTTTTAATTTTGTACAGGTGGTATCTAAACACATAGCAAGTCTACCAAAGACCACTAAAAATGCCGTACATTTGGGTTATGTGTTTTAAAGAACATAGCATTTGATGCTGACTTTTGCAAAAAGACTCTCATATTGAGCAATAAAAATCATTTTTTATTGAAATGGCTTTATGAATCGTCAGAATTGTCGCACCTGGTGCTTCCAAGTGCTATTTACGAAAAAGCAATGCATCCACAATATGAACTATTTGGCTGGAGAAATTATTGGTCCATGCTTTTTTTTAAGGACAAACCTAGCAACGTTGTTATCGTTAATAGTGTAGTTATAGGGAGATGATAAAATTGTTTTCTATTGAAACCAACGATTCGACATGTGGTTTCAACAAGATGGGGCCACATGCCACACAGCACAAGGAACACTCATTTTATTTCAACCCAAATTTTCTGGTCATGTTACCTCGTAGAGTTGACATTGATTGGCTACCGTGGTCTTGTGATCTGACCCCATTAGATATTTTCTTCTACAGCTCTTTGAACGAAAAGGTTTATGTCAAAAAACCTCTTAAGATTACAGGAATAAAAAGAATATCAGACGTGTAACTGCTGAAATAGAGCCTTATTTATAAGAAGGTTTTATGCAAAACTTCACTAAAAGGAGGTATTTGGCCTACATCATATTTCAAACGCAACTACCAAAACTGTACTTTATACAGATAGCAATACAATTCGAATTGCTCCAATGTTCTATTTTGTTTGAAAAAAAAAACAATTTGGATCATCATATAAAAGAATTGTATTGTTAGAGTGAACTGTTAAACTAGAGTGGTCGTTCTTGGCTATAAGGCAAAAATCGAAAGCGGTAAACATCTAACTGATGGCTCTTGCACAAAGAACTTTTATCTTTTTGTCCCTTGAAATTCAAAAAGTCGGGAACAAGTCAAATAAAACTCTAGATTTGAACGATTGTTCGTAAGGATTCGTAAAACGAGGCTTGCATAACTATTGGATTCATGAACAATTTAAATTTCTAATTTTCTAAATGTTGATTCGTTTAAAATTATTTCCATTTCAGTACTTGCTTTGATGTATGCATTTCTATGTTAGTCATTTCTATTGTGTGGTGCATAAATTTTATTAGTAACGAATGTTTACAATTAAAATAATTGAGTGACAAATTTTTGCAATTGCTATAAAAATTATTTTATTATGCGACAAAACTCCCTCCCTAGTTTTGAAGAAGAATTTAAAAAAATTCCCTAGATACAAAAAAAAATTATTTTTACATCTGAAATCCTTTACTGTTCAAACACTACTGCAAGTGACTTATGAAGTTTCAGATAACTTTTTCGAGCATTCTTGGGCATACGGCAAATTTCTGTGCTCATTGTTTTCTTTACGGTTCTCAAATTTCTTGTCTTTTAGATGACCCCAAGAAAGTTGTACGGGGTCAAATTTGGCGAGAACTCTGGCCACAGAGTATCGCCTCTCTGGAAGATCAAGTGCACGGAAAACTTGCACTGGTGCTCGCGCTGTGCGGGTCGTAGCCCCGTCTTGCTGAAACTAGACATTCTTAAGACCAAGTTCTTCAAGAGCTGTGTCAAGATATATACCGCTCAGAATTGACGGTAGATGCTCGATTTCCCTTTTTAAAAAAGTAAGACCCTGTGATACGATCACTATGCAGAGACTTTTCGTGAATCACTTTCGGGTTGTTCTCACTCACATATCGAAAGTTTTATTTATTTACATAGCCATAAAGATGGAAGAAAATAACCGTTTCATGCAGTAAAGTTTTAATCATTGCTACCAGTGTTCGACTATGTTAATCATGTGACAATTCTTGAACAACGACCATCTTGCAAGATTAAATACGAAGGTTTTGTTGAAGAATTCGTCTCACAGTCCGATCAGAGAGCCGAAGTGCGATCGCATGTTTGCGAGCTGAGTGTTTAGATATTTGAGCAGCCCGAGGCCGTCCACTGCTCTTCCTGACAACATACTTTGTTTTCGTAAAGAGTTTTACTCACAATGTAATCAATTTCGACCCACATTTGCGGAATTTGCGTTGGACGCCAGCTTCAGACTAGTTTTGGTAGATGTAGGCTTCCACAACAAAAGCGCACTGCTCGTTTCTCCATATTACATTTACAACTGAAACTTTCTATCCACCTGCTGCTGTAGACGCCATCCCTATCATTTTACGACATCCACTGCTTCACAATACCCTGAAGCAGGGAGTGAGTTTTGCCCTGTATTATCATTATTTTTGTCATAATTACTATTAGCATAATAATAATTAAATTTATTTGTATGCGTCTAATTGTAAGTTGTACAGTGAATTTATGGGTGTTATCTGTAATCATGTTTAAAGAAAAAGAGGATCTTGCACTTAATTTAAAATATTTGCTTATACTTTTCCTGTACGTATATTTTGTGACTTTTTCAGAGTTAGTTTGCGTGTTAGATCTGCAAGAATTGATAATCAAGTAAATAATTGTAATAATAGCGTGATCTACCAACTGCACATTTTGCAAATTTGTTAGAAAAGAAGATTATATATAAAAAGAACTTTATATATTTATGTATTTGTATTTTTATGATGTTTCATTAAATTAAAAAAAGTAATTTCGATTTATGTTTGATCCGTCCACGTACAAAATTCACACGCTGTTGGAGTTACCAAGTTTTCGTGCTGTTATAGGTCGCTTTGTATAAATTTCCACATGAACTAATGGACTCGCTTGTAAACACAGCTGTTGCTGCAGTAGCAAGTGAGGTGTTAGAGATAACGGCGCGGGGCTTTTTGCTGGCTTATTGGCTTTTAACACCACTAAAAATAGACATGCAATGATGAACGCATCTTGTGTTTGTCACCAGATAATGTTTATTGTAATTACATGCGCTGTATGATGGTTCGTAGTTTAGAGGAGCCACAAACTGACTAACCTATAGAGAAATGTTTACTAATTTTTTGCTGCACGTACAGTATCGTTTATTAAAATTGCAGCACAATTAAAAACAAATTATGCTGTATTGAAACTTTTAGATTAGATGAGGCATACTGTAATTGAGAAAAAAAAAGGTTAAAGTATAAGGATTTTATATAAAATTTAAATATATGGGGCTGTCCAAATTAGACTTCAAAAGTTTTTCCCGAATAAAACACAAAATATTAAAACTATTGGAAAGATTGGATTTTGTACTTACGTATGAAATATGATGTGGGCAAGATTCTCTTCACGACTCCGCTGATATGCGGTTATCTTTTTAATGAAGTTTTCCATAATTCTTTCCCATAAATGGAGCAATTACACGTCGAATGTTGACAAGTTAGTTGACAAATTATTTTCTTCAAATAGTTCCAGAGGAAAAGTCTAATAAGGTAGTAAGACCATGGTGGCCAAAAGATGTCGCCTCTCTGCAACAACTAGGAAATTTGGTTTTACGTAAATTAAGAGTTTTACGTGCTGTGTGAACGGTGGCTTCATGTTGTTGAAACTACATGTCATTCAAATTCAATACATTGGTTTCATTCAAAAAAAAGTTGTTTGGCATCTCCCGATGACCATTGACAGTAACCGCGTCAGCTTTGTTTTCAAAAAAGTACGGATTAGTAATTCTTCCAGCCCACAATGTACATCAAACATTGCATTTTTGTGTATTCATTGGTTTTTCGTGAATAGCACGTTGATTTTCAGTACACCAGATACAACAATTTTAAAGATTTACAAAGCCATTTAAAGAAAAATGAGCTTCATTGCTCAATATGAGTTTTCCGAAAAGTCAGCATCAACTGCTGTGTTCTCTAAAATCCAGTTCATAAATGCACGGCGTTTCTGGTGGCCCTAGTGCAATTTGCTATGTTTTTAGATACCAACAGTGCAAAAGCAAATATCTAATGTTCACAGAACGCAAGGACGCGTAATTCAAATTTTAATGTTTAATTTATATTACCCTATATAATATAAAATAGATTTTTTTGACATTTATTTGAATTTATAATCTACTTCACACAAAGTATTAAGTAAAAGTGAGGAAAGTTTATGACTTGAAAGGGACAATGCCCACTGACATTTCTCCTTATATGTCAGTATCCTGCGGCTTAGTGTTGTTGAGGTAGGTCTGCAGGCCAGGTTTTGTGCAATCTTCTGTTGCGCGGTCCATTCCTGTATAAGTTATCTATGAGAGCATTTGTATTTTACGGCAGTCTGTTTTGATAGTTGGTGGCAACAGTATCAATTACTTCTGTGATGTATGGGATTTGCAGATCTTGGTGCAGCATTAGATTGCTGATGTACAATGGCGCGTTAACAATCGCACGAAGTGTTTTGCTTTGAAAGGTTTGAATTGTTTTTAAGCCGAGTGGGCTTGGCACATCCCCATAGCTGTACGCCGTATAACCAGACAGGTTTTAGCATCGTCTTGTGCAGAGCAATTTTGTTCTTGGCTGAAAGTTTTGATTTACGGCCCATGAGTCAATACATCTGTCTGAATTTGAGGTCTAGCTGTTTTCGCTTTGTATGTGTTTCTGTCACGTTAAGAGTTGGTCAAGATGTGACCTTAGATATTTAACATCTGATTTCGCAGGAACAGGGGCTCCGTTAACTGTTACGAGAGGACAGATTTGAGTGCGGGTGGTAAATGTTGCTTGGACAAATTTTGATTGGTTTATTGTGATTCTCCACTTGTTGTACCATTCACTAAGTTGATTTAGGTGAGTTTTATGGTTTGGGAATAAGTTACAGGATCGTTATCTGGGGATAGGATAGCATCATCCGCAAATGCAGAAATAATAGTGTTTTCCGTTTCAGGTAAATTAGCAGTATATATAAGTTACAGGAACGGGCCCGTTACGCTTCCCTGCGGTACACCCGATCGTATGGGGTAGTGGGGAGAGACAGCATCATTATGATTTACGGAAAAATTCCTATCGGTGAGGTAAGATTTCAGGAGGATATGGTAATTGTTATTAAGCGTATTTTTGAGTTTGTACAGGATGCCTCACTTTATCAAACGATTGGGATACATCCAAGAATACCCATTTGCAATATTTCTTTTCCTTAATGTTCTTATATATCTGGTTGACTATCCTGTGGGCTTGATGTAATGTTGACATGTTTTCGCTAAAGCCAAACTGGTAGTTAGGCAACAAATATGTCAGTTGGTTGTCTTCCTAGATCCGTTTATATATTTTAGAAATAATAGACAGAAAGCTGATATGAAGAGATTTCTTAGGGGGGGGGCACTTTTATGTGTCATTATTTCTGAGTATTTCCATATGATAGAAAAATATCAGAGGCTTAGGATGTGGTTGAAAATTGTTGTGAGGAGAATCAGAGCTTTCCGGGGTGGTATTTTTAGTATTTGTTCGGTTATTAGATCATACCCTGGAGCTTTGTGTTGGTTTAGCTTAGCTATTTCTTTTTTAAATACTTTTTTTTCTTACTGGTGGCGACATTTGGCAGGGTATTTCAAGAAAATTTTTAATGTCATCATTTGGGACGCTTGGTATTGGTTCTAATGGTTGGAAAACATGGGAGTGAGTTGCAAAGGTGTCGGCCTTTTCTTGGTTGGAACGAGCCTACTCATTGTTAACTTTCCTTGTTGGTGGTATGGGTTTTTAAAATTTTTTAGTAGCTTTCCATAGGCTGTGGTTGTCAGAGGATGGATTCTGGATGTATGCTTCAAAGGTTAATTTACGATGTTTATTGAGTGCTGTGGTAAGTTGTTTGGATAGTCTTCTGTAACAGTGTAGGTCACCCAGGTTACGTGATCTCTGCATTCACTAATGTTTTGTCGGATGTAATATAAAATAGTAATGCGTTATACTAATGTAAGAATACCTTGTTAAAGGAAATGGAAAATCTTCAAGTTAGCGAATTTGAAAATAATCCTTCTGTAGTCCTACATAAAAGTATGTTTCCTCACAAAAAATAAAATTAGTTATCAAAGTAACATTATAACACTAAAAGATATCCATTGGCAGAAACTGGATTCTGGAGTAGCATGTAGGACTACTAACTTGGAGGTTTATTATTACAGATCTTAGTATCTAAAGCCTCTATTAAAGTATCTTTAAAAGGAAGAAAGATATCAATTGTTTAACAATTCTATTCTAGCTGAACAATGTCATTTGTGGCGGTCACCAAAGACAACGAAGATTATAATCGACGATGGAAAAGCGACTGTGATTACGTAGGTAGCAAAGAAGCATTTTTTTCTAATAAAATTAAATTTTATCTGAACAGATAATTAATATGCCGTAGATATAGGTGATGCCAATTGAAAAACTATATTCGTACAACACTGACTGCTGGCATTATGATATAGAGGACTGTCAGTTATGATACTAGGGCATCTTCAATATGAATTGAAGGCAATATTTCCAAGCAAATTTACGTAGGACATTAGAAAAAATTACAATTTGGCTCAACCAACTGTTGCACGATGTGACGGGTTTAAGCGTATTGAGGCATGTTAAAACTTGCTCTGCTTTAGACGTTAATTGTTCCTGAACAGCAAAAGAGAAAAGAGCACGCAATAACATTTTGGTAAAAACGGAATATTATGCAACTTTATGCTACAATTTTGAATGCGGTTTAAGTGTCAATTAGTGTTTAAAGGAAACGGTTCTTGTGCTGGCAGATTATTATTCTCATCGCAGGACCATATTTATGTGACATTGCAGATCGGATATTTGAAACGTTTTAAGGTCAGGACACCCATACGCATTTTGCGCAGCCACAACCAACTGAAAAAAGTTGATTTTCTTCGAGTACCCTTCGTCTTAAGTGAGGAACAGATGACTCGTCACGTTTAATACCGTAAAGTGGTTAATAAGTTTGAAAATAAAACATCTCGCTACGTCAACAGCATTGCAACATACAACGAAATCTGCATTTATTTTTATGACTTACTCATTAATGCTTAGAAAGTCTGAGCCTTTGAAGATGAATCCGCGAGAAAAATGGAGGTTGTTTTCTTTACCGTTGGAAAATGCGGAAAAGTTGGTTCGACGATTGGTTTTGAAGAATGCAGGCATGTATAGAGCGTAATGTAAAGCATTTTGAAAGGTCTATTACATTTTCCTAGGAGTTTATGTATATCGACACGTTTTTATAATATGCAGTGATTTTTCTTCTTCAAATGTTAGCTCAAGAAATCTTCCAGCAAGATAAAACTCGACCGTATAGTATTCATTAAAAAAATGAACCATTCCTATTGACTATCTATCACTGTTAGAGAGTATGTGGTATATCGTAACGCAAAGAATACAGCGATATTTATCATTCTTAAAAATTCAGAATAAATTACGCAAGTATGTGAATAATGTATGGAATTCAGTTGCTAGAGACACAATTCGTTCAAGGTTTAACTCGATTCCAAAAAGAATGGAGGAAGTTGCCATAGCCAGAGGTGCGGTCATATATTACTGAACGAATTTAAATGTTTAGGAACACGTTTCGTAAATGTAATTATTTATTGATGTTAGGCTATTGAATAAATTTGCCAAGTTTCATCAGTTAATTTGCATGTTTTCTAGAACCGCAATTTCAATAAACAGTGGTGTGTATATTGCAAAAAGGAACCTTTTAACGTCTATATATCATTATTGTTGTTGACTTTTGTGTTACTCAATCTGTTGCATTAACATATGATATGGAAAGTTGTGTTTTTAGTCGCAACGTAAAGTAAAACCTATTAACACATAGATAGAAATTTGATAGAATGATTGAAGGTCATAAAAAATTCTTTGATTGTGAGTTGTCTAAAAAAAATAAGCTTATGGTATTACTGTTAGGAATAAAGCATGAGTGGTGATATCCCAATTATAGAGATCTCAAATTTGTAAACGGAATGCAACATTATTATGCATTTTTTGCATTGATTGGGTAGATTATCTAGATGATACTCAACGACATAATTAATAAAACATTTAAATTTTTTAATACTATTATTATTATTATCGAAGTCTTTATATATCGTTCCCTTTCCTGGGGATTAAGGATGTGAAATATACATTGCAAAACAATGTAAATCTATTAATAACAAAAGAAGTAGATAAGGAGGACGTAGTTGTCGAAGTGTTAAGATTCCTGGTGTAATCGAAGAGCACATAATGAGAAATTGCTATTTCAAATAATAATCATTTTCTAATTCTGCTGAACGAATTGTTGTATAAAAAGTGGAACACAATCAGTCAACAATAAAAATATCTTCTTATTTATTTATTATCTTCTTTCTAGATATTTCTTTAATTTAATTATGTTCTTATTTGTTAGGTTTGATGTTTTACTTTATTACATCATTATTAAAGTCCACTTTAGTCATTTTTAATTCAATAGTATTATCTATTTTGTACCTACTTCGTCCTTTTACTTTTTGGTATTTATTTATGTCCAACTCCAACATTTTTCAAAAACTCTGTTTGTCACAATACTTTTGATTTTAACACTGTTTTAATATGTTTTTGTTATTACATTTAGAATTTATAATATTTGCTTCTGTCACATAGTTCTTAATAATTATTTTTTCATTTTCTTTTTCTATTTCTAAATGTAATTTTTTTAATTGTATTATTTACAATTACGACTTAGTGTAAAATGCTTTATGTTATCCTGCTTGTATTTTTTCCAAAGACCCAATTATGTGTTGTTTTATCTTCTTCTTTAATCAGCGCTTCTCATCCGTATGGGGACATACGCCTCCCTCATCTCCTTCCACCTGTCGCGGTTCTGTGCCCTTGTAATCCACTTCTTTCAGGCTACTTTTCTGATATCATCGTACCATCTACATAAAGGTCTTCTTACGCTCCGTCTCCCTGTCTACGGCCTCCATTCGGTAGTAATTTTTGTCCATTTGTTGGGCTATATGGACTGCCCATTTACATTTCATTTTCATTATCGTGTGACCTATATCTTCCATTTTTGTTGTTTTGTTGTGTGATTCTCTCTATCAGTATTTTGTCTTTTAGAGTGGTGTTCAGTATTGCTAGTTCCATAATTTTTTTGTGTCACTTGTATCTTCTGTAGTGTTCTTTTTGTAAAGGCTCATGTTTCTATCCCATATATTAGTACAGGGATAATACATTGTTGTAATGCTCATGTTTTCATATGTATGGTAAATTTTCTACTTGTATTTTTGAGTATATGTTTCTTCCAAAAGCCGTCTATGCCAATTTTATTCTTCGCTGCAAATCTGCGTTTTGCATATCTTTGCCTATAGTTATTCTTTGGCCCAGATATATGTAATTGTCTACGTTCTCGATGTCGTTGTCTTCCAGTTTTATGTTTGCCTTTTACTGATTTTGGATCTTTGCATAACTTTTGTTTTTTGCATATTCATCGTTAATCCGATCTCTTCCGATCGTTCCTGTAGTTCATTCAGCATTTCTTGCAGATCTGTTTCGTTATCGGATATTAGAACGTCATATGCGAATCTTAGATTGTTCATTCTCTGACCATCTATCGTTTCTCCCAATGGAGTTTTTTTAATAACGTCCTCTAATGCCATTGTGAACAGCTTCGGTGAAATTGCATCGCCCTGCCTGATTCCTCTTTCCATCTTTATTGGTTTGATGTTTTCATGCATCCTTACCGTGCTAGTTGTTCCTCTATAGACGTTTTTCAAAAGTTTTATATAAAATTTTTTTTATATGCATTATGTAAATTAGATAACATCCTTTTGCTATACTTTGATATATTTATTTTTGTTTTGATGTACGTACATCTGGTTTCAAAATCAATTATTATTTTCTTTATGTGAAATTTCTTCATTTCAAAAGTGGTTAGGAATAGCCAGACTTGCTGTTATTTTTATAGTTCACTATGTTTATCTTTTTATAAATTACTAATAACTTATTTTAATTATCTGGCATTATTTTTAGAAATTACTCTTGGCTCTGTTTCTCTTCCAGTATTTGACATGAATGCAAAAACCGATTATAACTACTTTTTAAGAAAATATTTTTTTACGAGTATTGTGGATTGGAAGAGTTCATAATACACAATAAAAGATATAGCACTACTGAGGACTTATTAATGAAAGTAGAAGAAAAATAATTGAGACCAAAATTAATGTTGAATTTCTTTCTATTAATAAGCACGCCAATAATACGGCTCTACTTACATGCAGTATTAAAAACTAGTAATATCTTCTCAACAAAATTAGCCTGAAATTCACAGATTTTGGTCTAGAAATCAATATAAAAAAACAATGTAATGACAGTAAGCAAGATTCTTTAAAATCATATACACATTATGTTGGATGGTAGCAAATTAGAACAAGTTTTAAGCTATAAATACCTCGGTTGCCAATTAAATAACAAATGGAAGCCTAACAAAGAAATAAGAAGAAAAATAGAAACGACAAGATACACTTTATCCAAAACGAAGCAATTCAAAAGTAACAAAACCTTAAATACTCATCTCAGATAATGCATGGTTAAAGTCAATATGTTTAACAGACTATAGGCTTTCGAAATGCGGGTGTATTATAGAATTAGATGTAACATGTACTGGCAGAATTACAAATGAGGAGGTGCTTAATAAAATAAATAAAGATTGAAAGTTATATAAAACAAAAAAGAGAGGAAAGGCAAAATATTTTGGGCATGTCGTAAGAGGAGAAAAATACCGAATAGTTTGTCTGATAATGATGCGAAGTTGAATGAAGAACAATGTCATGGTTGAGAAAGTTGCGTATTTCGAGCAGACTAGGGGTACAATACCTATTTACAATACACGATTTCGAGAATAATTTGTTCAATTGGCCGCTAACGCCACGAATTTGTGATAGCACGCGAAGAAGAAGAATTACCAAACATTGTAAAATACTTACCTTTTCAGATATTTAAATCCTAGTCCTGATCTAGAAAAATGGAAAAAAATGTAACAACATTAGAATGAAAGACATTCAGAAGCAAACAAAAAAATTATCAGGATATAAAATTATGCCACTTTTTTTCTGTTATACTTGCAAAATTCCACATACCTAGTCAAGAAATGCATCAAAGAAATGTATCGCGTTGTTGTTCGCTACAATCGAGTAAAAATCCGTAAGTTTTGTAAAAAAAATACCAATGTTTTAAAGGTTTTGAATGAAGATAACATTCCTAGAAAGGCCAGAAGTGGATTAAATCTCTCAAAAAGTGCTGTAACGGAATAAGAAAAAGTTGGCCGTTCTTGGAGAAACTATGCGGAAAAGAGAGTCGTTATAATAGGTAATAATCGAAACGTATATATCTATCATCAAATCCTTCCATTTCAAAGTTACTTAGATTCTGTAACTAAAAATGTAAAGACCAAGATCATCTACAAGATGTGTTGAAGTTCTAAGGTCTCCGAATTTTTTCTCGACAGTGAGAGTAAGTAGATGGATGCAGTTAATTTAACAAAAGCGGGAAATATTTCTGGATTTGCAATATAAATGCCAACACCATACAATGTACACAGGTGGAATTATTGTCATTGAAGTGGGTGTTGTTTCATATACCTCAAATGGCGACGTTTGGTGTTTGGTAATCATCCGTTTTCTTCTCTTGCATGGGAAAACGGCCGTCGAAATTTGTGATGGAAGTTAAAAATGTGCGTTCGTGGGAATATACTATTTATTCACTAAATCGTTTATTACAATCAGTACTCCGCCTCGCGGCACTACACCAACATTGGCCCTATTTGATAGACAACCTCCATGGGTTTGGCCAATCCTGATTACAAGCTAACCTTGCCTTGGGTGACTTCACAATATGAAACCGCTCATTTAACTTACTGCTAACCCTAGTGGTGCCAATTGATACATTTTGGCATCCCTCTCACTATGACGCGCTATCTTATTATCTTAAAGCTATGCCACCTAAATTTCGCACCGCGCTTATTTTAGTCCGCGATATATACGCTTTCGCCTAAGTCTTTAAAATACCCAAACGTTCCACCGCTGCTGAAAACTCAGAGAACGCCCTCCACCAGGTTCTCTGCCCCGCTAAGTTTGTAATGTCTTGCATTGTCCGCGGGCACACAAGTCCGTCTTCGATGAGCCACCTCTCCGCTCTCAATCGGTGCTGCTATTTCAACGGGCAGTCCAGAAGCACGTGTTGAGCGTCCTTTTCTTCTCCGTACTCTTACAATATCGCTTCCTTTTGCAGTTTGCCTGTCCTTACGAGATAGGATCCGAAGTTTCCGTGACTCGTAATAAATTGCGCGGTGTTTCTGTTTATAAATTCATCAGCAGACTCGCTTACTGCCGGCGTAGGAATGAATGCTCTACCCAAAGCCTCTGTAGTAGATGCTTGCCATTCTGTCGCTCCACCTTGCATTCGTCCATGCCAGAATCCTCACTTTCATCAGTGACCGATTGTGCCGAACTCCGGAAGGTCCTTTAGGTTAGCCACTTTCTTTGTCAACTGATCAGCCCGTTTGTTTCCTGGTGTGCTTACATGTACTTTGGTCCAGTGGAGCGTTCGTGGGTACGAAAGTTTAAATAAGGTCGAGAGTTGTGTGACAATAAACCGAAGCAGCCTCGGCCACAAACCAGCCGGACGGAAACCATGATTTCGCGAGCGGAGTAAGTTGTTACAGAAGACCGTCGATTAGATGTGTATGATAGCGCCTCTAAACTTGGCATTTCCGTAGGATCTGTGAAGTCTATTTTATTATTTGAAAATGCGGAATATTTCTTCAAGGTGGGTCCCACGAATGCTGACAAACGAATACAAGGCTACGCAAATGTCAGTGTCTCAGAACATGTTGACACATGATGCCGCCATGAATTTCCGATTATAAAGAACACTCTCCATGGCCGCTCATTTTTTAATGCAATCAAGCCGTTGTTGCATCGGCGATTTTACATAGGGCAAAACACACTCCTAAGGAAGTGTTCTCAGCAGCTATAAAATCATGGCAGCGACGTTGTGAAAAATGTATACATTGAGGAGTAACACAAGTTTCAATTTTTTTGGGTACGTATTTTTTCATAAAAAAATTGGAGACCTTAGAACTTGAACGTACCTTGTAACTTACGATATACTCAACATTGGATTCTTATCATTTCTTTTTGATGCTTCTTCCAAGTGTACACAAATAAGGCAACAAATGAAACGTGAAAATGACGTTCACAACAAAATAACAAATTATTTTTGCGGGATGGCCATAAATAATCCCCATAGTAGGATTACTACTGCATCAGAATATTTTGTGATAGATGTGGAGGGGCAAAATAAAAACTCCCACCATCATCCACGCTACGATGTTCTGGCTAAAAAGCAAACTTCTGGAACATAAATAGACATGGTTACATAGACGTTACCTTTACAGTTAGCGGTTATAACTTTTTTGTCTGCCAACCCTACTTTCAAAAGAGTGAGAAAATTGTAAAAAATACCACATGAGACATTTAATTAAGAACATATTCAACTTCACTCAGAGTCTTGAATCAGTGCATGTATATAAAAAATAAATGAATATTCTATTGTATTATAAATACATAGACTTGCAAAGAATCACAACTAATAGCAAAGTTTAAGTAAAAGTTTCCACGTCTCAATATTACAGATGGCGTGTAGAAAGTGATACATTTGAATATATACTACTTTCAAAAATGAGAAAGCCTAACTAGCTTTTACCTTAGAAAAAAAAAACGGAATATTTTAGCATAGGTTTATCTAAATTGGGACAGTTAATAGAATATTACACTTTTGTATAAATTGAAGTAAAAACAGAACAACTATATATATATATATATATATATATATATATATATATATATCCATCCACTTCATTTTATTCATTGCTCTCTTCTTTACGGCTAAAGAAGTTTTTGTATCATATAAGATTTTTCTGTTTTTCCCATTTTCCTCCAAACTGCGTAAACACATATTTTTCTTATTTAGAATTACACAATGGCTGAATATTAAGATGAATATTATAATTACATTTTTTTATTTAAAAAAAACAGAATAAACTTGCGCTAAAATATTCAGTTTTTTGTTTAAGGTAAAAACTAGCCAGGCTTTCTCGTTTTCTAAAAGTTATATAGAACTGGATATAACTGGTCTTGCACCCGAGCTCTTCAATTCATGTCACGTCTCTCCAAAAATTTCACCATACTTTTTTGTTTCGTGACCCCTAAACCTCAACTTAATCCGTTCAAAACTATATACAACTGCAATGGTTAGAAGTATTTTTTAAATATTCTTAAACTGTTATAGTTGTTGGCAAATTCGGATTAAAATAAGCGGATATGTTTCTTAGTTATGTACATAGGTTTAATCTAAAAATTGAAGACTCATTTAAAGAGGTAGAAAAATATAATAAGAAATATATTTCATTTCTAAGCTTAACTCGCATTAAATTCTAAGTAGATTTGCATCAAATTACGACATTACCAATCTACTTACCTACACCGATTATGATTTATAATATGTCTTAAGTAACTATACTTTATATATTAAGGCATAGACAATAACAGTGACATCAACAATTAACTTGTACGGTTATACCCAGTGCTACAACCGTCTTGAATGTATAAATAAGTTATAATTGCAATAGAGATAAGCTCGAATTAAAACTTAAGTAAATCTGTTTGATAAATCTATTTCCTTTTATTGAATTTACATGTTACCTCTTATTATTATGTAGAAAGTGTGCCGCTGTCGTATTTGGGTGAAGAGACAACCTATCTTTGTATCGTATGCAAAGCTTTGCAATTTTCTTGGTAATTATAGGTACACTCAGATCTCTATGGATAAACTCGTTTGGTTCATACCATAAAATATTTATAATAGCACACCGTACCCTTGACTAGAATTGCTGAAGTGCTGCTAGGTTGTCTTTACTAACAAATTCATATAACTACAGTTTGCAGTTCCATACTGATTAAATATTGCTGTATATATAAATAATTTGTCCTTTAGAGATAATTGGAAGCAGTACAAGCTGCGGTACTTAGTACTGAGTTGTTGTTTTTTGTCCTGATATATTTTCTCCAAGTAAATCGTTGGTCTAGATGCTTTTGTCTATGGAAGTTGTTAATTGTTCAGCAAAGCTAGAAATAATTTATTTACATAAAGTTTCTTTACATAAGTGTGGATTTTATTTAAATGGTGCTGTAAGTAACGTCATGCCTGCTAAAGTTGTTGTGAGATACCATAACAGCTGTATTATGAGCAAAGGTGGCTATCATATGTGTGGCTGAAAGATTAGAAGTTCCTATACAGTAGATACAGCGATGGTCATAACATACTTCCCTGAGGCACTCCTGAATTGATAAAAAAAAGTGACGTAAACTTTTCTTTTAGTTTTTCAAAAAAAATGACTGTCTAATATGATTGTAAGATACTGTAGTAATGGTGAAGCAGAAGATTTAATTTTGTACGAGGCTTCCACGTGCTGTATGTTTTTGAAAGCTTGTTTCATGTTTTGTTGGTATTCTCTAAATACAAACTGATGTTCCGTTATTAAATCTTGTAGGAAATGTCTTAATCTTTATAAGATCTCCTCTTAACACCATTAGCAAAATAGGAAAAGACCAATAGATCGGTAAGATACCTCTCGAGAAGTTTTTAGGTTTTAAAATTGACACAATCTGTGTCACTTTCAGTTATTAGATCGTACCCTAGTACTATTTTCTATTTAATTCAGTGAGTCTAGCGTTTCTTACTTCTTAATAGGTAATACCATCTGAAAAAGGTTGTCTAGGTATTCATGCATGTAGTTTTCTTCTTCTGGATTGATTTCAGCTGCATAAGTGTAAATACTTCTTTTAAATGGTTGACAAGTACACTCGCCATCCCCGACCGCTTTTGGCCAGGTTATATTTGATTTAACGGAGAAATAATTTATATTGCTTTGATTGTTTGAGTTTTTTTGTTGCTTTCCAAAACGAATAATCCGTTGCCACTATGGAAAACAATTTGCTTAAGTAGTCTTGGACACTTTGCGCCTTTATGTTACGTAAGTGTGTTTTTAAGTTCTTACTTGCCGTATTTAGTTTATTTTTATCATTTGGTGGTCTTGAATTTTGTCATATTTTATGCTTTCCAAGTATTTTCCATTTCACAAACAGAAAGATATTACTTTCCACCCTGCTTATTGAATAGCTGGGGTTAACTTTAAAATAACGTCTCCTGTTTTGTGCTTTTGACAGATCTAAGTTTGTTTCAGTTTTGAGGTAATTTCGGGATATGGAATTTTACTATATAGAAGTAACTGATATCAGATAGTTTGTTGATCTGCTGATCTGTAGGCCAGTGGGTTGGTTGCCCAATTAATATGGCATCAAGATTTCTCTTGTCTATTATTTTTAGTCGTTTTATTCCTTTAAGTGTAATAATAATGAATGATGCTTGGTCTTGTAGTCTTCTACTCTATTCAAATTTTGCTTATTTTATGACGTGAGTGGGCAATACACTACAAAGATTTTCAAGATTACTTGTTACTTGTACATGGTCATATTTGTATTTTAACAGTTCTGTGTGTTTGATTGAACTTAGTGTTATGACATGCGTATTGTGAATGGAATAATTATGAATTTTTAGGTGAAATGTGTTTCGGATAATATAAATGCTTTTAGTTTCCGTCTATGTTGGCGAAATCCGTTGGTGTTCCATTCAACGATTCTTATTATTTATTGAACTATTATACAATTTTTCCTCTGGCAATTTGGGCATACGATACTCTTGTTCCGTGTGGTCAATTTTTTGGGATTGGAACAGCTTGATTTATTTGTTTTCTTCTTAATATAAAATATCTATTACTTGCAGTTTATACATTTTGCACCCTTACTTCTTTTTTTCTTTTCACAGTCAGTAGTTAAATGATTGCTGCACAGTTTATATAGCGTAGAATCCTGCTGCAAAATGTCTTTGAATCGAGTATTGACCTATTGAGGATGTTTTTTAATTTCAATAGCCTCCCTAATAATTCTACTGGTAGGATAGGAAATTTAGGATAGTTTTGGAATTGAAAAAATTAGTTATATGCCCGGTTTCCTACCCTACCAGTAAAATTATTCGCGAGGCTTTTGAAATTGAAAAACATCCTCAACTTTCCATTGTTCCTGAGGACCTAAACCAGCATTAATTTGGTAGGTGGGAAATCTGAAACCTATTCTTGGCAATTGTCGCAATATTCTAGCCGTAATTAAGGCATAACCGGGTGATTTGATGGATTTAGATCTATAATTATAGCCTTGACCTCGTTGACCCTAAAGTTATTAGTTGGTAAGCACATCTGGAAATGAGATTCAATAAATTTAGCATTTTCTTCCTTATCTTCTCTTGTTGCCCCAGAATTTTTCCGGATTACGTCTGACCCAAGTATAATTTTCAAGGTGCAGGGGCGTTATGTGATTTCGTGGTTGTTATAGCTTCTTGGTCGCTTTCCAAAGAGAATAGTGGCTGAATTCCCTCGGTAACAAATTTTTCATTGTTTGCACTAATGTATTTTTGTTATCTCGAGCTCTGCAGTCGCATGATTGAGCCTTCGCTTATCATTGGGATGCTTTGCTCTTTCCTATCTTCACCTTAACTTACGTTTTTCGGCAATTTTTTAACCTTAGTAGGGCGGTCGGTGGTTTCAATTTTCTCAGCGTATGAATTCTTATTGGACTGATTTATTAAATATTTTAACAGCGGTGATTAATTCCTCCTTCTATTTTAAAGATATATCAAGCGGTAAAGTCTCATCAACTGTCGTTCTGAAGAGATCCCAGTTCGTTTGTTTATTGCAGAGGCTAAGAGGTTTTATTATGGACATCACTACGCTCACAATAATTGGCGAGTGATCAGCAGAAAGATCGAAGCAAGTCTGTTACAATGCACAAGTCAAGTGAATCTGGCATTTTTACCATGTCTGATGTCCATTAGGTTCGGCTGTGGATATATAGTGCAACCCATTATTGGTTATTGCCTTTAGCAGTTCTCTGCCTTTAGTGGTCGTAAGTGGCGAACTCCACTGAACATGTTTTGTGTTATAGTCACCGCCAAAGACAAATCTATTACTCAGTGTTTGAAAATAATGTCTGCTGAGATCACTAAAGGCCCTTTCCAATCTTTTATTGCTATAGTAGTGGCTTGAAGACGTTCCGAATTATATTTTGGAAGTTTGTAGTGCTTTATTGCGTTTTTGACGATGATCACAGTTTCACCATAAGCTCCGCAGTCCGGGTGCTGTGTTGCGTATATTGCATATATTGGGATTTTCAGGTAAGTTAGGTTTGTATAATGTAATCCATATATCAGCAATGGAGTGATTTGAAAGGAAGGTTGTAATCTCGTCTTTGTGTTGTGCTAATCCACTGGCATTCCATATTACTAATTTTAGGTTCTGGTCCATTATATTTTAGAAACGACGGTAGACATAAGAGATATCATATTGCCCATTTGTTGCATTAAGGTTTTTAATATGTGTTTAAGTTTAGATAACTCACTTGATTAATTTACAGATGTTGGTTGGGCTGGTGTATTAGATTCACATCACTGGTTGCTTCTGCTTGTTGCTTGAACGTAACTAATGTTGGTGCTGTGTATTGAAGAGTAGATACAAATTGTCTGCTGCTTAGCGGGGGAAACAATTTTTGCTGTAATTCCTGGTAGACAAGACATCCCTTATAATTTGCAGAGTGGTTTCCACCGCAATTCACGCATTTAACATGGGTTCTTTCTTTCGGTTGGGCAGTTAAATGGGTACCGGGTTACAAAAGCTTTAGTGTGCTCAAAACTTTGGCATTTTGCACGTTGAGGTAGTTTGTGCTTTTCTTTTGGAGGTTCAAATTTCACCACAGAATGTGGCAGTCTATTTATGTATGTTGTACACTTCTTTGATGTTTTCAGTCGATTTCAATCTTACAAACAACCACTGTTCTAGGGAATTTTGTTTCATTTAATGTACCAAATTTGAATTTATTTATAGTCATCAATCGTGTTTCGAGATACTATGTCTATTTAGAAAATGTACTGAGTATCATCATGTTATTTTTTCATGATTGAGAATATTTATTTTCGTATACATTCTTATTAATTGTGTTTCTTGGATCGTTTTTTAAGCCGGTACTTTCTATCTACTTACACGAATGCATCGTAAATAGTTGTTAATAGCTGTCAATTTCTCATTTTTAATATCAATAACAACAATCTAACAGATTTGACATTCACTCCAAAAGATTTGTAGGAGAGCTACAAAAAATGCTACAGTATAAAGTTTTCTAAGGTGATTAAATCAAGGAGAAGGTAAATATAACCGGTCTCTTGGAAATATATTTAAAAACGTCTTAAAAATTAGAATCAACATATTTTTTAATGACAAGGGGCATGGGAATGTAAAGAGTACTAGAACAACGCACAACATAATTATTGATTAAAGAAACATCAATTTAAGGGAATCATCTACTCTGTAAAACATTGCAATTCCTACAGTTATGAAGAGATTTCAAAGGTCAATACCTTATTCGAACCGGTTTGTCGCCAAACCTCTCCCATAAGGTTTTAGTCTTTCGATTTAGGTCACAGTTGACATGTTATAGATTAAAACAAAATTTAAATTAAAATTAAATTAAAACATAAATTATTTAACAATTTGCGCTAACTATCAATTTTTGCCCTTAGCGACACAACTTTGATTTATGTGAAACCGAATATACCCGAACGAATGTCATCATGCTTAAATATGGCTGACAAAACGATTATTGGCCCGTCTTTGGGACGGGTCTTTTAACTAGTAATAATAAAATCAATTTAGAATAAAGGGTGCAACGACCGATCCCAGGAAATTTAAGAAATTCGGCGTGATAACCTAATCCCAAAGCCACTTTTGTAGATTTTAGTGGAAGACATTACTCAGAATTTCGTCACCGCGCAAATTCCTACGGGATCCAACTAAGTTTACATAACGCTGTTACCGCGAATAATCAAGGAATTATTATTTAGAAATGCCGCAACTACACATAAATTATAAAGATAAATACTTTGGTACATTGTTATATTTTGCTCTAACTATAATTTTTAAATAAACAATCAAAACTGAAACCCAATTTACTATAAATAACAATGCTGTTATTTTCCGAAGAGTGGGTCGCAAAGCGAAATATGGAAATTGTAGTATGAGAGAGCCGAACTTTATATTTTGTGATTTTGGAAAATATCCCGATGAGCAAGTTTGATATAGAAAGCAGCATTATAATCCACTTAATCATAAACTTAATAAGTTTTAAGTAAGATTCCTTCATTTTCCATAAAGAAGTATGTGAAGAATTTCAACAAATATTAGTTTTATAGTTTTTTTAGTAGTTTATAAAACTACTTACATTTTCTTGGTTAGCAAAGACTCGAATACGACTGTTTTCTTTGTTCGTTGGTCTTTGGAGTACAATATAAACTTTGACTATAGTTACAAAACACTAGAAAGGTTTTTGTATATTATGCTAAAATATACAGTCCGCCAGGGAGATATCGTGTTTTTGAAAAGACAGCGACACACTTATTTTTGAACAAATTTCAAAATATTGTTTTCATACATTACTGG
The DNA here is from genome assembly GCA_036346155.1 of Sinelater perroti. Classification (NCBI taxonomy): domain Eukaryota; kingdom Metazoa; phylum Arthropoda; class Insecta; order Coleoptera; family Elateridae; genus Sinelater; species Sinelater perroti. The sequence continues at coordinate 14,228,815 of JARFIY010000024.1, forward strand.
TACATTACCATTTGAGAATATATAACGAAACGCAAGAAAAAAATTCAGCTGTTAAAAATCACGCCAGTTAAGTGCCGTCCATTTTTGTTGATGCATTCTTGTAGACGGTTGCGAACTTGTCCATACAATTTTAAAGCATGTTACACCGAACCCTTTGAATTTCTCGCGTTATGATTTTGGAAAGAACCTCAAGATTATAAGGTTTGTCTATGTAAACTAGAGCTTTTAGGTAACCCCATAAAAGGTGATCACTAGCGCAATGAAATCAGGCGTCTGAGAAAATGTTATCTTAAAAAGCCATTCTTGCTCTTGATGTATGCCACCATCTTGCAAAAACCAAACTGTGTTGAGGTTAATGCATCATCTTCTTAATTCTAGCAGGAAATAATTACGCAACATAGTAATGTAGCGATCTATGTTAACAGATTCTGTTCGCATGTTTTCACGAAAAAAGGGCCAATAATGTAGGTTTGAGGTACGTCATACCAAACTTTACTTTCTCGCAGTGAAAAGGTTGTTGATGCAATTTTTGTGGGTGTTCGGGTGCCCAGTACCAAAAATTCTGTTTCTTTACCGTCCCCGATAAATGAAAGTGTGCCTTGTCACTCATAATTAAAACTTCGTCGTCTGTCAGGAAGTCCAACATCGTTTCTGCGAACCTATGTTATCTTACAAAGTCGTTTTGTCATGGTTCTTGATCAACCACAATCTTGTAGGGATGGAAAGGGAGGTCCAAGTGTAAGATTCTACGAACTGACTTGTCTGTTCCGCCGAACGATGAGAGTTGACTTCTACTGCTTGTCGCACCCGTTCAATGTTTTCCGGGGTCCGTACAATTCGATCACTTCCCCGTGTAGTCCCCGGTTTTAAGAAGCCCCGTGTTCAGCTGAACATCAGCTTAATGTGTGCTAGCAATTGTATTATAATCTTTATAATATTTCATTCCTTTGCTGAATTGTTGATCATAACGAAAAGTGGTTCTATTTAGATAATTAAGACAGATCAAACTAGTGGTTAAATGCAGGTCAAACTTCAGAACTTTTTGTAAAATGTAATTATTCAAGTTAAAGTTACGATTTATGTGTAGTATAATTAGGAATATGTAATTTACTTTAAGGTGACTCCTGAAGGTCATCCTATCGACGCTAAGCTATATTTTCAACAACTTGATAGAATGTTTGCCATCTCAGAACAAGGATACTTTAATACGGTCAATCGAAGACAAAAAATGATGCAGATAAATAACACAAGATTACATAAGGCTCAAAGAACTCGTAAAAAATTAAAGAAACTTGATATAATCGAACTGTTACCCCACTCCACCTGCCTTACTTATCGCATCATCGGATTACCATCTATTACCATCTTACGTTTTTTGACCCAACTTTCAAATAGCCAAAAAGAGTATTGTCAGTTTTTTTATTCAAACCACAGGAGTGGTACAAAAGAGGCATAAGAAAAGTGGCTCGTAGATGGATGCATATGGAATACATTTTGATTTTTGCCTTTGTACCTCCCTTAAAATTAAAACTTTTGCACCACTCTAGATATAGGTTTTTTATTACTGTAATAGTAATTTTTTGTGTAATATGGCACAAAACTTTCGAAACATACCACGTACTCCATTTTATAAGTGACTATAATTGTTTGATTAGCGAATCTACTACTTTTATAAAACGACAATGAGATTATTAGATATGTAATACTACAGAAGCTCACCTACATTTTTTGGCCTGGTTAGATTAGATAACTGCTTTCTAATGGGCAAGTGGAAATATTATGAAAGTACGTTTTAATGGTTGTTAACTAAGCTTTGAGTTACTAACTTTTTAACTTTAGCTCCAAATTATTATGAGGAAAGTGCTAATTAAATATGGTGTTTGTGTTTTAAAAATAATTTTTTTTTTTGGAAGTAATGATGAAAAACTTGTTTAGATGTTTTATCGTTTTTATTTTCTCCAAATATTTTTATGTAATTGGTATAGCAATTGTTTCATATAAATCGGTGTTCGTAAGAAAATGGTTTGTAAAAGACATTTGGTTTGGTTATCCACTATATCCAATTTATTTGGCTTTCTGGACTTCTTTATAAAACAATATATTTCTGATTGGAGGATGATTTCGGTCAAATGAAAAAGCAACTGGGGTTGCAAATGGTTATTTTGACAATTTTAAATAAAGTTATTATCGGGAAGGGATGTGTTGGTTTGAGATTATGTTAAAAAATAAAATGCAACTTAGTTTACATTTATTGTTCTCAATTTTTTCTTAGTAATTTGATTTTTACTTTTTTAAGTTATTTGTCGCAGATAAACCGGATAATGAGGTTGACGACCTATACGAACCAGCACAAATAAACAAAACATAAATATAGTAATGGGAGATATGAACGTGAAGATCGGAAGGAGAAGGACAATGAACGTAGTAGGCAAATTTAGATTGAGAGAAAGGAATAATAAAGGAGACATGCTAATTCAATTCTGCCAAGAAAAAACATGACAATAATAAACACCTGGTTATACGTGGACTTCACCACAGCACTATGACGAAAGAATAGTTAGAAACCAAATCGACTACGTAATAATCAATCAACACTTCCGCAACTGTATACTCAGTGCCAAAACATACTCGGGAGCCGACATACATTCCGACCACAATCCATTAGTAGTCAAGAGTTAAACTAAAAGAAATTACAAAAACCGAAACGGAAGAAAACGGTAGAAATAAAAATACTCAAAAACCCAAAAACAAAAAAGAAGTGACAGAGGATATCAAACAAAACATTAGAAGCATAGAACGCATCAATGGCATAGAGAGCTTATGGCAACAGTTTAAGAACAGTATTCTAAAAGGTGAAGACATAATAAGAAATAAAGGACAGAAAACAGCTAAAAACTAGTGGATGACAACAGAGATCTTAGACATGATGGAAGAAAGGAGATGATATAAGATAATAGCTACACAGAAATACAAATAAGAATAACCGCTGCCAAAGAAGAATGGCTGAAAGAAAAATGCCAAGAAATAAAACAATTCCAAGAAAAAAATGAACGTGATGATTTTAATTTTCATAAATGAATTAAGGAATTAACGAGAAACCTAAAGAAAACTAGACCCGTAGTACTGACAAACGACGATAACAGAATCATCGCGATACAATATGAAAAAATCTGGTGTGAACATCACACGACTTTCCTTATCCTATTATTATATATTATACTGGGTCCATCGCCTCGGCCCTGCGCTGCTCTCGTCCCGGAACTTGTTATTTAAAAAAAGGACGAGGCGCGAGTCCAACACTCGAAAGCTGATTAAAATAAACAGTACAAGACAATAATTGACTCGTACTTAGAATTTTGCTACGTCACTGAAGGTAACCGTGCGAGCTCGGCCGCACAGCCTTCGCCATTATCGCCTGCGTGCTCCCTCCTATCCAAGCGCTCTCCCCCCCCCCCCCATCCTCCCGCAGTCGGCCCGGTAGTTTTCCGAGCGCGCTGTGATTGGTCCGTTTAATTAATTTTTAATCGGCTATAACTTATTTATTTGACTTCGGATCAAAAAATTTCATTATAATTTTTTGTTCGTCTCGTTTGATCTATCCGGTAATATAAATTTCCCGAAACATTTTATGAACACCCGGTATATTAAAAATCCTAAGCTTCAATTTTTTTTTCGAGTTTCTATTTTACCAACTTTTATTTTAAATTCATATTTATCTCATGATAACAAATCATTTTTTATCTCATAAATTTTTACTTTCCTTATCCTATAATAAGGAAAGTAATGTAATCGGCGGAAATTTGACCTACCCAGTTTTTCACATTTCTGGACGAATTATAGCCTCAGGACACCAAAAAAGTTGTTTTGAGCCATTGGTTCGTGTGTGTGTGTGTGTGTCTGTCGGTCTGTCAGTAAACAAGATATCTCGAGAACCGTAAGAGCTAGAAACTTGAAATTTGGTATGCAAGTTACTTGTATGTAGGGGACGCAGTGCGAAGGTTTTGGTAAAAATAGGCCAAGCCGTTTGGTCGCAAGGTCGCAAAATCCGTCGCAAAGCGGTCGCGAATCTAAACGGTTGAAGATACAAAAAATTTATGAGAATAAAAATGATTTGTTATCATGAAATAAACATGAATTTAAAATAAAAGTTGGTAAAATAGGAACTCGAAAAAAAATTGAAGCTCAGGATTTTTAATATACCGGGTGTTTATAAAATGTTTCAGGAAATTTATATTACCGGATAGATCAAATCGAGGCGAACAAAAAATTACAATGAAATTTTTTGATCCGAGGTCAAATAAATAAGTTATAGCCGATTAAAAATTAATTAAACGGACCAATCACAGCGCGCTCGGAGAGCTACCGGGCCGACTACGGGAGGACGAGGGGGGGGAGCGCTTGTCCGCTAGGAGGGCACGCAGGCGATAATGGCGAAGGCTGTGCGACCAGCTCGCACGGTTACCTTCGTGACGTAGCAAAATTTAAGTATGAGTCAATTATCTTGTACTGTTTATTTTAATCAGTTTCGAGTGTTGGACTGTATATATATATAATAGGATAAGAAAGTCGTGATGTTCACCAGATTATCTTCAACCGTTTAGATTCGGGACCGCTTTGCGACCGATTTTGCGACCTTACGACCAAAAGGCTAGGCCGATTTTTACCAAAAGCTTCGCACTGCGTTCCCTACCTACAAGTAAGTGGTATACCAAATTTCAAGTCTCTAGCTTTTACGGTTCTCGAGATATCTTGTTTACTGACTGACAGACAGACACACACACACACACACACACACACACACACACACGAGCCAATGGCTCAAACCAACTTTTTTGGTGTCCTGAGGCTATATTTCGTCCAGAAATGTGAAAAAATGGGTAGGTCAAGTTTCCGCCGATTACATTACTTTCCTTATTATAGAATAAGGAAAGTAAAAATGAGAGCATGGGAAACATACATCCAAAAACTCTTTGCCGACACATGACCAACAAAATACAGACAAAATGACACAAATAAAGAAGGACCAGACATCCTAGTAGCCGAAGTTGAAAAGATAATAAAGACACGTTCTGAAAGAAGAAGTCCTGGACCAGATGACATCAAATCAGAATTTTTAAAACTCCTGAGTTAGGAAGGTGTCAAATTACTAACAAAGCTATTTAACCTAATATACCAACGAGACGGTATATCAGGAGATTGGCTAAAACCAATATTCATCACTATTCCTAAAAAACAGAATGCAATCAATATCGTACAATCAGTCACGTGAGCCATGCACTAAAGATATTCCTAAGGATTATATACGAACGTATAAAGCAGAAGTGTAAGGAATAAATCGAACACACGCAATTTGAGTTTAGAGCCGGCGTGGGAACCAGAAAAGCACTACTCTGCATAACAGTCTTAGCAGAAAAATGCTTAGATATGAGGCAGAATTTATATATCTACTTCATTGACTTTGAAAAAGTTTTTGAGGAAGTCCAGCATATACAACTTATAAATGCTCTAGAATAAATATGACTAGATAGAAGAGATACACAAATAATCAAAAATCTATACTGGTAACAAAATGCGGCAATCAGAATAGATGAAAATATCAGTGACAAATTAAACGTACAGAGAGCAGTGCACCGAGAATGTATAGTGTCTCCAATATTATTTAATGTATATTCAGAGAAAATCATACAAAATGCATTACACGAAAGAACAAAAGGTATTAAAGTGTGTATTAATCAATAACCTACAACTTCCAAAAAACGAAAATTATGGTCATCAGCAGAGATAATGATTTGAATAGAATGTACGATATCAGAGTAGAGCAAGTAAGAAAATTTACGTACTTAGAAGTTATTGGGAAAATCACCGACACTAACGCGGAAGTAAGAGCTCGAATAGAACAAGCACGTACAAATTTCTTCAAACTCTAAAATCATCTATAACCATCATATAAAAATGGAACTAAGGCTACGGATCGTAAAGACATATGTATGGTATTCGGCACTTTACGGTTGCGAGGCATGGACAATAATTGCCTTTGAGATGTGGTCGTATAAAAGAATACTAAAGATCCCATGGACAGATCGAGTATCCAACGCCGAAATAGAGAATATGAAAACAGGGAAAACAACCTGCTTCAGGCATATCATGCGATATGACAAATACGACGATATAATGCAATACATAATAAAAGGCAAGATCGAAGAAAAACGCGCTAGAAGAAAACAAAACATTCTGGAGTAACACCAGAAACTGAACTGGCCTGAACAGGAAAAGGCTTATACACCCACCTAGATAGATGGAGATATGCCATACTATTAGCCAACCTCAGACTTTGAGACGGCACCTATATAAAGAGGTTATTTGTTGCAACATCGCATTACAATTTATTATATTATACACATATAAAAAAGAAAATAAATCAAATTTTTCTAAATCTATGTCAATTATAAATTCCCTTTCACGGGAAAGTGTCAAATTTATATTTTCACATTATCGTAATAGTAGTAAATGTCTTTTAACCACAAGACTTTTTTTAGTCTTTTTTGTTAGAAGGTTGTTCAAATCTGAGCGGGAATCCTTTTTTTTTATAAAAAAATAACAAATTGCCAAACCCTTACATGCACATAGCAGTCTTTAACGTACTCCCCTTCGGAGTCAACACATTTTTTCTAACGTTCTGGAAGCGTACTCATGCCCTTTTCAAAAAAGGCTTTTGGTTGACAGCGTATCCACTCCCGAACAACCTCGATGATGGCATCGTTGTCCGCAATCCGTATGCCTTGCAAGTCTGATTTGAACCTTTCGAGCAGGTAGGAATCACCTGAGGCCAAATAGGGACCGTACGGCGGATGTGGTGTAAGGTTCAATTTTAATTTCCGGAGGGTTCCCATTGTTATTTTGGCCATATGAGCGTTCATTGGCTTGAAGGAAGGCTACACGTTTTCCACCTGTCTTCTGGATCGGATATTTTCATGCACGTCTATTACCAGGAAGTCTGAGTAATAAGCTGCATTGACTGTTCCAGCACTTGTCAGGAAGTCTACATAGGTAACCCCCTGCTAGTACCAAAAGTACGTTGCCATCATTTTTCCTGTCGAATGGCTCCTCGGCGCTCTCTTAAGTTTGGGAGAACTGGTATGACGCCACTCGCGTAATAACTGCTGAGACTCGAGAATAAGTAGTGCACTCACTTTTAATCAGTGGTTACTATAGACTTTAAAAATGCAACCATTGGTCTTCAAACTGCTGTAAAAGACGACTGTCAATTTGTATGAGCACCATTTTGTTCACGTCCGTCAAAGTGTGTGGTACTTACCGTGCATTCATCTTGCAACAGTGCAGGTGGTTTTTGACGATTTATTCTACACTAGCAACATGGGCAGCATTGTTCCAAGTTCCTTGAGAGTGCTGCGTCGATTCTCATGAATATGTGCATCTGTACGATCAATATTTGGCTCGCTGATGAACGTTCGCGGCCGACAATCATGCGATTCATTCTTCATCCGCTTTCTGTCCTCTCTAAAGCACTTACACCACTCAAATACACGAGTCCGGAGAAAAACTTTTTCTTATATTATTATTGGAGTCTGCAGTGAATTTCAGAGGTTGGGATGTTTTCTCCAACAAGGAATTTGATCACATTGGATTGTTCTACTCTCCGTGGTGCGGAGAAGGAAGCAGCAGGAAGGAAGATGGAGGTTGTGGCTTGATTCTCTCAAGTGCGGCTTATTTACACACAAATTACTCCATGTCACATTTGAGGTACTTTGTGTGTAACACTTACTGCCTGACAACTTCAATTCTTCTTGTTTAATAACTTGTCAATTACGTTAGCCCACGTGTCAGTTGGCCTGCCTCTGCTTCTTTTGTCTATTGCTTTCGCTTCTCATATTCTTTTTATCTGCTTTTTACCTGTTTATTGTTTGGTAGTCTTTATAAATGACCCTATATCTCAATTCGTTGTCTTCAATTGTCTTCACCGCAGCCTTAACTTCCAAGTCTCTCATCTCCCGATTCCTTATTCGGTCTCTTCTTGTTACTTATTTGACTGCTCGTAGATACATCATTTTCACCGCCTGCACTCTATTCTTTATACTTTTAGATAACACCCAAGTTTCACAGCCGAATAGTAGAATGGGTTGAAAGTTTTATAAACCAATATTTTGGTTCTTGTTGATACTTCCTTCTTTTTCACTATAGCAAATTCCGTAATATGTTTTGGTTGCTTTCTCTGCGCGTTTCTTTGTTTCCTGCATTGTCAATTGTCACACCTAGATATTTAAATTTTTCACTTGTTTTATCGCCGTGCCTTTTAGTCTTACGTTAATTTTATTATTTATGTTCCTTGTTATTATATATGTTTTTGTTTTATTAATATTTACTTTGAGTTTGCGTGATTCGAGAGTTTCGTTCCAAACATTTAAATTGTTATGTAAGTCTCTTTCAGTATTGGCCATTATGACCACGTCGCCCGCAAATGCATATTCTTGTATTCTAACGCTTTGTAGGTTCCTATATCCAATCTCAAGTTTCTTTTGTAACGGTTTGCTTTGTTCTATCATCTGGTATTATAATAAAGAGTATCGGACTTAATACACCACGTTGTTGTAGTCTGTTTTGGATATTGAACACTTCTGACTGCATATTATGTGTTCTTACGTAATTTCTATTTTATTTGCACAAATTTTTCGGTTAGTTTTTTATTCACCTTCCTTTCTCACAGGCTTTTTCATATTAGTTTTTTAGGTGCACGCTCTAATGCTTTCTCGAGAACAATAAACACAAAATTTGTCTATTTTCCATGTTTTATAGTTTTTTCAATAATTTGCTTCATGGTAAAACTGTGATCTTGGATGCTTCTAAACCCGCTCTGCGATTCATTTAATTGAGGTTCTATAATTTCTCTTTCATAAACTTTAGCTGCCGTGCTTAATAATACGATCCCTATGTAGTTTTCGTAATTTTTCTTGCCGCTTTTTTTGTAAATGGGCATAATGACGCCTATTTTCCAATTCTTTGCTATACTAAATTCCACCAGGGTTTTGATACAGATCTGATGTTTATTTCTTTGTTCCCCATATCCTTAAACGTATCAGGAGTCATTATTTCGGTATCGCCCTTCTGCTCCGGTTTGTTGTCTTTTACATATTCTATGTCGATTGGGCTAAGCAATTCAGAGAAGTACTCCTTCAATCTGTTCATAATTACTTTTACACATTTACGAGTGCACACTCTTTATTTATTAAGGCCCTCGGCCGGTATTCTTTTCCTTTCCTAATTGTTTTAGTTACTTTATAAAATAGTTTGCTATTACCCTGATTTTTTCTTCTAGACTTCTACCAAACTCTTTCTATGACTTCTGTTTGGCTTCCAGTATCTTATTTTTAACTTTCGTTCTCTGTTTTGTGTAGTTTTATTTCTGTGCTTTAAGTATGCCTTGCACCTTTGTTTATTTATTTTAACTTTTTTCTTTATTTCTTCATTCTGCCAAGATGCTTGTTTTTTATAGTTGTTTGTTGTTTATTATACCACAATTTGTTGGGCTGCTTCGATTATTATTCGTTTGAAGATTTGCCATGTTTCCTTCGTGTTCTTCTGTTTTATGATGTTTTATATCTTTTCAATTTTGACGTCTATGGTTTTCTGATACATCTTTGCTATTATCTCTTTCCTCAGTTTATACGATCTAATGTTCTTTTTAATCGGTTTGTTGTCTTCACTATTATCCATGTTGTGTTTATGCTTACTATGACATATTTTATTGATTATCTATTATTTCTTTGAACCAGTACGTAATCAATTATTGATCTTTCATTTCTGTTCTCCGAAACTTTTGTGTACTTAAACGTTTGAACAAATTTTATTGTCAAAATTGGTTCAGATACTTCTTTTCCATCTATGTAAGTTGTTTGCTAGTTGTTTTTTTTACCACTCTACTATATAATAAAATGTGAGCATTTTCCACTATCTCGTCGCTTCTTTTTTGTTTCTTATATTTCTAGTATTTCAAGACCTACTTTTTCAATCTCTTTAATTAATTTATACTACTTTCTTCTGATTTCTAGTATTTCAAGACCTACTTTGTCAATCTCTTTAATTAATTTATACTACTTTCTTCTGATTTCTCTTATATTCCAGGTTCAAATTTTCTATATTTTTTGATATTCTTATATTTGCACTTTTATTATCGACATATTTTTGTAGCCTCTTTCATTGTCTGATCTTCTCTATTCTATCTCGTCCTTGTTAGTTTTTTGTCTTCTCTATTTTAGTTGCATTTTTGTTCCACTTCTGCACCCACTTTCTATAGTTAACTTACTAAAACTCACTATGACTTCCTGTTTTATGAAAATTATTAAAGTATATTTAAGCAAATAATGCCCAAGTATATTTCTTTAACTAGAGCAAGGTAAAACCTTATCATATCTTTATATAAAAACTATAGTCAACAAATCGTAATTTTTTATGTCTGTATCTAAAGGTTTTTATTTTATTTTTGTTCAGAGCCTTCCTTAATCATTTTAAGCTTTTATTAATTAGACGAAGGCATATTTTATGAGTTTTATATAATCTGTTTTTTAGAGATACTGAAAAATCTGCAAATTTTTTTAACAACATTTGCGGTTGGATAAAAATGTGGAGTCAAATTAAATGAGACGAAATTACTGCATAAATTACTGTGCATAAATAACCGGATAAAGATTAGTATAACAATATAACTTGTTATGATAGGCGCAAGACTTGTTAGTAAGTTTAAAAAGAAAAAACAAGAAAGATCTCTCTATAAAGTTGTCAGTGTATAATAATAAAAATATCTTAACGCTCTTCTACTGTCTAACTCGGGTTCAACCCTGGGTTCAGATACCTGACCTCTTCAATCACTAAAAATAATTGAGTACCTTTTTTTTATTTTAACCCCTTTATTTACAATCTGTCCTAATTATACTATGGACAATAAGTAGTTGGTGTGTATATATTATAAGCAATGAGCAAAAACATGCTAATGGACATGCAGGGTCGGGCTCCAGTAGCCCCCCTATAATTAATACACTATTCTATACTGCTAGCGAATGATTTGAATTGAAGGTACTTTAAGTAATTAACTCATTTATAAACTAATGGAATGGCACTGGAATAGCTTAATGTTCAAGAACAGCATTGAAACGCATTGGTAGTTCGTTTGGTTTAAAACGCTTTAGGCATTTTGGGCGATCTGGTTCGTTCATTAGAGAATGTACAAGGTCGTTAGGGTGTACTGTTAATCGGTCTTTGTATTTTTGGGCAATTTTCCCTATTTCTTCTTTAATGGTTGTAACACTTAAATCACTTAAAATCACTTTGTTCGGCACATACCACGGCGCATTAACTACAGCCCGAAGCACTTTATTCTGAAACCTCTCGATGATGGCCAGGTTGTGTTGCTAGCAGTTCCCCAAAGTGAGAGACCATAGGTCCATATTGGTTTCAGAATCACCTTATAGAGCAATAGCTTATTTTCTAGCGAGAGTACAGAGTTTCTTCCAAACATCCAGTATAGTTTCCTGTATTGTATCCCTAGCTGTTTGCGTTTATTAAATATGTGGGTTCTCCTGGTCAAGCGTCGATCTAGATGGAGTCCTAAATATTTTGCGGAGACTGCGTGTTTTATTTGTTGTCCGTTAAGTGAGATCGGTGGACAGTTATCACGGTTCATGGTAAACGTTACATGTTGGGATTTGGTTTCGTTTACCGAGATTCTCCATACCTTGAGCCATTGCTGCGATTTATTCAGAGCGGTTTGCAGGTTGGAAGTTGCAGTATTCGGATTTAGGTGCGAAGCTAGAATTGCCGTATCGTCAGCAAAAGTGGCGGTTGTAGTTAGGCTTGTAGTTGGTAAGTCAGCTGTGAAGAGTAAGTAGAGGATAGGTCCTAGCACGGTGCCTTGGGGGACTCCTGATAGTATTGGGCGGAGGTTCGTGTGTTCATCTTGATAATTAACGAAGTAATGTCGATCCGTTAAGTAATACTTTAGTATTTCATAGTATTGGTATGGTAGATATTTTTTTAATTTATAGAAGAGGCCCAAGTGCCATACTTTATCGAACGCTTGTGAAATATCTAGAAACGCAGCGGAGCAATATCGATATTTATCTAGGTGGGTATGAATTTGATCTACAAGTTGATGTATTTGTTCGATAGTTGCATGTGAGTGTCGAAAACCGAACTGATGCTTGAGTATCAATTCTAAATCATCTAGGATTGGTTGAAGGCGTTTTAAGAACAATTTTTCAAAGACTTTTGATAGGCTAGGTAGGAAGCTGATGGGACGATAGGAAGTAGAATCAGTGGGTGGCTTTCCAGGTTTCTAAATCATTGTGACCTGTGCTACTTTCCAAGCACTTGGGTAGGATAGCATTGTATAGTTGAGTGATTGCTCGTAGTGCGGTTTCAGGTAGCTGCTGGAGAATTTTTCCAGTGATAAGGTCAAAGCCTGGTGCTTTCTTGATGTTGATTTCTTTTCTAATTACTTCTTGTACTTCCCAGCGCTTGAATGGTTTAATCGGTAGGCTCATTTGGAATGGAGATTCCAGAAAGTTGTTTATTTTAGTATCTTCCTCCGGACGCTGGCTAGGGTATGGTTGGAATGTGTTGACTAGGTGGTCAGCAAACGTTTCAGCTTTATCCTTACTAGTATGAGCTAATTGGCCGTTTGATTTGGTGATAGGTGGTATGTGAGCTATTGGCCTTTTGAGTTTTCTAACTGCTTTCCACAGAGAATAGTCGGTGGTTTCAGTAGCTGTAAGGTTCGGAAGGTAGTGTTGTATGCCTTCGTTTTTAAGTTGTTGTTGAAGTTTCTTTAGTTTCTTTGTTGCCCGGTTTAGTGCTTGTTTGTCTGCTTCTAGACGGGTAATTTGCCAACGTTTTCTGAGACGTCTTTTTCCATTATCTTGTCTTTTAATAGTGTTGGGCAGCTGATGATATAAGTAGTTTTCATCACAGGGGTGGCTTTTCATGCTGCTTGTGGACTGTACTAGTTAATTGTAGTACAGCTTCTTCAATATCATATTTGGTTTTCAACGGAACTCACAGGTTCAATTGTTCAGTTATTATTGTTTGGAATAAGTCCCAGTCCGTTTTAATGTTATGAAGGACTGGTCGTGTTTGTATTTGTGTTAGTTCTGAGTGGAGTGTAATTAGAATGGAGGAGTGATCAGCTGCAAGTTCAGAGCAAGATTTGATTGTAAATTGTCTTGTATTTACCCCTTTAGTTATCCAGAAGTCAATTAAGTCTGGAATCTTTCGGCGATCTGTTGGCCAATAGGTTGGCTCGCCAGTTGATAGGTATTGTAGATTGTTTGCATTAATAGCTGCCAGTAGTTCGCGTCCGTCAGTTCTTGTAATACGAGATCCCCAGTCCTGATGTTTCGCATTAAAGTCGCTGGCTGCGAAGAATCTGTTTCCAAGACTTTGGAAGAAATGTGAGTAAGTGTCTTTTTTTGTTGAGTGTTTGGGGGGTCTATAGACGGCAGAAATTTTTAGGATTGCTGTTTTGTCTTCTACTTGGATGGTAGTAGCCTGGAGTTGTTCTGTTTTATATTTAGCCAATTCATGATGTTTTATGTTAGACTTTATGATAACTGCCGTTCCACCGTGGGCGGTTCCATCGGGATGGTGAATGTTGTATATGCAGTAGCTTGGAAATTTAATATAGCTTTTGCTGGTAAAATGTGTTTCTGTTATGAGCAGTATGTCGATTTGATTAAGTTCAAGGAAGAGTTTGACCTCTTGGACGTGCAGGCTAAGCCATTCCAAACTGCTATAGTTAATAGTTGGTCCATTATGTCATTTTACTAATGAGCGTGGTTAGGAGATTCATAATAGTCCCCATTTGTGTAATTAAGTTCTTCATCATGGATTTTAGTTCTTCCATGTCGTTTGACGGGTGATTTAAGACCATCGCTTGTGTTTGTGGGGTTGCATTAGAAGCCAAGTTTTGTGGAGTTTGAGTATTTTGTCTTGCTTGTTCAGCTTATGTGACCCAGGGATTCTATAATTTTGAGTAGGCATGCGGGTGTGTGTAACTGCGCTTCTTAATCTTGGGAAGAGTTTTCTTGAGCTGCTTATATACTAGGCATCCACGATAGTTAGCAGGATGACCTCGCCACAGTTTACATTTAACTTGATCATCTTTAGTTACTCTCGGACATTCTTTGGTAGGATGATTTCCTATACATTTGACACAATGAGATGTTTGTTGGCAATAGTTCTTGGTATGTCCGAACCTTTGGCATTTGGCACACTGTGGCAGTGTTCTTTTAGCATGTGGCGGTTCAACAGTGATTCTTGTGTTCATGAATAGCGTGGTTTTATAAATTTCTTTGTTGTTGTCTTTTTGTTTCAATTCAACAATAAACATGGGGAGAGGGATTTTGTTTAATTGTTGTTTAATATTCCAAATATTAACTATTTCGTGACCAAGATTTTCTAGGTTCTGTTTTATTTCTGCGATGTCTGTTGAGTGATGGATATTTTTGATTACTACTCTGAATGTTCGTTCTTGCTTTGGTTTGTAAGTATGAAATTTTGTACTTTTATCTAAAAGGTGTTTAATAATAGTTGTATAGATTTTACTTGTGTTGCTTTGGATTTTGACTTGTTCGTTGCCAAGTGCTTTTAATGTGTAATTGTTTTTGGCGATTTCATTCAGTAGTGTCGTTAGCGGATTAATGTTTTTGACATCGGATACGTAGATAGGTGGAGGTTTGGGGTCCTTCTGAACGATTGTTGTCTGTGTGGTGTTTGTTTGGTTGTCGTCTATTTCAATATTTAGTGGGTCATATCTATTAGAAGTTTCAACTGGGTTGTCTAACCAATATTGGTTTTTTTTTCTTGCCTTTGATTATTTGTAGTGTCTTCAGGGCTCCTGGGTCTTTTTTTGTAATTGATAGTGTGCCATTCGTTGCCTGTCACATTACTAGCTAAGAGGCTCGTAGAGGGTTGATGCTGATTTATCGGGTACATATTTGTCATCGGTCCCTGGTATATGGGAGGTTAGGATTGTATAGGAACAGTTTGTTGTTGTGATGCATTATAGGTTTGATATTGAAATTGCTGTTGTAGATTGGTTTGGATAAGAATTATAGTTAGGTTGTGAATAGGACATATTTCATAATTTAAAAATTTTGCGAAGTTATTTGCGTTCAATTTAAATTAATTTGTTTATAAAATAACAAATAGTGAATGATACCTGTGGTATCAGTGACCTTACGGTCAATGATAACGGTTAACACTCGTATTACAGCCGACACTTATCGCTGACGTTCTTTACGCTTCGAAAGTCAAGCGCGAACAAATTAGGATTTGTAATTTGGAATATGTATAAAATGACTCGTAATTCTAATTATAATAGAAATCGTAGGCCTGACCTTAGCAGCAGGTATAGAGTTTTGGGGCACTTATCGGAGCGTGGCACTCGACCGTCCGCTCCGAAGCACAAAGCGGAATTGAATTGAGTACCTGAATTTATTTCGAACAAAGGGTAACAATGCGGCCGTCTAAGGTACGGTGTTTTTCACATCGCTTTATGCACGTGCAAGCCACATCTTCAAGAGTTATGGAGAAAAATATCGCTGCTACAAAAAAGATGCTCGAGTCTAAGGGGCATGTGACCTACCGCTAGCTAGAAGAGTGTTTCGGCAATTTACACCAGTCTATATGACTACTTTTAAATAAAAAAGTTTGTTTAACCGACTGCGTTTCGTGGTGCCGTAACATAAACCAGCATAAGAGATTACGAAAATGATAGGTCTAATCTGAAACTTTCCCAGTAACTTTTGTACTAGTGAAACCTACAAAGTTTAATTTAAGTTAAAATCTTTATAAAAATAATCTATCATATGTAAACTAAAAATGATGAAAAAATATATTGAAAGGGCTTTTGAAAATGGCTGTGAAATATAAAAATGAATTAATTATAAACTAACTCTCTCTGTGGGCACTAAACATTTAGGATGTTCTCGAAACTTGCATTGGTACTAGAGTAGGTTATGCTCGTTTTCTTCGCCAAAGCACTAACCCAAAATTAGCTCCGTTCGGCTATGTCTTTATATTATAAATGAACAGAATTTCTTGCTGCATTGCCACTGGCGAAAATATTGTGTCCAGTGGAATTTTCTTAGATTATATAAACATCCAAACAAATGCAAGTAAAACTTTGGTGCAAAGTTTAAGCATAATTTAAAATAATATAGGAGTCGTTCATAATATTATTGAACACAACAAAAATTAACTAAACTATTCTGAAATATCCTTGGCCATCCTTCCTATAGTATGGACGGCAAGGATTTCGCATATTGGCGACTGAGTTTGCAGCGAAGAAGTGGAAAGTGGATGCTATATTTTCATAACATTAATTAAATTCAAGTTAGATGAAAAAAACAAATCTCTTATTTATCCCTTTTTGAACAGATAGTTTCTGCCTTGGAGACTGACTTCCTCAGTCAATAAAATTCTTTTATCCAGTTTTCTTCAAACAGGCGGCTTTATTTTTGCTTCAGAAGTTTCTTTGCTTTTCAACTTTACCTTGTTGGTCTCTTTGAACATAAATTATATCGGTTTTCAATTTTTCACTTCTGCATATCAACAAATCTCACATGCATGTCTTTTGATAAATAAACGGCTTTCTCTAAGAAATTGTTAAATTTTTAGTGATTTTAATACCTTATTGTTTATGCCACATAGCTAAAACTATATGCTTTCCTGGAGATAAATAGGTTGCTCTTCCATGCTACTAAATCTATCTGGTAAGTCTGCTTGTATACTTGTAGTTGTTTTTAATCGTTTGCTTTTCATTGCTGCTATACTTCACCGGATTTGTGTTTCTATAGACAATTAGCTTTTTTCTTGTATTGCGACATTTTCCATTCCAGAAATCCATTTAACTTGTTTTTTTGTTACAGGCGACCTTCATCTTATTTTAGGAGGATGCCTTATACTTTCAATCATCTACTTCATATATATTACTATGATGTTTTTATCTGTCTTCATGTAGACAAATACTTTAATTCCTAGATAAACTACTTCTCCAAACTATCAAATCAAACTGGCCTGTCTTCTTAAGAATTAGTACTTTTCTCCGTGGATAAATTACTTCTTCTTGCTGTCCGAGGTTTCTTTTTTCTTTTGAGGGTGAACTGGAAAATTAAAACTTTCATACGTTCGCCTTTAACTCATCAGCTGGGTAATATAGCAAGTACCGGTTTGTCCATATTTGACATAAATCATTTTTACTGACATCTGTCAAGCATTTGGAGGCAAAATAGAGCCTGGATCCTGGGTATACAGGTAAATTGGTGTACACTGGAAAGATGACTAAGCTTTTAGAAGCAAATTTAGTTAGGTGAACTGGAAACTAACCAAAAAGCGGGTTGTGACTTTTCTAGGTTGTTTTTAAAGAAGCTAAAAAACGAGATAATATGTGAAGGTTATCAGTTCATAATGGAGTTATATGCTGGTACTGGTGCGAATAGGATGCTTTCAAATAACGGTTCAGTATTTAGTGAATTGTAAAATTTATTTTTGTTTCAGAAATTCCTAAAAGTACCATATGCACATTGTTCATGACCCAAGTTATAGGTATTAAGAGAAAACCACGGGCTATTATTACCATTGGCGGTACAAGGCAGGTGAAAACGTGGGTACGTATAGCTGCAATAAAAGTACACTTAGTGCTACAAGAGTGTTCGATCGATATTAAGAAAAATTGTTATATGAAAAACAAAATAAAATACAATTTACGAAGGTTTGCAAATCATGTCCTGTCAATCACTATCACATGACAGTGATTTCGCATACTGATAATTAGATTTGCAGCGCAAAAAGCGGAAAACGAGTCGCATATCTCCGTTGGGATGCTTTCCTGGTAGTTACTATGCGTGTACTCTTTATTCTGTGTTTGATGTATAATCAGATTATTTCGATTAGATTTTAGTCGGTAGATTGTGATGGCCAGTCTAATTTATTGATTTCATTTTCTTCTTTGCATGTCGTACGCAGTCGGCTGCAATATTTAGGTAGTTATTTTCTTTTCTGCATTTGATGTATCTGTTAAGGCGTATAATGTTGCAAGTCTCTCTTTACTAAAACAACCCCAACAGACATAGTTTCTTCTCGCCCACAGGTTAGGATCGCTTCATAAAATATCAAGCTCGAAAGAACAACATAATAAATATGAGATTGCTCCAGTTTTTTAGACACTTTTTATTAACCAGCGACATTCAATTGCCTTAAGATCTACTTTAACAGCCTTTTTGACAAGTTTTAGGAGGGCTAATAAAAGGTTAAGTTTAGGCTTTTTTCAAATAATCAGTTTATCGGCTTATGCGGAGGCTGCTTGCCTTTTTCTTCTATTGAGCAATTCACCCTTAGCTTTTGTTACCTGGTATCGTTTTATACATCGCATAATGAAAAGATTTAAGCATATAACCTACTATAGCTACATTACTTGAAGATTTAAAATAAAAATTGAAATAGAATTTTTTTTAAGGAAACCCCACAAAAAATGGTTAAATTCACAAAAAAAAAACAAAATCAGAAGAAATCAAGAAATCTTTTATTCAATCAATTTTATGAAAAATAACAATACACTAAAAACAAAGTAAGCTGTTATAAAAAATTAGACAACTAAAGAAATAAGGAATGATATAAAACAGTGTAAAAAATAGTTAATAAATGGAAAGGAAGAAGAAGAAAGAAATGTGAACGAAACTTATTAAATGCATGAACGAGGACGATGAATTACCATTCTACACTAGATATCTTATTTTAAACCTGGGAGATCTAATTTTTAGTCTAAAATAACAGCGAGCTTTTAGCGTTTTTAGAAAAAATATTTTAATACTGCAATTTAAATTTGTAGTTTTCAGGGTAAAAACTCAAAATTATTAAATATACCACAAGATAATTAGAAGATTATAAAATAGTTAATCAAACTAACAAACTAGACCTAGTGTGTCTTTTATTTTTATTGGTAAAATAGCGAACTGACACTAAAAATGAGATTCAAAACTAACAATGATAGGAAAATTCATGTTTACTGATGGTCAGCTTTGATAACAAAGAACGCTGCATGTCTTGAAGGTGATGTACAAATAGATATAAAAATGTATACCGAGACATTTAGAACAGGGACTAATATAGTCCTTTATGTTTGGAAGGCAACAAAAGATAAAATATAAAAGTACAAATGCATGAAAATAACTTATTGGTTTATTTTAGAATTTTAACGAGAACTTAGAAAATATTTGTGAAAAGATAATGAGTAAAAAACACAACCAAATGGTGGCGTTGAAATTATAGTATAGGTGTATAAATAAGTTCTCAGCTTTTTCTGCAAAATTAAAGTTTTATTTAAAAACAAACAAAAAAAGCTTAAGTATCAAAATATTCTCCGTTGGCATCGATGACCTTTTGCCATCTTTCGCTTAGCTTGCGAATTCCCTGGTGATAGAAGCTCACCGGCTTCGAGACGATAAAGTTATCGATGCATTTTCGGACTTCTTCTTCTGTTTTGAAGTGCGTATCAACCAAGTGATGCTGTAACGACCGGAATAAATGATAATCGGAAGGGGCCATATCTGGGCTATACGCCGCATGTGGGAGAAGTTCCCAGCCTAACGCGTCTGCAGCTCATCCGTGTCAAATATTTGAGGGCGTCCAGCGGGTGGTTGATCTTCAAGACTAAACTCTCCTCCGCGAAATCTTTGGTACCACTTTTTGCACGTTGCGTGACTTACAGCATTCTCACCATATGCAACACAAATAATTTCGGTGGCTTCAGCAGCGTTTTTCTCAAGATGAAACGCGAAGTGGATAGAATATCGAATATGCTCTTTTGTGATTGCCATCGTGAACACAGCTGATTATTGAGGTTATGTGCATCAAACGCCAAATCGCATGATATTTCGAAAGACCAAATGTCATTGCTTTAAAACCGCAAGAGGACGGACTAATACGTTACATGTAAACGGTGATTTTCGTCCTGTGAAATATAAATCTGAGAACTTATTTATACACCTAAAAAGGAAATTTGTAAAAGAAATTTTGAAATTTGAAAATTTGATATTATTGCAGAACACATCCACTAAATAGATATCCTTGAGAAATAATAAATAATAAGTTTTTGTGTTGTTATTTCTGCGTCCACACTTTGGAATCCCAGTTAGTTATAGTTTTTTTTGTATAATTTTGTTATTATTGTTCATTAGATTGTATTGTTAGCGAAATGTAAGTAGTTAAACTGCTCACATCCGTCTTTGTTATTATTTGAAAGTTTTTATTATACCGCTTCCGGTATTCTTTTATTAATTTGAGATAAAAACTAAATTGGATAACATGTAACATCGTAGTTAAAATAGAATAGAAAACAGAAATGAAAAAAATAGACATTAATCAAAACTAAAATGAAGGGACAACATCAAAAAGGAAAAGGTTAATCAATTGGTGATGTGGAACAGATTGTCACTATAACATACCATAAAATTTTCAGAGTAAAAAAGGTATGTAAGTAATAAAAATGTAATTTTTAAAATAAAACATGGGGCCGGCGAAGAGATTGCTCTGTAAAAAATCCCAGAACGAACTTAAAAAGACCTTTCGATTTCGATTTCGAATTTCGGGAAAATTTGAAATCGAATATCTCGAAAATTATTCGACATAGAATTTTTTCAACTTGATTTTCGAATTCAGCGTAAAATCACATTTAAAATCGCAATGTTGAAAATTTTCCCGAAATTCGAAGTCGAATATCTCGGAAATTAATTAATAGAAATAATTAATAGAAATTTTTTTTATTTCGAATTCGAAATCAGCGTAAAATATCCTATAAGAAACCATTTGCAAATTTTAAAAAATCTTAAATGTTGTGGCGGACTGACAGACCGACAGACAGACATATAGAATCCAGTAACGAACTTTTTAAGTTCGTTGAAAATGTAAGGAAATGGTGTAGATCACTTAATAGGTTGTGTAAAAATTTTCCAGAATTTTGACTGTTGGTTATGATTTTGGCAAGCTTTTCAGCATCCACCATACAGACCGGACTTTGCTGCTAGCGACTATCACTTATTCTGATGAATGGAGTATTGGTTGCGTGGTAAAAAGTTTGGCGATCGCTTTGTGTTGGAAAATTCACTCATCAACTTCTTCAACTCTAAAAACTTGCTATTCTACGCCCGCGTAATCGATTTGTTGCCCGAGAAGTGGTAGGAAGTCATTGATGTTGAAGGAGAGTACTTTGACTATTAGTTTTACCTATGCTAGAACTTAATATATGCACAAAATCATAACCAAAAGTTAAAAGTCCGGAAAATTTTTACAAAACCTATTAATAACGATAAGAGGTTTGGATAGTTAAAAAGATTGGATTCTATAATCTCTTCTTTCATCTTTGTTTTGATTTTTTCTGTAATAAATTTTTAGTTTAGAAATAATTGGTTTCCTTCTCGAAAAAGACGATTTAATGAAGATAGTGACTAGATCTAGATTTTTATCTTGGCGTCAAAAAATATTTTATAAAATTGCCGTTGTAAACTCTTTAATGCCAAATATTCTAGCTTCTTACCTTTTGCATATAAGTTTAATTTAAATAAAACCAGACTTAGTATTTTCTTGTTAAGTCTTTCGATTCAAATTGGTGAATTTTTTTGAGTAAGCTTCCTTTAAACAAACCAAATTTTATTGCACCACTCTATTTTTTAGAATCATAGTGACTTGAGCACTCAAACTCTTGTAAGGTGCATTTGACCTACTAAGCTTCTTAGCCTAAATCCTTTAATGTTCATGATTAAAACAGTAAGCGTGAATTTTATAAGAAATTGATAAGCTTTGTATAATATGTGAAAATAATTTTTGTGGTTTTTATAGTGTATTTAAATTTGTATGGAATAGCAAATGGAATATAACTTTTACTTCCTTTTTGTTAAAAAATGTTTAACCAATTATATTATGTTCAATAATAGCATAAGTTTTGTTACAATGAGTTCTTCTCTTGAATCCACAATAATTCATATAATAATAATAGTTCCCCGTAATAGGCCTCGAAGGCCCTTTGGGGTCGTAACAGGATAGATCTGCTACAAATCTAGAGCCTACGGTACACAAAGGTAGTAACGTGGCCAGCGCTACGTACCAACCGCCTATTATTACCCCAGAGTTTGACCTCCAGGTACTCATTTATTGCAGCCTGAGTCGAGCTGGGCCAGCGATCGAATTGGCGAGAGCGGGATCCAAACCCGCAACTCTTCGTTTCGTAATCTAGCGATCTATCCACTAAGCTACCACGGCCTACACAATAATTCATACTTTTGTATATTGTTTAGGATTTTTTTAATTTAAATAAATTTATTTTTATTTTGTATTATATCATCTAGTCATTATAAACTATCTGAATTTTTAACAATACTTGCTAAATATTTGTAGCAGAACTTACGACAAAACTGACTGTGAGTATATAACAAAATATTCTACTAATAATTGATTTGACTTTAATATTAGTGAACCTGCCCAAGAGCATATTAAATTTTTATGAAAGCTTGGTTGCAACTAGATAACATTAATAAACAAACTTTAACTAAACTCACCTTTCTCCAGCAACAGCTCTATGCAATCCACATAGCCCCCTTCAGCGGCCAAATGCAGAGCTGTCAGCTCCTTCTCCTTAGTTTTAGCGTTAACGTTGGTGCCCTTCCTTTCGAACATGATTTTGAGGCACTGCACGTGACCCAAGTCAGCAGCCAAATGAACGGGGGACATGCCAGCATGCTCCACTTGGCCTACATCGGCATTTTCTGCAGTCAGCAGCCGAACACAAGCCACGGCGTTAGCTCGAACCGCACAGTGCAAAACACTTTCGTGGCAGTTGTTGGAATTGGAAGTCAGGGCCGATACCCGAGCTCCATTGTTGAGGAGTATCATAGCCGTTTCCGGACTGTCTCCAAAAGCTGCACAATGGAGAGGAGTGTAGCACTTGAAGCAAACATTGACATCTGCACCTCGGGTTATCAGGAACTGCGTTCCGGCAATACATCCGCTGAAAGCAGCCAGATGCAGGGCGCTCAACCCCTGGTACGGCTCGTAGTACGACAGCTGCGCTCCTAACTTTAGAAGACCGTCTAAGAGGTCCCAGCGTTTCATCAATGCTGACCAGAGGAACGCGATGTTGATCTCGTACTTAGAAGCGTGCCGAAACGCCTCGGCCACGTTTTCTTGGGTCGTCGCTTTGCTCTCTATGTCATCCAGGAGTTGATGACGGCCCGAGCTTAACTTCAAGTGCTCATGGAGATTCATTTTGATGGTCTCCAGGCAGATCTGCACTGTCAGGTCGCTGCTGGTCGTGAACTCCTCGAAGCTCTCGTAAATGTGGTCGGAAGGAGGTGACGGCCCGCACTCCACGTATTCGAACTCTTCGGAAGGATACTCTTCCTCCAGCATCTGTTCCGGATCGACTTGCCTCTTCCATTGCGGGACGTACCTGTTGTGATGGTTCTTGTAGAGAGGGAAGCTTTCCAGTTCCGGGTTCGCGTTGATGGAGCGGCTCAGCTTCTGCGACTTAGAGGAATCGCGGAATCCCAAATTGTCCACCATTTTGATTGCTTCTAGTGTAATTTACCTGAAATAAATAATAATGTGATTACTTTATAACTGAAATCTATGCAGATTAAATAACCAACTATTATGACTGCTGAATGCAAAATGGGGACCAGTTTTGACGAGGCGTGAATCCGAAATTGGGCACGTCGCGCCTTTTTTATCACCTTCGCGTGTGATCTGAAAATTTCGTAACAGCACCGTGTGAAAGCTAAATTCGCCCGGTAACAGCGCCCGCACCTGTACTTTGTACTTCGCAGCAGTTTTATTGTGGAGCTGGTTTGCATTTACAGACAGGAAATTGAATTATGCAATCGCTGCTGCAATCGCAATTAATCAGAAACAATTTTTTGATCGCCTTACGACGGCTAAATTTAATTTGTTCATAGTTACAACTACAGAACTACCTTCTTATTGTATCTTGTCCAATAAATCTAACAAAACAAGATAAGGTGTGAAAGTCCGTACTTAATGTTGTATTTGCACGGCTGTGTATAAAAAGATAAAGTTATAACGACACGATGACGTCTGGCAGAAAAATATATTTGAAATTTACAATTACACTTATTTTTCGTAGCTGTTGGTATAATTCTACATAGTGAGAGTTGTGTATATTAAATTAAAAAATTTAATGCAGAAGAGAAAGTTTGAGCTTCCGCACATAAAAGATGTAAGAATTTTTCAGCTCCAGCTAGATGAGTAATGAGCGCCAAAAATGATAAACGCAGAAAAGGAAATTTGAAAATTGCCGTTACGTCTCGGAACGTACCTCAATTTGGCGCCTCCGCGTACTTTGCTAATAAGCGGCCTGCTCTGTGCCATTAAAATCGTTAATAGCAATTTATTGCTTAACCGCAGTATAGTTTTGTCAGAATGCGCCTCTCCGTAAACAAATTTTCGCAGCAGCCATGCCCTAGCAATAAATCAAAGCAGGTAAAATTGGGAAACTCAAATCGCGCCGTAATTCGGTCGCGTTTCTGAATAAGTCGTATTTAAAATATAAAAAAAGCAGTTGATTCTAATTAGAGATATTTAAATGCAGACCTACGAAGACTTGTATATTAATGTGCTTATACCATTGTTTCTGATTTCCCATACTTTATGTGCAAGCCAAATTATTCAAGGATCTTGGATGGTTACTAACAAGTTGTTTTAAAAATGATATAATTGGCATCATATCCTGCTGACGACTGATAACACAGTTCCGCTTGCATTTCGGTTGAAAAAGAAAACAAGGAAAAGTTGCATAAATAGTGAATTGTTTAAATGCGGTTATGGAAGAGCAATGGTAAGCAAAGTGATTCTTATAGCACGCATACTACATAATGTTACATATAAAGAGTGACTAGGCAAAATACATCTTTTAATTTTGCACGCGTAGCTGTTTCAAAATGTGATGAGTTAGTAAATTTTGTATATGGATCAAACAGTTTCTTACAAGTGTTTTCTGGTTTTTAATGATTGTTGTTACTGCATTTTGGCACTTTGAAATTATCTGACGGCACTTGAAGATTGGGTCATTATAAATGTATGGAAAGAGTAATGAATGCTGGTCCCTACTGTCCTAGTTTATAGTCGTTACTTGTTCCGATCTCCTCCTAGAAAGATACATAAGGATCTTAAATTACGCTTAAAGAAGCTTTCAATGATTAAAAATTTGTTCTAAATCTAAAGGGTGGTCCAACCATAATGCACGATGTTAATTGTGAGTCACACCTTAACGTCAAGTTTTTTGCCCAACTTAATTTGACGTGTGGATGCTCGCCCAGTTTGCGATAGTGTGGCAGAAGAGCCGTCAACCTCGACTCGTCGTCGTGCCCAACAATTGAACATCTCACGAACATCACTGATGCGAATTTTGAATAAAGATTTGAATTTACACGCTTACACGGTTCAATTGACTCAAGAGCTGAAGCCTACTGTCCATTTCAAGCGTCGTCAATACGCCGAATGGTTGGTTGAACAGACAGAAGTGAATGGTGACTTTACAAAGAAAATCATCTTCAGCGACGAGGCACACTTTCACCTCAGTGGATTCGTTAACAAGCAGAATTGCCGCATTTGGGCAAATGAGAATCCACGAGTGATTGTTGAAAAGTCGATGCATCCACACAGAGTGACTGTGTGGTGCGGTTTATGGGCTGGCGGCGTCATCGGCCGTACTTCTTCGAAAATGAGGTCGGCCAAGCAGTTACCGTGAATGGTGTTCGCTATCGCGAGATGATAACGGACTTCTTCTGGGCAGAAATTGAGGATATGGACCTGGACGATATGTGGTTTCAACAGGATGGTGCCACTTGCCACACAGCCAACGAAACAATGGTTCTTTTGCGCGAGAAATTCAATGACCGTGTTATCTCACGTCGTGGCGATGTTAATTGGCCGCCACGATCATGTGATTTGACACCGTTGGACTTCTTTCTTTGGGGATATTTAAAAGAAAAAGTGTACGTCACTAAGCCAAGACAATTCAACACAATTCAAGAGCTAAAGGATGAGATAATTCGGCACATTAACGACATTGAACCTCAATTATGTCTCAGAGTCATTGAAAATATGGACCATCGGATAGAGGTATGCCACCGAAGCCGTGGCGAGCATTTGGCCGATATTTTGTTTCACACATAATTGTCATAGATCCTTCTATCATAATAAAAAATATTAAAATAATTCTCTGAAAACTGTTTGTTTTATTTACAATTAACATCGTGCGTTTTGGTTGGACCACCCTATATAAGGGTCCCAAGAAATTTTGAAACTTTCTTCGTTTTATAGTTTTGTCCGCTGGCTAGTCAAAGGTAATTTTAAATAATAGTTTATTAACCTATATTGTAACGTTTATCACCAGATGACCTGCCTTTAATATTACAGCTTTCGATAAAAGTATGTTGGTGAAATAAGGAAGCAAGAGATTTAGTAAAAAAGAAGAAAAACCTGGTGGACATGCATACGAATGAGGAAAGAGGAAGACAAAAGGAATGTAACGAGAATAGAAAACAAGTGAAAAAGGCAATAAGAAAAGCTAAAAAGAAAAGTTGGGAGGAGTTTGGAGAGGATCTTAACAGAGAATATTGTTGAAATAGAAGGAGTTTCTGGAACAAAGTGAGAAAAATAAGAGGAAGGAATAAGAAAATAATAAAAGGCATAAGAGATAACGACAATAAGTTAAAACTGAAAAAGATGTTATTAAAGTATCGAAAGACTAATTTAGAGAAAAATTTCATGACGAGAATCATGAAAATTCAGAAGAGGAGACTCAAGAGAGAAATGAGGAAGAAGGAAAACATAATATACTGATGGAAAAGCTGAAAAGAAAGAAATGACAAGGAAATATTTCAAACATGGCATGGAAAACAAAAAGAATACCAAAAAACTGGGAAAGGAATATTATCCTGCCTATTGACAAAAAAGGGGATGATACTATATGCGATAATTATAAAGCAATCTGTCTCGCAACAATAACATTTAACATGTACCCAAGAATATTAGAAACAAAATTAAAAGCACTAATAGAACTGAAATAGAAGAAGAATAGGCCGCATATAGAAAATACAGACAAATAAATTCCAATATTTTTGTTCTGAAAAAGATTACAGAAGGAATGATTGAATCAAACAGAGAACTTGGGTTATGCTTTATAGATATATAAGCAGCCTCTGATTTTGTAGATAGGAATATAATATGGGAAGGCCTAAGAAAACTACAGATATCAGAAATTCTAATAAAAAAATCGAGAGTGTATACAAGAACGTTAGCGCACACATACGAATATACGGCGGTACTTTAAAAGAATTCGAACTTCAAAGAGGGATAAAATAAGGTGACAACCTCAGCCCGTTGCTTTTCAACGTTATAATAGACAGAATAATTAAAAACACAAATAAAAAAAAACAGAACGAGGAGACATTGCTAGGGTATAAGAACTGATACACATAGATAATCTGGTATATGCCAATGACATAATCATAATGGCAGAAATACCGTGGAAACTTATCAGAAAAATAGAAATATGAAATAAAGAGATAGAAGAGAACGGTATGAGGGCGAATCTTGAGAAAACGAAATCTTGGTCATCAATAAGAAACAAAGAGAAGTAGAGGAAAATATGATTGTAGGTAAGAGAATACATTTGAAAGAAGCAACGACTTTTGACTATCTGGGCACTAGAATTTCAAATGATAAAAAGATAGAAGAGAAAAGTGTCAATAGAACAAAAAAAGGAAATAAATACTACGTACTGATGAAAACAATATTTGGAAAGAAAGAAATCAGTAGAAAAACGAAAATATACGTCTATAAAGCAATTGTAAATCCGATCTTAACATATTCTAGCGAAGCATGGATGAGAATCAAAAAGCATAATAGTACAATTACAGCAATGGAAATAAAAATATTTAGAAAAATAGCGGGAAACCTTACAAACTGAAACACTAGTGAACTTAAAAGACAAGAAACAATTGAATTGGTTTGGCCATATCTGAAGAATGAAAGAAGAAAGTCGTTCCAGAAGAGTAATGAAAGTAAGGAAAATAGGCAAAAAGAAGAAAAAGGGAAGACTAAGGAAGGCATGGATCCAGCAGATAGTGGAAATCGGAAAGAACAAGGGGAAGACTTTGACAGTAATGAAACAAATGACCCAGGACCGTAAATCATAGAAAAAGTGGACGAGTAGTTAAACAACAGTTCTTTACGACGCTCTATAACGGGCTTAAGAATCATGTAGAAGATAAAAGTAAATTGTTCCTTTCATTTCTAAACGAAATCCACTAGACCACCACGGCTCCAAATTATGAATATATAAGGACATTTATAGTTAAATCCATGTGGAAGAGTTTTTAAAATTTAAATTGAGTTTTAAGGAGCTTAATCAACATTAATGTTTTTTGGAATAACTACTCGTAACTGCATGTACCATTACTAATATTATAATAGGTTTTGCAATATGAAGATTAAGTAACGAAAAATGGTAGAAAGATGTTTGATAACTGTGGGTTTATTTTGTTTTATCATTAGGTTGTCATAGAATGTTTGAGTGATATACGTGTTGTTTAATAAAAGAAAACTATCAATTAAAATGTTTAATTTTCATTTAAGTAACAATATCGTATTTGCCTCCATAACATTAATATCAAAATGTATCATTCTTTATGGTTTCATATTGAACGCATTTCAGTGTTTCGTTTTAAGCGTTCTATTTTGGTCAAAATTACGGCATGCGTGCTGCCAAAGTGTCCGCAATCACTGAAGATACGGTTTTATGTGCCGCTTAACAGTCAGTTTTGTTTTGCATGGAAAATTATTTTTTCTCAAGTGATCAAGCATTGTGTATATTTGGGGTATGGTCGTTTTCATTTAAAAACTGAAATTTTTAAATTAAATAGTTTTTTAAAAAATAAGAGACAAACATTCTTGCATTTTCCTGAAATAATAATCACTTTTCAGAAACAAATTAAAAAGCGGTTTCCCGCCTAAAGTAACATAATAGGATTAAGAGCTATACGCCCCCATAAGTGGAAAAAGGAAAAGCAATACTAATAAAAAATAGATAATCAGCTGCAACCAATAATACCAGCTCTTATCTTATTACGTCATTATCAAACCAATTGTAAACTTGAGTTAAATAAACAATACTGACTTTTTCTGTTTGATTTTTGCCAATCTTCTTACTGATTTATATATTTTTAAATGCTGTTATTTCCAGAAACATTATGCATTCATAGTTTGCTTTTTCCGAACTTGATAATGGCGGATTTTTTAACCAATTAATTTTCGTCGAACCGACGTCCTTCGCAACAACTATCAAAAGCTCCTACAAAACTAATGATAGTTGTGATGGTGGTAAATATGAATTTTTTTAACACTAATAAACTGTCACATCTGCTCGTGCTATCAAATCATAGATCACAATGACAATGACAAATATATTTTGAAAAGTATAATGTGGTATATTACGTACAGAGGCACATACACAGTAATTAATGAGACGGATGCATTGATGACGTCAAGAAACCTTTCTATGGCGTAGTTTTAGCGATATAGCGATTTGTTACTTCCTCTTTTTTTGGATTACTGGTACGTTCTGGAAGTGATACAAGGTGGGTTGTTTTGACATTGGTAGTCAAAATTACTTAGGAAGACCTTGTTTTCAAAATGAACAGACAGAAATAGCGTCATCGGTTTGCTCAAATAGAATAATCGATTATAAAGTCAATGTATGGTATATATTTTTTACGTTCTGACATTCTGTCAATATCCAAAACCATAGACCGGGAAATAATCAATGGTGGTTTTTGAGCGTCACACTTTGCAGAAAAATATTAGTAAAAACCTGTCATCATATAACTACGATCAGAGGCATCGTCTTCGCATCTTTTTGGCAAATTCTTGTTTGAATGTTATACTGCCTAACGAAAGAGGTGGCCCATAGGCAAACGTAAGGGCATGGGCTACTTGAAGGACTGGTGAATAGCCCTAACGGTAAACTTGGCACCATCCATTAGCATTTTTTAAAAAAGATAAGAACTAAATAAAGTAATAAGTCCAATGCCCTCTTGATCGCACTCTCCTACAACAATCTTGTGATAATTACATATAAATCAAGGCAACTGATAAACGTGGTTTTCTTACAAGAGGAGTATGAATCCTCGAGTCACTAATTTTACTTAAATTTTGCATTAACAAATTATTGATATAGATATACCAAATTCTATTTAAGGAGGACTCACCTTTTTGAAAAATCGCGAGTTAAAGTTATACATGCGGCATTAGTACTACTGTAGCAAGTAACGTGTGTTTTTTATAGAGGTATAGAACTTTGAAATGGAATAAAACAAAGATGAATTTTTTAAATTGACATGAAATTTTCTTTATTCGAAAGATAATCTTCTGGCATTATAATTTAAATATGACTTCTGGCATATGACCGCCACGGCTGGCTCTGACGTAGTCTAATCTAGAGGTCCAATTTTCGATGACTTTTTCCAACATTTGTGGCCGTATATCGGCAATAACGAGGCGAATGTTGTCCTCCAAGTGGTCAATCGTTTCGGGCTTATCGGCGTAGACTAGCGACTTCACATATCCCCACAGAAAATGGTCTAGCGGCGTTAAATCGCACGATCTTGGAGGCCAATTCACGGGTCCGAAACGTGAAACTATGCGGTTACCAAACGTTTCCTTCAATAAATCAATTGTGGCACGAGCTGTGTGACATGTTGCGCCGTCTTGTTGAAACCACAGCTCCTGCACATCATGGTTGTTCAATTGATGAACGAAAAAGTCAGTAATAATGGCTCTATAGCGGTCACCATTGACTGTAACGTTCTGACCAGCATCGTTTTTAAAGAAGTACGGACCAATGATTCCACCAGCCCATAAAGCACACCAAACAGTCGTTTTTTCTGGATGTAACGGTGTCTCAACACACACGTGAGGATTACCATCACTCCAAATACGGAAGTTTTGTTTATGGACGTATCCATTCAAACAAAAGTGAGCTTCATCGCTAAACAAAATTCGCTTATGAAAATCGGGATCAACGGCGATCTTGTTTTGGGCCCATTCACCGAATCTACGCCTTGCAAGGTGATCGTGTGCCTTCAATTCTTGCACGAGTTGGATTTTGTAAGCACGCAAACCAAGATCTTTCCGCAAAATCTTCTATAAAGTGGATGGACACATATCCAATTCCTGTGCACGATGGCGGATAGACTGATTCGGGTCTTCCTTTACGCTACGCTCTACAGCAGCAATGACTTCTTGTGTACGACGTCTTTGTGGATGCGTATTATCATTTAGAGTAAACGTGGTGCGAAAACGTTCCATAGTTAATCGAATTAATTGCTCTGATGGACGATTATGTTGACCGTAAAATGGACGTAGTGCGCGATACACATTTCGAACAGAACCATGATTTTCAAAATAAATTTGCACAATTTGCAGCGTTGTTCAGGCGTCAGTCTATTCATGTTGCAATGCCAAACCAAACTAAACATAAATCACTTGACAGCTGACAAAGTGGCCGCCAGTTAAAAAAGTGTTGCCAACTTAAAGTTTTATACCTCTATAAAAAACACCCGTTATAAGACATTTATTAAAAAGTCGCGGTAGCCGAGTGGAATAAGAAGTGCTACTAATGGAGAGGTTGCTCGTTTGAATCGTTTTCAAATCTTTGTTTGCTTTTTCTTTTTTTATTATAAATAAAAACTTGTAAATGTATAATAATGTATCATTTTTTTACTGATAATACGCATAATTACAATCTACTCAATATTTGAGTAATAAGCGCATGATTTGGTATTATAACATTAGTGGGCACCTAGCCAGGGCTGTGGTACCCAGAAAATGAAACTATATAAGATCTTACAGCCAGTGACGCTTCAGTCTTCTGGTTGCTAGGATGTTGACGAGCTAGCTACTGTATTAATTCATTTTAATGGTTAGCTATGTTAATTTTTAACTATATGCACGTGAAAATATCTGTATTTCTTCAGCTACATAAGGTATGTTTAGGTCTGTGTGGAGTGTTTCATTAGTTATCTACTAAAGGGTGTTTGTCATAATTTGTAAGGTTTTAGATTAAAATATCTAAAGAATCTTAGTATGGAAAGTCTTGGGACAGCCCCAGAACTTAATTCCATAGGTCCAGATGGGTTATAGTATCGCTTTATACAGGTGCGACTTGTTGAAAATTGGAAGTGCCTGCCAATTAACCACTCCAATTGTTTTGTTTTGAGGTCAGGTTGTGTGAGTTTGACCTTAATATCTGTTTTTCATGTAAGTTTATTGTCAAGGTGTAGTCCGAGGTATTTAACTTTGGTCCTCACTGGTATTGTTGGCTGACATACTATGCTTTTGTTTGTAAAAGTCACCTAAATCGATTTATCATGATTAAGAGTAATTCTCCACCTCCTGAACCAGTCGCTTAAGAGGTCTAGGCGTCTCTGTAATTGGTGCGCTACTGATTCATTGACTGCCAAGATAACCGTATCGTCAAAGAATATTGCTATCAAGGTATTCATTAAAACTGGTGCATATACTGTATATATGAGGTACAGAAGTAGTCCCAACACGCTTCTCTGTACCACTCCGAAGTTAATTTGGCAATATTTTGATACAAAGTTGTTCAATTTGACTTGATACATCGTTCACTAAGTTATTACTTTAGTATTAAGTAGAGTTGACTAGGGAAATATCGTTTTAGTTTATAAAGAAAACCCGTATGCTATACCTTATTGTAGGCCTGCTATATGTTCAAAAACGCCTTTACATAAACTCTTCTTTTCTCGAAACTTTCCATAATTTTGGTAACTATTCGATGACTTTGTTAAACTGATGAAAGGTCTAATACATAAATAAATGTACTATAATTATTTTAAATTTTTTGGCATTTATTCTAAGTAACACGTGATATTGTAAATATAATATTGTCCAATTAATGGTTAATTTATTATTTCATGTGTTTTGAGGTGTACAAAGAGATACATATAGCAACAAAACTACCATGTCATTTTTATCTGCAACATTACATAATTTTGGGTAATAGCAATAAACAGCAGATTAATATTGTATTTGCATTATATTGTTTATAAGGAAAAAATAATTTAATTATGTGTATTGTTATGCATTTTAGAATTTTTTTAATTTATAATAGCTATAAAAGAATGAGAAAAGGAAATAAAGAGTCCAGAGTAAGATACGAACAAGCAATCTCTCCTTTCATAGCGCTCTCCTTATTCCATTCGACTACCGGAATTCGTTGATGAATGCCTTGCTATACTAATACTAATAGGACGAGTATAATTTTAACTGGAAATTTCTAGAAAACGCTTTGGAAGGATGTCTCCTAATAGGATTTAGTATATTTATATCAATACTTTATTTCTGCAAAATTTCGGTGACCTGAATTTACACAATTATGCACACATTCTTTGTTACTAAGAAGGCTTGATATTAGTTCAAACTTGATTAGAACATTCTAGAGCTATGCAAAATACTCTAATAAAATCAACGCATAAAAGAGTCCTACGATCAAAGAGTTTCTACACATTTAGTCGAAATAGCACGTTCATCCAGACAAATTCAAATATGCATGTTAGGTACTGTGTAAGATACACCTTGATTTAAAGAAATGTTCATCCAGTTTAGTTCCAGCAACAGTGCATTTGCATCGATGTTAAAAAAAACGAGTCCCTTTTTACCATTCACGATAACACTCGGCATTGAAAGGACCACTCAATCTTTCCAATTTCTAGAAAAAAATTGGCAAAAGTAGGGCAGATAGCACTTTCTTTGCATTTTGGACATGGGACGCGATTGAGTCCAGGAGTACCAAATCGTACCATCCATCTTTGTTGACTAAAAGTATAGAACTTTTTGGCGGAGAATGTTTATAAATATTTTGCTATACGTTTTTACCATTGGGATGATCAAAACATTTACAATACAAGAATTTTTGAACACGTTTTTCTTACTTAGCTGATTTGTGTTTCAAAATCGGATTAGCTATCATTAATTTTTTTAGTGGATTAACAATTCAGAAACACCGGCCACTGACGTGCGAGTTGCAAGTTTGTAAATTATTCGATGTAATATGCCACATAAAATGCCAATTTGTATACTAATTGGTTCAAAGCGTCACTTAGACAACAGACAATGCGGCTAATAACAAAATCTCTGGGCTCTCTAGATTGCTACTCGTGTGAGAGAAAATCATGTAGAGCTGCAATGAGTGGTAAGCAGATCCATGATCAGATTCTGCTAACCATTAGTAGCCTTCTTTGCCCCTTGCTACCAAGTACGTTAGAGAAGTATCGGCAGACTACGAAGCACACCAGTCACATTTTGACAATTGATAATTGTTTCAGCAAAGTTTGATTTAATCAGCACATTCAGTAAAACTTCAAATTAATCATCGTTCGCCTAAATTTATGCATGCGGTTTAGGTAGTCCGCTTTTTGACTTTTTGCCGCATTTTAAGGAACGTATCACGATGCAGACAGAACAAGCTCACATGTAATTCTCCAAAACAAATTCTTCAATGAGCGTACACACGAGATTACCACTTATACGTTACACCGATCGAATTTCAGGATTTTTTTTTGTTATAAACTCATTTTATTAGCAATCAGAATAAATACAGTAATTCTATGAGCTAATTTTATGTTATTAAATGTTTAATAAAAGTCATGAGGAGAAAGTACCCACTGGTGAATCTCCTACTTTAGTTCACTAAGTCTGTTGGCCACTTTTTCCTTAATCTTCTGGTTTTGGGTTCTGGCTAGGACGTTGACTGTTATATTCGGGTGATTTAAACAGTGTGATGATATTTTTCAGCCTTTGTTTTTATAAAATTGGCTACTAATGGGACGTTAAAATCGTTGCGGATTATTGCATTTGACACAAACCAGCATTGGATATCATCCTCAGGGTCTTGGACTGGAAGCGTTGTATTATTTCTATTGTTGATTTGCTGGCGCATCCCCATAATTCACATCCGTAGATCCAGATAGGACGAATTATGCTTTTGTAGATTGACAGTTTGTTATCTATGGCAAGTGCTGAGTTTCTCCCAAGGAACCAATAAAAGTTTTTTAAGCGTAGATTCATTTCTTTTCGTTTTTTTTCTTATATGAGATCTCCACGTTAAGCGTTTATGCAGACCTAGATATCTGACTTCGTCTGCCTGAGGGATCGGTGTATTGTTTAGGTAGACTTGAGGACACGCTGAGTGTTTCGTTGTAAACGTGACTTGGACCGATTTATCCCCGTTTACCCTTATTTTCCACTTGTTTAGCCACTTTTCGAGCTGATTTAAATGTTCATGGAGTAGTTCGGTTACTGTGTTCGGGTCTTCATTGCACGACAAGATTGCTGTGTCATCAGCAAACGTCCTTGTACTCTGTGATAGGAAGGTCACTTGTATATAACAAATATAATAGAGGCCCGAGCTAACTATCCTGAGGGACACCCGCATTAATTCTATATATCTAAGAGGTGTCGTTACCTAGTTTGGTTTTAAAGAATGGTTTGTCCACGTAGGAGCGCAAAAGCTGGTAGTAATGGTATGGAAGTTATTTTGTTCAATAAACCTATATCCAAACCTTGTCAAATGCACAACTCACATCTAAGAACACTGCACAACAGTAAGTTTTGTGTTCAAGTGCAACGCGTATTATGTGTGTTAATCGATGACATTGTTGAATTGTTGAATGCTGGGATCGGAATCCAAACTGGTGATCTGATAGCCATTTACTTTGAAGTTCACTTTCATTAATGCGTTTTAATATTAACTTTTCTAGCAGCTTAGAGATTATCGGAAGTAAACTAATAGATCAGTAGGATTTTATTTCGGTGGGAAGTTTACCCGGTATAAGGATTTGGACAAATTTGAGTAATGATGGCCAGTATGCAAGACACAGTATTCTATTAAACAAGATTTAGAGATAACGAAGTCCTTTCTCAGGTAAGTACCTTAATATAATTCCTGTTATAAGGTGTCATGTCCTGAAGATTTTTTGTTAGGAAGTAATTTTATTTGGGCTTCAATTTCGTGGATAGTGAAACTCTTTATTTGGGGTGATAATTGCAATGGAGTTTCTAAACAATGTTAAACCTCCTGGTCTGGTTCATTAGAATTAGTAGGCTCAAAGGTAGTTTGAAGGTGCAGCGCGAAAGATTCAGCATTTTCTTTATCAGTGGTATGTGCTCTTTGGGACGTTTGATTCCTCTAGTTGCCCTCCATATTGACTGATCTTGTACAGAGAGTGTGGTTGTGTAGAGTTGGAAAATTTCATTGCGAATCTGTTGAAGTCTTCTTCTTAGTTTATTATTCAGTTGGTTAAATATAGTTTTCTCTGCAATGTTGCGACTACGTTGCCAAGCTGCCCTTGCTCTTCTTTTTTTCCTTGCTATTTCCATTATTTCAATTAGGATGTTAGGTGTGTTAATTTTGTGGTTGTAGGACTGAGGTGTTGATTTCCAACCGGATTCCTGAATAGTTGTTATTAGATGGTTAGTTGCATATTCTAAGTCTTCTTTTGTTTTTAATGCCAGGTTCATGTTAAGATTTTCATTTATATGTGATTCAAAAGTTTCCCAGTTGTTTTTTTTTATTGCTGAGAGTAGGTGTGGGTTCTTTGTAAAGTATAGTTTCATTTACTGAGACTACTGCAGGGGTATGGTCAGATGAAATGTCATAACTGGAAATGATGTCCATGTAGTTTGAGGACATACCGTGGGTGACGTAGAAAGTCAGGCAGATCTGGTGTTTTATTGGGGTCAGTTGGCCAATATGTTGGGCTGCCCGTTGATAGGAAACTGTAATTGTTATCCGCCATGAGTTTGTATAGTTCTCTACCTTTTGTAGTTGTTAAACGCAAGCCCCAGTGTGTATTTTTAGCATTGTAGTCGCCACCTGCTAAAACTCTAGGTCTTAGTTGCTCAAAACAAGCTTGGAAGATTTGTTTGGTTATGTTGTGGCGTGGCGGGCAATAGGCGACGGAAATTACTATTGGCAATCGGAAGTTTTTTTACTTGTATTATGGTACCTCGGAAGTAGTCTGTTTTAAATCTTGGTAATTCATGATGTATTGCAAATTATTATAGCAGAACCACCATGAGCTGCGTCGTCCGGGTGTTCTGTATGATATATTGTAAAATGAGATATTTTTTAATGTGATCTTGTGCTATAATGGGTTTCTGAGATTAACAAAATATCTAAGCTATGGTATGTAGAAAAGTTTCAACTTCTAACTTCCGTTGAAGCAGCCCGTTGGCATTCCACAACGCAATTTTTAGAAATTTAGCCATTAGTTGATTAGCTTATTGATCACTGTAGTCAGCATGTTTAGTATCATGCTGTTTTGCTGTAGTTGTTGATTGAACATGCTTTTAAATTCATCGAGGAATTGTTTAAGACTGACGTCTTCAGCTGGCTGGTTTTGTACTATTTTCGAATAGATGGGGCGTGGAGGATTTGGTCGGTTGATAGTATCGTGATTATCTTGTTGTCTTAGGGGTGGAAAGTGTTGCCTTGTTAAGTTTGAGGATCTTACGTTTGTGTGCTGCTTAGCAGGTTGATACTTATTTTGCAGCTCTTTATAAATTGTGCATCCTTTATAGTTTGCTGGGTGTTGTCCCTCGCAAAGAATACATTTTGTTGGGGTTGCTTTTGTTTTTTGGTAGCTTTTTGTGTCGTGCAGTCCAGCACATTTTACGCAGGCAAATGGTCTATTAAAGTACCCCTTTTGTGTCCGTAGTTCTGGCAACGGGTTCATTACACTACATCTTTGTTTATTTTTGATGGTTCGAATAATACATGTTTATTTTGAAGTGATTTTATATTGCATATTTCCTTGTTATTAGTGGCTGGTTCAAGATCTATGTAAAAGATTGGCAATGGGAGTTTAGTTAGTTTATTTTTTAAATTCATAAAATTTCTAAGTGTGTCCTGCTTCTTTAAGGGCTTTTTTAATATCATCTGTTGGAGTAGTGTGGTGTATGTGTTTTAGAACTACTCTATATGGGCGATCTTCCTTCATCTGGTACGTGTGATGTATAATTTGATTTTCCTGCATGTGTTTGATCATTTTGCGGTAGGTGTCAGGGGTAGCTGTGGTAATTTTGACGACTTATTGTGCAGACTTTTGGCCGAGTATTGTTCCTCTTCAGCAACGGAAAGTAAATTTTTGTCATTTTGTTGAAGTCTAGAACACCGTGAACGAAAATGGGCGGGGGCTTAGGTGTAGTTGTTCGTTGCCGTTGTTTATTATTGTCATTGCTTGCTTCATTCTCTGGGCTTAGGGCTGCGTATCTATTTGCATGAATTAGTGTTTCTTTTCCACTGCCAGTTTGTGTATTTGACTTAGCAGGATTAGTTTCAATTTCTTCTTCATCATATTCTTAATACACATTTAAGGTGTTGTTATTTTGTATTAGTTGAGATGAAGATTTTGCACTCAATTGAAATGCAGAAAGTTGTGTCTGTGGCATCTGGAGAAATTGTTGGTATTGTGAGGACAATGATGTTGAATTAGGGGGTTGATTTGTGTATTGGGTTTGCTGGTGCATGTTTGGGGGATGAATAATAGGCGGGAACAGTGATGGTTGTGATAGCATAGGATTTCCATTAATTTGCTGCTGATTATAAGTGTTAAATGCACCGTTATAGCCGTTGCCGGTCAGCATTTTAATTATGTAATATGAATTTTATTGTAGTTAAAAGTCTTTAAATAATTATTTTAAAAATCACTTACAGTTTGTTAAATTTTAAAGTTGATATCACAAGTTGACCTCAAGTCGCTTTATCGCTCTGCACTTGTAATCTCGCAGGCCGCTCGCAGACGTCTTTAATCCGCGAGTGTACAATGCGAACTCGTAGGTAATGAGTTTCAGGAATAAACAGCAAAACTTTATCGGGTCGAACGCTGGAATGCTAGTTGTAATGGTGATGACACATGTATTTGGAAGGATACTGACACAGCCTTATAAAGCTAATTAATGAATGAGATGACTACATAGATGATACACGTAAAACGAATAAATGTCGTACATA
Organism: Sinelater perroti; assembly: GCA_036346155.1. NCBI lineage: Eukaryota > Metazoa > Arthropoda > Insecta > Coleoptera > Elateridae > Sinelater > Sinelater perroti. Next base: position 14,267,990 of record JARFIY010000024.1, read on the forward strand.
TATTGTTATAGTGTAGCTTTTGCGTTTTCATTAGCGCAGGCGTAAGATGTCTTTGGGAGTAGTGCAATCGGGCAATTTGTTACAAAGTTAATAATTTTGTTGCTGCTAACAGAAATTTAATATAGTTGAAAATTACTTTAAAAATGCAATAAAAATCTATAAATATTTTTACATTAGTCATAATTTCCAATTTTGCAAAAAGAGTGGGTATGTACAATATTTTTTAATATCTTCTGTAATTATTTTATTTTATTGCAGTAATGAACTTTAACATTACATTTTTAATGTACTTAAAAATTTTTGAAAATGAAATTTGTGAAGAAATTATTTTACCAAGTGCATGCACTAAGCTTAAACTTTAATTTTTTATATAGTTTGTACAATAATCAGGAACTACTTTTAATATAGTCTTCTAGATTTCTTTCTCATTGCCTTATACTACCGGCGGCAAAGAAATCTGGTGTTTTTAGAATGGATAGTACTCAAAAACGCTGGGGACTTGAGGTCTCTACCTGAGAGCCTTGCCTTCATAATAAGAAGCTTTCTTAGTTGCAATAGAGATCTAGGCCTTAAAATGTCGTTAGCAGTTGAATAATTATTTAGAAACTGTGATGCAGTGATCCAGGTTCAACGGCTTCTTCTACGGCACTTCGATATTAAGGTAATAAAAATTCCATACAACTGGTTCTGTAATGAAACAAAAATCTTCTGGTCTCCCTGGAATTGTGCGGATCCCAAAAGATATAATGAGAAGAACAGGCATTACGAGTACACAGCGTTCTGATCGCATGCCAATCTACAGCGCTTCAAATCTCGGATCGGTCTGCCCGTCGTCTTTTACACTAAGAATTATAGTTCCATCTGTACAAGTCAACGGTGGCTCAACAACTTCAAAAGCACGAGATTAGCCTCAGTCACCAACGTTTGTTGAAAAAATGCTTGAAATCTTCTAATAATGTTCTCTGGTTATTGGAAGTAATAAAGTTCATTGTTGCATAAACGAAACGGTTAAAGGCAAAATTACAAATATTGTGCTATTAAGAAAACCACGAACGTCCACTTTGTAATCCTAAAATGTCTGTTCGGTGTGGAGCGCATGAAAGAGATGTTGTCAAACCTCATTTGTCTGGAAATAGCAGGAAACAGCGTTACAGAAAATTTTGAGCGATATATGCTGAATGATTTCCAGCGATTTGAGCTTCGCCGTCAGAAAATCGATATGCGGCACATGTAGTTCGAACAAGACGGGGCAACAGCTCACCCGGCAGGTGTTCATCGTATGTTTTTCCATCTCTCACTTTGAAAATGTTGTATAACCATCTTATTTTCCCAGTCTGAACATTTACGACTTCATTTTTTGGAGGATTTAAAGGGAAAACTACGCATTAGTAAATCTGACGTATTCGAAGAATGAGAGAATTCAAATCGAAGAAAAATTGCTCCTATAGACAACGACCTGCTGCAAAAAGTAATCAAAAACCTGAGGAAGCACTACAAGAATCTACACCTACACTATTTGAGGTTATCTTTAATTAATTTTTGATTGTGTAAAATAATAACCATTCATTGTGGTCTAATAAAAATTTGTTCTGGATAACTTTTGGTATTTTTAATTACTAATTGAATAGTGGACTATATGATTCTAAAATGTTACACAAATGACGTTTCTATTAAAATTTCTCTTAGTATCCTAATTTTGTAGATAGCGCATTCAAAACCGAGATATCGTTGAAGAATGTCTAGTTATATACTAAAGAGCAGTTAATTTTCGATTTAAGGTAAAGGTATCGCACATTTACGGCTATAAGATGATACTTACAGTAACAACGTGTTCAAAATTCAAATGTTGTTAAAGTCTTATCCAGATTGATTCAGATTAACCCAGCAGAGGAATTTGATAAATTAGCTAGGCAAATTTGAAGCGAGACCTGCATTAAGGCAAAACTGTAATGCTGAACTTTATTACGCCCAACATGAAAATTACCGGGTAAATTGGACAGCTCCAATTCACCACATTGCCTTCATAAACGAACTTTGCGAAGAGAGCGTTTCAGAATTGCTTGATATAAGTAGGATGCAGATAAGGATTTCCGCGAGGCTGTTAATCGCAATTACGGTTCAGAAACAGTACCGATAAAGGGCTTTTGTTTTTAACACTGAGGGCTAAGTTTACGAAGTAGTTTAAGCTGCACAGCATCCAACATTTTTGTAAAATGTAAATTTTAATATTCGAAATATTATCAAATTGGCAATAATTATAGTAGTAGTATATCAACAAAAATTCACCATTGCTTTCAAACAACAATGATGGTCTGTGCCACAAATTTTTGGAACTCATAAAAATAAAATTAACTATAGAAGGAAGTGTTAGTGAAAAATAAAGTTAGATGGTTTGGTGGCTGCTTCAATTTATTTTCCTGATCAAATACTGCAAACCAGATGTGCATAACAGATTTATAATTATATGAAAGTCCTTTTATGTGTGGTAATAAATTATAAGAAAAATATACATTATATATTAAAAAGAAGTGATAGTATTTATAATTCAAAATTATAAATAAACAGTTAATCACAAATATTGAAGTCTAAAGAAAGCCCGTAGTCATCTCTTACTGAAAAGTTTCCTGGAATCTGCACAGTTAAGACCACCCATAATTAAAATTGTACTTGGTGCCAATTAAAATAATATAAAACTTGTGCGTTTCTGGTAAGTCACTTTTTTCTGGATTTAAAATTACATAAAAAATAAAAAAAATTATTTTTCTAAAATTTATTAAAACATTGTAAAAAGACACACTTTATTATTATATTATTCCGCACGGATAGACGCCATTCAATCGCGTACGTACACTTTGCGAACATGTCGTCGTCACATCTCCATCTGCTTATTTTGATGATTTATACAATAATTTCAGGATAATAAATTAGAATTGCAGGAAAAGTGATTTAGTATAGTTCAAAACAAATCCGGAAATTGTTTGATGCAAGATAACGTCTCCGATTGCCCGAGTGCTGTCGTGGCTGATTCCAATCTCAGAACCAATTTCAGCAACTGCTAATCGCCAGTTATTCTCGAAGAGATGGCAAACATTAAGGAGCATCACCTCAATCGCAGTAGTCCCCGTGTATTTTCAACTACGTTTATGCCATGAGTATTTAAATATCTTTAAAAGAGTTTTAAACTGTACTGTAAATCTTCACAATTTTGAACAGTTTTACCTCCTGTATCATGAGATACAATAATCCATTGCGCAACGGAGAAGGGCACTTCTTACGCTAACCTTCAGTCGTTCATCCTAATGGCATGTAAAAAAGGCTTATGGGAGAAACTAGTTTTTAACCATGCAGGAATTACAATGCAGCTTTTTGTCACGATGTTGTAAAGAGGCAATAATTGCATTTATCTGTCTATAGGTAATAGCTTCCTGCGCACTTGTAACGCTTAGGTAATAGTAAGTTGTATAAGCAATTTTTTAGTCGACGTTAGTTAGTTCTAGCAAATTCCTTGTGTTAGTTTTTTACCTATGTGGTACACTCTTAGTGCATAGCTTAAAGTGTTCCGCACAAAAGCTCTACAATAATATTTGTACGTAACGAAGTTCCGCAACTAAAGGTAATAAATAAACACAAAAACCATTTAGCTTGTCACTTTGACGAGAGACCGCAAGTTTTAAAAATATACAACTGGCGCAGTCGGTAAAAGGATTAAGAGAGGTGCGAGCTTAAAAGGTCGTTCGAAAAGCAACTTTAAATCTTCTAGAGCCAAAGATTCTACAAAGATAGATATTGTGGACACTACAGCTGCATTCTAATTTTTAGAGGCAGCTCATCAAAGATAGTCCACGGCAGGCTACAATCATAAAATTTGTTGTCAATAATTTGCAAAATTACCTTCTTGCAATGACAAATAACAGGCAATTGATGAGTGCGTAATAATAATTAATAAGTATAATTTCGTAAAAGTATTGTAAATTTAAACTTAATGTAAAATAGGTTAAATGTTAAATGTAAATATAACTGACACTTTAAAACTATAATTATATAAAAATTACCATAAATTTGTAATATTATAAAAAGGTATAGCAGGTAAAATGCTACAAATTGAAGCATCCGCGACTAAAATAGTTCTAACTCAGCAAACTATTGCACAATCAGATATTACTAGCATTTTGTCAAAATTTGGCGAAAAAATGAATACTTTAAACCCATATGATAACTACTATAATGAAGCATAACCGCTTAATTTTTTTTGCTTTTCTGTAGTAAATTACAAAGCAAAGCTAGCAATTTGTTAGCACCTGAGACGAATATTAAGATGTATTTCGCATTAAAGGAATTTTTAAATTAATTTTGGAGACTTACACATGAGAAGACTAGGTATTCTAATTAAAAATAGAATAAAACGAGCTATTGAAATTTATCGAAAGAGTTAAAAATATGGAGCTACAATTAAATGTGTATAAGTATATAGGAATCTTAAAGAACAAACATAAGTTATTTATAATAATTATCCTTCCTAGTTTTAAACGATTTTGGATATAAACTTTAGTACATGTGATCGGCGCCTACAACCCTAAAAAACAAAAGTTATTAGATAGAAAACCACGAAAAGATAGAAATACATACCAAAAATAAGAATTTTTACTATAACAATAATTTTATATACATCTACAAAAACAAAAGAAGTTATGATAATTAATTACTGTTTCGAAAATAAAAGGTTAATACACCAATACAATTTCGGCAATGGAATACATGAACATTTTAAAGGACAAGACAATAGAAACTTTTACAGATAAAATGAAGCCATTAATCTACACAAATTAATGTACATGAACAATTTCCTAAACTCAAAGAACATTTAGGTAACAATATAAATATTCAAACACAATTCTAATAAGAGAACTAAGTGTTCAAGAAAATAACTTTTCAGAGAACCATAATATTTAACATTTTTGATCGTATTGCATTTCCAGGCACAGAAAACCAACATAAATTATGAAACCGGAATAGTTATGCTAAATCAGACTATATAAATTAAAGAATTATGCCTTTAAAAAAATAACGTACCAAAGAATCAACAATAAAGTGATACCAGCCACATTTACTATAATATAGAATTACCACTGTGAAATACCATGCTATGAAAGCAAAAGAATAACAGAAGAGAAAAATCATCAAATTTAATAACAGAGCACAAGTGGATGTATGTAAGCTACGATTGATATCAAATAATAACATGTTGAGAACAAAACAAATAAATTATTTACAAATTTGAGCATAGAAAAACAAGATGTGATTGAAAAAATGTAATAAAGACAAGGAAAGATATTGCCTAGGAGATATTTTAAACTGCAGCAACGCTATAAAGCATTAGATCCCTTTAAATTTAGAAAAACCGATTTTTGCAATCTTCAGATGTTTTTACTTCTGGGTAAATTATGAATAAGTTTTAATCTAAAAGGACAAAATATTATTGAAGAAAGCAACTCCCCGTATGGCTCACCAACGTTTTGAATTTCAAATAAACCCGGTAAAAGTGGTAAAGCAAATTACAGAATAGTAGTAAGTTCTTGAAAATCAAACCAAACAATAATTGAGAACAAATATATGATTTCATGTATCATCATCATCTTACAATTAGATCTGTGGAGAGGGTAGAAATATTTTTAGACCAACAAATCGAGTTCGAAGTTAAAGATCCATAAAACACAAACATAAAGCACAAACTATCAATTTAGAAGAATGTTATTTGGTTTTAAAAAATGCATCATGTTTTGAATATGACGAATAATATATTAAAGGAGTATCAAACAAAATCAGCTTGAATGTTGACTACGAAAGACTAAATTGAAAGTACAAAATAAGAAATTAGAATTTTATATGAGAAAGGTTGAATTTTACGATATCTCGTAATATCCAAAGGAGTGAAACTTAATTTTAAATTGGTCTACGAGATTAAAGAAATTTCCGAACCTACAACTACCAAACATATCAAATCATTCCTAGGGCTAATTGGATGCTATAGAAGATAAAATTCCTCAATTAATTTATTTAAGTTAACAATAAATTTATCAGTACTCACTTATTCAGATTTCAATAAGCAATTTGCAGTCACTGATGACGTGTCAAATATCATGATAACCGCAATCTGCCACAAGGTAAAATCGAACAGGAAGAATCTGTGATGTTTGCAAGTAAAGCGTGAATAAAAGAAAGAATAAATTATTCTGCAATTAAAAAGAAGTGTATGCAATACTTTGGACAGAAGTTTACAATAATGACGGAGTGTTTAATATCAAAGAACTCAGTTCAAAGTTATACTGATGCAGAGTGAAACTAGAAGAGTTGATCAAAAAATAACGTGTAAAAAAAGTAGACAAAACGGTAATAGATTTTCTTTCAACCGACAATAAGAAATGTAGAATTCTTACTTTTACTATATAATAATATGCTGGTGACTGTAGTCAACTAGAAGAAAAAGATAAAAAATATTAAAAACAATTGAGAATAAATGAAATTAATATGCTTGCAGATATACAAATTCAACCATCATGAAATAAAGAAACTCGATAAACAAAAGTCAAGGGATTAGAACAGAGCGCAAATGTATAAATACAACCTTTGCAATTAATGAAAAACTATATTACTATAAACACCAAGTTATTAATTTCAATTAAAAGCTCATCTTAGTCACAACAAAATTATTTAATAAAACCCCCATATATTATTCACACAATTAAAGAAAATTGTGAAAATGAGATCATATACATCTTCCATACCTACTCAAACTCAGATGTGGTAAAGTCTTACACTCATATTTATGTTTTTTGTTGCTATTACAGCTACATTAGATCAAAACAATTTTTGGTTGATTCTATTATTCTTTTCTAGCTTTTTCTTTAAACTCTTCACATATTTTCTACTTTATTTCAATAATAGCTTATTTTACTGTGGTTATATCTTTAAAATATTCTATGTCTATTTTTCTTGTATTAATTGTTACACATATTTTTAGCTGCTTTTTTAGCACTTTTTTGTCTTTTCCAATGCTGTTTGATGTTGTTACACTCATTTTTGTACTTTTTGGTATAATCATTCTTCTTCTATGACTTCTATGTAGCCTTTCCGCACCTGCTAGCTTCATAGTCGTATTATTTATATGTCTTTGCTATTTATCTTATCTATTTGATCGTTATTTAATAATCATAAGAATTTTATCTGAACAGAAATTCTAGTTTTTATTTTTTGTTTTTTTTCAAAATAAAACCCACCATTACCAGTAAATATCCTTTGCATACTACTACTGTATTTTGAAATTTATTCCAAAATCTATCTCTTATATATTTTTCTAGGACTTCTTTCCTGAATACGCATGCCACCCATGCCTGTGCTCTTAGCAATTCTTTAAGTTCTTTACAAATTAACACTGTGCCATTTGCCATAATAAAGCTGCCAGTCCATTTCTTTTTAGCTTCAGCAATTCCTATTAATTTTTGCCGTGTGTCCTAATTATTCGCATCTCTTAACTCGTTAACCTTACTCGTTGCCTTTTCCGTGTATATTATTTTGAACTTTATTATTTGGCGATTGGACCACATTTTCCTGTTTCTGATCCTAGGTATAGACTTCACCATCAATGATCTTTTCATAGCCGATTTTAACTCTATGCCTTTTACTAATTGTTTATTTGGCTGCTTTTTTAATTTGTGCCTGTATTGTTCTCTCATTCCACGCTAAATTGTATTCTATATAAGCTGTTATTCATTACTTCCCTCAAATTTTTATAATTGCATATTTGTAGTTTATCTTTGGATATTAATTTAGTTGATTGTTTAGTTTTATAATCTTAACTATAATGCTACATTTTCATTTCTCTTTGATTTAACTAGCTTTTCCAGTGATCCTTTCTATTAATTTTCTATTGCCTTCGGTTTTTTTACTTTCTTCCACCATCGTTTGCATTAGATACTCAATTTTTTGTATTTGCCCATATCAATTTTTTCCACTTTTGATCTTTTATTGGTAATCTAATTGGTTTTTACTTTTCCTAAATGCCTCCAGCTCACCTTTCTTGCTACTGGTTAAGTCTTTATTTCGTTTAATATTTACAGGCGTCCGCATTTATCACTTACAGTTATACTCGCATTATTGTTTATTAAAATTTGAATAAAAAAATGTTTGCTTCAGCTGCGCACTTGTTTATTTATCTATTTCTCGACCTCACATGCTTGGCACATATAGTCGTACCAACCCAACTTATCGATATTGAACGTATAGTTAGATTTGTCAAATCTATTAATTCACCGGTTTTCAAACTGTGATTTAGACACTAAATGCTCTTATACTTTGTTAATAAAGTGATTAATTCTGATCCACGTATCTCTACAAACTGCCATACACAATTTAAACTCAACAATTCTTTTGTTTTTATTTTAGACACAAATATGTCACTCTTTATCATTTATATTCCGGTCACAATCATTGTTCCAATTTTGTATATAATTCTGAAACCATCAATAACCTGAAACTATTAAAAAGACAATTGTATTTCAAACTCAAACCAATGGGAGTGTATTTTCATAAACACAAATATTGGTGAAGTGCCGATGAAAAAATCAATGACAAATGGAATATCCTTATATCGCACAAAACTAACGCTAATTAGAAAAGAATGCAGTCATGGCAAAGTTACCAAATTTCTAAAATATGCAATTGGCGTAGTCGTGAGGATAACAAAGATCAAAGAGTTCCACAAATAGCAACATCAAAACACAAACTTTAGCTAGGGTCCTTCAAGGAGAAGCATTCGAAACACACCCCCTTACCTACAGTCGCTTGGTTCTGAGAATTGTATACATTTTCATAGCTTTGATGTTCTTACTCTCTCAAATTGATCTCATTTGCATATATTGTTTTATTAACTTTTTTGCATTCCAACTTAACGTTTCTGCTTTCCTCAACCTTTCATTGCCTACTTACGGGTTAAATTTGGTTTGCTTGTTTGTTGAGAATGCAAGTCATGTTATTTTTCGGCTTATAATAGCGTTATTACAAAAAATTTGTAAATCATATACCTATGTTACTAGTGCATTGCGAAAATTGAAAAGTTCTTGGTGACTTTTGTGTGGGTCGTCTGTCAATTGGTGTTACTTCTAAAAATCCGATGCTGTGCATAAAACAAGTAATACGGATAGGGATGTGCCGAGCTTTGAAATCTCTAACTACTGATACGAAACAAATACATACACTTGGTAGTGCATGTATGTTAAGAAGCTCTAAAATGGTGCAAAAATTTTCAAAAATTTTGTCTACAACAGAATCAGGCGTTGTCGGCTGTTTTTTAAATACAAACACAAAAAGTTTTTGAATAAAGTTTTTAAAAAAGAAACAAACATTTCTTCTTCTCAGTTAATGAACATGTTACTATTATGAGTTTGAAGAATCAAAGCCCATTTACTATTAATTAGTAAAAAATTACCATTACTCCTTAGAAGATTTTTTGTGATACTGGAATAAATAATTGTCTGATATAGAGGTGTTAGTAAGACTTCGAAAAGGTGAGATGGAAGCACGCATTTCCTAATTTATTTACTTAACTAGTCTCGAGATAGTTTTAGAACCGTTTGTAGGAAATACTAATTTGGCAACTAATATAAAAATTGCCAAAGGTATTTTAGGCAAATTATGCGCGTTGCAAAAGCGAAAGCTTCAAGCTACTAATAAAAAAATGTTTAGACCAAACAGGCACGTCATTTCATTTGACAGAATTTGCATTTATCATTACCATAACAACTTATAACTGAGTGTGCAAATTTACGAAAGAATATTTTAGCTCTCTAAAATAAAAAATATTCTCAATAGAAATTATTGAAATCAACTTTCTTTACTAATTCGAAAAATACACGGACATAAAAAATTTATAGATTCATTTATTTCTAACCAAAATATTAATACTAATATCTATTAATATTTTAATATAACTATGTTTAATAAAGGCGATTCTGCAATATTTATTAATTAGCCAATACCGCAAAAACCACCTACTTAACATCAATTAGTAACTTAGTACATTAAAGATACGCTCGAATGGTAAGCTCTATCAATTTTTTTAAATAATATATTTATTATATTTCAATGTTTTGCCTTAATGTTTACGTTTTTAAATTTGTTGATCATATTAATCCAATTTATTTTAATATCAATCTACACATAAATTATAATTATGGTGGCTCTATAAACTAAATATTTAAATTTTGTGAAAAATCTTCAGTAAAAAATTAAAAAGGAAATAAATAGCTTAAATGAATTTCAATGCTGAAGACAACGATGACAGATTCACTGCTAGAGTGTTAGAATTGTTTTTTAATATCTCTAGTCATTTTAATTTGCAGCAGGTGAGTACATTTTCCTTCATTAACAATTGAATGTTAACTGTTCTGATATATGGGGTTTCCTTTATTTTCTTCCTATTTACCTAAATACTTTTCTCAATCTTCCTCCTTTCCTTCTTCTCTCTCCCTTTCATCGCTTCCTCCCGTTCTCAATCTTTTTGTGTCTTTCTTGCCGTCTCACCTTTTTTTCTACTTATTTCCTTTTCCCTTTCAATTTTCGTCCACTTCTCTATTCCTTCCGTTCTCCTTCTCTTTATGCTTCTTATTCTTTGCTATGTGACGTCCCGTAAATTCTTATTTGCAAAAATTACACCGTTTTCTTTGCTGTCCCACAACTTCACGCTTTCTTTTGTGCCATCATCAAAAAAATGTCATCCAGCAATCCATCGTAAAATTTTCACTAAAATTATATATATGCATCTACATGTATCTTTATCAGATTGACCCCTTTTAGAAATATATTTAGTTTTAAAGGGCAAAAAGAAAAAATACTTCATTTTTTTCAATCAAAATGCGTTACATGTTGAGATTTTAATTTTTTTTAGGCTAAGGATTTTTTCAAAAAGTAGGTTTAGTTGAACCACCCTAACAATCGATCGCCAGACTTAGATAAAATGTATGCTAAATTAAGGGCGTCGAACTTTAAATTTAAATAAAAGAAGTTGTGTATGAGATATCATTAATTTTTTTATTTGAAAAGTATTCGATTATATTATGTATGCAATATGATATCGGCTAAATGACCACGGATTTTCTATGACTCGACCGCATAAATTGGGCTCCATATCATTGATGGCATTGAATATGTTGACTTTTAAAGGACCAATCCTCTGCAGCTTATTCATATAGACCCGTGATTTAACGTAGCCCCATAAGAAAAAGTCTAATGGCGTTAAATCTCACGATCTCGGTGGCCAGTTGACATCGCTGAAACGCGAGATAAACATGCGTTGAATTTGTGGTGCAGAAGATCCATTGTTGGATGCGCTGTATGCCACGTAGCGCCGTCTTGTTCGAACCACATGTCGTTGAGATCCATATCTTCCAATTTAGGCCAAAAATATTGGTTATCATCGACCTGTACCTCTCGCCGGTGACAGTTATGGCGGTGTCAACTTCATTTTAGAAGAAGTTAGGGCCAATAACCCCGTCGGACTAAAATCCACACCAAATGATGGGTCTTACGTGGATTATTATCTTTCCACATGCGACAATTTTGCTTATTAACATAGCCATTCATGCACAAATAGGATGATTGTCCGTTCGAAATCGGAGTTCACTTCCAACTGCCGCAGAACCCAGTCAGCAAATGTTCAACACCGCCTGTGATCGTTTACCTTGAGTTCCTGGGTTAATTGAATTGTGTACTGGTACAGACCCAAGTCCCGATACAAAACTCACCAAGTTGAGGTCTGCAAAAGGCGAAGTTCTCGGGCGCGACGAGGAATTGATTGCCTCAGTTTATTCTGCACACTCTCTTTCACTGCAGCGATGTTTTCTGTAGATCTCACGTTCCGACGGGTGCTGTTTGATTATTTACTGAACCAGTTGATTCGAATTTGTCCACTAAATGACGAATAGTCGACTATATATATATATATACTGTCTAATTTCGAAGGCCCCTATTGGAAAACCCTTTATAATGATGTGATATATGCTTTTAGGGTGCAATGACTCGCTCTCATTTCGTGCTCTAAAAATAAACACATTGGTGTATTTTTTATCCAGTGACATAAGGTTTTTCGGATTTTTCTATCGACCATAAATGAAAAACTCGTTCTCTTTTAAATTCTTCTCGATGGCTAAAAAAGTTCAAATCCCAAAATTAACATTGGAAATTTTTAATAAAAATACAAAATATAAAATTACCAAGAGAAAACAAACTATTATAAATAGTAAGTAAAGAGAATGGCGACTTACCTTAATCACTGGTATAAATGGAATAGTACTGAACATAAAATAGAAGAAAAAGCAATACAATTTTATGGACTTTTTCAATTAATTTTACAGTTTAGGATCATTGTATTTTCCTCTATTGAACTCATTTACTTAATGATAAACTATTATGTTTAAAGGATTTTTCCAATTCACGCACTTTATTATTAGATTTTCTTTAATTATTTTTTTAAATGTATTACTGAATTTTTAATTTATCAAAAAATGTACGTTGATTTTCTTTACAAGGAGTGATGTTCCCTGTAGAGCACCTCGCCTATCGTTTTTTTAGTTAGTATCACAAAGTCAGAGTAAAAGGTGCCATCATCTGTCGCGCAACGGATTGTTATTAAGTTTCTCAGGACAGAGGGTGTAAAACTGCCTAGAATTTTAAAAAGACTTAAGGTACAGTTCAAAGACATTATTAGACTCAAGTATATGCGTGATACAAATAATTTTCGGGAGGACAAAAGCAGTTTAAAATGAAGGTTAGTGACGCTACGCGAGAACCAGTATGACTAAACAACGTGTTTGCATTATTTGCCGCCTTCTCAAGAATTAACAGTTGCTGAAATGGCTTCTGAATTCGGAATAAGCTGCAGCAGTGCTCAGATAATCTGAGAAGTTATTCTGCTACGCGACAACGTCCAGCTCCGTTCAGCTGCACAGACCCGATAAAAAAATTCTGAACTACATGAGAATATTCTTTCTGCAGTACGTATTTAACGTACTACGATTATTACTGGTTTAGAGCATTAAAAGAAGATCTTTAGCAGCGATGTTGCTCTCGAAGCATTAGTACATAATGCAATAAGTGGATCAAAAAACGGCATGCCTTCTGAAACAAATATCTTATAGGTCAGTAACGTTGTATGTTGGTATTTTTATGATCCTTCAATAAATTAAAAAAATAATTCCGTTTTATATTTGTTTCACCCATGTTTTATCCACTAAAATCAAAATAGTCATCAGAATTAAATTAAACTTTGCAATACATAGTCACTAAAACATTACATCTTAACATATAAACATTTGCAAGTGTCATCTTTAATTAGGAGGTCGTAATATTTATCCTGCCATTAGCGCAGTTTTAATTGAAAAACCCAGTATTAGAAAAAATAAAAAAGAAAGATACTATTAATTTTTGTACAAATATCAATAATTTACAATTTCTTCTTCTTCTTCCCGTGCTTTATCCGTTCCAGATGTTAGCTATCATCAATGCAATTTGTACTTTGTCTACTGCTTTCCGGAATAATTGTACCGTGGGCATATCGAACCATTGCCGCAAGTTCTTTAGCCAAGATATTCTCCTCCTTCCTGGGCCTCTTCTTCCCATCACTTTTCCTTCTAAAATGAGTTGCAAGATTCTATATCTCTTTGTGTTTCTCATTATGTGTCCTAGATATTCCAGCTTGCGAGATTTTATTGTTATTAGGATTTCTGTTTTTTTATCAATTCGTTCCATAACTTCTTTGTTAGTGATATGCTCTGTCCATGGTATTCTCAAGATACGTCGGTAGGTCCACATTTCAAATGATTCCAGTTTCTTCTCTGATGCTTTTGTTAAAGTCCATGACTCAGCTCCGTATAGTAGCATCGAAAAAATATAGCATCTCAGGATTCTAATCTTGGTTTGCAGGCTTAGGTCTCTACCGATCAAAACTTTTTTCATTTGAATGAATGCGGCTCTTGCTTTTTCTATTCTTGTTCTTATTTCTGTCGAGTGGTCCCATTGTTCGTTTATATTGGTTCCCAGATATGTGTATTTGCTAGTCCTTTCTATCTTAGTATTATTAATATATAATGTTGATGGTAGCGTAATGTTCTTAGTTATTGTCATGTATTTTGTCTTGCTTGTGTTGAGGGTGATTCCGTATTTCTCACATGTTATATGTATTCTTTCCATTAATAATTGTAGACCTTCTACGTTTCTTGCCAATATTACAGAGTCATCTGCGTATCTGATGTTGTTGATTAGTTCACCATTGATTAATATACCTTCATTCACATCATGTAATGCTTCTTTGAACATCTCTTCCGAGTAAATATTAAACAGAGTCGGTGAAAGCACGCATCCTTGGCGAACCCCTCTAAGGATTTGAATTCCTTCGGTGGTATTATCTTCTATTTTTACATTCGCGTTTTGACTCCAGTATAGGTTGGCTATTATTCTAGTATTTTTGTCGTCTATCCCGGTTTTCTCTAATATTTTTAGTAGTTCATGATGTTTTACTTTGTCAAATGCTTTGCTGAAGTCTATAAAATATAAGTGTATGTCACAGTTTACGTCCCTACATCTTTGGATCAATACATTTAATGCAAATAGTGCTTCTCTTGTTCCCAACGTATTTCTAAACCCGAATTGGGTTTCGGTCAATTTTGATTCGCATTGTTCATAGATCCTGGCGTGTATAATTTTCAAGAAGATCTTAAGGGCACAGCTCATCAGGCTTATCGTTCTATAGTCTTCGCATTGTCTCGGTGTTGTTTTCTTTGGTATGGTTATAAAAGTCGACTTAGTCCAGTCCGTCGGGATCTCTCCAGTGTCGTATATTAGATTGAATAACCCAGTGAGTGCATTTATTCCATCTTCATTTAGGAGTTTTAAAATTTCAGTGGGTATCTCGTCTGGGCCCGTTGCTTTCCGGGTTTTCGCCTTTTCTATTGTTTTCTTAACTTCATCTTTTGTTATAGGAGGTCCGGTTTTAGCCTCTTTTATTTCGTGTTTTTCTGGACGGTCGTCTGCAAATAACTTTTCGATGTATTCTTTCCAGGTTTTTAATTTTTCGCTTGTCTGTTGTTTCCTGTCCTGTATTATCTATTAGTCTGTTCGTTGTTTTTCTTCTAAATATTCCAGCAGCTTCTTTTATTTTTCGATGCATATTAAAGCTGTCGTGTTTGTTTTCTAACTGTTCTATTTCTTGGCATTTATCTTTCAACCATTTTTCTTTTGCCTTTCTTATCTCACCTCGTATCTGTCGTTGTATCTCTCTGTATTTGTTCATATCTTTATTTTCATTAATCTCCTTTCGTCCATTAATTTTAAAATGTCTTCTGTCATCCACTCATTTTTCTTCTCTCTTCGTTTTTGTGGAACGTATTCTTTTATAATACTTTGCAGATTTTGTTTGATAGCGTTCCACCTTTCTTCTATTACTTCCTTTGTTGAGTTGTTTTTGTTACTAAATCCAGTGGTAGTATTATTTTCATTTTTAAATTTCTCCTCCAACGATTTTCGAACTTGTTCTTTAACATCTCCTTCACAAAGAGCCCTTATATTATGTTGTTTTTCAGTAGTTTTTCTCGTAACCCTTTTAAATTTTAGTTTACATTTACATATTACCGGACTGTGATCTGATCCGACATCTGCTCCGGGATAAGTTTTTGTTGATTTTATGCAATTGCGGAAACGGTGATTAATAGTGATATAGTCAATTTGGTTTCGTATTATTTTTTCTTTCGTATCACCTGGAGCCTTCCATGTTCATCACTACAAGTTCTTCCTCTCGGCAAAACTGTATGAATCTATCTCCTCTTTCATTTCTAGATCCTAATCCGAACTGTCCAATTATGTTATCTTCTCTTTGACTTCCAACTTTCGCGTTAAAATCCCCTATTATGAGAGTTATGTCATTAGATTTCGTATATTTTAAGACCTTTCTAAGCTGTTCATATAGATCTTCTATTTCTTCATCTTCGCTATTCGCAGTTGGAGCATACACTTGGATAACGTTTAAGTTAAATGGGTTAGCTTCTATTTGTATCATTATAATTCTATCTGAGTGCGCTATTACTTTTTTGACAGAGTCGTTAATTTCCTTAGTTACTATTATTCCTACACCATTATAGTGGTGGTCGTCATCGTTGCCAGAGTAGTACACAACATGATTCAATATATTACAATTTCCTGAACCCGGCCATCGCATTTCGCTGATCCCCATGATGTCTACCTTTAGTCTAGTTGTTTCTTGAACAATATTATGGATTTTCCCCCCCTCAAAAGCGCTTCTGACATTCCAGGTACCAATTCTAATAGTATTTGATTTCCTAAGCATTTTCAGTTTGTTGGTGTCCTTGTTCTCCATCACAGACCCGGAGATTCTTCGCACCCCTGCCTCATTGAAGAGGCGCCGGTACTCGGGGCCATTCTTGATTTTGTCTGTCATGATGTTTGATGATTGTTCTTGGGAATTAATGTGTTGGTTTTCCCTAGCCTTACACATCGCAGTTCAGTGGCCGATGGTGACATATTTCTGTCGTCGCCCATTGATGTCTACTATGAAGCAGTACTGATATTTCTTATCTCCCCCTTCATGTAGTTATGAAAGCGCTGCTGCTCACTTTCATTATCACTAAAACCATTAAATCCAATATGTGGAAGTTGCTTTCTACAATTTCTAGCAAAGCAATTTTTCATTTGACCTCAAATTTTCAACGCAACATTTAAATTAAGGGAAACTCCATCCGGATTAATCAAACAACAAATAGAGAACAGTAACAAAATGAAGTTCTAATAAAATTTAAAATTATTCAAGAGCAAGGATTTTCTTTCATTACATAAATAATTTGTTTTTTAAAAATTATAAGATTTCTTTATAATTTACTTGGAATAATTGTTCACATGGTATAAAGCTTTTAATAATGCTTTTGAGATTTACTAGTTGACAGTTACTTCTGTACAATTATCACTTTGATGACTGGTGAAATACGTGATCTATCCCGAAAGTATCAAGCTATATAATACAAAAAAGTTACAATTATAATAACAAAAGATTTATATATTTAGCAAAAATAGCACGAGATACAGACTACTTTAAAGTAAGCACCTTGCAATATGAGACTGAGCTATTCTTCCAGGATTGTGGCCGAAGAGCAAAGTTTTATCTTTATTTATGACGTTTTTGAGGAACTATGAGTTGGTAGCAGTTTGAAGCAAGTCATTAGCAACTACAGTACGATGTTGCTTCTGCTCTAGTAGCAGTGACCGAGGAAGAAATTGTGACGCGCAAGTTTCATACCACACGATTTAGTTTTTAGAATCTTTCGATTATCATCTAGTTCTCAGAACGTCAGTCGCCCCTTCTTGTTGATTGGACACATTCGTGCATGTTAAAATTTTCCAATATTCTGACCGTTGTTGGTCTTGCAAAACTTTCAACAGATTGTCGGCTATCTGTAAAACATTTCTACCATACTGTGATTCATACTGCATCCATTGTATCATTTCCAAAAGTCTTCCGAGTCGTCCAAATAGTTTCCACATTCGCACAAAATTTGATGTAGTTTCGCTGTTCTAGTTGTTAAGTCGTAGCAAATAAAACGATCACACACTACATGTGCTCGCTCACCGACCCCTAACTCACTTTTAAAATCTTCACTCATCAACTAACTAAATTGCAGTTGTGTAAACTATTTCATTATATTAATATCTGGACTCCATACAACCAAATGGGTTTAAAAATCATTTTATGTACTAGCTGGTCATCTAACCATCTTTAATTTCTTGTCTACTAACTAATAAGCTTCTAAGCGGCAGGTTAAGTTGTAGACGTTTTTTAAGGCCTTTATAAAGCTGGATGCCCAGATATTTGGCATTGCCAGGTGATGACATTGTTGTTCCATTTAAAGTGATAGGGGAACGCACGCAACTCTTGCGCCATTTTAAAGTATTCTGTAGCTTATGTACTGCTCTTACAGGATCTTCGTCTGTAGTTAAAATGATAGTTTTATCATCCATATTTGTATTGGAGAAGTTGCAGCCAAAGACGTTACGTACCATTACCAACACACCACAGTATCTCACTAACGCTAAAATCAACATTGACCTCAACAAAGTGTTCGATTAAACGTGAAGTAGTGCGCATAAGGAAAGTTATTTTAATAAACTATAAATGCAATACAAGACAATAGTGAGGATAATCCTAGTCTTAAGAGACACTATACTCTAGACATGGATTTTAATTTTAATTGTAATGCTACAATGTAAAATAAAGTCTGTGTTTAAATGCAAAATCAATTCACTTGTTAATATAGATATGTAGTTATAAAGTGATCACTTTCCATGCTTTTTTCATGTTCAGAATTTGCTTAATGCTCTCATAACAGATTGTAAATAGTTAAAAATAAAAAAATCTTTTTAGAATAAGCCACGTAATGCTTTGAAAATTACAAAAAATATTGGAAACTATGTAATACGGACAATTCGTCCGACTAAGTTCATGAGTAATTTTTTAGTTCTGTAATTTACACTTATATGTCTCTAGATGCGGAGTGAAGAATAAGGGGCCTAAAATTGTTATCATAATTTTATTCTACTTGTCGGTTAGCAAAACACTCACTGAAGTGTACAATAACCCGATCTTTGAACAAAATAATTTGCTATTGTCCTTGGAGCGATCGTTACGCTTCGCTGCTAACAAAGTTTTTTAGGTTTTGCTGTAGCAGCACGCACGTACACATATGAACGCGTAGGCCGGCATGTTCAGGATTCGATGTTTGCACATTAACACACAACACCAATGGGCAATGCCTGCATGAAATAAATTTGTTTTTCTTCATATACAAACAAGCATGACCTCATGAAGCAGCATAGCGTTTACCTTGCCGTTTAGAATCTCCTCAAATGGGTTTATTTTCAAGTTTTTAATTTAAATCTTACTGCACACTCACTTATCGCAAATCTAATTTAAGATGTGATATATGTTCATAACATTTTTAATGTAACACAATTTTTCTGGGTGTCGCTAGGAAAATTCATCCTTTTTACTTGTAACTGAAATGCATTTTATAATTTCTTAGCGCAAACTTTCTTCTGCAAAAAAAGTTGTATGGATTTATACCGGAGCCCTGTGCCACTGACATTGAACTACCCTAAAATGTTCTGGATATTAAACAAACCACACGAGTGTGTCATTATTGTGTTCCATATGTAGCCTTGTTTCTAAATGTGTGTGTTGCAGTATCTCGTTGTATTACATAATAATTAGTAGCTGCACCATTAAAACTCGTACAATAGAAGTGCGTTGAAAAAAGCGCAATACTAGGGATATTTATGTTAATGTACAGAGAACTATTTTATACAGTGGAGCATCACATTTTGCATTATCCTGAGCAACAAGGTGTAATTATTTCTGCGTATCCGTTTTTGATTTATAAAGCTTTGCAATTTTATGTTAGAGTAAAAGTCGTTTTGGAATATCTTCTAAAGATAGCGATGTTGGGTACTCAATTAGGTGGAAGAAGCAGTTTTGACGTTTTCAGCTGACTTTAAAGCAAACCGACTTTTATAGACTTTGTTATAGTTCTTTGATTTAACAACACAGAATTGTTATTATTATCAAATTTGGGACTTCTTCGTCGTAGATATACACAAGATTTGCACTTTCTGCTTTAACTGCAATCTCACCATATTTGTAATTTTTGACAGTTTGTAGGAGGTTGCTACACATTTGAAAGTTATGAAATGAAAATTATTAGACATTTTTAGAGTATAGCATTCCTTGCACCATTTTTGTTTTTAAGCTTGCAATATGTCCATTAAAATGTTGTTGAAATAAGAATTTTATTATTATACTTTAGTGCACCAAAATACAATTATAAAATAGATACGCTGGATTTTATCAGCAAAAAAGATTAACAATCTTGAACCTTCCTCGAGAAGTCCACAGGGGGATAAATTAAAGCTGCAAGAAAAATGTTGTCTCCAAAGCATTTGGTGTCTGGAAGACTTCAGATAGATAGATGTTACTGTACACTTTTCATGTAAACAGAAGATTTCTTAAGTTCCAAAACGCACTAGGGGCAGTCTTTTCAGTCAACAGACTATACTTATAACAGTGGCGTAACTTTATACCATGTATTGCCACGGAGATGTAAAAGATGTAATTATTTAAACTACGTATGTAGTTGCTATATGACTTGATAATAATGTCTTGTATAATGGCTGCATTTGCTCATTTTTTTTGTTAATGACTGATGTGGAGAGTCTACAAGACCCTGAGAAACATGAAGTCCATCCAAAAAGTAAGTATTGTACTTAAGAAAATAATTTTTATTAATATTTAATTGACTTAGTATGTAAGTCCAAAGAGAGAAGAACATTGTGTGTATATATATATATATTAATTTAGTTAAAAATCACAGCTCCATAAAAATAATTAAATATGCAGGCCAACATTCAGATTTTTTGAGACTGTGAATAGAGATATTTTTAAAGTTGAAACCAGTGTAGTCATAGAGCTCGAAGAAAACATAGTAGACAGAAAAGTAAATCCTATTGGACTCAACGACAAGCATCCATTTAGGTTTACTCTTTGTGGTAGTCAAAAACAAAAAGATAAGAAAGTGACACTAGATGATTTTAAATCTGCTGGAAATTGCCGAAATTTTTGGAAATGTGTGTCAAAAGTTTAGATTGTTTATCAAACAATTGCAGAAATTTTCACAAGCCTGATTTTGGAACATTGGGTTAGTTGTTCTACAATTGTTGACGTGTTGGAAGCTTGCAAACTCCATTTTTACAATGTAAGAACAGGCAACATGATATTTCATTTTCTTTGTTGTTTGATATTCTACAATTAAAGCTAGAATTAATAACACAAAGTAAAAAGGGAAATACTCTAAACTTCCACGTTTTCATGCTAAACTAGTTTTTTAACATTATGGGAAAATTTTAGTATTACTTTACCAAAAACTGCTGTTTTGCACAAAAACCTTATTTTGTGTAGATATCAGTTCATCTTAATGTAGCTGTCTATTATAATAGATAGGCTTGCTCAGATATTCAGAAGATAATAAATATAGATATATGTAATAAATATTATTAAAATGAGGTTTAATGAAAAGTGGAACCATTATAAATGTATGATTTAGCCAAGCGTCTAACTATCAGGACTGTACAATTTAACTTGAGGTTCATCAATTCATGCAAATTATGATTCTCATCGAGTCGTGACTAAGAAATCTTAGAATTGCGTTGTTTCTTAGCATCGATTGCCAATACTGCATAAATTCACTGCTGTATATTGAAATTGCAGCGTCATTATAAAAAGCATATTGGATTGAAACTTTTCTAGTAAATTAAGTAAGTCATAATCAAAAGCCGTTTAAAGTTTAATAATCATTCGCGAAGAGAAGAGAATGCATGACAACATGACAACTAACCAGGTGGATCGCGATCTTTAGATACTTGCAATTATAGACCATACTGCTCGCACAACAATAGTGGACCATTGTACTGTACAAGTTGTCTATCTGTTCTGTTCGACGTCAATTACTCACAGGGGGACTAACAGCACTTTATTTCTTACGACTACCACTGATTTTTCCATATCAAGAATGAAGATTACAATGGGTAACGGAAAAGCGTCTGTATAGACATGAGTATTATAGAATCGTCTTTTTACGCCACAGATGCAGAAAAAAGAAAATAAAAAGATTGTATTGCTATTATGGTATGGCAAACTGTCAGTTATAATAGACAGTCAAAGGCAACATTACCTATCAGATCTTCATTGACTTGGTTTTACAGCCCGCGGCACTTTCTTCCCTTCAGAGGGCATTCCAAAACGCTTGATCACATGTGGCACGTAACACATTAAATTTTCTTCAACAAGGTAGAATGGAAAGTCTCCCATAATCTGTACCGTCACCCGACCTTTTACCGATTAAAAATACAAGAATGTCGTCGACCTTCTAGGGATCTGGCTAAATTATGAGAACATGTCAATAATAAATAGAACGCAGTCCAGTAAGACACGATGGCAAAAAGAATAGAAAAAGTTTAAAAAACCCCAAGGTGGAGCCATATATTAATGAACAAGTGTAAATTTTTACATGTAAATTAACTCATTAATTTTTTTGCACTGTTAAATAAATCTGCAAAGTTCCAGTAGTTAATTTGAATTTTTTCTTGGTGCTGCAATTTCAATAAACACAGAGACTTTACAAATTAGTTTGCCTTATATGTAAACAATCCCTTAGGTTTCTACTGTTGTTAAAAAGAAAATTAAGTTTATTAACTTTCTACAGCGGAGCTTATAGTAGAAAGTTAATGAGATTATCATTCTATCTGTCTGTCTGGAGACACTATAACTTCCGTTCTGTTCGACATATTCACTTCAAGCTTGGCGTACACACATCTTAGGTCAGTATCTTTCATGGGATTGATTTTCAGCCAAATCGGTTAACGGCAATCGGAAGTGACCGTTACAATTTCGCACCGCTGTAGAAAGTTTCCTTTATGGTATTATACCGTTCTTGTTGATATGCAATTTGAATAGAGTAGTTGCTATTGTGAGCTGACGCTTTGGTTCATACGGACACGACATTATTCCTATCTCCGCGAGCCGCCACAGGCGAGTTCGAATCTCGCTAGTAACTCATGAGTGTATGTGACGTCCTAGTACAAGTGCATGTTAGTGGGCACGATAAGTTCTTGAGGCTGCAGTGCCAGTAAGTGCACCAAAAAAAAAAAAGTTGCTATTGTGCAGACTTATATAATAGAGAAATGTGCTTTTGGAGAAAGTTTTAGTGCAAAGTTGGCTAAATACATTCAATTATTATTATCAATTTAAAAATTTAATTTGCTTTTTGAATATAAACAGAATGATACAAGCGAATAGTATAATTTTTTTGAGTAGCAAAACCACTAGATTTTTATGTCGGTGATTTGCAACATTTTTCTGTTTGATATTATGTGTACAAATAAGTTTACGCCGTTTTTTTATAAACAACTAAGAATTTATTGTAAAAAAAGGTACAAATAATGTCATTCAAAATATTGCCCATCGCTTTCTACTACTTTTGACCATCTTTCGGGCAGCAAGTGGATGCCCCGTCTAAAAAATTGCTCGTCTTTTGAGGCGATCCACGAATCGACCCATTTCTTCAATTCCTCGTAAGAAGTGAAGTGCTGCTCAGCCAGACCATGAGTCATCGACCGGAATAGGCGGTAATCTGAAGGAGCAATGTCTGGTGAATACGGCGGGTGGGGTAGGACGTCCCAATTCAGTCCTTCCAACGTTTTCTTTATGATTTTTGCAGCGTGTGGCCGAGCGTTGTCATGTTGAAAAATGACTTTATCATGCCTTTTGGCATATTGTGGACGTTTAAACTTCAATGCTCGGCTCGATTGCATCAGTTGTTGTTGGTAACGTTCCTCGGTGACGGTTTGATTAGGTTGGAGTAGTTCGTAATAGATTACTCCAAGCTGATCCCACCAAATGCACAGCATTAGCTTCACGCCATGAATGTTTGGCTTGGCCATCGAAGTAGAGGCATGCCGGCTTACCCATGACTTCCTAGGCTTTGGTTGTCGTAGTGGATCCATTTTCGTCTCCGTCACGATTCGATGCAGAAATCCTTTGCGATTTTGCCTTTTGAGCAATTGTTCGCAAGCGAATAAGCGACGCTCAACGTCTCTTGGCTTCAGTTCGTAAGGAACCCAATTTCCTTGCTTTTGAACCATACCCAGGGCCTTGAGACGTTGTGAAATAGCTTGCTGAGTCACTCCTAACTCTTGTGCAAGTTCTTCTTGCGTTTGGCACGGATCTTCCTCCAGTAAAGCTTCCAATTCTGTGTCATCATACACTTTGGGCCTTCCACTACGAGTTTTGTCCTCCACGTCAAAATCACCACTTTTAAATTTCTGGAACCACTCCCGACAACTTGTCTCACTCAAATTAACATTACCGTATGCTTCTACGAGTAGCTTATGCGCCTCAGCTGCAGATTTCTTTTAATTAAAGAAGTAAATTAGCAATTCCCGCAAATGACGCTTATCTGACTCAAAACTTGACATCTTAACACGATGAAAACTAAGTGATGCTAGCAAAAAGCCAGAGGTATTAAAAGGTTATACTGTTGCCAGATGTCAACATATACTATACGAATTTTTACAGCTGACAATTTCGATTTAAATAATGAACATTAGAACTATGATATATCATTTTATTATATTTTGTCTAAGTGTCTTCTACAGCTAGGAAATGCACAAGGGAAATTTTCAAAATATATTTGCCATAAAGTTTTGACCTTGTATAAATACCGAAGAAATAAACGAATCGAGTGAAGTGATAGTTAAAATTCTTTTATCATAATTTTAATTAAACAAAAGTTTGAAATTTTGTGCAAGGCACATGATAAGGACAATTTTGAATTTATTGTAGCACGAAAATTGTAAAATAGTAATATTGTGTTACAAAGCTCGCAAGAAAATTGGTACCCATTTAGTAATAGTAGAATAACTAACAAAGATGTTCAATCAAAATTTTTCACGTAGTTTGTTGGACATTTTGACTTTTACACTGCAATGTGGCGATTTTTAGTTTCGTTCAGTTTTAATGATTTTATCGTCCAAAAATCTCTTAATTTGATGAATGGGTGGCAATCACCCGGAAGAAGTTCTGAAAAACCTCTGTTTGGTTATCAATAATGTTTATTGTACATTTGGAAACCTATAACAGTCCATTCATTTTCGACGTAATCGTTGTGCAAATTGAAGCATTTATCGTAACGTCTTACAAGATTTGAGATCCCTTCTACAAAAAACTCTCTTGTCTGGGAAAGAAGCCATCCTGTAACAGCAGCTTGAAGTGGTCTCATGGCCGGTCACAATTCCGTTCTCCGCATAACGGAAAAGAAAGTGTAAAGCAGAATCTATTCGGTGTTTTGTGCTCTTCAGTAAAAAATTTTGGTACCCAACAGATAAAGAACTTGGGGTATCCAAAATTTTTTGTCATTACCTCGTACAAAATAGGCCAAAAAAGTTGAGAAAAGTGTGCGGAAAGTTCAAATATTGTAAATCGACAGACTTTACACGAGAAGGATTCTATGTAGCAGCAATTCAGTTTCAATTGATCTAGCGGACGAATGAACTGCAACACATCCTTCTTTTCCACTCAGCAGTGTCTATTGAACTACTGTATGCAGTACCAATTTCTCGCGCATGGGCAAACGGAACGGTTCTTCTGAACGGTCCTCGTAATTTTTGCAATACAACACATATTATGCGTTAATGATTATCTTTACTTCTTAAGGCGAGAGCTTAAACTGTGAACTTTTTACTAAAAGATGGTTGCCAACTTCTTGATCTGGTTTCATTTGAATTAGTAGCATTTCTTCCCAGATATAATATAATAAATATAAATAAAACTATTCAAAAGCATAAAAATAT
This sequence comes from Sinelater perroti, assembly GCA_036346155.1. Taxonomy (NCBI): domain Eukaryota; kingdom Metazoa; phylum Arthropoda; class Insecta; order Coleoptera; family Elateridae; genus Sinelater; species Sinelater perroti. The sequence continues at coordinate 14,293,496 of JARFIY010000024.1, forward strand.
AATAGCCGTACAATTTTTATTATGTTCAACTTCATCTCACACTTTTCCCCGAGACACTATTAATTTTATAAATTATGATAAAAGTTGCGTGGGTTGCTAAATTTATTGGAATAACCGGTAATATCATAAGAGCAGTTATATCAATGGATAACCCACGCAAATTCATCGAATCATAATCTGTAAAATTAGTATTGAGCATCTGTGTTAAATACAAAAAAAACTGTAGAGCTATTATATTTTTGTACTTTTGCGCAAATTGTTACAAGAAACGGAACTTAAATTTATTGCATTACATCTGAAAGCAAATGTTACTGATTAAACTGGAACCAGAGAGTTCAACTCGTGCTTTTAAACAGAACGGATATGTTGCGTGCTGCATCGTCAGTTTGATTTCTGTGTTATAAGTGACGGAATTTAACAGTATACGCTGCCCACATTCTGAATACTATAAACAATTTCCTCAAAGGAGACCTGCGTCCCACCGGTGTATTGGTGGGGCCCTGTCGACATGACCTAGTTCGAGTGGCCGGCAGTTCCTTGCCGGCGTTCCTGTCACCATCATGTCGCCACTCCTGCTGCCACAGTTACTGTCTTGTGACTAGAAGCGTTGCAGCGGGTTCTTCGTCGTTATGGAAGAGCTGGAATAGTAGTGTTATCCTGTGTTAAGCATTAGAAAGTGTTCATATTTGAATTTCGCAAAGCAAGGACCGTGTTTCCGGCCGCGCCTACCCGTATGGTAAATTAATTATTTTTAGTATCGGCCTAAATAGCTGGCACTAATCAACAATATTCAGTGCCCTATACACAGCCTTCAATGATGCAATACCCACCACTTCCGGGTAATATGACGCAACCCCAGCTCCAATTACCACAACTTTAATATACATATTCCACATTTAATCAACTGGTAGGTCAAAATATAGGGCTACAGTATCCACCGCGTGTTACACAATGACAACAATCATCAATTGGCAATGGCAATGGCAAACCAAGAAACTAGAAATTGAACTTGGTCACCACAAAAAAGAAAAAAATAAATCCCAAGAAGAATATCAGTTACAATCACAGCACTATATAGCCCACCAAGGCATAATATTAAAGTAAACACTATGCCCAGTTGCGATTAATCGCCGGCGGAGACTACAGTGTCAAGCACCAAAATTGGCGTGCTAGAATAACAACTCTTAAAATCACTTACTAAAACCTCAACTATCTTACCACTAGACAGCCTATATCTTGGCCCACAGATAGGAAAAATCCGGACGTACTAGACTTCTGCATTATAAACACATAGCCAAAATTATCTAAGTATTGAACAATGTCGTGATATGTCATCATCATTTTCCGATCACCTAAATTACCCTAAATTCACAAATAATCTATAGGCAAAGATCTGTAAGACTATAATAAAAAGACCAACTGGGTTTAGAGAATTAGTTAACGACAACATTCACTTAGAAATATCTCTTAAGACCGCAGATGAAGTCATTGAAGTAGTAGAGCACCTAAATCATAGCATACAAAGCGTGAAATGGGATTCAACCCTTTTATTGCAAACCATCGATACAAAAAATATGCTACCTGTGAAAATAAAAAGAGCAATAGCTGAAAAAAAACTTTGCAGAATCTGGCAGAACAGTAGATTTTCAAAGGACAAAAACAGTTTAAACAATGCAGTTCGATGTTTAAAAGTACTACTTCAAGATTACAAATATCAAACTATGCAAGACATATCTCTACTCTATCCGCTATGGAAAACATCGGATTATTCATTATAGAAAGCCACGCGAACATTGAATCAATCACAACAAGAAATACCTTCACTTCGGAAACCTATCGGAACCTAGGCCAAAAGCGAGCCAGAAAAATGTAATACATTTGCAAGCCATTTAACAAATGTTTTTAAACTACGCTCTTCTGAATTAACTACAGAAGAAGAAATCGAAATAATGCGTTACAGGGACGCGCCATGCCAATTAAGTCTATCAGTTAAAAAGGTTAAAATAGCCGAAGTCCGTTCCACAATTAGTACCGAAAGAAAACCCAAAAGAGTACCAAGCTATGATCTGATTCAGGAAAATCATAAAAAAACTACTAAAAAAGTAATAACACAAACAATTACCATATTTAACGTTATTTTAAGATTGAGACATTTCCTGGCTCAGTGAAGGTGGCTCAAATAATAATCATACCTAAATCAGGAAGTATCTTCCTACTGTTCAATTAGCTTACTACCAATACTAGCTAAAGCGTTTAAAAAGTTGTTACTTAAAATAGTTAAACCTATATTCGAGGAAAAAAAGCTTATACCAGAATATCAATTCAGAGAAAAACACGGAACTATAGAGCAAATGCATAGTAGGCGAAATCAATCAAGCATTCCACTCAAAAAAATATTGTTCTACTGCGTTACTGAAGATATCTCAGGCATTTGACAAGACCTGACACAAAGGACTAGTATTCAAAATAAAGAAAACCTTTCCCGCACTTACTATCAACTCATAAAGTCCTATCTAAGTAACAGACAGTTCCAGCTAACTTACGGGCCTACACCCAATAAAGTCCGGAGCAACTAGGAAGCGTATTAGGACCTTTTCTCTACCTGTTGTACAACTATCGTCACGTTCGCAGATGATACTGTAATACTAACGTCTGACCAAAACCTCAACATTTCATCAAAAAACTTACAAACTTCTACCAACCATGTACAATATTGGACATGAAACTGGCATATCAAAGTTAATGAAACTACTCATGTGAAATTCACATTTCGAAGACATAGGCATACGCTTTTGCTCATCATCCCTCTTCTCCGCTTCTGAATCGCCGTCTGAGTTTTTTGAGTGTCTCACAATAGCTGTCAGCGTTTATTATAGTCGATCCCAAAACGCAGTTGCCATAAATTTTCCGGCAGACTGTTCCTGTTTGAATTTTTGCGACTTGGGCGAAGAAGAATGCCGCGACTCACTTGATTGCTGATTCGTCTCAGGTGTGAAGCGGAACGCCCAGGTTTCGTTACCCGTGACAATCTAATTCAAAAAGTTGTCCTTTTCGTCTACATAGCGTCGAAGAAATTCGTGGGAAGGGTCAACGCATTGCCGTTGATAGTCTTCTGTAAACATTCGCGGGATCCATCTTGCGCACACCTTCCGATATTTTAACTTTTCAGTCAAAGTCCTACAAATGGTGCTTCGAGAAACCTTAGAAACCAAAATCCAGAGATCATCAAAAATGATCATCCCATCTTTTAGCATGATTTGCTCAACCTTCGCGACTGTCTGGTCGGGAATTGACGGTCTCCCGCCTTTTTCTTCGTCGTGCATTTTCATGTCACCGCCTGAAAACTTTCTACATTATTTGGGTGCGTTTTTGATATCCATGCACGACTCTCCATACACTTCAGTCAATTGGTGTTATATTTTGATTGGTTTATCGCCTTCAAAAACCGAATAACTGTTAGAACTGTGCACCTGGCGGTATCGGCAAGCAGGAGCTCCATTACGGCTGTCGAACCAAAACTGAGTGTCCTAGCAGGCTAAAATATGGTTTTCTTGAGAGTGGAAAAAGCAGCAAACACGACAATTTGGCCAACGACCGCTCGAAAAGTTTTCTTGTGGCCTCAGCCTCAGATAATTCAAAGGTTTCAATCAAAAACCTTAAGGGCAAAGGTCGCCGCCCCTTTGTACGTGAAAAACGAAGTCATCCATCGCGACCTTAAATGCAAACAGCGAAAGAATTAGTAAAGTGCGTAAGTGAAAATACATTGTACGTCTCGAATATCACATCAACATCCTCGCTGTAAACCTGTTAGATAACAGCAACACAGCCAGTATATCGCAGACATAACCCCCTTGACCTACTGGATCAATTTATTTAAGTTAAATATCTATATACCTTTTTTATGGGTATGTACATGTGTATCTAAATTTCTGTTATACCTATTTAATGTACCAAACAGATAATTTTTAAAGGGGAAGGTTTCTAACACATACGTGAATTGTAATTGTAAACACAAAGTTTGCTTATTGTCCAAACAGAGCAGATTGTAAATATAAACAAAGGTTAATAATAAAACTGGACCAGAGCAAAAAAGTTGGCAAACATCATTTAAGAGTACAAAGTTTACAACTTGTTAGGCTTACGCTTTTTGGGGCGAAGATTGTTTATCTTCGTTAAAGTTTTAACGCCCATTTTCTTTTTCTGTATTAAATTTCGTGATGGTCTTATCACCACGTACTTCCGTAATTTGACAATAGATCTTACCTGTCCCTGTACCCTATGTATTAAATAAATGTATGTATATATCTCACTTTGCATGTGAAGGTAGGTATTTTTGTATTTTGTTTGTCTTAACCATGCAGAAAACTCCTACAATAACGCGTTTATTATGTCGGAACTTAAGTTTATAGAAATATTTTATATACTTCATTATTAAATTAAGAAATGAAGAAATATTTTTAAATAACAAAACCTTTACTAAAACATGATATTTAATCCATAATGTTAATTAATAAATCATAATTTATGACAAGCTATGTTTGAGGCCACTGATGTAACAAAATCATTTAGATGTACCACAAAAACATTTGGTATAATTTGAAGACGCAACTAGCTTTATGGCTGTACTTTCTTCTTCTTCTTCTTCTTCTTCTTTAAGCAGCTTTATTTCGTCCATCCTTGGACATAAGCATCCCCCATCCTTTTCCATTCTTCTCTCTCCTGCGCTATTTGAATCCATTTTGGTCCAATTATTTTCTTTATATCATCGATCCACCTTTGCTGAGGACGTCCTCTATATCTTTTCCCCTTTCAAGGTCTCCATTGTATCAGTCTCTTTGTCCATCTATCTTCTTTCATCCTAGCAACGTGTCCAACCCATCGCCACTTCTTTTGTGTTATTGTTATTCCTACATCTTCTACTTCAGTTTTCTCTCTAATCCAAGTATTATTTTTTCTGTCCCTGAGTGTTATTCCCAACATACTTCTCTCCATATTTCTTTGTGTTATTAACATTTTATTCATAATCTTTTTTGTTAATACCCATGTTTCGGTACCATATGATTGGTTAAAGACTCTTGCTTTCTGATAGTTTGCGAATTTACCTTTGAATATATAACTTAGTTTATCGAAAGCGCTCCACCCTTGTTTAATTCTTCTATTCAACTCTGCCATTTAATTTGCTTTTCCCATTTTGATCTTGTCCTAGGTATATTACTTCTGATACTTTCTCTATTTCCCTATCGTTTATTTCTATTTTTTGTCTCTCATTTTCCTCTTCTTCTCTCATCACTATTTTTGTTTTATTAATATTTATTCTTACCTTTACTGTGTTTGATTTTTTATTTAGTTCATACATCTCTTGTAACTCTTCGATAATTTTTGCTATTATCGCCACGTCGTCTGCATACCGTAAATTATTAAGCCATTCTTCATTCACATTTATTCTTTTATTTTCCCAATTGAGTTTCTTGAAAACATCTTCTAGAGCAGCTATAAAAAGTTTGGACGATATGTTATCTCCTTGCCTGATTCCTCTCTCTACTTTTATAGGCTTTGTGCATTAGCCTTGTAATTTAATTGAATCTATTCTGCAGTGATATAAGTCTATATCGCTAGTGTTTTAAACTATCGAACTTTTCAGTCATTATCCTATTATTATATATATATATATATATTATATATATATATATATATATATATCGGTAAGTTATACTCTGTAGACTTTTTTATCAAAATTTTGAGTGTCTGTAGATGATCCAGTGTACTATATCCTTTTATGGATCCGGATTGTTCTGGCGTTTGATAGAAATCAAATTTATTGGTCAGCCGATTTGTTATGATTTTTGAGAATAATTTGTACAGTTCAGAGAGTAAACTTATCGGTCTATAATTGGTCAATTTACTTATATCTCCTTTTTTATATATTAGGATTATCATCGTGTTCCTCCATTTTATTGGTATTGTGCCTTCCTCTAGGCATTTGTTAAATATTTCTTTTATGTGCTGTAATAACTCATCACCTCCTTCCTTTATGAATTCTGCCATTACCTTTATCTTCTCCGGTAGCTCTTTTGGTTTTCATTCCGTTTAGTGCATTTTTTATCTCTTCTATTGTAATTTCTGGTATTTCTTAGGAGTTTATGTTTATTAATTTTCGTATTCTATGGTTTTCTATTTTTAGTCCTTTTTCTGTTGCATATAATGATTTATAAAATTCTTCTGTTATTTCTATTATTTTGTTCTTATTGTTATGCGTTTTGCCGATCTCGTCTTTCAATTTTACTATTTCTTTTTTACTTTTCATTACTTTAAGGTTTCCATTATTTTCAATTGTGTTTCTTATTATATCTTCCTTATAGTTTTTAATATCTTGTTTTAAATTTGTATCAATTTCTCTATTTAGGTTTCTATATTCTTGTGTACTCCTTTTGTCTTGTGATGCTAATTGCCTTCTTATTGCCATTAAATCTTTAGTTCTTTTACTAACTTTGTTGGATGTTGTCTTCGTCATGGTTCTTGCTATCCTATTTCCTGTTTCTATCATTTCGTCACTGTGTCGTTAAGGTTGTTCAGATTATTTTTCGTTTCGTGACTTGAGTTTTGTGAGAAATATTTCTTGCTGGTACTTTTGCCTTTCTTGTTTTAATCTGCTTGTATAAATTTTCTGTGCGTTACAGTTAAATATTAATTTTTGTCTTTCCTTTTTTGTGTTTATAACTATTCTACTTCTAACTAGTCTGTGATGGCTATTTGTGGCTATTTATTCAAAACTGTTACATCCTCTACTACATATTTTTTATTTGTTATTATATAGTCTATTTCGTTTCTAGTAGTCGCATCCGGACTCCAACGTCTACTCGGATGTTTATAATAAAACGTATTCATTGCGTATAATTTATGTTTCGCAAGAAACTTCAGCAACATTTCTCCCCTTCCATTTCGAGTACCTAGGCCATAAGGTCCAACATTAATTTCATCTTTTTCTTTTTTAATGCCCAACTTCGCGTTAAAGTCTCCAATTACTAATTTAAAATGACTGTTTTCTTTTTCTATACTTCTGCTAATGTCGTCATAAAATTGTTCTACTTCCTCATCAGAGTGGTCAGAGGTTGGTGCATAAGCTTGCCATATTTGCAAGACGTATCTCTGCGTTAACTGCATTTTTATATAAGCAATTCTTTCTGTCACGCTTCCATATTCTATAATCTTGCCTTTTATACTTCTATTTATTATGAAACCAACGCCTCCAGTACTTTCGTCGTCTTTTACTCTATAATACAGGGTATTACCTGATTCTAGTTTAACAATTTCTTCTCCTCTTTTTCTGATCTCACTCAGTCCCACTATATACCATTGGATTTTCTTTAGCTCTAGTTATATTATTATAGTTCTAGCTTATTATCTGATAACAGCGATCTAACATTAGAAGTAGCGACATTCATCATCATTCATCATTCTTCTGGCAGCCTGCCGTAGCTCGGGGATTCTTCGCACCCTCTGCTTGATGTCTGGTCTGACCGCTGCCTTGGCCAGGGATCACCAAGCTGCCGAGAACTGAGGGCCCTTTCGCATCAACTCTATTCATGTTAAACTTGGGGGGTTAAAGCCTATAAACCACCACGCTGGCCAACTTTCGTATTGGTGATTAGATGGTAGTCTAACTAACTAAGACTTTTTTCGCTGCTGTTGTCCTATATTATAGGATCTTCCACCACCGGTGATATACGAGCGCATCCCATCTTGACCCGCTCCATACTACATTAACTTTTCTAACCTTAACTTGCCGAACGCTTAATGCAGTTTCACCAAGAGAGCCATTAAATTCAATTGTGAAAGTTGCCTCTGATGGTTCCCCTACACTTTATGCGTATGTAAATGTATGGAACTGTTTACAGATCGGTCATCAAGCCGAATAATTACGGAAAAAATCCTGAAGTACCTAACTGAATATATAATAAGGTATTATTATCTAGCCGTAACATTCCAACAGGTTTTTATAATTCCATTAAAACACTAGACTAAAATTGACTCTAAAACTTCCATCATATTTTGTTTTTATTGTTGATAACAAGATTTTAATAAACCATTCAGAATTATATAAAATATATATAAAATAGTTAGACATTGTTATATATTAAGTCGTCAATATTCAAATAAATTATTAAAATAAATTTAACATTTGGTATTTTAATTTATGTGTGTCTCTGTATGTTAAAATTTAATTTTATGAATGTAAAATTTGTGTTATTCTTTTAACATAATAAATAATACATCACCCTTGTTTGTATAATATTCACCATGTACGATAACCAATTATCATACAACGCAAGTAAAGCCACAAAATAATTTCTACAACTTAACGGTACTAATATTACAATTATTCAAAAAGACAATTTATAAAACATTTCCATTATTTTGTATCTTACATTTTACATGTTATAGTTACAGGATAATAAACTCGCAAGGAAAATTTTAAAGGTCGCTGAATGTTAATCGCACTTTTGTTATAAAAATTCTCTCTTCTAATTCGTGTTCATTAAAAGTTACTACAATCTTCAGTACAAGAAATTTAAATTCAGTTTGATTTTTCGTCACATAGATGCAGTTTTATCTCCTGATATCGTACTGTCGACCAAATTGCTGTTGGTAGGAAAATTTTCTCCTTAAACTTTAAACGTATCTTCATTGATGAAAAGATCTTTTATTACCCATATTAGTCTATTGGTTTAATTTTCTAAATTTATTTTATAACAAAAATAAAAAGAAAGATTTTTTTCAATTGACGAGGCAAAATCGTTCTCAAATTTTATTTCTAATTTCTGAATTATGATTCCCAGGAACTATAAAGACATTTTGGATTCTTATATCTAAACCCTAACAATTTAATTTTTGAAACGTTTAAATATTGATGATTTTTAAATTTTATTACTTTAGGTGCAGGTTATTCTAAGATATTTTTAAGAATATATTCATATTTAACAAGATAATGAGTGTAACATAAGTTATCGTTAAATATTCAATATCGTCCTCAAACAGCACACCCGAGAAGTTGAAAATAATGGTTCACTGCGCTTCCATGCTTATATATTATTAAGCCTAACTAAGATTTCCGAAAAGCTACTGTATCATCTAGCATTCTCTAGAATGTGGCGTGTAGTTCCGGAAAATAAAAGGAAGATATTGCACTGCTTGGTGAGAAATGGAGCCCGCAACCAAGAAACAAATTTAGTTTTCCAGTGCAGTCACTATTTTATTATGAATAAAATTGGGTACGGCAAGCATCAGTAAAAGAACAGCTCACCAAGAAAATGTTTGCCAAAAGGTTTTGCGCTTTGGAAACATTTAAAAAGTACTACATAAATAAAAACTTAAACTAAATGCTAGAGATCTTATCTTAGGACTATGTAAGTTGCATTTTTATTACGTTTTAATAAATATTAAAAATTTTGGTTAATACTAATAGGAATTAGAAATAATGTTGAATAAAGTGTGAACAATCTGATTACATTTTAATTACAAAATAGCTAAAGCGACAAATTGAAGATAACATTAAATAATAAGGTTATTCTTGAGTATTGAGATCTTTATAAATCCAAGAAAATCACTGTGAAAAACATAAATTTTGAAACACGAATTGAAATAGTATAGAATTATACTACTCAACGGACACGTACTTTGGAATTGTTTTATTTATTTTTTTTAAAGTGCTTTATACATTTTTAAATGTTTTGTTTTGTTAAATATTCTATCAGGTTTATTAAATACTTAGATTTTAACCTAACTGTAAACTGTTCAGAGCGTAACTAATGGAGTTCAAAGCCCGTCCATTTTAGCCATAAACCGCTGTACTCCAGTTTTGTTGTAACGTCGTGGCATCAGTTCAAAAGAAGCATTTGTTTAAAATTGTTTAATTACAATTACAACTTCATGTTACTTTTTTACATTTATTTTACCGCAAGTCTCAACCATATTTCTTTATAATTCTGGTGTTTACAAAGCCTCGTCTTCGCAGATGATATACTACTCATAGCCGATAGCCAAAGGAAACTATAACAAGCAATAAATAATTGGAACAACGAAATTAAAATAAAAGGAATGACAATAAATGCGAAGAAAAGCAAAATAATGAGAATAAGTAAGAACACAGATGAAGAACAAAGAAACCTGAACGTAAGATGTGAAGGAGAGCAATTTGAACAAGTGGACAGCTATGAATATCTTGGAGTAATAATAAGCCAAGACGGAACAGTAACAGATGAATTAAGGAACCGGACCTCCAAGGCGACTAGAGTATACTATCAGATTAACTCAACATTAATCAACAGGAAAGAGCTGAGCAAAGAGACTAAGCTCCACCTGTATAAAACAATATACTTACCTACATTAACATACGGAATAGAAAGCATACCGCTACAAGACAAGAGCAAAAGTAAATTAACGGCTGCGGAAATGAAGTACCTGCGACGTATAGTCGGAAGAACAAAGAGGGACAGAGTGAGGAACATCACAACAAGAGAGGAGTTAGACCTAGAACCGCTAGTGGAAATACTACAGAAAAGACAACTAATGTGGTTTGGGCACGTGACACGAATGGGCGAAGAAAGGCTGCCAAGAAGGGTATTAGGGGCAAGAAGAGAAAGAAAAAGAGGAAGAGGAAGGCCAAGGCAAACATGGATGGAAACTATCAGGAAGGAAGTGGAAAGGAGGGGGAAAAGCATGGCAGAAGCTAAACAAATCGCTAGGGACAGGAAGAGATTTCGAAAATGGATAGAGGACCCGACACCTTAGGGTATAAGGGATGGACAAAGAAGAAGAAAAAGAATTCTGGTGTTTGAGTGTATAAAATTGTAACAGGAAATTTATCAACATTTGAAAGCGTTCCAAAAACTTTTTCTGCAAATCAGTAAAACATCAAATTATTGTTGATCCACCACGAACGTAACTGTAGAAATAGGCCACTAAATCAGAAGATATTGGTAAGAATTGAGAAAGATTTTCCCTCGTCAAATTAAAAATTATCTTTCCCTCTTCTAATAATCTTGTAAAATAAATTTGGAAAATTAAAGCAATAAAAAACGTGGACAACAAAGTTTATTTTTATCAGTGACAATATTTTAAATTTCAAAGTGAAAATTTGATCGAATAGCAAGTTATCACTAGATAAAAAGCTGCATCCATGTGACAAAAATATCTAAGCATTTTCACTTTCGGAGTCCTAATTTAAATTTTCTTAACTGGTAGACTGTAGTAATTTTTAATAAACACGAATTATAGAAGAGAATTTGTAAAATAAAAGTATGATTAAGATTCAACGACCTTTTAATTTTTCCTTATGAGTTTATTATCCTCCGACCACAACTTGTAACTTATAAGACTAACTTTAACGCATATAATTTAAATACCAAATGTTAAATTTATTTTTAAAGCTTATTTGAATACTGGCAATTTAATAAATAACAAAGCCTAACTTTAAAAATGTAAAAATCCCTCTTTCTAGAAAAAAATAATAAAATAACAACAAATTTCCCTAAATGGTTTATCAAAATATTTGTTATTAAAAACAAGAGTAAAATGATGGAAGTTTTAGAGTCAATTTTAGTCTAGTGTTTCAATGGAATTATAGAGACCTGTTGGAATGTTACGGCTAGATAATAATACCTCATTACACATTCAAATTTTTTTCACGTAATTATTCGGCTTGATGGTCAATCTCCAAAGCGTTACATATACAGGGTCCGGCAGAATGAGAAAACCATAATGCCGTGGGCACGTAATTTTCGGCAGACTTGTTCAGCATTGCAACAGAAGTCGCCTGGTAGACTTCGTAGCGTTCAAACACCCAAGAATATTGCAGCAATGAGACAGGTTGCTGTCATAATTTTCTGTAGCCCAGACTCAATAAACATGGAAATGCACCACTATGGTTTCAACAAAATCACATTACCGCACAAAGGGCGAGAATTTCTTGGAAGGCTCCGAGATAAATGTTTCCAGCTGCCTCATCTAATAAGGGCTAGGTCACTAGACTATCCCCTTGCGATTTTTCCCGTGGCGACACCTGAAGTCTTTTAACCCAAGCCGCACTTCTATAGTCAGTACTTTGTAGGAAAAAGCTAAAATTTGATGGTGTACTTTTACCACATATAGTTATATTGTAAATTTTTTTAATACGCATCTTCAACATTTCTTTTCTTCAAAGCAATACATTATTCCTTGAAAAAGCATTATCTAAGCCCTCGTCGTTCAAAGATTTATCTTTGTTGATAATATCTTCTCTTTTCGGATTGCAGAGTTTGGGAAAAACTTTCTAAAATCTCAGTTTCCACTTGTTTTTTGTTGCTATATCCCAAAAGGGTTCTAGCAATTTTTTGGTTTCAATTCTTTAAATATCGGAGGGTTTATTAATATGATGGTTTTGTTTTAAAATGATTTTTTTGTTTCTAATTTCTTACTATGTACTTAAATGCATGGAATGTCCCGCAAATATCAAGCCATGTAGTACAAAAAATTACAAAATATCAAAAAGTCAAAATACAAGTAACACCGATACCTAAGTTTTCTTAAAAATAAGCGCCTTAGGACCTTAGCTCATTGTACTGGCCACATTCTCGTCAACGCTCTGTAATCTTTTACACTTCAAAAGTAATTTAAGTTGTGGAGACAACCAGAAGTCTCAAATCGACAAATCTGGACGGTAGGGTAGGCTTGCGCGGCAAGTGTCATAGCAAGATCTTTCATCCAAATTTCACACATTTTATTTTTTAAAGTCCGCAGCCTGTCTTCTAGTCAGTTCTTGATCCTTGTTTACTGTAATCTGTACATGTTTAACATTTTCCGGTATTTTGGTTGTTGCCGATCTTCCAGAACATGGGTCACTTTTAACAAATACCTGGCCATATTGCTTGTACCATATTTTTTTGGTGCTGCGCTTGTTACTGGAAACCTTCTGAATTACTGGAATAATTTTTGAGGATAAATGTTCCAGCCTCGTACAAACTTTGATCCAGATTGTCTGCAGAATAACATGATGTTTTCTTCCAAGAATGAATATTTCAGAAAAGTATAAACTGCAGAAGACTGGTTTGTTAATCCAGCTAACTAATCTTTTTATGTTGCCTCCATATTCTAATCATTTAATCTTTAAAGATAAAACAGGATAACCTGGTAGTTACATGAAGAACAACAAAACCAAATAAAAATTTTCATGTTAATCAATAAGAAGATTTTACAGGTAAATTAGTCAAACATAAAGTTCCTAATAAATACATCGATGCAAGGAGAAAGCTCTAACTACGAACTAAAGCAAGTGAGTGAGTCTATATCTAATTGATAACGCAGAAATCATATTAGGCAATTTTTTGTAAGTAGAGCAGCTACTAAAGCAAGGGGGGAATTTCTTTAAAATCTTGAGTTTATAAATCCCGTAGCCTGGGCTAGTTTGCTTAAGTTATTTGGTGATGTCGGAAGCTTGCTTCCTAATACGTCAGACACTTGCTGCAAATGAAAAGGGTGATGGTCTTGTAGCGGAACAAATACTTGAAAAATATTTCCTATAACGGTCATATTCTTTAGGATCGGTCGTTGCTGACCGCAATTAGTCCGTGCCAAATTAACGGAGTCGTGGACCATAAAAGCACAATCAATAAAATCGAATCTTTTGAGAAGTGAACTTACCGACAATTGTTGAGAATGTCCTGGACTGAAAAAATGACCAATGAGAAAGTGCTAAGAAGAATGCATAAATACCGAGAACTGTTCACCACAATTAAAAAAAAAAAACCTGCTTACCTGAGACACCCTTAGAAATAAAAAGTATGGGATACTGCAATTAATCTTAGAAGAAAAAATAGAGGGAAATAGAAGAATAGGAAGGAAATAACTGTCATGGGCAAGAAATATAAGACAATGGGCTAGACTTTGAATAATAGGGGAACTAGTTAAGATGGCAAGAAATAAAAAAAAATTCAGAAAAGTGGTTACCAACATCCAATAAAGTAAATAGGCAGTCGAAAAAGAAGAAATTAATTAGGAATTTGGTTTCTTTTACCTGCCAAAATTATGGAAAATAGTTTTCTTCATTGTTTCAACCTTACATGCGGCCGGTTTACAAACAACGAAAGTAGGTAGTTAGCGTTCAGGTCTTGCAAGAGGCACATCGTCCTTCATCAGGGTAGATTGGACAAGCAGTGGCCAGGTGCACGCCTCTCTACTGAAATTTTGTCACTAGCCATTTAGGCTTACCTGGCACGATATCGCGTATATTAAAATATACGATTTGTACACCGATTGTGTTTATATTTCTATTCACCATCCTAATACCCATAGTCCGAATGTTAATCTTAACATTCGTCGATCAGTTGAGCATTTCGCGTTCTTGCTACTTTTTCTACAACTGGCTAGCTACAACAACATAAAGAAAGAAGAAAAATCATGATAATAAAAAATCAATAGAAACAGAGGAGAAACGATGATGCAATGTGATATGCAAAAACCGGTTCCTAGCTTTTTTCCCGTGTGAATTAAACACAGCAAACCTTTTGGTTTTATAATTTACGGAGTTAAAGGTGGTGCATAATTCTATGACACTTTTTTTTATTAAAGTTCATTAATTTCTCCATATATTGAAAGGTAAATTTTGACTAAGCTAAACTGCACAACTCGACGAAGGTCGAAAGAAAAATTTGCTTAATCATGGATTTCAGCTGCTTCAAGTGATATCTTTAGACAAACGTAACTAAAGTTTTGTTATTATTAAAAAACATGTACATATTTATTATTTTTTATTATTTATCTCTTTGTGTTTTCGTATGCCTTTCATCGCAGTAGTAATAGTGTAGTTGTTTGGATAATTATATTTAATTTTAATTCAGTGGAAATACTGGGATCTTTTTATATGCAAAGCTTTTAATTTGATAGCCAATTGTATTTTTTTATTTTTTTTATATTAAATGATGTAATGGTATAATTATGCATCTTACAAGAACATCCTATAGGTGATGTATAGATGAACCTGTGAAGTACATTAAAAAAGTTTAATGTCATAATACGTCTCTATGTTAAAGAATAGTTATTCAAATTATGTACTTATAAAACAAACTGCATAAATAGCAAGTAAATAATTACTCAATAATGAATACCAAAGTCCAATGACGTACGTGCAGTTGTTTATAAAAACGTTGATAAATGTTGCGGACTCAACTTTATGACTAATTATTTAGGTATTCAGTAGAACTGCTTATCGATGTATTAATATAATTTTAAATGCACAAGACACCTGCAAATTATAATTTAACGAGCGTGACACGAACCTAGCAAATGAGAATATAAGTTGCACATTTAAAAACAAACACCCAAGTGTGTCATAAATCTCAAAATTTAAAAATTGCACTTTAAATTTAAGGTACAGGGTGATCCAAATTGGACTTTAAGATATTTCTCTTGAATAAAAGAAAATATTGGAACAATTCAAAGTTTTCCATACTGATCTCCCATAAATGCGGCTCTATTTCAGCAATTATACGCATGGTGTTTTCTTTAGCCTTAGAGACGCAGTAGGTTTGTTGACATAAACTTCGTCCTTCAAATAATCCCAGAGGAAAAAGTCTCATGGAATTAGATCGCAACACCGCGGTAGGCAATCGGTGTAACCCCTCTGCGAGGCAACACTACCAGGCAATTTGGTTTGAAGTAGTGTTTTATGTACTGTGTGGCATGATTAATGAAAAAACTTCATTCAAGTTCACAAAATTGGTTTAAATGAAAAAAATTGTTTAGCATCGTCTAAAAGTATATATCATTGATAGTAGCAGCGATACCAGCTTTGTGATTAAAAAGTTTTGGTTTCTCCAACCCAAAATATACACCAAACATGGATTTTTACTATTCCAGTTGCGACAATTTTGACGATTCACAAAGAAATTTAAAAAATATTGAGTTTTATAGCACATTTTTTTGTAAAATTCAGCATCAATTGCTATATTCTCTAAAACCCATTTTGCAAGCGCATGAATTTTATGGTGGTCTTTGGTAGACTTTGTCATGTGTTTAAATATCAACTGTACAAATGCAAAGTTCCAACCTTAAAAGAAAGCAATCGATACGTAATTCAAAACTTAAGTTAAAATACAAGGTTTACCGGTTAAACAAAGCGATTAGACATTTCCTTGCAAGCTGCCGGTTTCTAGTTTTTAAAACTGACTTTAAACAACCAAAAAGTTACATAAGGGTAAATAAGCAAATAATTTTAAATATCAGAGTTTTACAATTACCTGTAAAACTGCATTACTTAAATTAAATTAAATTCTCCCTTAAAGTAATAAATTTGGGCACTAAACATGTTCACTAATGTCAGTAATTACATGCGCTATAGTTATTCCGCTACCTATTGCACGGAATACTACTTCCTGTATGTGCTAATTGCATGCTTGATCGCAGCTTTGTAATTAGTGTGATTATACTCTTGTATCTATAATTCTTTTCAATGTATTAGTCATCAGCAACCGCATCCGGAGAAGTAGCAATTTGTAGTTTTTCTTTTAATTAAAAGTTGAAATTTTGGCTTAATTATTCTATTTAATTGAACACAGTAATATATATTGGGGGTATTTTATTATTTAAATACTAAAATATAAATATAAAACAATCAACTGACTTTTTTACTTTTTGGATGATCCATTATGTATTTAACTATACAGGGTTGTCAAGATAAATTTCTGAATTTGTATTGCAAGAAACCCTTATTAGGTAACATAACAGCTTCATATAATCAAAAATCTAGGATAGCCGACAAAATGAGCCCAGAATACAACCCCAGAGCTGTTATACTCGAATCCCTTCCAGCTGGAATATCGCCGACAAAAATTATTGCGTGCTTTAGTTAAAAAAGGCACAAATTTACAACGTAGTCAAGAAGTATCTAACTACCTGAGGAAATAAATAACTGGCAGCAAGCGATCTAGTTACAAGAAAAGCGATGAATTCGTCCACGAATTGAAAGGGAAGCTCTATGAAGATTCTGGGCAGAACATGATTGGCCTGGTAAGAGAAATGGACGTGGTGAGGTCGAGGATCAGTCAAGCAGTGCACCAAATCATGCACTACAAGTCTTTCGTCTTGAGGAACCGCCAACTGTTGACTGAGAAAAACAAGATGGACGGGAAATTAAAGTCCCAAGCACTGTTGAACGGTATCTATCACAAAAATTCCGGATTTCTGAGATTTTTTCATCCGAGATAGGAAGGTGAATCACCAAAATGACCATTGGATTCGCCAAGATGCTTGTGAAGTACTTACCATCATGCATGCAAAGTTTTCTTTTTCCGTGATGGTGCTAGAGTTTATGAGCAGCGAAAAGCGTGTCATGGCGCCCCACTCCTTTGAAAAAGACTTGAAGGTGACCGCCAACAGCTATGTTAACGTATTAAAGACAGTTGTTAGATCTTGGATAAAGGAGGTAGCCGCTGGGTGAGAATATATGTTCCAATAGACTCCGCTCCAGCCCACAAGGTCAGGAAGACCCATGGTTAATTATAAAATAATCTCCCGTTTTATATCCACTCTTCGGCCCCGACTATGATCCTCTTGACATAGCAATGTGTGGGGCGTAGTCCAGGTGAAGTTCAATGAGGAGCAACCTAACACTAAGAACAATTTAAAGGAGGAAGTTGTGTTGGTCTGTAACACCTTTAGGCCCCGGTTCAAGAAGGCCTTGGCCGTTGATAGACGCTACATCAAATAAATTAATTCTCAATACTATTTACTTTGTGTTTGTGTTTCATATAAATAAATTTAATTTTTCATATATTTTAATATTATTTTCCGGATTTATCTCGACGACCCGTTACTAACATTATGTTAAGGAAAGCCACATGCCAAATGTTTTTTATGACCATAAATATAAACAAATGCTAGTTTTGTGACTTGTTTTGCAATAAATATTTTTACCAAGCTTTCGACACTCACTCTGCCAATATCTCTGCAAGAAATATTTTTAGTCCTAAACTATACAAGGATTGTTGTCGCAAACTTTTGTTACTACAGCAGAAAATACAAATTTTAATCATTTTAAAAATTGTATCAAATTGTAACTTTGTTAATTTTAACAGAGTAATAGGACAGTATTTATTAAATGGATCAAAAAACATAAATTCGCTATGGTTCAAATTCAACGTTTGGAAGTCGTCTAGCTCAACGATAAAAAAATTTTAAGAAGATTTCACGGTTTACAGTTCTTTCGTGCAAAACCAATGATCCTGTCAAATTAATACAAAGTGAGAAAAGCTTGTTCAGAATTAATTATTTCATTTAATTTTAAATTTTAAAGTTCAAAATTGTCCAAAATTATCTGTATCTGAAGTACAAGGATCTCATCCACAGAACAATTACTTCACGACTTTTTGTAACTTTTTTGTAGTTACGGATACTCAACCGCTCATTTACTTTATTACAAAATTTATTTCTTTCTCTGTAGAACTGTATGAAGAAGAAAAAGGAAATAATTTACCTATTATCAGTGGCAAGCGGTAGCACAAGACCCAATGTTTCGCCAGTACAATTCCACGACACACCACAGCGCATCTTCGGCTTTTTGAAACACTCAGCAGTTCACCATTTTGCACCGGTCCAAATACGTGCGCCGCACTTGGTGACTGTACACGAACGACGGTTGCAGTCACGAACGTATGTGGTAACTTCCGCGCTGCTAATGACAACTCAATTTCGAACGCACTGATTCATCAGCCGCAAGACGCAGCCGCGCCGCTTCCAAAAAGCGGCCAAAATTCCGCGAACGTCCCCTCCCCGGGAGCACGCAGGAAAATTTGGGCTGGCGGCGCGGAACGGGAAGGTCGCAGCTTCTCAATTCTGATGCAGGGCTTATCTGTACTGCGAACAAAGTAAATTGCTAAATTGCTGCACGGAGACGCTCTCTTAAAGTCTTAATTTAGTGGGGGGATCAAATAAACACGTGAGTTAAGGATGATGCTAGAGTAAACTGAGGACCTAGCCGAGAACGCACACGCGCTACCGTTCCAGCGCGCCCGCAGGTGGGAGTCGCCCCAAACCCATGAATTCCTTTTCACGCTTAAAACTAGATTACTGCTTTTCTAATCAAGCAAAGTGAGCCAACGGAGCCAAGTCTGAAAATCTGCCGCACAAATGGTTTTGAAGTGTTTGTGCAGGGCCTGATTACGGTTTTTAGCGCCCTAAGCTGAAAATTTTTCACCAGCCTCCCTTCAAAATTTTTGTAAGTTTGGAACTTGACCAAAAAATTACAAAGAAGCTGATTGTTTAGACAAAATCTTTATTTTCTTTACATACATACACTTCATGTTGGTATTACATTCACACATAAGTGGAAAAAAATAAAAACAAATATAGAAAAATTCTAAGAATCGGGAAAAGTAGATTCTACGCCCTATGACTTCAATAATGACAGGAGTCTTTGTGGTTCTAATTGTCTTTTTGGTTTGGTATTCTTATCTTTTTAGTCAATACTTTTATTAATTCTTTAAAATGCTGTTAAATACATACATTCTTTAAAGAATGTTTTATGTAAATCAGAAGCATACCTTTCCAATAGCTAATTCGCCCTATACCACATTCTGTTTGTTTAGGTGGTTCCTCATAGAAATTCGAAATCCTTATGTATTTCTGTATAGACTGTTCTATTTCGTATTAAATTGAGCTTTAGTAAATCAGTTGCAAGATACACATATTTCTATCACAAAAAACTATTATCCAGAAAACTTATAATTTAATCTAATATCGTAAACCGGGGTTACTTTGTCTCGGTACGCTCTGCTTTTTCTTTTCAACACTCTTTCAAAATATGTAAATTGACCTCTAGAAATTTAATATAGGTTTAATCACACCCTTTAGAATATTCTAAAACGTTCAAAATACATGTCCGCATTTTTTAAATTTTTTTAACATGCAAAAGAAATAAAAAGTGAGACAATGTCAACTGGGAATGGGCAACTTTGACCTACGTTCGAAAAATCCGTATTTTAATGCTTAACATGAATGTGGGACAGTGTTGTCAGCCTATTCAATCGGAGAAAAAAGTCAAAATAAAAAAATGCGTAGAAAGTGTTTAGTGTTGGTAATAAAGTAAGAAAACAAAAGAAAATATTTTGAATACTTTATTCAAATAAAAGTTTTAAAAGAAAAGGATACAATATGCAGAAATAGTTCCTAGTAATAGGTACGAATAAACTTTTTATAACAAAATACACTAAACGTATGACATGAAATATTCATTCAATTGTGGAACTGTGAAGTAGGTACTCCTCTTGGGCGAAATAGATCTTGGAACATTAGTTTTTTTAGAACACAATTTCAGGTGTACTGAATTTTGTCCTTTTTCGCCGGCCATCTCCACTGCTTGTTTCCCCTCTCCGTGCAGTTAACGGCAGGGCCTTCATCATTGATTTCAGCGATCAAACTAGGGTGCTTCGCATCATTGTACATCACAGTAACAGAACATGTAACGTTTATATCTTCTCGGGCGTCGGTATCAGAGTCTTGAAACTTTGAGAATGATTCAGACATAGTATCAGAATCCAGTACTATTTCATTCTGGTCGGCATCGTCATTATCTGATAAATGTTCAAGTGCGACATTAATCTTTCTGATTTGCTTCTGTTTAGTAGCCTTTTTTTTCTAGGTTAACGGCGCACCTAATATAATACTTTCGACCGTAGCTGTAGTACTCTAACCAGGAGGAACTGATATCTTTGTTCTCTTTTGCTTTAGCCGCTCTTCACTGATAATCTATTTTCTCTTTGCAGTGAGTGACTCTAAAAACGCTTGTCACTGATTTATTGAGAAGACGTTTAACTGACAATTCTGGACGATCTTGCAGAAATCTTTTGACCCAGTCAACTCCTAGTACATTATCTTTGAATTTGGCAATTGTGATATCCTTGGATTGCAGGTAATACTTGACGATCATTTTGAAGTCTGTTTCACCCATGGGAAGGCCAGAATTTTCACCAGATGATCAACGAATGACTGTTCTTCATCTCTGTTGAAAATGTTTTGCCCGCCAACTGTATTGGTATGTCGACCCTTCAGTTTATTTTTCAGGGTGCTGATAGGGCTTCCATATTTATCAAATGTTTTTCTTTGACTCAATACGAATTGTTTGATATCATTCAGGGCTTTGTTTAAAGCTTCTTCTGTGTAGCTTATGTAGGGGCGGCTGCCAACTGCTCTTTCGTATTTGCGTGGCATGTTTATAACAATATCTAGAACATAATTAAAAGAAAATAAACTTATGAATATTTTACAAAATTACTTTTACGGGGTAACTTTGACAAAGTCACCCCATTTTCAGGTTATTTGTGACACCGTCAAAGAAAAAATTTATATCTCGTAAATCGTGATTTTTTATTTGTTTATTCAGTGCTCAGTTATTAATGTGGATCTTTAGGGTATACAAATTTCAGTTACCAGTTTGTCAAGTCCTTTCTATTCAACTTCTCTAGGACAAAGTTCTAGCCACATGATATTCATGAAAAACTGTAAAAAAGCATTCAGTGGTATCAACTTAATTAGTAAAATCGAGATAACCAAGTTGCCATATATTCAACTTACAATTCATTAGATAAAAAAAAAACACATTCCCCTTTATTTTGCATAGAAACTTTCAAGATTTTTGTAGTTGAAACTTTTTCCGACAGGTGCGACAAAGTCATCACCTAAGAGACCAAGCCTGGTGTCTGTTTTGTAAACCTTAGTTTTGTACATCAATTTTGATTTATTTTCTAGGCTTAAAAACTCATATTTGTTTCGAATAGTGTCTATAAAAGCTTCTAAAGCGCGGTATAGAGTAATGAAATTTATGGTGCCTGTACTTTCTCATTGGTACTTATTTCTCTAGACTTTACAAAAACATTGTTCCAGAAACATATCATTTCAATAGTTTTAAGTTTTTCCGATTTCGAAGCGAGGTGTCTTAGAATTTTATCTCAGATAGCCGGTGACCCAACTACCTGCATTACTAAAATCAGATAATATTATTTTTAATGTAAACACAGCTTTTCTTTATTCTGTCGATAAACGTATTGAAGTAGCTGGTTAAAATTAATTCAATATTTATTACTATTATATACTAGAGTAATATGTGTCCAACCCATACCGGTCATTTAAACGTCACTTACAGAAATGTAACTAATTTAAGTTACGGTCAGCCACAATTACAACAATTTTATCAACATTTACCTTATGACAGTCTGCAGAACTTCCAAACACAATCTGATCATACTCTTCACAAAATCCACAACTTCCAACAACTGCTGCTTATGTAAACACAGTAACTAAATTTGCCTACCCACCAATAATCCAGTGAAACAAGAAAACAAAAATAAAGAGCACCCCTGGTAAGTCGTCAAAAAAAAAAGAAAACGGTTGAATAAATTAGCTAAAAATACACACTTGATGAAACCGTTACCTTCAACCCAAAATAGAGTCGAGCCTTTAGCCAAAAATAATTCCGATTTACCTAGCCAGCAAACGCTCTGAAAGAAACGAAAATGCAGCGAAAAGCCTCCCTCGTGTTACAATGGATTGATCGATGACATTTGAAAAGTTGCTGCCAATGAACAATTCTATAGCAAAGCCATTGCCAACGATCCAGTAACAATCAACGCACACATTCCAGACATCAACTGAAAAATTATCGAGGTTATCTACGAGAAAAAAAATATTCACCATACATATCAACCCAAGGAAGAGAGTTGTAATCCAATATTTTCATCATTCCATCGCGATTGAAATAATTAAAAATAAACTCCAGAAAGTTCAGCCCAGAAGGTTCGTAATGTAATTAACATAAGATGCAAAGTTAGCAAGAAACCCAACCCACTCCTCTATGTAGCTTGGAACTCGACCCAAACAATAAAAAAATTGAATTTCTTCGTAACTGTAAAATACCTGTTGAAGTGCTACATAAAAGAAGAGACATTATGAAGTTCACAAGAAGCCAAAATTACGACTATTGGAAGATCTATTACTTAAGACAAGATAAGTGTGTCAAAAGTGGAGGTGGCCACAACAAAAAGTGTGCATAAGACCAAGGAGCACGCCAAATAAATGCGCTTTATATGATGGCAATCCTCCTGCAAATTATAAAGGACGCTCAACATACAAGGATTTAATAAACATGCGAAACAAAGTAAATAATCAAAAAAAAATCAAAGACAAGACTGATTCCCCCCTAATCATCTAATACTGCTCTAGTTACTTCACCACATCTCAACAATGTGCCAATGATGATACGCAAAGCTATAACTAGGATTTCAATGAAAGTTTTAATGTCCTCCCAGACACATCATATCTACCAACCAATATAATAATTTCTTTTCAACCCTGGGTAGCACAGTTTTTGCGAGTGGCGATTGGAACGCCAAGGAGTTCACTAACGAAAGGTCAAAATCTGCTCAATTAAATCTTGCAAAACAGTTACATCTAACATTCCACTAGTGAACTCATTGGACACATAGAAATTTCTTGATTTACCGGCTTTTTACATCTCTCATGGTACAGATAGTAACTTCATAATGGTGGAAGCAAATAATGATCTGTCTTGAGATCGCTCTCTTGTCGTGGTCAACTTAAGTACGCCTACTATTAAAAAAGAACTCGACTATGAATTTGTGTCAAAACAAAGACCCTAACAATCTAAACGCAACAACTCATTACCTTACAAACATAGTCCAAAAATCGGTATGGGAATCTAGTCCCAGCAAATCAAACCAAGACAAATCTTTAACTTGCGCACTTTTAATAGTTAAAGATCTGATTTCTGAAAAAAAAGAGCCAGGGAGAAATAGCAGAAAATACACAGCCCTGCCGATAAAACTATTTACAATCGTTTACCACACAGACTACAGACACTGTTAAGGGAAATACAAAATAATACTTTTGCTGAATACATAGCAAACTGTAAGCAAAATGATTACTCAAATTGAGAAACACCAATAAATTAAGAGGCCTCAAATCCTCAAATGACTCATTAGAAAGGCAAATAGGGACTGCACTAGATCTAGCATGGATAAGGCACACACTTCACTCCCTAAGAAACAACAACCTAAAGAGACTACAAAATACAATAATTTCTAAATACTCCGTGCCAAATCATACTTTTCATGAACCAGCTTTTGCCAGCTAAAGTTATATTTGAAATAAAAAAGTGATTCAGTTTAAAGCGCCAGGTCATGACTTGGTAGCTGATAATATTTTAGAAATACTTCCCGGAAAAGCCGTGGTATTACCGTATACTAATTGTAAGCCTCTCTTAAAATCTAATCATATGGAAATATATACTCATAATAGTATATACTTAAGACTGGAAAGGATCCAGAAAATGTGACCTCACATTGATCAATTAGTCTTTTGACCTTAACACAAGCCAGCAAAATTTAAGTTGTGTCAGGTTTTTTATGTTTTGGTAATTGATTCCTATGTATTTTTAGTGCTGAATCCGAAAATGATCTTCATTTTTTCCCATCACGTCAGAATTTTTCGCAAATCGAAAATTTCAAAATTTGTAAAAAGTACGTAAAATATTTAAAATTTTATTCCATGTGTCGAAGTTTCTTGGAATGGCTTATGTTCTGCTTCGCGCTTTTTCTTTTATGTTATCTATTGGGATTCACCTCGGTGTAACATCTAGCAATAGTCAATCATCGTCGTAGTAGCCCATTTTTCTTGAAACTTTCTTTCCACTTTTTTATGCCATGATGAAATCTCTCACCCACCTCTTCGCTAACGGCACCTAGATTTTCAGGAAAATAGTCCAAATGTGAATTTAGGATGTGAACCTTCAAGCTCATGGAACAGCTTACATTTTTGTACTTCTATAGCATGTTTTCAACGATTGGTTTACAATTGGGTGCCTTTTTATTGAAACTTGGATACTACGTGTTTAAGGACTTCCAAGGCTTCTTTTTCTGCAACTTTGTTTCTCAAAATTACCATCTTTGGGAAGTTTTCTAATGTCAGGCCCAATAAAGGCGTCTTCATTTAGTTTGGAGGTTGATAAGGCTGGGAATTTGTCACAAGTCTATTTAAAACATTTATCTTCTTTTAGTAAAGCTTTGACAAATTACTTAATCAAGCCTAATTTGATATGTAGAGGTGGAAGGAGAACTTTATTCGAATCTATGAGAGCTTTTCGGAGCACATTTTAGTTCCAGATTCTAATAAGACTCTTTTTGGTCAATCTTTCTTTATCCAATGATTTTCTCTGTGTCTGCTATCCCATTCACACAAGAAACAAGAAAACTTTGTGTGCCCTCCTTGCATTCCTAGGAGCATCGATATTATTTTGAGATCGCAGTACGTATTACAATTATGATTGTCGTATTTAATTTTATCGAGAACGAATTCCACATTTTCGTAACACTCTTTTAAACGGACAGAATGTCCGACGGGTATTGACGCATACGTATTCCCACTGTAAGGAAGGATAACTTTGAGGCTTCTTTTGAACGAATCTATGAACAGACTCCAATTGGTACGTTTGTACGGAATGTTAAATTGAGTCAAAGGCGCACGTATGTCAGTACAGAAGATTAATTCTTCTTCCGGAAAATATGGAAGAAAATCCTTTTCTCTGTAGCTAAACTAGCAAAATAAAGTGCCAGCTGCTAGGAGGTTCTCGCCTTTAAACCTTGAACCAAGCAACTCTAAATTTTCTTTGATCACATGTAAGTCTCTAACCAAATCGTTTAGTTCAGACTGTGAACAGAGCTCTGGTGCACAGCTATCTCCAGGTTCGTACTCCTCGATATTATCTTCATTTGAATCATTTGCGGGACCGTCTATACAAGTAAATTTGGTGATGAAATTGACACTGGTACGTCTGGAACATGAGGAACTGGGGGTAAAATGAATGGCATATCTGGATAAACGATTCCTTTTTATTCTTCAAAATAAAACCGTAAATACCAGTAGAACAGAAGTAACAATCATTGCTGTGATTTCGTATCTCTCGCCACACCATTTGAAGTCCAAATCTGAATGCTTCTTGTTCACCCTTGTAAAGTAAACGTAGTCGGGTACCCAAGTATTGTCTTGATCTCCTATTTTCATTCCGAAATATGCAAAGTACACATGTCAAACGAAACTTGTATATTTCTTTTTTTCTTTTCACCATTAACTCACTACAAATGTAACAAAAAGAATCTGCAGACTTTTTACAGCCTTTTCAAGCCATTTCAAAAACGGAAAGTTTGCTTTATGACCAGAAAATAAATTTTTGACGAAAAAACGCGTTTGATCACGGAGGAAAGAAGAAAACTCGATTTTGATGATGATTGAAACAGCACTGAGAGTTGCACGATGCATGAGTGGCGTGAATAGCTGCCAATAGACATGTTACATCTTATTAAGTCTTATCACAACCTGTCAAATCCAGCTACTCATATTTTCGGCCAAGCTGTCGACTCCACGCATTGGAGAGCTAACTCTCGCACCGTCTCATTTTCAACTTAAACAATTTTGTAGATTCTCTAAGGGACATTTAGGGGGAAGGTTAAGGAGGGTTTCAAGGGCCCAATGTCCCTCTTAAAAATTAAAAAAAAAGATTGAAAATAAATAAATAAATAATGCAATAAAATAGAAAATTAGGCTCATTTATACCAATTTTCATTAGAAAACTTAAATGGTCAATGAACCCTCTCCGCCCTTCATCCGACTCCTTAACGGTTTTGCTATAAGAATGCACAGTATACCCCAAGAGAGTAAATATATTATATTTGTTTAAAATAAAAATCATTTTCGGATTCAGCACTAAAAATACATAGGAATCAATTATCAAAAAAAACCACAACCATTACAGACTTGTGTAATGAGTAAATTGTTCGAGAAGCTCGTTCTTAAAAGCTACAATAAAATACAGATATATTTACACATCTGCCTTACTACCAATTCGGGTTCCGAAAGGGCTATTCAACTACGCATCTAACGTACAGAATAGTAAAGAAAGAAAATACTACACCGCTGTTTTTTAGGGCGTATCTCAAGCGTTTGATAAAGTGTGGCATACAGGACTTCTCAGTAAAAACGCTGTTACCAAGCCACTACTATTTATTCTTTAAATCCTATCTAACTGGCCGATATTTTTCTGTCAAATTTGATAATGTCCTATCCTCATATCATCTTTTCAAAGTCCAGTTTGCCTCAGGGTAGTATTTTGGGCCCCTTCGTTTACCTTGTCTACACGGCTGACTTCCCAGAAACTGATAATACACTGACAGCCACCTTCATCCATGACACCGCCATATTGTTCACCCACGAAAATCCGGTAATTGCAACTGCTAACTTCAGTTTTAGTCTAAAATACTTCCCGAAATTTATAAAGATTTTGACATACCATTCGTTGTTAATGGAATTAAAATATTTGCAACAAATTATGACACAGCAATTAATTAATTCAGCAACTGTCTACCAACCACCCCCCACTAAGACAACTGAAGAAAACATGGGCCCAACACCTGCTGTAATAAAATCTCTCTTTATGAGTATTATCGATAGATAGTTTCTTATATCAATGCCTTTTATATAATCAAATTTACTTAATACTTTGTGGAGAGGCAGGCGTGTAAATAGCCGTGCCCTCGTGGTGCGGTGTGGGGAACTAAGTACGGCCCGTTTTGAAAAGTAAAACGCTGAGGCCCAAATCGTCCCTTAAACGGCCGACGCGAAAGCGGTTGGGGGGGGGGCCTACCGATATCAACCGATGAGTAATTGCCAAATGGCTCACCTGTAATCGGCTTCGGCGGCGTTGGTTTCACGGTGGCCACCTTGTTGCGATATCTTCGTGCCTGGAACACGACTGCACTGGCCGGGATGCGATGCGAAAGTCTTGCGGGGTGGTTAAGTGCGGGAAGATTAAACACGGCCGCATTGGCCGGTTTGCGGTTCCAGTGTGTGCCGGGCTTCACGCGTGGCTTAGCGGCGGATCATCCGCGGGAAATCTTAATTCGACACCACTTTGCATCTCAAAGGGTGCCGCCGACGGCGTATGCAAACTCGCCGGCTGAGCAAAAGCCCATATGCCGTTCTGTGTGCGATAGCGAAACGTGGCGGCAGATATCAAAGCCACCAGCACACCGCCACGATACACAGGCGGTTCAAGGGCGAAAAGGCCGCCGCACCACTTTGTATAAAAGTAGATTGTAAATTACGTTTGTCAATAAAAAAAATACTGTCCGTCCTTAGTTTAATCACTATCACTATCTAAGGTAATATTTGTCAGAGCATTAAGAATCTACTGATTTGCATAATGCTTGATTCGCTTCAGCACGGGCACTCCATCGCTTTTGATGACAAAAGTTTTTAAAGATAAAGAGTCCTTTTTAACGTGAGACTGCAAGGTATTCTATCTTTTTCTTGAAGAACTAAAACAGTTTTAGATTTCTTGTTCTAAAGAAAACAATTCAACATAGTATTTGCTGCTTTCTGCAGTTGCGGAGCCAACTAGTTGTAAAGAATGTCCCGAGCAAAGAATGTATGTGGCCACAATTTACTTCTTTTAGTCTAACCTGAAGACATTTATAGCACAAAACTTGTTGCTGGAATTGTCGTAAGTTTGTTTCTACAGTTATTTAGATCAAGATTTACGAAATATACGGTCGACATTGCAGCATTTACCGCTTCTTCACCTTTACGCCACAGTTGGGAATAAACGTCAGAAATAGTCCAACAAGAGTTCTCTTAGGTAGCACGTACCACAAAAGTTAGTTGGTTTGTGTGTGACACATCTAGCACAATTATGGGACAATACTTATCATTTACAATCTTTTGGATAATCTCTGCCTTTACTTGATGAATTTACTGACAGTTGTACACTTCTTTCTTCATTTCTAAATATTGCTACGTGTTCGTTCGGCCATAACGGGATCGAATTTTGAAATCAATTTTACATAACCAAGAAAGTTACTATTTCTTACATAGCTTAATATTTCATTATTGCCATAAATTGGTAGTCCACGAAAGCTTCAGAACTTCGACGACACTTAACAAAGATTTCACCAATACAAAGGTTATTTTTTGTACTGTTCTGTTATTTTACCATCTACTTTTTGTAAAACTCAACTTTCACTAATAAATTTTAAAATGCACTATCTGTGTTCTGAGTTGTTTCATGATCATTTATTGTAAAATTACTTTTCCAGTTATGAAACCTCTTAGTTAGGTTGCTAGGAACGTTGTTCATCTATAGAGTTTTCATCGCGCACAAAATACTCGTACGGTTAATTTTGACCAACCGCTTTCGCTTGATACGTTCTTTATTTTATAAAACGACTGATTGGTACACAATATTTTTTGAGTGGTACTTATACTGTCTTTCAGATTTTTAAAGTCAGGGTCATCGTTTTGTTGAATACCACTGTAGGCCACCAACGACGAACTTCATTATTTACGTATCATAATATCACACGTTTGATGCACTACAATTTGGGAATGAAGTTACTGAGGTCGATGGCAACAATTGTAATTACTATACACTATGTGATGAAAAAGTGTCTAATTATTGTATTTTTGATCGCAGTATCCTGTTGCTTTAGGCGCTCTTTGGGGCGTTTTCTTAATTCTATTTCACTTGATTTTCTTAACCAATATCAACTACATTTGCCACTGATTGTTCACCCTTTATGATAAATAAAATATGTACTGATCGACGATTTAATTCAAAACTGAACATTACTCACAAGGGCTGTACTGCTGCACAATAAATATAAATTATAATACAATTAATGTTATTTTAAAATATAACAATATTAATTTATTTGACCACTTTTGTTAGCTCTATAGCTTCCCATTCGATTTCTGCGAATTACCATTTGTTCCATCTTATATTCAAACCCGGGGTTCTAGAACAAATCAGAAAGTTATGAAATTTGAACCGCTAGAAATGGTATTGACAGTGACTGCTTATTCTGGAAAGTTTCTAAATAATTTCGTTGTGATGTTACTTTAATTACAATACAAATGCTCTTAAAAAACTTATTGTACCTCAATAATTGATGAACGTATGATTTATAATTTTATAGTTATAATCTATTCACAGTTTCTATAATTGAGCTAACTTTTTCGTTTACTCAACTCTAAACTTTACTAATAAATTTACAAAGTTTGTACTAGTTGGTTACAAGGCTCAAATAGTGAAAAAATCATAGAAATCAGAAACCATGTCGACCGAGTCATCGAATTAAAAGAATCTTTTTTAAGAATCTTTTTTTTTAATTTTTTCCCACTTACAGTAGTGGTATTGGAATTTTTTTCTTGTCATCACAATTGCATATTGAAGGAAACAATTCATTAATTTATTTTAGATGTAAAAATTTATATTTTCATATTTCTTTTAATATGAACAACATATTTGTGTTGTTTATGTGAAATTTGATGATTTGTTAATTTAGTTCTATTATTTATTCTAAAGACATTCCTTCATCTCTATGGTCTAAAAACACACATAGTTACAGTTTTTGCTTTTTGATAGATGTACAGTTACGTTGAAAAGAAAATAAGATGTAATTGTGGATCAAACACTGGCGTAACTATCAATGTATTTTATAGCAACCATAGGTTATTAGTGATAATTAAAGAATGATTACAATTACTATCGGTTATATATCAGATCACAATTTAATAGAACGGAAAAGGGAAGTGATATCACAACCATCCTTAACACTCTTTGGAAGTGGTCTAACCATTACTTAGGTCACTTATGTAATATTTAATGCACAAGAGAGGTCGGTTAACTTGCTCTTCATTGCGATGAGATGACTCCTTTCGCTTGCACTTACCAATGTGTTTGGTCCTTTTATCCAACTCCATGTTCAGAACTAATCCTGATTTTCATAATACAATGGTGTCGAACTCATATCGTAAGTGTATATTGCATCTCTTGACACAGCCACAAATGTATTTCGCTTCCGTAGACAATAGAGAAACTCATTGAGCTTTAGGTTATGGCACCGTCTGCAAAGAGAAACATAAAATTAGATGTTGGCCGTTATGTCCCTCCACATTCTGTACAGTATGCATCAAAATAACCAGTTAATTCAAACACTGACGCATTCTTTTGGTAATGAGTCTACAGTTTTTTACTGCTTTTCAAATATTTCGATTTTCGATTTACTCCATGGCAATACGCCGGCCCTGGGTCCGACACTAAAGAATATGCAATGCTATGCCTCAGAAAAAAGTGCTTTGTGTCATCAGACATAAATGGAACTTTTGTCCACTGTCTTAAAGCTTTCTTAGACCATAGACCGACTTCTTTAGTTTGAAAAAGCATATGCCACTATGGAATCCTTCAGTTTGTTTCATATATATGTCTCCTTCAAATTCATTCCGAAGAAAGGCAGTTTTCACATCACAGTGTTTGGACTGCGTCGTATTTAACTATTGGAAAAATGTTTTTTCTTTGAGTGAATCCACCCGCAAGTAATTCACCTTTAAATCATTAAATCGATATGTCTGACATTCTTTTTAGTTTGAACAACCACTTGAATGACACTGGTCTCTGGCTAACGGAAAATCGAAAAACTCCTACGTTTTCTTGACTTTGTGAGATTTCATTTCTTCTTTCATTGCTTTGCGCCAGTCTAATTTTGGAGAAGTTATCTCTTGTTTCAAACTCTGGAGTGTGTTGACATTAACTACCATAGAGCAAGCGTAGTTATTCTTGTACTGTAATGTTTTATTTCTCAGATTATATGAACATTCAACACTAGAAGAGACACACGCGCAATTTTATTTTTTCTTGTAAATTCAGTTTGTGTTGATTTTTATCGGTATTTAAATCTTCTCTTTTTTCAACGACAGTTTCTTTAGATTCTTCGCTCGTGTCTTTGTTTATAATGCAAGGATTTAGCGCTCAACAGAATTTATTGCTTCTTATGAATAATAGCAACTTTTGGACTGGTAGTTTTCTTCGCAGGCGGATCCCAAAGTCCGTATGTTCTTTGTGTGTCAGAGTAGCGGGCAAATAGATGTTTGGCTAACTTTGCGTTCCATTTGAGTTTCTTTTACTTGGGGATCATCACTAACGCAAGTGATCAAAGCCTACGGAAATGTCTCACCGAAAGCTTAATACCATTCCACATCTTCGCTGGAGTTAGCTTCCTATTTCGAAATTTTGTTCAAGGTCGTACAGTTGATGGCTTTGGTTCAAAACTCCTTTGAAAGACATTGCAATTTTTTTCTTTACAGTGTTCGTTTTACGCTCTGCAAACACTTGTTTGGG
Source organism: Sinelater perroti (assembly GCA_036346155.1). Taxonomy (NCBI): domain Eukaryota; kingdom Metazoa; phylum Arthropoda; class Insecta; order Coleoptera; family Elateridae; genus Sinelater; species Sinelater perroti. Next base: position 14,325,759 of record JARFIY010000024.1, read on the forward strand.
GTAGTTGACGCGTGTTCGCTCGACTCAAATTTTCTTCAATGGGCAGTCTTCACATTTGATGTTCTTGATTTTCAATTCTTTGAGTAAATCATTGGTAACGCTGGCAAAAGACTTTATTTTATTCTTCAAAATGTAACCTAATTTTTGGTGCTATAGCATCGTATTGAATCGCGCGTGACGCTTGCGGAACCTTTGATCGCCTTTATCTTCATATAATACAGGTGTACATTCCTCGTCACATGCATCTTTAATTGACCATTGTGTTTCAGCTCAATTGTTTTCTTCGTTGTAATGGTAACAAGACCATGATCCCCCACAAAAACAAGTTTTTGTTTATTACTGATATGTAGAGGATGTCCATCATTGTTATTTGTACCGTTCCTTTGTCGCTCGAGTCCAATGTTTCTTCATTATCAAACCTAATTAGAGACAGGTATGAAGCTTTTCAAGAAATGACTTTCGCCTATAATATGTGTCGATGTCGGCTAACCATTAATCAAATGTTGACACGGTGGCCAATTTATGCGTCACCTTTACCTTCATCTTCTCTTCACTTCCAACACTAGTGAATTGTTATTTATCTTCTTCGGTTTCCGATGGCTATTTTGTTATACTGTTTGTGCCCGACTTTACCACAATTAGAGCATTTAAATTTATTTGTGAACACATTCTTTTCATGCACGGTACTCTTCTTCATTTTTAAGGCTGCCAACGCACGCGTTGCTCTGTCCACACCTGAATTCAGTCTGAGTTTATATTTTGTTGAGATTCTACCTTGGTCACTACTACCACTTCTTCTATTTTGACCCCGGACGACATAATTTGTGCGATTAGTCCTTCCACTCTAGCTGTTGTTTTGTTCGGTGTATACTCCATAAAACTTTCGACTTAAACGCGACTGCTGTTCGAAGATTCTAATCAATGGCTGCCAAACATCGTGAATGCTCTGATACCCAATGAGACCGTTGCAATTTCACTAATACCAACAATGCGAATGCCTTTTCTGTTAGTCCATCTCTTTGCTGAACTCTTCAAACATTTGATCCATTACTCACTGGTTGGATTACTAAAATTAGGGAGGTTTTCGGTTTTCTCTTTTTCCATTGTCAAATTCTTTAATTTCTGGCGCTCTTAACTACTTGTTTGGACTTTTTATATAACTTATTCAGCAGCCACGCTTTGTTACTATGTAATTATGGATCAGATATTGATATAATTACCATCATAATTGCTAATAAGCACAGTTTATCTACTCTATAAAACTGCAAGAATGTAACTTTATTTGGTTGTAATTAACAATGTATTTTTTCCTACAGTTATGAACTGATTTCAAAGGTTAATACCTCATTCGAACCGATTTTTTGCCAAACCTCACGTAAAGATTTTCGATTTTCGATTTAGGTCGCTGTTGACCTGTTATAGAACAAAACATAAGTTATCACCAAGTAGACAGTTTTCGCTATCTATCTGTGTTTCTTACACTACCTGGCCAATTCTTGCCATTAGTAGGCGCATACGGCACAACTTTGATTAATGTAATACCGAATGTAGCCGAACAAATGTCATTATGCTTAGCTATGACTGATAAAACGATTGTTGGCTCATTTTTCCTTCAATTTTCAAATCTGTATCAAATATTTAGCTTAGGTTGTCCATCTTTGAGACGGGCCTTTTTACTATTTAATGATTATTAAGGAATTATTACAATTACTATTGGTTATACATGTCACCTTTTAAGCGATCGATTACACGAAAAGGAAGTGACATCACAACTAATGCAAGCGCTCTCTATTCTTAACATAAGACAATTGAAAATTATTGTCACAATTGTGTAATAAAACATTTTTGGATCGTAGTACTAAAATCAGTAGACCAAAATCATATTATACTCTCCCTGCTTTGAAGTTCAGAGTAAAAACGCTTATTAGGTATTAGTATGCTTATATAGTACCATAACTAGTGTCGTCAATTTACAAGATACTATTGTATTGTTCTATAGTCGATCGACGATGTCTTTTGCACCGCTGCAAATGAAGAGAGGTATTTCATACATTGATCTTAGCTTATTGATTGCAAAATCAGTTATTGAATTTAAGTACAACCACCTCCTAGTAAAAGATTCCTATTAATTTTTTTTTACTCTGTCAAACTTAGCGTTTTAGTTTATCTTTTATTGCTATACCTTCCATTATTATATAAGGCATGTGAATCTCCCAAAGTCTTATAGATAAAATAACCAATTTGTACATATAAAGCTTTCCCTTTTTAACATTACTCAGATTGTGGCATGCATTTATACTGTAGCTGTTGTACATGTCGAAATACACAGTCATCTATAGAAGCTTAATATAGGTGGGTTTTAGTCACATATTTTTATATAAAATAAAAAAAGAATTTCTAGTTCAAATATATGTCATCTTGTTTTAACTCTTCTGTTTGTGAGAAGGTCCCTGGGAACCTTTTTGATTTTCAAACTCTCACAACTCCTTAATGTTGTATGGGTTGAATACCCCAACCGTACATGTATTCCAAGAAAAAAGTGTGCTGAATCGATTAAAGCTGGTTTTGAAGCGACACGAGCAATAGTTTACATTTTATCGAGGTTTAATGACGTTTAGTACGTGGATTAGTGAAAAAGTCCCTACCTTGTACTATTATTAGAAGAAATCGCTAATGAGTTTTGTTGAATTGTGTTTTTTTTGTTACTGTATTTCTTTTTCAGTTAAATGCTTACAACAGCGATTTGTATGCCAAAACAAGATTTGCTACATCTTGCTTACCCTTAAATTTTGTACGAACAGGTATACGAGCAAGAAAACCGGTGTACATTTCTAAAGAATTTTGTCTACTTCATGCGTATGAACTGTCTGTATTTGAAAAGCAACAAATTGTGCATATCAATATAATTTTGAACAATTAGCATACCCGGCTCGTCTCATAGAAACAATGTTTGTTGGAATTTATGTTGTTTTTACTAATTGTAATACAACAAACACACGGAACAGTATGAAAGGTTCATAAGTTTCATAGACCAAACCATATAACGTTTACATATTGAACAGTGAACATCGAGTGCGGAATTTCTAAATTTGTGTATAAACGTATAAACAAAAATGGCAGATTCAAATTTGGATGTTGCAGAAATGGTGATACGTCACAGTACACGCTACCAGCAAATGACTGAGGAGGAGAGACGTGTTATCGATGATAGATTTGCAGAATTTATGAATGACGAGGAGAGTGACAATGATGATGATGATGTTGCATTTGACGTCGAGGTTGAAGATAATGACGACCTAACATATCAGCCAACCTTGACGTTGATGAGTCGGATGCCGAAACTGAATCGCATGTGGAAATCAATGAAGAGCTAGATGAAGACGACGAAGATGAATTAGAAACTGCTCCTGCCACTACCGAAACTGACAGTTATTTTACATCTAAAAATGGCACGAAATGGAGCGAAGTTGCACCACCGAATACCCGCATTCGTGCTCATAACGTGGTTGACTATATAAGAAGGAAACCAGGGCCAGTAAAAGACACATATTATCCCTACACCATATTTCGCACGCTCATCACCGAAGATATGGTGTATATTATCATACGGGAAACCAATCGAAAAGCCAGGGAAGTAACAACTGTATGGAATTCGGCAAATCCTACGAAGGAAAAGGGATGAAAAACAATCACTCTAAAAGAGTTCGATGCATTTTTGGCTATCGTTTTGTATACTGGGCTGTCTAAATCAAATAATGAGCCCAACCCATGCTCCAATATACAAAGCCGCATTATCATACGATCGATTTATGCTCATCAAAAAATTCATTCGCTTTGATAACGCAAATACGCGACGGGAGCGATTAATCAACAGTAAAACTGCTGCTATTGACGATGTTTGGCAAATGTTGCAGGCCAATTTGGCGGCAGCTTACATCCCGCACGATTCGCTGACCGTGGACGAGCAATTATTCCCATATAGAGGCCGCACACGGTTTACACAATACATTCCGTCTAAGCCAACCAAGTACGGAAGGTATGGTAGCTGTGCGATTCGAAATCATTTTATCCCCTCAAAGGAATGATTTACTCTGGGAAGTTGCCTGGTCAAAAGCGTGAGGTAAATCAAGGGCAGAATGTTGTGTATCAATTAGTGGAAAGATATGTGAATACAGGCCGCACAATTTATGCTGACAATTTTTTCTCCATGTTGGATGTGGCGCGTACATTGGTGAGGCAGAAAACTGCATTTGTTGGAACAGTACGCTCAAATATAACATTTGTTCCTGAAAAGTCCTGCGCGTCCGGTTTGCAGCTCATTGTTTGGCTTCTACGAAGGCGATGTATCACTGTGCTCATATGTTCCGAAGAAGAATAAAGCGATAATTTTGCTGTCTACAATGCACTATACTTGCGATATAGACACAACTGAAAAAAGGAAGCCCATAGTTATTCTGGATTACAATGCTAATAAATCCGGCGTGGATACAATGGATCAGATGCTTGGCACATATTCTTGCAAACGATCAACAAACCGCTGGCCACTTGCAATATTCTACAATATGGTAGATATTGCTGCATTAGCTGCATTTATCATATATAATAAAATTAAGCTAGTAAAAAAAAACCGATAAGCGACGTTCATTCTTGCAATTGCTCACGACACAATTAGCATTGCCTAATATTGAAGAACGAGCCACCAATGGACGTATAACGAGCTATCCCAGGATTCGAAACGCTATGGAAGCATTCAATGTAAAGGTGAAATAAAATAATTTTGAAACACACAAAAGCGGAAAAACTAAATATTTTTTGTCCTTGTAGGTAGTAGCAAGACCGACAGTAGGAGCTGCACCTTCTTTTCCGCCTCGATCAAATCGGCCATCATGCCAGTTATGTCGTGTGGATTACGGACGCCAGCGTAAAACCAGAGCGTATTGCTTTACTTGCAACAAAGCAGTTCGTGCTGAGCATTCAACATCGTTGCAATACCTGCACACTCGAACTGGAAAATCAGCAAGAAGCATCACAACAGTGATTTATTTCATTTTCTCATGTATTTTAATATTAAATAAAACCGAAATTGTCAAAAAAAAACATTTCTTGTTGCTTTTTATTACTTTATAGAATCTAAAATTAACAATCAAAACCATCAAAACACACCCCATCAAGCAAAATACCATACAATTTGTTATAGGTAACTGCGGACCTTTTCACTATTTTAAGGCTAACCGGAGACTCACTAATCGGAGGGTTAAAAAGGATACGGAAAAAGAGAGACGGGTATAGTATGTTAATTAAAACAAAACATTATGAAGATATATTCAAAAAATAATATTGGTTATTGCGGGTGTATTGTTTTTTGAAAAATATTTAACTCTCATGTGGATAAATTAACGATAAAGTGGTTCCTTGAACACAGTACCACAGTTTCAAAGTGACGAATACTTAATTTAATTCTATTTTATGATAGTGAGGGATAAATCCGAAATACACGTCCACATTTGAATGTTTTAGATCAATGTTAAAGCTTTGAAATCTAATTCATTATTCTTTTAACAGAACCGTACTATAAAAATGTGCTAACTTTGCCATGCCTAGGCTTCTGATCATTGCAGGTAGAAAGAAATTCTCTTTTAGGTTACTTTTCACTACCGATTCGTTAATTACAATTACGTCACAGCAAGACATACCCTCGTTTGTTGCGCAATCAATTGTTATCAAGTTTTTTACAGCAGTAGGCGTAAAATTATCCAAAATTTTGAAAAGACTTAAGAAAGTTTGAGTACAACGTCATTAAGAAGGCTCATGTGTACTCGAAATAAACAATTTTTGGTAGAACAAAAAACCACCGTGACCGAGAAAAGTATTCGCATTGTTCTTCACCTTTTCAGGATGACCGCTGATTAGTGGTTGCTAAAATTGCTTTTGTTAACTTTTGGCAACATAAAACTCTCATACTTTCAGAAGATATGAGAACTTCCAACTCGAGACGTTAACCTCCTCTACAAAAACTTTTGACAATATAAATATAAAGAATGTAAAAATTTATATATTTTTATTTATTTTCATCAAATATTTTATAGAATGTAAAAGTACAAGTTTGAATGGTATAACTTTATATATTAAAACTTAAGTATATTTGAAATTCTACAATATTCTAAGAGGAAATTTACGATATAGATATATCTGCTTGAGAAATTAAGTAAGAATACTTGTTATAACAGATAACTAGGCTGCAATATTATAAAAATCCTAACTAGTTATCAGATCAATTCTTAATTGGCCTGTAAACCCATCGCAAAGTATACGATAATAATAAAAAATTGCATAGATATGAGTTGTATTAGTAACTTAGCATAGTATTAATAGCACTTAATAGTAAAGAGAGACACTCGACTTTACTTGTACAAGTTGGAAAAAGATCATGGTTCAAAGCAAATCTAGATAACATTTTTGATAGTGATATGTTATCATGGACGTAGAAAAATTTTAGCAACCACATTTGATCGTCCAAATGCAAGCGTAGTGTAGAAAAAACTTAGCGCTTAAGAATAGCTGTCGAACTCTCTTGTTTTGAACGCTATGCATTACAGCGTCTGGTTAGTTTTGGAAGCCTAATCCTATAGAAGTTAGAAGCTGTTAAAGAAATCTCTTTTAGCGAATCAGAACATCTTGACAGTGAATTATATGCTGCACACAATCGATTCTTTCCTAAATCACTTAGTGTTGTGTGTTAAGGTCAAAAAGAACATTTTAAAATTGAGTAGAGCAATTAAATTTATTGATAACATTACAGAAGCTCATTATTTTTTGTGTTAGATGCTATTTAATAGTATATTTGCAATTAATAATTATTTTCTTCTTGATTAGCCTGTAAGAGACTTACTCTTATATAGATACAAGGACAGAGAAGTGTAACGAGAAATAAAAAGTTGATGCACTAACAAAAAATAGATTAGAAACTGCTATTACTAAAGAGAAACTGGTACTTGGAGTAACCAAAACTGTAGTTAGTAAATTCCATTGTACCAACTGAAACTGGATGAAAGAACTAAAGCACAGCAAAGACTCCATCTAAGAAAACGATAGATGACATACTGCAATTTAAAAAAATAGCAAAGTTAGGCTTATGACTCGATTGATTTATGTAAGGATACTCACACAATAAGTGTTTATAGGGAAGATCCCACTTGTAGATTTTGTAATGGAGAGGATTTGATTGCAAGCTCTTGCCCGGCGAAAACTTTTACTTTTAAGAGCTAACTCTCGAAAGGTTATAATTGTAAAAGACTTGATAAAAATAATACTTAGTCTGATAAGAAGCTTTTTTTCTTGAATAATTGAATACATTAATAATACAATAATTTTCTTCTTCTTTTTCTCCTCAGAATAAGCCCGCGGCTTGTTTATTTATCCAATTACGTCCCCGTCTTTAATGTTTTGGGAAGTGGAGGTATACGATGCCAGGTCGTTTGCGCGTTAGAGGCTTCTCAGCTCTTACTATTCTTACAAGTCTGTCTTTTTCCATTTGTGACACGTGCTCGTCTCAGCCTCTTCTTGTATTTGTCGTATTACCGAATTTGAAATTTTGTTTCTTAGGGTGTGTCCAGTAATTCTTCTTAGAACCTTCATTTCGGTTGTTTTTATTATGGATTTCGCTTTTGCGGTGTTAGCTCTGGTTTTGGGAGTGTCATTATTGGTTGCATACAGATTTCATGTATACGTATCTTATTCTCCTTTTCCATATGTTTATTGCTCCATAAGGTTTCTTTCAATGCTGAAGATATTCTTGTAGTCTTGTTTATTTGGTATTTTACTTTGCTAATTCTATTTTAATGAGCTTTTAAATTTACTTCTAAATACTAGAAAGACATGACTTGTTCAATTATAGTGTCGTCTATGGACAATTTACAGCGAATTGGGTCCGTTGACATTACCATAGGCTTTGTTTTGTGTACCGATATTACCATGTTATATTTTATAGTAGTCAGATGGAAATTCTGTAATAATTTCTATAATTCATCTTCGCTTTCATATATTATTACAACATCGTCCGTGTAGCAAAATATTTTTATTTCTTTTTTAGTAGTTTTATATCTTTAGCCAGCCGTTTGGATACTATCAATGATTTTATTCATCAGAAGACTGAACTACAGTCACCCTGTCGTATGCCTATAGCCACTGGAATGTTGTCTGTCAAGCTGTTGTTAATTAACACCTTTGCTATCGGGTTTGTGTTTAATTCTTGTATTACCCTAATCTTGAAAACTGTAGTTCCAGTAGTGTTAAATCCATTCTTATTTTTTATTTAAAAATATTTGAGAAGTCATATATTTTTCAGAATTTTTACAATAGATTAAAAATGTCCATTTTTCAGGACGCAGAATATTCTGCTATTTGAGTTCTTGCAAAAGCACGGAAATGTCGCTAAATTCAACTAGGATATTTCTTTTGTAACTAAATTCATTACTTTTAAGTATCACTCGTAAATAGGAGTTTAACAAAATTGTCGTTATAGTATCAGCACATGCAAATGCAAAAACATAAAGTCAAGAAAAATCTAATATGTAAGTGAACAAAAAAGAATTTATAGCAATTCTGCATGCACAAAACGCACAACAAACAGAATTATTTTAGGAAACGATAAGTTTACCTTGGTTGTCGAGTTATAAACAATTTCAAATTAGTCGTTTTCGTGACAATGAATGATTACAAATGTAAATGCTTTAGCAGTGATGTCATCGGTTGGAAGTGTGTTTATTGATCGTTTGACTAATTATTAAATTATTATCGTATAACTATTTTAATTTGTGAGTCATGCCCAAGACTTTTTATGTATTTTATGTATTATGTAGTATATAATTTTCTTGGACATTTTCAGTTTTCAGGAGACTCACTGTCCGGTTGATGTACTAAGAAGTGCCTTGGACTGGAATCTGTACAGAATTTTAGTATTTGACGGTTTTCTACAGCTTCATAGTTGAAAGATAAATGTTCATATTGGCTGTGGAATGGCTTTATAAAGAAGAACTTTATTTTATGACAGCTAAAATCGTCTTTTAATTATCCAACTTATTTGTTTACTTTAAGGTTAAGATGTTTTCTTTTAGTTTTTATGTAGATTGTCCAGATAAGCTTCTGGGCAAGATGCATCAGTAGACACTTAACGTCTAACTTTACTGGTATAAATGCATCATTAATTGTTACTTGTGAACATACTCTAAGCTTGTTGGTAAAAGTAATGTGGGTAAATTTTTCGTTGTTAACTGTTATTCTCTATTTGTTAACCCAATTCTGGGAGAGATGAAAGTAATTCTGAAGGTTTTCAGATACCATTAAATGTACATATGCTATATCATTACCAAAAGTAGTAAGCTTGATGTTGGCTGAAATTAGAACATTTGCAGTTTATACCAGAAACAATACGGGGCCCAGTGCATTTTCTTGCGGCACGCCAGTGGTAATGTATTAATAATTCAAAAATGCCTTACTTTTTTACTTGCAAATTTTTGACACACAGCCTTGCCCTATATTTATCTATGAAGTTGTTAATTTACCGGAGATGAAGAAAAAATTTGTAGATGTGGTAGACAAGAAACAATACCCTACAAAAGTAAGACCAAAAATACAATCAAAATTACTACTAAAGACGTTAAAGCACATATAAAGTTATCAAAATATATAAGAGAAAATAATATAACTTAGCCTAAAGAACAACGATCTTATGGAATAGTAATCAAGTATTTGCATCATTTAATTGATATCGAAAACATAAAAACAAACTTGCGGTAACATGGAAATAAAATTAGGCAAGTAAATAATTAATTCCAAACAACGTACCACAAAATTTTTTTAAATCTTTTCCCTGCAAACAACAAAAAAATTTACAAATTACCAAGACTCCAAGATCATCCACAAGAAACCGCTAAGAAAAAATATAACGTAGTTCAGTACATGCGGTGTCAATATTACGACTACACAAAAACCTACTGTAAACCTACATGTATGTTAAATGTGGAGGGCAACACAGCACTCCAAGCTGCAAGAAGCAACACGTGCTTTGTGCGGGGGCACTGATCCAGCGAATTATAAAAGCTGTGATTTTACCAGAAACACTACCAGGTAATGCATATTAATAATAAGATCAATACATCATCAACCAACGCATTTCAAGAAAATCTATCTCTGCAGATAATAAGAAACGCGCAAACCAAAAGCTACGCAGAACCAGCATCAAATAACGCATTTCCGAATGCGAAAGAAAGTGCTGAAAGCACTAGCATGACATTAACTAAATTTATGGAGGAATTTAAAACAATATTCGACCAGATCGTTCAACAAAACAGCATGGTTTTTAATATTATAAAAACATTATTAGTGAAATAAATAATAATGCTTAAATTCCCAAGGATAGCTCTCTAGAACCACAATAGCCTCACTTAACACAAAGATAAAATAAAATTATTTTTTTAACACAGCAATATAGGCATTATATTAATAAGTGTTTAAAATACCATTATAATAGGTCTAGTAAAAAGAAATCCATTGTTTTTCCAATAGATAGCTTTAATACATTGTATCTTGTACTCTAAAAGTCCGATTGGTTTATATTAGATGGCGTTAGAAATCTGATATTTCGTACTACAAAAACTTATTTGACAGTTTTGTGAATGGTTGACTCAGTTTTGTTTGAGCTTACGTCAAAGATGTACACCAGCAAAGAGAAAATACGCTATATTTTACAATTTTTCTTCGATAAGGTGAAAACACAAGCCAGGCGGCTGAAAATGTGAATAGTGTTTATGGTTCTGATACTGTAACAGCCAATCAAGCGCAGTTTTGATTTCGTCGATTCCGTTCCGGTAATTTCGATGCACCACGCTCTGGAAGGCCAATTGTCGAAAATGTGGATAAAATCATGGAAACGGCCGAGTCCGACTGTCATATAAGCACTGTTTCTATTGCCCAGGAGCTAAGCATTGCACGAAAAACCGTTTGGAACCATTTGGAAAAGGCTGGATACAAAAAGAAGCTGGATGCGTGGGTACCACAGGAGTTAACGCAAAAAACCTTATGGACCGAATCTCTATCTATGAATCGCTGCTGAATTGCAACAAAGTCGACCCATTTCTGAAGCGGATGGTGATTGGCGATGAAAAGGGGATCACTTACGACAACGTCAAGCGAAAACGGTCGTGGCCGAAGTGCCAAGCCAGAATTAACGGCCAGGAAGGTTTTGCTGTGCATTTGGTGGGATTGCCAAGGAATCATATACTATGTGCTGCTTCCCTACGGCCAAATTCTTAATTCGAACCTGTACTGTGAACAATTGGACTGCCTGAAGGAAGCAATTGCCCAGAAGCGGCCAACTTTGGCCACTAGGACAGGAATTGTTTCATCAAGACAACGCCAGGACACACACATCGATAGCAACTCGCCAGAAGCTTCGAGAGCTTGCTTGAGAGGTTTTTATGCGTCCACCTTATAGTCAGGACCTGGTACCGACTGATTACCATCTGTTCCTGTCCATGGCGAACTATTTTGCTGGTGAAAAATTCACCCCAACAGAGGCTTGTGAAAATCGACTGTCCCAGTTTTTTGTCAATAGGGACAAGGACTTCTATGAGAGAGGCATAATAGAATTACCTTCAAAATGGCAACAAGTTATCGAACAAAACGGCGCATATTTGACCTAAATCTGTTCATTCTAAGTATGTTAAATAAAACCTTCAATTTCCTGAAAAAATAATGGATTTTTTTTTACTAGACCTATTATAATACCTACTTCACGAATCACCTAGTGGAACTGCGCGCAGGGGTACAGTGGTAATAAATCATTCAAACAAGCACTATGAGACGTCAAAATATGGAAACGATTACCTCCAAGCGACTATAAAAACCGAGTTTGTGTATTGCCGCACGGGCTGTTATTTGCTGTCCTCCAAAACACAACTAAAAAAAATCACTTCAATTATTTTTTTTCGCCATGGACCCAAAATTAATGGTATTGGGATATTATAATTGTAAAAATAGTGTATGGGGTTCTTGCATATCTATCGCTAAAGGCAGGAAACTACCAAAAAATTACTCATTCTTGTCAACAGGCACTCTCACATACTGCCAACAAACAAAACGCGGGATCTCTTCGTTTTAAATAGAATTTCTACTTGCTACGTAGATGTAGATTCAAGCTATGATCATACCCCAGTGATAGCAAAAGTTGGTACGTGTCCCATCATAAATAAAAATATAAATAAAAATAAAAAGATATTTACTCAAGTTCTTTAAATTACTTTTTTTTTTGTTTATTATGCAATCTGTTACAAAATTAACAATAAGCATTTATGTGGATTGACAACATTGACTTGAATAGAGATATGCTCCAATGAACAATAATCTCTATGTGAAAATTAATTTAAATTTGTTTGTAAACTTAACTAAACTCTAAAATAGGATATTTATCGGTCATGAACTAAATCGAGTGGCGTTTTACGCTTAAGTCTCTTTGTCTGTTCACTGTTATCAAGCAAATTTACTGCCAGTACATTTGGATGATTTTCCAATCGTTGAATGTATTTAACACTGCACTGCACAATCGTTTCACTTACTGTCAGCACTTGCAGATCATTGTAGATGTCTTTATTTGTTACAAACCATGGGGCGTCTACAAGAGCACGCAGGACTTTAGACTGGAATCTCTCGATGATGGTGATGTTCGATTTCGATGCTGTTCCCCAAAGCTGTAGCCCATATGTCCATACTGGCCTGAAGATGACATTGTATGCAAGTAATTTGTTTTGAAATGTAAGTTGAGACTGTCGTCCCAGCAGCCAATAATGGTTTCGGAATTTAGTACCTAGTTGTTTGCGTTTTTTCCAAATATGTGTACGCCAGGTCAATCTCTTGTCTAAGTGTATACCGAGGTATTTTACACTGTCTGTGGTAGGAATAAACTGATTTCCTATCATTACTTGTGGTGAATCGCCTCGGCATTTAGTGAAGACAATGTGGTTGGACTTATCCTCGTTTATTTTTATCCTCCACTTCTGGGTCCATTTATGGATTTCATTAATACTGTTTTGTAGTATGTTGCTTGCTTCAATTGGACTTTTATGTACAGCTAATATGGCAGTATCGTCTGCGAATGTGGTTGTGAGCGCTTCGTTATTGGTTGGAAGATCAGCAGTGAATAAGAGGTACAATAAAGGACCCAGTATACTACCTTGTGGCACGCCAGACGTTATTGGGTGCAGTGTTGTTATTTCACTTTCATATCTAACTCGAAGTACCTCTCAGTTAGATATGATTTAAGGAGGATGTAGAATTTTTCTGGAAGTATCTTTCTCAGCTTACAGAGAAGTCCCTGGTGCCATACCCGATCGAAAGCCTGGCTAATGTCCAAGAATACTGCGGCGCAATAATTTTTATTTTCCAACGTCTTATTAATGGTATCGACTACACGATGCACCTGTTCAACTGTAGAATGTTGCTGTCTAAACCCGAATTGGTGATCAGGTACCAGGTTTCTCTCTGCGACTATCTTATTTAACCTTTTGGCTAACAGCTTTTCAACAATTTTAGATAAGACCGGCAACAAACTAATCGGCCTATAAGATGAAGGCTCCTGTGGTTTTTAATTAATATTATTTCTGCTGTCTTCCATTGGGCTGGGAAATGTTGTAGTCTGAAAACAGCGTTTATGAGCTGTGTTAGTATAATTATACCCTTGCGAGGAAGTTCCTTAATTAATTTACCCGTTATCGAGTCGTAACCGGGGGCCTTCTTAGGATTAAGATCGTGCAGAATTACATCCTTTACTTCTTTTCGTGTTGCTACAGGTATAGGTTCGCTATGTTGTTCAGGCTCTTCTAGGAATCTTTGAATTTCGTTATCATCGACATCGTCAATCTTTGGTAATGGTTTCAATACGTTTTCTAGATACCCGGCAAAAGTTTCAGCCTTTTTCTTGTCTGTTTTCGCCCAGCCGTTGTTTGGTATTCTGATGGGTGGTATATGTTCTCTTGGTTGTTTTAATTTTTTTGTTGCTTTCCACAGAGCATATTCAGTGTCAACTGTTGGTGTTAGCCTTTCCAAGTATTCTTGGAATGATCTGTTCTTGAGTTCTTTTAACAACTCCTTCAATTGTCTTGCAGCACGATTATAATTTGTTTTATCTTGTGGGTGTCTTCATAATTGCCAAATCTGTCGAAGTCCTCTTTTTTCTAGTATTTTTTGGCGGATGTGTATTAGATAATCAACTGTTTTTGATTTAGATTTATTTTGCACCGGTGTTGCTTCCCATGTAGATTCTTGTATTAGAGAGGTAAAGTTTTGTACTTCTGTTTCCAACTCTTCTGTTGTTTTGAGCGAGACTCTTAGGTTTGTTTTATCGTTAATTAGTTCTTTAAAGTAACCCCAATCTGTTTTACGGTTGTAAAGTTGTATCTTCTGCTCTTTCTCCTTTATACCTGAATAGATGGTTGCAACCACTGGAGAGTGATCAGATGCTAAGTCATCACTTGGTTCAATGTCTAGGGATCCTGGAGTAAACCCTTTAGTGACAAAGAAGGCCATGCAATCTGGTAGTTTGTTGGGGTCCGTCGGCCAATATGTTGGTTTATACAAGGAAAGATGGTTCAGATGGAGTTCGTTAATTACTGCGTGTAGTATTTTATCTCTCCCGGGGGCTGATAGTCTGGATCCCCAGCTGACATGCTTCGCATTATAGTCACCACCCGCTAGAAATCTATGTCCGAGCTGAGTGAAGTAATTTATAAAGATTTGTTTATCTGCAGGGTAGTTTGGAGGGCAATAGGCTGCAGATACGGTTATAGGACCGAGCCAGTCTTCTAAAACAATGCTTGCTGCCTGGAGACACGCTTCTTCGATTTTGTCTAACACATGGTGTTTTATACCGTTTCTTATGATAATTGCTGCACCCGCACTGGCTCGTCGTTCTGTATCCGGGTGTGCTGCATTGTATATTATATAGTGTAGAATTTTAAAACTGGTATTTTTTGTGAAGTGTGATTCCGATATAAGCAAAATATCGATCTTATTGAAAGTTAAGAATAATTCTACTTCATGTTTGTGATTCGTGATGCTATTAGCGTTCCACAGAGCAATTTTGAATAATTGAGCAATTATTTTTTGGATTTGGGAGCATGCTTCATCTACTCTCGGAGCTGTCTGATTTCTTGTGTTAGTTGTAGTAAAGATTGTTGTTGTTTTTCTATTTGCTGCTGTAGATGTATATTTTGTTGCAGTAGGTACGCATTTTGTTGTTGTAAAAGGGTTATAATATTATTATCCGGGTTTTGTTGGCAAAATTCCGGATATTGGTTTTGTTTTGTAACTGCTTGATCAGCATACTGCACACTTAGTTTGGTTTGTGGGGTTTGTATATTTTGTGGAGCCATTATTTCTGAATGTGGTGGTGGTGGTGGTAACACACTTTGTGTATTTGCTCGATTTAGTGCTATTCCATTTCGTGTTGGAAATCTTTTGTTTATTATTTCTAAATATACTTCGCATCCTTTGAAATTTGCGGGGTGTGCTCCTTTACAAAGCCCGCATTTTGCAGGTTTGCCATCTGCCTTCTTTTTGTTGCATGTCCGATAATCATGTGGTCCTGCACATTTGACGCAACGAAATTGCTGGGTACACTGATTTCTGGTATGGCCATATGCCTGACATCTTTTGCATTGAACGATAGTTTGTTTTTTGTTTGGGGTTTCAAAACGCACAACTGCATTTAATAGAGTTTTTATTTTGTAGATTTCACCATTATTCACTTTTTTCTCGATATCTATGAAAATAAGTTTTTTGGTGTTTTCTTTACTCTGTCTAAAACTGTCATTATTTGTTTGACAGTATGTCCTTGTTCTTTCAGTGCTTCTATGATTTCGTCGTGTGCTGTTGTATGATGTAGGTTTCTTAACACTACTCTGTAGCACTTTTCCTCTGGTAGTTTATATGTGTGTCTACTTATGTTGTTGGCGTCCAGTACAGTTTTGAGATTTTTGTAGTTTTCAATTGTATCTGTTTGTATTTTCATTTTGTCATCCGATAAAAGTTGATATGAAAACTTAGTGGTAGCCGTTTTAACTATTTCTAACAAATTTTGAACGTTTTTGTTTACTCCATATAAAATAAATGGTGGTATTTTTTGAATTTTTACTTTATTGCCTTGTATATTTGTTTCAAGGTCTTTGTTTTTTTCTGTTAGATCGCTAAGTGGTTGGAACGGGTTTTTTGTTTGTATACTACCTGTATTCGTTTTTTGTTTACCCCCGCGGTTTTCATTTTGCGGACTGTCTTTATTCCTTTTGCGTTTTGTACGTCGAGATTCTATCTTTTGAAAATCGTTTGGTTCAAAAGGTTCGTCCTCTGAATCGTCGCATGTATTTTTACCATTTTGTGGTGTTTGTGTGTTATTTTGATTGTTTACTACTTGAGACCGAAATATTTGTAAGCTCGGGTAGAATGCTGGTTTTGTTGTTATTGTGTTGGAATTTTGAGTGTTTTGTATTGCTTGGCTGTATGTCAGTGAATTTGGTTGACTATTATACTGTGGAAGTGGCAAACCTTGTGAATACTGTTGGGGCTGTTTAGGATAATACATATTTTGCGTTCCAGGAGCAATGTAATAAGGTGCCTGTTGTAATTGTGATGAAAGCATATTTTGGTCATAATTTGTTGCATTTGTTGATGGCTGTAAATGCTGGAAGTATTGCACGCTAGCGGTACTCGGCACGTAGGCCATCGTTCGTACGCGCAGCACGCATTTACGACGTGCCGCTTACTTCGAAAACTTCGATGTCGCGGCCACGCTTATCACTGCACTTGATACTGTTAATCTTTTATAAAAGAACGCACAACCTTACGCTTTGAAACCAAAACCACTACAGTCTTTTAAATTACTGGAATCGTATCTGACTAATCGCAAATTCCATACAAGTGTAAATCACGATATCTCACCTATAAATCCCATTAATTTAGGAGTCCCTCAAGACAGTCTTTAGACCGCTACTATATGTTTGTTGTTCATTTCTGATCTTACAATGATTAATATTGTCGTACCGGTAACTTATGCAAATGATACGGTGATCTTTACTTCACACACAAATATTCACGAGATCTCATCACTCCTTCAACAATATCTGAACAAACTCCAAGTATGGCTTCAAAAATGGAGACTTAAAATAGATGAGCAAAAGTTGTCCTGTGACCATACCCACCGATTTATATAAATACAGAAATTTCTCGGGTAGCCTCGCTCAAGTATTTGAATCTGCACCTAAATGGCAAACTAAATTGAAAACTACACATTGCCAAGAGAAGAAAACAAATGGATATGAAACGAAAAGTAATATATTGGTTAATAGTACAAAATTGTCGTCTGTTATTGGAAAAGAATCTTTTACTTTATAATTACCATAATTATTCAAAATGGATTTATAGAATTTAACTAGAGGATGTTCCAGTACGTCTAATACTGCAATTATTGCAATAATTGCCAGTCAAAAATATTAAGAGCCATTATTAATACATCCTGTTATGTCATAAATCTCCACTGTAAGGGACGCCATCAATAAAAAAGCGGTAGTCACCACAAACAAATCCTTTGTTACAATCTCTGTTAAGAAAATCGTAATAAGAAGATTGAAACGAAATGGCTAAAAGATCTGTAATTTGTTTTTTAGGAGTTCTCTTCGCTGGAGGGAATTTTATTAAATCGTAATATAAGATCTGTAACTAATATATCTTGTCACTATATTAGCTTATAAACTACAATGTATTCTGCTTGCTGTTTTCTATTGAATGAAAAAAGATAAAAAAACATTTTACTTGAAAGAGCTGACTTGATTTTGAATAATAAACCTATATGCCAAACTCTACTGAAAGTATGCTTAATATTTAAAGGCTGTGTGCAATAATTTTTGGTTTCCACGATTCTCCTATTTCTGTGAGGTTGCTGTAATGTCGAAAGATGTTTTGGAAAGTCAAATTGGCGTGTTGGAATAATTTAATTTTAGTCAGCAGTCTCCTTTATTCTTTTTAGGGGGAGTTTTTCAAGTGTTTTGAACATTATTGGTCTCTATGGTGATGGTGGTTTGCCAGGCTTGGTTATCATTCCCATTACGGAGTATTTCCACTGAATTGAAAATAACACAGATCGTAGCCTGGTGTTTTTTGGATTTTATTTCGAATCTAATTATGGTTAATTTAGTTAATTCAGAAGGATGTGATTCAAAAATTTCTTGCTCTATTTTGCCCCTTCCGTTAAGTTTTCGAATTGAAGGTATTTCTTGTTGCAGTTGCTTCAATTTTCACATAGGTTTTCATAGTAAGTAAATCGATGTTTCCATAGCATATAGAATAGGAGGTAGTCTTGTATAGTGTGGTTTTTGTAATCTCTAATTGTAAGCAATACATTTCGTATTGCACTGTTTAATCCGTTTTTGTCGTTTGGGAATTTAGCGTCCTGCCAGATTCTGCAAAGGCTTCTTTTATAGCTATTGTCTTTTTATTGCCACATAGAGCATATTTTTCTCATTGCTAGTTTGTAATAGAAGGGTTCAATCCCATGTCACGTTTTATATGTTATGATTTAGGTGCTCTACTACTTTATCAATTTCATCTGTAACCTTAAGAGATATTTCTAGATTTATCATATTTTTTGCTAACTAGTTCCCTAAAAATGTCCCAGCTTGCTCTTTTTATTATAGTCTTATTAGTCTTTGCCTGTAAATTATTTGTGAACTTAAGTTGAGTACGATCGGAGAATAATCTGATGACATTTCAAGACATTAAAAAATTTTGTGCCATGTTTCTTGTAATGCAAAAGATCTGGAATTTTTTCCCTGCCTATTAGCCAGTATGCAAGCCATCTAGTGGTGGAGAAGTTAATGTTATTTGAAATAAGCGACTTTAACAATTCTTAACTTTTGGTGGTTGTTAGTGCAGCGCCCCAATATTGAAACTTAGCACTGTAGTCTCCACAGACGATGAATCGTGATTTTAGTATACTAATAACTAAATATAGTGTTCTGCTTTCATATTATGCCTTAGGGGCTATAAAGTACTGTAATTGTGATTGCTCCAATTCAGTCTTATACAACCACACTTGCAGTCTAGGTGTGCTCTTGGACATATCTATAGTACTTGATTGAGCTTTTTATAATTACTGCTGCTCCCCTGTGTCTCGTACGTATTAAAATTAAGTATTCTGAGGTAGCTTCTGCCCGTGAAATGGGTTTTAGATATTAGAATTTTGTCTAACTCATGATCGGCAATAAAGGTTTGTAGCTTTTGGATGCGGTTTGACAAGCCATTGACGTTCAATTCTTCAATATTGAGGATTTGTGGAATTATTTTAGTTTAGGAGATCTAACATTGTTTTGATATTCCCAGCTAATTCTATCATCATTTTATGCGGTGTGTTTTTTTAGGGGAAACTGATTGTTCATTTGATATAATTTGGGCCAATATTCTCCGTTGTTGATTGGTAGTTGTGTCTGGGTAAAACGTGGTTGTTGTGTGAATACTTTCAGACGTGCTGGTAATTTTTTTCTCTTTAACGCCTAGTGAACTTGGCACCCTATATAGTTTGCGGGATGTGAACCGTTACATAAACGCATTTGGGTTTACTTTTTTGTTTTAATGCACATTTTTGTAGCGTTTTGCGGCACATTTCACATACCTGTCTTGATGTGTGCAGAACCTCTTTGTATACTGCGCATTGTGGTATTTTTTTCTAGTATGATGGCTCTATTACAATTTATTTGTATGGTAAGTGATTTATTTTGTATATTTTATTGTTGTTTTCACGGAGAGCTCGATCAAGAAAAAACATAGAAAATGGTTTTTTGGTAACTTTATCTTTGGCATCGCATATATTTGCAACTTTGTGTCCTTGATTTTTTACTTCGGCTTTTAATTCACTTACACCATTGAAATTGTAAAAGTTTTCGATTAGTAACCTAAAGTTGCGTTAATCCTTCATCTAGTACCTATGAAACTGTACTTTTAAATCTAGTAACCTCGCTTTAAGACATTATAGGCATCTGCGTTTTCTGGTTTCTGTCTATGATTTATAAAGTGTATTTTTTGTTAGCGATGGTATTTAGTTTTGATGTTAATGTTTAGTACGTTCGTGATAAAAATTGGTGGAAGTTTTGTTGTTCTCGTTTTTGTTGTATCGGACTTGTTTACTTTTACTGCTTCGTCTGATTTCGCAAGTGCTTGTATACGATTTATTTACCTGACTTTTAGAGATTGCTCTATGGATGAATCAAACGATTACCATCTTCTTGGGAGTAACGTTTTTTTTTGCGGCGACTAATTTCTATTCTATGGTTTTTTGTTTTATCTTTGTTGATTGACAATTAGATTGTTGCCATTGTGTAACACGCGGCGGGTACTGTAACCCTATATTTTAACCTACCGGCTGAATAAATATGGAATGTGTATATTAAAGTTGTGGTAATTGAAGCTAAGGCTACGTCCTATTGACTGGAAACGGTGGGTATTGCTGTGCGTAGGGCACTGAATATTGTTGATCAGTGCCATTTAGGCTGATACTAAAAAGTTGATGTTAAAAAACGCACTTCCGTTTAGTTTGTGCGGGGTTTTTCATTTAAAAAGCAAATACGTATATTTGCAATCTTAGGCTAGCGTTTTATAACACAAAATAAGTACGACCTCAAACATATCATTTCCTCGTAAAATTCAAATGCGAACTGATAACTTTTTAAAGTTGGAGAGCTCGATAAAGTTAAAACTTATATTGGCAATTTTTAACTCTTCAAAAACATCCCACTTTGATTATCTATACTATGAAGAACCCGGTGATGAACGGTGTCCTATGTTATTTTTGAAACAAACTGTGATTAGTAACTGCAAATTAAAAAAGAAATAGAAGTAAAATAATGCCATATACCGCAATAAAACTACACTAAGTTTTTAAAGACGCAACCCAAAAAACAGGTTTAAAAGAGATCTGTAAGATGTAAAATTAGTGAAAAATAGTACTAAAGCCATTTTAGAATTGTACATCCTAGTAACAGAATAGTCTAAAATAAAAAAGGAGCATGAGAAAATCACCACTTAAAATTTATTACTCTGATTAAAATACCATAAAGTAAAAGATAAAAAAGAAACAAAAAAATATATAAATTCAATACATAAAAACAAAATAAAAACTAAAAACTAAATTTAAAAATAAAACAAAAAGACACAGAAAATTTTACGAAACAATAGGTGACATACTTCTAAACTTGCGCATTAAAATTTTTAGCAGCGCCATGACAAGCTGAGACCAGTGTAGTAGATCTAAAATAATCCACTATCAAACTTCACTTCACCTGATTATTGACGGTCTAAAGATAAAATAGAAAATTTAAATAACATAAAGTTTATAAATTGCTTAACTAATTTTCAGAGTACTGGCTACTAGAAAAAAAAGAAGTGATCGTTCAAAGCAATTTTGAAAAAACCTCTCCTCCCATAAGAAAATGTTATTAAAGAATATTTCAGAAAATGTCTTAGGCACATGTTGGTTCCAGATATAAGATATAATGTAATCTCAGTACATTACATTTTTTTTATATTTTAAACAAAATTTTAGCAAAACTAGAGGTGATCCTAACGTTAAGTATATAGCACAAAACTTAAGGTTTATAGTGTTATTCGAAAACAGAATAAATAATGGATATCCTAACAAGAGGTTTGGTATTTCATTTTAAATTTTCAAGTCAAAAATTAAGTTTTAAATCTAAAACCTAAATATACAAAAATTTAACATAAAATATTTTACAACAGAAGAAAGCTTAAACATTTTACAAATTAATTTTGAAAATTCGTGTAGCATGATAAAAAGAATTATCAAATTTTGCGTTCTTTTAGCAGCAATACATTTTACAAGCTAATAGATAAATTTGAAAGATTTATGTGGATTCGTTATATAAAGATCTCACTATGAATTTATTCGGATCAGATCAATTGTTAAACGAAAGTCCAAAATCCTCTATTCGGTATCCTTCACCGCAACTAATCATTTCAAAAACTCCCTATAACAAATTTTAACCATTTATTGAGGTCTAAGTACATGCAATGTCCACTTGACTTAAAAACTGAACCGACTGAGCATTAGAAGTATCTTGTAGTTTAGAAAAAAATAATCTTTTGTGACGAGGCTCGTTTTTGACTAGGGGATAATAAATTCTCGAATGACTTTTTTAAATTTATTTAAATAGCAAGTTACAATTTACTCATTTGTATAGAGCAATAAGTAAATGTGAAGTAACGTACAGGGAAAACTAACTATTGAATTTTCCTATTTGGGTCTTGGGGTAATAGGTGAGAGTTTCGATTGTTGTTATTTAACTATAGTAAATCACCGTCTACTCTTTGAATTGTATTTGAAGAATTGATTAGTTCTGGTTGAGATATAAATCATTTGAACTAAAATTGGTGTGTTGTGGGGAACAATTTGGTGGGAAACGATGCGTTTTGTGGTGAAGGTGGCTTGTGTTGATTTAGTATAATTTAGTTTTATTTTTTATTTTGATAGCTACTGTTCGATGAGATTAAGATGGTGCTGGACATCTTAGACATTTGATAAAAACTCGAAAGAGTAGTATTAAATTTAACCTGGTGTACCAGACAGAAAAATATGAATTTAGCAATAAGTAGTATGGAGCAGGTAGCGTATTTTTGATTTTGTATAGAAGTTCATCGTACTAAACCTTATCAGATAGTTGTACACGACCAGAAATACTGATATGCATAGTTCCTCTTTTTCAAAGCTTATTTCAATTTGGTTTACAATTTTATAACTTTATTGTACAGTCGAGTGCTATTTGCAGAAACCAAATCAGTAATTTTAAACATGATCCATTAGGTATGTGCCCACTCTGAGCCTTTTTAATAAGTGTTTTTCAAAAAGTTTTGAACTGTGGAAATTAATTTATTGGGTGATAAGAGACGACTTGATTCCTGATTTTCCAGGCTTAGAAATTATGTAACTATGTCCTCACATTAGTAGATAATATGCTAATCTTAGCATACCGTTACTGATTGTTGTCAACTCCATTTTTTTGGTATTTTCTTTAGCATTTGATAATTTATTGGTAAATTAGCCTAATTTGTTAGTAAACTTCTTTTGGAAAGAATGCTTTTGTAGGTAAGCACATTCGGTAGAGTATATCTAGTAAAGTTTTAATCTTGCTATTCTCATTATTTGCATCTGGTTCAAAAAACGTGAAGACTTTTAAAAGATGTCCGACGAATATGTTTTCTTTCTTCGCTTCTGATTAGGCTCAATATTGGTATTTGTAATCCGTTAAGGTTTTTTTGTTATCCTCCAGGTAGAGTGATCGTTCTTTGAAAAGATAGTAGTATAAAATTAGAATGAGTCATTATTTGCTCTTTTTAACGTTCTGTCTAGCTTTCATTTCCATGTATTATAAATAAATTTATTACGTATTTTCTACCATAGTCGACCAGCAACCTTCGTATGGTAAAGACGCGAATTATTTATTTATTTATTCTCGTGAGTTATCAAAGCAAGCAAGTGCGACTATCAACCAAAGGTCAAGCGACCAGATAAAACTATCGAAACCAAGCGGCACAGCGCAGATGTACAACTTGGTGAGTGTACGCCATGCATGATGGCTTACCTTCCAAATGCCTATGCAATTCCCGTTGCCACTACCAAATAATAATAATGGAATATATTATGACCGGAATATACAATTCTCGCAGCAAATGCCTGTATTCACTCAAAATCCATTTTATACCCAAACATCTCAGCAAACTATTAATGATCCGGCTATGCAAAACATATTTTACTGGCAACAACCTCCAATAAATTCCAATTATCAACCCACATTTCAACACAACAGTCAACCGAATTTACTGCCAAAAAATCAAAATACTCCGAAAACGCCGAAGGTTAGTAATAACATAGATGAAGAGTCGGAAGAAGACCCATTTGAACCAAATCGTTATCAAACAATTGTACCACGTATAAAACGCAGAGGGAAGACAAGGGACGTCTTCTGGCAGCATTGAAACAAAAAATAAGTATCAGCCATTAACGGATTTGACAGAAGAAATAAAAATCAAACAAAAAGATAACTTATCTAAAGTTGAACGAATCCCTCCTTTTATACTGTATGGGATTTAGATCATAATTAATAAGACTGATGACACCAACGTCAGCTAGAATGAATTAAACCAGCATGATGAATTACATAAAACAATACTGATGCAATAATTAGACACACTACAAATTGCAGAAATAAACCAGATTGAAATTAAAACATATGACATATAAAAATAAAACAACAACATAACGTAGAACAACATACATATAAGAACACGTACAAATTGCCATCGAGAAAGATACCGAGTTGATTGAGAGAATATTACGACCACCACGTATGACTGATATAAAACAGCGCTAAAACAACATGACATAACGTAGAACAAATTATGACTGTACTAAATAAAGAAACAAGAACACCAAAAAATTTATTCTTCATCGATTTAGAAAGGAAAGGTAATAATGGAGAAATTTATAAGATTACAACCCTCCTGCATGCAGTTGTTCGTTTTGAGACATCTACTAACAAACAAATAATAGTCCAATGCAAAAGACGCCAGCAATATGGCCATACAAGAAATCAATGTAATCAACAATTTAGATGTGTGAAATGTGTAGGGCCACACGACTACAGAAAGTGTAGCAAAAACAAAACAGACGGTAAACCGCAACTATAAAGGATGTCAAGTATACTTGGACATCGTAAAAATCCGCTTCCCAACTCGAAACGGGACGGCTCTTCCGCAAAAGAATACTCAAAGAAATACTGAAGTACCCTTACTCACAGCAGCAAATACGCAAAACATAAATATTTCTAAAGTCCCACCCGGCACTAGCTACGCCCACGTAGCTGCAGGAAAACATGAAGAAGTAAATAGTCAACACACGTATCAACCCAAATGAAACTACGATATGATAGCCTTATTACATCAGCAAAATTTACAACTGCAACAACAACTAAATAAGCAGCAACAAACTATATCCGAATTAGTCAAAGAAATCAGACAGCTAAGAGAAGCCATGAATCAAGCCCAACAATCCAAAAAGTAAAATGGCAGAACTATACAAGATTGCTTTATGGAATGCGAATGGCATCATAAGTCACAAGTATGAAATAGAGTTATTCCTATCACAAAATAAAATAGATATTTTGTTAATATCTGAAAGTCATTTAAATTCAAACACAAGCTTAAAAATAGCACGTTACACAGTATACAACGCAGCCCATCTAGATACTGAAGAAACATAAGAAGAATAAAGAAGAATACATAAGAAATTCTATAAAGCATCACCTGATAAATAAAATAGAAGAACCTTTCCTCCAGACAGTCGTAGTAGGAATAGAAGATTGGTATGGACCAATTAACAACGCGGCGGTTTATTGTCCACCAAACTATCGTGCCAACAAAGGTGCATTCACTGACCTTTTCACTCAACTTGGTAATAGATTCCTGGCAGGGGGCGACTACAACGCAAAAAACACCAGCTGGGGTTCGAGAATTACAGCTTCAGGAAGAGGGAAAGTTCTCTATGGCGTTATCCAAGAGCTACATCTTAATCACCTCTCTACATATAAACCCACCTACTGGCCAACAGATCCGAGGAAAATACCCGACTGTTTAGACTTCCTTGTCACTAACGGTTTTGCACCTGGGTATTTGATCTGATCACACGCCGGTTATAGCCACCATCTACTCAGCAATAATCAAAAAAGAATTGTCCATTAAACTTTACAATCACAAAACTTAATGGGGGTATTTCAAAGAATTAATAGATAAAAACGTAAACCTTAAAGTATCACTCAAGACTGAAAAGGAACTGGAAGATGAAGTCCAAAAGTTTACCACGTTAATTCAAGAAGCGGCTTGGGAAGCAACACCACCCCCAATAAAAAAGGAAAAGAAGATAAATTGCCCTCCAGTTATACGAGAAAAAATCAAAGAAAAGAGACGCCTTAGAAAAATTTGGCAAACAACGAGACATCCACAAGATAAGACAAATTATAATCGGGCATCAAGACAACTAAAAGAGTTTATAACTGAACTTAAAAATAACTCTTTTAAGGAATACTTAGAAAACCTGACACCCAATGCAAATACAAACTACGCCCTATGGAAAGCTACCAAAAGGCTAAAACAACCCCACGAGCAAATTCCACCCATTAGAAGAACAGACGGAACATGGGCAAAGGCAGAGAAAGATAAAGTCGAAGCCTTTGCAGAACATCTGAGAGAGGTTTTTAAACCTTTTCCACCAGTTGATGATAATGAAGACATTGAGATTAGTACATTCCTAGAGGAACCACAACAACCTGGTGAACACATAAAACCTTTAAAACTACAAGAAGTAAGCACTGTCATTAAAAGTAACATAAATCCAAAGAAAGCACCAGGTTATGAGCTGATCACAGGTCAGGTTATAAAGGAGTTACCTCGAAAAGGAATTGTGATGCTGACACAAATTTACAACGCTGCTTGCAGACTTGAATACTTCCCCGCGCAGTAGAAAATGGCCGAAGTAATAGTGATATAGAAACCGGGAAAACCGCCAAACGAGACTGCTTCTTACCGACCTATCAGTCTTCTGCCGATAATGGGCAAGATATTTGAAAAACTATTAGCAATGAGGCTACAAGACATTATCGCTGAACGAAACCTTATTCCAGACCATCAATTCGGTTTCAGAAGCCATCACAGTACCATTGAACAAGTGCACCGAGTGGTCGATATTATAAACAACACATTTGAAAACAGAAGATACTGCGCAGCAATTTTCCTGGACGTTAGCCAAGCCTTCGATAAGGTTTGGCATCAAGGGTTGCTCTTATATAATATTCTAAAAACATACTTGCAAGAAAGGTATTTCAGAGTAAGATATGAAAACGAAGTAACAAGTTTATACCCGATAACATCAGGAGTTCCACAGGGCAGCGTGTTGGGTCCGACACTATACCTGATCTATACAGCCGATCTACCGACAAACATAGACATCACAACAACAACATTTGCTGACGATACTGCCATTCTAGCGGTACATGAGAATCCCATCGAAGCGACAAATATACTACAAAGAAGTATCGATGATATCGAGAAATGGAAAAAAAATGGCGTATCGGAATCAATGAGACTAAGTCGAACCACATAGTTTTCACCAAATGTCGAGGAGAATTACCAACAGTATCGATAAATAATAAACTAGTTCCTACCACAGACTCTGTAAAATACCTCGGCATGCATTTAGAAAAAGGGCTAACGTGGCGAACGCATATCTGGAATAAACGTAAGCAATTAGATTTGAAATTCAGGAAACATTATTGGTTACTCGGGCGGAAATCCTAGCTGTCTTTCCGCAACAAACTTCTTGCGTACAATGTCGTCTTCAAACCTATTTCGACCTACGGGTTACAGTTATGGGGAACTGCATCAACAACTAACATTGGAATCCTTGAAAGATTCCAGGCGAAGTTATTGCGTGCAGTGACTGGTGCTCCGTGGTTCGTCTCGAATAAAGATATTTACAACGATCTCGAAGTGAATTAGTGACGTAATTGTGCAGTTCAGTGAAGAATACATTCAACGCCTAGAAGTGCACCCCAATGTGTTAGCAATTACTTTACTTGACAACAGTCAGCAAACAAAACGATTAAAACGAAAGACGCCTTTAGATTTGGTGTATAGACGTTAATTTTGTAGATTGTAGGACATGACATAAGATAGTATCAGCATCATTAGTATTAAGTTATTAAGTTTTCACATAGAGAGTGCTGCTCATTGGAGCACACCTCTGCATGTCACTTGTACAAATTCAGAAAATATGCTTATTGTTTGTAAAAAACAGATTGCATTGTAAACGTACAATAAAAAAAAATTTTTTTCTACCATCCGTTTTGGATCTGTATTTATCCATTATCAATACTCTTCTTTCTTTTAATTACTGGTTTAAAGAAGGTGTAGAGTACCACGCTGCTTTGATATTAGTGTTGACAGGAATTGTGTTACATCGTCTAATTTATCAAGTTGATTTATTTTAACGCTCAAGGTCATTTGCTTTTCTGCGTAAGCACGAAAGCCTGTTTTTTAATGCTAAGCGGAAGAGTAGTTGATTTACTTATTACGTTATTACTTAGGGTAGCAAGTCTGACATATGACCAGACGAAAATTTATAATTAGATTCTATTTTCGTGTTTCGTGTTCTCTTAGACCAATATGTCGGTTTACCAGTCGAAAGTACCTACAGTTTTGGTATTCATGGCCTATAGGAAATTTCTTTCTTTTGTTGCGGCAAAGTCTAGAGCCTTATTCTATGTGTTTTTAATTCTAATTTCCTCCTACCATACATTTAGAGTCTGGGTATTGGAAAGTTTTAAATTCAACAGAGGGTATACAGTGCCATGGAGAGCAGTATATCGCATATGTAATGAAAGATCAAGAGAAGGTATTAATTTGGATCTTTGTTAGTTATATCTCATTTATGTAGATTTATTGGATGGAGTACTTAAACATAACAGCTGCACGACCATGTGCTGTTACATGAGAATGTACAATATAGTAGAGTGTAGAATATGTCATTTTAAATGTCATCCTTGTCGTAAAATTAGTTTTAGAAATTATTGTTACATCTATCTTACTTGTAAGATATATATTAAATCCGGTTTATGGTTAGAAAACCCATTAGAATTCTAGAACGCATATCTTATTGAATTGTTTATTTGGAAATTTTGATTAGTTGGTTAAACCTAAACTTGGATTTATTTAGAAAAACCGTCAGTTGCTCTCCGAAGTTTATAGATCATTACCCATTTCTGTTAAATGTTGTGTGTGTCTGCGCATAGCATATTTTCTGGAAGGGTTGATCTTACATGGAATTTATTGTGGAATATTCGTTTATGTTGTAAATATTTGCTTTTGACGTTATATGAAGATTTGGGTTATCAGTTTGGCTCTTGCTTTCTAAAGTTTTTATATACTTAACACCCTTTATAATTTGCAAGGAGATTTCCGAGACATAAGGCTCAACTTGCAGAAACGTTAGTTTATTTGCATGAAAATGTAATATGTCCACATTTAACACACTTTAATACAATTTGTGTGTTCGTAAAACTGACAAGAATTGTATTTTAAATATGTTTGTGTTGTTTTCTTGAGGTTTAAGATTAATGAAGTATGGCAGAAGTTTTATATTAATTATGTTGTATACTGTATATTTGTGTTCTGTTTCTCTTTTATTTCTTTAGTAGGTATTGAATTATTGGATGTTACTGATTATTGTTATATATTCTTTTTTCTTCTTCCGTATATATGTATGGTGTATTATGATTTCTACTAGGAATTTGATTAATTTATGATGTTTCAATTATTAAAGCACCGACTACAATCGGTAGTTTCAATGATTTATTTGAGTATGTTGTTTCGTTGAAGGTTTGGTGTGCTTGTATGTGTTTTCGTTAGGCAGTTCCGCGTGCCTATTTTGGATGTTTAGGTAGAATTAGCTTCTTTATTGATCTAGTGGTTTAATTTTTATTGTTTTGCCGCTTGCCCATTTGTAGTACCAGTTTATTTGTTTTCATCAGATGCTTAAATTAGTTGCATTAAGGTTAAGTTATTGGTACCGACACATTTATCACGCGTGGAACCATTATAAATCACGTCCGTATGACACAAAAATCAAGCAGTATCTTAAATGTTTGCGTCCCAAACAATTCATTGTTTGGCGTGGTATTTGCATTAGGGATGTCATTTGTCCAAAATTTAAAAAGGCAAAATGATTACAGTAACTGGAAAACGTTATTGAAATATGATAATGTAATTTTTATAGTTTGAATTTAACAATATGGACTTGGATAACATATACTTTTAATAATATTGCGTGATTTTTTTCACAGTCCTAAAAGTAACTGTTTTATTACGAAAAAACTTTTTAGCACGCCTGTATATCTTCAATTGTCTATTAAGATCCCGAAATTTAATACCCTTAACATTTTCTTTCAGGATTCGTGAAAGATAAAGTATATGCCAATAAGTCAGAGTCGATTACTGAGCGCACACAAAATATTAGTAGAATACTCAATGATACTAAGCTACAGTTATACCAAATTCCAATTTTAGATTTTCTCAGAAAAATCGGGAAAATCATTTGTCAATGTTATTTTCAAGATATAATTCCAAGATTTTTATTTTTGTTAATTTAAATATCTGTTCCTTTGTTCTTAATTGTGGATTTTATTCAAAAAACAAATACTGAACTTTTTTTGAGACAAATGTATGGTTTGATTTTTTTTAATGTGTTGTAGCGATATGATTAATATTTCATGTGATTAGGCTATTGCCGTTTACCAGACTCGACTGTAGTTAAATGTGCTTTTTACAGTTTTTCTTTCTCAAGTTATAAATACTCAGAACAATTTTCTAAAAAAATGCAAAATTTGCTTTAAAATTGAAAATTAGGTCAAATACATCCTATAATATAGAGAGCATAACTAAACGCACCAGGTCTAAATTTAAAATTTTGTAATTTTGATATACTTAAAAAACTGTGAACGATTATATGACTTTATACCCTTCCTAGCTATAAATATACGTAGAGTATAAAGAAAATTTTGTAATATAGTCGAATGATGGTCATAAAATGCAACTATTTCAAGCTTGTTGAGGCAGCTTTCAAACCCACTCTGTAACCAATAGGACAATATCCGAATATTAGTTGCTCCTGAACGGTGGCGGTGAAAAGAATTCGCAATGTCATCTTGGTCAAAAACGAAATATCGCGTAATTTGCAATTTTTTGAAGAAACTGGCTCTTGTGCTGAAAGATAATTGATCGTTTCAAGACACTTATCCTCGTCAACAGACATGTGATCTATCGTTAGATAGATTATTGTTTGGACCTTCCTGCATCAATAATTCATATCATTCTGCACATTCAAATAAGAAAATTTTGTTTCATTTATGAACCTTGTATCTTAAACAATTAACAGAGAGTACGACGCATTTTATGATAACATGAGATACTCGATAATAGCGAAAAAGAAGCATCATATTCTGTTAACACGTGAGCTGCTTGACATCTATTGCGAATTGGTAATCATGCGTGTGCTAGGTGCCATCTGATGTCTGCATCATAAAGTTTGATATTTTTGACGGAATACGTACTCAGAATGTTTTGTTATATAGACGCTATTTGTTTTGTTTTCATTAAGTTGAAAATTTCCTCTTGATCAAAAAATTGAATTACGTAAACACTTATGTGTGATGGTTTTTTACGAATTTCGACGTGGATTATCTCAAAAATAATGCGTCGATTAACTCAATTCGACTTTTGGTGATGAAGCCTCACACAGGTATATCGTTGGTTCACTGTATGTAATCGTGGTCGTATTTGCTGGCAGATAAATTTAAAGAAGGTCGTCCAAAATCGACTGTGATGCCGTGCGCGACTTGATAACGCAAGAACTTTATTGAACTTCAGACATCCAGAGGTATTAGTATGACTAGCATACGTTTGGTATTACATGAAAATTTAACCGGGAAAAGACTGTGTTCGCGATGGATCCCGCTTAAGTTAATAATCGCTAAAAAGCAGGCTCGCGTCGATTGATTGAAAAAAAAATGCTCAAGAAATACTATTGCGGTACTTCAAAACTTATTTACATCATCAAAGATGAATAATCTTGAATTTATACATGTGAATCCTTAAATAAACAGCGGTCTTCCAATATAAGCCAAACCCAACGAAAGTCATTTGCGCTTGAAGCACTTCGAAGCAAATGGTTGGTTTTCTTTTAGAAAAACTGGATATGTCGCAACTGTGTTTTTAAAGGATTGTAATTTTTTTTTATTGGTTTACTAGAAATTAATAATCGGAATTAAGTATAAATACGATATATGTTTTATGAGTTAATGTGATCACATTTATTGGCGTGAGGGGAAATTCATCCATCGATGTTATCCCGATTCATCAAAGCTATCCTCCTTGTAGATCATTAGGCCATTCCTTCTTTTTTTTGTCTTCTTGGAGGGGGTCCTGATACAGGTTGGAAACGAGACTATTTGGGTGGTCGTAGGAAGTGACTGTTACTACTTACCGTGCGCTCATCTTCTACCGTTGTTATGTTAATGTCATTATGCAATGTCAAATTGCTGACATACTACGGGGCATTTGCAACCAGTTGTAGGGTTTTGGACTGTACTCGTTGGATAATATTGACATTTGACTTGCAGGAGCAACCCCAGAGTTCAATTCCGTAAGTCCAAATGGGCTTAATTACGACTTTATATAGAAGCAGCTTGTTCTCGAGAGAGAGAGACATGATCTTCGGGTTAGCGACCAGTACATTCTTTTGATTCGCAAATAAATTTCCTTTCTTTTCTTTAGTATATGGGACTTCCACGTGAGTCGTTTATCCAACTAAAGACCTAGGTAATGGGCCTCATTTGCTTGTGGGATAGGTGTATTTACCTATCCCACAAGCAAATTCAGATGCACTGGTGGGCACTCTGCACGATTTTGAGTAAAGTTAACATGAGTGCTTTTCGTTTCGTTTACTTTGATTCGCCATTTATTTAGCCAGGTCTGTAGGATAGTTAAGTGGTTTTGCAGTTTTAAGAAGGCTGTGTTAGGATTGGTTTGGCTAGAAGGAGGACAGTGTTGTCAGCAAAAGTTGCAATGTATGTATCCGATGTTGTAGGTATATCTGCAGTGTATAATATATAGAGCAAAGGTCCAAGGACGCTTCCTTGGCACTTCAGATTTAATTGGGTGGAGGTTAGAATACTCTTGTCCTTATTTTATTTAAAAATAGCGATCTGACAAGTAAGATCTAAAAAGAAGGTAGTATTCACTAGGAAGCAAAGTTTTGAACTTGTACAGTAGCCAGCATGCCACATTTTATGAAAAACTTGTTTTATATCAATAAATACAGCTGGACAATAGGATTTAGAATCGAGATCCGTGTTAATAATGTTTACAACTCGATGACATTGTTGTATGATAGAGTGGTACCTCCTGAACCCCAACTGATGGTCAGGGACGCAATTTTCCCATATATCAGTATTATATAATCTTCTAATTATAAGCGTTTCTAGTAGTTTAGACAACGGAGGCAATAAACTTATGGGCCTGTAAAATGAAACTTCTTCAGCGAGTTTTCCAGGTTTTAATGTTAGAATAATTTGAGCAAATTTTAGTGATGATGGACAATAATGAAGTCGCAGTATAGAGTTAAAAAGATTTCGTAAAAACAGTACGCCTCATTTGGGTAGTTCAATAAGTACCTTTGCCGTTATTAAGTCGTAACCAGGGGCTTTCTTATTGTTTAAATGCCTAATTTCTTCAAAAACCTCGGTATAGGTAAAGCTTTGAATGGGTAGTGACAATTGTAGGAGTGCCTGAAGAAAGGTTTGAATCTCATCATCTGATTCACTGGAATGGCGAGTAAAGACTTCAGTAAAATGTTGCACGAACCGATGTGCCTTTTCCGGTCTAGTGTATCCCATTCATTATTTTGTTTTCTTATTGGCGGATTCACGGTCTGTGGCCTCTTATTTGCTTTAGAAATTTTCCAGATGCTATTTTCTGTGCGGGAGAGTGTAGTTAACTAGTGTTGAAAAGTTTCTTGCTTCAACATTTTAATTTTTTTATTTATGGTATTGGTTAACCTGTTATATATGTTTTTATCAGCAGTGATGGCCTAGATTGTCTTTTAATAATCGTGGGGCTTATTGTGGAAATGACTGGCGTATGGTCAGATGACAGGTCAAAGCAACTAGCTATACTCATATAGTTAGATGAAATACCATGTGTTACAAAAAAGTCCAACAGGTCTGCCACCTTATCAGGGTCCGCGGGCCAATATATAGGCTCCCCAGTTGATAGATAGCCATAGTTTTTTTTCACGTAAAAGTTTATATAGTAGTCGACCCCTTGTGGTGATTAGTCGTGAACCCCAGTATGTATGTTTGCAGTTGTAGTCGCCACCATATGTAAAATTGCTACCAAGTGACTGAAAGTACGGTTTAAGGTCTTCTGTGGTGATTTTATGTTTCGGTGAACAGTATACAGCTGATATTGTGATCGGATTTGGTAAATTGCAAACTTGAATAGTGGTTGCTTGTAGAAATGGTTCTTCGTGCTTTTCTAATTCATGATGGACAATTGAACTCCTTATTAGAATAGCTGTGCCTCCATGAGCTGTACCGTCAGGATGCTCCGTATGATAACAAGTATAATAGGGTATTCTTAAGTAAGATTTGTCAGTAAAGTGTGTTTCAACTATAAGTAATATATCTATATTATTCAGTTTTAAAAATGACTCGACTTCATATATTTTTGATCGGATGCCTTTAGCATTCCATAAAGGGACCGTAAAATGGCCAATTCTGAATAGTACATAACCATTTGTTTGCCAGAAGCCTTTGGAGAAATAAGAAAAACCAATGCGCGACGCCGGATTATTCTCCACCATGGCAGTGCAAGCTCATACACATCAACGCAAACAACTAGCTTGTTGAGCACTCAAAACGTCGAACTGATGGGTCACCACCGTATAGATCTGATTTGACCTTCAACGATTTCTTTTTGTTCTCACACGTGAAGAACAAACTACGTGGATAACAATATTCAAAGCCGGAATAGGCGGTTGATGCGTTCAAACCCCATGTTTTAAAAATACCTGAATCGCTATGAAAAAATGTTATGTAAATTGATTCTAGCGTATGCAACACTGTATTGACCGCCGAAAAGAATATTTCGAAAAACAATAAAAAGAAAGTTTCCAACATTAAACATTTATTTTTGTGAGTTTTTTGCAACAGACATTGAGCAATCCACGTAGTATCGTAACAGGTGAGGGAACCTATATATGGACCAAATCAATTTATGGGCCGCTAAATATAAAAACCTGTCTGTACCTATGTAACAATCCCAATCCATAAAGAAGAAATAGTGTATGTTTTCATTATTGTCAGTGTGGTAAAAAATACTTTGAGAGATTATGAAATTTAATAGTGTAACTTTCCTAGTACCCTATTCCATATATGACAATTTTTATAAAAAGTACGTTTCTTTTAGTATATTATGGCGTAAATGCAACTCTGTATGATTATTTTTGTTTGTTAACAGGTGATAATTTTTGAAACAATGAAAAATGTATCAACGTAACATTTATGCAAAAGTATTGTTTTGAAAATAAAACCATCACATTTTATAAGGTAGATATAGCTTTTAGGATACTTTGACACGTAATGTTACTCAAATAATGCAGTGTAATTTTTCTTAACATGTATTTAATTATTACTATTTACTTACTGCTATAAGTCGTATAATGCGTCGTTGGTTATATTTGTTTTAGACTTATTTTATACATTTGTTAAAAATAGCACTAGTACATAAGAAGTTTTAATTTATATACCGTTTTATAGAAACATGAGAAACGAGTAGTTTTTAACAGGATTCAACAGATTAGCTACAATGATTGAAATTTCCGATGTCTTAACGCTGCAAGGCAACTTTAATTATGGTAAATAGCGAGTCGCTAAGGTCACTTGTAGTAACTCATAGATTAAACGTAATTTAAAATTTAGCTGTTCTTGTAAATTTGATATCGCAAAAGAGAGATAGCTGTTGAAATGAGATAGAACTTAGCTTAACATACATGTATAGTAGTCGGAAATTTTCTATAAAAGTTGCGTCGTACCTCACGCAAAGTTTGTGAGAAATCTCAGTTAATTCTTATGAATCATCATCTTGTTTCCATTATAGTATGATGGTCAGAGAGCGGATTTTATGCAAAATGCATAATTTTGCATATTTTGCATATTTAGTCAAATAGGGCATATTTTATGCTAAACGGAATATTCTGTTATTTTCTGCATATTTTAACATATTTTTTGTTTTCAACAATTTTTTTCCGAATTTTCTAAACTAAATAGTTTTATTGCTGTTTCATAAGAAGGCGGACAAAAAAGGTTTAAAACCCCTACCAATTATCTAAAGTTATAATTGTGTACATTGCTTTTAGTAAGAATATTCAAGAGATACCTATGAATTACCAAACTAAATAGTTTCAGTATGATTTCTCGAGCACTTGAGCACATTAAATAGAAAAATTTAGACCTCTATTGATTATTTTAGGTGCATTTCCTTTAGCAAGTGTATTTGTGACGGTATTATTAAACAGATAAATAGTTCGTTACAATACTTAAAGAGAACGTGAGTATATCACATTTTGAAGATGCTGAGTAAAAAATAATTTAACGTCCACTTGGATAAAAAATTTGCCTGAATTTCGTATGGATGGCGATGAAGGTAATAGAATATTTTACAGTCTACGGAAAAATGATATGTCTACACGTGTGCAACTGTTTTTTTACTCGTCGTAATTATTAAATTCGGCAAGGCTTGTTGAACAAATTTGCGACTCGTTAAAAAAACACGCATTTTTTACAACATGTGTAAATAACTATTATAGTATGTATTTCAAATTATAGATTACATGTGAAAGAAAGTCTCAGATCAAGTAACGCATTAATACGGCTGAGCATAAAGGAAAGGTGGATAGAATGACAAAAAACTAACCAATCTCAAATGCTTTTGCGGCAGTCTTTAGCTGCCGAAACATCCAAACGGAACAAATGAGAAGAATTTAATTTAGAATTGTGTGGTCCTCTCATTAAGTCCAGCATTCCCCTTAAAAAACTTCAAGATAATAATTTTAAGTTATTTCTAGAAAAACTAGGTACTAAAAAATGCCGAAGTTTACTCAGGAAAAGATACGTACGAACTATACCTTGAAACCATTAAAAATAAAAAAGAAATTGTTAAAAAAGCAGTATACATATTTTATAGTAGATGAAACCACAGATACTCACGGAAGATATGTTCCTAACCTTCTAATCGGTTGTTTGAAAGACGTATCTAGTATGTCTTATTTAATTGCTTCTAAGGTTTTTGTTAAACCAATCATTTGACAATAGTGAGATTTATTAATAAATCTTTAATGCAATTCTTCCTTACCATAGAAACATTATTTTGATACTGTTCAATACAGCACTATACATGACAAAAGCTGAGCAACAACTAAAGGTTTTATACAAAAATTTAATTTATGTTACACGCCTTGCTTATGGTTTAAATAGAGTAGCTGAAGCAATTCGAAATAAATTTTCCTTAGTCAATTCATTTATAAATAGCATAAAAAATTGAGGGTGCAGTTATATAGAGAAAAATTATATTGATAAACAATTTCCAAAAATTAATAACTGCCGTTCCAGGAAAATAGAGAAAATTATTTTTAACGATATTTTAGAAAAAAAAAACGTAGGTTGTCAATTACTAGCAAAACTAAATGACATTCTCAATTTTGACAACACTGTAGATGATATTTATATGGAAATATCTATCATGTGTGCTTTAAAAAATGCCCCTATAACATCTGTAGATCTAGAAAAAAAATTCTGCGTACAACCATATATCATCTGACAAGCGTAAAAATTTCTTACCAGAAAATATTAAGAAACATCTAATTATATATTGTTTTGCTTGTAGATGTAAATGTTAATAATATGTGTTTGAGTTTGGTTTTAATGATTTGTAAACTTTATTGCATAATTTGTTTAATACATTTATGCTTAACTTTATACAATTCTATTTTTGAAATGAAAATTACCTGATTATAATCATTCCCAATTTTTTTATTTAAAAAAAATAATAATAATAAGCATTTTTTTAATAATGCATATTTTTGTATATTTTGATTACATTTTAGTGCATATTTATGCACATATTTTGACATTTTTTAGTGCATAAAATCCGCTCTCTAATAGTGACCAATAATTTAGGGTTATTATCATTGAAATTTATTTCTCTGTAGAGCAGGTAAAAACATCTGTCAAAACACCTTGCCCGATAATAAGCACTACAGGCTTTAAACATTTAACACCACTTCACAAGACTGTACTGGCTTATGGAGAATGTATTATACTTTATTTTTTCTTAAGTGTCAGTGCTGGAATTTATTTTGGTTATATTGAGGAAAACCCGAAAGGATGTCTTATGTACTTGCACAATCCCCTATTA
This sequence comes from Sinelater perroti, assembly GCA_036346155.1. Classification (NCBI taxonomy): domain Eukaryota; kingdom Metazoa; phylum Arthropoda; class Insecta; order Coleoptera; family Elateridae; genus Sinelater; species Sinelater perroti. The sequence continues at coordinate 14,363,943 of JARFIY010000024.1, forward strand.
GGTAACACATAATTATAAACTTACGATTGTCAACAAAATTAACCGGGAATACGACCGCAGAGCTGCTATATCCAAATACTTTCGCGTGGAAAAATCGCCGATAGAAATTATTGCGTGGCTTGATAAGAAAAGGCCCAAGTTTACGACGCAGCCAAGAAGTACAGGGAATTTGTCCACCAGGAAAGAATCACTGCTGATGGTGCCGGGGCTTGTGAACAATAGACGAGATGTCATAGCACCCCACTTCTTTGAGGAAGACCTGAAGGTGGTCGTAGATAGCTTTATCGATAAGCTGGAGACAGTTGTTAAGCCCTGGACAGAGAAGGTGGTCAGTGGGCGGAAACACGCGTTCCAGCAAAATTCTGTTCTAGCTCATAAGGCAAAAAAATCCAGGCATGGCTATACAACAATTTGTATTACCTATTTGTGGCCACCCTTCAGCTTCGACTGCGATCTTCTTGACTACTACATGTAGAGCGTGGTCAATAAGAGACATTTTAACGGCAAGGACAACTTAAGGCCCTCCATCATGGAGGTAATGACACATATAGACAAGACTATCGTTGTGTTGGTTTAGAACAAGACTATCTCGATTGGTGGCGGCTACACTGAATAATGGGATTTTCAGCAGGAATCGCTTTGCAAATGTAAAATTAGATATGTACGCCTACGCTAAATTATTAAAAATCAATACTATTCTTTTCTGATTTGTATATATGACGTTACAAACTACAATAGTTTAGTTGAAAGCTAAACCAAAGTAGTAGAAAAAAACAGTACTATAGTACGTTTTTGGCCAGTAACATGGTTAAAGTCAATCCTTTAATTCCAGATACATACAGAAAACTAATAAAATGCTTATATGAAGAGCACATAAAATGATTCAAAGAAATCTACGCCATACAGTAGCAATCTAATTGTCAGATATAAAATGTGAACTAGAAAAGAAGGTTACAAAATTAGAAATATTATGTGACATCGTGCTCTTCTTAGAACAATGTAAACAATATAAAGATATACTAGGTGTCCCAAAAGAAAGTTTCGATTTGATTGGCTCACTTCAACGCCATGAACCAGATGGGTGCGGTGCGCATGTCAATCGGCAGTGCGGCTTTTGGAAATATAGTCGCTGTGGAGCATTCCTCAAAAGCGAACTGCGCGTTTTGTGTGCGATAATTTTACAAAAACAATTATTTGGCGATTATTACACGGAGAACCTTCAGTAATAATCATAATTCGTATAATATAAATCAAGCATCAAGTGTTTCTCTCTTCAGAAAATGGGTGCGTAAGTTTGGAAAAACCGCTTTGAGACGACCAAGGTCATCAAGTACTGACAAAAATGTAGAAAACGTACAACAGTCCATTAGCGAGGCTCCTAACCTATCCTGTTCGTAAACGGAAAAGAGTTTTGAATGCACCTAGATTATCAGTACACCGCATTCTGCGCAAAGATTTGTTTGCACCTCTTTAAAATTCAGTTGATACAAGTATTAAAACGCAATGATGCTAGTAAAAGTCTTCAATTCGTTAACTGTGTAACTGAGCATTAAAATTCATTCAACAGTTTGTTTTCGGATAAGGCACATTTTCATCATAGCCACGTTAACAAACAGAACTGTTGTTACTGGAGTGCTACAAACCCACAATGCAAACATAAGAAACATCTTCATTCACCAAAAGTGACTGCATCGGCTGCGATGTCAACTCCAGGAATAATCGGCCCGTACTTATTTGAAGATAGCATTAGACCGACTACCTTATGCTATGGAAAATGACTCAGTCAGAGAAATGTCTTTAACGCCCTATATTCCTAAATGGAATGAAAGGACCTAAGAAGAAGAAGACTTATTTGAAGATGAAAGGGGCTGGGCGTTAACATTGACTTTAGAGCGTTATGTGAAGATGCTGAATAGTGTTTTGGTACCTAAGCTGCACAATTTTGCTAGTTATAATTAAAGAACATGATTCCAACAGAATGGAACAACACCGCACACTTGTTGTAACATGTTCTCCTACACGTTCATGAAATTTTTCCCCAAAAACTGATTTCCAGAATAGACAATAAAAATGGCCTCTACGCAGCTTTTACTCCTATGGATTTTTTCTTGTGGGGACATCTTAAATCAGGAGCGTACTACAGCAATCCGGGCTCTCTGGTTCAATTGAAAGAAGTGCTCAGAATTTTGATTTTCGTTTAAAAAAGTGTCGCGAGTATGCAGAATCACATTTAGATGATATTATTTTAAAAAAATATTTTCCCAAACTCTGTATTTTAATAACAAATATGAGTTGTTTTTTTTTATAACCACCTTAAAAAGAAACTTTTTTTGGGATTCCTTTTATAAACCTCAGTTGTTACTTTACACAAAAAAAGTTGAGCCTTCATATACAATAAGACAATTTTACGGTGCATAAAGTGGAATTCATACGGCCATTCGAAGGCATACTGTACTATAAAGATCGCGAGTAAAAAACATGCGTTATACACAGGAACACTTCAATAATGTGGAAGCGCACACCCAGCCAATTACAAAGATTGATCCCCACGTACAAAGACCTAACAAATATCAGAGATAGAATTCTCGATAGAGTCACACAGTCTGCACAGTACTAAGACACCCTGCTAAAACATACTCAAGTATATCACCACAAACTCGTGTTGTGATTGACAACGATCTATAATACAAACAAATCACATAAATATCATGCTTACTAAATTTCAAACTATGTTTATGAATCAGAAGCAAATAATCTTAAACGCTGACGGAAGCATCAGTGAAGAACCTTGAGGCCTTTGAGAAGTGGACGTACAGGAGGATATTGAGAATACCTTGGGTCGACCATGTGACGAATGTTGAAGTACTACTAAGAATGAATAAAACAACTGAAATATAAAAACTATAAAAATCAGAAAGTTACAGTATTTCGGACATATTATGAGGAATGAACAACGTTATGGGATACTTCAACGGATACTACAAGGTAAAGTGCTAGGAAAGAGAGGACCCGAACGCAGGCGCATCTCCTGGCTAAGGAATTTAAGATCTTGGTTTTCAATGACAACGGCAGACTTCTTTCAAACAGCCGTCAACAAAGTTAAGATTGCCATATTGATCGCGAACATCCGGAACGGATAACGCACATGAAGAAGAAGAAACTGTCATCTCTCGTTAATATGCAAAATAAGATTATAATTACTAATACATTGCGGATTGCTGTCTGAAACATAAACAGATTACTAAACCATAAAAACCAATTAATCTTATTTTAAGCATTAATTAAATTGATATCATTCTCATTTTAAAAACATATCTTACAGAACAATATCGCATATAAAATGTTCAGCTGTTATAATAATAATGGTAAGGCCCTACGCCCCGAGTGGGAGCACGGCCTGCGAACTGAGAGGTTAAGGCTCTCATACGTTCGCTCTCTCTGCCCGGTCGTCGCGCACCATCTCTGATGCCGGGCGATGTGGCAAGCACCGCACCTTAGACGACCGCCATTATTACCCCTTGTTCGAATTAACGCAGGTACTCAATTATTTTTAGTGACTGAGTAGGCCACCCGCCAGGCATCAGAGAGCACCGGGAATTGAACCCGGGTCCGTCAGTATCGCAGCCCGCCCCTCAACCACGGGACCACGCTGGCTCGTTGTTCAGCTGTTATCATCAGAAATAGTATTTTTCATCATAAACTACCCAAATTCCAAATCGAATAAATTCAAATTGCAAGAATAAAAATAAATGCCCTGTTTTGGTCAATTATAATATCAGCAGTATACAGTCCAACAAGACATCGAAATACTTCTAACCACTACCACATGTTTTTAAGACTCAACATAACAAAATGCAAAAACCTCCTAAGAACTGTGCCCGATAATAATTACGATTTTCTCTCTACAAGCGAGCGAAGTATTAGCCAACAAATCAACACAAAGTTTCAGATAGACTAGACTTCTTCATTAAGCATTGTGTACCTATCAACTACAATAAGGTTGAGTCAAATCATGATATGTCATTTAACCATTTGCTAATTATAATGAAAAAAAAGTAATAATATATAAGGTGGCCATTAATTGGATGCTATTTATTAATTAAATAAAGGACTAAATAATAATATTTTTATTTATTTGCTTTTGGTCATGAGTTTCAGACGTTTCAAAAAGTGATCAATAAATTTGTGTATTTTTCCTCTTTTATCAAATTAATGGCATCTTTAATGCGAATTTTGATGCCACGGATGTTTTCGATTGTTTCTTGACGTGGATGATAAGCAGTGTTTTTTGTTAAACTCCAGAGTAAATAGTCACAGGGGTTTAAATCGGGGAAATCAATTTCTCCGCCTGTCTTTGTCTTTGCATCCAAGGCAATAATATTCGAGCCAAATATACCTGATCTAGCAGCCATGTTTTCTTGAGTTCGCTGGACTCGGGCACGATTTTGCGCAAACCAAAATTCTTGTTTTATTAAATTTTGTATAATGTGCTCGACAAATTTACCCAAAATTTGATTCTTATAAACTTCACCAGTAATTACTTCTGTCGGGAAATATGGACCCACTATGCCATAGTAGCTAATACCACACCAAACAGTTACCTGCGTTGAGTGTAAGAGGCGTGGAATTATTATTTCAGGTTTTTTGGTTTCTCATATCCGATAGTTTTGAGTGATGACATTTCTTTCAATTCATAACGACCCTATCCAAGAACCATATCTTTCGATAATCAATTTCTTTTGATTCCATCATTTGTTTTAGTTTTCTCTCAATGACTGCTTTATCGCTGAATGGTTGATTCACTTGAATTTTGTCAGAGAAAAGGTCCAAATCTTCTTTAATTATCTTTTAAAAGGACTTTCTCTTAATTCCGGTGTTTTTGTAGGTATTTAGAATATCTACAAAACGGAAACGATCCACGTATTTGTTTATATATATTTAAATAGGAACTAGAAAATTTGCAAATTATTTTAAAAATATTGCAGTTATGATTGTAAAAAATATGGAGATAGCTTGCATTACGACGAATAAAACGAGCCCGGTTGGGTTTTCAAAAGTTTATTAGTTTTTGCCAAAAGTAATTATGCAATTACAAAAACACTTTCGTAAAGATTTATTTGTTCACAGACGAGAGGTCGCAGAGTTACGTTTAAGGGCCCATTCTCTTGTTGAAGTGTTGTACTTTAACTTGTCCATTTGATGTAGTGATTTCTTTACTTTAAATTAGCGAAAAATAGCTTTTTTAATTTTAGTCTTATCGAATCCGCGTTTTCCGCGTTTATTGAGCCAGGTTTGGATTTGATTTAAGTGGTATTGAAGATAACGTGACGCTATGTCTGGGTTGTTGTGAGATGCGATAATAGCTGTATCATCAGCAAATGCACCTGTTACTGTTAGATTTGTAGTTGGGAGATCAGAAGTATATAGCAGATACAGCGTTGGTCCTAATACGTTTTCTTGAGGCACCCCTCAATAGATTGGATGAAGTATTTAGCTTTTATCTTTACAAGAAAATTTCTATTTGACAGGTATGATTGTTTTTTTTTACATTAGCAATCAGAATACATTGTATTTCTTTAAGCTAATATTTTGGATTATAAATTGACATGATGAGGGCCCGTCCAGTGACTGGTCCTCGTCCTAGAAAATAGTGCTAAGGTGTTGGGCCCATGTGGGCTCCTCTTCAGTGGAGGTCTGTAGGCCAGCGGCGCTTGAGGCGTCTAAGGACTTGATGGCGTGGAAGTTCTTGGAGAAGACGGTTGTCATGGGTGGTAAGTTTTTCAAGATGTTTCCTGGTTCTGACCTGTATTACCGTATTGAGCATCGGGATGCCGAAGTCGTCGTGTATCATCTGATTGGTGATGTACCAGGGAGCATCAACGAGAGATCTTAAGATTTTAGATTGACTTCGTTGCATGATTGCGAGGTTAGTCTTGCTAGCACAGCCCCAAAGTTCTATTCCATAGGACCAGATTGGTATAATGATGGTTTTGTAGATAAGGATTTTGTTAGAGAGGGATAATGGGGAGTGTCGGTCTAGTATTCAGTAAAGGGTTTTAAATCTGAGCTCTATATGTTTTTTTTTTAGTAATGTGCTCCTTCCAGGTGAGCTTGCTGTCCAGGTGTAGACCCAAGTATTTTATTGATGGGGATTATGGTATCTCGATGTTATTAAGATGATTGCGAAGAGTGAAGGTCACATGAGTAGATTTGGACTCATTTACCTTAATGTTCCAGAACTGGAGCCAGTCTTCAAGTAAGCTAAGGTGAGTTTGGACATACTCCACAGCGAGGTTTAAGTCCGTGTGTCTCGCAAGTATAATTGTGTCATCGGCATATGCTCCTATAGTAGTGGTTGGGGAGGTTGGAAGGTCTGAGGTATATAACGTATAAAGAAAGGGACCCAGAACGCTACCCTGTGGGACCCCAGATTGGATTGGGTACACTGGAGAGACTTCGTCGTTAACGCGTGTTCGAAATTTTCTGTCTGTTAGATAGGAGTCCAAAAATTTATGAAATTGAGGAGGATGTATTTTGAGTTTGAGTCCTTTGTGCCAGACTTTATCGAACGCCTGGCGAATGTCCAAGAGAACAGCTATACAGTAGGCTGACTGTTCGAATGCTGTGTTAATTTCTTGCGTGATGCGATGGCACTGTTGTATGGTAGAAAGGTGTCGGCGAAAGCCAAATTGATAATCAGGGATCCAGTTAGTTGCCGTGAATTCTGGGTCTAAGGTTTGTAAGACATACTTTTCAAGGAGCTTGGAGCAAACTGGTAACAGGCTTATGGGGCGCTTTGATGACGCATAGCTGGGATCTTTACCTGGTTTGGGGATCTCTGCGGTCTTAAATTCTTTCGGCTAATATTGAAGTCGGAGTATAGCATTAAATATGTACGTCAGCAGAACTATTCGTTTTCGTGGAAGCTCACGGAGCATTTTCGGTGTAATTTTGTCCGGTCCCGGTGCTTTCTTGAGATTTAATCTCTGAATTTCAGATTTTACAATCTTCGGTGTTATTAGTGGTATGGGAGGTGTATTCGGTTCAGGTGCTGGTTGGTCTGGGAGGTTAACGTTGGGTAGTTCATCATGTGTTTGGAATACTCCAGATAGGTAAATAGCGAACAAATCCACCTTTTCTTTGTCACTGTTGGCCCATCCTAGAGCTGGAGGTAGTTTTTGTATTGGTGGGGATGTGGTTTGAGGTTTTAAAGATGATTTGACTGGTCTCCATATTGAGTTGTCATATCGGTTTATGGTTGAGAGGTAGGTATTCAACGAGTCTTCCCTCAGGGATTTGAGTTTCGCCTTAAGCTGATTTCCAAGGTTATTGAGGGTTGTTTTTTCTGCTGGATGATGGCTCTTTTGCCATTTGGATCTGGCTTTCCTCTTTTGGGCAACTTAGGCGGGGTAGCTTGTATGATTGTAAAACTGTTTAGTAAGTATGGGGTAGATTAGTTTTTACTTTGAACAGTAACCATACCTTGTCAAATGTGTGCGTAATATCTAAAAAAAAACGCAAAACAATATCATTTGATTTCTTGATCTCGCTGAATTTGGTCAATTAATCTGTGCACCCGCTCTGCAGTAGCGTGTTGCTCTCTAGATCCGAATTGGTGTTCTGGTATTATATCTTGTAAAATGGGTTTTAATCTTTTTAGGAATATTTTCTTGAACACTTTAGACATGACAAGGAGACTAATGGACCGATAAGGAGATGCTTCCTCAGATTTAAGGATTGTACTATCTGTGCGACTTGTTTTTAAAACATCATTAAAGATGTATGCGATGTCTCTGGCAGATGTTTTAAGATTTCTCCAGTTATTAAACCATATCCGGGTAACTTCTTGGTATTCAATTCAGAGAGTATAGTTTGTTTTAGTTAATTTACTCGTATCTTCTTAACGGATAGTGCCATCTGTAACGGGACGCCGAAATATACATGGATTAAGTTTTCTTCTTCTGAAGTGATTTCAGCTGGATATGGTATAAATACTCTTTTAGATGATTGGCAAATACATTTGCCTTTTCTTGATCGCCATTTGTCCAGATACCATTTGATGATCTGAATGGAGGAATATAATATACTATTATGGTTGCTTAAGTTTCTTGGTTGCTTTCGAACGATAATCCGTTGTTTCCGTAGGAGACAATATACTAAGATATCCTTTAATTTATTGCTGTTTTATATTGTTCAGTAGTGTTTTCCGATATTGAAATATCACTTTTAATTTTGAAAGACACTTCGAGTGTGATTTTTTCAGCTAATATTCTTTGAAATTCTTCCCAGTTAGTCTTCTTATTGAATAGCGTTGGAGGTTTGCAGTAATTAAGTACTAGAGTATTCAGTGCAATTTCGATGGGGGAGTGATCCGACGATAATCAAATTTTGATTCGATCCTAAAATAGTTTTGGGATATGCTTATTACTACACAGAAATCAAATAGATCAGGTAGTTAATTGATATCCGTGCGCCAGTAGGTTAGTTGACCAGTTGATAAAGCATATAAATGGTTCACTTCCTTTCGTTTCAGCAATTCTCTTTCTTTTAGTGTTATCACCCTAGATCCCCAGTGATGATGCTTGGAATTATAGTCTTCTGCTGCAATAAATTGGCCCTCAAAAATATTGAAAAAATGATTAAATTGATCTGGATTTATGGGATTTCGGGGAGGGCAATAAACTACTATAATTGCTAAGGTTTCCAGTCAGTCTTCTACCTTAACACTTGTATTCAGGTAGTTTCGTATTATGATTGCATGCCTACATGTAGCAGTGCCATCAGAGTGTTGAGTACCATATATGGAATAATTATTTATTTTTAGGTAGGAACGGTCAGTGAAATAAGCTTTAGATATTAATACTATATCTAGTTTATTATTTATTTTTTGCCCATGTTGGCAAAGTCCATTAGCATTCCATTCGGCGATTCTTAAACGTTTATTGCAATTTTTGAGCTGACTGTGGTTAAAAGATAATATTCATTTGTTCCATAAGGCGTGCAATCATGTTTTTTAATTTATTGAAGTTATCCGTTTGAAGTGCATTTCTACCTTGTAGCATTTAGTTATTATTGGCGTTTTGGTTACTTTCACTTTTGAGTATTTGAGCATAGAACGTTCCTGTTTCTTGAGGTCGCCTTTATGGTATAGAGGTTATTTTATTTGGTTGATTAGCATTTATTTTGTTTCTTCTTAGCGTATGATATTTAATACTTTAGAGATTCTTATGCACAAGGCAACCTCTGTAATTGGCTGGGTGATTTTCTCCACAATTTACGCATTTGAAATCCTTGCTTCTTTCTTTCTTTTGGGAAGTCAGCATTTAAATGATTACCTGGGCACTTGACACAACGTGGGGTTCTGCTGCAAAAAGCCTTTGTGTGGCCGTACCTCTGGCATTTTGTATATTGTGATAGTTCTCTTTTCGGGTGTGGAGGTTCAGTTGTTATTTTTGTATTCAAGTGCTTTGTGTTGTATATTTTTTTACTAGTGTTATTATGCGGTGCGATTTCTACGAAGAATAATGGTAGTGGCTTTTTGATACTTATTTGCTTTATGTTGCATATATTTCTTACTTCATGTCTATGCTCTTCTATACTTTTCTTGATGTCTTCTGTGTTAGTTGAGTAGTGTATTCCCCGCAGTACTACTTTAAAATTACGGTCTTGCTTTAGTTTATAAATGTAAAATTCTGTTTTTATTTCCTTTAGCGCCTTTATTATAGTGGAATATAATTCAGGAGTTTCTGCTTCAACTTTAACTTGATCGTTTTGAATGGTTTTAATTTTGTATTTCTTTCCAGCAATTTCATTTAGCAATTGGGTTAGCGGTGTAATATATTTAACGTCTGTTACAAATATGGGTGGCGGCATGGCAATTTTGTTTGTTGCATCCTTTTCATTAGAAGTATTTTTATCTGTTTCGTCATCATCTGATAATGGCCCGTATCTGTTTGACGTACTTGGTTTGTATAACCAGTAATTAATTACTTTAGTTTATTTTAACGGTTTTATACTTTAGTCTGTACTATTAGTTCTGCTTTGTTTCTTATTTTCTACCGTTTTTAATGGGCATTGTTGATTTGCACTATATTGCGTTTTTGTTATCATGTGTTGTTGACGCGGTTGGATTTCCATTGACTGTCGCGGCAGGTATCCAAAGTTTGGTTAGACTTGTGATTGTGCATTCATTTGCTGTGGTATTTGCGTTATATTTTACATGGGCATACATGGTTACGGCATGTATTAGGGGTATCCAATTTGTTCATAACACTGTAACCCAGGAGGTTGCGACGGATGAATAGTATAATCGTTGGTTAAATACAAATTTCTTCGTTTAGTAGATGACCACTTATTTATTATTTATTTCATTTATATTATTTTAGTGTATCACTTCACTTATTAACGTTTAATTGTAGCAATTGGTATTTCAAAGCAAACGGGGCACCAAGCATGTCCTTAGGCTCGTTCAAAACTCCGTAACTTTCCATCATAGGTTGGCTTGTAATGTGATATTCTGAATACCTACAACTTTTGCCGTGTATACAATTTCTTCCGAGCTACAGATTATTTGCTACATGAAATACACTGTTTTTTACACACATAAATGGTTATTATAAACAAACGGCCGAGAGGAATTTCGGGTAACTCATACCATAAGTTACAACACTTGTACTTTACATGAATCAGTTGTCAGATATTCATATCTAATTTTTATCTGAATAAAATCTATTTTGATTTGACTATTACCAGAATTCTAATGACACTAAAACCTGATAAACCACATAAACAGAAAACTTGTTATAAAGTAATCAGCTTGATTTTTATATTAAATAAAATATTCGAAAAAGATGAGAGAGGACGTTGAACCAAAATTGTCTAAAATGTTATTAAAAATTTAGAAAAGAAAACATACTGAATGATAGCGTTTCTCTAGGTGTCACAAGCATTTGATAAGATGTAGTATATAGGACTACTACACTAAATAAAATTTTCAAGCATGAATAATTTAAGCTCATAATTTACTTTTTGAGTACTGTTCCATCAATTTCGGTGTCCGGCAGGTCAGTATATGGGCCGATCCATTAGCTCCTGTTTACATCTGATGTATCAAAGGCAACCAACGACATAATTGCCACTGTTGTTGAGGACACTGCCATACATTCATAAAGATCCAGATACAGCCAGTGAACCCGTCCAAGTACACTTAGTCTTGTCCACAAATAGTTAAATCGATGACAAAGTAAAGCCAATAAAACAAAATCCACGTAAGTTACTTCCATCACAAAAATTACAATTTGCCTGACGGTCGACATCAGTGGTACCCCTATCTCTGTGAAGAGTGAAGTAAAATACTTAGGATCTCAAAAGAGTATAAACATTGTTGAACAATTTCAGTTTAAAATCCTATGTACAATAATTAACGCACCCTAGCACGTCATTAACCTTACCATTCATGGGAACCTGAGAGTACTCTTCGTGCAAGATGAAATGCAATAATTTGCTTCACATTATTACACAAAAATTAATGGACACCGCATTGAACTAATGGACCGGCTCTCAAACTATATATATATATATATATATATATATATATATATATATATATATATATATATATATATATATATATATATATATATATATATATATGAGCGCGAAAATGAAGAGTCAATTATATCAAAATGCAAAATCTAGGGCATCAGCTTTACAATAAAATGAGAGAGAAAAAGTCCATGTTTGCCGAAATCTATATAAATAAAAATATAAATGTTCGTTTGTTCAAAATCTTAAATATTCAAAAGTTCTTCACAAGTTCTAGCACAACATCGTCCGCGTAGGCTATAATTTGGGTACCACTTGTCCTTACTGTGTCCTTGTGAATTCTTTACAATACGTACTCCAGTGCTAAGTTAAATAGCGATGTGGACAAAAAATCTCCTTGCCGCATTCCTTTATTTATTTCGAATTCTTCCGTTTCTCTTTTTTGCGTCTTCATACTTATTGTTTTTCTCATTGACATCTATATTATTTTTTTATCTTAGTATTTATTCCTAGCTCTTTTAACGCCTTCATCATTTAGTTCTTAGAGCCGTGGTAGTTTAGTAGATAGGTCGCTAGACTACGAAACCAAGAGCCAATTCAACCGCTGGATTTTTTTACGGCCAGCTCGACTCAGGCTGCAATAAATGAGTACCTGGAGGTGTCAAACTCTGGGGTAATAATAGGCGGTCGGTACGTAGCACAAGCCATGTTACTACCCTTGTGTACCGTAGGCTCTAGATTATAGCAGACCTATCCTGTTACGACCCCAAAGGGCCTTCCGGGCCTGTTACGAGGAACTATTATTATTATATCATTTAGTTCTTTGGATGGAATCAAAAGCTTGATTAAAGTCGATGAATAGAACTTCTATTTTCATTTGATATTCATGTGCCTTTTCTATTATCTGTTTTATTAAGTGAAGCGCATCAGACGTTGATCTTCCTTTAGTGAAGCCATATTGGTATTGATCTATTAAATTCCCTGTAGTATTCATTAATCTTTTCTGTTTATAATGTTTACAATAATAAAAAGAATATAGAAAGATAAAAGGATACCTGTGGAATGGAAATCCGGAAAAATAATCACAATACATAAGAAAGGAGACCAACAAGTATGTAAAAACTACAGAGAATTGACACTATTGAATACAGAATACAAACTCAAGCTATAAATAATGTGAAAAGAAAATACCAGTTACAAACTGATAAAGATAGTAAAATTTGTAAAGTGAAAGTAATAAAAAAATTAGAACAATAGGCAGACTATTTTGAACTACTTTTAGAGGAAAGATTAGCAGACTAAAAGGTGTGATTTCGAATGAAAACTAAAACTACAAAGGATGTAAAAACTACAATCATAATCTAATTTAATAATAACAGTGTAATAAAATAACAATAATTATGTACGTGAATTTTAAGTAAACAGTTAAAAATTGTTTATTGAGATACAAAACGGCATCGGCAATGACTAAAAAATTTAAAAAGGCCTAGAAGGGAAAACAACGTACAGTATATAGGAACGATATGTTAAAAATAAGTACTAAATAATAAAAGCACCAGCAATATAGATAATAGATAAAGTACTTTACACCCTGTCTCAAAAGTGTAGCAACAAATTTTTGAGCATAACTTTTTGCAGAACGATATTCTAAAAAACGGTTTTTATTGATTTTTTCATGATCCCTCAAATTTCACTATCGCGATATTTCTTCAAAGTCCAACAACGTATGCCATGCCGCCACAGTTAGGACGTCCAAAAAAGTATACAGAACTCAGAAATCTACATTGTAAACAAATTTACAATACATTGTTCCCTAAAAATCAACCCAGATGCTAAAGAAGGTGCTATGACTCATTGATAATCACAAAACCCAGCAAAAAAACAAGAAAATTGGATATCTATAATTCGAATTTGCCTCGCATTACTTCAGTTTTTTTTATTATAGGTTGTGTGGTAATAAAAATAAGTTCAATTTGGATATCCAAGACGGCTACGCTGGTATCAAAGGAATCTGCGCGCTGGTCCAAGATATTTCAAGAACTGTAATTTTAGTGGGGTCGTTTATTTATCTCTTCGAAGATAAACAGCGTAGGACCACGAAAAATGTTGAAAACCCTTTTGAAGCCGATTCTCAATGCACGCTGCAAGAAGACTCTCCAGTTCCAACAGGACACCTCTTTCATTCACAAGAACCGTAACACTCAATAAGGGTTGTCAAACGAATTGAGGTTATTCCTAGGCTAACTTAATGACCGAATTTGAACTCGACGAAGAACCTCTAGGGTACCATCATTTGAGAAGTATACGTCGGTGGCAAAAAACTGCACATTAACGAAAGATACATATGTTAAAGCAAGTTGTACAGGAAGGGGGTAAAATTGGATTGAGAATTAATGTAGAAAAAAAATAAAATAATGGAAATTGGTGGAGAATTACAAACGGAAAATTAAAATATCAGAATGGAGGGTGTGTGTATATATTCAGTTTTACTTCGTATATGTTTCATTTTATCTTTTTTAAACATAATTTATATATTCGTCTTCGAACATTTACACCTTTTTCATTTGTTCCAAAAACTGTCTTTTCTTCTTTAATTGCCCTAATAATATTTTGCGTTTTTTGTTGTCAAAACAGTCTTTTCTCTTTTTCGGCGGAAATTTGACCTACCCAGTTTTTCACATTTCTGGACGAAATATAGCCTCAGGACACCAAAAAAGTTGTTTTTAGCCATTGGTTCGTGTGTGTGTGTGTGTCTCTGTCTGTCAGTAAACAAGATATCTCGAGAACCGTAAGAGCTAGAGACTTGAAATTTGGTATGCAAGTTACTTGTAGGTAGGGGACGCAGTGCGAAGCTTTTGGTAAAAATCGGCCGTGCCGTTTGGTCACAAAGTCGCAAAATCTGTCTCAAAGCGGTCGCGTATCTAAACGGTTGAAGATACAAAAAATTTATGAGAATAAAAATGATTTATTACCATGAGATAAACATGAATTTAAAATAAAAGTTGGTAAAATAGAACTCGAAAAATTGAAACTCAGGATTTTAACATACCGGGTGTTCATAAAATGTTTCGGAATTTATATTACTGGATAGATCAAACCGAGACGAACAAAAATTAAATGAAATTTTTGATCCGAGGTCAAATAAATAAGTTGTAGCCGATTAAAATTAATTAAACGGACCAATCACAGCGCGCTCGGAGAGCTACCGGCCGACTTCGGAGCAAGAGATAACGGGGAAGGCCGTGCGACCGAGCTCGCACGGGTTACCTTCAGTGACGTAGCAAAATTTTAAGTACGAGTCAATTATTGTCTTGTACTGTTTATTTTAATCAGCTTTCGAGTGTTGGACTCGCGCCTCGTCCTTTTTTAAAATAAGAAGTTCTGGGACGAGAGGAGCGCATATATATATATATATATATATATATATATATATATATATAATAGGAAAAGGAAAGTCGTGTGATGTTCACACCAGATTTTTTTTCTTTCCAATCGCGGTACACATTTCTTCTACATTTATATTTTTTAAATTTATTTTATTATAGTGTACTGTTGCGTCTACATGCTCTTTTGTATTTATTAATCTTTTTTTCAATTTTCCTTTGTTGTCTTTCTTTCAAAAAATTTTATTGATCTGTTTCTTACATTTGCTGGTCTTTCTTTAGTTTCTGTTTATCACGTAACAGTTTGAATTACATTCTGCCTCATTAACGTTTATCATCGAGGATATTTATGAAAAATCATGTACATATTTTTAATTTTATTATTATCATTATTTTTGTATTTCATTTCTATCCCATATTTACATATGGTTTTTCTAAATTATGTTTCACAATTACTTTTAATTACTGTTTTAATATTAAATTTACGAATTTGTTGTTTGATATTGACATGTAAAGTATTTTACTAATTTTTATTTTTCAATTAAAAATTTGCTTTATTTATACTTTCGTTAGAATAAAATGTTTTTAGTTAATATTGATCACTTCAAAACTTCTAAGGTTGTTCCAACTTTATATTCCAATTTTTCTCGAATTTGCTTTTTTGAACGATTGTCATCATTTGAATTTTGTATATTTTCATTTCATTAGTGATATTTTTAAGATTTCAGCATAGCATGCGTTGCCAAATTTCTAGCTTTTTTCATTGGTTAAAAGGCAATACTGTACGAGGATTTGCTTGAAGTTTCCACATAAATTTTATTTTACGGATATAGAGATAACAGCCGTACTCCCAACCCTCTTCCTTCATCTGTGCTTAAGACCGCTAATACTTTCACACTCTAGCGGAATTAGAACACTTGAAATTCCGATTAAATTAATTCAATTATAAACCCCAAATAAAAAAAAACTTTTTACACACACAGAAAACTATTCCAGCACAACCAACTAGAACTTCTCAAAGGATCATGTTACTGACGTCTGCAGCAGATGGAAGAAGAAAGCATCCATTTGTATGGCATGTTTTTGCGTTTTCGTTATGTTTGGATTTAGGTATTTTTTGGATTATTTGGTTATAACAAATTACACATTTTTATACCAAGTTAACTGTCATTAATGTGCCGCACAATGTTAAGAAAGGTAAGTAACCAGTTTTGTCTAACGACGTTTTTTTTATGAATTGACCACTAATAGCGGAAAAACTCATCTGATAGAACTTGCATAGTTATTAACAAGATAATAGAAATAATAGAAAATTCTAATTTTTCCTTATTACTTTTTACCTTCAAAAAAGTCATACAATGACTGTTTCTGATGTAAATATTTTTTTATTATTTCAATGGTATTTCAATGGATTTGCCAAATACAATCAAGGTCATATAAAAAGCACGCATTGAGTGACTAATAAAGGTGGGCGCAAACCTCCAGCTAGAGAATATCTTCTAGAGACGGCTTACAGTATTTAAAAGTTATTTGACTTCAACAATCATTAAAAAAATTCCATCCTTTAATCCACGCGTGAAATAAATACATGTTAATATTTGAACACAAAATAAACTTATCTTAATCTAACTTACTTTAGCTCTTCAAATAGACTTATGCTTATTATCAAGGTTTCTACCAAAATAAAATTTAAAAATAATATAAATTAAGTATTCAATCCTATCTTAAAAACAAGACAAAATAACTGTTCTGTATTTTTTTAATGAAGGTTCCTTATAATAAATATATTTTACATAACTACTTTTCTTCATCAGTTTTACTGAATTTTACGTGGCTTACAAACGTTGCTTTATTACATTGGTTTTTAAGTGGAGATTCTTTATTTATTAGAAGATACATTGCTGCAAGCCTCACCTAGCTTTGGTTGAACTTTTCGTTGGCGCTATTTGGGATATTTATGTATGTGCCTTTTGTTGCGATTTATCAAGGCTCCATTTAATGCTTTGAATTTTTATTTGTTGGTGTTGTTAGAGTACAAACTGTGTAACAAATTTCTAAAAACCAAAATGACTCCAGTTCGGCGTTCCAGTTGTTTCGTAGCCCTTTTGGTAGATTCCAAATAGGCATAAACATCGCGCAGCGGGGCGACCACGAGGAATTCGAGTGGCGACAGCAAAGTGAAGCAAACTGAAATGCCGAAAGCTGTGAGTTATAGATAAATACAGTGTAATTTTACGTTATCTATTGCATGAGTATATGTATGTGTATATATATATATATATATATATATATATATATATATATATATATATATATATATATATAATAGTGATTTTGATCGCTTATTCGCTATTTTACTTTACAATAACAAATAATAAATAAGTATGCGGTCAATTCTTGCGGCTGGAGATAACTCTAAAGTAACGCCAAATAGTATGTAATCAGCTTTAAAATACTAAATGCATTATTGTACAAATCCAGCCCCCAAGCAACCTGAATTTTGCAGAATATTCTAAACGGAGGAAAAAACTCCTGGAGAAGTGTGTGAAATTCTACGACACACACTTTGAAAGAAATTGAATCGTCATTGGCATATATCCAGAGTTTCTTACATATTGTATGTTGCTTAATAAATGTTTTTAAATGCCCAGACACATTCCCATTAATCGTCAAAATAAACAAAAACTTTAATCAGCCATCTCAAATATAAAAAACTAAGTAAAACTCTGTATACACACATTTTGTTGAGTAAATATCTTGTAAATGGATAAGGTTGGTCAAATGTAACCTACACAGTTGTCACTATATTGAAGCTAAATTAGGAACATACATTTTTTAGATATATATATATATATATATATATATATATATATATATATATATACTATCTAAAACTGGAAATAATCTCTAGATAGCCTTGCCAAAAGAAATTTTTTTCTAAAAAACGTTTAACCAATTTCTTTTCAATGGTGAAGCTCTAACACCTTGCGTGGGAGTACGGCCTGCAAACCGAGAAGTTAAGGCTCTCATATGTTTGACTTTACTACCCGATTGTCGCGCACCATCTCTCATGCAAGGCGATATGGCAAGCACCGCGCCTCAGACGACTGCCATTATTACCCCTTGTTCGAGTGAACCCAGGTACGGAATTATTTTTAGTGATTGAGTAGGCCACCCGCCAAGCAATAGAGTGCTCTGGGAATGGAACCCGAGTCCGTCCGCATTACAGTGCGCGCTTCAACCGCTTGGACCACTCTGGCGTTTTAATCAATTTTTAAGTAGCATAAAAATATTCCTTATTTATATATGTTTTATTAATTAGTTATTAGGAGAAATACTACTAGATATAAAAAAATATATTATTATATAAAGTTTATATTTTTAATTTATTTTTATATAAAACGCCAACGATGCAGTTAAATATGGTTTTTGAACTCTAAATGAGAAGATCTCAATGTACATGGTTTCATTGGTCAAATGTAGCCGCTAATCACTTTTATTTGAAATAGTTCATCAAGGTGAACTAACAAATCATTTACATCATGACTCTAAAACGATAGGGTCGAATTAAAAGCTAATTACAAAGTAAGATTTCAAGAGAAAGTGTTGAGTTGTGCGATAATAGTGAAAGATGCTCACTGGTTGAACAAAAACAACTATCAAAACTTTATTGAGAACTAACTACAATGCGATAGATTACAAGCTTAATATGACTAAAGAAAAAAATAAATGCTTGTTTAGTGCAATTCCGCGGGCATATTAGTTGTAAATGTCACCTTAAGCTCACTGCAGGACACTGTCGCCAAGTTAGCCAGAGCGAATACTAACATATTCTCAACACTCCCACTCGCTTTGATACAACTGTAAAAATAACTGAGTTGATTACAAAAATTTTAGGATCATGTACTATAATTTCTTTTAAATCAAATAGAAGTTAAACGACATCAAAACTTACCCAAATAAATTAAATTTTTGCAGCATGAATTTTATCTTATTGGGCGGCTTTCTAAAAATATTAATCTACTGTCGCTTGCCAAGGAATAATCCCTGGTAAAACAAAACGTAATATTGATGTGCTTCGTAACCCGATGACACACAAAGTTAATCATTATTTTCAGACATCACGTTGCCGAGGTACAATGGCTACGGTTTAGACTGTTCTCGTTTAACATCAGCCCATGTATACAAACGACTTTCTTAGTGGCCATATACACCGACACGTATTTCGCGAAATACAACGGGTCCAAACTTTCTTTTGAATATTGGAAGACATGCTTAACAGTATTACAATGTACAGGCAATAGTTGCTCTAAAAAGTGTGAAATTTGGCTAAATGAACTAAGTTAGGTCGCGTGCCGATGACTAAATACATAGGCAAATCGACGGCTTGACGATAAGATACATTCATTACTTCTTCAGGTTAACCATTCTTGTTAACATTCGCACGCGGCACATCGACTTGGTCGGCACCGCGACGTTTTTCTAAGATATTTCGCGTCTAGACCATCTGGTACTTCTAGCAGTTTAATTTTATAATACTCACGTTCCGAACCGTATGCTTGCTGCTGTTTCGGCTTATCATTATGTTGTCTTTTGTGTATAAGTAAAGTTGCATTGTCGTTCTTCTTGTTGATGACCAACTCTTATTTTAATCTGCGTCTCTTTCTTCTATCGTCTTCCTCGATTCGTTTATGCCGTCGAAAGTTGTTTAATCGACATATTATTCTTCTGTTCGTGGATAGAGACAGCCGTTCTTAAATCTCGATTACTGTAGATGGCCATTTCACGCGCACGCTCAAACATAACACATGCACTGTTGCCCTTCTCATCTCAGGTCTGCTGCTTGGCCGGGATAATATTATTAAGTGGCGAAGCGAAGCGTTGTTGTCCGTCTGTCTGTCCGTCCGTCCGTCCGGGCAAAAACTCAAGAATGGCTAGGAATTTCCAAATTCTGTTTTCACCAATCGACAGGTGACCAAAAAGGCTTGTTTGCTAGTGATTTTGAAACTGATTGGTCAAAGGTCAGCGTTAGCGACCTTTACGATTTCAATCTATAGGCACAAAGACTTCTCAAAGAATCGATTCCTTGGATTGCTTGAAACAAAGTTAATTGAAAACTTCGGAAGCAGAACCATTGTCCTCGGAGACACCAATATCGACCTCATGTCTCAGAATGGAAAGAAATTACGGGAGCTGTTTCACAAGTACCATTTTGAGTCAAACATAGATTTAAATACTCCTACCTGTGACCACAAAAGTCATATTGACTGCTGAATCCTATTGTAGCGACCGCAAGCCGATCTGTGTAATTTGGCCAAAGAAAAATTACGTCAAAGCTTTAAGAAATATTGCATAAAATTATGAATGTTGAAATGATGTTAAGATTGTGAAGGAGAAAGAGTTAGTGAGTCAGACTAAAGAAACTGCGTTGTGGTTCAAGTGAATTCCTATAGAGTAATTGCATTTTGATCATCCCATGAATTTGCTTTTAAACCGGCAAACTAGAGGGTTCTCAAATTTGGGAGACTGCTTCGCCACTTCGCTATATGTTGCAAGCTTTGGAGGTTTATTACTCACGTTATCACTAAGCCGTTTTTCGGCCTCTAACCTTGTTTAATATTCTGTCCATTTTCGTTATCTCTAATCTTTTGGTCGGGAAACCTGAGACTACCCAACACGAAATCACAAACAAATAGGACGTACACAAACATTCAATCACAATTATAATTTGACCAAACTTGTTAAACGCACAAAACTGCCCGTTAATTAAACACGCACCCCACGGAGACCACGGTCTGTTGAATTGCGCAATAATAATGAAAGTTTGCCACATGTTGAAAAACTAATTGTTAATAGTTTATAAAGAATTAACAGTAACATAACATAACGGATGACAAAAATTACTATTAAAAAATAAATGCATAGAAATCCTATCACATGTCAGGCTGACAAGGAAAATAACTATAAAAGTTAGTGACCGTCAATGCCACCTTGCGCGTACTGCAGGACACTATCCCCAAGTTGACTAGAGCGAACTTCCAATAGAAAAAGGCGTTCTGAGAAATCTAGAAAATAATAAAAAAAATTATAAAAAAAATGTGCCAAAAATTATTGTTGATTTTAACAAACAATACCGAGTAGTACAAATTTTAACAAATTAATCATTCAGTGGGAGACGATATATTTGGTTAGTGATGAGTAGATCGTACGTACCAAATTACTACTTCATATAAACATAACTTTTTTGCTCAGCTTGATATATGTATAACTATTCCGCCAGTGCTCGTTCTCGACATGTTTGCCTGAATATAGCAATATGTAAACGAAGTATTTTATGGAGGCTGAATGAGGGTTATCGACATTAACTCTCAGTAAGCTAGGGCAGCCTTCAGGATAAACACTGTAATTTGTATAATTTGTTGTCGAAATCGTTAATGATCATGTTTTTAGCTTTTTATAACTTACATGTGTCAGTAATGGTTTAGCAAGTTTAATAAGCCTAAGGCGTATCCGTTTCGGTTATTTACATGCGTTCAAGTTCTAAGGTATCCAAATAAGATGCGGTTCATATTAAAAGGCGCAGGAAATATTTTTGAATGTGTAATATAAATAGCAGCATCATACAATGTGCACAGGTCGAATTACCGCCATTGCAGTGAGTGTTGTTTTGTTTTAAATGGCGACTTTAGTGTTGAAGAACAACGTGAAATCATCCGTTTCTTCCTCTTGCGTAGTGATTGCGTTATTGATGTTAAAAATGCACGTTCGTGGGTGCGAAAGTTTAAAGAAGGTTGAGAGTTGTATGACAATGAACCAAAGCAGACTCGGGCACGAACCAGCCGGACCAAAACTATAATTGCGCGAGTGAAGCAAGTTGTTATGGAAGACCGTTGATTAGGTGTGCGCGATATCGCCTCTATAGATCTATAGAGTCTATTTTGCATGATGACCTGAAAACTTCAAAGTGAGTCCCACGACAAACACAAGGCTACGCGGGTAGCAATGTCTCAGGACATGTTGACAAGTGATGCCGCTATAAATTTCCGACCATGAAAGACACTCTGTGGTTGCTGATTTTTGAGTCGCTGTTGTACAAGAAATTTTCCAGTGGGCAAATCACACCTCTAAATAAGTGTTCTCAGCAGCCATAAAATAATGACGATGACGTTATGAAAAATAACGTAACAGAAGTTTCAATTTTATTGGGTAAGTACTTTTCCAGGAACAAATCCCCCACTATTAAAGAACTTTTTTCTATGCACAATGGAACGGTACCAAAACTTTACTGCGAATATAAGTAACACACGCATTGAGAAACGCAAGCGCATGCACACAGGCACACATTGATGTATTGGTTTTTCGTTTTATTTACATATCGCGCTACAATGACCGGCCGCTCATTATTAGCTTAGCTTCATGTAGTAATACAAGCGCCGTTGCTTACTTTCATTGTGTTACTGAAACCAATAAATTCATTATTTTAAAGTTTAATTGAACTAATAAATAAGGGAGACCGGGCATGTTTTTTTCATTTTTTTTTAATTCAATTTTTATAATTTTTTTGGTCGCGCTATTTATCAAGTTTAAGACATCATTTGTCTTGTTATATCTTAAGCTACACATTTATACATATGTAATGAGTAGTTCGCACAGGGGTGAGTTTTCCAACAATAAAAACGAGTATTTTAAAGATCATAACAGGTAATAAACATAATTTTTAATTCAGAACCTCAATATTTAATTTACTACACGTATTGTTATAGTAAATATATTGTATAAAAGTAATAATTAGAAACTGAAAATTACATTTATTGAAAAAACGGATTTTACATTTAGTGCTTTAATTAACAGACGTCTTCAATATCGCTATTACAATGAACGCAAAGAAAAAAAAATTGAATCTCCTTTTGTACATGTCACATGTGCCCACTTATTGCACGTAGTGCATTGAACCCAATTTTCTTTAGGCTTTTAATTCCCAAAAAGTTTAATACAATAAATGCATAAGCAGTTTTCATCATTTTAATGTTTCTTTCCTTGAATACTGAAACAGTTTTTTAGACGTTTTCTTGTTCATAGAAATCTGTTTTTGTTTCCTAAGTGCACTTTTTAATGGTGTCTGTCAAAATTAAGGGGTTTCTCTTTCTTATGTCGCATTTTATTTTCTTTCTTGGCACTCCTTTCTGAAAAGAACGAACTTCTTTGGGACTGCCACTTTGGTATCGCTTGAGTTAAGATGACGAAATGGAGAACTTATTGGGCTACTAAGTTGTTCTGGTTCGGAAGTCGGGTTAGGAATGGATTCAACTGCATTAACTTCAACTAAAGTAAGAGGGCCTCAAAAAATCAACATACGCAAACATTTTTGGGTTTAGGGGATAAATTCCGGAAACCCGAACCCAGATATAATGTTTACTGGAGTCACTGCTGGTAGTGGTTGTAGCTAAAATAGATGGGACATTGTAGATTGTTATAGGCCTTTTATTAAGACAAATCGAAGCATCAGAAGCGGTGTGGATATGCTTTTTAAGTAAACCATATACACCTCGGTCCAATGGTTGCAGCGTATGGCTACAGTGTGGTGGAAACGACAGTAAAGTTACGCCATTGTCCTTGAAGAAATCCAGCGCTTCTGCAGAAAAATGATATTTATGATTATTTAACAGTAGCAGACATGGATTTTGTTCCGAGCATCGTGCATAAGACACAACTTGCTTAGCAAACTTAACAAAACTTGCTTCCGTCATCCAGCCTGATGGGTTTGCATCTCCCGCGGATCCCAAAGGTCCGTCACAAATGAAATATTGAAATCGCCTAACATCTGTGGGAGTTAACCCACAATATATATCTGACGCTTTCATGAGGTACTCGACGAGCATCCTTTCTTGTTCAGGTTGAAAAACCTACAAAGACAAGTGTCCAAAATAGGCCTAATTAGTATGCTGGTAAATTAGTCCTACAAAATGCTTAAATTGCTTGGTAGCAGGTTCTTTTAAGCATAGCATTACATATGATAGTTAGAAATATATATTTCAGTTTTAGTATTAAATTGCCATATACTTACATGCACATATCAGTTTTAAACGTACTTCTGTCTGGAGTTAACACATTTTTCCAACATTCTGCGAGCATTATGATTCCCCTTTTAAAAAAGGCTTTTAGTTGGCGGCGTATCCACTCCGGAACAGTCTGAATGGCGGCGTTGTTGTCCGCAAATCGCATGCCTTGCAAGTCCAAATTGTGTCTTCCGAACAGGTAGAAACAATTTGGAGCAAAATCGGGACTGTGTGGCAAATGTGGCAGAAGGTACCATTTTAATTTCCGGGGGGTTTCCATTGTCATTCTGACTTAAAGTAAATTTATAATGAATTGTCTTATTGCACCAAGGGAAAAAATGCGGACAATAATACTGGGAAAAGTAAAATCCGACAAAATAATTAACATAATTCAAAGTATGATAGCATCTATATAAGCAGAAGCAAAATTTATAGAATTCTTTCGAAAATTAGAAGATTGCAGTTTGTGACGAAAGGTGTTCCTTTTCTTTTTCTTTTCCAATCCCCATGTGCTACTACCACATGACTCGATCAACAGCCAGTATCCGTACTTCTCTTAAGTTCTTTCTTCATTCCCTTGCGTTCCATTCTACGCTGTTTTCCTATTACTCCCTAGGTCTGTTTCTACGTAGTCTTCCCTCTGGTCTCGCTTCTTACATATTGTTTGGGTATCTTTGGTTACTCATTCTAGTCAGGTGCCCATACCATTGCAATTGCATCTTTTCAACTTCTACTAGTGGTTTTACTTGAAGTTCTTCTCTGGTTGTCACGTTCTAAATTCTTTCTTTTTAGGTTTCACCGCATATACCTCTTAGAAACTTCATTTCGCTGGCGGTTATTTTACTCTTCGTTTTGTCCTATACGACCTAGCTTTAACTACCATAAATTAAAGTCGGGACATAAATACTTTTGTAAATTCCTAGTTTTGGTTTAGTGTTATTTCCTTATTTCTTATTGTGGTCTTATATAATACGTAGTAAATTTTACTTACTTTATTTATCCTGTTAAAGAATTCTGCTCTTATGTTCCTATATTGGTTTTTATTATTCCCAAATACACGTAACTTTCTAACACTTTAAGCTGATTTCCGTTAAGTGTTATTCTGATGTTTCCTTCTGCTTCTGATCTTGTTCATTATTTTACCTTTGTTTTTGTTTATCTTCATTTTCCATTGTTCTATCACCATATTCCACTTGTTAATCGCTTGCTGTAACTTCCGTGATGATTATCCTACAAGTACAATGTCGTCTGGTTATTATTACAGTTTCCCGCTTTTATTTCAAATCTGTTTTGTTTGGATTATTTGATAATCTAGTTCAAAACTGCTATGAAAAGTAAAGGGCTCAAGGAGTTCCCTTGTTTTATTCTTATGTTCATTTGGAAGCTTTCTAATTCTGCTCCTTTTATTCTTATTCGTCCTTCTGTTTATTCATATAATTTTTTAACAGCTGTGTACTAGTTTCAATTCTGATAAGGCTTTCCATAATCGCTGGGAATTTAGTCAAAAGCAGATTCAACATTTATGATTGCTAGAAATAGCGGATTATCCCTTTTTCTTCTTTTCTCTATCATTATTTTTTAGTATAAATATATTGTGTCCGCCTTTGCGATCTACAGGCGGCCTGTTTTTCTACCAGTAGTTTTAACAGTAATTCTCTTTCCTTACTCTTCTTTCTAGAATCCTTGAATATATTTTCTGTGCGGTGGCATATTGTTCGGTAATTGTTGCAATCATTTAAATCTCCTTTCTTATGTATTGGAACTATTATGTCCACTTCCCACTAATCTGGTATTTTGTTTTACAGAGCTATTCTCCTCCGTATCTGATCAGCAGCCTTGCCCAGTTTTATCTGGTTTATTGCTTCTCTTACTTCTTCTATCTCAATGTTGTTTTTAGCTTCAATTTTATGTTTTAGTTATTCTCCGTTTTATAAAGTTCTTATCCTTAGCCTTCTTCTATCTCATCCTGCTGGGCTGTCTTTGTTAAATTTTTGTTCGTAATGCTCCTTTCATGCCTGTAGAATTTTCTTTTCTTTAGTTTCTATTACCTCTTGGTTATTTTTTATATTCCACTTTGGTTTTCCAAATTTACCTCGCAGACGTTTAACAACCTTCCAGATACCTATTCCATTCTCCTCGTTGTATTTTTATCTAGATTTTTTTCGAATTCTTCCCAGATTTCCTGTTTTGCTTGAAGCACAACTTCTTTGGCTTAATTTTTTTTTGTACATATCGCTTTCAGTTAATTTCTGCCATCTTCTGGATGTAGTTCTTCCAGGCTTTCTTATTTGCTTTTACTTTGTTATGGACTTTAATATTCCACCATCTTGTTTTCTTGCGGGTTTTTTATTATCGTCTTTCCATATGCCTTTTTGGCTGTTTTAATTTTTTTTTTCATTTTGGTCAATTTCTCTTCCAAGTCACAATTTTCTCTTTCTAAACGCTCCTCTCTTTCTTTTTTTCGGAGAGCTGCGTCTAAACTGTCTCTGTATTCTTGAGCTACTTTGAGCTTCCTTAGTTCATTTGATTTTGATTTGCTCGTAGTGTCAAGGTTTTTGAGATTTTCTACTGCGTAATCCAGTATCGGCTATAAGTAATTCTGCCCTTCGTATTACTTTGATGTCCATAAAAGCATATTTTGCTTCGGCATTGTAAGTTATATAATCTATTATGCTCTTGCCTTGTCTACCCTCAAATGTGATCTTGTGTATTGTCTTATGTATTGTCTTCCTATATATAGTTGGGTTTCTGACGCAGAATTTTATCATTCTTCTTCCAATTGTATTAAGAGTGATTTCTTCTACATATTTACCAACAGTGTCATGTCCTTGTTGTTGCTGGTTCCCTATTCATGCATTCCATTCTCCATTTATCGGCACATGCGTATTTGTTTCCCTTGCACTGTCTACTTGTTTCTGTAATTCATTATAAAATTCATCCAGTTCTTATACATTTGAGCCTTCTGTTGGGGCGTCTGTTTGTATTATCGTTATTTGTTCATTTAGGCGTAGGTCGATATACATTATCCTTGGATTTATTGGTTTCTATTTTATTAATTGTTGGGTCAACCTGATATTTAGTACCCCTACTCCTTCTTTTCCCCAAATTTTCGAGTCTGAGTAGAAGAGTTGGTATCCTCTAATTAACATGTGTCTTCCATTTCCTCTTTTATCTGTTTCACATAAGCCTAGTGTTCTATTTTGTATTTTTTATCTCTTATTTGGTGTTTTTGTTGTGCGATGTTTCTTTTTGTTGCAGATTTTATAGTTGTTTCCAGTCTTCTCTATCTGTCTTAGATGTCGCCTACAGTTATTTTTTCTTTTTCTTTATTGGGCTTTCTTCTGTATCCATCCGAAATTTGCGTACTACCTCTTCATTTTGCAACTCGCTTATGTTATATATTTCTTCTTTCCTTTTTTTACTCTACCATTTCTATCCTTTACATTGTTATCTTTACTCTCACAAGGAATAATCCAAATTAGCTTCAGCCCGTAGTATAATCTAACTCTGGTTATTAGTTTTGAATATTTACCTTAAATTAGCACATAATCGATCTGATTTGCTCCATTTCTTACCGGTATAGCCCACGTTTTTTTATGTATCTCTTTCCTCTAGAAATGCGTGCTCATTATTTTAAGATCTTTTCTATTACTAGCGAAATTAGTCTGACACCATTATCCGTATGCTTGATTTCTCCTCCTTTTATCGTGTTTTGGGCCTTGGCGGTTACGTCCCCAATTATTTTTTATTCTATGTCTGTTGGTTCGAATGCACATTGATCTAATATTTCTTTAAAATTCTTTATTCCTTGTTTTACATTTTGACTTGACAAGAAACCGCCCGCTTTGACTTCTTCTAAGCAGTGCGTATTATCTGCATTCGTATGCCTATTTCCTTGTAAGTTTCTTTACTATTATTTTTATCTCTTACTATTTCTCTATCAAGAACATGTCTTTTAACATTGCTTAAAAGACTCGTTCTCAAAAATTACTGACCTACATGCTTTTAATATATTATAAATTTTACAAACCTAATATTAGGCCGAAAAACAAACATTTTCTGTAGAACTGAAGACCTCAGCAATGAAAATATAGTAAGTAACCATTTATATAGCTTTAAACTTCTTTAAATTTTAGTTCTAATGTAACTCGTTCTTATTTTTAATTAATTTGTGCAATAACAATTCTTTAAAACATAAACGACACTTGTTGAATATACACATATATATGCAGTAATATGCTTACGTAATACATATACAAATATATCTAAAACTAAAAAATATTTATAAAAGCTACTTAAGTTATAGAGCGCTTAGCTTTAGCTTTAATTAATAAAAATTGGTACCACACTATATAATTATATTTTGCTTCAACAAGATACCAAATAGACATACACCTGTCACTTTATAACTAAATAATAAAGTTTAAAATAGTGATTCCCAACCTCTACAAACTGCAACATACTTCCCATCACCAAAATCATTAATTATTAAAATTAACTACAGAAATACACAGAAGCATACGTTTAACAAAAATTATAGAAAATAAAATGCAGACAGAAAAATATTGGTTTAGCTAAATACTTAGAAACTTGCGACAAGATCACAGAGTTTCTTGTACATGTCAAAAATAATATAATTTTTAAAATTTTATATAAAATTAAAAATAAACAAATGTTCAGTTATAATCCGCTACAAATAATTATAGTGTGGTATACACGGCTACTTTCTGAACATTTTAACTTTAATTTAATGTTACTACAGCACCTCATTTTTTAAATTATTATTTTATACAAAAATGTATAGAGTATAGTATGAGCATACAACATGCTATACAATAATACAATATTATTTTATAAGTAAAATAAACTTCAATCGATGGTTAGTTGTCTGAAACTACCATCAATGCCAAAAGTAGTGGATGCCTTAAGATTCTCCATCCTTTTTGATTCGTCAGAACAATAACTTTCTTCCTCCAGAAACCAAGACCTGTTTTCTAGCAAAATCTTGGACCATTCACCTACAATGGTATTTGAATAATTTTAATGGCCATTAATCTACAAAAATATGTTTACGTACCGCTTAACTCGTTAAAGGGTCCAGCTTCTCCACCATACTCACGGGGAAAATATTTTTGAGGAATCATCTCAAATATCTTGTTCGACTCTTGATCATTAAATATCCTTATCTGCAAAGCAAAGTCAACGGTTCCTGTTTAATGATCACAGAGATCTGCCAGATTACTTACTCTATCCATTATTTTTTTGTTAAACCACTTTATGGCAGTATTAACAACAACCTCGCACATTTTAGAGACGTTAAAAAAGTATAAGCCCTTTAACCGGATAGGGTAGGTGCGTTGGAAACCATCCGTACCTCTCTGGCAGATTGTTGGGGTTAAATACGTCAAATACTCCAGAGAAAAGTTTTTCATGTCCAATACAAGGTACAGGCCGCAGATCGAAAAATTGTCATCCTCTTTCAGTAGCATATCCATGTACATAAAAGTGACTTTAATCAGGTTGTTGAAAGTCATTTGGCTCGGGACTGCGTTTTCCCATTTGATCAAAAAGATGGTAGGGAAACATTCTTGCGCCGTAATTTTCGTGATAGGAACTATCCAACTAACAACCACATTTGAACGGTTCTGAAATGCATTAATCCGAAATACTTACTTCGACTGCAAAACAATTTGAATTTTAGGATGCAACGGATCTTTGTTTTGATAAAGCTCCGGCGCCACGGATTTAACGGTGTAAAAGTAGTCCAGCTTTTCTTTTGTCCTCTGAAGGCTAAATTTGGCGCTTCTCAAGAAATTTAAAAGAAACTGCTTATCTAGAATGATATACACATGCTATCATTCGGTAGCACCTAAAATTAAGATTTACCTTTTCTAACATTCAAATGCGGCTGCCTATCTAACCATTCTTCTATATGCTTTAAATCTTCGTTTCTTCTCTCGGGAACTTCATTAATTTCTTTTGATGCAATTTCCTGAAGTTGCTTCGTAAGAGGTCGAATAGGCATTGTTAAAGTGATCTGCAATTCAAAGTAAACCGTTTAAACAGCAAAACTAACGGCACGGTACGAAGTGACGACCTTACAAGAGCAACTGGTTTAGCCACTGATGTTATTTTTGCCCGAAGAGCTAACCAGCTCGAAATGCATCAGGTTTTCCTGTTGCTTACAAGAAAGTGGAAATGCGATTATTAAATGTATAAATAAATTACTTTTAACCCTTAGCTGCCACACTTCTTTAGAGTAACATAGCTGGACACTGGGGCATTTCGTACCCCAACGATAAAAATCTGGTGTGAACATCACACGACTTTCCTTTTCCTATTATTATATATTAATACCGGGTCCATCGTCTCGGCCCTGCGCTGCTCTCGTCCCGGAACTTGTTATTTTAAAAAAGGAGGAGGCGCGAGTCCATCGTCTCGGCCCTGCGCTGCTCTCGTCCCGGAACTTGTTATTTTAAAAAAGGACGAGGCGCGAATCCAACACTCGAAATCTGATTAAAATAAACAGTACAAGACAATAATTGACTCGTACTTAAAATTTTGCTACGTCACTGAAGGTAACCCGTGCGAGCTCGGTCGCACGACCTTCCCCGTTATCTCTTGCTCCCTCCTAGCGGCCAAGCGCCCCCGTCCTCCGCTTTAACATTGCTTAAAAGACTCGTTCTCAAAAATTACTGACCTACATGCTTTTAATATGTTATAAATTTTACAAACCTAATATTAGGCCGTAAAACAAACATTTTCTGTAGAACTGAAGACCTCAGCAATGAAAATATAGTAAATAACCATTTATATAGCTTTAAACTTCTTTAAATTTTAGTTCTAACGTAACTCGTTCTTATTTTTAATTAATTTGTGCAATAACAATTCTTTAAAACATAAACGACACTTGTTGAATATACACATATATATGCAGTAATATGCTTACGTAATACATATACAAATATATCTAAAACTAAAAAATATTTATAAAAGCTGCTTAAGTTATAGAGCGCTTAGCTTTAGCTTTAATTAATAAAAATTGGTACCACACTATATAATTATATTTTGCTTCAACAAGATACCAAATAGACATACACCTGTCACTTTATAACTAAATAATAAAGTTTAAAATAGTGATTCCCAACCTCTACAAACTGCAACATACTTCCCATCACCAAAATCATTAATTATTAAAATTAACTACAGAAATACACAGAAGCATACGTTTAACAAAAATTATAGAAAATAAAATGCAAACAGAAAAATATTGGTTTAGCTAAATACTTAGAAACTTGCGACAAGATCACAGAGTTTCTTGTACATGTCAAAAATAATATAATTTTTAAAATTTTATATAAAATTAAAAATAAACAAATGTTCAGTTATAATCCGCTACAAATAATTATAGTGTGGTATACACGGCTACTTTCTGAACATTTTAACTTTAATTTAATGTTACTACAGCACCTCATTTTTTAAATTATTATTTTATACAAAAATGTATAGAAGTATGAGCATACAACATGCTATACAATAATACAATATTATTTTATAAGTAAAATAAACTTCAATCGATGGTTAGTTGTCTGAAACTACCATCAATGCCAAAAGTAGTGGATGCCTTAAGATTCTCCATCCTTTTTGATTCGTCAGAACAATAACTTTCTTCCTCCAGAAACCAAGACCTGTTTTCTACCAAAATCTTGGACCATTCACCTACAATGGTATTTGAATAATTTTAATGGCCATTAATCTACAAAATATGTTTACGTACCGCTTAACTCGTTAAAGGGTCCAGCTTCTCCACCATACTCACGGGGAAAATATTTTGAGGAATCATCTCAAATATCTTGTTCGACTCTTGATCATTAAATATCCTTATCTGCAAAGCAAAGTCAACGGTTACTGTTTAATGATCACAGAGATCTGCCAGATTACTTACTCTATCCATTATTTTTTTGTTAAACCACTTTATCGCAGTATTAACAACAACCTCGCACATTTTAGAGACGTTAAAAAAGTATATGCCCTTTAACCGGATAGGGTAGGTGCGTTGGAAACCATCCGTACCTCTCTGGCAGATTGTTGGGGTTAAATACGTCAAATAGTCCAGAGAAAAGTTTTTCATGTCCAATACAAGGTACAGGCCGCAGATCGAAAAATTGTCATCCTCTTTCAGTAGCATATCCATGTACATAAAAGTGACTTTAATCAGGTTGTTGAAAGTCATTTGGCTCGGGACTGCGTTTTCCCATTTGACCAAAAAGATGGTAGGGAAACATTCTTGCGCCGTAATTTTCGTGATAGGAACTATCCAACTAACAACCACATTTGAACGGTTCTGAAATGCATTAATCCGAAATACTTACTTCGACTGCAAAACAATTTGAATTTTAGGATGCAACGGATCTTTGTTTTGATAAAGCTCCGGCGCCACGGATTTAACGGTGTAAAAGTAGTCCAGCTTTTCTTTTGTCCTCTGAAGGCTAAATTTGGCGCTTCTCAAGAAATTTAAAAGAAACTGCTTATCTAGAATGATATACACATGCTATCATTCGGCAGCACCTAAAATCAAGATTTACCTTTTCTAACATTCAAATGCGGCTGCCTATCTAACCATTCTTCTATATGCTTTAAATCTTCGTTTCTTCTCTCGGGAACTTCATTAATTTCTTTTGATGCAATTTCCTGAAGTTGCTTCGTAAGAGGTCGAATAGGCATTGTTAAAGTGATCTGTAATTCAAAGTAAACCGTTTAAACAGCAAAACTAACGGCACGGTACGAAGTGACGACCTTACAAGAGCAACTGGTTTAGCCACTGATGTTATTTTTGCCCGAAGAGCTAACCAGCTCGAAATGCATCAGGTTTTCCTGTTGCTTACAAGAAAGTGGAAATGCGATTATTAAATGTATAAATAAATTACTTTTAACCCTTAGCTGCCACACTTCTTTAGAGTAACATAGCTGGACACTGGGGCATTTCGTACCCCAACGATAAAAATCTGGTGTGAACATCACACGACTTTCCTTTTCCTATTATTATATATTAATACCGAGTCCATCGTCTCGGCCCTGCGCTGCTCTCGTCCCGGAACTTGTTATTTTAAAAAAGGAGGAGGCGCGAGTCCATCGTCTCGGCCCTGCGCTGCTCTCGTCCCGGAACTTGTTATTTTAAAAAAGGACGAGGCGCGAATCCAACACTCGAAATCTGATTAAAATAAACAGTACAAGACAATAATTGACTCGTACTTAAAATTTTGCTACGTCACTGAAGGTAACCCGTGCGAGCTCGGTCGCACGGCCTTCCCCGTTATCTCTTGCTCCCTCCTAGCGGCCAAGCGCCCCCCCCCCCCGTCCTCCCGCAGTCGGCCCGGTAGCTCTCCGAGCGCCCTGTGATTGGTCTGTTTAATTAATTTTTAATCGGCTATAACTTATTTATTTGACCACGGATCAAAAAAATTTATTGTAATTTTTGTTCGTCTCGGTTTGGTCTATCCGGTAATATACATTTCTTAAAACATTTTATGAACATCCGGTATATTAAAAATCCTGAGCTTCAATTTTTTTCGAGTTCCTATTTTACCAACTTTTATTTTAAATTCATGTTTATCTTATGATAACAAATCATTTTTATTCTCATAAATTTTTTGTATCTTCAACCGTTTAGATTTGTGACCGCTTTGCGACCGATTTTGGGACCTTGCGACCAAACGGCTCGGCCGAGTTTTACCAAAAGCTTGGCACTGCGTTACCTACCTACAAGTAACTTGCATGCCAAATTTCAAGTCTCTAGCTCTTACGGTTCTCGAGATATCCTGTTTACTGACAGACCGACAGACACACACACACACACATACGTGCGCGCGCTCGCACCACTGCACCACTGAACACACACACACACACACACACTTTTGGTGTCCTGAAGCTATAATTCGTCTAGAAATGTGAAAACTGGGTGAGTCAAATTTCCGATTACATTACTTTCCTTATTATAGGATAAGGAAAGTAAAAACAAACGAAGTGACACTGACTTTTTAAATTAAAAAAATGTTTGTTGATTATTTATATGTATTTTATAAGATAGTCGTAGGTTTATACGTGAATAATAATGTTACTTTAAAAATGTTAATTAAAAATGGTAAAATGACCATTTTCACTAAAAATCATATTTATTTTATTTTTCAATATTTTAAGCTAAAAATTTTAATTAGATACTCTTAAGATGTATATCTTTAAAGAAAAAATTGTTTGATAGTTGTCGTTCAAAAAAAAGGTATTTATTTTGAACTATGAAATGAGCTGTTTTGGAAAAAAATTCGATTTTTTACACTTTATTTATTGTTAATCATTAATTTTTTAATACAAAACATTGTAAAATATTGGTATTACAAAAAGAAAATAAAGAAATTTAATACAAACTTTAGAATAAGTAGAATATTAAATGAAAATAATAAAAAAGATGTGTTAAACATCTGCACATGAACGACAAATATGGAAACGGTGTTTGTCGCAAATTGGCGCTTTTCTGTCTTCTTATATATAGTCATACCTAAGTTTTCTTTACCTTGTGGGCTGGAGCCCACTATCTAAGGCGTGGTAAATGCCTCCAGCACATTGATATATTGTTGGTGGTCACCTTTAGTCTTTTCTGGAAAAAGTGAGATGTCACGACACCTCATTCGCTGCGTACAATTCTCAGCATCAAAACAAAGGCAAAAAACTTTGTAAGCATCACGGTAGACGTTTTAAAAGCATCCTAACAGATTGAATGGTAATTTTGACGATTTAACTTCCTATCTTGGATAAAGTTCTTTTCGTTCGGTAAGAATCTTAAAAAGCTAGCGCTGTTGTTCTTAACATCGTTCACTGGTGCTTGAACCGTTAACTTTCTGTCAATTTTGTTTTTCTCACTTAACAGTTGCCAGGATCCTGCTTCTCCTTCAATTCGCGGACGAATTCATTGCTTCTCTCAAATCGCTTGCTGTGAGTTACCCTGTCAGCAGTTACCTCCTCTTGGTAATCAGATTTCCTGTACTTCTTGACTACGTCGTAAACTTGGCTCTTTTGTGTTCAAACCACCCAATAATTTCTGTCGACAAATAAATTTGAGTATAGCAGTTCTACTATCGTATTCTCGGCTCATTTTGTTGACAATCGTGGATTGTTGATTATGTAAAGCTAACTTGTGTTACCTGAATAAAATTGCTTATATGCATTTAGGCTTTTCCGTAATGTAATTTGAAATAATTCCAGATTTACCTCAAAATACCTTGCACGTCTTAAAAATACACAAACAGTTTTGATGCAAAGAAAATAATATCGATGTGATATTTATTCTTCGGCAAAATGACATGCATGTAAAGAACCTTTGTGGGAATTCCCCAACCTTGTAAAAGAAACTAATGATCTTTATTATTATTTTTAATCTTAATATGGACACAAGCTACTCTCTTAATATCTTTTTTTAATAAAATGTTTATTTGTTAGATCAATACGACTTTCGCATTATTCATGGCATTGTTAGTATATGTTACAAATGACGAATCTAACTGATGAGGTATCTTGATGCCTCGGACACCACTGTGCGATTATTCGTCTTCGTCTGATAAGAATTGGTCTTGGGGAAGTCTTCGTTTTAGCCGGGAGTGAATGTTCCGCTTGCCAACGTTACAGTGAGCTGCTCCATCACATGCCTTGATGTTAAAGAATTTTTTGGTGCTTGTTTTTATGTGCTCTTCTATTGTTGGAACTCCTAGTTCATAATGTAATTGAGTATTTCTGATAAACCATGGCGCATCTACTGAGATTCTTAGAACTTTATTCTGTAGCCTTTGTAGTTTGTTTATGTTTTTTGTTTTTTTTTGATGTGGTACTCCAGATTGGTACTAGTCTTGCATAACTCTGATTGAGTTTATGGTTGATTTGCTGCTTCCATGAGAATTTTGTGTCTAGAAGTACTCCTAGATATTTCACTGTTTTATCAGGGGTATTCCATTCGATCATTTGATTGTTAACATGAACGGTAGGTGGATTGCGGATTCTCCAAAGTGTGAATATTTTTGCCTGGCATTTGCTCGAGTTGATTTGTATATTCCAGTTGCTAAACCACTTGCATAGTTTATTTATAGCAGCCTTCAGTAGTTGTGCTGCTTTTGTTAGGTCATTGCTTAGTGTAATTATGGCTATATCGTGCTTGTACATTTGGCATGTCTGACGTGTAAATGTAAAATAAAAGTGGTCCCAGTATTCTGCCCTGAGGGACTCTAGCTCGTATACTTTGGGTATCTGAGACTTCGGCATTTATTTTCATTGCGAAGTTTCTGTCCTCAAGAAAAGAGGATAGTATTGCCTTTAGATAGTTGGGTAATCTTAGTTTCAATAGTTTTCTTTTCAGCCCTTCTAGTCAGACCTTAGCAAAGGTCTTGGCTACATCAAGGTATGTTAAGTGATGTCACTTCTTTATTGAGGCGAGTGTAGATGACTTTTTCTAATAGCTTAGATAGAGATGTTAATAGACTTATAGGTCTGTAGTTTTCTAAGCGTTTTTTGTCCTTTCCTGGTTTAGGGAATAGCAGTATTATGGCGTATTTAAACTCTTTTGGGAACTGGCCCATCCTCAGGCAGGCATTAAATATTGATGTTGGGTAGGCTAAAGTTCATAGTTAAATGTGTTAACAAGATATTTGGGATGAGGTCGTAACTGAGGCTTTCTCTTTTGGGAAACCTGGCGATTAGAGCTTGTAGTTCGTGAGACGAAGTTGGTTCTATATGTTCGGTGATGATAGATAGGTTTCTTT
Organism: Sinelater perroti; assembly: GCA_036346155.1. NCBI lineage: Eukaryota > Metazoa > Arthropoda > Insecta > Coleoptera > Elateridae > Sinelater > Sinelater perroti. The sequence continues at coordinate 14,400,726 of JARFIY010000024.1, forward strand.
CGATGTAATCAATTGTAGATGCTGCTTCTGTTGAACTGCATGTGATTTTTGGTATGAAGGCACTTTCCAAATGGATGACGAATGCCGCAGCTTTTTCTGCAGCAGTGTAGTAATTGCTGGTACCATCTGTGATTGTTGGAATTTCGTTGTGTTATTTTAAGATTCCTTTTGTTGATTTCCACATTCCAGAGTCATTCGGTTCAAGCTCTTTAATGTATTTTTGGTACGTGGCTATTCTTATTTCGTTTAACTCTTTTTTGAGCTGGTGTGTTAAGTAGTTGATCGTTCGCTTATCAGATAGGTTTCGACTTCGTTGCCATTTGCACCTCGCTTGGCTCTATTTTCTAATACGTTTGATTATGTGGTTTGAGTAGTAGCAGTGTCTGGATTTATGATACAAATTTTTATTTAACATTGTCTTAAGTGCACTATTTATAATAGATGTTGTAAAGTTTGATATTGTGACGTCGATTCCTTCTGGTGGTTTCAGTTCAGGTGAATATTGTAAATTGTCTTTTAGAGCTATCTGACATTTTTCCCAGTTTATTGCTTCGTTTATTAGGCAAGGAGCCTGTGAGTTTATGTGTGGAGTAGCTGTGAGTGTTATGAGTACTGGAAGGTGATCCGAATCGAGCTCGTTGAAGACTGATGGATTTCAGTTGGGAAGTTTTTTAGGATGACCATATCCGGGATGTCAGGCTGGTAATCTCTACGATTTGACTAATAGGTATCGTCAGGTGGGGTTAGAATTAGAAATCCAATCTCTGTGGAGAGTTGCTCAAATTCAATGCCTTCCGGGTTTATCGCTCTGCAGCCCCATAGCGCGTTCTTACAGTTTGGGTCGCCTATTGCAAGAGTAGGTTCGGACGAGTTAAATATTGCAAGCAGATCTGCTGAGTTTAATTTCTTTTTTGGTTGTATATACAAACTAATTAGTGTGTAACTTTGGTTTTGAAGTATTATTTTAATGTGAACACTTTCAATGTTTGGTGTAGCTGGACAGTTATGATGTTGCGTTTGATCTGCTTTTTGACTAATATGGCCGATTTTTCTAATATTTGATCTTTTTTGTGCACCTGGTAGCCTGATATTTTTAGGTTATCTTTTGATGAGAGGTAAGTTCCTGTAACACATGCTATGTCCACATTGTACCTTGCCATGAAGGAAATTAATAGTGATCGTTGGGCTTTTATGCCATTGGAGTTCCAATTAAGGATTGTTAGCTTTTCTATTATTTTTTGTTCGTTATGGGTCATTGAAAATGAGAGGTAGGAGTGTGTTTGTGACGAATGTTTTAATTTGAGGGATAAACGGGATTAAGGAGTCAATTAGGATTTTGATTAAGTTGCTTGACTCTGTGTTGTTGATTTGTTGTTGTGATATAGGGTAAGGTATATTGCATGTATTTTGACTTATGTTTGGGGGGTTTAGATTTGTGATAGATTTAGGGGTGTGTTCCATGCGTTTTCTAGGTGTAGCCGTCTATTAAGGTTTGGTCGGTTTGCCGTTCGTTTTCGGAGTAACATTAGATGATGTTTACATCCGCGGTTGCTATCTGTTCGAGGTCGAAGGTCAGCTGTTTAGGATTGATATCGCTTTGCAAAAAGATGGGCGGAATTTTAACTGTTGATACTGCGGCTTATGAATTTTTAGTTAATTCATTTTCTATATGAGGTGGCAAATAGAATTTGTTTTGTGATAATTGTGGTGATCTCCACATGTACCGCTTCTGAACTACTTTTAACGGTGGTGATAAGGCATCTAATTTGCGTTTATTTAACGTTTGAATTTCCATTGGTAGGTCATTGCCGATTGCATTATTATTACTTATTTTAATATTATAAGTAAATTACTGGTTTAACTGCAGACTGCGGGTTAATTTAATTAAAGAGAGCGTAGACACTAACTTGGTTTCACTTTCAGCCGTGGTATACACATTTTTGCACTAATAAAGTCAAATGCAAGCCCTCTTAATATCTAAAGGAGAACTAAACATACATATAAAAAATCTGCTTTGTTTTTCTAATGCTTACTAACTACTATCTTGCCTTCTCTCATTGATTGATAGTTAAGTTATTGTATACCTAAAAGAGAAAACTCTACAATATTAGGGCACTTTACATAAAAACCTAATTCATTCCGTTGCTCTTTTTCAGAATCATTGGGATGCTATCCATACTTATTATTATATGCACTATCAAATACTTTTGAAACAGACACACGTTTCATAAAACTACATAAATATTGCTGCAAACAAAATTAACAAATGGTAGTGGTGATGGTACTCACGAACTACACTAAATAAAAGTAAATACTCAAGATACTCAAAATTGTCATCTAGGTTGTCATATACATAAATTCCCCAACTCTAACTAATAGCAGCTTTTGCGACAACTTGTATACGGAAGTGTCACAGTAATTCAAAAATAAAATTATCGAATATTATTTTCGCAAGTTTAGCTTTCAAAATAATGTGATCTTAGCGCAGAGAAAGTAAATCATTTATTAACTTAGTTGGATTATTTCTCTTAAAGACTCTGTGAATATGAAGGCAAAGCAGTTTGTTTTCCAAAGAATTTCAGTCGCTATATACAACGCCGTACTTCAACTAGTGTAAAAACTCTCCGAAACTTTTATATCATGGAAGAAATTTGTAAATTATAGATTTAAAATGTTGTTATTTACATTTCACTGCAGACTTATCTTAGCTATACAAATAGCAGGCAATAAAATAAAAATTATATTTAAAAAATGTTAAAATTGTAATAAATCGAGAAACTTTCCTTTAAGCTATCGATACATCCTCAGCTATAAGTACTCTGCAGTTATTACACTATCTTAAATCATCACAATAAGCAATAAGCTGTTACTTGCAAAAGTTATACAAAGTCAACAGACGATAAAAAGCAGTGCAAGAGCAAGTTAAAGATGAATATGCCTATACAATTTCTTGACAATCTCTAGCATTTTTTGTAATCGTAACGGATCAAACCGATGGTGAAGTAGAGGCCAAGCTAAAAAAAGTTATAAAACGTAAGAAATTAGAACTTAAAAAAATGAAATTACTACTCTACTTCTCCTATAATCCTGATTTGATATAATCTAATTAGCATATGTTTCAATGAATGATTCAGTTCTTGCAATTAGGCGGATACCATTTTACTAACTTTTAGGAAGAAGAAGGCTGTTGTGAGTTTTTTCCTTCAAAAGCAAAAGCGTGGTAACTAAAGCACAAAAAGGTTAGCTCCTGGATTAATAAGCACTACACAACAAATGGCATGTAATTTGATTTTTAATTTTGTATTTTCTTTAAAATATTAAATAGGTAATTTTCATAACAAAAACGAAAATACTTTTGCACCACTCTAATGTTAAATGGTAACTAATAATATTCACTAGGATATTGCTTAAGAGAGGGATGTAGCAGAAAAAATAAGACAAGATAATGCAAAAAAGAAAAATATCGCAAGCAAAAGGAAAGGATAGCAACATCCAATTTTGTGATAAAAAAAGGCAAAGGACTAACACATATTTTAGCTTTGAGAGAAAGCACAGAAAAGTGAATGCTGGATTAAGGATATAAAAAGGAGAATAACCAAAATCACACGCACTTAGGCATCAGTTGGGCCTATTGTACTACCTCTTCCGCCGCTTCTCCCCGTACATATATCAGTCAAGTCAGCCAATTTTTGGATGAACTTGGGGATGTCCATCAAAAGGGTGGCCTTGACACTGGCTATGCTAAGCCAGAACTCTCCCAACATGGATACTCTAACTGGAGGGAGCAGAGGATATCCGCAAGAACGTCTGCCTCTAGGCAACTGCTTGCGGAAGTTCTCCATCTTCGTTGTTGGGATTTGAATAGCCGTCCTTGCATATTGGCATATTTTCATATTGACCCATCTACTACAATGCCGATTGTGGGTTTCTTGATTTATTAGTGTGCAGGGTGCGGCTGGTGATAAGGGGAGTGCCAGCTTAGGACCCCGAAATAGTTGTTCCGAGCTTTGTCTTGCCATATTATATGCGCACGCGTTACCATATAAACTAAAATGCCCTTTAACCCAAACGAGTTCCAGGACACTGTGTCGCGACTTAACTAAGAATAGTCTGGCACTAGAGAATTATTCAGATACAACCTTGCAGCTGTTCAATGCCAGTAAAGAAACTCTCCTATCGCTACCAAAAGGAAATGAAAACCGTTTAATTAAAAAAATTAAAAATTGTAATTTATTTAAATTAGACTCAAGAGTTTTAAAAGTAGGGAGCAGAATTAAGAGTTTATAACTAAATCCCAAAAATTTTCTTAAATTTTTAAGAAGATGAAAAAACAAAAGAGTAAATAAGATGATTTATACAAACAAGAAATTTCTATAGTAAACAATGGAAGAAATGTTGAAAAACTTATACAAAAAAAAAGACGAAGAAAGCTAAAATAATCAAAAAATTAGGACTCGATGGAGGAGCATGATAAAAACAAGAGAAAAATAATACTGGGCTTAAAGAAAACCCTGATCGAAAAATAAGAACAATTATTTTGGGATAAAATAAACTGGGATACAAGAAGATTATACCAACAAAGCAAGAAATCACAAGAAAACGATAATTACAAAAATATATTCAGGAAAAAAGAAAAACTTACTAAAAAGTACATAAACCTATACTAGAAATGATATGGCTCACAAAGATTTACACTATTTGACAATTTTATAAATGTTGGGTCGCCGAACACGAAAATCGCGGTTAAAATTCTCTCCTAGTTCAGAGTTTTGAGTAATTGCACTGTTTACATTTTACATATTACGCTATAATTATCATTACGATACGTGAAATAAGAAAAAATAAGGAAAAAAATAAAATAAGCATTGTCATTCTTGATAAAGTTGCTATCGACTAAGCGTCGTTGCTTCCGGCCTCGTCTCATAAATCATATGTTCAAACGGTTAAAACCGGTTCCATCCAATGACCTCAGTCTTGTACGTGGCAGCGCGTGGAATTCATATTGCGCAGTGATTTTTTTACTGATATGCTTAACTTATGCATTAGTGACTGTACATTTTACATCTATTTTGTGGTTCAGTGAATGTGGAGCAATGTCCCGCTCCTACATAAATCACCATACAACTTTTTCTGTATATGCGACTTTGGGTGTCGTATCGGAGACCAGGATAAATCATGGGCTCCCCACGTTTATTGTACGACTTGTTCATCCATCCTGAATGGTTAGGAAAAAGGTTTCCTTGCATTTTGGTGTGCCCGCCGTTTGACGTAAACCAACAAATTATACCACCAATTGCTATTTCTACATAGTACCGTGCTTGAAGAAAGGAATTAATGCAAAGAAAAAGAAGAAGATTGAATTCACTGTGATACCATCTGTTATTCGGCCAGTGGTCCATGGAGAAGGATTGTCAGTTCCCGATCTCCCCGCTAACATTCCAACAGACTGTGATATGAAGGATGATGGAAGTAAACTTGCTGTGCTGTTCCAACATTTCAATCGACAGGTATCTCCTGTGACGTACACAAAATCACATAATATGAATTTCATGACCTTATTAGGGATTTAGAACTGCCAAAAAATAAAAATGAATTCTTAGCATCTAGATTACAGCAGTGGAACTTCCTGGTGGGTACAGTTAAAGTATATGTTCTTCGCAATCATCAAAAAAACTGTCAAACATTTTTCAACAGTGACGACGACTTAATATTTTACAATGATGTTGAAGGTTTAATGAGGAGACAATTGGAGACAGTTTATAGACGCTTGAAAAACGAGCCTAAGGGCTGTGATATTGTATAATAGTAATGAAATATCATCATCAATCCCTGTTGCTTATGCAGTCTTAGGTAAAGAGTTATCTATGTGTCAACGCCTTCCAAATCATAAAGTACAATCACCATAAGTAGTTAGTATGTCGTGATTTCAAAATAATAGCAATTTTGTTCGGTTTATAAAATCCACAAAATTCCGTTGCTGTATATGTGAGTGAGATAGCGGCGCGAGGCATGCCCATTACAAATAGAAGGAATAGCCTCTACGAGCAGCATTGGTTCCTGGCACTAAAAACGTTTCATACGAACTTCTAGTAATCCCTAACATCATTGACCTACCATTGTTGCAAATGAAACTGCCTTATGAAAGCATTTGCAAAGGCCGTTAACAAAAATGAATGTGCATTTGAATGCTTATACCAAAAGTTTCCACGTCTAAGTACGGAAAAGGTAAACGAGGAAATATTTATAGGTCCCCAGATTCACAAGCTTTTTTAAGACAAACAGTTAGGTGGATGGTCCAGAGAGATGTTCTGGACGTTCCCTGTAAGCGACAAGCAAAAAGGAAAGTTTGTTAACTGTTATTCGTACTATTGCATTCCCATAGCGTTATATGTAAAATGTAAACAGTAAAATTACTCAAAACCCTGAGCCAGGGGGCAATTTAAAGTATGATTTTCCCGAAATCTATAAATGATGAATATTTTCATCTCTGTAAAATTTAACTGTTGAACGGTGTTATCAGATTGCTTTTGTATTTCAAAGCAAGCGGACGTATGTCTTTGCTACGAAATATCAGTGTCCAAAGCAAACATACTTAAGGTCAGGCCCGCACATATGTTACTAATATATAATTGATCACATATATGCGAGTTCTATACATAGCAAAACGCTACTTTGACTTCCCTAGCGTAAACATCGACAATAAACGGCTTCGGAGTTGTGAGATTAGTACAGGTTAATATCGAGCGCGGATACGTGATAAAGTGCTATCTACATCGTGACCAGCCGAGTTTAATAGCACTGTAACAACATATAACTGTGAAATAAGGAAACATGCAAATTAACAGCGGTGGCTTTTACCAACAACAGTCGCAGATAGGTTATAATCCTAACCATCCGCTAAGCTAGAATCTCAATTGTGTACAGAAAACAACAAATGCTCAATTTAGTATTATCCTAACGCAACTGCAGTATACATAACCAGATAAAGGCACAACGCCACAAATTAGTCCAGGACTCCACAAAGCATATACGCAGATGCAATCAATTTCTATAATCAACGACTCATAAACATATAAATTTCCAACAACATCCTACCTGACACAACTCCCAATGTGCGGCGAACCTACATTGCCAATCAAAAAATCAATAACAATTGAAGTACTTAACATGGACGCTGTAAAAACAGTTAACATCGAAGAACTTAAAGGAGAAGTTATTAAGCTAAACAAGTTCGAGCAAGTTCATCGCAGAAAAAAATAAAATAAGGCCACCTAGCCCAAACACAGATAGACAACTGAAATTTAAATTTAACCCCTCTCGGTACAAATTTCAACCACTCGCAACCATCGATAACACAAATAAAAACTTAACGGATGAGAATAATGAAAAATCCGATAAGAAAAAAAAATTAAAAGGCTACCACTGTTTATCCTCCATCATGTGGTTAGTATAGCCTTGCTGATACCTTTAATTGAAAGTATTATTACAAAAAGTGATTATTACTACCAAACCATAAATGACAACAAAACGAGATTGCAAATTCTAACGATAGAAAATTACATTAAAAGCGATAGTAATAACGTTGCTAGACGTTTTTTAGCCTAAAAGAAAAATGTAGTTATAAGGGTGTAATTAGCAATTTACACTATGACAACTAACATAGACGAACTTAAGGCTGCTTTAAAAGCCAACTGACACACAACAAGAAACATCACAACGTGCAAAATCAGGGAAACAGATGAATTTAGAAACCTATTTTTTATCGAATTTGAGCTTAATAACAAAAAATATTTACCATAGAATATCTTTTAAATGCTAAAATACAAGTGGAGCCGCGCATTGTCCCCCGGTTACAGACGGAATAAGGAGGGTTTTGAAGGATACTTCAAATCCCTTGGCTCCAGATTTATTTCCGGATGAGACTACAATTTCAAATATCAACATTGGGGATCTTAATTAGTCTCCCTAAGAGGAGGAACGTCACAATTAGTAATGCAAGAAAATCACTTAGACCATGCTTCCACAGGTAAACCTACATATGGGCCTACCGACCTGATCTTTATTATTAAGAGTATTGGACAAACCTTTCTATACGTTGAAGAAAGCTATGACCTCTGTTCGGATTATACTCCTATGATGCTAACCATAAGTATGTCTATAACTGTTAAAACTGCCTAACTGAGTGGGATTATTTTTGTGAGTTACTTGAAGAACATAGAAGATATATTTATATACATTAAATTAAAAAGAGCAGACGACATCAAAACGGCAATAGAAAAGATCTTTAAAGCAATCTATAACGCCGCTTGGAAATCAACATTTACTCTACTAGACAAACCTAAGAAGAAAGTATACCTAGCGAAGATCACAAATAAAATAGCAAAGAAAAGAAGATTAAAAAACAGTTACTCTAAAGAAAAACACCGATATAATGATGCAGCAAGAGAACTAAAGAAAAAGCTGCAGAAATAAGAGATTCGACTTTTATAGAAAAGCTAGCGATTACAAGCTATAGAAAGCCACTAAAAGATTAAAATATTCACAAAAAACAGCCAATCTGTAAAGCAGATAGAACTTGGGCGAAAATGATAAAGAAAAAGCTGAGGAACGATGGAGAAGAAATAGATAAATTTCTAAATGCTACTGAAGTTAAAGAATTAAAAGATGCAACAAAAAGACTGCCTACTGCAAAATCACCCGGGTACGACTTAATAACAGGACAAATTCTAAAAGAACTCCTACCTAAGTAATACATATTTAATGGTATATTAAGAACTGTTCGCTACACATCACAATGGAAAGTTGAAAAAATAATACTGATACCAAGCCATTCATACAAACCCATAAGTTTACTGCCCGTTATCTCGAAATTATTTGAGACTCTTCTACAAGAACAAGATATGATACCAGACCATTAATATGGTTTCACAAAACAGCACTCAAGGCCACAGAGTAATGGAAATTATGCCACATTTGAAGCCAAACAATAGTGCAGTGCTGTATTTCTCGACGTTAGCCAAGTTTTTGACAGAGTCTGGCACAAAAGCCTAATATATAAGCTAAAAAAGTGGCTACCTAACAACATGTACTTAACATTACGATCTCATCTGCATTACAGACTCTTTCAAATCAAACACGAAGAAGTGATTACTAACCTGACCTCCATAGGCTCGAAAATTTTCTAAGGAAGTGTTTTGTGACCAGTATTATACTTCTTGTACACAGCAGACCTACCAGCTTGTAAATATGTTATATTGCAACCTTCGCAGACGACACTTTTAGAAAATGAAAATAAAAACGAGGTAGGTAATCTTAATATTAGTATTAGGAAAAAAATATGCGCAAAAAATACTAAGATTGGAAAGGCTTTTGGATCTATTTACCATTAACTTAAAAAAGACTTTCCATATTCTTTACAGAAGAAAAATTTGGGAATATACAGAGACATTAAAAATGATATTACAAAGAATGGAATTTAATAAAGCAAAAGAAGAGTTAAAACTTAAAACCGTATATTAAAAAATTATATTTATCAGTTAATACTTTAATATCTTTTGTACTAATATGAAAAGTTAAGTTGGGTGAATTAAAATGTGGGTAATTATGAAATAAAAATAAATCCAACTAACCCTGACACAATGGTAATAGTAAAAAACAGAAAGACATAGATATTAAGTTAAAAGGCTACAACATAAAAGAGACAAAACTTTTAAAATACTTAGGCTACCTAAACAATTGTACAGTAGATATACAGAATTATATTACTAAAAGAATACAATCAGCGTTATAGTTCTTCTCTGAAACCCTGCTTTTATTAAAAAAAGGGTACAATTGTTTACAACCGTGACTTTTTAAAAGCAGATTGTAGTACAGAAATGTTTATTATCACTTAGGGGTGCAAATATCGCAGTCGAAGTACGAAAAGTGAAATATGTTCCCTGAATAATAACAAACATTTTGATACTGCATCCATTTTTATAAAATAATTGTTTTAAAACCGTTAAAATACTGAATAATTTTCAAAAAAATTGATGTACAAAAGTTAAAATTTATAAAGTCGTATTTATACAAGTCTTCATAATAAATGTAAGTCCGACAATTCAGGGAACTGGAATTGGAATTCTACACAGAATGTGAATTTATAGAAACGATAGAACAAGAAATAAAGACATTAGAAACAGACTTAAAGAAATTTGGTAAATATAGAAAGTCAGAAGCTCGTTAAAGCCATATAAAAATTAGGTACTGATTAAGAACAGAAGAACAGAAAGGCCAACAAAACATGTAATATAGAAAAAGAGTGTGTTGTGAATAGAAAGAAGTGGAAAACGTTTTGCAAGAATTAATTAAACTATCTTTAATACCTAACGCTAGAAGAGGTTAAGTATGAATAAGAACTTATTAACAAAATTGAGAGTACCTAAATATCAATTTTATATTCATTATGAGTTATTTTGTGTCTTATACTAGTTGTATATTTAAACCACATCATCGCTTAAGAAGTATTCGTACAAATGCAACGCGAACGCGCAGCGCAAGTAGTGATTCCGTGGTGCTCAACCCAATCGATAGCTCGCTCGTTCTACGCAGGCCAAACTCTATAAAAGCAACCACCCTAGTCCAAGAACGCTACTACCCGTAAGATGACGGCCACTTATACCGTGGCAGCTCGCGGGACGCCAACACTCCTGCCGAACACCACCCAGAGCCACTCGCAGAATCTCTCATCAGCAGCCAGAACACCAGGGCTAAATAACCATCACCAACCGCGTCTCTGGGAGTAGTGGAGAACATAGCGGTGGGAATTGAGAAAGCCACCAACTTTATGAAAATTGTTGCAGGGCTGATGTCCTGATGTGAAAGATATCGTTCGTGGCATGTTTGGCAAACACTAAATACGCCTGGGTCACCAAACAAGCTCCCACGACTAGGAAGCGCCTTAGTGGTACACCAAAATTCAATGCCAGGGCTTTCTAAATCAGAAAAGTTAGAAGCTTGGGGCCAGCTATTTTGAAGGCCAAACATGTCAACGTCAACGTCAGGAATTCCAGTGGCAGTAACAGCAGCCAAATAGTGTATGCCGTGTGCGTCGCGGAATTGCGCGTTAGTTGCGATTTCCACCCGGTTTGTTGCCAGCTGATAGTCACTGTTAAAGAGCATTTAACAATGTACGACAGGAGTAGCAGCAACGGGACGGACGAATGGCTGGCCGAAATACTCGTCCACGACCTGAACTAATGTAGTCTCCAACGACTGCTTCAACAGCGCTATCTTGAGAATCCTGGTGGTATGTTCGAAATCCTTCTAGAGAAGAGTTTGCGGGGGGTCAGGCCATGCAGTGCTGCAGCCGATCCATCCGTCCCATTCGCCCCAGTTATCTTAGCCGCCTCAAAATCTAAGGTCACCTTAGCTGCGACTCAGAACACATCCAAATTTCTAGCGGAACTAAGAATTCCAGCCTGCTCACAAACGCCGCCGTCGCGCCAAGGTGATGATGCTACCACCATTTCCCACGGCGCTAGCGATAACCATCACTACCCCGCCAGCACCAACGTTTCAGACATTTTGAGTGACCTCAAAGAAGCTGAGATTCCCGAAGAAGTGCCTTGAGAACGAATCCCATCCGTGCGCAAGGCCATCCAAGAGCGTAGGATTGACTTCATCAAGATGAAGAATGTGGCAAATGGGATATCCATCCACTCCTCCACTTCTGACGACTGCAAGTGCTTGACACGCTTCCTCGACAAGACGAAGCTGGAGCACTACTTACGTCTCCTTAAGAAAGTCAAGCCGCTCCGGACCGTCATCCGAGAAATCCCAGAATACTTATCCGAAGCGGAGCTCTAGCAGAAGCTTCAAGACTACTTCAAGGCCCCTGCCTCCGTCCAATGTCGCTCATATTTATGGAGCTCGAGCGGAGCGATAAGGAAAAATTGGTCTTCAATGTGCACGATATCTTTGATGTGGCTGTTATGGTGTAGCAGTCGCACAAGAAGAAGCTTGTCAGTTAGTATTAGCGTAAATGCGGCCAGGACCAGCACTTCGCAAGAAGACGACGGTTCTTGGGCGCAGCTATACCACGGCAACAAAGAGAAAAGATTCTGCTGCTCCACGACCATAACCAGATTCACGGGGTGCCCAAGCAACAACTTGCCACAACCAGAATACCGAGACTGGGCAACCATAGCGGTTTTCTTAGAGAACGTCGACCTCTCCACGTGCTTAGAGTGCATTAACAGTATTGTGGCTGTCATCTAAGACACCACAAACGTTGTTGAGGTGCTAGCAGGACTTACGTCCTGCAAGTCCGACATCACCGCCATTCTTAGCATATTTGGCTTGGACCATTAACAAGCTTAGCCATCTAGGAACCGCCTTAATAGCACATCACCTTTTAACACCATACCTTCTAAGAAAAAAGGTTAGAAGCTTAAATTCAGTTACCTTATTTGCCAAATATGTCAACATCAACAGCTACGCTAGTACTGAACGGTACTCAAATTTGACCTAACTGGTTGCTCCTTTTATGGAAACAAAATCAAAGCAGCCAAGCCTGATCCCAACCTATGGTTGGAGGTAGTCTTGCGTAACAATCTATATTGTGGACAGAGGTACGTGTCTAAAGAGTATTGGTACAGCGCTTGCTTTATTGTATTGTATTATACTGTGCGTTGATATTTGTACCATGTGCTGTCTTAACGCGCACCAACATTTTTAACTAAAGATTCGCGAAGGTGCATAGAAATTACCACTCGCTTTTCCTCCGTCCGGGGAAATTTTATTGTACAATACCATCTGTACCATACTGTCTATACAAACACTACGTACTTCCAAAATTTCATTACTATAAACCTGCCAACTACTAACATTTTATGCAATTTTTTAGCTTTTAGTTTCAGAGAATGGTTGACCTCAAAATAAATCTCGATCCTGTTAATTTTTGCTTTGTACATGCCTTTCACTCCTTCTAAAACACATACGTTGTATGCGTGCATGCTCTCCACTTTTTTGTTACAATTATTTCACCTTTTGTGCCAATAACATTTTTGTGGCCATTTATGATGTTTTTAAAACCATTGAAATTAAACGTTGTTTACCCTGGATCATCGCATCATTTATCGTTGCATTTACATGCAATTCCTATTTTCCACTTTAGGAGTTTTATTACAGTTTGATACACTGAAAGTGCTAATTTGGCTATAATATTTTCGATTAGTAAATCGGGTGTTTTAATTAATCCAAGTTTTAGTCTATATGTTTTAATAAACGAGGTGTGGCAGAAAAGTGATGAGACTGATTTTTTATATACCAAAGTTTTTATTTTTTTCAAACATCAATGTTATCCCCTTCAAAGTAGTTCCCTTGAGCAGCTACACACCGATCGAGACGTTGTTCCCACTGTTGGTAGCAGCGTTGGAAGTCTTCAATCGCTATGGTCTTTAGCATGTCAGTTACACTCTTTTGATGTTTTCTAAAATCCCAAAATGCCGTCCTTTGAGGACATTTTTCAGTTTAGGACAAAGAAAAAGTCACAGACACTTGGTCACAGGTGAATGGGGGGGGGGGGGGGGTACCACAGGAATGCCTTTTGAGGTCCCTTTCGCATGTGCAAATGTTCAGTCAAAATTTGATGCACGGTAAATCTGTTCAAATTTAATTGTTCACTCAACATTCTTAATGTTAAACGACGGTCTGATCTCACAAGAGTGTTCACACGTTCGATGTTTTCGTCGGTTTTTGAAGTTGGAGGCCTCCCTGAAATTCCGCTGTTACATTTTGCGTGACCCACAACCAAAATACAACTTCACTAATAGCAGTCACAAAAATCACGTAGTTAACGGAACGAGTTGAAACTCGCACTAAGCTATGGGAGGGTATTTATACGCGTGCTCTATCAAGGACAATAGCGTAGCATTGCTAGATCGCTTGCAGTGTTGCCAGTCTCATTACTTTCCTGTCACACCTCGTATAACAGTCTACTTACTCGCCATCCTCTACTTGGTCTTCTTTTCCTAGTCCATCTATTATATCGTCTCCGTACCAAATGGCTAGCGTATTGCCATTTTAGCTGTGTAATTCTTTCCATAATATCGTTAATTTTTGTTTGTTAGCGTATCCAAGTGTTTCTTTTATGTGGCTTATGTGTTTTCGCCAACCACTGAGAGTTCTTGTTTGTGAATCTCCAGGTTTCACAACCACACGTGATTGCTGGGATGACGCATTAGTTGTAGATTTTTGCCTTTAAATAATTTGGAACTTCTTTGTCTTTTAGAATGTAGCTGAGCTTTCAAAATGTAGACTAGCCTATTCGTATTCTTCTTCGAGCATATTTTTTTTATCTGTTGAGATATTTATTGACCTAAGTATTTATCAATAATTTCTAACGGTATGCTTTCTAAAATGATGTTTATATTTTTGCTCACATTTGTCTTAGTCTTTCTCTTGTTTATTCTCAGTCCAACTTGAGCGGTTATTAAGTTCATTAATAGTTTCCTGTGGTTTTCAATAGTCTTTACTAAGTATAACGATGTCATCAGAGAACTTCAAGTTCACTCCGTCAATATTTATACCTTTATTCTCCCAACCTATTTAACGAAAGATATCTTTTAGCAAGCTGGTAAATAACTTTGGAGAGATCACATCTTGTCTTACTTCTCTCTGTATAGAAATTTTACCTGTAGTTCTAGATGAGTTTATTTTTATATACATACTCGCATTATTGTGGATATTCTTTATTAATTGATTGTATCTGCTGTCTATTGCGGGGTTAACCAATGAGTTAAGTGTTGCCCAGATTTCTACGGACTCAAATGCCTTCTAGTTTATAAAGGCTATGTATAGATGGATGTTATATTCTTTACTGTTCTAGTAAGTTATGCATTGTTTGAAGGTGGTCGCATGTGTTGAGTCCTGATCTAAATCCCGCTTGGCTGATTGGCATCAAATTTGGTTGTCAATCGGTTATTCCTATGAATAGCTTATAGAGTTGCAACAAAAGGCTTGTTGGTCAGTAGTTATTTAATTTTGCAGTATCTCTTCTTGTAGACGATTATGGCTTTTTAATTTCGTTTCTAAGAACTCAGTACTTCCCAATCCAATGGAAATTTGCCGAAGTAATTGTCATTCAAAAGCCAGGAAAACCAGCTCAATTACCAGCTTCTTATAGACCGATTTCGCTGTTACCACTCCTCTCTAAGCTCTTTGAGCGAATTCTACTAAGAAGACTTGAACCCATTATAGAAGAACTGCATTTAGTTCCGGAACATCAATTCGGTTTCCGCAGAAACATTGGAACAAGTCCATAGGATAGTGGATAGGGTAGAAAAAGACTTCGAGGAAAAACGGTTATGCCTAGCAGCATTCTTAGACGTGGGCCAAGCTTTTGATCGAGTTTGACACCCTAGCGTCCTATATAAGATCAAGCAAACCCTACCGCAACAGTACTATCTGCTCTTCAAGTCGTATCTAGAAAATAGATACTTTCGGGTCAAAATCAATGACAGCCACTCGCCAATCTACCCAGTCGAGGCAGGTGTACTACAAGGTAGCGTACTGGGACCGACATTATACCAGTTGTTTACGGCAGACCTTCCTGTTACCGACAATGTTTTAATTGCTACGTTTGCGGACGACACGGCTGTATTATCTTCACACAGAGATCCACTTCAGACATCAATATACCTGCAAAATGCGCTGGAAGCTTTAGAAAACTGGATAAAGACCTGGCGCATCAAAATCAATGAAAACAAATCGGCTTCAGTGGTCTTCACCCTCCGCAAGGTTGTTCCACCTCCTATAATCTTCAACGCCACTAACATAGCACACAAAGAAGATATCAAATATCTCGGTATCCATCTCGATAGCAAACTAAACTGGAAAAAACATATACAGACTAAGCGAAAAGAATTATCCGCGTGAAGAAGATGTTCTGGCTCCTCGGACGAAAATCCCAGCTCAGTTTAACAAACAAGGTGTTGTTATATAAAACCATGTTAGTATCGATTTGGACGTATGGGATCCAGTTTTGGGGATCTGCTAAGTCATCGAACATCGAGATATTACAGCGATTTCAAAGCAAAACACTTCGCGCAATAGCAAACGCCGAATGGTATGTGAACAACCGCACATTACATAACGATCTAAAGATCCCATGGATTAAAGATGTCATCAAAGCTTGCTGCATCAGATACAACGATCGTATTAGTGATCACCCTAGTGTTCTAGTGACAGACTTATTAAATAATGCAAACGCAGTTAGACGCCTGAAACGGACAAAGTTTAGTGACCTAACAAATTAGTAATAAGACTTGTATACCTTGTAATGACAGGAGGTCACTCTTGGTGTTCCTCCCCACATGCTATGTACATTAACTCATTTGCTTGTTAGTCTAGTTAGACTAGTTGTAAATATGCAGTAAATAAAAAAAAAATTCGTTTCTGTTATGTCCGATACTTCCTCCGAACCTACATTTAAGATTTTCCTTTTTGAGATTGCAATTTGTCCCTCGTCTGGGTTTATTTTTGATTCGTATAGTGTAATACTTTCCGATTTTGTTTTTTTATAGCACTTCTCTTTGTTGATGCTATATTTTCTTCGTTTTTGATCTTTATAATTTTTATTTGGCCTATTCTATTAAAGTTTTAGGTCCTTTATTTTCTTCCAATGTCTCTAGTATAGTCTTCATTTGAAACTTTCTTATATTAACGGCTTTCATCTACGTATATCTTATTTCGCCACTTTCAAACAGTAAAAGCTGAGCACTATATAAAAAACAGTTCAGTCGCTTACCCCACAACTACAGAGACTATTGGATTTATAACCGACAACATTCAATCAAAATTAGAAATAGATTGACAATTAAAAATCTTAAATAAAAGTTGTACTAAATTTTTGAATAACATGAAAAGTAATTTTTGTGAAAATAAAATAAAATGCTTGATAAACAATTTTATAACACAATAGACGTTCAGACACATTTACATAACTATAAATATTTACGACCTATTACTGCTAAAAGCATTTTTATTTGCAATGCAAATTATTAGTTTTAATATTTCAACTTAATATAATATAATGAGGACAAACTTCAAGGAAGATGGTGCTTGAAATTCCTCTAAAGTGTATTTGTCTGAAGCTTTCTAACACGAGTTAAAGCTGTGGACAATATACAGTCAAAAAATAAAATTAGTTTACGCTCTGATGATGTCAGAAAATTAATATTGTAACAAGGAAACAACAACTATAAATAATCAACGACTTTAACTACAAGAAAGTATGAAAAGCACATTAATACAAGTTCTAACTAGACTAATAGCTTTAAAAGGGAATATACCCCCGTTTGCCAAAACGAGTTTATTTGTCTTTAATGTTCAACAATGAGATCCACTCTATAGTAGCACAGCAATACTAAGTGGGACTAACATAATTGTTGGGTTTATAAAAAATATAATTTGTAAATGTTTATTTTATTGTGCAAATAAATAACACTAATAGCAAGTACATACTGGAAGTTTGTTTTCCCGTATCAAACTCATTTTGGACTATCCTACCGTTTAAGTAAAAAAAATTTCAATTTAGATAATCTCTCAATATTATCCAGATTACCTAACTCTCACCTCAAATACTTTATAAGATTCCGCGCTTGTGTTTGATAATGCCCAAAACGCTCTACCTGCTATTAAGGTCAGGCCTGCGTTTTCTTTTGATATTAGTATTACGATTCATTTCGGTCTGTTTCAAAACACTAATTCTACTACTCCACGCTTATCTGCATCGCGGTGCCTTCCAGATAGCGCTATCGCATGAATATTAAAATGCAAAATGTTCAAAATAAACTTAATGTTTGGTTATAATTCAAATTATCCTGTAAATTAAACCATGCACTCTCACCAACAAACTCAAATGGGAGGACAAATCTACCCGTCAAACTACAATTATTCAATTTCGCACAACC
This sequence comes from Sinelater perroti, assembly GCA_036346155.1. Classification (NCBI taxonomy): domain Eukaryota; kingdom Metazoa; phylum Arthropoda; class Insecta; order Coleoptera; family Elateridae; genus Sinelater; species Sinelater perroti. The sequence continues at coordinate 14,418,680 of JARFIY010000024.1, forward strand.
ATAGAATTTCATGCACCGACTTTTCAGTGCATACCAATCAACGGTCGTTGCTACGACCTCCAACTCTTAACCTAACCTCCCCGGATGCAGATAAACAAAGCCAAAATTCTGCAATAAATGAATTTGAAACACCAGATAAGGATGAATCGTCAACAACCAACAATAATCAATAAAAAGTTATAACATCCAAAAAAGCTTCAACTACAAGAAGGGCCAAGGACGCTGCCTTGTGGTACATCTGCTTTATTGGGTGATATGCAGAGTTGATTGTTGTGCTTTCGTATACAAGTCCATCCCAAAGAAATGAGCCTTATTTTTTCGGACGAGTGTACATTCCGGCGTGCTCTGACGCTTGGGGCAGGTGGTGGGGTCTTAGCTTCCATACGCGGTCGGTGCAAGTCGGCTCTGAGCTCTCAGGGCAGGACGGTGTTTCCGTGAATGTCTATTTTCAATTTTCGACACGGCGCGATGGATTCAAAATCGATCAACGCTACGCAATTAAATTCTGCTTCAAACTCGGCAAGAATGCTACCGAAACGTTTGGAATGCTTCAGGAGGCCTTCAAGGATGATTGTTTATCGTACTCGCAAGTTAAAAAGTGGCACAAAGCATTTAAGGAGGGCCGGGAAGAGGTGGCCGACGAACCTCGGTCTGGACGACCGTCAACCTCCCGAACCGACGAGAACGTGCAGCAGTGCGCGATTTTTTGAACGCCGATCGTCGGTTCAGTGTTTATCAAGTAGCAGATGCCTAAACATTCCGAAATCGACAGTACATCAGTCATTTCGGTTTATCGATGCGGAAGTTGCGTGGTTCCCCAGCCTCCTACAGCCCGGACTTGTCTCCCCGGACTTCTTTTGTTTCCGCGGTTGAAAAAGTGCTAAAGGGCAAGCACTGGGACTCGGTTGAGGACATCCAAGAGAATGTCACAGCAGCCCTCAAGGACATCCTAAGGCTACCAGAAGCCTTCGGACTTGGAAGACCCGTCTCCAAAGTGCATTGATGCAGGAGGATCCTATTTTGAAGAATTTTGAGGTGTTTTACTGCTCAATAAAACTATTTTTTGAAAAAGGCTCATTTCTTTTGGGATGGACCCTGTAGTAGCGGTCGGTAAGCTATGATTTTATCAAAAGATAATAGATGCATGATAATTGTTGCTTTAATTTATATAATAATCCGACATGCTACACATTATCAAGCTTGTTCCAGAAAGCTACGGTGCAGAACTTTTTCTCCTCAAAGCTTACAGCTATCATATTGACGATTCGGTGGGCTTGTTGAACTGTCGAGTGGTGTTTCCTAAATCCGAATTGATGACTTGGTATCAGTGCGGTCATATCTAAATCGTCGTAGTTTACTGAGAAGCTTTTCAAAGGTTTTCCAGCGATAAGTAACAGGCTGATCGGTCTCTATGAGCTAGTTAGTGTTGGTTTACCCGGCTTAAGTATCATTAGGACTTGTGAGTATTTTTATTGTATGAGGTAGTAAGTCAGACTGAGCATCTGGTTGAAGATAGTGGTTAGATGCTTCAGGATTTGTGCTATAATCAAATCGTAACCTGGCGCTTTATTATTAATTAGTAAACGGCTCGATTGGTGATGACAACTGGCAATGAATATCCAAGAAGTCAGCTATGTCCTCACAGTTTACAGTTGGCACTTTGTCAAATGGTGAGAAAACTTTTGAGAGCCACTGAGAGAATTCTTTGAATGTTTCGTTATCGGATCTCGCCCAAGTGCCACTTTCTTTTGTACCATTCATTTGAAGACGCTTAAACTTTTTGTGGCCCTCGAAATAGAGAGGTCTTCTTTGTTTGGCTTCGTAATGAAGTTTTCAAAGCTGGAATTTTGATGTTCTTTCAGTAGGTTACTTAATCTCTTAGTCAATATGTTGTAAATTCGTTTATCTACAAGATTATGAGATCTGTTCCATCTCCCTCTGGCATGTCTTTTCTCAGCAATTAGCTCACGGATTTGGAGGGGTACTTTGTTAGCTTTTGCTTGTATTACATTGGATTTAGGTGTGGATAACCATGCTGCTTTCTGAACAAATTCAGTAAAGTATTGAACCTTATTGTCTAAATCTGTAGGTTCTTTTAAGTTAATATTATCTTGAATATAGTTTTGGAATTGCTCCCAGTCTGTTAGTCGAGTGGACAGAGTAAGATTTGTTGTTCTAATAACAGAAGAGTCGTCGGATGAGAGGCCATAGTTGTCTTCGATATGAAAGTAGTTTCCAGAAATTCCTTCAACTATGACAAAGTTTAGCAGGTCAGGGATTATTGCGTATCAGAGGGCCAGTAGGTGGGTTTATCAGTTAAAAGATGTATGTAGTTGTTATCATTCATTGCTCGAAACAGGTTTCGATCCTTGGTCGTGATTAATCTAGATCCTCGGTGAATATATTTTGCGTTCCAGTCACAACCAAAAATAAATTTTTGGCCTAGCGTTTAGAAAAATGTTTTAACTGATTTGTCGATATTTTATGGCGAGGGAGACAATAGATGGCTGTTGCAGTGTAGTTCCAAAGTAAAACATTAATTTTACACTAGTAGCTTGTATTTCTTTATCGCCGCGCCGTTTCCGAAATTTCGGTTTATTAATTCTTCTTTTCTAGTCCTACCTTCAATTTACTGCTTTTTCGCTTCCTGCCCACTTGTTATATTTCATTTACACATCACATTAAATTATTATTCACTGATTTCTCGTAAATTTGATTTTATTTTGTACCACTTATTTGCAGCTTGTTTGTTGTTGCCTGCCAGGACCGGACCCTGTAGACGATTATGGCTTTTTAATTTCGTTTCTGTTATGTCCGATATTTCCTCCGAACCTACATTTAAGATTTTCCTTTTTGAGATTGCAATTTGTCCCTCGTCTGGGTTTATTTTTGATTCGTATAGTGTAATACTTTCCGATTTTGTTTTTTTATAGCACTTCTATTTGTTGATGCTATATTTTCTTCGTTTTTGATCTTTATAATTTTTATTTGGCCTATTCTATTAAAGTTTTAGGTCCTTTATTTTCTTCCAATGTCTCTAGTATAGTCTTCATTTGAAACTTTCTTATATTAACGGCTTTCATCTACGTATATCTTATTTCGCCACTTTCAAACAGTAAAAGCTGAGCACTATATAAAAAACAGTTCAGTCGCTTACCCCACAACTACAGAGGCTATTGGATTTATAACCGACAACATTCAATCAAAATTAGAAATAGATTGACAATCAAAAATCTTAAATAAAAGTTGTACTAAATTTTTGAATAACATGAAAAGTAATTTTTGTGAAAATAAAATAAAATGCTTGATAAACAATTTTATAACACAATAGACGTTCAGACACATTTACATAACTATAAATATTTACGACCTATTACTGCTAAAAGCATTTTTATTTGCAATGCAAATTATTAGTTTTAATATTTCAACTTAATATAATATAATGAGGACAAACTTCAAGGAAGATGGTGCTTGAAATTCCTCTAAAGTGTATTTGTCTGAAGCTTTCTAACACGAGTTAAAGCTGTGGACAATATACAGTCAAAAAATAAAATTAGTTTACGCTCTGATGATGTCAGAAAATTAATATTGTAACAAGGAAACAACAACTATAAATAATCAACGACTTTAACTACAAGAAAGTATGAAAAGCACATTAATACAAGTTCTAACTAGACTAATAGCTTTAAAAGGGAATATACCCCCGTTTGCCAAAACGAGTTTATTTGTCTTTAATGTTCAACAATCAGATCCACTCTATAGTAGCACTGCAATACTACATAACATAATTGTTGGGTTTATAAAAAATATAATTTGTAAATGTTTATTTTATTGTGCAAATAAATAACACTAATAGCAAGTACATACTGGAAGTTTGTTTTCCCGTATCAAACTCATTTTGGGCTATCCTACCGTTTAAGTAAAAAAAATTTCAATTTAGATAATCTCTCAATATTATCCAGATTACCTAACTCTCACCTCAAATACTTTATAAGATTCCGCGCTTGTGTTTGATAATGCCCAAAACGCTCTACCTGCTATTAAGGTCAGGCCTGCGTTTTCTTTTGATATTAGTATTACGATTCATTTTCGGTCTGTTTCAAAACACTAATTCTACTACTCCCACGCTTATCTGCATCGCGGTGTCCTTACAGATAGCGCTATCGCATGAATATTAAAATGCAAAATGTTCAAAATAAACTTAATGTTTGGTTATAATTCAAATTATCCTGTAAATTAAACCATGCACTCTCACCAACAAACTCAAATGGGAGGACAAATCTACCCGTCAAACTACAATTATTCAATTTCCGCACAACCATAGAATTTCATGCAGCCGACTTTTCCAGTGCATACCAATCAACGGTCGTTGCTACGACCTCCAACTCTTAACCTAACCTCCCCGGATGCAGATAAACAAAGCCAAAATTCTGCAATAAATGAATTTGAAACACCAGATAAGGATGAATCGTCAACAACCAACAATAATCAATAAAAAGTTATAACATCCAAAAAAAAGAAGGCTTCCCAACTACAAGAAGGGGCCAAGGACGCTGCCTTGTGGTACATCTGCTTTTATTGGGTGATATGCAGAGAGTTGATTGTTGTGCTTTACGGTATAGTAGCTGTCGGTAAGCTATGATTTTATCAAAAGATAATAGATGCATGATAATTGTTGCTTTAATTTATATAATAATCCGACATGCTACACATTATCGAAAGCTTGTTCCAGGAAAGCTACGGTGCAGAACTTTTTCTCCTCAAAGCTTACAGCTATCATATTGACGATTCGGTGAGCTTGTTGAACTGTCGAGTGGTGTTTCCTAAATCCGAATTGATGACTTGGTATCAGTGCGGTCATATCTAAATCGTCGTGTAGTTTACTTAGGAGAAGCTTTTCAAAGAGTTTTCCAGCGATAAGTAACAGGCTGATCGGTCTCTATGAGCTAGTTAAGTGTGTTGGTTTACCCGGCTTAAGTATCATTAGGACTTGTGAGTATTTTTATTGTATGAGGTAGTAAGTCAGACTGAGCATCTGGTTGAAGATAGTGGTTAGATGCTTCAGGATTTGTGCTATAATCAAATCGTAACCTGGCGCTTTATTACTTAATTAGGGGTAAACGGCTCGATTGGTGATGACAACTGGCAATGAATATCCAAGAAGTCAGCTATGTCCTCACAGTTTACAGTTGGCACTTTGTCAAATGGTGAGAAAACTTTTGAGAGCCACTGAGAGAATTCTTTGAATGTTTTGTTATCGGATCTCGCCCAAGTGCCACTTTCTTTTTGTACCATTCATTTGAAGACGCTTAAACTTTTTTGTGGCCCTCGAAATAAGAGGTCTTCTTTGTTTGGCTTCGTAATGCAGTTTTCAAAGCTGGAATTTTGATGTTCTTTCAGTAGGTTACTTAATCTCTTAGTCAATATGTTGTAAATTCGTTTATCTACAAGATTATGAGATCTGTTCCATCTTCCTCTGGCATGTCTTTTCTCAGCAATTAGCTCACGGATTTGGAGGGGTACTTTGTTAGCTTTTGCTTGTATTACATTGGATTTAGGTGTGGATAACCATGCTGCTTTCTGAACAAATTCAGTAAAGTATTGAACCTTATTGTCTAAATCTGTAGGTTCTTTTAAGTTAATATTATCTTGAATGTAGTTTTGGAATTGCTCCCAGTCTGTTAGTCGAGTGGACAGAGTAAGATTTGTTGTTCTATAACAGAAGAGTGGTCGGATGAGAGGCCATAGTTGTCTTCGATATGAAAGTAGTTTCCAGAAATTCCTTCAACTATGAGAAAGTTTAGCAGGTCAGGGATTATTGCGTATCAGAGGGCCAGTAGGTGGGTTTATCAGCTAAAAGATGTATGTAGTTGTTATCATTCATTGCTCGAAACAGATTTCGATCCTTGGTCGTGATTAATCTAGATCCTCGGTGAATATATTTTGCGTTCCAGTCACAACCAAAAATAAATTATTGGCCTAGAGTTTAGAAAAATGTTTTAAACTGATTTGTCGATATTTTATGGCGAGGGAGACAATAGATGGCTGTTGCAGTGTAGTTCCAAAGTAAAACATTAATTTTTACACTAGTAGCTTGTATGTGGCTCTTTGATACTTAGAAAGCTTGTGATGCGAGACGCAAATGAAAATTTTGGAGCCGCCAAGCGCCGTATCATCTGGATGACAGGTGCTGTACACGGTATAGTTAGGAATCTGAATCTTAGTTTTATCAGTAAAATGAGCCTCCGAAATAAGCATGATATCAATTTTTGGGTTTATAGAAATGCCATTCATTCACAGTTATGGTTAACAAGACCATTTGCATTTCAAATTGCAATTCTTGCATACTTAGCCAATGTTAATGTTTGTTGACGAGACTTGTTAGTAAATTTAGCAACATGGAATTTTGCTGCATCATCTGGGCGAACATGGTTTTGAATTCTGATAAAGAGATCAAATGGTGAGTAAAAATGGAGAATGAGTCATTTATTATGCCGACTCTTGTTGTTTCAGGAATTGCCTGCACATAAGACATATTCTGAGTGTTCGTGTACTTGTTATTTATGCTCTCGGGGGTATTAAGGATAAAACGGGTTTCAGAAAGAGTGTTAGGGCGTAATTTTGTGGCATTATAATTATGTTATGGATAAGTAACAGGCTGATCGGTCTCTATGAGCTAGTTAAGTGTGTTGGTTTACCCGGCTTAAATATATATATATATATATAATTTACTTCTAAAATACAAGAGATCTTGATAGGCCTTGCAACTTTTATAGTTGGCCGGGTGGTCGCCACTGCGGTGTACCCATTTTGCTAAGGTATCTCTTATTTTAATACATGTGGAAGTGTTGTACGACCTACCACATTTCCCGCAGTTGAATGGTTTAGTGCAACATGTTTTAGTGTGTCTACAGTATTGGCATTTAGTACACTGTATTATTCCACTTTTCTTCCTAGGAGGTTTGACAGTTATTATCGTACCGCAGATGGCTTTCAGTTCAAAGATTTTATTATTGTTTTCTTTGGGTTCTAGATCGACATAGAACATTGAAAGAAGTTCTTTACTTATTCTGTGCCTTATATTTAATATATTGCAAACTTTGTAACCAGCCCCCTTCCAGTATCATCAAATGGGATTGAATGGTGAAGGTTCGTTATGACAATTCTGCAGGATCTCTCTTGCTTTAGTTGATAGGAGTGGTATCTTTTTATTTCTTAGGGTAATTAGCTTTTTGTATATATCACTCCTGAGGGAGTTGATTTTAACCGTATTATCTGCTAGGGCCTTTCTATGGTACGTTTCATCATCGGTAACTTTCGCGAGATTGTCTACCATAACTTTAAAATTAGTTACGCCGTTTATAAACATTGGCCGTGGTTTTAGTTCGTTTGTTTAAATTTTAGTTGCGGTATTTGACTTATTTTCTTGCATATTAATGTCATCATTAACGTCATTGTTGATAAATGCTGAAAATCTATTGTGTGATAAGACTGATTTGAGTTACTTCCTGATTTTCATTAGAAGTTTACTGTGTTGGTTGCATTTTGAGCGGCGTAACTACAGGTGCAGCATATTGAATAAATGCAGGAGTAGAAGCTGATGTCTTTGGGAAAGCAATTGATGTTTGTAAGTTATCAGAGTTAAAGATGAAAGACTTTTGCTGGATTGAATTAACAAGGTTGATAATTGTGTCTGCTGTTAAGAATTGATGTCTGATTAGGAGGACATCCGAACGTTACGGGCTGCGTGAAATTTATTCCGCGCGATAATAAAAGTGTTTATCCACTTACTGATAAAGTCACCTAGGCCAGATGAATCTAAAGTGACCTGCCGACCTCGCACTATCACTTAACTGTTGCAGCACTTGATCTTTTAACGGGGCGACGACATGCACGTCTTTATTCTTTCAGAATAAAATGCAAACTCGTAAAAAAATATGTACCTCTAGACGGAGATTACGTCGTATGTGGTTAAATGGTTAAACTGATTTAGTATAAAGCGCGAGTCTTGTATTTGTACCATTTTAGTTTTATTTAATTTAATGTTGTTTTCGATAAGATAAAATAAAACATAAAATTGCAATCTAATAAATCATCAAAATACTTTATTTTGATGATAATGCATTATCTTAATTTGGCGCAAACAAAATTATATTTCAGATACATTTGTCATGCTAACTATATAACTTTCAGGCTACATACACATATACTTTGTTTTTTAAATAATTTTTAGTCAAACTAGTATGCAAGGCATTTTTAATCTTAATTAATAGTTCTGAAACAGAAGATTTTAAAGCAGCGTACATACAAAAATCCAGGACATTATCTTTCGTGTCGAGTCTGCTTGTTATGCTCACCAAATATTTTTCGGTACACTTTCAGATACAGCGTCAGACAGAGCACGAATAACTTTATTTGAATAGCAAACGCAGAAAAATAATTTTTGTAAGAATGAACCATAGGTAAAGTCAATAACACGAAAGAATGACAAATTAGCGTTCTGAAGAAATAAATATAACATACAAATCAATCTATTATAAAATGCATAGAAGTTATTAATAATATAAAATTAAAAAGGAAATTCAATACGTAGCAAATTAAATTCAATCATGTTTTTTGCGTGTATATGAAAATCTACATGGTGATTCCAAATGATAAACTCAATTTGGCACAGCTATTTTTCCTGTAATATAAATTGTACATAAATAATTCTCATAATATTTCAAAGAGGAGTATTACCGCTAGAGCTTTTGCACCTAGCGCGCAGTTATCCAACAGCGTTAATTGTGAGCAATTTTTCCTATTAAATTTATTAACTAATTGCAATCTGTATAAAGATTTGCAATTAGCAAAGCAGGTAAATGATTGAAATGTCATAAATAAATAAAAGAGTTAGAATCCACCAATCCTAACACAGAGTTTTCTTACGAATATTATACATTTGACGCTACGTTACAGTAATTATTAACATTTATAGCTGTATAAATCTCAGAAGCAGGTCAAGTGGTTTAATTCTACTCAGTTTGTATTGTTTACAACGTGATAGAATAGAAATCCAATTTATTTAAATATTTTACACTTTGTTTTACAATACTGTTTTTCACGGAATCTACTTTTAGATCACTCAAAATGTCCACGTTTCTTAGCAAGTGAGAAGCACCACACATAGCGCGTAACAATTTGGATTGGAAGCGTTCGATGATTTGGATATTAGTATTGGCTGCTGTGCCCCAGAGTTGTGGACCATAGGTCAAGATGTGCTTGAATGCTACATTATATACGAAGAGTTTATTACAAATAGATAATTTGGACTAACTTCCTAGTAGTCAAGTTTGCTAAATTTCAAACCGAGTTGTTTCCGTTTTTTCAAAATGTGTTCTTTCCACGTCAGGCCCCTGTCAAGGTACAAGCGTAGATATTTCACCTCCGTTACTTGTAGCAGTTGTGCATTATGGATGAAGACTTCGGGGACGTTGGCAAATATTCATTGCAAGAGGAGCTCTCCACAATCTGGTGCAGGCGAGTTCGAGTCTCGCTCAACCCATGGGTGTATGTGACGTCCTAGCATTAAGGGGTAACACCACTGTAAACGCTTGAAAAAAACGATTTTTTCACGAATTTTCTTGGGATGGAAGGAAAGGTGATAAGAAAAAACCTTTTAAGTACTTATTGGCTATATATTGAAATATAAAAAAAAATTCATTGAAAAATAATTAAAAATGGCGACGGTACAATCGTTTTCGGACGTCGTCTTGAAAAAAAGGCGCTCCGCGGCACGCAGCATGTGGTGTAAATAGTGATCTACAAAAAATTTTTTTTTCTTATTTTACATCAGTATAGCTAGAGAAACACATAGGGAATTTTCAAAATACTAATTTTTGAATTTTTGGCAAGTGTTTGAAGTAAAAAGTTGAAATTTCAACAAAAAAAAACGGCCTTTATTTGTTTATAAAAATTGTTTAAATTAATTTATCGAAAAACCCCTACGTGTTTTTATTAAGAATGTTGTTCTAAATATGTGGTTAAAATTTCAAAAGAAAATATTGAAAATTGTTGGAGTTATGCTGCGTGCCGTTTTGAAAAATCTTGTTTCGATTAAAAAACGCGTTTAAAATTCTGAAACGAGTTTTATAAAAAAAAGATATGAGAAATTCAGCTTTAAAATTTTTTACCGTTAATCTGCTATCCCGGGACCATAAAGCTCCCCTTCCACATTCAAATAGTTCTCCTCGTCTCACTTCTCGATGACTTAATGTTGGAGCATGCCTCTTTTGTCGCATCAGTCAAATAATGCTCGGCGTATTTGATGCGCATAGCATCGGTTTCCAAGCAAAAACTGAATGCCTGCACAACGCTATCCATCTCCAGAATTTTCATAATTTGTAAAATGCTCTTCATACCATCGTTGAAGTTGCATACAGTAATATTAACAGCAATAATATAATAATGGTAAGGCTCTACGCCCCGCATGGGAGCGAGTCTGTGAACTGAGAGGTTAAGCCTCTCATATGTTCGCTTTCTCTACCCGGTCGTTGCGCACTATCTCTGATGCGGGCGATGTGGCAAGCACCGCGCCTTAGACGACCGCTATTATTACCCTTTGTTCGAGTGAATTATTTTTAGTGCCTGAGTGGGCCCCACCCGCCAGACATCAGAGAGCACAGGGAATGAACTCGGGTCCGTCAGCATCGCAGCCCGCCCCTCAACCACGGGACCACGCTGGCTTATTAACAGCAATATCTAATACTTTTTTACCACTTGAATACAATTTTGGAGCCAATTTCCAAAGTGGCGTTGAAACTTTCGTTGCTATTTTGCGTATAGTCTCCCAAGCAACGATTCAACAACTCGTCTCAGCCCAGTTCTTCGTATATAGGCTTGACAGCTTCAAAAATGGTCTCTGAAAGGTAAAACCTTTCGAGCATGTATAAGTAGCATTAGAGGTGTTCGACACGCTTTGGGAAAAGCGCGAAATTTCAAACAAAAATTTTTTTTCCTATATAAAACTTTTTGCCTCATATTTTAGAAGGTTCAAAGTATGTTTTAAGTAAACAAAAAATGATTTTTTGAAAATTCTACAGTGTGTTACCCCTTAAGTTAGTTAAGTGCATGTTGATAGTCACAATAAGTCTTTGAGTCTACAGCGCCGTAAGTGCACCCTAATGAAAAAAAATCTGGTGTGAACGTCACACGACTTTCCTTATGCTATTATTATATATTATACCGCGTCTATCGTCTCGGTCCTGCGCTGCTCTTGTCCCGGAACTTGTTATTTTAAAAAAGGACGAGGCGCGAGTCCAACACTCGAAAGCTGATTAAAATAAACAGTACAAGACAATAATTGACTCGTACTTAAATTTTTGCTACGTCACTGAAGGTAACCGTGCGAGTTCGGCCGCACGGCCTTTTCCATTATCGCCTGCGTGCTACCTCATAGCGGCCAAGCGCTCGCCCCTGTCCTCCCGCAGTCGGCCCGAAAGCTCTCCGAGCACGCTGTGATTAGTCCGTTTTATTAATTTTTAATCGGCTATAACTTATTTGACCTCGGATCAAAAAATTTCATTGTAATTTTTTGTTCGTCTCGGTCTGATCTATCCGGTAACATAAATTTCCCGAAACATTTTATGAACACCCGGTATATTAAAAATCCTGGGCTTCATTTTTTCGAGTTCCTATTTTACCAACTTTTATTTTAAATTCATGTTTATCTCATGATAACAAATCATTTTTATTCTCATAAATTTTTTGTATTGATTTTTACCAAAAGCTTCGCACTGCGTCCCCTACATACAAGTAACTTGCATACGAAATTTCAAGTCTCTAGCTCTTACGGTTCTCGAGATATCCTGTTTACTGACAGACCGACACACACACATGAACACTTTTTTGGTGTCCTAAGGCTATATTTCGTCCACAAATGTGAAAAACTGGGTAGGTCAAATTTTCGTCGATTACATTACTTTCCTTATTATAGGATAAAAAAAGTAAACAAAAGAAATATAAAGGAGAAAAGTGTAAGAAAACATTTCCCGAAGAACGTCGTTTAATTATCGTCGATTGCAAAAGGTAAGGTTCTTTTCTGCTATTCTTATACATTTAGAAGCTTAAAAGATAAATCGAAATAATAATTCAGGTACAAAATTTCTAAACACAATTAAAGGTCTTGAAACCAACAAAAGAAACAAATACAATGTTACGAATGTTCCCATCCAGTCCAGATTTTTATTGGCTCTAATTTTAAGCCACATGTGTTAAAAAATAGACAATTTGTTGATCTCAACATATACCATTTGCTTGTTTTGGCTAATACCATTGCAGATTACTTAATTAATTATACCTAACATACCTAAGGAACAAATATTCAGAAGACAAAAGTCCACCTTATGTTAATCTTTTATTTAGAAAATTCCTGAACAATAAGAATATCTAACAGACAATAAGATAACGATATCAAGCGCGTGTTGAAGATAGAGAAGTGCATACTTATTTACTTTGCTTATCCTATAATAAGGAAAGTAATGTAATCGGCGAAGCTTTTAGTCAAAATCGGCCAGTCGTTTGGTCGCAAGGTCGCAAAGCGGTCGCGATTCTAAACGGTTGAAGATACAAAAAATTTATGAGAATAAAATTATTTGCTATCGTGAGATAAACATGAATTTAAAATAAAAGTTGGTAAAAAAGGAACACGAAAAAAAATTGAAGCTCAGGATTTTTAATATACCGGGTGTTCATAAAATGTTTCGGGAAATTTATATTATCGGATGGATCAGACCGAGACGAACAAAAAATTACAATGAAATTTTTTGATCCGAGGTCAAATAAATCAGTTATGGCCGATTAAAAATTAATTAAACGGACTAATCACAGCGCGCTCGGTGAGCTTCCTGGCCGATTGCGGGAGGACGGGGGGGGCCTTGGCCGCTAGGAGGGAGCACAAGGCGATAATGGCGAAGGCCGTGCGACCGAGCTCGCACGGTTACCTTCAGTGACGTAGCAAAATTTTAAGTACGAGTCAATTATTGTCTTGTACTGTTTATTTTAATCAGCTTTCGAGTGTTGGACTCGCGCCTCGTCCTTTTTTAAAATAACAAGTTCTGGAACGAGAGCAGCGCAGGGCCCGGTATAATATATAATAATAGGATAAGGAAGTCGTGATGTTCACACAGATTTTGTGTTTATTTTTAATGTCATCTTAACAGTATACGTTCCTATAATAGAATAATTTAATTTATTTTCAAAATATTGTCGAATGGAAAACGGTGTAGAAGTATATAAACCTTTCTAATCTTACTAAACTTAAACTAAAATTTTAAGCGTACTTTACAGAAACAGCTTGTATGAAACATTTTTGTTGACTATATGAGCAATATTGTTTTCCGACTTCTGTGTGCTGTTTTTTTTAATTTTCCTATTGAACCAAATTTTACTCGAAAAATCACGCGTCGCATAATGTGACAGTACATCGTTTGGTACACTGAACGGGTCTTATTGTCTTTCTCTGGTGACACCACAACGTACCCGTCCAGTTCCACTCGCTGAACCCACGGAGTTCCATCTTCGATAGCAGAATCTACCTATTGATAGTTTCCGGATTTGGTACACAACATCGTTTATTTTCTTTAACACCTCTTATGGATTTTTGTTAAAGTGTTGGAGAAAATCCACATCGCTGTTTGGGATTATATAACCATACTCGGTGGCCTTCTTTATAACTCGCTCTTGATACGTCTGATCATTCAGTCACTCACGATGTTGACGTTGGCATTTTTTTTGTAAGTCTCTACCAGTCTTCTCCTTAACTGTTTTTTAAGCTTACTTCCGAAAAATAGATTACATGATAATTTAATTTCACGACCGTAGAGAACATTGGCTGCTGTTTGACCATGGACAGATGAACGGTACCCCGACAAGAACCAATGGATATATTGGTCCCAGTCTCGTTCATAGTTAAAGACAACTTTTTGACAGATACCTCCCCATTGTCCTATTCAAGCGATTAACTACTTTATCTATCTCGTTTTCCTAATGTCCAGTACTTCACAAACTTTTGTGAACACCGCCGATTCGATATTTCTACTCTAGTCTGAATGTATTTTTAGTGGCACTCCAAATCTGCTGATCAGTTCTTTTACCAACAGCTCGTCGGTGATTGTGGCTTCTTGATTTGGCAATGCATAGGCTTCAGCCCCTTTCCTGAAATATTCCATCGCTACTAGAATAAATGTATTTTCATTATTACTTGTAGACTTAGAACTGTTCTTTAGACTCAACAAATAGTCTTTTTTTGAGATCCGTCTTCGTTCCCTAGCACACGTGATGGGGTCCCATTGTGCCTATTATCTTTTGACTATTGGTAAACACGAAACCACTTCTGACCAGTTAGATTTTCTTCCAGATTCCTTCTATTATCAGGCATAGTTTAAAGATGATATGTTTGCTGGTCAGGTTTTGCCACATCATTAGTAACAGTTGTTTGCAGCATAGAGCCATTTTCTTTCTGTGCAATTACATGGATTTGGGCTCCTTGACAAGGCGTCGGCGTTGTGATGACTACTTAACTCTATGCTCCGCCTTAAAGCCGTACTGCTGGAGCCTTTTAATCCATCTTGCCACCTGGCCTTCCGGATTTTCATAATTTAAGCCACTTTAATGATGCATGATCAGTCTTCAAATGGAACCTTCCGCCGTACAAATATTTATAAATGTGTTTTATTGATTTGATAATAGCACTAGCTCTCTTCTAGTTATGAAGTAGTTGCGTTCAGGCTTTGATAATACTACTACTTTGATAATACAGCTGATGGCTTGGCCATCTTGTAGCTATGCAACGCACTTCCATTCAACGTTAATCGCATCTGTGTCTAAAATAAAACTTTCTTTTGGCCGTGCTGATCAGTATTGGTGTATTTACTAAGGCACGTTTTAGATTTTCAAAAAATTCTTGACATTCTTTACTCTATATCTAGCTGATTGGCATCAAATTTGGTCGTCAATCGGTTGGATCAGCTGCTATACCCTCATCACCAACTAGATGCCTAAGAAAGTTTACTTCCTTCTTAAAAAATCTTTTTCGGCTCAATTTTAAATTGGAGCTTCTCAGTCATTGGAATAGCTGCTATACATTTTTTAGGTTGTTTTAAAACGATTTGCAAGTTAATACTATGTTCTCCAGATACATCGTCCTTATAATTAATTTAAGGTATTGCACAGAGGAGATGGACAACTAGGCAATAAAAACGGAGTATTGAAAGTCACTACTCAGATGCATGTATTAATATGAATGATACATTGTTAAAGACAAAACCTAGAATTTTAGTACATTAAACCACGAAAAATTTGCAAATCGCAACACTGGCGGCTTTTGAGAATCAGAGAAACGTTATTTGCCTCATATTAAACAAATTTATGCTCGAGTCAAATCGTGATTTTCGGCTATTCTTTATCTTTCCAAATGAAATAAAGTTGTGATCCACATATGATTTTAAGCCCAAACTTTATCTGATAACATGTACAGGGTATCCCAAAAAAGTTTCTTTTTAAGGTAGTTATAAAAAATAAAGAAGACGTCTATTAAAAAACTCCTGTTTGTTATTAAATTAGAGACTTTGGGAAATTATCTTTTAAAAACAATGTCATCTGAATATGATCCAACATACTTCTGCAAATTTCCGAGTACTGCACGGCACGTAGTCGCTGCCAGTTCTGGACAGATATTTTCATTTAATTGAACCAGAGAGCCCGAATTACTGTTGTAAACACTTGGGTTAAGATATCCCCGCACAAAAAAATCCACAGGAAGCAAATCAGGGCTACGTGGAGGCCAATTTATATCATCTCTTCTGGAAATCAATTTTTCGGGTAAAATTTAACCAACTCGTGGCAGAGACATGTTAGAAGTATAAGATGTTGCTCAATTCTATTGGAACCATGGTTTTTTATTATAAACAGCAAAATTTTGTAATTTAGGTACCACTGACACTAGATCAGGTTTGCCTATTTAATTTACATAACTAGAAATGGGCTTGCATATATGTAAACAACTTTTTAAACTTCAAACAACCTTACTTTAGTATTCTCGTTTATTAATTAACAAATATTTGGCAGGATACTTAAGAAAAAGTACATAACTTTTCTTATAAATTTTTGAGCAATACCATAATAACCGTCTAGTTGTTTAACTAATTTAGACATTTAACCAAAATCTAAATTGCTTAATTAGAATAAATTTTAGTATCTATTACCATAATTAAATATATAATTATTACGATTAGAGTAAATGGTTACAATATTTTTCATTTACCTGTGTGTCGAGCCCAACTGCAAGTGAAGCATATCTCAACTAATTTGCTCACTTTATGATCGATGTTGTACAGCGACTAACGTCAGTCTATCGGACATTGGCTCAAAAATGACATAAAACAAGCAGATTCAGAATGTCAAACCTTAAACCTTTAGCAACCATTGAATTATTTAATTTTTTAGATTTTTGAGAACTACTTTAAAAGACAAACTTATGTACAATATAAGGTTACTACAAAGAAACTATCAGTTTAAAAATATATAATTCAGAAAGTATTCACGGTCACGATCACGGTGAGCCTTTTTCCGTTGTATTCCTGCAACGTCTTGTATGTCATTTTTCCATCCTCTACTTGGTCTTCTTTTCCTTTTTTGTAACTTCGCGATTCCTCTGTAATATAGTTTTAGTCCATCTATTATATTGTCTCCGTACCAAATGGCCAGCGTATTGCCATTTTAGCTGTGCAATTCTTTCCATAATATCGTTAATTTTTGTTTGTTGGCCTATCCAAGTGTTTCGTTTCTTATCTATTAGTTTTATTCCGAGCATTTGACTTTTATGTGGCCTATGTGTTTTCGCCAACCACAGAGAGTTCTTTTTTGTCTCCAACTTTCAGAGCCGTACGTGACTGCTGGAATGACGCATTAGTTGTAGATTTTTACCTTTAAATAATTTGGAACTTCTTTGTCTTTTAGAATGTATCTGAGCTTTCTGAATGTAGACTAGCCTATTCGTATTCTTCTTCAAGCATATTTTTTTATCTGTTGAGATGTTTATTGACCTAAGTATTTATCAATAATTTCCAATGATATCCTTTCTAAAATGATGTTTATATTTTTGCTTGCGTTTGTCTTAGTCTTCCTCTTGTTTATTTTCAGTCCAACTTCTCTTGAGCTGTTATTAAGTTCGTTAATCGTTTCCTGTGGTTTTCAATAGTGTTTACTAAGTATAACGATGTCATCAGAGAACTTCAAGTTCACTCCGTTAATATTTATACCTTTATTCTCCCAACCCATTTAACGAAAGATATCTTTTAGCAAGCTGGTAAATAGCTTTGGAGAGATCACATCTCCTTGTCTTATTCCTCTCTGTATAGGTATGTTACCTGTAGTTCTAGTTGAGTTTATTTTTGTATACATACTCGCATTATTTTAGATCTTCTTTATTAAATGATTGTATCTGCTGTCTATTCCGCAGTTGACCAACGAGTTGAGTATTGCCCAGATTTCTACGGAGTCAAATGCCTTCTAGTTTATAAAGGCTATGTAAAGATGGATGTTATATTCTTTACTCTCCTAGTAAGTTTTGTATTGTTTGAAGGTGGTCGCATGTCCTGAATCCTGATCTAAATCCCGCTTGCTCTATTAGCTGATTGGCATCAAATTTGGTCGTCAATCGGTTAGATCAGCTGCTATACCCTCATCACTAACTACATGCCCAAGAAAGTTTACTTCCTTCTTAAAGAACCTTTTTCGGCTAAATTTTAAATTGAGCTTCTCAGTCATTGGAATAGCTGCTATACATTTTTTAGATTCTTTTAAAATGATTTGCAAGTCACTACTATGTTTTCTCAATTCTATTGGAACCATGTTTTTTTATTATAACCAGAAACATTTTGTAATTTAGGTACCAAAAAATTGTTCAGCATCTGCATATAACGCTTTGAAGTCATCGTTAACGTGCGACCCTTTCCATGTACGATCACTTTTGGTAAATGAAGGGATTTTTCATGCTTGCATTGTAGGTTCATAGCGCTCCAGTAACGTCAGTTATGTTTGTTAACGTGGCCATTGAAGTGAAAACGTGCCTCATCCAAAAACAAAAAATTGTTGAATGAATTGAAATGCTCAGTTACGCAGTTAGCGAACTGAAGCCTCTGACTGGCGTTATTGGGCTTTAATTCTTGCACCAACTTAATTTTATAGGGGTGCAGACACAAATATTTACGAATAATACAGTGTAATTATGATCTAGGTATATTCAAAAGACTTGTCCATTTATGAACAAATAAGTCAGAAGTCTCGCGAACCGACTGTCGTACGCTCTCTACCTTTTCATTAATTCCTGATGACCATGGTCGTCCCTTAGGTTCATCCATAGTTGAACCGGTTTTTTCACACTTACGCACCCATTTTCTGACGAGAGAAGTACTTGACGCTTGATTTATATTACGCAAGTCATAATGATTACTAAACTATCTCCGTGCAATAATTGCTGTTTTTGTTTTTGTAAAATTCTGACACTTAAACGCTCCACAGTGACTACAGTCCCGAAAGCCCCACGCCCCTCTGGTTAGTTGCGTTCACGCAATGAGCCAATCAAGGAAAAACTTTCTTTTGGGACACCCAGTATATACTTGTAATAAACTTGACTTGAAAATTTAAAAATATGGTTTTTGAATTCACCGTGCTAGGTATTTTTAAACAAAGATGACCTTGGAGATCCTAATCGCCATAATTAAGACAGAATTAAAATTCATGCAATAAAAGTCCCCAAATTAGTTTATTTTTCCACTGTTAAGACTTCCCTTGCAAAATTCTTAATTCTTAAAATTCCATATCCTTTTATTATTAGATAACTATTGCTAACTATACTTACATACAAGCTGCAATATGCACAATTAATAGATAAATGTGTAAAAATAAAATGCTGATTTTTGTACAACACAATAACGGCAAACTCATAACCTGTGAGTGCCTTTATAATCCGCAAAATTATTAACAAAAATTTTAAATTCAGCAAATAAAAAAAAGTTGTTTCCAAAAAATATTAAATTCCTAAATGAAGTAATTTGTATTTATATAATTTGGTGCGCTACTTGTAATAAAAAAAGTTTTGGTTTATTTTAATCCTGTTATCAAACACTACCACTGTCGTTCGGTCAAAGTCTGCTATTCCCATGTTGTATTAACAAAAACTAATGTTACCATATACACACATTTTGTTTTACTAGGATTATTTGGTAGATATCAAAATTCTTAGTAAGATAACATTAAAGACCTTGCAATAATATCTACAATTTATTAAAACACCTCATTCCCACAGAACCATACGCAAAATTGGTATTCAACGACAATAATGTTATTATAAATTTTGTAGTTAAAGTTAATATAGGAGTCATGTCATAGCTTCTGAAGTTCTTTCTTGTAGTTGCGTCTGATATGCTACAATAGGCAATATTATTTTAAAAGTACCAATAAATATTAATCAAGTGACAGTTGTCTGAAACTTCCATCCACTCCAAAAACACTAGATGGCTTAAGCTTCTCTATTCTTTTAGATTCATCAGAACAATAGCCTTCTTCTTCCAGGAACCAAGACCTATTTTCTAGTAATATCTTGTACCACTCACCTTCAATCATATTTAAACCATTTTAAAAATAATAATCTTTGAATTGCAAAAATTTGTTAGCGTACCGCTTAACTCTTCGAGGAGTCCAGCTTCCCCACCGTACTCATTGGGAAAATATTTCTGAGGGATTATCTCGAACATCTTGTTCAGTTCTTTATCGTTAAACACCTTTATCTGCAAAGTTAACGGATTTTCTTTAATGCTCGCGAAACTTTATCAGACTACTTACTCTCTGCAATATTTTATTGTTGAAGCATTTCTTGATAATGTTAATAAACACCTCGTACGCCTTAGGGGCGTTAAAAAAGTATAAGCCCTTTATTCGAACAGGATAGGTGCGTTGGTAACCATCCATGCTTCTCTGGCAGAGTGTCGGGGTTAAATGCGTCAAATACTCCAGCGGAAAGTTCCTCATATCCAGTAGGTAGTACACGCCGCAGATCGAAAAATTGTCATCCTCTTTCAATAACATGTCTATGTACATGTAAGAAACTTTCACCAAACTGCTAAAACTCATTTGGCTCGGTACGGTGTTTTCCCATTTCACCAAATAGACGGTAGGAAAACATTCTCGTGCCGTAATCTTCGTAATAGGAACTATCCAACTAAAACTCAATTTAAAGGAATCTACACACATACATTTAGGATACTCACTTCGCCTGCAAAATAATTTGATTTTGCGGATGCAGCGGGTCTTTGCTATGGTAGATTTCTGGTGCCACAGATTTAATGCTATAGAAATACTCAAGCTTTTCTTTTGTCCGCTGAAGACTAAATTTTGCGCTTCTCAAGAAATTGAAAAGGAACTGTTTATCTAAAATATTATATTTGTTTAAATACAGAGTAACTACTGTGGAATAACCAAGCAACACTAAGGAACAGACTGAACAGTACAAAAAGGATGAATATATCATGTTCCTGTTACTTTCACTATTGTCTCCAATTATCATATTATTGGTACAGCTAACATGCATCAAAATTAAATGTTTACCTTTTCTAACATTTAAATGGGGTTGTTTATCCAGCCAATCCTCTATATGCTTTAAATATTCTTCCCGTTGTTCAGCAACTTCGTTAATTTCTTTTAATGCAATTTCCTGGAGCTGCTTAGAAATAGGACGAACAGACATCGCTGAAATATTTAGTGGCCCAAAAAGCAGAAAAACAATCTGAAATTTGAACTGATATAGTAAACAAAGTTATTTTTCTAGCATTAAACTGATTTAACCACCAATATCCAATATACTATGTGCTAACCAACTCACTGCCACTAGATCAGGTTTGCTTATTTAATTTACATAACTAGAAATGGGCTTCCATAAATGTAAACAACTTTTTAAAATTCAAACAACCTTACTTTAGTATTCTCGTTTATTAATTAACAAAGGTACAAAACTTTTATTATAAATTTTTGAGCAATACCATAATAACCGTCTAGTTATTTAACTAATTTAGACATTTAACCAAAATCTAAATTGCTTAATTAGAATAAATTTTAGTATCTATTACCATAATTAAATATATAATTATTACGATTAGAGTAAATGGTTACAATATTTTTCATTTACCTGTGTGTCGAGCCCAACTGCAAGTGAAGCATATCTCAACTAATTTGCTCACTTTATGATCGATGTTGTACAGCGACATGACGTCAGTCTAGCGGGCATTGGCTCAAAAATGACATAAAACAAGCAGATTCAGGATGCCCCAAAGGGCTTAAGTAGTGTCCTGCGCAAACAGCTACAGCCGGGAGCAAAAATATGAGTCGATTTCATATTTGTATCTTAACAATTAAAGGACATATACGCTTTGGTTGTTGCTATGTTACCGATAACTATAAACCAAAATGTAAATAGTGCATGCGTACATACACAGTCAATAAAACTTGTGTGTTTTATACATAAGTACTATAGGTAAAATAAGTCAGTTAATCCATATTGTTGTGGAATTTTTGTGTTAACTTTTTAATATGTTCATAAATTGTAGATATTCCGTGCTCAGTGTGAAGTTGATAGTTGGTGATGAACCATGGGTATGGACAGAGATCCTGATGATTTTGTTTTGGAGGGTTTGGATTTTATTCAAGTTCGTTTTTGAAGTGTTCTCCCAGATGACGCAACCATAGAGGACTAAAGGCCGTATTAAAGATTTGTAGAGTAGAGTGGCACATTCAATTTTGAATGATAATTTTGTGTTGATTAACGGGTATAGCTGCACTAGTCTCGTATGACCCTCATTGAGTTTTTTAATTATGTGAAACTTCCACGTTAGACGGGTGTCTAAATACAGACCTAAGTATTTTACTGCTTCCGTTTTGGGATTCCAGATAATAGGATTGTTGTTAATTGAGAGTGGTGGAGGATGAATGAAGCGTTAAGTGTAAAAATCTTTGCAACGCATTTATCATAATTAATTGTCAGGTTCCATTGTTTCATCCATCTGGCTAGCGTATTTGTAGCGATTTGTAGCTGGGTGGTCGCTACTAGAAGATTTTTGTTTCTGACCAGCAATGCGGTGTCGTCTGCATATAACACTAGATCCGCAGTGATGTTGAAAATATCACTAAGAAGGATATTAAAGAGTATAGGGCCCAGAATGCTCCTCTGGGGTACTCCAGCTCGAATATGTCAGGTTGTCGATATTGTAACGTGAATTTTAATTACGAAAGTTCTATTGTCAATAAATAAAAACAAAATTTCTTTTAGGTAATCAGGAAATTGCAGCTTCTTGATCTTGTATTCGAGACCTTCTGTCCATACACATTCGAACGCCTGTGGCACGTCTACGAAAAGCGTCACTGTGTACTGCTTGTTTTCATGTCCTTTTTCAATTGTCTGGACGATTTTTTGGAACTGATAACATGTGGAATGTCCCCTTTTGAATCCAAATTGGAATTTTGTCAACAGCTCTAGTTCTCTAGTTCACCCTAGAATCGTGCGTAAATTACTTTTTCGAGTAGCTTTGACAGTGTTGTTAAGAGACTAATAGGCCGATAGCCAGAGATATTTTTTTGTTTTTGCCAGGTTTAGGAAAAAGTAGTATTTGAGCATGTTTCCATTTATTAAGGAAGTGGCCATTCTTTAAACAGACATTAAAGATAGTTGCTAGATATGCTAAGGCTTTGCGTGTCAGATTTTTGAGAATGATATTGGTAATTCCATCTTCAGCTGGCGATTTGTTTAATGGAAGTGTCTTGATTATTGCGGCTATTTCTTTAAGTGAGGTTGGCGTCATATGAGCTCCAGCTATTGGTTGGTGGACTTCTATGTATCTGACCGCAATGTGTACAAAGCAAGGATCCTGATGACTAAAAAAGGTAAACGTTTTTTCTAGGTGATCGGCAAAAGCCTCATATTTTTCTTGATCTGTATTATAAATTATACCATGTGATGTTATGGAGGGTATTTCTTGTGGCTGCCTTAGGATTTTCCTCGCAGTTTTCCATAATCCCGAATCCCCTGGCTCGAGAGTGTTAATAGAAAGAGCACTTAATGTGCATGGACGCTTACAGATTCACTTTTAAAACGTATGGAACAAACGTAGGTTGAAATCGCAAATTATGTTAAAGCATACTACTTATTTATTTAAATTTATTTTTCCCTCCCGTTGCGAAACACATACGCCAATGTTTAATCCAATCTTAGAAACACTTTTAATATTCACTTTTTGATTCCTTTGATTTTTGTTTTACCAATTCAACTGACTCCATTCGAATAATTATACGTTTGATGAATGATTGATCGTTACTCACTCGTTCAAGCAACAATATTCAACAACATCCACATCATGTTATTTTTACAAACAAAATAACTTTGGAACGAATTTTGCTAACAAGCCTTTCAAATTCAAAACATCACTTAAAATTGCATCTACTGGACCTATTAATATACTAACATTTTCAGGAAGCTCTCGTAGAGTCAAACGACGATTTCGCTTTGCTTTGTTTTAAATGTTTTCAATATTTTTTTTGGTTATTGATGTTGATGGACGGCCAGAACAAGGTTCATCTTCTACGGATTTCCGAGCTTCTTTCTTTTTTTAAATACATTTATTAGCACTCAGAATATGACATTCTAGAGACTAATGTGCTGTCTAAAGATATCTGGAGCTCTTAATTGCAGTGATGAAATCTTCTCCAATTAGGAGTCCTTTTCAATCTTCTCTCATGTCTGTTGGCCAATTTTTTTAAGTCTTCTTCCTATGTGAGGTGTTAACAGTGAATGAAGTAGAATGTTCGTGCAGTTTTCAAGTTTTTCATGATGTTTTAAACTTTGTTTTTGGAGAATGTTTTTAACATATGGGATTGAGGGATTGCAGGGTTGAGAAAGCCAGATCAACATTTATAAACATGCAGAAAGTGTTTAAGTCTCGAGATCTAAACTTGAATACAAAAATTAGACTATTAAAATGTTGTGTTCTCTGTCCTGTTGTATGGAGCTGAGACTTGGACGCTGAATGAAGCATCAATGAAGAAACTTGAGGCCTTTGAGATGTGGACGTACAGGAGAATATTGAGAATATCTTGGGTCGACCATGTGACGAATGTTGAAGTACTACTAAGAATGAATAAAACAACTAAACTACAAAAATCAGAAAGTTACAGTATTTCGGACATATTATGAAAAATGAACAACGTTATGGGATATTTCTACGGATACTACAAGGTAAAGTGCTAGGAAAGAGAGGACGCGGACGCAGGCGCATCTCCTGGCTAAGGAATTTAAGATCTTGGTTCCTCTTTCGAACAGCGGTCAACAAAGTTAAGATTGCCATATTGATCGCGAACACCCGGAACGGATAACGCACATGAAGAAGAAAAATGCAATATTCGGTTGGATACATACCACTGTGCATCAGTTATCATACGTAAAATTTTGGATTGGCTTCTTTGAATAATTGGTGTATTAGACTTGTTAGCGCATCTCCATATCTCAACATCATATGTCCAAATCGGTTGAATGAAGGTTTTATATATGAGGATTTTGTTTTCTAGGTGTTCATAAAATGTTTCGGGAAATTTATATTACCGGATAGATCAGACCGAGACGAACAAAAAATTACAATGGAATTTTTTGATCCGAGGTCAAATAAATCAGTTATGGCCGATTAAAAATTAATTAAACGGACCAATCACAGCGCGCTCGGTGAGCTTCCTGGCCGATTGCGGGAGGACGGGGGGGGGGGGCCTTGGCCGCTAGGAGGGAGCACACAGGCGATAATGGCGAAGGCCGTGCGGCCGAGCTCGCACGGTTACCTTCAGTGACGTAGCAAAATTTTAAGTACGAGTCAATTATTGTCTTGTACTGTTTATTTTAATCAGCTTTCGAGTGTTGGACTCGCGCCTCGTCCTTTTTTAAAATATCAAGTTCCGGAACGAGAGCAGCGCAGGGCCCGGTATAATATATAATAATAGGATAAGGGAAGTCGTGTGATGTTCACACGAGATTTTTGTGTTTATTTTTTAATGTCATCTTAACAGTACACGTTCCTATAATAGAATAATTTAATTTATTTTCAAAATATTGTCGAATGGAAAACGGTATAGAAGTATATAAACCTTTCTAATCTTACTAAACTTAAACTAAAATTTTAAGCGTACTTTACAGAAACAGCTTGTATGAAACATTTTTGTTGACTATATGAGCAATATTGTTTTCCGACTTCTGTGTGCTGTTTTTTTAATTTTCCTATTGAACCAAATTTTACTCGAAAAATCACGCGTCGCATAATGTGACAGTACATCGTTTGGTACACTGAACGGGTCTTATTGTCTTTCTCTGGTGACACCACAACGTACCCGTCCAGTTCCACTCGCTGAACCCACGAAGTTTTCGAATCTTAGCTAACATTTTAAGGACATCCGATCTCCTGACCGCGGAGTTCCATCTTCGATAGCAGAATCTACCTATTGATAATTTCCGGATTTGGTACACAACACCGTTTATTTTCTTTAACACCTCTTATGGATTTTTGTTAAAGTGTTGGAGGAAATCCACATCGCTGTTTGGGATTATATAACCATACTCGGTGGCCTTCTTTATAACTCGCTCTTGATACGTCTGATCATTCAGTCACTCACGATGTTGATGTTGGCATTTTTTTTGTGAGTCTCTACCAGTCTTCTCCTTAACTGTTTTTTAAGCTTACTTCCGAAAAATAGATTACATGATAATTTAATTTCACGACCGTAGAGAACATTGGCTGCTGTTTGACCATGGACAGATGAACGGTACCCCGACAAGAACCAATGGATATATTGGTCCCAGTCTCGTTCATAGTTAAAGACAACTTTTTGACAGATACTTCCCCATTGTCCTATTCAAGCGATTAACTACTTTATCTATCTCGTTTTCCTAATGTCCAGTACTTCACAAACTTTTGTGAACACCGCCGATTCGATATTTCTACTCTAGTCTGAATGTATTTTTAGTGGCACTCCAAATCTGCTGATCAGTTCTTTTACCAACAGCTCGTCGGTGATTGTGGCTTCTTGATTTGGCAATGCATAGGCTTCAGCCCCTTTCTTGAAATATTTCATCGCTACTAGAATAAATGTATTTTCATTATTACTTGTAGACTTAGAACTGTTCTTTAGACTCAACAAATAGTCTTTTTTTGAGATCCGTCTTCGTTCCCTAGCACACGTGATGGGGTCACATTGTGCCTATTATCTTTTGACTATTGGTAAACACGAAACCACTTCTGACCAGTTAGATTTTCTTCCAGATTCCTTCTATTATCAGGCATAGTTTAAAGTGTGATATGTTTGCTGGTCAGGTTTTGCCACATCATTAGTAACAGTTGTTTGCAGCATAGGGGCCATTTTCTTTCTGTGCAATTACATTGATTGCGGGCTTCTTGACAAGGCGTCGGCGTTGTGATGACTACTTCTAACTCTATGCTCCGCCTTAAAGCCGTACTGCTGGAGCCTTTTAATCCATCTTGCCACCTGGCCTTCCGGATTTTCATAATTTAAGAGCCACTTTAATGATGCATGATCAGTCTTCAAATGGAACCTTCCGCCGTACAAATATTTATAAATGTGTTTTATTGATTTGATAATAGCAAGTAGCTCTCTTCTAGTTATGAAGTAGTTGCGTTCAGGCTTTGATAATACTACTACTTTGATAATACAGCTGATGGCTTGGCCATCTTGTAGCTATGACAACGCACTTCCAATTCCAACGTTAATCGCATCTGTGTCTAAAATAAAACTTTCTTTTGGCCGTGCGTAGATCAGTATTGGTGTATTTACTAAGGCACGTTTTAGATTTTCAAAAAATTCTTGACATTCGTTACTCTATATCTAGCTGATTGGCATCAAATTTGGTCGTCAATCGGTTGGATCAGCTGCTATACCCTCATCACCAACTAGATGCCTAAGAAAGTTTACTTCCTTCTTAAAAAATCTTTTTCGGCTCAATTTTAAATTGGAGCTTCTCAGTCATTGGAATAGCTGCTATACATTTTTTAGATTCTTTTAAAATGATTTGCAAGTCACTACTATGTTTTCTCAATTCTATTGGAACCATGGTTTTTTATTATAAACAGCAAAATTTTGTAATTTAAGTACCAAAAAATTGTTCAGCATCTGCATATAACGCTTTGAAGTCATCGTTAACGTGCGACCCTTTCCATGTACGATCACTTTTGGTAAATGAAGGGATTTTTCATGCTTGCATTGTGGGTTCATAGCGCTCCAGTAACGTCAGTTATGTTTGTTAACGTGGCCATTGAAGTGAAAACGTGCCTCATCCAAAAACAAAAAATTGTTGAATGAATTGAAATGCTCAGTTACGCAGTTAGCGAACTGAAGCCTCTGACTGGCATTATTGGGCTTTAATTCTTGCACCAACTTAATTTTATAGGGGTGCAGACACAAATATTTACGAATAATACAGTGTAATTATGATCTAGGTATATTCAAAAGACTTGTCCATTTATGAACAAATAAGTCAGAAGTCTCGCGAACCGACTGTCGTACGCTCTCTACCTTTTCATTAATTCCTGATGACCATGGTCGTCCCTTAGGTTTATCCATAGTTGAACCGGTTTTTTCAAACTTACGCACCCATTTTCTGATGAGAGAAATACTTGACGCTTGATTTATATTACGCAAGTCATAATGATTACTAAACTATCTCCGTGCAATAATTGCTGTTTTTGTTTTTGTAAAATTCTGACACTTAAACGCTCCACAGTGACTACATTCCCGAAAGCCCCACGCCCCTCTGGTTAGTTGCGTTCACGCAATGAGCCAATCAAGGAAAAACTTTCTTTTGGGACACCCAGTATATACTTGTAATAAACTTGACTTGAAAATTTAAAATATGGTTTTGAATTCACCGTGCTAGGTATTTTTAAACAAAGATGACCTTGAGATCCTAATCGCCATAATTAAGACAGAATTAAAATTCATGCAATAAAAGTCCCCAAATTAGTTTATTTTTCCACTGTTAAGACTTCCCTTGCAAAATTCTTAATTCTTAAAATTCCATATCCTTTTATTATTAGATAACTATTGCTAACTATACTTACA
The DNA here is from genome assembly GCA_036346155.1 of Sinelater perroti. Lineage (NCBI taxonomy): Eukaryota > Metazoa > Arthropoda > Insecta > Coleoptera > Elateridae > Sinelater > Sinelater perroti. The sequence goes on from JARFIY010000024.1 coordinate 14,446,871, forward strand.
TACAAGCTGCAATATGCACAATTAATAGATAAATGTGTAAAAATAAAATGCTGATTTTTGTACAACACAATAACGGCAAACTCATAACCTGTGAGTGCCTTTATAATCCGCAAAATTATTAACAAAAATTTTAAATTCAGTAAATAAAAAAAAGTTGTTTCCAAAAAATATTAAATTCCTAAATGAAGTAATTTGTATTTATATAATTTGGTGCGCTACTTGTAATAAAAAAAGTTTTGGTTTATTTTAATCCTGTTATCAAACACTACCACTGTCGTTCGGTCAAAGTCTGCTATTCCTATGTTGTATTAACAAAAACTAATGTTACCATATACACACATTTTGTTTTACTAGGATTATTTGGTAGATATCAAAATTCTTAGTAAGATAACATTAAAGACCTTGCAATAATATCTACAATTTATTAAAACACCTCATTCCCACAGAACCATACGCAAAATTGGTATTCAACGACAATAATGTTATTATAAATTTTGTAGTTAAAGTTAATATAGGAGTCATGTCATAGCTTCTGAAGTTCTTTCTTGTAGTTGCGTCTGATATGCTACAATAGGCAATATTATTTTACAAGTACCAATAAATATTAATCAAGTGACAGTTGTCTGAAACTTCCATCCACTCCAAAAACACTAGATGGCTTAAGCTTCTCTATTCTTTTAGATTCATCAGAACAATAGCCTTCTTCTTCCAGGAACCAAGACCTATTTTCTAGTAATATCTTGTACCACTCACCTTCAATCATATTTAAACCATTTTAAAAATAATAATCTTTGAATTGCAAAAATTTGTTAGCGTACCGCTTAACTCTTCGAGGAGTCCAGCTTCCCCACCGTACTCATTGGGAAAATATTTCTGAGGGATTATCTCGAACATCTTGTTCAGTTCTTTATCGTTAAACACCTTTATCTGCAAAGTTAACGGATTTTCTTTAATGCTCGCGAAACTTTATCAGACTACTTACTCTCTGCAATATTTTATTGTTGAAGCATTTCTTGATAATGTTAATAAACACCTCGTACGCCTTAGGGGCGTTAAAAAAGTATAAGCCCTTTATTCGAACAGGATAGGTGCGTTGGTAACCATCCATGCTTCTCTGGCAGAGTGTCGGGGTTAAATGCGTCAAATACTCCAGCGGGAAGTTCCTCATATCCAGTAGGTAGTACACGCCGCAGATCGAAAAATTGTCATCCTCTTTCAATAACATGTCTATGTACATGTAAGAAACTTTCACCAAACTGCTAAAACTCATTTGGCTCGGAACGGTGTTTTCCCATTTCACCAAATAGACGGTAGGAAAACATTCTCGCGCCGTAATCTTCGTAATAGGAACTATCCAACTAAAACTCAATTTAAAGGAATCTACACACATACATTTAGGATACTCACTTCGCCTGCAAAATAATTTGATTTTGCGGATGCAGCGGGTCTTTGCTATGGTAGATTTCTGGTGCCACAGATTTAATGGTATAGAAATACTCAAGCTTTTCTTTTGTCCGCTGAAGACTAAATTTTGCGCTTCTCAAGAAATTGAAAAGGAACTGTTTATCTAAAATATTATATTTGTTTAAATACAGAGTAACTACTGTGGAATAACCAAGCAACACTAAGGAACAGACTGAACAGTACAAAAAGGATGAATATATCATGTTCCTGTTACTTTCACTATTGTCTCCAATTATCATATTATTGGTACAGCTAACATGCATCAAAATTAAATGTTTACCTTTTCTAACATTTAAATGGGGTTGTTTATCCAGCCAATCCTCTATATGCTTTAAATATTCTTCCCGTTGTTCAGCAACTTCGTTAATTTCTTTTAATGCAATTTCCTGGAGCTGCTTAGAAATAGGACGAACAGACATCGCTGAAATATTTAGTGGCCCAAAAAGCAGAAAAACAATCTGAAATTTGAACTGATATAGTAAACAAAGTTATTTTTCTAGCATTAAACTGATTTAACCACCAATATCCAATATACTATGTGCTAACCAACTCACTGCCACTAGATCAGGTTTGCTTATTTAATTTACATAACTAGAAATGGGCTTCCATAAATGTAAACAACTTTTTAAAATTCAAACAACCTTACTTTAGTATTCTCGTTTATTAATTAACAAAGGTACAAAACTTTTATTATAAATTTTTGAGCAATACCATAATAACCGTCTAGTTATTTAACTAATTTAGACATTTAACCAAAATCTAAATTGCTTAATTAGAATAAATTTTAGTATCTATTACCATAATTAAATATATAATTATTACGATTAGAGTAAATGGTTACAATATTTTTCATTTACCTGTGTGTCGAGCCCAACTGCAAGTGAAGCATATCTCAACTAATTTGCTCACTTTATGATCGATGTTGTACAGCGACTAACGTCAGTCTATCGGACATTGGCTCAAAAATGACATAAAACAAGCAGATTCAGGATGCCCCGAAGGGCTTAAGTAGTGTCCTGCGCAAACAGCTACAGCCGGGAGCAAAAATATGAGTCGATTTCATATTTGTATCTTAACAATTAAAGGATATATACGCTTTGGTTGTTGCTATGTTACCGATAACTATAAACCAAAATGTAAATAGTGCATGCGTACATACACAGTCAATAAAACTTGTGTGTTTTATACATAAGTACTATAGGTAAAATAAGTCAGTTAATCCATATTGTTGTGGAATTTTTGTGTTAACTTTTTAATATGTTCATAAATTGTAGATATTCCGTGCTCAGTGTGAAGTTGATAGTTGGTGATGAACCATGGGGTATGGACAGAGATCCTGATGATTTTGTTTTGGAGGGTTTGGATTTTATTCAAGTTCGTTTTTGAAGTGTTCTCCCAGATGACGCAACCATAGAGGACTAAAGGCCGTATTAAAGATTTGTAGAGTAGAGTGGCACATTCAATTTTGAATGATAATTTTGTGTTGATTAACGGGTATAGCTGCACTAGTCTCGTATGACCCTCATTGAGTTTTTTAATTATGTGAAACTTCCACGTTAGACGGGTGTCTAAATACAGACCTAAGTATTTTACTGCTTCCGTTTTGGGATTCCAGATAATAGGATTGTTGTTAATTGAGAGTGGTGGAGGATGAATGAAGCGTTAAGTGTAAAAATCTTTGCAACGCATTTATCATAATTAATTGTCAGGTTCCATTGTTTCATCCATCTGGCTAGCGTATTTGTAGCGATTTGTAGCTGGGTGGTCGCTACTAGAAGATTTTTGTTTCTGACCAGCAATGCGGTGTCGTCTGCATATAACACTAGATCCGCAGTGATGTTGAAAATATCACTAAGAAGGATATTAAAGAGTATAGGGCCCAGAATGCTCCTCTGGGGTACTCCAGCTCGAATATGTCAGGTTGTCGATATTGTAACGTGAATTTTAATTACGAAAGTTCTATTGTCAATAAATAAAAACAAAATTGCTTTTAGGTAATCAGGAAATTGCAGCTTAGTGATCTTGTATTCGAGACCTTCTGTCCATACACGGTCGAACGCCTGTGGCAAGTCTACGAAAAGCGTCACTGTGTACTGCTTGTTTTCATGTCCTTTTTCAATTGTCTCGACGATTTTTTGGAACTGATGACATGTGGAATGTCCCCTTTTGAATCCAAATTGGAATTTTGGCAACAGCTCTAGTTCTCTAGCTCACCATAGAATCGTGCGTAAATTACTTTTTCGAGTAGCTTTGACAGTGTTGTTAAGAGACTAATGGGCCGATAGCCAAAGAAAAATTTTTTGTTTTTGCCAGGTTTAGGAAAAAGTACTATTTGAGCATGTTTTCATTTATTAAGGAAGTGGCCATTCTTTAAACAGGCATTAAAGATAGTTGCTAGATATGCTAAGGCTTTGCGTGTCAGATTTTTGAGAATGATACTGGTAATTCCATCTTCAGCTGGCGATTTGTTTAATGGAAGTGTCTTGATTATTGCGGCTATTTCTTTAAGTGAGGTTGGCGTCATATGAGCTCCAGCTATTGGTTGGTGGACTTCTATGTGTCTGACCGCAATGTGTACAAAGCAAGGATCCTGATGACTAAAAAAGGTAAACGTTTTTTCTAGGTGATCGGCAAAAGCCTCATACTTTTCTTGATCTGTATTATAAATTATACCATGTGATGTTATGGAGGGTATTTCTTGTGGCTGCCTTAGGATTTTCCTCGCAGTTTTCCATAATCCCGAATCCCCTGGCTCGAGAGTGTTAATCGAAAGAGCACTTAATGTGCATGGACGCTTACAGATTCACTTTTAAAACGTATGGAACAAACGTAGGTTGAAATCGCAAATTATGTTAAAGCATACTACTTATTTATTTAAATTTATTTTTCCCTCCCGTTGCGAAACACATACGCCAATGTTTAATCCAATCTTAGAAACACTTTTAATATTCACTTTTGATTCCTTTGATTTTGTTTTACCAATTCAACTGACTCCATTCGAATAATTATACGTTTGATGAATGATTGATCGTTACTCACTCGTTCAAGCAACAATATTCAACAACATCCACATCATGTTATTTTTACAAACAAAATAACTTTGGAACGAATTTTGCTAACAAACCTTTCAAATTCAAAACATCACTTAAAATTGCATCTACTGGACCTATTAATATACTAACATTTTCAGGAAGCTCTCGTAGAGTCAAACGACGATTTCGCTTTGCTTTGTTTTAAATTTTTTCAATATTTTTTTTGGTTATTGATGTTGATGGACGGCCAGAACAAGGTTCATCTTCTACGGATTTCCGAGCTTCTTTCTTTTTTTAAATACATTTATTAGCACTCAGAATATGACATTCTAGAGACTAATGTGCTGTCTAAAGATATCTGGAGCTCTTAATTGCAGTGATGAAGTCTTCTCCAATTAGGAGTCCTTTTCAATCTTCTCTCATGTCTGTTGGCCAATTTTTTTAAGTCTTCTTCCTATGTGAGGTGTTAACAGTGAATGAAGTAGAATGTTCGTGCAGTTTTCAAGTTTTTCATGATGTTTTAAACTTTGTTTTTGGATAATGTTTTTAACATATGGGATTGAGGGATTGCAGGGTTGAGAAAGCCAGATCAACATTTATAAACATGCAGAAAGTGTTTAAGTCTCGAGATCTAAACTTGAATACAAAAATTAGACTATTAAAATGTTGTGTTCTCTGTCCTGTTGTATGGAGCTGAGACTTGGACGCTGATGGAAGCATCAATGAAGAAACTTGAGGCCTTTGAGATGTGGACGTACAGGAGAATATTGAGAATATCTTGGGTCGACCATGTGACGAATGTTGAAGTACTACTAAGAATGAATAAAACAACTAAACTACAAAAATCAGAAAGTTACAGTATTTCGGACATATTATGAAAAATGAACAACGTAATCGGAAATTTCTACGGATACTACAAGGTAAAGTGCTAGGAAAGAGAGGACGCGGACGCAGGCGCATCTCCTGGCTAAGGAATTTAAGATCTTGGTTCCTCTTTCGAACAGCGGTCAACAAAGTTAAGATTGCCATATTGATCGCGAACACCCGGAACGGATAACGCACATGAAGAAGAAAAATGCAATATTCGGTTGGATACATACCACTGTGCATCAGTTATCATACGTAAAATTTTGGATTGGCTTCTTTGAATAATTGGTGTATTAGACTTGTTAGCGCATCTCCATATCTCAACATCATATGTCCAAATCGGTTGAATGAAGGTTTTATATATGAGGATTTTGTTTTCTAGTGCCATTTTAAATTTTCTACTAATTAGCTAGTTTAGGTCTTTTACTTTTAAGTCTATTTATTTGCGCTTTTTTACTGTGTGTTCTTTACATATTAGTTTAGTATATAAATTCATTCCCAATTATTTTGTACTGCTGGATTGTGGGATTTGTATGTTATTTAAATATATTGGGGCTCTGCTCTCGTCTTAGAGTGAATATCACTTGTACAGATTTTGTTTCGTTTATTTTTATTTGCTATTTATGCAGCCATGTTTGAATGTCATCTAAGTGTCTTTGGGGAGTTAGAGAAGCTCCAGCTGAATCTTCGTCTGTTGCAAAAATTACAGTGTCATCAGCGAATGTTTCCATGGTTGTTTCTCTGCTATTTGGTAAATCTGCCGGAAAAAGAATGCATAGAAAAGGTCCAGTGGCACTTCCATGTGGAACTCCAGATGCTGTGCAATAGCTACCAGAAGTATATTCATTTACCCTAGTTCTAAATGCTCTGTCACTTAAGTGCGATTTCAAAAGTTTGAGGTATGTGATGAGAAGGTATTGTTTGATTTTGTAAAGAAACCCTTATGCAAAACCTTATCAAAGGCTTGGCTGACATCTAGAAAAACAAATGTACAATACTTCTTGTTTTCCAGGGCTTAATTTATGGTATGTGTAATTTTGTGAATTTACTACACGGCTGAGTGTTGAGTACAAAAGCCGAATTGGTAAAGTGGTGCCCAATCTTCAGTGCTTAGATCTGAGTTTATTTTTTGTATCAACAGTCTTTTCAAAACTTTTGAGATGACTGGCAATAAACTTATGGGTCGATACGAAGACACGTTGTTTGGATTTTTTCCCGGTTTTAGTATTAGTACGATTTCTACAGTTTTAAAAGGTTTTGGCCAATTGTTTAGTCTCAAGGCAGCATTAAATAAGTGTGTAATAAGTATCACTCCCTTTCTCGGAAGTTCTTTTAACATTTTGGGTGTGATATTGTCTAAGCCTGATGCTTTTCTTTAATTTAAGTAGTGGTCTTCTTGTTGTACTTTTTTAAAAGACAAACGTTTGACTGCTGGTATAGTTGGAGAAATTCTGGAGGTATGTTTTTCTATTTCTCTATCGTCATTGTTTGGCTTAAGTATTTCTGCGAGATTTTCTGCAAATAGTTGCGCTTTCTCTTCATTGCTTCTTGCCCATTGTGAATTGAGAGCAGTTTTATTCGAAAGTAAGTAATTCATTTATAGGTTTCTTATAATTCTTAATAGGCTTCCATATAGAGTTTTAATTTTGGTTTTAGTCTGTCATTTAGTGCGTTGAGTATTGTTTTGTCCGCAGGACTATGGGTTCTGACTCTTCTTTTCTTAACAATAAGTTTTTAATTTGAACCAGAGTATTAAGGGTTTTGTTTTGTTAGTTAATCTCTGGAGTAGTAAATTAAACAGACTCTATGATAAGTAAGTACAGCTGTGTTATTGCTTCTTCGATTTCATTGGAAGTTTAGGACTTACGTTTCGATTGATTGTTTCTTCAATTTTATTACGATATTTATCCCATTTTGTTTTTCTGTTATGCGGTTTTGGAACTGGTATTTTATAATCAAACTAGTAATTGTTGCTATGATTTTTTACTAGGAAATCAAAATACAGGATTATGGTTCCATCTCCTATAAGAATGGATTAAAGAACTTCTTCATTTTTACTGCAGCAGAGATTCAAAAATTGTCCACAGCAGGTCACACGTTGCTCTTTTTGAACCATACAAAAGTCGGTACACATTTGGCCCCAGCCTTATTCATGTGAAAGTACTCATGGAGATATTGCATAACTGTATCAGAAAACCCTAACTTTTCTGATTTTTTTATTTTTTGAATTTCCCGACGAGAGTAGTTCAACTGATCGACTTGCATGTGCTTCGTCTTCAAATCTTTCTCGGCTCAAAATTTCTTTCTCGTCCCCGCACAATAAAACATTAATAAAATGCCACGGCACTGCCAACTCTAATGACTGTTGATACATGATTAAGACAAATCGGCTGCTGAAATTTTTAGGAATGTTCAACCAAAGATTGCGCTCTCTAACACTACAGTTATTTTGTTTGTATTATTACCAGAACATAGTTAGGTCGAAAACTTTTAGCACCTACCTCGTATAAACACATCGATCATTGCTTGTGTCATTACCTTAAAGAACATGTGAAGCATGGTTTGCAACTATAGAAACAGCAAGTAGATAAAATTTTCTTTAACAGTATGTGTAATATTTCTAAACAATTTCATTATATTGAAGTATATGTACATTTATAAATAAAACAATATGGTAATACTCACTAGCCCAATAGTAAATTTAGACTGATGTGATAACACTCTTGTGTAGATAGCGATATCTGTAATCGTACGGTCATCCGTGATTGATCGTCACTGATTCGTGAAGGATTTCTAAATTGTTTTATTTATACACTTGAAAATGCAATACTAATCAACTGAGATGAAACTAACAACTTTCGACAGCGCCTGTAAGTTGGCTTACTGGCATTTTTTACTACATACCTGCTGCTATTCAGACTTACCGCTTGCGCAGTTTCTTTGTAAATAATTCTCGGTATGCAACAAGTAGAATCATAATTTCTAAAAATAAAGGATCTCAATAAACATAACATCTAACAACAAACTGTCAACGTTAGCTAGCGATATCACAAATTTTAACATCAAATATTTAATTTAAGCTGAATATAATAGTGCCACCGTCAATATTTGTCCATACCCCAAAGGTTACCTGCAATACTTATAAATTTAAACGCTGACCCAGTCTTCTTTTAGCTGCACTAATAACTCTGTAATTCGTAAACAGTTAAGAAGGCAACGTTATGTTTTTGTTGTTGTTTTTTTTTGTTAATTGAAAGCTCTGTGACCTATGCCTTCGGCAGTACTGCAGCCTTGTGGACTTATTGCATTACTTTATTTCCTCTACAGCACTTTTGCAACATCCTCGTCCTTCATACCAATCTGCACAAATCCCTTGCTGTATAGTTGATGTATTCTTCTAAACCCATTATTGGTTTTCGATAAATAGCTAAAGCCTCATATATGGATATGGTTCCCTGCCACATTCCCTGCAGCTCAGGTTTATACAGTACAACCTTATTTTGTTAAAATGCCTTGTAAGAAAACTATGCCATGTAAGAAGGACTATTATAATTCGTAACTTCCTGCTTTGTACTAACAATTCGTCAGTTCGTTTACAAGATGCTACTTTTAGAAGGGTTTTTCCATGTCTTTGTCTCGGTACATTTTTTCAGTATTTCTTATATTGTGTTCTGGCTCATCCTTCTTGTGCTACCTTATCAGCTTTTTCGTTGCCTGCAATCCTACAATGTTCTGGTACCCACAACAGAGTTAACTCGTTGTGTCCTGAGTCTTGAGTTCTCTGCGACATCCCCATACCAGTTACCTTCGGGTTCTCTAACGCTTTCAGTGATCCCCGAGTGTCCGTGAATATTAATTTATCTACTTCAATAAGCCCCCAAGGATTGTGCCTGGTGCACTGTAGTATAGCAAATATCTCCGCTTAAAAAGCGGATGTATGTTTTTATAGTGAAAACTTAACTCCAAGTTTCGCTTTTCACAGTATATGTTTGCTGCTGTTCCAGACCCGGTCTTTGATCCAGATAATTTTCTGAATTTGTTTCTGTTGCTCATTACATTATTGTCTAAATTCTTCGTTTATATATACATCAGATTTCATGTTTCTGCTAATTACGCAATTAAATATTCTATTATATAGACTCTTGATTAATCCTGTAAGCTTACTATTTACTATTCAGTTATACATACATTTCCATATTTTTGGTACGGGCAAAAAACAAGAATATACTTTCTTCTATTTTCTTTTAATATAGGTATGTGATTTTGAATACCTCCAGTTCTCCTAAACCCACTCTGATATTTATTCATACTAAGTCTATTATTTCTTCTCTAACAATTGTTCATATATATTTGTTAGCGTGTTTAACAACACTATTCTTTGATAATTATTACAGTCTTTATTATCGTCTTTTCTGTTAATCGGTACTATAAGACTCAAAACCCAATCTTTCGATGTTTTTAACCTAAAATCTAACCCTCAAATGAAAAACTAGGATTTTTTACCACAGTTAAAAAACTGATTTTAAGGTACAGATAACGCGTATTTTATTCTTTTCTGTTGGCTACTCTATTTTACGACATGAACATCGAACTAGTATTTGTGGGCAAAACTGCTAAGTAATTACTTCCCTGAAGCCAAAATAATTATTTAGCGCATTCAGTATTTAGTAACCTTCTAAAAGTATCATTATAATATTTCATCTAAAAATTAGGCTCAAACTATACGAATAATCGCAGGTTTTGTGATTTATTATATGGAAAACAAACAAATACGGTGATTTTGCTGTCTCCAAGTGTTACAATAAATACAATGAATTAGTGAAAAAATAATTTGGATCCATAATTATAACCTCGAAATTCATGTTGAATATAAATTTTGACGCCATATAATGTGTTCTCATATCCAGTATGCCTTCACACGTTTTCACGAGTGGGTGCCATCTTGTATTAGCACGAATGTGTTGCAAGTAACAAATTATTTATAATGTGTCTATTATAACAAATATAAATGTCTTAGAAGAGTATATACATTATATATATATATATATATATATACACATATATAATATAATAATAATGGTAAGGCTCTACGCCCCGCGTGGGAGCACGGCCTGCGAACTGAGAGGTTAAGGCTCTCTTACGTTTGCTCTCTCTGCCCGGTCGTGGCGCACCATCTCTGATACGGGGCGATGTGGCAAGCACCGCACCTTAGACGACCGCCATTATTACCCCTTGTTCGAATGAACGAAGGTACTCAATTATTTTTAGTGACTGAGTAGGCCACCCGCCAGGCATCAGAGAGCACCGGGAATTGAACCCGGGTCCGTCAGCATCGCAGCCCATCCCTCAACCACGGGACCACGCTGGCACATACACACACACACACACACATATATATATATATATATATATATATATATATATATATATATATATATATATATATATATATATATATATATATATAAACAAAACACCGCAAAAAGCAGAGACCGAGGAACTGAAGACAGGAGGAAAAGATATCTAAAACAATGTACAGATAATCTAAAATGGCATATATAAGATGGCTGTCTATTAGAACACCCCAATCAAATAAGGAAAACGTTCATCTTAGCAAAGAAGTTAAACGTAACGTAAAAAGAAGAATAAAACAAGAGAAACTAAATGTAGATATAATTAATAACAGATCATCATCAGCTTGAAATCGACTAAAAAATTTAAAAATAGCAAGAACACAAAAAATATAATACAGACAATATAATCGGATAAATGGATTGAACACTATTCTAAACTGGTACAAGTAAATAGAAAAAAATAGCCAGAAGTTGAAGAAATTTCAAATAATGATGAAGAACTAAAGATTACCGAAAATAAAGTACATAATGATATTAAAAAGACAAAAATAAAACTCCAGGCCCAAGAAACATAAGAATAAAATTGTTTAAACGTGGAGGAAAGAATGTAAGTAGAAAGGAAAAGTATAATATAAAACAAAATAATAAAAGAGGGAATAAACCTTAGCAAGGAATAAAGTGGACAATATACACAATAAAACAAGTTATCAAAAAGACTAAAGAAAAACCGAAATATACACATTTAGTTTATAGATCTAGAGAAAGTATATAATAGTATACCGAGAATGTTAATATGAAAGGCTTTGAGAAAACTAGGAGTAAGAAAAAAGTGGATAAACATAATAAAAGAGCTATAGGCAAATAACAAAACTGGAATAAAAATTCAAAAAAGAGTTAACTAAAAAATTTTAACAACAAATAATAATGTAAAACAATAATTTGGGCTATCATGTATACTTTTTAATATATACATGGAACAGGGTTTGGAAATGTAGTACAAAAAATGTTCAAAAATGAATATAAAAATATAAAACAATACAGAGTGTAGCTCTTTGCTCTTTGCGGACGACAAAACCTTAATGTTAGAAGATCAAGACGGCATGGAGTAGATGCTCCAAAAACTAAGAGATAGGAAAATAAGGCTTGACAATAAACTCCCAAAAAACCGAAATATAGGTGTATTGAAGTAAATAATCTATATATCGACGATCAGGAAGTAAAATACTGAAATTTTTAAGTACCTAGGCACAAACGTGCGGAAAAGATATTTATCCAAAAGCTACAATGAGGAAAATAGTCACGAAATCTCTACATCAAATATTATAGAATAAAAAACTAAATCAAAAAAAGAAAATTACACATTTTTCATAGTATTGAAAATATAATCCTTTACGATGCAGAAACATTGACAAAAACTCGGACTATTAGAGATAAAATCGGATGATAAAACTATACTTTATTATAAAATGTCTGAAAGTAAGAGAACAAGAAAAGGCAGAATGACAACAGAATACATCTAGAAAAGAATGAAAATTGAATAATCAATTACCAAAACCTTAGAAAGTAAAAAAAAGGAAGACTAGCCTTAGGATTGGAGAACTATATAAAATCGATAAGTGCAAAAAAAATAGTTAAGGGAATACAATAGGGAAAATAAAATTTTTTTGAAAACAAAACAACGAACTCAAAATAGCAAAAGCTGAAAAAAGACAAATATTCCCATATAAAAAGCCGGGAGTCAATAAGTCAAAATAACAATTGTGTCCTAAGCTAATAAAAAAAATTTCATTTATTTACCGTCGATTGAGAAAAACGGTTCTTTTCTACTTATATATTTAGAAGCTCCAGGGATATTTCAAAGTCGTAATTTAAAGACACAAGTTTTAGAGATAATTAAAGGACATCCCTACACCAACACCAAGAAAATATTACAAATATCAATATGTATGAAAGATTATTCAGGAACAAATATCAAAACCATATTCAACGAGTTCAAATTATAATTGGCTTTAACTTTGGGCCGAGACGACTGTTTTCCAAATAGTTTCGTCTATAGTGTATGAATTCAATGTTTATCATTATCAATTCCAAAATAAAATTCTATTTACTGATGGAGCAAAGCATACAAAAAATGGTATCATAAATTTGTATAACAATGACCTGTGGACAAAAGAAAATCTACAAACAATTTGTCGATATCAAGATCTACTCTTTGCTTGCTTGACCTAGTATCACTGAGGATCATTTAATTGATTTTTTCTATCATACACACTAAATGGACAAATATCCAAAAGTAAAGTTATTTTTAATTTTAAACGAAATATCACTTCATATTTAGTGTGAATAATATTTATATGTGGCAAAGTTCACCTTATTTCGGTCTGTTAACTAAAGAACCTCCAAAAAATAATGGGCACTGAATAGAAGGAAAAAACAACAGGAGAACTTCGCTAAGTTTCCGTAATTATAAACCTATCAATTCTTGTTTGTAGTATCAACAATGAAATAAGGACACGTATTGAAATGGCTAGAGCCACATTTGTAAAAATGAAACAATTTCTAACCAACAGGGATTTAAGCTTGGAAATACGGATGAGGACAACCAGATGCTATGTTTTCAGTGTTCTCTTATATGGAATGGAGGCATGGACCCTAAACAAATAAATTAGCAGAAAAATAGAAGCATTCGAACTCTGGATATACAGGCGAATATTGAAAATATCATGGATGGATAGAGTGACAAACGAGGAGGTGCTACGACGAATGAACAAGAACAAAGAACTCCTGTATACAATAAGAAAAGAAAGCTGGAATATTTAGGCCACGTAATGAGAGGGAACAAATACCAAATTCTACAACTGGTAATACAAGGAAAGATACATGGAAAACGAGACGTGGGAAGAAGAAGAATATCCTGGCTTAAAAACCTACGCCAGTGGTACGACTGCACGTCAAGAGAATTGTTTAGAGCAGCAATGTCCAAAGTTAGAATAGCAATGATGATCGCCAACATTCGATAGGATACGGCACCTAAAGAAGAAGTATCAACTTAAATTACAGATTTACAAGAAGTATTACAAGTATAAGACAGTCGATAAGAAGATGTGAAGCATGTCTTGCCACAAAGAAATGGCATTCCTTCATTGTGTTTATTTTTTATATCTCACTAATACACGCCCGTACAAAATAATAAGTGAACGTCAAGAGATGTATACGTATATAAACTTTTTTTTGATATAGAACTACAATTGAAATTCGAATAACCATTACAGAAACAGCCTGTATGTAAAATTGTTTTTGTTCATTTGAATAGTATTATTTTAATCAATCTCATTGTGTCAAAGTAATAATAATACTCACTAACACAAGAGTAAATTCGCGCAAGTGATGGAATAATGCACGTGGTTGGATAACAATATCCGTAACAGTACGGTTAATTTATGATACTGATTTTGTAAAGGCTTCTCAAAATAGAGCCAGCGTGGTCCCGTGGTTGAGGGGAGGGCTGCAATACTGACGGACCCGGATTTAATTCCCTGTTCTCTCTGATGCCTGGCCGGTGGCACTAAAAGTAATTGAGTACCTGCGTTCACTCGAACAAATGAGTAATAACGGCGGTAGTCTAAGGCGCGGTGCTTGCCACATCGCCCTGCATCAGAGATGGTGGGAGACGACCGGGCAGAGAGAACGAATATATGAGAGCCTTAACCTCTCAGTTTGCAGGCCGAACAACTGGTAAATATCATTTTACATGCTATTAGATATTAGAAACCGATTTAACACTATTAAAGCAATTACAAAAATACAATTTACCACGCTCATTTTTTAAAACACTGTTTCCAAACTCTAGAAAAATATTTTTTGCAAGATAAAACAAAATACCCCAACCATGTATAAAATATGGCCGATAAAAAACTTTTATTTATTTATTATCTTAATTTCACTAAATGCAAAACTACTAATGTTAGGGCGCATATATCTCTATTGTAAGACAAATATTTCTTACTTGTGAATTAAAAATATGTAGACCACGAAAAAAGCCAATTAACTAAAGAATTAAATAAAGAAGCAAAGGCGCAGTGGGCTAAAGAACATAGAAACTAAACCACAGAACAGTAGCAGAAGACCTTATTTAGTGACGAGTAGTTAGAGAGTTTCCCAAAGAAAAATCTTCGCCAAAAGATATACTCCCTACAATTAAACATTCAACTGTTGTATAATTATACGTATCTGCATAAGGAGCTGCTCGACTACATATTATATCTGCGATGATGAATGAATGCTACAAGGTATCTTAAATTATTTCAGAATAACATGTTACCTACTAGAAGAGACTTATTTAGAAATAAAAATTTTCCATTGCGATAATGCACCCTGTTGTAGGCCAAAGCGAATTCAATCCTGGGTAATCACTGATAATAAAATTAACACAATGAAATGGCTAGGGCAAACGACTATAAAAATCTTATATCTCAAAAACCATACCTATAATAAAAAAGAAATGCGACCATAATAATATTTTGTTTCTAAGAAGAACTTACAGAAACTAGTATATTGGTTATCAAAAACATCTTGTTTTCCAAAATCAAACTGCAATGGAAGAATATTTTCGAAAAATACCTTCATATCAGAAAACTGAAAAGTTCTTGGTGTCCTTTAGTAAAAGCATACAATGGCATTTTCCGTTTTTGAGTTGAATATGTTATTTGGCCACCATAGAGAATGTCAGACAGGCAGACATTTCTGCTTTAATACAAAAGCGAATTAGATATAAACCGAAATCACTTTTCGATTTATTAAAGCATCATAAAAATAAAATTATTTTTCTACATCATCTCCTGGCTTAGCAATTCATTTTTCTCAGCGGATAGGTAAATGATTTTGTAATAACAGTAGTTGTGACATCAGTTAACCATGCACAAATGCTTCGAAAATGACAATGTCATTCCAGCTTAAGCGTGCGGACGCGCTCTACGCTCGGCGGTATGTCTGCGATCGAACGTTACCGAGTTTTGAACAAGCCTCAGGACGTGCTCAGTGCTCCGTTTGCTTTGAGATACCAAGTGCTACGATTAAACGCTAATAAGTGATGTTATGCAATAAAGTAATGTAAAGAAAATAAATAATAAATAAGTGATCATTCACTAAACTAAGAGATGTCGTATTTATCCAACGATTATACTGACCATCCGCCGCAGCCTCCTGGATCACAATATTATGAACAGACTGGACACCCTCAATACATTCGCAACTAAGTACGCCAATGCAACATCTAATGCAAATACCTCCACAAATGGCACAAGTACCAGCAGAAATAAATTCACAATCACAAACTTTGGATACCTGCCGCAACAGTCAATGGAAGTCCAATCGAGTCAACAACACACGATAACCAATATGCTATATTGTGCAAGTCACCAAGTACGTCAAACAGATATGGGCCATTATCAGAGGATGACAAAACAGTTAAAAACGCATCTAATGAAGGATACAACATATAAAATTCCCAAACCGCCACCCATATTTGTAACACGCGTTAAATATATTACACCGCTAACACAACTGCCAAATGAAATTGCTGGAAAGAAATACGAAATTAAAACCCATCAAAACGATCAAGTTGAGGTTTAAGCAGAAAATCCCGAATTATACTCCAGTATAATAAAAATGCTAAAGAAAAGGAAACAGAATTTCACACTTATAAACTAAAGCAAGACCGTAATTTTAAAGTAGTACTGCGAGGAATACACTACTCAACTTACAGACGACATTAAAAAAGTACCGAAGAGCATGGACATGAAGTAAGAAATATATGCAAAGAGGTACCAAAAAGCAGCTACCACTATTCTTCGTAGAAATCACACCGGATAATAGCACTAATAAAAAAATATATAACATGAAGCACTTAATGAATACAAAAATAAAAAATAAGCTTCCATACCCTAAAAGAGAAATACCGCACTGTACAAAATGCCAGAGCTATGACCATACAAAGGCTTTTTGCAGCAGAACCCCACGTTGGGTCAAGTGCCCAGGTAATCATTTAAACTGCTGACTGCCAAAGAAAGGAAAGAAGCAAACATTTGAAATGCGTAAAGTGTGCGGAAAATCTCCCAGCCAATTACAGAGGTTGCCTTGTGCACAAGTAACTCCAAATAATAAATATTCTACGTTAAGAAGAAAAGAAACAAATGCTAATCAAAGAAATCGAATAACCTCTATACCACATAGATGACCTCAAGAAACAGGAACATTCTATAGTAACATACTCAGAGGAAATAACCGAAACGAAAATAACCCAAACGTCAATAATAACCAAATGCTGTAACAAGGTATAGATGCACATCAAACAGATGACTTCAATAAATTAAAAAATATGATGGCACGTCTTATGAAACAAATGAGTACCATGCTCAATCTTTTAATCACTTTCATCTAAAAAATTGCATATTGGCTTAATACACGTTAAGAATCGCCGAATGGAACGCTAATGGGCTTTACCTACATGGGCAAAAAAAATTATTATAAACAATAAACTAGATATAGTATTCACTGACCGTTCTTACCTAAAAATAAATAATTATTGCATATACAGTACTCGACACCCTGATGGCACTGCTCATGCAGGCACTGCAATCATAATACGAAACTCGAATAAACATACAGAACTACCTAAATACAAGCTACAAGTGTTAACGTAGAAGACTGGCTGGGAACCTTAACAATTACAGCAGTTTATTGCCCTCCCCG
Organism: Sinelater perroti; assembly: GCA_036346155.1. Lineage (NCBI taxonomy): Eukaryota > Metazoa > Arthropoda > Insecta > Coleoptera > Elateridae > Sinelater > Sinelater perroti. The sequence goes on from JARFIY010000024.1 coordinate 14,464,338, forward strand.
ACCTCCCATAAATCAAAATCAATTTAACCACTTTTTCAATACAAGCGTCACCACAAAGAGAGGACTGCTGAAAACAATGGAAGTGAACCATTTATATGCCTTATCAACTGGTCAACCAACGTACTGGCCCACAAATACCAGTAAACTACCTTATTTCTTGATATTAGTTGACTTCCGTGAGTAAAAGGCATATTCAAAAATTAACTTAGAATCGAATCAAAATTAGATTTATCTTCGGATCACTTCCCCATCGACATTAGGCTCAGTACTCGAGTACTTGATTCCTCCAAACCTCCAATACTATGCAATAAAAAGACTAACTGGGAAGAATTTCAAAGAATAATAAATGAAAGTGATATTTCAATATCAGTTGGACACTTAAATAAAGGCATCCAACATACTGCATGGCAAGCAACACTTATTTCATCATAACCTAAAAATCGAGAAGATCTTATATTATTGAAACAGAAAATAGCTGAAAAGCGCAGACTTAGAAGAAGATGGCAAAACTCAAAAGCACCCGGTGATAAAAGGACACTTAATGTAGCAAGCAGACATCTGAAAACACTACTGAATAATATAAAACAGCAAGCAATATCTTAGTACATTGTCTCCAAGAATTATCGCTCTGGAGAGCAAACAAGAAACTTAAGCAACCACAACAGTATATACTTCCATTTAGATCATCAAATGGTACCTGGACAAAAAGCGATCAAGAAAAGCCAAATGTATTTGCCAATCATCTAAAAGAAGTATTTACACCATATCCAGCTACAATCACCCCAGAAGAAGAGAACTTCCTCCATGAATATTTCAACGCCCCGTTCCAGATGGCACTACCTGTTAAGAAGATATGAGCAAATGAAGTAAAACAAACTCACTGAATTGAATACCACAAAGTCACCCGCATATGATCTAATAACTGAAGAAATCTTAAAACATCCGCCAGAAACCTGCGTCAAACTAATCGCATCTTCAATGCTATCTTAAAAACTAGAGTTTTTCCTGAACATTGGAAAGTCGCACAGATAATACCAATTCTAAAACCTGGAAAACTACCAGAGAAAAGATCTTCTTACCGGTCTATCAGTCTCCTTCCTGTAATGTCTAGTGTTCAAGAAAACATTCATAAAAAGATTAAAAACCCTCTTACAAGATGTAATACCAAAACATCAAATTCACCGAGATTAAGAAAACAAAAAATATTGTTCTGCGACTTTTTTTATGTATCACACAAGCATTTGACAAGGTATGATACGAGGGGTTAGTGTTCAAAATAAAAACTAATCTACCTCATACTTACTACACAGTTTTACAATCATAACTATCAAACATAAATTTTCTTGTAAAGATAAAAAATGAATACACGTCACTTCATCCAATCTGTTGAGGGGTGCTTCAAGTAAACGTATTAGGACCAACACTATCTGCTATATCTTCCAACTACAAATCTGACAGTAACAACCACATTTGCTGAAGATACAGCTATTATGGCATCTCATAACAACCCAGACAAAGCGTCCCGTTATCTTCAATACCACTTAAATCAAATCGAAACCTGGCTCAAAAAGTGGCGCATCAGAGCAAATGAGACCAAATGAAGACATGTAACCTTCACCTTACGTAAACAAACTTGTCCTGCAGTATATTTAAACAACCAACAACTTCCACAAAAACGTAAAATGTGAAATATCTAGGCATCCATCTAGACCGACGACTTACACGGAGAAAACATATATGGGCCAAAATAAAATAGCTTGATAATAAACTCCACAAGATGAACTGGTTAATGGGTCGCCGGTCACAATTATCCATACAATACCAAGTATTACTATATAAAGCAGTACTAAAGCCAGTGTGGACCTATGGGCTACAGCTATGGGGTCTGCTAGTAAATTCAACTTTTGCAGTACTACAGCGTTTACTATCGGAAGTACTGCGTGCTGTATTAGATCCTCCATAGTATTGAGATCTACAGATACCTACTATTGCAAAAGAAATTACCAAACACAGCATGCGATATTGAGATAGGTTGTCCTTTCATCCTAATGCCACAGCAATAGAACTTCTACATAATAATGAAGAAATACGCAGACTCAAACCAACTGACCTACCAAACAGATTTATTTAAATTATTTCTAGTTCTATTTTATAATTATAACTTTAATTTTGTTATATTACTGTAAACGGTTGCACCACTGAGTGCTATCGTACTTTGTACAATTGTATTCATGTCATTGTTATTTATTACCAATCGATATATAATTTACTGAATGTCTAGCTATATTAAGACAGATTGTAAATAATAAAAGATGTTAAATAAAAAACAATGTATACCTGTGATATTGCAGCACCGGAGCCGCAGCCTCGCTTAAGGTCAGGCGAATTATTTATTTAATAATTTAATTTTTGCTATTTGAAGATAAGCCTGAATAAAACCTACAAATTTATTTACTATTAATTCCACGCTTGAATTTCAACGAGTAAAGTCGTGTACGCGCTGCTCTTTGAGATAAATAAGTTTTTTTTTTATTGAATTCGTGTACATTAGCAATCGGAATTAATTACAATAAATTCTATGAGCTAATTGCGTGAAGTTTGGAATAGATTTGAAGAGAGGTGCACCCAGTGATGCAGTCTCGTTACCTCCATTTGAAGGCTTAGGGGATGGTGTATGATTTCTTTATTCTGTCAAGTCCCATGGCCACTTCCGTTTAAGTCGTCTCATTACTGGCTGCTGTGTTAGCGGTGTAATCTCGTTATTAGTGTGTCCCACTAGCCGAGCATGGTGGCTTGTAGCCCGTTGTCTGATTATGTCCCGCACATATTGCATGTTGGAGTCAAAGTGGAGGATACGGTTTGAAACATACCAGGGAGCATTGAATATACTTCTTAATGTCTTTGACTGGAAACGTTGTATTACGTCAATATTTGAGTAGCTGGCGCAACCCCAGAGTTCACAGCCATATGTCCATATTGGTCGTATGATAGATTTGTACACCAGTAATTTGTTTTCTGTTGAGAGTTGAGAGTTTCTTCCTATGAGCCAATACATTTTTTTAATTTTGATGTCCATTTCTTTGCGTTTTTTTATTATATGAGGTTTCCACGTTAATCTTGTGTCCATATGGAGACCTAAGTATCTAATTGCATTTGCTTGCGGGATGGGTACGTTATTCAAGATTACAGGTGGGCATTGTGATCGTCTTGTGGTAAATGTTATATGATTGGACTTCGTCTCATTGACCTTAATTCTCCATTTTCCAGCCAACCCTCTATTGTACTTAGGTGCCTCTTGCAAGATATTAGTTGTGATTTGTGGATCTTCATGACATGCCAGGATTGCAGTGTCATCTGCAAATGTCCCCAATGTTATGGTTGGTGTCGACGGTATATCTGCAGTAAAATCAGATATAAGAGTGGTCCCAACACACTTCCTTGGAGAACACCAGCCGTGATTGGATACAGTTGTGAATATTCCATACCAACTTTGGTTTGAAAGTGTCGATTAGTTAGATAAGATTTAAGCAGGAGATAGTATTGATGTGGAAAGATGTGTTTAATTTTAAATAGTAGCCCATTGTGCCAAACACGGTCAAACGCTTGCCGCACATCTAAAAATACAGCAGAGCAATATTTCTTACTATGAAATGATTGCTGAATAATATTGGTTATCCGGTGGCATTGCTCTATGGTCGAGTGCCCTTTGCGAAATCCAAACTGGTGATTTGGAATCCATTCTTCAAGTAGACTATTTTCGTTTATTCGCTTTAATATTAATTTTTCTAGGAGTTTTGACACGACAGGCAGTAGACTAATTGGGCGATAAGACTGAGCTTCATTTGGTGGTTTGCCAGGTTTTAATATTAGGATGACCTGTGCAAACTTTAATTGTAAGGGCCAGTATGTTAAGCGTAGGATTGCATTAAAGAGTGCCAATAAGAATTGTTCTCCTTGTCGTGGTAATTGTTTAAGTACAAGGCTGTAACGAGATCATAGCCCGGTGCTTTCTTATTATTTAACCATTTTATTTCATTTTTAATTCACCAATTGTGAATTTTTTATAGGGGTGATAGTTGTAGTGGTGCTTCGAGAAAGTTGTTAACATCTTCATCAATTTCATTAGAGTGAGGTGTGAATACGTCTGCCAGATGTTGGGCAAAAGTTCAACTTTTTCTTTGTCTGATCTTGCCCAGGGCCATCGTTTTGCGTAACGGCGGGACTTGTTGTTGTTGTCTCTTAAATCCTTTAGTGGCTTTCCATATACTGTGATCTTCTTTGGATAAGTTGGTTATGTAGTTATGGAATGTTTCATTACGCGCCTCTAACATCTTCTTCCTAAGTTTATTAGTAAGTCGATTGTATGTGTTTTATCATTAACGTTGTGTGTACGTTGCCAGATTGACCTTGCTCTCCTTTTTTCTTTTATTAATTCACTTATATCTCTAGAAACATTAAATGACTCGATTTTCTGGATATTTATTGGTGTAGCATTTCAGGCTGCCTCTTGGACTGTTGTTATAAAGTGATTAACTGCGATCTCTATTTCTTTCGGTGTTTTTAAGCTTATATTAATATTTATATGTCGGTGGACGTGTACTTTAAATTTGTCCCAGTCAGTTCGTCTATTGCAGAGTACTGGCTTAGGCTGCTTTTGGATAACTGTAGCGCTAATGACAGCTAACACAGGGCTGTGGTCCGAAGATAGATCGAAACTAGGAGTGACGTCCACATAATTTCTTGAAATGCCCGAGGCTATATAAAAATCTAATAAATCTGGAATCTTGTTCACGTCGGTCGGCCAGTATGTTGGAGTACCGGTTGATAAATGCATGTAATTGTTGTTAGTAAGAATTTTTTCAAGTTCTCTACCCCTTGTAGTTATTAATCGAGACCCCCACCTTGTATGTTTACAATTAAAGTCGCCACCTACTATAAATCTCCCTCCAAGGGTGTTGAAGAATGGTTGTAGTATGTTCGTGGTTAGTCTATGTCTTGGAGGGCAATATACAGCGGCTAGTGTGATTGGGCTAGGAAGTTTACTGATTTCGATAACGGCAGCTTGCAGGAACGGTTCTTCGTATTTTGGTAATTCATGATGAACTATCGAGTTTCGAATAATAATAGCTGCGCCACCATGGGCTGTATTATCTGGGTGTACAGTGTGGTAGATGCTGTACTGAGGTATTTTATAAACGTTCTTGTTGTAAAGTGTGTTTCACTTATGAGTAGTACATCAATTTTGTTCATTTGAAGGAAGACTTCTACCTCCAATTTTTAGATTGGAGGCCGTTGGCATTCCATAATGCAATACGTATGAATTTAGACATTATTTAACTAATTTGGCAATTACTGTTGTGAGCATGTTGAGGATCATGCTATTTTGTTGTAGCAGTTGATTGAACATTCCCTTAAACTCGGCAAGGAATTGTGCGAGGGAGGTCATTAGATGAGTCTGGTTTATTTGCTGTAACGTGGCTATAGGTATGCATCGGCATATCAGCGTAAACATTAGGTTTTGGCAGAGGAGGAAAATTTCTTATATCTGGCTTATACTGTGCAGGTTGGTTCTTTGGTTGCTGTGTATTTGGGTAGGTCTTGTTTTGTAATTCTCTATAGACCATACATCCTTTGTAGTTGGCAGGATGTGGTCCATTGCATAAGATACACGTTGCCGGCGTATCCCTATTTTTGGTGCACGTTCTTGTATCATGGTTACCGCTGCATTTGACACACGCATATGGGCGATTGCAGTATGATTTCGTGTGGTTAAAGATTTGGCATCTTGTACATTGTACTATATTTTTATGTTGCTTAGGTGGTTCAACCGTTATCTTTAGGTTCTGCAGGTACTGCAATTTATAAATATCTTTGTTGTTATCGGCCGGTTCCAAGTCCACGCAGAATAACGGCAGGGCTTCTTTAGTTTGTTTGTGTTTGATGTTGCTAATATTTCAAACTTTATGATTTTTTGCTGCCGATTCTGCTATTATTACATTTATCGGGATTGTGGGGTGTAGATGCCGTACAACTACTCTATACGCCCTCTCCTGCTTGTTTTGATATGTGTGAAATATAACGTTGGTATCTAAAAAATGGGCGGTCAATTTCCTGTATGAGTCAGGCGTGTGAACATTGATTTTAACGACATTATTGGCCATACATTTAGAGGTATATTGTTCCTTTTCGACTATGTGCGTGATGCTAGCTACCATTTGTTGATAGTTTTCGACACCTTCAACAAAGATTGACGGTGGTTTTGGCAGTTGAACAGTTTAACCCGTAGTATTAGTGTTGCTGCTAGCCCCTGGTACATCTGTTTCCTCTGTTAACGTAGAGTATTGGTTTGTTTGTGTTAAGTTGAATGTTTGAGTTAATTGTGGGTTATATTTCCGTCTTTTCCTTTTATTGCCAGGAACCACTTGCCAAATGTTATTATTATTATCAGCCATGTTTTCGTCTTCGCCGACATTACTTAAAATTTCTCGCTGGTCTTTTTCTATTTCATTATTTTGCGGCAAGGTTTGCGGGGAAGGTAATTGCACTTGAGACAACCTTGGATATTGCATTACGGGCATTGTATAATACGGAGAGGGTTGAACCGGTGGGATTGATGGCACTGCATACTGCTTTAATGGTGTTTGTTCGAAGAGTGGTGGTGTTGAATGTATATTGTTACCCACAGTATACTGCTGCTGTTGATAGGAGGGTGGGTAACCATATTGTTGATATATATTGGAGTTATTTTGTGATGGCGGATTATTCCCATTGCCAGTGGGAAACATTAATATTAAAATTGATTACATGGGTATTAAATTATTAAATAAATAAGTACGCCTGACCTTAAGGCTGCGACTCGGGCGCAGAGTTATCGCAGGTAAAAATTTGGCTCGCACACGTCCACTCGGTTTCAATGCCGTACTAGATAAATAAGTGCAACAGATAAATAGTAAAGTCAACTCCACAAATTTATTTTAAAAAAACCATTTATCTATAGTTTATCATGTTTATAACTTAAAGTTACACAAAATAATTTCCAAACAACATACAAGCAGCAAGTAAATTATATTTACTTAACAATGTATCAGCCACCGAACTACGTACAATATGCACCTCCACATACAATCTTAGACCCTCATGGACACCCACTTCCACCCATTTCAAATACACAAATCCCAGCAAATTCTTCCTTTTCTCAACCACTTCCTATACAAGTACCGGCACAAAATACAACCTTATCCAGCAGTCAACCAATAAACAACAATTTTCCAAACCTCAATATAATGCAGCCGCAAACTGCACAGTACTCTCAGTCACAAAATACCACAGATTCATGGCAATTTCCCACCAAAAAACGAAGTAGATCTCATGAGGATCAAGATGCTACTTCTTCAAAGAAGGATTATTGGCTCGGTTTTAGTAATAGATTTGTCCCACTTGCAGATGAAAACATTGACCAAAATGCACAAATCACTGAACCCAAACCACCACCGATCTTCATCTCGGGCGTTGAAAATATGCAGCCATTAATTACCTTACTCAATGAACTGGCTAAAGATAAATACACGTTAAAGACACTATATAATAATCAAGTTAAGGTACAGCCCTCTGAAAGTGCGATATATACTGTGCTAGTAAAAGCACTTGCAGCTAAAAACACCGAATTTCACACATATAAGCCTAGACAAGAAAGAACCTTTCGTATAGTACTGAAGAATTTGCACCCAACCACTAAAGTACAAGACATTAAAACAAGTTTGCAAGAGAAAGGACACGAAATAACAAACGTTTGGAATGTGAAGCAAAGAGGATCAAAAATTCCATTGCCACTACATTTCTTAGACCTAGTACCTAAAGATAATAACAAGGACATTTACAAAATAGATTTGCTACTGAACACCAATGTTCAGTTTGAAGCACCGCATGTCAAATGTGAAATTCCACAATGTTTGCGCTGTCAAAAATTTGGACATACAAAAAATTATTGTCAAAATAAACCACGTTGTGTTAAAAACACTTCAAAACACTTAACTAGCGATTGTCTTAGAAAGGTTAAAGATAACAATATCAAGTGCGTAAATTGCAATGAAAACCACCCGGCAAACTATAGAGGTTGTATAGTTCACAAACAAATCCAACCAAAATTGTACCCACCACTACGACCACGCCATGTTGAGCAGAGAACTGTTCAATCGGGCATTACGTTTGCCCAAATAACTCAAGAACATATCAGAACTCCACAAAATCAGCCAGAAGTACCATCACCAAAAAAACGAAATAGACGATTTAAAGCAAATGATGAAAAAACCCTCATGGATCAAATGAGTACACTTATAAACCTCATGTCAATGATTGCTAATAAAAACAAATAATGGACCAACAGTTAAAAATAGAACTCTGGAACGCTAACGGCCTGTGCCAACATACACAGGAAATCAAATTATTTATACAAACCAATAACTTAGACATTCTGCTCATCTCTGAAACTCACTTTACCAATAAAGTCACATAAAAATACCAAATTATAACATATATAAAACAGACCACTCAGCTGAAACGGCACATGGAAGGTCAGCAGTTATGATCAGGAAAAATCTAAAGCACTACGAACGAGCTGAATACAGACGCAACAATATCCAAGCCACCAACATCAGTCTTCTAGATACCCTAGGAGAACTAACAATCTCTGCTATATATTGCCCTCCAAGTCATAACAACAAATATGAGCATTACCTCGAATATTTTCGGACCTTGGGAAATCGATTTCTGGTCGGAGGAGACTTTAATGCGAAAAACACAATATGGGGATCCAGGCTCACAACTACCAAAGGGCGAGAATTATTCAAAGTTATGTCCGCTTGTAATATGACTTATCTATCAACATTTCAGCCAACATACTGGCCATCCGACCCCCATAAGATACCTGATCTTGTCGACTTATGCCTAATCAAAGGTCTTAACTCCAAAAAATTTGATGTTAAGTCCTGCTTAGATTTAACGTCGGACCACACTCCAGTCCTAGTAAACATGAATACACAAATATTGGGCAAACTGAAGAAACCATCTCTTTGTAGCAAACGGGCAGACTGGGATTATTTCAAATAAAAACTGGACGAACAAATAACTCTTGAACTGCCTTTGAAAACTCACCTCGACATAGAAAAAGCTGTGGCAGACATCATACAAGCAATACAAAGTGCAGCGTGGCAAGCGACCCCAGATATAAACGAAGAACGAATTCGAGAAGAACCCCCAGTACTATTACAGCAAAAAATCTCCGAGAAACGAAAAGCTCGTAAACGATAGCAGATTACGAGAGCCCCGGCAGACAGACAACGGTATAATACCCTAGCAAAAGACCTCAAAAAACTACTGTGTAGGATACGCAATGATTCCATACAAAATTATCTTAAAGAACTAACACCAACAAACGCAACCGATTACTCTTTGTGGCGACCCACTCAGAAACTAAAGTACCAACATCTTCTACCTCCAATACGAACCAATCATAGCACATGGGCAAGAACGGATCAGGAAAAGGTCACTGTTTTTGCCGAACACCTTGCCTCAGTTTTTCAACCATATCCATCTCAGTTAACTGCTGCTAAAGAAAAAGAGTTACTGAACCAATGCGATGCTCCCTTTCAGATGCCTGTTCCTAAAGTTTCACATAGTGAGGCTGAAGCAATCATACACCACGAGGTAAGCACTAAAAAGACACCCGGGTATGATCTCATTACTGGTGAAATTATTAAAAAGCTATCAGAAAAATGTACTAAAGTATTGGTACATATATAATACATATTTAATGCTGCATAATATAATACATATTTAATGCTGTTCTCAGACTTGAGTACTTCCCATGCCATTAGAAATCAGCTCAAGTCATAATGATCCTTAAGCCTGGTAAAAATCCAAATGAAGTGACGTCCTACCGATCATACTTAAACGACTGACCGACATCATAGAAGAACATGAACTTATACCCCCACACCAGTTTGGCTTTAGAGCACAACACGGAACTACGGAACAATTTCATCGAATAACTAGGCAAATCCGTACTGATATGGAAGACCGCCGGTACTGCTCGGCAGCCTTTGTTGATATAAGCCAGGCATTTGATAAAATTTGGCACCTCGGACTGAAATACAAACTTAAGCTCTTGCTCCCACATCCGTACTACTCACTCCTAGCATCCTACCTTTCCGACAGAACATTTCAAGCAAAGTATCAAGAAGCCTACACGGATCTCTATCCTGTGCAATCCGGAGTTCCTCGAGGAAGTATTTTAGGACCCACACTTTACTCACAGCAGACCTACCTCAAACAAATTATACAATCACGGCTACATATGCAGATGACACGACTCTTTTAGCATCACATCAGGACCCTATTTCTGCATCTAGAAATCTGCAAAGCCATCTGAATATATTTGAAAACTGGTTAAAAAATGGAGAATGAAAGCTAATGCAACTAAATTTACTCATATCACCTTCACCCTTCGCAAAGAAACCTGCCCTGCAGTTACACTTAATGGAACTCCCATACCCCAAAATGATGTAGTCAAATACCTCGGACTACATTTAGATCAAAGATTAACTTGGCGTACTCACATTTTAACTAAGAGAAAACAACTGGGTTCTAAATTTCATCAAATGTACTGGATGCTTGGAAGGAAATCGAACTTATCCATCGAAAATAAACTCTTATTGTACAAAATTATCCTAAAACTCATTTGGACATACGGGATCCCTATTTGGGGCTCCGCCTGCACCTCAAATATAGAGATTCTCCAGCGCTTCCAAAATAAAGTCCTTAGATCTATTGTCAACGCCCCATGGTACGTGCCTAATGCCTTACTCCATGCTGACTTAAAGCTGCCTACGGTTCGTGAAGAAATCACTCGATTCAGCACTAATTATAAAAAGAAGCTGACCTTTCATCCCAATGAACTAGCAAACAACCTGCTGCAAGAAGAAGACGACCCAAGACGACTTAAACGATTCAAACCTTCTGATCTTCCCACCAGATTTTAGTCACTTGCCTAGAACTAAATTGCCATATCTCTAAAATACTACAGAGGATGTCCACTGGGACATTACTCTACATAACATGTTATTCCTAGAATAGTCTTAGATTAAGCACACATCAATTGTATTTATAGTCTCCACCGAGACTGATTGTATAAATAAAAGGGAATATAAAAAAATGCCCTCTCCATCTTTTCCATTGCAATGTCCTGTACAGCTGTTACACTCTTACCTCCACATTAAATGTGTACACACTTTCTCATTTAAAAATTAGTGTCGTAGCAGAATCTCCAGAATAGAACCCAAAAGGTATTATCTGTCAAAGAAAAACGCGTACTAATCAAACACAGTTAGTTAAGTAAGAGCGTATTCGGATTAATGTGGAGGAGGATTATTTAAAAACATTTTCAAACACATAGGTACGTTGTACTCCATCAGCACAAAGATACTATTGTATCAATAATGTGTCCAATCACCACCGGCATCGATAATTGCCTGTCATTTTCGAGGCATGCTTTCGACCAAATTGATGACGTATTCACCGGACAGGGACCTCCAAATGCGACGATTTCTTGTGTTAATTTCTTCAAATTGAACAATTTTCTCCCACGAAGCTTGTGCTTGATGTACGCTCACACATTGTCAATCGGATTTTCATCAGGCGACTGCAACGGCCAATCAAGTGTAACGATGCCAGACTGCTCTTTCCAATCAATGCAAACTTTGCTGCGGTGTTTGTGATTATTATCCTCCTGCAGGATCCAGTCCTCGTTTTTCTTAATGAACCAACGTCGGCAATCGGTAACAAATATTTCTTATATATCTCGAGCATTTTCGGAGCATTTAGGTTCTACGTAAACAGATGCAAGGTTTCGAAATCCAGCTTTAAAAAGTAGCTCCAAACATGCATTTTTACTGAGTGTTTAACGGTCCACTGTATCAACATGTTAGTTAAGGTTGACCAGGCTCGTGGGACGACAACATATCTCCAAACAGAAGTTTCGCCCGTAAAAATTACATTGCTCCAATCTCGGCGATATTGTCTTTTGCCCAAGCGAGTCGCTTCGTCACATAATTTTCACCTAACAAAGGTTTCTTCACTGAACTACGGAATTTGACATTGTGTGCACGAAGATGGGTTCGGATAGCTGCGTATGATATATCTACACTTTTTCTCTTTTGATTTTGCAACTTATTGATACAATGTTAAGCTAGAGTTCACGATCTATTTTTCGACTTTAGGGGACACTTTGCCTATCGAACCACGTTCCAACAAGTCATCGACCGTTTTTGTCTCCTTATATCGCTGCAGCCACTTTTTCGGCTTGTTCATGTACTTAGCAGCATGAGATTTTTTAAGTGGATACAGAGGAACGCAGCTTCGTAGCGCGACGCGTACGCGGCACTCATAATGCTTTTCGGATTTCTCTAACAAGAATCCAATAGCAACTGAATCTTTTGTGGCAAAGCATCGAGGACAAAGGTTACCTCTATCAACTCATGAAAGAATTAGGGCGATATCTTTTACCAATCACTAATTATGGCAAACACGCTCTGATATAACTGACTGTAAGCACCTATGATAGACAGACGCATAAAAGTGAGACTACCGTAACTAGAGCTGGAAAGTCTTTGAGATTACGATTGCAAATGTCAGTTAAATATTTATTCATGTAATTCAAACAGTTGAGTTACATACATTCGAATTTTTGATCATCTCGTATTCGAACTCGTATTCAAATTATTAGATCACAAATCCCAGCCCTGGTTGTGACAGCCAAAAGCATTCATACTGCTCTGAGTTTTCCAAATCAAATAGTCATTTAAACATTTACACAAATATCGAAATAATTATAATGTTAAAATCAGTATCCGAATATCCGAATTAGTAATCCAATAATCAGAAGAGTTTAAATATAAGTGCCGATTTCATCTGCCAATTTTGTGATTCAAAAATATGTATAAAAGAAAATCAACAACCTTAAAAAACTATACACTTATAAATGTAGCAGCTACGCAGAACAAGTTGGATAAGGGATTTTTAGTAGCAAACTTGCAAATGGAAAACTTGTTAAGTCTTAAAAAATTAGTTTAATTCCATCACTTTATAATGCATACGATAACAAAGAAAAGAAAATTCTATAATAAATTAGAACAAGATCGTTTTAGGCAATTTCAATGCAAGAGCAGACAGAAATCTACCAGTAATGCGAAAATACGATATATACCAATAAACTATTGAGAACAGAAAACGATTAATTAACTCTTCTACATCAAGAAACCTAAAATTTTTTCTCTCATAAAAAAGATGTGACAATGTACAACAGGGTTGTGAACAAAAATAATTATGTACTTATCAAGGCAAGGCACAAAAAATAAATGAAAAGTTGCATATCTTTCGGAAAATGAAATAATAAGGAAAACTATGCTGGATGGGATACTTTGTAAGAATGTAACAGATCATAACCACCAAAAAAATACTTGACGAAGAAGCTGAAAATAAGAAAATAGAACAAAAAACCTGAAACTTAAAAAATCAGTCAAATTCAAAAGAGAATGTAAAAAGAAGTGATGGATCTTGAAAGATGTAAGTACATGTGTATGCATGCGTGCGTGTATGGTATATTATTGTGCCTGGAGCTACCTTAAAATGTCAATTCCACACAATTATTTTACTATCTTTTTAAATATTATGACATAGTTATTTCCCCATAAATTCTACTTCATAAAACTAGGTTATGCTGCATAAGCAAAATTTTTTTTAAATACAAATAAATACTATCTCAATCAAATAAAAGCAAAAGTAATACCATAAAATGTATATTATAAGATTCAATTATTAGAATGCGCACCATTTTGGTGTTTCTACAATTCCATTAATCCATTAAATAATAGGTTCTTGAAGTTTTTTGAGATTATCTGTTGAATGTACGTATATTTTTTGAGAACTTAAAGATAAAAAGAAGAGACCACTCAAAGCCACCAAGGTTTCTAATTTATCCAGTGCAATGGCGTCATAAAATAGTTCTTTGGTTATATCAAATTCTCTTGGGTCTAATGAACCTCCATTCACAATTTTTTAAACAACTTCAAAATTTGCTCTTTATAGATTTTCCCAGTGATTATTGCATTATTGTTACTGTACAGCGAGACTTAGGCAGTGATTAAACAGTGCATTAACTGGAATAAACTATTTTAATTTTTCATTTTGTATATTACTTATTACAAAGAAAGTGCATGCATGTAAGTAATCCCATATTATTATAAATATGCTGCCATTTGGCAACGGCTTCAATCCTGTCCATTAATCTAACCCAGCAACAACCCAACAAAATGCATCCTTTTACTAACAGGACCCACTTAACCCCTGCTACTTATCCATTGTGCATTGGAGTATAAGGTCTGTCCGGAAAGTAATGCGCCCTATTTTTTTTCTGCCGCGACTATCCGTTGCGCACAGCATTACCGCTCGCACGGAAGGGAAGGGGGGAGCCTTCGGAACACAGCGCGACCCGCGCCAGTCAGCTCCGAGCTCCTGGAGCGTCACAGTGCCTGTTTCAGTGAACCCTTGTGGGAGTGCTCTGTCGAAATTAAGATGGAACAAACTCTCGAGCAGCGATATGCGATAAAGTTTTGTTTCAAACTTAATAAGACGCCGTCGGAGACTTTTGAGTTGCTTCAGAAGGCTTTTTATGATATTCACAGTGCAAAAGGTGGCAAAAAATGTTCAAGGAGGGTCGTGAGGAGGTCGCCAACGAACAACGATCAGGTCGCCCCTAAACGTCGCGAGATGAAAGTTCGGTTGACAAAGTGCGCGAATTGTTGAACTCTGATCGAAGAATGAGTGTCCCCTAATGTCCGCCAAACTTGTCCCGAGAGTGCTCACCGATGACCAAAAGAACAATCGAGTGGAAGTGGGTCAAGAATTGTTACAGTCCTGATGTGGCCCCGCCCGACTTCTTTTTGTTCCCGAAGATTAAAAAATCCCCCAAAGGACAGAATTTGCGGACCCTGGAGAACATCAAGGCGGCTACGACGAGGTCACTAAAGGACATTACAGTGAAGGACTTCCAGGGCACATATAAAGCATGGAAATCTCGTTGGAACAAGTGTGTTGAAGCAGGAGGATATATTTCGAAGAATATTAAGTAATTGTACGAATCGGTTCAGTAAATTTCTTCAAATAAAAATGAGCGCATTTCTTTCCGGACAGACCTTGTACATACCGTAAACTACAACAGCTGCTCAATCTACTGAGACATGTAAATCAAAATTAAACAAAATACACAACCACCAGGAAACACACCTGCCTCCAAGCCAAACTCGCAGAACTTTCCTCTTCTACCAGCAAAAAACTGCTAGAAGACGACAAATATTGACCAAAAACAAACACAATTAAATCTCAAGATTCTAATTCTCACACAATTTTAGAAGAATTCGAAATATGTCCAACCAATTAATAAATATGCTTACAAAAATCATAAATAAAGTAGTTCGTTAAAGGTCAACGCCCTAATCAAAAAAACAAGTAATCAAAATCTTCGGTTTTAATAGCACTGATGTTCTTTTACATCACACATCTCTTTTACTACACAAGCCCATACATAATACCACATTATTTAAACTTCCACATTGAACATTCAGATGGTACAGCACATGAAGGAACAGCTATCATCATTCGAGAATCTTATAGTACACCACAAACTACCGAAATCCAAAAAAAATTTGCAATCCACTGTAACAGAAGTAAACAAACTACCAGATCCAATTACAATAGCGCCAGCGTATTGTCCGATATAACATAACAAAGCCCATACTAAAGCCATTATTTGATTCATTAGCGTCATAATTTATAGTTGGCGGAGACTATAACACAAAGCAACCTGGTGGAACAGTAGATCAAAACCCACAAAAACAGGGAATTTAATAAATTTATATCTTATAATAACTATACATATTTAACAGACAATCCAACTTACTGGTCAACAGATTCTAACAAAATTCCGAATTGTTAAAATTCTTCATTGCTAAAAGAAATTCATATAACTACGTAATCATCACATCCAATTATGATCTATCATCCGATCACATACTAGCACTTATTATAAGTGCTACAGTAATTAGAAAATAAGCTAAACCAATGTGATGTAACAGACAGATTAGGTTGCCTTCAAAGAATATATGGATTAACACCATGATAATCAATAGTTCGCCGTAATAGGCCACGAAGGCCCTTTTGATACTGATATAAATTTAAACGAGAGCTGGACAGTAAAGTTAATAAATCTATAACTGCTATATAAAAGATAGTTTGATGTGCTACACTGCCAATGAAAAATCAAAAATCCATTCATAAAATTTCTCTAGATGTAAAGGAACTGGTTAAAGAAAAAAAGGTAAGGCACTTTGGCAGTGGTCATACGAAATAAATGACAAAATAAAATATAATCAATATGCTCCATTATATAACCCAAAAGACAAATACCATAGAAGAAACAACTAACTTATTTGCACAACATCTAGTAGAAGTATTTAGATACAAGTGTGAAGAAATACATTTAGAAGTAGACGCCTTCCTTGAAACCCTATTGCAACTTTCAGCCCCAATGAGAGATCTTAAAATTACGCCAAGAGATAAAATTATTTAATTCAATCAGGAACACATTCCACCATCCAACAGTTTCACTGCTTGTCTAACAATTCAAAATTACCTTGAAAGTAAGAAGTGCTGCACAGTAGTCTTCCTGGACATCCAGCAAACATTGACCAAGGCGTTGAACAAAGGGTTGATCACTAAATAAAACCATTATTTCCACATCAATATTATCTCCTTTTTCCAATCCTACCTTCGTAATCGTCAATTCCAAATAAAAATGAAAAACAAAACTTTTCACTGCTGATATACCAACCACACCATAGACAGAAATGGAAACATCCACAGATAATAATGTTGTCCTTGGGTGCAATGCAAACCTTCTAAGCGCTACAAGATTACTGCAACAACACGTACATATATATATATATATATATATATATATATATATATATATATATATATATATATATATATATATATATATATATATATATATATATATATATATATATTAAAAATAGTTAGATAGAAAATTAAGGTGAATGACAAAAGTCAGTGCATGTAACTTTTATAACGTGACGGAATATGTCCTTCAGTTACCATAAACATTACTATACCACAATCTGAAGAAATGACGCACTTGGGATTACATTAGCACGAAAGCCAATTTTGAAGCAACACAAAAAAGAAGCGCAAGGTGGTGGATCAAAAACAAAAAGATATACTGGCTGATAGGTCAGTAATAGAAAGTTCTTATATATAAAACCAATTTAAATCCTATTTAGACATATAGATGCAGATGTGTTCTCTTTCTAATAATCGTATGCTTCGTTACTGAAGCGACGTGATTACATGTCCGGCTCTAATGTTGCCCTATGTATTATCTCTCTCCATCTTTCTCTATCTTCATGCGTCCTCCTGGACTTACTCCTTCAACCTTCCCCTCTAAATTACCGTAATTTCTTCTAGAAATGTGACCAAAGTATTTTAAGATATGACGTTTTACCGCAGTAGAAAGGCGATCTTGTGTGTTTAGTTCTTCTATTACAAACACATTTGTTCTGTAGCCTGTCCTTACAATTCGCAAAAGTCTTCTCTAACACCACATTTCCAAAGAATCTAATTTGTTCCTATCGTCAGTGTTTAGCGTCCGTGTCTCTGCTCCATATGTTGCTATCGGAAATATTAATATTGTAATTAGACTCTTCTTCGTTTCAACTGATATATTATGATCTTTCCAAATCTTAGAGTTTGGCTATTGCTATTCTCGCCATAGCTATTCTTCTTCGTATTTCAGTGAAGCAGACTGCTGCAACTACTCCCATATACATAAACATTATTCAGAGGTTCCAATCCAAGACACTGAGAAAGAACTTTTATGGAAGCTCCATGGTATATGACAAACGTCACTTTGTATACAGACTCTAGCACTCCATATTTGCGTGATATAATTACGGTGCAAGCAAACAGCCACTAAGATACACTTTTAAACCACCCAAACATCATAGAGCCACAAACGCTATAACTTTTAGACATTAAAGCGGAAATAGCCTCGAGGCCTACAAACTAACATGAATTTTGCAAGTTATTTTATTGTCCTCAACCAATAGATGGAGGTAATGGCAAAGTAGCACTACTTGGTGCCATACTCATCAAATCAACCCACTTTATCAACAAATTAGCTCAAAGAGTTTCTTGTAATTTGGATTGCTGATGTACTATGATCAATCAATAAAACGAATATTGATGAAGTGACAAACTTGTCAATAACATTGTTGACCCTTTCAATATTCTGTTAGTTCCAAGCGTATACACGGCCGAAATTTTTGCTCTTATTTTCGTTTAACACTTCCCATATATTTTTTTCTTCTTGGATGGCAGAAATTATTCTGGCTTTCATCAATTTCAAGCATGAATAAATGTACTAGGAAAAATTGTGCATATCCGTTGCTTTTCATGCGCTGTAGCATTATCATTAAAAACAAATATTTCATCTACGTCTCCGCTATCCGATTCATAACCATTCCATCTCCCTGTTGTCTGCCTATGATCAATTTTAAACAAGCCGTCTTTGTCCAGTTGATAAATTTTGGTCCACTTCTACTCGCCATTTAGCGAGGCACAAATGGAGGACTAGCAACCCCACGCATGTTCCCATATATTACTCTTGTAATTAAACTATATATGTGCACAATAAAAATTTTATAGGCACATCATATTTCAGTAAAATAAAGCTTTCCAACTAATTATAGCCTTGATTATTGTTTAATGCTTGTCAAGTTATAAATTGCCTCCAAATCCTTTCTATTAGCATACAACTTAATTACTATTAAAAAGTTTTACTTTCATTAAAATATTTTACACTTTTACATTTAACTTTTTGATGACATGCTGACTGTTGCCATGGAACTTAACTAAACACCCCGCCACCTAAGGACTGCTATAGTCCTTGAATTACAAACATAAGCACTAATCAAGGTTTAATCATCCAAGGGCAATGGACATATCTTAGCAGTTGGTCTCTTAAAGACCTTGTCTTTATATTGCAATGTAACTACTCTAGTTATTCCATTTGCACCTGGGTGTTTCTCGACAGTACGACCCAAAAGCCATTTTTCTTGAGGTAGTCTATCATCTTTGACTATCACGACTGTATCTAATTCTGGCCGAGAAACTTTCCACTTAAAGCGGCACTCCAGTGCTGTGAGATACTCATATTGCCACCATTGCCACAGACATTGAACCATACTTTGTACCATGTGCCATCTATTTAACTGATTAAGTTTTAAGTCTGTTAATGAATGTTTGGGTACACCAATCAAAGATTCTCCTGCCAAGAAATGTCCGGGAGTTAAGGGAGGTTCATCCAGAGAAGTATTCACTAACGTAATAGGGCGAGAAGTGATACAAGCCTCGACTTGAGTCAAGAGAGTGTAAAATTCTTCGTATGTCATAACCGTGTGTCCTATGACACGCTTTAAGTGACCTTTGACAGTCTTTACCCCAGACTCCCAAAGACCACCAAAGTGGGGGCACTAGGAGAGATAAAATTCCAAGTTGTATAATTGTTGGCAAGCAATTCAGCAACCTCAGTAACTACCCGAGATTTCGAATTTCGAAACGCAAGATCTAATTCTCGCGACGCGCCTACAAAATTAGTCCCATGATCGCTCCAAATTTCCTTGCAGTGACCACGTCGAATAATGAACCGGCGAAAAGCAGCTAAAAAGGCAGCTGTTGTAACCAACTCCAGGTGAATGGCCTTAGTTAGTGTACACACAAACGGGCAAATGTAAACCTTACTTGTCTTTTTACAGAGACCTGAATAGTTTCGTAGTAAATGGTCCAGCAAAGTCTACGCCACTTGTAAGGAAAGGACGACTAGGTTTGACTCTGAAATCGGGTTTCCCATAAATGGCACAGGTGGTATAGCCTTCTGCTTAAAACAAGAAATACATTTGTTAATTACAGTTTTAACCAAAAGTTTAACACGAATGATCAAAAACCTTTGTCTAATGTAATTAAGGGTGAGTTGATTTTCTTCATGCAGGGATTTCAAATGAGCATCGGAAACAATTAATCTTAAGAAAGGGCAGTTATAACTCAAAATAATAGAATTTTTCGTGTTTTTTGCTATCGGTGCATGTAGAAGTTTACCGCCAACACGAATAATATTGTCATTATCTACATAAGGATTAAGCACATATATCTTACTAGTTTTATGAACATGGT
Source organism: Sinelater perroti (assembly GCA_036346155.1). NCBI lineage: Eukaryota > Metazoa > Arthropoda > Insecta > Coleoptera > Elateridae > Sinelater > Sinelater perroti. Next base: position 14,484,696 of record JARFIY010000024.1, read on the forward strand.
TATCCTGGGAAAGCAATGTAATCTCATTTTCAAAGGAGACAGATTTTGATAATTGAACACAAACATTCAAAGCCAATTTTAATTCATCAGGTGTGAGGTAACTACGTTCATTGACAGTAAGATTTAGAATTTTATTTTTACAATACTTTATAAATCTTAAACAGTAAGCAGTAATACGTATTAATTTGGTAAGAATGGAGAATCTTTTTAAATGAGAAATCGCAATATCATTATCAACAACATGCACATGTGATTTAATTTTAAGTTTTGCTTCTAACACAGTTTCAGGAATTACAATTTTAGGATGAATAATAGCTTTATCGTCGCCAAAAATTAAGGGCCACTCCACCATAGTTCCGACTGTCGTAAATCTGCTGGATATGTACCTCGAGACGCCAAATCAGCTGGATTACTTGATGAATTAACATGATCCCATTGAGAGACTTGAGTAAGAGATAATATTTCTGATTTACGATTAGCAACGAATGTAAGCCAAGTGTTTGGAGGTTTGCGAAGCCAGGCCAAAACTATAGTAGAGCCTGTCCAGGCAAAAACTTTATCATAATTAAACTTCAGTGTAGTTTTTACATGTTGAAGTAATCTTGCTAAGAGCACTGCACCGCAAAGTTCGAGGTGTGGAAATGATATTTATTTTACTGGCGCTACTTTAGACTTTGCTATGAGCAAGCATACGTAAATTTTACCATCACTTCGCCAAACTCTAAGATACACTACACTAGCATAACCAGCACAAGATGCATCACTAAAACCATGCAGTTCAACTCTTGTGGTAATGTCAGGAATTCCAAGCCATCGTGGGAATTTTCAGTGTACTTAAAGTTATTAAGGTAAGTATTCCATTCAGTTTTTAAATCTGTAGGTAACTCTTGATCCCACTCTACGCCAGCTAACCACAGTTTTTGCATAAAGATTTTAAGTAAAATAACACCTGGTGTTAGCCAACCTAAAGAGTCAAAAATTTTAGCAATTGTGGATAAAACACTTCTTTTTGTTACCTTGTTGTGAATAAAATTTAACTCAAATTTAAGTTCAAAATTGTCTGTTTGCGAGTTCCATGTAATCCTAATGTTTTCATAGTATCTTCTATTTTTATATTCACTGCACCTTGCAATTCCTTATCACAGTCTGGAATATTACGCAACACAAATTCACTATTGGACGCCCATTTATATAACGAAAAACCACCGCGCGCTAACAATTTTGTTATTCTTCTTTGCAGATATGCAGCATCTTATTCAGTAGACATCAGTTTACATATCCGTTTTTAACAGCTCACTTTCAAGAGGGAACTGTTCTCGTTCATCTTCAGCCAGTTGAGAAATTGTACGTATAGCCAAATACAGGGCGCAAGATGTCCATAAGTGACGGTGAGTAGTCGGTACCCTTGTATGGGTTGTGCAGATGACTTTCGCCACAAGATTATCTGGTAGTCAAGATCTTCTTTAGATACCAAGATCTGTCTATACATCTTCTGGATATCAGCAGCCAAGCAGTATTTGTGTTGTTTCCATCTGGTAATTAAATCTCTAATATCTTGTTCCAGTGAATATCAAATCAATAATTTATGATTTAATGAATTTCCTTTTTCATGTGCAGCACTTCCGTCGAAGACTACCCTGAGCTTCGTGCTTAAGTTCGTCAGCCAAGAACAGCGTGATGAGGTAAGTAGTATAATTGTGATATAATACTCATTTCTGTTTCAGGTACTTTTATAATATGACCATGTGATTCATATTGCTCTATAAATTTGTCGTATTCTTCTTTAAACTCTGGTTTTTGTTTAAATCGTTTCTCCATTTGATGCAAACGACTGATAGCAAGATGTTTGGTGTTACCAAGGTTTCTGGAAGGATCAGTTCTGAAAGGTAGTCGCACGATGTATCGTCCGTCATCATTACGAATGTGAGTATTCTTAAAGTGTTCCTTACATTGTATTTCAAGATTTGTCACAGGTTTTTTAAATGGTAGATTCTATTCAATCTCCCAAAATCGTCTTAACAACTGATCTACTTCTAGCTTAGTGTGAGTAACTACGATATTGTGTTGTTGTACAGCAGCATCCTGATGTCAACCAGCCAAGACAAGGGTTAAGTGCAACAAGAGAATCATATCGGTGTAAACCATCAAGTAGTAGGTGTATAAATAAGTTCTCAGCTTTTTACTGCAAAATTAAAGTTTTATTTAAAAACAAACAAAAAAAGCTTAAGTATCAAAGTATTCTCCGTTGGCATCGATGACCTTTTGCCATCTTTCGGGTAGCTTGCGAATTCCCTGGTGATAGAAGCTCACCGGCTTCGAGACGATAAAGTTATCGATGCATTTTCGGACTTCTTCTATTTTGAAGTGCGTATCAACCAAGTGATGCTATAACGACCGGAATAAATGATAATCGGAAGGGGCCATGTCTGGGCTATACGTCGCATGTGGGAAAAGTTCCCAGCCTAACACGAAGATGTGTTCTTGCGTCGCCTTCGCAACATGTGGTCGGGCATTATCATGAAGCAGGATAACTTTGCGACTTCCTTGTCCAGTAAATTACCTCTTTTCTTCGATTGCGTCGCTCAAATTGATGAGTTGCTGTTGGTAGCGATCCGCCGTAACTGTTTCACCTGGTTTCAACAGTTCATAGTACAGCACACCTTTCCAATACCACCAGGTACAGAGCAAATTCTTTTTGGCGTGGATATTAGGCTTTGGAGTCGATGTTGAAGGTTTGCCAGTGTCTACCCATGATTTTTTTGCGCTTGAGATTGTCGTACAAGATCCATTTTTGATCGCCCATAATAATTTTATGCAGAAAATCCTTTTTTCGGTTCCTTGCAAGCAAATGGAGTGCAGTGTCACGCCGTCGATTTTTGTTGGCTTCGGACAGTTTATGCGGAACCCATCTGCCTTCCTTTTGTATCTTACCCATTGCATGCAAACGTATGGAAATGGCTGGCTGAGTGACGCAACTGTTCTGCAGCGTGTGCGCATTGTTTTGATTCGCAATATCTGCAGCTCATCCGTGTCAAATGTTAGCCAGCGCGTGGTTGATCTTCAAGACTAAACTCTCCACCGCGAAATCTTTGGTACCACTTTTTGCACGTTGCATGACTTACAGCATTCTCACCATATGCAGCACAATCCATTTCGGTGGCTTCAGCAGCTGATTATTCAGGTTATGTGCATCAAACGCCAAATCGCATGATGTTTCGAAAGACCAAATGTCATTGCTTTAAAACCGCAAGAGGGCGGACTAATACGTTACATGTAAACGGTGATTTGCGTCCTGTGAAATCTAAAGCTGAGAACTTATTTATACACCTACTATTATGTGAGCATACACATCGGCACCCAGAAGAACATCTATAGAACCTGGCTTGTGGAAGTTAGGATCAGCAAGATCTAACTGCATAGATAAAGGCCAAGTGTCTTGTGAGAATTCACGTGAAGGCAACAACGAAGTGAGTTTCCTTAGTACATAAGCGTCGACTTCAAATTGTGATGAATAATTCTTTGTGGGCCGTATTGTGAGTGTAACCATAAATTTTGTAGTTACTACTGATGTATTGGAAATACCAGAGATTTTGCCAATGATTGGAGTACGATCAAGATTGAACAGTTGTGATGCTGCTTCAAATATAAAAGATCCCTGTGAGCCTTGATCAACAAGAGTTCTTAACTTGTAAGTATCACCGTTCTTTGCTTTAACATTAATTATAGCAGTGGCTAAAATAACATGATCATCGTTGGTTATGCCTTCAGATTAATGCCATGGTTATAGGATGAAGTAGATGGTGTATCTATAGATTTGTCCTTTTCTTTTTCAGCTTCTTCATTTGTCTTGTTAGATATTGTGTAGTGGAGCAAAGTGTGATGTCGACGACCACATTTCTTGCACGTCGTATTTTGACAGCATCTATTCACCGAGTGACCCTTAACAAGGCAGTTGAAACATATATGATTCTTGACGTTCTGAGACAGTTAGTGAGGCAAAATCTTTACAGTAGCAAACATAGTGATTCTGTCAGCAGTATGTGCAAGTGGTGTCAACTTTTGTTCCAAAATTTTTGACAGCAGCAATTTTGGGTACGTGCGTAGGTTTAAATATTTCTTTTCTTTGTGGCTCTTTGATTTGTGTAAAGTTAATCATTTCCATGGTTCTAAATCTTTTCTCAAGAAATAGGTAGAATTGCTCATAGGTTGGAATTTCTGTGGAGTTTTCAAGAGATTGTTCCCAAAGTTTGTGAGTTTCAGTATCTAACTTAGAGACCAATATGTAAACAATAATCGCATCCCATGAACTATCTATTTCTAAATTTTTAGTGATATGAGCCTTTGGCTAGTTGTATCTAAAATATCTTTAATATCTTTTGCAGATTGTGAGTTTAATCTTCGTTGAGTCAATAAACGATTTAAAATAGTATTCACAATAGCACGCTTGTTTTCATATCTTTCTTGGAGCTTTTTACAATCATCATAATTCGCTTCTGTTAATGAATAATTCCTAAGTAATTGTTCTGCTTCACCAGACACACTAGCTTTTAGATAATAATGTTTTTCTATTTTGGACAGGCTACTCTCATTATGGATAAGAAAGGAAACAAGTCTCTAAAACTCATCCATTGATTATAGTCACCAAAGAACGTATTGGGTATTGGTATAGGTGGAAGCTTCAGTCTGAAACTTGGAGATTCATTAATAGTATTTGAATTCGAAGAAAAAGTTCTCAGATCAACATTTTCTTGTTTGTTAAACTCACACATGTAATCTTTAATCAACGTTTTCAGCTCTAGGTATGCCTCTAATATTATTATAATATTCCTCAACATCCAAAGATTCCGAACCTTCCTTTTGGTTTGCCACAATTGCTACAATAATAAAGTTATAACTTTTACAAAACTTAACCAATGTTCATTTAATGTGTCCATCCTTGTATCTAAGTATCCTCTAGTAATTTTTGCTTTAGCACACTTTTTTGTATTTGTAAATAATTTTATAATTTTTGACGAATAATCACACAATAAGGCAAAATGTTGTTGTGTTTCCGCCATGGTTAATGTCCAAAACCAAATGTTGTAGTAATTATCACGAAATTCACAAAGGTACGCCCAACAACAAAGTTACGAACTTATTCACTCACCAGTTTTAGTTTTTACTGTCAATCGCTTTCACTAATTACTTGCACAACCCCAATACTAATCCGCTCAGTTTAGGGCCATATTTAATCACTACAGTTTATTAAAAGGTTTTACTTTCATAAAAATATTTTACACTTTTACATTTAACCTTCCGCCCTGATTACTAACGCGCCTTGGTACATTCGGAACGATAACATCCACACAGATCTGAACATCCCAACTGTTGCATATGAAATCCAGAGACTCTCCACCACCTACCACCACCAGCTCATAGGGCACAAAAACAACCTCATCGATCAGCTGTCCAACCCAATCCGCAGACTCCAGAAATTGGCCACAGGACCTCATCCACTAGCTTCCACAACCATAATATTAATTATTTGGGAGAATTGCAATGGCTATATCCCCCCACATGACATGTAATATTCTAGCATTTACTTATTACTCAATTAGAGTAGACTGTAAATAAGCAAGAAATAAGAAAAAAAAACATTTAACTTTCTGTTGACATTCTGACTGTTGCCATGGAACATAACTAAACAATTACCTTTAAGTGATTTTCGACTGTGTGAATTGTCAGGCATCATTGCTGATAAGGAAAACGTGCACCAAGTAGTCACTCGTTTTCTCAAAATTTACCTGTTTCAATCAAGTTATTTAAAATTGTTACACATTATGGCATGCTTAATACAGCAATATCATCTAAAGTAAAACTCAATATTTCACATCTCTAAATGTCTAAATTTATTTTCAACTTTGGTGATAAATCTCAGAGTTACATTTGCATTGTTTCAAATTTAACTGTTCACAATAAGAAATGCGTTTTTTATTTCTCTTAGCTGTTCCGATAAAAGTTTAAGTTAAAGCAATGTCACACAAGAATCATCGATCAAGAAAGATAAGCTGTTCTTTGTGGACACACACGAGGAAGAACGTAAGATGAACCCAAAAGTCAGCTGAAAATAATCAAAGACAAGAGAACTGTAGAGCATTTACAACTATCAGGAAGACTGCAGAGAACAAGTTGAATCTTATGCTAAAGCGTCAAATGTGGCCGCATGGTTGAGGTACATGGCCGTAGTGCGGATTCATTCCTGGAACGCAGGAGCTTGGCATGTGATCTCTTCAGTTACTAAAATCAATTGTCAGCCATTATCTGTAGGATACAGGATAATATAATTATTGCTCTACAAGAAAATGCTTTGTATCAGGGAAAACTCCAAAGGTTAGTCGAGTTTACAAGGAAACATGTCTCCTGGATTGCGCCATGTCCACTATGTCTTAAATGTAATAATGACTCCAAACATACTTCACACAACTTACAAAAGCAGTAACCCCTCTCAAGTCACTGACTCAATTTCCAAACCTTAATTCAATTAAAAGAATTATAGCAGTTTAAATTGAACAACAGAAAATTTACAAATATAAATGAAAAGTTTATAGAACTTTTTTAAGAGCATTAAAAAAACTACTTCAGTAACTCGTTACCGAGCTTTCAATAATCAATATGAATGAGTTTTACGCAAAGTATTAGACTTATTAATTTAATACTAATTTATGCTAATTAAAATGGATTTGTTAGACTTTCAAAACCTGATTTACAATTTTAATAAGTTATTTATATATTTGATTTACTCACTCATGGTAATTTGAGTATGTTAAAAATAAGCAAATAAATTTAGGTGTGAAATATTTTTCAGCAGTGCTATATGACGAATCAAATTCAAAAAATATAAAAATTGCATGAATTCACTTTAGACAATGGTAACATCCATTAACCATATCATTCTCCCGTGCTTACTTTCCAATTCTGCATAAATCTCTGGACTTACCTGAATGCTTCAATACTTGTCAGTGACTAAATCTATTATTTTCGAGTATCTTAGCATCCTAATCTATGTATTTATAAAGTTTAACATTACAATTAACATAAATCTTTCACTTACCTTACCTTAAATAAAAACTTGAAGAATTAAGAAAATAAAAACCCATTCCAATTTTGACTGCAGTCATATATACCCTAAAATTATAGAACTTCTTTCTTAACTCTCAAAAGTTAGAAAAAAAGATGAATAACGTCATAATATACACCTTAGCAAAAGTAACATATTTTTCAATCATGTCCACTTTCAAAAAACAAAAGTGTAGCTGACATTTTATGTATTGAAACAATAATATTCAGTAACATAATTTACCATCCTTACAGTTAATTAAAGTTAATTCACAGAAGGAATGGACAACTATTGTAATAAAATCTAAATACTACAGGTCAGTACTCAGATACGGAGTAAAAAGTAAAACCCATTAGTGTCTCAAAGTTTGACAATGATAGCTCTTATTCAGTCAAAAAAACTTCACCTATCTCATCTAAATAGACTTGTTATATAATAAAGTAAGGAAATATTGCAATTAAATTATGAAACTTAAAAGTTTCACATAGTACCACAAATTCCTTTAAAATTCCAAATAAAATTTAAAGTTCAACCTAAAAGTAATATGAACATTATCATCGTATTTATTATTTAAAGTGTATAATACATAGAAAGTAACAAGTACATAACTGAAAATATCTTCAATATATACAAAGAGTGTGGCTAACTTGTAGTAAACTTAAAACTTTAATACTCCACGATTGTTTGAGTAATGCATCTGACCCCTACATCAAACGAGTCCAAGTATACAAGGCAATTATTTACATAAGTCGGTACTAACCTCACTTACAATAGGAAAGCGTCTATTGGCATCATAGAAATGCAGCTGCGTCTTTATTATCAATCGGGTATCAAGCGATGGAATATTGTCTTCCATACCCTGTCCTAATCAATGAATTTTGCTACGTGCTCTGTTACAAAACTACAGTACATCTTACATTACGACCACCTATACAAAAGTTACATGGCACAGTCTGGTGTAAACAGATTACATTAAAACAGTATTGCTAAACTGTGCTTCGAAACAAAATCAGAGAAATGCAACAGTACTAGACGAGCTGAATCAAATGGTGCTACCATCTTCTAGGACAAGCAAATAAGGTAACGTTTGACCAACTTTCAGACAGTAAAAAATGCTAGAAAAGAGAATGAACACCAATTATGATATGCAATGCGTATTGCATGGCCTTAGAGTCAGAACCAAACTCCTAGCTAGAATATCATACAGTTGACATTCGACAGCAACCTTGAGATGGTTGCAAAACAGTTACAAAAAATATTTGCGCTATCGTTATTATTGTCTGATGTATCTTCCGGCACGATATGTTGAGTACAACATACATTACATATATCTATTAGTTACTGATTTGTAATTTGGACCGACAATTTGATGGTTTTATTCATGCCGTTACTCGACTCTATTTAACTCGCCATCACTGCTATTACTACTAGTAAGACCATAGAAGAGAAACACATGGATAGGTGATGATAACAAGTCAAATATAAATGTGTAATCACAATATCATTAACATGTATGTACTGGACATCTATGAACTCCAAGTTCAGACAACATTTAAGCAATTTCAATATATACATTGGACTAAGTTTCGAACGTTCATCAATAGGCAGTATTAAATTTCTGTTTCCCTAACCATCAACATCTCAACAGAATAAACTATCTACTTTCCATAATTCAACAAAGCAATTTCATCCCCCCACAGCAACCCCAAATGCTGTTTGAACTCTGCAATAACTTAAAGCAAAGCACATCTCAACACATTATCTATTATACATACAACAGTTACAACAATACTGGGTCTCCCAGAATTCTACTTGCTCCTCCCGTTTGTTCCCGCAGTCAGAATTGTCTACATTACAGGAAATTTCTATGTCTATGCACGCACGCAACAGCACCCATTCGCCTTGTTCAGTCACACGAGAATTTAATGCGTACATATATGGCTAGGTTAGTTGAAGAGGAGGGACTGCTGCTGCCCCATTGGGTTCAGGTTGGTGGCCGCAGGGGCGCCTGCTACCATGCCCATCCGTGGGGAGAATGCACCTGCATTTGAGACCATTGGCCGCATTCCCTGCAACACATTATTAGCATAATCAAGACTACAAGGCTAGTGGGTTCGCACCATCAACGGCTGAATTTGAGGAAACATCTGCTGCTGTAGCATGGGCTGAGGGCTGGTCATTGCTTGATTCATGGGCTTGTAGCCGGCGCCCGTGGTGGCTGCAAGGGGCTGTGGTGTCCAATTGGTGCCCGCCTTTGAGCCGTTTTTCGGAGAATTCCACTGCACGCCCCTGAAAAATCACATTTAAGTCAGTTAATACCCCTCTTGAAATATGACATAAATCAACTTTAATTCAACTCCTATTATTTCATTCTTTAAACAACAGTTGATAGACAATGCCTACATGTGTCGTCCATCCTCATCCCACATATTGGACAATGCAAAAATGTGTAGTCATGATAATCGTTAGTTTAGTTCAATATTATTTCCTTATTATTTTCTTTCATTGAGAAAAAGTTTTACTACAAAGTATTTGCAAACGCTCGACTGAAACCATCAGAGATATCAAACTAAATCTACCAGATTGAACACTATGACTATTTAATTGTTAACTTTTTAACGTTTAAATTAAGCTAAGACTTAAAAGTACATGTTAATTATAATGGTCAAAAAAATTGTAAGAAAACATGCAGTTGTTAAATCCCAATTACAAGAGCTTATATACACAATAGTTATGTGAATCATTACCAGTATTAAAGGTCATAAAAGAAATTAAAGTAGGGGTTAGACACATGTGTCTAAAGGCTTAAAGGCACTAAAATGCCTGAGAGTACAATGAGCGATATATAAGTCTTCAAGTTTGAAGTTCCGCTGTAGGCTCATGCGAAAGAAATATGGAAGTCCACAAAATTATCCATAGAATAGGATGAAATTAGAGCACTATAACTCGTGCACAGCAGCAATAAACAGACAAACAAAAACGTATGTATGTCATCTAGGTTATAATCAGTCTCAACTTAGCAACCCCTGAGAAAATTATCACATTTTATTAGAACCCCTTTAGAATTAGTCTGCTGATGTACTATTTGTTGATGCTGTTCACTATCGGTTGAAGCAATTTGGGCTTGTAACACGCCGCACCTACTTGGTCAAACCCGTTTGGTTTGTGTTTGATAATTGGAATTGAACTTGGTGACATTTTCTACAAATCCCACTTCCCTTTGTACCACTATTGTGTAAATCAATGACCTGGGGAACGTCACTATACAAGAGTGACACTTATCCACAAACTTATTTTAGAATCCATCATTTATGAAGAGTAGCCTTGTTTACTGCAAATATGTTAAACCTATACTAATGGACACCATATAACTAAAAAAGTGCACCTGTTTGTATAAAAGATTCTTAATGTGATGGTCTTCAAAACGCAGATCGTACAGATTTTTTCATGACTTGCATGATTTCCAGATTTATTGCCTTATATTCATGTCCCACATACAACAGAGCGGCATCTATTGCAATGCTCTGTTGTTCCAAAAACAGACTAGAACATAACGAGCCTGAAACAAGCAATCTCAAGACACTATTCAAAACCCTATTCAACTTGATGAAACGAAGCGTCATAACTATCAACAAATTCGAGGATATTTTAAAAACTCTTGCCTCCTAGCAAATAAGCCTGGTAATATTGCTTTCAAGCACGTGAAATAGTCATATTTTCTAACTTATTGACCATCAATATATCCAATAGCGTTTCCCTGTAATATCGGGTGATCCCAATGTAGTGACCAAAATGGCAAGCGACATGGACATTCTGTTGAAACAGCGTGATGTTATCGAGTTTCTAAGAGTTGAAAGTTATATTGCCGTTGATATAAAATAACAAACGGGTACTGCCTGTAGCAACGCTTGTGTTAGGAGATGTAAACAACTGTACATCACAGAATACAGTAAATAAATGTCTGATGTTTTATCCAACGGGATGGAAAAAATAATAACACTCCATGTTTATAAAAAATCTACGTCTATTTGTATACCCTATCTATTAATAAAGTTAGCGTAAAGAAGACGAGGTGTTTGAAAACAATCTTATAATACCCTCAATTTAGAATGAGTTTTCTCTATTCTTCCTACGTATTGCAGGGATGTGGATATATTGCTAATAGGAGAGACTCATTTCACAGACATATCGTACTTTAACCTATCTAACTATTCAACTTACTTCACCAACCATCCAGATAATACTGCCCATGCTATCACAGCCATAATAATAAAGAAATCTATCAGCCATTTTGTCTAACTATAAGACAACCACTTATAAGTCACAGTTATAGAAGTTAAAATGCTTCCTTATGAATTAACAGTTGCATCCGTTTATTGCCCATCCCGCCACAACATCAAAAAAGAGACTTCTACACATTAAAGACTAAATTCACTGTAGGAGAAGACTTCACTAATAAGAACACTTTATAGGGATCTCGCATTACAACTACAAAAGGCAGAGAGCTAGCAACCCTCCTTCTTATCCACTTGCACTTCTACTTACTGGCCAACGGATACCTACAAAACTCCTGATTTATTAAAAATTTTTTATAATGAATGGTATCTCATCACTCTATATACAGATATCATCCCAAAGTACGACCTTTCCTCGGATCATTCCCCAATTATAACTCCTGTGCCATCCATAAAAAGCGAGTTATCAGATTACGGTAGTTACACGATTAGCTAGAAAGTATATAGAAACCACATTCAAGAAAACATCAATCCATTGATGATTATATCACCAGCCTGAATAGATATGATAACTCAATCTGGAAGCCGGTAAAAAAATTCACGAAAATCTAAAAAGCAATTGCTCCCTCTAAAAATGAATCAGATCCCAACCCACAATGGCCAGAAGTGACGAGTCAAAAGCTAAATTATTTGCAGAGCACTTTGCAGAAGTCTTTAACTCCAACGACGACGTCTCTTATGGAGGATAGAGAGAAACAATTAAGTATTCCAACCAATGTTCCTGTAATTGAAATTTTCACTCAGAGAGAACTCGAACAGAAAATCAAATTTTTAAACCTACGCGAAACTCTCGGTATCTATACCGACAGTGACACCTAATATGTTAAAGGAAATGGAAAAAAATTGAGATTAAACACTCTTGCCCACAACGTACTATAATCTTCTTAATTCATATTTATATAACAGGAAATTTAGAAGAAGAGTCAATAAAGAAGCATCAAACATAAAACCAATTAAGTCTGGAGTACCGCAAGGAAGCGTCCTGGGTCCCTTACTATATGACCTGTACGCTGTAGATCTATTAGTTAACAAAAATATCTACCATGGGTACCTTTGTTGACGACACTGTCCTCTCTACCAACTGTAATCCACAACTACCATCCATCACTTTACAAAATCATCTAAATGAAGTACAAACGTGGGCACACAAATTGAAAATTAAGATTACTGAAGACAAATCCGTACAAGTTAACTTTACTCTCTATAAAGACCAGTGTCCTCCCATTTATCTAAATAACATACAAATACCTATATCAACTAGTACAAAATATCTAGGGATGCATTTACATAACAAATTAACATGGAAACATATAATTAAAAAAAACGTAAGCAAATAGATTTAAAAGTTAAGGAAATACGTTAGCTAATTGGTAGGAAATCCAAATTGCCACTTGAAAATAAACTCTAAATATACAAAAGAATTCTTAATCCAATGTGGGTGTATGGTATTGGGCTCTGGGCATGGATAAGCAAGTCGAATATGGCAATAATACAGATAAACCAATTAAAAATATTACGCATAATCTCCGATGCACCTTAGTATCTCTCTATTGAGACACTTCTAAAGACCTGAAAGTGCCATACGTCAAAGACGTCATAACAACCCCAAACCCAAACCCTGTCCTGGAAATGTGAAATATAATAAGGCTTAAAAGACAATTAATAACTAAGGAGGGCTTGTCTTAAATCCCTTCTCTAAGACCATTTCTTTATTTGGGCACCATGAAAAAGACTCTTTTTGGTTAGAGACGCTAACAAGTCAGTCTTGTACAATGGCATACAAAAATACCTCACAACAAATAGATGACAACAGGTGACATATCCAATGAAGATATTGCTGTTTATTTCATGAAATTGCAGGGGAATAATTTTCTTCGAGTGTCTTCCATCATGACGAATAAGTACTGCAAATAACCCATGTGAATATTCACAAAAAAAAACATCCTACATCTCGATAATATTAGACCGCATGTCGCCTAAGTGATGCTGTACAAACCAAAGAAATTAAAATGGAAAATTCTCCAATACCTCCCCTATTCCATAGACCTTGCTCTTTTAGATTTTCATCTGTTCTGGTATCTATAGAATAGTTTAAATGGCAAGAAATTGATTCCTTGGAAGCTGTCTAAAACTCCTACACAGCCTCTTTTGAAGAAAAAAAAATTTCTAAAAAGAATTTTAACGAGCACTCCAAACCGGGTGATATAAGTACTTACGTTTTACTACTGTGTTGCAATAGTTTCAATATATATATAATAATAATAATAATAGTTCCCCGTAATAGGCCTTGAAGGCCCTTTGGGGTCGTAACAGGATAGGTCTGCCACAATCTAGAGCCTACGGTACACAAGGGTAGTAACGTGGCTAGCGCTACTTACCGACCGCCTATTATTACCCTAGAGTTTGACCTCCAGGTACCCATTTATTGCAGCCTGAGTCGAGCTGGGCCGTAAAAAAGCCAGCGATTGAATAGGCGAGAGCGGGATTCGAACCCGCAACTCTTTCAATATATATTAATAGTATATTATATTTATTATAGTATTATTATATTTGTGCTAGATGTCAGTTATAGAGTGCATCCAAATGAGACACTAATTAGGAAATTTGTGAAAACTAGTTAACAAATTGGAATGTATATCTGAAACATACAAAATGAAAAACATATTTATCGGCCAAGACAAAAAAAAAACGCGATGAGTAAGACTAGGAAATCGATTGAAGATCGTGGCTATCACAAGAAGGAAATTTGAGAAAACAATTTATTGTCAAAATAATGCACAAATTATACAACTAGAATAACTAAATTTGCGTTTAAGTCGATCAGCAAAAAACCCTTATTAACCCGAAAATCAAAAAAGAACTTTGACTAGGAAAAGGCATACGCAACTTGTAAAAAGGATTGCATGCGCAGTGGAAGTCCATAAAAGGCTAATAACAAAATTCTACTTAGAAGATGTCTTTTATAAAAAAAAGGTAACATGCGAAAACAAAAAAATAAATTTGTCTATCAAAAACAAGTAATGACAATGTTAAAGTAAGATAACAGTACACATGATAACTATGCTGTGAGAAAACACTCAACGCGTTTACCCCCCCCCCCTTCAATTTGAAATTTGAAAATAAATACTTGGTAAATGTAAGTCACAATATACCATACACAAAAGTTGACCACGATTACGAGACAATATCTGTCGAAAGTTTTTCATTAGTCAATGCCACTTAAAACTACGGATAGCTAACATATAAATAAAAGAAATAACCAGAAATAAACAGAATAATGCGACATCACACGGAAAATTCTAATAAAAAAAACCTTTACTGGAGTTTAAATTTATGTAGTCATTTTGTAACAAAGTTAGGTTATCCCCTGACACTTATAGAATTTGTAACAGAAAAATTGAGAAAACAGTTTAAAAAATATTGTTTAACCAAATTAAAATCCAATTTTCGTTAAGAATGAGCGTCTTCTGGCTTGTCACTTGTAACACCATCCAAATTTTCATACTTCTTTGCTCTTTCACTAAAAAATTATTCGATTACTCTCCTTTACTAATTTTTTAAAATCCATATTTAAAGAATTATTCAAAACTACAACAGAAATCCATCAAACATCAAAATGTTTTAAGAATGGTTGAGAAACTATCAAAAATAATTAACTTTCTAGTCGCTAGTCATCGTGCACAACTTCAAATGCGATGGAGAAAATGCGTGAAATGATCCCCGAAGACAATATGCAGGCTATTCACGATGTCCATAGAAGCAGTCCATCATATGTGACATTCCAATACAAGGAGGTTCAAATATGACCGGGACTGATTTGCGTGTAAACAAACCGCACTGCGCAGCAGCTGTGTGGACTTGAAAGAGTGGAACCAGAATTATCACCCTCTCTCCTGCTAGGATTAGGACCTGGAGATGGAGATGGAGAAGAGTGTTTCTCGCCGATCCGTGTGTTTGAGTGATCTAAGTGCTTCAGAGAGGACAGAGAGCGCGTGGAGAATGAACCGCATGATTGTCGGTCGCGAGCATCCGTCACCGAGACAAACATTGATCATACAGACGCGATTGTTCGTGAAAATATACGCAACATTATCAAGAAACTTAGAGCAATGCTGTCCATCAGTGTTGGTACTGTAAAAGACCTCTTGAAAGATCACCTTCACTATCACGATGGGTACTACCACGCACTTTAACGGTCGTGAACAAAATGGTGCACATTCAAGCTGCCAGTCGTCTCCTACAGCAGTTTGAAAGCGAAGATTATGCATTTTTAAAGTCTATAGTGACCACCAATGAATCGTGGGTGCACTATTCCATTCCCAAATCCCGGCAGTCATCACGCGAATGGTGGCATACCAGTTCTCCCAAATCCAAGAGAACGCGGAGGAGCTGTTCGGCAGGAAAAATAATGGCAACGTTCTTCTGGGAGTGGCAAAGGGTTATACAATACATGTAGAGTTTCTAAACGGTCGCCAGAACAGTCAATGCAGCTTATTACTCAGACCTCCTGGCAACAGACGTGAAAGAAAAAATCCGATCCGATCCAAGCGGAAGACAGGTGGAAAGCGGGTAGCCTTACTTCAAGACAATGCACTCCCCCATAGGCGAAAACAACAATGGAAACCCTTCGAAAATTGAAATGGAATTTTCTGCCACATCCGCCGTACAGTCCCGATTAGGTCCCAAGTGATTTTTACCTGTTCAGAAGCCTCAAATCAGACTTGCAAATCGAGACTGTTCGGGAGTGGATACGTCGTCAATCCAAAGCCTTTTTTGAAAAAGGCATCAGGTTGCTTCCAGAACGTTTGTCGCATTGTTGCTCATTGTGAAGTAATTCTTAGCAAACAACACAGTTATCTTCCAACTCTAACACGATTTCCCTCGTTCCTCAAAAATTTGTTGAAAGGTAAATCAATGACTCGTGATTAAATAATGTGGTGTATTTTACAAATACTGAAATAATCGTAAACATTAGAAAACTGAAAGCGGTGACACTAAAATACGTTCATCAATTTTTCTCTTGAAAAGGCCTGCTTTATTACCTAAAAAAGATCTATATGATACGTGAAGAACGAACGAACTTATCCTTAATCTACATACATGGATGGATTAAGCATAGGCTCACGAAAAGAACACTTACGATTAAAGTAAAATAAATTCCCTTAAAATATTAAATAAATGACATGTAATATGTAACCTTCACCAACAGAAGTCTACTACTAGTTCCAGATTTTCATCAAACTTAATAATAAAAGCCAACCAAAACTAAACGAGTGGGGGGAGGCGTGCTTGAGCGTGCACGTATAAAAATGATTATAAGCTTAGTCTCACCACACTAAAAATATTTAATAACCACAAGAATCTTTTGACCGTACTCTGTATGTATAATTACACAGCAAAATATTGTCAACGACCCTTAATAACGAGAGGTTTATGGCAAGTTTTATGAACACCCACAAAAGACAATTAATCTAATGATGTTAGCGTGCTGAGAGGAATTCCGTTCGACGAAATTTATAATTAGGATCTTCGAATTCGCTGTGACGCCGTTCTAATTAGTTTACGAACTTTGTAATTAAGCCGGAAGTCAACGAACAATTTAAAATAAAGTTAAAATTGACAAACAAAAGATGGAAGGGAAGGAACTGTAGCTGTTTGCTTACCATAAAATCTTGATTTAAAAAATGTTTAAATAAGTTTTAATACACACTTTATAAGTGTAATTATCAATATAAACTTTTTATTAACACCAAAACAATTTGTAATACATGCTGATTATTAATTATGGAAGATTATATCAGAAAAATGACATCCTTCTTGGTGCACACATCCGCAGCCTCTCTTTAAGGTTCTCCATCGCGCTTACCAACATTTCTTTTGGTACAGTTGGAATTTCTTTGAGAATAGCAACTTTTAGCTCGCTTACTGTACGAGAATTTCAAAAAAAAATACAGGCAGACAAATCTGGTGAATATGAGAACCAAAGGTGAGATTATGTGGTGGGGATACATTTGTCGACCAACTGGCATCCAAACGTTTGCCGTGTGGCTATTGAAACCACATTTTCCATAAAAATTGCGCAGCATGTGAATATAGTGCTCAGAAATCAGTGTTACCGTAGCCCCTTCTTCAACAAAAAAGAAAAACCCAACGATCCCTAATTTGAAACGCCGCACCAACCTTAACACTATGGAAAAGTCTCTTGTGTAATTTTCGTGGGTTAGCTGCTGTCCAAAGTCGACAGTTTGCTTATTGCCATAACTATCCAAATGGAAATGTACGTCATCACTTATCATCATAATTACATAATCAAAAGCAATACTTTCAAGCATTCGTTCATAACACGCCGAAGTTGTGGACACAAAAATTGCGTATCATCTTCAAGAAAGTAAGGTCTAACGCTCCCTACTTTCGAAACGCCGCACCAAGTTATAACATTAGCACCGATCTCCAGTGTAATTCTTGTGGGTTCTCTGCTACTTAAAATTGACAGTCTTGCTTACTGACATAACCATCTAAACGGAAATGCATTCTTTCACACAACAGTTTACGTTGAGTAAAGTCTTGCAGAGATTTTTAAATAATCATTATTTTGTACGGGTAGAAAACTTTAACTTGTCGTGTAGGATGCGCTGTAATGAGTCTCTCATTTTCTCAACATTCTTTGAAGTGCGAGTCATACTGGGACGGTCAGTTAATTTCATCTTCATAACTGACCCAGTTGTGCGGAACAATTCAACCTATCGGAGTACTGTGTGACGATCAGCGATCGCCCTATCATGCGCAATATTGAACTGTCGACGGAAAATACGTTAACAGTAACAACGGAATCATTCATTCTAGGCAATGCTGGGCTGCGCCCTGGCTACTACAACTGAACCTTCTGAACTACTCACAAGCTATGTGTCACCAACTTAGTCCACCCACCCCACCCCCTCAATAATTACCTATTTCAAAGATTAGCGGGCATATTTTATGCAATTTGCTTCTAAATATATCTTGAAAAATTCTAGCAAGCAAATAAATCACTTCACTGTAGATTTCCAAAAAAGGTTCACTAAAACTGATGTTTAAAGCAACACCAATTCAGAAATCCTTTATTTCATGTAAGTGGCATGTATACCAAAAGAGTAAAATTTTCGTATACGATGATGTCATATTGAGATGTTGCTGTTCGTATATAAAGAAAACTAAATTTTGTATTCAAAATTCGCTCTTTGTTGGACGAAGTTGGAGCAGCTTTTAAAAAATTTAGTGCAAAAAGATATAATCACTGCACACAGAATTCCTCTGTTAGTTTGGACCTAACCTAGACCAAGTGGTATGTATTACAACAATTTTTTCTTTGCCATGGCAAAGAAACTCAAAGAACGAAAAAGTTCGGTAAAATCTGTAATCATCCCTCTACGCACGCCATTTTCTTTGGCGACCTTTTGTCATTTTAAGAAAACAATAAGTACGAACCATCTAAACTATTCCTAGGAATAGAATGAAAAGAAGAATAATGACGAAACTTATGTTTTTTACGTAAAATGGTGTAATAATAATATCATATACCTCTTGATCATCTTTAACACAATGCAATAATCATTTGAAAATCACAAAAAAAACATTCAAAAAGAGAAGGTAACCGTGTATTTCGAGAAGTATAATTAAATGACATCCAGATGACATTCACAGACACTGTTAAGAAGAAACACCTGTATCATCTACAAGAACACGATTACAGCGACTCTTTACATAACTCCAAAACAATTGATTAAAGTGAATGAACATTTATGGCTAATACTCCTATATTTGATTAAATTAAAAAAAATTCGAATAAATTTTTTCTTTAAAATAAAATTGTAAGTATCAAATTTTGAAACGTTTTTATAACAGTAACTTAGATGGCTTACCGAAGGATAGTTTGCGGATCTAAAGATGACTTCCGGTCCACCTCTCTCTTTCAGTAGTGGTAGCGTCGTCTTTGTCACACCAATACCAAAATCAATCACTTGTAACCTTTCGGAAATCAAATATATATCGTTTGACGAACACATTTTGCCACAACTAAAATACGTGTCGTGTTCACCTAATGTATACCAACAAAAAAATGAATATTGAAGAGTTGCATTGAGGGGTCTGCAGATGGTGCGCCGAAAAGTGATGACACAGATATATCGGACACCATGTAAGAAAATCTATGAAGAACATGATTACTGGAAACTTGAAGCTACGTGCTTATCTAAAAAGAAAGAGAAAATTATAAAGAAAAGATGCAAGTTATTTTTGATCGGAGTATTTTTCTTCGAAGAAGTGTTCTCCTTAAAAAAGAACAAATTAAATTACGACACTACTAAAGCTGATAAAAAAGTTATTCGTATTCTGAAAGCTCATCTTCCCTGCTGTAGTTGCATCAAATAAGTATCAGCAATGGGAGATACGTGTAGCAATTGTAGATTTTGGACGAAATAGTAAATACTTGTAAGTTCATGCCGTTTGATAATGAAGGTGGGCGTTCCACAAAACTTTAGAATAAATATATTATCCTAGTAATAGTTTGGACATTAAAATATTGATTGTTTAAGACACAAAGATAGTCCTTCAACTATTACTTATTATCATATCTAGAACATAGTTTGTACTAAATATATCTCACAGGAGTTATACTCGATTTAATTGATCCAGTAGTGTACAGGCGAAAAAAATTTATGTAAGTTTGCACAATTTTGATTATTATTAATTAGTCCTCAATGTTCTCTATAATTTGTTTCACTTTTGTATAGATCCGTGTGGGGTTGCTAGTCCCCCATCGGGCGCCTCCCCGGGTGGCGGAATGCTCACCAGATATGGTGGGTACCGGGGAAATAAAATACCCGGGGCGGACCAAAACTAGCAGTAGCGTCTGACCCATATTGGGCGGCTGAAAATGGCGTCTGTATCCAGAGGATCGGCCAAGAACAAAACTCGCCAACACGCCTGGCCAGCGTGGCGTTGAAATGGCCAAAAACCCTTCTAACCCCTTGTATAGATCATTCTGCAACAAACATATTTTACCCTATAACACTTGGCAATGATGATATAAAATACAAATCTACTAGTATAGAATTGTACACCGAAAGAAAAATCACCTTTGCCAGCATTTAGGCTAATTTAAGCAGCAAGTGTTTGTAAAAGACAAAATAAGTGAAATAATTATTACACCACAAGACGTAAGGTAATCCCCTGTCTATTAAGATCGCTGTTCGCATTAAATCTAATTTGGTTTCAGCCGTAATTTCTATGGGAGACTACAAGTAAATCATAAACAAACACCGCCACTCAATGATAAAATATTTCACAAAGTTCTGTGTACGAAAGAAAGTTGGAAAATTTGCATTCATAAAAACCAAATCATAAAGAATTTTTTTATGAATAAAAAGTTTTCTGAAAAATGGAAAGCTCAGAATTCCTAGAAAAATTAGACTGAAACTTTATCTTAGAAATGTTAAAATACTTCGTACGGTCAACGATTACTTAAACAAATTATATCTTTCATTACATCCTCATTGTTTTTTTTATCAAATTAATTGGCCAATAATGCTTTCCCTCTTATTAGATGATTAATCCTTCGGCACTATAAATGCTGACGCCATCATATTCTTTAATAAACAAATAATCCGATCCTTCCCCAAAATCAATTCACTACGTCCAATTCATTGTTTTGATTATATTTGCTAATCTATATTTCAGCCACCGACACTCTATCATTGTTTGAAATACATTTTAAACGCACGTTAGGTATTGATTGAATAAATGCATGTCTACGAGCTCCTATATTTAACACAGTTTCACTTGGGGGTCTGCCAAAACGGAATCATCCGTTTTACCAATAATTTATAGCGTACTAGCCGTTTTTGAACATTTTAATCTTCACTTTTGCGGTTGAAAAACTGAAGATTAAAAACTAAAAACAAAATCCAAACTTGATCTTCACGACTATGTAAGAACCACAGAAAAGAGGATTAAAATCAAATCGAAAATTCATCACTCGAGATGTACACAACAAACAAATACTCAGTTTTGCTCTATACTTGTTAAAATTCACTCAGACTCTTTGTTGGAACGTAAGCATGAATAAGATACTTTTTAATTTAACAAAAACGACATTCTAATTTAAGTTCCTTTTCTTTATAAAGCTATACTCTTTCAAATATGAAGAATAAAACATTAAAAACATCTTAAATATTAATTAAATTATATGATACACAGCTTTTAATAATATCTATGTAAAGATCTCAAAAGAAACAAACTTGCAAGAAGAAAAAATAATAATCAAAAACATTGGGTGAAAACTTGAGCATTAAATTAAGTTAAAAAAATAGAAAACCCATCTACGCAACACTTAACACGAAAGGAATACGGATATGATAAATTAAAAAGTTCACATACTAATTATCGCACAATTTTTACATTTCTGCAAATATTGTAGAATTCTAGTCGTACCTAGAGATATGAATGTGCATTTTACAGTTGATTAAAAGTTAACGTAGTTCTAATTTTTCGTCTTTATTACATGATCTTAGCGCAATAAAAACGTTGGGTCTAAAAGACGACCTTACTTTAGGTAATATATTACATTGCAAAGCTCTCTACATTTTTTACGAAACCTTGAGATTACAAATTGCCAAACTAATAATCAGAGAGATCGAATGAACAATTTTGCAACATCCGGCATGTTTTAAAAGTTCTCAGAACAAAAAAGGGCTTTTACAAAATCTGTTACAAAAAACTAACCCCGGGCGTTACCAAAGCAAGTGCCTAAAAGTGTATATAAAAACGAAAAATAACGATGCGCGTATTAAAAAACAGTCCTAGACAGTTCGATTGCAAATTTGTTAGGAATCCCCGGACTATGAAGTTTACGTAACTTAGCCCTTGTAAACATGCGGCTTATCTTTTCTTTATTACAGAAAGGGGGTATGTCACGCACCTGCTCTTGCATTTCTTTTTAGGAAGTGCATTTCAAAGCGTCGCTCGTCCAGTTTTGTCTTACCAGGAAATGCACCGAGGTCTACATCACTAATTCAAGCGGGCGCAAAGAAACGGATCATCAAAGTGATGATCGGATAATAACATTAGTCTGAATGACTAGAAAATTTTCCTTAACGAATTTACTTACCGTACACAACAGAAAACATGCTATAAGTAGGTTACAAAATTAGTCTAATTAAAAACGAAGGAATTGTGTTTTGACACGTAAGTTACCCTTTGACTCGTGTTTTGAACTATTTTGGGTAAAACTTCGCTTATTTGAGAGCCAATAAAAGAAACTATTGGATAAAACACAATAAAGTTTAATATAAAGACTTATAGAATTGTATTGCATGGCACATCTGGTTTTTGATAGTTTATCCCAACAGAAGAGGGGGATGGGTTTTATGTGATAGCTACCTTAGAATGGGTGTCTGAATAAAAGCGTTATTAGGTTTAAAAAGTGTAAGGATTTTAAACGTTTTGCGCATTAAGGATAGATGCCAAACAGTTAATTGACTCAGTCAGTAATACAAAGAAATATATTCTAGTTTTTATTGTAGAATATGATCACTTCCAACTCAAAGCCAACATATAAAAAATTATAAAACACACAGATTAAAGTGAATGACAAGGTTATAAAAGAAGTTGATAGCTATACATTTAGAACAAAGAATTAGTTTAACAAAATGTAATCAAGAGAAGTAAACCAAAATTAATTAAACTAAGTTGGGCAGCATTTAGCAGCTAAAAAGGAGTTTTCAAGTGTAAAATAAATCAAAAATTAAAAAGCAAATTGTTTAATCGGAATATCCTACCTGTACTGACTTATGGCACAAAAACTTCGGACACTTACAAGGAAGCATAAAGACAAATTAAGGAAACCACAAAGAGTCAAAGAAAGGCCAATAATAATAATAATAGTATTGTTGAGAGATCGAAAGTTAAACGAGTGGATAGAGTCAGCAACAAGAGTGGAAGGCGTAGTAGAAACCATATTAAAACAAAAATAACGATGGGCAGGCCACGAGACGAGATTGGAAGACGATAGACGGACGAAAAAATGGTGCAATAGAGTCCTAGACAAGGAAGAAGATTTAGAGGAAGACGCCCTATAAGATGATCAGACATTAAAAAAGTGACCAATTTCAACAAGATATAAAAGTCGCAAAATAGGCAAGAGCGTCATTCATTGGGATGGATTGATATGGCCGATGATAGTAATGATTGCTTAAAACAGCAGCTAGCAAAGGTGCAGTCTTGAATAACAAAATTGAAAAATCATAGAAAATGCTTCCTAAAGCAAATTCGAGAGTTAAAGGAAATAAAAAGCATGGCTCTAGTATACTCGGTAAAAAAAGCGTGTCAAGGTAATCCACAAAATGTCGATGGATTGAAGAAAACCATAATCAAGAAACTCGATGAGTGCTGTTCATAGGGTGTTAAGACAATTCCGAGTTCATCAAGTGGATGGGGGCTTATACACCCCATAGAATATCACCGGATTAATGAAATTATCATATACTAACAACTAAGGAATGTTGAAAACCCTCTGGTAACTGATAAAAGTTAGGTTAGTTTTTATATGCAAACGACTAGGGATCAATATACAAGAAGAGTCGGAAAAGCTGAAACTAGGAGTAATTATGTTACTAAAAGACAGTCTAATTCTAATATTGCTCAGAAGGAGTAAATTTTTCAGTTGTAACAATACAGTAAATTCTTCGTCAAATCTTATTTTATATCTTTCCGATTCTACGTAGGTGAATTAGAAAGTAAAGGCAATTTCCATATAACAGCTTTATTTCTACTCATGGAGAACAAATACACTATTCGACATAGTCCTGCATAGTGATGCCCTTCTAGTATAATCTAACGAGCTCTTTCGTCCCTTCCAAAAAAGAGCTTTTCGGTTGCTCACCAAGCCGTTTGAACTGCTTGCTGAATTTCACCATCCGAACTAAATTTATAACCGGGTGTCTCCTTTAAGGGGCCGAAAATAAGGTAATCAGACAGCCCTAGATCAAGGTATCCATCCTCCTGATGTGTGCGATATCGATAGGTAACCAGGTCGGCTTTAGTCAGTTAAATTTGTTATTCTCCCCTTAAAGTAAATTTTGCGTTGGTGCTCTATATTATACTAACATTCGTCGATTATTTCCGCGGATTTAACCCCTTCTGTCCAACAGAAAATACACTACGACGTATTGCTCCCCGATGGTGCAACCAACAAGTGAAGCGGCCATCTATCTATGTTGCTCTGTTTAATATGACTGAACGATGGAATGCTGCGCACGACTAGCTACCCGTCATCCTTTGCGCATATGTGGTGTGGTGTGTCAGCGTCACTTTCTTATTTTTCTCACGTAATATCCAAATTACCTTTACTTTCTAATTCATTATCATATGTATATTGAATGTAGAAGGCTTAGGTTTAATCAAACATTTAAAATTAAGATTTGTTAGATTTAAATATTATCATGGCCATGTTTGCTCATTCAACTGCAATATGAGATGAGATTAATTCATTTTATAGCGTAATTATTTAATTCTTTAGAATATTTCGCCCATCCGTTCACCCTCTTGTCATTTATGCATAAAAGTATGAGCGATCTTATTACTCCATTTAGTTGATCAATTTCTTAAGTATAAAATTACGAAAAAATATCCGATTTTTCAAGGATTCAAACTAAGGAACGACTTGGTAACTACAAGCATAACACTTGAGTAAGTTTTTAAGCAAAATTAAAACACCAATAAAAATATTTTTCCCATTTTCGGGTCGATATCTCGAATTTAATTTTCTTTTAAATTTTATAAGTTTTCCGTCGACTATATCAAGGCGATCGCGTGTTTAAGAAAACACCAACACATAAATGAGATTAAAAGCAATTTAATATTGTTTAAAAACGTCAAGAACAGCTTTGAATTACCTCATTACCCTCAATATTAGTCTCAAAGTTACAAAAAAAGATTTCAAAAATTTCCATTCAAATCTTGTTAAATGTAAACTTGACGCTACTGCTCCAGTGAGCCACATGGCTTCATCATTTCAGATAGTCTGTGCACACAAATCTTCTTTTAGTACTTAATATTGACATCCCTATTAGAACTAATAATTTTAATTAGCCTATTAAAGTTAGATATAACTCCTATGTATTTTTTTCAGTTGACGTGATATCTCTGGATTTTATTCATTTATTTTTCGTTTTGTAATCCATTTCCCTTCCAAATATTTTCTTTGATAGTTTATACAAATGACTTGTTTAAGAACGCAATAAAGGATTATTTATTTTAAATTTTCTCCGTTTTCGTTGCCATTGTTACCTTTAAGTTTTCTAGAATATCCCTTGTGATAATGATACAACCAAATCATATTCAACAAAATGGAGTACTTGTTCATATTGCAAAGCGCTTATTGATCACTTCGGCCGTCTCCTATAGAAGAAAATCCTAGTGTATCAAAATGTAATCAATATGATACAAAAACAGATGTCAAGCGAGGGATTTCATTTTTAAACCATAAATTGAAGAAGTAATCATCGCAATTCGAGTCCCTAATCAAACTGTGATTTATAAATTGTAGTTGGCACAACGGAAAATGTTATTAAACAAAAAGTTTTCGTACACCTTTATACAAAGGCGCTACGTACACTTCTTAAAGAGCAAATAGAAGAAATTTTGAGCAAAATTAAGAGAACAGCATCATACTCAGTATTGTAGCAAACTCTTTGTCGTTACTTTTACAGACTATACAAGGCGTTTTTCATCTCAAAAAACTATAAACCTCTATGACGATTAACTTAAGGACTAGCTGTTTATTTTCAATTTAAATCAAACTACAGCATTAATTGCTGTAGCACTCCAGTCAAAAATCAATTAAAAAACAAGATGACCTTAAATGATCTTAAAAACCAGCACATTGTACAACTGAATCATCATGCCTAAACTGCTTGTAATAGTCACCCATAAGAAATATCTTACGTAAATCTATGACGATTTAAAGCCTGACATAAGAAAAAGCAAAGTCAACGGAAAAAGGCTTTTACTTCTAAATTGTGGTGGAAATGCTCCACAAGAGATGTTGAGAATAATGTAGTAATTATCCTACCATATTTTCTATTAGAGAACAGTTCAAAATTCTCATCAACTGCTATTTTGCTCATACAAAATGGTTAAAATATAACCGAGACTGATATGTATGTAAATCAAGCCCTACCTTGAGAGTGGAACCACAACCTCCACCCTCCCTCCTCCTTCAGTTACAACCTGTTCAGTTCTATTTGGGAGTTGCTAGAATAATGAGCGAACAGATGGTACAGCGAAGAGTGGAACAACGCATTGTAATTAAATTCATCGTTGAAAAAACCGTCCCGTCGCTGAAATTCACCTCAGACTCCATCGACAGAATAATAAAAAGTGTCTCTCACAGACCCGTGTTTTTGAGTGGTGTAAGTGCTTCAGAGAGAACAAAGACCGTGTGGATAATTAATCGCATGATCGTCGACCGCAAACATCCGTCACCGAGCCAAACATTGATCGTGCAGACGTACTTATTCGTGAAAATAGGCGCAGCACTATCAAGGAACTTGGACCAATGCTGTCCATCAGTGTTGGTAGGGTAGAAGATATAATAATGAAATGCAAGTGCACTACTTCATTCCAGAGTCCCAATAGTAATCATCCAAGAGGCGGCATACCAGTTCTCCCAAGCACAAGAGAGCGCGGAGGGGTCGTTCAGAGGAAAAGTGATGGCAATGTTCTTCTGGTACTAGTAGGTTATCCAGAAGGGAGTACATTGAACACTCACACATGTGCAAGTAAATGTTTGACAATGTGTTTTCTTTTTTTCTAAAAATAATATTAGTCCCGGTCATATTTTAACCACCTTGTATAATTTAATCTTTTCTCTTTAAATATAATTAGGTGTGCAACTCATAACATTCCATTTGATTTTTTCTTAGAACACCACATATGTGATCTACATTTGAAGAAAACACTACAAGAAGACTTGAAGAAGGCGTAGTGCAATACTACATAGATAAAAAGCCAGCAAGAATAAACCCGAACGAAATAGCAAACATTTTACTAAACAAATATTTTAAAAAGTTGATACTACCGCGTATATAAATCACGATTTGTGTCAACATATTTGCATCATTAACATCCGACAGACTCGGCATGATGTTACTTACTTCATAGGGGGCGCTCTGATGGTAAGATTTTCGGCAAGTGATGCGAGGCTGGAATCCAGGTCTCCAGTGATTAAGGCACCTGCGGACTGCTGATTGCTGCTGTTGCTGCTGCTGTTATTGTTGGGCGTCACCGGCTGGTTCGCCTGCCCGATCTGCGTCGAGGGCTGCAGAACACCTCCCAGACCATCAAAAGCTACAATTCGCAATGCATCAGAAGTTGTTCCCGGTGTTATAGCGGCTATGGAAGTAACACCTTGAAATAAGCACATACGAGAGGTGTGGGGAACACAAACACGTGACGCTTACAGAGGTATCAGGTGGTCCAAAAAGTAATGCCCAAGTTTTTTGTTTGTGCATTTATGCATTTCTAAAACTTTAGCATAAAATTAACAAAATGTGTCAGTCATAAAAACATCTATAGAAGAAAAATAATAACAAACAAGGATAATACAAATTAAAAACATACTTAATTCTCCATTATCTAAGGCCGTGAAAGTACAGGGCGTTCTATTTAAAAACATTTATATCCAAACAGTGAGAGTGAGTTTAAATTGATTGTACTTTTTAGTTACTCTTTCAATAACTGCCAAACACTTGGTATGTTCTGTCGAAATTTAAACATTCATATAAATTTAATATGCTTTTCGAAACCTCCAATCCCAATGAACAGATTAACCGAATCTCCTCATTGGTTAAGGACAGTGTTTTTCAGTAACAATCAACATTACTTCTGACCAACCGACATCTACAATTCTATCCCGTCAATGCACTTTTAATCACAAAATCAAATCACAAACACCAAGCGAAGCAGTGTGCAAAAACTAGGCAACAGTTAACACTTACAGAATAAGAGAATCACCTGAGAGCTGTGAACTACTGGCAGTATTTTGCGTGACTACAGGCACTCCCTCATTTGCAATGAACGCAGACGGATAATCATTGCTAGGTTTTCCAGGAATGGGGACGTCTTGGACGATTGTGGGACTGGAGGAATGTGGGGAAGAGTCAACAGACCTGTTGATGGTTTCTAAAACGCTCTTTGAGGTCGTCCTTTTAGGAGGTGGTGGGCGGGGCGGCGGGACCGACTTTTTAACAGCTTTGTTAGGAGTTTCCGTAATATTATTGGAACTATCCGGAATTTTGGTTTCGGGAGAAAGCGGGAGGGAGTCTTGCGTGTGCGGGGTGGTGGTGCTGGAGTCGTCCTTTTGGAAGTACTCGAGCACGTCCCTGATGGGTTTGTGGTCGGAAAGGGGGGAGTCCAGGAGCAGAGAGGGCGTCGGATCGTCGACGAGGAACGGGTTGAATGAGGAAGGATTTGGATCATCCGCAGCTTGCATAAAACAAGAGACACGTTATTTCTTCTGCATATTTTCTTATTTCGTTATTTTAATTTTAATAAACAAAAGTGGTTTAATTATCAGCACCCCAGAGCCCGACCCTGAACACACTTATTTCACACCTCTAACACGGTATCAAGACATCAAAACTACAGCCAACAATTAAACAAACGTGCAATTATTGTTAGTTGCATTTTGTGAAGAGAGGCTGTGATTAGAGACAAGTCAAGAGTGAATCTGTACATGGCTTCTGCGAAACAGGCGGCCACTTACTTTTTGTCTCTGCAGACCCGAAGACTGATGCAAAGTTGCTTTCCGACACAAAAGCACCGTTCGTTATCACAGGTTGTTTACCGTAGCCTGAAACAAAACGTACAATATGAAACACAATCTCTTATTTTTTACAAAAAAATAATTGGCAAAATCACATTTATAAAATTGGTTTGAGAACTAATGATAAGCATTATTAGACCAAATAGATAAATATAATATTAACTAAAACTTCCACCATTCTAAAGCAATTGTAGTTACAAAAAAGCTCAGGATGACTACAGGCATTAGTAAGTACAATTGTTAAAATACGAATAAAATGAGCAACTCAATTGATTTGTAAAAAAGCATAATTTAAGGGGTTAATCAATAAACATTTCTTCTTACGTTGTCCATCCTCTTATATTCTGCCTCTCCAACTTTCATGTCTAAATTAGAACTGTTTAGAAGGCTAATAAGCATATGTACATCTGATAAATTATAGATAGCCACTTCCTATTTTTGTGGCAAACTTTCCTGCTTTCAAGCTCTTACACATCAACAAACATTAAATACTTTTTTGTACTTTGTGTACATGTAATTTCAGGAATTATTATGAAGAAGAATTAATTTGCACTTTAATCAAAAACCATTGTTCCAATAAATATAAAAATTTACCACAAAAAATACACTGCCAAAAAAAAATGGATCACCACGTAAATATCGCATAAGTTATATAAAACTTTATACGTCATTAAAAACCTAATTTTGAAGTGCGTCTATTGTTAGTACACTCTACAGCATTAAAAAAAGATACAGGTAAATCATACCTTCATTTCTGGAGAAAATGTTAGTACTAATATGAGCAACTCACGGACTTTGAACACGGTAAAAAAACCCAGGCCAAAAAAGATAATGGATCACGCAACAATAGATGACCATGTTTGGCTTCACAAGATATCTCACAACAATTTAATGCGCCTGATCCAGAAAGGATTGTGTTTACTGCTCATTATTAAAGCTTTCACTAGGCCCCATACATGAAAGTGTACGTCTCAACTGATTACAAAATCAGTGACCTTTGGTACGCTTCGTGACAAAAAATAATGTTTTCAGGTAAGTTTCGTTTCAATCACACGATGTATATATAGAATATTTGTGGAACAGTAAACAAATCGTACTGTAATAACTAAATTATATGTGGCTCTGACTTTAAGTTGCCATTTTATTCTATTCAAAGGCAGATTTAATTCTGTTCAGCGATACTATGAACGTTCACAATTACATTTTTGATGTTCCAGAACTTCAGTGTTTTTCAATAAGTCACTCATATGGAATGATTTGATGGTTTTGTAAGGATAAAAATGTAACGCCACTTGATCGACCTGCAAGGTATCCCGACTTATTACCCATTGAAACTTGATGGTATATATCCCCTTACACAGAGCTAATCAAGTCAGAAAATAAACTTTGGATGTGCGTCAATCTGCATGAAATGGAATACCAAACCACTTTATGGAAATTTTTTAAATCAAATCCTTGATATACACCAGAGATTGTTACAATATTGTTTGAACTAATTCCAGCTACCCTTTTTCACATTTCCATGCATCATCATCATCATCATCATCCTTATTTTATTTTATATACTGCACATGTATTACAATCCCAAAAATAATTACCAATCCGTAGTGACTATCCCTACTGTCACATATTCCTTTTCATTACTAATAGAAGCTTGCTGAATGACTCTAAATTCTTTTAAAAATAAATGTTAAACCTAGAGCAACATTTGATGAAAAAAATATCACTAAACGCAACGTTTTTAAATTTAGAATTAAATTTTAAAGAAGAAGCTTCACAGTTTCCACGTAAAAAATAATTTGTAGTTAAATATTATGACTGCGTTCTAGAGGAAATGTCAAAACATGCCATCCCAGACACCTCTCCACCGTTACGTCCGTTTATAAATGATTTTTTGCGTTAAAAATGATCTAGAGCCGTGGTTACCAACAAGGGGGTAATTCAAAAATGAGTTATTAACTCTTAATGGCATTTTAAGTTTCCTCCATATGAACAGTAGTTCACTGTTTGAATAAATAAGAATTATATGTCACGAGGGAGAATCAGGATTTTAGATATGCTTAGGTGGGACATGGCCAAAAAAAGATTGGGAGCTACTACTTTAGAGTAAAAGCTTCAAAGTACACAAAGAACGTTTTCTATTCTAGAAAACATATTTGGGATACTTTAGGTTTTAGACATAACAAAAAAATATTGACATTCTTTCACCTAGTACTGTTAGTAAGAAATATTTCCTGTTAGATTATAGCTGTTTTGATTCAACGATTTTATCACTATATTATAATTTTATCCCCGACAGCCTGCGTGCGTCGCTTAATCATTAAGGGCTTGCGGTCTGTCACCTAAACAACTACCAATCTACACGTAGAAAATTATGATAAAATCTAACGTTTTTCTATAAGACGATAAGACAACTAAAAGACAAATCCCGAGCCTCTGAAGACTGTGTGCTTGCTTCAAACAAAAGCAGGGTATACATTATCCGATCTAATTTGGACGATAGTTAATCCGGATAATCCAATTTTCACATTCATAAATCATAAATCAATACATTTAGCAAATATAAAAAATTCTTAATATGTACTTCACAAAAACGGAAAGGAAACTGAAAAACACGATATACCAAAAAAGAAAAATAATCTACAACAAATCACATCTTATTACCTTCTTGGACAAACTTAATCTAAACAAATGGTCATCCGCATAATCAACGCTCAAATAATCGGCAATTTCAAATTCAAAACAAGTTTTTCTAGATAATTTATCAAAATGTCATTATAATCATATTATAACAGAGTTTAAAAGAAATAAAACAGCGGCTCAGTTACAATTGTGTTGAAAAATATCGCATTACGATATCTTTCAATTTTTAATGACAGCGATCATTAGACCATATAAATTAATTTCAAAGTCCATTTAATAACATGTGTTGTAACCTCAAGAATTTCGTAGATACAAAAGATGAACATCAACAATTTGTTTGAAGAAAATTAGAAATAGTGATATATATTACCAGACCAGTTTGAGCGACATTGACATAAATTAGCAGCCGCAAGTGAATTGAAATGCATAATAGTGACTTCACTGTACTGGTCAGTGAGAGCAATAAGTGCTGCACCGTGAGTGAACATACCTATGTGCTGTGATGGGAGTACAACAAAAAATCTATCAATTTTTGCATTAGACTTGAATATTCTTCCGTGGAAATTATGCAAATAATTCGGAATGCTGCATAAAGCATATGATAAAAATTGATGAAAAAATAGAAATTGTGGAGTGGGATATACTGAATAGTGAATTAGGCGTTGGAAGAAATTTATGAGGCTTACTAGGAGAAGGGGTTGTTTATGTACAACAATATTTTTTGTATAACTTTCAATAAATATTTCTATATTTATATCACATAGTTGGACACTTTCGAAACAAGACTCCAATATGTGAGAATGCTTCCAAAAAGTTTTAAAATGATTGCCGAGAGGCTAATAAAATCTTCGATAGAATTATTAAAATTAATGATAAATCTATCCATACATTTGAATAGAAAGTAAACAAAGAAATGTAATGTGGTTCTCGGCCCTTGATTTACTCGAAGAGGTCCGTACGTAGTAAACAAAGACAACCTTATTCATTTGAACGAAAAGTAAACAAAGACGACTGATATGAAATTTGGCGTATCGCGCAGTGAGCGCTTAATTTACACGAGGAGGTCTGTGAGTTCGTGCACATCGGGGCCGCTCTCGCTCCTTGCCAAAAAGCGCGTCTGCCAAGGCCATTTGGTTTGCTTCCTCCGAGTGAAGTTTCGATTGTAAGCGCCCATTTATAATGGATGTAAGCATAAGCCGCCCATAAGAAATACGTATAATGCACATAAGCCTTATGTAAAGATTTGAAAGTTGCGCATGCTCAATTAAAGTAGCGTAATTATATTGCGTTTGTACCTGTTATCCCTTTTATGGTGTAAAAGAACAGACGCATATTTACTACCTTAATTAATAGTTCCTTACCCGTTGAAAAAACGAAGCCAAAATGTAGACAATACAAAAGTTAGGTTATGCAATTTCAGAATCAAAACAAACATTCTGTTACTATTGCCAACATTAATCTAGAAAAAAAATTAAAAATTGCTACAAATGAAAGTAAAAAATACGTAAAGTTCAGCCGTTTTTAGTGCTAATACGTGTAATCGTTTATTACTTACTTCAATATATTTTGCATAACCTTGTCAAATATTTGTTGTAATTTTTACCGACTTTTACAAAAGAAGGAAAAAACTTGAACGGGCAGAACTTCTCATCTAAATTTTGGCATTCAACATGTGCTATTTTTATTATTCATAAACTTACTCTTTATGCGTTGTACTTTTAACTCTGAGTTCATTATAAATTCAACTTGTTATTTTTCTAGAGTACCAACCATGGTACACATTAAGCGACCATTATCGAATGACAAATTCGAATATTAGTTGGATAATTCGTTAACAGGCGAAGAAAATTACTTTTAGTCTGAGTTTGATGAAGATTTAGGCGCCAAGGATGAGTTACCTGAACAAAAGCAGAGGTAACAAATACATCAAAAGTAGCCAATAAGTATATCGAAGAGCCATCAACTTAAAAGAATATTGAATTAGAAGACATGTCCGTTTGTTCTGATGTTGCTGATTCTGATTTGGATCCTGAAGAAGATCCGACAGTAAAGAGACGAAGAAGGACGACGCGTCACTCATTTTAAGATTAGTAATGTCTTTTCTTAAAGTATCGAATTTATTATTCTCACCTTAATTATTTCAAACAATTTTTCGATGACATATTACGGGCCATACAAAAATCAATTTATATTCTTCTCGGTTACCCTCATCCCAATCATTTAGATATAATGACAAAAAAGAATTAAATGATTTTAGGCATTCCAATTATAATGGGCTACTCTAAGCCCCTATTGCACATCTGGAAATGATTGCTAAAGTCCTTACGCCAAAAAGATTCCTAAAAATATCGGGATTTTTGCATTTCAACGATAATTTAAAAATGCCACATGAAAATTCAGATTCTAATAAACTTTACAAAATTCGACCGCTATTAATTCAGTTTAAGTAGAAGTTCTTAGCATTCTTGTCGTCATCAGTCGACGAGGTCATAATTAAATTTTTTTTTAATTTTTCTCTCGGTCTATACATGTGTCAGAAATACATTTCAATATTTTATTTTAAAATCTAAAAAACAACTGATACAAAAAAAATTTCCCGTTGCTTTTCTTTATCTTTTAAGCACAAGTATAATAATTTTGATTTCAAAAGCATGGGAAAAAGTACAACTCTGTTTTAGCATCACATTACATTTGCTTAATTGAAATTTATCAGTACCTAAAACAGATGTTGGAATATAAACAAGCAATTTAAAAAAAATAAAAAGTGCTATCTATTTCGTTTCAGTGATTGGCCCCACAGTTACTTATTTCAAAATTAAATGTCAATCTTAATTTCATAAAAAACTTGTATGTACATGGAAAATCATCTCCTAAAGGCGACAACTTACTCCAGGTTCTCCAAAAGCACTTTTGTTTGTGTGGAATGACGACACCTACGAACAATCCCTAAATTTGTATCTAAAAGGAAATCAAAGGAAATTTCATTATTTTATGTATGTGACATTAAATTACACCCTTTTTTAGCTTTTTCTTCTTAGGTCACCGCTTGTCGGAGACTAGCGCATTAAGTGCGCAAATTAATAATTATCTGTTGGACGTAATCGACTTGTGCCACTTTATTATATTCCCTTTTACTTTCATAGCATGTGCTCGGCGCACTATTCGGTTTACATAATTGCGGATTTGTAACACAGAGCAATTGTCTAGATTTTACAACTAACAAGACATATAATTAATCTTACTACAAGAGGCTTTGTCAAAGTGCATTGCAATTATCTTAAGTAAAATATATCTTCGAAATCTTTATTTTAAATAGCGAATACCAATCAAACTTGTTTATCCACTCATAATTACTTTCCAATTCGCCAAAAATATTTTTACTGAAGCCAAAAATATTGCACGGTCGATTCACATTTCACCGACTGCACATTTTGCCGAAAGGCGAAATCATAACAAAATTCCTTGGAGGGTAATGCCACTCTAAAGGGCAGAAAATCCATTTTTTATAAATTTTTGCTAAAATTGTTTGCAACGAATAGAAAAATCCGAACGCGATTAGATAGATAATTTAATTCTAAAGTTGCACCATATAATTGGCCTTCAATATTAAAGTTCTCATTATTTTCTTTCTTCTAGCTGATTTCAGAGCCCCTCATCAAGCTTCTTTTCCAGCATCAGGCAACGGTCGCTCCGAAAACTTAGCGCGGCACTCCATCACGCAGAAATTATAGCAGTTATAGCCGATGGCAATGCCTAAGAACTCCATAATCTTCATAGTACCTGTTAGCTTATCGTTGTACACACATGGGGAATTGTCGGTTACAGTATCTGCGATCATTTTCCCGCTTGACACTACTTTTTTGCTATTTTGAATATAGCCATCGATGCAACGACTGAGAAGATTATCTGAGCTTAAGTTTCTCGTAGATTGGCTTGATGGCATCAAAAACTCCTCAAACATCACGTATCTTTACCGGACATTTCTCGTGCTGCGGCCTTTCATCAATAGAAATCTTATGATTGTGCCGCCCAGATTATATTTCTCATCTTCCCAACTAACGGGGAGTTTCGATGGCTGGCTGGACCATAATCTATGAAAAGCCCGTCTATCAGTTTTTCGGTTAATTTCGTTGTTGTTTTCAAATTACGAAGACGAGTACCCATTCTTTTTAGACAAGATCGATGCATTTCTTTTTGGTAATAGTAAAATTTTCATATGGCTGTGCAGCTGAAATATCTTCAAACGCCTTCGAATCTTCATCTCTAATATAGTAGGCATATTTTACAGAATACATAGCTTTTTAGCGCTTAAAGACGAGTCAATTTCCATTTTTCCTCGACATATTTCTTTGTGAGTTAGGAACGATCCTTCGTACTCTGCGGTCTTCAATTCTTCCAAAGCTCACAAAGTTTACAATACTTGGTTTCATATTTTTATCAATTACTTTTCCAATATTCCATTCAATAAGCATTACCAAACCGCACGGAGAAGAAAAAACGCTTTTTTTCACGACCATTCATTTCCATGCTCAACAGAACACCTATAGTTAGATTATTATAGTCTACTATTGTAGGCAGTGAAATACCTTCTTTATTTCCATTAACAATTAGCACAGAGCGACGATCTAGTGCACAGAATATTCATTTAAAACTATTTCGCCAATTTAAAAACTATTGTATTTTATTTTTGAGACCCTAAATCAGAAAAAATTCGAATTTTTACAAATTCCAGGGAGGCACCACACCTTAAGAAACAGGCATGAAAAGACCGTTTTCCCAAAAAAATGATATTGCAAAAACCTTGAAAAAAAACGATGCAAAATACTACGAAGTATACAGTACCGGTTAAAAGTTCTTGAAAATTTATATCTATGACTACAACTCGCTTCAAAAACGAGCTGCCTCTCTGGTTTTTAGATATGTGTTGGAGGATGATGATAAATCCTCAAAATATCCCTGTTAAGGTACTGATAGACGTTTAGGCGCGGAAAGAGTATTTCTTATGGTCAAGCTTGTAGAAAAGCCTAATTTCAGGACGCTTTATCTTTTTCCTGGGGCGAGAAAAATGCGGAAGAAATATATGTTAGAGAGTATATGCGTGGAAGTATTTTAATACGGTACTGATCATTTCCCAACCGTGACTAGCCACTTGCTTGGGGTCCTACTTCAAGAACACCCTTCACTATCGGCTGGTTTTTTCTAAAATACCCACATTTTCAGGGATAGCTAGATAGTAGATCATTTCAAAATCTTACATTCAAAAAACTAAACCGATTTCATGTTTTCGCAAAGATCTGACTGTTTTTGTAGGCCACATTATGATATAGGGCTCTTTTATTGGGGATAAACTATTTGCCTCAGATTCAGGCCATAATGCGGGATTTTATTATATAGAGACCTCGGAAGACACTATGGAGTCTTGGACAACGGCAAATCGTCCTCTTGATCAAATCTTCCGTCGAAAGATTTATATAGCAATAAGAAAAGACGTAATAAAGAACTAGCAGCTCTTAATTAA
The DNA here is from genome assembly GCA_036346155.1 of Sinelater perroti. Classification (NCBI taxonomy): domain Eukaryota; kingdom Metazoa; phylum Arthropoda; class Insecta; order Coleoptera; family Elateridae; genus Sinelater; species Sinelater perroti. The sequence goes on from JARFIY010000024.1 coordinate 14,522,108, forward strand.
TTTCAATGTCTTCTCTAAATGATGCAATTTTTGAATGTGCACTTTGTTCGGAATTATCACTTCCTTTTAATGAGTACTGAATACTAAAATTGATGCAAATTTAAAACACGCTGAGAATTTTGCCATTGTGTCAAATATAATTTTAATCAACCTAATCATATGATCAGATCAAAAAAGATTTAATTATTAATTATCTTTAGATGACTTTACAAACGGCAAAAGAGCAAATAACCTCTAAAAATTTCTGTTTGATGTACTTAGACACTTCAAAAATAAGTGATAAAAAACTACAAAATCAAAAAAAAACTATTCAAGACTACATTCGACCTCATATAGTAAATATAAGATAATAGAACTTAAATCGAAGATTGTATCTCATATTTGCCGCATATCGTACCATAGATTTTCTAGTGACATCGGTAAACTGGCATACCTCGAAGAGAAGGTTATAAAATACAAAAAAATTTAAATGTTTATCTACTGTTTGTGTTCAATAATAATCCCTAATATATTGTCCTTGAAGTCCGATAACAAGCAGCGAAAATCCCTCAACCATAACGTGCTGCTTTTCAAGAGCAGTTATAACAATAAAATTATATATTAACCTGCAATTATCACAATACTTTTAATAGCTATATAAACGTTCGAAGGTTATTTCAAACGATTAGCGCATTTAAATATGAAATTGGGTACCTAGTCCTACGCCAGTAATTTTATTAGAACTACTAAGATTGCTTTAAGTCGACAAAACCCACGAAAAATCCCGAAACGGTTACGCCACCGCTCATAATTGGCCAAAATTGGTGCAGCGTTGCCAAATATTTTGAAAGAACAATGCAATGTGGTGAGCGGGTGTGTATTTATACTATTTTAGATTTGTAATGGTTTACTCAAACCGGCATAAAACAATAAAGAGGTGGGAAACGGTAATGTAAAAGTAATCACCGTTATTATCTTATGGTGCTCAAAGAATGCTAAAGTGGGATTACCAAAAATAACTTTCAAATTGGACATAAAATGAAGCCGATAAGATTTATTTAAAAAAAATAAGCGACCGGTTTCAAAATTATGATAAATAGCGCAAGCACAAAGCTGTTGCACTACCAGGAAGACACCAGAATGTTTAATTAAAATATAACACGGCGCTTTCCATTTAACGAGCTGTTGTGAGTCGGAGAGCCCTAATTAAATGCCGTTAATTTAACTAATTGTAGGCATGTGATTCGCCAACAGTTCTGACGTTATTCCATATATGCTTTCCAATTGTAAAGCATGCACGCTTATATTCGGCATTAAGTCGCGCCACGAACTATAAATTTAACATAATATGAAGGTTACCACAACTATCTGGGAAATGTTTTCTTCGCATTATCGCACTGACTTCATCTCTCTGTACGTTTCGATGTCTCAAGTTAAACAATGAATTTGGAAAGTGTGTATATATGTATCCTCGCTTTCGGTTAGAATCAATTATATTCGACCCGCTCTATAATTTTACGCGGAAGAATGAAATATATATCGATTTTTTTAAATTTATTAAATCATCATAAGACTACAAGCATAAAAAATTATTTTTTTGCACAAACACAGTTTCCCCAAAGGATAAGTAGTTTTTTGATCACGCTATCGTAAAATAAAGATGGTTGTAGCACAACAACATTGTCGTCTAATCCCTGAGCTCCAAATGTTCTTTTAGTGAATGACAATCGCAGGGCGATAAGACCGGACTGTAAAAAAGGTGTTCCAATTCCAGGAAAATCGTCAATTTTTATCGAGTTTAAAGAGTTGTATGACATCAAGTCTTGTCATGAAGTCGAATAAGTGTCGCAAGGTTTGTGTTGCCCAAAAGTTGACAGAAGTAATTTCATTCTTGGTCCAACTAATAATCCAAGGAAAAATACAGGGTAAACAAAGCGTAGGTAGAAAAAGGACCTCATGGCTGCGTAACTTAAGAGACTGGTATAATCAACTGTTCAGAGCAGCTGTGAATAAAATTCAAATAGCACTAATGATCGCCGACCTGCGTGCGAAGATGTCACTCTGAGAAGGAAAAGACGGGGAACAATGAGAATATTCTTCTCACTCATGTTAGTCCCCGTACACGACGTTTAACCTTCATTTGCAACTGCTTCTCGTCTTCTCAAAAATGTTTATACCACCCGTGTTACCGGAGTCTTCTTATGGGTATTGTTATCGAACTGTAGCTTAAACCTTTTCCAAATATCGAACTCAAGAGTCATCAACTACCACATACAGACAGTTAAATATTTGGGGCTGCATTTAGATAGGAGACTGACCTGGAGAAATCATATATTCACCAAACGCAAGCAACTCGGATTTCAACTCCAAAAGTTATACTGGCTTATCGGCAGAAAATCCAAGTTATCATTAGAAAATAAACTATTAATTTACAAAACAGTTCTCAAACCCATTTGGGCCTATGGGATCTCTTTGTGGGGTACTGCAGCTACTTCCAACTTAGCTATGCTTGATCGCTTCCAAAGCAAGGTACTCAGAATAATCGTTGACGCGCCATGGTACGTCCCCAATGTGATTTTAAGTGACTTACAAATTCCCACAGTGAAAAGTGAAATTAAAAAGCTCAGTGAGAGATATAAAGACAGACTGTTCGCTCATCCCAACCCTTCTGTGCAGCACCTTATAGAATATAACAACGAACCCAAAAGACTCAAGCGTTTTAAGCCATCTGATCTACCTACTAGATTCTAACTGTCATTGTATATTAATCTTTCACAACATTGTACTCCTCATTCTCATGAATATTATATTAAAACATTGTAAGGGGAGTTTTCGCTGGAATTCTACCCCACATGTCTTATTGTACTCATTTACCTATATTTAGTCCTATAGAATACTTATAGCCTAATATTAATTGGCAGATTGTATAAATATTGGTGTTATAAAAAAAAATCGAACGATTTTGTTGCGAGAAACTTGACAGTAATCCGTTCCGTAACAGACGAGGGTACTTCTTGCTCAAACATAATATTCTACAAGGAGGAATCCCTTTCAGAGATCCATACCTACAACGCTAAGAAGCCGCGCCCCTCTCCGTTCACATCAAAGCGCGTAAAAAAGAAATTCCAGTTTATATAGAGTAGTACAAAAAACAGATTAGATTTGGCTCTGAATAAACTATTAAAAAAACAATTCAACTATTTGATAAATCAACATGTTAAAATTGTGGTAGGTTTTCAACATTCTTTATATTATCTTGGAACGATACTTTAAAATGATCAGTCGAAGACTGGTGCTGTTGCAGATGGATAATGCCAGGACCCATACGGCCCGAACCCGGCAAGAATTACGGAAATTCAATGGATCGAACTGTTCGCACACCCCGCCTGTAGTTCTGATTTGGTGCTACAGGATCACCGTCTTTCCGATCAATGACTCACTTTTTGAACGAATATCAACTCAGGATATATAGCACCCTTCTTACATCAGTTCTTTAATTCCAAGCCACAAGAATAATACCAACGAGACCTAGGAGACTTGGCTCATAGCTAGATGGATACTATACATTTTGATTTTTAAATTTGTACCTCCATCAGAATATGAGGTATATGGATATTAAAAAAATGAAAAAATTTTGGCACCACCTTGATATTTATTTCGCCAACGTAAAATTCTAATCATATAAAACATTGCAATAGAGAGTAGAAACCAAAATCTTATTTGTTACATTTAGTAATTTGCTATGTTCGACATGATAACTTTATTATCCACATATTTTCAGCAAATCCAGATTTTTTTAAGATCATTTTCTGAAAATTCTTCGTTGATACAATCGTAAGGTTTCTGAATTTCGCTTGTATAAAATATAAGAACTTAACTTATTCATGTTTGGTCGTAAATTTTGTTTGAATTTCGTCTATGATATTTAGTGGCACTCCATCTTCAATTTCATATGGGAAAATTGAAACGTAAGTTCAGCCAAACTTTCAATTCATGAAACTTAAGATGTATATCAAGCTATTAGACATTCTAATCTGCAGCAACACTACATCTTCTGGTAAAATTGATGATTGACTTCATCCAAGTTCTGACTGACTGTTGAAAGGCGATTGCAATGGATACATTCAGCATTTTATTATGTTTTACTGGAAAGTGATTGCTTTAAGAAGGCTTTGCTTAAAAAGATACTTAACAGACTCAATGTGTGTACCACTAAAAAATTACGTTCGACTGAAAGTGCTCTTCAGAAACTTAAAAAAATGTTTTGTTTCAGTTACGATTTTCTAAGCTTTAAAAAATTTAATTGCGATATTTGAATCATGTTATCCATTTTAAATGAAATTTTAAACCAAATAAATAGTTCAAATATTCAGGTGTGCAAAGGTGGGAAATTCTCGATGTTACCTCGTACATCATACTATAATTCTCTTTTTGTAATTCTCACTGTTGCTAGTTATCTGATGCAGTATTTGGTTTCGTAATACTACACGGCGTAAAAAACGGATATTTTTTAAATAGATAATAAAGAAAAAATCTGGTGTGAACATCACACGACTTTCCTTATCCTATTATTTGGGTAATTCTGGCAAAAATCCTGGGCTTCAATTTTTTTTTCGAATTCCTCTTTTACCAACTTTTACTTTAAATTCATGTTTATCTCGTGATAACAAATCATTTTTATTCTCATGAATTTTTTGTATCTTCAACCATTTAGATTCGCGACCGCTTTGTGAGCGATTTTGCGACTTTGCAACCAAACGGCTCGGCCAATTTTTACCAAAACTGCGTCCCCTACCCACAAGTAACTTGCATACCAAATTTCAAGTCTCTACCTCTTACGGTTTTCGAGATATCCTGTTTACTGACAGACCGACAGACAGAAATACAGGCAGATACACACACACACACGAACCAATGACCCAAACCAACTTTTTTGGTGCCCTGAGGCTATAATTCGTCCAGAAATGTGATAAACTGGGTAGGTCAAATTTCCCCCGGTTACATTACTTTCCTTATTATAGGATAAGGAAAGTAACAAGACGAGGTCGTCACCACCGCCTGTGAGAAAATCAGAAGATTCAGTTTAGCCCAGAAAATGCGAACTATCCCGTTTTTACCATCTAGCAGCTTTTCAAAAATGACAATTCCACTGTTACTATTCAACTTCTTTTCCATGAACAGTTTAATGTTGCGCGTGATGAGACGATGTTCGATCACAACACTTCAAAAGCTGCTTCTAGTTGATTTTGTCCAACGCAAACTGTTTTGTGAAAGAATGTTTGAAATTACTGCTTCTGATATATAATTGTGATGATGAGTTACGAGGCCCATTTCCATTTTGATGGTTACGTCAATAAGCAAAACTGTCGATTTTGGACAGCAGACAACAAACAAGAATTACACTAGGCATCTCTCCATAGTGCTAAGGTTACAGTTTGGTACGAAGTTTCGAAGGTAGGGATCATTGGACCTTACCATTTTGAAGAAGAAGGAGCTACTTGCGTCCACAACTTCGGCGTTTACAAGTCAACATGGAGCAAATGTGGTTCCAACAAAATGGAAGCACAACCTACATGATAAGAGCTTCAATCCCGGTTGTTCAATAAATATTTCTTCAGTACATAATTTCACGTTTCGCGATGTCTCTTGCCCCCCACGCTCACTTTCTTTGGGGTTACATCAAATCGAAAATCTACGTTCCAAATCCTCGCGTAGTAGATGAACTGAAAGTTCCCATTCACAAAGAAATTTCAAATGTGCCAGAAGAAATGTTGATAAGTGCGATGCATAACGAATCATTCGAAATAGTTATTTGATTATTGCACAATTGATTCTAAAACTTCTTTATATCCAAAAAGGCGCACTGTTTAATCATTTGTTTTATTTAATCCGATGTTAGAAAATTGGTGTTCGTCATTTCTACTACCTCTTTCAATATTATTAATCAGGCTTTCTCTTTGCATTCGGTCTTAAAGGTTTTATCATTTTTTAACTTTATTTTTACATATTTCATAACATTTGTGTTTATTTAGTATTTTAATTATAGATCAATATTCAAAGAAAAACAATTATTCATGCTAGATAATAATGGTAAAAGCCCACTTAAAACACGAAAACGAACCGTCCCATCTATAATGAGAAAAAACCTATACTACAAGAAACTGGACTACAGAAATCATTACAAATAAATAAAAAAACAAACAAAAAACAAGTTTTGGTAGTACTTAAAACTAAAGGAAACCTTCACCTATATAATTAAGTTAGTTAAATAAGCACCACTTATTTATCGATCTTAACCAATCAAACTAGGCCGCTGTTATAAGAAGCCTTGACGACTTGGTCGACAGGGAATTATGCCTTACCTACATATAAGCTACAAATCTATCAATGGAACAACTAGAGCACGAACAACATTCCTTGATTCCTAAAAGCGCTGAAATATCCTCTTCTGCATGCAGATATTCATCTTAATACTAGAAACCACGCTTCTATAGTCACTATAAAGAACATGACGATGCTACTTTCAATAGGTACCCGCCCGTCCTTTTTGTCTAAAACTTGACGACTCGACTTTTCGCAGAACATTTCTGTCCTGTATTATTCTGCAAATAAATACGTAGTGATGAAGAATAAATCGAATCAGGATATTTTAATTTATTAATCGCTAAGAACAGGTTGCATGATTATGATTCAGATGTAGTATTTTGGTTAGTTCAGATGTTCTGGTTGTATTGTCGAACATAAAATGTTCTATCCGCTATCATTCATTTTACATTAAATGCGATTACCTCAAGTATTAAGTACATATTAATGCGTCTTATCGCTCATAAGTTTAATGGTGTTATTATAAAGTGGGGTTGGCCAATTTCAAATCCTTTATCACAAGAAAAGTTATGGGTCTGACGTATTACACGTTGCCTGCGCTATCCTCAAAAGCCCAGAGAGTACGGGGAGCTACACTGCTAATTTATTGCGTTTATGAAGTACCGCAACTATAATAAAAATTCTCTTGAATACTCGCCATCACGTTAACAACCTCATTTAGCTCTGATGAGGTGTTTCATTAGTTACGTTTCGCTTTCAGATACTTTCATCATCGCGTTGGTGGTTTCTGCACCAATGTAAACCGTAAATTTGTATGCAGTTAATGACATTTATTATTTTTATTGACATAAATGTGCCTCCATCCCGAATCTCCTTGTTAAAGAAAAAGTTAAAGCAAAAATCAATTTTTTCTAGTTATTCGCGAAAATTCGATTTTGTACTTTTATGGCCACAACTAGCTTTAATAAAATAGAGAAAAATAACACATTTTTGGGGAAACTAAGCAACAGTTTTTTCAAACATTTTGCTAAATTCAGGTTCTGAAAAATGAAAATTATAGTTGGTAGCATCGTATGAAAAAGATTTTTTCATTCCAGTGATACATATCATACGGTGTCAATTTTTCCATTTTCAATTGATTATGGCAAAATCAGAAAATTTTTAATCTATTATTTTTCTTGCGTGCCTTGTGTCATTTAGAATTTAAATAAGTATATATTACACCGATCTTTTAATTGCATAATACTGAACTGTATAGCAGACAACTGAAATAAGTGCAAAGCCTTCAACAAGGTAGCGCGCCCGCTCATCATGGCACAAAGACCATACATAAAATTGCGGAACTAGGTGAAATTGAGGTCTTGCCGCATCCAACTTATAGCTCCAATTCTTCGCCTTTTCATTGACCTGTTTCAACATATGGTGCATTTTTGCGGGTTTGGTCCCGTTGAAGAAAAATGTCATTAATTCTTTGTTTCAAAGTCGACAAATTGGTATCGTAGACAGATTCAACAACTGAAGGGCTGGTAAAACATCATTGTTGATGATGATAGTCTATATTTTGAGAAGTAGTTATTTACATTAATTCACGTATAAATATAAAGATTTTTGCAAGTTTTACGGAACTTTTTTAAAACCCAGCAAATGTGAGCAAAGTCAAAGTCAAAGTAGAAGACCTAAAAGAAATTGGAATGTTTTAAAGCACTGTGAATTATGTCTGTTGTAAATTATGAATGACAATTTGACAATTCAGTGTAAATCGTTTTAAACTGTGTTTATAATATGAATATTGCTAATGAACAACATTATATAAAATTTTGCCTCAATTCACAAAAAAAATATCTAAGAGCACCAAATCTGGTGGTTATGATAGATAACCACCTTACCTTGATCTGAAAATTAATACAGAGTGGAGCAAAACTCTCTTCCTAATTTCGAAGAAGGGTTATGAAGCGAAGCATCATCGGAAGACGGGGAAAGTGATTTCATTAGACGCATGTAGTGGGGAAGTTTTGCCTAGAGGGACCTTTAGTAGCCCACATGTGAACAAACGACCAGATAGTTTTTGCATTCGAAATCATGACTCTGTTGTGGTTGTGTTTTTCAGACACACTCAATTCTTCATTCCCGAAATCAAATCAATTTTTTTTTGTGGGTACTTCAGAGCTGCTGGTTCTGTAATGTGAAGGGGAAAAGAAAGACCTCAAAATGCATGAACAGCGAAAACCATTAATGCAGTACGACGTTCAAGGCGATCTGCAAGCAAACATGCCATTGCTCTTTATTTGTCTAGTCCTATGGGAACGTCTCAAGGCTGAGATTTACAAATATCGCCCTAGGTCTCTTCAAAACGAATAGTTCAAAAAATCAGGCATATTCCTCCACACGTCTTCAAAAGAATAAGAAAAACTTTAACAGTACAACAAAGACGAGGGACACTACTTGGCCGGTATCCTATTTAGAACATATTGAAACAAACATTCAGTCCTGTAACTCTGCATTGTGAAAATAAATTTTGTATGCCTCCTATCGTTTTTTCTTTATTTAACCTGAAAAAGAAGGAAAACCTTTTACCCCATCCTGTATTATGAGATGATGCACCATGTTGCTGGAAAAATATATTTCGTTTTACTTTCAACAGCATTTCGTCTAAAAATTCCTCACTTATTTGGGATTTACAATTGCGTTAACTATTCAGTGCTTTCACATAGTTTGATGAAGATACTAATTACAACATTCTAGGTGCTGTTCAACATCAGTTGGCTGGAGCTTTTTTTATTTTATGTAGCCTAAATTTGTGTCTTTAAACCATATTCATCGTCGTAATATACAAAATTCAGTTTTGAAATTGTGAAATTTCCAAGTGGTATTCCAACAACATTAGTTTCCTCACTACCTTTATTTTTAGTTTTCTTCTTTGAAGATAACTATTAAAATATTTCCACATTTTGAATGTTAAATATTTTAAGTAATAATTTAAAAATCAACAATTAAGCGACCAGCCTTGTAACACAAAATAATACAATCAATTATATTCTTATAGGTGTATAAATAAGTTCTCAGCTTTAGATTTCACAGGACGCAAATCACCGTTTACATGTAACGTATTAGTCCGCCCTCTTGCGGTTTTAAAGCAATGACATTTGGTCTTTCGGAACATCATGCGATTTGGCGTATGATGCACATAACCTCAACGATCAGCTGTGTTCACGATGGCAGTCACAAAAGAGCATATTCGCTGCTGAAGCCACCGAAATGATTTGTGCTGCATATGGTGAGAATGCTGTAAGTCATGCAACGTGCAAAAGTGGCACCAAAGATTTCGGGGAGGAGAGTTTAGTCTTGAAGATCAACCACGCGCTGGGCGCCCTCAAACATTTGACACGGATGAGCTGCAGACATTGCGGGATCAAAACAATGCTCAAACTGAAAAAGAGCTAGCAGAACACCTTGGCGTCACTCAGCCAGCCATTTCCATACGTTTACATGCAATGGGTAAGATACAAAAGGAAGGCAGATGGGTTCCGCATAAATTGTCTGAAGACAACAAAAATCGATTTTCTGCATACAATTATTATCCTGTACGACAATCCCAAACGCAAAAAAATCATGGGTAGACCCTGGCAAACCTTCGACATCGACTCCAAACCCGAATATCCACGCCAAAAAGAATTTGCTCTGTATCTGGTGGGATTGAAAAGGTGTGCTGTACTATGAACTGTTGAAACCAGGTGAAACAGTTACGGCGGATCAACAACGGCTACCAACAGCAACTCATCAATTTGAGCGACGCAATCGAAGAAAAGAGGCCATTTACTGGACAAGGAAGTCGCAAAGTCATCCTCCTCCATGATAATGCCCGACCAAATGTTGCGAAGGCGACCCAAGAACACATCTTCGCTTATCCCATAACTTATCCCATATGCGGCCCAGACATGGCCCCTTCCGATTATCATTTATTCCGGTCGTTACAACATCACTTGGCTGATACGCACTTCAAAACAGAAGAAGAAGTCCGAAAATGCATCGATAACTTTATCGTCTCGAAGCCGGTGAGCTTGTATCACCAGCGAATTCGCAAGCTACACGAAAGATGGCAAAAGGTCATCGATGCCAACAGAGAATACTTTAATATTTAAGCTTTTTTTGTTTGTTTTTAAATAAAACTTTAATTTTGGAGAAAAAAGCTGAGAACTTATTTATACATCTAAAATATAACACAAAACAATATACCCTCTACATTGTTAAACGTTAACAATTTCGACCAAAAAGTACATACAAATAAACTTACAAGCTCACACAATTAAGTTAATAATTTCAGATCAAGGGATCGATGTTTCTTCTTTCGTGATTTACACAATTTGTTTATAATAGAATTAACAAATAGGATGCTTATATTTGAATCTTTGAGATGATTTGTGGTAATAAATGGTCTACAATTTCATGGTGGAAAGCACATATAAAAAGTTTCTTATACCATGTTCAATGTAAAAAAAACTATTTTTGTGCAAAGAGAAGCTCCACATCCTACAAAATCAATTATAATAGAACTACAAAATAATCGTCCTACGTTGACGTAGAAAACACTACATCTTCATCTTCTTTAAATTTAAACAAACTGGTAATTAATTTTTCCCCAGTTTCTGCTCTTTTAAAATATAATATTTACATTCGCTACAATACCATTCCAGTGATACTAAGCATCATATCTTGTCCGTTCACAGGTGTGCACACAGATAACGAACCGACTTTAAGGCTAAGCAACGCTAAGCACTCACCATTTCCGTTTGCTAGCCAAATATTGTTCGTCTGCGACACTAGAGGCGGATTTAGCGGCGGGTTAGCAGGCGCAAACGCATCCACGAATGGGTTTCCGAGCTGAAGCAAATCTTCAGACGCCTTGTTTGTCGTGGTTATTAGCACAGGGTCGCTCTCCAGCAAATCCACCGTCGGCGTGCTCGACTGCAAGGGGGCTGCGTTCACGGCAGGGGTGCTCAAGAACGGGTTGTTGTTGGCTGCATGGCCGGCAGGTTGGTGCTTTGACTGCGCATATTGAGCCGATCAATATCAACTAAGTAACATGCTTAAAACTCACCTTAAACTGATGCATGGCGGCTTCCTCTTCGGCAAGTACCTGTTGCTTAACCTGCTCATCTATTCCATTTGTGTGGGAGTCCAAACGTCCGTTAGCAACGACTGGCCCAAACGCAGTGCTATGGGAAGGATTAATTACCCCATAATTATGTCTCAAATAAATGAAATCAAACTTCATACCTAGATGCTTGCGATGGAGTGCTCGATGCCGAAGTCTTCTTCCCTTCTAAAGAACTGAGATGCTGCTCCAGCGCGTCCAGTAAGCTACTGGGTGCCTTTGTCAGGTCAGGAATGTCCCCCTTGTCAATTCCGACATTCTGAAAGAAAATCAATTCGTTCAAGCATTCCGAGCTGGCGCGCGCTACGCACCTCCGCCACTCTCAGGAATTCCGCCACCCGGTCCATCCGTATTAGAAACTTCTTATAGATGTCCAAGCCCTCCCGACACTGCTTTTTATTCATGTCGAAGTATTTTTCTAAAAACCAATAACTGATTAGAAAGGATGATTTTTGGGACCAAGATAGATTACCTAATAAATTAATGATGCCATCATTATAGCAAGCAAACAGCCGTATGAGATCCCGAAAAAGTAGCATGAAGCACGTATTGATGACGCCGTTGCTCAGGTCGTTGGCGGAGCAATCGAACTCCAGCAAAGCGTCTAGCTGACTCTGCAGGCACGGCAGAGTTTTCAGCAGCTTCTCGGCGTTCATGGTGCGCAGCATGCCGTCTTCTTTTCTGGAGCCGAAAAGAATGGTTTATTCACAGGTTAATCTCGTGGAAATGCGCGCGTTGGGGTGCAAATAGTTCCGTTAATACAAATGGAGGCGACGTTATCTGTCATTCTTTTCATACAATTCTACTGATATTCAATATTATTAACTTAAAATAACATCAAATAATATAACCCATAAACAGTTTTAATTACTGATTGTTCTGTTCGTTTGAAGGAGTACGTTACACAGTAAGTGAATACACACCACTACAGTCCGACCGTTTTGATTTAACATGGGGAATATAAAATAACGGAACACTACACGAAATACAAATTACAGTAAATGAGTTAATGATAATGGAAAATAAACCAAAAGGATACACTTATGCTCCCTTCAGTTACTGATACTTTCACAAAAATACTTGTAATAACATCAGTATGCACCACAAACATACACGCATCAATATTTTCTGTTTTATATTATTATTATATTACATATTATGTGAAGTATCTAGCCCATGTTCGCTTATTTTTTATAAGTAATTTCGTGTATCCTTCTACATTAACAGAGCAACAACCTTCTACTTTTATAGGGAATATTTTATGTCTGCAACATCGATGTCGACATTTTATGAACATAATTTACAATAAATGGGGAAAAATGTAATCCACCGCATATCCTGACAGCTTACATATTTCCAGATTTATTATCGCAACTTCAAACATAAAAAATTTAATTAAACATAAATTCTGCGAAGCTTTCGGGCGAGATAAAAACCGCAATGTACTTAGTGTGCAAGTGAGTCGAGAAGATGTAGGAAATCTAATAAAACCATGTTCAGGTCAGGTAATCATGCTAACGTGCTGTGCTCAACAGTTATGATCATAATCAGAGGCGAACCGTAGCACTTTCTCTACTTGAGGAACAACAACGTAAGAAAGTGGAAGCGGTAAAAGGTAATCAAAAGTTGCAAAGTTAAGCGGCTATAAAGCCGCTTGTTTGAACAATTAAAGCGGCTGCTTGCAGGTAGGTCAGCCTCCCTGTAAATCATCAATCAATTGAATGCGTTATGCGTTCCGCAAGAGAGTTTACATAAATCACGTTGGTTTCATTTTGCAAGCAAATATCGATGTAAAGAAAAATGAGTTTGCAAATTGAAAGAAAAGAAAGGCCCCACAAACAATTATTCCATTTACTTATTCTTTTTTTAATAGTCATCCATCTGTAAAAACATTTAAAAACAATTTATAAGTAATAAAGGAACAAAAATGAGTAAAACAATTCTCGAAAAATTAAGACATAACAAAACCCCGAAAACTCTTTAAAATTTCCCATTTTATCGCATTTTGGTCAAAAATATCAATAAAAAGTATAAAACGTCCTAAACGTCCTTAACATATTAATGACAATATAATAAAGACAAAAAATAATTTTAAAAAGCTACGAGTCACAAAAATAAAAAATCAATAAATGAAAATAAGTAGAACAAAGAGAAAACAAAAATCAATTAGTAAGTTTTAAAAAATATAAAAGAACAAAAACCAAAACAATAAAACGCTCATTTAAATAAAAAAGAGATAAGGAAATAATACAAATAAAAAAGTGGAAACACAATTGTCAAAGCTAGATACAAATTGAATAATGACTTCCATCGTATTGCAGCAAACGTAAAGATACTAATAATATAGTAATTTAAAAATAGTTGATTTCAAATATATCAATTATACATTATAAGCCAAAGAAACTACTAACGGACAAAATAAAAAGACCAAATAATCGGGGGACTAAATAACAAAATGTTAAAAAGAATTGTTATAACATAATTGGCAAAAATGTTACATGATACACTTAGTAAATATAACCATAAAATCGACAAGATAGACATACTTAAAAAATAAAATTAAAAATTTGATTAGCTATATCAAAAACAAAAAGGAAAAATTAAAAAGAATGTAAAAGAATGCAGGAAAATCATACAAAAAGTGTAATGGAAAGATATAAATGATGTAAAGTTCAATCATAGCTGCTTTAAGAAAAAATAACAATGTAAAGTGATAAAATGATCAAGAAAATACAGAAACAAAAGTAATAATAAGGAAGGAATAACGAAGGAAGCTAAGGAATGAGAGAAAGTCAAAAGAGCAAAAGTGTGCAAAATGGAAAAAGAAAGGAAAATTAAGAAGACTGGATTAAATGAAAATCAATAGAAGCAGCCCTGTAACTCAAAAGATAGAAAGGCATAAATCACACATGCATAGTTTTTCTTATATTTTTTATCTTTCTCTTTTCACTAAGCTTGATGCTGTTCTTAGTACTAATATATTTCAATTTAATAATTTATTCTCTTACCTATAAATCTATATATTTAAGCTGACTAACTACCAGTGCGTGCTGTAAAGTAATGCCTCCTAATTTTTTATTCTGTTCTCAATATCAGTTGAGGTATTACATGTCATGCATACTACTCAGTCGACTTTCCTGCTTCGCTGACGCAAGTTGAAACCCTCTGCCGCTAGAGGGCTCCAAATTGTAGCGTATAACATGGCGGTGTGTAACGTAACTATGTCGGTGCGTGAGAGACAGCATGCTGTAATTGAGTTTTTAACCGCAGAAAACGTGCCTTCAATTGAAATCCATAAAATAATGAAAGCTGTGTACGGTGATGTCATCAGTTACTTGACATATTAATTTATGTGTTCTGAATGTGGCTATTTACACGACATCCAATAAGTGTGTGGACAAAGGTATAGGTGAAACTATAAAAAGAAATTTTAAAGCATCGCATCTTAAATTGTTATAAACATCGATATAATATCATAGAGTTCGATCAGCAATTTTGTAATAATTGTAAAAGTCGGAAGGTTTACGCGACCTTGTGACCTGAATGTCTCTTGCCGGTTGCATGGAGCGGTTATATACAGAGAATTAAAAACACTGGGATTAACTGTGCTTTTGTTTGCCAGGCCATAAAGCGTTACAAGGAGACTAACACAAACAAAGATTGCCAGATATCAAGTCGGTCATAAAATCTCAATTTCGGAAATAGATACATACGTTGAAATTCGGAGCATCAGCCAAAACTCCATGGATTTATTGAGGGCCTACTAATAACAAATAGCAAAATTCATGAGTTAACAGAAAGAGTAATTCAGAAAGTAAAAACGAAAGCTGAACATATTTTTAGTGAATTTATCTTTTAGAGTTTTGCGTCTTGCAATTCTCGAAATAATCGTGTTTAAGCTCCATTTCCACTAATAATTAAAACGTGTTTGTCGTTTTCAGAATTCTTATTAAAATTCATTACCCAAATATGAAAATCAACATAAAGTATTACAAAACATTACGTGCACAACGTAATTCACAGTCCCCAACTTCAATTCATATATCAAGTCTGCCATATAGTCACCGAGAAGAAACATCTGTTACCTTTATAACGTACTACAAAAGGTGTCTGTTTTACCAACATAACCTGCAAAATCAGCAATCTTGTGTTGCAAGCGATACTTACGACACTGTCTCCATTTCACATTTTAACTAAAAAAAAGTTTCAGTAAAGATTTGCGCGGTTTTAGTAAAGAATTTTGTTTCCTACCTGAAAAAGTAATGTCGACAGTTTTAAAAGCAAAAATTTTGACCTGCGTGATGTTAAATATCCTAGACAGTCTAAGAAAGTCAAAGTGAACTGAAATCAAGTTTTATAAAAAAAAACGGTGAAAAGAGCCGAACGTTAGGTTGTACACCTGGTATATATTTCAAAGAAAGTTTTGTTGGCAGTACACGAAACACAAGAAGATAACTTAAAACGCTGTCCCACCACATTTTGTCCGTATTGTCTACGTTTGGTGTATAAGACAATCGGGCACGAATGAATGGACTCCAAATTCTCCCAAGTGTAATTCTCTAAGTTACTTCGTGGTCACACATGTTAAAGCTTCAAATTTCTACAATTCGCAGCTTGGACTAGTTCAAGGCTACGGTATTGAACGTGTGGAACCAAATACCGACAGATAGCAAGCGCATGACATGAATTTGTTCGAAAAAAGGCTAACGTTAGTTGTGATGTTACAATCTTATGTACTTATGAAAAAAAATAATAAAGAGATTATCAAATCCAGTGTTTTGTGTTATCGTTATTCATATTTACACTTGTGTACGAACTTTTTGGAGAATGTGTGGGCCATTTTTTGTTTGTAATAAGTATTATCCTTTCTAAATACCTATCAATTTAAGTTTCGTTTCTTTCTGTATCTCAAGAAAGCACTTTTATTGTGTTTTGTTAATGATCTTGTTATTCTCTACTTTTCAACGGTTCACTATACTTATTATGGTTTGCTCTATTCCTGATCACATTAAACGATGTTTATACTGGTTATTTCCACAGACTTTTCAGTTTTTCGCTTTTATAAGTAATATCATTAATCACTGATTTTATTTATGACTTTATTTGTTTGTCTAAACGTTGTTATCATTGCAGCACAAATAAACATATCGGCATCGTTTCCCATGCCAAAGCAGATTGCGAAAAGAGCTACCGATCCAACTTGTTCGAATCCGGGAAGTAATATGCAGCATGCAAAGCAGTTTGAAATTGAATTACAAAAACTAAACTACAAAAACTTGCATGGTATCCCGTTAGACCAGCAAAAACATGTTTGAGAGTTTTAAAAGACGCCGCCGCTAATCTTCCGGCAACACGAAATTGGTTTATGATATTTCTTTTAATATAGGAAGCAAATGTCTAAGGTATATATTGGTTTAGGTCTTGAAAGTTGCGTAGATGTTTGAATTAACTGTGAAACTCAACCCAACAAATATCCTATTATTAAACTAACAATGTTCCAAATTAATTTATTCGCTGGTGAAATGGGACGGTGTTGTTACAAGATTACGTCTGTCTCATTACTAGCTATAGCGCATCCTGCACAGCGAGTTGCAATTGCAAAATAATTATCGTTCAAAAGTTACTTCATGGTGATTTTGTCCAACGCAAACAGTTTTGTGAAAAGGTGCTTGAAATTATTGCTTCGCACGATTTAATTGAGATGATGAGTGATGAGGCACATTTACGTTGGGGTGACCATGTCAATAGACAAAACTGTCGATTTTTGACCACCAGAATCTTTTCCGCAGTGCTAAGGTTACAATTTGGTTCAGCGTTTCGAAAGTAGGAGTTATTGGGCCTATTTTTTTTTTTTTAAAGAAGAAGAAGAAGAGGAGCAAGAACGGACTTCAGTAACAGCACTGTATCAACATGCCACGCACTTTTTTCATCCACAACTTCCGACGTTTTTGGATAAACAAGGATAGAGCTACAATCCACACAGTAAACGCATCGATGCCAGTTGTTCCCCAACATATAATCTCACGTTTTGGCGGGACATTCCCACCAGATTTGCCTATCTACGTTTTCTTTCTTTCGGGTTGCCTCAAATCAAAAGTCTACATTCGAAATCCTCGTACGGCAGACGAGCTGAAAGTTGCCATTTACAAAAAAATGTTGGGAAGTGCGAAGCAGAACTTTGAAGAGAGGCTTCGGATGTGTGTACAGCAAAATCTTTCATAATTCAATGTAAATCAATGTATATCTACCAAAATTGCATGTATTAGAAATTGTTTTGGCGTTAATGAAAAGCTTTTATATTTAAAATCAACGAAGTTACATTCATTTGAAAAACATGCGTTCTTCTTACGCTACCCTATTAATGTGAACAATATTAAAATATATGTAGCAATATGCGCTGTCTAAAACTGCAAGGATTGGTGTGAAACCAAACTTACTGATAACAATTGAAATGATAAAATGTCGCAACACACAACCTTTTTGTAGACTGCGTGAACTTATACTCTTCTGCGAGCATACAAGATTCAAAAAGCCACTGCTCCCAAATTAAAAGTCGTTCCATTATTTAGAATAGCTGATAAATTGCAATAAACTAAATTTTGTGTAAAGCTCGATAATTTTACAAGGCGCCCTTTTCTCCAATGATCTTCTATTCTGGCCTATCTGGTGCTTTTCCAATCCAATTATTTCCTGCAATTTACTTAACGTAAACATTTTTCTAACCACACCATGGTCTCTAGTTTGCCACACTTTTTGTCCATTTTATTTACTTCATTAGAGCCACTTGTCCAGCACATATTCACATTTTGTTCACTGTAATTATTGTAATGTCTGGTATTTGCTTCATTGATTGATCTTCATTAATTGTTCCTAATGGAAAGACTATTCTCATTTGGATAGTTTGAAGCTTTCTCATTCAATTTTCTGAGCCGTATAAAAATATTTAAACTATTTATTGATAATATACTTTCACCTTTTGACATGTTAGTAGTTTTTTCCATTTTTACAGGACATAATGGAGCTTCGCAAATGTTATTCATCCAAATTTCAGCCTTCTCTTCATCTCTGTAGTCTAATTTTTTCTGTCGTTCTTAATGACCTGTCGGAGGTATACATAATTTTCTTCGTATTCCACTACTCTGTTATCTATCCTTACTTGTCATATTGATTCATACTAAGTGAAAGTAGTATTTTTGTTTTACCCACATTTTTTAAATCCTGCTTTTTCGATCGTTCTTTTACCATAGATTTCAGTTCTTCAAAATTATAGGTAATACACATCATCTGCATAACATAAATTATTTAATAGTTCACCACAATTTACGTGCAGACCTTTGATTTTCCAATTTACTCTTTTTAATACATTGCCCAGCGCAGTAGTAAATTTCTTGGAGGATATTACATTTTCTTGTTCCACTCCTTTATTTTTATTGTCTGAGTTATAATAGAATTTATTTTTATTGTCATTGTAGTTGTTCCTTATAAATATTTCAAGCGCGTTCTGCGTACCTAGAGCCAATTTGACAATTGTTTAATGTTTCAATCATTCACCTTCATTTCTAACATGTTAAAAGCTCGACGCAATAAATATTAGTAGAATATACTCGTTTGGTTTTTTGATAAGATTTCAAATTTTTTAGGGGTGATCAACTACCGAATTCTTTTCTGAAACCGGCATTCTCGGGTGGCTGATAGAAATAAAATTTATTGGTCAGTCTATTACATAATATTTTATATATTACAATTCTTCATATCTTTATATTTTTTTTACAAATTAGTACTACTGATACATTATTGCATATATATGGTAACAGCACTGCTTTTATTTTTCTTTAATTTTTTGTAATTTTTCTTCTTTTAGTATTTTTCTATTGCGGTTTTAATTAATTCAACATTGTAACGCTCTATATCCCATTTTGCCTTTTTCTTTGTTTCCATTTATTTATCTTCTTACATATACTTTTCATTAAGTTACCATTACTTATTTTACTATACCACGATTATCCATTCTGTTATACTTATTTGTCTTCTTGCAGTTTTCCACTATTTAAGTGTGGTTTTGCTAGATTTATATTTTAATCTCTCTAGTTTATAATTTATTGCGACTTTGGTTCTAATTAAGCTACCGGCACTTCCTCTTGTAAACCTGTTTTTAGCTGTCTTATAAAATTTCTCTTCTTATTCCTTTTATCGGGACTAATCCAATCCATTTCTTCCTGGATTTATCTTAAAGCATACGTTCACGATGTATAACTGTTGTTTTTCTATGTAGTTTAATAACATCTTATCCTTATCATTCCTTTATCCGCGTCCGAATTTAGCGATAGTAACTTCATCTCTTTGTTGTTTTCCTACCTTTGCATTGAAGTTATCAATTATTAGATTATGGCGAGTCTTATTGGTTGTCAAGGTCTGAACTATTTCTTCGTATAATTAATCTGTTTCTCCATCTTCACTGTTTGTGGTAAGTATATCAACTTGTACGATTTTTATGCTTTATAATTAGTGATTTTTATTATTAGACTCTACGCTACGTCGTCTATTTACTTTATTCACTAATCTTTGGTTAATAATGAACCCTACTCCCCCCCCTACGTTTTCTTTTTTGTTTCGCTGTGACAGCAGGTATATCCAGATTTTTTTCTTGCTTCATATAACCCAGGAATGATCTTGTTCAATTTCTCTTCTAGTTCTAAGAATTTTATCTTCATAGAGCTTTGACATTATATGTTGAAATTATTATCGTTCTCTCTGTGTTATGACAAATTGTAGAAACATTAACCCCACCCTCCTCCCAATATTTGTGACTAATCACAGTGCGAGGTTCTAAGAAACCCCTACTCGCCTGTGGTAATTCTACTTTATGATTTGATATGTATTATTCGTATTTAGATGTATTTTGACTTGTCTGGCCACGATGGGCAGACGAATTAGAGAGGTTATAGAAAGGGAGAAATAACATCAAGTGTATATAGGAAATAAATGATTTTCCCTGGAATAAAAGGTTTGGAAGTAATGAAAGCTCGCGACCGTGAAGAAGACCATAGAAAAGTGTCGACCATCTCCAATCAAGATGTTACAAATGTCTTCATTATAACACAAAAGTTTTGGGCTTGTTCATAAAATATACCAAAAAATATTAATATAATAAACTAATAATCAACAATATAGTTGAAATGTGGGATCAATTACAAAAAATTATAAATGAAATGTGTTACTATAAAACCTGTTTCCAAACTTAATTATCTGTTGGTAACGTCCAGCGTACTTTTGTGTAATGTACAATACAAAATTGAAGGTGAAGAAATACAGCTTTAACATCATGAAATCAATGAAGCCACGCACGATGCTAATCGGCATTCAAGAAGATTTGCGCGGATTATTCAATACCAGGTGTACAAGTATGAAGTGAAAATTTAAGACAACAGATAGTGCGCCAATGCGGTATGGAGTATAAAAATTTGACGTATATGCCATTTTGTTGTGCCACTAACAAGAGTCAACGCGCACAACTGTTAAGTTGAAAAAGTGTTTGCATAGCATTGTTTTGCTGTGTTTAATATGTCGAAATTTGTGCCAAATAAAAAGCATTCGCGGGCAGCATTAATATTTTGTTTTCATTTGAAGAAAACTAGTGCTGAATTATACCGGTTACTTCGAGAAGCTTATGGTAAACTTCCTCCATCGCAAAATACGTGTGAACGATGGTTTCGGCGTTTCAAAAGTAGTGATGTTGCAGACAAGGAACACGGAAAACCGCCAAAAAAGTACGAAGATGTGGAATTGCTAGCATTGTTGGACGAAGACGATTCACAAACACAAAAACAACTTGCAGAGCAATTGAACGTTAGTCAACAAGCTGTTTCCAATCACTTACAAGAGATGGGAAAGATTCAATAGACATCGACAATTTTTTTCATTTTAAAATAATCAAAGTCGCTCTTGCTTTATGTCACACCAAGTGCTATTTTATCAGACTAACCATTTAATAACCCTGTCTACAAAACGTTTCTCTTTTATTTTAAGTCCTTGCCTTCCTGCCATAGAAAATTTATATTTATTTTATATTATATAAAGAAAGAGGCCACTGATCTTTTTTTTTTGAATCGTTTGAACTTTGTCTCCTGTAGGACTGCAACCTCATAGACTTATTGCCTCTCATTTTCTTATAGCACTTTTTACAATATCCTCGTCCCTTGCTGCATTCTTCTGGATCCATTACC
The DNA here is from genome assembly GCA_036346155.1 of Sinelater perroti. Taxonomy (NCBI): domain Eukaryota; kingdom Metazoa; phylum Arthropoda; class Insecta; order Coleoptera; family Elateridae; genus Sinelater; species Sinelater perroti. The sequence goes on from JARFIY010000024.1 coordinate 14,543,786, forward strand.
TTGCTGCATTGCTTGCAACTCAGCTCTCCATTGTACACCCCAATTCTGTTAAGGTGCCCTCTGAGAAAACTATGCTCTATGAGAAGAGCTATAATAGTTTGTAGCTAATGCTGGCTTTGTTCTTCAATTGGTTTACGAGATGATCCTTTTATAAAGGTCGTTACGTGTCTTTGTTTCGGTACATTTTGCCAGGTATTTTTTAATGTTATTTTTTGTTTATTCTCTCACTCGGCTTCGCATTTTACCTTCAGGTACTACCAAAATTGGTTCTCAGTCCTTCTTCTGTTAGTTCATCAGCTTTCTTCGTTGCCTGCAATTCCACGGTAGCCTAGTACCCATAATAGAGTAGTTAAGTTGTTACGGTCTGCCAAAGCACTAACAAGGAAGAAGACAGAGATCACCCGTCGTATTGCGACATAATTTACGCATCATTCAAAAGTTGTTGAAACGGCCAACCTAATAGCCAAAGTTTGATTTGAAATCGATAAAACTTTTTTAATTTTTTGCCAATAATTCATTAATTTTGGGATTTACGAGATCAACAACTAGTGCAATAGTTGTTGATCTCGTAAATCCTAATGTTTCTGTTCTTTATTTCCTTTGTTCATTTCAATCCATAATATTAACTTTCCTGTTCTCATATCCGATATGTCCCCGTCCATACGTCCGATTTTTAGATGCCTCATTTCCATACAATCTTTGCGGATGGGTGCGTTATGCGGTGTATTAAAAGCCACTCCTACCTCTCCTATGATTTCAAAATGAAGAGGAATGAGCTCTACTAGTATCTCCATTGTCGTTGTCTGTGTTTTTTATGGCCCGTTGTTACCAGACAAGCAAGTCTCTGCATCTCATTTAGTACGGTTATAGCGGTTCTTTGCGTCGTCCTTGTCCACCATACCAAAGCATGGGTTTAATCACCATGGTGTATATCCAACAGATCACATTCGGTTTAAAACCCCAAGTTTTTCCTGCGAGGGTCAATAATCTTACAATAACTTATATATAGTGCAAGACTGACAACCTTGGACTAATTTATCTCCTTGTCTTGAAACGCCTGCACAGGCGCCCTATAGTTCTTCGGGTCTTACAGGACGGATGATGATGAACTTATGTATAGTTGCACATCCTGTAGATATTATTTTGAATTTCAATCTCCAGTTTATTTGCCTTGACAACTACTAAAAATATTATCGATTATTTCACATAATACACGTTATTATAAAGAAAGGTCATAGAAGAGATACATAACCGGAGACTGATGATAAGACTGGAGTTGATGCGAATACAAACTAACAACCTTATCGTGGTATCTGGGCTATTACGAAATGCTATCTGTCTAGTGATACGGGCGGTCTTCTGCAACTGGCCGCAAACAAACACAACCAAACTTACCCTCTTTTAACTTTGCAGAAGTCGAACGCCACCGTCCTGTAGGCGAGCGCCTTCTCGTTCAGGTATCTGGAGTACCGCCGGATGAACGGGGACATGTCGTATCCTAAACATAATTAGCCATTTAGCAAGTCCGGCTCGCCGGGCCGCGGCCAAAACAGTACTAAAATCTAACTGTAGGCGATAATCGCGCGCAAATTAATAAAGCAGTTTGGCAGGCAGCTTGTTAATAGCCGATACTGTTAGTCGACCAAGTGAGTTTCGATGCAAATTACAAAGGCCACAATAGACGTCTCTGTGACGAAACGCTGTGGCGAAACTGAGTCAACTAACATTTAGAGGCTTGTGCAGCGCGCGTCGGGCACAATTGCAAAACACTCTTAAAAATCATAAAATCACAACTCACCAGTTCTAGCAGCAAGGACACCTTTCGAAAGAAAAGAATACATTAGTAATTGTAATGAGATGAAGCGCACTTACTATTAAGAAGAGGCAGTAAAGTTATCAGCCTAACCGTGGTCAAAAATGCGGTTAAAAATAGTGAATGACCAAACAAGCAGATGTTCTTGACTTTGGAGGTTTCTACAGAAAAGCCAGCATGATGTAATGCAATAGACTAACAGTAATAAAACTATTAAAATTTCATTCGCCGGCCGAAGCAAAGCTTGAAAAAATTGAAAGGTTGGATGCTGTTAGTAAAATGCCAGATAAATATTTAATCAGCTGTTATTTACTGCCCCATCATGCATAGCAACAAGATGAGTATTTTAATTAATGTTAATTAAAATTAAACAATGTATGCCGAAATGCTGCGTTATCATAACAATGCAATGCAATTTATGCAACGCAGGCTGTTTCGCATTACATCTGCTAATTAACCTATCGGTTCTTTCGCACATTAATTAGTATTCGAATTTTATAGCCAATAAAAATGCTTTATATTGCATCACCTTCACACCTTTCACTTGCATGTTTTCTCTTTTAACGAAAATTTTATTGAATGACGTACGTATGCGATTTCATCATAACGATGCAGATATCTGCATATTATATGCTGAGTTAATAAAAGTATAATGATATTAGCATAAAACAGCATCTACATGCTGCTACCCAGAAATTTCTGAGAGTAAAAATTAAATTAAATATTTAAATATCTAAATAGATTGTAGTGTAATATTAGTGCGCTCAAAGTCTGCTGAAAATCATTTCATGTCAAATTTTTTATCGAATTTTATTTTTATATTAAAGGAGTAAAAATGGCGAAGTATGAGTGTAGTAACAGACAGATTTTTAGGAGCGAACTAAAATGAGTAAATCACTCATAAGTTTCAACTTGACCACAGAAAATGTGTTTGCACATTTAGTATGGTACACCAACGCTTCTCAAGTTTAGATCAAATTCCTCCCAGAAAACAAAATACCACAAAAATGCTCAATACCAGTCAATGTCGCTTTTTATCGCAGTGATAAGCGCTAGACTGATTTCTTCTAATAATGGAAAAACACTACGCAATAAAATTTTGAACGAAATGTTTGATCGCATCTTGTAAACACTACCTGCTAACATTCCAAACTTGCATTTTTTTGACCCCCGAAAAAGTAACTAAAAAATTTTTCGCTTTCGACTTTTTTTAAGTATAACATTTATAAAGATGCAAATATTCAATCTAATTTTGCAGTGTACAAAATGAAGCTGTTACATCGTTTCCCCGTAATTGACATTTGCCCTCCTAATTCAGTCCTGTATGCCATTGTACATAAAAAAAACTCCTGGAAATTTTTTGTCGATTTAGAAAATGTACTGTGGCAGGGCAAAATCTAACGCTATTTTTTTTTGTTGATTACAAATGGGTTTCGTTACCTGTTACATTAAAAATATTTACATTAATCGGTCTTATCTGAGAAGCTAGACACTACGTACACAATGATTAAGAGAAAGAACAAAAAATTACTAGCTCAAATAAAAAAGTTACTCTTAAACTATTTGATTGAATTTTATGGACCCTTGATAATATTCAAATGATATAATTTAATTTTCTCAAGTACAATTTGGTCAGTTACTTATAATTCAAATAATTAATTAAAACGTCTATGTGATTAAAACTAACAAACCAATTGTTAATGACTTTAATCACAAGAACGTTTTTCAATTGATTTTCAGAACTTTGAAACCTAAATAAATCTCTAAAGGCTCAAATCCCATAGATCGCCAAGCTCAGGGCATAAGAAATGCACGAAGAAATTTTGAATGTTTTCAATTAATCTGATATAATTTAAAATAATTCTTGTTACTGTTTTTTTAATCCTAAAATTAACAGAAAAACAAAAATGTTAAAAAACATAAAAACTGTAGTTCAATTTGCACCTGTGCAGAAAAGGGATCCTGATAACCCACGTTTCTTTTTCGGGCCATTTAAATAATGAAATATTAACACCATATTTGCGATATACTAATGCTAATACTGTCCCCCACTAGCCAACTCAAAGACTGTTAGATCATCTTAATTCCTTGAAACACTAACAATTCCTTGTCCGAGTTGACTTCTCAACTTTAACCGCTATTGAAAACGTATCAGTTTTATCAAATTTCATTTAGATATTTTAGATCAAAAAATTTTAATGCCAAAAGACTAAAGGGCAGCAGCTTTTGATTAACAATGTTTTGTGGCCTTCTAAAATGGCGATATTGATATGGATTAGAAATTCACATAAGCAAATGGATGCTACTGAAGGACCAGTTTAGCAAATTATTGGCTTAATTACTTAATTTATTTGTAAGTAAACACATTTCCTTCTTTTTAATATTCGATTTAAGATATTAGTGGCCACAACAAACTTTTGTCATACTCTGGTGTCCTGTATATTATTTTAAGACATTCTCTATTCATTTACTAGCAACTAAGGATTGAAGAAATAATCATTTTGATCTTCCGATTGCATAATTAATTTTTCTCTTTTAATGACTCTTTATGTATCATTTTCCATTTAGTTTACGTCCATTGCGCTTTAGACACGTCTTTCATGAATCACAATGAGATTCGTGATACTAATTTCTATAATTTAAGTTTCAGATCTACATAATAAGCAAACTTAAATTATCATATATGCTTCGTTTAAACATAAATATTTAAAAATTGCAAAAAAAAAATGTTACTGTTATTCATTGTGCATAATTTATTTTAATCGGGAGCTTTTGAAACCATTTGACAACATATAAAAGCTTTTATGGTCGACATATTGAAAATTTGATACGATTTTTGGACTTTGTTTCCCTCGTCATCCCGATAATAGTCCTCTGAGAGAATGTAAATTATAATGCAGAATTGTCCTATGAAGTTGTGAGCTATTCTTTGGCAGACATTACACTGTGATACATCACAATTTGTTCCTTAGATTACCTTATTTATATAGATACTATACAGTTCGATATCTATGTTTTTCTTAAAGATTCTCAGATGTTCACTCTCAATTAGTTTATTATTGTAATTTATGAACCGCGAATTATTTCACACTTGAATATTTATTATCGTCAAAACATGGAAGCCGTCATAGTCACCACAAAAAGCAGATTTTACATTTGATTTATTAATATAGCTTTAGACCACCGTTCTAATAGATTTTAATCAAAGCAAAATAATTATTTGGTAAGAGAACTCTACGTACTGTTACCAATTCACTGATAGTATATTGTATTAAATGTTATTTCTTTAAAGATAACAAACATTCTGGGCACACTTGTAGCTAGTACCACCAATTCAAATTGTATAGATGTTAAACAAAAAATGAGTGTCGATAACAATTTGTGTTGTTTGCGAGACTCGTCTGATTGTGAGACTTTCCAATCAATTTTACGGCCATATTGCGGAAAGTGAATAAAGAATGACCGAGCTCCATCTCATAGACCATTACAGATGATAAAATATGAAATTACGCGTATGACTCAAAAACCAAACAAACATCATCCCAATACAGCAAGGCCAAATTCAAAACATAGTCGAAGTAATGGTGAATTGCTTCCATAGCATCATAAGCGTTATCACCAAAGAATTTTTCTGCTGCAGATGCGGAGTGGTTTAATGCTTTGATATGATTTCGAGAACAAGATTGACGGAAAGATCCCAACACGCGCCAGATTATACATCACTGATTGTGTCAGTTTTTGAGTTCCACGAACAATTTTCATTTTCCAACTTTCTGACTATTCTCTATTTCTTCTGTATTTTTTTATTTCCCAAAATAAAAATAAAACTCAGAAAAAAGATTTCACGCCATAAAACAATTTTTTTCGATTATTAAAACCGCTCCCAGGTGATCATTTGAAAAATTAAGTTAATTAATTGTTGCTGCTGGAGCTGTGGTGGTTGACTGGATAGATCGCTAGACTACGAAACCAAGAGTTGCGGGTTCGAATCCCGCTCGCGCCAATTTGATCACTGGTATTTTTACAGCCCAGCTCGACTCAGGCTGCAATAAATGAGTACCTGGAGGTCAAACTCTGGGGTAATAATAGGCGGTCGGTACGTAGCGCTAGCCACCACATTACTACCCTTGTGTACCGTAGGCTCTAGATTGTAGCAGATCTATCCTGTTACGACCCCAAAGGGCCTTCAAGGCTTGTTACGGGGAACTATTATTATTATTAATTGTTGCTGCTACATGACTTTTAATTAACAAATTCCATAGTTCGTTAATTAGTATCCCCCATAACTAATATTGTAAGCTATTTATGTACAATAAGAAAAATTGATTCCCCTGGTGGGAATTGACTGTTAGTTGTAAAACATTGTTAAATAATGTTTTAAAAATGATGTGGGAAAACTAGCAAATGAAACTTTCAAGATACTTAATATTTCTTTTTCGTACTTGATTTGTGATTTGTGTATCACTGCAATAACTGTACCACTGAAACAAACAAAAACGCAACATTTTCTAGAAGAACAGAGATAATTCACAGACTAAAAAATTAAGAAACTATATGCAGCCGAAGCTTGCAAGAGGCGTAAGTAAGACTGCACGACAGAATAAAGGCAGGCATCCAAGGTATTTTACTAGTTCACAAAAAATGTAGGAATGGTTCCAAGTTAATAATCACGTCGTGGTAAAAGGAATTTTATTTCTTTGGGAAATTCCTCAATATTAAACAAGATGATACGATCTGAACGATACCACTCTCCATTTAGTTAAGAGTAGATCTTTCGACATACATAGAGAGAGGTTATCAAACTTGAATAATCCAAAAGTGCTTCACAGTAAAAGTCATTTCTTTATCCAATTGAATATCTAGCAGTCCGCGCTATAGCACCTTAGATCACAAATTATAATCTATGATTTGCAAAAAAAGATATTCCAATCTAAAACGCGCTTTTGCAAAACCAGCATTTTTTGTAGATGATGCTTCACGTAACTTTTAACAACAATTAGTACTACAGGGTGAGCCCAAGCCTTGGTAATTTTATATACTTTACTTCTCTCTTTAGTGATTGTTCTTTCTCTTTGAATTGACTCAAATTTTCAACTCATTGATGATTTGCTAATGAAATTCTTCAGTTGCTGTTCGCAGCCGTCCTGATCTGTCGCAATTTTTGTTGTTGCCTGTATCTTCAAACCGTTAGATTGCGCAACATTTTTTGTTTCAATGGATGTCTAAGAATTCCTTAGACTTATTGATGTTTTGCTTTCTCGTTTAATTTGGACATCACGAAGGAGCACTAAAATGCAAAATCAACTTGTTTCATTAACGGCAAATAACAATAATCAAAGAAGAAATACATATCGTCAAGGAAAAACATACGCTGTGAATCGAAGAAGCAACCGATTTTAATGGTTGAAGGCTTTTTAGATTCGTCTTGAAGAGACGGGTGTGAGTTATAGTTTTGAATGCGATCTGAATTAACCATGGTCAGATAATAGCAGAAAAAGGGTGATCTTTTGACCGAAAATGGTATTGCGAGGGAAGCGCGCGTAAAATGGCGCCAAGCGCAATTTAGTAAGTTGTTTGACTTTCAATAGGACGCAATTTGCGTTATACCGTGTTCCTTGTAAATAAAAAAAAGCACCAAGACTTTTGGGTCACCTAAATATGCAAATGTATATACATGTTTTAGAATTATTTTACTATTTAAAAAAAAGACTTGGTACATTTAAATTAATTCACAAAGCAAAATAACTTGTGTTTCGATTAATCTTATATGTTAAACACACACATTAAACTTTTATTTCAATAAAGTAAACACATTTTCTGCAGCGTTAGTACAAGTGATAAGATGTGCATAGTGATCTAAGACAAAAAAAAAATAATTGAACAAATAAACATTCATAATTTACAATAATTTCGCTAACTACATAGTGTATTTATTTAATCAAAACCTCCAAATTGACACTATGAATTTTTTTATTCAAATTCCAGCACTTTTTTATCGGACCCCTGTACATTTTTCAATTACGTTAATGCAGAAACGATGTTTCCGTGAAGGTAAAATTCCATTATGCCCAAAATACCAGTGCCTAAACTAATTTATCCAGGTAGTTGCGCTAACAACATGCAACGGTGAAACGCCATTATCGGAAAAAATTAAAGTGCACGATGTGATTGTTACAATCTCTTCTCTTACGATCCCCATCTGCCGTCGCAGACCTCATTGCTGGCTAGTTATTGAATCGAAGCCAATTCGCTAATAATTCGTCATACGTTGGTAGTTCGTTGGTCAATTTAGAATCCGGTTTAAGTTGAGCAACCTTGTGCTCGATTTCGGGCTGCCGCCACATGTTCGGGCTTGACGCAGTCGTACTCCGAAATACTCTTTGGTAAACCAAAGGAAAATTTTCGATGTTGTTAACGGAAAATGTAATTAGGGTAGCCAGCAAAATTACACACCGTCTAATTTTAAGAAATTCAAAATATTCAAATGTGTATTTATGAAACCGAAACCTTGCTATTAGCTATAGATGGTAGGTGATAAAATTTCAGAATTTAAAGCAAGTGAAAGTTGAGGTTGGACTGCGTTTAAGCACCATATCTAATTGTTAAAAAATATTTGCATGTTTCTCCATATTATCTGTGTTTTTCATTTCACTTGAACTGTTGTTCAAGGCTGCATGTTTACATAAAAGCTATTAAAGGTACTGTAAATATTTTTAAAAATAAATTATCCATATAATCGCCGAGTCTGAATGAATATAAAATGTCCGACGTCTAAAGTTTCCATTACCCAGTTAATTGTTTTTAATGGTCGTTTATAGCAAAAAGCACAAAGCTAGCTAAGCGCGCCTCTCTTACCCTGGACCCCGCTCTTATCGAAGAAGTTGCTCAGCTGGAAGGTGCAGTTGCTGGACGCCAAGTACTGGGTAAATCTCTGCGACAAAAACGCAGTTACAGCAGCGGAAGTATATTTTCCAATTAAGCACTTACTTCGTTTCCGTAGCACATTATGTGATGTACTGTGACTAATGCTTTGTACACGACAACCCAGTTGCTGTTTTGTGACCTCTCGATCAGCAGGTTGGCCATCTGAGGTATGGAGATATTTGGTTCGTTCGTGCACTGTACTAGATCTGGAAAGAGGAACTCGAGTTAGTAAAAATGCCCGTTTTTAAGTTAATGAATTAATTAATATCATATATCAATCAGAGACGGGAATTTGCAATGCGCATAAATATGCATTACAAAATTTTTAGGCGAAAGTTTGGATGGACGCAGGAAATTATGTACAAAAAAAACCAACCAGAGCCTGCCAAATTTCTTCATGAGATTTCAATTGTAATAGATGTTTAAAAAGAAACAATAAATTGATTGTTCAAAAAATCTTTAAAACATTGCTGAGATAGGGTTATTTTATTACTTCTGTGGTATTTATTACAAATTGGTAACCTAAAATATAATATTTCTTTAACGGTTTGTGCCCATATTTTTAATTTTATTTAACACTCCGTATTTCTAATACAGTCTGCTCATTTTATGCCAAAGAGACTTTTCCAAATGCTTCTACAGTTCTTTTGTTGGATATGCTGATTGCCCACGTAGCAGACCTTTATGATGCTCAGTTCAGATTGAATCCTTTTTTGTCAGTTATAAAGTTTCCGCATTAATATTAGGTACCTAAATAATTTATGTATTTTAGCTCTTTTATTATTGATGTTTCAACTTTGTTATTATAGATTTGCGTTTTTGGTTATTTTTAATTATAGACGTACGCTACGCTTTACACCCATCTCAATAATCAACTTCTATTTCTTTTAATATTTTCAGAATTAACTTTCAATTTCAAGTTGTCACGCTTTCTGGTGATATTTCTTGTAATCATTTTTTTCTAATCCGAAGATATGCGGACATCGTTTAAACATCATTTTAAAAGTAAAAATAATAATATTGATGTGGCTCAACTCACCGTATGGGAGCACGTCCTACGAACTGAAAGGCTACGCGACTAGGTTAGCATATTAAAAAAAAATAAAAATAAAGAGAAAATAAACGGAGGCGATAGTAATATAGGTCGGTCCAACTGCACCGTGGCCAAAATCTGCGAACAAGAAGTTTCGCAGTTCTGCATTGAATGTGCGCTTAAAAGACGTACGAACTGACGTTAGTCGTCATTCAATCGTTCAGTTTAAGTAATAGTGGCGTGATTAATTTCACTCACGAAACAACTTTGATAAATTCGTTGCTCTTTTGGTTTATTAATATTTAAGATCCTTTTACATGTATGAATATTTACTTTGACAAAAAGATGCTTAACTTTTCTAATACGCCATAAAAATAGAAAACATCGCCGTCGGAGTCAACTCCGATATATTCATTGAAAGAATCTGTGAAATGTTACAATTTAACTCACGTTAAAAGAATTATGTGCGTTGTTTTTACCTTAAAATGAGGATATACAAAAAAAAACATCGGCAAGCAGAATAAGCCAGAAAAAAGGTAAAAAGGGCAATGTATAATTTTCATAATGAATCAGAAAGATGGATAGCTTAGATTCTTAACATACGTTGCGCTCCATAGATTTGTAGAAAAGATTTAAAAAACTCGGCGTGTTTGAAAATGTCTGCTACAGCGCTAAACCGGTCTTTAATTAAGAACAATCCAACATACTTGTGTTGTCTTACACATGCTTCAAAATCGATTTTGTCCTTACCTCTAAAGAATTACAAGAGAATTAGTTTATATTCGCACACCATAAACCACTAATTTAAAAAAGCCACCAAAAGTAATAACAATAGATCTTATTATTTTTCGGCAAATTGAGGATGGCTCTAAGAAACGAGCATACAGTTGGTGTAATTCGTATCTAGAATGTTGATGGAATTGGAGTAACGACAAAGAATACAAGGTAAAAGAAACAAAACTGAAAATGGGTAGTACTTATTACTTTTTTATTCTGTAAACGCTATAGGCAATTCTATATCCCCGCAATTTATTTTTCTAAAAAACTTTAAAAACATTTTATAAGAGATGAAGCCGCATGTATTGTTGCTGCTAATAGGTCAGGGTGGATAGAGTTGACAATTTTTATAATTTTATATGAGTTATAAAAAATTCAATAACAAGTTACACTTGTGGTAGAAATCAAAGAACAGGCTTACCAATGAAATTTTAGAAATTTCATTAAGCACAACTATTAAGAATAAATTAGAATTATGTTTATTCAAAAACCTTGTACATGTTTTACCAACGTTTTTTATATAGCTCATAAGCTGCTAAACATAAACATCTGCGATATTTGCTTTTTTGGGCAGGACTTAAAAAATTTTAATTGAAAAAGCTTATCTTAAATATGACACTTTAAAAATTTGATTTATAGAAAATTATTCGAGTTAATTACAGAAAAGTTAACCGACAACTAAATATTCACAAAATAACAAATAGTACATGTTACAAAAAAATTAAAAAAAATTCTGCCACATGCTATTATTTTCGTCATTTCTTGTCTAAGCAATTTTGTGGCATTAAAAAAACACATGAAAGACTTCAAATAAAAATCTAATAACAATAAACAACTCAACATATAGATAAATCGGTCCACACTCTTCAAACACACACATCGTGTTGACGAAGGGGAATGGATTTTATCAATAAAAAGAAAATAACGTGAACAAGCCCTGTCTCAAAATATTTAAACCATCCTTTTCCTGTTTACTCCAGAATCAAATCAAATTCAAGTTTTTCAAGTTGGCTTCTGGTGTTCTCATCTCACAAATCTAAGACAATCATTCAAAATTCCATATACAATGCCAACTGTTTGCGAATATTTCTAACTGTTTGCTCGAACGAGAGGAAAACATTTAAAAGGTAAATTTGGTTGGATGGAGCTGGAATGTTCGCTCAGCAGATGCAGCTCCAAGCTCCTCATTCGAGCAATGAAAATGATCGAAATAGTTCAGGCGGTCAAACGAAGTCATGGGCGGAACCTTCGGTTCGGACGGCGATTAGCCGCACGTGAGCGACGGACCGTCTGGGTGTGAGGACTCTTCGATATAGTTGGTTGCTATTTAATACACATATCGTTTTATTATCTTCAAATTAGAAAAAAAGTTAGCGGTTATGAGGTATGAGAAGACAATTGCATGTTGACCGTTTAAATTTTTTACCCAATCGATTTTTAGAGAGCCTCTTGTAAAAATACACTTTCAGATTTTCATTTATCTTTGCTTTAGTATACAAAGCTTTCTTGTAAGATTACTCTCATAACCAAGATTCACACCATTGTCTCGCCACTTTATTAAATGTTTTTTTCCAACACTTCCTTCTATCTTTAGCATATATATATATATATATATATATATATGTGTAATTATATTTTTCATAGGACTCACATCTTACTTTCTGATAGTATGCATTTATTTAGCCGAACCGTAATATATATCTTTTTTACATCTGTACTTAAGAATTATAATCTGCTCGAGTACCTCTGTAGATATGTAAAAACTTTGAAAGCAAAAGACATCAAATGAAGAATCATACTGCAGTGAACAACACATTATGAATCTGTTCTATTTGTTAAAATGTCGGGCCCACTTATTCCCAGATAAAACTGTAAGCAACGCTGTTATCTACAGCAAACAAAACCGCTTAAGCAAATTCAAACAGTTTTTGGGTCAGCAAATAATGAATACATAAGCAACATCAAGCATCTCCGCGAACGATGGGATCATGAAATATTTATTATTTGCCCTTTAGAACCAAAACGACACATGACTATCCCACAGAGGAAAAAGCGCGGTTATCGTGCCTCTCATCGGCAAACCATAACACGGCTTTTTATGTAGCCTTGGTTCGACAGATCTGCTTAATGTTGAGCAGCTAACAGCGGCATGGCCGCAAATCAATCCGGCTCTGCATTGGGCAATAAAAAACAACGACCGCAGCTCTCCGAAGCCTTATCGCGCCGAATTAGATAGCAACAGGATGCCACGACACCCCCTATCGCATAACGAGAGCGCGGGGCGGAAACCATCCAGATTACCGCGCTACAGCCGTTTTCGCCACGAAGGCTGTTGCTAGGTCAAAGCCGGCTGCCGCTGTTTTTGGGGGTCCAATGCGAGTGTTAATTATCCAGAATTGCAAAGCCGGTAAACAATTACGGATAACAGCATCTAACAATTTTGCCAATGCTCGTCCGCACTTATTTTAGTACAGGAGATTTAGAACAATTAACGATAACAGGCTACTTGTCTGACTGGCTTTCGCAACTCGCTTTCCGCAAAGGTTGCGGTTTCAGAAATTGGGTGTAATGGTACGCGTAGGCAGGCATTCTGGCAATAAAACTCACATCGTTCGCAACGATAGTTTGGCAATCGCATTAACTGCTAGAAACAATGGGTCTGCAATTACGCCCGCCGTTTGGACAGTTTTCGTGAATAGCCACTAAAAATAGCCGGATTCAAATTGGATTTGTGGGTCGTGAATGGCGTTCGCGGAGTACTAACTGCAAACTGGCACACGACATTATCAAAACTGCTGATTTATAGAGCTAGCGCAGTTGAAGTGATCATTTACGGAACTGGAAAGGTTCCAATACTCTAAGATATACAAATACAAATACGAATACTACAAAAACTAAAGATCTGGATGCAAATTCCATTAATTTTTTGCATCAGTCGTCTTCATTTTCAACAATGCAATACCAAAATTGAAATAAACATATTAATATATTACAATCGAAACAAAATAAAGAGAATACACGTGGAACAACTTTAACGCTACAATTCCTGAAACAGCGAACACAACAAAGACAAATCTTAAAAATAATTAGATTCATAGATAGTAATGTTGAAACTGCAAACTAAGAGGTAAAAGCTCTCATATGTATGCCCTCACTGTCCGGTGGTCGCGCACTATCTTTGATACAGGGCGATGTGACAAATATCCCATCCTTTGTTCGAAATGAAGCCCAGTTATTTTTAGTGACTGAGTAGGCCACCCGCCAGGCTTCTGAGCTACAGGAATGTTTTGGGTCTGTCCACACACATAAGACACAGAATAAACTCAACAAAAAAAAAATTAAGATTGAATGATCATTTCTTTAAAAGAAAAATTAACACAAGAGAGGCGGACGAAAGAAAAATTCACATAAAAAGACTAAAGCTATACTTCCCGTCTCCAATAGACGTAAAAAAACTAGCAAATTACGCCTGCACCTTAATACAAGCCAATGATGGAGAAAAATTTTCCGCAATAATCGTCAACTTCAATGTAAACCCCTCGACCTTGAGCTCATGTAGCTATAAAATATCATATAGATCTTGACCTTAAACATCTATGTATTAAATGCTATCGAGATTCTTGAATGTTTTTTTAGTTATCGTTAACCAAACAGGCGGATAACATTATCGGATGAAGCGATTATTTCGAAACAAGTTAATGAGAAACAGACTAAGAGGCAATTGAAGTACAAATACATAAATTTAAAAATGTATTCCAAATAAGTGGACATTAAAATAAACAAAAAGAAAATTCTGACATAGCGAAACCTTCGACTATGTAACGGCAATTGTACACCACATTGCGCGAAAGGTTGAACAAATATGACAGCGATAAGATCATCAAGGGTAAAGTGTGCATGGTCATTATACTATCGCTACCTTCATCACTAATTTTCGTAGTAACACTACCTTGTGATAAAATGAGGAAGGATGATGATAAAAGATAAACTCAAGCAATTATAGAAGAAGAGGTAACTTTTTGTTTTAAAAACAATAACAATCGTGGTAACACACAAAAAACAACGATCGATATATAAAACAAGTATTAGCACCGCACATACTCACATCTGATTATTTTTCATATATTCATAGAATAAATGTTAAAAATATTTGTTTTAAACTTATTAAAGAAATCTTATGTGAAACCTTTTTATAAAATGTTAACAGTTTCCATGGATCTTCTTGCTCAAATACCTTCACTGTCCTAAAATTTAATTTATGCGGAACTAACAGTCCCGTTCGTAGAACGTTTCAGTTTAATGGCTTTCGCGCAAAAAATATAAATTCTCAACGATTTATAAGCTTCACCAATGACTAGCATTTATTCATTTTGGAGTAGCTAAATATTTATAAAATACAATTTATATTTGGAACATACGCAACAGGTAGTCAGTCACCATTAACCCCATAATTGCTACAATATCGACGAAAAGTTCCAAATAAATGCAGCACTTTTTTCTTCGCAAAACTTTTTATTGCTGCCATAAAAACATCGTAATTCCTGTCATATTATGTCAGAGTTTCGCAGATACGAGGAGTATTCGAATTTCAAGCTAAGAAAAACTTTTTTTATTTTTATAATTGTGATTTTTTTAATATCAACCAAAATGTTTTGAGCCCTGTTGCTGAACGCCTTTACATCATATCAAATGTTTAGAGATTTCCATTACACGCTCCTAATATTCGATGAGGGAACTTCATGTTTTCATGCTACAAGAATAATAAATTAAAATTAAACGTATAAAGCTCCTGATTATGTTGGGTAAAAAAACGACTACATCTGTGTAGCAAGTCACTTAATGTTATATGACGTCTGCTCTATCACTCAAGTACATGGACAGACCTTAAGCTAGCCAGTAAGCTTATTATGGCCGTCCTAGATCAAAACACTAATTTTGCAGTAAATATTAAGTGCTGCAAATATTTTGTACAGCCGATGACGCAGATGGGCTCTTGTAGACTACTAACTTAAGATCCACAACTCTACTACGTACGTGCTGCTATGAACTGCATTTCTGGTGAACGTGATTCAATACAGGTTTGAAGAATACGCCGAAATAAAGTTACTATGCGACAAAACTAATGAAAGTACCAAGTCTTGGCTTTATCAACAGAATTTTTCACATCCAATAAGTCCATCGCATACCATCGAGGTCGAAGTCAATCAACAGATATAAAAACAGATACCTCCGTCAATAACATGAAAGACTGTGTCCAAAAGCTTGTCGCATCCCCCGATTTTTAGGAAAAAACGTTCTTTTCAAACGTTAACAAGCATCACTGTCCATACAATGAGCATGATTTGCAACACCGCTTCGAATATTTTGCATGCGCAGCGACCATATTCTTGCCACCCTCAGAAGATTTTACATGTGTTAACTTTTCACACGGTGCGGAAGAGTTTTGAATTCTCAAAAAACTATATATCGATTAACAAAAATGTTCAAGTCACGTATTCTCATTGATTCCTGCAAAGGTTTTGACATGAATGTATGGACAGATATTC
The DNA here is from genome assembly GCA_036346155.1 of Sinelater perroti. Taxonomy (NCBI): domain Eukaryota; kingdom Metazoa; phylum Arthropoda; class Insecta; order Coleoptera; family Elateridae; genus Sinelater; species Sinelater perroti. The sequence continues at coordinate 14,559,879 of JARFIY010000024.1, forward strand.
TTGATTGCCTTACTTTGTGCTTGCCGTTCCAAATTATTCTAATCAAAGGTTCAAGGAAATATAGACATCGCCAAATTGAATTCCACCAAATTTTTTGTGGGACTGCAGGAAAAGTCATATTTATGAAAACCTTTTGGAATCAGGAACAGTCTGCTTGCCCGACTCCATCGCGCTGTGCGAGAGATTCAACACACGCCAGGCTGCGAGAGAGTGTATAAAAACACGTAATGAAGTGAGCGCTATATTGAACTAACATCTGTGACATGACCTCCCAAAACACGACAATTTGGCTTGAACTAAAACTGCATCAGTACTGCTGTAGCAAAAACAAGAGATTTAAACACGTGATTAATCTTTGTTTTACTTATAGCACGAAAATGGTAAGTTTCCAAATTTAGATTTATACTCAAAACGTTATTTATCAATCCTCTTTGCAAACAATGTTACATTTTTCAGGGTTAAATGCAATATATTATTCTTGGCAATTCCTGACAAAAAGTCGATCTTAATGTTGTTAAAAAATCTCTCCAAGTAATGATTAAAGAATTTCAATTCTTTTTTTAAATTATGCTCAACAATTTGTGAGCAATATTAATAAACTTAATAATTTTGTTTACTTGGATGAGCTTTAATTACCAATGTGATAAAAAGGGGGTTAATAACCATTTAAATATTTTTTTAATGGGAAACAATCCAAAGGTGTGTGTAATAACAAGTCGCAATCAAAAAAAAGATAACAAACTTAAAGTCTTCCTTAAAATACACTATATATTTTAGAATCGAAGAAATGAAACCCCCAGAATTTAGTAAAAGTAACACAAAAACACACAATAGTAAAACAGATATCACAAAATTATTGGTGATAGTACAACTATCAGAAACCCACGTATAGCACCTACACAGAAATATGCCTTTCTTTCATACTATACCTTTCTATAATATTCCGGTGTCTCAGTTAAGCGTTTTACGAGCTTCCTCAAAAGAAGTAATGTAAAGTTTACATACTAACACATTTGGATTATTTCGGCCAAAATTTCGACAACAGAAAACGTGGCACCATGAGCAAAGGCGATGTAAGTATAGAATGCATCTTCAATCGCTGCCAACGATTTTCTTCTCTTCAATAGATCCGTCTCCCCAATGTTCAAATCCTCTCACAAAGAAAGTCCTTCAATAGTCCCCATTCGTTGCTCAGTAAGTACAAAAATGTCAATATACAGTCCACCAACAAAACAATTTTTGTGCAATTTTTCTTAAGCGAAATCGACCAATAAATGCTATAAGGTAGAAGGCCAAGGCTTCATGTTTTCCTCTAAGCTTATAAACTTCGTAAATCCTTTTGTGATTCTTTTTTTATCTTATGCTAACCTATACGCCTGTACCTTACAGTTTTCCATGTAAGATACTTAAACATTTATTTTTATTGTAATATAAGGGAATATAATATGTTTGACATAAATTGATAACTAAATAATACCAATCGCAATTATACAATTTACAAAATTAATCAAAAAATAAAAACCAACTAACGAAACAAAATAAATCCCCGTATTCAGAGGTGAGAGTAGCGATTGTTATGAAAGTTCCGGCATAATAATTTTATTATCAATTATTATATTCGTTGTACTGCGAGAGGTAAAACCACATCTTACAGTAATGGTTATAAGACGCTAGATACGATATTCCCACGTTACCAACCTCGCTCTGTAACTTTTTGCATGCGAATGTAAGTGCCACTATTTGCGCGGCCTGATTTTCACTTCTGACCCATAACATCCAACTCGAGTGTCATTCGGGTGATAGTCTGTCCGGTTGATAAATGAATCGGTGCCACCTTTGTATATCAGCGAGATCATAGAGTTCCAGGCGGAATATAGACTTAACGACTGAATATGTAGGACGTGCTGCACCATTGTGTAGTTAGATTTCACACGCGGTCCCACGACCAGTAATAAATATTCATGCTAATCCGATAAACATAAAACTATTTTTGAAGGCGGTAGCTTAAATGAAACTGTAATTTTAATTCACTTAACATGTAATTTTAGGCTAATTCATTTTGATGCTCACCATACCTTCTCTCGATGTTCACTGCAACACCCCCTTTTTAATAGTGTTTAGAAAAGTTTATTATACCACCCCAGTGTTTTGACTTTTGAAATAAACAATGACTTTGTAGAGGGTATTTTGAAAACATTAAAAACCTGTCGGCAGTACCCACTTCCCTTAAATAGCAACCAAACAAAAACATGATAATGCCTCACCAAGCCCATGGGCACGAAATACCCCAGAGGCTCACAAACATCAGATCGATTTTATAAGGCAACTACAGCCTTCTCCGGTATTAATTACAATAGCAGGCAAGTTGGACGGAGTTTGAATCTGATTTATGGCGCGATCAATTAGTCCGAGCGACACCAAGGGAAAGGACGCGCTAATCCACTCCCGCCCGGAAGCTGATGGACAGGAGAGCTTAAAATAATGAGACTACAGGGGTATTGTTCGGTCCCGTACGAAACGGAAGTCATTAATAATTCATAACGAGCCAGGAGATGGGATAAATTACATTTTGTGCCATTAGGCGGGCCCGGACGGGCCGCTTTTTCAGAACACAATTACTTTAAAGTCCGACGCCCTACGCAAGCTCGCAGGTACTGCAGGATAGCACTCAAGGAAGTCGTGCGCTCCCAAAGCGCAGGCGACGCGATTAAAATACAATGGGGTGCTAAAATTTACAGTCAACATCACGGAATTCCCAAGAAGAACAGTTTTAATGAGTTCCGTTAGAGTTTAAGCCGCGTGTGTTAATTCATAACGGAAGAGAAGGTGGCTGGATAGACTTTTATAAGCCAACCATTCCATCTAATGTAATCAATTAAAGAGGACAAAAGATGTAAGGATTGTATCACGGACAAACAGTTAGATGTCTTGCTCGTAATTAACCATTTGTAACCTCTTTTCACATATATGTGTTTATATGTCGTATAGAAAAATACACAATGAAAAAACGTTGACAGAAGTGTTGTTAGATGTATATCGCAGACCGGGCTTATTATCAGGAAAAGAGTTCAATAATCAAGAGGAAATTGTGCAATAAAATGTATTTTGACAGACTAAATCTGAAACGTCAAAACAAGAGCCACTGTTAACAGACGTTTTGTTGCGTGATAATATTTATTCATACTTCAAAAACAATGTTATCCCTTTAGAGCTCCTCTCAATGGAATATTAAAATACTATCAAATCATCTCAGCTCCAAAATGTAGGGAAGTGGGCATAAATAAGTTTGTACAATAATGGAACAAATAAGTAGAAAAACGAGACTATGGTGACTAATGCAATAAGTTATGGTCTTACATAAAATTATATGTTTATTTTAAGGGTGTACCCTTCTACATCATTCATATGATTTTATTCTGTTAATTTCCTTCTCAACCCCACCTGCAGTTATTAATGGGTGTTGCTGATTCCAAGCTCGGTTAAAGAAGGATGGCTATAGCGCAGGGTTTTCAGCCAGACACATGTAAAATCGTTACAAAGAAAGATTTTCCGGGTGAAAATCCATAGGAACCCCATAGAATATGGGAGTCTGAGTTTACACAAGCTAAATACTTCAGCAAACAAGGAAGCGTGTTATAATGATCTCCATATGGAACAAAACAACAAGAAGTAATACAAGAGAAAAGGAAGGTGAGAAAACTATCTACACATTTGGAGCGGCGTTGATAAAAATACAAAAGTAAAGTTAGAAATATTTGTTCTTATTAAAAACAAATGAATCAATAAAATACAATCATGGGAACATATGATGTAAGATTTACAAAAATCACAATGGTGGGAATTTATGGAATAAATAATGACGCAAAAAATGCAAAGATAGATTGTTCGACAACCTTGAAAATATATTGGAAAGAGCAAACAAAACACACGAAGTCATAATTATAGTCAATCTTAACTGCAGGGTTGAAAAATCAAAAAGACAATAAAGCCGTAAAAAAATATGGAGAAGATGGTACCTAATTCCGATACGTCGAGAACACAAATATAAAATTACAAATACATTTTTTTGAACACAAGGCCAGAAGACGAAATCAAGCATTGATTTAGTACTAATAAGACAATATGCAAAGCTAAAACAAAGAGATTTTTGGGTATAGAGACAACCCAAGTGTGGTAGTAGACAAAAATGGAACAAAGAACAAAAAATATAGTAACTAAATTAAATATAGAAGAACTACAAGAAATAAAACAGTACCAATAAAAAACATAACTATTACATCAGGAAAGCATAAGAAAATTATATGAGACTCGTTTTGAATAACGACTTAACCTAGCATTAGACGGTATACCCACAGAACTACACGAACACGTAGCACATTGTGTACATACAGCGACATGCAAAACCTTAGGACAAAAGAATAATAAAATAATAAAAAGTTACAAATAGGAAATAAGCGAAGAAATAAGTAAACTCTTAGAAGCAAAAATACGTAAATTGGCTGACAAATAAAACACAATATACTAGAGCAGAATATATAAAATGTCAACAAGCAACAAAAAAGAAAATAAAAGAAGAAAAACAAATAATGGAATAATATATTTGCGCATATATAGGTAACATACTGGGATACGAAAAATCTACAGAAGCATGACGAATAATTAACAATGCACGCAGTAACACAAGACACAAAACATAGTGGTAATACAGACAGAACAATACATCGTACATACAAATACCTTTGGCGGCCGTGAAGTGTATTCTCTCCTAAATTAACGAGTTAGGATAGCTATCTACCCATAGTACCGCAATTAGAAATAGACTAGTAGCCTATTTAAAAGAAGAAGAAAATGTTAAAAAAAGCTGTAAAGAAATCGAGAAACAACGGAGCATCAGAATAAAAACAATTATGGAAATATGGGGAAAAACTAATACAAACCCTGACAAAGATATTTCAGAAAAAAGAAAAAGGAATAGATCACATATATCATTGATAGTTAAAAAAAAGGTGATAAGAAGAATTGTAGGAATTATCGAGAACTAAGCGTTAAATAGTTAAAAGTTAAATACAAGAAAAAATGAGGAAAGTAAGTGAAGAAAATAGTGCAAATTTAGAACTACTAAAAGAAAATTTGGAAAAAATGTAATGAAAATAAATTTTGACAAGAGAAAGTATATGTATATAGGAGAACAATACAACATAAATCTAAAACACCACACTATTAAATACTGCAATACTTTCAAATATCTAGAATCAATTATATCAAGCAATGACACAGTAGAGATATAAATAACAGAATCAGAATGGGGATTAACGGCAACAAAGGTACTACATGGAATTATATGGGATTAGATGCTAATAGAAGAAACAAAAAGAACGTATTAATGAAAACAAAGTATATTATATAACAGAAAAACGTAGCCTGTTACTACAAAAATTAGGAACAAGATAAGATCAACAGAATTAGACTTTCCTTCTGAAAAAAAGCCTGCAAATTACTAGAGAAAATAAGTGGCCCACAGAAAAATATGGCAGAAAAAGACAATGAAATCGTCAATTAGCAGAAATTTGGAAAACCGCACCTTAAACTGGTATATACATGTGGAGAGAATGTCAGAAAAAAGGTAACCGAAGAACATATTGCATTGGACATCGCAAGGAATTAACGAAGAGAAAAAACATCTTCGACATGGAAAACATACGTAAATATCATGGAAGACAGAAATTTAAAGATCGGAGAGTGGAAAAATAGACAACTATGGAAACTCAAGACAACAAATCCATAGAGGGAAAAGTCAAATAGGAAGATAATTTAGTTCTCTCCATTGCTCAATTTCGCCTTAAACTGTTTCTATTACATAGTACAATGCTTGTTAATATTTCGTTTTTAATTACCCATCCACAAACTTTTGTTCTGTTGTCTAACTAGTGGGTTACATGTATCGTTTCATTTGGATTGTATTGCCTTATATTGAGAATAGATATTTAATTACTAACGTTTAACATCAACAATAGATCAATGTATATGTTTATTGTTGAAGTTTTTGAAACTTTTAATATTAAAAGCTCAAACTATTAGCTTTATTTCTTTAGACACAATTACATGTATATTTTAGATTATAGCTTTAATTTTGTTTTAGTTTTGTCAAAATGGTTGAATAAGTTTTCCTAATGTTGGCGCTCGTGTTTAAGGTTCAGAGTAATTTAAGTTTTTTTTTTTTTTATTATTATTATTATTAAAAGCAGACATTATAGTGTCGTGCTGCTCGTTTTCATATATAATGTTACCATGTATACTTTAGAGTTTCAGAGTATAATTAATCACCGAAAAACGAATGGCACAGTATTACGTTAAACTGTATAGCTTAATAGTTTTAGTATGTTCAAATGTTAATCCCCAGTAAGACTACACTTTTTTCACAATTCAAACACTACTATACACTTTTGCCTGATATAATACTCCACTGTCTCTATTTTTTATCTTTTTTTAAAACCCAATACCCAAAGCTAAAGAAATCCTTAAAAGTTATATGTCATAAACTTTAGTAAATGTCACCTTTTCTTTGATAAACTTAGAACCACCATTTTTAATTAAACGAGTAATACGGCTTGAAGCTTTGGCATGAGAGAGCATCACTTTTAATTTTTCCCATTAATAAATATTTTTAATATTTAGCTACAAGTATAATTTAAATACTTCTTCAATGTAGTAAGAAACTTTCGCTTAAGTTTTTAGTAACCTTAACACCTCCTATAACTGTAAATATAATAGACCAAGTTCAACATTTCAAATTCAAAAGAAATATGTTTCGTCTAATATACCCATATATTTATGTATTTTATTATATTAACAAGCGCGTTTTGGCTCTTTATACCAATTCTATTTATAAAACTTTATACACTATGTTGTGTATAGTTTCTTTAGAAGTCATTTTATAAGGACTTACCAACTTATAGCCTAAGGCTTGTGGTAATCATTTATCGCCAAATCATTTTTTTCTCTAAAATATCTGCTAGTTCGGTTACATCATATGTTCTATTAAATTCATGGGCAAACCAGCTCTACTGTCTTCCTTCTGCGATCTCGCTAATTGGTTTGACCGGAGTTCAGTCTGCTTCGTATTTTTAAATTACTTACTTAGTTTATTTTGCTAACTCTATCTATGTAGTATTCTCTTTTCTGCAACTTTTATTTTAAGTTTTAGATAAAATGTCCATGACTCGCATTCGTATATAAGAATTAGAACAAAGGCCGTTTTATAAATTTCAACTTTAGTCTATCTATTAAAGAGGCACTGTGCATTCTGACGGCAGAAATAAATGTGGTTCATATCATATTCTATGTTCTAGTCTAATATTTTCATACAAATTGTCTTCACAGTTCCATTTTCGTAACTATCAACTAACACAATTAATTTAACGATCACCTGACTTAAATGTCCGATTCATTTCTACTCCTTGATGTTTTCGTTTTCTAACATTACTAACTCTTATTTTACTTGTCGTACTCGTACAAACTTTTCATAATTCCAATAAAGCATTTAGTTGTCCAAGTCGATTGCACACATGCATAATTTTCCGATGCGGCTTAAAATTTTGTCGGTAATCTATATTTAGCTGAAAATCTAACCTCGGATACCAGTTTCAGGTTTAATTCTTGCCTGCCTATCGCAGATCTTAACCGCTACTTCCTAGCCGAATGGATTATCCGGAATTCGTTCATAAATTATTTATTCATTATTTGCAGTACTTGTAAATGATAAAACTTCCATGAAAAGGAGTCTAATGCGTGTATATACTTCTTTATGTAGCATTTTACTGGCATGCGGACAATGACAACTTGTAGTTATCGCAAGTAAAAGAAAATATAATTGATTAGTATTATTCAAGGTTAACCAACACAGAAGTCTGAGTCGTAATAAAGTATCCATTCTAAGTTTCTTTTTAATATACGTACACTAAAAGTATTTCAGGTATTTGATGCGTTTTTCTTTGCAAAAATACACCTGAAAACGTGGCAACATCAAGAACACATCAAGAAGAAAAGAGTAGAGGTAAATATTAAAAATGTACTAGCTGTTGCGAATAAAGTCCCAGCTGTCAATCCACAACAAAATGCTTCTGTGTAATCACATAATAAAACCATATGGACATACAATTGTTAACTATGGGCTGTATTATAGGAAATAAGGAACATTATTAATTGTTGATTGGTCTTTAGTCTAGTTACAATGCATTAAAACATATATTTGAAATGCATTTCTAATAACTTATAAAATAAAATAGTTTAAAAGCATTAGGAATGCAGTGTAGGCCCACAATTACTTTATTACTTAAGTATTAAATCATTTTTCGTCACTATAATATATAATTTTATTTTTCTTTCCGATGCTGAAATTAGAATTTTGAGAATGTATGATGAAATAAATTACGGCAGAACACTTGTTCCAGCGTTATTGGCCTCCGTTCGATGTTTCTAAGACCAAGGGTCAGTCGCGTATCTCCCACGAAGTGGAAGGCCCCGTTCCGGTTGTATAAAAAATATATATGCCTGTACGGGGACATCCAATCGACGCAAACGTTTAAAATTAGACGCACTGCTAAGTGGTCGTAAAATGTTTTTATATAATATCCAATTAGTGCAAGAATAATAATCGGCAGATCATTATAGCTAAACTAATTCGATCCTACTCCACAACAACAAACTGGATATGGGGGGCGAAGCCCACTTTCACTGTAAAGTAGCATGTTTTCGGACAGGGAAAACCCAGCCTTTCGATAACGCTAATTGCGCTCTCCTAATAGTCGCGGTTTGGTACAGGTTTATATTTCATGAATTACTAGGCCCGCATTATTTTTTTTAATGAAAGTAAGCTTATAACAACCATTTCGGGTAACATATGTTAAGAGGTGTGATATTTTACCCTTCCTGCTCTATAAAATTCACCTAGAATGTAGAGGTATCAAGATGAAAAGAGATGCACTGTCCATGGAGCTGCCAACAAAAATTTTCGAAGAAAACATAATTTCTTTGGGCATTCGTCAGATCTCATAGCTCCAGATTTATTTTTGTGGGGATATTTAAAAAGCAACTCTATATCGACAAAAGCCTCGGTCCCTTCTTGCACCGAAGAACAATATTCGTAGAAATCCAAACGACAGAGCTGGCTACTTGTAAGAAAGAGGCTGCATTTATAGAGATGGAAATGAAGACTAATCACAAGATATTATTTTTACGTGTGGTTTTAAGAAATTTCCAATCCAAAACAAAAAATAATAATAAAACAAACAAGTAGTGCATTTTTAAAGTATATAGCGACTTTAGGTCCGTCTTACATTTATCTATTTATTAATGTAAAATCCTACAGCTTTAACTGCTTCTCATATTTTATTTGTCGTAAAAAGGACGTAGTTTTCGATTTTTCTTAGCAATCTTGTGTTTAACATCCGTGTTTTACTTAGTATTGATCTTCAAAAATACATTTCGTCGTTGCGCACAATCTCTAATAAAGAGCGACGTGGCATGCACCGCGCCTTCAACTACCGCGTTATTGCCCCCTATTCCAAGTAAACGAAAGTATTAATTTATTTTTAGTAACCGAGTAGGCATAAAAGCCCAGGATTGAACAGAGTCCGTCCACACCGTAGATAAGCAACTCAACTGTTTGACTACACCAGAGACTGTCATTTATATGACAAAAGCAAAATTGTATCAGAGCTGAACGAGCTTCATATAACCTAATTACATATCGGCCAGGTAGCAATCTGTTATTCTCTTTTGTCCACGGCGTAATCTACTGAATTGAGGTCGAATATAACAAATGAATTTTGTTATATAATGACAGCAATAAACGCATATTTTATCTGTGTAAAATATAAAATACGTATATTTAAAAAACAACTAATAAGTACAGTTCTAAAAATTGTTAAATTTTAGTCAAAACTCGTAAACAGCAGAATGGCTCCGAAAAGCGGCTTAAACGCGGGCTTGGCAAAAAAATTTAAATTAATCAAAAGCCCGTAAAGCGGCATGCGTTCGTCATCAGGTTTACAAACTATACCAGACGGTAAGAAAAATTAAAGCGAGGATATAAAAAGAGCGATAGTTTTTCTGACTAGTAATTTTTTTGGATATTTGTAAATGAAGAGGCTAAAACAAACTAGTCTTGTGAATATTTTCGTAAACAACCAGCGAATAAACTCTTTAAAGAGGAAGACTCTCCCATCTCTTAATTGTGACTTAGTTGGTTAATCGTAAAATTAATTAAAAATGTACGACTAACTTTAACGTTAGATCACTTAAAATATAACTTAAAAAAAACATTTCCCAATAAATATATCCTAACTATAAAACTATTACTAACAAACCAGACAAATAAAGACGTAATTACAATACAAAGTTCCTTCCTTCACGTTAACGTACATTTATTTAAATTTATGGCACTATAAAGATATAGGCAGTAGTGCCTCAAATTCTATTTTTTCTCTTGATAAAGCCTAGGGTATACGTATTTTCCCAAGCAGAAAGAAGGCATAATTATTGTAAATCATTATTACTGCAAGCTAGAGCGTCTATAAGAAATAAACAAATTAAAGCTGCTAATAAATATTTATATTATTTCTACAACAAAGCAATTAAGGAACAAAAAAGATGAAACAATCAATCATTGCATAACGACTATCACAAGCTGCATGTTTCTAATTAAACGAATCGTAGCAAATGCTTGGAATAGATATTAAACTCATTTATCTTGCACAGCAGCAGTAATCAACAAATTAAAGGCAAATGGTTAACAGTAACAAAAAAGAACGTGCAATTACTTAAATGTAATTTAATCTAAAGCACTGCACTAACCACACAGAAGACGAAATTGTTATCCAAATCTCCAAGAACAGCTTTTGGAAAGCAAAAGCCGCTCATTTAAAAATAAGAAGTTACAAAAAGAGTACTTCGTAAAAATTCAGATATCATAAATTATATATATAAAAAAAAATTATGAGTGCTGCTGCTGCTGCTGTCACACAGGTCAAAGGTCAAATCGTTCGTGCCTTTCCGTGCCGACCCGAGCGCTTCCGAAGGACAAATTTCGGCTCGGCGGCAGGCGCGACCGAGGTAATATATTTCCGGAACCGCAAGCGATGGAAAATTTTCGTTTGAGAGGGGGTAATAAAGCACTTATATATAAAAAAATTATGAGTGCTGTCACACAGGTCAAAGGTCAAAGTTCAAAGTTCAACTCTAACTGGGTATACGTAAATGCGTTGCCATGGCAACGGCGTACGCCAATTATGTCAAACAGAGCTTTTAATCGTGTTTTTATTATTTTTAAAAACTACTATGCGAAGGGGCTCAAGCATGTCGGAGTTGGACAAGCTCTCCGGGGGGGGCGCTGCCAGACCTCGTACAAATAAAATATAGATCTGTAATCAGTAAAGCATGTTTATTTTGACTTAAAAAATGTTATAACAAAAAGAAATTACGCTCAATTTTTTTCCAAAACAAACGACAAAAATAAGAAATAGAAAACAGATGTTTTCAGAAATAACAACGTTATACTATACAAATGAAGACTATTCGTATTCAAAGAAAATATTAATAATGTTAAAGGAAACTGATGTATTTAATTATTGGGAAACTGCCATAAATATCTTAATTCAATAATATTATAATACTTCAACATAAAAAAACTAAATAAAAAGTTAGACCTGTTATTAAAAGGATCTTTTTAATTTTTGTTGCATTCTGATACAAGGTCCACCCGAAAAGTCTCCGCGGTAGCTAAAATTCTGCAAATTACTAGAAAGTCATATTACTTGCCTTGAGCTTTGAGCAACGCTTGCACAACTGGGTGTAAATACGTCGAGCGATACGCTATAAGGACGCTAGAATGTGCTTAGAAGTTGTTATACCGATTTGTACAATTTAGTATCTGTTTGAAAAACTTTTCTGAATTACCAGGAAAAGTAAGTTATTCTAAGAATTTCAAGCAGTCGTATAAAATATGTTATAATATTACATCCCTTAGACAACTGCCTAGCCAATGGTCTTTGCAATATATACGTACGGCTGTATGTGAATTACATTACGCACAGTTGCAGCTTACACATTGATTTGTGTGGAAATCAACCTTTAATTAAAAAGGGATGCAGACGCCACAACTTTGAGTGAACATCTATATTATGCGGTTATAAAAGTAATGCATATGCATTAAATTTTACATTAAACTTGGATATTTTTTCGCGAAATCATCGACATGATTCAGAGGAACCAAAAAATGCAATCAATGTAACAGAGATAAAAGTGTGACACAACAGTTTCAAAGATAGTCAAAAATCTTTAATTATGGTAAGTGTTGAATACTGAAAGTATGTGAGGTTGCAAAGTACCTAATATGCACAGAGCTGAGGCGTCATTGTCCTGTGTGCAATATTTATTGTATCTTGTATTTTCTTCTCCAAACATCTCTATTTTTCACATTACATTGTTAAACATACCCCACATGAGCTGCGTATAATTCGTGTAACAAATAAAACATAAGTGCAAAAGATTCGTGTCGCTTTTTAGTAGATGGCATTGGAAAATGTCTGAGACACTGTTAAGAAAACTCACAATGTGTGTACACATTCTTAAAGATGGTATTTCAGCGCATCTTAAAAAAATTCCGTGCAATAAATTCATTTTGTCATTTTGTACCCTTTCAAAGATGGCAGAAAACAAAATGCATTTTAGACAATGCTTTGTTACTGACAAAGAGATAAAAATGCCATACAATCGACAAAAAAGATGTGTTTTTTACGGAAAAAATTCTTTAAGGTCAACAACGCTCGGATAAACCGTCCACTATTGACGATGAACAAATCAAAAAATTGACCCGCGATACACGACAAGAGATTTAGCAAAGATACTAAAAATACCAAAAACCACCGTCCAAACGCATTTAGTGAAACTTGGTTACGTAAATTGCTTCTATGTTTGGGTTCCACGCAATATGGCCGAGAAAAAATAATAAATCGCATTTTCATCTGCAACGCGCTGTATAAACATCATTAACTACCCCCAAAGCTAGTCTCTATCTTTACAAACCTACAATAATAAAAACCAATTTTAAAAATGGGCACCCGTTTGTTTCAGAAAATTTGTGGTTATAATTCTAATACGAAGAGCATATCATCTACAAGGAAATCCTTAACATTCTTAAGCAAAGAGAAACAATAACTGTAAAGGAATTATGAAATCAATGTTATTTTTATTACTGGTGTGGGTAAACTTAAAATAACGATTATAGAATGAAATTTTTTGACTGCATGGGAAATTCTTAAATCCTTGACATTTCGCCCACAATCGCGGTGAACAACTTCAGAAAGCGGATCCACTAAAAACGCGGTAAAAAACAGAAGAACCGTAGCTTCCTTAATTTTTAATTTGCTAATAAGACATACTACGTCTAGGTCCCAATTAAAGTTTTTGATGCCACTGAAAATTTTTCGATCCCTTTCCTCAAATTTTTGCATATTTAGGACGTTATCAAAAACTTCAAACAAGTTAAATTCTTTAAGCAAAAAATTTATTTGATTTTTCAATTTTCGTTTGTACATACACTTCAATACAATATTTGCTTACATTCTCACATCAATGAGTGATAATAAAAATAATGTCCCATTACCTTTAAAAGCTTTTTGTTTGAAAATGATTTCTTTTGTTAGATTTACCATCAGGAACCTTCTGGACTTTGTCATCAAAAGAAAGTCACTCTCAATAAATAAAAATACAAGGCCTATCATTTTTTCTTGTTTAACGTTGATCTCAAAAAATTTCCACTGTCTTAAGAGCTGAAAAGTATCGTTCTCTAAAAGAGTTAGTAACTCCCATAATTAGAAAAACAGAAATAGAACGATGACACTATTGGAAAAATTAGACTTTATATTCATGACTTCAATAGTGAGTGCTAAGAGTTCTTGTGGTTCATATTGTGTTTTGATTTGGTATTCTTATCTTCTTTGTAGATAATTGAATTAATTCTTAATAATGCTACCCACATTGCTCGGGGAAAATTTTATCTAAATCAAAAACATACTTTTCTCATAACTAATTGGCTCTCTGTCGTATTCTCTCATTTCCCATTTGAGTGAATTCTCATAAACATTTAAAATACTTATGTATTTCTGTATAGATTGTTCTTTTTCCTACTAGGTTAGTTTTAGAGAACCAGTTGTAGCATAATATGTTTCTATTCTATTCTAAAAATTCGTAAATTACATCTTTGTTTTCACCAAAAGAAACTATTGGCCTCCTCTTGCTTGTTGTCTTTTGTAGAGGTCAGTTTCACACATTAATTTTGCTTTATTTTCTCACATTAAAAAACAACTTCGGTTCAAAAAGTATTTATAAACGCTTTAAAGTACTATATAAAGTAATGACCTTTGTCGTATCTACTTTCTCCTTGAAGCCTTCCGCTTACTTCTCGAAAATTTACAAGAACGTTATTTCAGAAACATACTATTAATACCATTTCAAGTTTTTCCCTTATGGCATTTCCTTCATATTGTGTGTACTTACAATTAGTCTGATCAATATCATCGATAATGAGTGTCAGAACCTCAAGAACCTCCTGATACGATTTGTGTAATGTTTTATTGACATCAATATGAGAATTCCATTGGACTATCGCCAAAATTTTTAAAGATAAGTAGTCCTTTTTAAGGTAAGACTGCAAGATGCCCCGTCTCTTGGTTGAAGAATTAAAAAAGTTATAGAATCAACACAGTACTTACAGTTAGTTAAGTAAGAGCATATTCGGTATAATTAGCGGTCGGTAAAAAATGTCGCCATAATTTTTCGTGAGTCGATAGAGGAAATTTTTGTCGCGTCGCGTTACAAGGCTGTGTTCCTTTGTATCCACCTAAAAGGTCCGAAAATGTTTCAAGCGACGGCTGCTAAGTACATGAACAAGTCGAAAACACTCGCCAGTAAGCGACTGCAACGACATAATACAAAAACAATCGATGACTTGCCGGAACGTGGCTCGATAGGCAAAGTGTCCCCTAAAGTCGAAAAACTGATCGTAAACTTGTTTTTGCAAAACCTGAGCCTAATATTGCGTCAATGAGCAGCAAAATTAAAACAGAAAAGGTGTAGATATATCGTACGTAGCTATTCAAACCATCTCCAGTGCACATGATATCAAATGCTGTAGTTCAGTGAAGAAGCCTTTGTTAGGTGAAAATTATGTGATGAAGCGACTCGCTTAGGCAAAGGACAACATCGATCGAGATAGGAGCAATGTAATTTTTACGGTCGAAGCTATTGTTTGGGGATATGTTATTGTCTCACGAGCCTGGTCAACCTTAACTAACAGGTTGATACAGCGAACCGTTAAACACCCAAAGTGCATATTTGGAGCTGCTTCTTAAGACTGGGTTTCGGAACGTTGCATCTGTTTACGTACAACCTACATGCTCCGGAAATGCTAAAGATTTATAAGAAATATTTGCTACTGAACTGACTGCCAAACATTGGTTCATCAAGAAAAACGAAGATCCTGAAGGAGGACAACGACCCCAAACACCGCAGCAAGTTTTGAATCGAGTGGAAAGGGCACCCTGGCATCATTACATTTGATTGGCCGTCACAATCGCCCGATAAACATCCGATTGAGAATGTGTGGGGATACATCCAGCACAAGCTTCGTGGAAGAAAAGTGTTCACTTTGGCGCAATTAATTCGTCGCATTTAGATGTTCTAGCCGGATAAATATGCCAGCAATTGAGTCAAAAGTATACCTCAAAGATGCCAGACAATTATCGACGCCGGCGGTGACTGCACACATTACTGATACAATAGCATCTTTGTAGTGATTGAGTACAAGGTACCAATGTATTTGAAAATGTTTTTTCAATAATTTTCATTTACTTAACTGACTGTACTGCTATTCGCAGCTGCAAAGCCAACTAGTTGTAAAGAGTGGTTCATACAAGGGATATATGTGGCCAAAGGATTTACTTCTTTTATGCTAGCTTGAAGACCTTTTTAACACCCAGACATGTTGCTGACATTGTCCTTGCTCTGACCTCTACAGTTATTTAGATCAAGACCTAGAAAGTCTACGTTCAACATTACAGCATTCCCCATCTCTTAATCTTTATGACCACAGTTACGAATAAAGTCAAAAATCGTTCCCGTAAGTAGGGCCAGTTGATCTGTGTGCGACACATCTAGCATTTAGTTCACAATAATACTTGGCATTTATAGTGTCTTGACCTTAACGTGGTCTGCTAACTGTATAAAACACTTTTACTTGATAAGTATGAGAGAACACCTCTTTTTTATTTCCAAATTTTGCTCCATGTTCCGTGGCCCTAAAAGGATCGAATTTTGAAATCAATTCTACACAGTCAAGAATGTTACCATTCTTACAGAGCCTAATATTTGATTATCGCCATGAACTGGCAGTCCACGGGAGGCTAAAAACTTCACAGCTTCAACAACTCTTAAGAGAACATTGGTGAAATGGTTTACAAAGTTTCTTTACAATACAATCTTTGTGACCTGATAATGATCTAATAAAATAAAAAAAGTACAAGTTTTTGTAAATAGGATTAAAGAGAAATAGATGCACTTAAAAATAAAACGTATGTCGAAGTGTCCCACGGCACTAAATAATTAAAAAAAAATAACGAACTGTAAACAAAAACTGGAAACAAAACCGAAAAAGAGCAAACTACCTAAATAGTTAATTAATCTACTAAGTAAAAGTAATAACAAAAAAAAAAACTTAAAAATTGTTAATATTAGCAACTGTTCTCTACAGTATGCAGTTTTCCGACTACAACGCACAGACTCTAATTTGAGAACCGCTGCTTTATAAAATTTCAAATGGAAGCATTAAAACAATTATACTTCTTACAAAACGAAATAGCTATTTCAACCAAGTACACTATTACAGTGCCGCGATGAAAATATCAAAGGGCGTTGGCACGTACAGTGGCTGAAGTAATCCATATACTTGGCATAAGGTCAAATTGGTCCGTCTGGCTCAGCAGCAACTCCTTTTATGACTGAAATCGTCGCAGTAATTTAGTGTATTTTTAACGCCAGCATCTAGAGGATAAGACAATCCAAAAACTGGTGACTGCGATACTTCCAACTGTTGACCTAGTTTTCGGCTTGATTATGGTAAGTGCTTAATGCATAAAGTGGCATCAGTTAGTTATCCTTGAAGGACACGCAAACGCAAAACAATCATACGAGACCGCGACGTGTGGGCGAGGCCGATCTGACTCACTCGGATGTAGTTTGAAAATATTCAAGTGAGCAGAGCAGCACTCATTTTCATTTCTCCAGAGCGACGGTGCTCACACACCTGTAAAATGTTACAAGGAGGCTTGGGCTGGTAAGCGGCCACTGCGAGCTTTCCAAGGATGCTCGCAGTCGTTATTTCGAAAACCTCATTGGGCCGCTTGTTCCTAGCGAGGGAGTTCTCATGCAATTGTGTTTTCTTATACAAAAACGTTTAGCGATCTAATGCTAATGAGGAATTAAAGATAAAGCTAGAACACGCGAATGGAATTTTATCGTTTAAGGAAACAAGCATTACAAATTACACCAACATCTATGAGGAAAATTATACTTATTGTGTAACACTAGTTATTCATTTATTTTTATTTACTCTTTTTAGTTATTACTCCATGATTCTTTGGCAATATATTACAAGAGCAAGTTCAAGTATCTTATTCAAAAAAAATCAAAATGGAAAGAATTTATAAAATAAAATTAACCTCAATATGCCTACCATTGCATGCGTGCAGTATATTTACGCTGTCAATAGGCACAAGCCAAAAAAAAAACAATTTAAAAAATCTTACTGACTGCGCTATGGTTTATTAACTTTAATTATTTTAAATTCTCTCGGGCTGTTATACATTCAGAAAAGTAGGAACAGGTAGCATCAGATAGATACTTTTTATTTAATAGCATAAACACTCATAATGTATCTCTAAACTGTTTCCTTCTTTTAAAAACTCATTTAATTTCTTCAAAGCAGAAATATATATATACTGCAATTGATAATTATTTCAATTTTCAAATATTTATGAAATTTTCGCTATATTAAAAAATATATATTTTATCAGTTCTTAAACAATCTCTATTCTTCATTCGTCTACGTCATAAGTCATTTAACACTAACTCACAGAATACTTGCAAATTTCATTAATGATTTGCTTCTTAGAAGTTCATCAACACCCAAACGATTACCCTCCGAAATTAATGTTGATGAACGACCAGGTGTCACTCTTCTTGTTTTCTGCTACCTTTTCACCGTCAAAATTTCTTCACCTATAGACACACACAATATGTACAAAGTGGTTCAAATATGACCGGGATTGATTTGTGTGTGAAGAAGCCGCACTACGCAGCAGCTATACGACCTTGAGAGAGTAGAGCCACAACATCCATCTTTCCTTCGGCTCGGGTTAGAATCTGTTCAGTCCTGTTTGGGAGTTGTTAAAGTGATGAGAGAACAGAACATAGAACACATTGTGATCAAATTACTCGTTGGAGAAAACGTCCCGTCCAATAAAATTCACCACAGACTCCAACAACAGTATGGGGAAGAGTGTCTCTCAGGGACCAGTGCGTTTGAATATGTAAGTGCTTCAGAGAGAACAGAGAGTGCCTAGAGAATGAAACGCATGATCGTCGGCCGCGAACATCCGTCAGCGAGCCAAACATTGATCCTACATATGTGCTTATTAGTGAGAATATGCGCAGCACTATCAATAAACTTGGAGCAATGCTGTCAATCAGTGTTGGTAGTGCAGGTGATCCATTTTTGAAATCTATAGTAACCACCATTAAATCGTGGGTGCACTACTTCATTCTCGAGTCCCGACAGTCATCACGCGAATTGCGACAGTTCTCCTAAACTCAAGACAAGGCGAAGAACCCATTCGGCAGGAAAAGTGATCGCAACGTTATTTTGGGACTGGTAAGGGTATATCCATGTATATTACACGACAATGTTTCAAACTTTAACGTTCTATGAATTTTTACAGTCGACCTTCTCTCACTAGGTAAAGTTTTCCTTATGGTTTTATACGTTTTTTACTGAAGCTTGGATTTAATTTTAAAGATTTTTTTGTAAAATTAAATGTTTATTTCGAAATTTAATTTGATAAATTGTTGTCGGTAGTGATCCTCGGTGGTAGTTTTGCCTTGTTTCAGCAACTCATAAAACACTGCGCTTTTCTGATACCACCAAATACAGAGCATTATCTTCGAACCATGGAAGTTTCGCTTTTACGGCGACGTTGAAATCGATAGTAATGTTTGGCAGAGCGTACATCTGACGTTTCTGCGCTTAGGGTTCTCGTAATGAATCTATTTTTCATCATCAGTCACGAAGCGATGCTAAACCCCCTCCTTTTGTGCCTTTGCAGGAGCTATGCGCAGCTGGAAAAACGTCTTTCGACGTCTCTCGGCTTCAATTCGTGTACCGAATCAATATTCAAAAAATCTACCAATTGTTTAAGCGTTTCATATAGATGCTTTTACCAGGACATGTGTCGGTCTAATATTGTCCCTAGATATTTTATTTTCTCCTTGATGTAGATGTTTACGCCTAGAATGTTGATTGCCTTGGTAGTTTGCTGACACGAAACTCGACATACTCAAAGTTCAAAAAAGATTATATAGTTTACACTTGACAAAATTACACACACTGAAATTCATGTCTAATGATGCTGCTTTACCATAAAGTTGATTGCAGTATGTACCGATGGATGGAAAAAATTATGGTAACGCTATATGTTGTGAATCCTTTAAAATTAATCCCAAGTCCCAATATAACGAAAATAGCAATACTAAAGTAAAATGTGAAGGATTTTCTATTGGAGATGTAACTTAAAATTTCGTGATAGTTTTTATCTGTTAATAACAACCTATTAAATTTGTAAAAATTTTCAGTTAAAATGAAACTCCTTGTTGCACAGTATTTGTGAAAATAATAAAAAAAATCGAGCTTTTCGGATGTGAAAACCCCAGAACTTAGTAAAGCAACAATAAAAGTGAATTTTGACTACGAAACTTTGCTGGTGCAATGGACACGCATCAGTTGTCACCCAATAATCCATTCTACTCCGTGGGTGCAAAAAGGTTCGTCATCAGTTGTATCCCGGTACGCAGACATTAAATGAGATAAAAGTAAATGATTTATTGTATTAGAAACTCCAACTACAGAACAAATTTATTTACAACAGAGAAATTATATTTGCAAAATCGAAAACGGTAAGACATTAGTATAGTTAACATTATTTTCGTTCAATTTAATTATCTCGTTGTGAATAAATTGTTTTTTCTTAATTAATTTCAATTCATACAATCTTTGGTCATTTAAAGCACTTTTTTCTTTATGTATGTGTCTGTATGAAAATTTAAAAGAATATCTGCAAACTGAAAAATATTAAAATGACAAAAATAAAAACTAACATTAAATTTCGAGTGGAAGGACTCACAAGCATTCGTAGTTTTTAGTAAAAACGACGAATGCTCTGCCCACAAAATTACCATTAGCAGAATTTTCGAAAAATCTCATGTAGCGGTGGGAAACAACTGATAGGTCGCCGGGAGACAACTGATGAGCCATAAAATCTACCTGGTAGGGATTAGGTGACAACTGTTGAAGTCCCGGTCCAATAAGTCAATTGTTTCGCGGCTTGTATGGTATGTTCCTTATCCCTTAAACTCAATGTACGTAAACTTCAATACAACCAATTGTCAAAACACAAATTCCACTCATCTCGAGTTACTTCGTATAAAAAAGCTTATTATAATAATTGAAACATATTTAAGTACATCCAGTGACATCCTAGTTTTAAAGCTTAAATCACTCTTGCACACTATACTCTACTTACTCGCATAATCACTGCATTAGTTCAAATGGCTTGGTTCTCTTCAGTGTTGGTTGTTTATGCTGATAAAATCTGATTTCATGGTTCCTTTCAAATATTTTGATCTCATACTTCACAAAGAGAACATCACAGATCACACTGAATATCCTTATTGGACCATTCATCATATCATGTAGTACTCTATTCTAAGACGTTTGTATGGTCTTAAACCTATAGCCAGGTAGGTTTTAAAATTTGGCTTCGATAAAAATTTTGCATTGTACTACCTGTACCCCAATAGTCTTTTATATCAATGACAAGTTCAACCTTTTTCTCCTTAGCGCGTTGTATCCGTTTCAATTTTGCATCTATGATCATATTTATTTAGTCGAGTTATTAATTAGATGATCGGAAATAGTGACATAAGACATTAAAATTTCATATTAAAGAAAATTTTTCGGGTTTTCTGGAGAGTACACACTTCAATTTAAATAACTCATTTATGGCATAAGTAAGCATGACTGTATCCGTTTTCTAGGAGGTTGCTTCAAAATTCCTATCAAGAGATGATTTGCTAAAACGACAAGTATAATCTAGACTTACATATGTTTAGGCTAAAAAGTAACTGCTAGATTATCAGCGATAATCTCGACTTTCTGTTTATTGTCCCTAGCCTAAGGATATTTCCTTATTAGAGCTCCGTAAGACAAAAATATGAATTTAAAATTGTTACTCTTTCCTAAAAACCATCTACAAATTATCTGAAATGACTGAAATTGTTCAGTTTTCTGTAAAATTCCTGAATGTAGATGTTATTTTTACATTACCAAAAGTAAACTTGACTAAAGGTAATGCAACTGGTTATATATTACATTGTGTTCATTTTAATACAAAAATCAATAATTATAGTTTGTAAAACATCAAGAACAAATTAAAATTAAAATCCATCAAGGGTAAAAGCTACGCAAAAACAA
Organism: Sinelater perroti; assembly: GCA_036346155.1. Classification (NCBI taxonomy): domain Eukaryota; kingdom Metazoa; phylum Arthropoda; class Insecta; order Coleoptera; family Elateridae; genus Sinelater; species Sinelater perroti. Next base: position 14,581,738 of record JARFIY010000024.1, read on the forward strand.
TTTCCTCTAAGAAAAACACAGAAGCTAAGGTACAAATCCGGTTATAATCAAGTTTACCCAAAAGTGTAACCTCAGCATAATTATACAGTTACACGAATTACTCCATTTGCTAAGTGAGAGTCTAAACAGCTTAATATAAAACTAATTTGTTGTTTTCTTTTAATTATAAAATGAAAATGCTCGTACTAAATATAGATGGCAATCACTTTTTATTATTATTCAATGGATGTTTGACGAGAATTTTTAGGTTAAATTTAAATTTAGTCAGCAAACCAGCAAATTTTTGCAATAAACCTTGAATTTTCATAATCTTTAAAATACTTCTCACCGCACTCACTTCTGCACACTTCTAAACCTATCATCGAATTAACTTTTCCTTTTTTTGAAAAATTTAGGTTATTAGTCATCTCACGTCACTAGAAGGTTTTTGTCAGTAGAAAATTTTATTTTGAGCTTTAGCAAACGCGTCATAAAAATATAGCCAAGTTTTATCACCTGTTACGATGCTGTTGACATGGCCAGTTGTTGCACTTTTAATCTTATTGAGCACCTCGCAACACTGCGAAACGTAACCTGCCATATGCTCGTTGGTTAACGTACAAGGTATTAAAAGAGATCAAAAACTTCTCGTTTAAGGTGGTCGTACAGAATGGTTCAAACACTCTTACATCTAACGGTCACATGTCACATGCCTGTCGAACTCCAACATCTTCCTAACAGCTGCAATGTTCTTTTTTCGTGACAACGAAAATAAGCGTTCCGACCTTGAACGTCTTTCAGATTGAAGTTTCCTCTCTCAAACTACAGAAACTTGGTTTAAAACAATTCAGCAACTTCAATTTCGAAACAGCTCTAAAGGATGCTTGGTCGTATATTTCAAACACGAATAGTGTCGGAGAACAAATAAAACAGACGAAAATTACTTCTATTGCCCTCAAAACGTCATCTTCCGCAAGACACTTTGAAAAATTTAAAAAAAATGTTTCTGGTAACTGACAACAAAGGCCTCTTCAGGGGTCGATGATAAAACCACTGTCACACATTATTAGATTGATATGACATCCGCAAAAGGTGCGTCTCACGTGACATTCTTCAGTCCGCAGATAGAATAGATACCGATCATATATGGTAATGAAATCTCCAGAGGTTTACATCTAGTTTGTACTTTCTGTTCGTCCGTCAGCTTGTGAGATACAAACCGGAATATATATCTTCCGCCTACACAAATAATTGCGGATAATGGTGTTCTTGCTAATTCTCAATTCCTCCGCTATCGTAGAATCAAAGACAGGTATCGTGTCAGTATTTGTCGCACTTGCTTGATCATGTCTGAGATTCTGCTTATCTCCAGCCGACTCAAACGTGGATCATTCTCAGTTGTTCCTTCCAATTATGAAAGTGTTCAAGTTAATCGTAAATACATTTTCTGCTTTCGGATTCTCTCTTGTATGCTTGCACCAACATTTCATGCGTCTCTGTCACCATTTTCTCCACTTTATAGTAGAACTTGACTTTCACTCGTTGTTCAATTGCACTGCAACCCTACCTTTCACACACGCTAGACTTCTCGCAGCGAGTCATTTGTTCTCTACGCTAAACGTTTTTTTTTAAGATACCGTCAAGGTATTGGACTGTTCATCGAACTTTTTAGATACACCTCGTATACTCTGAGATTAAAATAGCACTGCAGAAAGTACAAAACTATGTACGCACTTGTAGAAATTAAACTAAAACATTAAATGAGAATTAAATGTACTAATTTAAAGAATGCTAAAGCTTTAACTCTAAGCTAGATGTTATAATTATGGCAGCTAAATAGTTTATTTTTAATAAACTGTTGTTAACAGCTAGCGTTAAAACTAGAACAAAATATATAATAATGTTTACACCTCCTAGGATTCTAATTTTAAAATAATCACTAAACACAATAATATAATGACATCCTAAACAAATAAAGCTTTCCATAATACAACTTTTTCTGGTATGAAGCTTGATTACCTTGCAAGACCACACGGATGCATAAAAAAGCGACATGTGTAGTTCTCATAACTAAGAATGAAGTTGTAAAGGTTTTCTAAGAACTACCTGGAGAATACAGATTCCTCTAAACTAAATCACCCATTGGCATTTCCTTTGAAGTCGGCGGTTCGGAATTCATTCCTAAACCTGAAGAGGATTAATAATAAAGAAATTCTAGAAACGAACGCACACTTTCAGGAAATAACTCTTGATTGATAAAGCCGTAAATATATGCAGAATGCATACAATTTTCTGGTTTACTCAAGAAAATGTTTGAATATGAACGCGTGGGGATATTTTACATTAATTAAAGCAAATTTAGGTTTGCATGAATTAATTTTCATGTATTTCTTAATCAAACTTGCATATCATGCACGTTTTTCTTCGCGGCTAATTAAGTGTTTTGAAATGGCCCTAAATATATCACAATCCTCTCTCAAATACCTCCCGTCAAATCGATTATGCAGAGAAAAAAAATTCCGTACACTTTTTTTTTATCATACTGTCAGCTGCTGTAATTACTTAATCAAATTAATATAAGAATAAGTTATCCAAATTTGCCCTACTTATTAATTATGTTTATGCTTTTATCTTTTAAATTTTAGAAAGACATTTTCGTTATCTTCGCCTTAAAGTGTTTCTTAGTTTTTGAAATGAAAAATGTGTCACTTATATGAGAAGATGTATATATGTATGTCACAATAACCAACAACATTTTTTTCCTAATTAATAATGAAGCTCAAACACCCCGCGCGGGAACATGGCCTGCGAACTAAGAGGTTAAGGCTCTCGTATGCCTGCCCTCACTGCCCACAACGTCTGATAAGAGGCGATATGGCAAACATCGCGCCTTATACGACCGCCATTATTACCCCTTGTTCAAGTGAACGCAGGCAGGCAGGCAGGCACTCAATTGTTTTTAGTGACTGAGTAGGCTACCAGCCAGACGTCTGAGCCCAGGATTGAACCCGGGTCCATCTATACCAGTCACGCACCTCAACCACGTGGTCGAACTGGCTTTTTTCTGCTAATTAGAAAAATATAAAGAATTCAAGATAACATATCAAGAAATGATTTTCGATCATCAACAACTATTGATTGATTATCGGGCTTTTGTTTTTGTCCACAATTACTTACCGAACCAAATAACGTTTAAATCACTCAACTTCTCTTGATGTAACAAACCTCATAAAATTAATTCAAGCGTTCTAAAACTGCTGTTAAAAATTTTGAATATTTCTCGTGATTTCTTGAGAATGGCTATTCCCCCCCCTGATTTATTTTCGTGCAAATCGCACGAGAATACTCGCAAAGAGTGTGCGACCTTGCATAAAACAAAAATGTATGTAGTGTGTATATATGTATATGTATGTATGTATGTATGTATGATGTGCGTGCGTGCGTGCGAGCGAGCGTGCGTGCGTGTGTGTGTGTGTGTATTTAAGGATAGTTACAATTCTACGAATTTATTATTTTGCAATGCTAAAATTATAAAAAATGGGCATTTTACATTATGAATTAGACACGCAGAAATACCCACGCATAAAAAAGTAATGTCTGATGCTATGCTGAAAATTTAATATTTCAACTTTTTAATAACCTACTCCTGAAGAACACCTTGAATATTTCATGCTACACGCAAACTCATAATATATTAACTTCAAATTTTCCCTGGACTGCTCACTAGGGGGTCAGTTTTTAGCAAGAGATTATTTTTAAGACAAAACCATCAAAATCAATTTCAAGGGTGTAAATTTAACCCAGATTTTCAACGAACTTAAAAAGTTCGTTACTGTCGGTCTGCCGGTCCGTCACAAAATTTGAGATTTTTTAAAATTTGAAACTGATTCTTATAGGAAATTTTACGCTGATTTCGGATTCGAAATTAAAAAATTTCTATCTCGAATAATTTTCGAGATATTCGACTTCGAATTTCGGGAAAATTTTCGACATTACGATTTTAAATGTGATGCTTATAGGAAATTTTACGCTGAGTTCGAAAATGAAGTCGAAAAAATTCTATGTCGAATAATTTTAATAAATCGAAAGGTCTTTTCAAGTTCGTTCTGGGATTGCTTATAGAGCAATCTCTTCGCCGGCCCCATGTTTCTAACTGAATCCATGTTGACATTAAAGATTCAACTATTTCATTACATTCATGGATGTTTAGTTTTAACACGATTAATTCTGCATGATAAAATTATTTCTGATTTGTTTCAAATAACAATTTTTTTATTCCCTCTTCATCCACCATATAGAAAATATCTTTCTCGCTATACTCAAGTTATTAGCTTTTAAATTTATTTCGGCCAGACTCGTGGCTCCCAACATGAGGCACACGTAGAGCTTGAGGTAGCTGCAACCAGGATTTGGGACGCGCTAAATGTTGAGATGAGCAACAAAAAAAGTGCTACTATTCCAGCAATATGTTTGAATTATACAAAGCTCTTCAAGCTAGAAAACGTAAGTAATCAGGCTATATAGCTCTTACGCGAGCCACTCTTCCAACTAGTTGTCTTTACAGCTGCAAAGAGCAACGAGAACTTCATTGAATTTCGCTTTAGCACATCCAACCTATAAGTTCTTCAACCAAAAGAAGGGGTATCTTACAGTCACACTGGAAAAAAACTCCTCGACTTTAAAAACTTCGTTGACAACCCGATGGAGTACCCGTGCTGACGCCAGTCGAGCATTATACGAATCGTATCAGAAAGTTATTCATACTGTGAGACACACGATAATAGCTAGACTAAAGACGCACAGGATGAAGCAAACGTGATAATGGAAAAACTAATGCTATGTTTCTAGAACAATGTTCTTGTAATGTTTTAAGAAGTAAGTGAAAGGCTTCAAGGACAAAGTATAGCCACAACAAAGGTCATTACTCCATACAGTACTCTTCGAAACAAAGATGAGTAAAAAATTGAAGCATATAAAACGGACATTAGAAAAAAGAGGAAGCCAAAAGTTCTTTTGGTGAAAACAAACAAAAAAAAAGAGTTTTCTGGACAATAGATTTTCTTAATAAAACATATGCGAAAAAGAACAATTTATACAGAAACCCATAATGGTAATGGTGAGGTTCTACCGCCCCGCGTGGAAGCTTGACCTGCGATGTTCGCCTTCTGCACCCGGTCGTCGCGCACTATCTCTGATGCGGGGCGATGTGGCAAACACCGCGCCTTAGACGACCGCCATTATTACTCCTTGTTTCTTAGTGAACACAGGTACTCATTACTTTAGTGATTGATATGTAAATCAGCTAATTGAAAAGTATGCTTCTGATTCAAAACATAATCTGGGAAATCTGTGCATTTAGCAGCAATTTAAAAATTAATAATAGTATTGACAAAGGAGATAAGAATACGACACCTAAAACATAATTAGAGCCACAAAGACTTCTGGTAACATTGAAGTCTGCAATATAGAATCTACTTTTCCCAATACTGCCATCGTTTTAAGAATTTATCTAAGTACGCCAGTTACTAGCTGCATTGTAAAAGAATCATTTTCAGCTCTCAAGAGAATGAAAAGCGCTTTGAAAAAATGACAAGCCTTGAACTTTCGTTTATTAAGATTGAGTTTCTACAATCTTTCTTTTGATGACAGTCCACAGGTTTGCTAATTCTAAAGCCAGGAAGACAAATTTGTTAGATGAAACAAAACATTTGTTTTTATTTTTCCTCACTGATGTGTGAATGTATGTAAATATTTTATTGAAGTGTATATAACAAAAATTGTAATATCAAATAAATGTTTAATGTAAACAATCAATTTCTTTGTGATTTTGATAAAGGAAAAATTTGGGAGAAAGCGGAGCCTAAGGCGTCAAAAACCTTAATCAGGCCCTGGGCACACGCCCCACGCGCAACCAATTCTAAAATGAGTTATTGGCAGTAAAAGACGTTTTAGGCTTTCTCCATGCGTATAGGGTTCATTTTTTGAGTAATAAGAATTATACACTGCAGGAGGGGATCAAGATTTGAAACATGCTTGGGTGGGGCATGGCCAACAAAAAAAGGTTGGAAACCACTAGACTAGACGATTCATATAAACAAATTTTTATAATAATTAATTCAAAAGGTTTCGACTTCTAAATACAATAAAAAACAAAAAAAAAATTTGTTATAAAACATCTAAAATTTAATGGATAAACCAGTATGTCTCTTATTTTGATCATTTAACAAAAATTGACAATTACTTATTAGATCAAAAACATGTAGAATGTTTATTTAAAAAAAGCTACAGACCCACCCCACCCTGCCTCCAAACATTCAAATTCGAGCTCACCTCGACAAACCACCCAACAAATGAAGACCACCAAAAAGGTTATTTGTATACTCTTCAGCGCCACTGGGTTCTTAGATGTCTTCGCGCGATAGCCCCAGCAACAAGCAGGTGTCTTTATGCAATCGCCCATCAATCGCATTCCATCGAATTAACGGCGTCTAAGCGGCAGCAGCGAGATTCTCCATTTTAATGAGCCCGGGCGCTCTCCAGCTCTCTTCGCTGGCAGGTACCGCCGCCGGACGGCGCGCAAGCACAAACGAATTCGGCTGTCCGAGGCCCCTTTGTTGACCCGCGGCCCAGAGGAGCGCAGCGAGAATTTTGACCCCGCGGTGGACGGCCTGTCTCTCCTGGAGGTGGGTGTTTGAACTTTCAAGGTTCAATTACTGATACGTTAGATCCTTGCTGGTGAGCAAGAATTCGGTAACGGACTGGACTGCTCGTTGCAGCCGCGCAGGGGGAGAGCGCGCCGCGAAGAAAGGTAAAAGTAGGAGCTGCACTTTCCTCGGCAGGCGAGAGTGGTTCTTGCAAGGTAAGTGTTTACATAACTAATTAGGCAGCGTTATGTAGTTCGCTCCGTCTTCCTCATTGTATTGCCGCGCGAACGAAACTTAAGTGCAGCAAACCCAATGCAGCCGCGCTTTCTTTGCGAGCGACCTGAATTTACAAGATGAAATGCCAGGCGATGTGGAGTCCAATTTGTACCCATAAGTAGCTGAAAGTAAAAGCGAATTCTTGTTTCCAAATTTAGTTGTGCAGCTTTAACAAGGAAGAGTTCCGAGCCTTCATTAAAATCCGTGGGCCTCTAGTTGGATTATTAAAACTCCAAGGTTAAGTATTTTAAATTAACACCTTAATAAAAACAACAATAAACAACCTACGAGATACTCAAAAACGGCTATGTGCGACGTACGTATCGGTGAAGTTCACATTCATCAGGCATTAATTTGCGAAATAGGTCATGGTAGTTAACCGGGTTCCGTCTGCACGTTACGTACCCATGGGGTAATTAAGTCAATAACTACCATACATAGATCTAATTTACGGGAATTATTTTGACGTTTATGTTGTTCAGGTAAGCTCCAAAAAATGGACAATTTTACGCTTCAATGTGTTGATGTGGCAACGATATAGCTTTTTCTACATTTTTAATGCTTATAAAATTATAAGTCTTGATGTAGTTATATCACCATCCCTAAAGAACTCGCAACAGCAATGACGAAACAGTCGACCACATTTCTATAAATAGTTCAGAAGTGATAAACCAATAAAAAAATAAATATTCGAACTAATTAAAGATATAAAGAAATTCGAGAACGATAAATCAGAAGATTATGCTAAGGCACTTTAAAAAAAGTAAGAAATAAAATTAATAGAAAGTCAAAAAAAAAACAAAAAGAAGAAAGATGGAATACCTGCAATAAAAAGGAATGCGAGTTGGAAGAAAAGAAACATGATACAAATAGCAGCATGGAATACATAAACTCATGGAATAACAGAGACCAATAAATAATAGAAGAACTTAAACAAACGAAGATCGGTATATGCGCCATTCAGAAAATCAAAAAAAAAAAAAGGAAACGGTCAGAGAGAGTACATGTTAATCTATAGTGGCGTAGAAAAGAAGTAAGAGCAAAAACTGGGGTAGGCATTTTGTTAAATAAAAAGAATGCACATACATGTCCGAAAGAATCCTTTTAATTAAATTAAAAACAGACGGACCCGATCTTAACATAATATCGGTTTAAGCATCAGAGGATTGGAAAGCTGGAATAGACAGAAACGTTTTACGAAAGTTTACAAACTACTTTGGAGCCCATAGGTACTCAACACTATATGTGTCCTGGGAGACTTTAATGTGAGAATTAGGAAAAAAAGACCATAGACAACATTAAACGGAGATTTAACGAAGAGCAAATAAATGAAAATGGTATAATGATCAACTTCTGTTCACTCAACGAATTAAGAATTAATAACACGTTCTTTGACCACGCAGACCGTTTGAAATATACATTCCATAATACAAGAGAACAAAAATCTATGATAGGTTACACATTAACAAATAGACGAATATACCATATGCAGGTGCTAGATGTAAGAACCTTAAATTCAGCCAACGTTGGTACCCATCACAGTCTGCTACTAACAAAAATAATGTTGAAAATAAAAACTTAACAAACAAATAACAATAAACACACCAACAAAAGAAAAATTTAATATCGAATCACTGTGAAATGAATCCACAAAACAACTGTACCAATCAAAAATAAGAAAACATATAGACGAGAACCTTACAACAAACGAAGAAACGGCAGAAGAAAGGTGGAAACAGCTCAATACAAATACCGAAAGGGCTGCCAATGAAGCAATAGGGAAAACAAAAACCGCTAAGAAAGCTATCACAAAGACGTCGTGGTTTTGTAAAGAAACAGAAATGCCAAGACAAGAAAAGAGCTTATCTCAAATACAAATCTATAAACATACTAGAAGCGTACAAACAAAACAAAATAGAAACGAAACAAAATTATTCGTAAATAAACGAAAGAAGGAACATTGGGAAAGCTTTACCAAAAACATGGAAAGCAATTTCTACGGTCTACAAAAACAGATATGAAAACCAATTCGAAGTCAGCGTAAAGAAATAACAGAATTAGTAGAATACAATAAAACATAGGTGGAATATGTAACTGAACTATGTAATGCACAAATAAACACTGACGTTGAAAATACTCCAAATATAATGGTAGAAGATTAAAGCAACATCAGTTGCTTAGAAGTCGAACAGACACTCAGACAACTTAAAAACAGAAAGTCGCCCGGTCCGGACCAATTACCAAATGAACTACTGAAGTAGGGAGGGGAAAGATTAACAAAAGAAATAACATCACTGATCAGAAAGATAATTTTAACACAGAATATCGGACAGCTGGAGAACGAGCACGATGATTTTATTATTCAAAAAAGGCGACAAGATGGAACCAATGAACTCTAGAGGCACTTAACACAATGCTCAAACTAACTACTAAAGTAATAACAAACCGTATTAATTCACTTATTACTGTATCAAAAGAATAACAAGGGTTCAGAACGGGAAGATCGTGAACCATAACACTAGGGGTCAAAAAGTTCCGGGACTAATCAATAAAAACACATTTTTTGCAAAATTAGACTTTATCTATATATCGCACTAATATAATCATTCCAACGCTTTTGTAACACTGCTATGCCTTTCTTATAAAACGATTTATCTTTTGCCTCAAAACAGGCTTCAGTTTCGGCAATCACTTCTTTAATCGAACCAAATTTTTCCCCTGGGGCGTTTTTTCGAGATCTGCGAACAGATAACAGTCGCTAGGTGCAAGATCTAGAGAATATGGTAGGTGGGGCAGCAATTGGAATCGTAAGTCGTTCAATTTCACGACTTGTGGATTTGTGCATTGTCTTGGTGAAACGGCGTTTTTTTCTTTCTTCCATGTGAGGTCGTTTACGCTTTATTTCGTCACCCAATCGGTCCAATAATGCAATGTAATAGTCGTTGTTGATCGTTTGCCCCTTCTTCAGATAGTCCATGAACAATATTCCATACGAATCCCAGAAAACAGACGCCATAACCTTGCTGGCCGACTGTTGAGTCTTCGGACACTTTGGACGGACTTCCCCCTCAGCTCTCCACTCAGCAGACGCTCTTTTCGACTCTGGCGTATAGTGGTGGATACACGTTTCGTGCCTTGTCACATACCAATGCAAAAATCGTTTGTATCACGCTTAAAATGCTCCAAACAGCGCTTGGATTTATAAACACGTTGTTGCTTTTGCTTCATAGTGAGCAAACGCGGCACCCACTTTGAAAAATGTTTTTTCATGCCCAAATTTTCGTGCAAAATGTTGAACACGCTGCCTTTTGATATCTTTAGGATGTCAGCTATTTCCTGCAACTTCACTTTACGATTGTCCATAACAATTTTTAGGGTTTTTGGTTGTTGTTTGGTGTGGTCATTTTTTTGGGCGCCCCGAGCTTTCCGCATTTTCGGTGGCCATTCGACCGCGTTTAAAATCAGAATACCATCGGCAAATGGTTGTTTTTGATGGAGAATTTTTGGGGTAACACTTTTCAAGCTATTGCTAAGCTTGAACGGTATTTTTTCCACTAAATAACAGTGTTTTATTAACACACCAAACTCGTTTTAATTTAGTGTTTACAAAATCACAAAGTAGCGTCACTTCAACTTCAATATCTCGAAAACTACCGAACGAAATGTCATAACATTTTAACACGTTTCTTTTGAAGGTTGGTACTACCTAAAACAAAAGCGCATTTGATATTTGTAGCGCTCGCCTTCTGTGGGTTAGTCCCGGGACTTTTTGACCCGAGTGTTACCATATTCATTACCCAACAAATCGTTGAAAAATCCGTAAATATAATAGATCAGCATGCATGTGTGTGAATAATAAAATAAGACAAGGTGACTCTTTAAGTCCGTTCCTTTTTAACATTATAATAGACGAACTAATAAAAGAAGTTAACAAAAGATAGGGATACTTAGAGATTCTGAGATTACCATATTATGCTATGCTGATAATCCTGTCTTGGTCATAGAAAGACGACTTAATACTACTGGCAAACAATTTAACATGATAATATCTTCAGAAAAAAACAAAATGTATGACCACCTCGAGAGAACCTATTAGATGTAAGTTAGAAGTAGATGGAAAAGTTATCCAACAACAAACGAAATTTACGTACCTCGTAATTGGCAAATGGAAGCACTGAAAAAGAATTAAAACGACAAAGTAGCGGGAAATTTAAACGATACAAACATCTACAACAACAGACGAAAGCAAGGATATATAAAGCCACACTGAGACCGATTATCACCTACATGGCGAAAACGCGACCCATCACTATGTGCTATTTACTGGAAACAGCAGAAATGAAAGCTCTGAGTAAGTAAAACACTGATTGTCAGAGAGATAATTGAAAGTATAAGAAAGGCCTGCAACGTAGGGAATATTAACAAATGAATTCATGGAAGAAAAAAGAATGGAATGACCACATTAACCGAATGACCGACAGCACAATCGTACAGATTGCCAGAGATAAGTCGCCGGTAGGAGGACGGAGTTTGGGAAGATCTAGGAAGAGATGGTGTGACAACCACAACGTAGAATAACAGAAAGGTCCAACCGAAGAAGGAACAGGCATTAGTCTATGACAGAATGAAGAAAAAGAAAGATGGAATCAGCTTACAAAACTGTCAATTCGAGAACCTAAAAAAGCACTATTAGCTTGAAGAATGAAAATGGAAAAATTTTAATAGATTGTAACAAAATCACAAAATAATAAAAACAATATCTACAACAACTATACGGCAGATATGTAGAGATAGGTGAAACATAATTAGAAGTGGCTGTAGATGCAGAAAATCTTGGAAAATACATAATGCAATTGTAGTAGAATAGAACTATACATGAACTTAAACAAATAAAGCAGTGGGGATAGACAAACTGTCAACTGAAATAATAAAAAATATCACTAGAACAATTCAAAAAACTATACCAACTAACAAATAATATGTATGAAACAAGAATAATACCAGAAGATTTCAGCAAGAACATAATGGTACCGATTCCAAAGAAAGAAAAACAGATAGATACTACCGTACAAAAAAATAATCTAATCTCACATGTATCTAAAATATTGACGAAAACCATATATAAAGAAATAGAAAAACTAATAGAAGACCAGCTCACAGACGATTAATTAAAAAAAAAACTCAAGAACGTGAGAAGCAATTCTTGCCTTAAGAATCATAATTAACAAAGGAATACGAAAAGGTAAAGCTTTCGTTGATATGGAGAAAGTTTTTGATAAAGAAAAATGGTCCACACTTGTGATATTCTGTGGAAAGTAGGAATAAAACACAGAAACATTAGAAGTATAAACTCCTTATGCCACCAACAGAAAGCAGTGATAAAACAAGGTGATGCCCAAAGAGAAGCATCAGTACAGCCAGTAGTACAATTAAACAGGGATGTGCGTTGTCGCCACTCTTATTCAACTTCTATATACAAGATGTAATCAATAAAATCAGAAAATCAATAAACCTAAGAATAAATATACACGGGAAGAAAATAGATTGTGACACGAGACGCTAATGATATAACAATTATAAACTGAAAGTGAGCAAGGTTTACAACAATCATTGAATCAAATGTGGACTTAGATATAAAAGAACCCAATATGAAAATAAACGTCCTTAAAACAAAAACAATGGTGTGTGGTGATGTGAGACACGAAAACACACGTGTAACACTTGGAAACGGAAAAAGAATAGAGAAGGTTGAAGAGTTTTGTTATCTACGTAGCATCATAACTAAAGACGGAAGCAGCAATAGAGAAATAGTGCGTAGACTACAGTAAACTAAAGTGACGTTTTTCAAGAAAAAGCAATTACTAACATCTAGTAGAATCTCTTTGGACACGAAAAAATAACTTCTAGACACCTTCGTATAAAGTGTCGCGCTATATGGGGCTGAAACACAATTGCAAAGAGCGAACAGAGAAGAGTACATGCATTCGAATTAAGAAAAATGTTAAAGACAAGATAGGTCGAGAGAATATCAAATCATAAGATATTAGAAGGAAAAAAAAGAAAAATGGCCAACGAAAGAAATAATGAGAAGACGAGATCGGAGAGGACATATGCTGAGGCAACAATAATAGAAGGTATAGCAGATGATAATAAAAGACCTAAATTGCCCCAGTTAGTAAAAAATAAAAAGACCGACCGAAGGCAAAAAAAAAGAAACAGTGCTGAGACAAACCAATCCAGAAGATTGACTACAGACCGAATAAGAAAGTGGTGGAGAGTCGGATTCAAATTAAAAACTTCCCATATTTAATCCTATTATTTATAAATAACAACAAATATCGTTACTGACCTAGTGATCAACGTTAACCTACATCCCTGAACCTATGAGCACTAAAAATATATTTTTTATAAATTAGACTCCTAATGAGATAAAAATAAATAAACTTTTTTCGCAAATTCATCAATAACTTTTAAATTCGATGATATTGAATTGGTTTTTACATGCTAAAATATAATTTACTAACGTACCTGAACTAGCTCCTAACGGAACGATTTGTTGGTAATTACGGAAGCTTTCATGACTGTTTTATTTCTGTTCCTGTTAGCTTATATATTACGCTCGGCTGACTAGATAATGTGTGCGCTAACCATAACTGACCTTTACTTATGGCGATTTATGTAAGCTAGTGGAGGCATATTGATATACGACTCTCGCAGCTTTTACCTCTTCCTAGATTCAAAAACACTTCCAAAAGTGTCGTATCAGATATGCAGGTTCCAAAAAACAAGGAAACAATTCAAGATAAAATGAGCAAAATAATTCTGTATGGTACTATGGTACCTAAGTAGCAACAAAACAATTCTCGAGACACACCTTATCAAAATCACCTTAAATGTATATAGCATTTATACGCAAGACTAAGTCTTACTAGAGTGTAATGTATGATACTGTCTCCTAGTAATGTGCAGCTTTCAACTCTTCCAAACTCTGTCCAAGCCTACAAACAGGAAGTTACCTTAAGCATATCAATATCACAGACCGTATTTGAAATTGCAGCAGATGTTTCAAAATGAAATTATTCGACAGCCGGATTGTAAAGAAACGCTTTAATCCAACCTTAAAAGTTCAATAAGTAATTCATATATAGTACAGAAAATAAAAAAGATATTGGACGTCCACGACTGCACAAAGAACCTGAGGTTCGCTTTGAAATTGTAAGCTGATTATCTGCGCCAAGAGTATTATAGAATACAAGATAGGGTTTTAAAGCATTTTGCATAACCTCAAGGTCATCATAGGCAACGATGAAATAAATGAAGGGGAGAATCATCGTACTACTCACTAAAAGCTTGTGCACATTAATAACATTTTATTAAATCTAAAGGGATAGAAATAAAGTACATGTATGTATATTTAACAGTACATGCGAATGAAGTGGCCTGTTACTTCGCAGACTATCTTACACACGATTACACGATCAAATATTCATCTTACAATTTACCTATCAAAAAGGGCACAGGAATCGATATTTACAATGCAATGTTCGTAACAAGGGCTCTCCAAATTTAGGTAACACGGTTAGTTTGCGGTAGTAAAACAATTTATTTCTCTATGATCTATAGGCCAATCACTGTTACTTTATGGTTTTCTTTAACCTACTGGTTCTATATTCGCCCCACAGTACTTCATGTAGGCCAATAATGCATCCTTTTAAAAAAAATCGCAAACTTGTTGATAATATACTCTTTGTCGACGACGACATTTTTCACCATGTAAGTTTACAAATTCCAAATCTGATTAGCTATGAACACTTTTATTGTCTATTTTATACGTGATATTACTACTTCCCCCGAAACTCATGTTTAAATGTAAGAAACGCGACAAGAAAATTTCGGACAGAAATACAAACGCGGTTTTCAAACATAAATAGTGTTCTCGTTATAAGCATCCTTAATTTAATATGACAGTTTCAATGCAACATAATTTGTTTTGATAAACTCTGAGGTTCGATCGAATTGGTCTATCGGGGTTTTGGAACTAACGGTTGGGGGGTCATGCGGTAGAGTCGTGGGTGGCGGATTTTGGGACCTTAGCTTGGCTCAGGAGGAAGGGCATGAATTTTTGAAAACAAATTCAACATTCATAGATTATTAGGGATCCGTGGCAGCTAGGGGGTCACTTTGGGGGGAAAAATTACCACTTATTTGAATAGTGTTGCAATTTCAATAAACAAATAAATAATCATAATACAGGACATTTCAAGAAAGTTAACTTTGGAAACAAAAATTTAATTAGAAGTAAGTCAGATTCACTTAAATAGTACGCGACAAGTTGAAAAATTGCAATTGTATTCACTCCTCCAAGTCATATGTTTAGCTAACATTATTATGTTCCACAAAGCGAACAGAAGATTTGAAGACAATATTAACGTCTAAAAAATGAGACACTGTTAAAGAAGCATATACATTCAGCTTACATTTTTAAAACATAAATTATTTAAAAGCTTTTGGGTATTTTGATAGTCTTGACAATGTATTTTCATGCAATTTATAAATAACTATTTATATTTAAATATATGCACCTTCACCAAGGTTTTGTGCAAGTTGGTGAGCAAAACATTAAGTGAGTCTTCAAATTTTATTATGCATTTGGTATAGAAAGAATAGTAAAAAGTTTAAAAATAAATAAAATGATAAATAGTCTTATAATTAAAAAGAACGTAACGCATTCGACCACCTTTACTTCCACTAAAATATTATAAAGCTTTCCCCTATCATCTACATTATTCGTCTTTCCTATCCAAAAAAAAAAAAAAAAATCTGGAACCTAAATAACACAATAACTAGTTTTCTCTCTCAGAACCCAATAACTAATAAGAGAATAAATGCCTCTTACAGTTTCTACTTTTTAATTTTTAGTTGTATTAATTTTGACAATACATATAGTGATATCAAATAGCAAAAGTCATTTGCAATGTTTAAAACATACTATCACCACTTTTAACGTTTTTTTCTTCATTAAAATTGTTAGAAATAAAATGTTCTGTATAACAGGTGATTAATGTTCTTAAAAAAGTATTACTAATTTCATTTTTATCAACATATGTAATTATCTAATTTAATACGTTTTCACTCACAAGGCATATTTAATCTTCGTTATAAACTTAAATTATTTTCATGTCTTGTTCTTTTTCTTCTTTAGTCGATCTAAGACCTGTCCTGATGTAATATTGGTTTTTAACCATCTTTCATTGTAACTCGGTCTCTCTTCTTCAATTTAAATTAGAAATATAAACGCATACAGGAAAATTAAAAATGCCTTCTTTTATGTTACAATACTACAGGTTTCATTTTCCCATATCCATAGTTTTTTTATTTGCTGTTATACGATACAAAATATTGTGCACATTTAACCTGCCTTCTGTGCGTTTACCTATCACACCATTTTGAAATGATATAAATTGAATAACTTCTCAATAAAGTATAATCAAATTGATCGTTATAAATACGCATACAAAGAACTTTAAAAATCGAATACTTCAGTAAAAAAAATATGAAAGGAATAGCGAAGCTCGCTTTACAAGCATTGCCTACGTTCAGCCATGGCCTTAAAATTCAGAAACAATCCGATGTGTGAACAGCGTAGCTAACGCAATGAACAAACATATTGTCATTGCCACCGGTGATTCATGCCACGAAGAATAGCCCCATTATGAATGATGACGTCCACACGTTGCGACAAATCCAGCCGGAGCAGAACCTCGGCACGTAAAGCACCTTGGATCTGCCTCACCTTAGCTGATTTGGTTTGGTGGTGAGGCGAGCAGCCGCCGCCGATTCCCTTTCCGCGCTGTAAATGAATAAAGAAAGATCGATGGGGTATGTGCGTCGGTGGCGTTAAAGTCACGGCTACGTGCAAGGGGTCGACGGCTCGATTTTGTGTTGTGCAGGGGTGCGATTGCGTGAACGTCCAGGTGCGCTTTATCTGGGTTTTCAGCAAATGGCACAAACACGCACATGCCGGAATAGCATTGCGTGTTTGTGGAATGTTTGGGGCGGTTAGGCAAACAAGGGTCGGCTCTGAGAGCCACGGCCTTTCCCATGAGCATCGAACGTAAATGTTCCGGGAGGAAGGCATTAAAGTACCTCTAATCGATTCGAAATGGTAAACGCTTCGATGATCGCAAGGCAAAAAGCAAAAAATCTCTCGTCAAAACTGATAGGGTTCAAGTGAAGAAGTGCCTTAATCTCCAGGTAACACTGAACGGTAAATTATCATATCAAATTTTATTAACTTAAAATAAAAGATTAGAAATTATCGTTTTAGATTGTTCATAAAAATAGAAAACATTTTTCAAAAATTATAAGTTAATAAAAGCAACCTGTAAAATACTGTTGTTGGAAGCAGTCCAAGCTTATTTCTCAGCGCGTAAGTAAAGCTTCATGTACTCCCTCAATTACTGAGAAGCGGGTTTGAAGAGCTTGCTTAAACATTTTTATTTAGTAAAAACGGTACTCGTAAGAAGCAACAGGTGTATTCGCGACAAGAGCCGATAAAGAGATGGGATGCTTACGTTGAAGAGCATTTCAGAGCACGTTTACAAAACGTAGGCGGTAATCAAACTTTATACATTATAACCAAAGCACGAACTTCGAATATTTTGCATATTTTTTAGTTAAATTTCATCATACACACATTTGGTATGTAGACTTCCAATAATATCAAGAATTCAAAAATACACATATTTCTGTTTCTATAAGGTAATTTGCTAGTAATAGACTAAAGTAACGACAGATTTTTAGGAAATAACGTGACGAGGACCCTTCTACTGAAAAGACTTCCGGGGCTTTACTTGAAATCAATTGATAATTTTCTTTACAGTCTTCTGCTGTTTGGTTGATGCAGAAGTGGTTGTAAGAGAAGATTCAGATGTCCTAGTCTTTAATGATGTTTTTCACCTCACTTTTCTATTACCTCTTAAATAAATGGTTTACTAAAATCGTTATGAAGTGTGTCGTTCGACACATACTACGGTGCGCGTGATTACCCTTAGGATTTTTGATTGAGCTCTCTGAAGGATAGCAATGCTCGATTTACTGACTCATCCCCAAACTTCGATTCCATAAGTCCATATTGGTTTTATTGCACTTTTGTACACTAACAGCTTTCTAAGAATAAAGGGGGATCTTCGAAGAAGCCAGTATAAATTTTTGAATCTCGGAGCAATTTGTTTTCTCTTTTTTACTCTATATTGCTGCCATGCAAGTTTGTTACCTACGTAACCAGATACCTAGTTGTTGTATTATTATGTTATTGGTGGAAACTGGGGACAACCACATTTTTTAAAGTGAAAGTTATTTGTGTATACTTTGATTTGTTAATTTTTATCTTTTTGTCCAATCCTATGGTAAGTTCAGGTGATGCTGCAAGTCAGTGGATGCAATACCTAGGTTTTCATTGCAATTATACCCACATAACCGGCCAATGTATCAATTAGTGTATTAGGAATCGTTGATAGAACTGATGTATACAGGAGAGACAAAGTATTGGGTCTAATATACTGCCTGGGGAAATTCCAATTGAATTGAGAAGAAGATTGATGTTTCACCTTTAAATCTGTTTCTAAATTGGCGGTCGCTTAGATATGACAACCAAATTGAAAATTGATGGAATAGCCATCTTGTCAAACCTTGTCAAAGGCTTGGCTTATATGGAGAAATTCTGAGGGACAATATTTCTTGTCTTGATGAATTATTTGGTGACATTGTTGGGTGGTTGAATGCGACCGACGAAACACAAATTGATGATCAGAAATTTCATTTGGGAATGGACTGATGTTTTGTAACAAGTTTTTCAAAGTTTTAATAGATAATAATAGCTAGGAAACTAGTTGGTCTATAAGAAGTTACGTGGTTGAGATTTTTAATTGGTTTACTTTGTCATATGCACAAAGTTTTATTGAAAAGATCGACTCTTAAGTTCTGATTGCAAAAAATATTTCGACAGTACCTCTATTTAGACTAATGTATCACCAAAGTGTCTTAGGATGATTTTTTTAAATCTAAGCAAACAGACATTAAACAACCATTGCCATTGAAAAAAAGCTGTAATTACTGCGACTATTGATATACGCTACGGCTTACATTGATAAAAAAAATGTTCAGCGATGAGGATGCAGTTCGCATTAAGACAAGCCATAGTTGTACTTTATTATTCAGAACCTAGTCGTAGTACTAAAAGACATAAGCTGTAACGTCTCAGCACTGAATTAAACAGCATTTTAGTCTCGAGCGCGTAAGTCATCGCAGAGAAAAAATATCGTATGTAGAACAAGAACTCGAATATAGTAAAGCTGCACACGAGCGCTTTAGAAGAAGCTGCTCACCTACAAGTATGTCCCCTATGTTGTAAAGTTATCCTAAGAACAGTGACATAAAAAAATTTAATTATGTATTTATGTTTAGATATTTTGCCGTCTAAAGCAGCACGAGGTGCTGACAATACAAATTTTTGCATTTTTCTAACAACACATGTACCCCAGGTGAACCTGTTGACTAGCTTCTACTATATTCGAGTGTTTATCCAGAAGTTTAATAATGTAGTCATGAAAAATTAGACAAAATGTGAAATTAAAAAGTTAATCTGTTAAAGAGTGATTGCTTTAACAAATGCAATAATTTTTACGGCATAGAATACAATCCAAAACAAAGAATAGATGTGAAGAACAAAATTTAAATTTTTTTTTATTAAAATAGATATGACAATATTCCATCAGTTTAATTGAACATACTGTATTGATCATTGTATTAACTATTGCAAGAATCGTGTTAAGTGAACTTCTGTGACAATAATTCAAGTTTATCAGTTAGTTTTTCATTGTATGAAAGTCAGATTTGTCTAGTTAATTTGCTCTAAAATATTTTTGTTGTAATTTGTATTGTTGAGAAAGAAACAGTTTTGAGCCTTCTAGAAACTATAAAAAATTAATAGCCGCTTAAATATTCTATATTACTCTATTTGCGCCACCCTTCTTTTAAGACTGGAATAAGGAAACCGAGAAATGTCGCCATCTACAGGGCGTGTCAAAAAGTCAGCACGTTCGCTCGTGTCCGCAAATAAAACCGCTTTCTGGTTGGTTGATACTTGGTACTGAGTATGCATGTAAAAGAAGCCCAAATCATACTTATGCTCGAAAAGGAAAACAATGCAAGAATTACCATGTCTTGCTTCAACCATGTGTTACAACGTCGTCGCTTGTGTTTCTGCAATCAATTTTTGGCCCTGTAATTAGCTCGTGCCTCTTCGAGAAAGTGTGGGAACATTGTTGTAAATTTCACTCTTTTTATCATCTCTGTGGCAAGATTCGTACATCTGGGACATCGAATCGTCAGTGGTGCGAAAAATAGAAGGTATCTGATCCTCATTCCGTATCCATCGTAAACCCCTCAAAAGAGATCAAAATCTAATCCAATCGATTTTTGTAAATAAAAGAATCACTTCTTTTGGATCTCAACGTTCCGAAATCCCTCGACCACAAAGATGTAAAAAAACCGGAATAAAAATCGCCTTTATAATACAAGAAGTGAAATAACAGACCATCTTAAAAAATTTAATATCAGTTGACACTTTCTATAAAGTACATCCATTCAATAATATATAACATAATATAATAACCAATTAGATCTTTAACAAATAATTTAAGAGTACCTTAGATACAAACCTAAAGTTCTCAATCCATCCTTTTCATTTATCAGCATCTAACCAAAAATTTACCAAACGTTAAGCATAAAAGTCGAAATATTTACAGTTGTGTATTTTCCGTATCTTCACTAATTTTTCTTCATTATCACATATCATGTAGCGTTGTACAATATTTTGTAGAAATCTTTTATCAGTTTCGTTATTTCTTGCTTTTGTATTATTTCTATATTATCTTGTAAGTTTTGTTGTCCGATGTCTTCCTTCGCATATTTTCTTTTTCAGATTTTTTACGCTTTTTCTTTTTTCTAGCAATTCCTTTATTTGTAAATTTTTGTATTTTCCTACATCTTCTCGTTTGTTTATTTCTGCTAATTCTATTCTGTTTTGATCTTAATGCTGCCTTAGTTAACTCCTCCTTTTGATTAAGTCTTTTATGTCTCGACTTAATTTCTGACTTCCCTCTTTCTTATTCTCGTTCCGTTAACTACGTGATTTTTGTGACTGCTTTTAGTGTAGTTGTATTTTGGTTGTGCGTCACGTAAAATGGAACAGCGGAATTTGGAGCAACGTTGTGCCATTAAATTTTGTGTTAAGCTTGGAGAATCGGCAAGTGTGACGTTTAAAAAGTTAAAACAGGGGAACATTCTTTATCCCGAGCTCAAGTTTTTCGCTGGCACAAATCATTTTTGAAAGGCAGAGAACACGTTGAAGGTGAACACCGTTCAGGGAGGCCTTCAACTTCGAAAACCGACGAAAACATCGAACGTGTGAACACTCTTGTGAGATCAGACCGTCATTTAACATTAAGAATGTTGAGTGAACAATTAAATTTGAACAGATTTACCATTCATCAGATTTTGACTGAACATTTTCACATGCGAAAGGTCTGTGCCAAAATTGTGCCAAAAACCTCATAATTGAGCAGAAAGATATTCGAAAAAACAAGTGTCTTGATCTTCTTGACAGAATCGTTAATGAGCAAGATTTCTTTAGTCGTGTGATCACATGTGATGAATCACGGATTTTTGCAAGGGCAAAGTGAGGAGTGGCACACTGCAAAACTCTCCTAGATCAAAGAAAGCTCGAATGAGCAAATCAAAGATCAAATCAATGCTGATTTGTTTTTTTTTTGACAGAAGGGGGGATCGTCCACAAAAAATTTGTTCCTCCAGGACAAACTAAGTTTTTTATAAAGACGTCCTTGAAAAGCCCAGAAAAATGGTCATTCGCGTGAGACCAGACATTGCAGACAAATGTATGCTCCATCATGACAACGCCCCATGTCACACTGCCCTCTCCATAACAGAATTTTTGACCTCAAAAGGCATTCCTTCTGGTTGTTTAGGAAAATTATTTCCGATACTTTCCGGACAAAACCAAGTATTTTGTTTTCTTTATTGCCACTGTTTCGTTTGTTTCTTTATATAAATGTTCTATTTCTTTTTCTACGTGCTCTAACGTCGGGACATACACACCTGAATGATTTTACATATGCATCTTTTAGTGATCTTGATGTCTGTTGCGAGTACTCTTGTTTATTAGTAATCCTACTCCGCCTAACTTCCTATCTTCATTTCCTTTATAAAAGATTTGGTGACCATTCTTCAATATGATACATACTGCAACCTTTCTCCGTACTTCAGATAATCCTATTACTGCCCATTTATTTCCTCTTCTAGTTCTAATAGTTTTCTTCTGTTCCGGGAGTCTTCACATTGACTGTTGCAAGATACCATTCAATTCGTTTGTATCTTTGCTACTATTTCTACCACTGTTTTCAATAATCAAATATCTGTCAGTCTCCCAGAATTCACGGGACTAACCGAGTCTTGAGTGTGAGATTTTGACTTAACTCTACTGGCTCTAAGGCAATTTCATTTAAAAATTCGACATATTGATGGTTTTAAATGTGTTTTTTTTAGTTTTAAGTTGTCGAGCAGGCCAAACGGGTTGACAAGTCTAAGTAAAACTATATGAAAAAGAATAAAAATGCAGGCATGGATGAATTAAAGTTGGGACATAGTCTTCCCTGGAAAAATCATGAGCTCACGTAGTCAGGGACACTATGTCCCTAAGATAAATCTGTTATGTTCTCTACTTCGATTGCAGAGAAGTACATACCGGATACCCAAGATAAATGAGTGACGACGATAGATGGAGAACAACTGACCGATTTGAAATTTGCAAATGTCATACTAATCCCAAATAATGAGAAAGAGTTACAGGAAATGTCTGGGCTAAAGGTCTGAAAATAAATTTAAAATAAATAAAATATTTGGCAAATTACTTCACCAAAAATAATGAATAAATAAAACTAGAAAGCGAAATAATAGAAAGGTTAAGTCATATATGTATGACTGCAAGATACTGTACCCAACACAGAGATGACGTACAACAGATAGACTTGCTGAATTATTCGGTTGAGACCTAGAGCTCAGGACGGTCATAGAGAAGACCTCAAACCGAACGGATGGATGCATGATATAAAGAGAATTGCTGAACACAACTGGATGCAAAAAACAGATAACAGAGAAGAATGAAGACAAATAAAGAAAGCTTACATCCTACGAATAATGGTTTAAGCTAATAGATATATACTTTCATAAATTAAATATAAAAATCTAGAGATATTTTTATGTATTTCAAATACATTTAATGTTAGTTAATATGACAAAAAAAAACAAATATCAAAATACATTCCGATCCTACAATTAAACAATATATATGAAGAACCGCCTGGCGAAAATCATCCAGTTTATATAAAAAAGAACAAAATCAACAAGAGGATTGTTGCAACGCAATGCCATCCTACAAAGCATGTGCCACTGATTTTCCAGATTGTTTTAAAGCGGAAGGAAGGTAGGAGAGAATTATTTTATAAATCAGTTAGTTCATGTAAACAAAGTGATATAATTATAGCGTGGCACGCTAAACAATACATGAAACCTTGAAAGCAGCTCCTTTACAATTTCGTTCACTGTCTTGTCTTTATCTATTAATAAAGCATCAAACGCTATCACAGATGCCGAATTCTTTGACAACTTTCTACAGCTGCGTGTTATTAATTATAAACGTTACCAGTGGTTAAATGCTAACAAATCAGACAAGTCTGATGGGGAAATAACTTTTTATTATTGCATCAATAAACAAGTGAAATACAGTCGTGTTGTGTAAAACACTCTGGCATTAATATTGCAATAGGTTAATAGTTAACGTGTATCCACCTCCATTCCAGATATTTTGAGTGCGTCACGTAACTATTAATCTCCATTTAGAGAATCAAGGATGCAATTATGAGAAAAACACCTGATGTTGGTTGATAATTTCTGGATTAATTGCAATTGAAGAATATTAGCGAGATCACCATAGTAAGTGTGAAATAAGAAATTATTAGATTTGAAAAAATCTCTGGGAAGTGACCGATCGTTCGAAATACAGTAAACAACGCGGAACAATGACATGATTAATAATGAAACCGCTCTAACGACTCACGCGCCCATGACTCTCAGCTAACGAGGAGCTGGCGCAAAGTCCCTTGCCAGTTTCCGCACGTTCCAGCGCAGCTTCCAAGGAAACTACTGGTGGCGGATGCGCGAGCGCCCGCGTCCCGAGCTTCCTCAAGTTCATTGAAAGCTCGCGCTCGGCGAATACGAAAATAGCAGACATCCGTGTTTCGCCCTGCCCCACCAAAGGTGACGCTTGTTTACAAGGATGTCGCTTCACCTTGCTATAATTAACCCCCTAAATATAGCGCCGGCCACGCAGCGCCGCTGCAAGACGGGCTTTCTTCGGGCGATCAATATTGAGCGCTTAAAGAGGAAAAGACCGATGGAAAGCCGCCGCGCTGGGGGTGCTTTAAGCGGTCGGTACCTAACGACTTCGGTCGGTCTTGCGTTTATTTTAGTTGATGAACCGTCAAAGCGGGTGACTCATCGCAACAGCGTTATTACACATATATGTTCTTCACAGCAAACATAACAACTTGATGATCAGGCGACCGGCGCCAGCGACTTCAAAGCGGACGTAACGGATCGGCCTTCTCAAGTCCGAGACGCCAAGCACTCGGGCCGAAGTAAGCCCATCAACGTTGGTGAACTGGCATCCACAGCTGCACCAAATATCAACCAGCGTGAGTAATGGCTAACTGTTTTTGCCTGTTCCTGCGAGTGGCTCATTACGTCAAGGAAGTCTGGGCTGGCGTTGTCCGTTCAGACACAAAGCCACATTCCAAAGAACAGGTAAAGATTCCCATCCTGATGGGACGGCCGGCTAGCGCGCTCTTCCACGAAAAGCTAATGTTCAGGAGAAGCTATCGTAACGTTAACGTCTTAAGATTCTTTTGTATGGAAGGTATTTATGTCCCAAACTACTATTGCGGGCTATATAACCCAATTCATTACTCATTACCATTCCAACATACAACCCACTTCAACTGATAACAGCAGATAAGCGGTAGATATAAACACAATAACATCTTACCGTAATGAAGACCGATAAAAAAATAAAAATCTAATTAATTCATTATCAATACTATAGCGTATCACAAAAAAGTGCATGTATTTTTATTTCTACTATTAAAATAAATTTATTCTTTATTCATGATTAACATTAAAGAAAATTTGAAGTAAATGTACGTAAAGGCAAAATTCACCAAAAAAAGCAAAACTGGTCAAAAACGCCCAAGAAAGCAAATAAGATTGAGCGAAAAAAACTACTTACCAAGGCAGGTTTTGCCAATTTTTACTTTTTTGCTTATACTCGTCTTGTGGTTTGACGTTTGCCTTACAAGTGTAATTTTTCGCGTTTTCTCGCGTAAAAGCTTATAATCAGTTTTTTCGAAACCAGCATTAATATTTATTTTTAGCACAGAAAAGTGAGTTTTTTCCCCAATACGGGTATATTTAAGGTTTCTGTTGCTTTTTACGTTTAGTTCAACTTTACACCAATCGCATTATGCTTTTTTGCTAGAACAGGACAAAATTCTACTGATATCTTACTTCTCCCATAGACATACTAGATGCTTAAGACAATTTGGTATATCCAATTCATTCCTATTGGAAATAATTGATGGAAGCACTTTCTAACGTGGACGTTGATCACGATGTTTTGTGCAGACACATTGTGTATGGTACAAGCTTCAATGAAACTGGAACCATAGTCCACAGAAAATCATCTGGTCGTCCGAAATTGATCAACAAAGAAATAGTCGTAGATGTTCAATATTACTCGGAACCCCCACAAACCCCAGCAAACTGATTTGTCGTATGATTCATGTCGTACTGTTCTCCAAGAACTACTCCTGATTCTTCTGATTTAACGATTGAAATGTCTACTATTAGAAAATGAGGCACATTGTTGCTTAGCCAAGTTTGAGTTGACTGTGCTTTGTGGACGGGTGCAAAACCTTGCTGAATAATCCCAGGGTCACCTCGATAAGCATGGGATTCATAGGTTTTACTACACTTTCCAAAACATTTTATTGATACACAGCGGCCGAAATTTTGAATTCCTTTCCACAGAAATAACTGCCAATTATTCCATCATAACACTCCCTGCCAAACCATTGCGGCTGCTGGATGATGGCCTCTCTAAACCCTTGGCACTAGCTGAGATGGTTCTTTGACTACTTGTTTGGGCGTATACCGTTATTTTGTTTGTTGAAAGATTCTTCCACTGTAATGCGTGTATTAGTTAACAACCCCTTTGCTTTTTCTCTCCTGCCTTTCTTTAAAACAACTGTCAGCAAATATTCCGTATGTTTTTTGTAACCATCTGGCCCTAGGTCTTTTTTAATAACATGGAATTTTTGCATCTCCTGAGACAAAATATTCTGCTTATAAATATTTTTAACTTCCTGAACATTCCGAACTAAATATAGTCTTCAGATCATGAACAATCCTCGATACCTCTAGTTTCATTAAACAATTTTATTGATACACAATCATACGGCTGACGCCGAGAGAATGCAGAGTCTTAAAGATTACTCTTTTTTCAGTTCCACACTTATGTAATACTATTACAGCAATGCGGTTTTCTTTGTCACTCCACTGGTAAATAACCAAACTTGACAAAAAGCACCACATAATTTAGAACTTTAGGAGTTGGCTTGTAACAATACTTATAAGAATATTAGGCAAAATAATATGAAGTGGTAGCAAAAACAAAGGGAAACAGATATTTATTATTTATTCGTTATTAACATTAGAGATAAAGTAGATGTTCATAAGGGTAAAAAATTGACAAAATAGCAGAGCTGCTAAAAAATATATTTTTCAATAAGTAACCTTTGATCATGATAGTCACAATATACAAAAATTTTTAACCCACCTTGTATTTTCAAGTATTTTTATGGTTTTAATTTTCTCAGTATGAATTTTCGTTCTTCCAAATATTTTTATGCGATTGCGTTGGCATCTCTTTCACATAAATTGACTGTTGGTATCAAATCGGTCCGTTAGACTGCATCCAAATCAAGGACCTTTGCGCGTTTTCAGTTATTGAAAAAACAAAATTCGGGCAGTCATCGATTTTTTTATCTAAAAGCATAAAACGCAACAGAAATTAAATTCAAGGTGACTGCTGCTATTGGAGATTCATTACATTCATTTTTCACCATAATATTTTAGTCACACACATCCAAGCATCGACGCACATGCAGCCCGTCCAAAAACGACAATCATACCACAGCTTTTGAAGAAATCCACGGCATGATTTTGGCAAGTCGCCGTATGAAGGTGCGTGAACGTGAAGAAACCGCGAGGCTAGGTCAAAAAATTACACAATTTTACTGAAAGCGCTCCCATCGATCTCAATGACATCGGCATCTCGCAAGTCTAGTCAATTACAACAATATGCACGTGAACTGAAAAATAGTGCGCAGCCAGCCGCTGGCTCGCGCACTTTCACATCTTTAATTTTTCATCCTTGAAAGCGCGAATGGTCGTCTTGTAGCAATCCCACTATACGCGAATAGTGTCCTTATCGCACAAACATGGATAAATATTTCATGGCGATTCGTGATTGCAATAATCAAGCGCACTTTATTATCCTGAAATTTCAGATTTGCCCCTACTTCTCAAGAGACTAGTTAGCGGCGATCGCTTAGCCTTGCGAACCTACGGAAGGAAAAAACGCGCAATGAAACTGCGGTGGTCATGGAGGATGAGCTGGGAAATAAAGACTACTTTCTAATATTGTCTTTTTTGTTATTTATAGCCGGCTCGTTACTCGCATTGCCTTGAATCAAGGACGCTGCTGAATAGCCAGAGTTGGATTGAAGGCATTAATAATTAACGCGAGGCATGTCATTAAAAGCAGAATGTTTATACCCATCTTGTCAGTGAATCCGAATGGAATTTTTAATTGCATGCTCGGTAATGAAATTTCTTTAGCAATGCTAAAAACGCATCGTTAATATCGTCCATAGAAATTATAATTCTTTAAATATTGGAACAGCCTTTTCAAATAAATTACACATTACTTTAATATTATTAAACAATTATATAATTGCAACAAATATACAAAAAATGAGAGACCAACGAAATTGATCAAAAATCAAAAACGAAACCAGAAAAGTGGATAACCAGAAGAAAACCTTTGACAAAACGAAAGAACTACTACATAAAAAACACCAGCAATAGCGTACTAATTATAAGAGCATAAGAAGTAAAATGGGAAAGCTACACTTTAAAATTTAAAAAGCAAAGATATGGGAATAGAAAAAGTAATAGAACTATATACGTTTTAAATTCAGCGTAATAATAAATGCGAGTGTGAAGAAAATAACAATGGAAACTCTAAAACAAAATACCACAAAATTATAGTATTATAAAAAGAAAAAAATAGTGAAGGTGTCCAAAATATACTTGCCAATAACAGTAACGAAAAACATGACAAAAAAGAAAAAAATAACAACAAAGTAAGAGTGTTTAAAAAATCCTTCGCGATAACTTTATTAATAAATATAGTATAAAAATAAGTTAGCTGTTTCCTGTGAATTTGGAACCTCCTTTATCAAGGGATGTCATTACTTTCTTACAAAATTATCATCCCTGTTTACGTAACAGAATGCTGACTCTGCCGCTGAACAAGTTTCTTCGTCTTGCTGGAAAAGAAATGACACGTCTGCTCGTTCAAGAGAAATCCCAGCAGTTTCAGCGATATCCCTCTAGTTTATGCGGCGCGATGCTGTTCAACTGTGATTGTCAAGGGCCCACCACATAGACTAATCGTGTAGATTTGCAGCAGTTAATTTTTTCCTTCACCCTTTCTGTTCACCATAGAACAGTACCTATTCGTCAATAAATATCAATGAGCACACAACCCTCAGCCGTTAACAAATAATAGCTAGTTGCTAACATTGTGATACCTATGTCATGCACCTCAACGCAATATTAGCAGACCTATGGATCAAAATCAAAATGTTCTCACGTAACAATATAAGATCACATATAAAATAGTTTAAACTTTATGGAGAATAATTAGCTACAGGTAAAAATTATGTTAATTTTTTAAAGAAAGTAAAATTCAAAAATAAAAGTAATAAAGATACTAAAACTCGTACTCGTACGACATCAAAGCAAAAACGAAAAAATGTACAGACTCAACTGTATAAAAACATACCTATAAAAAATCTTTCAGTACCGAAAAATATGGCAAAAAAAAATAGTGAAGACATCTTGTAACCCAAAAATGAGCGTCAGATAAGATTATCTAAAAGAAAAATTGGATAACTAGAAGTCAATAATAACAAATAAAGAAAGTTATAGGTGAAAATCTATAAACCAATTAAAGTGAGAGAAAATAATTATAAAATAAACGTATCTATATATCATTCTGATCTTTTATCAGAAAGTAGAAATTTATTTAATTGGACAAGAAAAATTTAATGGTTACGTTAATGAAAATAATGCCTTCTTACAAAAATCATTACTGATAAACACATCGTGGTGGATCTAATCTTGCCCTTGAAGATTTCACCTATATATTTTGGATAATCTAAAAGCATTAGCTCCAGTACTTAGCCGAAAAATTTTATAATTGCATAAAAGTAAAACAAATTGTAGGTAAACGATATCAAAATTCTCTACTTTAATTAAAATCAAGTTTTTTCTTACCTTCTCATCATTGTATAAAAAGATTAGTCATAATTTTGACTTAAAAGCATAGCAATACTTGTACATTTCAGCTTTCAATAGAAAAGGTCTATCAAATAAAGCAACCGATATTTAACAAGGAATTCGGCACGATGAATCATATCCACACAATACGGAAACTAATACAACAAAATGTAAATACACAACTTGTCACTATGCTTAGCCTTTGTCGACTACGAAAAGGCATTCGATATCGTGAAACCGTCGGCAAATACGTTCAGTTGATAAACAGCACAGACTCCAATAATATTTAATGTAATATAAGACTTCTCAAAACTATCCACATATGCTCTGTAAACTGTTAGATTAAAACGAGACTGAAATCTAAATAAACGACAAAGGTTTCTCACATCACCAATTCGCGAATAACATTGTCATAATAGCAAACATAGCCGACAAATCGAGTAAAATATTACATAACTAAATACAAAGACAAAAAAAGGCGAATTCCAAACGAATACGGATAAACCAAAAATTATAACTAACTACAATATACCAAACGAACGTATGCACAAGAAAGGAAAGCATTAAAAAATTCGAAAAACATGAGATTCGTTTCAAAAATATCAAAAATAACATTTTGCGCGGCGGCGATGTAATCTAGTAACCGATGAAAACGGACTGTAGTGCGCATGCGTAAATAAGGAATTCACTAGCCAGGTAAATTGGAAGACACCGGTAATTGATACCCACTAAGAAAGTTACCTAGTTATCACTAAACCTATTTGTAAATTGCAATACGGTGTGGCAAATTTATACGCATTGCATTAACTTTGGTATCTTCATGGAATAGACTTTTGTTTTGTTTGAATCTGCAATCCTTGATAACTTTTTTTGGGCACTTACAGACACTGCAGTCTCAGGGGCTTATTGTGGCCACTAACATGCACTTATTCTAGGACATTCACACACACCCATAAGTTGAGCGAGACTCGAACTCGCACGCGCCGGCTAAAGCACAGAGCCAACTGGTTGAACCATCTGGGCCACCGCGTCCCCTCCTTGATAACTTGCCATTCTACTTATTCGGAATATAAGAGCCGTCAGTCGCAATTCTACTATCGATTTTTTTAAGTGACAAGCATCAGTACGACATTTTTCGCATTCTTGATGTCCCTCGACAGATAGTTTCAAAGTTCGACGTTTTGCAATATTATCTGAAAAAAAATCAGCAAAATCTAAGAGATTCTATAAAAAAATACAAAAAAAAGTATTAATTGAAAACCTGACCGCTTGACAACAAAGAAGAATCTTTAACTGATCTCGTATAAGTTGCAAAAGCGATAGTATCTTATAGATAGATGGAAAGATACCGACAACTCAAGTGTCACGTCGCTCCCAGTGAACTAGTAAATACCCTTTTCAATGATATTTTTGAAGCTGTTGTTATAACCTTGGGCCCAAGAACATCGTGGCGGTTAAATTTTTGACATTTCAGCAAGAGTCTGCCCCTGTTCACAAGAAAAGATTGCGCAAGCATGATGTAGCAGGAGTGACCGCCAAATACGAACCCTATGGACTCTAATGTCTGGTCAGTTTTGAGAGACAAAGTCTGTACAAAACCCCGTATGAGTCTGGAATCGCTGAAACTGTCTCTTCTAAAGAAAGACAGTGGATATGGTATAATCAACTCTTTACTACATCGATTTGAGCTGTGCATTAAGGCTAAACTCGGCAGTTTAATTATATATGATAATCTTATTGCAAAAGTCAGTCGTTATTTGTGTATTAGATGCTAATTAACAATAACATTAAATTTTAAAACCTTTATCCCTATAATTTTTGCCGCCCTGTAAGACTGAATTGTACGTACACCTCGCAAAACATTAAGGCAAAAAATGGAGCAAAAAATCACCGATTGCCGATATAGTGTAGGTCTAAAAGTCGGATGATATCAGCAGAAATAGAAAAACCTTATACCCGATCACCAATTTGGAGTGAACAGTTCGCCAAATAAATACACAAAATAGCAGGCAACAATAACATACATTTCGAAGACAAGAACTAACGCTAGATGTTGGCCAAGGCCTTCGGTAAGATCTGGCATAAAGGTCTATTATTTAAATTAAGACCATTCTGCATCCTTTTCAAGTTAAGCTTGGAAGAACAGTATCAGATTTACATTTTATTAAATGCGGAGTCCCACAAGAGAGAGTTTTGAGACCAGTCCTATACGGTTTACATTCAGCTATACCTAGTACAATCATTGCAACAACAACGCATGATCCTATTGCAACTGTTCGAACTTCACAACAGAATCTCAACGACGTGTAACTGGTTCAAGAAAGGGTCACAAGTTAATGCAAATCGCTTTATTAAAATAAAACATTAGCACGGATGGTCAAGCAGTATCTCAAACAGACTACGTAAAGTACTTGGTATGTATCACGAAGAAGGCTTAAGATGGAGAATCCATATCCAGACCAAGAGAAAACAACTCAACTTCAAACTAAGAATTACTGTTGGTTGCTCTGTCACAATTCTAAGCTTTCGTTTTTCAATAAACTGTTTGTGTATAAAAGTGTTGTAAAATGTAGAACTATGGCATCCAGTTGTGGAGCTCAATGTCGTATTAAAACTCAATTTTAATACTCAAACGTTAGTGGAACATTCTTATCATCAGTAAAGTCCCCTACTATGTTCTCAATAGAAATAAAGAGATTGAAAGACGAGGTAATGACAAATATCTGTAGTAATTAGAAAAGCAACCCCCATCCATTAGCATTAACACCACTTGATAATAGCGACTCAAAAATTTCAAACCGTTAAATATTTCTTTCTATTATTAAACTACGGCATATAACTGAAAGTAATTTCATAATGAGAGATGCCAATGCTCATTTACTTCATATATAAAATGCCATTGTTATACCACTGTAGTAATGTGATTTACTTATTGTTATTACAGCGGATTATGTCTACTCTACCAAATAATCAGCGAATTCCTCGTTTGGGATCCGCTTTGGTTGAATACCTCTGACGCCGTGACTATCGTAGGCATAAGATGAAGCCAATGGAGGAGGCACTTCTCGACCATAGTCACTAAATGGTGCCTTGGCGCTTGACCAGGGAAGTAAAAGCTGACCGTCTTTATGCGGTGCCTCCTGGAAACGCTAAATACTGACTAAATGGTCAGAATTAATTGTTTTCATTAATAAGTATTTTTATTTTTTTGTATTATACTTCGGAACATATTCATAAAACGGCGTTAGGCCCTCGCGCTTTCAAGATAAGGTTAGGTTAGGTTCACTTTAGACAAGGTTAAATTAGGTTTTTGTTGCTTTCGACAATCTAGGGTTAGATTCAACGTTGTACGGTTAGGTTAGGTTTTCAGCCAACATTTTTTAGTAATTTTCAACGAATTTAAAAAGTTCGTTACTGAATTCTATATGTCTGTTGATCCGTCACAAAATTTGAGATTTTTTAAAATTTGAAAATGGATTCTTATATATTTTACGCTGATATCGAAATCGAAATTAAAAAAACTGGTGTGAACATCACACAACTTTCCTTATCCTATTATTATATATTATACCGGGTCCATCGTCTCCGCCCTGCGCTGCTCTCGTCCCGGAACTTGTTATTTTAAAAAAAGGACGAGGCGCGAGTCCAACACTCGAAAGCTGATTAAAATAAACAGTACAAGACAATAATTGACACGTACTTAAAATTTTGCTACGTCACTGAAGGTAACCGTGCGAGCTCGGCCGCACGGCCTTCCCCATTATCGCCTGCGTGCTCCCTCCTAGCGGCCACGCGCTTGAATAGTTTTCGAGATATTCGATTTCGAATTTTTAAGTTCGTTCTGGGATTGCTTACAGAGCAATGTCTTCGCCGGCCCCATGGTTTTTTTCTATGATCAGACTTAGAATTGTCGGCCTTTTTTGTCAAGTCTATCGAAAACAATTCTATCTATAGCCAGAGAAAAAACATTAACAATGTACTTTCTGTGAAAATTTTCAGTGGGCGTAACTTTTGCCCCCGAAGATTCAACACGTCGATTTGTACCAAAATAGACAGATTTGGTGACTTCTGATAAACAATCTGTCAAAAATTTTTATTAAAACTATCGTAAATTATTAACAGTAGCTACTGCAGCACCAATGATGATGTAAGGTGTTAACTGCGTGGCCGTTAGAACAGCAAATTTGGAATTGAAAAACTTTATATGAACTACCGATCAAATATCGTGTCTCCATTAATCCCCTATTGACGACTCCTTTTTATTGCGCAACTCGCCTCTAAGATAAATTTGGCTAACTGTATTAATTTATCGTAACGTAAACGCTTCTTCACATCAGTTTGCTAACTGTAATTAAAACTTGCTAATTCATGCAAATTTAAGCCGCATTAGTAGGAAAACGAAAATTAATAGCTTGACGTAAATGCTTTAACCCCGAAATTATGTGATGCGCACTTTTTGAAGGGTGCTAATTATATTAGAATGTAACGAAACCTATTCTATTCACGACTTTAGTGTTAACATTCAACGGGATTTTTTTGAAAAGTCTTAATAGATACTTAATTAAATAATAAATAAAACAATGACCGCCAAAATAGTAACCACATATTATCTTTCAATTTTTGTTACCCTACCTACTCGCGTATTCATTTGAAAATTAATAAACAAAATTACTGAGAAATGTAGCAGCCCCGCTTTTTCAACGGCTGCTACTATGTGGTCCTGAGCTGCGCGCTATCTCAAGAGCCGCCTTATCTGAACCAAGTCGAATTAGTTTCTTTATCGACGTTTTTCCTACTAGCAATTAAAAGGCAACTGTGTAGATGTCGTTCACCTTAAAGAATTCGTTATTTATGCATCCGAACGGGTGATAGCAGCTCGCGGCCGAGTCACTTTAATTTCGTGGAAGATGTTTGCAACAAGCAGTAATAGGTTTATCCCCTTCTACCCAGACAATCTGTTCCAGATAAATCTTATTCCTTGAACAGCCGAGATGTACTGGCTAAAGAGCGGCTGTTCGACGACATTCGGGAATGTACCGCACGTTTCAGCTTTCAGCGCTACATTTGGTTGTAATCAGCGGTGCAGGCGCTGAAACATTGCGGAGATTGGAACGGCCGAAAATACCCGAATTTCAGTTTCATTATCTCCCGCGGGCTGTCGTAAACAGAATATTAAAAATTGTCAGAATATAAAATTTTAAGACAAACGCAATACCCATAAAATTTACCGGTTAACTTACAATTAGGAAAACCGCCACCAAAGAACGAGTTTATGGGGTATGGGAATTAGGGAAGTGTCTCTTGCCCATGAGAACAGATAGCGTATCCAACAGCTAAGCATAAGGTGAAAGAAGTCGAGGGCTTTTGTTTTATAATTGGTCATGAAAAAAAATGTATCACGAGTGAAAGTGAAAATCCATACGAAGTTGCCAGTAGATTCATATTAAATTTTGAACGAATTCTAATATAATTAATGTATCAAAATAATGTGGTGCATCAAATACTACATATAAGGCAATATTAATAGCTTACATTATGCAATGCCTGACCGAAACGCCGTATGTTTGAAAAGATCGCATCACTTGCATACGACCTGCGTATAATTTTACTGCAATAAGCCCGAACAGTCACAAGACGTATTCAAAATACAGAACGAATTAAAAACATCGTGAAATGACTATTATGTTTCAAAAATTGCAGGCAAAAGAAAATTGGAAAACTAAGGCGTTCCATGAAGAAGGATATCCTTAGAGTTATTACCAAGTCGTAACCAATTTCATCGAAGATCCCAAAAATTATATAAAACGTTCTAACGGACGTGCAAAATTTAATAGATAACGTCGGACTATAGCACACGAAGCATCGAATTCTTCATTAATAGCTGGACAAATCACAAATAACATGGGAACAAAAGCACCAGTAAAAACTGTTCAGAAGTTTTTTAAGAGCTGCCCACTAGCGAAACGTTGAAAAATTCAACGACGATCTGTTTTAAGGGCATTGCATTACACGGCACGTTTCCAACTTGCAAAATATTGTTTTTAGAGACTAAAACATTTCAAATCAGATGGACCGGATGGGTTGTCCTATTATCGGCATGATCTACGTAAAAAGGAAATCATTTTGTCATTATAGCAAGCTGATGTTGGTTCAGTCGTGGTATGGGGAGCAATATCCTCGATTTGGTAATACTGACACGCAGGCAAAACTAGAAAAAGTACATAATTACACATTTTGAAATTTAATTGCTTTCACTGTTTATCATCTCGAAACTATAAGAATTTATTACTGAGGAGATTAAAACTAATAATAAAAGAGAAACTTGATCCCTTCCCACCAGTGTGGTTTGAGATAAAGTCGCTCGACCATTGATCAAGTCCACAGGCATCATTCATCAGTTACTAGAAGAAAAAAGTGTGCTCTACTATCTTCCTTGATGTAGTGCAGGCTTTTGACAAAGTGTGGCATGAAGGTTTGTTGTACAATCTAAATAAGCTACTGCCACGCCAGTACTCAGAAAATTTGAAATCTTATCTATCAGAAAGATATTTCAGAGTAAAACAAGGCGAGACTAATTCTGAATTGAAAAAAATTAAGGAAGGAGTACCCCAAGAGAGTGCACTCGGTCCAGTACTATATCTGATGTATATCAGAGCTATCTCTCCACTTGAGCAAAAAAAGATTAGCTACATTTGTTGATGACAGCGCAGTACTTGCAGTTGGAAGAAATTACGAAAAAGCAGCCATAAAACTCCAAACGTCTATTGACCCGATTAATACCTGAACCAGAAGATGAAGCATCAAGTTAGACTAAATGATGCTCAGATTACCTATGGTAACTCAGCAGTGGGACGACCCTTGACATTGGACTTTGCTGTAAAGTTCATGTGAAAAATAAATGTGAAGAAAATGAAATTAGAAAAAAACATGGGGCCGCCGAAGAGATTGCTCTGTAAGCAATCCCAGAACGAACTTTAAAAAACCTTTCGATTTCGATTTCGAATTTTTCAAAATCGAATATCTCGAAAATTATTCGACATAGAATTTTTTCGAATTCAACGTAAAATTTCCTATAAGAATCACATTTAAAAGCGTAATGTCGAAAATTTTCCCGAAATTCGAAGTCGAATATCTCGAAAATTACTCGAGATACAAATTTTTTAATTTCGAATTCGAAATCAGCGTAAAACTTCCTATAAGAATCCATTTTCAAATTTTAAAAAATCTCAAATTTTGTGACGGACCGACAGACAGACATATAGAATTCAGTAACGAACTTTTTAAGTTCGTTGAAAATATATTGGTTACTTGGGCGAAACTTCAAGCTAGCACTATATAATAAATTGCTTCTACACAACCAGATACAGTTACACAAATATTCTAAAATAAAGTACTAAGGAACACATTGTTGATGCACTCTAATTCTGCCGGTACAACGACATCCATCGGGATCTAGAAATGGACACTGTTGAAAAGACGCCATTTTAAGATTTTCCAGTAGTTATAAACAGAAGCTACTTCACCATGTAAATAGCTAGGCTATTCAGGTTCTTGACTATGCAGAGATAGAAGACTGAGGAGGAACGAACCTTTGAGTTTAAACAAATAAATTTAAAAAAATAATGAAATATTACAGCAGCTCAAGCATTTATCTTTTAATAATGCAATTAATTGTGCACAATGACGCTGGTCAAACGATACATGGACGTTCTGGATTCTTCTCCAATTTTATCATAGAAAACGTTTCGGAGTGGTTGTCACAAAAACTTTATTGGAATGCTAAATAATTAAGTTTATCTCGAGAACTACAGCAGCCACATAAGCAAAATTGGTCTGCGCTACCATATACTACTTGGAGAGTACAATTCTATTCAACCCTGAACATTTGAGGTTGTAAAAGACAATTGTAAAGATACTCATTATTGATCAATACAGTATATTATTAATGGAAACGAGTCTTGTGTTTTACAAAGTAGTCGTATCTAAGGGTTGACTGCTGCGTCCTATTTATTCTGTCAGTATCCACATTTACAATAGTGTTCCAGATTGCATTATTCATAAGCATCTTTTTGTACACTGTCTCCCAGTTTTTTTATAGCTACAAATTCCAATTATATACATAATCTTATTCATGTTGCGCAGAGTGCGTACACACCCCAACCCAACCTGCACGCACGCAACTATCTACCTACGCTCCCTTCCCACACACACGCACGCACGTACACACAAATTCTGCCCTCAAATCCTAACATTATATTTTTCAATTATAATTTTTTACTTTATCTAGAGCAAATTTCTCAATTGATTCCTTAATTTTTTATCCCTAATGGTTTTCTAAATTTGCACCTACAAATATTTTCTCCGATTTTAAGCTTCCAAACGAGATCAGCAGTGAGTTCTGTAAATGAGATATCCTACAGAAAAAATGCAATTACCAGAATAGATATATTAATGATGATGTAAACGGCATAAAAAATACGATACTTTATCGGCATATTTCCAGCAAATCGTTGCAATTGCAAAAACAAATGTAATTCTGGTAAAATTATCTACTGATTTCCAAGAAGTATTGTTGAGAGAAATTTCCTAAAAGATGATCACGTAATCGTCGTGTTAATTTCAAGCAAGAGAAATAAAATTTACTCCCGTATCATTTCCCTTGACTTATTTCACCAAGAAAATTGACCAAATTTATTCCGAGTTAGATGCGCGGAAAGCAATTTAATACGTTCCCGCACGCTCAAGGGGAAATACAGAAGAGCACCGCCATTAGCACCTCCCAGATCTGCGAATTCAATTCCCAGTCAGTCGCGGTTATCTGACAAATCTTGAGAAATATGCTTAATGGCGAAATCCATAAGCATAATGGGAATTCGAATAATTCCAATAATAGGATTTGCGTGCAACGAAAAACCCATTTCAGCGCAAGTCGGATTGCACACGAAGTGACCATAGCAAGCCACACGAAAACTTTAAACCTCAATATGCGTGACGGACCGAAACAGCCCTGTTCAACTTCCACCTGCCCTTTATTTCAAGCGGCTATCAATCCCCTGAAAAGCCGTCACATGACATCCCCGATGTATTGGCGCAATGCTTTGTTTTACGAGGGTATAAATTTAGAAGCAATTTGCCGTTTGTTGCTGAACGGGAAACGAAAGCCGTGTCATTGTTCATGCAGTTTCTAATTTCAGTTTCGATTACTTCTAGACAATGGCCGTAAATTACCGACCCACTCGTTTATGAGTTGATATTGTTCTACCTTTCCAAACAAATGCACTTATCACTATGCGGCGACAAACCTACTATTTTATTT
This sequence comes from Sinelater perroti, assembly GCA_036346155.1. Classification (NCBI taxonomy): domain Eukaryota; kingdom Metazoa; phylum Arthropoda; class Insecta; order Coleoptera; family Elateridae; genus Sinelater; species Sinelater perroti. The sequence goes on from JARFIY010000024.1 coordinate 14,620,774, forward strand.
AACAGATCAATATCACCAGCATGTCGGCGAGTGTAAATATAACTCAAGAGCACCCCTCTTTTACGCCACGAAATTTTGCTGTGGTTGACAAGTTTTGTTTGAATTCATAACGCCAATTTAAGCTCGTTGCCATCTGTTTTTACCAGCGGCTCAACAATTCATGCTTCAGTGAGTTGGACAGGTGATACCGGTGCATATGCATCTGGGCAATGAGGGTAAAAAATCCATGTCCTTTGTGTAATTGTTTCCGTTGGGTGGGTTAGGTTTTCATATTTTCAAGTTAAATTGTGGTTTCCCATTGTAGTAACGCTACTATTCTGAATTTTCAATAGATACAAAATTAAAGGGTTAGAAAGCTAAACGACAGTAAAATATAATAAAACAAAACGAAAAAGCGGAAAGTACAGAACATTCTATATTAGGGCATACAAAATTAAGGATTATCAGTGTATTGGAAAATCTACAGATAACAATTTTGCTACGTTAATAATTTATAAGTTTTGCGCCGTAATCATATCACACCATTGAAGACCACGTTCAGTTCGGACTATTCAGGGAGTCAAAGCCGCAAGTGCCCGAATTAAACGAAATCCTCTTCTTAATCAGAATATTGTCTCGGGAGATGCAAATTTTCTAAACTAGCTGCTTACAAAAGACACACGAGCATTTGCTGGCAGATGCTTTAAAGGAAGGTAGGAGAGAAAAAGCAAAGGATTGTTGACTATGTACTACGTGCATAATGGCTACAAAAAAATTTTCTTTATGGATGGAACCATTTTTACAGTGGAGCAATCTTTCAACAAATAAAGTAAAAGGGTATACGCTAGGTAGTCCAAAGAAGCATCTTAGCTAATGCCAAGAGTTCAGAGAGGGCATCATCCAGTAACTGTAATGGTTTTTGTGAAAAAGGAGTCAAAACATCGGTCAATGTGTATTAACAAAATGTTTTGGAAAGTATAGTGAAATATCTGAATCTTTCAGCAAGACCTCGCGTACTCGCCCATAGAGCAAGGTAAACTCAAACTTCGCTGAGCAACAATGTACCTCATTTTCTAACAGTAGAGGATCGGCCTTCCAGTAGCCTAGATCTCAATCCATTAGATAACATTTGGCAGATTTATAAGGCACAGTTTGCTCAAAAATACACCCCAATGTTGATTCTTTGAAGCGCGCCCTGACAGCTGCAGTCGATGTTTTTCTAATTAATATATAGCGTGCTGCCAGACGAGTAGCTCGGACCTCTTAAAGCTTGTGTAGAGGCTAAGGGTGGCCATTCTGAATAAACTCTCTGTAATTATATATATATATATATATATATATATATATATATATATATATATATATATATATATATATATATATATATATATGCAGAATATTGAAATGCACACTTAAAGAAAAAACTAGTAAAGAAACATAGCTGAAAGTATATGCTAGTATGGCAGTACCCATACTTTTTTATGCGTCTGAAAGTGGACCATAAGAAATAAAGACATAACGAGAATATTTGAGATCCGCCAAAGGCTGTATAGAAGCAGATAGAATTAAAAGCTTAAAAGACATAATATATTAATATAAATTTAGATGAAAAGAATACATTAATCGAATACCAAACACAAAATTCTCACGACAAGCGAATGAGTACAAACTAGAAGTAGCGAGAATGAGGTGGAACGTAGAGCCAGAATAGACCATAAGACATAACTCGTGAACGTTGATATATTTGTAGAAATCGTTTATAATGAGACACTTTAACACTCACCAAATAGACGCCGAAACTTTCTTCAAATGAAGATGAGACCTTGTTACTGTCTTCTTATCCCTAGAGCTTCCATAATTAAATCTTATCCTCAGTAATCAATCTCTTCAAAAAAATTCTTTTTCGTTTCGCTAAAAGGCAAATCATAAGTGAAAACATAGTTAAAGAAAGTTGTTTTCTGTCAAATGATGACAACCTGTACTTTAGAACTTATGTTGCGTACCGTTGGTTCGAGAATGTTTAACGCATCCACCAATTCATACAATATATCGCGGATTTCTTTTCAACTGTGATGTTGCTGAGGCCCATATCTGTAGTGACAGGTAACTGCTGCAGTCTTCATCTTTCGATCTAAAATTCCCAGCTCCGAACTTCCTAAAATTAATGACGTTGACGTTGAAATCGTAGCGTGATAGGAGATTCCTGGGGCAAGTCTATAACCTCCGTCTTCCATGATGACCTCACTTGGGTATTGGTAGGCCTGAAGTAGGCCTCCATTGTGGCGCTGTTATAGGGAAATCAAGATCTTCGGGCATTTATGGCGGTCGATCTCGTAGTTGTATAGGCTACGGATGGATTAATTTCCGTGGCCTTAGATGCTGGAGAAGAGGTTCTCAGCGCACTGAGAGATGTACTCCTGGATGATGGGCATGTCTGCGTTTCTGTGCAGAGCTATGTTTTATTGAACCACGCAGCGCCAAAGATGGTCCTTAAAGCCCGATTTTGTATGTCGTGGAGCTTATCGATGTGGGACTTTGCGGCATAACCCCACACTGGTATCGCATACGTCATGATGGGTCGGACAATGGTATTGCAAATCGTTAATTTATTCCTGTAAGGCAGTAGGCTCTTTGGGTGGAACATCGAGCTTAGAGCCTGCCGAGCTGCCTTAGTGTTTATTTGCGGCCTCTTCTAAATGCGCTTTCCAGGTCAAAGATTTATCCATGGTCACTCCGAGCTGTTTAGCCTTTGGCTTCCAAGGTACATCTCCGTCGAAGATCCTGAGAGAGGTCATGTCATCACGCCAACGATTTCTTGTCCTGATGGAGAATACAACCGCCGAACTCTTCCCTGCGTTGACATTTATCCTCCACTGCTGGCATTATTCTTCTATTAGGTCCAGGTGAGCCTAGATCCGCCGTATCGCGAGGTAGGGCCTCGGTGAGCTGGATAGTACCGGCGTGTCGTCTGAGTATTGCTTGCACTTGGGCCAATGGCAGCGGGAAGATTGCTAAAGTCTAAAGTTAATGCAAACTGTTTGTACACTTATAGCAGCATCCACTTTCATAAACGACGCCAATCTCATTTGCAGTACCGTTAACACTATTGCTTCCTTGAAAACAATTAACATCACGTGCTGCAAATGTTTTGATTTCCATACTTAAAGGCGTACGAAACGTCTAAATGATAATGTTGCATATTTATATAAACTCTGCCAGATAAAGCAGCTGCGTGTAACTTTTGGACAAACGTTATACATTCACAAAATTTAAATCAATTCTAACGTTTTCTCATTCTCTCCTTACACTATTATATAATTCATCGCCTGTTACATTCCCAATTTATTTATAGACGCACATATTTCTGAAACCTTTAAGAATGAATATTATTTAACTAAACTCTTCAACACTCGTTATCACCAGCGGTTTTCCTCTACTTTCGATGACTCACACTCCCCGATAACGTTATTTCTTCCTATCAGCTCTGTTGACCGAAGTTTGTCTTTTACCACCGCCACTATCAACTGCACCAGTTATCAACAATGTTAATTTCCGCTTGCTCCAACTGTAGCATATTGCTCTTCTTTGTTTAGAACTAATATAGAGGGTAACCAAAAACAAACCCATGCCTTACAAATGTATGGAACTGCATACAATCCGAAATCATATATTTTAATAATATTGTGCATTCCTTAAGATAATAGACAAGTTCAATGAATCAATAATGAAAAATATAAAGGAAAAAATCATAGCGAAAGTAACCAAACATCAGAAATTGAAATTATAAAGTTAACTCATGCCAGTTTGTCCGTAATCATCGTAGACTGTTTAACTAGCTTTTTGCAAATATAATTCTGGTAAACAATCGTGGTAAAAATCACAAGGACGCGCTCTTTATTTAGCATATAAACTGGAGTCTACGAAATGTTCACAAGCATTTAAAATTCTAAAAACAATCATGGCAACACTAGCCAGCCGTGACTTGATCTGCAAGGATCCTAAAGACTTGATATCTCGCATTTCAATCACAATGTCGTCTTCCTCAATTTCACCTTTTCCCATGGCCTGTTTCATTTCATATTTCCATGATTTTTGTGGTCTACTTTATCTTCTTCTATAAGTAGAGACATAGGTAGTCTTATGATTTTTCTTGGCCATCTTGGGTTCGACATCCACATGACAGATCCGTGCCATATAAACTAACGAAATTCAACTCCATCTGTTATGCTTTGCTGAACATTAGTTTATTCGAGTTCTTAAAAAAACATTTTTACCGCATTCAGTCTCTTTTGATTCCTATTTGTAAGCTACCAACATTTTGTTAAATATGTTTCATAGTAGCACGGAATATGTTCACTTTTGCCTTCAATTGAAAGCTTGTAGGTCACAATATATTATCAAGTTGTTGAACAGCCGTAATTCCCTGGTTTATTCTGCCATGTATATTCAGTATAATCGATTTTATTCAAATTTATTTTTGAACCCAAATTACTGCATTCTGTCATTAGTTTGCTTGCTAGAAAGAATATGCCCTTTATCATTTACCACCATGGGCTGGTAGTTGGTACAAAAGAGTGCATCTATTCTCTAAGTATTTTCTGAAAATAAGGAACATGGGGATGGTCCTTACTTTGGATGTTTTAAAAGACTTCTAAAGTACTAGCCGGTCATTACTTGCTCTGTTAACACTTTCAAATTAAACAAAATTCGCCTATAGTTGCCTTCCTCCCAACTACATTAATTATTACTCATTCGAGTGCCACACAATGTTATTTGTTTATTTTTATCTCAAGCTACAATTAAGATTAACAATTAATGACCAACTAGGAAAGATCACAATATTTTACGAGTTTTGTAAATAGTTTAACTTAATCACACCGCAACCGGTAGGTGAAAGTCTCATACTCTGGCTTCAGTGCCACTTGATGCATCATCATAAGGATTACTTTTAAATATAAATATTTCGAGCCAATATAAACTCTCAAAGCCGCAATAGAGAAAGAAATAGCAGAAGAAATTCTTCCTGTATATAAAACAATTTGAAGGATGTAGTAGCAGATATTTTCGAGATCTACTCTTTAAATGGTTTACAGAGTTTGAATAGCAGAATCGTTCTGTGTGTTTGCATTTTGCAGTTTATGCCAATTAGTTTTATAGCAAATAACTAATTTTAGTTTTTTAAAGTTCGTTAATTTAAATTATAATTAATAGTTACTTAATAATAATTAACAATTAATGATATAATAATTAACACCGTCTTAATAGCAAATTGAACGCCCGCGTGCGGTGAAACTAGTGCAATATTATGTACCCTTGTGATGCTTACAATCAAGGTTATGAAGACAGTAAAAATTTATAGTCGAGAGCAAAATTTGGACGGCCTCAAAATTCCTTTATTTAGAGGCTTTTAACTTGGTTGAGAAAATTCACGCATAACCGCAGACATGCAAATAGAGAAACCACTATTGGAACACTCAAAACCACTTATCAAACCGGATATCATTGATAAAATGACGGCAATTGGCATATAGCACAATAAAGAAAATGTGTAAGATTGAAAAGATGATAGCCATCTGTTCTAAGCAGACAATACTTTACACAGTAAAAGGAATCTAAAAACTTTTGGCGACTAATTGTCTTAAAAAAGAAGAGAAGCCATCACTATCCAATATATTTGGAAGTGTTGCTTGTACGGAATCAAATTATAACATTCGCCTGTTTTTAACCCGCAAGACTTCTCTCATAATCGAAAACAATTTAGACCAAAATATAAAAACAATCAAAACTATCGAAAATTATTTCGAGAACTTCAAACAAAGTCTTTTCTAGATTGAACCGAAATCTTAGATAACGGAAAATAGAATATAATTTGAAATAGAAAGCTGATATATAGAGATTATTAAAATTAAGAACAAGTTAAAATAAAAAAGCAGACATACTTGAAGAGTAAAACAAACATAAATTACAACTATACAACGAACAACGAAAAAAAGTCAAAACTGTAGTTAAAAAAAACAAAACAAGGATCGGGAAAGATTTTGAACTGAAACTAGAAAAATATAGTAAAGGAAACTAAATATTATTTTTAAAGTACTTAAAAATATGAGAAGTGATAAAAAGTGTGATAAGATTGCAACAAAAAGCAAGGAGACATACTAACAGATGGAGACATGATCATAAACCGGTGGAAAGAATATTTTCAAAATTTGTGCAGAGAAGAAAAATGAGGAAATTACGGAAAAAGAACCAAAAGACATAATAAAGTTAAAAAATAGAAAAGATAAAATTACAGCAAAGAAAGTTAAAAATATGGGAGAGAATGCAACGCATCTTTTGTTAAAAATATGAAAAACCCCAAATATTGGGCTCTGAACCTTATAGTAGAGATTCACAAAAAGGGCAATAATAAAGACTGTAATAACTACCGAGGGATAATGTTGTTGATAACAATAACAAAGATATATAAACAATTGTTAGAAAAAAGTTGAGACAAACAGTGGACCCAACATTAATAGAAGTACAGACTGGGTTTAGGAAAACAGTCACTTATTTACATTAAAAGAGATTATACATAAGAAAATAATCACAAAAGAAAATATATACTTGACATTTCTAGATATGGAAAAGACGTTTGATAGGATACCCAGAACATAAATATGGGAATGTTTGTATAAACAAGAAATAAATAGTAAAATAATATAAAGAACTAACTGCGTATCAGCAAGAACATGAAATCAGATGTATTCTATACAAGAGAAGGAAAATAAAAAGACGAAAGCCTTATACATAGGTCACCACCACTTACAAAAAGTATGGATTACAGAATGCGTATTTGCGGACAATGTAGCAGTGATAGTGGAAACGAAAGAACTTTATCATATAACACACTCATCAAGTACGAAATGAATATTAACAGAAATAAAACTAAGGTGATGGTTATATCAAAAGAAACAGAAATAGAATAAGTTAGCGATTTCCATTATTTTAGGGTTGTACTACATGAAAAAGGCGGACAGGAAGAATAACTGGACAATAAAATGCAGAAGGCCAATCGGGTACAAATAAAAAATAACAAAACATACAAAAATGACCGTTTACAAAACAGTATATAAACCAATCTTCACAACTTTGGTACTTAATCATTAAAAAAAAAATAAGAATATTTAGAACAACAACCCAAAGTTGCAAATTTAAAATAAGTTTTACTATCTAAGTATTAATTAAATTCCACATTTAGAAAATAGCTAAACACTAAACCAATTTTTTAAAAATTGTAAAAATATTTTAAATGTTGATTACACAGATAGATTACTAATGTTATAATAAATAAACCAGAGAACCAGTTGCTATCTCTCATGTTAACCGGACTGTTTTTCGTTATTTTTGAAACAATCGCAACACGTTCATTAATGAACACGTTTTTATCATCAGCATTGACCCGTCGGCTCGCAGCGTTGCACAAGTTCATTATCAATTAACTTTTTATTCTGCATTTTCTTATTAAGGGGTGATTGCTGGTTGCGTAACGTCTATAGTGCTGCTTTACATTCACACGCTTATGGCCAGCTATTTATAGCCGATTTAATTTTGTTTCATTCTATAACGGCTTCGAGACGTTTTTCCGCTGAAAAGCGCCATTGAGAACGGCCCAACTTTGTGAATTAGCTGACCTGCTTTTCGCAGCGAGGCGGAAAATCGCGACAATGCGTCTCATCACCTGTTGCGTTTTGAAGCGTTCAAGGTCTATCAGCTTTCCCTAGCCCGATTGGGATTTTTGCAGTTCTTTAATGGACATGAAAAATCGATACAATATTTTCTTTAATTTGATAACTGCCCAATTACAATCCATCAGACTAATACGCAAAATGACCGACATAATAATAAAATATCTTGCTAAATAATAATTACATTTCAGTTAATAATACACGGTTTGTCCGGAAAGTATCAGAAATCAGAAGGGCTAGAGAGAGACGTGGATTTCGGTAGGATGGATGATGGGAGGAGTCTTAGATAAAGTTCCCTCGAGCCTTGAGAGAACAAGGATCGCGCTTCCCGTAAACCTTGTTTTGATGACGCGTCACGGACTCGATATGTAGCGTACGTTACGTTATGTGGTAAAGTTTTGTGTCAAACTCAAAAAATCCGACATCGAGACATTGAACCTGATAAGGGAAGCCTACGGGGAGAAAGCCACGAGAATTGTTAAATGTCATATGTTTATAAGAAGCCGTGGATGACGATGCCCCAACCGTCGTACAGCCCGGACTTGGCCCCACCTGACTTCTTTCTGTTCCAAAAACTCAAATCCAGCCTGAAACGAACCCGTTTTGGGTCGATAAGGAGAGCCCAAACCTCCGTGGCCAAGGCCATAAACAGAATTTCAGTTTCTGCACTTCAGAAAGCCTTCAAAGCGTGGCACGCACGCTGGAAACGCTGTGTAGATGTAGGGAAAAACTATTTTGAAGAATTTTAAAGAAATAGACGATTACCTGCAACACTTTTGTTTTTATTGAATTATTCCCGATACTTTCCGGACAAACCCTGTATAACGAAAGTAAGCCTTTTTAAATAGTTACAAAGTTTGCTTTTGGGAATCTTACCTAGAGCTTAGACTTTGGTAACTAGATTTCCAAGTACATTTGGTTGATACTCATCATTTGTCATCCACTTTACATTATTTTGTCCAAAAATAACCACAATACCCCATTGCAAAAAAAATTAGTGACCCAACATATAAATCAAGGTTATCTATCCAAAAAATTTAAGAATATGGGTTACAAAAACAAACAACCATAACTATAACATCGAAAAAGAACGAAATAAAAAATAGAACAACAAAGAAAAGTCTTAACAAAAACACAAAAATTAACACAAAATAAGAAATGTAAAGCGACTGCATTTGTAAAATAAACAACGCACACAAGACATGACTTAGATTATGCGAAATGTTTGTCCTAACCGGTTTTGACGACTTTTCTTTCCCAGGTAATTATTTATATTTCCTTCGCGGACAAATATTTTAAATTATGTAAATAAATACGCAGATGAATCAGAAAGTAAAACCAATTTCCATATAACAACTTGATTTACACTGGTGGAGAACAAAAGCACATGGGACTTTTCGACATAGTCTTCCTACGCAATGATGCACTTCTGGTATTGTTTAACGAGTTTCTTCATCTCTTTAAAAAAGCTTTTCGATTGCACACGAAGGCATATCTGCACCGCTTCATTCAAGCTGAACTTGTAACCGCGTAACGTCTCCTTTCAGAGACTGAAGATGTGGTAACCAGACGGTGCTAGATCAAAGCATCCAACCTTTGAATGTATTGTTGGATGTCGATGGGTGATCAGGGCAGCTTTCATAACTTATTATTCTCCCTTTAGAGCGTTCTATCCACTCATAGATTTTTCGTTGCTATATCGGGCGTACTCCATACTATGCCAATATCTGAGGAAGAGTTTCCATATTTTTAATCCCATTCTGCCCACAAAAAAAACGCACTGCAGCGCGTTGTGTCTAGATAGTGCAATTATTAATTGGAACGGCCATATTTTTATATACTTACGCACATATGGTGTTGCGCGCTAGCGCCACTCTTCTTTTCACTGCACTTTCAAAATTCCCTTTACTTTCTGAATCACCCCCATATATCGTTTCAAAACTGTTAAATACTTTGCTAATTAATTTAATGTTTCTCTTGTTATTTCTTCAGTCTTCGTAAGGTCTAAGTTAGATCCTTTTCGGTTATTACCTGCTCTGCACGGGCATTTCCAATTTTATCTTGTTCCACGGATCTTTCTGCATCTTTTCCAAATCCTCTATTGTAATTGTTACATTGAACTGATTTAAATTACTATACCTTCACACCATTAGCAACAAATTTTCCGTAAAACATATTCAATGTAATATTCTTTTAAGATTCTCGTAGTTTTTAAAACACAGGTCAATATTCAGATTATGGATTCGTTTGAATTCTAGCAGATTTCTTACTTAATATTAATTCAGTAGTCTTAACCACTTCCTGTGGTATCAAATAAATTTATTCCCAACTGGTTTGCCTCGTCGTTTGCATTTCGTATTTCTCATTTACATTTTATTGACTCCAAATATTTTTGTTGTATTTTTCCTCTGTCTATGAAACCACCCGATATCTTTATATGTACGAAGATGAATTAAAAAGTAAAGGCAATTTTGGAAATGCACGGTGCAAACAAAAGAGTAATTCTGACGCGCAACACCACAAGTGCGGAAAGGATGACGGGTGGCAAACTACGCATTCCATAGTTCGATCATATAGCAGAGAGCAATGAGGGAAGAAGTATAGTCGCTCCGCACAGTGATTGCACCATTAAGGAACAATGCCCATTGCTGGGTGTTGACACAGTGGATACAACGTTTTAAGGAGAGAAGAACAAGTGTAACGGGTGTATCGACATGACGCACGGACCAACACATCTAGACGGTAGAGTCATCTAATTGCCACAACTTCGGCGTCTTAAAAGAGACACTGCGCGGCCACAAGCTCAACTCGGATGGTGAGGTTTAGCAAGCAATACAAACGCGCAGACGAAAAACTTCCTTTAGAAGAGATGAAAAAGCTCGTTGACTATACCAGAAGTACATCGCTGTACAGAGGGGCAGAAAGGGTCGAAAATTAACCTCAATTTGTCCTCCTTCAGTGTAAATAAAGTTTTTATATGAAAATTCTATTTTATTGTCTGATTCACCTACATATTTGCCAATTCATATAAAATGCTTTGGCTTCTCAAATTCAGACCATGCCCAAACAAGCCTTAGGATGCAAACACCATATAAGACGAATTCAGGAATTTCCTGTATTACTGAAGAAAACTAAGAAAATAATCGCATACTCGATTCGTTTTTTAAGTATAAATGACTTATATTGCAATAGTCACAAAACATACATTTTCTAAAAATAAAACCTACTATCAGAAAACGTTGTCGTTATTAGCACAAGTTGTAAAAGAGCTAAAACGGCGCTTGTTTACAACAGGAAAGAAACCGTTATAATTTTTGAAGAAATAAACAGAAGGTCGAAGAAAAAATAATGAGCATTGTTTTATTTTTAGTATACCATATGAAATTAAATTTGTCATAATAATGCAACAGCTTTAAAGATCTTATAGACCCATCATTCATATTTTTCACAATGTTTTACATTTTTTTTTTATTTTTAACATTCTCTTTTCACCTTCTCACCTTCCAATTATATTCTCTTTTAGTGGCATTATATATTTTTAGATTTATTTTCACGTTTGTTTCCCGTGTTCTTTGCCTTTTAACATATCTCAACCATCTTAATCTTTGTACTTCTGCTGCAAGTAGAATATTGCACGAGGGAAATCAAATATAAACGAAGAAGGGCGTGGCTTCGAAGCTTTGTAGGTAGGGATACCTGATGGAAATTTTCCCCGTTGCGGTACCTCGCACTACGCTCTAGTTAATGACGATGTCGGAACCATATATTATCAAGGCGTAAAATTTTGAGAAGACCTGAAACAATGTTTGTATGAACAAGAAGCAGTTCAAAAATGAAAGTTACTGAGCACAACGGAATATTCGCGTTGTTCGGCGCCTTTTTAAAGATATCCGCTAATTAACGGTTGCTGGAATTGCTTCTCTAAAGTTTTGAACGAAACGAAACTCACGTTATCTCCTAAAAAGACGTGAATTTCTAATCAGACACGTCATCATGCTTCACAAAGTCGGCCCCGTACAGCTGTCCAAACTCATTAAAAAATTGAAGATTTGTTCCGATCTCCACTTCAACACCCTCCTACAACCTAATTAGACTACTAAAAGGACAGAAGGACAGAAATTTAACGACAATGTTGTACGACTTTGTATATCTATGTTTTTATGATTCATCAATGAATTTAGTTCTTGTTTATATTTGGTTTATCCACATACAGTTCTTGCCCTTTTCCATCATTTTTCCTCCGTTTGTATTCACCCAAATATTTAGTTCAGAATTTTCATGTCCCAAATGTTCAGTCTTGTTGAAATTTGCTTTTCAATATTCAATTTTCATGTTCATGTAGCACTGTCGTTCGTATTGCTCCCTATATCCTCAATTCTGCCGCCTTGGATAAATATTTGGCTTATAACAACTTGCAAATGATCTTCTAAATCTGTTTTTTGTTTATTTACATCTCAAATATTCGAAATCAATTACTTTTCGATGATTTAGTATCTTTAACTTGATTTTGTTCTTTTCTTTTCTGGGTATAGTTTTACTTTCACATATTTCCATTTTTCTCCAAAAAAGTCTGTGCTCTCCTTTCTTTCTTCTAGTTTCTTAAACATCAGTTTTTATTAATTCTTGCTTCTTAAAATTAGTACCGCGTCATCATCATAGATTACACATTTCTTTGACATCGCTTTATTTGATCATTATTTCTACAATTAAATTGAACTATAATAATGAGTCGACAGGCTTCTTTCTTGAAAATTTTAAAATTTTTCTATATTGTATAATCTTTCCCTTGTTACATAATCATACTTTTATATGAAAGTTTAGATTCTATGCGTAGACATTATGCAGAAGTTGTTCCATTAAAAACATCTTCTAAAACCACCTTGGTGTTTCCCTAATTTATCTTTTGTATTGTGTGTAACCTATTTATACAAATAACATTTTGCAATTTATGCAAAACGAAGCAGTACCTCTGTTTATATATTGGGCATTTTTTCTTCTTGCAAATTCATTTTCTAATCCGAAGAACCTTCTCTAGAAACCTGTCCATTTCTTCCTGAAACATGTTTACATTTTTCTTGCGGCTTTTACTGTTTGTAAGGTTGCTGATTATTCTCTGCTAATGATCTTTCTATTATGTTTTTTATTCGAGGTCTTTTCTTAGCTTTTTTCTATTTCTCTGCTTCGTTTATCTAGTAGCTACTCAAAATACTACGCTCGCCTCTTCCCATTTTGTTTGTTGTCCACTAACAGAACTTCCTTAGTCTTATAGTATTGTATTGGTCCTACATATGATTGTTTACATTTTTTATTTCTTGGAGAATATTTCTGATTTTTTATTATTATAATTTTTATTATCAACATATTTGTTTTGATATTTTCTTCATTCTGTAAAATTTATTTTTGTATTTTCTAATGTATTTTATCATTTTTATTTCTCCACATTCCACCGTTTCAAAGATGTTCTACAAGTCTCATCAGAGCTCCCATACTTCATTTCATTTTTTGGTTTTTCTAGATATTTTGCACAAGGTTTATTATATCCCATCCATCTCCCTCGAAATATATATAATTTTGAAATAATTCTTCCATATATCATATCTAACTGTTGTCTTGCAATTAAATTTTTCTAATATTTTTCCTGCATCTTTTTTTTCGGAGAGATATTTTATTCTTGCTATCATTAACAGTTTGCCTGAATTCATATCTGATCTCAGATCTTTTACTGATCTTGCATTGCTTATTCTCATTTAATATATTTGATTCACTATCTTGAGTCACATAACAGAGAAATTACTCGTTATATTATGTAATTAATTACAGTAGTTTTTTCCAATGACATTAGTTCTTCCCATATATTTGTTCTTTTCCAGCTTGCTAGACTACGTATCCTACCACTTCGTAAAATTTATCTTTATCTTCTGTAGAGACATGTACATATAATATAGACAATTTGCCATATTTCCATTAAATTTTTGAATTTTTGAACCTTATTGCATCATTTCCAACAGTTGTTCATCTATCTATGCTAGCTTCTAATGTTTTACTCGTCTCTTTCCCATCTTTCTTTGCCTGCATAATTCCTTTTTATTTCGTCTGTTGTATATTATATTCGATTTTAACTTCTTCACTACTATTTCCTTCTTCTTGAGCTCTCATGTGTTTCTGCATATCTCTTTCTTTCTCGTATAGATTATTGCTAATACATGTCTTCTACCCCTTATGGTACTTCGGTTTCGCCTTGTTTGATATAATTCTGTATCTTTACTATTTTCTTGTTTTATTAAGCACATTCTGTTTGTTAAATTTTACCACTGAATTTTAACTTGTGGAGCACCCACTTCTTAATATACTTTCATCCCAATATTTGATTCAATTTCGAAACTGCAGCGCAAGCTTAGATTGTTTTAATTAATTATCAACGCAACGTATATTATGTATTTCTGGTGAAATTTGCTTATCAAGCAATCAAGTAAACTTCAGCTCTTTTTAGTTGTAAAATAAACCTTTCTATTTTATTTTTCATAATTTTCCACTTAATACATTTTCCCCAACTAAAAAAAAAACAATTTCACTATTGTAATTTATATGAAAAAAGGATTTGTCAAAATAGAGGTTGACAATATTTTTTTTATTTGTTTTCAATTCCTTAATTCAAAATTTGCAAGAATTCGAAAAATATATCTCTGAATTTTCATGTTTCAATTTAGAGATTTAACAAATAACTGATGATTTATTTAATTTGGTTACGTTCTATCATGTAGAAACGGAAAACAATACCTTACATGCTCGCAACCAAATTGTAACTACATAAACAGGACGTGTTGTATGTTGATACAAACGATAACTTTATATTTACATCGCATATTCGCAACTACGTTTGCTTTGTGCGTTGTAATCACGTGAGCTTAAGAGCATTGAACTCGGCTGTCGCAGTTTTATTTATGGTCTTTACTGATTTAGCCGAACAAAAATTTGACTCCCTCGTAAGTACCTTCAAAATATTTCGCAGCAAATTAAGCCATTTTTCAGTAATACATCCTTAAACAACGATACCCCAGTGCCTCTTCTTTGCAATAAATAAACAAAGATTCGAACTGCCCTTCTTTCGTTCTTTCTTTTAGCAACACCAACTTACATTCGATTTTTGAAATTTCAAAAGAGCTCAACGGAAATATTAACTTTCTTTGCTTTAACTAAGTTAATTGGCTATATATATATATATGTTGTCTACAAATTTCTAAAAACAGTAAAATCGTTTGTATTCATTATATCCGCATCTAGCATACCAGATCATTCAATCTTCAATATTTTTTTTTTTATAAAATTAATATAACCAATCTTCCACATCTTTGACAATAATACTAAGCTTTGTCATTTTGGTATTAAATTTAGGTACACATACCTCTTAGGAATAAGCCATTTTCTATGATAATGATAACGAACCCATGACTCACGAGGAAATGTAAAGCCACCCACGTGAATATTCATACAGTCTAATCAATTTTGTAAATCACAAAACGCTTTTTCATACCAAAAATAAATTAAATTTTATTTCGCCTGCTATGTTTGAGCACCTTTCGTTTTAAACAAAGTAACCTGAGTCATCTTTGAAGAGGTAGTATTCAACTATGCGAAACCACATTAGCTATTGTGACCTTAAATGATAGAATCACCTTTCATGGTCGTACTAACACAAAGTTTCAGAAGAGACTAGTTTCTTGAACCCTGTCGGATATTGATTGTTGAAACGGTATAAATAAACATCAACTCCTCCAGACACAGCCAATAAACAATGTAAGGTTTGAGAGGATCGACTTTCTGCAACATCGGAGGAGTCTCTCACTTTAAATTCCACTCAGTAGTGGACAGCGTTATCTATTTATACTAAATCGACAGAACTGTAGTTTTCTCTTGCCCCTTTAAATTAATATTATTAATGGCTGCAGCCTTGTCGTTATTACAAATCAGAAATAATGTTTGAAGAACTAGTTTTGATTTTTCGACGCACGTCTCCAAAAGCCTTCAACAAATAACATTTCATCGTTACGCCTAATGTATTCCAAAACTCCTCTTATATGACACATTACTCTTGTCATAGACACCTTATTGTCTATCTACAATCCTTAAACCAACTTCAGTTTCTTTATGTTGATACGGTGTTCTTTGTAGTGATTTGATCAATATTCGACCAACGATAGAAAAGTTAATTTTATCTCAAAAGCAGTTTTCTTTCCCGTTCAAAATAGTTTTGCAGGAAATGGACTCCCTTTTAAGGCGCCGACAGCAAACTATCCTTGAACTTTAAAGATCGGCGTAACGCCGTTCTCTACAACGTGAATAGTACCAAATGATTTTAGTTAGAAGCATTTACTCAATTTTAAAATCAATCTATAAAATGAAAGTGCTTGGAATGGATATCCATTAGACTGTTTAGAGACTTAAATCAGAGATGCCACAGGAGCCTAGAACGTCTTACTTCAACTCTGTACTAGAACTATAGAGTTATCTGCCTCGTAATTTACGCCAAAACTACACGTAATGCCTCAATTTTTCACTACATCGTTGTAATCGTATTATAAGATTGTTTTGCTCGTATCAAGACTTTGCCAATTCATGCGCCTTAGGATTAGTTTCTAATAACCACCATAGCAAAGTGCACTCCAAAATTACAGGATTCTTAAATTTCTTCATCCTTTTCAAACAATAAACTATAAACTAAGACCTTACAGATATTGAGAAAACATTTTTGATTTCAACTCGTTTAAAGGTTGAATTATGAAAAATTCTTAGTGAATAAGTCCTGGGAACACTTGAATACAAAGGTTTTATCTTTTTAATTACTCAGCGACTTAAAATACGAAATATGTAATTTAATTCTGACTCATCGCCTACAGAAATTTCGTCATCATCATTTTATGCAGTCGCCTTGAACTTGTAGATAAGATTTAGGATAACATTATATCAGATAAGTCAGATAAATTAAACGTCGAGTTAAGATATAACTATTTTCGTATATATTTTTACCTTTACATATATTTTCGAACAGAGTTAAAAACAAACTTATATATTTCATCATTTTGGACTTTGAACGTTATTATATATATTATATTAGAGTCCTCCATTCAATTACGTTTGCCAAAAGTCTTGTCAAAGTAAGTCCACAAGAACAACATTAAAGACCTCGCCAACAAAAATATTTAAAGGTTAGAAAGGGACAATAGGAAAGATTGTAGATCAAAAAAGAAAATACACTATCACATAATATTTTGGATAGGAAGTATCTCTTATTAATTGAACCACTAAATTTTTGTAGTTTTCTTTATTTTTATTGGTAATTTCTATAAATTGAAATCGACCAAATGAAAAATCACTTTCATCGGCTTCACCTCAGCAGAAACACGCATCACAATAAGGACCAATCGAAAAATTTTACTTGTCAAACGATAAGTTTTAGTATTTAATAGTATCAATAAAATGTGATATGCTAAAATTGTTTAAATTTAACGAAACCATCAATTAATGGACTTATCTACACAAAAGCTTTATTCGTGTATGGCAAACTAAATAGAAAGTAAGATTTAAAAAGAAAATTTAAAAGTAATCTTCGCCAGTAATGATCCACCACCAACATCAAAGCATAATTTATGTATAAGAGTGCACTAGTGCAAGATATATGCAGTAATGTACCAAAAACAAGAGGAGGATTGTGGTTCGCGCGCGTAGTAGAATATTTCACGTGCCTTTTGATTAACATCAAAGACCTAAACAGCCAGACTATCAACCTTCATCTGCCATCATTGCGATCTGGCAATCATGGAGCCTTAAGCTCAAGACTGCCCTAAGAACCACCTGATATAGATCTCAATATAGAAGGCATAAGGTAAGCCAAATGTAAATACCCGGCAGACTCTTACTAGAAACAATGACACCAAATATGGCATTGCAACATATGCTAGAAAGAAACTAAACGATCTGTCTACAAACCACCAAACGCCGATTCCCCCATCTTTCTCTATGCAAAGAAGACTTCAACAAATACTAGCAGCAATGGAGCAGCGGCGAAAATAACGTTAAGATAGTCTTTACGAATGGACAGATAACAACTTCAAACCTATAAGATGCAAAACTGAATCATCTTTTCACCTCGCCTCATAAAGTCCAATATACAACCTAGATCTTAACATTCATTGTCGTTGAAAATTCCTGCACACCAACATTTGTTTCTGATTTTCTCAACTTGTAGCAGATTAATCATCACTGGAAGCACTATAGGTACAATCAACTCAAAACCTTTGCCAATATGAAACGTTTCACAAACTAAAATAGTTTAGGAGTTCAATTTAATAACAACATACAGCACATAGAACCCAATGACACAAACTACCAAGGCTTTACTAATTTATTTATCTGCCCTGCAAAGAATAATGTGCTTAGAGGGGCGGAAGTCCTACATTCTCTGTTGAAATAAATAATGCAGCAAGCAACTCTGCCAAGAATAGTCAGAATGGGAGCCCTCAATTAGGGCAAAAAATCCTAAACTCCCTGAATGATGCTACTGTAGCAAAATGGAAAAATTGTCGAGGACTCCAATGTTACTCACAGTAGTATAGAACTTCCTTCGAAAGCTTAAAGCAGTCCTCAAAACTAGTGACAATCAAAGCTCCATTATGAATAGAAAAAAATCATACTCAAGACGCAAGATGACCAAAAAGGAGTCACCAGCAAAACTTGCCAACATCACAGCTAATAATTGTTGACTAAGTGACTACAACTACCAAAGTAGTAAAGTAAAGGAAGAGAACATCAACCCAGAGCTGATAAAAAATCTGAACTAAAAAGCTATATTCTGATATTGAACTGCCAATTATATTTAAGGAGCGCAAAGTGAAAAACTTTGAAATAGGTCCTATGCAACCGCCTACTGCTGTAATTCCAGAATCAAACCCCAAAAAAGCAATCTGGATTTATATCTTACAATGATAGCGGAGTTGAGAACAAACTGAAAACCTGTGCAGAGTCCACTTAAAAGTGGAAAGTAGTAGTTTTCGAAATCTTCAAAACCACTTCTACGTCTCTGACTTAGCAAAAACCATTTCACAGAAATTCATATATGCTAACATATTGCTGATAATATTGGCTCTTCAAACTAACAATTTTAAGACGCAGAATCAACACTCATTAATTTCGAGAACACGCACTTCTCTCTCACTCAGTGGGGTCTATACCTAAATCTAGGGAAAATAAAAGTATTCTCAGCTAACTACAATTAAGACACACGACATAATAACATTCCAAAATATCTTAAAAAACCATTTGAAGTGACGTATGTAATTTAAATACTCGCAGGATCTGCATGCGCTAGTACTAGCTGCAGCCTACTGCAGATTATTGTGCCCCTACGTGGCTGAATAGTAAGCACGAGGATCTATTAGACATCTAGCCGAGTTAAACCATCCCCAGAATAACAGGTATCATAAAACCTTCCCCATAGAGTTGCTTCCTGTTTTCACCCACCTCATCTACGAAGACCAGTCCTCAAGTCAACTCCAAATCCATTATTAACCAGAACTTAAAATTCAAGTCGCGAAATCCATCCAGTAAAATGACTCAACAAAACCTTGCACATTTCACTATTGAAAATGAGTGATTAAGGGAGCAAATCGGAGATTTAAAAAATAAAAGCCCCATCAAGTTTTCGAGGGAGAAAGTGACATGGTTTAAGTTGCCTCACGGAGAATGTTATAACCGTAAACGGCAACCTGATTCGCTAAGAATACTCTTAACTCCTTTCAATGCAAGTTTTGTCAATGTGAAGAACAGACACCACAAAACACTCTAAAGGGTATCCTAGAAGCACAGCAATGATTGAGAACTAGTGGTTTATAGCCGCGAAGAGAAACTTTACGCTTCTTTTAGAAGTTTGTTACTTGTTATGTTTTTTTTATGTTACTTTTTTCACTCATAATTTAAAGAGGCAATACTTTCGTCATACGAAATATACACGTGTGCACTAACATGTGACTGACATCCAAACTTTACCTCAACACCTAAATTAATATTGAAATTTCTAAAAAAGTTGAAAGTAAAATTTCCACATGTCCAGCTGCGTCGTCCGACTTCAATACTTTGAAGCTTTGAAGGACATATTGAAGAAAATGCATAGTTGGGCGGGTTGCCGAAATAAAAATGGCATTCGACTATTATAAGTCGCTCATCGCTAGCTTATCAAAACACTTATGTGAAATTTATAGTCTCAATAAGAGTACTGAATTTGATTTTATAACAAAAAAACCTTATTCCTTCAAAAGTATCGATGTTTATATTTCCGTATGAAGCACTTTCGCTGTGATTAATAATAAAATACAATAGTAAACTCTAATGGCACACCATTGTAGTTTAATTTCGCCACTAATAACTAGTCATATTTAGACCGTTCAACTGACGCCACAAGAAAATCATTTCTGGTCCAGCTTCTGAAAAAAACATCCAATCACTTCACCAACCCAAAAATCAGTCCAAACAGTGATCCATTGCTGGCGCTTTGCTTTTCATGAATCACTCGAGGATTAACCGATCTCCAAAATCGGCAATTTTGTATATCATTTCTATCAAGTTTGAAATACGTCTCATCGCTACAAACGATTTTCTTCAAAAAATCATTGTTTTCTATCTGCTTTTCCAAACACACTCTACAAATACTTGCCGCTGCAAACAGTTTCTTAGTCCAAGTGCTTGCTAATTAGACCCTGTAAAGACGCATATGCAGATTTTTCGTGAGAATTCACCGTAAGTCGTTTTTGGGAATATAAAATAGTGATGAATGGTAGCACATTGAAGTTTTTTTGTTAAAAAACAGACAGTGCACTGTTTGTAACTGAACCAATATCCTTGAACTTCCTCATCGCTCTTCAAAACGAACGCTCGTTCGGTGCATTTGGTTAACCGCAAATTTCATGAAGTTTTAACTACATGCATCACTCCACGATGCCTATCACAACAAAGGTGGGTAACAAATGTGACAAATTTAATGTGCTAAACGATATGAAAATGGTGCTCTTATTGGAACGCCCTTTACTGTGTTGCAACATTAATCTACTGATATATGCATACTTTATCCATGTCTAACGAGATAAAGGTTTTTAGTTATAAACTCTATTTGATGAATAAATCAGCGTTATGTTTGCGTCTATTTTTGCGACAATAATATAATACTGCTTTAAAGTTATTTTTATAAATTAGAAATTAGAAGGTAAATAAACGCTCACATAGTGATCTTAAGAATAACACAATTATGAGAAATTTTATACGGAGCAACAAACCATTTGCTCTTATAACTCAAATATTTACATTTATACCAAATTTAAACTTCCAATGAACGCGAAGCGACTACCTCGACTATAATATGCATATGTGAGAGTTAAGAAAATCCTCACACTTAAATCAACACCATACAAGGTTTACCTGAGCTAAAAAACAAAATTAATAACAAATGCAATACAATAGAGGGCAGTTGCATTTTTCAAAATATGTCGGATGTTGAACTACTAGATCAGATGAACGTTCATTTTATTTCAGTTTATAAAATTGCAATTTTCAGATTGTAACTTGCAATTTTAGAAATTCACTTATTCGAGATTGAAAACGCAACATCTGGTATATGGCATCGTTGACAAATCACAGTAGAATACGTCGAATAGGTTTTTTGATGGCGTTTTTCACCACCACAAGACATTTAAACGTCTTACTATATAAGCGACCCTATCCCTCTTTTTGACAAAAACCCGAACACAATCCGCCAAAAAATCATTTGGACTATTACTGCCATTACTTTTATTGCTATAGGCTTTTAAGTACAATGGAAATTGAGTTTTGCTCCAACGAAAAATGACGAAACGATTAATTATACGGTCTAACCTTGTCCGGATAATTGATACCGCCATATTAGTGCAATGTTTATAATTTTTTTTATATAGTTGGATTCTGGAGACACAATCGATGTAGGTGCCTGCATGAAAGAACTATTTCTGATACTTTCTGACCAACCCAGTGCTGGTTTGTTTTTTAAAACCTGAGATTTAACCTTCAATGTGGCATATTTATTGGATTATTTTTAAACCACAGTATTCATAATGTACACCTTAATATCTATAAATCAAAAATGTATTGGATATCCTGGCTTTTACGGCGGCTGCCGCCATTCCATACACCAAAATTGAAAGAAACGAGCCTATAAACGCCAATTCTGCAGGACGACGACCAATTTGCATACGTCTTTTAAGAACGGTAAGTAAACAAAACCTGGTGCCATGCCAGGAGCGGCCGCTGCTCGGAACTGGTTTCGAGAACTGGGCCGCCCCCCCTTGCAGCCCTGATTTATCGCCCTAGACCTCTTTTTATGATGGCATCTACAAAGAATCTCTAAAAACAGATCTAACTGCTGTTACGAGCGTTCGATTGAACGAAGCTCGCATTTTTGTCGGTGTTGTGGTCGTTCCCCTCGAATAGTAGACGTTTCGTTGGAATGCAACTGTGTAAATTTGATTTCGATACACCATGTACATAGAGCTGAAACAACTGGAGTATGTGTACGCGGCGATTCGAAATAAACGGTCAATTGGTTTGAGAGAAAACGAAAAACATCCACGAAGGAAGTGGCGCGGCGGACGTGACTGCTCTGCCAATGCCTGCTAGTGCGACGGCAGGTCCTGACGACCAGCCAGGGAATAAATTAGCCGCCTAAGGTCAATGCAAACCGTCGCGGGATGCTCGCAGCGGCCGCACGTTCCAAGGACCGGCGGAGTCGGCGGCCGAAATGGAAAGTCGGGCCGGTGCCGCGCTGGGGCCGCTATCGATTGCGGCGGGCCGTGGGAAGTGCGAATACTCACAGTCCAAGTGCTTCTTCTTCGGCCCGATCATTTCCTCCGTCGTGGCCTTGCAGACGGACTTCGCCAGCCCCTGGCCGGCGATGCTGTGCTTGGCCGCCAAGAACCTGTCGTTTATGGTTTGTCCCGCCATCCTGCCCGTCATTTTCACAAAGCACTTGTCACCTGGCGCACCCTTTGATTCCAAAACCGATGATGCCCGCGAGCTCGACGTTGACGTTCACGGCGCGACCTCAAACTACACACACCTCAGCACTTCCACGACTGCTGAAACGAACAGTCGTCGTTGATGAGCAGGCAGGTTGACGATCGAACTCGAACTATTGCGACAGAAGCCGAATGCAGTCGTTTATATAATATTCAATTATCAAACGTAGTCGTAATACCATTATCAATTTTATAATTATTTAAAATTATTTTGCTATTGTTTTTTATTTTTATACTTTATATTAAACGCTAAAATTAAAAATCAAATTTAAGAAAAAGCGCTTATATTGAAATTAAGCCTGGCATAGCGGCAACCAACAATACAACCGAAGTTTAAACGATTTTAAATGTTCAAGATATGAGGAAAACTCTCAAAATAACCGCACTTATAAAAATAATTGCCCAGTTTTTCGTAATCTTTATAAACACTGTTTTTGTCACATGAACTTAGTAATGATTTTTGTTTATGTTGGCACACCTACATTAAAAAAATATAGTTTTGTTCCACTCACGTCCAGTTTTTTGTGACAGTTACATATTCGTTTCTAACCTCAATACACGTTTTTGTTTGAATAACCTCATTTCGTCAACTGTATAACTACTGTATTTGACTAACTTACATTTTATTTATGTTAGTTATATCGTAAATATGCCACGAAAGTGTTTTAACTACCCCGACAGTTTTTGTTATGTGCATGGAGAATTAACTTTTACAACTCAGCGTCTAAATTTCACGCTATTAATTGAACAGTGTTATTTAAATTATTTTGGATTTCCTGTGTCGCGTCAAGCTAAATCCTGGGCTCCACATATGTGTTGTGTAACGTGTATGAGACTTTTGTTAGGTTGGGCTAAACAAGCACCTAGACATTTGCCATTTGCTATACCAATGATTTGGACATAACCAAAAGATCATATAAGTGATTGTTATTTTTGTTTATCTCAAACAAAAGGTATTACAACCAAGTCTAAACACATTATCCAGCATCCAAACTTATCGTCGGCCGTCAGACCCATCCCACACAGTGCTGAACTGCCTGTTCCAAAGCCTCCAAATCAACCAGAAAGTCAGGATTCTGATTCTAGTGCGGAACTTGTTCTCAGTCAGCATAAAAGTGACTCAAGTTATGAACCGTCAACGTCAAGTTTTACTAAATACCTGGGTGTGCATTTGGATAGGGGATTAACATGGATAATACATATTTTCAACAAAAGGAAACAACTTGTAATAAATTCGGCCAACATTGATGATTATGTGGAGAGCTCGAGGTGCTGCGTGCCGCAGAGATTAGTTTTCCTGTGTATAACAACGCTTTATTTACAACTATGTGAGTACAATTATAATGACGTTATTGAGGCGCTTGGGTGCGCTTATGCGACCGTCTCACGGCAAATCTCCTGGGGTCTGCGAGAGCGACTTGGAGCGGATCGACGCCGGTGTAGATGCCTGGGGATGCTGCTGACTTCTATCGGGTGAGGCCGGACCTGGAAGGATGGACGCTGCTGCTTCTTGGAGAAGGGAATGGAAGCACTTTCCGGGGGGACCTTGCCTTCGTCCGCAGGCGTTCTTCGGCGAGTCGTTTCTCGTGCGACGGCGGAAGCGGTGATGCGGGATTCGGAAGTAGCGGAGAGAGCTTTCCTCAGCACGTTCCGAAGGGCCTTGGGTGGAGGTGACGGCCCGTTTGACCGGGGAACTCGGCTGAGGTACGCACGAGTGTCCCTTAGTCAGTTGCAGGGGTAACTTGGCTGAGGGTAGCACAAGTACACCCTGGTTTGCCGCGAAGCACTCGGCTGAGGGTGAGCGCGAGCGTTCGCTGATGGCGGAACGCCTTCCGTGCACCTGGGGGGCCCGGCTATATACGGGCGCTTCCTTAGGAGGAAGTAGAGGAGCTATTCCGGCTATGGGTACGCACGGGCGCTCCTCAAGAGGAGGGGAGAGCTGTTCTGGCTATGGATACGCACAGAACAAGCTCTGATGCTCGACTTCACTTCATCTTATTAACGTGTTTGGGGGTTCCTGGGTTCCCAGCCCCTAACCCCCAACGCATCGGTAACATCTGGTGGTCATTGGTTGGCCTGAAGTGAATCAGGCCGTCCCCGCTCCGCCTTACGGGGAAATTAGGATCTCCGGGCGCCCCTGTCAACGTCGTAATTGTAGAGACCACGGATTGTTGGATTTCCGTAGTCTTGGACGCTGGCATGTAGTTGCAGGGCGCACTGGGAGATATACTCCTGAATGGTTGGCACGTCGGCATCGCTGTGTTCTGATGCTCGACTTCACTTCACTTCATCATATTTGCGTAATTGGGGGTTCCTGGGATCCCAGCCCCTAACCCCTCTGGCGGGAGCAAGGCGCAGCGTCTATCTTGCTTACGCGGTCGTCTCGCTCTGGCATGCGGCGATATCAGCGGCCTGCCGGGCCGCGTTTACAACGCTCGCTCGTGCTTTCGGGCGGGCGCCTTACAATATCCCCTTGCTAGTGACGGAGTCGCCGTTGGAAACGTACCGGAAGACGTGTTTTTCTTCCTGATCTGGTCGTTGTTTCCGTTCGGTTTTGGATTTCTTCTGGGACCGGCATTGGTTGCTCTCGCTTTGTTGCGTCCTCTATGAAGGCTGGTTTGACGCGATCACCTGAGACTGTTACGCGGTTTCCTTTCCTTAAGATTTCGTATCCGCGTTTGTGTCGTTTTATTAACTGATAAGGTCCCTCATATAGTTGGTCTAAGGGACCCCTGTAGGTGTCGTTTCTGACGAATACATGCGTAGCCGTGTCGGTTCATGAATTTTAAAATTTTTTTTCCGTGAAGTCCTGGTTGCGTTGGGCGGAGTCGTTCCATTGTTTGGCGTAGCTGTTCTACGTATACCGCTTGCGAGTCGTGTCGTGGTTGTTCTGCAAGGAATTGTCCTGGGGGTCGTAAGCTTTCTCCATATACCGGCTGCGGTTGCTAATATGTCGTTTTTCCATGCCGTGCGTATTCCCATGAGTACGACAGACAGATTTTCTTTACAGGTATTGGAGTTTAGACACATTAGCGTGATCTTGAGTTGACTGTGGAAACGCTCCACTAGGCTGTTGGCTTGTGGATTGTATGCGGTGATTCTTATTCTTTTGAAACCAGCGAGTTTCTCTAGTTCTTTGAATAAGGTGGCTTCGAATTGTCTCCCCTGGTCTGTTGTTATCTTCAGCGGCGTGCCAAATCTGCAGATCCAGTTCTTGAAGAACTTGCGGGCTACGGTCTCGGCTTCTATGTTTGCGATGGGTATCGCTTCGGGTTATCGGGTAAAACGGTCCACACAAGTTAAGATGTAACGGCATCCTTTTGATATGGGTAGTGGTCCTACTATATCAATGTGGATGTGTTCGAAGCGTGCTGATGGCGGGCTGAACATCGATGCAGTGGGCCGATTATGTCTTGTGATCTTGGATCGCTGGCATTGCAGACATTGACGGGCCCATTTTCGGTAATCAGCTCGTAGTTTTGGCCAAACGAATCGTTCCGCGACCAATTTTGTTCTTCTAAACTTCTGCGTAACAAAGGGTCTCGCAGTAGCTGTTTATACGTCGCAGTAACAGTTGTCTGGAGTGTTGATTCGTTTCAATTGCAGGCCGGTGTTATCGTTGTTCAGGTATGTTCGAAGTTCTTGGTCGCTTTCTTGGTCTTCCCCAAGATCTTTGAAGTTTATACCTTGTTGTATTGATTCTACTCGTGAGAGAGTGTCGGCTACGATGTTTTCTTTCCCTGCAATGTGTCGTATGACCGTTGCAAATTGCCCGATGTAATCCAGGTATCGGAACTGTCTCGGTGAGCATTTGCTAGGTTTTAGCTGGAATGCAAATGTGATCGGCTTGTGGTCCGTGTACACCGTGAAATGCTTTCCTTCGAGAAGATGCTGGTAATGCTTTATCGTTGTTTAGATGGCCAGTAGTTCGCGGTCGTATGCGGCGTATTTCTGTTCTGCCGGGCTTAGTTTCCGCGAGAAAAATGCCAAAGGTTTCCATTCATTTGCTTCTTGCTGTTGAATGACCCCTCCGATTGCTGTGTCGGATGCGTCTGTTGTTACTGCAACTGTTGTCTCCAGTTTTGGGTGTGCGAGCAGGGCAGCTTTTGCGATTTGCTGTTTGCTTGCTTCAAATGCTTGGAGAGCCTGCTGATTCAAAACTATGGTGGGGTTACCTTTGATTTTTCCTTTTAATAGCTAGTTGAGTGGAGCTAGTATCTTGGTTGCGTTTGGCATCAATCGTCTGTAATAGTTTGGGCTGAGTCCGTCGCTGGTGACTAGGAATCCAAGAAAGTTTACTTCTCTTGTTCCACACGTACATTTTGACGGGTTAATTACAATGCCGTGTCCGCGAAAGCGTTGGAACAGTTGGCGGAGATGGTCCATAAGTTCGTCTTCCGTTTTTGAAGCAACGAGTATGTCGTCAATGTAGACGTAGCAAAATTCCAACCCTCTCAGGATGTTGTCCATAAATATTTGGAAGGTTTGGGTTGCATTCCTGAGTCCAAAGCTCATGTAGGGAAACTCGAACAAACCGAAGGATGTTACTATGGCTGTCTTCGGTATGTCCTCTTCTGCCACGGGGATCTGGTGGTAAGCTCTTACCAGGTCGATTGTTGAAAATATTTTGCTGCCATGGAGATGCTGTGAGAAGTCCTCCACGTGTGGAACCGGGTATTTATCTGGCACTGTACGAGCGTTTAGTGCGCGACAGTCGCCGCATGGTTTCCACTTCGTGTCGTTCTTAGTTACCAGATGAAGCGGCGATAACCACGGGGTCTTGGAAAGTCGTGCGACGCCTTGCTGTATCATCAGGCCGAATTCTTCCTTGGCTATCTTGAGTTTGTCTGAGGCAAGATGCCTGGGTCGGAAACTAACCGGCTGCCCTTCCGTCGTTAGGATGTGGTGCAGGGTGTCGTGTCGGGAAGCTGTTGGAACTCCAGCTGGTCATAAAAAATATTATTTTTCAGCAAGCATTTAAAGAGCAGGCTTTGAGTAAATCTTAATTCTACAAGTTCGTTAAATTTCAAAACAGGCGGCATCCAGTCAAAAATAATAATCTAATCAGTATTAATCTAGTAAAATTAACAAAAATGTCACCGTTAATAATTAGGCATACAAATTAATTCTCAGTTCCTATTTCAACATAGCTATTGTCATCACATGGAAAATTCCATAGCCGATTTAAATAAAATATAATATTCCATTCCGCAACTTTCATAATCTCAAAAAGCCGTAGACATGTGTATAAATGCAATGGTGTTTGATACACAGCATATCAGACATTGCACGCTTATTAAGTTAAGGAGATGATATGTTTACCCTCAGGAAAAGATACTATATCCTACAGCACATTTAAAAAGTCCCAAATCTTCTGGAATAGAAATATTAACCCCAAAGTGGTTAAATCTGAAAATTTGGAAAGACTGTTGAAAAAACTCCACGTTTACTTAACTCCAGCTTGCCCAAGTACTTGGAATAACCCAACAACCAACGTTCATTCACTTACAAAAGCTAAACAAAATTAAGAAAGGTGGTAAGCTGTTGGGTTTCTCATGTGTTTTCTCTAACAACAAACGGCAATATTAAAGAGAAAGAACTTTTGAATAAAGTAATTACTGGTTATGAACAGTAGGTAACGTATAAGAATCCAAAAAGGTGAAAACCAGATCTAGCCCCTTCAGACTACCATGTATTAAGGTATCTACAATTCGGATTTCAAAACACCAAAAATGTCGAACATAGCATTAAAAAATTTATTGCAGTAATAATTGAATCAATTAAAATGGTTGTAGTGTCAAAAATATACATTATCACTGATAGAAAGCATTCCAACCCCTACGTCCCCTATTACAACCCTTTGAAGTGCGGTATCTTCACATTCTCCCAGCAAGTTCATTAATTGTTTTATAAGGTGGTTTTGGAAGAAGCTTCTTCTTCGAGGGTAATCCCAGAAATAACGTCTCCAAAGTGCTGGAGCCGCACGTAAATTTTTTACGGAGCTGTTGGTCACACTGCCGTGTTTGCTGCTTTCCTCACTTTCAAGCAAACCATCGTTTAGCCTGGCGAGTCGGCAACCGGTAGTATTTGAGCTCTCACTTGCCAATACCGTCAGGTACAAAGTTTCCCAGTTATTCGGTTTTTGAACGCAAAATGCGTTAAACCAATCAAAATTTATCGACAATTGACGGAGGTGTATTGAGTCGTACGTGGATGTCAAAATATCCGCAAGTGGTGTAGGAAGTTTACAAGTGGCCGCAACAAAATTCACGACGGAAAAGACGGGAGGCCGTCAATTCCCGACGAGACAATCGCGAAGATTAAACAAATAATGCTTAAAAATCGAAAGATCACTCTCAATGATCCTTTGCATTTTGGTTCCTGAGGTTCTTAAAGCATAATTTATAAGACTTTGACTGAAAAGTTAAAATATCGGTAGGTGTGTACAAGATGGGTCTCACAAATACTTACAGAAGATTACAATAGCAACGCGTTGACTCTTCCCACCAATTTCTTCGATGCAATGCAGACGAAAAGGACAAATTTTGGATTCGATTGTCACGAGCGACGAAACCTGGGCGTTCCACTTCACACCTGAGACCAAACAGCAATCACGTGAATGGCGGCATTCCTTATAGCCCAAGCCGCGAAAATTCAAACAGGCACAGTCTGTCAACAAAGTCATAGCAACTGCGTTTTAGTATCGAAAGGAGGTATTTTTGGTCGATTTCATAGCTTGTGGGACCACAATAAACGTTGAAAGGTATTATGAAACACTCAAAAAACTCACACGAGCGATTCGGAACCAGAGGAGAGGAATTTTAAGCAAGAATGTATGCCTTTTCGCCCGTACGACCGTAGCTCTTTCAACAGTTTGTACGGAACATAATCACCCGCCCACCCTATAGTCCGGACTTATCACTATGATAGTAACTACCACTTATTCTCTAAGTTAAAAGAACATTTGGCTGGAATGCACTTCAGCGACGATGAGAAGGTGAAAGAAGCTGTCCAACGCTTTCTCAACGATATGGCGGCGAGCTGGTATGACATAGGTATACAAAAACTGCTACGACGCCTACAAAAATACATCGATCGAAATGGCGATTGTGTAAAAAAAATAGAGGAATATTCAAGCTTTAAAATGGTATATCAATTATTAAAAATATTTTTTTCTATTTATAAAAACTAGAGACCTTATTTTTGGGATTACCCTCGTACTTTGATAATCTATGGACCCCATCTACAAGTCGTTTAAAATTCTTCTAGCTCCTTTTGATACTTCTTAAACCTGCACATTTTGTAACTTATTGTAATAGACGACAATCTGGCAGACGATGAGAGTGCGCGCACTGGCTTTTTCGCGGTGCGTGTGCTTGAAAACGATTACACGGGCACTCTAACCACCTACCAAATTGTCTTCTGTCAAAATAATTTATAAATCGGGCACTAATAAAGGACTGTAAAAAAGTTGGCGTACAAAAACTTCCAACAAAGTCGCACTAGCAAAGCAGCAGGCGTGCCCTAAGAGATAGATACCATTTTTTTAGTGTCTGTATATAGAGTATCTTAGGTACAAACTTGATTATAAATAATTTTTGTCGCGGTTCTAACTGTGTGGGAACACGGCCAGCGAATTGAGAGGTTAAGGCTCTCATATATTCGTCTTTTCTGTCCGGTCGTCAAGTACCATCTCTGGTGTGGAGAGATGTGGCAACCACTACGCCTTAAAAGACCGCCATTGATGCTTCTTGTTTGAGTGAACGCAGGTACTCAATTATTTTTAGTCACTGAGTAGTTTGTCTACTAAATTGCCCTGTTTCAGAGTTTACCTATCCCCTTCCCCTCTGCACAAAGAGTCTGGAAATACTTTAAGTTAATTGTAAACCTATTGTGTTTGAAAAGCAACTATTCATCTAGGCACATATGTCTTTTTGGGTTAATCTACAAAAATTTTAATCTGACAAGTAAATTTAGATGTTTTAATATATCTTATAATAAATCACCAAATAATTTTAGAGAAGATGTTCTTTTTTATATTTGGGGTATTCTATATGTTCTGTATAGCTAATATCGTCTTGTCTGTCATGTAATGTTTCATCCATTAAACATTAAACCAAACTGTACATATTTCTATTAGTTATCAAATTGCAACTGTTGTCCAAATTTAAAATATTTTGAACCGATTAGTGAAAACCACAGTTAAAAAGTTGTAATTTTTTTGACATATGGAGGTATGCAAACAACAGATTTGTAATTTTTAAAGGGGATAAGCTGATTATAAGTAGAGAAGAGTGGAAAATGGAAGACCTTGAAAAAAGCCAGCCACAGATAAGGAAGGAGGAAACTCATCACTAGGAACAATACCAAAAATGAAAACCTGAATACCCATTAAAAAAGGCGATAATAAAAAAAAACATGAGATGAAAGACAAATCAATAAAGAGTAACAAAAACTGGACGTAACCAAATACAACGAAATGTAAAGAGAAAGGACATGAGTTAAATGAAAAGTTCAAAAGAACGCGAACAGTAAAGTAACAAGAACGGAAATAAGTTTTGGTTTATGGAACATCCAAAAAATTAATGGGAACGAAGACGAATTAATTAAAGAAATAGAAAGAAACAGAATACACATTACGGGAGTGAGCAACATTTAAAAATGGGAGCAGGGACATTACAACTGCTCATAGGGCACACCTGGTATATTTGGGAAATAAAACAATAGGAGAAACAAAATACGATTATCATAAGAATAATATAAACAAGTAACGAAAATAATCCAATTAAACTCAAGACTCATAGCAATCATATAGTTACACGCACCAGTGAAAAATAGAAAAGAAAAGAAAAGAAACTTCTGCAAAAAATTACAAGAGATACTAGATTTGTTAAGAGAAAAAAATGATAACCTAATAATCAAGGGGGAATGGAACGCAAGAGTTGGTAATGACCCAAGGAAGGAAATGGATTGTATTGGACCAGACGGAAGAGACGGAGAAAAGGTAATAAACAATAATGGCAAAAAATGCTGGATTTTTACCAAAGTCATGACCTGCTCATAGGAAATACGTTCTTCTAGCAATCCACAGACGGGCCGTATACTTTTGAAGCGAGGAGAATGAAGGCAAGAAGCATAATCGACTTTATGGTTTACACAGAAGAAACCAAAAAATTTATTACTGAAGTAAAAGTAGAGCGAAAAGCAAAACTGGGAACAAAGCACTAACTGATCATAATAAAGGTTAACATAATAAAATAATGCCAGAAGGTAAAGAAAAATGCAGTAAAATTAATGTAAAAAAGCTGAATAGGAAAGAAATCAGAATGAAATACTAGAAACAACTAGAACTAGAGCTTAGAAGAATAAATAGTGAATCACAAAAATGTTACCTAGAAGAACTGTAGAACAATTTTAAATAGGTGATCTAGTATACAGCAGGAAAGATATGTGGAAGAAAAGTGACTGATACAAAGCATAAGAGAACATGTTTGTGGAACGAAGAAGTAAAAAAATTAATAAGAAGGAAAAAGTACCACGAAAAAGGTACGTCAGAACAAAAGCGGAACACAATAGAGGAGAATAAAGTTAAAAGATGGGTAAAGAAGGTTAAGGCTAAAAACTGGGAAGAATTTGGCAAAGAATTAGAAGACCGTCAATTACAGAGCAAGAAATTCTGGAACAGTATAAGAAAAATCTCAAAAAAAATTAATCGGTAACATTAAAAATAATAACAAAAGAATGCGAAGAAAATTTAGAAGCATGGGCAAAATGTAGCATCAAGGGGGTGAAGGAATAAAAGAAACAGACTATTTAGGACAGCCAAGAGAGATAGGATGTACAAATATAACCAGGGAAGAGGTCTACGAAACAATTAGCAGATTAAAAATAAGAAGAGCTGAAATAATAAAATGAGGAGAGGACGGCGATAAGGTCACTACATGGTTGTGGAGAATATGCAGCAAAGCTTGGGAGGAACAACAAATACCAAAGTATTGGCAAAAGAACATTATAGTCCCAATTTATACAAAGCGGGAACCGACAAGTTGTAATAACTACAGACTTATATGTCTCTCTATATTGTGTTTCAAAGTATACAAGAATAATATAAAGACGACTTAGGAACGAAGTAGAAGAAAAAATTGAAGACGATCAGGCAGCTTTTAAATCACAGAGGCAAACTAATGATAATATAAGTATACTTAGACACTTAATAGAAAGAGCAAAGGAAACAGGCAAGCAACTGTATATAATTTTTATAGACCTAAGAACAGCCTTTGACAATATAGAGAGTAACATATGAAACTGTTTAAAGGAATTAAAAGTTACAAATAAATTACTCAGGGTAGTGATAAGTATCTACGAAAAGTTATACGGAATAATTCAAATAGAGGGGAAAAGATCAAATTCATTCGAAATGAAAAAAAAACAGTGAGATAAGCTAAGCCCACTGCTTTTCATTATTGTGATGGACATATTGTTGACGAATACACGACGAAAAGCACCAAAGCTATTTTGTGATACAAAAACCTTAACTCAATACAAATAGACAACCTGTTCTATACGAATGATATAGTATTAATAGCATATACTTAATAAAGCACAGAAGTTAATGGATATATAGACAAAGATCAAAAAACTAAAAATGGAGATAAAAACGAATAAAACAAAAATATGATAATAAATAGACCATTTAAAGAAAATGATGTAATAAAAATAACATGTAATGAAAATGGGATAGAACGAGTATAAAGCTACCTAGGAAGCAAGTTACACTATGCTTTAAATAGAATGATATATAAAAAACCAGAGCTTAAAATAAAAACCAAACGTCACGTATACAATACACTTGTGACCTCAACTCTATTATACGCAAGTGAATGAACAGCAGTGGAAATGAAGCAGCTTAGAGGAATAGCATGAAAGACAAAACTAAAAAAGGATGGAAATAAAAATATTAGGAAAGAATTAGAGCAGAAGGCAATAACAAATATAGCAGGCATAAAGCAATTCAAATGGTTCGGACACATCTACAGAATGGACAAAGACAGACTGCGAAGAAAGTAATACAAGCAAGAGGGGTGGAAAAAAGGCCGGAAGATCTAGGAAAAGCTAATGGGACGGAATTGAAGAACTGGGGGTGGAGAGAGGCAAGAAGAGATAGAAAAAATTAGAGATAGTACGGGGGACAGAAAGGAATGGAAGAAATGAATGAAGTCGACATCCGACACCTGCTAAGAGGGGAAAGGATTTGTGTGTGCCTTGGGGAAGGAGTCTACGGAGCGTTCGCGACCCTTCCGCGGCGTAGCGCCTAGCGCTCCCGCGTCCTCAGCGGCCATGACCGTCTCGCTGGTCTTCCTTCTAGGCGGGGCGGTGACCGTGCGTGATAGACGGTGCGACGCACACACACGTCCAGGTAAGAGAGCTCTCGTTACGTTGCGAAAAGGTACCTCGCGGCTTAGCGTAATTGCGTTCGCGCCTCTAGCGGCGTTGCGACACCGTTGGTTTGTATTGTCCGTTACTATTGTTCTTTTAGTATAAGTTTTGTATCTAGTTTAAGTGTTACAACTACGAATAAATCATACTCTTACCCCGGCTTTTATGCCTAGGCAAGTAGTAACTTTCGCGTAACCCTTTGTGTTTTATTGATTGGACCTGCTCTCGCTCAATCCTTAACTAAATCTCACCCTTACAGTAATTTTAATTAATCATTTTTAGCTGTAACAGTATCTGGTTACTGGGTTGTATAGGGAATCGAACAGGATTGAAGAAGAAAAAAGAAAGAAAATCTTTTAATAATAGGAAAACGAGTTACAGAGCATTCGTTATTGTTAGTCTACTCCCCACTTTTTCTGCTGGTGATCATAATACTATATCTTAATACTATAAGGATGGTATTTTGTGCATACAAACTTGCTATTTGCCAATATGATTTTAATGCGCATATAAATTTATAAATTCCATTTTTAAAGATGGATAATGCTCTAGAAAAATAAAATGTGGTGAGAGCAACTCAGTTGCCTAATTACTACAATTATATGGGGGACAATCGGAAGGCTTTGTATTCACTGATGGTTTTTAATCCACATCAAAAAATTAGTTTCGTAGAATCTCGTACAAAAACAATTTACAAGATCCGGTATGTTGCATCGTTATCACAACCGTACAGTTCACTATAAATGTTAACACATTTGTATTTAATGTTATTTTAATCTTATTAGTGGTTCTTCATATTATTACCAGGAATGAAACCATTTTGTAAATATTTTGCTGGTTTTGATTTCTTGACCACAAAAATGTTGTCTTTTTTAATCTTTTTGTACAGCTCAGTAAAGAAATATATGTAGAAATTTTCTTTAGATTCGCTCTTTTTTTTTCTTTCACTCTTTGTGTTTTTTACTTGTTCATCCATCTAATGTTCTATATTTATATTTTTATACGTTTTCTAACGTTCTGTTTATTTTTAAGTCTGCTTAGTTATTGATTCTGTTTGTTTGTGCAGATGAGTAGTTCAGTCACCAAAGTCCCGTTAGCTAGTAACATTCATATCAGCTTATGCACTTCGATGCTCCATTAGCGCAGCCCCGTTTGTTTTCGTATCTGGCTGTTTAATTCCGCCCCTTGAGCAAACAGGGTTAACAATTGAGCTCTTAGATGTTAATGGGTCGATTCACCCTTGTTCCTCCCTATAGCACTGATCTGTACTGAATAAAACCGGTCTCTTAAATAAATAATCAAAATAAAGATACAACCGGATTTAATAATAATGTACACAAAATTTTGTTAAGCAATAAAAAATAAAATAAAAATCAGATTATTTTTATGAATAAAGTAGAATACTGGAAGTATACAACTTAGGAAGTAAAATTACAAAGTTACTAACGGCATTGTTTTTACGATATAACAAATTATTACTATTGAAAAATGATGAACATGTAGTATAATTTTTCATAAACACTTTTTTACATAGGGCCCATTTTTTAAAGCTTAAAATTTCCTTTGCGATAAAACTTAGTTTCGGCATTCTAAAAATCCCTAAGTATCTGATTATACCCTATATTGAATTGTGCCTTATTCTAAATTTTGCTGCAATTTCATCCAGTTACAAGTCTTTTTCAGTAGAAGCAATCTGAAAATAATTACTCTCTCTCTCTCTCTCTCTCCTCTCCCTCCTCTCTCTTTTTCATCTCCCACCCCTCTCTCTCTCCCCTCTCTCTTTCTCCTCCCCTCTCCCCTCTCTTCTCTCTCCCCTCACTCTCTCTCTCTGTAAGTGTCGTCTCATTTATTGAGGTTGGCTATCATTATGGCATAACTCCATCTATCTCCTGCCTTGTGTATCAAATTTTCTCTGTTCACTCCGGACCAACTCTTCAAATTACTCACCCAGGAAGTTCTTCTTCGCCCACGACCCCTCTTTTCTTCAATTTTTTCTTCTATGATATATTGGAGCGTTATGTATTTATCGTGGCGCATCACGTGTCCGAAGTACGCCAATTTACAAACTTTCACAGTCGATTCTAATTCCGTTTCTTTTTCTAATCGATGAAGAACTTCTTCGTTCATAATTATCTGTGTCTAGACAGTCCTCAACATTCTCCTATAAGTCCACATCTCAAAAACAGTTAAACGTTTTACGATATCTTTCTTGAGTGTCTACGTTTCGCATGTTTAGAGGAGCGTTTACCATACATAACACTTTAAAAACTGGAGTCTTCAGCCAGTATTGAGCGAGCAATTCAAAGAATGTTCCCATATTTAATAAAAGCTGCTCTTGATATTTCTATCCTCTTTTTAATCTTAGTACTACTATCTATACGGTCGTCAATAACTCTTCCTAAGTAGTTATACTTTCTTATTTGTTCAGTTCTATGGTTGTTACAATTAATATTTCAATTAAAATTATGTCTACTTATAATCATGACCTTTGATTTTTGTGTATTAATGGTTAATCCCATCTTTCTACTTTCTTCTGTTAAGCAGTTTAATAAGGAGTGTAAATCTTCTTCGCTCCCAGCAATTAAAGCTGTGTTGTCAGCATAGCGTGCTATTCAGCGGTACTCCATTAATTTTTATCCCTTCCTGTCTGTCTGCCAGAGCATTTTGTACGATGCTTTCAGAATATATACAGTGCAATCTCTGTAATCCGAACACACGTTAATCCGAACGCACGCTAATCTGAACGGCAAAATTACAAAATGATAGTCCGAACGTTGCCTCAGTAATACGAACGCTAAACAAGAAATAAAAACCCGTCGTTGTTTATACCGTCCACAACCGTCTTAGGTGGTGGTGGTACTGCGTCAGTTTGAATTTTTAGTAGTAACAAGTCGTAACAAGTCGAAATGTGTCGGCGCTGCCGGGGGGTCACTTACTTACGGTTTATTCAGTTTCTATAGCAAAGTTTATTTTGTGTGTTTTGTGTAGACTTTAAACTAATTTTTTAAATAGAACAATATCGAAAAGAAAACACGTTACTCTTGATTTAAGAGAAAAAATCCAAGTTTTAAAAGATATCGATGCCGGTATAAACTATTCCAACATTACGGCCAAGTATGGCATTGGAAAAGCTACTGTGACTGATATTAAGAAAAACAAAGATAAAATTTTGACATATCTACATGAAAATGATGTCGGTACATCGAACAGGAAAACATTGAAATTGAGTTCGAATCTAGGGTTGAAAGAGGTTTATTTACATGGTTCATTCAGGAAAGAACAAAAGGCAGATACATTATTGATATCCTATAACATTTAGACAGGTGATATGAGTGAATGTAGATAAACGGATGCAATTCATAGCTTGAGAAGTAAAAAAAATTTAACATCTCTTTTTGTTTAGGTTGTCAAATTTCTAGGGAAATTGTACGTGAAAAAGCTAAGTTTTTTTATAATAAAATAACGCAAAAAGATGATTAGGCAAGCTCAGGGTGGCTTCATAAATTCAAATCAAGGTTTGAAATTCGCCAGTTAACAATTTGTGGAGAATCGCTATCTAGCAATTCTAATGCATTCTTACCTTTTGTGGAAAAGCTTGCCCAATTAATAAAAGGAAGAATTCTGTCTTCTCACCAAATTTATAATGCTTATGAAAGCGGATTTTTCTGGAGAGTTCATACTGAACACTAAAACATTTGACATCTTTTGGTTTAGGTTGAAATCTGCGCATGGTACGAAAAGTAAGTTTTATAAAAAATACGAAAAGATGATTAGGCAAGCTCAGAGTGGCTCTAAATTCAAATGCAAGGTTTGAATTCGCCATTAACAATTTGTGGAGAATCTGTTAGTCTAGCAATAATGCATTCTTACCTTGTGGAAACAGCTTGCCAATTAATGAAAAGGACAGAATTCTGTCTTCATCACAGCAAATTTATAATGCTTATGAAAGCGGTATTTTTCTGAATGAGTTCTACCAACCTAAAACTTTGGTCTCATTCGTAAGAGTAAATCTGAGCACTGGACGAAAAGTGAACAAAGAAAGGATCATCTTTATGCCCTGTTGAAATGCGTCTGGATCCCACAATTGAAATTGCCAGTCTTAAGTAATAGTATGAAACCACGTGCTCTTATGAAATATTCAACTTCCTGTTTCAATACTAAAGGACATAAATTTGGTAAAATGTGTATTTTTATTAAATGATTCTATGAATTTGTTCCATCTGTAAGACGTATTAATAAAGCTCAATCTTAACACGAAAGCCATTTTAATTTTGGATAATGAACACTTACCCAATCCAGTAGATAATAAAATTTCTGTATTGTCGACTCTAATTGCATGTGTCGCAATCACTAAAACATAAATTTGAAATGTTTTTTTTTAAACGCGCTTGAAGCATGTGAGCGTATTAATAAAAATCATCGGAAGAAATTTTACCACGTGAGTTTATAAAGAACAGCTTGACAACAGTGATAAAGAAGATGATATCCCAGTGGCTAGGCTACAGGCCAATCACTGAACCAAGAAGACCTGTTGAGTTAATAATGATCTGAAGGAAATTATCGTGACTTGACCAAACATAATAATGAAGATGATGATGTTTAATACTTGTATCAATGGTCAATCCAAAATATGTTTGAAATGAACTTGTATCGAATGGTCAATCCAAAATAATGTGACCCTGGCAATGAGGTGTTCGGATTAAAGATGTTGCACTGTATTGAATAATAATGGAGACAGGACACATCCCTATCTCACTCCTCTGCTGATCTAAACTTCATCGGTTAGCTCACTGTCTACTTTAATTTTTGCAGTTTGGTTCCAATATAGGTTTTTATAATTCTTATATCCTTCCCATCGAGACCGAGCTCCCGTAGCATGTAAATCAATAGTCGGCGTTGGACTTTGTCGAATGCCTTTTCATAGTCTATATAGCAGATATGCAGGTCTTGTCGCATATCTAGGCATTTTTCTGCGAGAACTGTTAGACTTAGTAGGGCTTCCCTAGTGCCCATCCCGGTTCTAAAACCGAACTGTGTGTTGCTTAAGTTATTTTCGCATTTTCCTTTTGTCCTCTCATATATGATGCAAAGAAATATTTTTGTCAAATGGTTTTATTAAGCTGATAGTTCTATAGTCTTGGCAGCTTTTGCATTTGGCTTTTTTGGTATTCGTATGAAAATTGACTGCGTCCATTCCTTGGGAAGTTTTCCTTCATCGTATATCTTGTTAAACAAGTGAGTGACACCTCTTATTCCTTTTTCTTTTAGGCGTTTTAGAAATTCAGATCTTATTTCATCTCGTCCTGACGACTTTCCTGTGTTGCTGGTTTTAATGGCATTTTCAACTTCTGCTACTAAGATATTTGGTCTTTCGTAATCATTTTCTGTCTCAACATATATGCGCTCATTATCCACAAACAGATTAGCTGCATAATAAGTCCATTTCTCTTTCTTATCTTCAGCGGATATAAGTAATCGGTTTTGATTATTCACAAGTTTTGCAGAATATGTGTTACAATTGAGGCCAGTCATTTCTTTACTTCACTTATGTAACTTAAAGTCGTCATATTTCTGTTGCAATTCTTCGATATTCTGACATTTTTCTCTCATCCATCCCCCTTTTTTAAATTTGTATGTACGTAGTATGATATCTCTCTTTATCTTTGTTTATTTTTTTCTCTTTCTTTCAATTAACTTCGAGATTTTGTTGCGTTTTCTTCTTCTTTTGATTATGGGTGAACACACTTTCTTTTGCCTCTAAAATTGTATTCTTTATTTTTGTACAAAGTGTTTCAGTGTCACCCGTATTCTGGCAATTCCTTGTTTCAAATCTACTTTTTAGTTCAATAGACAATTTCTCCGATGTTTTTCCTCTTTGAGTTCTCTGATGTCTTAATAAGCTTTTTTAGTTTTTTGTATTATTTGTACCTTAATCTCATCTTAACTACAACGGGATTGTGGTCCGAGTTAGTGTCTGTCCCAGGATATGCTTTTGCATTTAAAATGCTATTACAAAATCTATAATTAGTAGTAATATAGTCTATTTGATTGCGGAGAGACGTCCACGTATATAACCTTCTTGGTGCTAGATCAAACCATGTATTAGTTACAATTCTCTCTGTTTCCTGAAAAAACTGACTTAGTCTATTGCCTCGTTCATTCCTTTTTCCTAAGCCAAAATTCTCAACTATATTATCCACTCTTCCTTTGCCGACTTTGGCGTTAAAGTCCCCCATGACTAGGTTTATATTGTGTTTCTTGGTGCTGTTAAATACGACTTACAATTGATTATATATTTCTTCAACTTCATCATTGGGTGTCTTCTCAGTCGGTACATATACTTGATTATATTTACATCTGTTTAGTATCCTTGAATTTGTATTATTATTAGTCTGTCCGATATGTGTGTAACACTTTTTACACATTTATTTATTTTTTTGTTATCGCTATAGCTACGCCGTAGCTAGTCATTTTCGTCTACGGAGTAGACGAGTAGCGATTGTGACGCCGTTAGTGGTTGTTAATTTTCCATTGCTTTTCCATGGTGTATTACTAATTCCTAATATATTCGGTTGTAAACGCGGCATTTCTTTAACGGTGTTGGCTACCCTTCCAGGTTCATATCACGTTCTAACATTCCATGTTTCTATCCTAATTATTTGTTTCGTCAAGTTAAACACGAAGATTCTTTGCACTCTCTGGTCACTTAAGACCCGCTGGGGACTGAGGGTCGTTTGATTAACTGTATTTGCCATAATGATTATGCTAAGGCCCATTGATTAATATTTCAATAGAATTAATGAGGTGGTTTCCCTTTTGTCTTCCTCATCGCAATAATTGTGATTAAGCTGTACCGAAGCCCATCTTCTCCACCTTAATCCAGTACTGATACAGCTGCTGCCCAATGCTAGCTTGTTTTGGTCCGCCCCAGATATTTTATTTGTCAGGTACCCACCATATCTAGTGCGCATTCCCCTATCCGAAACCTGGGGAGGCGCCCGATGGGGGACTAGCAACACCACACTGGAAAGTAATTACTATCAAGCTGATATTGGATGCTTGCGTTTCCGTCCTTAATGATACATCAGTATCGGCTATTTTGTATCAACTTTCTGTGTCCATGTGATAAAGGTTACTGGCCTCATAAGTTACGCAAATTACTATATATCCGTCTACAAACTACAATAATAAACTTGATCACATTTACTAATTTATCAAAAAAAATATGACTTTCAGTATAGCTTCTCTAAAAAATTGATGGCATTTGTTTAGTACTTTGATGCTTTTGAGGCAGTTGCTTCACAGAAGTGAAAAATAGTCAGTCACTGAATGCATTCCATCCTCCACAGCCCGTCTACAATTTTTGCACTACGTGTTACAATCTTTCAAAGTTCAGTAACCCGAGGAATTGATTTATAAAATGGGTTTACAGTGAGATTCTATATCTATGCATGTGTCTCGCCTATAACTCGTTTTTAACTTTTTTACCCCTCTTTCTATACCACTTAAAGTAATTTATTTTTAGCTTATTTTAACAGGCGATAATCTGGTAGTCTACTACGTTATGCAATCATCCGCTCGCGCAATGCAACTGTTTGCCAGATTGTTCTCTGTTAAGAGAAGTTGCAAAACGTACAATACGAAAGAGCTGTAAAATGAGTTAAAAGAGTCGTAGACTAGTATTAGAAGCAAAATCAGACTGCACATATTTATATCAAAGTCACTTTTATAAAAAAAAGTTGTGGACGTGCAAAAACACCCAACAAAGTCAGTGTCTAAAGGGTTGCAACAAGGAATGCAAGGACCACATACAAATTACAACAAGTCATAGAATGCGTCTTCTAAATGGTAACGAATATTTTCCTATTACAAGCATTTCTATAAAATAATTGGTTTAAACGTATGAAGGTACTAAATAATTATCTCTATCGGTTCAAAACCGTCATCTTTTTATTAAGCGGAGTTTCATCAATAGCCTAATCTAGTGTAACAATGTATAAATATGGATGGAGATTATTTCGTAGATGATAATGTGGTATAATTGTTTGTTACTAAAAAACAAATTTCTTGAAGATACACCGAGAATTATTTTGCAGACCCAATAATAATCGAAGATTGCCTAATCAACATCGACCAAATTTCAAAAAATTATTTGTGAACAAGATATATAGATGTTAAAGTGTTTCAGCATTTAAAAAAGTTAAAACATGTGTATATACATATTTTACATTTCTACAAATAAAAGAAAATGATCAGTTGATGTGAAATCGCTGTAGTGCATTCAGAACTATTTCCAATAGTGGAAGAAGCGTTAGAAGATATTTTAAAAGACATATAAATATTCTAAAGTAGATAAAACAACCTTAAAAATATTTTAAATTATTGTTGGCCCCCTCACGCTATTGTTCCGCTTTTTTAAATTCGTTGTTTACTTTATTGTATACTTTCTTATTGTGCTATTATTAAATTATTAAAACTTTACTTACCATATATTTTACATATTCAGAGAGATTTAAATAATATTTATTTTTTAACACCGTTTTAGTTACTTTCTTCAGCCAACTTTGGATAAGGATCGTGTAAATACGGAGATCAATAAGATGACTTTGTCTAAGAACGTTTTCTTACTGGAAAAAGCAATCAAAACTTATACATACACACAAAAGTGGCTCCAAGTAAAGTATTTGATTTTGTTGGGGTAGGGGGGGTGCATCTTATGGGGCGCATTTTCTACCACTCAAAGCAGCATTTCAACAGATAAAAACAACTGCAAGTTTCATAATTACATAACATCAAAATTGCTTGTAACTTTTATTATTATATACTTTGTTACGCAGTGTATTGATGTAATTTTTTAAATTAATTAAGTAATACTTTTCTATAAATAGTTTAACTCATATACGTAATCCATAAGTACATTTTATAAACGTTATAAACAAATTATTATTTAGATTAAACAAAAATTAAAAAAGTTTTACGAGTTTTCCTGGTTGTGTCCGGTTTTCCATTAAGAGCGCCCGAACTTTAAATTTCATTAAAACAAGTTGTGTATAAAATATCTTTATTTTTTTTTTAGTTGAAAAAGTATTGGCGGCCTCGCTAGGCCGAAAGGTCCAATTTTCGATGATTCGACCGCACTATACGCATTAGTTACGTTAACTTTCAAGGCATCAATCTGTGGCTTATTTGTATAGATCCGCGATTTTACGTAGCCCCATAAGAAAAGTCTAATGGCGTTAAATCACACGATCTCGGTGGCCGGTTGACGTCACCGAAACGAGAAATAACCATGCCGTCCAATTTGTCGTGCAGAAGATCTACTGTTGTATGCGCTATGTAGCACGTAGCGCCATCTTGTTGGAGCCACATGTCGTTGACATCCATATATTCCAATTTAGTCCCACAAAATTGGTTATCATAGACCTGTACTTCTCAGTTACGGTGGTGGCAGTTTCATTTTGAAAGAAGTATGCTCCGATGACCCTGCCGGATCAAAATTCACACCGAACAGTGACTTTTTCTGAATGCATTTGCAGCTGGTCTCATGTGAATTGGTATCTCTCAAATGCTACAATTTTGCTTATTGACATAGTCATTTATCTAAAAATGGGGCTCGTCGCTGAAGATGATTTTCCATCCGAAATCGGGGTCCACTTCCAACTGCTTTAGAGCCCAGTCAGCGAATGCTCGCCTATGATCATTTACCTTCAGTTCCTGGGTTGATAGAATTGTTTACGGGTGCAGACCCAAGTGCTGACGCAAAATTCGTTAAGTTGTCTGCGAAAGGTCAAGTTCTTGGTCGCGACGTTCACTGCG
The DNA here is from genome assembly GCA_036346155.1 of Sinelater perroti. Classification (NCBI taxonomy): domain Eukaryota; kingdom Metazoa; phylum Arthropoda; class Insecta; order Coleoptera; family Elateridae; genus Sinelater; species Sinelater perroti. The sequence continues at coordinate 14,664,818 of JARFIY010000024.1, forward strand.
GCAATGTTTTCTGCAGATCTCACGTTTTGACGACGTACGGGTGTTGAACCAGTTGATTCGAATTTGTCCACCAAACGACGAATAGTTGACTCAACAGGATGATTGTGTGCAACGTAAAAATCACGTAGCGCACGGAACGTAGCTGGAACTGAGCACTCATTTTGAAAGTAAAGTTTACTGATTTGCACGCGTTGCTCAACACTGTAACTTTCCTTAACCATTTTCCCAACCTTCATTACTAAACTTCCAAATTTGACAATTATAGCTTCACCAACATGGCCCCTATATACTGTTAAAATATTGGAAAACCCTTTAAAATGCACAGTGTATCCATTTTGTCTCTTGTACCACTTCTTCAATTGTTTGATCGTATATGCCGTAATCATTTAATCGAAAAAGCGAGGGAACCCTTTTTTGGAAACAATCGATGGTATTGCTAACAACTGTAAAAGTCTGCGAGAGTGGCTTCTCATAATATAATCAAAAGTAAATAAAATAGGTTTTTATATATCTATAATATGATATTTTATCAAAACTTTAAAAAACGATAGCTCTTCATAAATAGTTTTTGTATTGTTAAAAAATGGTTTACAAATAGAGATCCTAAAAAGTAAATAATTAAAGTTTCAGCAGAAAAAATCACCTCGAATATTTCAAGTCATAGAAGGAGAAGAAGCAAGCTTAAGAAAATTGGTTTGTACTTTTATAAAGCGGCATTTCAATTTTGCAAAAATGACATATTGCTTGGAAATTGGAAGATATAACCAGAAAAAGTTTTAATAAAATTTTTTTATCCAGACAATAGGTCTTTTTTTAATTTATCACCCAACAAGGAATAAGCAACTATGTCAAATACATGACATTGTTTTTTTAGGTTATTATTAAAATGAGTTACTGTTGTAGGTAAATAAGACTTTATCTCTAAGAAATAGGGCAAATTATATTACAAAAGCAATTTTTATATTTTTTGGTGAAAGTGACAGTAAAAGTTGTATCTGGATCACCAGAACTTATTAAGCTTGAGTGATCGAGTTTTTTAATGAAAATATTAGTTCTGACGTAGAACACCCACTCTTTTTATTGGTCGATAATTATTACTCCTATCTGAACGTTAAGGAATCAAGTTTCTCTTCATACAAAATGAGTCTCTTAAAAATTGTTTTCTTCTTCGTCTTCTTCATCTGCTTCCTGTTGACCTATAGAGAACGTTGGAGTAAAAAGTGTTTCCAAGCCGTTTCAAAAGTGTTTCTGCGAAAAGATGCACTTATAAATATAAACCATTACAACAAAACCCCTCATCATTTATTTGTTTCATGTGCTGTGTTTTAAAGTATAAGAGAAGCAGAAATAATTCAAAACGTAGTCCATAGAAAACTTTTCAAAAACATAATCCAAATTCAGTTCGCAGTTACTCCCTTAAAACCGCCAAAAACTTTCAAATCAACCCCTTAAAAATCTCTTCGGCAGTTTTCTTCTTGAGCTCCTTTCACATAGACGACATTTTTTTTCGGAAAAATATTTCTATTTCTAAAACCTAAGCTAAGGAAGAAAGGAAAAAAGAGTGGCCAAAAGCGTAGAAAAGGTATGATTGCAAATACTTGGAAAAAGAGGCCAAAAAAATTTAATTGTGAAAAAGAAAAATTTAGAAAATAACAGACCTCAAAAAATTTCTTTTTAATGTGTAAGAAACCTGTTAAAGTTTTATGGATAAAACTTGTAAGTAAAAATTAAGAGGAAATTGCGCAAGTGCTTCTACCATAAGTAAACTTTTTCACACAACTCTTTCTTTGATAGCAAGTTACAGCAGAAAAACTTTACTTTGTATCCAGTATTTTAAATAATGTTTCGCTTTAACCAAGTCTATCACAATTTTGTATAGTTTTTTTTTTTGATAAAAAAACTTGTTGAGTAATTTTATTATTTTTTGAAATCTTAATTTCAATCTCAATTTAGAACTTTATATAAAAATCGGTTGTTATTAAATAATTTTTAATTGTAGATAATCTTAAAGCAATTATTCTAAGCAAAACAATAAACGTTTCTTAAAAAATAAGAACAAATATCTCCTATAAAAACTTTTGTATTTTATATTTTGTTCAATTCTTGAAATTTGCATACATTCTGCTGGATACCTTCCCAAGCCGTCTTCAACTGACGGAACTTTTCATTCGGATTCTATGCCCGTGGACCCGCCAGACTATTCTTCAAATCATCTCTTAAGTTCTCCATGACTTCTCGAGGACTCTGGTTGGACCATTCCATGAGATCCACATGGTGGCGGTAGAATCAATCCTTGACACTTTTGTTCCGATGCTTTGATACATTATCTTGCTGATCTATGAAAACCCTGCTGGGAGTTTGACATACCCGCAGTAGCATGGAGACCAGAATTCTTCCGTACACTTGGCGGTCTGTCGTGCCCTGTATAAGAACGAAAGGGCCCCTGCAAGAGAAGTATTTCCATACAACCACCGACCCTCTTCCATGTCTTACATATTTTATTTCATCTGAGTCAAACATAAGTAATTTTGATTTATCGCTCCAGATAATTTTCTCCTGGTCTGCGCGCGTCTATCTTCGAGGGACAGCGGGTGTGCAACCCGGCAGACTGTAAGTGCCTCCTAATAGTGTGAGTCTACGGGGTGGAATTTTCTCCACTGGCCAGTTCTTGAGAAATGTCGGCTATAGTAAGGCGGGGGTTCCAGCTCTACATGCGAACGATGTTCCAGGGATGGTACACTTCATTCCTCGCCAACGCTTTATCGTTTGAGAAATATTTAATTTGCTTGGAGACGTTCAACTGCTTCGAGTGGGATCACCAGCAGCTTATTCCGTTTGCCTCGTATGATTATACACTCTCAAGTTACGGCTTTGGTCCATTTTTTAAAATAGTTTTAAGTTGAGAAAATGGTAAAATAAGAAAAAAATATAAATCAAAATACTATAAAACACGTGCTATAAAAATGCCAGGTTTTAATAGACTTTTAGCCACTAGTGTATATATAGATACATAAAATTTTGAACAAAGGGTGGTTTTGAGTTTAAGGGGTGGGGGGAGGTCGTAAACAAACACCTACAATGTAATTTTTTAAATATAGTGACTTGTTATGTGGATAAATTTAAAAAGTATAACATACAAAAAGAAAAAAATTATGTACAACAAAAGAAACTAGAATAAGTCTTCTTGGGGACGATAATAAACGAAAATAAATCTTAATCGGAATAAACAAAACAACTATACATATACAGTGAGAATGATGTGAAAGACAGACCCAAAACGAATACTGCCAGCAAAAACAAAAATACGAAAAAATTAAAAACACATTAGTAGTAGGACATAGAGAACAGTTTAAAATGACTGTCAATCATGGCGCTTTTAAAAATTAATAGATAATTTGACACCCATGGCAAAAGAGAGAAAGAAAGAAAAATAATATGTTTGTTTGGTTAATGTCTTGCTCTCTCTCAGCTGGTTTTACGGGTCATATCTGTCTCTTCTGGTCAAAAGATTTCTCCATTGTGCTCGGTTCTGCCACTCTTCTTGTATATTTTTTCTTTCCATTGCCGTTCGTATTCTTTCATTTCAGCTCTTTCTAGACCTTTCACTTTTTCTCCTTTCCGGAGCCATTTTTGGTATTCGTTCTCGGCCATTCTTTGTACACGTGCATACCAAATCAGTTGCCTCCTTTTTGTTTCTTCCACTCTGTTGCTGTTGATTCCCATAATTTTCCTTAAAGTACTGCTAGTTATAGTAACCTCTAAGAAACGATTAAATAAAAAAAAAACTTATATGAAGCTGAATTTTGGCTCCTACATATTATGAAGAACGCAAAGATGCCATATAAATCGAATTTTATAAACTAGTGTATTAAATAACGACACGTGGATTTTTTATTTTAAATTAAAGTAACGGCGTAGCTGTTTCTTAAAAAAATTATAATCTTACATTTTACGAAATTTAGACAAAATCTTTATCATAGGCTATTTTAGTCCTGAAGGAATGGTTCCCGCTCTTAGTAGAGTTCTTCGTAAGCATTTGTCATAGTACATCGCTCTATCTTTAAAAAGTATTTTTCTACAGTTTAGATGAGTGTTAGGAACTGCCATTTTTCACTCTTTTTTATTTTAAGTTTCTTGATTTCCAATTTGTTTACATAAATCTCCTATTGTAGGATTCTTTCATTTTATGTTTGATCTTTGTTTAGGTCTTCTTTGACCAATTACCAATTATTAATGCTTCTAATTTTTTATGCTACACGTGTCCCATGCATCTTAATTTTTATCATCTTATTGATGTTCTCCTTTTTAGTAGTTTTTTTGTTTTATGGTTTATTATTATTCTTCACTTTCTTTATTTATCTCCGTAAAGCACATAATTTCTCTTATTTACGTTTTTCAATCTGCCATACTTTCGTTATCTACTACTTTTCTTAGATTGCATATTAAGTATTTTGTTTTCATTGATTACTAAGGTTCTTCGTTTTTCATCTTCTGTCAATACTACTAATGCGTTTTTTGTTGTTTATTGTCTTTGCTTATTGGAGCCAAATTATCAGTGAAAGCTACAACTTAGGAAAATCTTGTGCTATTGTTCTTTTAAATCCTCTTCTTTCCAATGTTATATTGCGAAGAATTGTTCCGAGCGAGTCATCTTGCATCGTTTAATATTTTTGTCTATTTCGGATCTTTCTATTATCACTTTAATAAGTTTTGTTGACTTTATCGGTATTTTTGTAGCTCTTATTTCTTCTGTTAACTTATGCTTTCACTGTAGTATCAAAAATTGTTTGTAGTCCTAATACTAGACAAATGCCGATGGTGATGGATTTACCTACTCTAAAACTTTGCTAGTTATCTCCAACTTTTTTGAAAGTAATTTATAGTGGCTGTCTCATGATCTTTGCTAGTATTTTATAGGTTGCATTCAGTGATGATGCTTTAATAATTTTTGTTATTTAATTGCATTTTCTTTTTTAGGCTACAAATAATGGATCTCTTTTTGCACTTTCTCAGTATCCTCTTATCTTTTCTTATTTTTGCTGTTAGAAAATATGTTCTCTTTATTATATCGTTTCCTGTCTATTTTAACAGGTCATTTGAAATCTCATCTGAGACATTTTTATCTTAGTTCAAATTTTTCAATCTTTTTTTAGTTTTAAGGATTTACTCTGCTGCTTGTTAATAAAGACGGCGGCAGCACATGCTGTTTTGCTGTCTTTTTATTTTTTAGTTTTTCTACATTCCAACCTTTCTTATTTGTATTCATTGTTATTTTTGTTTTCAACATCGCTACTAATAGAAAGTAATTTAAATTGTTTACTTACATATTTATTCATATATAATCTTAGATCTTATTAATATGCATTACCTATTTATTCCGTTAATATATTTAATATCGCAGCGAGATTATCTAATTTGTTTTAGTAATATTTTTAATATTAAAATTATAAATTTCCTGTTAGTAATATTATGTCATTCCTTAGTATGCGTTTATTGATTTATTTGTTTATTATCTTTTTCTTTCCAATTATATTTTTTCGGTTAGTGAATATGTATTTATTATGATTATATTAAATAGTGTGTTTATTATAAATGTTATGTGTTCTTCTAACTAATAATAAAATTAAAGTAATTTTTTATATTCGTTTCTTTTTTATTTTTATTTCTATCTATAATTTTTAACTTTATTTGAGAGTTTGATACACAAGTATATATTTTTATTATTTTATTTTTTCTTTCTTACAGTTCCTGTTTATCTACATTTATTTGTTTTGTACTTTTTTTTACTCCATGTGATACATTTTGAAGTCATTCTAATCTTCGTATTTATTATGTATATCGTTTTCCAGTAGGCTACCATTACTTTGTATTCTTACTTCTTCTGTTCAGATGTTTTTATGTTCTCCTGTAACTGATATCTACAATGATTTCAGGTTCCGCGCTTTTATATATATTGGCGAGTTTTATTACGGCCGAGGCCGCACCTCGCTTCCCAAACGCCACTTATTTCTATCTAGCCAATCTCCTTCTTCTAATCTTCGGGATTCCATAGCGTCCTGTACCTCTGCTCTCCAGCTCCGGCGAGGTCTACCCCGTTTGCGACGTTCTGGTGGTACCCATTTCCAAACTTTATTCGGCCATCTGTCGTCATCCATTCGTTCTAAGTGTCCATACCAGATAAGCCTTTTTGTTTCTATGGTATTGATTATCGTACCATCCACCTCCATTCGCTGTCTTATTTCTTCATTTCGCACGTGTTGTAGCTTAGATACACCACAGCTCCGCCTCAATAGTCCATTTCCAGTGCCATTAGACGGTTTTATTTCGCTGATTAATGTCCCATACCTCTGATCCATATGTGGTGATGCTTTCAATTATAGTCTTATATATTGTTGTCTTCGTTTTTTGTAATTTTATCATTCCAGAGTACCGTGTTCAGCAGTCGAATGGCTCTCCTTCCTTGGGCTATTTTAAGATCAATGTCTGCGTCACTTCCTGGCGTGCTTGAAAATAAAACTCAAGGTAGCGAAAATTTGAGCAACCGTGAACTACGTCGTCACTAATATTCAGGTCCATACCATCGTCTCCAATTACTAGGTGTTCAGTCTTCTGCAAGTTAATCTCCAGGCCCCATTTTTATACTCTTCCTGGAGCTTGCGTAACATATAGTTCGAGTCGTCTACGTCTTCAGTGATAATGACTTGGTCGTCAGCAAACAGTAATGTGCTAAGTATTTCGTCTCCAATCTGTAGTCCGATGCCACCACACTTTCTTCTCCACTGAATTAAGGCTTCGTTAAGATAAATTTTAAACAAAGTGGGAGCTATACAGCACCCTTGTCGGAGTCCCTTTGTCACCTCAAAATCAGTAGACATACGTGATCCAGATTTTATGCAGCTTGTGGCCTTTTCATATAAGTTTTTACGGCAGCGATATATATAATATTACTAATGTTGGAGTTTTCATGCATTCCCATAGCCTTCTTTGAGGTACACTGTCGTATGCCTTCTTAATATCTATGAAGGTAAGATGTAAAAGTCTTCCGCGTGCACTCTTCTTTTCAATAATTTGTCTTAGTATAAATACGTTATCGATACATGATCGTCCAGACCTAAAGCCGCTCTGTTCTTCTACTTCATTCATCTCTTCCTCTATTTTTCTTTCAGTATTTTTCCGTAATTCTGGACATTGAGCTGATCACACTAATGCCCTGTAATTCTTGCAGTCAGTTCTATTAGCTTTCTTGTAAATTGAAGAGATATACGCTTGTTTCCATTTTTGGGCACTTTCTCACCTTTCAGGCATTTGTTGAATAGTTTGGCTAGAATGCTAAACAGTTGTGTTGGAGCAGCCTTTATAAGTTCAATGGGAATATTCCCCGGTCCTGGTGCTTTGCCATTTTTCATTTTATTCACGGCTTTTACTACATCATCAATTTCTATTTTTTGTAACATATCATTAGGGGAGTGAATTTCATTTATTTCTACTTCATCATCTTCTGTTTCTATAAAATCTGCTCTATCTTCTCTTAGTAGTTTCTTATAGTATTCTCTCCATGTGTTTGTACTGATCAGATCGATACCTCCGTTATTCTTATTCTCTACACGTATTGCTCCACGCTTCATTCGATCTTGTGTTACCTCTGCATCCATTGATTTCTTGACATTTGTTCTTCCATGCTTCGTTTTTTGCATGTGCTACCGTTCTCTTTACTTCTCTGTTTATTCTCGCGTATGCTTTTCTGTCTTCGCTGTCGTTCGTGTTTAACCATTTTATGTAGGCGTCTTTTTTACGGTCAACAAGGTTTTCTATTTCTTGGGTCCACCATTTTTGTTCTTGTATTTTCCCCCAGGGCTTCAAATGCTGCTTCGTGAATTATCTTTTCGATTTCATCATACATTTGTTGTGCTGACGACTCTTCTATGTATCGTAGTTTATTTGCCAGTCTTAATTTATATAGGAATTTTGTCGACCCGTCTTGTAGTCCCATTAAGTTATATTTTCTTGTATCTACCGTATTCAGTTCCGGTTCCTCCTTTTTTTCATGCTGGCTATAATGTTTGAAAGGGATATAGAATTTTCCTATTAGTAGATGGTGATCGGAGCCGCATTCCGCGCCTCTCTTGACTCTCACGTCTTTACATATTAGGTTTGTATTTTGGCGGATAATTAGGTAATCGATGACAGATCTTAACTGGCGGGTTGACTGTGTCCAGGTATAGCTGTGGACATCTCTGTGTTTAAACCACCCATTTGTAATTCTTAGAGCATACTGATGGCATATTTCTATTAACTTCTCTCCATTATTGTTCACCGTGTCTTCACCATATATTCCTATAATGGGGTGATTAACTCGAGCTTTTTCTTTTATTAATCTTTTTATTAAGTTTGTAATTTTTTCTGTAATTTTTTTTCCTTCAAAGATATCTTTGGAACTTTTGTGCTTTGGTTTTTCGTATAATTTTCTAATTTGTTTCTTTCTTTTTTACTTTAATATTTCTCATTTAATTTTAGAGAAGTAAATATAAAATATTATATTTCCCGTGACTTGCTACTTTCACTTATGATAGCACCAAAGCTGTTTTAGTAAATAATTATTTAACGTAATAATTATTTATTGCAATAACAAATTGATTTAACAAACCCAAATCTATAAAATTAGTGTGGCGTTATGGAATTTCTGTACTTTCTCAATTTTTTTCCAGAATCTACGTTGGATATACTAGTGATTTTAATTTTGTTGATTGTCAAGAATTGTAAGAATTTTTCATAAAAATATTATTGTTAATAGCAATCATGATATACTCATAACCCGGTATTCATTTTGACAGTAATTGATAGTAATATTTGTTCTTAAGTGTCAGCTTGTAAAAGATCAAAGTAGTAAAATAAAATTATGGATTAAGTTCAGTAAAATATTGATATGCAAATGAATGAACCAAAGACATATTTGGCATAATTAAAATATTAACACAAATTTAACATGAAATATCATCTTGACTGACCATACAACAATATTGATGTTTTGACAAAAATATTACGTAATACAAATACAAGCACTATAATCGTAGAAGAACAAATTCATTGTTAAACTATTTTACATTCCAAGGAACTGTAATAGTATAGTAATCAAAAGTGAAAACATCTGAAATATTTGCTAATAGCCGAAGCAGTTTATTTGAGATCAAGTCAACAAGTCAAATACAACCATCAAAGCATATTTTTATGTTATTTTTTATACATCTCTTTATAAAACACCATTTCGAACAAACTTTGTTTAGTGTCGCAAAATCAGGTTTTGTTTATGATGCCCAATAAAGTTTAAGAAAAAATGTTAATTCATTTTGGAGATCACAAGATTGTTACATTATATACTAAAATTTAATATTATTGGTGGTGTGAGGAAACTATATTGTTAAAAAAAATTGATTATGTGATGTTTGAAGTTAAAAAAAAGATGTTCTATATATAACAAGCTATTATAATATTATATTCTTCGTAGTACTATACACATATGGTGTTCTATTAAAACACTTTTTTTATAAAACTATTATTTTAGAAAAAATAAGGCCACACCAGTGATTCTTCTTTGAATATAAATAAATAAATAATTTATGGCAGTACTTATTTCTATTTAACACAGTGTTGTATTTAAACACCCAAAAGAAATTTTAATATTTAACTCTAAAAGTATCTATGTTTTGAGAACCTAACTGTAATTTTTTTCCTTTGATTTTTTCTTGATAAAAATTTAGGAGTATAAATATACATTATCTACGATTTAACAATTTTAATTGAAGAAATGCAAAACAAAAATATTGATAACACACACCAAACAAATAGGAGAAAAGCATTTAAATTTTACTACGTACCATAAAATGTAAATATAAGGTAAAGAGAAGCCTGAACAATCTTATCCGACGTTAAATAGTAAATAGTGCCTGACTTATAAGTAAATAAATGAATTTTTTCTCCTTTTATCAAATTGAATTAAAAACCGATAGGAAGTATGCAAAAATTATTTTTACAGACTAAAACTACAAAACTGTAATATTTCTTTCAATTTGACTTAAAGAGGATTTTAGCCATGTGGTTTTCCTCATTTCTTTCTTCATTATTCTTTCTAACATTTTTTAGGAATACACCTAATTTCTTGATGTATTGTATTTCATAGAGCTTCAAGGGTCTCACAGTAATGTTTGTAAATTTTAACTTTAAGATATCCCCATAAAAAGAACGTCACTGTGTTGAGACATCAAGCGCCCAAAAAACATCTCACGCAGCACTTGGAGCAAAGCTCTTGTTGTAAAATCAAACTTTTTCTAGTTGGACTTAATCGAGATTCGGTAAAAATATTTTTAAATCATTTCCATATAACGATTGGAACCGACAATAACATATTGACCTTTCTCATCAAAAGAGGAAGGGTCCATGACCTCAATTTTACTCAGCGCACACCAAAAATTGACACGTGTTGTTTGTAGAGACCTTTCATGGTTCTTTTGAGGATTGTTATCATTTCAATAACGAAAGTTTTGTTATTACTGCATTCTGCCAAGTGCAAAAGCGCTTTATCGGTAAGTGAATAGCAACGGCAGATTCTACGCATATTGCAGAATGAAAAGTCTTACTGCAACTATGTTTTCCGGTGTTGACACATTTTGAAATTATTTTCTTTTCACTATCAAACTAATAGTTCTAAAATTCCGACTCACAACAAACACGATTTTCGATCGGGAATTGGGGTTTTTTATTACTTTTTGCAGGCCAAACATTTTCACATACTTTTTGATTTAAAATTGCCCAAAAATATTTAACTGTGCCTGCTTTAGAGACGTTAGATAGATTTTTATTTTCCGGAATAAACCGTATATTTCTTTTATTTATTCAGTTAACAGTAATCGGTTAATAGGAACTGGCTTAATCGGAGCAAAAAAAATATTTTTGTTTTAATAAAAAATTTTAATTTGGTTAAGCACTTTGTAGTATAAGTTTCAATGTTTATAATTGAATCTTGAGTTTTTCCGATGTATGTATGGTACCGAGACACCACCATAAATAGCCATTTAAACAATTTTTCTTTAAATTTAGCTTTTCCAACAAATGTTACGTTTTGTTTTTTTATAAGTTTGCAATCTGTCACTTATTGTTAGTGATATTCAGTAACTGCTTTGACATTTTATATAAGATATGTAGAACATATTCCATCAAAAACGCCTTTATACTAATACAAACAGGTTTGATAATTAACAAATAACTTAACACTGCAGTACACCTTATAGAAAACAATTTGGTAAGTTCGTTGGTTTAAATATCTTGAGTCTGGGTTCCTCATCGTTAGAATTTAATAGACCCTCGATCAGTGACTTGTTCTGTCATTATAGCAATCACTGCACTTCTGTATTTTGTTTACCGTAGTAATATCTAGGTCCTGGAGTATGACCTCGTTCGAAACGAACCATGGGGCGTCTACCAAGGAGCCCGGCACTTTTGATTGAAATCTTTTAATAATATCGATGTTTGATCTGCTTGCAGTTTCCCATAGTTCTATTCCATATGACCAAATAGAGCATATGATCGATTTATAAAGTAATATTTTACTATGCGATTTGCGACCAATTAGCCAGTACATTTGTCGAATCTTTAAAATCAGCTACTTTCGTTTTTCCACGTAAGACACCTATCTAAATACATGCCTTAGTATTTGACATTGTCATTTTGCGGTATTTGTCTGTTACATAATATAACGAGTGGGCAAGTGTTTCTTCTTGTCCTAAAAGTTACGTGAACTGATTTAGTTTTGTTTATGTGGATACTTCATTTTTATACCATATTTACGCAATACACTTGTAAATAACCAGATGTCATATTCGGATTACAATGCGAAATTATTATAAGCGAAAGTAGCAACTACTACAGCTTTTGATGAGATAGGAGGGTCAGTATAGTAGATGTAGGAGGACCCAACACGCTTCCTTGGGAGACACCAACTTTGATTGGGAATGAAAAGGTATAAGAATTCTTGTACTTAACAATAAATTGTCTATTGGTGAGATAAGCTTTGACTACTGCATAGTAGTCTGACGGTAGTAGCTTTTTAATTTTAAAGAACAGATCTTTGTGCCATACCTTGTCGAAGCCCTGCACAACATCACGGAATACGGCTGAACAATATCTCTTATTTTCGATGTCTTTTAATATTGTATCTACCATTCTACGGATTTGTTCAATTGTGGTGTGCTGCTGCGGAAGCCAAATTGATGGTTGAAAATGATGTTATTCTCCAGAACTATAGGCATTAATTTCTACAAAAACAGCTTTTCAAAAACCTTTGATAATATTGGTAGAAGACTAATTGACCCAAAAGAAGATAACTTATCGCATGATTTGCCCGGTTTCAGTATCGGTATGATTGTTGCAATCTTCCACTATTCGGGAAAGTATTGTAGTCTTATCACGGCGTTGAATATATAAGTAATGTATTTGAAACCTTTCTCTGGTAGCTCTTTAAAAACTTTTTCGGTGATTTTTTGTGTGGATTCAAATCTGATATAATTATTGCCTTGATGTCATTTACTGTAGCAGGTTTAATTGGTAGGCACAATTGATATTGTCAAATATCGTTTTCTTCAGTTGTAGTTGATTGCGATTCAAATAGGCTAAACACCTTTAAAAGTGGGTTGTAAAGGCGGGGACAAGATTACTTCTAGCTCAGCTATCGTTTTCTAGTCGTATCGGCGACATATGCTGCTGAAGCTGTTTTAATTTTTTTGTTGCTTACCAGAGCGAATATTCCGTTGCTCCTGTAGGTGAAAGACGCTTTAGGTAGTTTTGGATGAAATGATTCGTTATATCAAAAAGCAAATTTTTGAGATCTATTGTTAGTCGATTGAATGTCTTTTTGTTATTTGTCACTTTCTTCTTTGTTTGTGCTTTTCAGCTATTTTCTTCTTAACTTTAAAGAGAAAAATTGAGTGTATATTATTTAATATTGACTTTGGTGTTATTTTTCAGGCTGCAGATTATTGCGTTGAAGTGTTCTACTGCTGTTATTATACCCTTATCGTTTTTCAAAAATTATATCAAGCGATAATGTTTTATTTACTATTACCTTCCTTATCCTATAATAAGAAAAGTAATGAAATTGGCGGAAATTTGACCTACCCAGTTTTTCACATTTCTGGGCGAATTATAGCTTCAGGACACCAAAAAAGTTGGTTTGAGCCATTGGTTCGTGTGTGTGTGTGTGTGCGTGCGTGTGTGTGTGTGTCTGTCTGTCTGTCTGTCTGTCTGTCTGTCAGTAAACAGGATATCTCGAGAACCGTAAGAGCAAGTTACTTGTAGATAGGGGACGCAGTACGAAACTTTTGGTAAAAATCCGTGGAGCCGTTTGGTCGCAAGGTCACAAAATCGGTCGCAAAGCGGTCGCGAATCTAAACGATTGAAGATACAAAAAATTTATGAGAATAAAAATGATTTGTTATCACGAGATAAACATGAATTTAAAGTAAAAGTTGGTAAAATAGAAACTCAAAAAAAATTGAAACCCAGGATTTTTGCCAGAATTACCCAAATAATAGGATAAGGTAAGTCGTGTGATGTTCACACCAGATTTTTTTTCTGTAGTGGTCCCAGTTCGTAAATTTGTTGCTGAGAGTAACAGGACTTTCTATGTGTTGACAATGTCATAATTATTAGCGAATGATCAAAAGATAGATCTAAACAAGATTCAACTTTGAAATAGCATGGATTGATGTCCTTTATAATACAAAAGTCTAGTAGGTCAGGTATTTTCGTCATGTGTAAAGGCCAGTAGTGTGACTTATCTGTTGACAGGTAGTGTAATCTTTTATTCATTAGTGCCTTTAGCAATTCTGTGCCTTTCGTAATCGTTACTCTTGAACCCCAATACTCGTGTTTCTCATCGTAGGCTCCTACTGAAATAAATCTGTTACCTAATGTTTCAAAGTATTCTTTAAAGTTCTCCTTCTTAATGTCGTGTTTTAGAAGACAATAGGCTGCTATGTTTAATGTTTATCTTCAATCGTAATTGTAGTTGATTGTAGATATTCTGGATTGTATTTAGGTAGTTTATGGTGCTTGATTTTGTTTTTAATTATAATTACTGAGCCAGCATGTGTGCTGCCATATGAATGTTGTATGAGTAGTGTTGTAGTGTAGGCTGGGATCTTTAGGTAACTCCTCTATGTATAGTAAGATTCCGACATTACCATAATGTCGATGGATTGGTTTGTAAGGAATGTTGTTAATTCATTTTTATGGTTTGTCAGTCTATTGGCATTCCACTAGACTCTTAAGCTGCAAGACTATGGTTTATTTTTGCAAGGACAATAGTTAAAAGAATTAGTAAGTTTCCCATCTGCTTCATTAGGGTATTGACATTTTTTAGCTCAGCTAATTCATTAGATTTGGTAGATTGCTGCTGTTGAATTATATTACTACCAGTTTCATTGACGGGTTTTCTTACTACTTGAGTATAGGAGAGGTTTTGTTGGTGCTGTTACTCTGTGTTGTTTCGCATTTGGTAATTGTTTGTTTCGTGTAGGCGGATACATTTTTGCTAATTTTCTTTGTAAGTTTGACATCCTTTGTAATTGGCCGGATGGTTGACGTTACAATTAACGTTGCTATTTTTTACTTTTTGTGGACATTGGAAAGTTGAATGGTTATCAGCACATTTCGCGCATTGCGGATTTCTGCAGAATTGTGTTCACAGATCCCACAAAAATTCCAACTTTGGAGGTGATGTGCTTCACACTCATTTGGCCATCCTCCAAAACAAGTTTCTTCACTTGCTTGATCATGTCGTGAATCCGGCTGGTGCAACATTGAGATTGTCTTGTTGTCACACAACGCTCTGCCTTCTTTGAACTGTCGCACCCACAAATGCACATTAGACATATCCGTAACATTATCACCACGTCTCACTCAACTCGCGATGAATTTCAATCGGTGTCACACCACGCAAATGGAGAAAACGAGTGGTTACACACCGTTCTCGTAATGAAAACTTTGCCATTTTAAGTATGAAAAACAATCTTCACTATCGCCGCTGTCGCTAGAATTCTATGTCCCGTGCAATACTGCCATCTGTGTCACGCATTAATAAAGAATGCGCCCGTATTTTGAAACAAACCGCATGTTTCTATCTGTTCCCAGCCCTAAGAAAAAATTCGGAGGCATTATAACTTGAATGCATCTTGTATTTATTGGCAGTTGCTGCACGAACTGATAATTTTGTTGTGGATATTAAAATTGATAATTCTGTTCTACTTGCATAGACACAAACTGTTGTGTGTTAGATGAATCTTGAATAATATAAGCCACCGCTTTTTGTAAAACTAAAATACTTCTTATCGTCCAAAAAGGATGTTTTTCTCGCACTCTTAAAACTAGATTTTTTTCTAAATGTTGTTCACTATATTTTAGTATATTTTTTTAATAATATTTTTGTTACAAATTTCTCAAAATGCAGAATTTCAACAGTTCAAATTTTGACACTAAAATATTGCAACCTTGTTTTCAATCATTTGAAGCGCTTTACTTGTACATACATTTTTTAACTTTTTAAGTTTGTTGCTCTTAGCTTAGTTATAAGTTGTTGGATGTTTCCTACATCTTTTAAATAATACTATAAATTGTACTTTGCAATTTTTGCATAATAATTTTCAAAATACTTTTTTTAAATATATAGCCACGGAATAGTAAACATAATTTTCAAATTTATCTACAGAACTGCTAAAAGCAGAAATCTAACGAAACTGATGTATTTTAGTAATAATGAATTGCTTTAACATTATCCTAAAATTGCACCATTATAGTAACTTTATGTCAGCTAATTTGATGAACTACATATGAATGCTTCCCAATTTCTCTTAACTAAGTTCTCGCTTATATGATAAACAATCTCTGTAGAATGTACTAACCCCTTGTAATCTAATTATCCCATCTATATTAAATTCAGCCACTTGATCTAATCTGCGCAATTCTCTATTCTAAGTATATCGTGTTAGTCAATAAAGATCAAAGGTAAAAACTAATTATTTAAAGAAGCATATTGAAAACTAAATGTTATCTTTTGTCATTTTTTTTGTCTTGATTTATTAGAAATTTGCCTGTCGATGTTTGCCAATAAAATAGTTAAGGGTACGTTTAGTAAGACGCATAAATCAATATAATGTGTACTTTGCTGAATTGCTTAGGGAACAGGGGAATGTAGTTTAGCCTCATTAAAGCCAGAACTGACAAGCTCAATTACTTAAACGAAGAAATTAAAAGTAATCCCAGGCGGTGGGCGTGAATCATACAGCTATGCTAACAAGCTCCCAGAAAATGACCCACACGTCATTTAATAAAGACAGAAATATGAGGGTTGCCCAATGAATTATATATCAATGTTCTACCCAACCTTTTTATATTTCATATTCTGTATAAATTTTGCAACCATTTCAAATGAAAGAAATGTTTTTTTATAATTTTTTAAAGGCGATGTAATCATTAAATACATTTACATTTTTATACATAAAGCACAAGCGACAAGGTGTTCGTCTTAACGTGCAGCGTTTTGGAAAAACATCAGCCTTAATTTAAAGTTGATGGAGGAAAGCATAAAGACTTTGTTGGTATGGCATATTGAGTGTTTCCATCGGTCAAAATCTCTAACACATTTGTTAACACGAATTATATAAGTTGATTTTAAATTATTCAGAGAAAAATTAATTTTTAAGTTTTAAATATGTAAAATTTAATGTTTTATCCTAAACGAAAGTTTAAGTTTAAGTTCGTGATAACCAAAATTTTTAGTTTCTTGTACAAATTTCAGATATAATCGAAAAAGCCTAGTGTCATTAACAGGAACATTGTAAAACAGTATACGACATAATCACTGTTCTTTGTTGTACTCACACGGCATTTCAATTGTACTACCGAGACCATGTCACTGTTATTTTTTCCACAAAAATACAATTTCATTATTACGAGGTATAATAGGATTTATCTCTGCATAGTTGCTGATTAAAAAAAAAGGAATGACATATTGGAAGCTGGGTCTGCTAAAAGCCCTTATTGCATTGTTGTAGGACATCCCCTATGCCAACTCGCAGATATGAACCCCGTAGGTCATAGACTTTTGAATGATAACCCCTTATGTCTTTAGGTTTAGTAGTTCTAGAGTTGAAAGTCGCGACGGACAGGCAGACGTACTCACTGATTTCATTAGGCTTTTCTTGCAGGCATAAAAGCCTAAAACTATGCTAAAAATCGATCTACAACGTCTACTTAAGTAATATATATGATCTATCCCCATAATTCATTTTAGCAAAGATCTAGCTTCATCTTTATTATTAGTAACCCTGCCTCCATTGGAAAACAAAGACACTTGCCTCTAAAGTTGAAAGAGATAATTTGGGGAAAATAGCGTTTACTATATTTGGAGTAATAGTCTTCTTACCGTAATGATAACCACTAGTACAAAACATTGTATATCAAACTGAACTACCGCAGGAGAAGCCTGGGAAAATCAAGCTAGGAATCCTAAACATGGTCGTCGATTTTATCTGGAGATTAGTTAGGGTCTTAATAAATAACCCCCTTCCGATTCATTTGTTCACGGAAAAACGGCAATATGTTCATGGATAAACCTGGTGACTTAGTCGAAGAGTTCCGTCACTATGTTTGAACTGACATCAGCTTTAATATAAAATTATTGGAGTTTGGTAAGCAAAGATACAAGTGAGTGCCTAATTATTATTAATTACTTATTATCTATTTTTCATTTTGTTTGCTATTTTAATATTTATACTCTTCTCTACACCCCATTCAGTCTGTATACAGCATTATACTAGGTAATACACCAAAAATCAATTGATTTGTCTATATTTTAATATGATACGAGCAAATAATATCAACAAATAAATTATTCTTTATAGTTTCCATCGCACGACCTTTTCTAGCCCGGACCTATCCATCACCTTCATGGCGGAGGCCTTTAAAATATCACTACTGTTGCTGTATTTCTCATTAACCTTCGCCTCGATCACGTCCCACACGTCATGGAAATTACAGTTAGTGGTGGAGGAAGGTCAGTTATTGTAATACTACGCATGGATATTTATCTGTCTGTGTATGAGCCGGAAGGAAGTCCTATTGGAGCGTATACTCTCTACCATTGGCAGTGTTTTCTATTCATAATAATTTTAGACATTTATAAAATAATAAGGATTACAATATACCGCTTCTTACTGGAAAAGATTAGCACCAACACCGAGACAGAAAATGTGGTGTTGTGGCAGCCAAATATCCAGACAAATCTCGCAATTCCTGGTGCCGACTGCAACCTCTCAAGTGGCATAACCCAGAGTACCAGAAATTACCCAGCGCGGCGACACATGACTCATGCAAATATTCGAGTTTAATGAACGGCTTTTAAGCATTATATTAGGCGCGGTGAAAAAGACAGTTCAAGTCGTAATCAAACTACACTGCCAAGCAGATTCGCCTGGAAAAATAAGAATAGTAATCGTGTCAGTGCATTAGTTAATTATTTGTAAAGTTAAAATAAATAATCATACCCAAAACCAAGTTTGTATTAATTGATGTCAAGTGCGAGACTCTTGGAATTTCAAGAGCGATTTAAATAAATTATTACACTAAATACACGAAAAGTTTAGAAAGCGAGATTTAAAAACGACAAGGAAGAAAAATTGCGATAGCACTGAACGACAAGCATAAGTACTCAGACACCTATTTGTTGAAAATCGCAAGTTTAAGTATGCTTAATTAACAATAAATAACGAAGAATAGACCACAATCTTGAAAAAATAATTTAAAAAAATTCCATGAATTGAAAATGAGTGCGAAAGAACATTTTAAAGTTTTAAGAGAGAAATTATAAAAATTGATGGTATATTCAGACCAGAAGCTTAAAGAATATAATAAATAAAAACATTGTAACACTTCAGAAAGTAATACTGGAGAATGTTTTACATTTTCAAAAGAAAAAACAACAGATACGTCAAAGGAAAGAATACAGAATATTTTAAAACTATAGACAACAAAATAATAATGTTATAAATCATTGTCGAACTTTACAATGAAATTATTTTTAAAAGATAATATGCCAGTAAAAATTAAAATTAAGTTCCCATTTTTGATGAAGGAACACTGATCTACGAATCATTTAAGAATCAATTTGAGATTGCCCCAACAAGCAAATGATGAAGAGACGAAGAAAAGCAATCCATTTAACGATTATCTTGTGAGAAAACGCTGTAAATATCTTTATGCTACGCAGAACATCAACAAAACAATTGCAGGCTCTTAGATTTGCGATTAGAGATAAGATCCAACGATGCACATCTTGAACATGTGTATCATTCACAAGTTAAAAATTCCATTTAGCGACCTAGAGAGCTACTTCTTATTCTTCTTTAAGTTTCTCTCCTATCGGAGTTTGTAGATCATTATGGCAACTTTTGTTAGAGATTCTTTTGAATAATTCTCCGGTTCTGCAGCTGAACCATAAAATTATAAAATTAACATGACAAAACAGAGAGACTGCAAACATTTAAATCTGATGTAGTGCAGTAGTTTCTTGGCAAATCATAGTAAACATATTTATAAACGGATTTAGGGACAACAATAAACAACAAGAACGGTGTAATACCGTAAAGGAAACTTTCTACAGCGGTGCGAAATTATATCGAACACTTCCGGTTACCGTTAACCGATCAATCCCATGAAAGATACTGACCTAAGATGTGGGTATGCCAAGTTTGAAGTGAATCCGTTGGATAGATCGGAAGTTATCTTGTCTCCAGACACACAGACAGACAGACAGGATGATAATCTCATTAACTTTCTACTATAAGCTTCGCTGTAGAAAGTTAATAAATCCTACTTTTAATCCATCTAAAGAATTTTAAGATACATTTGTGCATACCTTAGAGTATAAAGTCGCAAAACAAGTATTACGTGGATACCACTGTAGTAAAATAGCTATAAAAGAAAAAGAAAGCAATAACTGAAAAAAATAAAAAAGGTTGAGACTAATACTATAAGAAAACAAATCAATAAGACCAAGCCCATATTGTTGGAATTGATGTAATTGCAGAAAATTTATGAAGTTGAAACAAAAAAGCAATCGTTGACTTAAAAAAAAAACTTTAGCAGTTACTACTAATATCTCATAATTAAATATCACAAGCAGTCTATATATTCATGCTAACGCCAGTAATTTAACCGTTTTACTAATTCTAGAATACAGAACTGCATTCAAATATTTCCAATAATAGTATCTCTTCGTGCAGTTAGATGTGACATAATAAATACAAACACAGACTATCAGTATTGGCAAATACATCATAACCATAATATTGGTTGACATATCAGACAAGTTTAATTTCGAAGAGGATTTTTGAAAAAGCTTGAAGTCATAGTGAACCCAATAATGAATGCTTTGAAAGTCAACGATGAAGAGCTCCCATTCCGTTAAAAAATCATAACTGAAAGCGTTCTGCTACTAATCCAAAACAAAATGGTAATAGCTGCACACCTGAAATGACACGAAAGGAAACAAAATCAAAAAATCTTAATAAGAAGAGGTGAATCCATGCTCTGTGACTCTAAAGAAAAATACTGCGATAGCTCATTGTGCACTTATGTCCTTTGTTATTAGTGGTGCACATGTCTCTGACAAACACGTCATAAGAAAACACCCTGAGGACTTGTAAAACGGAAAAAGTCGAGGATATTACTGACAGCAAGACAAAGAGTCATTAAACTATCATGTAGTTTTTGGAAATTGTCGATTATGTTAATTAAGAAGAAAGACGAGTTAATACGATTTTGCGTCAACTAAATATAATAACTAAGAAGGGATGGTTAAGAAGTGGCAATAATTTACATACCTTATCCGTATTGCGGCGATTTTCTACGTTAGATCTGAAGAGCGGCTATTGGCAAGAGAATCAAGTCTAAAAATAGAGTCAGGACTATGGAGGTTTACCGTCATGCGATTTGGGTTATATAATACTCCAATCATTTTTGAGTAACTTATGGAATCCGTATTAACAGTAGAAAGATCTCTTAGACAGCATTGAAAGCATTTTGAAAAAGTATTTCATTAAATGACACAAGAAGCGTCGTCTTCTTTTAAAAGGACGTAAAAGACTTAAGACATACCATATCAAGATATAGTGTAGCAGTCGACCTGGTTGAAACCAGAGCAGTATAAAAGTAACCCGTGCCGTGGTATAAGCATGAAATCCATAAATTTCTTTGTCTATGTTTGTACTACGTACGATTTGTCTCGGGGTGTGCCAATATCACAAAGCCACCACCGTTGAGTAAACATATTTAGATAAATAATTGGTAAAAGATATTTGATTAATTAAATGGAGCCTTAATTTCAAAACCAATTTTTAATTACTCCTAAAAATACGAAAAATGCATACATACAATACCAAAGCAAATGTCGTTTCAGATGCAGGACGGAAAAGAACAGATAAATGCCTACTACAAGAAAGTTTTGTCTAAAACCAAGCGACTACAAAAGCCAACACAATTTCATAAGTACTTCTACAGTAGAAAATTTCTACCAAATACAGATAATGCCGCCTTAAAATGGCCATTGCAGTTTTAGTACTCAGTGGGTTATTTAGGTGGGTCGAAGGACTACAAGAACTATAACGGAAACACTTTGTAAAAAGGACTATAACGGAAACCTTTTGGCTGAAGGAGTCGACTTGAAAATTATGCAGAATTATGATTGTTATAGTTGTTGTAACTAGGAACTTGATTTTGGTGTCATAATAGAAGCACCAAAAGGCAAGACAACCTTGAAGAAAAATCAGTGCGCTAAACGCGATGGCACCTTAATCACAATAATTTTTATTTTAAATTAGAAGATGAAAAATACGATATAAAATACGATATAAGCAATTCAGTGGAAAGAGCATCGTTTGATCCATTCGTGGATAATGGCAATGGCAACAAATACACCTAAATTTTTCTACTATGAACTATTTTAGCAAATAGACCAAACCGCAATGCCGAATCAAAACATCCGCGGTCACTAAAAAAAACAATTTAAAAATATTTCGGTGGCTTTAAGATACACTTAGAGATTTAATAATATCAATTTAGGTTTTTCCAGAAACTATTTAGGGTCACTAGAAATTTTCAGAATTAGAACAACCCCTTTGCATCCTTATTCGAGCGACAATATAAAAATATCACCCAAATGCCTTCCAAAGAGAGAGACTGGGGCTAACACATTTACCTATTCCCAGAGGCTTATTGATCCTGTCGTTTATATGTGTCAACTGAAAACATGTATGCAACACAAAATCTTATTTGTACAAACATTTATATTGCTAATAACCAAACGAAAGATCAGTATAACACCGGAGTCGAAAAAGGATTTGCTTCTAGAACCCTAGTTCGCATAATCCGCAGAGGCACTGTAGTATTTTGATGGGGCTTATAGAAAACTGTAAAAAGAATTAATTATGTCGCATACGGTTTTAAAGATCACCCTATAATAAGCCAAAGATAATGCACCTATGCAAGAATCAGCAGTGAATCTTCAAACGCACAAAGCATAAAATTTGTTATTGGAAAATTTAAAGATTCTTAAAGCCATTTGAGGTTCAAACACTTTATAACCGAATATACTAGTGGTAAGATCTATTTTATGCCCCGACCGATTTATTTACGGCTCATTGTAAAATGCAGAATCTTTCTACAGACAAGGGAATAGCTTCTACTTTTAAAAAGAAGTTCAGTTGTCTGAACGAATTGTGACGGCAACATTCTACAGTACATAGTCTTAAGACTACTAAGCAAGAAACGTTTTACGTACTACTACTCTTCTTATAACCCTAATTAACTATCTCGTCTAAAACATCGAGATATTAAGAAACTGGTGATACAGAAGATTTAATTTAGTTTAAACCAGCTAGAATAGCGAATGGAGTGAAATATGCTAGAAGTATCTTTTTAAGATATAAAGATAGCTCAAACCACGGTATAAAAGCCTAAGAAAAGTCAATCCAGTGCTTTTATACATATTCTACTGCGTTAAACGCAAATTCTTGCACAACTCATTCTACAAGTGCAAAAGGTAGCATATTAGCTCATAAAACTTTGAAGAATTTCGGCAAGTTTGAAGACCGATAGGCAATAAAGTTCGAGCTGTATGTAATCCAAGTGCTCATCGAAGCAGATCCGCTTGTAAAAATAAATATTTAGAACAGCGTTAAGCGTCTTAGTTAATTGTTGCCAACCAATTCTAGAAATAGATTAATTATTAAGGTAAAATAAATAACTGAATTAAAAAAACGATCACTTGTAGTACGTACAGTAGTCAGACTCTTTAACTTTTCTATTTCGTGCCAAACTTGTACCTTTTTATAATCGAGTCATGCCATAATTTCCGCGAACTACTTTACGGCGCGAAGCAATTCGAGTGTCGCTCCTCTGCGGTGGTATTCTCGTCTCGTTGTATAATTTTCAGTTGTTGCCAGCGTGGAGTCAATGTTGAATAATTTAATAGGGAATTGCAAATACGCAGAAGTCAGCCGGTCAGCTTGTTTGTAATACTATCTAAAAAATTTCCGATCTCCCAAGAAATTTTGTATAAAACCTTTTCTATTCGCAACTTGTTTTACATTTTTGGAATTTTTAAAATAATGTTGATTAAAAATTAATTTCCTAACTACAAGAATAAAGAAATTTTATGACAATTCAACAAACTCTTAAAATGCCTAGTAATTCACATATCTCTTTACTTATCAAAACTCTTAAATTGCTCTTTAATTAATCAAAATTATTTAGCCTTTTTAACTTGAACATTGATATGGGTGTTGTAACATCATAACACCACTTTTTATTTTTTTTAAAAATATAAGAATGCCGTGGTAGCTAGGTGATAGGTCGTTAGACTACGAAACCAAGAGTTGCGGGTTCGAACCCCGCCCTCGCCAATTCAATCGCTGGTATTTTTACGGCCCAGCTCAACTCAGGCTTCAATAAATGAGTACCTGGAGGTCAAACTCTGAGGTAATAATAGGCGGTCGGTACGTAGCGCTAGCCACGTTACTGCCCTTGTGTACCGTAGGCTCTAGATTGTAGCAGACCTCTCCTGTTACGACCCCAAAGGACCTCTAAGGCCTGTTACGGGGAACTATTATTATTATTAAGAAAAAATAATTAAAATGCAAGGTCCATCCAAAAATATTGAGCCAAAATGAATATAATAAAAGCGTTTTGAGTGGCCGCAATATAACTTGGCAGCTGAAGATAATGGTTTATAATGGAAATGTGTGAACGAGCACGATTTTACTGGTCAAATCAATTGCAAGTAAATACATGTAATATGTGATTTGTAATTATAATGACATATTTTGTGTACGGCTAGAATATTTATCAGTAGACATTATTAGACTATTTAAAAGGTTTCTGAAAAATGAATGCAGCACAAAAAAGGCATAGCAGAAAAAAAATCACAAATAAACGGGAATTTGGTGAAAGTTCTGGAACACCAGAAACTTAGATCGACGCCTAGCAATTCATGAACTTGAAGACCAGTGTGAAATTTTGATAGAAGCCAAAAAGAGCAAAAAGGAACATTATGTTGCAGTTGCTAATGACGAGGTTTGTGATTCCAACACAAAATATTATAGAATATTTTGAATAAGAGAGACAACACTAGGACAAATATGTAAGGGTTTAATGTGCATATTTTAAATGTTCCTTGTACCTTGTGCCATTTTTACTAAATACGTAGATTATTTGTTATTTTAATTGCAATTTTTCAGGTCACTGCCAAAATTTGCACAATCTTCTCTGTCAACTGAAGTGTTATTACATTTTAAACAAATTTATTAGTTTAAGCCAAAATCTCTTATTAATCATTTTCTGAAGACGGGAAGTAACTATTAAAAACACATATATTTGGCCAATAACAACTGTACTGAAAAGGCGGTGGTTTTGTTCCGCCAAGAATCTCAATATCAAATAAACCAGCCGTTCCGGAAAATTACGAGTTTACGTTTAATATCCCGAATGTTCAACATACCATCATACTCAACAAATAACCCAGCCTAACATGCAATTCCCGTATGTAAGCCATAACCATTCAACCCCACCCTCACAGGTAACGCAATTCAACTCAAGTCAACAAACAAATAGAGATACTAGCAGTGACAATGGGCAAGATGCTAACATGTGCGAAACTACAGCAACAAACGAAGATTATGAAATAGATAAAGAAGAGAATGATTAAAGCACCCTAACGAGCTCAAAACACAATTGGCAAATGGTCAAAAAAAGGAAAAGAAATACACTTCAATGTAATATCGAATCATCAATTCATGACCAAATAAATACTCCTAACAAATACGAAACTCTATTACAAGTAAGAGAGGATAAGGATACTGCTAATCAAAGCCGTGCCGGCCAACAATCAAAAACTCCGAAATCTCCTCCAATTTATATCCACGAACTATCCACTAACTAATTATGATAAGATGATCGAAAACATCACTAAAATACTTGAGAAAGACCAATACACTACAACAGCAACAAACAGTGACACAATCAAAATTAACCCCCTAACATCGGACTCGTACAGAAAATTAAGAAAACACTTAAATGACGAGAACATAATTTACCACAGATCAAAAAAGAGAAAGAATATAAAGTATTTATTTAAAATCTAAGTTTTTCAGTTCCAACGGACTTAATCAAAAAAGAACTAGCTGAACAAGGTCACATAGTACGTAGCATAATAAACGTACGGCATAGAGTAACCAAACAACCACTCTCTCTCTTTATGGTTGACCTTGAACCAAGTGAAACCAATAAGAAAATATTCATACAAAACATATAAACAACATGATTGTCCAGATTGAACCTCCCAGGAAAAAAAATGCAATTCCACAATGCACCAGATGCTAGGACTATGACCACACTAAAACATACTGTAACAAGCCATTGCCCTGTTAAAATGTGGTGGAGGAACATAATATTCCACATGTAAGAAAACCCCAAATTCACCTACCAAATGTGCTGCACAGTCTACCAAGACATATTGAGAGCTAGAAACGCATCATTTAGAGGAATACCAAATGGAATTCTCGGAGGACTTCCTAGAAGTATTAGCTGAGCGAATATTTATTAACGTCATTAACAAATGGAAAACATAACAAGCAATGATTTGATGGCTAGATCAAAAACGTTGATTGGCACACACGCAGGCACTGGAATTTGAAGCTACTAAATAGGCGTCCAAGAGGCATAAAAATACTGGGAAACTGAATAAGGTTTCTATTGGATACAAGATCAACAAAACATTTTAAACATTTATGGGTGAAAAGTTTACTTAGAACATGTGGTACTGAAGATAAAGGAAAAGAAATTATTCTCGTTGATCGAGACGGAGTTTTTGCATTAGTGAATGTATCTCATAACACCATTCTCTCAGAACGCAGTAAATTGGTGGTAAATGCAGTTTTGGATTGCAATCTTTCAGCAAATTGAGCATTTGTTATGAATTAAATAAAATTTTAATTCCAGTAATTGAATTTTATTTAACACTTAAAAGAAAAAATGAGTCACTACTTGATGACCTATGGTATCCTTAGCCTGGTAGTGGTTCTTTTATTAATTAGTGTCCATCTCATCCAAACTTACACCTTAGAACTAGGGACGTAGAGAAAGCCTAGCGTGCATTAGAAGCATTTTAACTAAGTAAAAGAATTAGCTTGAGATCGAGTTTCTTTAGAAAAAAAAATATTTTTTTCCTTATTTAAGAATTAATTTAGCAAGTGTCATGCCATTTTGGAATCCGGACTAAATGCGCTCTTTTTTTAAGTTACTTGCCAAAATAGTGTTGTACATTTTCTTTCAGTACAGTCAGTTAAAGTTGGGCGATGTAATAATTTTGAGTGCACGGTTGGGTAACAAAGTGATATTTCCTTTAAACCTAAAGCAGTTGTGCTTTAATTTTCAACGAACTTAAAAAGTTCGTTAATGAATTCTATATGTCTGTCTGTAGGTCTGTCGGTCCGTCACAAAATTTGAGATTTTTTAAAATTTGAAAGTGGATTCTTATAGGAAAAATAAAAAATTTCTAATTTTCGAGATATTCGAATTTCGGGAAAATTTTCGACATTACGATTTTAAATGTGATTCTTATAGAAAATTTTACGCTGAATTCGAAAGGTCTTTTTAAGTTCGTTTTGGGATTGCTTACAGAGCAATTTCTTCGCCGGTCCCATGTTTTCAGACTATAATTACAGAAGGGTTATTCAGGGTTACATCACACCAAAAAAAATTAAGAACAATAAAGATTTTTAGTCACAGTACATGAAAGATTATCACAGGGTGTCAATATTTTCAATTTTTTTTAATGCCTATAATTTTAAAAATACACGACTAAGATTTATTTATTATTTTTCTGATAACTGTCACTACCTGGTCTATCACCCGTTTCCGGCTTAACGTTGATTTTTGGAACACTCTGTATAGGAATGTTGAAAATATGTTATTAAACAATTACTTAGATAATTTTATGTTTTATACAATTCATTATCAGTGGATCTTTATAGTTTGTAAGTAAATTATGTTACTATAATACTACTGTTCGGTTATAAATATGATATTAAAAGAACTGAGTTTCAATCTTAAAAAGTTTTTATTTATTTTTAATCTTCTATCACTGCCATTGTACCAGGGTGGTCCCGTGATTGAGGGACGGACAGCGATGCTGACGGACCCGGGTTCAATTCCCGGTGCTCTCTGATGCATGGCGGATAGCCTACTCAGTCACTAAAAATAATTGAGTACCTACGTTCATTCGAACAAGGGGTAATAATGGCGGTCGTCTTAGACGCGGTGTTTGCCACATCGCCCCGCATCAGAGATGGTGCGCGACGACCGGGCAGAGAGAGCGAACGTATGAGAGCCTTACCATTATTATTATTATTATTATCACTGCCATTAGTAAACGATTCCAATAACTTATCGTTTTTAAAGTTTTTGGACCTTCAAATCGTTTGACTTTTACGTGTATAAATAAGTTCTAAGCTTTAGATTTCACAGGACGCAAATCACCGATTACATGTAACGTATTAGTCCGCCCTCTTGCGGTTTTAAAGCAATGACATTTGGTCTTTCGAAACATCGTGCGATTTGGCGTCTGAATCACATAACTTCAATAATCAGCTGTGTTCACGATGGCAATCACAAAAGAGCATATTCGATTTTCTATCCACTTCGCGTTTCATCTTAAGAAAAACGCTGCTGAAGCCAACGAAATGATTTGTGGTGCATATGGTGAGAATGCTGTAAATCAGGCAACGTGCAAAAAGTGGTACTAAGATTTCGCGGAGGAGAGTTTAGTCTTGAAGATCAACCACGCGCTGGACGCCCTCAAACATTTGACACGGATGAGCTGCAGACGTGTTAGGCTGGGAACTTCTCCCACATGCGGCGTACAGCCCAGACATGGCCCCTTCCGATTATCATTTATTCCGGTCGTTACAGCATCACTTGGTTGATACACACTTCAAAATAGAAGAAGTTCGAAAATGCATCGATAACTTTATCGTCTCGAAGCCGGTGAGCTTCTATCAGCACGAAAGATGGCAGGTCATCGATGCCAACGGAGAATTTTGATACTTAGCTTTTGTTTGTTTTTAAACAAAACTTTAATTTTGCAGAAAAAAGCTGAGAACTTATTTATTCACCTAAAATAATATTATCTCTGTCCAACAGTAGTTACCATACTTGCAAATAACTAACACGGTAGTGAAAAACTAAAATATTTATTTATAAATTTTTAATTGTTAATAATAATTTAACAAATATCAAATTAATACGTATGTAATTTCTTTTATAAAATGTAGTCATAAGAAATGTAGTATAAACTTCTTTACAGTTAACTAGCAATTTGGATAAATACTTAAGTAAGTAGAATATGATAATTGTATTAAAACATAAATGATACTATTATATTTAAATTTTTAGTAATTATTTTCTATCACCTTGTATATTAGGAGACTGACTATTAGTTTTAAGAGGGGCCATGCATTTATGAGAATCACCAGAGGGCGCCACATGAATTCAGCCTACTATTTTATAAACAACTAATTAATTTGGCACATTAAAAGTCTTGGACTTTGGGTTGATATGATTGAAACAAGTACATACTGTGAAATTATTCCTAAATTTAATCATTCAAATTTACATTAATTTAACAAAAAATTATTTACAATTGAAATTTAAAAATGTTAACCCGTACTTCCAAAGTTACATTAAAAGACCATGTGGTCAAAAACAAGAAATTAACATTTAAAGCGAGTGGTTGTTAAAACATAGTTATTTAGTTCGTGTTCGCCATTGTTGCTTATGCATATCATGGAGCACCATCTTTCAGACTTTAGCTCAAGTTCAGGCATTATCGTAAAGATGGTTCACGACATAACTCAACGTACGTTAAAACTTATAATTTTTGCAGTTTTCTCTATCGAACTATTAAAGCTTTAGGTAGCAATTTTTTGATTTAGTCTCAAACCCCAGATTTATTTTTCAGATTATTAAATTTCTGAATTTATCAGTTTTGCGATTCTTAGAAAAGTTTTCCGAGTTAATTTTATGATACGCCATTCGATTGTTGTATTTATTTTTTGAATAATTATATTTGTTTTTAAGATTTTAATCAACTTATTTTTTAGAATAAGCCGACTTTTGCTTGGCAAGTTCAAATATCTACCTCTCCAAAAATTTGCATTGTCTAAACAGAACAATAATGACAAAATATTCAATTGGTCATTGTTATTGCCATTTTGCGCATGGCTACGATTTTGTTTCCATAATTTGGAAAAAGAAAAACCACAGGGCGAATCAATGAAATAATCAGATAATGTTTATTTTCATGGAATTGGAAATATTCTTCTTCTTCATGTTCTTCTTTGACACGACAGCCCTTTAAAGGGCCTTGGCCTTTAATTGTGATGGTGAAATAGAAAATTTATTGAAAAGAAAATTGACTTTTCCACTTTTCTTTTTTTCTTTCATGCTGTTCTTCCCAGTTTCTGCGCCTCCAATATAGATACAGGGTCCAGGCAACGCAGCCCCTTGCCTAAATTATATCGGGCAAGTTCAGGTGCAACACATTCCTTGTATTAAGTTTTTAAAATAGAAAAGCAGAATCTAGTTGTTTATTAACTAAATAACACATATTTAAACCTGTTATATTTAGTTGGCCTTGGATCTTAAAATATATAATCATTTTTGGATTTAGGGTAATAATGTAGGTCTACCTGGTAGTAGTGAACATGATTGTGCTTGAGTTGTATTTTGTTATTCGTTTTTTTCTAAGCAGATGGGCTTTTCCATTTTTTCATTTCATCTATATGGAATTTTTTTTCAGCTTGGCAAAAACTAAGGAATCTCCATCACTCACAAATTTGGTGTATCGAACGCCATGCATTTCTTCACTTATCCTGAAACCCTCCACAGCCATATCAGCCTCCATTGCAGGAGCTGAATACGTCCAGTTTTTATAGCAGTGATGAGATTTTGGAGGACAAATTGAACAGTATCTGTTTCTAACAGCTACAAACAGTAACTCGCCAGTGTATCGTCCAATTATGCCAACCATCCCTGAAATTCATAATCCCTATAATTCATAAGATCTCTTGCTCCAAGATCCATCAATATACACTATTATGCAAGAGATATTATTTTCACTAAGACTTCCAATTGATATGGCATATTCATAGATTTCCAGAGACACTTTTTCCATTCCTGCAAATTATTATAATTAACAATCAGGCTAAAACGCTAAAACTATCGATTACTTACTTCCCCAAGTTCATTTTCAATATTATAAAACATCTTTTCTGTCATATTGGGAATGTCCTTATAGCTAAGTTGTTCATCAAGGCGACTATAACTTCCAGTTACCATAACACCCCAGACAGCTGCTTATTCAAAATGGGTGGCTTGTTTGGATTTTCTGTGGCAAATTTAAATTCTTTTAAACACATCGTACAGCCAAAAACTAGTTGGCTGACTAAACCTAAAGTTCTGTACATGATTTTGAATGCTCATATTGTAGAGTTAGTGCCCGCTCTAAAACATAACTAAGCTCCACAATACTATAGCCACTGATGAGTGATGTTGGTTTTGGCACTACTTTAATTTCTAGTGGATAATTGATGATACTTTCATATTCCTCAATTCACATAAGCCTTCAGCAAGTGAGTCTTTTAGTTGGAATAATTTAGCATCATATTTATTTTTACACTACAAAGAATTACTAACAATAAATTAACAACAAATAAGCTTGATAACAATTACTAACCTTGCAGTCAACGCCTCTACAGTTTAAAACTGAAAATTAGAAAATCCAGCCAGCTACACTTGGCTAATATAGACAATGCAAGTGTTATGAATTTTCCTGTAGCCACCGTTACTATTGCTGTTAACAATTGTGCCAGTCATGAATTCCGTCTCACTCTGGTGCATCGTCTTAATGGGCGTTGACTTTATGTTGACATTACAAAATATATAGCAACGATCGTTCATGTATTTCCGCGAAGCCCGAATGCGTTATGCTCGCAACCAATGCTTCTCAAATGGCCGGGGACTGCGGGGACCTCCTGATTGTGCTTTAAAGATATTTGATTGTCAGTCTTTACATCACTGGTAGATTAAAACTTACTTCAAAGTTTCAGATGAAAAATTAATTTGAAAATTTTCACTTACAATTAGCTCCATTTTCTTGTGTCTTTGACCTCTTATTACGTTTGTGATTTCTGTATGGATTTCTGCCCAGCATTATTAGGTACAAGCAGTACAAGCACAACATAAACAACACTTCATTGTTGACGTGCAATCTACGATCTACGTAACAGCCCAACTACCACGTAAAAAGAAAATCACCAATTTGAAACTTTGTAAGACCAACTTACTCCGACTATTTTGTACAAGAACTAGTAAATTACAAATTTAGTAAAACGACCAAAACCTTTCGTCTGGTTCCTGTCTAGAGTCAGGTATAAAAAAAAAACTCATAGTAAACAAACCCATTGTATCAACTGCTTTCATCGGGTGCCCATTATTTGCGCCATCTATTCGTAAAGGGCTGAAATGCCGAGCTACAAGTGTACTAGTGGTAGGAGTGCGTCCCGAGTAAGACTTTGTTTTTTGATTCGAAAATACAAGTGCACACGTAACTAGAACGATCTTCAAGGCGATTTGAAGGGCCGTCGTAACCACAGATTACGTATATGTAATCTGTGGTTTTAATATTGTTACTAGATAAGAGATGGTACTGCATCACGAATTTTAAAATTACGGGAAATGTTTCTTTATAATTAAGTGGTTAGATATTTCTGAATTTTATTTATGTGAAGGTTTACCGAAATTATTATAAAGTACTAAAGGTGTGCAGCATTGATTATTTGTGCAAACATAACCTCACTAATTTATTATTATGCAGTGTTTTATTATCCGTTATATGTAAGAAGGATCAGATAACAAATAAATTATTAATCCTGCGTTGTAAACTCATTGTTAAAAGGGAACCTGGTTACAAGGTCAACATTTTCAAATAATTTTTTTGTTGTAATCAATGCTAAAACTTTTGAAGTACGTATTCTGTTTGTAGGGAAGTTTGAGGTATTTCAAGATTACAAACCGGGAATAGAGATAAACATCATACAGGTATATGAATGCTCGACCGGAGTACTTAACAAGCTCTGTTTGTCTTCAAGTTTTATAAGCATGCCAGATGTTTTTTTTTGGTTTTTTCAAATTTACAGTCTTTGTATTTTTTTTGGTGCACTGCAGCTTCAATGGCTTATTGTGCCCACTAACATGCACTTAAATGCTAGGATATTTATACACACCCATGGGTTAAGCGAGACTCGAACTCGCCCGCACCTGCTAGAGGACAGAGCCAACTGGTTGAACCATCTCAGCCACCGTGTCCCCAGTCTGTGTATTATACGGTAAAGGTTTGTAATGATTTATCAGAAGACACATCTATGAGAGTAGACGACTACATATATTTATTTTCAGTTGTTAATAGCGCGAATGCTCAATTGTGTTCTAATTTTCCACTAATGTAGGCGTTTTTAAGCATGCAAATGTATTCAAATAGTAAGAACGTTCATTAGATAGTCCTAAACCTCTCAACTGTATATATTATAGTAACCATTTTAAAAGTGAAGACAAATGAGATAATTATTGCAAAAAAGTTAGATACTATGAGTGAAACTATTGTAATTTCTTACTCTCAAAATAAAGAGCTCTCAACAAAGCATTTATTGAAGTATAAACACCAAAGAAGTCAGTGATGCTTGTAGACCTGAATAAATTGAGAAAACCAACTCTATGAAGAGTGTGAAGGCTATTCTACCTTTTTATTCAAAGTTTCTTTTGTAATATAAAAAAGTACCAGCTGTACCCGACCACGCGTTGCTGTGACTCAGTCGGGATAAATGGAATAGAGAAAGCACATGTTTCTAATATGTTTAATTTCACAATGCTTGTGGGTATACAATATATAAAAATATTAAAATTGCAGTACTGAATAGTGCTTTAAAGATATGACGATCGTTCGTGTATTTCTGCATGGCCCCGAACGCGTTACTCTGGACACCAACGATTCTCACATGGCCTGGGACTGAGGATCTCCGCAATGTGCTTTAAAGTTGTTTGATTTTTGTTTCAGAATTGCAGACTTCATTTTTTACATCAATTTAGGTCAGCATTGAAAGACCTACCTTAATTGCCCATCATTCCTTTATTGTATCAAAAATGTTTTGTGTTATCGAAATATGTATTAAAATATGTTTTGGTAAGATTTAGCTTAAATTTCATAAATTTCAGGCTGCAATAAATGAGTACCTGGAGGTGAAACTCTGGGGTAATAATAGGCGGTCGGTACGTAGCGCTGGCCACGTTACTACCCTTGTGTACCGTAGGCTCTAGACTGTAACAGATCTATCCTGTTACGACCCCAAAGGGCCTTCGATGCCTATTACGGGGAACTATTATTATTATTCATTGTGAATGAATTTTCAAAAATTACTTTTTCAGTATCTTTCTGAAGCTTATAGTTATAAAGCAATTTTTTTAATGCGTAGTTGGCTATTTTTAAATGCTTAAAGTTAGATTTTAAAAATGAGGATTGAAAATTGGTGTAAACATCGGTTTAGTCTACTTGTATATATTTTAGTTGAAATCCCCATCAAGTACAGTTTACAGCCCTATAATTTATAACATTTTCTAATATTTTTAACATGTTTTAGTGATTTTATTCTATTACTAAGAAAATGAAATAAATTATTGACGAGTTGAGGTAATGCCGTAATTAAAATTTTCAATGTGCTTGTGTTTGGAAGTATAACAGCAACCGTCAGAGGTTTATTATTTTAGAAAGTTGTAGTCTCTCAGTTATTTTCACTTTCATCTGTTTTCTGTAATTGATTTGATACAATGTATATCTAGTTAGATGTTCTATTTGATTGCGTCGTTGCTTTGAAGTTTAGTTGCAACTACATGTATTTTCTACTGTTCCTTGGGTAACCAATGTCTGTTTTGTACTTGAAGTTTTTATTCTTTTGTATATTAATTTTGATAGTATGTTGAATATTAACTTTAGCACAGTCATTGCGTTTCTAGACAGTTCTATGCCTTTGTCTAATTTTCTGTCTGCAGACTCCAGTATTGTTTATTTATACCTTGAGATATATAAAACCTCTTGCCATATTGAAGTAATTTTCTAGTACGTCATTATTTATGTGTAATACATAAGATTGAAATTTTAATTGAGTTTTCTTAAGAATTCTTATAGTTTCTATTTAGATTTTGATTAGTATTTTCTTTCAACGACTGTAATACCTCCACCTCAGTTTTTTTTTATTGTTATGTTAAATAATATTGGTGACAACACATCTCTGTCTACTTTCTTTTCCAATTTTATACGGCTTAGATTATTCTTTTTTTATTCGAATCTTTGCTTGGTTACCATTATTTAGATTTCTAATTATCCTTACCAGATGTAGGTAACTCCTATTTTGAGTAATAAATTCCAAAGCTCTACCCAATGTATACTGTCGAAAGCTTATGAATAGTAGAATTTTATATTTTGTACTATTTTTGATAATTTGCTTAGAATTTGGAATATGCTCTCTTGTTTCTCTTTAACTAATGAATGGGTTTGTATTACAGGGATTTGCTGTCAGGTATGATTTCAGTCTATTACATATCTATTATGTTAAGAGCTTGAAAGATAAAGGTTGTCAGTTATTTGCTATGTTTCTTATGTATTGGTATAAATATTGATTGACGAATTGTGTCTATTATTTCAATGCCATTTATGCCTAATAATTTTATTGGCTCTGCTGATATCATTATCAATTGTTTTATTATTTTTTAATTTTGTAACATTTCTAAGTTCATGTAATAGTATATCAGAATTTTTCTGTTTTCTTTTGGTTGCCTCCTCTGATGTATTATTTTCATCTTGATATAGTTTTTTGTAGTGTCATTACATATATTTAAGATGACTGTTTGTATTCATATATATGTCACAATCGAAGATCATTAACTTTAAACGTTTTTAATTTAGTATTTAAGGTTTCATACATCAAGTGTTACGCAATGCATACGGATTTTTTCCCAGCTTTGTTTTATACTCTTAAGATATAGCTCATGCTAGTTGTTTTTGTAACCCGACACTGGCATAGAGTACAGGTAATGGAGAAAAGGAAGTAGTTGTTTGTGTTTTATCATTTGTTTGGATTACTCGGCATTTCAGCTGGAATTATCTAGTGATTATTTTAATTTTTTTCATGCAAATCTTTAGTATTATTTTGAATAGAATGTTTTTCTATGTTTTTGCATAAGCTTTTAGTCTTATTGGCAACTGAATTTGGGTTTTTGGTTTGTCTGTATTGTATCTTTTTTGTCTATATTTAGTTGATCTGATTTTAGCGTTCTTCTTTTTTATTAATTGTAGAGTATCATGGCTTGCGGTTTTTGCTAATTGAAGTTTTGGCTTTTCATTGGTTGTTTATTTTATGATTTCTTTTGTTTGTTACCATTATTGGGTGATAGATTCTCTTTGTTGTTCTAATCTGATACTTAACTTATTGTAATCTACTAATTCTATTTTGTATTTGGACTGTTTAGTTGGCGTTTTAATTTCATTTGGTACTTGGTGACTAGTAAGTGCCAGTCACTTCCACATTCAGTACTCATATAGGTTTTTGTGTTGGATATTGAAGATCTCCATCTTTTTGTATATGAGTATAGTCTTTTGATTTCTATGCAGCTGTCTGGGGATTATTATGTATATAAGTGTCTTATGAGATCTTGGAATATGGTTTTGCTAATAACAAAGTTCTTTTCAGTTCTGTCATGTCGTTGATTCGTTGTTTATTACATGCTTTTCATTTATTATATTTTTTATTTTTGATTCTCCAATAATTATAATTTCTTTTTTTCATATAAATTGTATTGCAGTTTTTATAGAAATTTTTCGTCATATCATTATCGGCTATGCTTGATTACATATAGATCTGCAGAATATGTGTGTGCAGTGGTTTAGTGTCCAGGTTTAATTGTATATTTTTTCCATTTATTTATATGCATATTTGTTAATTTGTTTGGATACTACTGAAAGCTACTCCACTTGAACTTTGTGATTTACTTCCTGAGAAGCACACCATTGTAAAGCATCCTTGGTTTCTTCAATCTTCTTCTTAAAGTGCTATCTCCTATCGGAGGTTAGCAATCATCATAGCTATTCTAATTTTTGATGTAGCTGCTCTGAATAGATCTATTGATGAACATCCAAACCATTCCCGGAGGTTCCTCATCCACGACATCCTTCTTCTGCCTCTCGATCTTTGTCCTGAGATCTTGCCCTGTATGAGCAATTGCAGCAAGCAGTATCTTTCACCTCGCATGACATGTCCGAAATATTCCAATTTGCGTTTTTTCAATGTCAGTAGTTTCTTCAATAGGTTTCTGTAATTCCTATAAGTGGAATTTTATAGCATTGAGATTCTTTTATAATTTGTAGTTTACCTACTTGAAGTAAGCCTCTAATATTTCATGCTTCTATTTCTAGAATTTTGGTGTTTATACCTACTAATTTCACTGTTTTTGAGGCCATTCTTCCTGGATATGTGATTGAAGAGCCGTTTTTACCTATAAAATATTTTATATCAAGATGTAATTGGGTTTACTTCTTTGAAAGTATTTTCAGACCTCTGTGAGCTTGAGCTCAAGGCCTCTTGCAGCTATACCTTTAATGCACTACAATTTGGGCTTAAAAACCTGTATACTACGTGCGGCAAAAGCGTCTAGTTTTGATATTTTCTTGATCACAGACAGCATTTTAGCATTCAAAATTCTCTTTGATCATTTTTGCCCCTTATTATCCAGATTTTATAATAAATGAAATGTAAATTGTTCAACGATGTTTAATACTATTAACGCAATGGTCAACTATTACTGTTACAACATTAGTTTATTTGGACCATTGTTTTCCGCTCTATAGCTTCTCCTTTTCGAATTCGCTTTATATTTAAATACGCAGTTCTAGAACAATCAAAAGGTTCTAGAATTTGAACTCAAGGATGCCGCTAGAAACGACGCGAACGGTGATGAGTAATTCGGGACAAAAACTTCAAACAAAACTTCAAGCACCTAATCTTGTAAACTATTTCAAAACATAAACATACGTGAAAAGAGTAAAATAAATCGCTAAAATGCAAAATTAAAATGTCAATATTTATATCCACATGCTTTGACTCTTAAAAAATAGCCGCTTAAATTAAAAGCCGAATTTAAATTTTAATTTTTTTGAATTGATTTTATGATTTTTTTTTTATTGGGATTAGAGTACAAAATCTTCGATTACATATGGAAAATCATTATCTTAATTTTTGTCATAATGTTTTGAGTTTCAGTTTCACATATGTTCTGATAAATTTTATCAGTAGCTCATTAGATTTTGTTTTTGAGGTAGTCAACTGTCAATCACTTGGTTGAACCTTGGGATTTAGTTAATACCACAAAAAAGTCGCACTGTGTTAAATAGCAAGATCTTTCTGGCCAACTGATGTTCGCATTTTGTAAAATTACATAACGATGAAATTATTGCCGCAGTAACAAAAAACTGTGTTATCGTGATCAATAACAATTATCATTTCCAACACCATCTTTAAGGTATGGGCCGATCACCTCAACTTGCCTCTAAATCCAAACCAAACAGCGACTCGTTGGAGTTGCATTTGCTTTACCTGAGTTACAAAAGAATCCGAGAATTCTAAATGAGAGTTTTGTTTACAAACTCAAGTTGAAAGTACGTCTCATTTCTAAAGATCATTTGTAAACGAAACTGGCGATTTATTTCAATGTGCTCTACAAGCCAATTAGCGAATTCTCAACGATAAGAATTGTCAACAAGATTTTCTACGCTTGAAAGCGTAAGCCTGTAGTGAGTATTAGCTGAAGTGAGCTTTTCCAAATGTCTAATTGTTCTGTATGGTACAGAGTCGATGTTTTTGTATTTGCAAGGACGCTTTGAGGAATTGTGGCGATATCTAATGAGGCTTTACCCTATATTCATACTCATGAATTATCCATTATCCATTCAGTTTCATCAAATGTTATAATCAATCTTTAGGCAATTAGTCATAAATGATATCTGACGATGATTACAGAACCAAAGAGTTTGCAAAGTTTAAATCCGGTGTTCAATTAAAGTTGCTAGTTAATTTTTGTAAGGACATATAGAAGCAGTTGATGTAGACTTGTCAAAAACAATTAAAGTAAAAGTTAATTTTATATCATACCCATATTTTCCACAATATCAACTAATTTAATCTAGAAGAAATGGAAAAAATAAGCTTGGCTGTATTTATACTTGAAAGGTTGAACAAAAATTACGGCTGGTCACAACAATTTTGTTTATAATTTCAGCTTTGTTTTAAGAAAACTTAAAATCTCTTTGTTTTGAGATAAAGGCAAGACCTTATTGTTGTAGAGTAGAAGGGAAATTAATAATTCTTTTGTTTGTTCTTTGGTATCTTACATTTATTGTGAAAGCCATTTTTTTTACTTGTGCATTAAAATATATTAAAAACCAATAACGCCATTGAGCTTTCCCACAGGAACATGCGTTGTCTTAATACTCCTTTATAGCATTATTTTAAATTTGTGGTTATTCAGTGGAATCAAGTCTTTTTGAGAACTTTTACAGACTAAATACATGAGAAAATTAAATTATAACTTAAAATAAAAATAAGAATAGAAACATTTGATTCTATCACAGCAATGTGATTTTCACAAGCCTTTAAATTTTCAAAATATTATTTTTACAAAATAAATTATTTTAGAGATAGTACAGTAGAATATTTTAAAGATATTGACACATTTCCCAATAACTCTTAGCCCGAGTCTGTGTTTAGAAATTGTTTTAGTTAGACAAACACTAGTTTTTTGATTTGTATCTGAATACATTCAAATATTGGGCCTCAAAGCAATTGTTTTATTAGCTAGACACTAGCGCCGCCTCCCATACTCCTCAGCAAAGGAACTTGAATTTGTCCATAGAGATAAGAACCAGATTTCTTCCTTGGGGGGCGAGACCAGCTCAGAGCTCTTTGTTGATACTTTTCATAGTTTCCAGATAAAACTAACAAACACATAGAAAACTTCCAAATTATTTGCCCAAAAGAAGCCTAACTTTTGTAATTTTTTTTGAATTTTTTTTTAAATTTAGAAAGTATAAGGTTTTTTCTTTCAAATAAAGACATGGCAAAGCAAATGACGCTTCTACTAAATCTTTATTAAAACGAATGATAGGATTGGGTCATGTAGATTTCTTCAAATAGAGGGTAAAGATGGCGATTACTGGAGCACGTAACACGCGATGGACTGTATAACTATGCAACCAAAGTTTTAACAGTGGTGACACTGTTCGTCTTCTCCTTGTTTCTTAATGGAAAAATATTTTACCAGATATCCGTTGCATTTTGCGCATAAAATTATTAGTACTCCTGTGTTTCGAAGGTTTACCTGTTTGAGGAGGTTTCTGGAAAGGTAGTGAATAAGTATGGTAGAAAATACTATCTGTTTTAGCAATCGTGCAAAAATAGATATTCAAAAGTTTATTAGACGTTTTGCCTTTGTAAAATATTTTACAGGGTTAATAAATTTTTTTTGAAAAAGTTGTTACTTAAACATCTGAGTTTCGTTTAGTGTTGGCAAAGCGGTTGTACAAGGATTTTGAGGATTGGCGCTGCTTTAGTCTTTGTTCTTTAACGATGATATTTTTTCATAAAATTTGGCATCCAAATAATCTATCTCTCCAAAGCTGTTAATAACATAAATACTCTAATCCTTTTTAGAATCGGCATCCAGATGCCGATTAGAAATACAAAAATAGCATCACACGCCTTGTCTTGTACTTAAACATTTTGTTCTGACAGTTGTAATTTAAACAAGAAAGTCTTTGATCGACTAGGGCTGCAGATAGTGATAGCGAAATACGTTTGCGTCTTCTTCTCTGTTTATTTTAGAGTTTGGCTACCACTTGGTTAAAATGTTCTTGTTCTTCAGCTAATCGACAATCTCTTTCTTCCTACAATTCGTTTTCCTTGGATTTTTTCTTTATTATTATTATTTGGAGTAATTTATATTTGTCACTTCTTAGAATAGGTTCAAAATAGGCTGTTTTTCTTTTCTTTATAACCTTCATCAGCTCTTTCTCTTTATGTACTTTTCTGAATACTTTTTCATTTGTAATTCGCGCAGTCCAAAGTATTTCCTATACTTTCCTATACACCCAAATCTGAAATGCCTCTATTTTCTCTATGATGGTTTCTTTAGCATTACGTCGTCGTGTATTACACTGAAAAAGACCCTATACCATCTTTTATTAATTTTTAATTAGGGGTGTCGCATTGGGCCTGTGCGCACGAGCACTACTTTCCTGTCCGCGAACCCGGAGCAGGCGAGTTTAGTCTCACTGGAAACTTATGGGTGTATGTGATATCTTGGTTTATAAGTAATATCCAAGCAGTGCCAGTAAGTATGACTAAATAAAAAAATATATATAATTAAGACTAATGCCTTCCTACAATATTGCATCTAATGCGATCGGCTCGCCGCCTAGACGATGGTTATTGCTTCTAGCTAGGGTATAATAGGAAAATATCTATGACTTATAAGGATTATAGTTAGGTCAGGGTCAAAAGCTTCTATGGGTAGTGTTGTAGTAGGTCTATCTTTTGACATGATCACATAGAGTATCTTATCCAATATTTTTAAAGGTTTGTGGTGAACAACAAATCTAATAGTGTTGTGCACTATCTAAATATAAAGCATCAGATGGTAGTCTAGATATATTTTGTCTAGATGTTTTTCAGATACTTAGATTATTAAGAGCTGTTCATATTTTATAAAGCAACTATTAATGTCTGTATCTAACCACAACTGTCTGCCATTGTCTTCCTGCCAGTTCTTTATATGCCTAATTTTAAAAACCTTGTGACTCCACATTTACATTCTGGGCAGATTACTAAAACATTCCTTTAGATATCTACATGCTTTTCTGCTGTCATGACTACTTATAGCTCTTTCAGGGAGGTTTGGCTCTCAGGAATCTACTGATAAGTAGGGGAAGAATGGGTTATTTCAATTGTTTTTTTTTGTATAAGTAGAAGTACTGTAAGTTATTGTATTATTAACTTATTATCTAGCAAAGAATATAAGGAAACCTTTGCTTTTATAAAGTGTTCCAAGTAGATTTTCTTTTATTTTAACCACACTGACAAAGCGATTATAGTATTCCAAGAGCACGGAGGTTTGAATTGCTTGGTGAGGGAGTTTGGACCATATAAAATGCATTCCAAAGATATAAAAGTTTTACTTTGAACAAATTTTATTACAAAGTGTTAAAAAGTGTGATGGAATGTTATGCAAATGGAAACTGGTGAATTTTATAGAGCAGTACTTCCTTTACAAATACACTCTTAAAATTAAGCAGGTCTTGAATGTTGGGGAACTAGAAGAAACTGTTCTTTTTTATAAAGAGACGTTACACTTGTTTTTGGACACTTTTAATAGAACACATAAAATATGTTGTCTTCATTCAGGAATTTTGTAACAACTTAAGCTTATGATTTTAGTTTGACAGCCATGACAACTATTCTTATCTGTTTCTTTATTTTTCTTAGTTAGGTATGTCTATTTTCTCTAAAACTCACGTTGTCTAAATAATGAGGCAACAATAGTCATTATTATTAAAAGTCAGAAACTTTTCTTGGGATGGAACCGATCTAGAATTCAGGTGATATGGTATAGGTTTTGAATTACTTTTTGTTTCTTATTTGGTTGTTTTTTTTGCTATCATTCAGCTTCAAAAAGAGGCAAATTTATAAGAGAATTATTAAAGCAGATTATTGTGTTAACATTTCCTAAAGAGAGTCTGGCATGTCTGAAGTTGACTTAGTAGTTTTTTTATAGAGCTATAAATTTTTAAAGACGATTGATATTGGCAGTGACATGATATAAGCCTATCTGCTTCAGGAGATTGATATCTCATTGATATGTTAGAGTGAAACATAAGAAGTCTTGAAAATTTAGTGAGTTTAACAAATAGATAAGTATTTTGATGAAACCAGCTCGGTGATTTCTGAAGTTAAGTGCTGATGATCATATGGTGTTAAACAACTTCTGTAAGCTGTAGATTAACAACTTGTTGAAGCCGATCCAGATGTTAACTGCAGAGACTATATATAGAGATCGCTAGAGGCTGAAGCTTGTGGTGTTTTGCATAGTCAAAGCCATTCATATAAATGTAAAAATGATGGTTGTTATTGATTAATAATACAAGATTTAGCAGAAAGTTTTTTGAGATGTTCTAAAAACTCAGTACTCATATAGGTTTTTGTGTTGGATATTGAAGATCTCCATTTTTTTGTATATGAGTATAGTCTTGTGATTTCTATGCAGCTGTCTGGGGATTATTATGTATATAAGCGTCTTATGTGATCTTGGAATATAGTTTTGCTAATAACAAAGTTCTTTTCAGTTCTGCCATGCCGTTGATTCTTTGTTCTGATGCTTATTACGTTTCTTACATGCTTTTCATTTATTATATTTTTTATTTTTGATTCTCCAATAATTATAATTTCTTTTTTTCATATAAATTGTATTACAGTTTTTATAGAAATTTTTGGTCATATCATTATCGGCTATGCTTGATTACATATAGATCTGCAGAATGTGTGTGCACTGGTTTAGTGACCAGGTTTAATTGTATAATTTTTTCATTTATCTCTATGCATATTTGTTAATTTGTTTGGATACTACTGAAAGCTACTCCACTTAAACTTTGTGATTTACTTCCTGAGAAGCACACCATATTTTTGTCCTTGTAAAGCATCCTTGTTTTTTTCAATAGGTTTCTGTAATTCCTATAAGTAGAATTTTACAGCATTGAGATTCTTTTATAATTTGTAGTTTACCTACTTGAAGTAAGCCTCTAATATTTCATGCTTCTATTTCTAGAATTTTGGTGTTTATACCTACTAATTTGACTGTTTTTGAGGCCATTCTTCCTGGAGATCTGATTGAAGAGCCGTTTTTACCTATAAAATATTTTATATCAATTTTTTTTTTACTTTTTTGGTAATAATAAAAATGAGGTGGTTTCTTCTTGTTTTACTGGGATAGGACGTGGGAAGGAAAATAGGTGTGAAAAGGATTATAGTTAGGTCAGGGTTACTGCTAGGTTAGGGAATGGGAGAAATCAAAAGCTTCTATGTAGTGAAGTAGGTCTATCTTTGGTCATGATCACATAGAGTATCTTATCCAATATTTTTAAAGGTTTGCGGTGAACAACAAATCTAATAGTGTTGTGCACTATCTAAATACAAAGCATCAGACGGTAGTCTAGATATATTACGTCTAGATGTTTTTCAGATACTTAGATTATGAAGAGCTGTTCATATTTTATAAACCAACTATTATTATTTGTATCTAACCACAACTGTCTGTCATTGTCTTCCTGTCAGTT
The DNA here is from genome assembly GCA_036346155.1 of Sinelater perroti. Taxonomy (NCBI): domain Eukaryota; kingdom Metazoa; phylum Arthropoda; class Insecta; order Coleoptera; family Elateridae; genus Sinelater; species Sinelater perroti. The sequence goes on from JARFIY010000024.1 coordinate 14,708,958, forward strand.
CTTTATATGCCTAATTTTAAAAACCTTGTGGCTCCACATTTACATTCTGGGCAGATTACTAAAACATTCCTTTAGATATCTACATGCTTTTCTGCTGTCATGACTACTTATAGCTTTTTCAGGGAGGTTTGATTCTCAGGAATCTAATAAGTAGGGAAAGAATGGGTTATTTCAATTGTTTTTTTTTTGTATAAGTAGAAGTACTGTAAGTTATTGTATTATTAACTTATTATCTAGCAAATAATATAAGGAAACCTTTGCTTTTATAAAGTGTTCCAAGTAGATTTTCTTTTATTTTAACCACACTGACAAAGTGATTATAGTATTGCAAGGGCACGGAGGTTTGAATTGCTTGGCGAGGGAGTTTGGACCATATTTATTATGTATTATGTATATATTATATTTATAGGACACTTGCTAATATGCAGATTTGATTAGTGATTTAAATTTCTTACCTTGACAAGGATACAAAAGTGCTATAAAATTATGTACCTTAAGTTTCTTCTTGTCTTTAAGCTAGACAGAAGAATGTTTATAGGTTCAAGAATAGCATGAATATGCGCTGAGGCCAGATATTTGAATTACTTTACTTGTTTTAGCATAATATTTTGCTTTTTCTTTTGGGCCACATAAATTGCTTCTTACTTACAATCATACCACACTCATTAAAGTGAGAGCTGAAAATGTTGCAACTTTAGAGCAGCCTAAATCTGGAAGCTTGATAATTCGTGTGTGTACAGCTATTTATAATTGAAAATGATTATAATCATGCTGTGGATTCCTACTCTACTGACATTTATATAGCTTTAATTTTTTTGATAGAAGGAATTATGATAAGGAAGTTTTATCTTTTCATAGCTTTACCAGAATAATATATGTTTAGTTGTGTGAAGTAGGGAGAAGGTGAAAACTAAATCTTTGTACGCCAACGAAACAGAAATGCAGACTACATGTGTTGGAAATTTTTGTAATGCTTAAACTATCACACGAGAATTTTGGACTAGTTGAGTCTGTTATTTATTCTTTATTATTTAGTGGAGAGTACTAACCAGCCCATTTGTTAAGTTAAATATGGGAACATCTACAAAACAAAAGTATGCACATACATCATTTTGGGGATGAAGAGATACTTTTTTAATAAAAAGTCTGCAACGTGGAAGTTAAGTTGATAAAGATGAAAAATAATTCTAAAGCCTTCAGCTGCTTGCAAAGTGATTCTTCAGTAAGTTCCAAATATTCTCATGCTTGGTCTTGAACAAAGAAAAGTTTGTACTGGTTTGTGCCAACTTTCAGTTCAATTTTAACTCCAAATGCGATTATTTGCTAAAAATCATTTAAAACAATTATTTGATTATTAACCAAAGTAGCGTAATTCATATAGCATATATTTAATTTAGATTTTACTGAGTGAACATTTGGATGTATTGTAATGCTGAATATAATCAGTTCTTATGGATCACTTTATTATGAATCAAAAAAGACATTAAAGAAGGAGATTAGGAGGATTTTGTATTTATTATCCAGATGTAAAATAATGTAGTTCTCAATGAATTTGATAATACTTCTATAATCAAGTTTAATTGGGATACTGAGGTAATGTGGACTAAAATGACCATGCTAAATTGAGAGTAATTTTACCAGATTTTTGTAAGCATGCATAACCAGACTATACATTATATATACATTATTTGATTGTTCACTCTTTGTAATAATATAACATAACAAAGCTTTGGTATAACTGTTAAGATGTTTTAGGATTTCAATTTTAGGGACGATGGTAATTTGTCGACTTGTTTCAGGCAGATTAGGAAAAAAGTTTAAACATCTCCCGATTTAGAGTCTGTGCTTTGTTATCTATTTGATTGGCGGTTGAAAAATCGTGATCCAAAACCTCTTAAAGGAGAGATAAATTCTTTCTTGAATGTTTTTTAATGTTTAGGTAGATTTGTGGTTCACTTGTGGTTTCCGTGAGACGTCTTCCTTAGCAAAGCTTCTTGAAGAGATTATGTAAGACAATGTATACTCCCATTACCATTCATATCCCAGCACGATTGCTTTTATAGTTTCTATAGGATTTTTCCTTCTCTTTCTTAACTTGATATTGTTGTTATTTATGCAAGGGAGGGGAAGAGAAAATTAGACAATAGACGATTTCTCATAACGTCACAATTTATGCAATTTTCAGGAATTTTTCCTGAACATTACATTACTGAAGACATATTTCTAATAAGCCCCAAAAACGACAAATTGGCGAAAAACATTTTTATTATTTTTAGCTTCTAAATTTTTTTGATCTAAATCAAGATCCTCGACTAACAAAACTGCAATATGGCTTTCAAACTGGTTTAGAGCTTTACTAGCAATTTTTTATTTTCCGTGATCTATAAGTAATTTTATTATTAATCTGAGAACTTCTGGAATTTGATGAATTTTACTCTTTGCTGATTACAAACACTCACGTCAAACTTATTGACCTGGCATTACATCCAGCTTATGTTTATGAATAAAATATTTATCCAGCACCTTACATTTGACAAAATTTGGATAAAACATACTTTTTGCCATAGTTTTCTACAATTTTTTTAAAGAAGAATGTTGAGTGATGACAGCAGCAATTCTTAATTGAAGTTTTTGACTTATTTGTAAACTTTCGTACTCTTATTTGATTCAATTTTTGCTCGGAGTTTAAAAGACTTCGATTTCCATTTTGCTTGACAAACTGCTTCAAATTACAACCAGTTTCATTAGCTAGACCAATGACACAAGGTTCCATTATCTGTTATAGCAAAATACATTGGTAATTTATATGGCAATCTTCCCGAACATCTATGATTCTCGTGTTCAGACGTCACTTCATCTCGTGCAATGCCCTAAAGCTGAGGTGACTGGTTTAGATGATAGCCAAATGAGAACCAACACCTTGCTACCTACCCGGTCTTTTCTCTGAGGCCCATGGCAGATTGCACGCTTGATTAAGAGTAACTGAAGTGCACCAAAATCCTACCTAAAATGACAAAGAATTTTCTAAAATTCGAAATAAAAATTTTTATTTATGATTCTTTAATAATTTCTTTTAATGTATGTCTATGGGGAAAAGTTTTGGTTATAGTCTTTGAACCGTTGCTCATAAATGAATACAACCAGAGACTTTTTGAAGACTAATCGCAATAAAATGGGTCTCTACTCGACAACTGCAGTGTGCTATGTAAACAAATTGTAACTATTTGAATGTTGAAGGTTACCTAAATTGAAAATTTACTTATTCAAAAACCAGGATAGGAGTTTGATACGAAAAAAATTTGAACACAGTACTTGGTATTGTTGTCACAGGGTGTTCAATTAGCCCAGCGTGTCGGACAATTTTGATTTTTGAAAACTGGTCTTAACATAAAATTTAAAATTTGGATTTATTGCCTAGATCTAACTAATGAGTCAAGTACAATTTTGATGCGCTCATGTATTGAGACACAGCTACAATATGGTTTATCCAAATTTGCTTTCGTTTGATGTGTGTGCTCCAGATTAGCTTGTGGTCCAGATCTAGTCCAAGGTATTTGATGTCAATCTTCTGAGGTATGGGAGTATTGTTGTTACTGTTTCGTGGACTTACGATGCGTCTTTTAGTGAACGTATTTATCGCTATTGACTGTAATTTGCCGTTTATTAAACCAGGTTTATAGAATGTCTAAGTAATTTTGTAAATAGGCTACTGAAGTTACTGGGTTTTCATTGACTGAGAAGATAGCTGTAACATAGTAAGTAGAGTATTGTCAGTTGTAAGTGTGACAGAGGCATACAGATGATAAGTAGCGGTCCTAGAACGCTGCCCTGCAGTAATCCAGAGGTGATTTTATGGTATTCAGAAATTGTGTTATTTATTTTGACTTGGAAGGTCCTCTCGGTTAACTATGATTTTAATATTAGGTATAACTGGCTTGGAAAATGGAGTTTAATTTTATATAGCAGACCCGTGTGCCAGATTTTATGTTTAGGCAAACCGTTGTAGAAACACACTTAGTCTCTAAGGTCTTCATAGTATTGTTAAAATCGATGCCCTTGGTGAATAGTTGAATGATGCTGCCGGAAGCCAGTAGTTTGGGATAATTTGGTACAGGCCTACAGTTTTATGGATTTTTGTGAGGAGCAACTTTTCAAATATTTTAGACATGAGTGGTAAAAGGCTAATGGGTCTGTAGGAGGAGGGTTACGTGGAGGTTTGCCAGGCTTAGGAAGTATAATAATTAAGGCATGTTTTCATTGGGCGGGAAAGTGGGAAACAATAATAATACTCGGATTTAAAATTAGCCTCTTTGCTCCAGACAATATTGGATGGAAATGTATCTTCCGCGCATTTGCTTATGAATCATTCATTAAATTGTTTTTGAGTTGATAAATACTGCACTTACTATCATTTGAAATTAAAATATATTTTAGAACATTATGTATACTTATATTATTTACACAACTTATTTTGAGGAAATTTTTTAGTTAAACATTCTAACAAACGTTTTAATAAGAACGTGGGGAGTCATCTTTTAGACACTACGTTTTACTTTATCCTTTACTCTCAGGGGTAAACTGATGTACTCGGCTTTTATCTGTGGTCAATTGAGGCGGGTCTTCTATTTTGTAGTACCTAATAGATCTTCACTTACGAAAACCCAGCACATTTTAAATAATTTGATTAACTGTTGCTCTTCTGTAGTTTATTGCATTTATCCGTACGCACACTTCACTGAGAGTGCGCGTAGTCAAACACCAGTCTCGGGTGTTATATTGTCAAATAACCTCTTTGCTCTTGGTCGTCACCATTTCTTTGCCTTTTCATAAATATTTTTTTTAATACCCTACCATATGCACTGACATACCTATAGCGCCATATACATCGCATACCCCAGCCTGAATTTGTCCTGAACATTAAAAAGCGAAGGAGCACACACTTTGCTAACACTGTACGTTCATAACGATAGCTCTTAGCCACGCTGCTTAGGGTACTCCGTTTGCAATAAAACTTATATAAAGTTGCTAGAAAATCAAACTGTACAACGTCGTCGGGGTAAATCCAGATTTTTTAAGCGAGAAAGCCGAAAGGCTACCTTATGCGTATGCGCAATTTCGTATTATGTAACACAACAAATTAATTTTACATAATGAACAACCTACGATAGTCAAAAAAAAGAATCGAGAGTATGACCGGAGAACTTCTATACTCGAATTCCTTTGTGCTGGAAAATCCTACAGAAATTATTGCGTGGTTTGGCTACAAAAAGACCCAAGTTTATGAAGTATCCAAGAAGTATAGATGATCTGACTACCAGGAAAAGATAACTGTTGAGAGGGAAACTCATCACAACCGATTTGATCATAAGAGAAATAGTAAATACGTTCGCGAATTGAAAGAGAAGATACATCAGGATACTCGGAGCATGACTAACCTGACAAAAGAAATGGGCCTGCCGAGGTCGATGGTCAGTTTAGTAGTGGACCACGAGAAACCGCCAACTGTTGACCGAGAAAAACACGTTGAACAGGAACAATATCAAGCAAGTCAGCGCTGACCTCCTGAGATTTCTTTTTGAACGAAAAGAACTTCATCCAAGACAGGAGGATGAATCGGCAAAATGACCTTTGGTTGTGCCAAGATGCATTTGAAATGTGTACCGTCATACATACTAAGTTTCCCGCCTTTGTGATAATACTGGGGCTTGGGAGCAGCGAAAGAGATGTCATAGTGCCCCATTTCTTTAAGCAAGTCCAGAAGCTGATTGCGGACAACTACGTCAATGTGCTAAAGACAGCTGTAAAGCCCTGGGTAGAGAAGGTGGCTGCTGGACAAGATTAGGTGTTCTATCAAGACTCTGCTCCAGCTCGTAAAGTAAGGCTACACAACAATTTGTATTACAATTAGTTCCTCGACTTGTGGACTTTTACCAGCCCCCACTGTTGCCCTCTTGACTACAATGTGGAAGGCATTGTTAAGGCAAAGGTCAATGAAAGGCTTTATAACACCAAGGACGGCTTAATAGCCTCTACGATGGAGGTAATGACACTTATGCCCAAGGAGAAAGTTGTGTTAGTCTATAGCAGGTTTAGGTATCGCCTCAATAAAGTTGTGACCGCTGATGGGGGCTATATTGAATAATATGACCCTCAATACTATTTATTTACTTTAAACGTAAATAAATAATGTAAGCAAATCTAATTTATCTTGTTTTTTAAAGTTATTTTTATTGTTGATTTATTTTTCGGATTTACTTCGACGATCTTGTATATGTTTTGCAATTTCCCATAAATATTTTTATATGCCACCTAAGAAAAATAGAAAAAAATATTTTAATCATTTAGTCGTAGTTTAGCTTTAATAGCTAATGAGAAGTTGATTTTGAAACTAACCCAATATACAGTAACAATTCTACTAATACATATTTAAACCCAACATCGAGGACAGTGCGCTTATGCGTGAGTGAATTGGCACATAAATATTTCAAAGTTCCATTGCATATTAAACTAATTCACGGTGTGTTGCAAAATTGCGCAATGAACCTGCAGCTCCAGCAATCTGTAAATGACACCTGAATTTCTGATATGAATATTCAATGTGGCATTAATACAGAGCACCCTTAGCCACGCCACAAATCAAAATTTGCATAATTCTGTTCAATTATAGGTAATTAAATGGACGTAAATGGTTTACTGGTATCGTAGGTAATTGTAAGACACGATTTAATTTGACTTGTTACTCAATATTGATTCATTGAAATATTGTTAAGAAAAAAATTGAATATTAGTAGTAATACTTTTGTACTCTTGTTTAAAAAGCAGATGATTTGTTGTTGATTATTTAATATTTATAGTAAATTATTAACCATAAATAAGTTATAGTAAGATAACGAGTGTTTAACCAAAATTATAGTAGCAAGCATAAGAGAGTACAATGTATGTCAGAAAAGTAATGAGATTGATTTTTTGGTCTAAGCAGAAAGGCGGAGAGTGGAGTCTTTGGGCCTAAGGGTTGGTGAAGGATGTCAGGTAAACGACCCGAGTCAGCTCATTTGTCTTTGAGTTATTACAGAGCGCGGATCGCTTGTGAAATGAACAATTGTTGGAGCGTCAAAAAAGCACAGTGTCGATCAGCAATAAGTGATAAAATTTTGCAAAAAAATTGAAACCGAGACGCTTACTATAATACCAAAAGCCTGCTGGAAGTAAACTTTATCGAAAGCACAAGTGTTTACGTAGAGAAGACAGAAAGAATGTGGCGCAAGGCGCTCGTTAACCTCTCACACTTCGAACAATGTGGCTAAAGTAAAAACGATTTTGAACTTTGATTAACATCTGAGTGCTAGAGTTATAGCGAATAAAGTGGGACTTCAAAAATTCATTGTGCATGAAACCGTCACGACGGAATTGCAAATGCGAAAAATTTGTGTTAAGTTAGTTTCCAAAATTTTGATCGACGAACAGAAGAAAATCCGTGTGTCGATTTTCCATGAGTTTAAACCAGCTTGAAGGGAGACACCATTTTGTGCAGGCTACTGCGATGAGTTCTCTAAAAGAAAGATTCCAGTTCGAGACTTCTAGGCGACCTACGAAACCTGGCAGAACCGTTAGTAACGGTACAATGATGGCCAAGGATGTTATTTTAAAGCATATAAGTCTGTACGAACATATCTTTAATTAAAAGAATTTTATGGAATGAGTCTCCATTGCTTTTTGGACATATCTTGTATTAAACTCCTAGCCAGAAAGAAAACATGAATAACTTCCTTTTTATTTTTCTACTCTTATGCACTTATTTAGCAATTAAAGGTACATACATGTAATTTAAATTATTTTAATCTATATATTTTTGTAAGTCTAACATACAACGAAATTTACTATTAAAATAGCTGGTTTTAGGTCGCGTCGTAATAGACGATGAAAAATGAATATCGAACAACAACGTACTAAAGCAACTAACTGAAAACAAGCAGGTGCGACTGCAAAACCTGTGACAAAGGTTGGTTTATATCTCAGAAATGTGGTAGGATTTTAAGAGTGAGTCTAGTAATGTTATAATCTTTATTATTTGCCGCTGCTTTTAGTTCCATATTAAACATGGGTAATGGTGTTTTGGTTATTCTCTGGTGTATGGTTGCAATGTTCATGACCTTATGTCCCTGGGTCTTAAGCTCTTTTATCATTTGAGTTGATGATTTTTCGACGACTAGTGTAAAATTACGCTCATTTTTTCTTTTGTACAAGGTCTGTCCGGAAAGTAATGCGTCCTATTTTTTTCTGCCGCGACTATCCGGAAGAGTAGGGGAGAGTCTTGGGAACACAGCGCGACCCGCTCCAGTCAGCCTCGACCTCCTGGAGCGTCACAGTACCTGTTTCAGTGAACCCTTGTGTGAGTGCTCTGTCGAAATTAAGATGGAACAAACTCTCTAGCAGCGATACGCGATAAAGGAGACTTTTGAGTTGCTTCAGAAGGCTTTTTATGAGGACTGCATGTCATATTCACACTGCAAAAGGTGGCATAAAATGTTCAAGGAGGGTCGTGAGGAGGTCGCCGACGAACAACTATCAGGTCGCCCCTTAACGTCGCGAGATGAAAGTTCGGTTGACAAAGTGCGTGAATTGTTGAACTCTGATCGAAGAATGAGTGTTCACCTAATGGCAGAAATACTTGATATTCCGAAAACCAATGTACACGAGATTGTGACGAAAAACTTTCAAATGCGGAAGGGTTGCGCCAAACTTATCCGTAGAGTGCTCACCGTTGACCAAAAGAACAATCGAGACTTCTTTTTGTTCCCGAAGATTAAAAAATCCCTCACAGAGCAGCATTTGGGGACCCTGGAGAATATCAAGGCGACTACGACGAGGTTACTAAAGGACATCCCAGTGAAGGATTTCCAGGACGCATATAAAGCATGGAAATCTCGTTGTAACAAGTGTGTTGAAGCAGGAGGGATGTATTTCGAAGAATATTAAGTAATTGTACGAATCGGTTCAATAAATTTCTTCAAACAAAAATGAGCGCATTACTTTCCGGACAGACCTTGTATGTGTAAAATTCTCTTTTTTTTGTAGGGCTTTAATTATAATACTGTAATTTTCGATAGTGTTTGATAAAAATTTTACTTTGTTGTTATTTAGTATTTTAATTTCGTAGTTATATTTTTTGCTATTGTTTCTAGAAGTAGTGTATAACATTGACTCCTGATATACACAGAGTTTGTCCGGAAAGTATCAGGAATAAAAACAAAAGTATTGTAGATAATCGTTTATTTCTTTAAAATTCTTCAAATAGTTTCTTTCTACATCTTCAAAAGGTTTTCAGCGTACTTGGTACGCTTTGAATGCTTTCTGGAATACGGAAACTGATATGCTGTTTATGGAATTGGTCACGGCGGTTTGAAACCTCTCCACCGTCTCGAAATGGGTTCTTTTTAGGTTGGATTTGAGTTTCGGGATTAGAAAGAAGTCGTATGGCAGTTGGGGCAATGTTGTCACATTCAGCTTCATGAAAAGCTCCCTCACGAGCGCGTGTCGTGGTGGAGAGTTCAGGTGCCCAGGCTTCCTGTCCGTAGGCTTCCCTTATCAGGTTTAAAGTCTCGATGCTGGATTTTTTTAATTTGACATAAAACTTCGCCGCATAAAGTTGCTCTAATGTACGCATGTCGAGTCTGTGACGCATTATCAAAACACGGTTTGCGGGAAGCCTGATCCTCACTCTATCAAGGATCGGAGGCAACTGAGCCGAGCCGCGTTCTTTACCTAAGATCCCCCACCCTCCATCCCTTTTGGTTGGCTAGAAAAATTATTCCCGATACTGTCTGTACAAACCGTACATGTTGGTGGAGTTTTAAGTTTTTTTTACTATCGTTTGTTTTTTCCTTAATGTATCTTCACTTTTCAATTTTTTAAAATTAAATTAAAAAACTGACATCGGTGAGGGTAAAACCGTTATAAAAAATGGTTATACCGAACTAGACCGCTATATTTCATCAGTTCGAGTACCGGAGATGTCACAGCTCCACCCGCCAATGTCCGACATGGGCCGGACGGGCTTTTGGCGGGTGGTGGAGGCAAGCCGAAGCCCCCTCACCTGCTTAAGGGCATGCGCTCGCACAAGGCTAACGAGGTTCTCTTGTCCCTAAAGCGGTGCCACCACCCCTAAGAGTCCAACACCATAGAGGGGGAACCGGAAAGCCCTCCCCGGTTGGCTAACCCCTTCCCCTTAGTCCTCGTGTCGGTAAGGCTTCCCTTACCAAGTGTGACGAGTAGCCGTTGAGGTCACTCGCATGAAACCTTTACCCCACTATTACTGCCAAGCGGCATCCGTTGCTCACGGAAGTGGGATTGGGTAGCTCCACTAGCAATTTTACGGGTTACACGCGCTACGGGGTAAGGCGCACTACCCACTCGTGTCGGTAAAGTTTCCTTTACCACGTTGGACGAGCAGCCGTCGAGGTCACTTACGTAAGTTTTTCCTTCACACCATCTGACACTTTTGATGCCCGTTACCCACAATTGTGGGATAGGGTAACTAAAAGCAAATTTATGAGTCTGCGCTGTCGCTTTTTTTTAGCTTTTTAATAATATGCGTCTATATTGTTGTTTAATGGATAGCAATAGATATGAATAGATTTATAATTCTTTAATAACTATTTACATTGTTCAATATTTCAGATCCAGGAAACAAGCCGATTGATTTACTTAAAAAATTATATGTATAAAAGCCCGGGTTATCCGTGCAACATTGTTCCACGTTCCCATCTTGTTTACTTTCAACTACGCGCTACTCAAGGTCCTGAGATAAGTGAGTCTGATGATGCTTGTATATGGTGAATGTAGGATATTATTTAATTGAATATTTGGATAGAGATTATTGACAGTTGCTGCGGATACTGATAATTTTGTTATAGATATTGGAATTAATAATTTTGTTGTAGTTACCTAGACATAAACTGGGATGCATTTTATTAATATAAGCTACCTCAGCTTATTGTTATTTAAAGTAGTTGAAGGTTAGTTGAATTAATATTGCGCCTCGACTGTAAGATTATTTAATTATCTTTTGTCCGGAACAATAGAGTAAGTAATACGTCCACCCTGTTTAAAGACACCACACCAACACTTAATAACTAACACTAGAAACCTTTCCTAGTGCTGAGCTTACAGTTTGGTGCGACGTTTCAAAAGTAGAGATCGTTAGATCTTGCTTTTTTGAAGAAAAAGGAGCTACAGTAACAATAACTTAAGAGCACTTTTTACATTCAAAACTTTATCGTTTATGGACCAAAATGAAAAAATGTGGTTCTAACAAGATGAAGCCACAGTTCATATGGCAAGGGTTTTGATATAAGTTGTTCAACAAATATTTTTCTAATATGTAATCTCAAATATCTGTAATGTCCCTTAGCTTCCACGCTAACCCGATTTGTCTGTCTGCGATTTTGTTCTGTGGAGTTAGAAGACAAACAAGGATGACAGACGTAGCAGCAGATGGGCTAGACATTTGATGAGAACAGGAGACGGAAGATGCACCAGAAAGGTGACAGAGTGGCGATCACGGACATCCAAGAGAAATCCAGGAAGACCAAAAACGCGATGGAAGGATGATATCCGGGAGTGCAATGGATGACAAAAACGAGCAAAATCCAGAGACGGAGTGAAACACGTTGAAAATGATGGGATTACCTCACATCGAAAGTCTACGTTCGAAATCCTGGTACAGCAGATGTGCTGAAATGAATTGCCATTCGCAAAAAATTTGCAAGTGCGCTAAAAGAAATATTGGTAAATGCGACATACAACTTTAAAGAGATGTTTTGGGCATGTATAAAGGAAAAAGGACGTTAACTTTCCGATATAATCCTTCGTTTTTCTAATTTTCCAAAAAATACGATTGTTGTTGGCGATTTGCAGGGTCCAAATAATTTAATTCGACTCGAGGGCTACACTGTTCACCGGCCGGAATTGCGTTCTAATCGAACCTCCACCAAATACCGCGAGCACACAAAGCGCAAGCACCCGAACTAAACACTCCGGCGTTTTCGCAATTACTTGGCATTCGCGGTTTATATTAGGCGAGCAATTCGCTGCTCAAACTGCAGTTGTACCTCCATTGTGCGCTCCAGCTCGAGGGACGTGACAAAAGCACTAAAAGCCCGAACGCTAATGCGGCCCTTTAGATTCGCAAAACTTCTGCACTGCCCTAATCTTGAGCTTAAAATCCTGGCAAACAAGCGCGCCACGAGTGCCCCACTCCACAAATCCTTTCTCTGAAACAATTGAATCTAGCGCTTTCTCGCCCTGCAAATGGCTTCGCCGGGGCAGCCGAGGAGCTGGAATTATTTTTGAAGCGGGCCGTTTGAAAGTTGCGGCGTTTAATCTGCTCGTTTTAATATGCGCGGATTACGCGGGTAAGACCTGCAGAGAACTTGCAGTAATGGAATGAAGTGGCATTTCTTGGTTGCCACAAGACGGATAATTATAACAATTTTAAATTTCTTGCTTTTAAATAAAATTCTTTTACTCTCAGGATACTGAAATAGTTTCTATGCGGTGCTAAGACACATAATCAGCATCGAACTGCTCTAAGAATACCCCGAAAATACAGTTTATATCAGCTCTATGATCTGCAAAGATTCTTTGGTTACCGCTGTGAAACAAAAAATTCTCACAATTTTGTGGACTTTCTTGGCTTCTCAAAGCCAATAATAAAATCGATTACAACAACGAATATTAGATGTGGAAGTAAGGTTTCATTCCAAGGTACAACTTCCTAACGTTTATTAACCATCCTCAATATGGTATTACAATATATAGTAGAAACTGATTGAGCAGCCTCTCTGTAGTCTCTCGTATTTGCTGTTAAAATACTTGACCTTACTACTTTCAACATCTACCAGCTATCAAATGCCGTTCAATGCAGTCGTGCCGAAATTCAAATTTTCTATTTAGACAGGAGACTTCAATAGTCACCATCAATAATGAGGCTAAAACAACGTTAAGGGAGAGACTCTTTATGAACGGATGGATAACAACTTCAGTTCATAAATGAGGTAAAACAGAAATCATATTTTTAATCAACCAGATAGAGAAAAGGATACAACTTAGACCCAACATTCATTACCATTGAAAATTTTGCCCACACAAATGGCCCTTGACAAAAAACTGCAGACTAATCGTCCTTTTAAGTATTTGCTACAAACTCTCCGCTTGTTGTCGCTAGTCCAGTATCAAATACCAGTAGAAACTGCTACCAACAGGTCTTATCACTAATTACATACATTGAATAAGGATTAAAGAGGAAGCTGAAGACCTGTACTGCGCTCTAGATCTAAAGGCTATAGATTTTCCAAGTCCATTTAAGAGAAAAACTAGCAGTTTTAAAAACCTATAACTGGTCTAGCGCAAGTGTTCGTGCTGACATCACCGCTTTTTAACACACAGAAATTTATGTATGCTGATGACACGGGCTTGGCTACCCAAACTAACAACTTTAAAGTAACAGAATTAACACTTACAAGTGATCTCGAAAACATCAACTCCTACCTAACTCAGTCCAGGGAAAACAAATATGACCTGGACAACTATTCAACTAATTATAAGCGAAACGTTGTACAAGGCAATTGACTTTGTTACAATAACACTCAAAAATATCTAGGAACTTCATTTAAAAACCATTTGCAGAATCTCTTAGCCAAAGTTACTAGAAAGAACATAATTCAGAAACTCACGAGATCTGTATGAAGTGCAAATTCTGAATTACTTCGAACGTCGGCGCTGGCTGTAGTTTATTTCACCACAGGGTATTCGTTCCCTGTATGGTTGAACAGCAAACATACAGGTCTAATGGACATTGAGCTAAATTAATTATGCACAATAATTGGGAGTTTTGAGAACTACTGCCCCACCTCATTTAAGAAAGAGAAGAACCAAAAATACTGCAGGATAAAATTATGAAATGTGTTTTTATGTTACAATCTTATAAAAATATCAAAAACAAATCTGTAACGTTCTGCAACAGCACTATGTTAATCAGTTATCTTATGATTTTGAAAAACTTTGGATTATATGTAAATTTAATTTATACTTCAAAAATTAGGATCAAATGCAACTGAAAGTTTCCAATTTTGCTTTATTTCTATGTAGATTTTATCTGATTTTAACTTTTAAAAAATCTTTAAAACTATCTTTTTTCTAATGCCTTCCTTTAAACTAAAATACATGAGAAATTGGCATGTTGGCACTGCTCCTGTTTACTTCAAGGCAACAGAAATAGTCACAAACTCATTACAGAAAATAAGCAACGACAGTGCGCCAGCTAGACAAAGCTTTAGTAAACTTTCTAAAACTTGATTGAAATGAAAGGTTTGTACGTAGATACTGTCGAGCAGGAAATCTAATCTAGTACACAGGCGATCCAAAACCAACAGGATTGAATATTTGGAAAATAGTCTTGGTTTAATGCATATGCATCTCTGGAGTAATAAGACACAGTTTTTCAAGAACAAATTTACGCTGTAAACCTGTGTCTGAATGAGAACTAAAGCAGAAACTATTAAGGCAAAGATATTCTTGTTCTAGCTGACAGTTAGGCCATAATAAAAGCTCTAACTAGTTACCAGATTTCAAATTGGTTTATAAATGTCTGCAAAACACTATAACTTTTAGAAACCACAATAGATTTACATCAGTGCCAGGGCATAGGCATATAGCAGAAAATAAAAAAGCTGTAATAGTAAAAAACAGAATCAGAAACCACTTTTATTGAACTGTTCAGGTTTAAGCGGACTGTATCGTATTTTTAATTAAAAAAAAAATTTAATTAAAAGACCAAAAGGCTGGAAGACACTCACCGTAGAAGCGGACGCTCTGCTGCAGGAATTGGCTTATCCGAGGCTGTAATCAGGGGAGATCGAGAAGAGGAAAGAAGAGTGTGAGCGGAAAAAAGAATGTTACCCCAATTTTTGCTGCGGGGCCGATCGAAAGCGTCTTTCCTGATGTGGGCCCTTTAGCTGGTTGTGTAGGAGGTTTACAACAGGGTTTTTCTTCCTTCCTGGCCGGGTCAAAATACAAAAAAAAACGGACTTAGTTTCTCTGTCGGCAAATATCGACTTTCGTACACGCAATTGACTTACAACAAATGATCTCCGGAATGTGAAAACTCCTGCCGCCAATCAAAAACATGGTGGCAAACTCTCGGTCAGAAACGGTTTTGTATACACGGAAAAATTAAAGCCGGTTGAAAGTTTTCAAAATCTTCATGGCTACACCAAAAACGTTCGTGAGCGAACAAACCGCCACGCCTATTTCTAATCAAACAAAATGAGTACAGAGGGTGCCACAAGATGACTGGGATAAGGGGTTAAGGAGAGGGGTTGTCAATGCCTGGACACAATTAATGGGTGCCTACTATTTCCAATAACAATCAACTAAGCTGTTTAAAATTAAACCTATATACTAACTACATACAAACGTCGACAAATCAGAAATAATTGCATGATTTGGAAATGAGTGGGAACAGTTTCAGCGTCGGTCGAGTATAAACTCCCACCGAAGTTCGAACTCGAACTACCCGAACCACCCCATGTTTCCCAAAAAACACTTCATCCACCACCCCGAATGTCATTTCAAAGGAGGACAGTTGTTTTGGTCGATCAAAACCACGGTACCCGGTTTCAAAGGCTCAGTCGTTTTTTTCCACTTCAGTCGGACCTACTCGTGTAAACATTCTTGCCTCCATCGCTTCCAAAAATCTTGCACGCCCCGATCCAATAATTGGAATCGACTTCAGGGAGATGTGGGTGACAACCTCCGCCGGCAGATTTTGTACAGGTTTCAGGTTAAGGAAGTGAGCCGGAGTCGAGACCTGAAGATCCGACGGATTACATCTCAACGGACAAAGGGGTCGGGAGTTCAACAAAAATTCGATTTGAGTCAAAACCGTATTCAGTTCTTTGTATGTCAAAATCTGGTCACAATTACTCGCGATAAATGAGCCTTGACGGATTTAATATTGGACTCCACAAACCGTCAAAGTGTGGAGCGCTGGGAGACGAAAATTTCCACTCTATTCGCTGATCGTTTGACAACATCCGCGCCTAGCCAAAAATCGTTTAAACGCCGCTAGATGCATGGGATGTGTCAATTCTGTAATCAATTCAATGTGGACCGCTTTGGTGGACAAACAACTAAATAGATAAATATATACCTTACAAAGGTTTTCGACTCTTTCCCAAAGAAATTTTTAACGGTCCTGAGTAATCGACTCCTGTATTAATAAACCCTTCGTTTCTGAAACCCGACTACGGGGAAAATCTCCATCAAAGGTGACAAATTTTTTGGACGAATTCTAAAACACATATTACAAGCACAGACACACGCTCTTACCATGTCACGCGGAAGAAATCCAAAATTTTTCTCTAAGCAATGAGAATAATAGGTAGGGCTCTGCATGGCAATCGACTCTGTGGAAATGATGAATTCATGATCTTACAAATGCATCCTTCTTTGGCAAAACGATCGGGTGACGGTGGTCAAAAGGCAACCGCCCTCCGACGCGGATTACGCCGTGTTCTAGAAAAGGGGCAAGTCGTTTCCCAGTTACCAACACATGAAATTATTTGCCGAAATGGAATCGTTGTGCGACAAGGCATAAATACCGCTCCGCCTTATTCAGGTCCTCGCCAGAAAAACCTTGCCTCCGTGGCAGCCTTTTTCCAAACCTTAAAACAGTACTACCACCCGTAACAAACGCGTATAAGATGAACAACCACCAATCAACGATATTATAGGGTTTTGAAGGAGGCTTCAGCGTGACTCGTTGCTACTCGATTTATCAGCTACGTCTCTTCGGGAGCGCTAGGCAAGGTGGGCCTTTCCACCACAAGTGATGATCAAACAATTCCTGTGGTGTCAGTCCTCTTGACAGACAGTCCGCAGAATTTTCTACGCCGTCAATCTGACACCAAGAGTCAACCAGGGAATTTTCCTGAATGTCGGCTACTCAATTCGCCACGAAAGTCTGCCAATAATCGGCAGGGGATTTCAGCCAGTTCAAGACAATCTCGGAATCGGAAAACGTGATGACTTTGGACACTGTGACCCGGGATTGCAAAAATAGATGAGTACTTTTAATCAAATTTGACAACAATGAAGTCGCGGAACGGACAACACCTTTGTTGGTGAAACTTTGGCATACACGAGATGGACAACCAACTTGTCACCCAAATCAATCCTCGCATAAATTGCCGCTACATAAGCGTCCTGACAGGCATCGGAAAACCCAATCAGCGTCACCAACCCGCTTTTTTACCTAGCCATCAAGGAATTTTTATTTTTGACAAAACCGGTAGTTCCCCCTTGAAACTCTGCCAGCGATCAGCAATTTGGTAGGGAAGAAGATCGTTCCAACCAAAGACCCTATAAACTGACTATTTTAAAACCCAAATAAAGAAATTGGTGATTAGTCTGAACATGAACCTTTTGTAGATAGAAATTCCATTAAAACAACTTGAATTTGGTAAAAAAATTAAAGTACCGATTAGAGATATTTGAAACTCCATCTGCAAGAATAGGAAATGACATATTGTAATTAGAAATTAGAACATTAATACAATAGCTAATTAATTTACTGAAAAAATTAATAGTACCCCTCGTTTTACTTGTAATATTACTAGAGATTATCAAGCGTTTGATAACGCCGTTCTAAGAAAGAGGGAGGAAGAGAGGGAGGACGAGGAAAAGGAAAAATAAAAGAGTAAGAAAAGAGAGGAGGGGAAGGAGGGGAGGGAACAGGAGAGGGGGAGAGAGAAAAAAGAGGAGAGATAGGGAAGGGGGAGAGAACGAGAGAGAATCAAAGAAAGCTTAGTACATGGTAGTTAGCTGCGGGTGGAAACTTTTTACAATTTAGTACTTTCATAAAAACAGTTATGGTTGGTAGGGCATCATAATTACAACAAACTTGATGACTATGCCTTATATTCACGCTTAACTAGCGAGTTAGAGAATGATAAATTACGATTTTGTGATTTATTCTTAAATATTTCGTAGAGGCCCTACTTTTTAGAGCCAGTCGCTACATTTCGTTCTTTATCAGAAATAAGATTCTTCTTGGTACTTGTAGAGCGGTTCGTGCAAAAACTGGCATGGTTTTATATGTAGAAGTAGCAAAACCTCAAGGCTGGCCTATTGTGGTTAAAGACTTTTATAGTAATCTGTCCATCCGGTGTAAACTACACCTGATTTTTGATATTTGGATATCTGAGTGGTACATACCCTATTTTTAGTAAAATAGAATTCTTCAAATTTTGAGAAAATTCAGGCCATGAAAATGAAATCGTTTAGATACTAAACAGCAGAGGGAACGGTCCCTATTTTGTAATTGCAATACTCGACTCACTTCGAAACGTCGCAGCCGCAACCCACTTAGCTGATCAAACTTCTTCTTAATAACAAATGCTGTTCTTTTGTCTATACGAAGATTCTGCACCAAACAATTGATCGACGATACATTGGCCAAGGTATTAAACAAGTCTTGATATACCTCAGTTGTCATCTCAAATCGAGTTTCTTTATTATTAGTATATCCGTTTGTCAAGTTTTTGTTCAGGTGCTTCTGATCTTTCGATGAACAATTTATTCCTCGTTTATTTGTGGTTTACTGTTTGTTCCAACGTAATGTGTAAGTCCGTTAATATGCAATATGTTCAGCGCTTCTGATTTTGTTGATTTCTAATAATCAATATATGCCCTTGAAAGGCGCTAATTTCAAACTACTCTGGATTTTAGTGGATTTCTAAGTATAGTCCGAAGCGATTAAAAAAATGTTTAGACATGAACACTTCTTGAATCGGTATCACGCATAGTTTAGTCTAGTTGACAAAATAATCCATAAAGTGGCTTGTCATCACTTTGGGTTATTGTTCAACAAGTATTTTTTGTTTTTAATTTTAAACATTGGACCTATATCGTCATTTTGTAAAGATCATGTGCATTATATAAAAGTTTTGTAGATATTAGATGGCGTAAAAGTCATCATCCTATCGGAAATTGCTCTCATTTTTGCAAAAGGCGTCTCATGTCATCGCGACTTTGACATCTGTGAAGTAAACAGAAGTAAAATATACGAAGAGAAACCATTAATTACTATACACCTTAAGAATTTGGTATAATTGTGTCAATGTTTTTGTAATTCTCAGAGGTTTTGGCTCAACGTGAATTTAGTTGTCGATTTCCTGGTTGTGTGGCATCAACTGGACAAACAATACGGTTTTTACAGAAATTTAGCCGCTAACCAAGGAGCTCAACATGAGACAGTAGTAGATGTGGCCGGCCCTGGATCAGCCGTTCGGTCGAGAATATCGCTGTCGTGGCTGCAGACGACGGGCTACGCAATTGGTCATTGATAGACGATTTTTACAGCGAATTTTGGTGAAAGACTTGAAGATCTTTTTGTACAAAATGCAAATATAGTAGTGTATCAGCTATTGCCTGCAAAACGCCAATTGCGTGTAAATTTCAGCTAAGTCCTCCTAAATCTCGACTACAACAATTGAAAATTATCATGAGCGACGAGATGCGTTTCCATATATGCGGAATAAGCAAAATTATCGCTTTTGCGACACAGAAAATGCGCGTGCAATGCACGAAGAGTTATTACATCCACTCAAAGTTACTGTTTGGTGCGGCATTTACGGAGGAAAGGTAATGGACGCATATTTTTGAGGACTCCGTCGGCAACACTGTTACTGTGATTGGTGAACCATGACCAACGACTTATTGCCACAGCAAATTGACGAATTGGGTTTGGAGAACATATGGTTTCAGTAGGACGGTACAACCGTTTTCCAGCCGCTTAATCTCTCGTTTTAACGATTTGCATGGCCCCATAAAATCGCGCGATTTGACCATTCCAGACTTCTTTCTTTGGCATTATTTAAAGTCACAGGTATCTACGAACAAGTCACAGATCTTGGCGACCCTGAAGGAGAACATTCAATAAGAAGTTGAGAATTTATCGCCAGGAGTTTTAAGAAATGTCATGGAAATTGCTGTGAATGAGCTTGAAAGTGCATGAACTCTGGCGGAGGCCCTTTAACCGATATTATCTTCGCAACTGAATGGGAAAAAATTTAAACGTTAAAATAATCAACAAATAGAACAAATTCTTTTTATTTCAAACAAATTTTGTGTCTATATCTTTAAATTCACCTAAATAACAAAATTTTTTGATTTATTTATTTTTACTTATTTATGTTTTCGTAATTTACTAAAAACCACAGATATGCGGAAGTACTTTAAGTTTGAGATAAATCTTTAGAAAGCGACGATATTCTATTTCAATGTTTTGCAAGAAATTATTTTAGATTTTTGGTTATTTTATTGCTATACGTTAGGACAATTCATAAGGGCTTATTTATATATTTGGGAGGTAGAAAACGCAGGTAATATCTGTTCCAAAAATATAGAGCTAATGCTAATATAATGATTACAGTTTACGATGGCAGCTAATAAAAGTGAACTGTAATATTCATGCGTGAGTAAAGATGATTTTACTGTCCGAGAGAAGTGTTAAGTTAACATGTAATATAAACAATAATATTTTTCCTTAATTAATCATTGTCTATCCAACACCAACTTTACTTTTTAAAATAAATTTTATCGTCAAACTAACGGTACTCCTATGAGTTCCCCATTTTTACCTGTCATAGCAAACCTTTTTCATGATTGATTTTGAAACAAACCTCCTTTCACTTTAAACCTAGCTGTTGGCTAGCATATGTCAATGATATTGCAACAAGCATCCAAACGTCCCTCGTAATACGGCTGATAGATATCCTTGGCTGCTGACTCCATGCCTTTTGAGAATCCAAATATTCTAGAAGATACGTATGTGGCGCCTCTGGATAGTTTGCTACTGTTCTGGAATGTCGCCAAATAGGAAATAAATATCGCACGGTAAACGGCAGGGATATTCCGAGTTCGAAGTGAGGCCAGCGAGCGAATCTAAGTGCGGGAGTTGTCAATAGTTGTATGTATTGTGTATATAAATAACAATGTAAATTTTTATAATTTGCAAATACAATAAATAAGTATTTTTAAGTAAATTAGTTATTTACCACCGTAAAGATCAGAAACGTTATAATACTTTTGTTGTCTGGCCTCACAGCAAAATACGCTTTCCGAATTCCTTTCTCACCTAAACCAACCATGTAAACCAAACAAAATAATTTCCTTCCCTTTCTCTTATAACAAGGAATTCTTTAAATGGCAGCTTTCAATACACTGTCTATAGAAAATCCATTCGGTCGCAAAATCCTTTATCACCAGATTTATCAGCTTTCCGACATGAAAAAACACCAACCAGAACTCAAAACCATTACCATCTCTCTACTACAAAATGGGTATTTCAATAAATCCTTATCTTATATAATTTTCAATCTCACCCCCCCCCCCCCGGCCAACAAACAAAAGCCTTTTTACCTTAGATCAAAGGCATTACCGATATAATAAGCTGCATACTAATGAGGAACAATATACGTACGGTCTTCACGACCAATAACCAAATAGTTGACTTTATTCGCTCAGCAAAGGATCAGTGCCCCAAATTAATCCCAAGGAGTTCATGAAATACCTTGCGGAGACTGCCAAAGAACCTATATAGGTATATACTACATAGATCAAACAAACTGACAAATATCTAGCCGAACTCGTCATATGGAAATCCCGTATTACCTAGCATCATCATTTACGTTTACCCCTAAACCAACCCAATGCATTTCCTGCTAAACATTCTCGCCAAACTTTCACTTTTAGCCCCATAAATAACAAAACAGGACACATAACAGATCAGTTTTATTCAAAGATTTGTAGGGCTCCTTGGGGAATAGGCAGGTTGAGACCCCGGGCTAAGAGCTAAACTCTTGAAAAACGGCATCAAAACAATACTCAAACGTGGAGACCTTACTGAAACACGACGCCGTTCAACCCGTGAATTAAGTTGCTCAAATAAACACGTATGTGTTTTTGAGTTGATCTGTTTTAATGCCATTTTTACTTAGCACTTCAATCTGTCTGCTTTCCAAAAAGAGCTATTGGTCGATTGGTTTAAGGCTAAAACCAGAGAAAAAACAACTGAGAATATTGTTTGCCAAGAGATGCACCAAATTAAAGACAATTTGTTAGATTTTACGTAACTGATGGCACAAGATAATTAGGAAATTACAAATGACGGGTAAGCGTTTTTAATCAGACATTAGGGGCACTTTTCTATTTCAGTTACTCTACGAGTAATTCTGCTGACGGAATGAGAAATGAAAGCAATTATTTTTGAGTTGGAGACACTGGTTTTCTACCCTGTTGCTTTATTATGTTTGGTAAGTGTTGAACATTGATGGCCTTTTCGTAGAGACTTTAACTTAAAATTTGCTTGTTTCCTTGGCCTATATAGATTCTTTGCAAATTTTAACAAGGTATTTCGTATACTTCTTGGAATTAGATAGAGACTAGCCTGATTGTAAAGACTGTACGTATGTTTTGCCTCATTAATATGCGTTTTGTTATATTAATAATACCCTTAACATTAGATATTAACGTTTTTGTTGGCCAGAAAATTTTGAAATTGAGAATTATGATTTCTGTTAATATTTCTAATTGTAGAGAATAAAGATTTGTTGAAATATCCGTTGGGTATTAGGGTTGTAGTAAGAGTATTAAGTTTTGATTGAAGGATTTTGATGAAATACTTATCTAGGTTGTGAGTGGGAAAACCGAATCTATTAACTGTAGAACGTAAGGTTTGAGTTAGTTCTTTCAGGGTAATTAGTGGGATGTTTAGATATATGAGTACAGTTGTATGATTTTAGTTTTCTATCTTACCGATGTAGTTTAATTTATTTCGGTACTGCAGTTGTACGTAACTTTTATAAACAAATCAAGTATAGTATTTTTAAAACGTTTCTTAATTTATAGGGCTATTTTTTACGCACACTCTATTTTCGCTAGAGTTTAATGCGACACAAACGCGGAAAGATTTTCTTGATTTTACTTTTTTTAGGTTGTGAAACATCTTTTAGATGATGGAAAACTTCCAAGCTTTGGATTTATTAGTGCTCGCCTTGAGCGTTTTATCTACAATTAAATGGGTTATCAATGTTTCTTCGAATCTCATGTTCTTATACGTTAGTTAGCTGCTTAGAATATAACAATTGGTACTATAAATGTTTATTTATCTAATATACAGAAATATTTACTGAAGCCATTTATTTTTTCTTGTATAGCGAAATAATACGATAACATTAGGTTTGGTCTACCAACGCTAAACATTCCATAGTTATTTGTTTTTATTGGTATTTTAAAATTTCTATTTAATTATATCTTGTACATGTTTGAAATAGTCAGCACTTCTTTTTTATGAAATTTTTCGGATTTTTTTGTTTAATAGCAGCGAATTCTCTTGTTAGCTGTAAAAGATGTTTGTAGAAAATATTTATTTATTTAACACAAACATTTTTTCTACATGTAAATCGTAAAATCTTATTGAGCTTTATATTATTTGATTAGCATATACAGGGCGGAGAAAAATCAAAATAAAAACTAAAATTTTTTAAGAAAATTTATACTTCTAATGCAAAATCATTGAAAAAATTGAACATTTACTTAATTATATAGAAAAATTTCAAAAAGCACAGGTGGCGTCAACCAGTTGCCTCACACGGCCGGGAATGATCTTCTAACGACAATCGTTTAGTAAATATATTGTTGAGAACCTCCTGAATCAGTTTCTTCAAGTTCTCTAGTCTGCAAGGCTTTGTTTTATACATCTCTTTTTTTGCATAACCCCACAGTTAAGAATTACATCGAGTGAGATCTAAAATACTTGGAGGCCTAATTATGGGGTTTGCGTCAACCCACTCAACGTCCCAGATAATGTTGGTTTAACCACAAACAATAAGATCAAAATCGGTTGGTGCACCATGTTATATAAAAATAAATAATCTCAGATACTATAAATTATTAAATTCAACTATCGTATTTACTAACGTCTATTTAAAGACTCCAATGATGCTACAAATTCTATAGCTATTTTAATACCTACTTACTTCCACCAATCATGTAGATTAGTCTGCATAACAAGTATGTTCTATCTAAAAATAGGTATAATATTTTAATGGTCCAATTTTGGGAGCCGACTGGACGATTGTCTAAAAAATTAAAACTTGCTTAGTTTCACAAGACTACCAATTAGAATCATAAAAAACCAACAAAATTCAAAATGCTAAAATTAAAGTAGAAGTATTACCATACTCACTTGTAATCGCATCAATTTATAGCCCACCCAGACATTCCATCTCCTCTGAGGAATACGAAAACTTCTTTTAAACACTGAGGACATTTGAACTTCAAACATACTGCTTGGGGCTCAAGAGTCATCTAACACCATAATTATAAATACGTTTCAACAGGGAAACCAACGTACTGACCTAGTCACTCAAACAAACTGCCAGATCTGCTCGATCTCGCAGTTGTCAGTGCTATAGCAGATACTTATTACCAGGGAGAATCCAACCATGACCTATCTACGGAATATACATCAGTCATTCTAACAATTAGCAGTACAATCATAAGAAAAGAAGCCCCTTTAAGCGATGCACCAATAATACGGATTGGGAATATTTCAGAAGACATCTAGAATGAGAGGGCAGTTTTGTCCCAGACGAAGCAATTTATTATTGACTACAAAGATTCAAGAAGCTGCTTGGCACGCTACCCCTAATTCAACGAATAGTCAGTCTACAACAAATAATATTCTTCGATATATACGAGACCTCATCACCACAAAACACAGAAAGAGAAATCATTGACAGAGAAGCAGAGTCATACAGGATAAAAACTACTACAACATCAATTGCGCAATACACTAACAGAAGCCCGCAACGAAACCTTTGACAGTACATAACTAAACTTACACCTGACGACAACTCGATTTGGAAGCCAACAAAACATTTTAAGAGACCAATTATAATAATTCCTTCTATCAAACGTACAGACGCTACTTGGGCAAAATCAGACATGGAAAAAGCAAACATTTGCCGATCACCTCACAAACGTCTTCAATACACCACAACCCCAGGACAACAATAATAATAGAAAAATAGAAGCTTTCCCAGAACTGTCACCAAAAATTCAGTTATTCTCATCCGCTGAAGTCACCTTACAACTTCAACACACCAATAAATGGATACGACCGTACAGTAGGTGAAATATTAGCAGATTTTTCTAAAAAAGTTATAACTTCGATTACGACAATCTATAATAGCATGCTGCAACTCTGTTACTTTCCTTTACTATAGAAACATGCCTAGATTATAATGATCCTTAAGCCTGAAAAACCTCCTATCTAACCGAAATCATATCGATCAATAACCCTATTACCACTACTTTTCAAAGTCTTCGAAAAACTGCTACTCAACTGAATCAAAACCATCAGCTCCCTCCACACCAGTTTGGATTTCGGAAATCCCATTCAAACATACACCAAAGCCATAAAATAATCAACCATATAGTAAAAAGCCTAGAAACATGTGAGAATAAATGTGTAAACAGGCACCCGATAAAATCTGGTAACAGGGTTAATATACAAACTTAAACTATTTCTCCCCCGTGAATTGTATCTATTATTCAAATCACATCTAACAGACAGAACATATCAAGTTAAAGTAAATAGTTCAGTGTCTGGTCTGCGACAAATTACCGCTGGACTTCTACAGGGAAGCGTATTAGGACCACTGCTATATCTACTGTACACTGCTGACGCACCAACCGTAGACAACACAGTTCTTGCTACATTCGCAGATGACGCTGCTATCTTGTCAGTCGATCGCTCACCTGAAACGGCCGTAGAACATCTTCAAACTCATCTACAAGACTGGTTCCACAAGTCGAAAATTACAATCAACACAGACAAATTCGCGCATAAACTTTACCACAAGACGCACTGAATGCCCGCAAACTAGAATCGGCAACGTACTCATCCCGCTTAAAGCCATTCTGGAAGCAGTGTGGACATACAAAGTCTAGCTATGCGTCTAGTCAAAGATACTCCGGATGCTAACAGACGCCTTAGGGTACATTACCAACGAAATCCTCCACACTGACTTAGGAGTACCTTGCGTAATTAATGAAATCAAAAGGCTTTCTACTATTTACAATAGCAACGGTCACTCAAACGAGCTTAGAAACCAACTTATCCGTCAACCAGAAGTCACACGACGACTAAAACAACAATGGCCGCTGGATCTAGTGCAGTAACACAATCAGGACCGAAGAACCTCCATCGAGAGCTTGGCGCTGGCTAATGCTCCTCTCGTAACGTTTTCATTGCTGCCACAATTACTAAATACTCAATAATGTTAAAAGTAGATTGTAATTTGCATTTAAAATAAAACAAAAGTTTGACAGCAAGAAATAAGACTTAGGGACAGGGTTTCGGTTTAGGTTTTAAGATGTACTAATATATAGCCTTAGGTGGCCCGTTATTAGTACCAGAATATTTTAAAAATCGACCCATAGAATTTTTCGTGAGGCCCAAATTGTCGAATTTTTTAACAGAATCTAAGGGCGAATTCGAAAATTTGAAGCCCTGGATGACCTTGGTGCGCAGCGAATTTCGCCACCAAACTTTCAGAGTAGCGAGATATCATGAAAATGTCAGTTTTGGCTAACGGAATTTATATACACAGAACTGGTATGGTCGCTAGGGGGCGTGGTATTTTTTGATATCTTTTGTCGATTTTACGTTAGAAACCGATTCTATTCTATAGTAAATGATGAGTATTGCTATAGAAATCAATATCAAACATATCCGTGTACCAAGAGCGTCCCAGAAAAATTTTTGTAATTTTTATAAATTTTTTATGTCAAATCATATGTTTTCAAGGATGCTGGACACGACTACCGTGGTTAAAATGTTCTAATTTAACTAATATGGCTGTCAGGGTTGGCAAGATTTCTGACATTTTTCATTTAAAAATGCTTAAAACTGGCTTTAAACACTGGAATAAGCTCTGAAATAAGCATAAATGATGTCCTGGCGATATGCAGCTTGAATGACGATAATATATTGAATATACCTTTTAAATATATGTATAAATAACAAACTCAATGTGTATTTGAAGCACACATTTATTATGAAGTGAAATATTAGAGTTTTTATAACAATAAAATAGATAATAAATTCTTAAGTAATGAAAAACAATAATAATGAAGTATTTACATTTGCTAACTTAAATCGTTTGGTTTTTATCAATCGGTTGGATCGGCTGAGATATGAAAGATCATTTTCGTTCTCAGATCGATCTTCTTCTGGACTATCGAAAATTTCGCCAAGTCGCGGAAGTTTTTAACATTGACATTACGATGTCTTGCGTAAGACAGGAGCCAAACCATAGCACAGATATGACTGCAACAGCTGACAGTTTATAAGCCGGATTTACATTTGCAGAAATAGCGCTTTGTGCTTTCATGGCCTGTACCGTTTGGTTCGTACTCGATGTAGACGTAATAACATTTTCTTTCAATATGACAAGATTGAATTTTTACCCTCATCAAGTTCGGAAAGTCAGTATTGGTGCAGTATTGGACCAGGAATTCTCATTTCGATTATTTGACCATGTGTTCGTAGGGCTTTGGCTCTTTTGATTTGATAATTTCGCAGAGTAAAAAAGTAGATATTTGTTGAATCGAGTTTCGGGAACTGATTCAAAACACTGGGACTGAAAGCATGGTAATCGGACCAGCATTTCCTTTTCTTCTCCAAATTTTCAACGTCTTTGCTCAGAGAACATTCGATGTCGTTCAGAGCGATCATTCTCTGGGCAATGAAAAGTCCGTGTTCTTTGTCAGACTCAATCGGTTCGAAAAATTCGTTGAATATGGCTCCTGCGATGTGCCAATCAGCTTTCAGTTCGGTTATATCCACATTTGAACAAATATTGCCTAATAGTTTATATATTTTTTCGACTTTGTATCGAATTTTAGTCGCAAGTCTTGTCGTATTCGCTTGAAGCGATGTCATTTGGGATTGTTTTGGGGTAACACAAGCGGGCATTACAACTTTGAACTTTCTATTTCCATTTCCTTTTACATCGAGAGTTTTAGAGAATTTGAATACTTTATCGACAATGAAAGGATCTTTTTCGTTAAAAATTCTTTTGAAATATCTTTCATTGTCTCTCACAATTTCATCGAAAGTCGTTGAATAATTTTTATCTGCTTAGTACGGACCAAAGATACCAGGAATATAGCCGTTGGCTGCAATTGCGACCATCGGTTTTACTAACTGACGATGTTTGTGTATAGAAAAGGTCATTCTTCAAAAAGCGTTGTTGTTGCTTTTCTGAATGTACATGTAGATTCCCTCCCAAATTGTTGCAATTGCGCCGGGTTTACAATGAAGTGAATTAACGATTGGTGGGTTGTGCTCTGCAATCTTTTCTCGAGTCCAATTCTTTATTTCAAACTGCTCGCCTACGAGATTCTTCAAAATTCTTTTCGAATTGAATTGACGATTGTACCAATGTTTCTCTTTTCAGATTCAATAGACTTTTTTGATTTAGTTTTTCTAGATAACATACGGGTCAGTTCGCCTATTGGTCTCGCCGGTTTGGAGTTTCATCAAATAAATTGCCAATGCCTGTTTTGTGGTTCGGTTATCAGTGGTTCGAATATTAATGATATATTTTTGATGAATTAGTTCAAATTGCTCTTTTGTGAAGCCAGTGAAGATCTTATATTCTCTTATCTTTATCTAACGGTATATCTGGACGTTCGACTTCGATTTCACATATCATATTGAAGAAAGATCTGTATAAATCAAAGCGAATGTCATGGTCTGGAACCACTTTGCTCATCGTCTCCTCACTCAAGGAATGTCTTGCATAGTGGATCTTACAACATTTGCAGTCTTACGGGACATAAAGCCTTTTCTTAACTTATATTTGTTTCGGAATAAAATCAGGGGTACGATTCCGACATTCGGCGAGGCAGACAAAACAGTACATATTTGATCCGAACATTTTTATCACTTCTACTCCTCTGCTTGTTTCATTCGAATCGACATTTGACTCTTGAGATGATTGTTGAGAAGCCGATTGCTGTGATTCTTGTGAAGAAGTGATCGGTAGATCTTGAGAATTACTGTGTTGGACACTAACTTTGTATTTATTATAGCATCGTTGACAAATGATCTGAATCTTTGATTTATGTGTCTTTTTCGAAGGAAATGAATTGTCGGATAGACGCGCCCTATCTAACATTAAGGCCAACTGATTTTCCTCCGTGACTCAGGTCTTTACCACAATCTGCACATTTTTTGTGTTGTTTCTTATTGACCCGAGGGCCTATTTCTGTTTCGACCTCCATTGCTTGAAATTTAAAAAGAAATATTTTCTCTAATCCTTCACGCAATTTCGAGCGTCAGATGACTCAAAAAAAAAATTATAAAATATATAAATTATCTTTGAATGGATTAATCAAGACGATCAAGTCAGTAGAGAAAACATTTACAGATACTGTTCCTTAAGGTTCGATATGAATAAGAAATGTATATTTTAGAACCGAAATTTGAAAATTCAAGCCTTCATGAATGACGATAAGTGATTTGTAGTCAATATTGTACGTTGTATTTTAGGCACTTTTAAATGAAAAATAATAGAACTCTTGCCACCCCTAACGGCCATACCAGTTCAATTAGAAAATTTTAACCATGATATTCGTGTCCAGTGCCCTTAAAAACACATGATTTGACATAAAAATTTGTTGTATCAAAAATTTTAAAAAATTGCAAACATTTTTCTGGAGCGCCCTCTGGTGCATGAATATGTTTGATATTGATTTTTATAGCAATACTCATCATTTACTATCGAATAGAATCGGTTTCTAACGTAAAATCGACAAAAAAATGTCAAAAATACCACGGCCCCTAGCAGCCTAGCGACATTTTTATGATATCTCGCTACTCTGAAAGTTTGGTGGATGGGGAACACCTCTCAGACATGGGTGGTAGCGGAGAAATAAAATACCCGGGGCGGACCAAAATAAGCAGGCTAACGAGTGAGCAGCTGCAAACGGCGTTTCCATCTTAGGAGCGGTTGAATTAAAATTAGAAGGCAATGGTAAACCACCAGGAAATCCCCAGGAGCAATCATGGTTATCGTTGACGGATACAACGGCCTCGAGTATGCGCCGTCTTTAAACGGGCAGAGGTACTAAAAATCTCTCGGTCAGCTAGAATTAAATATAAAACATAAAAATACAAAAAGATAGAAATATGGAACATCGGAAGCATATATCACACAGGAAATATTTAGATTACCAACAAGAGGAATATAACAATTAAAAATAAGTATTCTTGAAATAAACGATATGAGTTGGGCCGATTTGATTATTATATAAGAGAAAATAACTCACAATATCGAAGCATTAGTAATTATTCTATTATTTTGTATCGTGTGACTCATGTTGTTAAGAATGTTATATCTTCTTCTTAAAGTGCCTTATTCATTATTGAATGTTGGCAACAATCGAGGCAAAATTTTGTCTATCTTAAGTATCTCTTATCAACTCATGTGTACTCATGTGGGTCCAATCTCGAATGTTCTTAAGCCAGGAGCATCTCCTGCGACCTCGCCCTCTTTTGCCTTCAACTTTTCCTTCCA
This sequence comes from Sinelater perroti, assembly GCA_036346155.1. Lineage (NCBI taxonomy): Eukaryota > Metazoa > Arthropoda > Insecta > Coleoptera > Elateridae > Sinelater > Sinelater perroti. The sequence goes on from JARFIY010000024.1 coordinate 14,739,674, forward strand.
TAATGAGCTGCAAAGTATTGTATTTGTCATTCCGATATAAATGTCCAAGATAAGCTGTTTTTCTTTTTTTAATAGTTAATAGGAGTTCATTTCTTCTATTCATTCGTCTCAGGACCTCTTCGTTTGTGATATGCTCTGTCCAAGATATACGTAGCATTCTTCTAAACATCCAGTACTCAAAAGCTTGTATTCTCTTTTCTGTATTAGCCTTGAGGGTCCACGCTTCAGCACCATATAATAGTATTGAGTATATGTAGCACTGTACAAATCTGTATCTGGTTGTAAGACGAATTTTGGAATGCTGATCTTGCTGTTTCTATTCTTATTTTTATTTCCGTTTCTGTCAGCCAGCTTCCCAGGTATTTGAATTTTTGTACTTTCTCTATTTGTCGATTATATATTATAAGTTGTGTTTGTGCTATTGGTGTTTTGCTGAAAATCATGTATTTTGTCTTTTTAGTATTTATCTTTAACCCTATTGCGTCTCCTTCACGGCTTACTGCATCCATCAGCCGTTGTAGTCCTTCTAGGCTATCCGAGATTATTGCGGTGTCGTCAACGTACCTTATATTATTAAAAAGTTTACCGTTTATTTTTATTCCGTCTTCGGAGTTTTCTAGGGCTTTGACAAAAACTGTCTCTGAATAAATATTAAATAATAGTGGTGAGAGGATGCAACCTTGCCTCACCCTCTTTTAATTGAGATAGCTTCCGTATTTTCATTATCTGTTCTCACTGTGGCGTTTTGGTTCCAGTATAGGTTTCTAATAGCTATTATGTCTTGTTGATCAAGTCCTTTCTCAGTCAATACTGTCAATAGTTCGTCGTGCTTTATACGGTCGAAGGCTTTTTCATAGTCGATGAAGCACACGTAGATATCTTTTGTTGGTCACGGCATTTTGTAGCAGAACTGACAGGCTAAATAGCGCTTCTCTGGTACCAAACCCTTTTCTAAATCCAAATTGGGAGTCGCTCAGATCTATTTCACATTTCTGATATATCCTACGGTGTAAAATTTTTAGAAATAACTTGAGAACGTGGCTCATCAAGCTTATGAGTCGAAAATCATCGCATTTATTTGCGTTGGGTTTTTGGGTATAGTAATAAACTCCGATGTCATCCAATCAAAGGCATTTTCCCAGTTTGATAGATTGCATTAAAAGATTTAAGTAATGTTATGTTTTCATTTAGAAGTTTCAAAATTCGTTATGAATCTGGTCTGGTCCACCTGCTTTGGTTTTTTAAATTTCGTATTACGCTTGTTGTTTCACTTTGTAATATATTTGGTGCATGCTCCGTTGTTGTTATATGTTGTTCAGTTCTCACATCTTCAAAGGTCTGTTTTATATATTCTTCCCATACTTGTTTTAGATCTTCTTGGTTTGTGATTAGTTGGTTGTCGTTATTTAACATTTTGTTGTAGTTAAATTTTAGTCCCTCCTATAGTTTCTTTGATCTTTTGTGTAGGTTAAAAGTATCGTGTCTCTTTTCTAATTCTTCTATTTCATTGCATTTCTCATTTAGCCATAGTTCCTTCGCTTGCCTTATCTTCTTTGTATTAGTTTATTTAGTTGTTTATATTGTTGTTGATTTTTGTTTTGTATGTTCTTCTGTTGTCCATTAACGTTAATATTTCTGATGTCATCCATGGTTTCTTATTTTTTCGGAATAAAATCAGGGTACGATTCCGACATTCGGCGACGCAGACAAAACAGTACATATTTGATCCGAACACTTTTATCACTTCTACTCCTCTGCTTGTTTCATTCGAATCGACATTTGACTCTTGAGATGATTGTTGAGAAGCCGATTGCTGTGATTCTTGTTAAGAAGTGATCGGAAGATCTTGAGAATTGCTGTGTTGGACACTAACTTTGTTACTTTATTATAGCATCGTTGACAAATGATATCTGAATCTTTGATTTATGTGTCTTTTTTGAAGGAAATGAACTGTCGGATAGACGCGCCCTATCTAACTTTAAGGCCAACTGATTTTCCTCCGTGGCTCAGGTCTTTACCACAATCTGCACATTTTTTGTGTTGTTTCTTATTGACCCGAGGGCCTATTTCTGTTTCGGCCTCCATTGCTTGAAATTTAAAAAGAAATCTTTTCTCTAATCCTTCACGCAATTTCGAGCGTCGGATGATTCAAAAAAAATATTACAAAATATATAAATTATCTTTGAATGGATTAATCAAGACGATCAAGTCAGTAGAGAAAACATTTACAGATACTGTTCGTTAAGGTTCGATATGAATAAAAAATGTATATTTTAGAACCGAAATTCGAAAATTCAAGCCTTCATGAATGACGATAAGTGATTTGTAGTCAATATTGTACTTTGTATTTTAGGTACTTTTAAATGAAAAGTAATAGAACTCTTGCCACCCCTAACGGCCATACCAGTTCAATTAGAAAATTTTAACCATGATATTCGTGTCCAGTGCCCGTAAAAACACATGATTTGACATAAAAATTTGTTGTATCAAAAATTTTAAAAATTTGCAAACATTTTTCTGGAGCGCCCTCTGGTGCATGAATATGTTTGATATTGATTTCTACAGCAATACTCATCATTTGCTATCGAATAGAATCGGTTTCTAACGTAAAATCGACAAAAAAATGTCAAAAATACCACGCCCCCTAGCTGCCACACCAGTTCTTTTTACACAAATTCCGTTAGCCAAAACTGACATATTTATGATATCTCGCTACTCTGAAAGTTTGGTGGCGAAATTCCGTGCGGACCAAGGTCGCCCAGGGCCTCAAAGTTTCAAATTCTCCCTTAGATTCTGTTAAAAAATTCGACACTTTTGGTTCTCACAAAAAATTCTTTGCGTCGATTTTCAAAATATTCTGGTACTAATAGCAGGCCACTTATGGCTATACATTAGTCTATATTGAAACCCAAACCCAGTCACAATGTCTTATGGTCTCTTAGTCTTTAGTTGGTATCTGAAAATTTTCATGTTTATTTTTATTTGGGTTCAACCTTTAAAGTATGACTAGAATTTGTATCTAATGATTGATAATCCACGTCATCCGTAAAATCCGATATAATTTTTTTCTATTTTGATGCATGCATATTCAATTCTTTCATTTATCTTTCTATCAGACCCCTTTTTCGGAATATAACTGATACGCTCTTGTACTCACACCTTACGTGAAACTGCAAGAATTTGCTTGTTTTAAAAATCAGTGTGCAAGCACGTAGAAGGGACAACAAGTAGTTTGTATCCGGAAGTAACTAATATTTTCAGAATATCGGTTATGAGTCAACTTGTTTATTTTCTTTTTAGAGGCTTATTTTGCCACCGAAGTAACCAAAAACGATAATTTTAGATTTTCAATTAAGTTACAGACTTTGGAATCTCGGATAAAAACAGGCGATCCCATATATCTGTTTGTTTTTTTAGCCCCTTAATAATTTTATAAACCAAAAGTTTTAATTATTTGGTTAATATATCATACTCAAAAATATGCATTTCTGAATACTAATATCCTTCATTTTAAAGTTATTTAGTTTTCAATCAAGTGATAACACTGTTGGATCGAAATGTTTATATATTTAGATTGGTGTCAAAAATATCTTTGTCGGGAAGTGAACAAAACGGATAATCAATAAACTCTTCTAGTTCACCATAGTTAAGTTGTTCCGTATACTTAATTTTATTTTTTATCATTCTTTAAAGATGTATTTTACTGAGCGATCTATAATTAAAGTAATTTTCTAATTCTCATACAAAATTTTGTTCAATTTTCCCCTTTCTGTACACAACTGTAATGCGAAATAATAAAAATAAATTTACGTTAGTAAAAGTAGATGTTGTTTGTCTTTTAACTATAGTTGATTTTATATAAAGTAGGACATTTTTTACTGTTTAAATTAAAAACACATTTTAATTATAATCTAAACACAATACTATTATAAACATTAAAAAATAATAATTAAAAATTTTAAAAAATATTACAATGTTTTTACGACTTTTAACTTCAATAAACATTTTTGGTTTCATTAAAATTCACCGGTCTAAAAAAATCTATTTTAGATGGAAATTATAATTAAATTCTTCTTTATATTATAACTAAACGAATAAAACTTCAATAAAATTAAATTTTTGAAAAATTTCTCTAATGTTAAAAACAACTTGGAGGCTAAAATATTTTTTGCACTGACTTTTAAAGAGCCAATTCTACAACTTCAACCATTTTATTACCAACTCCTCATCGTAAGCGTCTGATATTTTCCAAGTAGGGTTGCTAGTCTTCCATCGAGTGCCTCTCCAAGTAGTGGATGGGGAACACCTCTCAGACATGGGTGGTAGCGGAGAAATAAAATACCCGGGGCGGACCAAAATAAGCAGGCTAGCGAGTGAGCAGCTGCAAACGGCGTCCGTTTCCATCTTAGGAGCGGTTGAATTAAAATTAGGAAGGCAATGGTAAACCACCAGGAAATCCCCAGGAGCAATCATGGTTATCGTTGACGGATACAACGGCCTCGAGTATGCGCCGTCTTTAAACAGGCAGAGGTACTAAAAATCTCTTGCTCAGCTAGAATTAAATATAAAACATAAAAATACAAAAAGATAGAAATATGGAACATCGGAAGCATATATCACACAGGAAATATTTAGATTACCAGCAAGAGGAATATAACAATTAAAAATAAGTATTCTTGAAATAAACGATATGAGTTGGGCCGATTTGATTATTATATAATATAAGAGAAAATAACTCACAATATCAAAGCAGTAGTAATTACTCTATTATTTTGTATCGTGTGACTCATGTTGTTAAGAATGTTATATAGAAATCAGAATAAATATAGTGTAACTTAAATGGTGCAAGTATATGGCCCCACACAAAAAGCAAAGATTAAATTTAAATATTCTATGAAAATCTAGAACGAATACCAATAGTTACTAGAAAACATTAAACAAATTAATTATGGGCGATCTGAATATAAATATAGAGCAGGGAAAAAACAATATCATAAAGAATTATAAATTGGGTGTTAGGAATGAAACAGAAAACAGGTTTGCAGGATTATGCCTAGAAAAGTAAATGAATATTACAAAGTACATTTTACAAATTGGAAAAAAAACGCCTAGATAATTGTAAACCATCTACTGATACACCAGGAGAAGTAATTGGGAATTAAATTCAGTATAAATTTATCAACAAAAGATATAGAAATTTGGTTACGTTGGTAAAAACATATCGTTGAGGAAATGTACCAACTGACCACAGTCTCCTTGTTGCAAAAATAAAATTATGATTAAAAGATACTAGCAAAAGAGGTGGAGACAAAGTAGTGAAAAGCAACGAAACCACTTGGAAGAAAAATTAGAAAACAGAAAACTAAGATAACATCCAAAAACAATTTTAACAGATAGACAAAAGATGAAAATGTCGGAAAAATGGATGACAGACCATATCTTGAACCTTGAACTGATAAACAACAGCAATTATGAATATGGATAGAAGACCAATTAGAACTTCTTAAAGACGACAGAACTTCTAAAGATGAGTTGAATAGAACACCTACAGTTCTATTACTAACGCAGGAGAAAATTACTAGAACAATACGACTTTCAAAGAATAGTGAAACAATAACAGATATTTTTAATTTTTTTTTACAAAATGAGGAATTATACTAAATAATTCGTCAAAACCAAAGTTTGTTATGCTTCCAAAAAATGGGGCGAGGAAAATTAGTGAACATCAAACGATAAGTGCAATGACCCATATTTTTAGGTGTCATACATGACAGAATTTATAACTCATTGGAAGAAAAACTTAGCATGGCCCATTTCGCATTTAAAAAAATTCCTACTCTTAAGTGTCGTCTCCATTGGGGTTAGCGGTTATGACACAGGCCAACAGCTGTTTTGGTGCCGGGGTATTTGGAGCTGATTTAATTTGAATTTGATGCTATGAATTCAAATGTGGCATTAATTTTTGCCTCTCAGCTCAAATTTCTACGATATAACATTTTAGTAAAATATACTTTTTCTAACCCAATGGTGTGTTTTGTCTCTGCTATCAAAATATGGTGTTTTCTTGTTTTCACTGGGTTTCTAATCTATTAAATACGTCTTTATTTCAAGTTTTCAGTATCCAACTTATTTTCTGCATCCTTTTATATTGTCATTTTTCAAAACTGTGATGATTTTATATCTGTGAGAACCATATATCAAAAGCATATAATAATAAAAAACCAGACGGAGCATTTCAGTATTCGCATACTATCCTACTCTCCTACTCTCTTCTCATCTCCTCTCCACTCTTGATTTCCCTACCTCCATTCGCTATTTCTCCTACCACTCTTGTATTCCCTCTCCTACTCTTATACTTCCACACTATTATTCTAATTCTACATTATTCTTTATGTCTTTTCCATCCAAATCTATTTCTAATAATATATCGAACCATTTATCATGCCTTATTCTATCAAACGCTTTCTCATAATTAATTTTACAATTTTTTTGTACTTTAAAATAATCTTTCTGTCTTATCCCGTTCTTCATTAAAGTCCCCGAGGTTCTCAGGAAATTATCAAGGTGGGAATCAAGAAAATGGAGTTTCAAATTCATGTTACATTTAAGCTTCTGAAAACTTCATTCATTTATTTATTTTTATTTATATATTCATTTATGTATTCACACGTCTCAAAATAGTACTTAAAAGGGATATATGATGTAAAAATCCGTTCACGCAACCTCCCCGCGGTGTACATTGTGTAATGCTAATGCTGACGCTCCTACAAATATTATAAAGAGTTATACAGAGTTCAACACTTGGGAATTATGAGAATATTCTGCTTTAATTTTATGTAATCTACGCCTAGAATACTTTCGCGGTGAGAGATTGACCGATACTGTTTCAGTATTTTAATTACGGGGTAATAGGGTTAGGGGTTTTGTAAGGTTACGGAATTATGAATTTAGTTGAAGAGTCGATAGGTTACCGATAGGTTTAAAATCGTTTGGGATTATCGGGTTTAACGGTGTTTAGATTTTGGAGTGTTGTTTGATATTACGGCCAAACTCTGACGTGCTGGGCTTAAACCGACCTCAGATTCGGATTCAGCGACCTCAAAAACATATCGTATACATGGTCATACCAGGCCAAATTTTTTTTTGTTTTTTGTGGCTGTGTTATTAGTCGCCAAATAAACTTAAAATTTAAAAACCAATCATTTGAAGCTCGCTCTCAAATTACCTGAAAATTGACTTTTTCGACCATCTAAAAATTTTCCGACATATGCAGATTTTTGAATATCATTTTTGAACAGTTAAAGAAGCGTTTTAGCCAATAAAAAATAGAAAAAAAATTATAATGTAGTATTACCCCTTAAAACTAAACGGAATTTTCTAACCTTTTCAGAGCTCTAGAAAACCAAAAGAACTACAAAAAGAACAAGTGGTTGTTTAAAGATGTCGCGAGGTAAATCACGGCGCGTGGATATGCATAGTTAATTTTGATAAGGTATAGAGCCGTGGTGGTTTAGTGGATAGATCGCTAGACTAAGAAACCAAGAGTTGCGGGTTCGAATCCCGCTCTCGCCAATTCAATCGCTGGCATTTTTACGCCCCAGCTCGACTCAGGCTGCAATAAATGAGTACCTGGGGGTCAAACTCTGGGGTAATAATAATAGGCTCTAGATTGTAGCAGATCTATCCTGTTACGACCCCAAAGGGCCTTCAAGGCCTGTTACGGGGAACTATTATTATAGAGCATGGTACTTAAAATTCCCAAAACAACCAAAATAGAAGACAAAGATGTTCACATAATTATAAACCTATATTGCCAACAAAAATCAATCATGAGAACAAAACAACACATAACAACAAACAGAAATCATAAGTGATATTCGTGGTGTTACATCCTATCACTATTACTATTAAACTTATGCTCTAAGAAAAAATTTAAAGAAGCACTTACAAACTGCATGACAAAAGTAGTCATAAATGGAAAAATTATTATCAACATTAGATATGCCCATGATACGTGGATATTAGTCATTACCAGCAAAAAACTACAGCAAGAACGTACATTCGTTATAGATCAAAACTGAATATACATATATACATAATTCAGTCCTTTTCTACCTATCGGTGTAGAGGAATAGTCTTTTCTACCCTTCTTTTAAAGACAGTCCCTCATCTTTAATCTTCTGTCCTGGCATCTTTCTTTTTAATTTTCCACGCCTTTTCTCTCAACAAAAATGTTTATTTCTTTGTAAATTGTGCAAACTTTAAAACTTAGTCTACGATTTTATTTTGATTCTTTGGTTCTCTAGGTTATTTTCCTTTTACAAAAATTTTTGAGGACGATTAGCTACCCTTGCTAGAATACAATGCCACAAATGGTTCCAGTGAGTGCATTAGTTGGTTTTTCAGTATTTTTTTTGTTGGTTACAATTGCCTTAGAGAGTAAATAATTCCCCCCCCCCAAAATTACAGTATAATATTTAAATTTTTTGAAAAATTAAATAACATTATATAAAAAAAAATGAATAATTTCTATTTTAATGTACCACTTTATCAATGAGATTGTCTCGAGTTAAATAGACTTGAATGGTTCATGTTTACATCTAAAGTAAAATTGCATTATCATCTTGTACAAAGCGAAATCTATTTCATTTTATTTTGTAAATTTATATTATCTTAAGCGTAAAATGCGTATAAACCATAAAGTACGTTTCTCTTATCTGTTGGGATTTTTTTGAACATAATATGATACGGAATTTCATTCAAAAGCGCAAATAAAAACGGTGTACAGCTGGACAAACTGTCGACACTTTCAAATATTCGCAATGGGAAATTTACTGAACGATTGATTTAATGAGGTCTGAAGTATAAGCAACTGTTTGTATCTTATCAGCCGTTTTTTATGTGTTTTGTACGCCGTATCGGGCTAACTTATATTACCAGCCAAAACAACTTTTAAAACTTTGAACTCCGATAAGCATTTCGGCAGCACTTTTAATTGGTTAACTTCTGGAACGAATTGCCTTGATTTATCCATTTTTTAAATTGCAAAACCCGTTCACTAAAAATAAATAACGAATGTGTAACTACTTATATCCGCAATGTCATTTTATTGCTCCCATTATTTGTAGCATATCAGATGACTTTCTAAATTCGTGTATTTTGATTGAAAACATGGTAGTCCGTAATTAAAACAATCTTAATTATTAAAGAAGCACCTCAAATGTTTATATAAATTGGTTAAGCAAATATTTTACAATAAAAAAATTAGAGTATTTCAAATATTCTAATAGAAAACAGCAATAATTTTTTGTCTAAAATAAAAACTTTGAAATATCTACGACCTTAGATCTGTCTATGAAACAAAATATTGAGTTATTAATAAAACTAGATATAATGATCCGTCACTATTTACCACTTCTAACAGCTCTTACTTTTTTGACTTTGGTTAATAAAGAACTAATCACAAAGAATATTAACATGCTTATTGTGAATATCTTCGAAACGTTACTAATAACTAATAGTTATTTTATTATTGATCGCTTTAGTTAAAGTTAATATTATTGTAGTTTTATTATTACAATTATTTACTATCATCTATAATAACAACATAAAAATAAGCATTTATTAAAAAAGGAACATTAATGCGTATATTATTTTCGGGATAAGTTTATTATTTAGAGTACCGTTAAATTTATGTGAAATTATAAATGTTTGTTCAATTACGTTAGCTATAAAATATAATTAATTCAATTGTAATAACTGAAGCACAAATTTCTAGGCAAACCCAAATGTTTCTTGAATAAATGTTTCAAAACTCTAAGTTAATATATAATAAGCATCGTAGTTCTGTAACTCTAAGTATAACTAACATAAGGTGTTCTAGAAGAAATAGAAGAAAAATGTAAATTTTTAGCTTATTTTCAAAAAATAAACAAGAACTTGACAGAAATTTTCGTGGCTGTGCATTAAAATTTCAACTCCGTATCATCAATGAACATCGAAGACTATTTAAAACGACGTCAAATGTTAAATAATATTGTTAATCTCTTATTTTTCTGACTTTTATTACTTTTTGGATCCCCATCTTCACCTACATAGATATTCTTTCTCAAAAGGCATCTTTACTCGGTTGTCACAATCAAAACTTTGTATACCTTTTTATCTATTTATAAAAAAAAATGTTGACAATATTCTACCAAAAACTAAACTATAGATTACACGTAAAATATTTGTGGGAGGTGCGTCCAAGTTCTCAGGTCTCCCAATTCTGTTTTCAGCAGTGAGACTAAGTAGAAAGATGCGGTTAATTTTAAAAGACGCGGGAAATATTTCTGAATTTGTAACACAGATGATAGCTCTATATGATGTGCAAAGGTCGAATTAGCTCCAGTGCAGTGAATATTGCTTTGTATTCTTAAAATGGGGACATTTAGTGTTTAAGAACAATAACTACAAAATAATCATCCATTTTTTGTGTGGTGAAATGTCCATTGAAATTCATCGCCAATTTAGTGAGACATGCATAAAGACGTTATGGATGTTAAAAATGAGCGTTTGTGCTTGCAAAAGTTTAAAGAAGGTCGAGAGTTGTGTCACAACGAACCGAACAGCTTTAGCCACGAACTAGCCGGACCAAAACCATAATTGCGCGAGTGGAGCAAGTTGTTATGAAAGACCGTTGATTAGGTGTGTGTGATATCACCTCTAAACTTGGAATTTCCGTAGCATGATGATCTAAAAATGAGGAAAGTTTTTTCAAGGTGGGTCCCACGAATGCTGACCGACGAACACAAGTAGGGGTGGAAATGTCTCAGGACATATTGTCACGTGATACCGCTATGAATTTTTTGATCGTAAAAGACACTTTTTGTGGTCGCTCATTTTTTAATCAGGCCGCTGTTGCACCAACCCCCACCCACCCTCTCCAAAACATTGCTCTCAGCAACCATAGAATCCTGCCACCCGGACAGCCAGCGTCTCGTTCAATAGCGATGCATATATCACACTTTCTTTTTGCATGTAATCAATGCATATGTTGAATGCATCCTCCACCGCCAGCCTTATAATAGCTGAGGTGATAAAGTTGAATTATGTATGTTTAAAAAGACACCTAAAAGACCTCTATTATCTAACGCTTTTTTCACTTTCTAAATAAGATGATGCACCGCCATTTAAGTTAACAACTTTATCCTATAGACCTACTGGTTTTGGGGATGCTTTACCTTAGAAACAAACAAATTCTTTTAAGTAGAAGATCCGATCTTTCTCTAATGTGGCTGGAAAGATCTCATTTCATCACGGTTCAAATGAGTTTGTCTGTTTGATTTCACTTATCACTTTGGTGATAGTTTGTCTTTGTTGCATTTGGAGGCAGATTTTGCCAGTCAAAGGGTGATTATTCCATAATGTTTAAACCAGAAAAGTGTACCCGAAATAGTTCAGTTGTTATATCTATTCCTATTTGGTATGATCTCTAGTACTAATTATTTTGAATATGTGGAGAGTAGCCTTTACAATCTCACACTTGCTGAAGATGCTTTAATATCCTCACAAGGTCTCTTCTATGACGTTCTCCGAGTTCTTTTCAGTATTTTGTTGTATTCATTTAGCGATCTTTTATATTCTTTCTAATGCGTGGAAGCTTTTGCTTTATTAAATAGCTTATTTAAATAGTGAGGATTATTTTTATAAGCAGAAACAACAGTATCTGACAACTGCTCCACTACTATTTGTAATCTAGTTTTTTTTTACAAGTTTCACAATTTGGTTTGCGATCGCAGATCATATATATCTGTCAGAACAACTCTCTCATCAGACACATGCCAATTCTTAACACTGCCACTTAAGTATGGAACGCCTATTATTAAATCTGTTACTTTCTGCATTGGACTTGTTCCAAAGGTAGACATATTATCTGTAATTAGTATATCTAAATTATTTGCCATAATAAATTGGAACAAAAAGTCACTCTGATATTTGTATCTATGCTTCAACAAACCACTTTGTAAGCATTAGTATCACATCTAATAATTGGTTGTGATCCACTATTTCCAAAACTCCACACTTGATGATTTCTCCCGGCAATCTGTTACTGATAGCATTTTAAATAATCTTGATTGTTATACAGGCTGTATGCCTGTTAGTGTATTTAAGTCACTTATTTACCTGCAACCTCAAAACCAGTATTTTCCCCATTGATACAAGATTTTTGAATAAGATTAATATCACCCCATCATCAACTGTAAGGTATCTTAAGCTACTCTTCTGTGGTAGATGTTCACCTGCACCGCCCTTATTCTTTCATTTCCTGGCCACGATAATAAACTTGTTTAAAAATCACTACACCAAGCTTGCAAGTTACCTTAAACTTAGCATGTTTAAATAATCCGTAAGAAACTTCGTATACTGAGATTTCTTGCTCTTATCGGCCTTGCCTTTAAGTCCGAATTTTGAAGTCCAAAGCAGTTCCTGACATTTTACGATAACTTTTGGTTTTTTAAGAAGGTACTTCGATTTCGCGACAGTTACATTTACCCCTTTCTAGAGATCTTTAAAGCTATTCACCATTTGTTTCAAGTATTGTTTAAAGTACTCATTGGCATACGTGATGCATAAAATTGCCTCCGTGTACCCTGTGTTTTTAAACTGCGGAGAACTACTACTCGAAGGAATTTTGTCCAAAGTCTCTATCAATTTATTTTAGATAAAATCCGCCTTCCGCTGATCTAAAGCCATGTTTAAATGGCGTCTATTATCTCCAGACCTTTGCAGCTTTATTATAAGTTCAGGTTTGTTTTTCGCTTCTAGCCTTCCTAAATTTTTGAGGTTATCGAGAGGTGGAAGAGATATTTTGTACTCCCACTTACATTTTTCTTTTTTCCTTCTTTTTCTCTTCTTTAATATAAACATTTGACTTTTTTATTTATGTACCAGCATTTATCTACTCGGCTTTTGGGACTTCCTTTCTCTGATTTTTCTTAGAAATATCTGCCACTATAGTTCCTACCTCTGGTTTTAAAGTTTCAGATAGGTAGACCCTCTGCCTAACACTGTGTCGCCATTATGAATGATGATGTCTTTAATAAGGGTGAAGCATCATCTTTTCATCCGTAGAGCCTCTTGCTTTCGAGTCTTCCCTAAAAATTTTACTTACTTATTTATTTTTTTATCGTATTTTATCTAAATCTCTCATGCAGTCATGTACACCAGTTTAACATAATGAGTGAGGGATTATTGCACTACTCACAGAAGTTTGCGGTGTGAGTCGCGAGCTGGTCTGTGACCGAGTCTTTGCTTGCGATTTTTAATTTTTCAATAACTGCAAAACCTTCTACTATTTATTATAGACTAATAACCTTAAAATAGTAACTATTTTGCATTGTAATTAAAAATTTAATTTTGACAATTTTATTTTAATTTGCACTTTTCCGGTGTTTGCGGAATTAATTGTGTTAAGATTAGCCAGCGTGTTTTATAAACGGGAGTCTTCAATTGTACTTAAAAAATGTTGTTTATGTCCTAAAATGTACGCAATCAAAATTATATACTTTGTAGCTGAAATGTGAATCATCCTTTGTAATCAACTTATGAACTGCATGCTACTTTTATTTATGACAACTAAATTAAAATTTTAAGTTTACATTCTCTTAATCATTTTGCGGTGACTATTATAATCAATCATTAGGTAGCCTTGTCTGTTACGCTTAATTAGAAGATAATTTATGGACACTAATTGTTATTTTAAATGTGATGCAGCTGAAGTTCTTAATAAAAGAGCTAAATAAGGAGAAAAGAAGATACAGCTAATAGTAATTACGAGTAATTATATTTTCTCTGACTATCATGCAGTTTAATTTAGTTTTATTTCTGATACGTAACTACACCAACGTATGAGCCACAACCTCTGCAAAGACATACGCGCCACTGCTTACTTGGTTGAAACTGTTGAAAAATACGAATTTTATATTGTAACATTTTTGCTCTTAACCGTGGTAAACAAAACGCCCAAATTTATTTAAACTACTTAATTAATTTATTTACAACAATTAAATTATTTAATAACATTTATGTATACTAACACAGGAAATTACTAATATAAAATTACATTCTATTTATTTATAACACAATTCATTTCCCGTTAGAACTGCTAAGTTCCCTTTTGGTAATTTGATTTCCCAATTACTGCTTCGCTGCGTACTATTTGTACCTCCAGCATCTGTTGTGAAGTCTTTTTGTACCGCCGGAGCCTTCTGCAGTATTCTGCTCTGTTCTAGAGCTCACACTTTATAAGCATTTCAGGGGTCTCAATGGCAGTAACCCGCACATTAAAGGCATTATGTTCGCATCTCGACCTCGATGGCATGGCGACAACAAAAACGGCAACCCCCATGTTAGCTCCGAACTTCGCTAGGTGACAGTGTCTTTATAGCGGCGTTCGAAAATTTGTTACAATATGTTGATGATTTTAATAGTTAATAATAGATTGCAAGTATTTTAAATGACCTGAAATATTGCTTTATAGATTTGTGTCTCACATCATTTTTTTAATGTAATGGTGAGGTTTGTGCTTAACATATCAATTGGAAAATGCATCGCAAAGTAACTTTCCAAATATTTCCTATATCTAAAACATAGAGCTAGCAATTTGGAGTTCGTAGTTTAATTATAGGATTTTCTTGTGGTTAATGAGAAGGAAAAGACAAATTTAATATATTTATTTGTAGCTACTATTGAGTTGTTAAAGCTTCACAGTTTGTTGTCGAATGAAAATAAAATTTTTGATTATTTGTTGTTTTTAGATTGTCTCCCATACAATTTGACTAATGCTCACCTTTCTTTCAAAATTGTATTTAAGCAGTACTATTGTATATATGTATATGTATATATATATATATATATATATATATATATATATATATATATAAAATCTAGAAACATTTTATCCTAAAGTGTAAAGTGAAATTATTAATATTACATTTCAATTTATATGCACAAACTTTCTCCATTGTTTCTTGTTTGTTATCAACTTTTTAGCTTCTGCCCATGTCCTACGTTTTTGTCGTTCCACGTTTTTTTGGGTCTTCCTCTATATTTATGTCTATGTACACCTGCTTCTCATGTACGTTTTACTTGTCGGTTGTCGCTCAACCTACATACGTGTCCAAACCATTTCAATTTTTGCTTCTCTGTTATATTATTTATCGGTTCTATTTCAAGTTTTTCTCTCACCGAATCATTTCTTATTCTGTCTTTCTTGGTGACTTCTTTGACTTATCTTAAATATTTCATGTCAATAGCTTGTATTTTACTTTAAATTGAGTTTGTCAGGACCCAG
The DNA here is from genome assembly GCA_036346155.1 of Sinelater perroti. Lineage (NCBI taxonomy): Eukaryota > Metazoa > Arthropoda > Insecta > Coleoptera > Elateridae > Sinelater > Sinelater perroti. The sequence continues at coordinate 14,755,008 of JARFIY010000024.1, forward strand.
TTCTTGCTTTCATACATTAAAATTGTTCTAAATGTTTTATAGACTACTATTTTTGTTTTTCTGTTTATTTCTTTTTTACCTATGAACGGCTTGCTCAAACTGTGATATAACCTTGCAGCATTACCAATTTCTTTCATTGACTTCACTTTCCATGTTTCTCTCTCTGTCTATCTGTACTTCTAGGTATTTGAATACATTCACTTATTCTTACTTTGGTTTATTTTTATGTTAGTGTTCTTGTTTCCCTTACTGATTACCATTACTTTTGTTTTATTTATATTTATTTTTAAATTTCTCTTTGCTAGTCGTTCTTCCAAAATCTGTAGATTTTCTTGTAGGTCTTTTTCTTTTGCTGCACAGATCATAATGTCGTGTGCAAGGCACATACCGATACATTCACAGGTGATAGTTTATTGAAACTTATATGTACCTTTTTGGTCTTATTTGCTGTTGCCTTAATTATGTCATCCATTATTAATATAAACAACGTTGGACTCATTGCACCCCCTTGTCTCAGTTCCTCGGTTATTCTGAATACTGTCGACTGTAAATTGTCTTTTCTTATTTAGCTTTTGTTGTTATTGTACAGACTCTGTATTCCTTTTATTAACTTCAGACATTTCTTTGTATTAGACTATTCCATATTTCTTCAAAGGTTTTTCTAAGGCCAGGAAAGCCATATATATTTCTGAGTTTTTTATTCTGTTTTCCTCATCATTTGTTTTATACTGAAGATACGGTCTTGTACACTTCTCCCTTTCCTAAAACCGCCCCGCGCTTCTTCTAATTGCTCTATTACACTTTTTAGTCTTTTTACTTGCCTTTTACTATAATAAGGAAAGTAATGTAATCGGCGCAAATTTGACCTAACCAGTTTTTCACATTTCTGGATGAATTATAGCCTCAGGCCACCAAAAAAGTTGGTTTGGACCATTGGTTCGTGTGTGTGTGTGTGTGTCTGTCGGTCTGTCAGTAAACAGGATATCTCGAGAACCGCAAGAGCTAGAGACTTGAAATTTGGTATGCAAGTTACTTGTAGGTATATCGGCCGAGTCGTTTGGTCACAATGTCGCAAAATCGGTCGCAAAGCGGTCGCGAATCTAAACAGTTGAAGATACAAAAAATTCATGAGAATAAAAATGATTTGTTATCACGAGATAAACATGAATTTAAAATAAAAGTTGGTAAAATAGGAACTCGAAAAAAATTGAAGTTCACTATTTTTTATATACCGAATGTTCATAAAATGTTTCGGCAAATTTATATTGCCGCATAGATCAGACCGAGACGAACAAAAAATGACAATGAAATTTGAGCTTCCTGGCCGACTGTGGGAGGACGGGGGGGAGCGCTTGGCCGCTAAGAGGGAGCACGCAGGCGATAATGGGGAAGGCCGTGCAGCCGAGCTCGCACGGTTACCTTCAATGACGTAGCAAAATTTTAAGGGCCAGTCAATTATTGTCTTGTACTGTTTATTTTAATCAGTTCTCGAGTGTTGGACTCGCGCCTCGTCCTTTTTCAAATTAACAAATTTTTAGATGAGAGCAGTGCAGGACCGAGTCGATGGACTCGCGCCACGTCCTTTTTTGAAATAACAAGTTCCGGGACGAGAGCATCGCAGGGCCGAGATGATGGACCCGGTATAATATATAATAATAGGATAAGGAAAGTCGTGTGATGTTCACACCAGATTTTTTCCAATATATGTTCGTACATCTTCGATACCACGCTGAATATTGTGATGCCTCTATAGTCTGAACACTCCTTACTATCGCCCTTCTTGAATATCGGTAGTATTATTCCTATTTTCTAGTCTTCAGGAACTTTTGCAGTGTCCCATGTCTTGTTAAAGATTTGTGTTAACAATACTATTCCTCGCCGTCTTAAGTTTTTCAGCATCTCTGCTATTTGTATATGATTTCCTTCTTCTTCATATGTACATTTTATTTCTTCATCGTCCGCTTTATTGTCATGTTCGTCTGGATTGACAAGTTCTCGGAAGTATTCCTTCTATCTTTCTATAATTTCATTTTTTTCAGTTATTATACTGCCATCTTTTGCTCTCATTTGCCTTAGGGTGCAGTGTTTATCTTTTCTTAAATTTTTCAATACTTTGTAAAATAGCTTTTGGTTGTCTGCTTCTAATTTTCTCCCAAATTCTTCCCATGTTTGCTGTTTAGCTTTAGTTCATTGTTGTTTATATGTTGTGTAGCTATCTTCTGTCTTATGATTTAGGTAAAATTTCCATTTTTCTTTTTTGCTTTTTACTTCTCTTTTATTTTTTGGTTCTACCATTTTGTTTGCTTCTTATTTTTATTTATTGTTGTTGTTCCACATGCTTCTTTCGCTGATGTTAGTACTATTTTTTTGAAATACTGCCACAGTTGTTCTAAATTCATAGTTTCCCAGTGTCCTGCTTCTCTCTCTATCTTACTTTGTATATCCTCACTAAATTTGTTCGCTATCTCAATTTCCTATAATTTGTATGTCTTAATAGTTTCATTAACTTTTTTGTGGTAAATTTTCCTGTTATGATTTTCTTTACTTTCTTTGCCTAGACATACTTTCGCTACCACTAAATAGTGATCACTGTAAATTTCTGTTTCCTTCTTATTTTGATGTCTATAATTTCGTTCCTATATGTTCTATTAATGAGAAAGTAGTCTATTATAGATTTTTCATTCGTACGTTTGTAAAACGTGTTTATTACTATTAGATTATTGTTAATATAGAAGCTTATTAGCCTCTCTCCATTGTTGTTTCTATGTATTTCCCTTGGTTACCAATTACATCTAATGGGTCGTTATTTCTTTTACCAGCTATTTCACTAAAGTGTCCTAAAAATAGTACTTTGCCATTTATATTTTCTGTTATTTGTGAAATAAATTTCTTCCTAGAATTCGTCTTTTTTTCTTGCTACTTCGTTTTCACCGGGGCCATAGACAACTACTAAGGTTATTTTGTTTTGTTTGCCTAGTTGCCGTTCTACTTTTAGTATCTTTCCTGTTATAAATGCCCAATTCAGTATACTTTTTCTAGTACTATTGTAACTGACCTATAATATGCAATAATACAAGCAGAATAACAGTTTTCGAACATTTTAAAATTCTTTAATGACTATGTTGAACGATCTACTGTGAGGTGCTGTCCAACAATTTTCAAAATTAACATACCTCTTTAAAAAATATATTGTAAAACAGTGATGCTAGATATTTTATTTACTATTACTGAGGAACTATTCTAGTACATATTTTTCATTACACTTTAGCTAAATATCTTTTGATCGTCATTCCGTGAAAAATTTTACTAGCCTAGTCATATTACGTTGTTAGTGATTTTTGTATAATTCCATTACTAACAATTTTCGAAATTGTAATTTTGCATTTGATGTTTAAATATTAGTAAAAATGCAATGTAATCCCGATTTGGCATTTCTCAATAAAACATTTCCTTTATAACCATGACATTTTAAAGTCATAATTCTAAATCCATAAAATTTAATGTAATTGAATTACAGATATTGGATATTAAGCGAAAAGCGTTAAGAATTACTGTGAAAGTGGATGCACTTAAAACGAGGAGCCACAGGTTAAAGTGTGTCATAAGGTTTGATGCAATAAGATAAATTAAAAGAAAAAACTGTGCTACGGTGATTTTAACAGCAATGGAAATTATGTTTGGGGAACAAGACTGTGTTATTCATCAATAATCTTCAAGGCTTTACAAGGCTACTAAATCAATTTAAGAAGAAAATGTTGACCACTGTGTTATCAGCAACTAACAACTGTCTTCAGAATGTTTTAGTGAAACTTTTGAACTAATAGTGAAATATACATTTTAGTGTCAATGTTGGGCTTTTCAATTTAAGAAAAGAGTGTATTAATAGAAAACTATCAACAAAAAACGGCAAGGTTTAGGTGTGCTATTTGACAGATGAAAAAAACCCAGTTATTCAAGAAGAAGCTGAAGAATGCAGAACTTAATAAGGTATAAAGGAAAGCCTTCTAAAGATTCGGTCCGCACATTCCAAAACTCAGTTCAAAAACATTTAATTTATTTACAAATATGGCCAATGATCTACAGTCAAAGTGACATAAAGAGTTTAACAAAGCTCTAGGGAGAGGATAATTTTAAATCTCGTAGAAAATGGGACACAAAGGACAATAAAAGAATTGGCACGAATAATAAATAAAACATCTCCAACCTTTGACAAAAATTAGAGGACTAACAGGACATCAACAGCTAAATTCGTACCACTCATTTAGTGGAAACTGAAAAGATTTTGAGCTATTGAAGGGGGTAGGTTGAAACAAGAACGGTGATAAACATGACAAGCACGTAATTTTTTATTGCTGTTGTATTTTAATGGCTTTAATGACTTTCCATGGCATCTATTCAACAATAAGTTTGTTAAATGGAATGGAGCTGCTTCACGTCTCCCAGGGCGTTTTCAGTTATTTAATTATGTAATGAAAGAAATTATACATTTATTTAGGATGCTTGCTTACTCCCAGCTCTTGCTGTACATATAAGTCTGTTAATAAATAATGGTACAATAAACAAACTGCTAAGCTACCCCAAGAATGCTACAACGACTATGTAACGTTTGTAATCGCCCCATTTTAAACGGTAAAATAGACACAAATGTTTCCACATTTCCACTGCGTAGCTGATAATGACCCACTTGTTTGTACCCACCAGGAGAAGTTGTTGATTTTAACCATAAAATGTACAGACTATGTCAAAAGTTATGCAAGACTATTTCACGCATTTCTCTCTTTATATAGTAACAGATTTATTAAAATGATTAAAAGGAGTGCCATCCAGGCATTAATTATTAAACCACAAACTAGTATAGAAGAGATTATATTTGCCATATTTGACTTCACTGGCCAGACGAAAGTAAAAAGAATTATAAATTTAGTAGCAGAAGTTTGCTTAAAACTTTTATGTCAGTTTGAAGATTGATTAATTAAATGTTTCTATAATATTTTGTAATATTCTACAAGAATTGGGAATTAAAATTTTAACATTGACCAATGTTTTCGAAGCATCTTGGACCCGAAATTCTGAATTTTGAAATTAGAACCAAACAACGGAAATATTAAATGTTTGTATTGCAAAATAATTTTATTGTTCACATTATTAAACTCCAGGCGAGCAAACGTGAACCTTTAATCTTGAATTGTGTTCAAATGTTAGCTCGGTATTAAGTGGAAAACCAACAAACTGCGAACAATATTGCCGTCTAAATTTTATTTCTCATGTTACTTTCACCCAGATATTTCCGAAAACAAACACGTCCCGCGCCAGCCGCGCCAAAGCTCGGGCGGGCGCCTCGTTTTTCTTTTTCTGCTTCCACGGCGCCACTTCCTGCAGCAGGCGGCATTTTCGTCAAACTGCAGGGCGCGAGCACGCGGCAGTAACTCAAATTCGGCCGCAAAAGTCGTCCGGAGCGCGATCAAATCCCGAGCCGCCACTAGCGCCCCGACGTCCTCTTTCAACACTGCACCCTAGCGGCCGGCGCGAGCGTCGGGACGCCATCCTAATCGATATAACAGTCTGAAACAAGTCTCTATAACAGGCATTGTACAAGTCAACTAATTACTTCGTGCGCCTCCGCCAAAAGGGCCCCCTTCGGGGCGCCGCGTTCGTGAAGCCGCCCGCAGCCCGGGGCCGCGCGGTTCGCGGCCAGACGCGAGTTTCGTGCGGAAATTTGAACGTGTTTTGGTTATGTCATAGTCACCTATATTATGACAGTTCCGAGGGGGTTGAACCCTGGGTTAATATACTGTGGCCGAAAGTTGCTGCCGACTGCTGCGATGGACGCTCTCGCCGTGGACTATACCGGTATTTTGAGAGTAGACTGAAGTAATCTATAGTTACTTAATGATAGGTACTGCAAATTAAAAATATTAAACTCCGCTTAAAAAAATCGATTGCGGGCTTTGGTGAGCTTAGAAGCTGCTCAGCACTGTTCGGTTCTGCGCCCCGCAAGAGTTACTTTCTTGAAAGGTATCGTCGGGAAAACTTTAAGGTGAGTGCTATAACTTAATTTAATTACTGATAGGATTATCAGGACTTCCCGACAAAAGGAGTTTAACCTCTAATTGGAATTACAACTTCCAACTTTTCCAATTTAAAGGATTTATGTAACGCAGCTCAATTTATTTAGATAGATTTCTTCCTTTTCAGCGGTTAAATATTTTATATTACCAATACAACAATTTTGATAGCTCAACCGAAATTATGCAATTAATTTGCACATTAAAAATTTTTTTATACTGTTTTTTTTTAATTTATTATTACTATTTTAGTGTGTATTATACGTAAGGCATAATACATAGTATTTTGTGACAATTTTTTTAATAATTTTAAAAATTGGCCCCTTCTCATTCAGGAATATTACAATTGAGACACAAAATTTTATTATGTCTATGTAAATTTTCTGAAAGCTTAGAATAAAATTTTCTTTGATTTCCTATTAATTTTTATATAAATATAAGATTTATAGGGTTGCCTATTGCATATAACTTAATTTTAGAAAGTAAACTATAGATCCATTATTTTTTAATTTAAATTTTATTAATTATAAAATAAAGAAAAATAAAGGAGACTCTGTAATTTCATCAGCAGTAAGTCTTAAGTACGATTAACAAAAATCAAGCTATGGTTGCTTTAAGTACCATATCATGTTCTTTTTTTAAACTTAATGTTAAGGTATGTTTAGTCAATTTTTTATATAACATCTGATATTGTACTTTTCGAACTTTTGGGATAAAATGTGAGATACATACATTCTCTATCAAGCATTCAAGGTTACCATGTTGTTCTCGATTTCTGTCTTCTGATACATAGCTGAAATTTTTTCTTTTTCGATAAGTTTCAACTGTTTTTAGCAAGATTTATTTCAACGTCAATTCAATTTTTAATACGAAGTTTGACAAATATGAAAATCCTTAAATTTAAAAAGGGAAAGTTAGCTGCCTAAATACAAATTTTCTTTTAATTATTAGAAAAACTAAAAAATAATTGTTCTAATAAAGAATAAATTCAGTGGAAATTTCAGATGAGATAAAATGTCAAAGGAATTTTCTTTAGATAAAAACAAAGCCGGTGTTTTTATAGCTTAATATTACTGCCTTTTATCATGTTTTGTTGCATCTGGCAATATCACAATGAAACCTACATGACATTTAAGTGACTGAAAAAAAGCATGTGGAAGAATAAGAATTAAATATTATATATACAGCTCTTTACACCACATGTATAGTCCCTCTCTCTTTCTCGTCATACATTTTGTATTCGAAGATCGCGATTTGTGTGTTTAAGTGTTTGTATGGTTTCTGATTACATCTTTCCATTTCTCTCATCTTGTGCGTTCCTAGTATTTTCTTCTAACTTTGTTTTAGTTAATTCTTTTATTTCGTCTGTCCATCTTCTTGACGCTCTCTAGGTCATTTTTCTTCAATTTTGCCTTGTACCATTGATTTTCCAAATTATTATCCATTCTTCTAGAGACTTGGCCTAAATTCTTTAAAATTCTTTTCTCAATTATATTTATTAATTTGTGTGGGATTCCTATAACACATATTATGATTTGTACAATGTTCTGTCCATTTTATTGTCAGCAATCTTCTACAGCACCACATTTCAAATGAGTTAATCTTTTGTTTGTCTAACTTCTTCATCATCCAAGATTCTGATCCATACAATGCAATAGGAAAAACTAGCGCATTTATTATGTGAACTTTGATATGTTTGGCGATACTCCTATCTTTTTAAATTTTCGTTAGTTTAGTAACTGCAGTTTTTGCTAATGCTATCTTTCTTTTTATTTTATTAGAACAGTTACCGTTACTTTTTATGTACGACTCCAAGTATATACGAGGGTGAATCAAATATAAACAAGACTTATTTTTTAAAAAATATTTTATTTGAACTTGAAACAAAAGAATAGCAGATTATTTTTCTACATAATCTCCTGATTTAGAAACACATTTTTCCCAACGTGTGGCTAATTTTGAAATGTCTTCCTCGTAGAATGAAGTTGGTCGTGTTTCCAGCCAATTGCGCACATCGACCTCAACCTCCTCATCGCTGTCGAATCTATGCCCTTCCATGACTTCCTTGAGATGACTGAATAGGTGATAGTCGCAGGGTGTTCAACTGTGAACGATGCAGTTTCTGCTCAGTTGTCAGAAGGCGAGGCACCCACCTTGAGCACACCTTACGAAACCCTAGCTCTTCTGTGATGATCGAAAAAGTGCTGCCATAACTTATTCCAATCTCAGATGCAATCTCATCGATGGTCAGACGCCTGCCACCCTCAATAAATTGTTGAACGCGGACGATGTTTTCGTTGGTGATGCTGGTGCGAGGTCGGCGATCATGGCTCTCATTTTCAACATTCTCGCGACCCTCCACGAACTTTTTGTGCCAAGCGAACACTCTAGCTCGTGACAGTGTCTCTTCCTTGAACTGCGCAGTCAATCTCCTCAGGATTCCAGCCGGTTTTACACCTTCGTGATGAGAAATTTAATGATAATACGCTGCGCAATTGACGACGGCACCTCCTGCTCAGACATTGTCACAATGGGTACTGACAGGAACGAACGAAATCGCCTGCCTGCTTCCCCCACTCCTGACATCCCTACCCAACACCTGACGAAGCGAAAACTCTCGCGCGTTAATATTGCGCGACCGAGATCAAAAGTCTCGTTTATATTTGATTCACCCTCGTATAATGATCTACTATTTCTGTTCCGTTTTATTCACGTCTGTCAGTGTGTGCTCGTTTTCTTAGTATTATCATTACTTTCGTTTAATTTTTCTTTAATGCTAGTCCTAAACACGCTTTTCTCTTCGACGATGTTTAACAATTCTTTCATTTCTTCTACTGACTTAGCAATTAGAGCGGTGTCGTTAGCATATTTTAAATTATTCATTTTGACACTTTCAATTTTTATTTCTCCATACCATTTAGCGAAGACTTTTCGCATTAAGAACTCAATATATATGTTAAAAAGCAAAGGAGATACTATGTAATGTATTTGATGTTTTTTTATTTATCCAAATTGTTGTTGTCTCGGTTCCATAAAGTTGTTTTATTCGGTATACTATATTTTCTTATTATTTTTTTTTTATTTTCAATTGCTATGTCATTATTTTGAACATATTGTTATCTTCTTGATTTACTAGATAGTTCTTGCAAAGCTTTGAGGAAGTTTAAGATTTTTGCTATGCATTATCACGAATCCCTTCTCAGTTAATCACAACTAAGATAATAAGGCGCTTTCTGTTAATGTTTTTAATAATGTTCTTTCCTCATAATACCACTAACTTTTACTAAATCTGCCGCATTAGCCGAAGAGAAGCATCCCCAGATTAAAACAGACCCAACTCCTTGCTTGACAGTCGGAACAATTCGTCTTCTATCATCTTTTCAGTTTTAAACCAATCCACGAACATTCTTTATTTTTTACTGAATATTTCAAATTTTAATTTATCGGTCCACAGTACGTTTTAACACTACTCACTTGTTTAGGGATAATTGATTTTGTGCCTACTGAAGCAGTTTAACCTTATTACCACGCCATAACAACGAGTTTTTGGTCGCAATATGACCATGAAGATTGCCCTTTTGAAGACATGGCATTATTGTGGTGACTGATATGGTTTTATCACTTTCCCTGTTAAATTTCGCAGAAATATGTGGAGCAGTTAGTCTTCTATTTTGCTTACTCATTAGTCTGATAAACTGATTCTCTGCATCGAATGTTGCTCGTGCTGGCGCACACCTATGGCGATCCCTATAACTTCCTGTCTCTCTGTAGCGTTGTAATGTAAGATTCACCGTCGAAGCACAAGCCCTTAATGTTTTTGCGATGTTATGCACTGAGTATAAATTGAGAATAACTGATCGAGTTTCTGCAGAGAGAGGCTTAGCATGATCTATTAAATGCTATTGAAAACAAATCTCAAGGTCTTCTGATAAACTGGTGAGTTTGGAAGTTTTTTTTATTATTATTATTATTAATAATAATTCAATTGCCAATTTACAATCTACTCAACTAAAGTAATAAGTAAACATTTTGACAGTATAGGTATTTGTCACGAATAGGGTACTATCCACTCATGGAACTCCAGGATTCAGCCAGGGAGGTCTTTCTGCCAAAGTCGGTGTAATCGTCTTCCTTCCGGTTGGTGCTAGTAGAAATCGACAACAAGTTAGCTTGCGTGGTTTAATTTTGATAGCAGAAGACCTGATGACTTCAGTGAGAAAGGGGAGTTGAAGGTCGATATCGAGGGTTTGATTGTCTATATACCAGGTAGCGTTGGCGATAATACAAAGGGTTTTCGATTGGTAGAATTGGAGGATTTTGATGTTCGATGGCTTGCTGCATCTCCAGATATCTATGCCATAGGACCAAATGAGTATAGTCTTGTAGATCAAAAGCTTGTTTTCAAGGGTCAGTTGAGATTGACATCCTATAAACCAATACATGTTTTTTCTTGCGGTTTAATTGTTGCTTTTTGGCTTTATTATGAGCTCTTCAGGTAAGTCGTTGATCTAAGTAGAACCCTAAAAACTTCACCTCAGTTTTGATTGGGATAGGGTAGTTGTAGATGGCAACTTGTGGACAGATAAAGTGCCTGGTGGTAAAAGTAATTTGAGTTGACTTAGTGTTGTTAACTTTAACTCGCCATTTGTCGAGCCAGATTTGTAAGAGATTTAGATGAGACTGGAGTTTTTTGGAAACGCGATTAGCATTGGTGTCATGATAAAATTGTCGTATCATCGGCGAAAGTTGCGATTAATGTATTATCGGTGGTTGGGATGTCTGCAATGTAAAGAAGGTAGAGGAAAGGACCAAGTACGCTTCCTTACGGAACACCAGAGTTAATAGGGTGATAGTTTGATAGCTTGCCCTGGAGTTGAACTTGAAAGCGTCTATGGGTAAGGTAGGATTTGAGAAGGAAAAATAGTGTATGGGAAAGTTTTTTTTTTATAGAGTAGGCCGAGGTGCCACACCTTATCGAAGACTTGTTGTATGTCCAAGAAAACTAAAGCGCAGAATTATTTCCTTTCCAGGCAATTCTTGATGTGGTTAACGAGTCTGTAGCATTGCTGGATAGTTGAATCGCCTTCACGGAAGCCAAACTGGTGTGTGGGAATTACTTCTTTTAAAGACATTATTTCTATTAAATGGCGTAGTAGTATTTTGGAGAGGAAAGGTAATAGGCTTATGGGTCGGTAAGATGTGTGTTCTTATGGTGGTTTTCCTGGTTTAGCAATCATTGTGGTTAGTGCATATTTCCATTGAGTAGGAAAGTGGGAGGTGGCAAGTATGCGATTATAAATTGTAAGGATAAGCACTAATGCTTTTCTGGGAAGCTACTTTAGAATATTTTCTATGATAAGGTCGTAGCCATAGGTTTTTAAAGAGTTGGTTAGTTTAATTTAGTTATGTACTTCGGTTGGTGAGGTAGGTCTCACAGGTAGAGACAGCTGTTCAGCGGAGTTGGGAAAGTCTTCTTCTTTTGCGCCAAAAGCGACGTTATTGAATGGTAATGGGATGAAAACACTTGTGGTTTTCGGTATAGATTAGAAATGAAGTAAATAAATGTTGCAATTTTATTATCTTGGATAACTTTTTGGAAACGGTGAGTGATAGCATTCAACGTAATCTTATCTCGCGACTTGCTAGATTTTTGCCATTTGGCACGAGTTCTACGTTTTTCTGCTACAAGTTGTCTTATGTGTAGCGGTATATTGTGTATTTCGGGTGCTATCTTGGGATTAATCGACGTGACCTGCTAGGCTGTACTCTACTGCAGATTGATGTTGTCATTGATGTAGAGTTGAAAGCTCTCCCAATCCGTTTTATTAGTGAGTAGTTTGGGTGGTACGGTTGTCCATATAACGGTTGTGCTCAAGATTATTACTGCAGGAGAATGATCTGAGCTTAGATAGGAGTTGCTTTCGGTTTTGCTATAGACATCGAAAATTCCTTTGGTAACTGCACAGTTCAGCAGATCAGGGATTTTACCCAGGTCCGTTGGCCAATAAGTTGGCTCGCCGGTCGACATGTAACTTAGGACCCGCTCATTAGGTGATATTAGTCTGGATCCCTAGGCTGTGTGCTTAGCATTCTCCTGCTACTAGGATACAAGATTCGAGTGGGCGGAAGAAATCTTTGAATTTATCAGTAGTAATGATATGCCTAGGTGGGCAGTAGATGGCTCTTACACTCAATGACCAGGGGAGTAGGTTGTGTTTAACTAAAGCACATTGAATTTAATAGTTGTATAGGATGGTAACAGATCCAATTATGATTGCCGTTCCTGTATGGGCAGTTGTTTTGGGATGATTTGCTATATTTATATGCTTGTAAGGTGTAGAATAGCTTTTGGATATTAGTAGTATATCAGTTTTGTTGTAGTTTAAAAATATGTTTACCTCGTAAATGTGATTCTGTAATTTTGTTTGAATTCCATGCCGCTATTCGTAGTGAGCGAACCACTAATATGCTATTTTGTTAATGATGGTGGCAAGCATAGTTAATATTATGCTATTCTGGTTTATCAATTAGAAAAACGAATTTTTGAATTCATTCAGGAATATGGTAAGTTTGTCTGCGATGTCGTCATTTTGTGATTTGTGCGTAGGACGTAGGTGGGGTGCGATTACTTAAAGGCTTGTAATGATTTATTGAGGGTGTGGGTGGGATATTTCTGTTCGGTATGTTGTCTGTCGTCTAATTTGGCTTATTTTTATTTTTTAGATCTCTGTAAATGGTGCAACCTTTGTAGTTGCCGCCGCATAACGCATATATGTGAAAGGAGTCTCGTTAGTCTTTTTACGGGTTTTGTTGTCGTGGGGTCTTCCACATTTGACGCAGTTTTAAGGCTTTGCGCAGTAACTCTTGGAATGGTATAACGTGTACATTGAATTATATTATTCTTGATTCTATTTTATAAATTTTTTGTTGTCAGGTTTGAGTTTGAGATCGAAAAAACATTGGCAGATGATCTTTTATGGCTCTATGGCGTATGTTCATTGTGTTTCTTACGGTATGGCCTAACTTTAGAAGCTTATCCTTGATATCCTAGAGAGGGATTGGGTGATCCAAGTCTCGTATTACGACTCTGTAGGCCCTTTCCTGTTTAATCTGGTAGGTATGGTAAATGATGTATTCTTAACGTAAATAGTTGATCAGCTTTCTGTAAGCATCTCGTTTCCTAATCTGTGTTTATATTTTTACCGTCGTTATAAATGTTATTGTTAAGACTAGTTTGTGCAGGTTGAGAACAAGCTGCTGCACAGCTTTTATTAAAATTAGGATTGTTTAAAGTTGGAGTTTGGGGTAAGTTTTGTTGATAATAAGGAGGAAATGTAGTTTGATTTGAAAACGAGGTAACTGAGGGTTTCATTGACTTATCTGATTATTGTAGTTTGGCATCGCGGTGGCGAGTGATGATTTTGAAATGCTGCCATCAGTTGAAAATTGTTGTTATTTGAATAATTATAATAAATGTATAATAAACCGAGTATATTTCCGACTGGAAACATTTCACTACATAAAAGTTTGTTAATGCAGTAATGGTAAGCGAAATAAATTTATTTATAAATCCTAATTATATCAGCCGTACACGCTTAGCTAATCTCAATTGCCAAGCTCTTAACACGTCTTTACTCCGTGATATTCAACCGAGTAGTTGTCGAAGGAGATGGTAAAGAGTTAAACAAATCAAAATTTATTACGAAAGGTATGGTTATTTACTGTATAACTGAATTTTAATAATGTGTCTATATTTCCATGAGCAGTAGTGTATATTAATGTAGATAATAGTAATTTTGAACATTTCTTCTGTATATTATTGACTCTAATTTTGTTTTTCTCTTACTTAATATTGTTTTAATAAAGCGATTTTAATATCTCTCTATTCCTGAATATGCCCATTTTGAAACAAGTAATATGTAGTATAGTGAATGTTTTAAAAATAATTAGAATTACGAAATTGTTGCCCATAATAAATTTTTTCTAATTTAATGTTCTTTCAAATTTACTGTATTTCAAGCTTCTTGTGACCGCAGTGCCATTGTTATTTTAGATTTAAAAAAACAAGTGTGCCATTGAATAAAAGCTGTTCATATGCTCCAGATTTAACAGAATTTAAATTTTTTTTCGATTTCTAGATATATGCTTTATGATTCTTAACTGAACACTCTGTATATAACAACTAGTTGCAACACAAAACACTTTGTATATGAAAAAATATATACTACTAATGTATACAGAATATCCCACAAGAATGTTCTAAGACTTCGTGTTTAGGTTTTTTAAAATATTTTAAGTAAAGAAATTCCAATAAACATTGGTCGAATCCTTAACTGTTTTTCGAATATCGATGAAGCAATTTAGGAGTTTGTAGGTGTGCTGGTCATTCTAACATTTTATTCCTCTTCAAAATAATTTAATCGCTTGTTTTCACTAAATGCGAATTTGTTTTGTTATGAATTTATTATTTTAGACAATAGCAATGTCACTATGAGCTAATTTTTTAAGTATATATCATCCTTGTCTACATCCAGTTTTAACGAAAGTCAAAATAATAATATTTGTATAAATTATAAAATGTTAGCACCCCCAAAAACTCCTTGCTTCATCGATATCTCAATAACGGTTGAGGATTTAACTCATGTTCATTGGAACTTCTTTGCTTAAAATGTTTCAAAGACCTTATATACTAATTCTTGGAACATCCTCGTGGGACACCCTGTATATCGATTGCAAGTATTTAAAACAGTTTTCAACCCACCACCAACTATCAACCGATTAAAAATTGTAAGAGAAATTTAAACAACAGCGCCATAACTTGCAGCTGACACAGGATGGTAATTTAATTAGCGGCTCTTGACGAACCTTCGGTACTCATAGAGAAGAGCAAGATACCGACAGCCCCGAGATGTATTTTTCTCACGATCTAGATCGCGTTAATTAGCAGATAAAGGCGACGCCGTGTAATTAAGAGGCCATATTATAACCGATAAGAGCTGCCTTGCGTCCATTTGTCCCGCTAATAAGGAAGAATCGTCTAAGCCGCTTGCAGTGTGGGACTTAATTTTACGATTTAATTAGGTGACACTGCATTAAAGCGGCTGCCAGCTAGGCTTCCGATTTGATGGATTTGGGTGCATCACGCGCTGATTAGAACTTGAAGCCTTAATATACGCCAAGAGGTCAGTGCTCCTAATTACGAAGTACGTGGTCGGACATTTATAATCACAAAACGTTCTAAGCATTTCGTTTTTATTTAGATCTACAGGTAAATTTCTCATTAACGGAAATGAAAAAATACAAATGTATTGGGAACATTTAATATTATATACCCATTGAAGTACAGTTTAATTATATTTTTAATAATTTTGAGTCTTGTTTCTTTAGACATTACTATATTTCAGATTCCTAAGAGATCGTGTTTACCACTATACCCATCGCCCAATAGTATTCTAGACATTTTCGAGTAGATAAAGGTCAAATGGTCGGGCCAGCCACGGGGTAGTTTTTACTCTTTTTTATTGAAGGAAGTTTGAACTATTATGTGTCACATGTTAAGGGTTGCCTTGTTGAAAGATTGATTGAATACTTTCTGAACTCTGACAAAAGGTGACTCGCCATCATAACTAACATCTCATCAGTCCATAATACTCATAATTGGCTTGGTAGTCTTTTAGATCCCTTCTTTCCCGTCTAGGACGTATTAATATCCGACTATTGTTTCGATTTAAACAAAATTTGGATCTATGCCACTCGCATGTTGCATGTCATAAAGCTGTTAATGAAAATCGCCACTCATACATATAAATAAATTTTTATTTAGCACGTTGACTGTCGCCCATTATACACCTTTCTTTCTGTAAGGCCACATGGTCTGCCACTGACTTAAGCTTGGTTATTTGTCAATGACCCGTGACTGTAATTCTTTAGCACACTTTTCAACAATGGCATTATCAAAGAAATAAAAAAATATATTTAAATATAAGATTAAACATTACAACGCAATAGATACAAAATGGTATCTATTATATTGAAAATTATGTTTCATATAATAAACCTAAACAATATGTATTTTACCAAAGCAATTAGGTAAATATACAACTTATATTCGCGAGTAATAAAAAGTGTTAAAGGTTACTAAGAAATACTTGGACTCAAATTTTTCGAGATTAAAAAGTAAACGAATGTATTTATTTTATTGTAAACGTATCTGAGTTTACACACCTTGTATACTAACTCTGCTAATCTTATTTAGTATTTCATCTGTTAGAACAGAATCTGATTTAATAGTAATTTTTAGAAATTTTCCTTCATATTGCCTCAATCGCTTGGATTTGGAGCTGGTTTTGATCTTTTGGCACATTCCTTCTGACACACATTATATAACAAGTTTGAGGCACATTGGTGTAGTGTTAGACTTTTTCATAAATTTTAAGGCCATTTATATATGGCCATTCTGTTACCAATAATGAGCAATAACGCCATATCCATCTATAGCAAACTTTGCTTCTTTCGTGATTTTTATGAATAAATGATAACAATATTTATAGTTGAACTAGTAAATACATGGACCCATTATTTTACCATTTTGATCAATAACCTGCTAAATTAGATATTCTTTGGCTTTAGATTTAATTTTGTAGAAAATTGGGACTTTCTTCTTCTGATTTATGCCGTAAAACCCTTGTCCAGGTTGTCGCACAAAGATTGACTCTGACTGAAATATATCTCGGGTTAGTTTGCGTTTAAGTCGTGCGTAGATGCCTCGTTGACCCTAGTGTGTAGTAGGCTGCATTACTGCAATCGATGAGATTGATTTGGAATTTTTTAGTAAGTTTTGCTATATAGTGCTCAATTGTGGGAATACCCACTTCGTAATGTAGCTGTTGGTTTGTGATGAACCAAGGAAAGTTGACTGCGATTTTAAGGATTTTGTTCTGGAGTACTTAGATTCTACGGAGATTTGTTTTGTATGTGTTGCCCATATGACGCACCCGTAGAGGATTAACGGGCGAATCTGTGATTTGTACAGGATAGCAGTACATTGAGTGAGCAAGGTGGACTTGCGGTTTAAATATGGGAAGAGTTAGATTAGTCTCATGTGTCCTTAGTTTAGATTTTTGGTGACATGTTACTTCCAGATGAGCTTAGTGTCAAGAAAAATACCTAAGTATTTAACGGGCTTATCGTTGGTATTCCACTGAATGGAGTACCCGTTAATTGTGATTTGTGGTGGGTTCATCTTAGTGTAAAGATTTTTATAACACATTTATCATAATTGATAGATAAGTTCCATTTTTTGAACCATCTGCTGAGATTAGTGCTAGCATCTTGTAGTTCAGAGATAGCCACTTCCAAGCGGTCGCCTTTAGTTAATATGACTGTGTCGTCTGCGTACAATGCAAAGTCAGCATTTATAGTGGGGAAGTCCCGCATGTAGATGTTGAAAAGGACTGGACCAAGGATGCTGCCCTGAGTAACCCCTGCATGTATGTTTTTGGTGGAGGATATTCTGTATTTCAGGCCGATGGTCCACACACGATCAAAGGCTTGAGCTATGACTATAAACAGGGTTAATGTGTATTATTTAGATTTATAACCTCTTTCTATGGTCTTTGTAACACGTTGTAATTGATGGCAGGTGGGGTGGCCTTCTCTATAACCTAATTGAAAGATTGGTAGAATGGTAGAAAATAGTTGATAATAAGTTGATGGGTCTGTAGCTGTTAATATCTTGCTTATCCTTTCCCGATGTAGAGAACATAAGTATAGTTGCATGTTTCCATATATTTGGGAAATAATCTAATTGTAGACATGCGTTGAATATAATTGTCAAATAAACGTATGCTTTTTTGGTGATTTTTTTCAATATGATATTTGGTATTTTATCGTTGCCCGGCGATTTTTTAATAGACGAGGTTTTGAAAATTGAGGCAAATTTCGTGGGTGAGGTTGGTTTAAATTTTAATTCCGGGGTTGGTTGGTGCGTTTCGATATAGTTGGTCACTATGTTATTGAAAACCGGGTTGATGTGGTTGTGAGAAGTGAAAGTTTTCGCGAGATGATCAGCAAAGACTTCGCTTTTTTCGGCGTCAGAATTGAGTATTTGAGCACCCGTGGAGTTTCGTGAGGTTGGCGTAGTATCCGTTTGGTTGTTCTCCATAGTCCTGGATCTCCTGGTTCGAGATTACTAATGTGTTTTTGATAGGAGTAAATTCGATACGCTTTGAATTGGTGTTTGATGCGATGAGATAAATTATTTACGATGTTTTTTGCTACGGGACTTTGGGTTCTCTGCCATTCTCTTCTCAACGAGTTCTTTTGCTTGATTAAATCAAATATATGTTTAGGTAATGAGTTATTGGTATCTTTATTGACGCTATCAGTGATCCTTCTTGTTATGTGTATAATTGTTAGATTATTTGAGTTGTTTATCAAATTCCCAGTTTACTAGTCCATTAATTAATCTAGGCTGGGGGATGAATTTTGGGGGTCATTAGAAATGACAGGTGGTCCGAGTCGAGTTCTAAGAGCACTTGTTGTAGAGCTTGCTTATTAAAATTTTTGCGAGCAAGAATGTGTAGGATGTCGAGATCGTGATCGTTTCTGTAGGGGTAATAAGTGAGTTCGTCAGCAGCTTTTACTTGAAAAGCATATGTTGATGTTAGATCATAGAATTTGGTACCGGGGGGGTTTGTTGCTCCACATCCCAAAATTATGTTTTTGGAGGTTAGGTCTCCAATGAACAGAGTAGATTCATTTGTGATAAAAATTGCTGAATGTCTTGTTCTAATAGTCTTTTGTTGGGTTGGTTGTAGACACATATGATATTTACGGTAGTGCCGTCTTGCGTTTTAATTTTGGATCCAACTATTTCAGATTAACAGTGTTGACTTGATGACATTCGTGGTGTATGATTTTACGCTTAATAATGATGGCCACTCTTCCTGTTGCAATGTTGGGATTTCTATCTGTATCCAGCTATCTTTAGTTTTTCGAGATGACTTAGGTGCGTTCCTGAGACGCATGTTATATCGATGGAATGCCTTGTGAGAAAAAACTTGAATAGGTTTAGTTGCGTTTTGATGCCATTTGCGTTCCAGTTGAGAATTTTTGTATTGATTTTAAGGTCCATTAAAAAGAGAGAATAAGAGATTGGACAATATTAATTGCTTGATTTGTTCTATATAGGGTTAGATCAGATTTATGAGAGATGATAATATGGTATTAAGTAAGGATGGGGTTTTAGGTATTGGGGTGTTTGTTTTGGATTGCCACGGTGAGTTGGTTTGTGAGCTATTGCGTGGAAGTTGAGGGAAGTTTTTGTGTTATTTTCGGTACGTGGGTGTTCTGCGTCCTTGTTGTTTCGTGAGATTCGTTTCGATGACGTATGCTTTGGTATTTCATTGATTAACAGAAATATTTGCATTATCCAAAGTTAGCTGGGTGATTTTCTTCGCAGTTGATACAAGTCGAGGACTCTTAAGACGGTTTTTGTCATAATTTGTATATAAGTGATTGCCTTGACATTTGACGCATCTTAGTTCTAGTCTACAGTAATTTTTAGTACGCCCAATACGCTAGCATCTATGACATTGAGGGGAGTTATAACTATTCCTTTCTGGTTCTTTTGGTACTGTTAAATATTTTATTTGCTTTTTTGTCTGTGCGGACTGGCATAGGTGTTATGTCTTTATTAAATAGTCTAATGATCTATTTAATCGGTAGGTTATACTTTGCAAATATCTTCCTCAGTTAAAGAAAGTGGGAAGTTTTTTATAATTAATGAAAGGGGTCTGTTATTAGGGCCTTCGAATGTGTGGAATTCTATTTTATTATCTCAATAATGTTTAGCCAAAGTTCTATAATCTTCCAGGGCTGTAGCAATAATTTTTAAGTTAGTTGAATTTAGGGATGTTGAGAATTCAGCTTTAGCGAGTTTTTTTATGTTGTTGATTACTTTTTTGTGATTTATTAGACCATGCAGGAAGATAGGTGGTATTTTAATTTTGGGTGGTTTCTTAGTTGTGTTATCTTCATCTGCAGCAAAGGGTTCCAGATGGATAGATAATACCTGTTTTTCTCAATTAGAGATGTGGGTTTTCAAAGATATTTTTTCGTAGATCAGTGATCGGTAGAGATGAGTGATCTGAGTTTTTTTTTACGGGCCTGATGATTGAGACCCCCTTTGATGGGGGTGAAAAATACGCTTAAAGTTATTTAAACTTAATAATTTGAATAAAATCTTGTTACCAGAAATAAAATGTAAATGAAAGTTGTTTGTGTTAGCGGTTATTACTGTGGCCGGGCGTTGATAATTCGCACTCACAATTCCGAGGCCTGGTAGGAGCGCATTCAGGAGGACATTCAGCTAATTATTAATTAGTCCAAGTATTTCTTGGGCACCTTGGTTTTATTCACTAATTTTAATGATTGTTGGATATTTGAATAACAAGCTATACATTGTCCACATACTTTTTTCTCTATGATTAACTTTACTGTTTTCCGATAATTTATGTTTCCCATATTTTGAAGTTTTCCAATAAAATTTCAACTTTTAACTACAATATTTTTTTTACATTTATTCTATTGCCATCTTGATACCATCTGATTGATTTACTAGTGGGTGTAGGTTAACTAAACATTTGATGTAATAAATCAATTCCACTTTTATCGGAGTTATAACCGCCAATTTATGAAGGGTTATCTATTTCTTTCCCTTTTTTATTTTTTTTTGTAGTTGCAACATTTAAAGAACGATATATACTAAGAATAACACATCGCATCTTGCCACTAAAGAAGTATATTCAATTTCTAATGTTTCTTCCAATTATTTTTACTCTTTTTTATTTCAGTTTTTATAAGTTCTTTTAAAATGAGTTTATCCTAGTGTACCTCTGTGGTGAGTTTTACGTTTTATCAATTCTTTACTTTAATTCACTAAAGTGTATCAATTATTTCATACTACTACCAATCTCTCCACCATCTTTATAATTTTTATTATTATTATTTATATTTTATATATATATATATATATATATATATATATATATACATACATACATACATACATACATACGTAATATAAGAGATCGTCATACGCTTAGCACTGAAAGGCTTTTCTAGGGCAAAGCAGTGTTCTCAGAGAATCTCCTAGTTCCTTTTAAGTTTTCACTAACCAGGGCCAAGGTTATACACGTATCTTTAAGAGTCTAATATAAAAAAAAAAATTTTTAGAGAGCTTAGGATAGCTAACAATTTGTCTGGAACCACATTTAATATTAAAACCGATTTGAAGTCTCCTTCTGTAGATAGTGCTTGATGTGATAACAAAGGTATGATGATTACCCTTGTATAAGCGCTTGCAGAGTAGTGAAATGGGGAAGATAATTAAACACTTTTGCCAGGTTAAACAAAGAATGTGGAGACTCAAACTTTGTAAGACTTTCCAGAGTATATTGGTGCCGTTATCAAGAAAGAAATTGAAGTTAGCTCTTTGTTCGGGGCTTCAATCTATCTTCTATAAGCCTTGGAAGAAAAGTAGTCTTTTGTATAGTCAACTTCAGTAACTTTACTATATATACATAACCGTACATACATACATACATACGTACATACATACAGAAATCGGTTTCCCGTGCTGTTGGTCTTGGGGGATCCAGGAACAGAAAATAAGGGTGTAGTTGAAAAGATAGAATAAGTTACCTCAATCTTCACTATATATATATATATATATATATATATATATATATATATATATATATATATATATATACGTTTTGGCATCTGCTTTGATGCCATTTTCAAGAGCTTAGCTCTTTGTTTGGAGTCTCAATCTGCCAAGAAAAGCTATGAGTTTTTGTATAAGAGTGATCTTTCATGTGTTCTGCTTTACTATTTATAGGGTTACAAGCGAGTGTTTGGCGGGAATGCTGCTTGGTGAAAGTTGCAGTGGAATGGGGAAGTTTGTTGGTTTAGAGGTGTTACGTTATAGATGTTATGGGGTAATGAAAGGTTTCCACATGCCAGATAAAAATTAGCTATCGTCTCCCATATTCAGGTATTGAAAATGTTTTTATATTTTAATTGTGTCACGAATGATCTTGCTGATACGATGGGAAATGAAGAAAATTGTTTTTGTTAAGGGAAGTTAATTTTATGACAAGTTTGTTGCTATATTTGGCAAATTCCAAGCAATTATCACCTTCCCATATGGCTACAGTACTTATATATTCAGTTAAATAGCCTTATAGCTATGTATAACCAGTAAAAATAGTAAATGATATATTTCTTGATTTGCTTCTGTAATGTAATTCTACAAGAGTTCCTTAAAATTATTTACTACATTCGTAGCTGCCTACTGTTCTACAGGTCATTGTAAAAAAATCGTTTTTGACGTCGTAAATCTTCAAAAGGTCAGAATCAGAATCGTTACTGTTATTTCTTTAATCTCCTTTTAAATCAGTAAATCTCTTTAGAATTATGAATATACACCCAAATAGCCAAAATAATAAAAATTACTAGTACTACAAATAAGACAAACAATTTGTTTCTTACCACGAATAATACAGGCGACCCAGTAAGAAAGTATAAACTTATCAACAGTAATTTGTTTTCTTTAAGTTACGTACTAATAACAGAAAAAATACAATAAAAAATTAATTGTTTTTAAAATTTTTGTTTAATTTCCGAAAGAGTCGCTTACTTTTTCTATTTTTGCTGTAAGATCTCCAGTAGTGATATAATCTCTGATTTATTCTTCCACCATAATAATTTAAAAATCAATAAATTAATAGTATATTTTGATAACTGGATAATTGACAGTATAGACTACAATAAACAATTATATCTTCCCTTTGTTCAGTTTATGTCATCATATTATTAAAATTTTCACAATACTTTATGGGCCAACAGTTACCATGTAATATTAATTAAAATGCTCAAATAGGCGAAATAGATCTTTATACAAATAATACTAAAACTGCTATAAATAGTATTTATCTTTAATTGATGTGTTTTACGTAATTGTTGTTTATTTTACAATAAAGTTCTTAAATTCTCAAAATTATCAAATAATATTAATAATGTTTTTTTCGCTCTCGTCTGGCGTTACTTCAAGCTTATTATAAATGTAATAAAATCGGAAATAAGTTTTTTTCTTCAACCAATCCGTCATTAATATACAATGGCAGTTTAATAAGTCAGTGACTTTTTGATTGAAAAATATTTTTTCGTCAAAAAAGGGTTTTATTTCTCAACATAGTCTCCTTTTAGCTCAATACATTTAGTCCAGCGCTTTTCCAATTTTTTTATTTTTTCCAAATAATAGGTTTTCTCGAGGTCCTCAGCATAGGCGTTTGTTTCAGTGATGACCTCTTTATTCGACCCAAATTTCTTACCACCAAGCCATTTCTTCAGGTTTGGAAACAGGAAATAGTCGCAAAGGGCTAAATCTAGAGAATATTCTGGATGGGGTAGCAGTTCGTAGACCAATTTATGGATTTCTGCCATGGCGACTACACCCGTGCATTGGTTTGGCGGAAGATCACTTTTTCTTCGCCAAATGTGGTCATTTTTGCTTCAAATCAATGTCGAATCTGTCCAACAGCTCTGAATAATATTCGCCGATGATCGTTTTACCCTTTTCAAGATAATCGATGTGAATGACATCGCGTGGATCCCAAAAAACTATCGCTATGACCTGTTAACCGACAGACTTACCTTGGCCTTCTTTGGTGCACGTTCACCCGGAGAAGTCCACTGCTTTGACTGTTCCTTGGACTCTGGTGTATCGTGATAGATCCATGTTTCGTCTTCGGTTACGAAACTGTTTAAAAGTATGTTCAGTATTTTGTATTTTACTTTATTAATGTTAGAGTTTAAGTATTTATTTAAATTACTTATTTAATTTATTTAACAAAATAAAATTATTTAATAATATTTTGGTACATAAACATCCTTATTTACTAATATAAAATTACACTGTGTTTATCTACAAGAAAATTTATTTTGCACTAGAATAGTTCACTTCGTGTCCTGATACTCGACTCATCATTATTGTTCCGCTACGTGCTTATACATCCGGAATCTGTTCTCGAGTCTATTCGAAATACTACGCCACGACACAGCGGCAATAACAAGGTCGCCTTCTGAATTAGCCGCAAACTTCGCAAAATGACAGTGTCTTTACGGCGGCGTTCGTAAATTCGTTATAATATCGATGAATATCATAAATACAGTGTTACCATTATTTGCAATAAACCACATTGTGTTATTTTTCGAGAAGTCTTGTCAAAAGAAAGTATAAAATCATCAAAACTACTTCGAAATTTAAACATCAAACTTAAGACAAAAAAACTTTTATATCAACTACTGCTACTAATAAAAAATCAGTTTTTTTAAATTATTTTTGGGAACTTACCGACACTTCAGCCACAATGACTTATTTTGCCTACTAACATGCCCACTTAAAGCTAGGACATTCACACACACCCATGGGTTGAGCGAGATTCGAATCGCGCGCGCCAGCTAGAGGACAGAGGAACAATGATCTTGACCACTAAGCCATTACAGCCATTATAATAAAAAGACAGTACTAGCATATGTTAGTTAGTTGCAGTAAATCCTATATAATTGCTAAAGGTTTAGTTTTACCAGCAGCTGTTAATAAAATAGTGCAAATAACGGTAGGTGAAAAAGAGACTGCATAGTTAAAAATAGTACATCTATCCAATAATACTAAGAGAGATAAGTAGTAGGCAAAGACACTCGAACACAAATTGTTGAACTTTTCACTATAGATAGACGAATCCACAGAGATTTCTGACTATGTCTAGACAGAAACGAGTAACTAGTCCTGTGTTGTCTGTAGAGTTTCAACATAACTCAATTTATAAATTTATCGAAAGAAAATCTAATTACAAGCGTTTGTAAGGGTAATAACGTTAGGTCTACATTTTCTAAATTACTACTAAACAAACCGTACCAAACATCCAAGATCGAGCAGCGATGGCAATGTACCGTATGGTACAAAAAGCTTATTTTTACCAGAATTCTAAAAGGTTAGAAGCTGATAAAGAGAATTCTGTTTATTACAGGTCTTAGCGCCATTCTTCCATAAAAAATAATAAGAGCCGGTGGTCAACTGAAGAAAGATCCGATCGATTTTAAAAGGAAATATCCTTTTGTGTGAGCAAAAAATGACTCGTTTGTAATTTTATTGGATTTATTACTATTATAAGTCCAATTTGCACACGAAACTTCTTTTCTTATTGTCGCTTTTGCATAAAAGAATTAGATCTTGTCAGAACGACAGGTTGTTCGTATATGAGTTCAGTTGTGTAACCAGTGCTTCAAGGTTAAAAGACAGATTTGTCATTTTGTAAGATAAATGAATTCAAGGCATTCGAGTACACCGATGTTAGTTATGCCGTCTAAACACTTTTACAACAAAGACATGCTTTTGCCTTTTTGTTTGCCTAACAAAAAAGACATTACACAAGAGCTACTTTCAGAAGTGTCGTCAAAAATGTTTTGAAGCTGCGTTATTCGCTTTGAATATCCGATACCGACGGTTTTCTTAGATCCGGCGTTTACACAACGATAGCCTCAGTATTTTTTAGTTTAATTTACCTTTAGTTGTCACTCGATAGTTTAAGTGCTAGTTTTTGAAACTGCGATAGGTCGAAACAAACGTATCTTGAAGATAAACAGGAATTCATCCCTGGCTTGTTCTTTATTTTTTTTTCTCGTATTTTGTTCCTAGCGTTTTCTCCTATCAGCGATTGAAGAAGATATATTTCTTAACTAATGCCTCTGATTTCCACATATATTTTGTAGCCCTTTTATAAGTCAGTTTCGGTCATTTTGCAATATTCACTAAAATCAGTGTACTGTGCCGCTTAATTAATATTGTGTTTATTGTAAAAATAACGAATTCACTGATAACCACAACACAATGTACCGACAAAATCTCTACTGCGCAAAAGAGCACGATATAAAGATTCAAACGAATTAATATAGATGGCCCTGCGTTGCCTTCTTAGCCAATGACAACGATCACTTCCTTGTTTAATCAAAAGAAAAAAGCCGTTGAAACATACGGCGAGCATGCTCCATCCATAAAAACATGTGAGGCGTGGTTTAGACAATGCAAAAGTGGTGTTTTCGATGTGCAAGACAAAGAACGTTCTGGCAGACCGAAAAAGTTTGAAACTCAAAAACAATTGGCAGAAGCGTTAAATGTGGCCCAAGAAACTATTAGCGACCAGAATGGGCCCGAAGACACGGTAAGGTGATTTTACAGCACGATAACGCGCCGCCTCATACAGCAAAACCGGTCAAGGACGCATTAAAAGCGCTTGGGTGGGAAATATTATTGCACCCGCCGTACTCTCCAGACCTTGCCCCGTCCGACTATCAACTTTTCGCATCAATGGGCTCTGCATTAGCAGAGCAGCACTTCGCCAATTTCGAAGAAGTTAAATAATGGATCGATGAATGGTTTCGCTGAAAGGAAAAACAATTTTTTTGGAATGGGATTCATAAATTGCTTGAAAGATGGGCAAGATGTGCAGAATTAAATCGTCAATATTTTGAATAAATAAATTTTTCCATTATATCGAAAATTATGCATTTTTTCCCAAAAAAACCGGTACTTTCCGGTACACCTGGTAGTATCGCAGTCTGTTTCGATCTTGTGTTTTTTTACTTTATCTTGAAAGTAAGTTAAGTTTATCAACTCCGAATAGCTACAACATTGCATAAATGTAGCAGTTTCACGTCGTAACAGAACGTGGATCTCGGCGAGTTTGTTACAAGCTGCACTTCACGCGCCTAGTGCCATAAATTTGCGGTTATCTCGAGTATTGTAAACAAGATACGATGAAAGTACTCCAGGATAGTTCCAGTAAACACGGGATTTTTAACGACTCT
This sequence comes from Sinelater perroti, assembly GCA_036346155.1. NCBI lineage: Eukaryota > Metazoa > Arthropoda > Insecta > Coleoptera > Elateridae > Sinelater > Sinelater perroti. The sequence continues at coordinate 14,782,007 of JARFIY010000024.1, forward strand.
ATCAGACAGCGAGGCGGTTGCACTTAAAAGGCATATTTGCGGCGCTCTAGACGCGCTCTCTTTAAACTCCAGTAGCCGCGAAATCAGATCCAACAACCCCATCTGGCGTTATTGATGCGCTTTTTAATTTTTATTTCGCCGCCTGCGACCCATCGTCGCTGCGACTACGCAAGACCGCTTGTTTACGAGGCCTTTGAAATTGGAAATCATTAAGCGGCGGCTCCTTTCAAGCGGCGACCTCCGACCTCGCAGCCTTGCGTCCCTGTTTTGATTTGCGAAGCGATTGCTGCGTTCCGCGATAGGGCAGGGAGATATTGGGTAATTAATAATTATCTCTACATAGAGATTCATTTAAGTTCTGCCGAGATAAGTGGATCACGTAGGCCATAAACTCGGGTCGCTGTGAAATGCAATCGCTTTGTGTGCACTCATAGGTTGATCTAACGAGTGATTCTTTGGGACACTTTTTATCCTTATCCAAACTTTAGGGGCACATTTTGCTTTACTCCTTAAAGTAGACTCCTAAGTCAGAAGTGGTCCTATTAGAATTTAATGCAAGGCAAAGTCAATGGGCTTTTTCGAAGAGGAAGAAATGTCGAGAGAAGAAGGAAAAAGTTAGAAGATGGTGTTTAAAGGAATTTGTATTTGACTCTTCAAAGTACAATTTATTAACATATGTAGATAAATATAGGGAACAACATTTTTACAATTATATAAGTGACAGAATTATTAGCATACAAATTAAACATAATAAAGGCTTTGTGTATGTTACAGGAGTACACGCACCTGAAGAAGGTAAAAAGGAAGAATCACAGACGCTTTACAGAAACTCCAAAAAGAGTTAAATAGAATAAATAAAAACGACCAACTACTGCTACTTGGAGAGATTACACAAATTATGGTAGGTACATCTGGAGAATAAGCAAAAAACCAGAACGATAAGATGCTAAGAGAATGGGCAACATTCAATAAATTAAAGATCATAAATATCTTTTTTTGGAAAAAAAGTATTTATAAATACACATATTTTGGAGCATAGATCCCTACTAAGCTAACATTGCAAACAAAAAATAACTAACCAAATAATGATACGAGAGCACAGATGATATGATATTCATTCTAACCACTACCTTCTAATAGGCTACATAAACATGATTGCAAAAAAAAAATAAAAGACCGACTGAAGCAAACAAGGAAAACGTCTGCAAAGTAAATATTTTAAAAGACGCGCTGCTATAATTTGAGGCTACCAAACAGGCGCCTAAGAGGCATGCAATATAAGAGAGCAGGGGACAGATGGTGATGAACTAAATAATGCACCTGTAGAGGACTTGGTAAAAAAGGTAATTAAGGTATTGGGAAAAAGATCAACGCGATTACGCTGCTGGAATTGCGGTGGGATAAGCCATATGAGAAGACACAAAGAGCACCTGGGGCTTTTCAGTAGCAAAACTAAAACAAATTAATAGGAAGGGGCGACTATCAATCTATAATGGTAAAAAGGAGAAAAAGTTGTCCTCTATGATCGAGACGTGGTACGAGTGAGAATAGCTCAGGACACCATGTTTCCAAAACGCAGTGAATTGGTAGCGGATGCAGTTTTTAATTGCAATCTTCCAGCAAGAAGGATCATCTTTATCGAACTAAGTAATGATGAGAAAAAGACCGGAAATGGGATACAGGTTGGAAAAACACTGGTTTAAAATGGCAGCGTGGTACGTATATAAATATTAGTAGGTATTCTTGGACGTTGAAGGAAAGCACAATATTTAGGCCATTGTATGTAAGTCTCTTCGGTGGTTCGTCAAGTCGATAACATCCAGGGAAGGTTTAGGTAAGGTGCCTGAAGAATTGAGAGTAGTGATTACCACATCCTGCAGTGGTTTGAGTCCTAACCAACAGACAAAAGTTAGAGTTCTGTTGCATCAGAATGAAAACGTGTTCCAATACTACAAAGGTTCAAAAGGTAGGACAAATGTGCGTTACCATATAGATACCGGATATGCTACTTCCATACGAGTGCTAAACGATTGCCACTAGCCAAAAGAAAGAAAATGAAGAAGATAATTTCGGATATGAAAAAGGATGGCGTAATTGAACCTTCGACAAGCCCGTGGACTTCGCCCGTGGTGCTAGTTAATAAGAAGGGCGAATCCACCAGATTTTTGTTGACTACTGTCAACTCACTGATGCCACGAAGAAAGATAGTTACCCATTACCGCGCCTTAATGACACGCTAGACACTCTGGCCGGATTCAAATAGTTCTCAACCTTAGATCTAAAGAGCGGATATTGGCAAGTCTACATAGATCCCAAAGACAAAGAAAAGACAGCGTTTCTATTGGGTCTAGACTATGATAGTTTACGGTGATGCTATTTATACTTTGCAATGCCCCTTTGAACTTTAAAAGATTAATGGAAACAGTACATAATGGGTTATCCTGGAAAACATTTCTGGTGTATCTGGATGACATTATAGTGACTGGCAAAACGTTCGAAGAGTATCTAAAGAACTTAAGCAGCTATTTCAACGACTGAGAAGCACCAATCTGAAATTAAGTCCGAAAAAGTGCACTCTCTTCAGGGAAAAAGTAAATTTTTTGGAGATGTAGCGAGTGATGAGGTATAGCAGCTGATCCAGATAAAGTAGAAGCGTAAACGATTGGCTATCACGAAAAGACAAGCACGAAGTTAGAAGTTTTCTAGGAGTGTTCACTTACTACCAACGGTATGTTTTTGGATTTGTCAACATTGCAAATCCTTTGACACGATTAGCGGGAGAAGGTCGAAATTTTCGAACGAAGCAGAGTCTCAAAACAATTTTGAAAACCTGAAACGTGCCTTGGTAAATGCACCAATATTGAATTACCCGTAGCGAGAAGAAACGTTTATTTTGAATACAGATGTGAGTAATGTGGGAATTGGAAGCGTCATGTCAGTTACAAAATGGTCAAAAAACAGTTATCGGTTATTTCAGAAAAGCGTTACCAAAGCCTGAACGCCACTATTGCGTAACTAGGAGAGAGCTCCTTGCTGCAGTCAAATATGTGGAACACTTTCATAAATATTTGTATGGCAGAAGTTTTTTTTTTTTGAGGACTGGTCATGCTGCAGTAAAGTGGCTCCTAAACTTTAAAAATTTTGGAAGGCCAAGTAACAAGATGGTTCGTAGAACTTTAGTAATTAGACTTTAAGACGGAGCATAGAGATAGCAATAGTCATCGTAGCGCCGACACCTTACGGTTGATTCTGTAACTCGAATGCGAAATGGAATTCAATTCGATATCGAATTCACAGCGCTGTGACCGCGTCATCTATGCTGCATAATATGAATTTATTAAACAGTTTATAACCAAAATATTTAGCAGTTAACTAAAAAATATATAATAGTTGGCTGTGTTTGATTTTAAAATTAAGTAGGATTTTAATTTATATCCCTTTGACCACCATTTTGGATATTTCTGTTTGTGTATTCAATTGTGATTTTTCTACTAAAAACAACAGCCTTTAAATTGATATGATAATATTAAAACAAGCGAAAATTTGCTTTACGGGTAAAGTAGAGCGGACCCTATGCATGAAAGTAAACTGTAGGATTTAACGAAATTTTATTGAAACGAATGACAGTGAATTATATTTAAATGTAAGTAAATAGCGGAAAAAATTAGCAGCCAGAACCAGACACTTTGCGGCCACTTCCGGTCAAACCTGTTTTGAGATTTTCCGATCAGCCTGATGTTTGGCGTCTGGACTTGACTTAAAGTCCTTAGTTGAATACTGAAAACGTCATTTCTCTATCTATCACAGATCAAAAGTTATAAGGCGTGGCAGACTGAAGTTGAAAACTAACCCAAGAATATAACACTTCTTCTTCTTCTGCATGATTCTTATGCATTTTGCAGAGCGTCGGAAATAACTGTTGTTTTACTACTCGTCCACTTCTTCCATGCTTTACGGCCTTGTGTCATTTGCTTCATTTCTGTCAAAGTCTTTCCCTTTTTTTTTGATTTCTACTACTGCTGGATCTATGCCCCCTTTTATTTCTTTTTGTCTATATTCCTTACTTTTATTACTCTTCTGGGCAGCCTCTCTTCTTTCATTCAGACATCTTAAACCAATTCAATTGTTTCTTGTCTAGTAGGTTCATTAGTGCCTTGGTTTGTAAAGTTTTCCTTATTTCCGTATTTTTTATCTTATCTAATTTTGTCACTCTCTATTTTCCTAAGTATTTTCATTTATATTGCTATGATTGTGCTGTTATGCTTTTTGATTCTCACATGCTTCGCTAGAATATGTTAAGATCGGAACTACATTGCTTTATAAACATGTATTTTATATGTTATATGTTTTCCTACTGATTTATTTCTTTCCAAATAGTGTTTTCATCAGCGCACGGTGTATCTTATTTTCTTTTTTTGTTCTATTGGTAATTTCCTTTTCTATCATTTCCATCATTTGTAATTCTAGTACCCAGATAGTGAAGAGTCGTTACCTCTTCCAAATGTATTCCTTTACATACAATCATATTTCTCTCTTCTTCCCTTTGTGTCTTATTGATGACCAAGATTTTTTTTAAGATTCACCCTCATACCATTCTCTTCTATCTCTTTATGTCATATTTCTATTTTTCTGCTGTTTACTCGGTTGTTTCCGCCATTAGGATTATGTCATCGGCATATCCAAGATTATCTATTTGTATTGGTCGTAGGTTCTTATATTCTAGCAATGTCTTCTCGTTCTGTTTTTTTTTATTTGTGTTTTTATTATTCTGTCCATTATTACGTTGAAAAGCAATGGGCTGAGCCCATCACCCTGTTTTATCTCCGCATTCCTTTGAAGTAGCTCCGTATATCCGTATCTGTGCCATAACTCTATTTTTCTTATTAGAAATTCTGATATCTGTAGTTTTCTCTCTGACTTTTTCAGATTATATTCCTACCTATAAAATCAAAGGCTGCTTTTATATCTAGAAAGCATAACCAAAGTTCTCTGTTTGATTCAATCATTCTTTCGATAACCTTTTTCAAAGCAAAGATATTGTCTGTTGTTTGCTTGTCTTTATATATCGCATCCGCTACGTTACACTAGTAAATAAGAGCTGATACTAAGTTAGTAAACAAAACATGAGAACGTGCTTGAGCCTGTTTTCATTAAAAAACGTTGAGTCTTTGTACTGTGCGGTCGTGTGAAAATATTGTATAAAGCATTAGTTTCGTATATAAACGTTCATTTTCAAAACTAAATATGCTGGATTATACACGAAATGATTGTTGATATTCTCATGATTCTTGGTGAGTGTCGTGTGTCATTGCACGTATCGAAAGGCACGAGAGACAGCAATCTCATGTGCTAAGGCAACGTCGTCTTGTTACGATGATTGACCGAGACGATCCACGAGTTCTTGCAGTATTGGCTATGGTTAATATCAATCCTAATATTTCGTTTCGAGTAAATGAGACTGAATTGGGCATACCAAGATCAACAGCTCAAAGAATTCTAAGGCTCTACAGATTCCACCCTTACCATATTACTTTAACCAAGCATTGGGTGCTCGTGACTTCAGAGGAGATTAGAATTTTGTAACTGGGCTCAAGTAATGTTACGTCTTGACCCAGATTTCTTCAAGTACGTTATGTTTTCTAATGAAACCACCTTTTACCGCACAGGACAGATGAATCGATACAATTGTCATTAATGGTCTGCTGAAAATTCACACTGGTCTCGTATGACAGGCAATGAAAATCAAGATCATTTGTCGAATGGTTACCCCTAACGAGGTATTAGGAAAAAACATTTAAATGGGGCCCGGATGAGGCCCGCATTTCTAAAAAAAATTTAAAAGACATATTTGGACATTTTTTCCGTAAAATCAGATTTTGAAATAAAAAATAGGGGTTTATATTTAAAAAAAAAAACAAAGTTGAATATCACAGGGCTTTACCAAGGTACCGGACCCTGTGCCGGATTACATAATTAGATGGCCCCTTTCGAAACCAACAACTTTTATTAAGGTCACTTGTCGATTGGTGGCTCCCCTGACGAGATATTTGCGTGCGACTTTTAAAATAGGACACTCAGTATATCTGTGTGCTTATAGCAGCATTATAACAGCGCTATCTGTTAGACGTAAAAGTAGAATCACAGCAACGCATGGCCGGGTACAGCTATTAATAAATAAAAGAACTTTTACTTCTCTATAACTGCATATATTATAGAAAGTAGCAAATTATTATTCACTATTGCGTCGTCAAATGTCCCAATCACATTTTTTATTAGTATGTCCTCAATTCTTGAGTTTAAATATCCAGCTATAACAATATATTTAAGTTGATGTCATTGCATATTGTATTGTCAAGCCCTTAGTCTTTTCTTTCTTGGCTTTTGAAGTGTATACACCAAATATAGGTAACACTTTTTTAAACTTTAAAACCTACTCGTTTTATTATTTTATAGTCATAACTTCGGATCAGGCATTTCCATTTCTTGTCTGTCATAACAGCTACTCTTTTTTTAGTATGGTAAACTTGCTTAGCATGTGTTCTCCAATATTCATGGTGCATATACCTTCATTCTTTGTCTTTGGCACTAATTTATTGATTTTCTCTCTCTTCTATCACTTTACTGGCTTCATGTTTTATTACATAAACTTCGTATTCCAAATTGCAATTTTTAGTGTTTATTATCAATTTAGTTTTTCTTTGTTTTTGTTGTGTTTGTCATCATAAAATACATCCTATTCGAAACTAGTAGTGATATTTCGTCTAAATGAGGGTAGCGACCTCACATTAGGAATATTTTATCAACCTTCTTTGGTTTAGATTCGTTATGTAATGCTAGTCGTATACATATAGCTCTTTAGCACGCGCAACTTTCTTGAATACAAAAATGCGATGAATCTTAAAGCATCCATTTTACTCTTCATCTACACCTGCAGTTACCCCTTTCCCCTCCCGAGATGTCAATGGGTTTTCTAAAAACTACTCTTTATAAGTCAAAAAATAATTGAATTTCACTGTATTACAATTTTCAATGCGCGCGTGAACTTGACATACTAAATGTCTCTCGTTTTACATTTCCGGCCCCAAAATTTGGGCAGAGATCCCAATTTTACACACGTAGACCTAGGGGACATAGCTTATCGACTTCTCTGGTGAAAGTAGTCTTTTTCTTGGTCTGCGGATTAACGGTGGTAACTTCAACAACTCAAAGTCGTCCATCTGCTCCTGGAGAAGCTCCACGTATTCCTCGGAGCTTGATCATCCACCATCAACACTAAGTCTCCAACTTGTAACGGCTCCACTTCCTATTGCCATTTGTCACCTCTTGACATGCCTGGTAGCACCTCGCTGGTCCAATGCTGCCAGCCTATTCGGCGAAATGTTGGGAACGACGCCACTGAGTGCGAAACATTCCTCTCTTGGGAGTTATCCAGAATGGAAACCGATGACATATTTGGATACTACCCGACGAATTGAGTCTATCGACACCACTTTCGACGTTTAAATAAAAACATATTAACTCTATGAAAAAACAGCTATAGCGCCAAACGAAGATTTCCACTGTCTATAAGTGCAATGTGCATACGCTCAAATTAAAAATTTCCGCTCGCTATAGCTGCATTGCGCATGACTGTCAACGTGGGGGGTTGGAACAAAGTGCGAACATATATGCTAGGGGTTTTCCCATAATTATCAATAGTAAAGTCGTTTTTCCATAGAGTTAATATATTTTTTAAAAACTCGTTTCCGGATGATCAAAGTAGTGTAGATGGAATCAATTCGTCGATTAGTGTCCAAATATGTCATCGGTTTCTATTTTGGACAACTCCCAAGAGAGGAATTTTTACCAACATTCCGCTATTGTACTTACCAAGAAGCCCCGACCCCATGTCAGAAAACCCACGGAGAAAGTCGTTTGACGTTTACATTTTCATGTCTATCGAATCACCAGTACGTGCGAGAATTGAGAATGTTTTCGGCTCCCTTTAACATTATCAACAAATTTTGGTCTCTCGGATGTTTTTCGTAAAGGGAGCTTTTCAATATCCTTTTCACGGACTGCTCCCATGCTCCTCCCAAATGAGATAAAAACTGCCATTTGATTTTGAATACTGTTCTAGGCAATTTTGTCCTACTTCACGACTTCCCAAGCTTTTCTAAGTTCTCTTTTGGCACCCACAAAGTTGGTACCATTGTCACTGTAGATATGTCTTGGTCGTCCACGCTGGTCGATAAAACGAGATAGTGCCATTATATTCTTGTCGGTAGAAAGACCGTGTGAGTGATACAAAATCACCATGCAGGTGAAAACACAGACCCAGCGTTTCTCATGGTGTTTCCCGACGACCACTTTAACAGGTCCAAACAGATCAGCTGCAATGTAATAATACGGATGTTTGCCAGAGGTAACACGATAATACTGTAGATTTCCCATTACTGCAATCATTGGTTTTGATTTTGCAATCCTCCATGACTTGCCTTTCCCCACAATACTCCTTACTGTTACTAGTCTCTCCAGAATCTAATACTTCTTTTGCAAATTAGCCAACATTACCATTTGGCCCTGATGTCCATTAGTCACATATTTCCGTTAAAGGAAGATCTCCGTGAAATAATGACGAACTGGAAGAATAACCGTGTGGAAATGCGTCAAACTTTTCACAGCCAGAAATATGCTGTTTCCACTACAGCAGCTTGGTCTATCAAAAGTCAAGATGAAATTTAAAACAGCAGAATGCGGGTCGGTAGGATCAAATTTAGCAGCAAACACACTCTACTTTCGAACCTCATTTTCTTCTTCAGTAACAGGTTCATTTTTCATTTTACTGGGCAAGTCTCGGGATTATCTAAAAGGAACGCTGATCCTGTCTGCCATGATAACTCAGGATTCAGTAGAATTTTAGACGTTTATTCAGAATCCACCTCCATTATAATACATTGGAAAGCATGTGGATGCGGTTGGCTACAAACTCTTTGTAGCGTAGTGTCTCCGTCCTAATCCACATTAACACTGTTCTGGAGTTTGACTAGTACAGTACCATCCAAAAATATACGAAATGACATGTTTGGTGCAATAACTTGTAGAAAACTTGACGAATCACAATGATCTTTTTATCATCATTGTCTCCCAAGCTAACACAAAAAAATTACAAACGGAGAACGGGGGATTTTCTATATTTTACAAAATTCTTTTATCACAATATACACTTTGACAAACCTTAACAATCGGAATATAATTTATCTGAACAAAAGCAATCTACTAATATTCTTATCATCTTAGTACTTATTTACGTTAAAAACTCCAAAGTGATAAATATAGAGCGTCCGATCAGTAGTCATGGTTTCTTCTTCAGAAGTCAGTGGAGTAATGTACTGTTTGGTTGCATACTCGTCAAATTTAGCATGGTAGATTTTGAAAAATCTTTGTTTCTCTTAATTTGCTGTTTGTTGGAAAGCAACCTTGATACTGCATCCTATCCGATTTCAAGAAAAATACCACAGCAATTTATATTTCCCAAACAGGTCTAATTCTCTTGACCGTTTTTTGCAGAATTTGGAAAGGACGGCGATCCCCCACTCATCTTTCAACTGACTCGTGGTATACTTCGTACGATTCCAAACTGAAATACTCCTTCAATAGTGAATCCAAGTCCACTTCACTGGAAAAAACATTGATGTCTAGGAGGAAGTGTCAAAAAGCGATAACCTACGACCTATCAATACCCAGTCAAGAACAGTACGCTTAGCCATTGACTCCTGTTCTTCTCTCTTTAGGATTTTCCTATAGGCGGTCAGGTATAAATGATCCTTTTCTATAATTATTTATTCCGTTAAAACTACGCACTTAGCTTTTTGCCGCTTGGCTTCAGTTTCCTCTTGAATGTATGGGCTCAACCCAAGTCCGCCCATTGTAATTGCGTCAACAACCTTGTATCGCTGGACAGTGTTCCAGTCTCCAGCAATTTTGAATTCGATTTTTTAAACGTCCTCACGTTTCTTTTCCCCAATGCTCGTATACTTGCGTTTGATGGCACGTCCAGCAATTCTGTACAGTAACACTTGTTGCCTTCCCCGTGGGCCAAAAACTTTACTCCAACAATTGAAAATGGCTTGGAAGGTAAACTTTGCATTACGGTGATAGTACTGGAAGACTCCCTTTGAGTTCCACTGGATCCTTTTACTGAGATTACTCTTACAGAAACTTGCTTAGCTTCCTGCACGACTGGAGATTTCGACTTTTCCCTAGTTACCTTTTGTGAAATGTGTATAAGTGGATAGTGAAAGGATTGGAAATCTTCCTTACCACAAACACGACTGGAGTCACAGTCTCTTGAACGATGTCCACCTTTCAAACACCGGAAACAGCAACCATTTTTCTTTACGAAATTATTTTGGTTCTCCGCGAACAGCTTCTTAAACAAGTAGCACATTTTTAACTTGTGGTTTTTTTACAGCACACATAGTTTTTAAATATTAATAAAGACTTGCTGTTTTTCTCCGTTATAATAGCGTGCATCCCAGACGCTTATTGTCACCGCTTCAGTAGTCCAGTGGCCAATGACAGCTTGCAAGTATAGAATACTTTCAAATTTTTTTCTTTCGCTGGATTAGACTTGATCCATGAAAGTCACTTGAAGAGAATACTGGATAGGCAACTTACTAAGCAGCTTGTCCAGTAAGCTCGTATCGCTAAGAAAACACCCTTTTCCTAGCGATTTCACTGCCTCGATAAAGTGCTACACCGTTCTTCCAAACTCCATAAACGTTTCCGGTTCACAACTGGAGGTTTGCAGTTGTCTGCTAAACACAAGTTTATTTCTCCCGAACTTTCGTCCAAGATTTTCATTATTCGGGCTATGTTGTTAGGTTATTAAGCAGTTCAATTGCTGCTTATTGTGTTTCACATTGTAGAGCCTTCCTGGGGCGATTGTTCTGCGATGAGTTCACTTTACTAGTCGGTGTCGTGCGGTAAAATTCACTGCAGAAAATAGGCCAATCATCAGCCTTTCTATTGAAAGTTGAGAGTTCTTGTGACTCCACTTATGTTCATATGGCTTTTGAATAAATTGCAGATGTTGCTGAAGTGCTTCCACAACTTTTCGGATACTGTTGACCGTTGCACTGGACCAAGTTGTTTGTGTACTGCAGGAAAACTTCCAATGTCGCGGTGTGGTTGGAGTAGGGGAGCATGTTGTAACGGTGGCGGCGGAGGAATATTTTCTCCAAAGAACTGCTGCTGATCTTAACTATCTCTCAAGTGGGTGTTATGGGTTTGACTGGGCCTAGGGACACATTGTTTATAAATCTACTACTGCTCCTGTAACCCTGCCTATTTATCCGGAATCTGACAAATAGTCCTATATGACTCATCCAAATGGTCCTCTTTCGTCCACAATCTCGAGCTCCTCCAATGTCAACTACCGTTTACACATTTTCGCTTCTCTGTCACTTTTCTTCTTCCTTTCAAGCTCCTCCAAAAGCTTCGCTCCAACATTTCCACTTCACTTCTCAGTTCTCACACACAATTTTAGCTTAATTGTAGCTAAGTTAATCTTTTTCTTCACTGCTGCAACTGAGTCTTCATACTGGTACTGCAGCTTGAACTTCTCCAAGTCAGCGTCCAAATCAACTTCCTGCTTACAGTAAACGCACCGGAACTTTAGACGCGCTACTCCTCCTACTAGACGCATGCCGCACACTTCCCAATTTAGAACCTGATGGTTGCTGACGCTATGCGTTGGCCATTTTTGCCAACTGCTTTCTCAACGTATTTAACTCGCTGGCGTTGATGTTGAGAATATGCATAGCATTTTGATGCTCCGGCCTTATCACGATCCCCATTTTTACCACTCATCTTCTGGAACGCTGTTCTGATTCTTACTTTTAAAATACTCGACGATGGGATTGGAGCGTCCCAGAACCTTCTCACACTCTGCAACAATCTTCTCTACTTTGCTTATCCTTCTGGCAAGCTTGAATTTGACGTTACTTTGTTGACTTCTTGCTGTTGGAGGTGGTCTTGATGACACATCTGTCTGCACTTTCAATCCACCGTACTCCAGGCAGATCACGGACAACTTTAATGCTTGACCTGAAGCTGCTACTTATTACTGATAACGTAATACTTTGCTGCAATGCAAATCCCAGTCCTATTTTGTAGTTAATTTTTAGTATAATATTGTTTCTCATTTCTTTGCTAATAATAAAATATAAAGGCGTAAAAGGTAGGTGTAAAGTATATATGAAATGTATAGATAGGTTTCCGCAATTAATAATATTTAAACAATTTGGTTTACTTAGAAGACTCTTGAATTAATCTATGAAGAAGAATCTTCTTCAAAGGCTCACAGCTTTCAATGAAGAGCTAAATTCTCTTAAAATGGTATCAAAGCAGATGCCAAAACGTCCAAAATTGTATCAAAAACGATACGGCGACAAAAATGGCCTATAGACTTAAAATGTTTCTCTTCACTCTTCATGGCTAGTACATTAGGATGTCAGAGTGAAATACACTAACTAAAAACTGTGAGTGATCTTCCTTTGTGTTAACTATTGACTCTTATTAAGTCAATTTTTTATTGGTATTTTTTGTGCTATCATCACTCTTTCTACAACTGTCATAACTTTTCTAATAACTCTAGTATCCATTAGAAATTGTAGAAGTTTCCTCCACTTAAGAACCGTATTAATTACTTTCACTTTCTTATTTTTAAACTGATATTTACATTAATGACGCACTGTTATCGAAAGTAGCTTATCTAATCAAATAGGTTATCCATACCATCAAGGCTGATAAATAAATCCGCTTAATGCACGGCGCTGGAAGTGCGTAGCGCTCGTGCAGTTTATTCGGCACGATTCGTTCGCGTAGGTCCTCCAACTTTTCCAATTAACGCTAAAAATCCTCCCGAGCTGAAGTTATGGGAAGCTGAGGAGAATTTGGAGAAAATTAGGTGAGTATTTCTGCTACATTTGAACTTTGATGGCGCGTCTCCGTCCTGGCAGCAGCTCGAATCGGGAATGTTTTGCCAAATGGGCGAAACCCGGTTACCAGTTACTTTTTATTACAGTAATATTGCCAAAAGAAAGGGAAGGGTAATTATTTTAGCTGTAATTATTGATATTACTGCCTATTTAATGTTTGATACATATTTTATTGCAGTAAAGAAAATATTTGTATAAGGAAACAGTCAAGGTCTTTTGTATTAAATATCCAGAAATATCACCATATCTTAAAGTATTACGTAATTGTTAACGGATAATTTGTCGTAAGATAAAGTTCGTGAATTAATTTTTAAACAGATAACTGTATGATAATATTATTAAGTGCATAACTAAATAAAAACGTGATTGGGATAACACGACTCGCTGAAAATTCTAAAATGAGTAAATTAAGAGATCTCATTTGTAATGGCTTTTTGTGGAGAAAAAAATCTTTTTAAAAGCCCATTTTCTTATGTCCATCCAAAGTACTAAAATAATCATTATAAGCAAATGTACTGGTTAACTAATTATTCTTGTTTACTCATTGCTAAGTTGGCGAATTGCATGTGTGGTTTTTTTCCACTATGAGTTCAGCACTGCTTTTTATTCCACAAAATGTTCTTGTGGTTTTAATTTTTATTCTCCAAAAGATAAACAAACTGCCGTCTATTTGATGTGACCTTGTCTAACCATTAAAAAATATCTGTATAATCACGGTAACATTACTCTCTTATATAAAAAGACGTTCCTGCAAATAACACTATAGGGGGCTAAAAAGATAATGGTTGCTGATAATAAAGCTGGATGGTTAAATAATTCCTAATCAAGGTCCTTCATTTTCCGTACCGTTTCATTTATTATGCGAGGTTTTGCTCCATCTTATTAGAAGTGTTACAACTAGTTTCTGTAGATTCTAGCGTTGATAATATATTGACGTGGATGACACCAAATACAAAAATTTGTTGCTTCAGATGGTCATATTCTTTGACTTTATCGCCAGCGATTATCGTAAAGCATCCAACTTTCGTCGCAAGTTATAATTTATTTAGAAAAAGATTTATCTTTATGACCATCCAACAGTGCTATTAATATGCTCTACCTGTAATTCTTTGAACCGTTACTGAAGGCTATGCTTTTTTTAGAGTATACTGACCTAATGCTTCGTAAAAATTCGTAGAGAACGTTCTTGCATTTCAATGTTGATAGAGTTATTTTAAAACGTACGGAAATTCCTGCACGACATATACACCATCCTGAAATAGTAGGTGTATAAATAAGTTCTCAACTTTTCTCTGTAAAATTAAAGTTTTATTTAAAAACAAACAAAAAAAGCTTAAGTATCAAAGTATTCTCCGTTGGCATCGATGATCTTTTGCCATCTTTCGGGTAGCTTGCGAATTCCCTTGTGATAGAAGCTCACCAGCTTCGAGATGATAAAGTTATTGATGCATTTTCGGACTTCTTCTTCTATTTTGAAGTGCGTATCAGCCAAGTGATGCTGTAACGACCGGAATAAATGATAATCGGAAGAAGCCATGTCTGGGCTATACGCCGTATGTGGGAGAAGTTCCCAGCATAACGCGTCTGCAGCTCATCCGTGTCAAATGTGTGAGGGCGTCCAGGGCGTGGTTGATCTTCAAGACTTAACTCTCCACCGCGAAATCTTTGGTACCACTTTTTGCAAGTTGCATGAATTACAGCATTCTCACCATATGCAGCACAAATCATTTCGGTGGCTTCAGCAGCGTTTTTCTTAAGATGAAACGCGAAGTGAATAGAAAATCGAATATGCTCTTTTGTGATTGCCATCGTGAACACAGCTGGTTATTCAGGTTATATGCATCAAACGCCAAATCGCATGATGTTTCGAAAGACCAAATGTTATTGCTTTAAAACCGCAAGAGGGCGGACTAATACGTTACATGTAAACAGTGATTTGAGTCCTGTGAAATCTAAAGCTCAGAACTTATTTATACACGTATATAACATGAGCTGTTGTTTACAATTTAACAAACCTTTAACAATTAACTTACAAAAAAACTTATTGATTTTCAAAACACATAATATACATATTTAAAAACTTTTTGGATAACCTTAGTATTTGATAAATTATTTAATAAAACTATTATTCTTTTCAAACTAGAAAACTCAAGAATGTTACCCTCCTGATATGTCCTATTATAAATCCACAAACTTTTCTCGATTATAAACTGTTTAAATAACTTTTAATTGAAATTAATAATATTTGGGATACACTTTTAAAAAACAACAAAAACCAAGAAATAAATTTTTAAAATTTGTTCTCGTTTCCATATGCCATCCTTCTGGTTCGTTTGAATTTGAGATAAAATTTTCCATTTGTTTAGCCTAGTGGAGATACATTCCTTACAGATACATTGGAAATCAGAAAAAAAATGGGGTATAAATAATATTTTAATTCATTAGGTTGCTTACAAAACCCATAATTTACTGCATGTAGGCACTAACAAAGACGATGCTTAAAGAAACACCTTAAAGTCAAGAATTCTTTAACAAATGCTTTTCTTAGGATCGATGATAACTTAAAAAATATGGAGCATGACTACTGCAAAAAACACGCTCTACAAATACGACAATATAAAAGGTACCTCAAATTGAACGCCAGCTTTAAAAAAAAACAATAAAAATTAAGTAAAAATTTTGTGGACTAAATTAAATAAAACTGGATCGGTAATGTATGCAAGTGAGTGTCAGCATGGGATAAGGTCATATTGCCATAGTTAGCCGAAAACATCGACCCGGTATCATGCACAACATTTGGACATTTTAAGAAACTCTCTTTAGAGAATACCTACTAAAGACCTGCAGCTTTGTGCGTACCAAATTTAACTGACGCAAGAGCTTAAGCTTGCATGCCATTCTCACCGTCGACAATTCATGAATTGGTTTTTAAAACATCATACTTAAACAAACTGTTGTATTTGGGGTTTGGAAGATTCTCACGTAACTCACTAAAAGCAAAAGCATTTCCCCTGAATTTCTGTTTGAACAACGCTACTTTCCATATACAGGTATTAGAAAAAATAATAGAGATACTTGTAGAAGTAGGAACATTTTGTATTAATATGGTGTTGGTTCATCTTTAGCACGTAATACAACATAAATTCAGTTGGAAAAAATATACCGATACAAGCCCTGGATAGTGCTGAGTGGAATTTGACGCCATTCTTTATGTACCACAGCCTCCACTTTAATTAGAGATGAAGAAGGTGGAAATCGACGTCGAATCCTGTTTTCCAGAGCACCCCACAGAAGTTTGATGATATTCAGGCCTGGGGCCTGAACGGGCCAGGAAAGATGTTGAACTTTATCAGCGAATGGGGGTTTTATCATTCTGGAATATGGCATTCCCATCTAGAAATAAAGTTTGCATTGGGTAGACCTTGTTACACAAGAGTTCTCTATATATTGCCGCTGTGACTCGACCGTGTATGTGACAAGGGGGGCTGGCGAATAACATGATACCTTAATAGAGCCGTTACCATGTTTGATAGTTTGGCGGAAACACTCCACACAGCATGCTTCTGACAAACACGCGTTCAGTTGTGGAAACAACACGTCGCCAGTCTTTCAACGTCCTGTTTTTGTAGGCATTGCACCAGGCAGGTTGCTTTTGACTATTCGGGTTTGTTATTAGGGGCTTGAAAATAGCAACACGTCCATTTTACGCAGTTCCCGTCTCATTATAGGCCGATACAAGTCCTGGATAGTGATGAGTAAAGTTTGAAGCCATTCTTCATGCAGCACAGCCTCCAGCTTATGTGGAGACCAAGGAGGTGGAAATCGACGCCGACCCTTGTTCTCCAAAACAGCTCATGGAGACTCGATAATATTTAAGTCTGGGGACTGGGCGAACCAGAAAAGATGATAAACCCCGTCAACATGCTCTTGAAACCACTCTTGTTCATGGGATCCTGGCATTTGGCATTCTCATCTAGAAATAAAGTTTGCACCAATGAGTGGGCCTGATTACCCAAGAGTTCTCTATACACTACTACTGTGACCTGACCTTGTAGCGTGACAAGGAGGGCTGCCAAATATCATGATATAGCGCCCCAGACTATAACAAAGCTTACACCATGTTTGACAGTCGGCTAAAGACAGCCCATATCGTATGTTTCAGAGAGTCTTTGTCAGACAAACACGCGTTCAGTGATGGGGAAGAGAGTAAAGAGTAACTTGTCCGACCAAACGATACATTGCCAGTTCTCCAACGTCCAGTTTTGTATGCATTGTTGAGCATTTGTGTCTGTTATTAGAGGGTTGACAATAGCAACACGCCCATGGTTACCCATTTTATGCAGTTCCCGTCTTAGTGTTTTGGATGACACTGAGGTATTTAGGTGCCGATTCAGTTCTGTAATTGCTTGCTCGGGCGTTGTTTTCTCCTGCGACGTCATAGTAAACTTCAAGGCTTGGCGATTCATATCCTTCAGCTTGACTTTCGAGACCGTGCCTTGTATTACACCTCATAACGTCGCTGTTTTGCTTACAGATGCTCCAACTAGACGAGCACCAACAATTAGACCTCTCTAAAACTCCCTTAGGTTGAAGATACTGGTCACTCACTACACCTGGACAACATCCACAATCACACTGCCACATTCTACTATCAGTCCACAGTCCATACTACCTGTAATAAACAAGAGACTATTGATTTACGCAGTGCTCAGTGTTTCCATTATTTTTTCCAATACCTGTAACTCAAGCAACAGTCGATTTTCTGCACCAATTTTCTGATCTGAAGTTAACATTAATTAGCCAGCAAGATCTTGCGATTTAACATCGCGCAATTTTTTTTGGGATATGATATACAATGTCTACACTAGCAATCCACAAACAGTTGACTTTAAGAATTCAATCCATTGATTATAACGTGTGCAAAATCATAATCAAATTTTTTTTCAAAAGTACCGAAATTTGCAGCCAAAGTCGAAGAAATCATTTGTCAAACGGTATGTATCTAATATCC